>JAZHRO010000003.1:34155000-36655000 GCA_037157565.1 Thalassia testudinum
GTCGGTGGAGCGGCGGGGGGTATTTATAGGGTTGAAGCAGGGAGGAAGGCGGAGGGAGACGACGTGTCTCCCTCGCCGGAGCATGGTCGGAATTCGAACCCATACCGTCCGTGCGTTCGCACGGCCGGTATGGGGGGCTGCAAGGACCATGGGGGTGCTCCTGCGACGGCTGACGACGCAGGGCACCCCCGGTACACATGCCAGGTCCTCCACCTTACCCTGCGCGGCGCCATGCTCCGCGCAAGGTCGCCGGAGCATGGTGCTGGCAGGGTTTTGCAGGAGGGACCTGTTTGCAAAGAACGAAGGAGAGTTAGGGGCCTAAATGCGAGGGTTCAAAAGTTGAGGGCCAAAGAGTAAATATATGAGGACCAAAGTGTAAAGTCGGTCAAGGAGGTTTCTTCTTAGGCTCAAGTTTTTATACATGACTAATTAGGACCTAAGGAATCTGATGGTGAATTTTATTTTCATATTAAACCTTGTTTGACCGGTCAATTTGCGTAAAGACCCAAATTAAGTTATTAATTGGGCATGGTTCTCAATGTAGGTCAAAATGGGTTCTAAAGGCCAAATTGAAGGTTCTAAACCCTAGAGATTATTTTTCTATGAATTTTAGAGGGTTTATTCTATTTTTACTTTGCCTCGAACCTTGTGAATTGAAGTGGGTTGTTTTAGGGTTACAGATTATCATTTGGTTCCTTGAAAGTGCTGTAGCCCTTGCTAGATCATCTCGTCCCACTTTTATTCTTATTAAGCTGTTCTGACCTGTGTTTGGGCCCTGAATTACCCTGTATGCAGATTATACTGGTAAAATTGCACTTTTACCCCTTATGACTGGTTTTCTTCTCAAACTCAGAATTCTCTGAGTTAAGCCTTTCCTTGAGATATGTAGGAGCTTTTATCCTTTGTATTGGGTCAAAATGAGCTAGTTATGGCTCATGATGAGGTTCTCATCAAGCAGCTGCGGGCATTGATGAGAGCCTCATCATGAGCCCTAACTAGCTCATTTTTACCTAAGAAAGAGAATAAAAGCACCTACATAAATTACAAAAGGGCTTAATTAAAGGAATAAGTGTTCTGAGAAGAAAACATGAAATAAAGGGTAAAAGTATAATTTTACCATTACAATACATAAACGGGATTTCTCAAAGGCAAAACATAGGTCAAATGGTCTGAATGAGATAAAAAGTGGGTTGGTTCAATTAGAAATGGGTTCATGTGCAATCCAGGAATTAAATGACATCTTGTAACCCTAAAACAGACCTGCTTAATTGAACAGGGTTCTGGTCTGGATAAAAATCAACTAAACCCTTTAAATTTCATGGAAAAATATCCCCTAGGGTTTAGAACCTTCAATTTGACCTTTGGAACCTATTTTGACTTAGATTAGGGTCCTAGCTCATTAATTGACCAAATTTGAGTTTGTGTACAAAATATCCAGTCAAACGAGGTCAAAACTAAAATCCAACTTCACCATTGGATTCCTTACGTCCAAGTTAGGTTTGTACCAAAATTTGGACTTAAGTGGAGGTCATCTTGACCTACTTTGCAAATTAGTACACCTAATTACATTTTGGCCCCTATCTTTTGAAAACCATTGCACAAACCCCCTTAACTTTCTCATCACTCTTACGAATAGGTCCCTCTACCATTAATGGGGAGGAATCCTTCTCTGGTGGGGAATGTAGGGGGAATACTCGATTCCTCAGAGATCTCCTCCCAGATTTGGAAGGGAGATTCTCTAAGGAATTCCCTTCCATCTGAGCCCAATTGCAATCTTTAATTTGCATCCAATCTCTCGTGCGAATGCATGAGAGATTTGGGTCTCCAACTGCCTTCCTTCTCTGGTGAGAAGTCAATGGTAGAAGGCTTGCCCTCCAGGCACCAGAAGCTCAGCCAGCAAGTATAAAAGGATCCCCAATCCTTTACGAATCTCTCAAGCTTGATTTGGCATCAGACTCCCTCAGACTTCATCTCCCCTCTCTCTGGCCAAGTAGCCCGCAAGCTCTGGTGATTTTTCCTCCACCCTCTCATCGCTCTGCTG
Organism: Thalassia testudinum; assembly: GCA_037157565.1. NCBI lineage: Eukaryota > Viridiplantae > Streptophyta > Magnoliopsida > Alismatales > Hydrocharitaceae > Thalassia > Thalassia testudinum. The sequence continues at coordinate 34,157,042 of JAZHRO010000003.1, forward strand.
CCATACCAGTAGCAGTGTTCACTTCGATTCGTTCTTCCCCGTCGCACCGCACCAGCGCACACCTTGCTGTCCTCCTCCTCGTTGCCATTATCTCCACCTCAGGGTCGTCTTCTCCGACGACAGCACAAATGTGCCGTCCGTCTCCTCTGCCTCCCCTTCACTCTATGTACTCTTGATAAGCTCCTCGTCTTCCACTCTTTCCTTTCCCTCATTCTATTTCACAAAACGCCCCTCATTTGCCACTGTCCGCCTGCATCTTCCTCATCTCCGGCCAACCTCCGGCAAGACACATCTGTCACTCCACACCTCGACACATCTTGCCACCAACCTCACAACCACCGCCACAGTCCACTGAACACCTTCCACCCATCCACAAGTTGCCACACTCACTCCACACTTCCCTCGACCTAACCCATAAATTGGGCCACAGAGTTACCTAGGCACGCATGCCTAGGCTGCCCCGTGGCCTGCCAACTATCGCCTCACCTTCACCGTGACACGGCGAAGGTCCTCCTATGGTCTGATAGAGCCGCAAGGCCCCTTTTGTCTTGTGCAGGGTTGAGCTCCCATTTGCCATTAGCGACAGCTCGAGTTCGATTGTTCTCTAGCTCTAGGCCACAAGCGTCAGGTCCCAGGCTTCCAGACTTCGCGAATTGAGGGCGAGGTGAGTCCAGCCTGTTAGCAAGTGCTGCGAGACCTGCAACTGCGTCGATTGTGAAGTCACTCTCCTGCAAGTCTCAGCAGAGGAGGGTGGGACTTTTAGTCCCACCTCAGTAAGTCGTAAGCTTCCTGAGCAGTTTAAGTGGATTTTGTGTTCTCTGCTGTTTGCCTCGAAATCACTGGGGTGAGGTCCCTCGGCTCACATATCACGCCTCGTCCATGACATATAACCTGCAGACCTGGCACCCTGATCCGATTAACCCCTCCATGCACTCCTCGCACACCAGACCCATGCTGGTGCACCTGGACCCGGGCACGCGACCGACCCGATAACCTGGCTCTGGTAGAGAGTTCTGAAGAGAGATACATAGAGAGAGACGTGCGGGAAGGGTAGGGGAATAGGTTTTGTTGGTGGTGCTTGTGCAGGAAGAGGACGCTAAGGGCGAAAGAAGCACAACATGAGAAGGAAGCAGAACTTAGCTGCCGCAAGCGAAGGAGAAGAAGAAGAAAGACGCATTGTAGCAGACGTGCGGCAGACCAAGAGAAAGAAGAGGAGAGAGATCAAGGGGCAGACAAAGAGGAGAAGCAAGAAAGCAAAGGAAGAAGAGGAAGAAAAAGAAGGAAACTAAAGAGGAGACAAGACCAGGACTTAGCTGCAGGAAGAGAATCGAGAAGAGAGAAAGCAAAGGAAAAATAAGAGGAGCAGGAGCGGCTAAGGAAGAAAAAGAAAAGGAGAAACAAGAAACCATAGCTGCAGTAGAGAAAAGCAAACAAAAGAAGAGAAGAGACTGAAGGCCAATTTTAAGACGTCTGATGTAGTATCAGACGTCCAATTCTTTTTGAGAACTCTTTCCATAGCATTATCCTATCAATTTTGTTGAACTAGTCATTGCTTTTTACTAAAAGTTGTGTTCTCAAGTTTTGGAATACTCAAATTGCACCCTGTGTTCGATCTCGAATACTTTGATTTTTGAGTTATAAATTTTTATTTGTTTTCGCGGAGAGTTCATCTATATTACAATGAGATATCTGTTAAAACACGATCTAGCTACGTAAATAATTTGGCACCGTTGTCGGGGAGCAACGAGCACTTCTAAAGCTTTTGATCACAACTTCTGATCCAATACTGACTTAATTCCTCTCCTTTGTTGTGCTTGTCTATGGGAAAGCAGAGAAAAGAAGAGCAACCGCACAACAACCACACTAAGGAACAGGTAACTTTCATTAGCCCTCTCTCTTAATCCCCTCAAAGTCTGAAAAGAAAAAGAAAACAACAAAGAAAAATCAACCTAGGGCTTCCTGTTACATACTTAGTAATTCATCAAAGTTGCCTGATTTTCATTTCAACACATCTTGAACTGCACATCCAACTAAGGTAACTAGGGCTAAAACTTTCTTGATTGAGCCTTAGAAACCAATTTTTGAGGCAACTAAATTGGACCAACTAGAGCCAACCTAAGGATTGCAAAGCTAGGGTTTTTAGAGACACATCTTCCCTTAAGCAAAGAAGCAAAAAATTTCAAAAAGAGGTGTGCCTAAGCCTTGTTTGAAAAGATATATACAAGAGAAACCCTAAGTAAATCAGGCTCTTAATCCATTTGAACCCTAAAAGAAAGGACCTAAAAGCTCTCAAAGGAATAAGAGGTGAAGTTGATCCTTTGGGTCAACCAACCTTAAAATTAGGTCACTTTTTTCACTCAAAAGACCTAAAAGTTCAAGTGGAACCCTAAGCACCTTGTTGTTAAAGTAAAAAAAGGTAGACTTAAGAGGTCAAGGTCCCTATTCTGGTCTACCTGGAATCTCAATGACAAGAGAGGTCGAGTGGGGGAAACCCTGTAACTCGTGGGGACGCTCTACCATGTAGGGGTCTTTGCAGGACTCTCCCTCTATGGCTGCCCAGGTACTTCTCAAGTGGACGACCTTTCTGACTAAGGGATATCATCTACCCCGAACCTCTATAGTCACCCAACAATTTTTGGATGTCTCGATTGGGTCCTGTACCTTCTAATCTCATCACATCCTTCGGTGCATGTTCGGCAGGAGGTCCTTAAGACCTCCTCTAGAAATTCAGTCTCGCTGAGGCCAAGCCTCGACGCCCTTGTTTGTGCAGCAACCTCACCACATAAACCTTTCATTTGATTCAGAACCAAGTTCTCCTTCTTCCATCATGGCACAACCCATTGAAGAAGAGAACAACCTTGAGCACCAGCTTTAGCACCTGACTGATCTCTTCCAAAACTTTGTAAACCCACCGCAGCGACCAATGATGCGAGATCACTATAATCCCACTGTGGTGGCAATCAAACCTCGAGTCCAAATCCCGGTTGGAGGTCCTGATTCTGAACTCAAGCCCAATATGATTCATGTCGTACCAAAGTTTCATGGGCTTAACTCCGAGGATCCATTCCAACACATTAAACAACTCAAGCATCTGGCCCAGACCTTCGGGTCAGATCCACAAAACTAGGATATTCAGCTCATGAAAATGTTTTCTTTCTCCCTCCTTGACAAGGCTGCCCATTGGTACCAAACTCAGACTCGTCCGATCAACACATGGGATGAACTTCAGTCCAAATTTTTGAAAAAGTTCTTTCCCGTTGGTCGAGCGGATCACCCATTTCACTCAACAAATGGGACAACCTCTTCATGAAGCATGGGACCGATTCTTAGATCTCATGTGAAAGTGCCCCCATCACAGAGTTCCTAAATGGGAACAAGTTCAATCCTTTTACCAGGGACTCCATGAAGACATTCGATTATTCGTCAATGCAACGTGTGGAGGAAACATCATGGGTCAGCATGAGGACACAGTGTGGGAGATTCTCAAAAACATGTGTGAGAACTCCATCAATAATGACTCCATGGTCTTATTCAACAGGACGAATGTCCGTGCATCGACGAATCTGAGGGGGGCACATGAGACGTAGGACCTGTCCACATCCATCGACTTGGAACTGATGGCCAGTCTGTTGGACAAGGTTTCTATCATAGAGAAGAAGGTGGACAAGCCAACTCGACATCTGCAGCAAGCCACCTCTACACAGAACTCTTTTGCACGGCCACCTCTAGTGAGGGAAACTGTGCAAAACACCTGTCACCGATCTTCTCAGGGGATGGACCCATATCCACCCCCGTCTGACTCTCAGACCAGAGTGACCTCCGATCCATTCTATTCAAGTTGGGAGAACTCTGAACCTTCGTATTCTGACTTTCTTGAGGTTCCTCAGACCTGCGAGGACCTCAATGCCATCTAGAATGACCCATTCTCCAATACCTACAATCCTGGATGGTGAAATCATCCTAACTTTCAGTGGACAGGAAATTCTCAGACTCAAAGACCACCTTATCAACCATGTCCACAAGCCCCTCGTCCATATCAGCCGCCTCAGCCTCGGCCCAATCCCACCTATTGATCCAGGCCAAACTAGGATCAAATGACTCTTATCCTTCAAGCACTGGCTGACATTCAAAAGACGAATGCGACAATGCAAAAATAGCACAAGGGCGAGATCACAGAGGTTCGCAATCAACTAGCCCAGATGGCAAATTCCTGCCAACCGGGCACCCTTCCTTCGCAACCTCTACCAAACCCAAATAACGTGCCGACTCAGAGGCTAGTTATGAACCCAAATTCAGGCCACGCACATTTGATTTATCAGGCCCCTGCTGCTCCATCACCAGACGGGATGGAAGCTTCAACATCTTATGTGGGATTTCAGCAGCAGCCACCCCTCTTACCAAACCCAAACCAAAGCCCAGCAGGATTAAACTCTATAACAACACGTAGTGGTAAAGCAACCCAAGACCCACATTATCCGAACCACTCCAATCCTGGTAGTAGCCAAAACCCTAAGATAGTTATCCAAGATACCCCTGGCCTAGATCAAGAACCTGGATCTATTTTAGAGGAACCAACTAGGATTCCATTTCCTGAGGCATTGACCAAAGGAAAAAGGATAACCAAACCCATGGCTCCCGAGGAGGATCTGGTCAAGCTCTTTGAATAGGTCCAGATAAACATCCCCTTGATGGATGCAATTCGCCACGTATCGACTTACGCAAAATTCCTTAACGATGTATGTACACCTAAATGTAAGTCGCGAACCAAGAGTGCGAATCCGATCATACTGTCAGAGCAAGCCAGCTCTGTCATCTTGAGTAAACTCCTACCCAAGGCTAAAGACCCAGGAACTCCCCCGATTTCTTGTAAAATTGGTGAAACCCAATTTGATAGAGCCTTACTAGATCTAGGTGCCTCCATAAATCTAATACCTACATCCCTCTTTGACCACCTTGAAGAGTCCAAACTTAAACCGACTGAGGTGACATTGCAGTTAGCCGATCGATCCATCAAGTCACCTAAAGGAATACACGAGGATGTCATTGTTAGGGTACAGGATTTCTACTTCCCGGTGGATTTCATAGTTCTAGATATGGATGCACTTGAGAACCAAAGGGACACCAATCATATTAGGGAGACCTTTTTTGGCCACTGTTAGGGCCAACAAAAACTGCGAAGAGGGCCAAATAGAATTAAAATTTGGGAATCAAACTCTGAAGATTGACATCTTTAAGGCCCAACAAGGGATTAATTAGGGGTTATAGACCAAATATGTGATATTAGAGTCATGGTTGATGAATCGCATACAGAGGACAACCTGATTATCCCTGATCAGCCACTAGAAGATCAAAACCCGCAAATAGAGGAGTATGATCCTGATATAGACACACCCATGACTCTGACCCTTGTTGCTGATACAAACCCCGAACCACCCGCTGCTGCTGACAATCCTGTCATGGAACTCAAGCCCCTTCCTGAGCATCTGAAGTACATCTTTTTGGGTTCCAATCAAACATTTCCTGTGATTATCAACTCCCTACTCACACCTGACCAGGAATCCCATCTAATTACTATTCTCCAGCAACATCGTAGAGCCATTAGATGGACTCTCGATGACTTTACTGGCATAAGCCCCTTGTACTGTGATAGCGAAATGCGCGTGATTTGTAAAAGCAGTTTTTTTTTAACGTCGTTGTAACACGCAAATCCGCTTTCGCTTTTAAAATTTATATCCTAGATAGGGGAGTATCTAGGGTCGTCCAAGGAGGCAAAAATTGCAATAATGATTCTCTTGCTTGGAATACAATCTCAACTTTCTTTTTAATATTTTTCAATATGTAATTTTTTTGTATTTTGAAAAGACGAGGGCAAACGGCAGATTGTAGCGAAAAGAACTAACACCTACAAATGATTAAAATTCTAAAGGATAGAAATATCTTCTTCCTAAGCTTACTCTAGGCAAGTGTAGGCCTAGGGTAATTAGGAAGAAGAGGTGAAATAAGTGCTAGAACCAAAACAAACAACTGCAATAAAAAGCTTAAAAGAAGGCAATTTTTGATTGAGTAGAATGAGTGTTCTTTTCAAGGACAAGTAGAGGAAAGCTTCTACTAGAATTGAACAATTTAAAAGCAAGAAAAGAAACACAAATCCTCTTGTAACAATGGTGAAGAAGGTTGTCTTCTTGCTCCAAGCCTAGCTGCTCCTTGGCTTGAAAAGAGGGCCTCCTTCTTCTCCTTCCTTGAGAGCTCCTCCAAGGTGGAAGCTACCACCTTTAATGCTCTCTCCAAAGGGGTGGGCGTGCACCACCCTTAAAACTCCTCCAAGGTGGCGTGACCACCTTCAAGATCTCCTCCAAGATCTTCCTTGCCTGGCTTCTCCTTTGGCTGGCGTGACCCAAGAGAGAAGGGAAGAGGGGAAGGCACCAAGGGGACAGAATATCCCCTTAATCTTCTTCTTCTTCTTCTCTCTTGGACGTGGGATTCTTGGTGGAATATGAGAGTGAAATGGCTAGCCAAGGATGGCTTGAATGGTGGTGGGTAGTGGTCTTTTTATAGGGTAGGATGGGGGGTTAAGGTGCCCCTTGAAATGGAGGGCTAGGATGGAAGAATGGAGGTGGTTGGTGATCCTATGGCTAAGGAGAGTTGGCGCCAACCCAAGAGGTGTTAAAGGGGGTAGTTATGGTGGTGTTGGTGTCTTTTGGTGGTGGAGAGACACCACCATGTTGGCGCCAACATGGGGTCTTCTAGAAGGGGGGTTAGGTGGATGGTGGAGATGGGTTCAAGGGAGATTGTGTGGTGGAGATGAGGGGAGATTTTGGAGGGAAAAGTGGCGCCATTAAGGGGTGGTTATGGGTAGTTTTTGGCGCCACTTTTAGGTGTCTTTTGGAGGTGGTGGGTAGGTTAGGTTGGTGCCAAGTAGGTTAGCTTATGTGGAGCTTAGGTGGAGCTAGTTGGGTAGAGTTGGTAGGTGGGTTTTTGGGGTAGTACAAGCCAAGGAAGTTGGAGCATAGCTAAGCTAAGCTAAGCTAAGCTAAGCTAAGCTAAGCTAGCTTAGCTAATGGAGGAGTAGAGGAGAAGGTGTTGGAGCTAGGGTTTGGAGGAGGGAGCTGAGGAGAAGAAGTCTGGAGCTGGAGCTGGAGCTGGCTGCTGCTGAAGAGGCTGGCATGGGGCTACTCTAGCTGGCTTAGCTTGCTAGTTCTTTGCTAGTTGCTAAGCCAAGCTAAAGTGAGCTAGCTTCTACCAAAATGAGCTAAGGTGAGCTAGGTCTGGTGCTATCGGGGAGAATCAAGCTGGTTGAGGCAGCTAAGGTAGCTTAGCTCAACTGAGATGAGCTAAGCTGAATCCCCGGGAGCTGGACTTGAGCCTCCTGAGCTGAGATGAATTCTTCTTCAGCTGGCTGGAGTTGAGTGGAGCTGGATGTAGCTGGATCTGAGCTGGGGTGAACTCCTGTCAACTCAGCTGAGCTAGCTAGAGCTCCCTGTGAACTAGTGGGAGCTGAGGTGAGCTAGACTCAGCTAAGTTGAGCTGGATCTGAGCTGACTTGAGCTAGGGTGAGCTAAGGTGAACTCTCTTGAGCTGCCATCCAGCTGAGATTAGCTGAATGGAGCTGGGATGAGCTAACCCTAGTTCAAGTAAGCTAGGTTCCAGCTATGGTGAGCTGGATCAAGCTGGGTTCCAACTAGTCTGGGCTTCTCCTTCACTAATTGCCTTCTTGAGTGCTAGGGTTTTAGGGATCTGTGAATCTGTACATCCCTAACACTCACAAAAACACATTAAAACAATAATAAAAAAATGCAATGCATGCCTATCCTAATTTATGCCTAAACGCAGCCCAAAAACCCGTTTGCAGAGTAAAATCCTAAGAGCTAGGTTAGTTTTAAAGCATAAAAATGATGATAAACTGGTGTTTATCACACCCCCATGCTTATCTTTTGCTAGTCTCTTAGCAAAACATTAATTTTTTTTTTTTTTTTTTTGGAAAACGGAATTTTTGGGAAATCTAATTTTTTTTTTTTTTTTTTTGACTTTTGAGGAGAAAAAGAGATTAAGGGACCTTGGTAGATTAAAACACAGGAGATACGGGATTTGTTGAAGATAAACATCAGGATTTGTTTTTGGATCCAACCATTAGATAGAACGGGATCAATATATCCTCAGAAAATTCACAAATTAACCCCTTGTTAATTCAGATGACTTGAAATGTTTATTTTTAGGATTTTTCTGGCTCGTGAATCTGATTCGCAACTTGCAAATTCCTTTAAAACCTTGTGTCTGTGCTTGTGAAAAGCCAACCTTTATAAGGACGTGTTATTATTATTATTATTTATTTATTTATTTATTTTTTTTTTTTTTTTCCCCATGCTTATTTTTAGCTTAGTCTTACAACAGATGTGTCGGTATCATCATTCCCGTTACCATTCCTTGAGGGGGCTCTGGCGCCAGTACTTCGGGATAGCACTGTCCATGACACCACCCAGGAGCTCACAACCCCAAAACACGATGCGGTGAAAAGGGGCGCTCCAAGCAAACTCAAGCTCTTGCTCCGACGCTATAGGTAGAGCACCGTCCAAGACACTTGAGCTGCTGAAATGCGCTTTAATGCTCCGTCTAAAGATATGAAATATAGATATAGAGTAGCGCCGAGGCGGTAACATGTTGACATCGCGTCCTCAAAGAAGGTATTTTCCTTCTTCTCGGCGGTGGGAACTCAAACCAATGATCTACTTCAGACTTTTACTAAATCCAAACAAGGAAGCTTTTCAATTTTTTTTAGTTGTTTTTAAGTGTTGGCTTGTGTGTGAAAATTGACACAAGAAGTTTCTTGAGACCCGCAAGTTTTTGAATCAGAAACTAAGTCAAATACTTTCCATATTACAAAATAGGATCAAGTCACCTGAACTATCATGAGTTCAGGTGGAATTTTAGAGAAGGATATCTGATCTAGTCTAAAATAGACCCTGAAATTCTAATGATCAGATCCATATCCTCATCCTTAGTTTGTTAAAGATTAAATCCCATTGTACCAGAAGTGAATTTTACGACCTTAGTCCTGATTTCAAAATTTTTCCTCAAAAAGTTTTCAACATTTTTATTTTTATTTTTATTTTTTTTTGGGTATGCAAGCAGGAAATAAATTAAAGAAAAGTGCATGTTTTTAGGTTTTGAACATCCTGAATCGATCATAAAAATTTAAAAACACCCCCCCATGCTTAAGATATGCCATGTCCTCATGCATTAGGAGGGAAAAGGGATCACCTTAGTGATGACGGTCGGGTTTAGGATGATCAAAACCTGGAAAAAGAAGAAAAAAGGAAAGCAAGAAAATGATGGGTTACCTCCCATCCAGTGCTATCTTTTACGCCATTCAGCCGGGCGTGATGTGTACTAGTGATCAAGGGTGGTTGGCTCAGTAAAATTAAAAGATTCAGATGGAATTTTAGGCGTATGGTCAAAATAGGGCTTTAAACGCTGGCCATTGACTTGAAATATCGAATTAGTTTGTGGATCAAAAAGGTCAACAGCGCCGTATGGATATGTTTTATGAACAATAAAGGGGCCGGTCCATTTAGATTTTAATTTGCCAGGAAAAAGACGTAATCTCGCATCGAAAAGCCAAACACGTTGATTAACGTCAAAGTGTTTCCGAACAATATATTTATCATGAAATTTCTTTGTTCGGTCTTTATAAATCCTCGCATTTTCATAGGAAAAATTACGTAATTCTTCCAATTCAGTTAATTGTAATTTTCTATGGTTACCGGCATCAGATAAATCCATATTAAGTTGTTTTATTGCCCAAAAAGCCCTATGTTCTAATTCTACCGGGAGATGGCATGCCTTCCCGAAAATCAGACGGAAGGGAGACATGCCAAGCGGAGTTTTAAAAGCGGTACGGTAGGCCCATAAAGCGTCGTCCAATTTGGTGGACCAGTCTTTACGGTCGGACCTAACCGTTTTTTGTAGAATATTTTTAATTTCCCGGTTAGAAACTTCAGCCTGGCCATTAGTTTGGGGGTGATATGGTGTGGAAATTTTATGATTAACCCCGTATTTAGAAAGGAGGTGATGGAATTGTGAGTGGGTGAAATGTGACCCTCCGTCACTGATAATGGCTTTTGGTATGCCGAATCTTGAGAAAATATTTTTCTTAAGAAATTCGACAACCACACGGTGATCACTAGTGCGGGTGGGTATTGCTTCTATCCATTTAGAAACATAGTCTACTGCGACTAATATATACAAATACCCACCAGAGTTGATGAACGGTCCCATGAAGTCGATGCCCCAAACATCAAAAATTTCAACCTCTAAAATAGGATTAAGGGGCATCATATCCTTTCGAGTCATGTTGCCGATGCTCTGGCAACGCACACAGGACCGAACAAAGTCATGAGCATCTTTGTGCAAGCTGGGCCAATAAAATCCTGCATTAAGGATTTTAGCTGCAGTTTTCTTGCCCGAAAAATGTCCGCCACAGGCCATTGAGTGACAATGTGTTAAGATATCATGGATTTCAGAATCAGGGACACATCGTCGAATAACCTGATCGGCACAAATGCAGAAAAGGTCGGGCTCCTCCCAAAAATAATATTTAATATCAGCAAAGAACTTATCCCGTTTTGTTTTTGGCCAATCAGCGGGGATTTGTTCTGTTGCTAAGTAGTTTGCAATGGGTGCAAACCAAGGGAGGGTTGTAGCAGCTAAAATACTTTCATCAGGGAACTGATCTGGTGGGGTCATTATGTCATTTGTCATAAGACGAGAGAGATGATCGGCCACTACATTGTGCAATCCCGCCTTATCCTTGATTTCCAGGTCAAATTCCTGGAGCAGCAGAATCCAACGGATAAGGCGGGGTTTCGCATCTTTCTTAGTCAGCAAATATTTAATTGCTGAGTGGTCGGTATAAACAGTGACACGTGACCCCAACAGATAAGATCTAAATTTTTCCAAGGCAAATACAATGGCAAGAAGTTCCTTTTCAGTAACCGTGTAATTCCGTTGTGCATCATCAAGGGTTTTGCTGGCATAATAGATCACAACGGGTTTCTTGCCAATTCTTTGCCCTAGAACGGCCCCTACAGCAAAATCTGAGGCATCTGTCATTAATTCAAAGGGACTATTCCAGTTAGGTCCCTGCAATATTGGTGCCTCAGTAACCTCTTTCTTCAACCTCAAAAAACTCTCCAGGCACTTATTATTAAAATCAAATGGCTGGTCTTTAGTAAGAAGCTGACTTAAAGGCTTGGAGATTTGGGAAAAGTTTTGTATGAATCAACGATAGAAACCCACATGACCCAAAAAGGATCTGATTTGTTTGACAGTAGTGGGCGGTGGGAGCTTAGATATAGCATCTATTTTTGCTTTATCTACCGCAATTCCTTGTTTAGAAATAACATGGCCCAAGACAATACCTTCTTGGACCATGAAATGGCTTTTTTCCCAGCTGAGGACCAGGTTAACTTCTATGCACTTTTGGAGGGTTCTTTCAAGATTTTTGAGGCAATGATCAAAAGAATCTCCAAAAATAGAGAAGTCATCCATAAAAACTTCTAAACATTCACCTACCAGGTCTGAAAAAATTGCAAGCATGCACCTTTGAAAAGTCGCAGGTGCGTTGCAAAGACCGAAGGGCATTCTTCGGAAAGCAAAGGTTCCGAAGGGGCAGGTGAAAGTTGTTTTATCCTGGTCCTCAGGATGAACCGCTACTTGATTATAGCCAGAATAACCGTCCAAAAAACAGTAAAATTCCCGTCCGGCTAACCGCTCCAAGATTTGATCAATAGAAGGGAGCGGGAAATGATCCTTCTTAGTGGCAGTGTTTAATTTTCGATAATCTATACACACGCGCCAAGAAGAAGCGGTTCGAGTGGCTATATTTTCCCCCTTTTCATTGGTGACAACTGTTAGTCCAGCCTTTTTGGGGACTACTTGAGTTGGACTAACCCAGGAGCTGTCAGAAATGGGGTAGATGATATCCGCATCCAGCCACTTAATAATCTCCTTTTTTACCACCTCCTGCATACTAGGATTCAAGCGCCTTTGTGGTTGGCGGGAGGGGCGAGAATCGTCCTCTAAAAATATACGGTGCGTACAATAGGACGGATGAATGCCTTTAAGATCAGAAAGGGTCCAGCCAATAGCTTTTCGATATTTACTCAAAACCTGGAGAAGTTTGTGCTCTTGTGCCCCGGTGAGTCCAGAATTTATAATCAGGGGCAGGGTCTGATTTGGACCCAGGAAAACATATTTAAGTGAATCGGGCAAAGGTTTTAATTCCAATTGTAGGCCCGGTTCCGAAAGAGTTTCTGCTTTGTGGGTTAGAGGTGAGGTGAGAGTGAAAGGGTCAGCTGGAATGTTAGCTGGTTGTGTAGTTGAGGTGGAAGGGTGAGAAAAAGTAGATTGTTCAGGAACCGTATTTACAGCAAAACAGGAACCTAATTGGGAAATCTGCAATGTTTCCTCCACAATGTTTTCTATTTCTGAATCCGAATCATCAAAGAAATCTGGTTCCTGGAATCGCCTAGAGGCTTGAAAAATGTCTAGGGTTACAGATTCACCGCCACACATAATCTTCATCTTTCCAGAATCACAATCAATATTGGCGCGGGCGGTGGCTAAGAATGGTCTTCCAAGAATAATGGGGGCAAACTTAAGTGCTTCAGGTACCTCTATGTCCAGGACTAAAAAGTCTACAGCGAATAGACAATCTTTGACCCGGACAAGAACATCTTCAACAATTCCCCTTGGTTTAATTGTAGATCGGTCGGCTAATTGGAGAGTAACCTCAATAGGTTTCAATTCACCGATCTTAAATTCCTCAAAAATAATTGTGGGGATAAGATTAATTGAGGCACCAAGATCCAACAGAGCGCGATCAAATGAGGTATCATTAATGATAACTTGGATTAGGGGGGCGCCGGGATCTTTTCTCTTAAGAGGCAGTCGGCTCTGCACAACTGAGCTGACTGTCTCTGGAAGAATCACCTTTCCTAAATTCTTGGGCTGCCTTTTTGGAGTACATAAATCTTTTAAGAATTTTGCATAGGCAGGGATATACTTAATGGCATCTAGGATAGGGATATTAATTTCTACTTGCCCAAATAAATCCATTAATTCCTTCTCAGTGGGCTCAGATTTTGTTTTTTTCTTTTTTGAAGAGTGGAGGGCTTGTGGAAATGGGGCAGGGTTGCCCTGTTTTGCGTGAATTGGTTCCTGAACAATAGGAGGGGAAGAGTTAATCTGTGTGTCATTAGAGCGGGTTTCTTTAACAGGCAGGGTATTTTGAGTGGTTTTCCCATTCCTCAAGGTAACTGCATTTGCAGTCTGGTTGTTTCTAGGGTGAGGACGGGGAGCCTGGCTGTTATTGAAACCCGGCGGATGCTGAGGTGCTGGATGAATAGGTTGACTGTGATATCCACCTTGGAATTGACTCCTTTGATTGTTTGGGTTGGGCATGGGTTGGGATGGTAAATTCCCAATAGGTCGATGATCAGGAGTAACCTTAACTTGTTGTTGTAAATTGGTAACCATGCGGGTTACTTCTGTCATTTGAGTCTGCATTCCTTGCAGAGTTTTCATGACCTGATTATTAATATCATCCTGGGATGGTCCAGGTTGATACAAAGGTTGCCCATAATTCCCAAAATAGTTTTGTTTGGGAAGAGAAATCGGATTCGGGTTTTTCCAGGAGTGATTTGGGTTAGTCCTCCAATTTTGATTGGAAATGTTGGAGGGGTTTCTAAATTGCTCCTGGAGAGCATAAATATTTTCCGAGGTGGAATCAACAATATTTTGGTCAAAATTCCCAGTTAAATCTTGCGGGAAATCAGCCAGGAATTGCTGGTCAACAGATGTGGCATCGATATTGTGCAGATTCTCTCTTCGGAGAATGTATGGGGGGTTAGTGTGTGGAGAGTGGACGTGTGGAGCTTGTTTGTTTGTGAGCTTTTCTTCTATTTTCTTTTGGTGAATTTGCATCTGGTCCAGTCGTTGAGCTAACATATATAAATCATCTTGTGTGACTGGAACAGAGGTGGTTTTGGAGTCAATTTCATGGACTCCATGTCTGGGGTTTTGTGATCTGCCAAAAGTGTCCATTGAAGTCATGTTAAATGAGTTTTCACTCATTTCTTCAAAGAGAAGATAGGCACTTTCGGCGTCTTTGTTAAGAAAATTGCCCCCACATGAGGCATCCACAAATCGTTTTAATTGATCTTCTAATCCATGATAGAAGATCTGCACTAGCTGCCATTGTGGAATTTCATGGTGGGGACAACTTCTTAGAAGTTCCTGAAATCTTTCCCAGGCTTCATGGAGGGGTTCACCAATTTTTTGTTGAAAGGTCGTTATAGATCTTCTTAATGCATTTGTTCGACCGATCGGAAAAAATTTTTTAAGAAAAGCACTTTTTAATTGGGGCCAGGTGGTAATAGGACGTCCAACTGTTCTAAACCAATGTGATGCTTTGTCTTTGAGAGAGAGAGGAAAGAGTCTCATTAACCACATGTCTTCCTGCACATGGCGGGAACGCGTGGTTTGAGCGAGGACAGTTAATTCCTCGAGATGACAAAAAGGGTCCTCTCTTGGAAGACCATGAAAATGCTTGATAAGGTTTAGAATAGCGGGTTTGATTTCAAAATCCCCTTGTGGTATGACCACCCCTGGTCTTTCCTCATAATTGGAAGGATCATAGAAATCCTTAAGAGGAACGACAGGCTGTTGGCGAGGTGGTGGATTTTGTCCTTGATTAGCTAGGTTCGTGACAGTCCTAGCTAGATCTTCTTGATTTTGTTGTAGCCGAGCCAAATGGTCGACCATTAATGCAAAGGGATTTGTATTATGGGTTATAATTGGAGGGCCACCTGGCCCTGCTGATATTTCTGGTTGCTCAAAGTTAGGAAGGTGAGGGAGGGTGGAGTCAGCTTGTGGGTCGGCTGACGGGTTAGAAGTGGAAGCAGAATTTTTTTGACGGCTTCCTGGGTTTTCCATTTTTCTAAAAGACGAGGGGGAAGAAAACAATGATTTCTTGCTACGGGGGGCGAAATCAGATGGTCCCTCAAGGTGTGGCTTTTGGGACCGTCGCCCGTGCATGCACTACTTGGAAGAAATGGAGGGGAGGAGAAGAGATAGAGATGAGAGAAAGTGTGCAATCAAACAAACAAACTAGACCTAACTTAAATGTGACTCCCTAATAATAACCTAAGACTTGGTCTATATAGGAAATAAGTAGTCAATAGTGAATACCCGTTCTATCAACAAATCTAGCCAAGTTGCTTAAGGGGAGGTTTGGGCCCAAACGTTTCCCAGGGAAAACCCCAGGTGCTTGTACAAACCCGCGCCTGGTCGTTTGACACGGCCCCTCAGCCTGAACACCAGATACAGATGACAGAATTGATACTAACTAAAGAAAACTTAAGACCTAAATAGCAAGCCTAAGTTGATAAAGCCTTAGGGGTCAAGTTGCTACAAATTTTAATTAGGTCTAGGATTCTATAGTGCACACGGAATGTGGAGGGCGTTTATTGGGTTGTTGCCCTGTTATTTGAATTTTTTGTGTGTGTGCAGGAATTGGAGAGTGGCTCCTATGAAAATCAAGTTGTCACACAATTTTTTTATATTTTTGTCTTTTAGGATGTGATTTAATTAAATGAATTTTTAGGGTTTTTCTCTTTAAGTTTTCAAACAAGTTTGAAAGTTCACAATCAAAGGAAAGACAAGTTGTGTGTGATTGTATATTTCCTTTTAATTGAGTCTCTAAAGAGAAAGAAGAAACCCTAAACCAATTATCCCTGAGACAGAAATTTAACTACCAATGAATTATTTTTAGCTTTCAGAATTAAGTAGTGGTCCAAACAAGTCAAACAACACCACTACTTTGAAGAAAATCAAACAAGGATTCCAGAAAATATTTTTTTTAGATTTTAGGAATTTGTTTGATAATAGTTTTGGATTTTTAATTGTACTAGTGTCAAAGTCCAGAAATAATACCCGTGGGTATTATAGACTTTTCAGTATTACCACCGACCTCAGAAAATTTTTATGATTTTATATGATATGTAAAATTTCACAGGGATTCCAACAAGATAAATTTCACAACAATTGGATGAGTATAAAAATTCTGAAAATTCGCGGACAGTAGCAAAATAGGAAGATTAGAGGGTGTGACCCCTCTGTAATCCACGAATTTTTAAAAATTAAATACAAATCCAATTGATCTGAAATTTGGAACAGATGTTCCAAACTTAATTGGGAATCACTCTATGAAAGTTTATGATTTTAGGAGGCCTGTGGTGTTAGGAATTAATTTTTCAAGTCTGGACAGAAATCTAGACCCGAAAAACAGAACACCAATACTTGCAATGGAATGGTGCTAAAGAAGCATACAAGCAAACAATGGATTTTAAAATGCACCACTTCACTTAATTTAAGTGTTTATGGTCCTGAAAGCCAAGTTTAATATATTTTTGGTAGTTTTAATTATTTATGTGACCAGAAAGAGGAACCAACCTGAACTTTCGCGGGAAGAAAAGGATCTTTAAGCTCTCGCTTCCAGATTCCCGCTTTCCCGCTGTAGTTCCTGCATACACAAAAGAAAGAAAGAGAAGGGGATGAGATCCACTTCAAGCAAGAGAAAATGAGTTAATGCAAAGCCGTGCCTCCCCGGCAACGGCGCCAAAAAGTGATAGCGAAATGCGCGTGATTTGTAAAAGCAGTTTTTTTTTTACGTCGTTGTAACACGCGAATCCGCTTTCGCTTTTAAAATTTATATCCTAGATAGGGGAGTATCTAGGGTCGTCCAAGGAGGCAAAAATTGCAATAATGATTCTCTTGCTTGGAATACAATCTCAACTTTCTTTTTAATATTTTTCAATATGTAATTTTTTTGTATTTTGAAAAGACGAGGGCAAACGGCAGATTATAGCGAAAAGAACTAACACCTACAAATGATTAAAATTCTAAAGGATAGAAATATCTTCTTCCTAAGCTTACTCTAGGCAAGTGTAGGCCTAGGGTAATTAGGAAGAAGAGGTGAAATAAGTGCTAGAACCAAAACAAACAACTGCAATAAAAAGCTTAAAAGAAGGCAATTTTTGATTGAGTAGAATGAGTGTTCTTTTCAAGGACAAGTAGAGGAAAGCTTCTACTAGAATTGAACAATTTAAAAGCAAGAAAAGAAACACAAATCCTCTTGTAACAATGGTGAAGAAGGTTGTCTTCTTGCTCCAAGCCTAGCTGCTCCTTGGCTTGAAAAGAGGGCCTCCTTCTTCTCCTTCCTTGAGAGCTCCTCCAAGGTGGAAGCTACCACCTTTAATGCTCTCTCCAAAGGGGTGGGCGTGCACCACCCTTAAAACTCCTCCAAGGTGGCGTGACCACCTTCAAGATCTCCTCCAAGATCTTCCTTGCCTGGCTTCCCCTTTGGCTGGCGTGACCCAAGAGAGAAGGGAAGAGGGGAAGGCACCAAGGGGACAGAATATCCCCTTAATCTTCTTCTTCTTCTTCTCTCTTGGACGTGGGATTCTTGGTGGAATATGAGAGTGAAATGGCTAGCCAAGGATGGCTTGAATGGTGGTGGGTAGTGGTCTTTTTATAGGGTAGGATGGGGGGTTAAGGTGCCCCTTGAAATGGAGGGCTAGGATGGAAGAATGGAGGTGGTTGGTGATCCTATGGCTAAGGAGAGTTGGCGCCAACCCAAGAGGTGTTAAAGGGGGTAGTTATGGTGGTGTTGGTGTCTTTTGGTGGTGGAGAGACACCACCATGTTGGCGCCAACATGGGGTCTTCTAGAAGGGGGGTTAGGTGGATGGTGGAGATGGGTTCAAAGGAGATTGTGTGGTGGAGATGAGGGGAGATTTTGGAGGGAAAAGTGGCGCCATTAAGGGGTGGTTATGGGTAGTTTTTGGCGCCACTTTTAGGTGTCTTTTGGAGGTGGTGGGTAGGTTAGGTTGGTGCCAAGTAGGTTAGCTTATGTGGAGCTTAGGTGGAGCTAGTTGGGTAGAGTTGGTAGGTGGGTTTTTGGGGTAGTACAAGCCAAGGAAGTTGGAGCATAGCTAAGCTAAGCTAAGCTAAGCTAAGCTAAGCTAGCTTAGCTAATGGAGGAGTAGAGGAGAAGGTGTTGGAGCTAGGGTTTGGAGGAGGGAGCTGAGGAGAAGAAGTCTGGAGCTGGAGCTGGAGCTGGCTGCTGCTGAAGAGGCTGGCATGGGGCTACTCTAGCTGGCTTAGCTTGCTAGTTCTTTGCTAGTTGCTAAGCCAAGCTAAAGTGAGCTAGCTTCTACCAAAATGAGCTAAGGTGAGCTAGGTCTGGTGCTATCGGGGAGAATCAAGCTGGTTGAGGCAGCTAAGGTAGCTTAGCTCAACTGAGATGAGCTAAGCTGAATCCCCGGGAGCTGGACTTGAGCCTCCTGAGCTGAGATGAATTCTTCTTCAGCTGGCTGGAGTTGAGTGGAGCTGGATGTAGCTGGATCTGAGCTGGGGTGAACTCCTGTCAACTCAGCTGAGCTAGCTAGAGCTCCCTGTGAACTAGTGGGAGCTGAGGTGAGCTAGACTCAGCTAAGTTGAGCTGGATCTGAGCTGACTTGAGCTAGGGTGAGCTAAGGTGAACTCTCTTGAGCTGCCATCCAGCTGAGATTAGCTGAATGGAGCTGGGATGAGCTAACCCTAGTTCAAGTAAGCTAGGTTCCAGCTATGGTGAGCTGGATCAAGCTGGGTTCCAACTAGTCTGGGCTTCTCCTTCACCAATTGCCTTCTTGAGTGCTAGGGTTTTAGGGATCTGTGAATCTGTACATCCCTAACACTCACAAAAACACATTAAAACAATAATAAAAAAATGCAATGCATGCCTATCCTAATTTATGCCTAAATGCAGCCCAAAAACCCGTTTGCAGAGTAAAATCCTAAGAGCTAGGTTAGTTTTAAAGCATAAAAATGATGATAAACTGGTGTTTATCATACTGCACACATCGAATCTACATAGAATAGGGTGCACAACCTTCACGTGAGATGCAAAGACGTTTAAACCCTAACCTACAGGAGGTTGTGAAAAAGATCATCAAGTGGTTAGATGCAGGGTTCATCTACCTGATCTCCAACAGTCGCTGGGTGAGTCCAATACAGGTTGTGCCTAAGAAGGCCAGACTTACCATCATCACGACTAAAACCAGAGAGGTCATTCCTACCCGAATAACTAACTTGTGGAGAGTCTGCATTGATTACAGAAGACTCAATTCCTCCACGAAGAAGGACCATTTCCCACTACCATTTATTGATCAGATCCTCGAGAAACTAGCGGGAAATAGGTTTTGCTTCTTGATCGATACTCCGATTAAAACCAAGTGGAAATCCATCCAGAAGACTAAGAAAAGACCACGTTCACCTACCCCTTCGGGACGTACGCGTTTTGAAGGATGCCTTTCGATCTCTGCAATGCAGCCACAACCTTTCAGTGGTGCATGCTTGCCATATTCTCAGATATGGTAGGTGATTATCTGGAAGTCTTCATGGATGACTTTTAAATTTTTGGAGCATCAATTGATGATTGCCTCCAACACTTGGTCCAAATACTCAGGCGATGCATCGATGTGAATTTGGTTCTTTCCTGGGAAAAGAGCCATTTCATGGTGCCTGAGGGAATTGTCCTAGGACATCTAATCTCGAAGAAAGGCATCCAAGTCAATCGAGCTAAGGTTAACCTGATTTCCAAGCTCCCTATGCCTAGCTCGATTAAGGACATCTGATCTTTTTTGGGGTATGTCAATTTTTACCGTTGATTTATCCCTGATTTTTCAAAAATCATGTGCCCCCTGACTACTCTTCTCTCCAAGGATGTGCCTTTCGAAATCTCCAAGGAATGCACTCAAGCATTTAAGATCCTTCATGACTGAGTCACCCAAGCCCCGATCCTACAGTCCCCTCATTGGTCTCAACCCTTTGAGATCATGTGCAATGCATCTGACTTCATTGTAGGTGCGATTTTGGGGCATAAAATTGATGGGAAACCCGTGGTCATTTACTACGCTAGCAAAACACTGGACGAGGCTCAGCGTAACTACATGATTACTGAGAAAGAGCTGCTAGCTATAGTATTTGCCCTAGAAAAATTCAGATCATACCTTCTGGGTTCCTGTGTTATCATATACTCGGATCATACAGCTGTGAGTCATCTCCTTGCAAAGGATGTGAAACCTCGATTAATTTGATAGATCTTGCTATTGCAAGAATTTGACCTCGAGATTCGTGACAAAGTGGGAAAGCAAAATGTGGTAGCTGATCACTTGTCCCGCCTTCCTTCTAAAATAATTGACCCTTCCAGACCCATCATAGACCACTTTCCTGATGAGCACCTCCTAACTATCAATACAAGGCTTCCATGGTTCGCAGATATAGTGAATTACCTGGCATCACATCAAATCCCGTCCGATTGGCCAAAGGCCAAGAAGGACAAATTGTGTTCCGATGCCAATTATTACTTGTGGGAAGACCCATATCTATTCCGCATTGGTGCTGATCAAATAATTTGATGGTGTGTCACGGAAGTAGAAATCAAAGACATACTCTCCTTTTGCCATGACTAGGCATGCGGTGGACATTTCTCAGGACACAAAATCGTATTAAAAGTCCTCTAGTGCGGCTTTTACTGGCCCACAATTTTCAAGGATGCATACGATCACTGCAAGGCATGTACCCGTTGCTAGACCTTGGGCAACATGAGCCATCGAGACATGATGCCTCTATAGCCGATCCTGGTATGCGAAATTTTTGACAATTGGGGGATCAATTTTATGGGACCCTTCCCCATCTTGGATGGCTTCTAATACATCTTACTCGTCGTTGACTACGTGTCCAAGTGGATAGAAGCCATTCTGACCCGAACCAATAATCATAAGGTTGTTATCAAATTCATTCATCAAAACATCTTCTCAAGGTTCGGGATCCCACGAGCAATAATTTCCGATGGAGGGACCCATCTTACAAACGCTCAGTTCAGGTCACTGATGACCAAATATGGGGTGTCGCATCGAATCTCTACTCCTTACCACCCCCAAACTAATGGTTTAGCTGAGCTATCAAATTGAGAAATTAAGAAAATCCTTCAGGTTACTATTCGACCTGACAGGAAGGATTGGTCTTCTTGGCTTCCGGAAGCATTATGGGCCTATAGGACTGCTCACAAGACCCAATTAGGTATGTCTCCCTTCAGACTGGTGTACGGGAAGGCATGTCACCTCCCCGTCGAATTGGAGCATAAAGCCTATTGGGCAGTACGGAATTGCAATTTAGATCTTTCTATGGATGGAACCCATAGAAGGCTTCAAATAAGCGAGATCAATGAATTACGCCACGACGCGTATGAGAACTCGTGAATTTACAAAGAATGGGTTAAAGCTTTTCATGACAAACACATTTCTAGAAAGATCTTTCATCCCGGTCAAAAGGTTTTACTCTTTGATGCTCGACTCAAATTATTCCTAGGAAAGCTATGATCTAAGTGGATCGGACCCTACCTTGTCCGAGAAATCTTTAGAAATGGAGCATTTGAAAACAGCCCACTCAGCCACGATTCCAAACCCTTTGTTGTGAACGGTCAGAGACTCAAACCGTTCATTGACGTGACCAATACAGATTTGGCTGAGTCATCCTTTACCCTCCATTCTCCTTGAGCTCATTGCGCCCAGCTGATGGCGTAAAACTCAGCACTTAACGGGAGGCAACCCGTCATTCTTTGAAAAACCTGAAACCTTTTCTAACATTTCTACACAGAATTCTTATTGCACTTTAGGGTTCATCCATTAGAACAGTCGACTCCACCTCAGGTACCCCCACCCGAGATTAGAAATCGTTTGCAACAGTCACTTCGACCCGTTCACGCACCCAACACCTGTCCTAATGCATTAACTAAGCTGAAATCGAACCCACCTAATTTACAATGGGGACATTGCAAATCGTAGGCATGGGGGGGTATGAAAGTGCAAAATGTCAGGAAAATTCATATCAAGAAAAGGTTTCAACAACAAAAAAACAAAAAAATTCTTAGAAAAGAAAAAGAACTGAGGGGGGAGATATAATTTTTAGGCTATACAAAATGAGAGGAGGAAAAAAGTAAAATGCTAAAAAAGGAGCACAAAATGAAAAAAAAGTGGTCACTAGTAAAACATTAAGGAATTAACTGATGTTCTAGACCAGATCAAGAAAAGAGAAAAATAAAAGAAAAGCGCTAAGGAGACATAAAAAGAGATTAGCAGGAACACTGATCTTAGGCCTCTTGGGCTAGATTCTTTGGCTTAAAAATTCATGTATCCGCTAAGATCTGGATAATCCTCAAGAGGTTGGGGAAAATGCGAAGCTTAAGTATTAGGTCTAAGGCTTAGGAAGTATTCGACCTCGTTAACTGACCTTCGGTTTACGGGATTCAGTAACCTAAGCACCCCAATTCACACACAGTATGGTTCAGTGTGCATAAATATCAAAATCATGTAAAAACCATTTTAATGTTATGAAAAATATTGCCTAGATTAGGAGCAGCCAATCAACACAAGTTGATTTGGACGAGTTCCAGGCATGGAGAGGCAAGAAATTTCCCTCAAAGATGCGTAACAACATATCATCTCCTCGATGCTTGTCACTTAGGATATTTAAATATCCTACCGGGGGCATGTAAGCACTCTGCTGGTTCAGATACCATGGGCGGCACTATCTCGAAATGTCGATCGCCAGGGTCTGGATTCGGCCACGGAATGCCATGGGCGGGATTATCTTGAAATCTAGAAAGCCAGGGTTCTGGGGGTTGCCATGGGTGGTGCTATCTCGAAGCATCGATTGCCAGGGACCCTTGAGGATTGATGATGGGGACGAGGAATCTGATACAGACCGTGTTGAGAAGCCAATCTGAAGCTAGAAATAAAAAGAAAAGAGAGAGAAAACTATCCAAACAAATAAATCTTCTGTCTCTCTCTTACAAAAAATGAACTGCAAACTGAACCTAGGCTAGAAATGTCTCAAGCACGGGTGCTTTAACCACAGAGTCCAACAAACCCTACGATAGTTTCTGCAGGCCTTAAAAACCTTTGCAGAAGACTGAGGCTTAAACAGGTCAGGTCTGAATTTTGGTTGCTACTTGAGTACCTTTAGGCCTATTGTCAGCATTCTAACCTAATCACAAAAGAAAAAGAAAAGCACTTATCATAACTGGTGACAGACACTTAGGGTCTAGAACAGAAGTTAAAATCATGAAATTTTGCTAAGGGAATAGCAAAAGATAGGCATGGGGGTATGATGAGAGCCTCATCGTGAGCCCTAACTAGCTAATTTTGACCTAAGAAAGAGAATAAAAGCTCCTACATAAATTAGAGAAGGGCTTAATTAAAGGAATAAGTGTTCTGAGAAGAAAACATGAAATAAAGGGTAAAAGTATAATTTTACCATTGCAGTACATAAACGGGATTTCTCAAAGGCAAAACATAGGTCAAATGGTCTGAATGAGATAAAAAGTGAGTTGGTTCAATTAGAAATCGGTTCATGTGCAATCCAGGAATTAAATGACATCTTGTAACCCTAAAACAGACCTGCTTAATTCAACAGGGTTCTGGTCTGGATAAAAATCAAATAAACCCTTTAAATTTCATGAAAAAATATCCCCTAGGGTTTAGAACCTTCAATTTGACCTTTGGAACCTATTTTGACTTAGATTAGGGTCCTAGCTCATTAATTGACCAAATTTGAGTTTGTGTGCAAAATGTCCAGTCAAACGAGGTCAAAACTAAAATCCAACTTCACCATTGGATTCCTTAGGTCCAAATTAGGTTTGTACCAAAATTTAGACCTAAGGGGAGGTCATCTTGACCTACTTGCAAATTAGTACACCTAATTACATTTTGAGCCCTAACTTTTGAAAACTATTGCACAAAGCCCCCTAACTTTCTCGTCACCCTTGCAAATTGGTCCCTCTACCATTAATGGGGAGGAATCCTTCTCTGGTGGGGAATGTAGGGGGAATACTCGATTCCTCAGAGATCTCCCAGATTTGGAAGGGAGATTCTCTAAGGAATTCCCTTCCATCTGAGCCCAATTGCAATCTTTAATTTGCACCCAATCTCTCGTGTGAATGCACGAGTGATTTGGATCTCCAACTGCTGTCCTTCTCTAGCGAGAAGTCGGTGGTAGAAGGTTTGCCCTCCATGCACCAGAAGCTCAGCCAGCAACTATAAAAGGTTCCCCAGTCCTTTACGAATCTCTCAAGCTTGATTTGGCCGCAGACTCCCTCAGACTTCATCTCCCCTCTCTCAGGCCAAGTAGCCCGCAAGCTCCGATGATTTTTCCTCCTCCCTCTCGTCACTCTGCTGCCATACCAGCAGCAGGGTTCACTTCACCTCATTCTTCCATGTCGCGTTGCACCAGCACACGCCTTCCTGTCCTCTTCCTCACAGTTATCTCCCCCTCAGGGCCATCTTCACCGACGATAGCACAAATGCGCCATCCGTCTCGTCTACCTCCCCTTCGCTCCAAGTACTCCAGATAAGCTCCTCGTCTTCCACTCTTTCCTTTCCCTCATTCTATTTCACAAAACACCCCTCGACTGCCACTGTCCGCCTGCATCTTCCCCATCTTCGGCCAACCTCCGGCGAGACACATCCGTCACTCCACACCTCCACACGTCTTTCCACCAACCTCACAACCACCACCATATTCTACTGAACACCTTCCACCCATCCACAAGTCACCACACGCACTCCACGCTTCCCCCGACCTAACCCATAAATCTGACCACAGAGCGACCTAGGCATGCATGCCTAGACCTCCACGCGACCTAGACACACATGCCTAGGCCGCCCCACGACCTAGGCATGCATGCCTAGGCCACCTTGCAACCTGCCACCTATCGCCTCACCTTCGCCGTGACACAGCGAAGGTCCTGTGGTCTGATAGTGCCGCAAGGCTCCTTTTGTGTCGTGCAGGGTCGAGCTCCCATCCGCCATTAGCGACGGCTCGAGCTCGATTGTTCTCCAACTCCAGGCCACAAGCATCAGGTCCCAGGCTTCCAGAATGCACGGATTGAGGGCGAGAGTGAGTCCAGCGTGGTAGCAAGTGCTGCGAGACCTGCAGCTACGTCGATTGTGAAGTCACTCTCCTGCAGGTGTCAGTAGAGGTAGGTGGGAGTTTTAGTCCCACCTTGGTAAGCCGTAAGCTTCCTGAGCAGTTTAAATGGATTTTGTGTTCTCTACTGTTTGCCTCCAAATCACTTGGGTGAGGTC
Organism: Thalassia testudinum; assembly: GCA_037157565.1. Lineage (NCBI taxonomy): Eukaryota > Viridiplantae > Streptophyta > Magnoliopsida > Alismatales > Hydrocharitaceae > Thalassia > Thalassia testudinum. The sequence goes on from JAZHRO010000003.1 coordinate 34,182,284, forward strand.
CCTCGCCTCACATATCACGCTCGTCTGTGACATATAACCCGCGAACTTGGCACTCGGATCCAATTAACCCCTCCGTGCACTCCTCGTGCACCACACCCACTCTGATGCGCCTAGACCCTTACGCGCGACCGACCCGATAACCTAGCTCTGGTAGAGATTACTGAAGAGAGATACACAGAGAGAAAGATGCACGAGAAGGGTAGGGGAATAGGTTTTGTTGTGTGGTGCTTGTACAGGAAGAGGACGCTAAGGGCGGAAGAAGCGCAGCAAGAGAAGGAAGCAAAACTTAGCCGCCGTAAGTGAAGGAGAAGAAGAAGAAAGATGCACTGTAGCAAAGGTGTGGCAGACCAAGAGAAAGAAGAAGAAGAGAGAGATCAAGGGGCAGACAAAGAGGAGAAGCAAGAAAGCAAAGGAAGAAGAGGAAGAAAAAGAAGAAGGAAAGTAAAGAGGAGACAAGGCCAGGACTTAGCTGTAGGACGAGAATCGAGAAGAGAGAAAGCAAAGGAAAAAGAAGAGCAGTAGGAGAGGCTAAGGAAGAAAAAGAAAAGGAGAAACAAGAAACCATAGCTGCAGCAGAGCAAAGCAAAGCAAACAAAAGTAGAGAAGAGACTGAAGGCCAATTTTAAGACATCTGATGCAATATCGGATGTCCAATTATTTTTTAGCACTCTTTCCATAACATTATCCTGTCATTTTTGTTGAACTAGTCATTGCTTTTTATTAAAAGTTGTGTTCTCAAGTTTTGGAATACTCAAATTGCACCCTGTGTTCAACCTCGGATGCTTTGATTTTCGAGTTATAAATCTTTATTTGTTTTCGTGGAGAGTTCATCTATATTGCAATGAGATATCTGTTAAAACATGATATAGTTGCATAAATAGGTGCTCAATCCATTTCACGCCGTATTGCATGCCTGCACGTGATGCGAGATCGCACGTGGAGGCGAGCAAAGGCATGAGATAAGTCGTATGATCTCACGATCGAACGGCTGAGATTGGCAGTACGTGAACGTGCATTACACGTGCAAGCAGACGAGCAGGCGCACATGCTCCGCCACACGTTGCCCACGATGGGGCTTTAGCAATGGTTTTATCATCGCTAAAGACCCCTTATTTAATGTTTTGAGATTTAAATGACCAAATTGCCCTCACGCCTTGCAACTATAAAAGGAGACCCCCTCCACATGAAATTCTCATCCCTTCCTTCTCTTCTCTCACTCTCCAAAGCTCAAGAGAAGCTTGTCCCACACCCGGAATGCTTCTCACGAGATAAAGTCAATTTTTCATCCCCCTTTCGGAAGTGGATCCCATGACGACGACGACGTGCTGCCCCGTTCCCATTCTTTCCACTTCATTCTCCTTCGTCCTGCTCCGTCCTCATTCATCTAGGTGTCGTCCCGTCCGCCTCGTCCTCCAAGCGACCGTCGAGGAGGATATTTCTCTCTCCATTCTTTTGAATTCTTTCTAGAGTAGATTTACTGCTTTCTAGAGTTGATTTACTGCTTTCTAGTGTAATCGTTTTCTGCTTTCTAGTCATAATGTTTAGTGTAACAAACAATCTTTTTAATGATGAATTCCATGTTCATTCTACATCTCTTTTTGGCTTTTGTTTGTAATACTCTCTCTCTCTCTTTCTCTCTATCTTCTATTTATTGTAAATAGTTAGATAGTTCTAATCAATTAATTTTCTTCGTGACAAATAAATCAAATGCGAATTTTTAAATCAAACCTCCGCCTCCATGTGTTCGACCTGGGATTTCCATTCCGGTATAAATTTTATTTGTTGAACACAGGTTCTTCACTTTCAAACTACAATGATAGGTTTTCAAAATCGAACACGTCAGTGTAGCAACTCGGAGCGTTTAATAGCTACCCAATAGGCTTTGTGCTCCAATTCGAGAGGGAGGTGACATGCCTTCCCATATACTAATCTGACGGGAGACATGCCTAATTGGATTTTGTGGGTGGTCCTATAAGCCCACAAAGCTTCTAGAAAATGGGATGACCAATCTTTCCTATTAGGTCGAATAGTGACCTGGAGGATTTTCTTGATTTCTTGATTCGATAGCTCAGCTAGACCATTGGTTTAGGGGTGATAAGGAGTAGAGATTCGGTGCGACACCCTGTATATGGTCGTCAGTGATCTGAATAGAGCATTCATGAAATGGGTCCCTATTTGATGGTCGAGATCAATGTTAAAGTCAATGCATCATAGTATAGTTGAAATCGCTCGAAAATAAATAAATTTTGTTACTCGAAGTTTTAAATCCGAATTCGAACACAGGGAGCAAATTGGGGTTTAAAAATCAAGAGCACAACTTTTGAGAAATTGAATATGCAATGTAAATCAGAGTTGTAATGCAAAATGTAAATATAAAGACACTAGATCATTATATATAAAGATCACAAAAAAATGGATGTCTGATTTGTAAATTAGACATCTTAAACTGGTGATTGCTACAGTGCTATTTCTGATCTTTTTCTCTTCTCTATCTCTGATCTCCATTTGGCTTTCTTCCTTCTTCTTCTTTTCTTTTCTTCGTGCATGTGCTTCTTTTGACTTTAGCTACTCTGGCCCATGTCTTCCTCTTCTTTCTTTGCGGCTCCTCTTTCTTCTTGGCTTCTTCTTCTTCTCTCTTTCAATTCCTTCTCCTTCTCTTTCTCTTTCATCCCTTCTGCTTCTTCTTCTTCAGTCCTTGCCTTCTCCTTCCTTAGCATTCGCTGGCTTCCACCCTCTTTTTCCTTCGCTTTTTCTTCTTTCCTTCCCTACAAGAGAGCAAAACCTACCCCTACCCACCCTCGCGATCTCTCTTCTTCTTTCCCTCTTAGGCTCGCTCTCCCAGAGTCGCTTCTCGGGTAATCTGGTCGGGTATGTGCGCCCGGGACCAAGCCCACAGGCGTGCAGTGGCGGGCGAGGAGTGTAGGTCAAGTATATGGGTCAAGCCAGATCCTCATGGTCAGTGTTGTGGATGAGGTTGTGAGAGGAGTGAGTGGGACCTCACCCCGTGGTCAGGAGGCAAAGGGCTATGTCACTTTTGCAATTTATCTCATGGCACTATCTCACAATCTTTCGAGGTGGGACTGTGTTGTCCCGCCTTCCTTCGCGAATGCCTGCAGTAGGAGTCTCCTTTATTGCAGCAATTGCAGGGTCTTCAGTGGTAATCGCGTGGCTATGGTTGTGTGTAAAGGGATTCCACGCGACCTGGGACCTATAGCCTGGAGCGACGAGACCTGGGGGAAGCTCCCAAGCAAGCTCCTTTCATGCGTTAATGGCAGCAGGCGTCTAAACATGTCCACCACAAAAATGGCCTTGTGGCCTCATCAGAAGGCTCAGATAGCTCCGCCTAGACATGGCAAAGGTAGTGCGAGGGTCGGCATGGCATGGCGTGGCCGAAGCGTGCATGCCTAGGGCACCCTGTGTGCGTGAAAGTGGGTGTGTTCGGGGGGAGTTCTGGGGGCTTGGCATGGTGAGTTGAGTAAGGGTTTGTGGTCAGTGGAGTGTGGCGATGCTTATGGGGTAGTTGGCAAGGCAGATGGAGGTGTGGAGCGGCGGGGATGCCTTGCCAGAGGTCTGGCTGGAGATGAGGAATGTGAGGGTGATAGCGTGCGTCGAGGCATGTTTTGAGGAAATAAAATTAGAAAAATGATGAGAAAGGTGAGAGAACATAGCTGATCATGGATAGACGAGGGGGGATGCAAAGAAGGTGGCTGGCTCGTATTGCTGTCGTCGGAGACGAAATACTCAGTGGAGGAGGACGACGACGATGAAGGGGTTGCACGGGCGTCGGCTGGTGCGGTGTGACGCAGATGAAGAGGATGAAGAGAACCCTGCCACTAGTATTGTGACAGAGTGACAAGGGAGAGAGAGGGGGGTCGCTGGAGCTTGCTGAGTTATAGACCAGAAGGGGAGGAGAAGAAATAGAAGGTTTCTCAGGCCAATTTCAAGCTTGAAGGATGCCGAGGGCTTTGGGGTTTGCTTTTATAGGCACTGGAGGAAGGTTTCGTGCTTGGAAGCCAAGATTCCATGCACGGCAACCTCGCTTGAGATGGAAGGTCAAATGAGACCCAAATCTCTCATGCATTCACATGAGAGATTGGATACCAAATTGAACTTGGAATTGTGTTCAACTTGGAGGAGATTTCTCAGAGAATCTCCCTTTCAATTTTGAAGGGGATTCTTTGAGGAATCAGGGAGATCTTTCCCTCAAAACCTCACTGGAGCAGGATTCCCTCTGCTATAATGGCAGATGGACCTAATTGCAAAGAATGATGATAAAGATAGGGGGTTTCTGTAGAAGTTTTCAAAAGTTAAGGGTAGAAATGTAATTTGGCTGGACCTATTTGCAAAGTAGGTCAAGATGAATTCCCCTTAGCTGTAAATTTTGGTACAAACCTAATTTGGGCCTAAGAAATCCAGTGGTGTAGTTGGATTTCAGGTTTGACCATGTTTGACTCTACAATTTGCATAGAAACCTAATTTACGACAAATATTTGACTGAGACCCTAATTATGGTCAAAATAGGTTCTAAGGGCCAAATTGAATGTTCTAAATCCTAGAGAATATTTTTCCATGAATTTTAGAGGGTTTAGGTGAATTTTATCTTAGCCAGAACCTTTTGAAATCAAGTGGGTCAGTATTAGGGTTATAAGAAGTCATTTAATTTCCAGCATTCACATGAATCCTTTTCTATTTGAACCAACCCACTTTTTATCTTATTAAGACCATTTGACCTGTGTTTAGCCCATGAGAAATCCCAATGTTGTATTGCAATGGTAAAATTGCAATTTTACCCCTTGTTTCTTGCTTTTCTCTCAGAATGGTTATTCATTGAGTTAAGACCTCTAGTTGGTTATATAGGAGCTTTTGTTCTCTTTTCTGGGTCAAAATGAGCTAGTTAAGGCTCATGATGGTGTTCCCATCATATCCCTATGCCTAGCTTTTGCTAGTCCCTTAGCAAAAATGATAAGGTTTTAACTTTTGTTCTAGACCATGAATTCCTTGATGTTTTTTTTGAAATAGATGAATTCCTTGATGTTAGGAGATTATGATGAGTGCTTTTCCTTTTCTTTTTGATTAGGTTAGAATGCCGACAGTAGGCCTAGAGGTAGTCAAGTACCAACGAAGATTTGGACCTGACCAGCTCTAGCCTCGATCCTCCATGAAGGTTTTTAAGGCCTATAGGAACTACCCTAAGGTTCGTTGGACTCCACAGTTAAAGCACACATGTGACGCGTCGATTGTTCGCTTTAAAGTCATTTACAGTTTTATGTGGTGGAAAAATCGACTAATCAATATTTAAAAAGAAATAACCACTTGCAAATGAGCGGGTCGTATCCACAGGGAGGCAATGACGTATTTAAATTCGCACCGGTTAAAAAATGTTTGTTCGTAGTTAGTTTGGACAAGAATAAAGCCAAAATTGCCTTCAGATTAAGGCTGAATCAAGAAATCATGCTGAAATAGCAATTTCGAATAACTAGAGGATATTTGTCTTAATACAGAATCAATAAAATATCATTAAAAATTGACAATGGCAAAAAATGTATTTATTAATGGCCATGTTACTGTAGCAAAACAGGGGATGTATTCCCCTTGGCCATGCACGATGAGGAGTGGACGGCCGGACGCGGGAAGCTCAGAGGAAGTTCCTTGGATCGAGGGCTTCGAAGCGGTGGTGGCGGCATGTCGCACGGTGGCCAGAGCTGGCCGGACGACCTCCGGTGGAGGTGGCTGCAAACGGAGTTACAACTGCTGTTGGCGGGTGGTGCGCGTGGTCTGTTGGCAGGAGGCGCTGCAGGCGTGCGCGCACTAGAGGTGGTGCTGGAGTAGCCGATCTTGCTGCAGGCGTGGGTGTGCGTTCTGTTGGCGGAAGCGCTGCACGTGAGAGCACGTGCTGTTGGCTGAAGGCGCTGTAGGCGTGGGAGGCAGGCTACTCTGTCGGCTCTGCTGCTGCGTGCGGTTGAGCGCTACAGCCGGTGCTGCACACTGGCGTGGTTGCATGCACTGTTGGCGGGCGGTGCGCATGCTGTTGGAGGGCAGTGTGCACGTGGGCTTCAGAGGCTGGAGGGTGTGCGGATGAACGGTGGAGGCGCGGGTGGTGTGATACGGGCGTGAGCAGCTGGCGCTGCAGGCGCGGGTGTGCTAGAGGCTGTGCCCACCTTGCGTGCGGCTGGAGGGCGTGCGGGTAGATGTGGAATGAGCGGGCAAGGGCTGCGATTCAGGTGCTGGAGGTGAAGTGGGCTAGGGTGGTTGCTGCTGGAGTGGGGGGTGGACTTCAGACGTCTGGGAAATTTCTCAGACGTCTTAACTGGCTGATGGGTGATTGCAACGACGGTGGTTGTTGACGACGACGGCGAGGAAGGTGCACGGCGGGGTCCTCACGGTAATGCGGACGACTTCCGGATGGCGGTGTGGCCTGTCACACGACATGCCCACGGTGGTGGAGGGTCGTTGTCGCGGTTGAGGCCGGCGGTGTGGAATGGAAGAGAGAAGAACTCTCTGCATAGTGGTGGGTCAGGGATGGAGGGTTGCCCCGCTCAGCAGCCTCTCTCCTCTTTTTGTAGCTGACTTCACGAATTTGAATGGAGAGGCGGGAGCAGATCCACCTTCTCCGCTGATCCATGAATGTGCTTTAGTGCGGCTGGAGGCATTGCTGCGGCAGCTGGGCCGTTGCTGAGAAGAAGAAGAATAAAGGATATTATTAAAATATTATGGTCATTTTTATACAAACCCTCAACTTTTATGTTAACTAAAATAATGTACCTAATTGGTTAACTAATTAAATGAATGCCATTCTAAGCTAATTCTAAATGCATTTAAAATATGAATGCAATGCATGGATTATGTAATTAAATTAAAAATATGAATTAACCTGTTTACATCCTAATTTATGCTAAATAAATGTTAGAATTAACCTAATGTCTAGGCACTTAAATACTTAAATAGCCCACAACTATGGGCTAATCAAACACTCCCATGCTTAGTTTTTGCTAGTCCCTAGCAATATTAAGCGAAACCTAGCACTCCAAGTAGACTAGTTAACTCACTTAGTCTTCCTTCAGAAGCATATTAAGTTCAGACTCTAGACCCAAGGTTCCTAAGTAGTTGCTAAGTTATAGACTAGGTCGGCTAAAGACGAGTTGAAAGCACAAGTTTCCCTGATTTCTGACTCTACCCTAAAGTATATTGATCCCTGAGATTAAAGCATCTATGCCTGTGCATTGGTCTAAGTTATTTGAGTTAAAGGATTTTTTTATATATATATTTTTTTTATTTGTTTAATTCTTCTAAGTCTAACCTCAGATCAGCTATCAACATGGTCTGTGTCGGATTCATTATCCCCATTACCATACCTCGAAGGGTGCCTGGCTTTCGATGCTTCGAGATAGCACCGCCCATAACGACCCTAAGAACTCTTGGCAATCGACACTTCGAGATAGTATCGCACATGGATTTCTTAAGTGAATTTAGGCCTATGGCAATCGGCACTTCGAGATAGGGCCGCCAATGGTACCTGAACCGCACAATGCACTTACATGTCCCCAGTAGGATGGATATCCTAAGAGACAAGCACCGAGGAGGTAATATGTTATCATTGCATCCTCAAGGTGAGTATATACTCCCCTCTCCTGCAGCGGGAACTCTTCCAATCAAACTGTGTTTTCAAGCCTCTCCTAAGTCAAAACTAAGAGAATCAAATCTCTTTTCAGAAAGAAAGAAATTGAGTTAATTACCAGACCAAGTGTGTGAAATTTGGATGCTTGGGTTATAAGGATCCGTAAACCAAAAGGTAGAATAAGACTCCAAGTACTACCCCACCTTTTAACTCAAACCCTTGCTTCCATTCCTTAACCTCTTGAGGAATGGTCCGCAACTTAACTCTTACTTAAGTTTTTAAGTCCACAAAGGACCCTAAAGGTCTAAAGCTAGCAGCTCATTTAGCTTCTAAAGTTTGACCGTAGAATTAATTTAGTCTACCCTAGAGTTCTGATTTACTTGAAAATGAAGGACTTAGCCAGTTAAGCTCAAAACTTTTTTTTTTATATGCAAATGTATGAATGCACTATGCTATGTATATCCCCATGTATACCCCCCCATGCCTAAATTCTACAATGTCCTCATTGCATAGAAGGATATTACCTGGGTCAGAGCTGGGGTGAATAGACAAAGAACCTGCAAATCAGGTTCAAGAATTGCAAAAATAGGCCCTAAAAATGAGCAATGCAATGTTGGCCTAGAAAATAGGTAACCTAGGATGTTGGCGAGCTGATGATGAATCCCGATAGCAAACGTTCGTCCAACTAAAATGGGAATGAAATCTTCCCAGGCCACTAGAAGAGGTTCTAAAGTATAAACAGGTATAACAACCTCCAAAGGGGTAGGGGGAGGATAAGATGGATCCTCCAAAAAGAATGGGGAAGGAATGGTGCAGAGATAAACCCCCAGGGTAATGGACTGACTAAAGAAATCATCAATCCATAACCGATACTCTATTACGGGAAGAATTGGTCTATTAGGCCCCCTAGTCAGAACAAAAGTGAGCAATTTTCTAAGGCAAGGATCGTCTAAGGTGTCCAAGTTACGAGGTTGAGGGATGGCCATAAGATCTAGGTTGGGTTTAATCAGCTCGGTGTCCATCCCTAACACTCTTTCTAAATCCTCAATTTCATCCCTAGCATTCCTTGCACCATCACATGTATCTTCCTGCTCTTCATCAGGAGTTACAATTTCGCTTTTAGATATAAGCGAATCAGAGGGTGACTTCGAAATGAATGAAGGTAGGTTGGAAGCAACAGATCTAGGGATTATCCTATCAATGTCATCCCTGGGTTTTTGTTCTTTACTCAAATCTTCTCCAGAGTCTATATGTGAATCCACATAAATCTTAGAAATTACTTCGAAATTTTCCATCATTTCATCATGAGGAGAAATATCATCAATGGGTGTGCTAAGGAAACCTAATTTGGTCAAATTTATGACATCCTCAAGGGCTAACTCTTAAAATAAGACATAATCACCTTTAGTGTCACTCTAAATCTTGAATGTAGGTTACTCATATAATTCGTCTTCCTCCTCATCACACAATTCACCATATACCCAAGGTCTAGAATCATTTAATATCTCAACAGATCCCCTAGGGTGCTCTATCGGAGGTAAATGGTTTACACTGGTAACATCAGACTGCTCAGATAGGTCAATTTCTTTAGGGTTAGGTTCCCTAAGGGTGGGTTTGAGTTCCATATCGTGATCAGAAGGGAGGGTAGGATTGACAACTTGAATTTGACCCACTTTATCAAATGTCACAAAAATACTATCATCTGGGTTGAGGTCTTCCAATGGTACCGTCATTCCCTTCTTTTGACTCCAATATAATTCAGGTGGATACTCAACCTTATCATCATCTTGCTCGGGTTGCCACCTTTCTTCATCCAATGCATAGCTACTTTCATGTGTATCTTCCTCCCACCTAAGGTGTGGATTTCTCAAGGAAGTGTCATCTAATGGGGAGGCTTCAAAATCGATCCTCGAAAAGTAGCTATTTTCCCCAGAATTTCCCTCCAACTTAAAGTGTAGCTCTCCCACAGGAGATGCATCAATTGTAGAGTGGTATACGTCATCCTCAATGGGGTAGATTGGGTAGCTAATTTCATCTCTTTCTTGTTGGCCTGCTCTCGAAGATTCTCCTAACAATTCAACCATTTCGTTTTGCATTTTCTGTATTTCCATCTTCAAAGAGGTGAGGTCATTTCTATCATGAGAGAAGTCAGGCTCAGGCTTATAGTACCCAGGAGCGTTTGTCCAACCGTAAGAATTTTTCAGGGAGGGTGGGTTGGGTATTTCTATGGTGTGTGGGATATTGGGCAAAGCAAATCCCGCTCCTAGGTTCTACTCACTGATTTGAGGCTTAACCAGGCCAATACTCCTATAATAGGAGTAAAACGAATCCTAATGATTGTCATTATGTCCATCAAGTGATGGACCATCTCAGCGTCTGGGATCGAAGGATGCAAAGTGGGGGTGAGGGTGTGGGCAAGATGTGAAAGGATGAAAATCAATGTGGTCCATTCTAACTCACACCTCAATCAGAATTCCCCAAGCAAAACACAATTCAAAAAGGACCTTTCAGGTCTTTCCCAATTTAGGCTTTTGATTTTAAGTCAGATTGCAGGTGACAATACAATTTGTTCAATCAATTTACGCACCTATTGTCGATCTACGGCTTGCCTAGGAAGACCTAGTTGGAGCTTAGGTGTTCTTCCCTAAATCTCAAATGGTCAAGTAAATCCAAAGACGGAAGATCGAGGGATGCAAGTAGGCCTAAGCCTTCCTTTGAAGCTGTGCTTTCGTGGTGCTTCTCAACTACCCCCAAAAATCCGTGACAGGGTATCCCCCTCTTTGGATTTACAAAACCTTTGATCTCAAATTCCGAACACTTCAGAATCCAACGATAGGAGGGCTCTTGTCCTAGTATTTCCAAACCTAAGGAATGTCTAGAAGCGTGCCGTGGTGCAAGTGAAATAAGTGTGCATACACCGCAAAATATTTTGAATTTTGAATCGCATGCCAAGTTTGAAAATCAAATCCTTGATTTTTAAAATGTCCCTCCTTTAATTAGTCCTTTTTCTTGAATATATGTGACCACTTGTTAGATCACATCAAGATAAATTTTGTGGTCTTTCAATTAAATCCAAATGCAATGCGTGATCAAGAATAGGATGCAAAGTAAGAGAATGCGTACCTTGCTTCTAGCAATCAACAATGCAAGAATGCACACAATGCAGAGAAATAAATCTAGAGGCTGCTCATACAGACCTAAATGGTTCGTCCTAGGGCAGGCAGCTTCTAGCAGGCAGCTCATTTTTTGTTTTTTTTTTAAACTACTTATGCACAAGCAAATAAAAGTAATCAATAAAATAAAAACCTAAATCTAAAGAAAAGAGAATAGGCACCCAAAAATTACCCAACATGGGCCCAAAACAAAATCGGGGAACAAACCCCTCAAAATATACCCCAGAACAAGGGTTTCAAACAAAATGCATTGAAAAATTAAATCTAAAGTCTTAATTCTATTCTAATCAAACTAGCAACTAAATATACAATGATGTCCTTTGTGTCCTCATCCTTCTCCTCCTTTTCAAAATATCTCATCCAAATCTCCTCTAGCGACGTCAAGGGTCGCCTCTCATAGTGGTCGATTCTGGCATAAATTTTCTCGCACAGAAAAGAAAATAATAAATGGTCAAATCACTATGCAATTGACAAATAATCAAAATAAAATCAAGTGAAATTATTGCGTCTGTTGCCTCCCCGACAACGGCGCCATTTGGCGCATCGATTGTTCGCATTAAAATCGTTTGCAGTTTTATGTGGTGGAAAAATCGACTAATCAATATTTAAAAAGAAATAACCACTCGCAAAAGAGCGGGTCATATCCACAAGGAGGCAATGACGTATTTAAATACACACCGGTTAAAAAATGCTTGTTTGTAGTTAGTTTGGACAAGAATCAAGCCAAAGTTGCCTTCAAATTAAGGTTGAATCAAGAAATCATGCTGAAATAGCAATTCTGAATAACTAGAGGATATTTGTCACAATGCAGAATCAATAAAGTATCATTAAAAATTGATAATGGCAGAAAATATAATTATTAATGGCCATGTTATTGTAGCAAAACAAAGGATTTATTCTCCTTGGCCGTGCGCGACGAGGAGTGGACGGTCGAACGTGGGAAGCTCGGAGGAAGTTCCTTGGACCGAGGGCTTCGAAGCGGTGGTGGCAGCGTGTCGTGTGGTGGTCGGAGCCGACCAGACGACCTCCGGCGGAGGTGGCTACAAACGGAGCTGCAACTGCTGTTGGCGGGCGGTGCGCGGGGTCTGTTGGTGGGAGGCGCTGTAGGCGTGCGCGTGCTAGAGGTGGTGCTGGAGCAGTCGGTCCTGTTGCAGGTGTGGGTGCGTGCTCCATTGGTGGAAGCACTGCAGGCTGGAGCGCGCGCTGTTGGTGGAAGGCTCTGCAGGCGCGGGAGGCAGGCTGGTCTGCTGGCTCCTCTACTGCGTGCGGTTGAGCATTGCAGCCGGTGCTGCACACTGGCGTGGTTGCACGTGCTGTTGGCGGGCGGTGCGTGCGTGGGCTTCAGAGGCTGGAGGGCGTGCGGATGAAGGCTGTCGGCGCAAGTGGTGTGATGCGGGCGTGAGTAGCCGACGCTGCAGGTGCGGGTGCACTGGAGGCTGTGCCCGCCTTGCGTGCTGCTGGAGGGCGTGTGGGCGGACGTGGAGTGAGCGGGCAATGGCTGCGGTTCAGGTGCTGGAGGTGAAGTGGGTGAGGGTGGTTGCTGCTAGAGTGGGCGGTGGACTTCAGAATTTCCCGGACGTCTTAACTGGATGAGGGGTGATTACAGCGACGGTGGTTGTTGATGACGACGGCGAGGAAGGTGCACGGCGAGGTGTTCATGGTAATGCGGATGACCTCCGGATGGCGGTGTGGCCTGTCACACCACACGCCCACGATGGTGGAGGGTCGTCGCCGCGGTTGAGGCCGGTGGTGTGGAATGGAAGAGAGAACTCTCTACTCAGTGGTGGGTCGGGGATGGAGGCCTACCCCTCTCGACAGCCTCTCTCCTCTTTTTGTAGCTGACTTCACGAATTTGAATGGAGAGGCGGGAGCAGATCCACCTTCTCCGCTGATCCATGCATGTGCTTTAGTGCGGCCGGAGGCGTTGCAGCGGCAGCCGAGACGTTGCTGAGAAGAAGAAGAATAAAGGATATTATTAAAATATTATGATTATTTATATATAAACACTCAACTTTTATGTTAACTAAAATAATGTACCTAATTGGTTAACTAATTAAATGAATGCCATTCGAAGCTAATTCTAAATGCATTTAAAATATGAATGCAATGCATGGATTATGTAATTAAATTAAAAATACGAATTAATCTATTTACATCCTAATTTACGCTAAATAAATGATAGAATTAACCTAATGTCTAGGCACTTAAATACTTAAATAGCCCACAACTATGGGCTAATCAATGTGCTTGTAATGTATTTTAGCCTTGGTTTAGTTTACAGTGCATTTTTTTTGTAAGAGAGAGACAGAGGATTTCTTTTGTTTGGAGAGTTTTCTCTCTCCTTTCTTTTTATTTCTAGCTTCGGATTGGCTTCTCAACACGGTCTGTATCGGATTCCTCGTCCCCATCATCAATCCTCGAAGGGTTCCTAGCTTTCGATGCTTCGTGATAGCATCGCCCATGGCAACCCTAGAACCCTGGCTTTCGAGATTTCGAGATAATCCTGCCCATGGCATTCTATGGCTAAATCCAGACCCTGGCAATCGACATTTCATGATAATGCCGCCCATGGCATTTGAACCAGCATAGGGTGCTTACATTCCCCCAGTAGGATATGCAAATATCCTAGGAGACAAGAACCGAGGAGACGATATGTTATTGAGCATCTTCGAGGGTAATTTCTCGCCTCTCCGCGGAGGGAACTTGTCCAAATCAACTTGTGTTGATCGGCCACTCCTAATCTAGGCAACTTTTTCAGAACACTTAAACGCTTTTGCGTGATTTTGATAATTATGCACACTGAACTAGACTATGTGTGGATTGGGGTGCTTAGGTTATCGAGTCCTGCAAACCAAAGGTCAGTTAACGAGGCTAAATACTCCCTAAGTCTTAAACCTAATACTTAAGATTCGTATTTTCCCCAACCTCTTGAGGACTATCCAGATCTTAGCGGATACTTGAATTTTTAAGCTTAAGAGTCTAGACCAAGAGGTCTAAGATCAGCAGTCCTACTACTCTCTTTTATGCCTCATTTAGCACTTTTTCCTTCATTTTTCTTTTTCTTGATATGGTCTAGAACTTCAGTTAATCCCTTAATTTGTTACTAATGACTATCTCTTTTCTTCTTTTTCATTTTGTGCTCCTTTTTTGATATTTTTCACTTTTCCTCCTCATTTTCTCCTCATGATTTGTATGGCCTCAAAATTTTCTCTCCCCTCAGAATTTTTTTTGTTATTTTTCAAGATTTTTTCATTTTTTTGGTGTTTTTGTGATATGTGATTTTTTTGTTGAATCCTTTTCTTGTGAGATGAGTTTTCATGGAGTTTTGCACTTTCATACCCCCCTATGCCTATGATTTGCAATGTCCCCATTCTAAATTAGGTGGGTTCAAGTTCAGCTTAGATCATTCATTAGAATAGGTTTTGGATGTACGAACGGGTCGAGGCGACTGTTGCGAATGATTTCTAAACTCTGGTTTGGGTACCTGAGGTGGGGTCGGCTGTTCTAATGGATGAACCCTAAAGTGCAATATGAATTCAGCATAGGAATGCCAAGAAAGATTTCTGGTTTTTCAAGAATGATAGATTGCCTCTCGTTAAGCACTGAGTTTTACGCCATCGGTTGGGTGCAATGAGCTCAGGGAGAATGGAGGGTAAAAGATATCTCAGCCAAATTTGTATCGGTCAAGTCAATGAATGGTTTGAGTCTCTGACCATTCACAATGAAAGGTTTTGAATCATGGCTGAGTGGATTGATCTCAATGGCTTCATTTCCAAAGATTCATCGGATGAAGTAGGATCTGATCCATTTTGATCGTAGTTTTCCTAGGAACAGTTTAAGCTTGGCATCAGAGAGTAGGACTTTTTGACTAGGATGGAAGATCTTTCTGGATATGTGCTTGTCGTGAAGGGCCTTAACCCGCTCTTTGTAAATTTGCTAGTTCTCAAAAGCGTCATGGAGTAATTCATCGATCTCGCTCATTTGAAGCTTTCTATGGGTTCCTACCTTAGAAAGATCATGGTTGCAGTTCCGTACTGCCCAATAGGCTTTGTGCTCTAATTTAACGGGGAGGTGACATGCCTTCCCGTACACCAATCTGAAGAGAGACATGCCTAATTGAGTTTTGTGGGCGATCCTATAAGCCCACAAAGCTTCCGGAAGTCGGGATGACTAATCCTTCTTGTCAGGTTGAACAGCAACCTGGACTATTTTCTTGATCTCCCGATTTGATAGCTCAGCTAGACCATTAGTTTAGGGGTGGTAAGGAGTACAGATTTGGTGCGACACCACATATTTGGCCATGAGTGACTTGAACTGAGCATTAGTGAAATGGCTCCCTCCGTTAGAAATTATAGCACGTGGAATCCTGAGCCATGAAAAGATGTTCTGATGAATGAATTTGATAACCATTTTATGATCATTGGTTCGGGTCGGAATGACTTCGATCCATATGGACACGTAGTCAACAGCGAGTAGAATGTACTCGAAGCCATCTGAAACAGGGAAGGGTCCCATAAAATCAATCCCCCACACGTTGAAGATTTCGCATACAAGAATCGGTTGTAAGGGCATCATATCACAATGGCTCATGTTGCCTAAGGTCTGGCAACGAGTGCATGCCCTACAGTGATTGTATGCGTCTTTGAAAATCATGGGATAATAGAAGCCACACTGGAGGACTTTCGCTGCGATTTCATGACCTGAGAAATGTCCACCGCATGCCTGATCATGGTAGAAAGACAATATGCCCTGAATTTCTACTTCCGCGATACATTGTCAAATGATATGATCAGCACCGACGCAGAAAAGATATGGGTCTTCCCAGAAGTAATACTTGGCATCCGAAAGCAATTTGTCCTTCTTGGCATTCGGCCAATCGGATGGGATCTGATGTGATGCTAGGTAGTTTACTATATCAGTGAACCATGTAAACCCTGTAGTGATAGTCAGGAGGTGCTCATCAGGAAAATGATCCATGATGGATCTGGAAGGGTCGATGATCTCAGAAGGAAGGCGAGACAAGTGATTAGCTACCACATTCTATTTTCCCACTTTATCGCAAATCTTGAGGTCAAACTCTTGCAATAGCAAGATCTAGTGGATTAATCGAGGTTTTGAGTCCTTCTATGCAAGTAGATTTCTCATAGCTATGTGATCCGAGTAACTGATAACACGGGAACCCAGGAGATATGATCTGAATTTTTCCAGGGCAAATACTACGGCTAGCAGCTCTTTCTCAGAAACTGTGTAGTTACACTAAGCCTTGTCAAGTGTTTTGCGAGCGTAGTAGATGACCATGATTTTCCCTTCAATTTTCTGCCCAAGTACCGCTCCTATAGCGAAATTGGATGCATAGCACATGATCTCAAAGGGTTGAGACCAATCAGGGGATAGTAGGATCAGAGCTTAGGTAACTAGATCATGAAGGTTTTCAAATGCTTGATTGCACAGAAATCATAGGTCCTAATCAACCTAAATAATGTCTGAACCTATCTTAAATTGTGGATATTGCACTCATATCTTGCATATCATGCATTGCATCAGTCTATTTAGAATGGGATGAGATATCCTGCTAGTTAATTTTTTTTTATTGCTATTTACAGATAATAAAGTGATCCAGGATGGAGATAGTGGAATAAAGCAATAAAGGAAGAAGAAGACCAATACAGATAAGAGGAGTGAGGAGGATAGCCTTATCCCTACCCTTAGAAACCCTAGGATAGCCTTCCCAAACACAAAACAACCTCCATTAGGGCACCTTAGCCTCAAAAACCAAACATGGATACCACTATCCATGTTCCTATCCCTCTCCCAAACACTTAGGAACCAAAACCAACCATAGAAAACACAAAACCCACTCTCCAGCACCTTTTAAGATGTCCAGACATCTGGCTGGACGTCTGATTTCTGCAAAATAACAATCCAGGAAGCCAAAACTCATACTGACACAGAATTGGACGTCTAATTTAGTGTCCATACATCCAATTTTGTAGTATCAGACGTTTGATACTGCTATCTGGTTCCTGATTTTGGGTGTTGGAAGCCCTAGCTTGCCTATTTTAACCTAGGAACCCCACTGGACACCCTAGGAAACCTAAGTAGAGACCTCCTAAGCCTAGTCCACTATCCATAGCCCTACTTGTCCTATCCCTAACCCAATTGAACCATCCCATACCTAATTGGGTGCATCTACAGTTGATTGGGTGCACCCGAGCCCAATTAGATCCACCCAGGATCTAATTAACTCATACCTATTAGGGTTACCCTAGCCTAATCACATGCACACATCTAATTAGACTTGACTTAGACCTAATTAGGTTCACTCCTACCCAATTAGACTTTCCTAAGCCTAATTAGGTCCACACCCACTTAATCTAGATTGACCCAACCTATTTAGCACCTAATCCTACCAAAACACACAACCTAGCCCAACGAAAAACACACACCCACACACACACGCACACCTTCCCATTTTACTCCGACCAAACTCATGCACACTCTCTTGGAAACCCTAACAACATGTGTCAAACCTAGATCCAAAATTTGTGGCATTTGCTATTTTTGGAACCACCAAAAGTGGCAACCAAATGGAGCCTTCCATAAGGGCAAAGTGAGGGCTACGAAATTGGAAAAATCTCCATACACTCTCCCATCCATCCTCTCCACACTAAACTTGCTTCCACCCTCCAAAACTCAATGGCCATCCTCCTCATCCTCCTTCAAGTCTCCATGGACGGCTAGCTAGAGAAGCTTCTCTCCAAAGCTTCAAGGATGGCCATTGGTAGAGAAAGGGGGCAACACCCTCCTCTCTCCACTTGGGTGCACTAGCCCCCATCTTCTTCTTCTTTTTGGACGGCCATGAAGGCTCACCCATAGCCTCTTGTGGCTGGCCATCTCTTTTGGTTGGCGTGTAGACGGGTTTGCATACCCAAGGTCTAGCCTACACCGTCACACAAGGCTGATGCCCTAGTGGCAACTTTCCCTCGTGAGGGATTTTCTTCTATTTATATGATTTCTAGTGTGGATGATGTGTGATAAATTTCTATGCATAAATAATGTTTCTGTGATTGATTGTCCTCATGTTTGCTTGCTTATATGACACTTTGGTTTGTTCACACCATGCACAGCCACCATGGCCTCATTTAGATGCACATAGTCACTTAGGTTTTTGATAGTTTATCTAGATCTAGGTTTCAATTCTCTTTTCAAAATAAAAAAAATCAAAAACACAAAAAGAAAAAAATAGTAACTTAGGTTAGATTTAGGTTATAAAAGTCGATCCAAATCTCGATTCGTTTTCACCCCTCCCAGAGACGAACGACCAGGACTCAAGTTCTAAAAATAATAAAGATCTATGAGAGTTTCGTTATCACAAATATCTTTGACGAGTGGTTTTTGCAACTATACTACGATTTCTAACGATTTCAAAATACACGAATGCCACTCCCGTCAAATGGCGCCGTTGCCGGGGAGGTAACACGTGAGTTTAGATTTGGATTTGCTTAACTTCTGTTTGTTTTGATTGTAGGGTGTCAAGATGAGGATCTACGCACACATCGACCCGTGGTGAAGATCGCAGGTATCTTCTTCGTCCTCTAGTTTATTGCTTCCTTAGATTAGAAAAAAAGAAAAAAATATATATCTATATATAAATTCAAATTCAAATTTTTAGATCTGAATTAAAAAAAAAATCATTTTCTTTGGTGTGTGTTTTAACTTAGAGACTATTTAAACACACCAAGATCAGATTTGAAAATTCGGCCAGCAAATATTGACGATTTTCAAAATTTTATTGCTGTGAAATTTGGAGTCCAAAAATCTTGGGATTCGGTCTGATATTAGGTTTTCAAACTAGATTTCCAGCGCCAACATTTATTTGGAAAATTTATCACTACAAGAATTTTAAAAATTCGTACAGTGGACGAGGGTCAGAACAGTCTGCGCTCTGATTTTTTATAAATTTAAACGTTAATTTTGTCCTTTACATAAATTAGATATCTTTTAAATTTGTGGGGTTGGAAAGCCACTGAAACGTAGCTTTTTATATGAATTTTCAAGAATTTTTTGATTTTCTCTAATACTATTTCAAACTAAACTTCTTGCAGGGGGTCCATCTGGTCTGTTTGACCCCCTTGAACATAAAGATTCATGAAAAATTGCACGAAATAGTAAAAATATTGAAAAAATATTCCCTGAAAAATTTATTGAAAAAGTAAGATCTCTACCAAATTTCATAATATTTTTCTTCATTTATTGATTTGGGCAGTGATTTCAATTCAGACTAAGGTCTGACTGTAGATTTTAGAAGAAGCACAAACCCTAGGTAATTCACATTAGGGTTTAAATTTAGAGACTCAAAACAAACCTTTTTTAGCCTGATTTGGGTGTGATTGCATGAGAATGGATTTGATGTGAAGACTATCTCTTATCTTTATTCGCATCTTCTCTTAAATAACCATGAACCCATATCATTCTTTTGACCCTCGGGGTCCTCCATCTCCCAACCCAACCATGATTTCGACTCCTCCTGGTTGGGAGACTCATCCTAACCAGCTGAGATATGATTATCCTTATCCCCCAGCTTATTTAGAACCTGAATCTCATGGATCTGACCCTTATCTAGATCAGAACCAATTGAAAGCCATAGTTGCTGAATTCCAGGAATATAATAAGGACTATACAGATCAATGTGCCAAGCTTCTGGAGCAAATTAGACTATCTCAGGCACAATCTCAATCTTATCACTCCTCCAAGGGACAAGAGACTTGGAACAACCAGCCTAGTGGGTCTAGTGACCCATATTTTGGAACCACTAGCTATTCTACTGATTCTTGCTACCAAGGGGAGGCATCCTGGACTCAACCAACTCAAAAGGCACCTTTGGACCTAATCCATGATTTGGGTAGATCAATTAAGGAATGCACTATTTCTGATACACCTGTACTTGATGAGATATCCCTAATGAATTGTAATAATGGATCACAAGTACAAGACCACATAACAGGTTCTCAATCAACTCCCTCTGTAGTCAGCCCCACTCAGGGTGATACACCTATTGATTCATATCCAAATTCGTATAACCCTGAGTGGAGAAACGATCCTAATATTTCATGGCCACCACAGAGATCAACTTAGACTGAACATCAATCTAGGCCAGCCCAATACTCCACTCAATCCACTTTAGGGCAACCATCTAGTCCAGACCAACCCGCAACCACCCTTGAAGATATCATGAAAATTTTGTTGGACTTTGACAAGAAAAATGAAGAAAGACTGACTAAATTGGAAAATCATGTGAAATCTTAAGGGGATCAAATCAAGAGACTTCAAGAATCACTTTATCCCCGAATGCAAATGCCTTTTCACTCCTATTCTCCACCTATTCTTCCGACCCCTCCTCCAATCTATCAAACATGCCCTTGTGCGGGGGTCAAATCTATGGCCTCTGAAAGGAAGAGAAAAGCTAAGAGCCCACCCAAACGACCTGATTTGGGCTCAACCAAAAATCATAAGACCAAACCCACATCCAGCTCTGACTCAGACTCAAGGGACAAAAAGAAGAAAAAGGCTTCTGAAGTTGATTTGACCTATTTACCCTTTCCTGAGGCCTTAAAGAAAGAGTCACGAAAGAAAAAAATGACTTGCACACCTAAAGAGGTGGTTTTATCAGCTAACATAAGTGCATTTGTTTCTGGCACTATACCACCCAAAATGACTAACCCTGGAAAACCCTTCATATCTTGTGCCATAAAGGGATTCACCTTCAACAAAGCCATTGCGGATCTAGGGTCTTCCTTTAGCTTGATTCCTACTGCCCTTTTTGACCGCACCAAACTTGGAGATCTGCACCACACACTTGTCACCATTAGAATGGCAGATGGCTCCATCAAACTTCCGAAGGGGGTAGTTCAGGATGTGATTATTAAAGTGCAAGGTCTTAGCTTTCCAGTCGATTTTATTGTCTTGGACATGAATATATCAGAGAAGCTAAGTAATTCACCCATTATTCTGGGTCGACCTTTCTTGGCAACGGCCAATGCACGGATTGACTGTTACTCAGGTGGTGAGCAGTGGCAATGAGAAGATTCACTTTGATATGTATGTAGCAACTAAGAAAACAAAGTCAGGGTACTTTCTGGATTACATGGAAAGTGAGTCGGAGGGTAATTCGGAAGAATCTATGGCAATTGACACCTGGGTAGAACCACACGACCTGAATCAACAATCCACTAGATCACATAAGTCACCCTCCTTACCAGATCAAATCATTGATAGTATGGTTGACTATCTTGATTGACCTAGCCCAATTCAAACCCCTACCCCTTGCAATGAATCCCAGATTACTCAATTGATCAAAATGATTCATGAAATAAAAGAAGATAGTGCAAGAGAATATGATGATATAAGGAAAGAGCTTCATAGAATCCGGGATGAGCAACAAAGACCAGAAATATTTGAATCTAGATCAGGTGTGTCACAACCGATTCGCGATTCGGTGGTGGTCATGCAGGATTTTGTTGATCAAACACCCGAGGTGGATGATAGTGATAACCTTATGGAAGCTGAGAATGGAGATTTATTTGAGAATCTTGATCTTGATATAGGGCTTGAGTACCAATCATTTCATTTTTAGGAACCAAACATTAAGGGACCTGAATATAATTTTGTTGTATTTGAGAATACCCATGGTGACATTGATGAATTAATTCAAATGATCTCATACACAGAGCAACAAAATCAAAAAGACTGGAACAACTCCTCAATCAATGATTCAGCCCATTCCACTTTCATGGAGGGACTCACTACTAAATCTAATGCCCAACTTCATCCAAGTGAGAAGAAGGAAATATCCCCTTATGAAATAGATATTCAAGAAATTGAAAGGTTATTGGGAATAACATATGATGAGTTATCAGAGGAAGCTAGGAATTTTGGGGAATCAGGTGATAATTGGGAATTGGCATTGGACAATTTAGAAGAGATAAACGAAGAAGATGAGACCCAAACATCTTTGGTAGAGATAGAGACTGATCACTGGACCTTGATTTCCAGATCTGACCACACTATGTGGGTTATGCCTTCCATTCATAACCATTATCAGGACCCATATGATTTCACCCCACACAACTCCACCCATACCCCTACCTCCCACATTCTCCATCACCTCTTCGGGATGCCTTCACCTTCATTCCTTCCAGGCACCCGTATTTATCTATCTTTCTTCTGTAGCATCTGGCTGTAGATAATCCCAAGCCCCATCTACATATTTTCCCGATTATTTGGACTTGGAATTCATGGACAGCTAGTTCGCATTTGCAGTCCGCTGTTGGTGAATGAGGCTAAAATTCTTATCATTTTACTCGCCATTCTCAATACTGTATTGGTATATCCTTTTTGAGATTTCGCCCAGCTGAAGGCATTAAACTCAGCACATATAGATACCATTCGCCCCACATTCCACCATCATTTTTATACATAGCATATTTTTGCTTTAGCATATTTCCTTTTATATTGCATATTAACAGGTTGGTCGGTGCTGAATATAATTTCAGGAGTAATTACAGGTGATTTCTACCCATTCTCTCCTTGCAGCATTTATTTTCTTTTACATTCATGCATGAGGACATGCAAGAACTTAGGCATGGGGGGGTAGATACAGAAAAACTGAAAAAATTTTATGCCAACACTTAGGAAAACCTCGGAGCTGCATGTAAAACGTACTTTAGGACCTTAAATAAAAGAACAACCGACTCCACCTCCAGTGCACTCATTGGAGCTAGAAATCGTTCGCAACAACCAATTCCGACTCACCCACTCACCTTTTGTTCTAAATTTAGGGTCAAGCTGATTGTAACCTGATACAGGAAATTCACGAAGCACAAATTATATGAGGTTACATGTTTATAGCATATATAGACATTGCATTCATGAATAAGATTATTTTATTAAGAGAATGCATTAGGGATTTTATCCTTTAGTTGATTCCTGTAATCTGGAATCCAGTACAACTTTTCACACACACGTAGAATTTGCAATGGATTCATGGTGAAGGCTGATAAACATCTTCAGTCTATCTAGAAGAAGTAGTGCTTCTTTTCCTGAACCCCTGGATAGAGTTTTGGGAGTCAGGCTGATTTTCTTCCAAAAAAAATCCACCAAATAGTGTGAGATGAGAGTAGAGTGTACTGGTGCTCTAAGATTAGTGCAAGGAATCTGGAATCTTAGATAATTAGGTGATGCTACTTAGAGATTGGCATAGTTTTCGCTCTCGGTTCTAGCGTATACATTTTTGTGTGAAATATTGAGAGCCACCGAATAAGGCAAATACGCAGAGAGCGAGTTTTCATAAAACTAGCGCTAAGGTGGATGGTTATGACCATTCTTTACGGAATCCTCGGCTAAAGGAGGGTATTGATGTCAAGGTCAGAAATGCACCGTCCTATCCGTCTCTCCCGGTGCCATGAGTAGGCACTTCCACCAAATAAGCCACCTAATGTCTCTTGAGTACCACTAATCACCAATAATGCCTCCTTAATAAAGTTCATGGATGTATGCCAGTTGTGTTATGCTGAAAAAAATAAAAATAAAAAAAAATGAGAAAAGAAAAGGAAAAATTGAAAAAAAAAGAAAGAAAAAAAAAACTTAGAAAAAGAAGAAAAAAAATTTTTGGAAGAAGAAGAAAAAGAGTTTGTGAATATTTAGTATTTATTTCATTTGCATTGATGCAATACCACCAAACAAATTTGAGCTCCACCAAATAAGGCCTTAACCTATTTTTCTTGTGTTTCTGACTGCCCGAATACTGCCTGAGGAATCCCGACTTAGTGTTAGGGTTATGAGAACTCAATTAAAGTGTTAATGCCTAGTGAGACCACCAAATACAAATCCTATGTGTGAATCTGGTGAGGTTGTGAGCTCTAAGAAAAAGAAAGAAAAAGAGCAAGAGAGAATAGATACAAAGGAATCAAAAGAGAGCAAAGTTTTTCTCGTCTTTCTCTAAGTTAAGTTACATAATAATTTGGGAATCTAGATTCTATAGTACTAATCTCTATGTAGCACCAGTCGAGAGTGAGCCACCAAATATATAATCTTTTCACTTTAAGATCCTCTACCTAAGCTTAAAGCCAGGTGGAATTCGTAGAATATCTTGAATACCCCGAGGGAAGAAGTCAGCCTATCCCGCTAGAATTTTTACTAGGGGTCAAAGTACAGGCTTTAGGGGTGAATCAGGTCTTTCACTCGAATCCGATGCAAAAGCTACGTAGCTACCTTTCACATTTGTCTGGACTTCTAGAACATAGGATGAAAACAAAAAGGAGAAAAATCTCTAAGCATACACTTGATAAAATAATCAATCCTTCGGTACCCTTATGTGAATAATTTAGTCTTTCATTTGCTAGGGTCTAGCAAAGTTTAGGCATGGGGGTATGATTGCACAGGAATCATAGGACCTAATCATCCTAAATAATGTCTGAACCTATCTTAAATTGTGGATATTGCACTCATATCTTGCATATCATGCATTGCATCAGTCTATTTAGAATGAGATTAGATATCCTGCTAGTTAATGTTTTTTTATTGATATTTACAGATAATAAAGTGATCCAGGATGGAGATAGTGGAATAAAGCAATAAAGGAAGAAGGTGACTGATCCAGATAAGAGGAGTGAGGAGGATAGCCTTATCCCTACCCTTAGAAACCCTAGGACAGCCTTCCCAAACCCAAAACAACCTCCATTAGGGCACCATAGCCTCAAAACCCAAACATGGATACCACTATCCATGTTCCTATCCCTCTCCCAAACACTTAGGAACCAAAACCAACCTTAGAAAACACAAAACCCACTCCCCAGCACCTTTTAAGACATCTAGACATCTGGCTGGATGTCTGATTTCTGTAGAATAACAATTTAGGAAGCCAAAACTCATACTGACACAGAATTGGACGTCTAATTTAGTGTCCAGACGTCCAATTTTGTAGTATCAGATGTCTGATACTGCTGTCTGGTTCCTGATTTTGGGTCTTGGAAGCCTTAGCTTGCCTATTTTAACCTAGGAACCCCACCGGACACCCTAGGAAACCTAAGTAGAGACCTCCTAAGCCTAGTCCACTATCCATAGCCCTACTTGTCCTATCCCTAACCCAACTGAACCATCCCATACCTAATTGGGTGCATCTACAGTTGTTTGGGTGCACCCGAGCCCAATTAGATCCACCCAGGATCTAATTAACTCATACCTATTAGGGTTACCCTAGCCTAATCACATGCACACATCTAATTAGACTTGACTTAGACCTAATTAGGTTCACTCCTACCCAATTAGACTTTCCTAAGCCTAATTAGGTCCACACCCACTTAATCTAGATTGACCCAACCTATTTAGCACCTAATCCTACCAAAACACACAACCTAGCCCAACGAAAAACACACACCCACACACACACGCACACCTTCCCATTTTAGTCCCACCAAACCCATGCACACTCTCTTGGAAACCCTAACAACATGTGTCAAACCTAGATCCAAAATTTGTGGCATTTGCTATTTTTGGAGCAACCAAAAGTGGAAACCAAATGGAGCCTTCCATAAGGGCAAAGTGAGGGCTACGAAATTGGAAAAATCTCCATACACTCTCCCATCCATCCTCTCCATACTAAACTTGCTTCCACCCTCCAAAACTCAAAGGCCGTCCTCCTCATCCTCCTCCAAGGCTCCATGGACGGCTAGCTAGAGAAGCTTCTCTCCAAAGCTTCAAGGACGGCCATTGGTAGAGAAAGGGAGAAACACCCTCCTCTCTCCACTTGGGTGCACTAGCCCCCATCTTCTTCTTCTTTTTGGACGGCCATGAAGGCTCACCCATAGCCTCTTGTGGCCGGCCATCTCTTTTGGTAGGCGTGTAGATGGGTTTGCATACCCAAGGTCAAGCCTACACCCTCACATAAGGCCGATGACCCTAGTGGCAACTTTCCAGCTTGAGGGATTTTCTTCTATGTATATGCTTTCTAGTGTAGATGATGTGTGATAAATTTCTATGCATAAATAATGTTTCTGTGATTGATTGTCCTCATGTTTGCTTGCTTATATGACACTTTGGTTTGTTCACACCATGCACGGCCACCATGGCCTCATTTAGATGCACATAGTCACTTAGGTTTTTGCTAGTTTATCTAGATCTAGGTTTCAATTCGCTTTTCGAAATTAAAAAAATCAAAAACACAAAAAGACAAAAAAAGTAGCTTAGGTTAGATTTAGGTTATAAAAGCTGATCCAAATCTCGATTCGTTTTCACGTCTCCCAGAGACGAACGACCGGGACTCAAGTTCTAAAAAGAATAAAGATCTACAAGAGTTTCATTATCACAAATATCTTTGACGAGTGGTTTTTGCAACTATACTACGATTTCCAACGATTTCAAAATACGCGAATGCCACTCCTGTCAATGCTTGAGTGCATTCCTTGGAGATTTCGAAAGGTACATCCTTAGAAAGCAGAGTGATTAGGGGGCGCGCCATCTTGAGAAATCAGGAATGAATCGATGGTAAAAACTGACATGCCTTAGAAAAGATCATATTTACTTGATCGAGCTAGGCATAGGGAGTATGGAAATCAAGTTTACTTTGTCTCGATCAACTTGGATGCCTTTTTATGATATGAGATGTCCCAAGACAATGATAAATGCCTATTTATCATCATTCTTATGCATTAAAACAAACCTAGCTCTTAGGATTTTACTCCGCAAATGGGTTTTTGGCCTGCATTTAGGCATAAATTAGGTTAGGCATGCATTGCATTTTTTATTGTCTTTTTGATATGTTTTTGTGAGTGTTAGGGATTAACAGATATACAGATCCCTAAAACTCTAGCACTCAAGAAGGCAAATGGTGAAGGAGAAACTCAGACTAACTGGAACTCAGCTTGATCCAGCTCACCACAGCCGGAACCTAGCTTACTTGAACTAGGGTTACCTCATCCCAGCTCCATTCAGCTAATCTCAGCAGCATGACATCTCAAGAGAGTTCATCTTAGCTCACCCTAGCTCAAGTCAGCTCAGAACCAGCTCAACTTAGCTAAGTCTAGCTCATCTTAGCTCCCACTAGTCTACAAGGAGCTCTAGCTAGCTCAGCTGAGTTGACAGGAGTTCACCCCAGCTCAGATCCAGCTACATCCAGCTCCACTCAACTCCAGCCAGCTAAAGAAGAACTCATTCCATCTCAGGAAGCTCAAGTCCAGCTCCCGGGGACCCAGCTTAGCTCAAGCTAATTGAGCTAAGCTACCTTAGCTGTCTCAACCAACTCAATCCTCCCCGGGAGAGCCACACCCAGCTCACATCATCTCCTTTCAACAGAAGCCAGCTCACTTTAGCTTGGCTTAGTAGATATCAAAGAACTAGCAAGCTAAGCCAGCTAGAGTAGCCCCATGTTGACCTCTTCAGCAGTTGCCTAATCCACTTCAACTCTAAATTCTTCAGAACCAGCTCCTCTCCTCAAACCCTAGCTCCAATACCTCCTCCTCTATTCCTCCATTAGCTAAGCTAGCTTAAATTAGCTTAGCCTAGCTATGCTCCAACTTCCTTGGCTTGTACCACCCCAAAAACCCACCTAACAACTCCACCCAACTAGCTCCACCTAAGCTCCACATAAGCTAACCTACTTAGCACCAACCTAGCCTACCCACCACCTCCAAAAGACACCTAAAAGTGGCACCAAAACCACCCTAACTACCCCCTTGTTGGCACCACATTTCCCACCAGAAATCCCCTTCATCTCCACCACACATCTCCCCTTAAACCCGACTCCACCCTCCACTTAACTGCTCCTTCTAGAACCTTTCTTGGCGCCACCTAAGACCCCCTTCTAGAAACTATTTTGGCGCCAACTTCAAGGGGTGTCACCACCCATAACCACCCCCTAGGAGTCCCTTGGGTTGGTGCCAAATGCCTTTAGCCATAGGATCCCCAACCACCTCCATCCTTCCATCTTAGCCCTCCATTTCAAGAGGCACCTTAACCCCCCATCCTACCCTATAATAAGACCACTACCCACCACCACTAGAAGCATCCTTGGCTAGCAAATTCACTCTCATAGTCTACCTAGAGCCCACACCCAAGAGAGAAGAAGAAGAAGAAGATTAAGGGTACATTTTGTCCCCTTGGTGCCTTCCCCTCTTCCCTTCTCTCTTGAGTCACGCCAGCGAAATGAGAAGCCAGGCAAGGAAGATCTTTGGAGGAGATCTTGAAGGTGGTCGACGCCACCTTGGAGGAGTTTTTGAGGGTGGTTCATGCCTACCCCTTGGAGGAGAGCATTGAAGGTGGTAGCACCCACCTTAGAGGATCTCTCAAGGAAGGAGAAGAAGGAGGCCCTCTTTTCAAGCCAAAGAGCAACTAGGCTTGGAGCAAGAAGACTCCCTTCTTCACCAAATTTTGCAAGAGGATTTGTGTTTCTTTTATTGCTTTTAAATTTTCTTCATTTCTAGTAGAAGCATTCCTCTAATTGTCTTTGAAAAGAACACAAATTCTAGTTAATCAAACTGCCTTCTTTTGAATTTCCTATTGCAATTGTTACTGTTGTTCTAGCACTTATTCAACTTCCACTCCCTAATTGCTCTAGGCTTCCACTTGCCTAGTGTGAGCTTAGGTAGTGGACCTTTTTATCTCTTAAGTTTCAGCTTAGCATTTTAGGTGTTAGCACTTTTTCGTCATAATTTGAACTTTGCCCGTATTATTTCAAAACACAAAAAAATATATATATTTAAAATACCAAAAGGAAAGTTGAGTTGTGTTTTTAGCAAGAGAATTGAATTGCAATTTTTTGCCTCCTTGGATGACCCTAGATACTCCCCTTTCTAGGATATAAATTTAAAAGCGTATGCGAATTCGCGTGTTACAGCGACGTTGAAAACCTGCTTTTACAAATCACACGTATTTCGCATCACTTTTTATCGCCGTTGCCGAGGAGGCATGGCTTTGCTATTCTTTCTTCTCTTGCTTGAAGTAGATCTCATCCCCTTTTCTTTCTTCTCTTTCATGTGTGCGGGAACTATTGTAGGAAGAAAGCGGGAATCTGGAAGCGAGCGCTCAAAGTTATTTTTCTTCCCACGAATTTCAGGTTGGTTCCTCTTTCTGGTCACATAATTAATTAAAAACTACCAAAATACACTAAACTTGGCTTTCAGGACCCTAAACAACTTGATTAAGTGGAGTGGTGCATTTTAAAATCCATTGTTTGCATGAATGCTTCCTTAACACCACTCCATTGTAAGTATTGGTGTTCTATTTTTTGTGTATAGATTTCTGTCTGGACTTGAAAAATCGATTCCTAACACCACAGGCCTCCTAAAATCATAAAATTTTATATAATAATTCCAAATTTAAGATCAATTGGCTTTGTATTTAATTTTTAAAAATTCGTGGACTGCAGAAGGGTGACACCCTCTAATCTTCCTATTTTTCTATAATAGTCCATGAATTTTTAGAATTTTTATACTCATCCAATTTTTGTGAAATTTATCTTTTTGGAATCCTTGTGAAATTTTACACATCATATAAAATCACCAAAATTTTTTGATGTCTGTGGTGATACTGGAAAGTCCAAAATACCCACAGGTATCATTTCTAGACTTTGACACCAGTACAATTAAAAATTCAAAATAAATATCAAACAATTTCCTAAAATCTTATAAAAATATTTTCTGGAATCCTTGTTTGACTTCACATAAGGTAGTGGTGTTGGTTGCATTGTTTAGACCACTACCTATTCAAGAAGCCTAAAAAAAATTCATTGGTGGTCATTTTCTGTATTAGGATTCAACTCCAATTAGGGTTTCTTTCTTTTTTTTTTTCTAGTCTCACAATTTAAAGGAAATATACAATCACCCATACAACTTATTTTTCCTTTGATTGTGGATTTTCGAACTTGTTTGAAAATTTAACAAGAGAAACCCTAAAACACATTTAATTAAATTGAATCCTAAAAGATATAAATAAAAAAAAGAAAAAATTGTGTGACAACTTGATTTTCAATGGAGCCACTCTCCAATTCCTGCACACATACAAAATAAAATCAAAATAACAGGGCAACAACCCAATTAACGCCCTCCACATTCCATGTGCACTGTAATATCCTAGACCTAATTAAAACTTGTAGCAACTTGACCCCTAAGGCTTCATCAACATAGGCTTGCTATCTATGTCTTAAGTTTTCTTTAGTTAGTACCATTTCTGTCATCTATATATGGTGTTCAGGCTGAGGGGCCATGTCAAACGACCAGGCGCGGGTTTGTACAAGCACCTGGGGTTTCCCTGGGAAACGTTTGGGCCCAAACCTCCCCTTAAGCAACTTTGCTAGATTTGTTGACAGTATGGGTATTCACTATTGACTACTTATTTCCTACATAGACCAAGTCTTAGGTTTATTATTACGGAGTCGCATTTAAGTTAGGTCTAGTTTTGTTTGTTTGAATTGCACACTTCTCTCATCTCCATCTCTTCTCCTCCCCTCCCGTTTCTTCCATTTTGCTTGGGCGGCAGTCCAAAATTCCACACTTTGAGGGACCACTTGATTTTGCCTCCCAAAAAAAGACTTTCCTGCATTCTTCCTCTTCTTTCAGAATGGAAAATAAAAATTGGTCCTCTAACCCACATGCTAATTTTTCTTTCCCCTATTTTTCCACCCAGGAGCTACTTAATCAGGCCCCTCCACCTAATCTCTACTCTATCATGGCTTAGCTATAAGTTAAGCAACAATGGTTGCATAAGGATTTAACAAACCTAGCTAACCAAGGGAATCCTGCTACACCTGCCTAAGCTCCACACATTCCACATCTCACCCCTTTTAACACCTGCAAGAGAGAAAATCTGCATAAATCCTGTGCTGAGTAGAACTATTATTCTGAGGCTTTTTATGGTTCAACAGGGAAATATGTTTATCCCAATCATCACCCCATCCAAAATATCCCTACTTTCCAGGAGAAATTGAAAAATTCCTCTAATGGGGGGAATTATCTGGCTCACTCCTGGACCAATCCGGTTCCACACCAACAACAGAACCCATTTGGAGGGTATGGTTCAAATCAGACTTATCAATCTGGGCAATCTCAAGATGGCATTAATGCCCAGATGATGAAAACCCTGCAGGAGTTACAAAGAAAAATAAAGGAAACAACCCGTCTTATTAACAACCTCAATGATCAAATTGGGGATATTCCGACTCAAAGACCTGCAGGACACACCATCCCAATCCACACCAAACTTTATTAATCACAGGAACCAACACCCAGGTGGCTACCAACATCAGAACCACATGGTCCAACCTCCTATTAACCCAATATCACAGCACCAACCTAGTTTCTATCAAAATCAGGCCCCCCCACCTCCTCCCAATGATCACCAAGCTACGTATGCATAGACTTTGAGGAGTGAGGAAACCACCATGGATTTAAGGCCTTCACAATCAAATGATGAAACTGATTATCAACCAATGCAGATTGACCCCCCTAACCTCAATAAGGAAGAAGAAAAGGAAATCCCAAAAACACTTGATTCAAACCCTATTTCCCACTCTCCAAAACTGCAATCCAACAATCCAAAATCAGATCCCTCTAACCAAAATGCTTTGGACTTATTTGAGCAAGTCGAGAGGAATATTCCCTTCCTAGATTCTCCCCATGCCTCTAAAAAATTTACTGCACAAGGGCATGATCAGAATCTAGAAAGGTTGGTCCTTTCAAAGACAGCCAACTCAGTTTTTCAGAGCAAGCTACCTTTCACAAAAAAGGATAGGGCACATCACTCTTGTCAGTTGTCATAAATGACACCATTTTTTTTTGTGCCTCTTTCGACTTAGGTACCTCTAGTAATCTCATCCCCCCTGTCTTATTTGAGGAATTTTGATTCAATGATTTAAAACCTACTAAGGTTCAATTTCAATTGGACTACCAATCTACCATTCAATCGCGGGGAGTTGTTGAGGATAGTATTATCAAGGTCCAGAATTGTCTATTTCCGATAAATTTTCTGGTCCTTGACATAGAGGTACCTAAGGCTCTCATTAATGCCATCCTTGGAAGACCTTTTCTGATTATGGTAGCAGCTAATATCAATTCTCATTCTGGGAAAATGAATATAAGTTGCAGTAACCAGACCATCTCATTAGATGTATTTCAAGCTTCCAAGAGGTCCATTAATCACAAAATTTTTGATGACACTAATAATAAAATGGAAGCAGGATTTGAGGCGTCTATGTTGATCCAATCTCATTCATCTTTGACCACTATTGATCTAGATTTTATTGATTCTTATTCTAAGAATAGTTATGTGGTCCAAGACTTTCCAGATCAACTAAGGTTTGACTTTCCCCCTTTTCATCTTCCTGATTTTTCACCAAAAACATCCACACTAACTTCACCCACCCTACATCTCATTGACTCCATTCCCCATCCCTTTCCATTGGACCTATCACCTAACCCACCAGAGTCTGGCATTTTACAAGCACTTAAACCATGGCCAGATCCGGGTCATTTTTCCATTTCTCTATTTTATTTTGATCCCTTTATCTTTACCACTCATCATTTTAGGGATCTTGAGGAAGGCACTTTTATTAAAGCAATTCAAGTGTCCAACTTTTTACATGATTTTCCGTCTTCCATGCATACCTTCACGCCCGGCTGAATGGAGTAAAAGATAGCACTGGATGGGAGGTAACCCATCATTTTTTTCCCTGCTTTCCGTTTTTCTTATTTTTCCAGGTTCTGATCATCCTAAACCCGACCGTTCTTCACTAAGGTGATCCCTTTTCCCTCATAATGCATGAGGACATGGCATATCTTAAGCATGGGAGGGTGTTTTTAAAATTTGACGATCGATTTAGGATGTTCGAAACCTAAAAAAATATGCATTTTTTCTTTTATTTCTTGCTTGCATACCCAAGAAAATAAAAATGTTGAAAACTTTTTGAGGAAAAATTTTTGAAATCGGGACTAAGGTTGAAAAACTCACTTTTGGTATAATGGGATTTAATCTTTAACAAAGTAGGGATGAGGCTGCGGATTTGATCATTAGAATTTCAGGGTCTATTTTAGACTAGATCAGATATCCTTCTCTAAAATTCCACCTGAACTCATGATAGTTCAGGTGACTTGATCCTATTTTGTAATATGGAAAGTATTTGGCTTAATTTCTGATTCAAAAACTTGCATGTCTTAAGGAACTTCTTGTGTCAATTTTCACACACAAGCCAACAGTTAAAAAATAACTAAAAATTTGAAAAACTTCCTTGTTTGGACTTAGTAAAAGTCTGAAGCAGATCATTGGTTTGAGTTCCCACCACCGAGAAGGAGGAAAATGCCTCCTTTGAGGATGCGATGTCAACATGTTACCGCCTCGGCACTGCTCCATATCTATACTTCATATCTTTAGACAGAGCATTAAAGCACATTTTAGCAGCTCAAGTGTCTTGGACGGTGCTCTACCTATAGTGTCGGAGCAAGAGCTTGAGTTTGCTTGGAGCACTCCTTTACACCGCATTGTGTTTTGGGGTTGTGAGCTCCAGGGTGATGTCATGGACAGTGCTATCTCGAAGTACTGTAGCCAGAGCCCCCTCGAGGAAGGGTAACGGGAATGATGATCCCGACACATTTGTTGTAAGACTAAGCTAAAAGTAAGCATGGGGGAGAAAAAAAAAGTAATAATAAATAAATTAACACGCCCTTATAAATGTTGGCTTTTCACAAGCATAGACACAAGGTTTTAAAGGATTTCGCAAGTTGCGAATCCGATTCATGAGCTAGAAAAATCCTAAAAATAAAAAATTTCAAATCATCTGAATTAATAAAGGATTAATTTGTGAATTTTCTGGAGGATATATTGATCCCGTTTTGTCTAATGGTTGGATCCAAAAACAAATCCCGATGTTTATCTTTAACAAATCATGTACCTCCTGTGTTTAGATCAACCAAGGTCCCTTAATCTTTTTCTCCTCAAAAGACGAAAAACTTAGATTTCCCAAAAATTTCATTTTCAAAAAAGAAAAAAAAGTTGAATTTTTGCTAACAGACTAGCAGAAGATAAGCATGGGGGTGTGATAAACTCCAGTTTATCATCATTCTTATGCATTAAAACAAACCTAGCTCTTAGGATTTTACTCCGTAAATGGGTTTTTGGGCTGCATTTAGGCATAAATTAGGTTAAGCATGCATTGCATTTTTTACTGTCTTTTTGATATGTTTTTGTGTGTTAGGGATGAACAGATATACAGATCCCTAAAACCCTAGCACTCAAGAAGGCAAATGGTGAAGGAGAAGCTCAAACTAGCTGGAACTCAGCTTGATCTAGCTCACCACAGCTGGAACCTAGCTCACTTGAACTAAGGTTAGCTCATCCCAGCTCCATTCAGCTAATCTCAGCTGAATGGCAGCTCAAGAGAGTTCATCATAGCTCATCCTAGCTCAAGTCAGCTCAAATCCAGCTCAACTTAGCTTAGTCTAGCTCATCTCAGCTCCCACTAGTCTACAGGGAGCTCTAGCTAGCTCAGCTGAGTTGACAGGAGTTCACCCCAGCTTACATCCAGCTACATCCAACTCCACTCAACTCCAGCCAACTGAAGAAGAACTCATTCCTGCTCAGGAAGCTCAAGTCCAGCTCCCAAGGACCCAGCTTAGCTAAAGCTAATTGAGCTAAGCTACCTTAGCAGTCTCAACCAGCTCAATCCACCCTAGGAGCACTAGACATAGCTTACCTCAGCTCCTTTCAACAAAAGCTAGCTCACTTTAGCTTGGCTTAGTAGCTAGCAAAGAACTAGCATGCTAAGCCAACTAGTGTAGCCCCATGTTGACCTCTTCAACAGCTGCCTACTCCACTTCAGCTCCAGATTCTTCAGAACCAACTCCTCTCTTCAAACCCTAGCTCCAATACCACCTCCTCTACTAATTCATTAGCTATGCTAGCTTAGCTTAGCTTAGCTTAGCCTAGCTATGCTCCAACTTCCGCGGCTTGTACCACCCCAGAAACCCACCTAACAACTCCACCCAACTAGC
Organism: Thalassia testudinum; assembly: GCA_037157565.1. Taxonomy (NCBI): domain Eukaryota; kingdom Viridiplantae; phylum Streptophyta; class Magnoliopsida; order Alismatales; family Hydrocharitaceae; genus Thalassia; species Thalassia testudinum. Next base: position 34,217,101 of record JAZHRO010000003.1, read on the forward strand.
TCCACCTAAGCTCCACATAAGCTAACCTACTTGGCGCCAACCTAGCCTACACACCACCTCCAAAAGACACCTAAAAGTGGCACCAAAACCACCCTAACTACCCCTTTGTTGGCACCTTTTCCCTCCAAAAATCCCCTTCATCTCCACCACACATCTCCCCTTAAACCCATCTCCACCCTCCACATAACCCCTCCTTCTAGAACCTTTCTTGGCACCACCTAAGACCCCCTTCTAGAAGCTATTTTGGCACCAACTTCAAGGGGTGTCACCACCCATAACCACCCCATAGGAGTCCCTTGGGTTGGCACCAAATGCCCTTAGCCATAGGATCCCCAACCACCTCCATCCTTCCATCTTAGCCCTCCATTTCAAGAGGCACCTTAACCCCCCATCCTACCCTATAATAAGACCACTACCCACCACCATTGAAAGCATCCTTGTCTAGCAAATTCACTCTCATATTCTACCTAGAGCCCATGCCCAAGAGAGAAGAAGAAGAAGATTAAGGGGATATTTTATCCCCTTGGTGCCTTCCCCTCTTCCCTTCTCTCTTGAGTCACGCCAGTCAAAGGAGAAGCCAGGCAAGGAAGATCTTTGGAGGAGATCTTGAACGTGGTCCACACTACCTTGGAGGAGTTTTTGAGGGTGTTGCACACCCACCCCTTGGAGGAGAGCATTGAAGGTGGTAGCACCCACCTTAGAGGAAATCTCAAGGAAGGAGAAGAAGGAGGCCCTCTTTTCAAGCCAAGGACCAACTAGGCTTGGAGCAAGAAGATTCCCTTCTTCACCAAATTTTGCAAGAGGATTTGTGTTTCTTTTATTACTTTTAAATTTTTTTCTTTTCTAGTAGAAGCATAACTCGTCTTTGAAAAGAACAAAAATTCTAGTTAATCAAATTGCCTTCCTTTCAATTTCCTATTGCAATTGTTACTGTTGTTCTAGCACTTATTCTACTTCCACTCCCTAATTACTCTAGGCTTCCACTTGCCTAGAGTGAGCTTAGGTAGTGGACCTTTTTATCTCTTAAGTTTCAGCTTAGCATTTTAGGTATTAGCACTCTTTCGTCATAATTCGCACTTTGCCCATATTATTTCAAAACACAAAAATATATATTTTTAAAATACCAAAAAGAAAGTTGAGATATGTTTTTAGCAAGATAATTGAGTTGCAATTTTTGGCCTCCTTGGATGACCCCGGATACTCCCCTATTTAGGATATAAATTTAAAAGCATATGCGAATTCGCATGTTACAACGACGTTAAAAACCTGCTTTTACAAATCACGCGTATTTCGCATCAGACAATTCCTTCAGGCACCATGAAATGGCGCTTTTCCCAGGAAAGTTCCAGATTCACCTTAATGCACCGCTTGAGGATTTGGACCAAGTGTAGGAGACAATCGTCAAATGATTCTCCGAATACTGAAAAGTCATCCATGAAGACTTCCAGATAATCACCTACCATATCTGAGAATATGGAAAGCATGCATCACTAAAAAGTAGCGGGTGCATTGTAGAGACCGAACGGCATCCTTCGGAACGCATACATCTCGAAGGGGAAGGGGAAAGTGGTCTTTTCTTAGTCCTCAGGATGGATTGCCACCTGGATATAACCGAAGTACCTGTCCAAATAGCAGAAGAACCTATTTCCTGCTAGTTTCTCGAGGATCTGATCAATAAACAATAGTGGGAAATGATCCTTCTTCATGGAGGAATTGAGTCTTCTGTAGTCAATGCAGACTCTCCATGAGTTTGCCATACGGGTCGGTATGACTTCTCCGATTTTAGTTGTGATAAGGGTGAGTCCTGCCTTCTTAGGCACAACCTGGATTGGACTCACCCACCGACTGTCGGAGATCGGGTAGATGATCCCTGCATCTAACCAGTTGATGATCTCCTTTTTCACGACTTCCTGTAGATTAGGATTCAAACATCTTTGCATTTCACGGGAAGGTCGTGTGCGCTCTTCGGTGTAGATATAGTGCGTGTAGTAAGAGGGACTGATACCAGTCAAATCATCGAGAGTCCATCCAATGGCTCTACGATGTTGCTGGAGAATAGTAATCAGATGGGATTCCTAGTCTGGTGTGAGTCTGGAGTTGATAATCATAGGAAACGTCTGATTGGAACCCAAAAAGACATACTTCAGATGGTCAAGAGGACGCTTGAGTTCCATAACGGGGTTATCAGCTGCAGCGGGCGGTTCAGGGTGTGTGTTAGGAGCAAGGGAAGGAGTTATGGGCGTATCTAAGATAGATTCAGACTCCTCTGATTGCGGGTTTTGATCTTCTTGTGGTTGATCAAAACTAATCAGGTTGTCCTCAATATATGGTTCATCAACCATGACCTTGATATCACATATCTATTCTATAACTCTACAATTAATCCCTTTTTGTGCCTTAAAGATGTCAATTTTCAATGTTTGGTTCCCGAATTTTAGTTCAATTTGGCCCTCCTCACAATTTATATTAGCCCTAGTAGTGGCTAGAAAGGGTCTCCCTAGTATAACTAGTGTATCCCTTGGGTTTTCTGGAGCATCCATATCTAAGACTACAAAATCCACCAAGAAATAGAAATCCCATTCCCTAACGATGACATCCTCGAGTACTCCTTTAGGTGACTTAATAGATCGGTCAGCCAACTGCAATGTCACCTCGGTTGGTTTAAGCTCAGATTCTTCAAGGTGGTCTAGGAGGGATGTAGGTGTTAGGTTTATGAAGGCACCTAAATCTAATAAAGCTTTGTCGAATTGGGTATCACCAATGGTGCATGAAATCAAGGGAGTACCAGGGTCTTTTGCCTTAGGTGGGAGTTTACTCAAAATTACAAAGCGTGCTTGCTTTGCTAGTACGATTGGACTCCCACTTTTGGTTCACGGCATACACTTGGGTGTACATACATCCTTCAGAAATCATGCATAAGCAGGTATGTGGCGGATTGCATCCATCAAGGGGATGTTTATATGGACCTATTCAAAGAGCTTGACCAGATCCTCCTCAGGGGCCACATGTTTGTCTGTCTTCTTTCCCTTGGTCAAGGCCTCGGGAAATGGAACCTTGGTTGGATCCTCTAGAATAGGTCCAGGTTCTTGATCTGGGATGGGGGTGTCCTGTTACAAAATTTAGTCTTACCTGGTTTTGGTTTGGAGTTGGTAAAATAGGTCGCTACTATTGAAATGCCTCATAAGACGTTGAAGCTTCCCTCCCGTCAGGTGAAGGAATAGAATAGGCCTAATAAATCATGTGGGCTTGTCCTGGATTTGGGTTCATAACGTGCCTATGGTTTGGCATATTATTTGGATTTGGCAGAGGTTGCAAAGGGAGTGTGCTAGGTTGGCGAGAATTCGCCATCTGGGGTAGTTGATTACGAACCTCTTTGATCTTGTCCTTGTGCTATTTTTGCACAGCCGCATTCATCTTCTAAATGTCAGCTAGAGTCTGAAGGATAAGAGTCATTTGATCTGCTTGGTTTGGCCTAGATTGATAGATGGGGTTGGGTTGAGGCTGTGGCAGCTGATATGGACGAGGGGTTTGTGGACAGGGTTGATATGGTGGTCTTTGATTCGGAGTATTTCCCTTCCATAGGAAGTTGGGATGATTCCGCCGTCCAGGGTTATAGGTATTAAAGAATGGGTCATTCTAGATGGCATTGAGGTCCTCGCAGGTCTGAGGAACTTCAGGAAAGTCAGAATAAGAGGGTTCAAAGTTCCCCTAACTAGAGTAGGTCGAATCGGAGTTTCCTTTGATCCTAGAGTCAGACGGGGGTGGATACGGGTCCATCCCCTGAGAAGATCGGTGATAGATGTTATGCATAGTTTCCCTCTCAAGCGATGGCTGTGCAAATGGGTTTTGCATAGCGGTGGTCACTGCAGATGTCGACTCAGCTCATCCACCTTCTTCTCGATGATAGAGACCTTGTCCAACCGACTGGCCATCAATTCCAAGTCGACGGATGTGGATAGGCCCTATGTCTCATGTGCTCCCCTTGGATTCATCGATGCGTAGCCATTCGTCCAGTCGAATAAGCCCATGGAGTCATTATTGATGGAGTTCTTGCACATATTATCGAGAATCTCTCACACAGTGTCATCATGTTGACCCATGATATTTCCTCCACAGGTTGCATTGACGAATAAGCGGATGTCTTTACGGAGTCCCTGGTAAAAAGATTGGACTTATTCCCATTTAGGAACTCCGTGATGGGGGCACTTTCACATGAGATCCAAGAAATGGTCCCATGCCTCATGAAGAGGTTCTCTAGATTGTTGGGTGAAGTGTGTGATCTGGTGGCGTAAGGCATTCGTCCTACCAACTGGGAAAAACTTTTTCAAGAATTCGGATTGCAGTTCAACCCACATGTTGATTGGATGCGTTTGAGTTTGATACCAATGAGCTGCCTTGTCCATGAGAGAGAAGGAAAACATCTTCATAAGAAGAATATCCCGATTTTGTATATCTGACCCGAAGGTCTAGGGCAGATGTTTGAGATGTTTGATGTGCTGGAAGGGATCCTCAGAATTAAGCCTATGAAACTTTGGAATAGCATGAATCATGTTGGGCTTTACTTCAGAATCAGGACCTCTAGCAGGGATTTGGACTGGAGGTTCGATCGCTACCGTAGTGGGATTATAGTGATCTCGCATCATAGGATGCTATGGCAGGTTCACAAAGTTTTGAAATAGATCATTCAGGCACTGGAGTTGGTTTTCAAGATTATTCTCTTCTTCTACTGGCTGTGCCAGGATGATGGAAGGAGAATTGGGTTCTAATGAATCAGAGGAGATGTCAATGTGGTGGGATTGCTGCACAAACACGGACGTCGAGGCTTGGGCTCAACGGGAGGGAATAGCTAAAGGAGGTCTTAAGGATGGTCTTATGGACCTCCTACCGAACATGCACCGATGGTTTGGACGAGATTAGAATGTGTTGGACCCAATCGAGACTCCCAAAAAATTTGGATGACTATAGAGGTTCGGGGTGGATGATACCCGTTAGTTAGAAAAGCCGTCCACCTGAGAAATACCTAGGCAGCCAGAGAGGGAGAGTCCCGCAAAGACCCCTACACTGTACAACATCCCTATGAGTTACAGGGTTTCCCCCACCCGACCTCTCTTATCAATGAGATTCTAGGTAGACCAGAATGGGGACTTTGACCTCTTCAGTCTACACTTTTATTTAAGATCAAAGGTGCCTAGGATTCCACTTGAACTTTAGATGTATTGAGTGCAAAAGTGACCTAATTTCAAGGATGGTTGACCCAACAAGAGGTCAACTTCACCTATTGGTCCATTAAGAAACTTTAGGTCCTTTCTTTTAGGATTCAAGTTAAATAAAGAGCTTGAATTTTATGGTTTCTCTTGAATAAGTCTTTTCAACCAAGGCTTAGACACAACTCTTTTTGGAATAGTTGATTCTTACTTAGAAAGATGTGTCTCTAAAATCCTAAATTGGAATCCTTAATTTGGCTCTAATTTTGGTCCAATTTAGTTGCCACAAATATGGTATCTATGGCTCAATTAAGAAGGTGGTAGCCCTAGTTGCCTTAAATGGATGCAAATATCAATATTTGTTGAAATCAAAATCAGGCAACTTTGGTGACTTAGATAAACATGGAAAGTAGGTAGCCCTAAATTGATTTTTATCTTGTTTTTCCTTTTCAAAATGAGGGGATTAGGAGAAAGGGATAATCAGAGATTACCTACCCCAGGTGTGTTTGTTGTGCAGCCATCTTCTTTTGAATATTCTCCCCTGACACAATCACAGCAAACGAGATGTATCAAGTTAGTATTAAATCATAAATTGTGATCAAGATTTCTAAGTAGCCTGTTGCTCCCCAGCAACGGCGCCAAAAATGTTTAATGGGCAAGATCAATGTTAAAATCAATACGTCGTAGTATAGTTGAAATCGCTCAAAAATAAATAAATTTTATTACTCGAAGTTTTAAATTCGAGGTCTAACACAAGGAGCAAATTGGGGTTTAAAAATCAAGAGCACAACTTTTGAGAAATTGAATATGCAATGTAAATCAGAGTTGTAATGCAAAAATGTAAATATAAAGACACTGGATCAATGTATATAAAGAGCACAAAAAAAATGGACATCTGATTTGTAAGTCTGACGTCTTAAACTAGTGATTGCTATAGTGCTATTTCTGATCTTTTTCTCTTCTCTATCTCTGATCTCTGTCTGGCTTTCTTCCTTCTTCTTTTCTTTTCTTCGCGCCTATGCTTATTTTTCCTTTAGCTGCTCTGGCCCTTGTCTTCTTCTTCTTTTTCTTCTTTCTTTGCAACTCCTCTTTCTTCTTGTCTTCTTCTTCTTCTTCTCTCTTTCAGTTCCTTCTTCTCTTTCTCTTTTAGCCCTTCAGCTTCTTCTTCAATCCTTGCCTCCACCATCCTTAGTGTCCGTTGGCTTCTGCCTTCTTCTTCCTTGGCTTTTTCTTCTTCTCCTTCCCTGCGAGAGAGCAAAACCTACCCCTACCCACCCCTGTGATATCTCTTCTTCTTTCTCTCTTAGGCTCGCTCTCCTAGAGCTGCTTCTCGGGTAATCGGGTCAGGTACATGTGCTCGGGACTAGGCCCACCAACATGCGATGGCAGGCGAGGAGTGCAGGTTGGGTATACGGGTCAAGCCAGATCCACGTGAGCAGTGCTGCGGACAAGGTTGTGAGAGGAGTGAGTAGGACCTCACCCCATGGTTAGGAGGCGAAGAGGCTATGTCACTTTTGCAATTTATCTCATGGCGCCTGCTCACAATCATCCAAGATGGGACTATGTTGTCCCACCTTCTTTTGCGAATGCCTGTACTAGGAGTCTCCTTGATTGTAGCAGCTGTGGGGTCTTCAGTGCCAACCACTTTGCTGGGGTTGTGCACGAAGGGATTCTGCACGACCTGGGACCTATAGCCTGGAGCGAGGAGACCTGGGGGAAGCTCCCAAGCATGCTCCTTGCATGCGTTAATGGCGGCGGGCATCTAAACCTATCAACCACGAAAATGGCCTTGCAGCCTCGTCAGAAGGCTCACACAGCTTCGTTTCTACACGGCAAAGGTAGTGCGAGGGTCGGCATAGCTTGGCATGGTTGGAGCGTGCGTGCCTATGGCACCCTGTGTGCATGAAAGTGGATGTGTTCGGGGGGAGTTCTGGGGGCTTGGCATGGTGAGTGGAGTGAGGGTTTGTGGTCAGTGAATTGTGGCGATGCATATGGGGTAGTAGGCGAGGCGGATGGAGGCATGGAGCGGTGGTTGGTGCAGTGTGATGCGGACGAAGAGGATGAAGAGAACCCTGCCACTGGTATTGTGGCAGAGTGACGAGGGAGAGGGGGGGTCGCTGGAGCTTGCTGAGTTAATGACCAGAGGGAGAAGAGAAGAAATAGAAGGTTTCACAGGCCAATTTCAACCTTGAAGGATGCGGAGGGCTTTGGGGTTTGCCTTTATAAATTCTGGAGGAAGGTTTCGTGCTTGGAAGCCAAGCTTCCACGCACGGCAACCTCGCCGGAGATGGAAGGTCAAATGAGACCCAAATCTCTCATGCATTCGCATGAGAGATTGGATACCAAATCAAGCTTGGAATTGTGTTCAAACTAGAGGAGATTTCTCAGAGAATCTCCCTTTCAATTTTGAAGGGGATTCTCTGAGGAATCAAGGAGATCTCCCTCGAAACCTTGTTGGAGTAGGATTCCCTCTGCTATAATGGTGGAGGAACCTAATTGCAAGGAATGAAGATAAAGATAGGTGGGTTTTTGCAGAAGTTTTCAAAAGTTAGGTGTAGAAATGTAACTAGGCTGGACCTGTTTTCAAGGTAGGTCAAGATGAATTTCCCTTAGGTCCAAATTTTGGTACAAATCTAATTTTGGCCTAAAGAATCCAATGGTGAAGTTGGATTTTTGGTTTGACCATGTTTGACTGGGCAATTTACATAAAAACCCAATATAGGGCAAATGTTTGACTGAGACCCCAATTTAGGTCAAAATAGGTTCTAAGAGCCAAATTGAAGGTTCTAAGCCCTAGAGAATATTTTTCCATGAATTCTAGTTGATTTAGGTGAATTTTATCATGCCCAGAACCTTGCTAAATCAAGTGGGTCTGTATTAGGGTTACAAGAAGTCATTTAATTCCCAGCATTTACATGAATCCCTTTCTGTTTGAGCCAACCCACTTTTTATCTTGTTCAGAAAATTTAACCTATGTTTAGCCCATGAGAAATTCCGTTGCTGTGCTGCAATGGTAAAATTGCAGTTTTACCCCTTGTTTCTTGCTTTTCCCTCAAAATGGTTATTCATTGAGTTAGGACCTCCAATTGGTTATGTAGGAGCTTTTGTTCTCTTTTCTGGGTCAAAATTAGCTAGTTAAGCCTCATGAAGGTGTTCCCACTGCTATCACCATCAGAGATTATGGAATGTGGAATCATGAAACAAGAAAAGATTTTCTGATGAATGAATCTGATAACCACCTTTTGATTGTTGGTTCTGGTCGGAATGGCTTCGATCCATTTCGATACGTGGTCAACACTGATAAGAATGTATTTGAAGCCGTCCGAACTAGGGAAGGGTCCCATAAAATCAACCCCCTAGATATCAAAGATTTTGCATACGAGAATCAGCTGTAAGGGCATTATATCATGGTGTCTCATGTTGCGTGATGAGAACCGTTCTCGCGCATTTGAAAGTCATCAGAAATCGTAGTATAGTCACGCAAAAATGTTCGTCAAAAATTGAGTTTGTAAAGATTACAAGACTTGAGTCCCGGTCATTTGTCTCTACGAGGCATTTGATTTACTTTTGAAATCGATCTTTTTGCCGCTCTACTTCATTTAAAATCACATGCTGATTTATGATTATTACGTATTGAAGTATGACATGCTTAGTTGCAAGTATATCAAGAATTTAAAACACACAACATTAATCACTCAAAAGATATTGCAATAAGCTCATGGTGATTCTCAACATAAAGACATATATATAAAAATATATCTTCTATTCATTCAAGAGAGTGTTTGCAACATAGAAGGTAGAAGAAAGCTTGTACATGAATGCTTAAAAATGTAAATCTAGCTACAAGAAAGTGATCGCATACAAGAATCTATGGGGGGATTTTGCATGCATCATTGGGGAGAAGTAAGACTATGCTATTAAGCAGTAATAAAAGCAATAAAACTATGAAGAGCAGGAATTAAATCTAGAAGAATAAAAGGGCATTCAAGGGTGTTCCCCGATGGCCTTGGAGTGGTCTGGAGGAGAATGAGGGGCGGCCAATGTAGCTTAGGCCGACCCTTGGAGAGAGGTAGGGTTGATCCAGCATCCTGGCATGGTGTCCTTCGTGATGGTGGTGAGCTCGTAGAGGTGGAGTAGCTAACCTGAGTGAAGGTGGGCGTGTATGGAGCTAAGGAGGTGAGTGGTGCCAATGGAAGCAAAGGATGTGAATGGGTGCAAATGGCCACCCCTTTGGTCTTTTTATAGACCTAAGGGAAGCTCTCTAGAGAATTATGGAATTCTCTAGAGAGGGCTATGGTGGGAGCTCGTGGGAGAGAGAGAGAGAGAGAGGATGGATGGTGGTTTTTAGATCCACCAAATGTGGATCTAAAAATTGAATGGCTCTTGGTTGCTAATTTTGGCAACTAAGGCAACCACACATGGTAGAGAGTTCTAGAGAACTCTAGGCTAGGTATTTTCGTGTGGATGGTGTGTGTGGGTGTGTGTGGGTCAAAACTTAGGTGGCTAGGTTGATTAGGTTAGGTTCTAGTGGGTTTAGGTCAAGGTATATCTCAAATTAGGGTTATAAACACTAATTCACTAAGGTAAAGTGCAATTAAACTTAATACAAGTTTAATTTTTTGTGTGGAAACTTAATTGAGAGTAAAATAACTCAATTAATTTAGGTCTAGGTCAATTAGACTCTCACTGAGTCCAATTGGATAGTGTGTGCTGAGATCAGGGCTCAATTGGACTCAATGAGTCCAATTGAATAAGCTGATGGAATTGACTAAGATCCAAGTCAATTAGGATTAGTGAGGACCTAATTAGGTCCTTAGGGAGGTCTAGAGGTGATGTACTAGGGTTAGGGCACCTTAATTTAGGTTCCTATGGTGTTGGAATTGGGTTTAGGGACCAAGAGATCCAAGATCAAGGCTTAAATCTCAAAACAAGAATTGGATAGCAGTATCAGACGTCTAATAATAGTGTCAAACATCTTATACTCAAAAATTAGAAGTCCAAACTTGTTGTCTGGATGTCCAATTAGAGTCAGGAGGGATTTTGGGTTCTATTTTGGGTATTCTGCAGAAATTGGATGTCTGACAATGTGTCTAGATGTTCAATAACACTGCAGAAGTGGGTTTGAAGTGTGCGAGAGATGGCTACGGGTCCTGGACATCCTATAACTTATCTGGACGTCCAGATAAGGGTTGGAACTAGGGTTTTCGGGCTTCCTATGGTGTTGTGACCTAATCTAAGGGTGGCTAAGGCTTAGGGAAGTCTCTAGGCTATCCTAGGGCTAGGATGGACCTATGCTCTTCACATTTTACTGCTTTATTTCTACTTAATAGTATAGAAAACCTTTAACCCCCTTACATTATTGTTCCTATATCTAAACTAGGCCTTCTACTCCTGCTCTGCTACAACTCCCATTATTCTTGATTCAGCTTCAGATCCTACTCTAGATCCCTCTAGATCCGGCTCCAGAACTGCTTATTGCCTGCAATCGACATAAGGCACTTAATCAGCACATTATAACATTATTTTATGCATAGCTAAGGAAGAGCAGTAAAGATACAGATAATGCGTATGCATGCATGAATAACCCTACCTTATGCTAAGTCCTAGCTTAATCTAGGTGAATTAAGACCTATGATTGTTGTGCAATCATTGCCTAAGGTCTGAAAATGAGTGCATGCATTACAGTGGTTGTATGCTTCTTTGAAAATCGTGGGCCAATAAAAGCCGCACTGGAGGAATTTTGCTGCGGCTTTATGACCAAAGAAGTGTCCACCGCATGCCTAGTCATGGTAGAAGGATAAAATGTCCTGAATTTTCGCATCTAGAACACATCATCGGATGATCTGATTAGCACCAATGCGGAAGAGATATGGGTCTTTCCAAAAGTAGTACTTAGCATCAGAAAGTAATTCGTCCTTGGCTTTTGGCCAATCGGGCAGTATCTAATGTGATGCCGAGTAGTTTACTAGATCAGCAAACCATGGAAGTCCTATACTGATAGTCAGGAGGTACTCATCGGGAAAATATTCATTAATGGGTCCCAGAAGGGTTGATAATATCAGAAGGATGGCAGGATAAGTGATCAGCTATCACATTTTATTTCCCCACCTTATCGCGAATCTTGAGATCAAATTCTTGCAACAGCAAGATTCAATGGATTAGTCAAGGTTTCACGTCCTTCTTTACAAGGACATGCCTCATAGCAGTGTGATCTGAGTAAATGATAACATGGAAACCCTAAAGATATGATCTGAATTTCTCCAGTGTAAATACTATGGCTAGCAGCTCTTTCTCAGTAACTGTATAGTTACGCTGAGCCTCGTCAAGTGTCTTACTAACATTGTAAATGACCACGGGTTTCCCATCCCTTTTTTTCCCCAAGTACTGCCCCCACAGCGTAATCAGATGCATCGCACATGATCTCAAAGGGTTGAGACCAATTAGGGGATTGCAGGATAGGTGCTTGGGTAACTCGATCACGTAGGATCTCAAATGCTTAAGTGCATTCCTTGGTGATTTCAAAAGGTTGTCCTTAGATAGAAGATTAGTTAGGGGGCATGCAATTTTTGAGAAATCTAGAATGAATCAACGGTAAAAACTGATGTGCCCCAGGAAGGATCGGATGTCTTTGACTGAGCTAGGCATAGGGAGTTTGGAAATCAAATTCACCTTGGCTCGATCAACCTAGATGCCCTTTTAAGAGATAAGATGTCCTAAGACAATTCCCTCAGGTACCTGATGAGACACTCATCATGATCTCTAATTACCCCTAATTAACTAGTCTTCCTAGTTAATTAGCTAAGGTTATGAATATATAAGGGTTAATTATAAAATAAGGGACATTTAGTCAAGGACCTTAAAATAAGTTAAAAATGACATTTTATCATTCAATTAAAATTATTAATAATATAGTTAATAATTAGACTCGAAATCCTATTAATCATTCCCTTAATTAATAAGTTAAGTAACTTAAATATAATGTATACCTAAGTATGTAATAACTTAAGTAATTTTACTAAATCTAATAAATTAACCGAAAAAGGTCAAAAATGTAAATTCAAGTTGTAAACATAAATTTACCTTATTTACTAACATATATAAAATGTTGAAAAAGATCTAAGTTAAAATAAACCTTCAAAACCTGGGTTTACATTTTAGTCCTTACTTTACATCACAGTCGGGTCCTTACTTCTCACACAGGTCCTTAAGTTTTATTTCATTTAAGTCCCTCTTCATCTTCTTCATCTTCTTCAGCCGAATGAACGGTTGGCGGTAGAGAGTCACGCCACCGTGCGATTATCGCCCTGCCAACATCATCCTTCTTTGTCCAAGCTCTTGCAGCTTGTGCTCACCACCTCCACTTCATCCACTGGTGTGGATTAACTGGAAATACTATTTTTCAGTGGGAGATAACCTCACCATAGTCGGAGATGACGACGGAGATTAAGCTCCTCAAGCTCCTTCTTCGGTCAGACCCCGCCACTCTCTTCGCCGCCAACTGCTATAAATACCCCCTCACACCTCTAATTTTATTCAAGTTGGCTCCCTTCCCTCTTCTAACACAGTAGCCGACTTCAGTAGGCTATTCATCCAAAACTCCGGCAACTTTCCATTTCACTTTCTGATTTCGTCCATTCATCTTAATCAGCCGAGGAGATCCGCCGTGGTCTTCCGCGTCTCTGACACAGGCGCTGACCAAAGGAATCCTCCTCTCCACCTCAAATACGCCCGCCGGAGATCTTTCTTCCACCCTCTGATTTCGTCGTCCGCTATGAACCTTCGGCGGAACCCTATTGACCCCTTCGTCTAGGTAACAGTAGATTAGGAGGAGTAGGAGTAGGCTAGCTTAGTTAGTTAGTTAGTTTAGGTAGTTAGATTAGAGTAATTTTAGAATTTTAGTTTCATCTTCTCCGACTCCGGCGAGCTCCTTGAGCTCGCCAGAGACTTAATCTTATCTTTCTAAATCACTGTCCACATTCCTTTAACTTCCATGATCATTTCTAAATCACTTAATCGCTAATTGAATCACCTAATCACCTAATTCATATTTCACCTCCACCGATTACTATCACTGTCCATGGTGACAGTAATTGACTTAATTTCACCTTCATAGGGTTCTTCATCATCTATTCATCACTTATGAACCCTAATCGACACTATAATACATATTAATATCACATATAAATTAAATGCCCAAATATAATTAAGTTCCTGAGCTCGCTGTCCATGGCGGCTCAAGAATAGTTCATATCTTAAATGAAATATATATTTATGAATATAAACATCTTTTGACTTGTTTTAACCTCTCAATCGAGTGGTTAAACAATTCCTGAGCTTATTTCAAATCAAATTTTTAAAGAAACAAATTCACTGTCAAATCTTAATTTTAATAGACAAATCAAGAATTAAATGTGATACTAAGGTTCCCTGTAACCTTAGGATCTTTTATAAATAAAAATGGTTTGTTTTAACAATCTGTACACAATTTCACATATTTTCTGGACTCACCGGAGATCCGGCAAGCTCTGGCGAGCCAAATTTGTATTTCAGCCTCTAGAACCTGTTGAGAAGCTCCAGAATGGTATAATGTGGATCACTAATTATTTTAAGGATATTTAATTGAGATTTTAATGTATGTAGTTGTATATTTTACTTCATCTTCTCCAACTCTGGCGGAGTTGGAGAAGTTTGATAAAGAGATTTAAGAAGCATTGAAGGAACTCAGAAGCTTCAGTGCATTGTTTAAACTCTTGGAATGTTGTAACAACCTTCCATTAGCTCTGTCGAACACACACCTTTTCAAGTTCAGGCGACGAGCCTGAAACCCAAGAAATGTTGTCCAGAACACCTATTTGAAGATCTGAATAAGTTCTGGGTGTTGAGAAGACTTTATTTGAAGTTTTGATTTCCTGTGGAGAAGCTTTGAACAGAAAGTCAACTCTTTGAGCTTCCATAGTCAAGCTAAATCTGATAATGGAGTTTTGAGCTCGAATTAAGATATTGAGGAGTGTAAACTATTTCTGAGAATTTTTTGAATAATCTGAAAGTGATTAAAGTGAGCTCAGATGATTTATTTAGTGAGAATTTGAATCCTGTCAATTTCGGTTACTTTCAAACCCAAACCAAAAGCAATACCATTTTGTTGAAGTATAAAGTTGAATCCTGCACAGATTAATCTATGATAACCCATAAAATTAGTTTAAATTGATTAGAAGCATTCTTAAGTGTCTGTTGCACATAATGAAGTTTGAAGATCTGAACTCTGAAGCTTTCAGAGAAGCTTCAACCTTCTATACATTGTCTGAAGATCTTAAGAGCTTAAAGACTACTCTAACATATGCGGAATTACTTATATAACTTATACATACCTTTAAATAAAAGAGAAAAGTCCATATGAGGACTTTGTAGACATAAATTTCACTTTCTAGGCTAGTAATAACCTATAGGAACCCCTGATTTCATCTATCAAATTGAAGAGGAAAGCATCTTCAAAACCTTAAATTGACCCTGCAATTGCATAGATCTATTTTAAAGTTTTCTAACAAACTTGAAATCACTCGATTTGGAGCTCTGGGTAGAAAGTTATGATCATTTGAAGTTGGGTCTGAAAGGGGTTAAAAAGTCCCACATCGTCGGATTCTGAGCGCGTGCATGGGGATAAAATGAATTTTTTGCATGGCCTCTTCAGTCATCAGCGCTCGGTGCACCGGTTACTGATTTGATCTGAGCATGTGCATACGTGTGTGTGTGCGGGCTTGTGTGCTTGCGGGTGTGCACCCATCGGGGCATGAGGGAACGTGCCCTGGGAGGGTGAGAGGCCTGGGAGGCCGAGTTGAGCCGGATTGGCTCGAGACTATGAACAGATATGAAATAAATCGAAAATGAACCTAATTGAGATTAGGCGAGGACCGAGTAGGGTCTAGTCCCACCTTGGTCTCAGGGTGCTGTGTATCCTCGAAAGGACCTTGCTGCAAATAAAATAAATTTTGGTTAAAAAAATAAAAAAACCCGATTCAGTTGAAAGTCTAAGGGAATTGGAAAAGAAGAGCTGATGGTTAAAATGCTAAGTGTTGAGCAAAGGCTAAGGAACAAAAGGAAAAGACTAAGGGAAGAGGAGAAGGCAGGAATAGAACAGAAGAAAGGTAAGAAAAGAGCTCGAGAGAGAGAGAAGAGAAAGAAAAGGAGAAGATGAGAGGTTGAAGAAAATAAATGAAGGATATTATTTTTCTTGCAGCATGCTAATTACTTTTTGTTCTTAATTGTAAAAAGGCATGTTTTAATAGAATAACTTTTAATTTCCTTAATTTCTTTTGAAATAAAATTGGAAAACAAACAACATTTTGAGTAACTATGTTTTTCATATGGAATTTTGTATATTCTTTATAGTTTAAATATTTTGACAAAATTCATGTTTTAAAATCAAACTAGTTATACCTCCTAAACTTATAGAGAAATAAAAGAAAATTGGTGAATTTTGAGAAAATTATTATACCTCCTAGTGAACGACCTGGACTCAACCAGTAAAAATTTCTAAAATGTTTGGTTAATTCGACCCTATACTACACAATCGACACAACTTCGAGTTAACCTAAGTGACTTCTACTCTTAATTAAGTGAAATTAACTTAATTATTGAGTTGAGTAAGCCGCATGATCATTTTAATGGCGCTGTTGCTGGGGAGGTAATATTTTGATTCACTAAAATTTAAAAGGATTAATTATTTAATTAGGAGATATTTTGTAAATATATTTTTGTTTTTGCTAATTTTTGTTCTAATTAGTGTGTTTTGTTTTATTTTTGTTTTTATTTTTAATTTTATTTTCTATCTTCTTTTCAAGTTTACCTTTACGGGTGATCTCAGGAGAAGGCAGGAATTAGTTTTGATGTTTTTGTTTTTGTAAGTATTTCTTAGTCTTTTGTTTTGTTGCATTTAAAAAAAATAAAAAATATACAAAAATACGTCTTTATGTGACTAGCAGCAGCATATACATAGGCACACTCTTAGGAGTGCATTATCTTGCTAAGTATTAGAGCGATCTGACTTGGGAATTTTTAAATTATTTTTCTCGCATCAGCAGGAAACACGAGAAAACCCGCGTAGATCCCTGTCCTCTGAGAATTAAAGAGATCACATATTTTTGTTTGAAAAGATATAAAAAGCGGCCATTTTAGTTTACTTGATATATTTTTGAAAAGGATTTACTAAAAAGAGGAAGTAAAACTGGTGACTTAAATCTATTTACAGGAATGCATGCGAGTTTTTCAGTCACTATCATCTGTTGCGTGCTATCGCACACACAGCGCGATCACTAGTGTCACACGAGTCTATTTTTCTATCTCTCCTCTTTGCACCTCTTAGGGCTTTGGTTGAAGATCAACAAGTCTGCCTCACTACTAGAGCCCCGGGGAGCCAATAGTGAGCGATCTCGATCCTAGACCTTAGACCTTTGAGCTTTAAGGTACGCACCTGTGTAGTCATGAATTAGGACACTTATTTTGATACTGTTATTCTATTTGTTTGCATCAAATTACTTTGCGTATCTTAGGAATTTCTTCTTTCCTTTAAAAGAAGAGCAAAACCCATGTCTTTTGCACTGTTTTGTGGGTTTTTTGTGTCATTTTTCTTATCAGTGGTGTGCAAGTGCCTTTGCACATTATTTTCCATTTATGGACAGGAGGCGATCCTTGCATCCACCTCTTGCACCACCATTGACAGGTGATCCTAGGCCGGTTGCAGATAAGCAATCAATGGTTTTCCCATCTAATCCATCTACTTCCATGGATCCAATGTAGAATCTTAATCCTGAGATCCCTTCTTCTTTTGGTCAGGGGGAGATGCCGCCTTTTGATGTTCATGAGGCACTCTTGAACTAGAACCTTAGGATGCTAGAGCAAACAAGAGAAATCAATTTATTAACATCAACCTTAAATAATTTATAGACTCTTCAAACTCGTTCTTCACCTCAACCTGAGGTGGGTTTTGAAAATCCTAATTTATCAATCAATCATCCAAGGCCTCTACTTAGAGATTATTATAACCCATCCAATGCACAAGTAGAGCCTAATGTTAGGATCCCTATTGGGGAAAATGATCCAGAATTAAAGCCAAATATTATAGGTTTAATCCTCCACTTTCACAGATTTGCATCTGAGGATCCATTTCAACACATTGACGATCTTAAAAATTTATCCCAAACTCTTGGTCCTCGAAATCAAAATAGGGAAATCCTACTAATGAAGATGCTCTCTTTTAGCCTTAAGGATAAAGTAACTTATTGGTGTAGAACTATAGCAAGACCAATCTCAACTTGGGCTGAACTTGAATCCGCACTTTTGAAAAACTCTTTTCCAATTGGTCGAACCAATGCTTTAAGGCAAGCTATTACCACTTTCAATCAAAACCAAGGAGAACCAATTCATGAAGCATGGGAACGTTTTCATGAATTACAAAGGAAATGCCCACATCATGACATCCCTCATTGGCAACTCATGCATATCTTTTATTATGGTTTACAAGAGGGCATTCGTAATCTAGTCGATGCCTCTTGTGGAGGGAATTTTCTAAATCGCGATGCAGAATCCGCTTCAGAATTATTTGAAGGAATGGCGGACAACTCGATCAATAATGCATCAATGTCGCAATTTTTGCGGGGCACAAATACGAATCATCAAAATCCGCATAAGGGCATTCACGAGATCGGTAATCCATCCAATTCAAAGGATTTAGAGATTATTGCAGAAAAATTGGACAAAGTTGATATCGTAGCAAAGCATCTTGACGAGGTTAGAAACACAATGAAGACTCTTACACCTCTACTTGCTATGAATCCCACATATTTACCTGTTTTGCAAATTCCCACGGGGAGGGAATTTGTGAATAATCTGGATTCTAGAGATCCATCTTCCTTGGGCTTTCTATCTACTCCTTCACTAACCCAAGGAGGGACCTTTGTCCCACAATCTTACCCACCCTTTTCCCCACCCTTAGCTGTTGCAGAAAACATGCCATATCTTTTAGGATTACATGCCATCTAGGAAAACGTTCCAAGACCAAACCCATATTCAAATTCCTATAATCCTGGATGGAGAAGCCACCCAAATTTTTCTTGGGCTAATCCAAATCAAAATCAAAGATCAAATTATCCGAATCAGACCCATTTTAACCCACCTCCATTGCCTCCTCAGCAATCAAATTTAAAGCCTAACCCGATGAGTATGAAGAATTACTCTAGGCCAAATAGAGATACACAGCTAGATCAGATTTTAAGAGCTGTGTCAGAGAGTCAGCGACAAAATGCTGAAGCTCTCGCTGAGATCCACAGGCAATGTAGGTAGAATTGGCTAATTTACGAAGTCAAATCATGCTTTTGGCTGAGTCTCATCAGTAGGTACTCTTTGATCTCAGCCAATTTCGAATCCTAGGAATCTACCAAATTCTAGGCAAAATCAAGGCCAAGTCCATTTCATTAATCAGGCCTTTGATTCTAATCATAACTCGTCCTCTGTATTACCTGAAGATAACCCATCAAACCTGCATCAGCAACCTATTTTGTATCAAAATGACCCACCTACTATTGAGAACCAAAATTGATTTTGCTAATCTTCTGAACTTGGTGGAATCATCTTTTAAATTGCCTCAATCTTTAACATTCTACTTCTCAACCTAAATCAGATCTAATCTTTACAAGATTCACTCTAATCTTTCTAAGATTTTCATGAGAATCTGATTCTAGGATCTGCGAGATCTATTCTAGGCAATTTCAGGACGAGTATTGATTAGGTGGTTTCTAATCTATTTTCTATTTTTTTGATCTAATTCTTTTATAACTCTATTTTTACTATATACCTATTCTTTTTAGGAGTTCTTTACTAGGGTTTACGCTTAGTTGAAGGCGTAAAACTTAACACTTGTATATAGTTGTTTCCTGTTTTTACCCTTTTTTATTTTCTTATACACTTACTTTAAAATTTCACTTCATATAGTCCGACTGACCACTCTGACCTTTAGTCAGACTTGAAATTGTCTGCACTGAGATTTTTAATCTCCTCTATTCGACTCCTTCCATCACCCTCTACTAAATGAAGTGTAATATCTTTTCTCCCTTCTTACAATGAGGACATTGTAAAATTTTGGCTTAGAGGGGCATTGAAGTGAAATTTTCACTTTAAGTGTGGTTTAAAAAAATAAAAACACATAAAAATTAACTATCCATGAAATTAAAAAAAGATAGAAAATCTATAAATGATATAATTTCAAAAAAAATAAAAAATTTCATAAAAATTTGAAAATTTTTTGAAAAATTCATAAAAAAATTGAAAAATCTTATATACATAAAAATAAAAATATATAAGTACAAAAATTTGAAAAGAAAATTCATAAAATAATAAGAGGGGAATATTCATTTTTAATAAAGAAAAGAAGAAGAATAGATATATATGTATATATATTATAATTAAGAGCTTAAATTTCTTTTAGGTCAGAAGTTTTAAATGTATATAGAATATATATAAGTATTTAAGAGCATTCAATTCTTAATTAGATTTTACTTAAACATTTTGTAAAAACACACTTTTGTGTTTAAAATTTTTAAAACAAGATTTTATTTGAATTATGAATCTTTTAAATCTTTTAAAGATTTATTTTTCTATTCTTACCTTGAATTAAGAAACTAAGTGTGTTAAGGATTTAAACTTATGTTTTGGAATTGAATTGTAACTTTCCAATCAATTAGATTAAGTAATCCTTTTGCCCTTTGAAAATTTGATTTTATCATAAAGTTAAGTAAAAGACCAGATATTCAGAGTTAATTAAATAGAGAGTTGGTAGAATTTTAGTTTGCAAAACTTATAAGCTAGAGATAAATAACTTGATTTGGTAAATTTTGTCTTGACGGATCCTATAGGAGGAAAGTAAAAATTTAAAGAACCTAAGAGTAAAGGGCTTTGTTGTCCAAGCTCTGGTTTGAGAGTTAAGTAACCTAAACATCTAAAATTCACTCACATAAAATTGTCTTGTTGACATCTGAGATCGCAAAAATACAGAGGTTAAGAGATCAATTTTGAATCCTCTTTAGTCGAAGGATTTCTACGGGACAGTTCTTGAAATGGTGAAGGATGTGCCACTCACCTAGAAAAAGGATTTGGAGAATAACGGTAGTAAGAAAAATGAGAAGGGGGGAAAAGAAAAAAAGAAAAAATAAATAAATAAAACACCCTGTAGTTAAGTGCCTTATTAAAAATGGGTACTTATGCAGTTTTTCCATAAATAAATAAAACCATCTCAATACAAATGGATGCTATCTTTCCTTCCAACAAATAAAAAGAACACCTCGTTACAAATGGGTGTTCTAACCTATAGAAAAAGTGATAAAAGAAAATGGAGAAAAAAATATTAGGAATAAGAGACCTAGTGGTCCACCAGGGAGATATACACAAAAAGTGTTGACCTCGGGATAGAAAATTGGTGAGGAGAAAGCAACCAAACCTAAGTAAGGCCAAGCCAAAGGCTTGAATTGGAATAATTGGGATTGGAAAGTGATGTCTTAAGATTTGAATTTTTGCAACTTTGGATGTCTTTAGGACAATTCTCTTCACTAAGCACAGATGTTTTAAAATCATAGCTACTAAACCTTGGTATTGGGCAATGAAGCCTAAGAAATTGGGTTTTGAAGATTTTAAGTTGAAACCTAAACGAGAAGAATTGACAGAATCCTAGGTCTAGAAGTTACTCTTTAGTGTTGTAGGCTAGTAAATTAGAGTTTTACTACTTTAAGTTTGATTAATAATGAGTATCTGGTTAATTTGCTTAAACTTATATTGATAAAAGTCAAATTTCATAAATAAGGGATTAACTTAAATCTATTTGAGTTTTTGAGTTAAAATTTAATTCTCAATCTTTAGGTTTTGTTTTTCTTAAAGCACCTTGTATTCTAATTTGAGATAAGAATAGTTACGAAGATTTAGAGATTTTTGAAGAATTCTAATTCAGAGTAAAATTCTTGTTTACAAATTGTTTTAAGTGTGTTTTGAAAATGTTATAGGTATAAGTCTAAGTAATAAAATTTTCACATATGCTCTATATATTAATCATTTATATTAAACTTAAAAATTTCTGAGTTAAGCTTTCCTCTACATAGTTACTATTTATAATAATTTAAACCCAAGTGCCTTAAATCATCATAGTCTTAGTTAATTTTGCTAGGGACTAGCAAAACTTTGGCTTGGGGGTATGATGAGACACTCATCATGATCTCTAATTACCCCTAATTAACTAGTCTTCCTAGTTAATTAGCTAAGGTTATGAATATATAAGGGTTAATTATAAAATAAGGGATATTTAGTCAAGGACCTTAAAATAAGTTAAAAATGACATTTTATCATTCAATTAACATTATTAATAATGCAGTTAATAATTGGACTCGAAACCCTATTAATCATTCCCTTAATAAGTTAAGTGACCTAAATATATTGTATAGCTAAGTATGTAATAACTTAAGCAATTTTACTTAATCTAATAAATTAACCTAAAAAGGTCAAAAATGTAAATTCAAGGTGTAAACATAATATTTACCTTATTTACTAACATATATAAAAAGTTGAAAAAGATCTAAGTTAAAATAAACCTTCAAAACCTGGGTTTACATTTTAGTCCATACTTTTCATCATAGTCGGGTCCTTACTTCTCACACAGGTCCTTAAGTTTTATTTCATTTAAGTCCCACTTCATCATCTTCTTCTTCTTCAGCCGAATGAACGGCTGGCGGCAGAGAGTCACGCCACCGTGCGATTACCGCCCTGCCGACATCATCCTTCTTTATCCAAGCTCTAGCAGCTTGTGCTCACCACCTCCACTTCGCCCACCGGTCTGGATTAGCTGGAAATCCTATTTTTCAGTGGGAGATAACTTCACCCTAGTCGGAGACGACGACGGAGGTTAAGCTCCTCAAGCTCCTTCTTCCGCCAGACCCCGCCACTCTCTTCGCTGCCAACTACTATAAATACCCCCTCACACCTCCAATTTTATTCAAGTTGGCTCCCTTCCCTCTTCTAACACTGTAGCCGACTTCGATAGGCTATCCATCCAAAACTCCGGCGACTTTCCATTTCACTTTCCGACTTCCTCCATTCATCTTAATCAGCCGAGGAGATCTGCCGTGGTCTTCTGCGTCTCTGACACAGGTGCCGACCAAAGGAATCCCCCGCTCCACCTCAAATCTGCCCGCCGGAGATCTTTCTTCCACCCTCTGATTTTGTCGTCTGCTATGAACCTTCGGTGGAACCTTATTGACCCCTTCGACCGGGTAACAGTAGATTAGGAGTAGGAGTAGGAGAAGGCTAGCTTAGTTAGTTAGTTTAGGTAGTTAGATTAGAGTAATTTTAGAATTTTAGTTTCATCTTCTCCGACTCTGGTGAGCTCCTTGAGCTCACCAGAGACTTAATCTTGTCCTTTTAAATCACTGTCCACCTTCCTTTAACTTCCATGATCATTTCTAAATCACTTAATCGTTAATTGAATCACCTAATCGCCTAATTCATATTTCACCTCCACCAACTACTATCATTGTCCATGGTGACAGTAATCGACTTAATTACACCTTCATAGGGTTCTTCATCATCTATTCATCACTTATTAACCCTAATCGACACTATAATACATATTAATATCACATATAAATTAAACACCCAAATAAATTAAGTTCCTGAGTTCGTTGTCCATGGTGGCTCAGGAACAGTTCAAATTTTAATTAAATTTATATTTATGAATATAAACATCTGCTGACTTGTTTTAACCTCTCAATCGAGTGGTTAAATAAGTCCTGATCTTATTTCAAATCAAATTTTTAAAGAAACAAATTCACTACCAAATCTTAATTTTAATGGACAAATGAAGAATTAAATGTGATACTGAGGTTCCTTGTAACCTCAGGATCTTCTCTAAATAAAAAATGGTTAGTTTTAACAATCTGTACACAATTTCACATATTTTCTGGACTCACCAGAGCTCCGACGAGCTCCGGCGAGCCAAATTTGTATTTCAGCCTCTAGAACCTATTGAGAAGCTCCAGAATGGCGTAATGTGGATCACTAATTGTTTTAAAGATGTTTAATTGAGATTTTAATGTATGGAGCTGTAGATTTGACTTCATCTTCTCCAACTTTGGCAGAGTTGGAGAAGTCTGATAAAGAGATTTAAGAAGCATTGAAGGAACTCAGAAGATTCAGTGCAATGCACTGAAGCTGTTTAAACTCTTGGAATGCTGTAACAACCTTCCATTAGCTCTGTCGAACGCACACTTTTTCAAGTTCAGGCGGTGAGCCTAAAACCCTAGAAATGTTGGCCAGAACACCTATTTGAAGATCTGAATAAGTTCTGGGTGTTGAGAAGTCTTTATTCGAGGTTTTGATTTCCTATGGAGAAGCTTTGAGCAGAAAGTCAACTTTTTTGTGCTTCCACAGTAAAACTGAATCTAATAATGGAGTTTTGAGCTCTAATTGGGGTATTGAGGAGTGTAAACTGTTTCTGAGAATTTATTGAATAATCTGAAAGTGATTAAAGTGAGCTCAGATGATTTATTTAGTGAGAATTTGAATCCTATCAATTTGGGTTACTTTCAAACCCAAACCAACAGCAGTACCATTTTGTTGGAATATAAAGTTGAATCCTACCCAGATTAATCTATTATAACCCTTAGAATTAGTTCGAATTGATTAGAAGCATTCTTAAGTGTTTGTTGCACATAATGAAGTTTGAAGATCTGAACTCTGAAGCTTTCAGAGAATCTTCAACCTTCTGTACACTGTCTGAAGGTCCTAAGAGCTTAAAGACTACTCTAACATATACAGAATTACTTATATAACTTGTACATACCTTTAAATAAAAGAGAAAAGTCCATCTGAGGACTCTGTAGACATAAATTTCACTTTGCAGGCTAGTAATAACCCGTAGGAACCCCTGATTTCATCTTTCAAATTGAAGAGGAAAACATCTTCAAAACCTTAAATTGACCCTGCAATTGCATAGATCAATCCTAGAGCTTTCTAACAAACTTGAAATCACTCGATTTGGTGCTCTGGGTAGAAAGTTATGATCATTTGAAGTTGGGTCTGAAAGGGGTTATGTAGTCCCACATCGTCGGATTCTGAGTGCACGCATGTGGATAAAACAAATTTATTGCATGGCCTCTTCAGTCACCAGTGCTCGGCACACTGGTTACTGATCTAATCTGAGAATGTGCATGTGTGTGTGTGTGCAGGCTTGTGTGCATGCGGGTGTGCGTCCTTGGGGGCATGAGCGAACGTGCCCTAGGAAGGTGAGAGCCTGGGAGGTTGGGTTGAGCCGGATTGGCTCGAGACTATGAATCGATATGAAATAAATAAAAAATGAACCTAATTGAGATTTGGCGAGGATTGAGTAGGGTCTGGTCCCACCCTGGTCTTAGGGTGCTGTGTATCCTCGAAAGGACCTCACTGCAAATAAAATAAATTTTGGTTAAAAAAATAAAAATAACCCGATTGGGCTGAAAGTCCAAGGGAATTGGAAAAGAAGAGCTGATGGTTAAAATTCTAAGTGTTGAGAAAAGGCTAAGGAACAAAAGGAAAAGACTAAGGGAAGAGGAGAAGGCAGGAGCAGAATAGAAGAAAGGTAAGAAAAGAGCTCGAGAGAGAGAGAAGGGAAAGAAAAGGAGAAGAAGATGAGATGCTGAAGAAAATAAATGATGGATATTATTTTTCTTGCATCATTCTAATTACTTTTTGTTCTTAGTTGTAAAAAGGCATGTTTTAATAGAATAACTTTTAATTGCCTTAATTTCTTTCGAAATAAAATTGGGAAACAAACAACATTTTGAGTAAATATGTTTTTCATATGGAATTTTGTATATTCTTTATAGTTTGAATATTTTGGCAAAATTCATGTTTTAAAATGAAACTAGTTATACCTACTAAACTTATAGAGAAATAAAAGAAAATTTATGAATTTGGAGAAAATTATTATACCTCCCAATGAACGACATGGACTCAACCAGTAAAAATTTCTAAAGTGTTAGGTTAATTCGACCCTATACTACACAACCAACACAACTTCGAGTTAACCTAAGTGACTTCTTCTACTCTTAATTAAGTGAAATTAACTTAATTATTGAGTTGAGTAAGCTCTATGATCAGTACCATGAAGTGGCTCTTTTCCTAGGAAAGAACCAAGTTCACATCGATGCACCGCTTGAGGATCTGGACGAAGTGCAGGAGGCAATCGTTAAATGATTCACCAAATACCAAGAAGTCATCCTCGAAGGCTTCAAGGTACTCACCTACCATATCTGAGAATATGCCAAGCATGCACCGCTGAAAAATAGCAGGTGCATTGCAGAGACCGAATGGCATCCTTCGAATGGCAAGTTCTGATGGGGTTGGTGAAGGTGGTCTTTTCTTGGTCCTTAGGATGGCTTGCGACCTAGTTGTAACCGAAGTACCTACCCAAAAGGTAGAAGAATCGATTTCCCACTAGTTCTTCGAGAATCTGATCAATGAACGGTAGTGGGAATTGAAACTTCTTTGTGGAGGAACTGAGTCTTCTGTAATCAATGCAGACTCTCCATGAGTTTTTTGCATGGGTTGGTATGGTTTCTCCGATTTTAGTCTTGATGACGGTGAGCCTTGCTTTTTTAGGCACAACTTGGATTGGACTCACCCATCGACTGTCGAAGATCGGGTAGATGATCCCTACATCTAACCACTTGATAATCTCCTTTCTGACGACAACCTACAGATTGAGATTCAGGCATCTCTGCATTTCACGGGATGGTCGTGAGCTGTTTGTCGAAGCAAAATCAAGTTTTAAAGTAATGTGTTTTAATATAGTTGAAATTGCTTTGAAAACAAATAGATTTTATTACTCAAAGTTTTAAGTTCGAGGTCCAACACAGGGAGCAAATTATGGTTTAGAAATCAAGAGCACAACTTTGTGAAATTGAATATAATATGCAATGAAAACCATAGTTATCGTGCAAAAAGATAAATGTAAGCATAGAATATCAATGTATATAAAGAAGCACAAAAAGAAAGTGGACGTCTGATTTGTGAATCAGACATCTTAAACTATGGGTGCTACAGTGCTTTATTTCTTCTCTTTTCTTCTCTGTCCTGAAGCCTCTTTTCTTTCTTCTTCTCTCTTTCTCTTCTTCTAATTTCATGCCTTAGTCTTTCTCTACTTTTCTTTTGCCTTTGATTCCTTTAGCTGCTTCTCTTTCTTTTTCTTTCTCTTTCTTCTCTAGCAGCTCCTTCTGCTTCTGCCTACAGTTCTTCTCCTTCTCTTTCTTTCTCTTTCTTCTTCAACTCTTCAGCCTCTCTGACTTTACCATCTTCCTCTTCAGCCTTGCATTCTCCTTCCTTAGCTTTCTCTAGCCTCCACCTTCTTCTTGCTTGGCTTCTTCTTCTTCTCCTTTCCCTACGAGAGCAAAACCTACCTGTGCCTGTGTGCGCTCTCTTCTCCTCTTTCTCTCTTAGGTTTGCTCTCCCAGAGCCTTCTTCTCAGATAATCGGATCAGGTACACACCCTGGACCAGGCCCATCAGTGTGTAGTGGTGGGCGAGGAGTGCTGGGTCAGGTATATGGGTCACGCGAGCTTCGCGGAGGTCGAGTCACAGACGTGGCGGGCGAAGGTGAGTGGGACCTTACCCCGTGGTCAGGAGGCGATAAGTCCTATGCATTTTTGCAACTTATTCAGCTATGGGGGTCAAGAGTTTTCGAGGTGGGACTATCTTCCTATCTCTTTTGTGTGTGCCTGCCACAGGGATGTCTTTACTTGGTTGCAGTAGTTGCTAAGTCCTTCGACTGGAATTAGAGGCGTAGAGCTATGCGCGAGTGTATCCCGCACAACTTGGGACTCTAAACCTAGAGTGGGGAAACCTGAAGCGAGCTCAGAAGCAAGCTTCTTGTGGTCATCAATGGCAATGAACCTCCTATACCTGTTAACACGCAAATGGCCTCGCGGCTATGTCAGAAAGCTTAGGAGGCTTCGCTGAGACATGGAGAATGTGTTGCGGGGGTTGGCGTGGCATGAGGCTACTAAAGTGTGTGTGCCTAAGGCACCCTGTGTGCATGAGAGTAGGTGTGTTTGGGGGGTGTTTTGTGGGAGTGGCACGGTGAGTGAAGTGAGGGTTCATGTTCATTGATGTCTTGCAGAGCTTATGGGGTGGTTGGTAAGGCGGATGGAGGTGCAGAATGACGGGGATGCCTCGCCGGGGGCCTGGCCAAAGTTGGAAGGGGTGATGGTGGTGGAGTGCATCGAAGGGTGTTTTCAAGAAATAAAGGTGGGAAAAAGGAGTAGAAAAGAAAAGGGACTTATCTGGGCTTAAAGAGATGAAATGGGAGGTAGAGATGGCAGCCGGCTTGTATTGCCGTCGCTGAAGATGAAGCGCTCAATGGGGGGAGGACGGCAACGATGAAAGGGCTGTAGAGGCATCAGCGGGTGTGCCACTACGCGGACGAACATGAGGAAGAGAACCCTACCACTGGTATTGTGGCTAGGCAACAAGGGAAAGAGAGGGAGGTCGCTGGAGCTTGCTGAGCCATTGGCCGGAGGAGGAAGGGACAAATTTAGGGAATTCTCCAGCCAATGTCAAGCTTAGTAGATGCTGGGTGACTTGGGTCTGCTTATATAGGCTCTGGAGGATGGATTTGTGCTTGGAAGCCAAGCTTCCAAGTACGGCAAGCTCGCCGAAGTTGGCAATTTGGAGGAGACTTGAATCTCTCATGCATTCATATGAGAGATTAGGTACCAAATAGAGCCTCCAATTGTTTTCATATTGGAGGGGATTTCTCAGAGAATCTCCCTTTCAATTTTAAAGGGGATTCTCCGAGAGATCAGGGAGATCTTTCTGTTGAAATCTCGTTGGAGTAAGATTCCCTTCGCTATAATGGCGGAAGGGCCTAATTGTAAAGAACTAAGAGAAAGCTAGGGGGGTTTCTGTAGAGGTTTTCAAAAGATAGGGGTAGAAATGTGATTGGGCTAGACCTATTTGCAAAGTGGGTCAAGATGAATTCCCTTTAGGTCCAAATTTTGGTACAAACCTAATTCAGACCTAAGGAATCCAATGGTGAAGTTGGATTTTGGGTTTGACCATGTTTGACTAGGCAATTTATGTAAAAACCCAATTTAGGGCAAATAGTTGTCAGAGACCCTAATTTTGGTCAAAATAGGTTCCAAGGGCCTAATTGAAGGTTATAAACACTAGAGAATACTTTTCCATGATTTTTAGAGGGTTTATGTGAATTTTATCCTAACCATAGTCCTGTTAAATCAAGTGGGTCTGTTTTAGGGTTATAAGAAGTCATTTAATTCCCAGAATTCACATGAACCCTTTTCTATTTGAACCAACCCACTTTTTATCTTCTTAAGATCATTTGACCTGTGTTTAGCCCATGATAAAACTCAATGTTGTATTGCAATGGTAAAATTGAAGTTTTACCCCTTGTTTCTTGCTTTTATCTCAGAATGATTATTCAGTGAATTATGATCTTCAGTTGGTTATGTAGGAGCTTTTGTTTTCTTCTTTGGGTCAAAATGAGCTAGTTAGGGCTCATGATGGTGTTCCCATCATACCCCCATGCCAAGCATTTACTAGTCCTTTAGCAAAATTTTAAGGTTTTAACTTCTGTTATAGACCATGAGTTCCTTGATGTTCAGAGATTATGATGAGTGCTTTTTTTATCTTTTTGATAAAGTTAGAATGCCGACAGTAGGCCTAGAGGTACTCAAGTACCAACCAACATCCAGACCTAACCAGCTGGAGAAGCTCATCATGAGCTCTAATTACCCCTAATTAACTAGTCTTCCTAGTTAATTAGCTAGAAATATGTGAATATATTGGTTAATTATTAAATAAGGGATAAAAAGTAAAGGATCTTAAAATAAGTTAAAAATGCAATATTATCATCCAATTAATATTATTAATAATCTAATTAATAATTGGACTCGAAATATTATCAATTATTCATCTAATTAATGAGTTAACTAACTTAAGTATAATATATACATAAGCATGTAATAACTTAAGTAACATTACTTAAATAGATAAATTAATCTAGAAAGGTTAAAAATTTAAATTTAATGTCTAAATATAATAATTGTCTTATTTATAATCATATATAGAAAGTTGGAAAAGATTTAAATTAAAATAAACCTTGAAAACCTGAGTTTACATTTTTGTCCTTACATTTTATTTTAATCGGGTCTTTATTTTCTACTTAGGTCCTTAGGTTTCATCAGGAACAAGTCCCTAGAAGTCTTCTTCTTGTTCTCTTCTTGACCCGTCTAGACGGTTGACAACTGAAGGTGCAGCCACCGCATGATCATTGCCAATCTGACGTCATACCTTCTTCTCCAAGCTCCTAGAGCTTGCGCTCACCATCACCATTTCATCCACCGGTCTGGATGATGCTTAAATCCCATTTTAGGGTTGGAGATAACCTCACTGGTGTCAGAGAAGACGCCTGCGGTTATTCCCCTCGTAGCCACAAATCCGTCGAGATTCCACCTCCTTCTCAGTCGCCGTCGACTATAAATATCCCTTGACACCCTCGATTTCCACCAAGTTGGCTCCCTTCCCTCTTCTTCACTGAAGCCGACTTCGATAGGCTATTCACTCCAAAACTCCGGTGAACTTCCTCCGCCTCATCCGACTTCCTCCATCCATTTTTAATAGCTATGGATCTCAGCTGAAGTTAGCCATGTCTTCTGACAAGCGTTGACTAGGAGCTCTCCTCTGCTTCACCTCACAATCGCTGCTGGAGATCTTTCAACAACCCTCTGATTTCCTCCTCCATTATGAGCCTTCGATGGAGATCCTCCAACCCCTTTGTCCAGGTAACAATAGACTAGGTAGGTAGGTTACTTTAGTTAGTTAGTTAGGTAGGTTAGGTAGCTGTAATGTTAGATGTTGAACTTGTTTTACTCAACTCCGGTGAGCTCCTTAAGCTTGTTAGGAGCTTTGATTTTGTCTTTTTAAGTCACTGTCCATCTTCTTGAATCTTCCATGATCATTTCTATACTCATTAATTACTAATTTGATCACTAAATCTCCTAAACCAATTCCATCTCCACTGACTACTTCTGCTATCCATGGCAGTAGTAGTTGACCTATTTTCCACCTTCACTAGATCCTCCATCATCAATTCATCTTCTAAGGATCCTAAAACTCACTCTAATTTGATTAAATACAACATATAACTTCAACACCCAAATTTAATTAAGCTCCTGAGCTCACTGTCAATGGTGGCTCAGGAGTAATTGAAATAATTAATTATATATATTTTTATGATCGCAATCATCTGTTAACTTGTTTCCTTCAATCAATTGAGTGGGAAAACAAGTCCTGAGCTTATCCAACTCAGACTTGTTTAAAGTTGGATTCACTGTTAAATCTTTATTTTAATGAGCAATTGAAGGAATTAACTTGATCTTGAGGTTCCTTGTGACCTCAGGAACCCTTTCAAATCTTTAATGGCCCAATTCCACAATCTATGCACAATTTTCTCTTTTTCTGGACTCACCGGAGCTCCGGCGAGCTCCGACGAGTCAAAACTAGTCTTCAGCCTGCAGAACTTGGTGACAAGCTCCATATCGATGAATTGAGGTTCATTGATTGTTCTGAGGTTATTTATTTGAGTTTTTAATGTCTAAAGCTTGAGATAGGTCTTCATCTTCCCAACTCTGCCAGAGTTGGAGAAGTCTGATAGTTAGTTTTATGATGCAATTAATTGGTCTAGAAGCTTCAGTGTTGTGCACTGAATTCATTTCCATGATCCAACCACTGTAACAACCCTTAGGTCGTTCTGACAAACAAACACTTTTTCCATCTTAGGCAATGAGCCTGAAACCCTAGAAACTTCAGTTAAAACACTTATCTAAGGGTCTGAGCATATTCCTGTTATTGAGAAGATGTTGTTTAAGGTTTTAATTCTCTAAGAAAAGGTTTAATAGAGAAAGTCAACTCTAAGTTTGATTCATTGATTATGGATTCAATCTGGCGAATTGATGAGTTCAAGATGTTTCTGGAATGCTTGTGAATGATTTTAAAGAGATCTGAGTGGGCATTGATGGATAATTTGATTAGATTCAATTTCTGCCAATTTGGGTTATTTTTGACCCAAACTGTTGACAGTAGATTTTAGATGAGATTTAATTGCAAATTCTGCCCAGATGAATTGGTAACAACCTCTAGAAGTTGTTTTGATGGATTAAACAGGTCTTTAGTTGTTTGTTAGGACTTTTCAAAGTATGAATAGCAAAATTAATGCTTCCAGAGAAGCTTTGAGCTCATGCAACTTCTTGAAGCTCCTGAGAGCTTTATATCTACACCTATTGCTGCGAAATTAAATTCCTAACCCATTTAGAACTTCAACTGGGAGTGAAAGTCCAGCCTATTGATTTTATAACTAATAACTCATTTTCTAGGCCATTATAGTCATAGAAAACCAGTATCTTCACCCTTCAAATCGAAGAGCATACATTCCCCTTTGCATTAAATTAATACTTAAATGTTGTAGAGCAACTCAGGAGCTTTCCAACAAGCTTTTATTTGCTTGGAATGGAGCTCTAAGTTGTTGGGAATCATCACTTGAAGTTTGGTCTCAGAGGGGATAACTTAGTCCCACATCGGTTAGTTTTGAGCAACCTCCTGGGAATAAAAGTGATTTGTTGTATAGCCACTTCAGTCAACAGTGCACGGCTCATGGTTACTGAATGAGCATATGTTTGGGTCTGTGTGTGTGCACCTGTGGCATGCGAGTGTGGGCCCGGGGAGGGCATGTGCGAGGCCTTGGAGGCTGCGAGCTGGTTTGGCTCAAAACTATGAATAGAAAATAAACCAAACTAAATGAACTAGGCTTGGACCTAGTAGGGTTTGGTCCCACACTGAGAGGGGTGCTATGTATCCCCGAATGGTCTAAGCCGCCAATAAATAAACCTAATTTTTGGTTGAAGAGAAAAAAGCCTGGTTCAGTTCAGAAGAAAGAAAGGCTAAGGCTCAGTGCTGAGGGAAGGAATGTTAAGGGCTTAAGAGAGCTACCAAGGTTCAGAAGGAAGAAAGGCAATGAAGGTTGCTAAGGAAAGTTGCTAAGGGAAGATGCTAAGGTAAAAGAAGGAGTAAAGGAAAGGAAGCAAAGGAAGGTAGGAAGAGATTTCGTAAAGAGAAAGGAAGGATTAACAGGCACTGAAGAGACAAGGCAGAGAATAAGAAAGAAAGAAAAGAAAGAGGGCTCGAGAAATGTAAGAGAAAGAAAAGAGAAAAAGAATAAAGAAAAGATTAAGAAAAAGGTTGAGTAGATTAAGAAATAAGTAAACAGAGAAAAATAAAGAGAGAAGAAAGAGAGAAAGATAAAAGAAGAGTGAGAGGCCGAAGATACAAAGATACAAAAAGAAGAGAAATGGTTTTTCTTGCATTTTTTTTAAATTTTTGTTATTTCAATGTTGTAATAAGGCATATTTTAATTAGAAAAACTTTCTGTTACCTTAATCTCTTGAAATGAATAGAAATTAACATGTTTACTTGTAACGAGCGCGTACCCCAGACGTCTTTTAAGACGTCTGGGAGGTGGCCCAGACGTCTGTAAAGACGTCTGGGATCACATCCGGACGTCTGACCAGACGTCCGGGATAGTTTACAGACGTCTGGCGAACAGTTATGCTCGCACGGGATATTCGTCTGCGCGCCTGTGCGTGCAGACCTGCGATCCCGCATCTTCTCTGCGGCTGCAGGCGACTGCGACCGTCTCTCCCTCCTCTCCGCGCGGCGTTAAAAGGGGGAGGGGGCGCGCCTCCCCTCCCGTCTCCACCATCTTCCTCCTTCTCTCCTGCCTGTGCGCGAGAGCGAGCGGACGCGAGGGCGCAGCGGCAGCGGCGGCCGCAGTAGGCGCGGAGGAGCTGCGGCGTACGAGGGCGGGGCTCTGCCGTGAGGGCGAGCTCGCCGGGAGCGGCTTGGCCGGCCGGCGGAGGGCGCAGGGGGCGCAGAGCGTTGCAGAGAGGGACCTGCTGCAGGCGGAGCAGCGGACGCGCGAGGTGCGACGCGGGCGGCGTCGCGAGCGGAGGCTGAGCAAGGTTCTGATTCTGGAAAAATCTCCAGAATCAGACGTCTGGACTGATATCCAGACGGCAAGGTCGACGTCTGTGAGATCATACAGACGTCTGAAAGGTGAGTTCCGCTTTCTCCTTCTTTTTGTCGACTGACCGTACTGAGGGAGGAGGGTTGGCTGTGCGCAGGTGTTCGGATTCGTCATCCTTTGCGAATCCGACGTCTGGAAGTTGTACCAGACGGCGGGAGTGACCTCCAGACGTCCGGAGAGACCATCGGACGTCTGGGATCTAGGAGAGACGTCCCCACAGACTTCTGGACGTCCGGGGAACCAAGCCGAACAGGTAATTCTCTGATCCACCGTTTAAGACGTCTGGAAGGAGTTCCAGACGTCTGATTTTGCACAGTATTATCTTTCTCGACCCGTTTAGGGCCCGTTTGGGCTCCGTTTTCCGCGATTCGAGTTGCGTTCGTTTCAGAATTTATTCCTCTACCCGCCTACAGTAGCTATACACTGTTTTGAGACACTCCTTGTGTTTGATCCTTGTGATAGGACCTCGTTCGGTTGCCGTCTTGAGAGTCGCGGAGGCACGCGGGATTCCCGACCACGCCCCCATTACTCCCGTTGTACCTGGTAGAGTGGTTTTAAGTATTAAAAAAAATCTGTTAAAGTATGGAATCACAACTAGAACCTAGGGCATTGCATGAATCCTAGGAATGAGAAATGTATGGAATGATAGCTCCTAGGTGTTGCATGAATCCTAGGGCCGGAAAACTAGATTGTATGATAGATCCTAGGATATGGCATGAATCCTAGGATGGAAAAACTAGTGGAATGTATATTACTGCAGTCTTGGAAAAATGGAAAGGAATATATAAGCTACCTGTGAAATTAATTAACAGCTGCCTGTTATGAACAAAGAAACATGTTTGAGATCATGGAAATTGAGAACGTGAATCTGGAAAGTGAAACATATGATGTTCTGAGATAAAGGGCTGGAACCCTATGGGGAATTAGGAGTGGAACTCCTGGAAAGAAAAGGAATGGAACTGAGATGTAGTTTGTACTGTCTCTTGGGTACGCAGTACCAAGGGAAGTACCTGTACCTGTTTTAGTGCAGAGTGGGGCCAGCCGCCCCAGGGACCCGGGGTTAGGCTTGGCCGCTCTGTACCGACTTGTTGGCCCTCGTGTACGTAGTACCGAGGAGAGCTAGTAGTGTTAGGAGAGTACTAGCTACCCCACGGGCCCCGGGGTTCTGCTAGCCTCCTTCACCGACTTGTTAGGCCCACTAGGGCAAACCAGGGTAGTCAGGCGAGGGTGCGCGGACTGTGGAGGGGCAAGGCCCCGGTTTGGTTACTGTGGAGGGGTTTGACCCCTGTTACTGAGAGGGCTCTGCCCTGGTTCCGTGCTGTGCTTTGGGCGCACCCGTTAACGGAAACGACTGACCGCATGCCAGTACGGGCTAGCTACCTGTGCGTTTATCGCGCGTGCCGTAGTCACCGTTACGTCTGTCAGTGACCTTGGGGTGGTTGACTGAGGGTAGGATCACCACGGGGGACTCTCCCGGCCAGGAGAGCACCACGTGCTACTTCTACTTTTGGAAAAGACTGCAATCAAGATCGTCCCACGAGGACATCCGAGATCAAGTAAAGGATCTGAGAAGTAAATGAAATAGTGAGAAAAATTGAAAGATGTAAATAAAAGGAAGTAATAGAACATAACAGCTACTGTACACTCTACTGTTGCCTTTAGTTAGTTTGCCACTCTACTCAGCGTTTTGCTGACATGTTACACTCGTTACCTTCTTCAAGACCAGGTGTTGAGCAGCCAGGGTCGGCGGCTGCAGAGGACGTTGGGCCGAGTAGGGTCCAGTAGAGTTGCCACAGCTTTGTACCTTCTTTTGTTTCTGTTCTAGTGAGTAGTTTTGTTTCCGCTGTACCTTCTTTACCTGCAGTTTTTGTTATATGATAAATGTTGTTTTACTGTTGTGGTGGTGCCTACTGTAGTAGTTTCTTTCCTTACTGCTGTGCTTTCTTACTGTTAGTTATATTCATGCTGAATGTGGTTTATTTTACTGTCTTTTGGTTACTTCCTCGTTGGATGACTGGGTCTTGGGATTAGTCGAGTCGGTCCGGTTCTCGTGTCTCGTAGGGACTCGGGAACCGGGTCGTTACAAGATGGTATCAGAGCAAGGTCGTCCCGAGAAGTGAATCAACTGACTGGAAAATAACCAATTCACATGTTTATAGCTAGAGTAGCCACCACAACATATCTCTTGACTTGAGCTCTTAGAAGTGTTGTTAGGTCCCGTCTGTTTTGACGTTTCCGTTTTGTTTCGCATCTCCTTGCAGGAGATGCCTCGTCGTGGGACTGGCGAGACTGGCCGCGGGCGCGGCCGAGGGCGAGGTCGGCGAGGTGGACGTGCTGTCGTTGATGTCTCGGTGGACCAGCCACCACTCCCTGGCATCCAGGCCCAGGACCTCGCCAGACTGATACGGGATATTGTACGAGAGGAGCTCCACCCACCGCCCCGAGCACCTCCTCCTGGGGTTGCAGAGGGGGAGTCCTCTGTGGGACCACGCGACGGACGCGGCGCTGGACACGAGGGAGGGGATGGGCCCCTGCCGCCCCCACCTTCCTCCGACACTTCTGTACACGAGACACCTTCGCCTGGAGGTGCACCAGCACCTCCCCTACAGCACCACTTCGAGCTTTTCGGACAGTTCCGGAAGCTGAAGCCCCCCTCCTTCAAGGGGGATGAGGACCCGACCGAGGCAGAGGACTGGCTTGAGCAGCTGGAGAAGATCTTCGACACCCTTCGCCCCCCGGTGGAGTGCCGCGTGGCCTTTGCCACGTACCAGCTGGAGAGTGCGGCACACCGGTGGTGGAGGGCGGTCCGGGGACAGGAGAGGGACGAGCCGACGTGGGACCAGTTCGTCACCCTCTTCTGCGAGCAGTACTTTCCCCAGACGTGGCAGGACCAGAGGAGGCGAGAGTTCCACACTCTCCGCCAAGGGACGATGACCGTGAGCGCGTACCGCACGCGTTTCTTGGAGCTGTCCCGCTTTGCAGCGACAGCGGTAGCCACTGAGGAGGAGCGCCTTTGGAG
This sequence comes from Thalassia testudinum, assembly GCA_037157565.1. Classification (NCBI taxonomy): domain Eukaryota; kingdom Viridiplantae; phylum Streptophyta; class Magnoliopsida; order Alismatales; family Hydrocharitaceae; genus Thalassia; species Thalassia testudinum. The sequence goes on from JAZHRO010000003.1 coordinate 34,253,482, forward strand.
GTTCACCGAGGGGCTCCGGCCTGCGATCCGGGGGTATGTCAAACCCCTGAAGCTGCCGACGTTTTCGAGAGTGGTGGAGGCAGCCATGACTTACGAGGAGACCAACCCGTCCGCGCGAGAGACCGACGGCGGCCGGAAGAGGCCCTTTCAGCCAGACTTCTCACAGGGCCGGCGAGAACGGAGACACGTGGCGTCCGCAGGAGAGCCGTCACGTTGTGCAGGGCCATCAGTGGCCTTTGGGGGCCCTCGACAGGGGCCAGTCGCCAGCACCGGACCCCCGCCTAGCCGACAGCAGGAACTCACTGAGGGCGGGAGTCGGGTTCCCCTCTGCTACCAGTGTGGCCAGCCGGGCCACGTCAGGAGGGACTGCCCATCTAGGGCAGGAGGTCAGCAGATACTTCCCGCGCAGAGCACTGGAGGGCGCGCAGGAGGCCGCGGTTTCCAGGCGCGAGGAGGAGGACCGCAGTCGCGAGGAGGGTACCGGCCAGCACCTACCCGTCCGACGCAGAGTGTGGCTGCTTCGTCCGCACCTAGAGCTGAGGGGCGTATCAACGCCCTAACACACAGGGACGCCAGAGCTTCGGGATCCGTGGTAGCAGGTATGGTTTCAGTTTCTGGCAGACTCGTTTACACGCTTTTCGATTCCGACGCTACGCACTCGTTTGTCGCAGACAGTTTCGCAGTTAGTTTGGACCAGGATTATACATTGTTAGAGAACCCGTTCGTAATCAGAGGTCCGAGTGGTCAGCTGTTTGTAGCTGAGGAGGTGTACACGGGTTGCGGGGTCAGCATCGGGGGACACAGCCTGCCAGCTGACCTGATTATGATACAGATGGAGGACTTTGGGGTGATCCTGGGGATGGATTGGCTGTCCGCTTACCACGCATTGGTAGACTGCTTTGAGAGGAAGATTGTCTTCTCCATTCCGGAGTTGCCTTCCTTCGAGTTTTACGGGCAGCCAGTGGACGGAGGTTTCAGGTGCATTTCGGCACTTCGGGCGGCGAGACTTTTGAGCCAGGGGTGTGAGGGCTTCTTAGCTTGTGTGGTGCGACTACATGGAGTTCCGCGGTAGATCGTATCCGACCGGGATACCCGCTTTACGTCCCAGTTTTGGGCTGAGTTTCAGCAGGCTTTGGGGACGAGGTTGAGGTTTAGCACGGCTTACCACCCCCAGACGGACGGACAGTCGGAACGCACGATACAGACACTTGAGGATCTTTTGCGTGCCTGTGTACTAGACTGGAGGGGCTCTTGGGAGGAGCACCTGCCCCTGGCAGAGTTTGCATACAACAACAGTTATCACTCGAGCATCGGCATGGCTCCCTACGAGGCTCTGTACGGACGAAAATGCACGGCACCCTTGAGTTGGGTTGAGGTGGGGACCAAGTGGGAGGTTGGCCCCAGGTTGATCCGGCAGAGTCAGGAGGTAGTTGAGCAGATCCACAGACGACTCCGCACTGTCAGGAGCAGACAGAAGAGCTACGCAGATCGCAGACACAGAGAGGTGCAGTTCGAGGTCGGGGACCACGTCTTTCTTCGTGTTTCGCCCATGAAGGGCTTACAGCGGTTTGGGGTGAGAGGGAAGCTCGCGCCGAGGTTCGTGGGGCCCTTCGAGGTCCTGGAGCGGGTTGGACCCGTTGCTTACAGACTTGCCCTTCCCCCGCAGCTTTCTGGTGTGCACGACGTGTTCCACGTGTCCAACCTCAGGAAGTACGTAGCCGATCCCAGCCACGTACTGAGTCATGAGAACGTCGAGGTGAGCGACGACCTGACCTACCCCGAGCGGCCAGTGCAGATCCTAGACCGAGCCGTCCGCAGGTTGAGACGAAAGCAAGTACCCCTGGTAAAGGTTTTGTGGAGGAGCCAGCGGTACGAGGAGGCTACCTGGGAGCCTGAGGCGGCAATGCGGGAGCGGTACCCAGAGCTTTTCGCGGGTACGTCTTTTCGGACCGGCTTCGGTCCTCTTTGAGTTTGTTATGGTTATTTGGACATCCTTTTTCCGCACCCTAGTTGGCGCAAGTTTCGGGGACAAAACTTCCTTTGAGTTTGTTATATTGTAACGAGCGCGTGCCCCAGACGTCTTTTAAGACGTCTGGGAGGTGGCCCAGACGTCTGTAAAGACGTCTGGGATCACATTCGGACGTCTGACCAGACGTCCGGGATAGTTTACAGACGTCTGGCGAACAGTTATGCTCGCACGGGATATTCGTCTGCGCGCCTGTGCGCGCAGACCTGCGATCCCGCATCTTCTCTGCGGCTGCAGGCGACTGCGACCGTCTCTCCCTCCTCTCCACGCGGCGTTAAAAGGGGGAGGGGGCGCGCCTCCCCTCCCGTCTCCACCATCTTCCTCCTTCTCTCCTGCCTGTGCGCGAGAGCGAGCGGACGCGAGGGCGCAGCGGCAGCAGCGGCCGCAGTAGGCGCGGAGGAGCTGCGGCGTGCGAGGGCGGGGCTCTGCCGTGAGGGCGAGCTCGCCGGGAGTGGCTTGGCCGGCCGGCGGAGGGCGCAGGGGGCGCAGAGCGTCGCGGAGAGGGACCTGCTGCGGGCGGAGCAGCGGACGCGTGAGGTGCGACGCGGGCGGCGTCGCGAGCGGAGGTTGAGCAAGGTTCTGATTCTGGAAAAATCTCCAGAATCAGACGTCTGGACTGATATCCAGACGGCAAGGTCGACGTCTGTGAGATCATACGGACGTCTGAAAGGTGAGTTCCGCTTTCTCCTTCTTTTTGTCGACTGACCGTACTGAGGGAGGAGGGTTGGCTGTGCGCAGGTGTTCGGATTCGTCATCCTTTGCGAATCCGACGTCTGGAAGTTGTACCAGACGGTGGGAGTGACCTCCAGACGTCCGGAGAGACCATCGGACGTCTGGGATCTAGGAGAGACGTCCCCACAGACTTCTGGACGTCCGGGGAACCAAGCCGAACAGGTAATTCTCTGATCCACCGTTTAAGACGTCTGGAAGGAGTTCCAGACGTCTGATTTTGCACAGTATTATCTTTCTCGACCCGTTTAGGGCCCGTTTGGGCTCCGTTTTCCGCGATTCAAGTTGCGTTCGTTTCAGAATTTATTCCTCTACCCGCCTACAGTAGCTATACACTGTTTTGAGACACTCCTTGTGTTTGATCCTTGTGATAGGACCTCGTTCGGTTGCCGTCTTGAGAGTCGCGGAGGCGCGCGGGATTCCCGACCACGCCCCCATTACTCCCGTTGTACCTGGTAGAGTGGTTTTAAGTATTAAAAAAAATCTGTTAAAGTATGGAATCACAACTAGAACCTAGGGCATTGCATGAATCCTAGGAATGAGAAATGTATGGAATGATAGCTCCTAGGTGTTGCATGAATCCTAGGGTCGGAAAACTAGATTGTATGATAGATCCTAGGATATGGCATGAATCCTAGGATGGAAAAACTAGTGGAATGTATATTACTGCAGTCTTGGAAAAATGGAAAGGAATATATAAGCTGCCTGTGAAATTAATTAACAGCTGCCTGTTATGAACAAAGAAACATGTTTGAGATCATGGAAATTGAGAACGTGAATCTGGAAAGTGAAACATATGATGTTCTGAGATAAAGGGCTGGAACCCTACGGGGAATTAGGAGTGGAACTCCTGGAAAGAAAAGGAATGGAACTGAGATGTAGTTTGTACTGTCTCTTGGGTACGCAGTACCAAGGGAAGTACCTGTACCTGTTTTAGTGCAGAGTGGGGCCAGCCGCCCCAGGGACCCGGGGTTAGGCTTGGCCGCTCTGTACCGACTTGTTGGCCCTCGTGTACGTAGTACCGAGGAGAGCTAGTAGTGTTAGGAGAGTACTAGCTACCCCACGGGCCCCGGGGTTCTGCTAGCCTCCTTCACCGACTTGTTAGGCCCACTAGGGCAAACCAGGGTAGTCAGGCGAGGGTGCGCGGACTGTGGAGGGGCAAGGCCCCGGTTTGGTTACTGTGGAGGGGTTGGACCCCTGTTACTGAGAGGGCTCTGCCCTGGTTCCGTGCTGTGCTTTGGGCGCACCCGTTAACGGAAACGACTGACCGCGTGCCAGTACGGGCTAGCTACCTGTGCGTTTATCACGCGTGCCGTAGTCACCGTTACGTCTGTCAGTGACCTTGGGGTGGTTGACTGAGGGTAGGATCACCACGGGGGACTCTCCCGGCCAGGAGAGCACCACGTGCTACTTCTACTTTTGGAAAAGACTGCAGTCAAGATCGTCCCACGAGGACATCCGAGATCAAGTAAAGGATCTGAGAAGTAAATGAAATAGTGAGAAAAATTGAAAGATGTAAATAAAAGGAAGTAATAGAACATAACAGCTACTGTACACTCTACTGTTGCCTTTAGTTAGTTTGCCACTCTACTCAGCGTTTTGCTGACATGTTACACTCGTTACCTTCTTCAGGACCAGGTGTTGAGCAGCCAGGGTCGGCGGCTGCAGAGGACGCTGGGCCGAGTAGGGTCCAGTAGAGTTGCCACAGCTTTGTACCTTCTTTTGTTTCTGTTCTAGTGAGTAGTTTTGTTTCCGCTGTACCTTCTTTACCTGCAGTTTTTGTTATATGATAAATGTTGTTTTACTGTTGTGGTGGTGCCTACTGTAGTAGTTTCTTTCCTTACTGCTGTACTTTCTTACTGTTAGTTATATTCATGCTGAATGTGGTTTATTTTACTGTCTTTTGGTTACTTCCTCGTTGGACGACTGGGTCTTGGGATTAGTCGAGTCGGTCCGGTTCTCGTGTCTCGTAGGGACTCGGGAACCAGGTCGTTACATTACTTGTTGTTAAAGTAGATCATTCGTGTAAATATGTTTTTTTATGGAATTTTGCATACTTCTTCACTTTAAAATCATTAGGCAAAGTTCAAGTTGTTAAAATTAAACTTGATTATTCTTTCTATGAATAGCATGAATTGACTGGTGAATTCTGAATAAGCTATACCTCCCAATGAACGACCTAGACTTAACCAGTTAAAAGAAATAAAATCTAAAATATTAGGCTAACTTGACTAACGAGCATGGAAATTGCGTATTTTGAAATCATTGGAAATCATAGTAAAGTTGCAAAAACCATTCGTCAAAGATATTTATGATAACGAAACTTGCATAAATCTTTATTCGTTTTAGAACTTGAGTCCCAGTTGTTCGTCTCTAGGAGGCATGAAAACAAATCAAGATTTGGATCGACTTTATAACCTAAATCTAACCTAAGCTACTATTTTTGTGTTTGTGTTTTTGATTTTTTATTTTGAAAAGCGAATTGAAACCAAGATCTAGATGAACTAGCAAAAACCTAAGTGACTATGTGCATCTAAATGAAGCCATGGTGGCCGTGCATGGTGTGAACAAACCAAAGTGTCATATAGGCAAGCAAACATGAGGACAATCAATCATAGAAACATCATGAAATTATTTATGCATAAAAAATTATCACATATCATCTACACTAGAAAGAATATAAATAGAAGAAAATCCCTCACATCGGAAAGTTGCCACTAGGGCCGTCGGTCTTGTGTGAGGGTGTAGGCTAGACCTTGGGTATGCAAACCCGTCTACATGCCTACTAAAAGAGATGGCCGGCCACAAGAGGCTATGGGTGAACCTTCATGGTCGTCCAAGAAGAGGAAGAAGATGGGGGAGAGTGCACCCAAGTGGAGAGAGGAGGGTGTTTCTCCCTTGCTCTACCAATGGCCGTCCTTGAAGCTTTGGAGAGAAGCTTCTCTAGCTAGTCGTCCATGGAGCCTTGGAGGAGGATGGGGACGACGGCCTTAAGGTTTTGGAGGGTGGAAGCAAGTTTAGAGTGGAGAGTATGGATGGGAGAGTGTATGGAGATGGTCCCATTTCGTAGCTCTCTCTTTGCCCTTATGGAAGGCTCCCTTTGGTTGGCACTTTTGGTGGCTCCAAAAATAGCCAATGCCACAATTTTTGGATCTAGGTTTGACACAAGTTTTTAGGGTTTCCAACAGAGTGTGCATGGGTTTGGTGGGAGTAAAATGGGAAGGTGTGCATGTGTGTGTGGGTGTGTGTTTTTCGTAGGGCTAGGTTGTGGGTTTTGGTAGGATTAGGTGCTAAATAGGTTGGGTCAATCTAGATTAAGTGGGTGTGGACCTAATTAGGCCTAGGAAAGTCTAATTGGGTAGGAGTGAACCTAATTAGGTCTAGGTCAAGTCTAATTAGATGTGTGCATGTGATTAGGCTAGGGTAACCCTAATAGGTATGAGTTAATTAGATCCTGGGTGGATCTAATTAGGCTCGGGTGCCCCCAATCAACTATAGATGCACCCAATTAGGTATGGGATGGTTCAATTGGGTTAGGGATAGGACATGTAGGGCTATGGATAGTGGACTAGGCTGAGGAGGTCTCTACTTAGGTTTCCTAGGGTGTCTGGTGGGGTTCCTAGGTTAAAATTGGCAAGCTAGGGCTTCCAACACCAGAATCAGGAACCGGACAGCAGTATCAGACGCCCAGGATAGTGGTCAGATGTCTTATACTACAACATTGGACATCTGGACACTAAATTAGACATCCAATTCTGTGTCAGTATGAGTTTTGGCTTCCTGGATTGTTATTTTGCAGAAATCAGACGTCCAGCCAAATGTCTGGATGTCCTAAAAGGTGCTAGAGAGTGGGTTTTAGGTTTTCTAAGGTTGGTTTTGGTTCCTAAGTGTTTGGGAGAGGGATAGGATGGATAAGAACGTGGATAGTGCTATCCATGTTTGGGTTTTGAGGCTAAGGTGCCCTAATGGAGGTTGTTTTGGGTTTGGGAAGGCTGTCCTAGGGTTTCTAAGGGTAGGGATAAGGCTATCCTCCTCACTCCTCTTATCTGGATCAGTCTTCTTCTTCCTTTATTGCTTTATTCCATTATCTCCATCCTGGATCACTTTATTATCTGCAAATAGCAATAAAAACCATTAACTAGTAGGACATCTCATCTTATTCTAAATAGACTGATGCAATGCATGATATGCAAGATATGAGTGCAATATCAACAATTTAAGCTATGTTCAGACATTATTTAGGTTTATTAGGACCCATGATTGCTATGCAATCATACCCCCATGCCTAAACATTGCTAGTCCATAGCAAATGCAATACTAAATTATTCACATAAGGTACCTAAGGGATTGATTATTTTATCAAGTGTATGCTAAGAGATTTTTCTCCTTTTTCTTTTCATCCTATGTTCTAGAAATCCAGGCAAATGTGAAAGGTAGCTACGTAGCTTTTGCAATGGATTCGAGTGAAAGACCTGATTCACCTCTAAAGCCTATACTTTGACCCCTACTAAAAATTCTACCGGGATAGGCGGACTTCTTCCCTTGAGGTATTCAAGATATTCTATGAATTCCACCCAGCTTTAAGCTTAGGTAGAGGATCTTAAAGTGAAAAGATTATATATTTGGTGGCTCACTCTCGACTGGTGCTACATAGAGATTAGTACTATAGAATCTAGATTCCCAAATTATTAAGTAACTCTACTCAGAGCAAGACGAGAAAAACTATGCTCTCTTTTGGTCCCTTTGTATTCATTCTCCCTTTTTCTTTTTCTTTTCTTTCTTTTTCTTAGAGCTCACAATCTCACCAGATTCACACATATGATCTGTAGTTGGTGGTCTCACTTGGCATTAACACTTTAATTAAGTTCTCATAACCCTAACACTAAGTCGGAATTCCTCAGCCAGTATTCGGGTGGTCAGAAGCACAGAAAAATAGGTTAAGGCCTTATTTGGTGGGTCTCAAATTTGTTTGGTGGTATTGCCTCAATGCAAATGAAATAAATACTAAATATTCACAAACTCTTTTTCTTCTTCTTCCAAATTTTTTTCTTCTTTTTCTTTGTCTTCTTTTTTTCTCTCTTCTCCCTCTCTTTTTTTTTAATTTATTTATTTATTTATTTATTTATTTTTACTTTTTTCAACACAACACAAGTTAGCATACATTCATGAACTTTATTAAGGAGGCCTTATTAGGGATTGGTGGTACTCAAGCTACATTAGGTGGCTTATTTGGTGGAAGTGCCTACTCATGGCATTGGGAGAGATGGATAGGATAATGTATTTCCGACCTTGACATCAATACCCTCCTTCAGCCGACGATTCTGTAAAGAATGGTCATAACCATCCACCTTAGCCCTAGTTTTACGAAAGCTCGCACTCCTCGTATTTTCCTTATTTAGTGGCTCTCAATATTTCACAAAAATGTATACGGAGGAATCGAGAGTGAAAACTATGCCTAATCTCCAAGTATCATCACATAATTATCTTAGATTCCATATTCCTTACATTAATCTTAGAGCACCAGTATACTCTACTCTCATCTCACACTATTTGGTGGATTTTTGGACGAAAATCTACCTAACTCCCAAAACACTATCCAGGGGTTCAGGAGAAGAAGCACTGCTTCTTCTCGACAGACTAAAGATGTTTATCGGCCTTCACTGCGAATCCATTGCAAATTCTATATGTATGTGAAAAGTTGTACTGGATTCCAGATTACAGGAATCAGCTCGAGGATAAAATCCTTGATGCATTCTCTTAATAAAATAATCTTATTCATGAATGCAATATGTATATATGCTATGTATAACCTTTCAAAAGTTGCTCTTCGAAGATTTCCCTAATTCAGGTTACATTCAGCTTGGCCCTAAATTTAGAATGAAAAAGTGAGTGGATGAGTCGAAAGTGGCTGTTGCAGACGATTTTTAGCTCCAATGCAAGCATAGGAGATGGAGTTGGTTGTTCTTAATTTAAGGACCCTAAAGTGCAATTAGCATGATGTACGAAAGGTTTTTCCTAGGTGTTGGCAGAAAAATTTTCAGTTTACAATTACTACCCCCCCATACCTACTTTCTTGCATGTCCTCATGCATGAATATAACGAAAAATAAATTAAGACAGGGAGTAGATGGGTAGAATTCACCTGGAATGGCTCTGAATTTTGACGTTCCACTTATTCGAACACCTGAAATTGAATATGTAGGAAAATATGCCAAATAAAATATGCTATATATAAGTGCTGAGATTAACGCCTCCAGCTGGGCGTACACTCAAAAAGGATATACCAATACAGTATTGAGAATGGCGAGTAAAATGATAAGAATTTTAGTCTCATTCGCCAACAACGGACCGCAAATGCAAACTAGCTGTCCATGAATTCCAAGTCCAAATAATCGGGAAAATATGTAGATGGGGCTTGGGAATATTTGCAGCCAAATGCTACAGAAGAAAGACAGATAAATATGGGTGCCTAGAAGGAATGAAGGTGAAGGCATCCTGAAGAGGTGATGGAGAATGTGGGTGGTAGGGGTATGGGTGGAGTCATGTGGGGTGAAATCATATGTGTCCTGATAATGGTGATGAATGGAAGGCATGACCCAAGTAGTGTGGTCGGTTCTGGAAATCAAGGTCTAGTGATAAATCTCTGTCTCTACCAAAGATGTTTGGGTCTCATCTTCTTCTTTTATCTCTTCCAAGTTGTCCAATGCCAATTCCCAATTATCACATGATTCCCCAAAATTCTTAGCTTCCTCTAATAACTCATCATATGCTATCCCCAATAATGTTTCAATTTCTTGAATATCTATTTCATAAGGGGATATTTCCTTCTTCTCACTTAGATGAAGTTGGGCATTTGATTTAGTAGTGAGTTCCTCCATGAAAGTGGAATGGGCTGAATCATTGATTGAGGAGTTGTTACAACCTTTTTGATTTTGTTGGCCCGTGTATGAGATCATCTGAATTAATTCATCAATGTCTCCATGGGTATTCTCAAATACAACAAAATCATATTCAGGTCCCTTAATACTTGGTTCCTCAAAATGAAATGATTTGTACTCAGGCCCTAAATCAAGATCAAGATTTTCAAATAAATCTCCATTCTCGACTTTAATAAAATTATCAATATCATCCACCTCGGGTGTTTGATCAACAGAATCCTGCATGACCACCACTGAATCACAAATCGGTTGTGACACACCTGACCCAAATTCAAACATTTTTTATTTTTGTTGCTCATCTTGGATTTTATGAAGCTCTTTCTTTATATCATCATATTCTCTTACACTAGCTTCTTTTATTTCATGAATCATTTTGATCAATTGAGTAATCCAGGATTCATTGCAAGTGGCAGGGGTTTGAATTGGGCTAGGTTGATCAAGATAGTCGACCATACTATCAATGATTTGATCTGGTAGGGAGGGTGACTTATGTGATCTAGTGGGTTGTTGATTTGGGTCGTGTGGTTCTACCCAGGTTTAAATTGCCGTAGTTTCTTCCGAATTACCCTTCGACTCACTTTCCATGTCATCTAGAAAGTACCCTGACTTTATTTTCTTAGCAGCTACATACATATCAAAGTGAATCTTCTCATTGCCTCTACTCATCTCCATACATCCTGAGTAATAGTCAATTCATGCATTGGCCATAGCCAAGAAAGGTCGACCTAGAATAATGGGTGAATTACTTAGCTTTTTCGGTATATCCATGTCCAAAACAATAAAATCGACCGGAAAGCTAAGACCTTGCACTTTAATAATCACATCCTGAACTACCCGCTTAGGTAGTTTGATGGAGCCATCTACCATTCTAGTGGTGACAGGTGTGTGGTGTAGATCTCCAAGTCTGGTGCGGTCAAAAAGGGTAGTAGGAATCAAGCCAATGAAAGACCCTAGATCCACAAGGGCATTGTTGAAGGTGAATCCCTTTATGGCACAAGATATGAAGGGTTTTCTAGGGTCAGTCATTTTGGGTGGTAGAGTGCTAGAAACAAATGCACTTATGTTAGCTGATAAAACCACCTCTTTAGGTGTGCAAGTCATTTTTTTCTTTTGTGACTCTTTCTTTAAGGCCTCAGGAAAGGGTAAATAGGTCAAATCAACTTTAGAAGCCTTTTTCTTCTTTTTGTCCCTTGAGTCTGAGTCAGAGCTAGATGTGGGTTTGGTCTTACGATTTTTGGTTGAGCCTAAATCAGGTCATTTGGGTGGGCTCTTAGCTTTTTTCTCTTCCTTTTAGAGGCCACAGATTTGACCCCCGCACAAGGGCATGTATGATAGATTGGAGGAGGGGTCGGAAGAATAGGTAGAGAATAGGAGTGAAAAGGCATTTGCATCTGGGGATAAAGTGATTCTTGAAGTCTCTTGATTTGATCCCCTTGAGATTTCACTTGATTTTCCAACTCAGTCAACCTTTCTTCTTTTTTCTTGTCAAAGTCCAACAAAATGTTCATGATATCTTCAAGGGTGGTTGCTGGTTGGGCTGGACTGGATGGTTGCCCTAAAGTGGATTGAGTGGAGTATTAGGCTGGCCTAGATTGATGTTCAGTCTGAGTCGGTCTCTGTGGTGGCCATGAAAGATCAGGATTGTTTCTCCACTTAGGGTTATACGAATTTGGATATGAATCAATAGGTGTATTGCCCTGAGTGGGGCTGACTATAGAGGGAGTTGATTGAGAACCTATTATGTGGTCTTGTACTTGTGATCCATTATTCCAATTCCTTAGAGATATCTCATCAGGTACAGGTGTATCAGAAATAGTGCATTCCTCAATTGATCTACCCAAATCACGGATTAGGCCTAAAGGTGCCTTTTGGGTTGGTTGAGTCCAGGATGCCTCCCCATGTTAGCAAGAATTAGTAGAGTAGCTAGTGGATCCAAAATATGGGTCACTAGACCCACTAGGCTGGTTGTTCCAAGTCTCTTGTTCCTGGGAGGAGTGATAAGATTGAGATTGTGCCTACAATCATCTATTTTGCTCTAGAAGCTTGGCACATTGATCTGTATAGTCCTTGCTATATTCCCAGAATTTAGCAACTATGGCTTTCAATTGGTACTGATCTAGATAAGGGTCGGATCCATGAGATTCAGGTTCTAAATAAGTTGGGGGATAGGGATAATCATATCTTAGCTAGTTAGGATGAGTCTCCCAACCAGGAGGAGTCGAAATCAAGGTTGGGTTGGGAGATGGAGGACGCCACGGGTCAAAAGAATGATATGGGTTCATGGATATTTGAGAGAAGATGAGAATAGAGATAAGAGATAGTCTTCCTTAGGAAGACACAACCAGCTACAAGGGGCTGGTGGAATTAAGGCAAAGGCCTAGGAAGAAAGATGAGAGAGCCCCAAATCAAGCAAACAAGCTAGCCTTAAATTGTATACCCTAATTAGATCTAAACCTAGTATCCTGAGATGGAACTAGGTTAAACCAACCCTTGAATTACTTGGCTAGCCAGATTGGTGGGACCCCCTAGGACACCACGCATGGTACGACACCACTAAAGGTTAACGCGGTTACCGCACCGACCTTTCTTGTCACAGTTGGTACAAATAGACAAGGCCTTGATTTTTACCCAATTAAATTTCAGTTACCAAGTAATTTAGTCCTGCTTAGGGCACATCTACTTAGTTTTAGGCTTGGGCTTAGAGTGCTCTTGGAATGTGATTGGGTGATTAGGGGTGATGCCCTTAAAATTGGATTTAGAGTGTGAAGTGCACAGACAAAGGATTTTCAATACAAGCTTTAGTTGGTGTGGTGGATTTTATGGTTCAAGTACTTGTATTAATTTTTTTTCTTTTAGGGTTTCCTTGTTTAAGTCAATTCAAACAAGGTTGTGCTGGAGCACGCAATAGTTTTTGCAAGTCCCAATTGTTATATGAATTTCCTTTTAGTATGGCATGCAATGTGCTCTACCTTAGTGTGGAAACCCTCATATCAGATAGGCCTATATGATGCTTTTAAGTCCCATAAGGTAGAAGTGGTGCGACCCAATCAAGGAAAACAATGGTCCTATTGCACCACTATTAAGTGAAATAGACCTAATTGATTGCCTAAGTTAAAATGTTGATCAATTTCAATTCAAGTGGGTGAGGGGAAGACAACCAATCACAGCAAATCCCTTCTCATGCAATCACACCCAAATCAGGCTCAAACAGGTTTGTTTTGAGTCTCTAAATTTAAACCCAAATGTGAATTACCTAGGGTTTGTGCTTCTTCTAAAATCTGCAGTCAGACCTTAGTCTGACTTGAAATCACTCCCCAAATCAATAACTGAAGAAAAATAATATGAAATTTGGTAGAGATCTTCCTTTTTCAATAATTTTTTTAGAGAATATTTTTTAAAGATTTGTTTACTATTTTCTGCAATTTTTCATGAATTTTTACGTTCTAGGGGGTCAAATAGGCTAGATGGACCCCCTGCAAGAAGTGTAGTTTGAAACAGCATCAAAGAAAATCCAAAAATTCTTGAAAATTTATAGGAAAAACTAGATTTCAGTGCCCTCTCAACCCCATAAATTTCAAAGAGATCTGATTTATGTAGAGGTTAGAATTAACGTTTAAAGTTATAAAAAAATCAGAGTGCAGACTGTTCTGACCCCCTTCAACTGTGCGAATTTTTAAAATTTGTACAGTGAGAATTTTTCCAAATAAAAGGTGGCGCTGGAAAGCTAGTTTGAAAATATTACATCGAATCCCAAGATTTTTGGACTCCAAATTTCACAGCAATAAATTTTTGAAAATCATCAGTATTTGCTGGCTGAATTTCCAAATCTGATTTTGGTGTGTTTAAATAGTTTCCAAGTTAAAACACACACCAAAGAAAGAAATTTTTTTTTTCTTTTTTTTTAAAATTCAGATCCGAAAATTTGAATTTGAATTTATATATATATACATTTTTTATTTTTTTAACCTAAGGAAGCAACAAACTAGAGGACGAAGAAAATACCTGCGGTCTTCACCACAGGTCGATGTGTGTGCGGATCCTCATCTTGACACCCTACAATCAAACCAAATAGAAATAAAGCAAAACCAAATCTAAACTCGCGCATTGCCTCCCCGGCAACGGCACCATTTGACGAGAGTGGAAATTGCATATTTTGAAATCATTGGAAATCGTAGTATAGTCACAAAAGTCACTCATCAAAGATATTTGCGATAACAAAACTTGCATAGATCTTTATTCTTTTTAGAACTTGAGTCCCGGTCATACGTCTCTGGGAGGCGTGAAAACGAATCGAGATTTGGATCGGCTTTTATAACCTAAATCTAACCTAAGCTACTATTTTTGTCTTTTTGAGTTTTTGATTTTTTTATTTTGAAAAGCAAATTGAAACCAAGATCTAGATAAACTAGCAAAAACCTAAGTGACTATGTACATCTAAATGAAGCCATGGTGGCCGTGCATGGTGTGAACAAACCAAAGTGTTATATTGGCAAGCAAACATGAGGAAAATCAATCGCAGAAACATCATGAAATTATTTATGCATAAAAAATTATCACATATCATCTACACTAGAAAGCATATAAACAGAAGAAAATCCCTCATGCCAGAAAGTTGCCACTAGGGCCATCGGCCTTGTGTGAGGGTGTAGGCTAGACCTTGGGTATGAAAACCAGTCTACACACCTACCAAAAGAGATGGCCGGCCACAAGAGGCTGTGGGTGAGCCTTCATGGTTGTCCAAGAAGAAGAGGAAGATGGGGGCAAGTGCACCCAAGTGGAGAGAGGAGGGTGTTGCTCCCATTCTCTACCAATGGCCGTCATTGAAGCTTCGGAGTGAAGCTTCTCTAGCTTGCCGTCCATGGAGCCTTGGAGGAGATGAGGAGGACGACCTTAAGGTTTTGGAGGGTGGAAGCAAGTTTAGAGTGGAGAGTATGGATGGGAGAGTGTATGGAGATGGTCCCATTTCGTAGCTCTCTCTTTGCCATTGTGGAAGGCTCCCTTTGGTTGGCACTTTTAGTGGCTCCAAAAATAGCCAATGCCACAATTTTTGGATCTAGGTTTGACACAAGTTTTAGGGTTTCCAAGAGAGTGTGCATGGGTTTGGTGGGAGTAAAATGGGAAGGTGTGCGTGTGTGTGTGGGTGTGTGTTTTTCGTAGGACTAGGTTGTGGGTTTTGGTAGGATTAGGTGCTAAATAGGTTGGGTCAATCTAGATTAAGTGGGTGTGGACCTAATTAGGCTTAGGAAAGTCTAATTGGGTAGGAGTGAACCTAATTAGGTCTGGGTGAAGTCTAATTAGATGTGTGCATGTGATTAGGCTAGGGTAACCCTAATAGGCATGAGTTAATTAGATCCTGGGTGGATCTAATTGGGCTCGGGTGCACCCAATCAACTATAGATGCACCTAATTAGGTATGGGATGGTTCATTTGGGTTAGGGATAGGACAAGTAGGGCTATGGATAGTGGACTAGGCTGAGGAGGTCTCTACTTAGGTTTCCTAAGTTGTCCGGTGTGGTTCCTAGGTCAAAATAGGCAAGCTAGGCTTCCAACACCAGAATCAGGAACTAGAAAGTAGTATCAAACGCCTAGGATAGTGGTCAAATGTCTTATACTACAAAATTGGATGTATGGACACTAAATTAGACATCCAATTCTGTGTCAGTGTGAGTTTCGGCTTCCTGGATTGTTATTCTGTAGAAATCAGATGTCCAGCCAAATGTCTGGACGTCATAAAAGGTGCTGGAGAGTGGGTTTTAGGTTTTCTAAGGTTGGTTTTGGTTCCAAAGTGTTTGATAGAGGGATAGGGTGAACAAGAACATGGATAGTGCTATCCATGTTTGGGTTTTGAGGCTAAGGTGCCCTAATGGAGGTTGTTTTGGGTTTGGGAAGGCTATCCTTGGGTTTCTAAGGGTAGGGATAAGGCTATCCTCCTCACTCCTCTTATCTAGATCAGTCTTCTTCTTCCTTTATTTCTTTATTCCACTATCTCCATCCTGGATCACTTTATTATCTGCAAATAGCAATAAAAACCATTAACTGGCAAGATATCTCATCTTATTCTAAATAGACTGATGCAATGCATGATATGCAAGATATGAGTGCAATATCCACAATTTAAGCTAGGTTCTGACATTTTTTAGGTTGATTAGGACCCATGATTGCTGTGCAATCATTGACCCTATACTACTCAATCGACACAAATTCGAGTTAACCTAAGTTACTTTCTTTTTCACATAATTAAGCATAATTAACTTACTTAACTTTGTTGAGGAGGGAACACATCATTTTAATGGCGTCGTTGCCGAGAAGGTAATATTTTGCTTCATTTCTATTCACCAAAACATTCCCTGGCTTAAGTTTGTCTAAACATCATTTTAATGGCACCGTTGTCGGGGAGGTAATATTTTAATTCATGATAATATTCCCCTATGCCATAGGAGGTAAATGTAATTATATTTACCAATTTTACTATTTTTAGTGTTTTGTTTTAATTAGTTGTGTTTTATTTTTATTTTCTATCTTCCTTTCAAGTTTACCTTTGTGGGTAATCTCAGGAAGAAGGTGGGTTTTCTTTGTTAGTTTTCCATTATAAATACCATTGTAAGTATTCTTTTCTTAGTCTTTAGTTAGTTTGAATTGTTGCATTTAGTTAGCTATAAAAAATTAAAAAATACAAAAATACATCCTTTCTGACTAGCAGCATCATGACATAGGCATACACTCTTAGGAGTACATTTTATCTTCTAGTTTCTTTTTGATCTGACTCTGGAAATTTCTACTATTTTTCTCACATCAGTGGGAAAACACGCAAAAAAAAATCGTGTATATCCCTGCCCTGGAATTTTTTTCTTTTTGAAATAGTGAGGAAAGCTATCGTAAGATGATAGCAATCCAGAGGGTGCTATATTTCAAATCAAACAAAACATTACAAAATAGATCCCCAACTGTGTATGAGGGACCAACACTCATTTACGATTTTCTCACATCTAACCGGTCTCTCCTGAAAAAACATTTCATTTCGTGCCCTCCACACACACCACAATGTAGCAGCCATACACCTGTACGGCCATCCAGGAGTGTCGAACCTCTGCCAAAGGGAGTCCTAGGTAAGTAGAGGTTCCTGGCAAATCTTCCTCCAAAGCTTGTCTGTGACCAGGCATGAAGAAAAAATATGCGATGCACTGTCAGTGTGTAATCCACAAAGATGACAGGCATTCAGCGTAGTCCCCATTCTTCTGTGTTTAAGATCGCTAGTTGATGTAAACACATTTTCACTACTTAAAATGTCTATTTATGCATGTTCTTAAGCATAGGATTGCATTTCATCATATAAATATTGCATAACATGCATCATCATGCATTTAGAGTAGTTTGAATAAAATGGAGGTTAATTATCTCCTTTTATGTGCTTGGACAGGGCAAACATTTTTTCGGGACCTTGGATCAAAGATCCAACCGTATGGATGTGATCAGGGCGACGATTGGAGTTCAACGACTCCAAGATCGCCCTAATCAGGCATCCGTAGCATCAGATAGTGACTGGGGAACCCTAGAAGATCAAGGGCCAGGATGGTGAAAATCCGCACTTCAGATGACAAATTCGACCGCAGGGATGAATTCGGATCGACGATCGTAGCCCAACGACACAAAAATTGAGTCAATCCGACATCCGTGGCGCCGTCTACAACTTCCAGAAGATGGATGGCCATGATAGCGCCACGTGGTGCCATCTCAGCCGCCCAAACGGCCGCTTCATCTTGTGAAGGCCCCACGCCCGATCGCTCTCCGCCGTTGGATCTTAATCCAACGGCTGTGGGTGCTCGCATTTAAAAGCGTCCGATCGACCATCCGTACCCCATAGCGTAGTGGTCGAGCACGCTATCGCGAGCGCAGGGTGAGGGTTTGAGCCGTGGAGAGGGGCTGGAAGGCGTGGCGATTGGATGTGGGTGGAGCGCCAGATGGAGATCAGACGGCCGCAGGCACCGATAGCGTCGACGCACGATTGGACGCGTAATCGGACGCGCAATCTGATGCGTGAGCGAGCGCGCAACGCAGCGGGCGCGGACGCATCTTAAGCCGTCCGATCTCACGATCAGACGGCTGAAAAGCGACGAACGTGCGCAAGCCATTGAGCGAGCAGGCAGGCGAGGAGGCGTATGCGAGCCGGCCACGACGCCCACGTTGAGGGCTTTAGTGGCAGATTTATCTGTCACTAAAGACCCCTCTTTTATTATTTTGAAGTTGTAATGTCCATTTTGCCCCCCCTCCTTGCAACTATAAAAGGAGACCCCCTCCATACGAAATTCTCATCCCTTCCTTCTCCTCTCTACCCCTCCAAAGCTCAAGAGAAGCTTGTCCCACACCTGGGATGCTTCTCGCGAGATAAAGTCTAAATTTTCGTTCCCCTTCGGAAGTGGATCCCGCGACGACAACGGCGTGCTGCTTCGTTCCTATTCTTCTGCTTTGTCCTCCTTCGCCCTGCTTTGTTCTCCTTCATCCAGGCATCGTCCTGTCTGGCTCATCCTCCAAGCAACCGTCGAGGAGGATTTCTCTCTCCTTATTCTTTTTACTGCTTTCTAGTATAGATTTACTGCTTTCTAGATTAATCTACTAGTCCTCCAAGCGACCGTCGAGGAGGACATTTCTCCCTCCATTCTTTTAATGCTTTCTAGAGTAAATTTATCGCTTTCTAGTGTAATTATTTTATGCATTCTAATTGTAATGAACAATCTCTTCTATGATAAATTCTTTGTTTATTCTACATCTCATTTTGATTTTCATGTGTAATACTCTCTCTCTCTCTCTTACCCTCTCTGTCTATTTTATTAATTGTAAATAATTAGATAGTTTAAATTGAATTACTTCGTGAGAAATAAAAAGAAATGCGATGTTTTTAAATCAAACATCCGCCTCCCTGTGTTCGACCCGGAATTTTTATTTCGGTATAAATTTTATTTGTTGAACACGAATTCTTAGCTTTCGAACTACAACGACAGGTTTTCCAAAACCAAACACGTAAGTGTAGCGATTCGAAAAAACGTTTCAACATTTTGGTGCCGTTGCCGGGGAGGCGACGCTCTTTGATTTCTCTTTGCGTTTTGTAAC
This sequence comes from Thalassia testudinum, assembly GCA_037157565.1. Taxonomy (NCBI): domain Eukaryota; kingdom Viridiplantae; phylum Streptophyta; class Magnoliopsida; order Alismatales; family Hydrocharitaceae; genus Thalassia; species Thalassia testudinum. The sequence continues at coordinate 34,272,279 of JAZHRO010000003.1, forward strand.
TTACAAATCATTTATCTCACTTTTCTCCTTTCTTATTGTAATTGGAGGTACTCTTTTGAGACGAGCAAAAGTGATAGATTGGAGTAAAGTGCTGTGGAAGGTTTTGTAAGTTATCCCCTATTCTTTCCCCCTCCATAGATTTCATTCGCCATATTGAATCCAAATTCCAACTAACCTAGGTGTTTGCATAAATCCTAGGAATAGTTTGGTTGTTTGGATTCTCACTCACATTCATTACACCTTCATTTATATAAAAAAAAAACAAAAAAAATAAAAAGATAATTCTGTGGGGCAATTTTCAACAAACACACAACGTACACCCACATTCAAAGGCACTTAACCAAATTGATTTGTTTCTACTCAACCAGGTTCTGATCTGTGGAACCGGTACACATAAAGCAACACATAAAAGAGTAGAAATCATTTTAGGTTAACCATCTTTGTGTTCCTAACTTAGTGGTGCATATGTGGCCAGTTGTTTGAGTTGTTTGGGCCACACCACTTCAATTAAAATCAACTCATCAAGTAGCTGCCAATTAGGTTCAACTCTTAGGGATTTACCAGGCACTCCACATTCTTTTTAAACTTGAAAGGAAAAAATCTTCACCTGTGCTTGTAAAACTTGGTGTGCCAACGAAACCTGTTTGAAAACACCTAAAGTTGAATTCTAAAAGCTACTAAGTAAGATTTGAACCTTAAAATTCACCACATCAAAAATAATCTTGCTTGAAAACCACTGGTTGTGCACGCACACACAAATTAATCAATTATTAAGGGCACAACCCATTTAAAGGACCCATCACATTCCAAAGCACATTCAAACCTAGCCCTAAAAAAAATAGAGTAGACGTTGGCCTTAAGGATTGAACTCGCTCTTCAGAACTCAGAACGAGATTATTTTCGATTAGTCTATTTCTACTGTTCAATCTGATGTCTAGCTAGGGGAGCAGAGTCAAACGATCGCAGCTGGGGGGTACACTAGGAACCGGAGGCACAAGCCGAAGGAAGAACCTTCTCCCCAGTCCCTCCTTCTAACTGGTTGGATTGAACAGATAGAAGTAGATCAAATCGTTCCTTTATCTCAAGATGGGTTTTGGGAGTCTGTAGGTCTATAGGCTAACCCATTTAAGGACAGGTTTGATTGTATTGCAGGGCACCTTTCTTCCTCCCGTGTCTCTTGAATCCTTCCACATATTTCACGCATTCCCGCTCTTTCGCTCCTATTGTGAATTACCCTCAACATGACGATTATCCCAACTCGTATTGTAATCAAACATCAGTCAGTTGGGATAATTCGGATTGGGGATACAATTCCGGACCCCCGTGTTTATGGTCTAACCCTGAACACTTTGATTCTGATTTCTATCCTTCTCGGAGCTACATCGATTATAGATCGTCTTCCTTTCATGCACAACCTAATACGATCTACAATCAAGAATGATACACCGATCCTTACCCATCCTCTGATTTCACTGCCTTTAGGTCATCACCATCTTTTCAACAATCTGAAATGACCTATTATCAGGAAAGGTATAATGAATCTCAATTTGTTAATTCCCCTGCATTAATCCCAAACCCGCCCAACCCTGAACCAACTGATTTGGTTTAGGTTAACCAGGTTCAAGATAAGGTTCTGGCTAACTTGAGGAATATCATACAATCTTTAGAAGTTCAGCCAATACCTTGCATTGAGAGATTGGAGACCCTGATTGAAATGATTGATGATTTAAACAAGTCTTTGCTGGATTTGCTCCAGGATGTTAAGGATAAGAACCCGGGTGAGTTTCTACTTGGGAAATTAGAGAAATTGAGGATGAGATTCGTGGTTGCTTTAATTCAATCTTGGAATAATTCCCAGGATGAACCCTCTTCAGGAAAGCCAATGACAGAACCTGCTTAGGCACCTGTTGGGGGGACACGTGGTACGAGGCTGACCAGATTGAATTAAAGCAATCAATTAAGGATGATCTGATTTCTTCACCTGAGATCCCTGAGCCAGGTTACGAGGAAACGTATGTCTCTGGGGAACACAAAGTGACTACAGATTTTGGGACATACATTGATACGGATCCTAATGGTGAAGATTCAAGTTGCGAAGTCTCACGCGAGTTTTCTGAACATGATTTCTATGAGACGATTGGGCCTAAGGAATCTGATAGATCATTTGATAGCCCAATAACTGAGGACACTGATCTTATTAGGCACACATTATGGATCCAGAATTGCATTTTCTGGAGGAACCAATTCAATGCCCTGATTATCAGTTACACCCTGTTGAGCTTATTGATGCTTCTAATTTTGAGATAATTAGACCCAAGTCAATTTTGATTCTACCACATCATTTAGACTTGGAGATTTCAGACAGGGTGATGAATATACAAGAGGTCCTGGAATTTGATATGCTGAATGAGGAGGATAGGAGCTGGGAAGTTTTGATTTGGGAAGTTAATTCTGGAGGAAATGGAAGATTGAGTCGAAGGGTTCCTTTTAAGCTCAAACCATCAAATTAGAACCCTTACGACATTTGTTTCAAGGATGTTCAACTCAAGCACACATTCAACAATTATCCTTTTGAGCTTCAATTCTCTGTAACCCGACATTTTGGTCTTGGGTTGCATCCTCATAAATCGCAGGCCTGACCCTGCTTGCATTCTGATTTTAGGTTGTGGTTAATTTTTATCCAGAACCTAAGATATTCTCGATTATGGGGTGTGAGTATGCACCACAATCTGGTCCACATCTGTGGACCTCTGCTGACAGGTCAGAGAATTCTTCTATTTTTTCTAATTCTGACCTGCACTTGTGAATTCCTCATTTCTTTTCTTTGTATAGTGTGCCAAGCTGAAGGCACTAAACTCAGCACATATACAGTTCTTTTTAATTTTTCATCTCGGAGCGGACCTGACATTCACGCAATTCAGGTGCTTTCTTTGCTTTTCCACTATGTTTTATGTCTTTTTAATACAATGAGGATATTGCATTAGATAGGCATGGGGGGGTGGATATTTATCTCTGAATTCATTCGTCAGCTCCGTAGATTTGTTTTATTTTGATTAGAAAAAAAAAATCAAAATTAGGAAAGAGAATTTGTGTTTAAGAAAATATTTAATCTTAGGAAAAGCTACATTAAGATCTGAACACAAAGACCCTTCAGGTCTTTGAACTTAATCAGCCCGTGTATCCACTAAAATGTGGATTTATTTTTCGAGTTCTCACCAACTTGAATTTTATTTTAATTGGAGTAAATAAGTTTGGGTGATAAGTACACGACTTATCAACCCACCCTCTGATTTGAGGAATTTTGAGTCTTAAGCATCTACACACTTTTTTTTGCACTGACTCGTTGTTCGGCGATTCTAACAGAAATTGGGTAGCTAATGAACCTTCTAAGGTGATATGGCTGGCAAGTTATCGTGGGTAACAACCCATAGGTAGGTTGTCCAGAGCCCAGTCACTGGACCTTTCTCTTTTTCCTGCCCTTAGGTAAATCTTAGACCAGGGAAGCCACCTATTTAAAAAAAGAAAAAATCAAAGGAGAAAAGAACAAAAAGAAATAAGCCACACTTCGTCGCACGAGTATGGCTGGCAAGTTGTCGGTGGTAACAGCTCATTGACTGGTTGTCTAGGACCCAGCTCAGAAAATGCACTAAAAATTCCTAAAACACTTAGGAAGAAGCAGAGAAGTAGAATAAATCGGGGAGATATACACAGGATTCACCCTTGTGTTGACCCCGTAAAAAATAAAAGTAGGGAGAAAGCTACAAGTTGTAAAGATACGCCTTCAGGCAGAAGTCTTTTTGAGGTCACCTAGAGGCATAGAAATCCGAAGTCCGTTCTAACTGCCGGTCAATGAGTCTAGCACAATCACAATAAGATGCTTAAAGCTTAGGATTCTCATCAAATTTTGGGTGAGTTGAATGGCCGTAGAAAGCCACTCTTAAACCCGAAAATTTGAAAATCAAAAAAATTAGAAAAGAGAAAAAGAGAAAAAGAAATTTTTCTTTTAATAAGGAGAGGGCTTGAGGCGGTCTGCATTTTGGCTGATACCCGGGCACTGTTGTGTCTTTGAAAGTTCAGTTCCTAAGTAGACAATTTCTTAATGATTGGAAAATAACTCAAGTCCAAATAATCCAACCTAATTCTTTTATAAATAGCATATAGTTTTTGCTAAGGACTAGCAAAAGATAGGAATGGGGGTATGATGTAAACACATTTACACTACTTAAAATGTCTATTTATGCATGTTCTTAAGCATAGGATTGCATTTCATGATATAAATATTGCATAACATGCATCATCTTGCATTTAGAGTAGTTTGAATAAAATGGAGGTTAATTGTCTCCTTTTATGTGCTTGGACAGGGCAAACATTTTTTCGAGACCTCGGATCAAAGATCCAACCGTATGGATGTGATCAAGGCGACAATTGGAGTTCAACGACTCCAAGATCGCCCTAATCAGGCATCTGTAGCATCAGATAGTGATCGGGGAACCCTAGAAGATCAAGGGCCAGGATGGTGAAAATCCGCACTTCAGATGACAAATCCGACCACAGGGATGAATTTGGATCGACGATCGCAGCCCAATGGCACAAAAATCGAGTCAATCCGACATCCGTGGCACCATCTACAACTTCCAGAAGATGGACGGCCAAGATAGTACCACGTGGCGCCATCTCAGCCGCCCAAACGGTCGCTTCATCTTGTGAAGGCCCCGCACCCGATCGCTCTCCACCGTTGGATCTTAATCCAACGGTTGTGGGCACTCGCATTTAAAAGCGTCCGCTCGACCATCCGCGCCCCATAGCGTAGTGGTCGACCACGCTATCGCGAGCACGGGGCGCGGGTTCGAGCCGTGGAGAAGGGCTGAAAGGCGCAGAGATTGGGTGCGGGTGGAGCGTTAGATGGAGATCGGACGGCCGCGTGCGCCCGATAGTGTTGACACGCGATTGGACGCGCAATCGGACGCGCAATCTGACGCGCGGGCGGGCTCGCAACGCAGCGGGCGCAGACGCATCTTAAGCCGTCCGATCTCGTGATCGGACGGCTGAAAAGCGGCGAACGTGCGCAAGCCGTTGAGCGCGCGAGCAGGCGAGGAGGCGAGCTCGAGTCGGCCGCGACGCCTACGTTGAGGGCTTTAGTGACGGATTTATCCATCACTAAAGACCCCTCTTTTATTATTTTGAAGTTGTAATGTCCATTTTGCCCCCACTCCTTGCAACTATAAAAGGAACCCCCTCCATACGAAATTCTCATCCCTTCCTTCTCCTCTCTACCCCACCAAAGCTCAAGAGAAGCTTGTCCCACACTTGGGATGCTTCTCGCGAGATAAAGTCCAAATTTTCGTTCCCCTTCGGAAGTGGATCCTGCGACGACGACGGCGTGCTGCTTCGTTCCCGTTCTTCTGCTTCGTCCTCCTTCATCCTGCTTCATTCTCCTTCATCCAGGCATCGTCCCGTCTGGCTCATCCTCCAAGCAACCGTCGAGGAGGATTTCTCTCTCCCTATTCTTTTTACTGCTTTCTAGTATAGATTTACTGCTTTCTAGATTAATCTACTCATCCTCCAAGCGACCGTCGAGGAGGACATTTCTCCCTCCATTCTTTTAATGCTTTCTAGAGTAAATTTATCACTTTCTAGTGTAATTGTTTTATGCATTCTAATTGTAATGAACAATCTCTTCTATGATAAATTCTTTGTTTATTCTACATCTTATTTTGATTTCCATGTGTAATACTCTCTCTCTCTTACCCTCTCTCTCTCTTTTATTAATTGTTAATAATTAGATAGTTTAAATTGAATTACTTCGTGACAAATAAAAAGAAACGCGAAGTTTTTAAATTAAATGTCCGCCTCCCTGTGTTCGATCCGGAATTTTCATTTCGGTATAAATTTTATTTGTTGAACACGAATTCTTCGCTTTCGAACTACAATGACAGATTTTCCAAAACCAAACACGTAAGCGTAGCGATTCAAAAAAACGTCTCAACACTAGGGATCAAGCCTTCTCGCCTGCATAGCCACAAGAAAATTTGAACCTTCAAAGGGATCTTCAATAGCCATATTCTCTTATCAATTGGATCACTCTCTATATCTGTGTTTGATCTAATGATTCTCTCATAGGCCTGCTACACTGAAGAGACCTCATTCCAGCCATAAGTATCAGCCGCATTCTGCCTAGGATGCATCTGCTGCAGTGCAGCCAACATATTATGCCTATCCTCCCATAACCAGGTGCCTGATCTACATTGCTCGAAGCCTTCCAGCCTTCACCAGCCCTCTGCATCAAACCACAAACTGCTGATAGTGGCCCCTTTATCTGCAGCTGCTGCATATGCCCTCGGATATGCATCTTTTAGTATCCCCAAATCTGACCATTGCTCATTCCACAGACTGAAGTCATAGCCATCTCCAAGCCTAGGCTGCAGAAGGTGCCAGTGGTTTTTGATTGCAAGGGTAATAGATCTCCAAAAAAGGGATGGTTTCACAGGTTGTAGCCTATTCAATGTACTATTAGAACCACCATAATAGTCTTTGATTAAATCTATCATTATTTCATCCTTTCCCTCCAAAACCTTGATGGCCCATTTGATTAGAAGAGCTTCACTAAACTCCTTGAGCACCTTAATCCCCATCCCACCTATCTCCTTTGGCCTGCATATCTTTTCCCATCTCACAGGCTGCATAAAACCTCCCTCATGACCAGCTCCTTTCCAAAAAAATCTTCTTCGCATAACATCCAAATGTTTCCAAATAGATTTTGGGGCCTTAAAGATGCTTAAATAGAAGACCGGGATGGATGTTATGATAGAGTTTAGGAGGATTAATCTCCCACCCTTTGATAAGAATTTACTACTCCATCCTTTCAGTCTGCCAGAAACTTTGTCAAATAATATATTCCAATCATTTTTCTTCAATTTTGCAGCTCTCAATGGCAGTCCCAGATACTTCATTGGTATCTTAGCTTGAGGTGATCCCAATGTAGTCTCCAGCTCCTCCTGTTCCTACTCATTCATGCCAAAGCATATCAGAGTAGATTTTTCCTTGTTCAATTTCAGGCCGGAAATGTCCCCAAAGATTTTTACCGTAAGTCCCAGAGCATGTGCAGCAGGATTGGTTCCTTCCACAAAGAAGACCGTGTCATCTGCATATTGCAAAATGGGAGCCAAGGACCTCCTGTTGGACAGTGAGTACCCTCTGATAACCCCCACCTCTGTCATTCTACAAGCATATCTTGCAAGCCCGTCCACTGCAAGGTTAAAGATCAAGGGGGCTAGAGGACACCCTTGTCTAACCCCACGTTGAGGTTGAATCCAAGCACCACATGGCTTTCCATTGATCAACAGAGAGAAGGAGGCAGTTGTGATACATCGCTTCATCCATTGGATCCATAGATGAGGGAATCCTCTCCTTTTAAATACCTCCTAGATGTAGGACAAAGAAATTGAATCATATGCCTTTGGAAGTCAACTTTCCACACGAATGCCTTGCATTTCCCTCTGTACCATCCACTCACCATTTCTTGGGCCAAAATGAAGGATTCTTTGAGTGATCTATTGGGCAAGAAAGCAGACTGCACAGGGTGGATTAGGCTCTGAAGAACAGTTCTTAGTCGATTCGCTAATATCTTACCCACCACAAGGTAGATGGAATTTGATAATGATATTGGCCTGAAGTCTGAAAACTTCTCAGCTCCCAACATCTTTGGTAGTAGAAAGAGATATGATTTGTTGAACTTATCAAAGCCTGCAATACCCTTCTCAAATTCTCTTACGACTTCCATCACCTTTTTGCCAACCACACTCCACATTTCTCTATAGAAGAATACTTGTATCCCATCTGGACTTGGGGAACCTTCCATATTAGGTTCTTTAATTGCCTGCATGGTCTCCTGTTCAGAAATGGCTGCTGTCAGTTGAGAAGCCTGTTCCCTTGTAACTCCTGGTGCATCATTCCCTGCCATCCTCCATTCCTCTCTCTTAATTGCCTGAGAGGCTCCCCTATAATATTTGATATTCAAACCTTATTTCCTGAGTAGAAGAGATCCTGTGTCCCTCTTTGATAATGGAAGAGATAAAATTTGCACGCCTCCTAGAGCTAGCCACAAGATGGAAGAATTTCATGTTGGCATCTCCCTCCTTAAGCCACAATTGTCTTGATCTCTCCCTCCAATCAATCTCCTGCTTGAGATCCTCCTCCATTATCACTCCCTACCACATCTTCCTATCTGCAAGTTCCTCCTTTGATAGAAGACTTGTTGCTTCCTTAGAGTCCAACTCCTGGATGTTACTCAAAGCCTCTACCCACCTTTGTTGCCTTAAAGTGCTCATAGTAGCACCATACTCTTTCAAGATTTTGTGCAAGGCTGCCAGCTTGTATGCCAATCTGATAGTAGCAAATCCCTCCACCTTTTTAGCTTGCCACCATGAACTGATCATCTGATGGAACCCCGGTTCATTCACCCATGATCTTCTTTGTTTGAAGTACGAGCCGACTTGGATCTCTTCCCCACTATCCCAAACCAAAGGGGTATGGTCGGAGAAAGGTCTGTCCAGGCCAGCAACACTCGACAGTTGGAATCTGTCAAGGATGGTCACATTACCAAAAAATCTGTCAATTTTGGAAAGCAACCCATTACCACTGCGCCAAGTAAACTCAACACCTGATGAAGGGTACTCATTCAATTCAAGAGATTGAACCACCAACTGGAAGCCAATAGCTGAGCTGTCTATGCCACCATAAACAAGACCACATATATTCTTTAAAAATACTTAAAAAGTGGTCACTTTAATTCTTTCGATCATACTTTTGAAAATATTAAGTAAAAAAAAGGATAATAAAAATTGTGGCTTTAATCTATTTACAGAATGCATGCGGGTTTTATCACAATCGTCTATTGCATGCTATCGCGTGCATAGCGCGATCACTAGAGTCACACGAGTCTTAATTTTCTATCGCTCCTCTTTGCACCTCTTAGGGCATTGGCTGAAGATCAACAAGTCTGTCTCACTACTAGAGCCTCGGGGAGCCAGTAGTGTGTAGTCTCGATTCTAGACCTTAAACCTTTGAGCCGTAAGGATACGCACTTGCATAGACATCAATTTAGGATTCGTATTTTCATAATGTTACTATAGTTGTTTGCATCTAAAGTATTTTTGAGTATTCTAGGAATCTCTTCTTTCCTTTGAAAGAAGAGAAAAACCCATGTTTTTCACGCTGTTTTGCGGGTTTTTGTTGCCGCTATTTTCTGGTGGTGTGAGTGTGCCTTTGCACATTCTTTTCATTTTATGAACAGGAGGTGATCCTTGCATCGGCCTCTTGTAACTCCTTTGATAGGTGATCCTAGGTCGGTTGTAGATAAGCAACCACTTAAATTCCTTTCTGATTCATCTATTCATATGGAACAATTGCAAAATCAGAATCCTGAGATCCCTTCTTCTGGTTAGGGGGAGATGCCACCTTTTGATGTTCATGAGGCGCTATTTAACCAGATTCTTAGGATTCTTGAACAAAATTGACAAATTAATCTTTTAACAGCAGCCTTAAATAATCTACAGAATCTTCAAACTTGTCCTCCACCTCAACCTGAGGCAGGTTTTGATCTTCCTGATTTACTGATCCCTCATCCAAGGCCTCTACTCAGAGACTACTACAATCCATCTAATGCCAAAGTAGAGCCTAATGTTAGGATTCCTATTAGGGAGAATGGTCCAGAATTAAAGCCAAACAATATTGGTCTAATCCCTCATTTTTGCGGATTTGCATCCAAGGATCCATTCTGACATATTGAAGATCTTAGGAATCTATCTCAAACTCTTGGACCTCGAAATCAAAATAGGAAAATCCTACTTATGAAGATGTTCTCTTTTATCCTAAAAGATAAAGCAACTTATTGGTATAGAACTAGAGCAAGACCAATCTCAACTTGGGCTGAACTCGAATATGCATTTTTAAAGAAATTCTTTCCTATTGGTCGAACAAATGCTTTAAGATGAGCAATCACAACGTTTAATCAAAATCAAGGAGAACCAATTCATGAGGCGTGGGAACGCTTTCATGAATTACAAAGGAAATGCCCACATCATGACATCCCTCGTTGGCAACTAATGCATATCTTTTACTATGGATTGAAAGAGGGCATTCGCAATCTAGTCCATGCCTCTTATGGAGGGAATTTTCTAAATTGCGACGCAGAATCCACTTCAGAATTATTTGAAGGGATGGCAGAAAACTCGATCAATAATGCATCTATGTTGCAATTTATGCGGGGCACGAATATAGCACATCAAAATTCGCATAAGGGAATTCACGAGATCGGTAATCTGTTTAGTTCAAAGGATTTGGAAATTATTGCAGAGAAACTAGACAAAGTCAACACTGTAGCAAAGAAACTCGACGATGTCCGAAATACGATGAAAACTCTTACACCTCTACTTGCTACGCAAAATCCCACGCATTCACATGTTTCACAAATTCCCACGGGGAGGGAATTTGTGAATAATCTGGATTCTAGAGATCCATCTTCATTGGGTTTCCTATCTACTCCTACACCAACCCAAGGAGGGACCTTTGTCCCACAATCTTTCCCATCTTTTCCCCATCTCCTATTTTTGTGGAAAACATGCCCTATCCTTTAGATTTAAATGCCATTCAGGGATATGCACCAAGATTAAACCAATATTCAAATTCCTATAATCCTGGATGGCGTAATCATCCTAATTTCTCTTGGTCTGACCATTCACAAAGACCATCATATCTGACTTAGACCAGGAAAAACCTGCCTACATTGTTGTTTCAGCAACATAATGCGAGGCCATTTTATGCGGGTTTGCAAAACCCCATAGAGCCAAATAGAGATTCACAGCTTGACCAAATTTTGAGAGTTGTGACTGGGAGCCAGCGATAAAATGCTGAGGCTCTTGCTGAAGTCCAACGGCAATGTTCGGTAGAGTTGGCATACCTTAGGGCCAAATCACGCAGTTAGCTGAATCTCGTCAGCTAGGGGCCCTTCCATCCCAACCAATTCCAAACATTAGGAATATCCAGTAGAGACAACACCCAGGAGTGCAAAATTTGAATCAAGACATGTTCATCTACTTAATCTATTATCCCTGAGTCCAAATCTGAATCAAAATCCAAATCCACCCTCTGCTAATCATGATTTTGAGTATCTTAATCAACAGCAATCATTTTCAAATTAACCTTTGAATTCTAATTCATCTTTCCAAAATCAACAAGCATCTTCTTCTTCATCAGCTTCCTCTTCTCATGCAGGTATTAACTCTATTACAACCCGCTATGGAACTTCCACTAGGGATCCAGTTTATCCAAGGAACCTATCCCAAGACCCTAGTACATTTTGAACGACCCCTATTTCTACATTTGAAAGAGGTGCAGAACCTGATCCCGCAATTCCTGCTAATTCGCAAGATCTGGGAAATACATTAGTAGAACAGGAAATCCATGCCCCATTCCCTGAAGCTTTGAAGAAGACTAGGAAACAAAAACAACATGTTACATTAGATGAAGATTTAATTAAAATTTTTGAACAGGTACACATTAATATCCCACTCCTAGATGCTATCAAACACATTCCGACTTACATGAGATTTCTTAAGGAGTTGTGTACTCCTAAGCATAAGCTAAAGAAAGGAAGCACTGTGGTACTTTCATAGCATTTGAGCTCTATAATTTCAAGTACGCTTCCCCAGGATCTTCATTTATTTCCTGTATAATTGGGGTCAGTGGTTTAAAAGAGTCCTCCTAGATTTAGGAGCATCTATTAACCTCATTCCTTTTTCTTTGATAAAACATTTCAAAATAGAAAACCTTAAGTCTACCAATGTGACTTTATAATTAGCTAATAGATCTATTAAGTCACATAAAGGAATGTTGGGGATGTAATTATAAGAGTTCAGGATTTTTATTTTCCAGTAGATTTTATTATCCTTGATATGGAAGTACCCGAGCACATTAAAGATACCCCAATTATCTTAGGGAGACCCTTTTTGGCCACTGCAAAGGCCAACATTGATTTTGAATCTAGAAAGATTGAATTGAAATTTGGTGAGAAGTCAATTAAATTAGATATATTTAGAGCTTCTAATGGATTGGATTGTGAATGGATTGAGGAAATCAAATCTATTTACAACTTTTGAAAATGACATTAGTTCCTTAGAACTAGAGAGCACACCTTTTGATATCTCATACCCTCAAAGTAACGAAATCCTTTTGTTAGAATCTTTACTCAATCCTGAATCTAAATCTTATGAATCATCTAACTCACTTCTCGCAATTGAAAATCCCACCCTAAATCCTGCTATTGATTCTACTCCTGTACTAGAATTGAAACCATTGCCTGATAGTCTTAAATATGTCTATCTCGAATCTGATCAAAGATATCCTATAATTATCAACTCTCATCTTTCTGAATCACAAGAATCCAAATTGATCAAGGTTCTTCGACATCACAAGAAGGCAATTGGGTGGACTCTACATGATCTCACCAGGATTAGCCCCAATTTTTGTACTCATCGTATCTATATTGAAGATGGGGCACGACCTTCAAGAGAAGCTCAAAGATGTCTAAATCAGAATTTAAAGGAGGTCGTTAAGGAAGAAATAATAAAGTGGCTAGATGCTGACATCATATATCCCATATCTGATAGCACTTGGGTGAGTCCAATTCAAGTGGTACCTAAAAAGGCAGGACTCACCATAATCAAGACTGAATCTGGAGAAACATTCCCAAACGGATTTCGAATTCGTGGCGGGTTTGTATTGATTATCGTAAGCTGAATACTGTTACAAAGAAGGATCATTTTCCTTTGCCATTCATTGATCAAATCCTTGAGAGATTAGCTGGTAATAGGTTCTTCTACTTTTTAGATGGTTACTCTGGATATAATCAAGTAGCAATTTATCCCGAAGATCAAGAGAAAATGACTTTCACCTTCCCCTTCAGAACTTTTGCTTTCCGAAGAATGCCATTTGGGCTTTGCAATGCACCCACGACTTTTCAACATTGCATGTTAGCCATTTTTACCGAAATGGTGGGTGGATATATGGAGGTTTTTATGGATGATATTTCAGTCTTCGGGGAAACATTTGATATTTGTCTAGATAATTTGTCGAAGGTTCTTGAGAGATGTATAGAAGTAAACCTTGTCCTCAATTAGGAGAAGAGTCATGAAAAAGAGGTATGGTGTAGACCGGATAGGTTGTGTTAATATGGTGATTTTATCATTGTAATGAGTACAGTGGTTAACCTAAATTGAGACTAACCATCTCTTTACAAAATTTTTTACCTGGCTTAGATTTTATCTTGGTCACTTTTAGGCTCAGAGTCGAACTCAGAGAAGTGGGATTAGAAGAAGTTTCTATGCCTTTCCTATAACGAATCTATTCCGTTCATTTATTATATTTTTGGTGTTTTTCTATTTAAGATTTTTTTCTGATAATTTTTGTCCTTGAGGTACAGCCTCAAAATCAGGTTCTTGGCTATGAGCCAATTAGGGTTCAAAACTGGTCTTGCTATTTGCAAGACTGGACACCTGCAAGTCAAGGATTATCTTTTCTCCTTTGTATATTTTTTTATCTTTTTAATGGAAAGCAAGAGAAACAGAAATAAAGTAAATATAGTATATATATATATGTATATGTTATATATGTATAAAGGGTGGGGGTGGAGGCGGAGATGGCATGTAGCATGGTGTCAAGTCAGTCATCATCTAGAAAGATGCAACCAACAGGACGAAGTGCCACGTGGAGTGTAGGATGGATGGTGGAAGATGTGTGCGAAAAATACTTTCTGTACGCGTGTATCGGGGAATATCAGCAACTGGTGCGGATGTTCTCGCGATACAACGTGTGGTATTTGATATGAAAAAAAAAATATATATATATATATATATATGTATATATGTAAATATATATATATATGTATATAGATAGATATGGATATAATTATATAAGTGTATATGCAGCTATATATGTGTATATATATATATGTATATATAGATAGATATGTAAATATATGTATATGTATGTATATATAACTATATAGATATATATATATATAGTAATGTATGTATATAGATATATGTAGATAGATATGCATATATAAATATATGTGTATATATAGTTATAGATAAATATGTATATATGTATGTATAAATATAGGTGTATATCTATGTATATTTATTAATAGTTAGTTATATAAGTACTAATATCTGTATAGATATATGTATATATATATGTATATAAATATATGTATATATATAAATATATATATGTATATATATATAAGTATATAATAGTGTATAAGTGAGTAGGTGTGTGTACGAGAGTGTGAGTGTGTGTATGTGTCTGCAGAGAGAGTGAGAGAGTGTTGTGTGTGTGAGAGAGAGAGAGAGGGATCATCTGCTGGAGAAGAAGCACGGGCATTTAAGTCGTCTGAATCCAGCGGGCGACGTCTGATGGCACACGCGCACGCACAGGCGCATAGGCACGCATGCACACTGGAGGGAGCGGGCGTGGGAGGAACCGCAGCGTACCGTGCTGCGCGAAGAGGCAGGTGCGGGCGAAGGAGCTATGCGCTAAGAGGATGCTGAAGCGGGCGCTGGAGCGGGCGTAAGCGGGAGCGGACACGGGCGTGCGCGGACGGGCTGCAGACGGTTGCAGCACGGCGGGTGACCAGATAAGTGAGAAACTTACCAGTCACTGCACTGTAGCCACAGTGTTCCACTAACTAGTGTGAACAGTGGCTGCAGTGCCACTCGGCTCACGCGACCGGGTGCCAGCAGTTCCGTGAGTGCGGGCGGTGTGGAGCGGCTGGCGCGTGCACTGAAGAGGCTATGCTGGCTACTGGCTTGCGTGGAGAGGCGGGTGTGGTGCGAAGAAGCGGGAGGCGAGGGCAGCCTACAGGTGCACGCTGGAGGAAAGGGCGGCCTGCAGGCGCGCGTTGGAGGGCTGCGCTGCTACTGTCGCCTTGCTACTGCTGCTGCGGAGCTTCAGACCTTGAAGCCTACGGCAATGGCGGAGGTGGCTGAACGATGAATTTAGAGAAGAGAAGACCACCACGCCCACTGGCTCTTTGATGAGCTGGGCGGTGGTGGGACTCACAGTGGTGGTTGTGCACCATTCTGAGCTACTCCTACCCGCAAAGTGGCTCCTCAGAAGGAGGAGAGGCTGCGTATGGAGGGGAGAGGGGAGGAGACGGCCTGGAGGAAGCTGCTATGTTGGGTTTTTTTTTTGGGTGGACCAGGCTCCTCTCAAAGAAGGAAGCCGTGCCCTTTTTAAAGAAGAAGAAAGCAAGCATAGCCATGCCCTGGCTGTACATGGCTATGCATGCAGCTGTAGGGCAAGCATTTGTAGGGAATGGCACAGGGAAGAAGCTGCCATGCCTTGTAGCCATGCGGAGGAAATTCAAAGTCAAATAGAAATAAAAAATAAAGATGGAAATTTTGTGAGGAAGCACTTGGAGAATTTGTCAATTACAAGGCCATTTATTTCACTCTCCTCCCCTCTCAAATAAATGCATGCATGCGTGTATTTTTACAAATGCGACTATGGTTACCTAATATGCACTGGCAATGCTAGGAAATAGCACAAGATGGCACAATTATTGGTGTATTTTTGCTGTGCAATCAAGTCATTTTATGATTCCAGAGAGCATCGTACTTGGCCACCTCGTGTTTGAGCAAGGTATCCAAGTAGATCGAGCTACGATCAATCAAATTGTAAATCTTCCAATTCCTCACTCGAACAAAGGCATTAGATCATTTCTCAGGCATGTGTGATTTTATAGGAGATTTATACTTGATCTTTAAAAAATTACCCGACCACTCACAAACCTCCTCACAAAGGATGCTACTTTTGAGATGAGTGAGGAGTGTATATCAGCATTTGAAACATTGAGAGATAGAGTTACACAGGCTCCGATCTTGCAACCAACTAATTGGGATTTACCATTTGAAATCATGTGCGATGCATCAAATTATGCAATAGGAGCTGTTTTGGGACAGAAAATTGAGAAGAATCTGGTACTAATTTACTATGCTAGTAAAACTTTGAATGAAACACAAAGGAATTACATAGTTACAGAGAAGTTACTAGTAATAGTATTTGGATTAGAAAAGTTTAGATCTTATATACTTGGATCTCAAATCATTGTGTGCTCTAATCACTTAGCTATCCGACACCTTCTATCCAAAAAGGACACGAAACCTAGGTTGATGAGATGGATCTTACTTTTGCAAGAATTTGACCTAGAAATTCGTGATAAAGTAGGTCGGCAGAATGTTGTTGCCAACCATCTTTCCCGCCTTCCTTCTAATAGTATTGAATCATCTCCTCCAATTACTGAACACTTTCCTGATGAACATCTTTTGACTATATCCTTAGATCTTCCTTGGTATGCAAATATTGTTAATTATTTGGTTGCAATCAATACCCACCAGACTGGGATGGGAATTGCAAATCATGACTCAAAGTAGAAGCCAAATACTATTTCGAGGAAGATCCGTATCTTTTTCGACTCTGTAATGATCAAATCATCAAGCGTTGTGTCACTTATTCTGAGAGTGATTCTATCCTATCTTTTTGTCATAACCAAGCCTGCGGTGGTCATTTTTCTGGTCGAAAGACTGGTGCAAAAATTTTGCAATGCAGGTTTTATTGGCCCATGTTATTTACTAATTCATAGTCATATTGTAAGGCATGTAGTCGCTGCCAAACTCTTGGTGGCATGTCACAAAAAGACATGATGCCTCTAAACCTGATTATGGTTTATGAAATCTTTGATATTTGGGGCATAGATTTTATGGGTCTGTTTTCATCTTCTTTTGGCTTCGAATACATTTTACTTGCTGTTGATTATGTTTCCTATTGGATTGAAGCCATACCCACACGCACAAACGATCATTGAGTTGTCATTCCTTTTATACAGAGTTATATTATCGCTCGTTTTGGGGTACCTCGTGCCATTATTTCTAACGGTGGTTCCCATTTTATTAATGCCCAGTTTAAACATCTACTTGGAAAATATGGGGTTACACATCGTATTTCTACACCTTATCATCCCCAGACTAATGGGAAAACTGTGGTCTCTAATTAGGAGATCAAAAGGATCCTTCAAATGACAATCTGACCCGACAGAAAAGGTTGGTATTCCCGTTTAGATGAGGCTTTGTAGGCTTATAGGACTGCCCACAAAACACCAATAGGCATGTCACCATACAGACTTGTTTACTGGAAACCCTGTCATCTTCCTGTAGAAATTGAACACAAGGCCTATTGGGCAATTAAAGCCTGTAATTTAGACATCGCGAAGGCTGGTAAACATCATAAGTTGCAGCTTAGTGAACTTGAGGAATTGCATCATGATTCCTATGAGAGTTCAAAGTTGTATAAGGAAAAACTTAAAGCCTTCCACGAAAGATATATTTCCCGCAAATCTTTTACACTTAGTCAGAAAATGTTCCTTTTTTATGCCTGTTTAAAACTCTTCCCTAGAAACTTAGGTGTAAATAGCAAGGGACATTTATTGTTGTTAGAGTCTTCAACAACAGAGCAGTCGAAATCATTGAACCCAACAAGGATCAACAGCTCAAAGTTAATGGTCAACGTTTAAAACCTTTCTTGGAATCACATCCTTTGGGTCTTGTTGGAGAATGTTACATGCTCCATTAGAGTTTGCCACCATCCATCCATTTTGTACATAACTATTTCCTGCTTTCTACACTTTTATTTTCCTATACACTTTTTTGATTTTTCACTTCATCTTATACTGATTACCATCATTTAGTCCGACTGACCACTCTGACCTTAGGTCAGACTTGAAATCATCCGCACAGAGATTTGTGATCTCCTCCATCCGACTCCTTCAATTACCCTTTACTATATGAAGTGTAATATCTTTTCACCCTTCTTACAATGAGGAAATTGTAAAATCTTGGCTTGAGGGGTGTGAAGTGAAATTTTCACTTCAAGTGTATGTGTATAAAAAAAAAGCATATAAAAATTAGATATCCACAAAAAATTTTTTAAAAATAGAAATACAGAAAAATTTTTAAAGTCTCAAAATCGAAACTTTCATAAAAATTTGAAAAATTTTGAAAAAAATTCATAAATATTGGAAAATTTTATAAACATGAAAACAAAAATATATAAATACAAAAATTTGGAAATTAAAAAAATTATAAAAGATTATAAAAGGGGTATATTCATCTAGAATAAAGAAGAAAAGAAGAAGAAGAAAAATATATATATATTTATATTAATATTAAGAGCCTAATTTTTCTTTTAGGTTAGAAACTAAAAAAATATATTAAGAATACATATAGAGTATATACATATATAAGAGCATTAAATTCATATTTAGATTTTCAATAATAACCTTTTGTAAAAAGAAACTTTTGTTTTCAAAATTTTTAAAACAAGATTTTATTTGAATTAAAATCTTTAAACCTTTCAAGCTTTTGTTTTTCTATTCTTACCTTGAAATTAATAAACTAAAGTGTATTAAGTTTTAAACTTAAGTTTTGGAATTAAATTGTAAATTTTTAGTTAATTAGATTAAGTAATCCTTTTGCTTTTTGAATATTTGATTTTATCATAAAGTTAAGTAAAAAAGTCAGATATTCAGAGTTAATTAAGTAGAGAGTTAGTAGAATTTTAGTCTACAAGTCTTTCAAACTAAAGGACATTTCACTAGACTTGGTAATTTTTGTCTTGACAGATCCTATAAGAGGAAACTAAAAATTTGAAGAACTTGAGAGTGAAGGGCTTGTTATCTAAGCTCTAGTTTGAGAGCTAAGTAACCTAAACATCTAAAAATTCACACACATAGAATTGTCTTGTTGGCATCTGAGACCGCGAAAACATAGAGGTTAAGAGATCGATTCTGAATCCTCTTTAGTCCAAGGATCTCTACGGGGTGATTCTTGAAAGGGTGAAGGATGTGCCACTCACCTAGAAAAAGGATTTGGAGAATAAAGCTAGTAAGAAAAATGTGAAGGGGGAGAAAAAGTAAAAAATAAAATAAAACACCCTCTAGTTAAGTGCCTTGTTACAAATGAGTACTTATGCAGTTTTTCCATTAAAAACAAAGCATCTCTGTATAAATAGGAATAAGAGACCCAGTGGTCCACCAGGGAGATATACACAAAAAGTGTTGACCTCGAGATAGAAAACTAATGAGGAGAAAGCAACCAAACCTGAGTAAGGCCAAGCCAAAGGCTTGAATTGGAATAATCTGGATTGGAAATTGATGTCTTAAGATCTAGATTTTTGCAAATTTGGATGCCTTTAGGAGAACTCTCTTCACAAATCATAGATGTTTCAAAATCATAGCTACTGAACCTTGGTATTGGGTAATGAAGCCTAAGAAATCAGGTTTTGAGGATTTATAGTTGAGACCTAAAGGAAAAGAATTAACAAAATCCTAGGTTTAGAAGTTTGCCCTTAGTGCTATAGGCTAGTAGATTAAAGTTTTACTACTCTAGGTTTGATTAAGGATGAATATCTAGATAACTTGCTTAAACTTACATTGATAAAAATCAGATATCATAAACAAAGAATTAACTTAAGTCTATTGGGTTTTTGAGTTAAAATTTAATTTTCAACTCTTAGGTTTTGTTTTCTTAAAACACTTTGTATTCTAAGCTTTTAAGGGTTAAGAATGGTTACAAAGAATAAGAGATTTTTGAGATTCTAATTTTTTATAAAATTCTTGTTAACAACATTATTTTTAATAAAGTGTGTTTTGAAAATGTTTTGAGTATAAGTCTAAGTAAGAAAATTTTCATAGAATGCTCTGTATATTAATTATTTATAATAAATCTAAAAATATTCTCTAATCTAAGCTTTCCTCTACTTAGTTCTTATTTATATTAATTTAAACACAAGTGCTTTAAATCATCATATTCTTAGTTAATTTTGCTAGGGACTAGCAAAACTTTTGCTTGGGGGTATGATGAGAAGCTCATCATGATCTCTAATTACCCCTAATTAAGTAGTCTTCCTAGTTAATTAGCTAGAAATATGTGAATATATGGGTTAATTATTAAATAAGGGATAATAGTAAAGGATCTTAAAATAAGTTAAAAATGCCATATTATCATCCAATTAATATTATTAATAATCTAATTAATAATTGGACTCGAAATATTATCAATTATTCATCAAATTAATGAGTTAACTAACTTAAGTATAATATATAACTAAGTATGTAATAACTTAAGTAACATTACTTAATTAAATAAATTATTCTAAAAAGGTCAAAAAAGTAAATTCAAGGCCTAACTATAATAATTGTCTTATTTACAATCATATATAAAATGTTGGAAAAGATTTCAATTAAAATTAACCTTGAAATCCTGAGTTTACATATTGGTCCTTACATTTTATTTCAATCGGGTGTTTATTTTCCACTTAGGTCCTTAGGTTTCATCACGAACAAGTCCCTGGAATTATTCTTCTTCTTCTCTTCTTCACCCGTCTGGATGGCTGACGACTGAAGGTGCAGCCACCGCATGATCACCACCAATCCGACGTCATACATTCTTCTCCAAGCTCCTGGAGCTTGCACTCACCATCCCTTTTCATCCACCAGTCTGGATGATGCCTAAATCCCAATTTAGGGTTGGAGATAACCTCACCGGCATCAAAGAAGATGTCAGTGGTTATTCCCCACCTAGCCACAAATCTATCCATATTCCACCTCTTTTTCAGTTGCCATTGACTTTAAATACCCCCTGACACCCTCGATTTCCACCAAGTTGGCTCCCGTCCAACTTCTCCACTGAAGTTGACTTCGATAGGCTATTCACTCCAAAACTCCGATGAACTTCCTCTGCCTCATCCGACTTCCTCCATCCATTTTTAACAGCTCTGGATCTCTGCCGAAGTCAGTCGCGTCTTCTAACAAGCGCTGACTAGGAGCTCTCCTCTACTTCACCTCACAACCGTTGCTGGAGATCTTTCGACAACCCTCTGACTTTTTCCTTTGTTATGAGCCTTCAATGGAGATCCTCTAACCCCTTCGTCTAGGTAACAATAGACTAGGTAGGTAGGTTAGTTTAATTAGTTAGTTAGGTAGGTTAGATAGCTATAATGTTAGATTTAGAACTCATCTTACTCAACTCCGGCGAGCTCCTTGAGCTTGTCAGGAGAATTGATTTTTTCTTTTTAAGTCACTGTCCATCTTCTTGAATCTTCCATGATCATTTATATACTTATTAATTACTAATTTGATTACTAAATCTCCTAAACCACTTCCACCTCCACTGACTACTTCTACTGTCCATGGCAGCAGTAGTTGACCTATTTTCCACCTTCACTGGATCCTCCATCATCTATTCATCTTTTATGGATCCTAAGCCTCACTCTGATTCGATTAAATACCACACATAACTTAAACGCCCAAATTTAATTAAGTTCCTGAGCTCACTGTCAATGGTGGCTTAGGAGTTGTTGAAATCATTAATTATATATATATTTATGATCGCAATCATCTGTTGACTTGTTTCCTCCACTCAATTGAGTGGGAAAGCAAGTCCTGAGCTTAATCCAACTCAGACTTGTTTAAAATTGAATTCACTATTAAATCTTTATTCTAATGAGCAATTGAAGGAATTAGCTTGATCCTTAGGTTTCTTGTGACCTCAGGAACCATTTCAAATCTTTAATGGCCCAATTCCACAATCAGTGCACAATTTTCTCTTTTTATGGACTCATCAGAGCTCCGACGAGCTTCAGCAAGTCAAAACTAATCTTCAGCCTGTAGAACTTGGTGACAAGCTCCTGATCTATGAATTGCGGTTCACTAATTATTCTGAGGTTGTTTATTTGAGTTTTTGATGTCTGGAGCTTGAGATAGGTCTTCATCTTCTACAACTCTGGCAGAGTTGGAGAAGTCTAACAGTTAGTTTTAAGATGCAATTAATAGGTCTTGAAGCTTTAGTGTTGTGCACTAAATTCATTTCCATGATCCAACCACTATAACACCCCTTAGGTTGTTCTGATGAACAAACACCTTTTCCATCTCTGGCGATGAGACTGAAACCCTAGAATCTTCAGTTAAAACACTTATCTAAGGGTCTGAGAAAATTCCTGGGATTGAGAAGATGTTGTTTAAGGCTTTAATTCTCTGAGAAAAGGCTTAACATAGAAAGTCAACATTCGAGGCTTTTCAATCAACTCTGAGTTTGATTCTTTGATTCTGGATTCAATCTGATGAATTGATGAGTTCAAGATGTTTCTGGATTGCTTGTGAATGATTTTAAAGAGATCTGAGTGAGCTCTGATGGATAATTTGATTGGATTCAATTTTTGCCAGTTTGGGTTTTTTTTTGAACCCAAACTATTGACAGTAGATTTTAGATGAGATTTGATTGCAAATTCTACATAGATGAATTGGTAACAACCTCTAGAAGTTGTTTTGATCAATTAAACAGGTTTTTAGTTGTCTGTTAGGACTTTTCAAAGTCTGAATAACAGAATTGAAGCTTCCAGAGAAGCTTTGTGCTCTTGCACACTTCCTGAAGCTCCTGAGAGCTTTATATCTATACCTGTAGCTGCAAAATTAACTTCCTAACCCATTTAGAACTTCAATTGGAAGTGAAAGTCCAGTCTGTGGACTTTATAACTAATAACTCATTTTCCAGGCCATTACAGTCATAGAAAACTAGTATCTTCGTCCTTTAAATCGAAGAGCATACCTTCCCCTTTGCATTAGGTTGATACTTCAATCTTGTAGAGAAACTCAAGAGCTTTCCAACAAGCTTTTATTTGCTTGGAATGGAGCTCTAAGTTGTCAGGAATCATCACCTGAAGTGTGGTCTGGGAGGGGATAACTTAGTCCCACGTCGGTTAGTTCTGAGCGACCGCCAGGGAATAAAAGTGATTTGTTATATAGCCACTTCAGTTTACAGCACACGGTGCATGGTTACTGAATGAGCATATGTTTGGGTGTGTGTGTTGGCGCGTATGTGCCTGTGAGTGTGTGTGCCTATGGCATGCGAGTGTGGGCCCTGAGAGGGAGTGTGCGAGGCTTGGGAGGCTGTGAGCCGGTTTGGCTTGAAACTATGAACCAAAAATAAATCGAACTAAATGAACCAGGCTTGGAACTATTATGGTCTGGTCCCACCCTGTGTATCCTCGAATGGTACAAACCGCCAATAAAGAAAACATAATTTTTGGTTGAAGAGAAAAAAAATTGGTTTGGTTCAGAAGGAAGAAAGGTTGTGGAAAATGCGAAGTCTCAGAAGAAAGAAAGGCTAAGGCTCAGTGCTGAAGGAAGATATTTTAAGGGCTAAAGAGAAGTGCTAAGGTTTAGAAGGTAAGGACAAAGAGATGGAATGAAGGAAAATATTCTAAGGGAAGATGTTAAGGAAAAAGGAGGAGTAAAGGAAGATAGGAAGAGAATTCATAGAATGAAGAGAAGGAACAAGCACTAAAGAGAGAAGGTAGTAGAAGAAAGAAGAGAAGTGCTCGAGAAATGTAAGAGAAAGATAAGAGAAAAAGAATAAAGAAAAGATTAAGAAAAAGGTTAAGAGAAGATTAAGAAATAAGTAAACATCGAAAAATAAAGAGAGAAGAAAGAGAGAAGGATAAAAGAAGAAGAAGAAGAGTGAGAGGCTGAAGATACAAAGATACAAAAGAAGAGAAATGGTTTTTCTTGCATTATTTTAAATTCTTTTTTGATTTCAATGTTGTAATAAGGCATATTTTAGTTTGAAAAATTTTCTATTACCTTAATCTCTTGAAATAAATAGAAATTAACATGTTTACTTGTTGTTAAAGTAAATCATTCGTGTAAATATGTTTTCTTATGGAATTTTGCATACTTCACTTTAAAATCATTAGGCAAAGTTCACGTTGTTAAAATTAAACTTAATTATACCTTCTATGAGTAGCATAAATTGATTGGTGAATTCTGAATATGCTATACCTCCCAGCGAATGGCCTGGACTCAACCATTTAAAAGAAATAAAATCTAAAATGTTAGGTTAACTTGACCCTATACTACTCAATTGACACAAATTTGAGTTAACCTAAGTTACTTTCTTCTACCCTTAATTAAGCACAATTAACTTAATTAACTATTTTGAGGAGGGAACACATCACCAACTCTAGCCTCAATCCTCCACGAAGGTTTTTATGGCCCATAGGAACTATCCTAAGGTTCATTGGACTCCATGGTTAAAGCACCCATGCTTGTAACATATTTTAGCCTTGGTTCAGTTTGCAGTGCATTTTTTGTAAGAGAGAGAGAAAGGATTTTCTTTGTTTGGAGAGTTTTCTCTCTCTTTTCTTCTTATTTCTAACTTTGGATTGGCTTCTCAACACGATCCGTATCAGATTCCTCATCCCCATCATCATTCCTCAAAGGATCTTTGCCAATCGATGCTTCGTGATAGCACTGCCCATGGCAAACCCCAGAACCCTAGCTTTTGAGATTTCAAGATAATCCCGCCCATGGCGCTCTATAGCTAAATCCAGACCCTGGTAATTGCCATTTCGTGATAATGCCACCCATGGCATCTGAACCAGCATAGGGTGCTTACATGCCCCCAGTACGATATATAAATATCCTAGGAGACAAGCACCAAGGAGACGATATGTTATTGCGCATCTTCGAGGGGAATTTCCCACCTCTCCACATCAGGAACTTGTCCAAATCAACTTATGTTGATCGGCCGCTCCTAATCTAGGCGACTTTTTTAGAACACTTGAATGCTTTTGCGTGATTTTGATAATTATGCACACTAAACCAGACTGTGTGTGGATTGGGGTGCTTAGGTTACCGATTCCCCCAAACCAGAGGTCATTCAATGAGGCCGAATACTCCCTAAGCCTTAGATCTAATACTTAAGCTTTGCATTTTCCCTAACTTCTTGAGGACTATCCAGATCTTAGCAGATATTTGAATTTTTATGCCTAGGAGTCTAGCCCAAGAGGCCTAAGATCAACTTTCCTACTAAACTCTTTTGTGTCTCATTAGCACTTTTTTTCCTTTCATTTTCTTTTTCTTGATATGGTCTAGAACTTAGTTAATCCCTTAATTTCTTGCTAATGACTACTCTTCTTTTTTTTTCTTTTCATTTTGTGCTCCTTTTTTGACATTTTCCACTTTTCCCTTTTTCTCCTTATGATTTGTATGGCCTCAAAATTTTCTTTCCCCTCAGAATTTTTTTGTTCCTTCCCAAGATTTTTTCATTTTTTTGGTGTTTTTGTGAGATGTGATTTTTTTTGTTGAAAACTTTTCTTGTGAGATGAGTTTTCACGGTGTTTTCCACTTTCATACCCCCCATGCCTATGATTTTCAATGTCCCCATTATAAATTAGGTGGTTGGAGTTCAGCTCAGTTCATTCATTAGAACAAGTTTTGGGTGTGCGAATGGGTCAAGGTGACTGTTGCAAACGATTTCAAAACTAGGGTACTCGTACCTGAGGTGGGGTCGGCTGTTCTAATGGATGAACCCTAAAGTGCAATATGAATTCAACATAGGAATGTCAAGAAAGGTTTCAGGTTTTTCAAAAATGGCGGGTTGCCTCCCATTAAGCGTTGAGTTTTACGCCATCGACTGGGGGCAATGAGCAAAGGGAGAATGGAGGGTAAAGGATATCTCAGCCAAATTTGTATCGGTCAATTCAATGAACGGTTTGAGCCTCTGACTGTTCACGGTGAAAGGTTCTGAATCGTGGCTGAGTAGATTGATCTCAATGGCCCCATTTCCAAAGATTCCTCGGACAAGGTAGGGTCCGATCCATTTTGGTCGTAGTTTTCCTAGGAACAGTTTAAGCTTAGCATCAAAGAGTAGGACTTTTTGACCAAGATGAATGATCATTCTGGATATGTGCTTGTCGTGAAAGGCCTTAACTCGCTCATTGTAAATTCGTGACTTCTCATACGCGTCGTGGCGTAATTCATCGATCTCGCTCATTTGAAGCTTTCTGTGGGTTCCTACCTTAGAAAGATCTCGGTTGCAGTTCCATACTGCCTAATAGGCTTTGTGCTCCAATTCTACAGGGAGGTGACATGCCTTCCCGTACGTCAATCTAAAGGTAGATATACCTAATTGGGTTTTGTGGGTGGTCCTATAAGCTGACAAAGCTTTTGGAAGTCGACATGACCAGTCCTTCCTGTCAGGTCGAACAGTAACCTTGAGGATTGATAGAAACCGTTCTCGTGCGTTTGAAAGTCGTCGAAAATCATAGTATAGTCGCACAAAAAAGTTCATAAAAAATTATGTTTGTAAAAATTACAAGACTTGAGTCCCGATCGTTCGTCTCTGGGAGGCGATGCTTTCACTTTTGAAATCGATCTTTTTACTGCTCTACTTCATTTAAAAATGCACGTCAGTTCTAATCTCCTAACTAAAACTTCACCACTTCTGTTATTAACTCAGATTACGTGTGCATGCATCAAATAAATTATGAAGGTGAATGTCTGAGTTTCTATGCGCACGATTCTAGTGAGGTGGTGACTATTTATGGAGAAAGCGTCTATCATTAGATTTTGAATATCCTCAGGAAACAACATGCTGGTGAGTAATGGATAGACAGTTAAAGAGCAGGCACTTAAATCATGCAAATATGATAATTATTAAGCTCATGGTGATTTCAAACACATAAAGATATATATATATATATGTATATAAATGCATTTTCATTCATTCATTGGGGAGTTGTTTGCACAAGAAATTTAGAGGAAAGCTTATACATAAATGCTTGAAATGGAAATCTAGCTACCAGAAAATGATTGCATACAAGAATCAATGGGGGGATTTCTCATGCACCATTGGGGGAGAAGTTAAGACTACACTACTAAGCAGTAATAAAAGTAGTAAAAATCATCGAGAGCATAAACTAAATCTAGCATAATAGAGGGCATTTAGGGGTGGTCCCCGATGGCCTTGGAGAGGTCGGGAGAAGAATGAGGGGCAGCCAATGTAGCTTAGGCCAACCCTTGGAGAGAGGTAGGGTTGATCCAACATCCCAGCATGATGTCCTCCATGATGGTGGTGAGCTCATGGAGGTGGAGTAGTGATAGCGAAATACGCGTGATTTGTAAAAGCAGTTTTTTTAACGTCGTTGTAACACGCGAATCCGCTTTCGCTTTTAAAATTTATATCCTAGATAGGGGAGTATCTAGGGTCGTCCAAGGAGGCCAAATGTTTGCAATAGTGATTCTCTTGCTTGGAATACAATCTCAACTTTCTTTTTGGTATTTTTCAATATATCATTTTTTTTTGTTTTAAATTAAGACAACATGCGGAATGGTGACGGGAAGGTGATTTACACTTCAATTTAAAATACTACTTCTAAGTGGCAAGTAGAGCCTCTCCCTAAGCTCACTCTAGGCAAGTGGAAACCTAGAATAATTAGGGAGAGGAAGTGAAGAATGCTGAAAATAACCAAATAGAAATGCAAACAAGATATACGAAGAAGGCAACTAGATAATTGATAAAGTGTTTAACAAAAATGCCTAGTAGAGGAATGCTTCTACTACTAGATAATTGAAGTAAAAGAAAACACAAATCCTCTAAATAGATGGTGAAGAAGAGGGCTTCTTGCTCCAAGGTTGGTGGCTCCCAAGCTTGAAAAGAATCCTTCAACTCCTTCCTTGCAGTACTCCGCCAAAGTGATGACCTCCAAGGCAAGCCCTAAGGGGGCGTGCCCTAAGTTTCTCTCCAAGGGTGGACGTCCACCCTAAGCTTTTCTCCTTTGCCTGGCCGTCCTCCTTGAAATGGGAGAGTCCTCCTCCTTGGCGTGGCTCAAGTTGAAGAGAGTGGGGAGAAGAAGGCACCAAAAGGGCTGGTGATGTGCCCCTTTAATCTCCTTCTCTACTCCTTCTTCTTGGCCGTAGGTATAGGTGGTTTAGGTAGAAAATATACTAAGGGAGGATGCCCCAAAATGGTGGTAGGTGGTGGCCTTTTATAGAATAGGAGGGGGGCTATGGTGACCTTTGAAATGGATGGCTAGGATGGAAGGAGGGAGGTGGTTAAGGATCCAATGGCCAAGGGTGTTTGGCGCCACCTTAAGGGACACCTAAGGGGTGATTATGTGTGTTGACACCCCTTGATATTGGCGCCAAAATGGCTTCTAGAAGAGGGTCTAAGTTGGCGCCAAGAAGGATTCTAGAAGGGGGGTTAGGTGGATGGCTAGGATGGCTTATGTGGGTAGGTGTAGGGTGGATTAAGGGGCTGAAAGTGGCGCCAATATAGAGGTGGTTAGGGGTGGTTTTTGGCGCCAACTTGAAGTGTCTTTTGGTGGAGATAATGGGGTGAAGGGATGGCTAGGAGGTGGTGCCAACTTGAGTAGGGTAGCTAGCTTAGGTAGGCTTGAGTTGGTGGAGCTAGCTAGGGTTGATTTTGGAGGTAATGAATGGCCAAGGAGCTGGTTGTTAGCTAAGCTAAGCTAAGCTAAGATAAGCTAAGCTAGCTTAGCTAAAGGTGGAGTAGAGGAGAAGGTGTTGGAGCTAGGGTTTGGAGGAAGGAGCTGAGGAGAAGAAGTCTGGAGCTGGAGCTGGAGCTGGCTGCTGCTGAAGAGGCTGGCATGGGGCTACTCTAGCTGGCTTAGCTTGCTAGTTCTTTGCTAGCTACTAAGCCAAGCTAAAGTGAGCTAGCTTCTACCAAAAATGAGCTGAGGTGAGCTAGGTCTGGTGCTTCCGGGGAGAATCAAGCTGGTTGAGGCAGCTAAGGTAGCTTAGCTCAACTGAGTTGAGCTAAGCTGAATCCCCGGGAGCTGGACTTGAGCTTCCTGAGCTGAGATGAATTCTTCTTCAGCTGGCTGGAGTTGAGTGGAGCTGAATGTAGCTGGATCTGAGCTGGGGTGAACTCCTGTCAACTCAGCTGAGCTAGCTAGAGCTCCCTGTGAACTAGTGGGAGCTGAGATGAGCTAGACTCAGCTAAGTTGAGCTGGATCTGAGCTGACTTGAGCTAGGGTGAGCTAAGGTAAACTCTCTTGAGCTGCCATCCAGCTGAGATTAGCTGAATGGAGCTGGGATGAGCTAACCCTAGTTCAAGTAAGCTAGGTTCCAGCTATGGTGAGCTGGATCAAGCTGGGTTCCAACTAGTCTGGGCTTCTCCTTCACCAATTGCCTTCTTGAGTGCTAGGGTTTTAGGAATCTGTGAATCTGTACATCCCTAACACTCACAAAAACACATTAAAACAATAATAAAAAATGCAATGCATGCCTATCCTAATTTATGCCTAAATGCAGCCCAAAAACCCGTTTGCGGAGTAAAATCCTAAGAGCTAGGTTAGTTTTAAAGCATAAAAATGATGATAAACTGGCGTTTATCACACCCCCATGCTTATCTTTTGCTAGTCTCTTAGCAAAACATTAATTTTTTTGGAAAACGGAATTTTTGGGAAATCTAATTTTTTTTGATTTTTGAGGAGAAAAAGAGATTAAGGGACCTTGGTAGATTAAAACACAGGAGATACGGGATTTGTTGAAGATAAACATCAGGATTTGTTTTTGGATCCAACCATTAGATAGAACGGGATCAATATATCCTCAGAAAATTCGCAAATTAACCCCTTGTTAATTCAGATGACTTGAAATGTTTGTTTTTAGGATTTTTCTGGCTCGTGAATCTGATTCGCAACTTGCAAATTCCTTTAAAACCTTGTGTCTGTGCTTGTGAAAAGCCAACTTTTATAAGGACGTGTTATTATTATATATATATATATATATATATTTTTTTTTTTTTTTTTTTTTTTTCTCCCCCATGCTTATTTTTAGCTTAGTCTTACAACAGATGTGTCGGTATCATCATTCCCGTTACCATTCCTCGAGGGGGCTCTGGCGCCAGTACTTCGGGATAGCACTGTCCATGACACCACCCAGGAGCTCACAACCCCAAAACACGATGCGGTGAAAAGGGGCGCTCCAAGCAAACTCAAGCTCTTGCTCCGACGCTATAGGTAGAGCACCGTCCAAGACACTTGAGCTGCTGAAATGCGCTTTAATGCTCCGTCTAAAGATATGAAATATAGATATAGAGCAGCGTCGAGGCGGTAACATGTTGACATCGCGTCCTCAAAGAAGGTTTTTTCCTTCTTCTCGACGGTGGGAACTCAAACCAATGATCTGCTTCAGACTTTTACTAAATCCAAACAAGGGAGTTTTTTCAAATTTTTAGTTGTTGGCTTGTGTGTAAAAATTGACACAAGAAGTTTCTCAAGAATCGCAGGTTTTTGAATCAAAAACTAAGTCAAATACTTTCCATATTACAAAATAGGATCAAGTTACCTGAACTATCATGAGTTCAGGTGGAATTTTAGAGAAGGATATCTGATCTAGTCTAAAATAGACCCTGGAATTCTAATGATCAGATCCATATCCTTATCCTTAGTTTGTTAAGGATTAAATCCCATTGTACCAGAAGTGAATTTTTCGACCTTAGTCCTGATTTCAAAATTTTTCCTCAAAAAGTTTTCAACAATTTTTTTTTTTTTTGGTATGCAAGCAGGAAATAAATTAAAGAAAATTGCATGTTTTTAGGTTTTAAACATCCTAAATCGATCGTAAAAATTTAAAAACACCCCCCCATGCTCAAGATATGCCATGTCCTCATGCATTAGGAGGGAAAAGGAATCACCTTAGTGAAGAACGGTCAGGTTTAGGATGAATAAAACCTGGAAAAAGAAGAAAAAAGGAAAGCAAGAAAATGATGGGTTACCTCCCATCCAGTGCTATCTTTTACGCCATTCAACCGGGCGTGAAGGTATGCACAGAAGACGGAAAATCATGTAAATAATTGGACACTTGAATGCCTGCAAAAAAGGTGTCTTCGTCTAGATCCCTAGAAAATTGATTAGAAATAATATTGGGATCAAAGTGAGATGGAAATTGATAAGTGTGGCCCGAGTCTGGCCATGGTGTTAATTCAGGTTGTGTGCCAAACTCGGGCGGGGTTGGTGGCAGGTCCGTAAGAAAGGGGTCGGGGAAGGAATGGTGAGTTAGTGTGGAAAAATTAGGTGCGTTAATAGTGGGTGGGTCAGGGGGGGTATCAGGAACAAATTTGGAGTCAAGACAAGTTTCCGGATCACAGATCTCGCCGACCACTGAGTTTGAATCAGAGTCCTCAAAAAAACTGTGGTCGGTAAGGGTATCTATTAACATTGTCTCCTCCACCATATTAGAAATTTCAGTATCTGAGTCCTCAAAGAAGTTATCATCATGGAATCTCCTGGAGGATTTAAAAATATCTAAGGTGATAGTTTGGCCTGCACAGTTGATATCCATTTTGCCTGTGTGGCAATTGATATTTGCCTTTGCAGTAGCCAAAAAGGGACGTCCAAGGATTATCGGGGAGTCCAGTAATGATTCGGGTGCCTCAATGTCAAGAACCAGAAAGTCTGCAGGGAAGACACAATTCTGGACCTTGACTAATACATCCTCAACAATCCCACGAGGTTTGATTGTAGATCGGTCGGCTAATTGCAGGGTAACCTCGACGGGTTTTAATTCACCGATCTGAAATTCTTCAAATAAATTTGTGGGAATAATATTTACAGAGGCACCAAGATCAAGGAGGGCGCGATTAAATGTAGTGTCATCAATAATTACAGAAATTAAAGGCGCCCCCGGATCTTTCATCTTAGGAGGCAGCTTACTCTGTATGACAGAGCTTACTGTCTCTGAAAGATGCACCTGTCCTAGATTTTTAGCCTGCCTTTTAGGAGTACAAATATCCTTCAAAAATTTAGCATAGGCAGGTATATATTTGATGGCATCTAGGAGAGGGATATTGATATGAACTTGCCCAAATAGCTCCATGAGTTCTTCTGTAGTGGGCTCAGATTTCTTTCTTTTGTTGGTGGTAGGGTAGAGAGCTTGTGGGAAAGGGATAGGAATCTTGTCTTGAGATTTTTGTTGTTCTTTTTCTTCCTGATGGGGAGGTGGGGAGTCAACTTGCACATGTATCTTACCAGGTTCGTGTGAAGGCCCGGGGTCAGTGGTGGTTTTCCCACTCCTCAAGGTAACTGCATGTGCAGTCGGATTATTATTTGGAGGAGGTGGGGGGGCCTGTGATTGCAGAAACCTGGGCGGCTGCTGAGGTGGTGGATTAGGAGGAGGCTGATGTGGATAATGTGGATTTCTGCCCATATAATGGTTTCCTTGGTGATTAGGGTTGGGTATGGGTTGGGACGGAAGATGTCCTACAGGTCTTTGCGTGGGAGTAACCCCAATCTGATTGTTCAGATTTGTGATGTTGCGGGTTACTTCCGTCATTTTTGTTTGCATATCCTGCAGGGTTCGCAGCATCTGGGCATTGATATCTTGTTGGGATGGCCCAGGATGGAAATTTGGATTCGACCCATACCCATTAAAGTGATATGGTTGGGAGGAAACTTGATTATTCCAGGAGTAGTTCGGGTAATTTTTCCAATTGGAAGAATTTTTAAAGGGCTCCTGGATGGCAGAAATATTTTGAGTGGGGTTAAGATCTGGATAGTTGTAGTTCCCCAGTGAATCATGGGCAACCTCAGAATAATCAGCAGGGGTAGTGTTGAGATTGTGCAAATTTTCTCTTTGTGGAAAGTTAGGTTGGGTTAGATGTGGGTGTGGAGCTTGAGTTGAAGTGGCTAGTCTTTCCTCAATTTTCTTTTGATTAATATGCATCTGGTCGAGTTTTTGAGCAATCAATTGAAGATCATCTTGGGTGACAGGGATAGATTGAGTGCCTATTTCATGAACACCGAACTGCGGGTTTTGGGTTCTGCAAAATGTGTTCATGGAAGCTTGATTAAATGAGTTTTCACTCATTTCTTCGAACAGGTCATAGGCACTTTCTGCATCTTTATTTAAAAAGTTGCCGCCACACGAGGCGTCGACAAACTGTCGGATTTGATCTTCTAATCCATGATAGAAGATTTGCACGAGCTGCCATAAAGGAATCTCGTGGTGCGGGCAACTTCTTAAAAGGTCTTGAAATCTTTCCCAAGAATCATGGAAAGTTTCACCAGATTTTTGGTGAAAGGTCGTAATAGATCTTCGTAAGGAATTGGTACGACCTATGGGAAAGAATTTCTTGAGGAAGGCACTCTTGAGTTGAGGCCATGTTGTGATGGGTCGGCCAATGGTCCTGAACCAATAAGCGGCCTTATCTTTGAGAGATAATGGAAAAAGCCGCATCAGCCATATGTCTTCTTGCACATTTCGGGAACGGGTTGTCTGTGCAAGAAGAGTTAGTTCTTCAAGGTGGCTGAAAGGGTCTTCCCTAGGAAGGCCATGAAAGTGTTTAATCAGGTTCAGGACGGCTGGCTTGATCTCAAAGTCCCCCTCAGGTATGACCACCCCTGGTCGTTCCTCATAATAAGACGGATCATAGAAATCTTTTAGAGGAACAACAGGCTGCTGACGGGGTGGTGGGTTTGGCCTTGGATTGGCTAGGTTTTGGATGTTCCTAGTCAATGTTTGTTGATTGGAATTTAATTTATTAATTTGATCGGCCATCAATTTTAAAAGATCAGGTAGGGGGTCTTGATGTTGTGTGTGGGGCAACTCAAGATTGGGGAGCTCCAAGTGTGGAAAGTTACTGGTGGTTGGGTTTTGGGTGGAAGGGTTAGAATTAGGGTTAGAGGTGGGGTTAGAGGTAGACGTGGAAGGGTCAGTGGACCTATTTTGTTGTGTTTCCATTTTTTCAGGAGAAGACAGAAAAAGTGGTCTTTTTACGTGGGGGGCGAAATCAAATGGTCCTTCCAAGTGCGGATTTTGAGACCGTCGCCCGTGCATAAAATGGAAGAACGGGGAGGGGAGGAGAAGAGAAAGAGATGAGAGAAAGTGTGCAATTCAAACAAACAAAAACTAGACCTAACTTGATTGTGACTCCCTAATAATAACCTAAGACTTGGTCTATATAGGAAATAAGTAGTCAATAGTGAATACCCGTTCTATCAACAAATCTAGCCAGGTTGCTTAAGGGGAGGTTTGGGCCCAAACGTTTCCCAGGGAAAACCCCAGGTGCTTGTACAAACCCGCGCCTGGTCGTTTGACACGGCCCCTCAGCCTGAACACCAGATACAGATGACAGAATTGGTACTAACTAAAGAAAACTTAAAACCTAAATAGCAAGCCTAAGTTGATAAAGCCTTAGGGGTCAAGTTGCTACAAATTTTAATTAGGTCTAGGATTCTACAGTGCACACGGAATGTGGAGGGCGTTTATTGGGTTGTTGCCCTGTTATTTGATTTTTTTGTGTGTGTGCAGGAATTGGAGAGTGGCTCCAATGAAAATCAAGTTGTCACACAATTTTTTTTTTTTTTTTTGTATTTTTGTCTTTTAGGATTTGATTTAATTGAATGTATTTTAGGGTTTCTTTAGTTAAGTTTTCAAACAAGTTTGAAAGTTCACAATCAAAGGAAAGACCAGTTGTATGTGTGATTGTATATTTCCTTTTAATTGAGTCTCTAAAGAGAAAGAAGAAACCCTAAGCCAATTATCCCTAAGACAGAAATTTAACTACCAATGAATTATTTTTAGCTTTCAGAATTAAGTAGTGGTCCAAACAAGTCAAACAACACCACTACTTTGAAGAAAATCAAACAAGGATTCCAGAAAAGATTTTTGTAAGATTTTAGGAATTTGTTTGATAATAGTTTTGAATTTTTAATTGTACTGATGTCAAAGTCCAGAAATAATACCCGTGGGTATTATAGATTTTTTAGTATTACCACCGACCTCAGAAAATTTTTATTATTTTATATGATATGTAAAATTTCACAGGGATTCCAACAAGATAAATTTCACAAAAATTGGATGAGTATAAAAATTCTGAAAATTCACGGACAGTAGCAAAACAGGAAGATTAGAGGGTGTGACCCCTCTGTAATCCACGAATTTTTAAAAATTAAATACAAATCCAATTGATCTGAAATTTGGAACAGATGTTCCAAACTTAATTGGAAATCACTCTATGAAAGTTTATGATTTTAGGAGGCCTGTGGTGTTAGGAATCAATTTTTTCAAGTCTGGACAGAAATCTAGACCCGAAAAATAGAACACCAATACTTGCAATGGAATGGTGCTAAAGAAGCATACAAGCAAACAATGGATTTTAAAATGCACCACTTCACTTAATTTAAGTGTTTATGGTCCTGAAAGCCAAGTTTAATATATTTTTGGTAGTTTTAATTATTTATGTGACCAGAAAGAGGAACCAACCTGAATTTTCGCGGGAAAAAAAAAGGATCTTTAAGCTCTCGCTTCCAGATTCCCGCTTTCCCGCTGTAGTTCCTGCACACACAAAAGAAAGAAAGAGAAGGGGATGAGATCCACTTCAAGCAAGAGAAAATGAGTTAATGCAAAGCCGTGCCTCCCCGGCAGCGGCGCCAAAAAGTGATAGCGAAATACGCGTGATTTGTAAAAGCAGTTTTTTTAACGTCGTTGTAACACGCGAATCCGCTTTCGCTTTTAAAATTTATATCCTAGATAGGGGAGTATCTAGGGTCGTCCAAGGAGGCCAAATGTTTGCAATAGTGATTCTCTTGCTTGGAATACAATCTCAACTTTCTTTTTGGTATTTTTCAATATATCATTTTTTTTTGTTTTAAATTAAGACAACATGCGGAATGGTGACGGGAAGGTGATTTACACTTCAATTTAAAATACTACTTCTAAGTGGCAAGTAGAGCCTCTCCCTAAGCTCACTCTAGGCAAGTGGAAACCTAGAATAATTAGGGAGAGGAAGTGAAGAATGCTGAAAATAACCAAATAGAAATGCAAACAAGATATACGAAGAAGGCAACTAGATAATTGATAAAGTGTTTAACAAAAATGCCTAGTAGAGGAATGCTTCTACTACTAGATAATTGAAGTAAAAGAAAACACAAATCCTCTAAATAGATGGTGAAGAAGAGGGCTTCTTGCTCCAAGGTTGGTGGCTCCCAAGCTTGAAAAGAATCCTTCAACTCCTTCCTTGCAGTACTCCGCCAAAGTGATGACCTCCAAGGCAAGCCCTAAGGGGGCGTGCCCTAAGTTTCTCTCCAAGGGTGGACGTCCACCCTAAGCTTTTCTCCTTTGCCTGGCCGTCCTCCTTGAAATGGGAGAGTCCTCCTCCTTGGCGTGGCTCAAGTTGAAGAGAGTGGGGAGAAGAAGGCACCAAAAGGGCTGGTGATGTGCCCCTTTAATCTCCTTCTCTACTCCTTCTTCTTGGCCGTAGGTATAGGTGGTTTAGGTAGAAAATATACTAAGGGAGGATGCCCCAAAATGGTGGTAGGTGGTGGCCTTTTATAGAATAGGAGGGGGGCTATGGTGACCTTTGAAATGGATGGCTAGGATGGAAGGAGGGAGGTGGTTAAGGATCCAATGGCCAAGGGTGTTTGGCGCCACCTTAAGGGACACCTAAGGGGTGATTATGTGTGTTGACACCCCTTGATATTGGCGCCAAAATGGCTTCTAGAAGAGGGTCTAAGTTGGCGCCAAGAAGGATTCTAGAAGGGGGGTTAGGTGGATGGCTAGGATGGCTTATGTGGGTAGGTGTAGGGTGGATTAAGGGGCTGAAAGTGGCGCCAATATAGAGGTGGTTAGGGGTGGTTTTTGGCGCCAACTTGAAGTGTCTTTTGGTGGAGATAATGGGGTGAAGGGATGGCTAGGAGGTGGTGCCAACTTGAGTAGGGTAGCTAGCTTAGGTAGGCTTGAGTTGGTGGAGCTAGCTAGGGTTGATTTTGGAGGTAATGAATGGCCAAGGAGCTGGTTGTTAGCTAAGCTAAGCTAAGCTAAGATAAGCTAAGCTAGCTTAGCTAAAGGTGGAGTAGAGGAGAAGGTGTTGGAGCTAGGGTTTGGAGGAAGGAGCTGAGGAGAAGAAGTCTGGAGCTGGAGCTGGAGCTGGCTGCTGCTGAAGAGGCTGGCATGGGGCTACTCTAGCTGGCTTAGCTTGCTAGTTCTTTGCTAGCTACTAAGCCAAGCTAAAGTGAGCTAGCTTCTACCAAAAATGAGCTGAGGTGAGCTAGGTCTGGTGCTTCCGGGGAGAATCAAGCTGGTTGAGGCAGCTAAGGTAGCTTAGCTCAACTGAGTTGAGCTAAGCTGAATCCCCGGGAGCTGGACTTGAGCTTCCTGAGCTGAGATGAATTCTTCTTCAGCTGGCTGGAGTTGAGTGGAGCTGAATGTAGCTGGATCTGAGCTGGGGTGAACTCCTGTCAACTCAGCTGAGCTAGCTAGAGCTCCCTGTGAACTAGTGGGAGCTGAGATGAGCTAGACTCAGCTAAGTTGAGCTGGATCTGAGCTGACTTGAGCTAGGGTGAGCTAAGGTAAACTCTCTTGAGCTGCCATCCAGCTGAGATTAGCTGAATGGAGCTGGGATGAGCTAACCCTAGTTCAAGTAAGCTAGGTTCCAGCTATGGTGAGCTGGATCAAGCTGGGTTCCAACTAGTCTGGGCTTCTCCTTCACCAATTGCCTTCTTGAGTGCTAGGGTTTTAGGAATCTGTGAATCTGTACATCCCTAACACTCACAAAAACACATTAAAACAATAATAAAAAATGCAATGCATGCCTATCCTAATTTATGCCTAAATGCAGCCCAAAAACCCGTTTGCGGAGTAAAATCCTAAGAGCTAGGTTAGTTTTAAAGCATAAAAATGATGATAAACTGGCGTTTATCAAGTAGCTGAGCTAAGTGAAGGTGGGCGTGTATGGAGCTAATGAGGTGAGTGGTGCCAATGGAAGCCAAGGGATGTGAATGGAATCACTTGGCTGCCAATGGGGTCTTTTTATAGACCCAATGGCTTCGCTCTAGAGAGAGCCCAAGAGTGGCTGGCCACATGAGGGTAGAGGTGGTCTTTGCGATCCAAAAATTGTGGATCTCACTTTGAATGCCTCTTAGTTGCTAAATTTGGCAACTAAGAGGTGGCTCCATCTCAAGGGAGTTCTAGAGAACTCTAGAGAAGTGTGTGTGTGTGTGTGTGTGGTCATGCTCTATGTGGCTAGGTGGCTTAGGTTAGGTCCTAAGGAGTTTGGGTAGGTGTAGGTCTTGAATTAGGGTTACAAATCCTAATTGCTAAGGTTAAAATGCAATTAAACTTAACCTAAGTTTAATTGAATGAGTGTGAACCTAATTGAGAGTGAAATGACTCAATTAGGTTGGGTTTAGGTCAATTGGACTCTCACCAAGTCCAATTGAAGTTGTGTGGGTTGAGATCTAAGCTTAATTGGACTCAATGAGTCCAATTGACTTTGGTGAAGGTAATTGACTTTGATCTAAGTCAATTGGGTTTGGTGAGGACCTAATTAGGTCCTTAGGTTGGTCTAGTGGTGATGTACTAGGGTTAGGACACCTTAATTTAGGTTCCTATGGGGTTGGGATTAGGTCTAGGGAGTAAGAGATCCAAGATCAAGACTTGAATCTCAAAACAGGGACTGGAGACCAGTATCAAACGTCCAATAATAGTATCAGATGACTTATACTCAAAAATCAGAAGTCCAGACTTCAGTTCTGGACATCCAATTTGAGTCAGGGGGAAATCAAGGTTCTGTTTTGGGTACTCTGCAGAAATTGGATGTCTGACAAAGTGTCTAGACGTCCAATAACACTACAGAAGTGGGTTTGAGGTGTACGGGAGATGGCTAAGGGTCCTGGACATCCTATAACTTATTTGGACGTCCAGATAAGGGCTAGAACTAGGGTTTTAAGGCTTCCTAGGGTGTTGTGACCTAATCTAAGGGTGGCTAAGGCTTGGGGAGGTCTCTAGGCTATCCTAGGGTTAGGATGGACTCAAGCTCTTCACATTTTACTGCTTTATTTCTGCTTAATTGAATAGAAAACCTTTAACCCCTTACATTATTATTCCTACATCTAAACTAAGCCTTCTGCTCCAGCTCTGCTACAACTCCCATTATTCAAGATCAAACTTCAGATCTTGCTCTAGATCTGCTTGTTGCTTGCAATCGACATAATGTACTTAATCAACACATTATAACATTATTTTATGCATAGCTGAAATAAAGCAGTAAAGATGCAGATAATGCTTATGCGTGCATGAATTTCCCTTAATTATACTAAGTTCTAGCCTAATCTAGGTCAATTAAGACTTATGATTGCTGTGCAATCATACCCCCATGCCTAAATCTTGCTAGTCCCTAGCAAATGCAAGACTAATTTATTTACAAAAGGGTCCCTAAGGGACTGATTATTTTATCATGTGTATGCAGAGGTATTTTTCTTCTTTTTGTTTTCATCCTATGCACTAGAAATCTAGAAAATCGTGAAAGTGCGACTATGTAGCTTTTGCAACGGATTCGAGTGAAAACTAGTACACCTCTAAAGCCTGTACTTGACCCCTAGTAAAAATTCTAGCGATATAGGCAGACTTCTTCCCTCGGGGTATTCAAAATATTCTACGAATTTTACCCTGACTTTAGGCTTAGGTAGAGAATCTCTAAGGGAAAGGATTATATATTTGGTGGGTTATTCTCACTTGGTGCTATAAGGAGACTAGTACTACAGAATCTAGATTCCCGGATTACTAAGTAACTCAACTTAGAGAAAGATGAGAAAAATTATGCTCTCTTTTGATTCCTTTGTATTCATTCTCTCCTTTTCTTTTTTTCTTAGAGCTCACTATCTTACCAGATTCACACATATGATCTGTATTTGGTGGTCTCACTAGGCATTAACACTTTAATTGAGTTGTCATGACCCTAACACTAAGTTGGAAATCCTCAACCAATATTTAGGTGGTTAGAAACACAAGAAAGATAGGTTAAGGCCATGTTTGGTGGATCTCAATTTTATTTAGTGGTATTGCCTCGATGAAATAAACACTAAATATTCATTCTTTTCTTTGCTTTTTATTGTTTTTCTAATATTTTTTTTGTTTTTCATTCTTTTCATCATTTTTTTTTCAACATAACACAACTAGCATACATCCATGAACTTTATTGAGGAGGCATTATTAGGGATTGGTGGTACTCAAGAGACATTGGGTGGCGTATTTGGTGGAAGTGCCTACTCACGGCACCGGGAAAGACGGATAGGACGGTGTATTTCTAACCATGACATCAATACCCTCGTTCAGCTGAGGATTCCATAGAGAATGGTCGTAACCATCCACCTTAGCCCTAGTTTTATGAAAACTCACTCTCTGCATATTTATCTTATTCGGTGGCTCCCGAAATTTCGGACAAAAATGTATACGCGGGAACCAAGAGTGAAAACAATGTCTAAAGTCAAAGTATCATCACCTAATTATCTAGGATTCTAGATTCCTTGCACTAATCTTAGAGCACCAGTACACTCTACTCTCAT
The DNA here is from genome assembly GCA_037157565.1 of Thalassia testudinum. Classification (NCBI taxonomy): domain Eukaryota; kingdom Viridiplantae; phylum Streptophyta; class Magnoliopsida; order Alismatales; family Hydrocharitaceae; genus Thalassia; species Thalassia testudinum. The sequence continues at coordinate 34,312,539 of JAZHRO010000003.1, forward strand.
CTCACACTATTTGGTGGATTTTTGGAAGAAAATCTGCCAGACTCCCAAAATACTATTCAGGGGTTCAGGAGAAGAAGCACTGCTTCTTCTCGATAGACTAAAGATGTTTATCAACCTTCACCGTGAATCCATTGCAAATTCTACGTGTGTGTGAAAAGTTGTACTAGATTCTAGATTATAGGAATCAACTAGAGGATAAAATCCCTAATGCATTCTCTTAATAAAATAATATTATTCATGAATGCAATAAATATATATGCTATAGACATGTAACCTCGCATAATTTATACTTTGTAAATTTTCGGTATCGGGTTACAATTAGCTTGACCCTAAATTTAGAACAAAAGGTAGGCAGGTGAGTCGGAAATGGCTGTTGCGGACGATTTCTACCTCCAATGCAAGCATTGGAGGTGGAGTCGGTTGTTCTTTTATTTAAGGTCCTAAAGTACGTTTTACATGCAGCTCTGAGGTTTTCCTAAGTGTTGGCAAAAAAATTTTTCAGTTTTTGCTGTATCTACCCCCCCATGCCTAATTTCTTGCATGTCCTCATGCATGAATATAAAAGAAAATAAATGTTGTATGGAGAGAATGGGTAGAAATCACCTATAATTGCTCTTGAAATTATATTTAGCACCGGCCAACCTGTTAATATGCAATATACAAAAGGGAAATATGCTAAAACAAAAATATGCTATGTATAAAAATGGTTATGTATAGATGATGGTGAAATGTGGGATATATGCTATATATATGTGCTGAGTTTAATGCCTCCAGCTGGGCGAGCACTCAATCACACGCCCTCACTAAGATGAACAGTCTCGTCAGGTGGAGGAGGTTCTTGGGCCAAAAATGGCTTGTGGTGCTGGCCATTTACCGTGAATATATGCCAAGATTTTAGGTCCTTGATCTAGACTGCCCGATTAGGATATGGCAGTATCACAACATATGGACCAGTCCACTTGGACTTGAGCTTCCCCGCGAATAGTTTTAGCCGTGAATCAGACAACCAGACTTGCTGGTTGGGCGTGAATACTTTCCTCCAGATGTGGTGGTCATGAAAGGCCTTGGTCATGTCCTTATATATTAATGCATTCTCATAGGCCTCCCGTCGGATTTCTTCTAATTCGCTGAGCTGGAGTTTCCATTCTCAACCCCTAGCATCGAGTTCAATGTTGCATTTTCGCACTGCCCAAAAGGCGCGGTGTTCCAGCCCTACAGGAAGGTGACAGGCCTTGCCATACACCGTGCGATATGGTGACATTCCGAGTGGGGCTTTGTATGCAGTCCAATATGCCTAGAGTGCATCGATTAATTTGTCGGACCAGTCCTTCTTGTCTGGTCTAACCATCTTCTGGAGAATCAACTTGATCTGACAGTTAGACACTTCAACCTGCCCATTAGTCTGCGGGTGATACAGGATGGCTATGCGGTGATGTACCCCATATTTCTTTAATAACGACCTGAAATGAGCGTGGATGAAGTGGCTTCCCCCGTCGTTAATCAGAGCGCAGGGTATTTCGAATCTCGAGAAAATATTCTACCATACGAAAGAAATAACGATCTTGTGGTCAGCCCGTCTAGCTGGGATGGCCTTGACTCACTTTGAGACATAATCAACGGTTAGCAATATGTACTCGAAGCCATGAGAGTTTGGAAAAGGGCCCATAAAATCGATGAGACAGACGTTAAACACTTCTACGACCATGATGGGTTGAGTGGCATCATGTCTCTCCAAGTCATAGAACCGACTGACTGGCATCGTTTGCAGTGTTGGGTGTATTCATTTGTATCTCTGAAGATGGTTGGCCAGAAAAATCCTGACTGCAAAATTTTTGCAGTGGTTTTCCGTCATGAGAAATGGCCACCACACGCATCATTGTGGCAGAAAGATAACACACTGGGGATCTCAGAGTTTAGGATGCATCTTCGGATAACCTGGTCCGCTCCAATGCGAAAGAGCAGTGGGTCATCCTAGAGGTAGTATTTGGCCTCTGTAATGAATTTGAGCTTCTGGTCCTTGGATAGGTTCACGGGAATTTTACCTGCGGTAAGGTAGTTCGCGAAAAACGCATACTAAGGGAACTCAACAGAATGAACAGCCAAAAGAGATTCATCCGGAAATTGTTCATGGATAGGTACGGAATGACGAATGTGATTTGGGTCCAATCTGGATAGGTGATCTGCCACAACATTTTGTTTTTCGACTTTGTCGTAGATTTCGATATCAAATTTCTATAATAGAAGGATCCATCTAATGAGCCGTGGTTTGGCATCCTTCTTTTCCAACAAATGCCAGAGGGCGGAGTGGTCAGTGAAAATGATGACCTTGGACCCTAATAAATATGATTTGAATTTCTCCAGCCCGAATACTACCACTAGCAGTTCCTTTTCGGTGACAGTGTAATTGCGCTGAGCCTCTTTCAGTGTCTTGCTAGCATAGTATATGGCGAAGGGTTGTTTCTCCCGATGCTTGCCTAAAATAGCACCGATGGTAAAATCAGAAGCATCGCACATCATTTCGAAATCAAGCGACCAATCAGGTGGTTGGAGAATCGGGGAGTCGGAAACAACGCTTCGTAAAGTCTCGAAGGCGCTCAGACACGTGGTATCAAATTCAAATGGGACATCAGTAACCTGGAGATTCGTCAAAGGCCGTGCAATTTTTGAGAAATCGCGTATAAATCTTCGATAGAACCAACATGACCCAAGAATGATCAAATCTGCTTAACCGACCTAGGTGGCGGTAAGTGGGAGATAATCTCTGATTTAGCCTGGTCGACCTCCAGTCCGTTCTTGGAGATCCTATGCCCTAGTACTATGCCATCCCTCACCATGAAATGGCTTTTCTCCCAGGATAGTACTAGGCTTACCTCAATACACCATTTCAGGATCTTGGTGAGGTTATCAAGACAAGAGGCGAAATCATCTCCAAAAACGAAGTTGTCCATGAACACCTCCACATAATCCCTGATCATGTGAGAAAAGATGGCCATCATACAACGCTGAAATGTCACTAGTGCGTTGTAGAGGTCAAAGGGCATCCGCTTGAAAGCGAATGTTCCGAAGGGGCATGTGAATGTGATCTTGTCTTGATCTTCCAGGCTAATCGCTACCTGATTATACCCGGAGTATCCATCCAGAAAGCAGAAGAAACTACATCTGGCTAACCATTCCAAGATTTGGTCAATGAATGGCAAAGGAAAGTGATCCTTCTGGGTAGCCGTGTTCAGTTTCCTGTAGTCGATGTAGACCCACCAAGATGTCGCAGTGTGGGTCGAGATGGATTCTCCCTTATCATTCTTCATGGCAGTGAGTCCTACTTGCTTGGGCACTATCTGAATCGGACTCACCCACTGGCTGTCTGAGATTGGATATACAATGCCTGCATCCAGCCATTTGATGATCTCCTTTTTAACAACCTCTAGCATATTTGGGTTTAGCCATCTTTGAGGTTGTCTTGAAGGTTTCACCCCCTCATCCATGTAAATGTGATGAGTGCAATGCGAGGGACGAATACCGCGGAGATCAGCAATACTCCACCCGATAGCAGCCTTATGGTCTTGAAGCGTAGAAATCAATTCATGCTCTTGCTCTTGGGTTAAGTGGGCATTGATAATGATTGGATATGTTTCACTTTCACCCAAGAACACGTACTTGAGTGAGTCAGGTAAGGGCTTCAATTCTATCACGACTGGGTCAGAATCAGATATGAGAGTGGGAGGAGCAGAATCGAGGGTGGGAATCAGCTGATCCATGTGCACGTGAATTCTCACTGAGTTGCTCCCTGTGAAATTGATTGTGACTGCGTTAACAGGAAACCTGTTAGTTGTAGTCACGCCTTTCTACAATAACAGGGGCCATTTGGTAATATATGGATTGGGATAGCTGGATTCGGGGGTGCTGTGGTCAGAAGCACACCCTAAACAATCTGATCCTCAGGGAGATATGTGCAATGTAGTGGTTCTAGTCCCGTGTGGATTGAGGTTTAAGAACCCTGATAGTGTAGACGAATGACACATTGGGTCCTCACAAAGGAGCCCAATGTTACCACAGTATGCCAAATCTTCGTCTTCACCATCATCCTCTATTCGATCACAGTCAAAGTTCTTTGCTGCCTTGAATATGTCTTGTCGAAGTTGTTCATTGCCTAGGGCAATCTCCATACACCTGGAAGCACAATCGATGTTCTCTCGGGCTGTCGCCAGAAATGGGCGACCCAAAATAATTGGTGCATCTCGGAGATTAGGAGGAACTTCCATATCGAGAACGAAAAAATCTGTAGGAAAACACAACCCGCGGATTTCACGATCACGTTCTCAACCACCCCCCTCATTGTTTTGACCGATCTATCAACCAGCTGAATCGTAACCAAGGTGGGTTTCAACTCCCCAAATCGAAATCGATCAAATATAGCGGTGGGAGTTAGGTTGATAGACGAACCCAAATCTAGAAGGGCCCGATCAAATGGAGAATCCTGCAAGAAGCAGGATATGAGTGGGGTACCGAGGTCTTTCTTCTTTGGCAGCAAGTCTGCTAGAATCACGATGCTAGCCTCTTCCGACAGTACCACCTGTCGTCCAATTCTTGGCTATCGCTTCGAGGTACAATAGTCCTTGAAGAATGTGATCGATTGCCTCGAGTAGGGGGACCTGATGTAAACACATTTACACTACTTAAAATGTCTATTTATGCATGTTCTTAAGCATAGGATTGCATTTCATGATATAAATATTGCATTACATGCATCATCTTGCATTTAGAGTAGTTTGAATAAAATGGAGGTTAATTGTCTCCTTTTATGTGCTTGGACAGGGCAAATATTTTATCGGGGCCTCGGATCAAAGATCCAACCGTATGGATATGATCAGGGCGACGATTGGAGTTCAACGACTCCAAGATCGCCCTAATCAGGCATCCGTAGCATCAGATAGAGACCGGGGAACCCTAGAAGATCAAGGGCCAGGATGGTGTAAATCCGCACTTCAGATGGCAAATCCGACCACACGGATGAATTCGGATCGACGATCGCAGCCCAAGGACATAAAAATCGAGTCAATCCGACATCCGTGGCACCATCTACAACTTCCAGAAGATGGACGGCCAAGATGGCGCCACGTGGCGCCATCTCAGCCGCCCAATCGGCCGCATGCATCTTGTGAAGACCGCGCACCGTCTCCTCTCCGTCGTTGGATCTCGATCCAACAGCTGCGGTCGCTCGCGCTTAAAAGCGTCCGCGCGACCATTTCGCCCGCGTAGCGCAGCGGCGACGCAGCTGCGGGCGAAGCGGAGGTCGCGGGTTCGAGCTGCGGTGAGGGGGTGGAAGGCGCGGGCGAGCGGGCGCGGACGAGCGTCAGATGAAGATCCAACGGCTGCGCGCGCTCAATCAGGACGACGCGCGATTGGACGCCGGGCGTAACGCGCGATCACATGCGGGCGGTGCGCTACGCAGCGGGCGCGGACGCGATCTAAGCCGTCCGATCTCGCGATCGGATGGCTGAAAATCAAGCGACATGCGTAGGCGTTACGCGCGTGGCCAGCCGAGCAGGCGCGCGTGGGCGCGGCGGCGACGGCGACGTCGGGGCTTTAGCGACGGTTTTATCCGTCACTAAAGACCCCTTATTTATTATTTTGAAGATGTAATGTCCATTTTGCCGCCACTCCTTGCAACTATAAAAGGAGACCCCCTCCATACGAAATTTGCATCCCTTCCTTCTCCTCTCTACCTCTCAAAAGCTCAAGAGAAGCTTGTCCCACACCCGGGATGCTTCTCGCGAGATAAAGTCCAAATTTTTGTCCCCCTTCGGAAGTGGATCCCGCGACGACGACGGCGTGCTGCTTCGTTCCCATTCTTCTGCTTCGTCCTCCTTCGTCCCGCTTCGTTCTCCTTCGTCCAGGCGTCGTTCCGTCCGGCTCGTCCTCCAAGCAACCGTCGAGGAGGATTCTCTCTCCCTATTCTTTTTACTGCTTTCTAGTATAGATTTACTGCTTTCTAGAGTAGTCTATTCGTCCTCCGAGCGATCATCGAGGAGGACATTTCTCCCTCCATTCTTTTATTGCTTTCTAGAGTAATTGTTTTATGTTTTCTAGTTGTAACGAACGAACTCTTTTATGATAAATTCCTTGTCTATTCTACATCTCATTTTGATTTCCATGTATAGTATTCTTTCTCTCTCTCTTACTCCCTCTCTCTCTTTTATTTGTTGTAGATACTTAGATAGTTTAAATTGAATTTCTTCGTGACAAAATAAAAAGAAACGCGAAGTTTTTAAATCAAACGTTCGCCTCCCTCTGTTCGACCCGGAATTTTAATTTCGGTATAAATTTTATTTGTTGAACACGAATCCTTCGCTTTCGAACTACAACGATAGGTTTTCCAAAACCGAACACGTTAGCGTAGCTTCGTAGCACGTTTAACATTTTGGCGCCGTTGCCGGGGAGGCAACGCTCTTTGATTTCTCTTCGCATTTTGTAACTTACAAATCATTTACCTCACTTTTCTCCATTCTTATTGTAATTGCAGGTACTCTTTTGAGACAGGCAAAAGCGGTAGATCGGAGTAAAGTGCTGTGGAAGGTTTTGTAAGTTATCCCCCACCTCCCACCCATTAGATTTTATTTCATCACATAATAATTCAAACATCAATCAACCTAGGTGTTCTTATAAACTCTAAGGTCAGATTGTTTGTTGTTTGACATCCATACTCACTCCAACCCCCACATTAAAAAAATAAAAAAAAATAAAAAAAATAAACAAAATCTCACAGAGGTACACAACCTCATTTGATTTTCTAACTCAACCGGTAAACCGATCTTAGGAGCCGGTACACACATCCAAACACATAATTGAGTAGAAATCAGATTAGGTAATCATTTGTGTGCCTAATTAAGTGGTGCATCAGGCCAGTTGTTTGAGTTGTTTGGGCTGCACCACTTCAAATAAAATCAACTCATCAAGTAGCTGCCAATTAGGTTCAACTCTTAGGGATTTACCAGGCACTCCACATTCTTTTTAAACTTTAAAGGAAAACATCTTCACCTGTGCTTGTAAAACTTGGTGTGCAAACGAAACTTGATTGAAAACACCTAAAGTTGAATCCTAAAAGCTACTAAGCAAGATTTGAATCTTAAAATTCACCACATCAAAAACAATCTTGCTTGAAAATCATTGGTTGTGCACTCACACACAAATCAATCAATTATTAAGGGCACAACCCATTTAAAGGGCCCGTCACATTCCAAAGCACATTCAAACCTAGCCCTAAATAAAACAAAGTAGACGTTGGCCTTAAGGATTGGACTCGCTCTTCAGAACCCAGAATGAGATTATTTTCGATTAGTCTGTTTCTACTGTTCAATCTGATGTCTAGCTAGGGGAGCAGAGTCAAACGATAGCGGCTGGGGGGTACACTAGGAACCGGAGGCGCAAGCCGAAGGAAGAACCTTCTCCCCAGTCCCTCCTTCTAACTGGTTGGATTGAACAGACAGAAGTAGATCAAATCGTTCCTTTATCTCAAGACGGGTTTTGGGAGTCTGTAGGTCTGTAGGCTAACCCATTTAAGGACAGGTTTGATTGTTTGTATTGCAGGGAACCTTTCTTCCTCCCGTGTCTCATGAATCCTTCCACATATTTCACGCATTCCCGCTCTTTCACTCCTGTCATGAATTATCCGCAACATGACGATTATCCCGACTCGTATTGTAATCAACCATCGGTTAGTTGGGATAATTCGGATTGGGGATACAATTCCAGACCTCCGTGTTTAGGGTCTAACCCTGAACAGTTTGATTCTGATTTCTATCCTTCTCAGAGCTACATCGATTATAGATCGTCCTCCTTTCATGAACAACCTAATACGATCTACAATCAAGAAGGATACACCGATCCTTACCCATCCTCTGATTTCACTGCCTTTAGGTCATCACCATCCTTTGAACATTCTGAAATGACCTATTTTCAGAAAGGGTATAACGAATCTCAATTCGTTAATTCCTCTGCTTTGATGTCAAACCCGCCCAATCCTGAACCAACTCATTTGGTTCAGGTTAATCAGGTTCAAGATAAGGTTCTGGCTAACTTGAGAAATATCATACAATCTTTAGAAGTTCAGCCAATACCTTGCATTGAGAGATTGGAGCCCTTGATTGAAATGATTGATGATTTAAACAAGTCTTTGTTGGATTGGCTCCAGGACGTTAATGATAAGAACCCGGGTGAGTTTCTACTTGGGAAATTAGCGAAATTGAGGATGAGGTTCGTGGTTGCTTTGGTTCAATCTTGGGATGATTCCCAGGATGAACCCTCTTCAGGAAAGCCAAAGACAGAACCCGCTCAGGCACCTGTTGGGGGGAACACGTATTACGAGGCTGACCGGATTGAATTAAAGCAACCAATTAAGGATGATCTGATTTCTTCACCTGAGATCCCTGAGCCAGGTTACGAGAAAACGTATGTCTCCTGGGAACACAAAGTGACAACTGATTTTGGGACATACATTGATACGGATCCTGATTTCTTTGATGGTGAAGATTCAAGTTGCGAAGTCTCACACGAGTTTTCAGAACACGATTTTTGTGAGACGATTGGGCCTGAGGAATCTGATAGATCATTTGGTAGCCCAATAACTGAGGAAACTGATCTTATTAGGGCACACATTACGGATCCAGAATCGCATTTTCTGGAAGAATCAGTTCAATGCCCTGATTATCAGTTACACCCTGTTGAGCTTATTGATGATTCTAATTCTGAGATAATTAGACCCAAGTCAATTTTGATTCTGCCACATCATTTTGACTTGGAGATTTCAGACGGGGTGATGAATATACAAGAGGTCTTGGAATTTGATACACTTAATGAGGAGGATAGGAGCAGGGAAGTTCTGATTTGGGAAGTCAATTTTGGAGGAAATAGAAGATTGAGTCGAAGGGTTCCTTTTAAGCTGAAACCATCAAATCAGAACCCTTACGACATTCCTTTCGAGGATGTCAAACTCAAGCACACTTTTAACGATTATCCTTTTGAGCTTCAATTCTTTGTAACCCGACATTTTGGCCTTGGGTTGCATCCTCACAAATCGCAGGCCCGACCCCGCTTGCATTCTGATTTTAGGTTTTGGGTAATTTTTATCCAGAACCTAAGATATTCTCGATTATGGGGGATGGGTCTGCACCACAATCTGGTCCACATCTGTGGACCTCTGTTGACAGGTCGAAGGATTCTTCTGTTTATTCTAATTTTGACCTGCACTTCTGAATTCTTCATTTCTTTTCTTTGTATAGTGTGCCTAGCTGAAGGCACTAAACTCAGCACATATACAGTTCTTTTTCATTTTCATCTCGGAGCGACCCGATATCCACGCAATTCAGGTGCTTTCTATGCTTTTCCACTATGTTTTATGTCTTTTTAATACAATGAGGACATTGCATTTGATAGGCATGGGGGGGTGGATATTTATCTTTGAATTCATTCGTCAGCTCCGTAGATTTGTTTTATTTTATAAAAAAAAAATAAATAAATAAATAAATCAAAATTAGGAAAGAGAATTTGGGTTTAAGAAAATTTTCGATCTTAAGAAATACTATATTATGGTTTGAACACAAAGACCCTTCAGGTCTTTGGACTTAATCAGCCTATGTATCCACTAAAATGTGGATTTATTTTTTGAGTTCTCGCCAACCTGAATTTTATTATAATTGGAGTAAATAAGTTTGGGTGATAAGTACACGACTTGTCAACCCGCCCTCTGATTTAAGGGAATTTTGAGTTTTAAGCATCTACACACTTTCTTTGCACTGACTCGTTGTTGGGCGATTTTAACGGAAATTGGGTAGCTAATGAACCTTCTAGGGTGATATGGCTGGCAAGTTATCGTGGGTAACAGCCCATAGGTAGGTTGTCCAGAGCCCAGTCACTGGACCTTTCTCTTTTTCCTGCCTTTAGGTAAATCTTAGACCAGGGAAGCCACCTACTTAAAAGAAAAAAAAAAAAAAAATCAAAAAGGAGAAAAGAACAAAAAGAAATAAGCTGGCAAGTTGTCGGTGGTAACAGCTCATCGACCGGTTGTCCAGAACCCAGCTCAGAAAATGCACTAAAAATTTCCAAAACACTTAGGAAGAAGTGGAGAAGTAAAATAAACCGGGGAGATATACACTGGATTCACCCTTGTGTTGACCCCGTTAAAAAATAAAAGTAGGGAGAAAGCTACCAGTTGTAAAGATACACCTTTAGGCAGAATTCTTTTTGAGGTCACCTAGAGGCGTAAAAATCCGAAGTCCGTTCTAATTGCCGGTCAACGAGTCTATCACAATCACAATAAGATGCTTAAAACTTAGGATTCTCAGCAAATCTTGGGTGAGTTGAATGGCCGTAGAAAGCCACTCTTAAACCCTAAAAGTTGAAAATCCAAAAAAAAAAAAAAAAAAAAAATAGAAAAGAGTAAAAAGAGAAAAAGAAATGTTTCTTTGAATAAGGCGAGGCTTGAGGCGGTCTGCATTTTGGCTGATACCCGGGTACTGTTGTGTCTTTGAAAGTTCAGTTCCTAAGTAGACAATTTCTTAATGATTGAAAATAACTCAGGTCCAAATAATCTAACCTAATTCTTTTATAAATAGCATATAGTTTTTGCTAGGGACTAGCAAAAGATAGGCATGAGGGTATGATGTAAACACATTTACACTACTTAAAATGTCTATTTACGCATGTTCTTAAGCATAGGATTGCATTTCATGATATAAATATTGCATTACATGCATCATCTTGCATTTAGAGTAGTTTGAATAAAATGGAGGTTAATTATCTCCTTTTATGTGCTTGGACAGGGCAAATATTTTATCGGGGCCTCGGATCAAAGATCCAACCGTATGGATATGATCAGGGCGACGATTGGAGTTCAACGACTCCAAGATCGCCCTAATCAGGCATCCGTAGCATCAGATAGAGACCGGGGAACCCTAGAAGATCAAGGGCCAGGATGGTGTAAATCCGCACTTCAGATGGCAAATCCGACCACACGGATGAATTCGGATCGACGATCGCAGCCCAAGGACACAAAAATCGAGTCAATCCGACATCCGTGGCACCATCTACAACTTCCAGAAGATGGACGGCCAAGATGGCGCCACGTGGCGCCATCTCAGCCGCCCAATCGGCCGCATGCATCTTGTGAAGACCGCGCACCGTCTCCTCTCCGCCGTTGGATCTCGATCCAACGGCTGCGGTCGCTCGTGCTTAAAAGCGTCCGCGCGACCATTTCGCCCGCGTAGCGCAGCGGCGACGCAGCTGCGGGCGAAGCGGAGGTCGCGGGTTCGAGCCGCGGTGAGGGGGTGGAAGGCGCGGGTGAGCGGGCGCGGACGAGCGTCAGATGAAGATCCAACGGCTGCGCACGCTCAATCAGGACGACGCGCGATTGGACGCCGGGCGTAACGCGCGACCACATGCGGGCGATGCGCTACGCAGCGGGCGCGGACGCGATCTAAGCCGTCCGATCTCGGGATCGGACGGCTGAAAATCAAGCGACATGCGTAGGCGTTACACGCGCGGCCAGCCGAGCGGGCGCGCGTGGGCGCGGCGGCGACGGCGACGTCGGGGCTTTAGCGACGGTTTTATCCGTCACTAAAGACCCCTTATTTATTATTTTGAAGATGTAATGTCCATTTTGCCCCCACTCCTTGCAACTATAAAAGGAGACCCCCTCCATACGAAATTTGCATCCCTTCCTTCTCCTCTCTACCTCTCCAAAGCTCAAGAGAAGCTTATCCCACACCCGGGATGCTTCTCGCGAGATAAAGTCCAAATTTCCGTCCCCCTTCGGAAGTGGATCCCGCGACGACGACGGCGTGCTGCTTCGTTCCCATTCTTCTGCTTCGTCCTCCTTCGTCCCGCTTCGTTCTCCTTCGTCCAGGCGTCGTTCCGTCCGGCTCGTCCTCCAAGCAACCGTCGAGGAGGATTCTCTCTCCCTATTCTTTTTACTGCTTTCTAGTATAGATTTACTACTTTCTAGAGTAGTCTATTCGTCCTCCGAGCGATCGTCGAGGAGGACATTTCTCCCTCCATTCTTTTAATGCTTTCTAGAGTAATTATTTTATGTTTTCTAGTTGTAACGAACGAACTCTTTTATGATAAATTCCTTGTCTATTCTACATCTCATTTTGATTTCCATGTATAGTATTCTTTCTCTCTCTCTTACTCCCTCTCTCTCTTTTATTTGTTGTAGATACTTAGATAGTTTAAATTGAATTTCTTCGTGACAAAATAAAAAGAAACGCGAAGTTTTTAAATCAAACGTTCGCCTCCCTGTGTTCGACCCGGAATTTTAATTTCGGTATAAATTTTATTTGTTGAACACGAATCCTTCGCTTTCGAACTACAATGACAGGTTTTCCAAAATCGAACACGTTAGCGTAGCTTCGTAACCGTTCAACAGGACCTGAATATGTACTTCCTTAAACATCGATTTTAGGTCCTCGAAATTCAGTGTGTCTTATTTTCATCCTCAATTTTGTGTCAGAGCCTCAGGTAAGGGATGGGAATTTCAGGGTTAAGTAGCCTCTTAACCTTATCTATCGCAGGTGGCTCCTGAGATGATGGAGTCGAACTCACTTGCGGCGAAGGGTGGGAAAAATTAGGACCCACCTGCCTAGGTGGTGGGTCGAATGTCTTCCTTCCACTTTGCAAAGAGATAGTGAGTGCATCAGTGATGAGAGCCTCATCATGAGCTATAACTAGCACATTTTGACCCAATAAAGAAGATAAAAGCTCCTACATAACCTAGAAGAAGGCTTAACTGAAGGAATAAGTGCTCTGAGAAGAAAACATGAAATAAAGGTTAAAACTGCAATTTTACCATTGCAGCACATAAATGGGATTTCTCAGAGGCAAAACATAGGTCAAATGGGCTAAATGAGATAAAAAGTGGGTTAAGTGAATCAGAAATGGGTTTATGTGCAATCTAGGAATTAAATGACATTTGGTAACCCTAAAACAGATCCACTTAAATTAACAAGGTTCCGATCAGGATAAAAATAAAGTAAACCCTCTAAAAATCATGTAAAAATACTCCTTAGGGTTTAGAATACTTAATGTGGCCTTTGGAACCTAGTTTGACCTAGATTAGGGTCCTAGCTCTTCAATTAACCTAATTTGGGTTTTTATGCAAAATGTCCATTCAAACGAGGTAAAACCTAAAACCCAACTTCACCATTGGATTCCTTATGTCCAAATTAGGTTTATACCAAAATTTGGACCCAAGGGGAGGTCATCTTGACCTACTTTCCAATTTAGTACACCCAAATCATAATTTGGTCCCTATCTTTTGAATATCTTTGCAGAAAGCCCCCTAAGTTCCTCGCCACCTTTGCAATCAGGTCCTACCGCCATTGTTAGGGCAGAACCGATCTCCGGCGAGGTTTAGAGAGGGATTCCTCCCAAATCCCTCAGAGATTCCCTCCCAGAAATGGAAGGGAGATTCTCTGAGGAATCCCCTTCCTTCTAACGCCAATTACAATCTCTGGTGTAAACCCAATCTCTCGTGCGAACGCATGAGAGATTTGGGTATCCACCCTCTTTCCATCTCCAGCAAGCCGACAAAGATTGAGTGCACGATCTCCACGTGCTAGAAGGTTCGGCCAACACCTATAAAAGGTTCCCCAGACCCGGCCGCAAATCCTCAACTTGATTTGGCCGAGTTTCCACCTCCAATTCATCTCCTCCTGTCCAGCCAAAGTTCCCAGCAAGCTCCGGCGAGCCCCCCTCCCCTCCTTCTTTGCTCTGCCACAAAACCAGTGGCAGAGTTATCTTCCTGACTCTCCTCCGCGTCGCGCAGTACCCACGCACGCCGCCTCAGCCCCGTTGTTGCCGTCGTTCTCCCCCACTGGGCAGCATCTTCTCCAGCGACAGCAGGTACAGCTGTCCGCCCTCCATCCTCCTTCGTCCCTACAATTAGGTTAGAACTATTCCTCGTAGTCCCCTCTCTCTTTTCCCCCTGCTATCTCATCTAATCGACCCTCGACCGACGCCGACCACCCTCATCTTCCACATCACCGATCGACCTCCAGCAAATCGCTCCCACCACTCCGCCCCTCCACACAGCTCGCCAACCCTCTCGTAAGCTCTGCCTCACCACCAGGAGAAACTTCCGCCCATCCATCATCCTTCTACACCTCCACCACAGTCCCCCAAACAACCCCACACTTCCGGCCACAGGTTGACCTAGGCACGCACGCCTAGGCCATCCTGCAGCCTGCAGCACCACGCATCATCTTCGTTGTGCCATAGCGAAGGTGCCCAGCTAGTCTGATTGGGCCAATAGGCCGTGCTTGTGTATGACAGGTTGGAGCTCCTGCCGCCATTGCCGGTTGAAGCAGCAAGCAGCTTCGCAGCGGCTCCAGGTGTCAGATCTCCCAGGCCCCAGGCACAGCAGGCTCGCGCAGGTGTTGCGAAGCGATCAGGGCCAACAAGTCGCGCTGCGAAGCTCCCAGCCTTGGCCATAGCACGAAGATTGCTTTGCGGGCACGCATGGAATTGGGACAGATCAGATAGTCCCACATCATGGAAACGCAACGCGCAGGTATGGTTTAAATTATTTTTGTGTTTTATTCTTACTGCCTTCGAAAGCACAGGGGTGAGGTCCCTCACCTGACCCACGCCTGCCTCATCCGCGGTTTCACCTCACAGATCTGGCGGGATTCGACTCGACCCAAACCAATGCACTCCTCGCGCATCACCCACCTGCAGGTGCGCCTGGTCCCAGGTGCAGATCCGACCCGATTACCCGTGTGGCTCTGGGAGAGCATCCTTGAGTAATTTGCAGAGAAAGAGAGAGACGTTTGGGTAGAGGGACTGGGGTAGGTTTTGCATTGGCTGTAGTTTGCACAGGAAAGAAGGAGCAGAGGAAGAAGCGAACACTTAGCCACTGCAGCAAGGGAAGAAAAGAAGGAAGAAGAGGCTGTGTAGCAGAGAAAGGAGAAGCTTTCGTAGAGAAACAAGGACAAGGAAGAAGACCAAGGAAGGAGGAAACTTCGAAGGAAAGCACAAGGAACTCTGAAGAAAAGAAGCTGAGCAAGGCAGAGATCAGAGAGAAGGAAGGACTGCAGAAAAGACAAAAAGAAAAGGAAGACAGGGGAGAAACAAAGGCAGGAAGAAGAAGTCTTCGTAGGAAAAGAGAAGAAAAGAGAAAGAAGTGCAACGAAGAAGAAGAAGACAGAAGAGAAAGAAGATTACATTTAAGACGTCTGATATAGAAATCAGACATCCAATTCTATTTTCTTTTACAAATTCTTTTTATAACTCTCTCTCGTCGAATCAATTATTTTCATTTACGAGTTGTATTCTTTGGTTTTGAAAGTACTGAGCTTGCTCCTTGTGTTCGACCTCGGAGACTCCAGTTTTTCGAGTAATAAAATTCTCTATATTTGTTTGAACGTTTTGTCGGTTATACTACAACGTAATATTCTCTTTAAAACCCGCACAAAAGCGTACGAACAATCAACTTGCTGTTCATGAGGTGGTGGGGGAGCGGAAGGGGCAGAATATGCAGGATTTTGGAAAGGCGGCTGGCCTTGCGCATAGCCTGGTGGTGCAAGAGGCACCTGTAGTATGGCGTGTGCCTATCCTTGGGTGCCTAATACCTAGGCGAGGCACCCTGGTTCTGCACATATCGTGGATTCGGGATGGGTTGGGAGGGCAAGGCTCCCTGAGTCCTATGCTCCTACAATAGCTGGTTCTGCGTGTTCTGTATGGTCTAAATTTGATCAGCCATCGCCTTCATAATCTGCAAGCTATCTTGTGTAGACTTCCTCATCGATTCTTCCAGCTCCTCTTCCAATGCCTCCAAAGGGTCGGCCCGCTTTGGAGGGTGGTTGGCAGCTTGGTGCAGCAACTGGTATAACGAGCAGGGTTGCTGCTGTTGAGGTGGGAATGGCTGCTGCCTAGGATACTTGTTTTGTGCATTCCCGTATTGCCTGGTCTGTTAGTGTGGATCTTGATGTGGTCTCTATGAATTGCCAGACCAGGAGAAGTTCGGATGCTGGCGCCAACCAAGGTTATACGTCTCTGAGTATGGGTTATTACGCCCGTATCCTTGGATAGCGCTAACGTCCTCGTTGGCCGAAGATGTCTGAGTTGTATATCCGTCAAGGGGATACGCATTATAATTTGCGAGTGGTGCGTAACCCTGGTCATAAGGTGCTAGATCTGGATTATCTACGGGATCCTGATATGCGAGATCTCGTAAATATGGAGAAGATGCATCTCGAGTGAGTAGATTAACTCGAGCAGGTGGGGCTCGGGGAGCATAGGAGGATCTTGTGGTGACAGAGCTCGAGTCGGATTGACCTTGACTGATCTGGTCAATCTTCTTCTCAATTAGGTTCATTCTATCCAGCTACTTGACGATGATATCCATGTCGGCTCGAATAGATTTGGTGTGAGCCTCGTGGACACCAACCCGCTGTTCACCAGGCCGCTGGAACTGGTTCATAGTTGCGGCATTCATCGAGTTCTCCGCTAATGATTCGAACAACTCAAATGTGCTGTTCTCATCTTTTGCGAGAAAATTCCCGCCGTCAGATGCATCGGCTAGATATCGATGTGTGTCATCCAGCCAATGGTAAAAAATCTGAGCTAAGTGCCATCTGGGTATACCATGATGTGGCCATTTTCGGAGAAGGTCGTGAAATATGTCCCATGCTTCGTGTAATTTCTCCCCAGCTCCCTAGGAGAAAGTCATGATTGCGCATCGCATTGCATTTGTTTGACCGATTGGGAAGAACTTTTGCAGGAATTCACGTCATAATTCCGGCCAGGTTCTAATTGGCTTCCCAATAGTCTTGAACCAGTATGAAGCTTTGTCCCTCAGAGAGAATGGGAAAAGCTTTATCAGAATAATCCCTAGATCGATATTCCTCGGTCGAATTATTTCAGTGAGTTGACTCAGGTCCTCAAGGTGCTGGAACGGATCTTCTCTTGAGTTCCCGTAGAAATGAGTGCTGATCAACCCAATTACATTGGGCTTGAGCTCAAAAGTGTCTCCACCTGCGGGAATTCTGACAAGAGGTGCGACGATTTGTGCGGCCGGGTCATAGAAATCCTGTAGTTGTTCTCCTCACGATAGATGCAGCATCCTATCAAGTGCCGTCAGAATGAGATCCATGCTCTGCTAATGCTGCTTCTCAGATTCGGTGACCCGGGCTTCTAGACTAGCCATCGAGTCCAGATTGTCGATATCCTAACCCGATCTAGGTCCAGGTCCAGGATTCGCCATGGTGGCTCTAGGAATGGAAGAAGTGGGGGGAGAAGATGGTCCAGGCAAGGTGACTCACCTCCTTGGGAGTGGCTCCCAAGGTCCAACCAAGTGAGGTTGAAGTGACCTCCTTCCGTGCATACACCGCCCAACCCCTGGGTTGGTGTAGCCACGCAAGACAAGGCTAAGGCTCAGTCAATCAAATGGTCCTTATGGATTAGGTGACTAGACTTTTTGTTGAAAATTTGAATTCCTGAAGATAAGTTCGTCGTTCAACTGACTGAAGGTGATTCCCGCCTCTCAAGCTAACCCAGCCAGTCTGGTTACTGGGGGACTAAGGGGAAGGTTCTTCCTTTGGCTTATGCCTCCGGTTCCACTAACCCCCGAGTTGTGGTCGTTTGACACTACCCCGCAGACTTAGTCACCATGTTTGGCAAGAGAGATTAAAAACACCCAGTAGTATGACAACGAACTCGGGTTGATTTCGTGTTTTAAAATAAGTTTTAACCCATTTTCTTCAGTGGGGTTTGTGGTGAGTGGCCCATAAGGTAACCAAGCTCACCGGCTAACTAGACTTGATTAATTCTAGGTTAGCCCAAAGTGTGGCTTCCAGTTATAACCCTAAGGATTCAACCTAAGTTGCATGCACTTCTAGGGTTTTTCCTTGTTTCAGCAGACCACAATGTAATGTTGTTCTCTAATAATAATTGGAATCTAATTAATTTGAAATTTTGAGAGTAGATTCCTTTTCTAATTAGCTTTCTAGAGGATATTTTTTTGGAATTTTTACTATTTCAACCAAATTTTTAAGGAATTTTGAATATCAGGGGGTCAGATCTGAAATTTTGACCCTTGGTCGATTTTTCGCTTTGAAACAGTATCAAATGACCTTCAAAAATTCATGAAAAATATGGAACATAAAGCCAATGAGATCAGCTTTCAAACCTCATCATTTTTAGTCAAAACAGATTTGCGGATTGCTCGAAATCTCTTTTTGAAATTTGAAAAATTTTGAATCTAGGTTAGTCTGACCCCATGCACTTCATGAATTTTTGAAACATGTATACTTAGAATCTTTTCAAAATAATGATGGAGTTTGAAAGATGGTTTGAAAATGAAGGTTTAGCCTGAATTTCAAAATTTTTCTCTTACTATTCTTTTGGTAATCGAATTTTTAAATCAAGCATGAAATCTTGCCGAAAATAAGAAGATGGTAGAAAAGCTTTTCAAAGAGGTTTGAATTTGAAATCTAAGTTTTCCACCAAAATGATTTTATTTTATTTTTTTCAAAACTTTTGCACATTTTTATTTTTTCACAAAGAATTTTTCAAACAAATTCAACGAAAATATCTTTTTTTTTCTTTGAGCTAACCTAAAATTCGAAAGGCAACTTAAAAAATTTTTTCTTTTCTTGATTTTTTTTTCACGAAAATTAGTAAAATCTTCTTATTTTTTTCATAAAAGAGATTGCAGGAAGTAGATCTAGTCCTAGGATTCAGGAAAAGAAAACCAAATCTAAGGAGAATAATGATGTGCACCTGGATTGTTTCTTTGTCATGCTCGTTGTGTGCGCAGATCCCATTCTCTTCCTGTTTCTCCTGCACATCAAAAGCAAAGCAGAGGCAAATTCATCAGTGATGTTTTAAAAGATCGAACTCAAGGAAAAAGATGTTGCCTCTTTAGCAATGCTGCCATTTGACGGAAACCGTTCTCATGCGTTTCAAAGTTCTCAGAAATCGTAATATAGTCGCGTAAAAATGTTTGTCAGAAATTAAGTTTGTAAAAATTACGAGACTTCAGTCCCGGTCATTCAACTCTGAGAGGTGTTGCTTTCAATTTTGAAATCGATCTTTTTACTGCTCTACTTCGTTTAAAAATGCACGGCAGTTTCCAATCTCCTAACTAAAACTTCACCACTTCTGTTATTAACTCAAATTACGTGCACATGCGTCAAATAAATTACGAAGGTGAATGTGTGAGTTTCTGTGCGCCTGATTCTAGTGAGGTGGTGACTATTTATGAAGAAAGCGTCTATCGTTAGATTTTCAATATCCTCAGGAAATAACATGCTGGTGCGTAATGGATAGATAGTTAAAGAGCAGGCACTTAAATCACACAAATATGATAATTATTAAGCTCATGGTGATTTCAACCACATAAAGAGATATTTATATATATATGCATTTTCATTCATTCAATGGGGGGTTGTTTGCACAAGAAATTTAGAGGAAAGCTTGTACATAAATGCTTGAAATGGAAATCTTGCTACCAAAAAATGATTGCATACAAGAATCAATGGGTGGATTTCGCAAGCATCATTGGGGGAGAAGTTAAGACTACGCTACCAAGCAGTAATAAAAGCAGTAAAAATCATGGAGAGCACAAACTAAATCTAGCAGAATAGAGGGCATTCAGGGGTGGTCCCTGATGGCCTTCGAGAGGTCGGGAGAAGTTGAGGGGCGGCCAATGTAGCTTAGGCCGACCCTTGGAGAGAGGCATGGTTGATCCAGCATCTCGGCATGATGTCCTCCATGATGGTGGTGAGCCCGTGAAGGTGGAGTAGCTCACCTAAGTGAAGGTGGGCGTGTGTAGCGCTAATGAGGTGAATTGTGCCAATGGAAGCCAATGGATGTGAATGGAATCACTTTGCCGCCCATGGGGTCTTTTTATAGACCCAATGGCTTCTCTCTAGAGAGGTGTGGAACTCTCTAGAGAGAGCCCAAGAGTGGCCGGCCACATGAGGGTAGAGGTGGTCTTTGAGATCCAAAAATTGTGGATCTCAATTTGAATGCCTCTTGGTTGCTAAATTTGGCAACCAAGAGGTGCCGCCATCTCAGGAGAGTTCTAGAAAACTATAGAGAAGTGTGTGTGTGTGAATGGGTATGTGTGTGTGTGTGTGGTCATGTTCTATGTGGCTAGGTGGCTAAGGTTAGGTCCAAAGGGGTTTGGGTAGGTGTAGGTCTTGAATTAGGGTTACAAACCTTAGTTGCTAACGTGAAAATGCAATTAAACTTAACCTAAGTTTAATTGAATGAGCGTGAACCTAATTGAGAGTGAAATAACTCAATTAGGCTGGGTTTAGGTCAATTGGACTCTCACCAAGTCCAATTGAACTTGTGTGGGTTGAGATATAAGCTCAATTGGACTCAATGAGTCCAATTGACTTAGGTGAAGGTAATTGACTTTGATCTAAGTCAATTGGGTTTGGTGAGGACCTAATTAGGTCCTTAGGTAGGTCTAGAGGTGATGTACTAGGGTTAGGACACCTTAATTTAGGTTCCTATGGGGTTGGGATTAGGTCTAGGGAGCAAGAGATCCAAGATCAAGACTTGAATCTCAAAACAGGGACTGGAGACCAGTATCAGACGTCCAATAATAGTATCAGATGACTTATACTCAAAAATCAGAAGTCCGGACTTCAGTTCTGGACATCCAATTTGAGTCAGGGGGAAATCAAGGTTCTATTTTGGGTACTCTGCAGAAATTGGACGTCTGACAAAGTGTCTGGACGTCCAATAACACTACAGAAGTGGGTTTGAGGTGTACGGGAGATGGCTAAGGGTCCTGGACATCCTATAACTTATTTGGACATCCAGATAAGAGCTGGAACTAGGGTTTTAAGGCTTCCTAGGGTGTTGTGGCCTAATCTAAGGGTGGTTAAGGCTTGGGGAGGTCTCTAGGCTATCCTAGGATTTGGATGGACCTAAGCTCTTCACATTTTACTGCTTTATTTCTACTTAATAGAATAGAAAATCTTTAACCCCCTTACATAATTATTCCTACATCTAAACTAAGCCTTCTACTCTAGCACTGCTACAACTCCCATTATTCTAAATCCAGATCTTGCTCCAGATATTTTTATTGCTTGCAATCAACAAAATGCACTTAATCAGCACATTATAACATTATTTTATGCATAGCTGAAGTAAAATAGTAAAGATGCAGATAATGCTTATGCGTGCATGAATTTCCCTAACTTATGCTATGTTCTAGCCTAATCTAGGTCAATTAAGACCTATGATTGCTGCGCAATCAAGGATTTTCTTGATCTCCCGATTTGATAGCTCAGCTAGACCATTAGTTTGGGGGTGGTAAGGAGTGCAGATTCAGTGCGACACCCCATTTTTGGCCGTGAGTGACCTGAACTGAGCGTTAGTGAAATGGGTCCCTCTGTCGGAGATTATAGCACGTGGAATCCCGAACTGTAAAAAGATGATCTGATGAATGAATTTGATAACAACTTTATGATCATTGGTTCGGGTCAGAATGGCTTCGATCCATTTGGACATGTAGTCAACAGCGAGTAGAATGTACTTGAAGCTGTCCGAAACAGGGAAGAGTCCCATAAAATCAATTCCCCACACGTTGAAGATTTCGCATACAAGAATTGGCTGTATGGGCATCATATCACGATGGCTCATGTTGCTTAAGGTCTGGCAACGAGTGCATGCCCTACAGTGATTGTATGCATCTTTGAAAATCATGGGCCAATAGAAGCCGCACTATTGGACTTTCGCTGCGGTTTTATGACTTGAGAAATGTCCACCGCATGCCTAGTCATGGTAGAAAGACAATATGTCCTAAATTTCCGCTTCCGTGACACATCATCGAATGATCTGATCAGCACCAATGCGGAAAAGATATGGGTCTTCCTAGAAGTAATACTTGGCATCGGAAAGCAATTTGCCCTTGGCCTTCGGCCAATCGGACGGGATCTGATGTGATGCCAAGTAGTTTACTATATCAGCAAACCACTGAAGCCCTGTAGTGATAGTCAGGAGGTGCTCATCAAGAAAATGTTCCGTGATGGGTCCGGAAGGGTCGATGATCTCAGAAGGAAGGTGAGACAAGTGATCAGCTACCACGTCCTGTTTTCCTACTTTATCGCGAATCTTGAGTTCAAACTCTTGCAATAGCAAGATCCAGTGGATTAATCGAGGTTTCATATCCTTCTTTGCAAGGAGATGCCTCACAGCTGTATGATCCAAGTAAATGATAACATGGGAATCCAGGAGATAAGATTTGAATTTTTCCAGGGCAAATACTATGGCTAACAGCTCTTTCTCAGTAACTATGCAGTTACGCTGAGCCTCGTCAACTATTTTGCTAGCGTAGTAGATGACCACGGGTTTCCTGTCAATTTTTTACCCATGTACCACTATTATAGCGAAATTAGATGCATCGCACATGATCTGAAAAGGTTGAGACCAATCGGGGGACTGTAGGATCAGAGCTTGGGTAACTCGATCACGAAGGTTTTCAAATGCTTGAGTGCATTCCCTGGAGATTTCAAAAGGTACATCCTTAGAAAGTAGAGTGGTTAGGGGGCGCACAATCTTTGAGAAATTAGGAATGAATCGACGGTAAAAACTGACGTGCCCTAGAAAAGATCAGATGTCCTTGATCGAGCTAGGCATAGGGAGTTTGGAAATCAAGTTCACCTTGGCTCGATCGACTTGGATGCCTTTTTCTGATATGACATGTCCCAGGACAATTCCTTCAGGCACCATGAAATGGCTCTTTTCCCAGGAAAGAACCATATTCACATTAATGCACCGCCTGAGGATTTGGACCAAGTGTAGGAGACAATCATCAAATGATTCTTCGAATACTGAAAAGTCATCCATGAAGACTTCCATATAATCACCTACCATATCTGAGAATATGGCAAGCATGCACCGCTGAAAAGTAGTGGGTGCATTGCAGAGACCGAACGGCATCCTTCGGAATGCATACATCCCGAAGGGGCAAGTGAAAGTGGTCTTTTCTTGGTCCACAGGATGGATTGCCACCTAGTTATAATCGGTGTACCTGTCCAAAAAGCAGAAGAACCTATTTCCCACTAGTTTCTCAAGGATCTGATCAATAAATGGTAGTAGGAAATGATCCTTCTTCGTGAAGGAATTGAGTCTTATGTAATCAATGCAAACTCTCCATGAGTTCGCCACACAGGTCGGTATGATTTCTCTAGTTTCAGTCCTGATCACGGTGAGTCCTACCTTCTTTGGCACAACCTGGATTGGAATCACCTACTGACTATCGGAGATCAGGTAGATGATCCCTACATCTAACCACTTGATGATCTCCTTTTTCATGACCTCCTGCAGATTAGGATTCAAATGTCTTTGCATTTCACGGGAAGGTCGTGTGCCCTCTTTGGTGTAGATATGGTGTGTGCAGTAAGAGGGGCAGATACCAGTCAAATCATTGAGAGTCCATCTAATGGCTCTATGATGTTGCTGGAGAACAGTAATCAGTTGGGATTCCTTGTCAGGTGTGAGTTTAGAGTTGATAATCACAGGAAACATCTGATTGGAACCCAAAAAGATATACTTTAGATGGTCGGGAAGAGGCTTTAGTTCTAGAACGGGGTTATCAGCAGTAGCGAGCAGTTCAGGGTGTGTGTCAGGAGCAAGAGAAGGAGTTATGGGTGTATCTAAGTTAGATTCGGACTCCTCTGATTGTGGGGTTTGATCCTCTTGCGGTTGATTGGAAGTAATCAGGTTGTCCTCAATATATGGTTCATCAACCACAGCCTTGATATCACATATCTATGCTATAACACTGCAATTAATCCCTTGTTGGGCCTTAAAGATGTCAATCTTTTGTGTTTGGTTCCCGAATTTTAGTTCAATTTGGCCCTCCTCACAATTTATAGTGGCCCTAGCAGTGGACAGAAAGGGTCTCCCTAGTATAATTGATGTATCCCAAGGGCTTTCTGGCTCATCTATATCCAAGACTACAAAATCCACTGGGAAATAGGAGTTTCATATCCTAACGATGACATCCTCAAGAACTCCTTTCGGTGACTTAATAGATTGGTCAACGAACTGCAATGTGACCTCTGTCGGTTTAAGCTCAGATTCTTCAAGATGGTTAAGGAGGGATGTACGTATTAGGTTTATGGAGGCTTCTATATCTAATAAAGATCTTTCAAATTGGGTATCACCATTGGTACAGGAAATCAGGAGAGTACCTGGGTCTTTTGCCTTAGGTGGGAGTTTGCTCAAAATTGTAGAGCTGGCTTGCTTGACAATACGACCGGACTCCCACGTTTGGTTCATGGCTTACACTTGGGTATACACATGTCTTTCAAAAATCATGCGTAAGCCAGTACGTGGCAGATTGCATCCATCAAGGGGATGTTTATATGGACCTGTTCAAAGAGCCTGACCAGATCCTCCTCAGGAGCCACGGGTTTGTTTGTCCTCTTTCCCTTGGTCAAGGCCTTAGGAAATGGAACCTTGGATGGTTCTCTAGAATAGGTCCAGGTTCTTGATCTTGAACAGGGGTATCTTGGATAACTATCCTAGGGCTTGGGTTACTACCAGGCTGAAAGTGGCTTGAATAAGGTGGGTCTTGTGTTGCTTTGCCACTACAGGTTGTTACAAAATTTAGTCTTGCCTAGTTTTGGTTTGGAGTTGGTAAATAGGTGGGTGCTGCTGAAATCCCGCATACGACGTCGAAGCTTCCTTCCCATCATGTGATGGAACAGAAAGGGCCTAATAAATCATGTGGGCTTGGCCTAGGTTTGGGTTCATAATGCGCCTTTGATTCAGCACGTTATTTGGATTCGGCAGAGGTTGAGAAGGGAGTGTGCCAGGTTGGCGGGAATTCGCCATCTGGACGAGTTGATTATGAACCTTTGTGATCTCATCCTTGTGTTGTTTTTGCATAACCGCATTCCTCTTCTGAAAGTCAGCCAGAGTCTGAAGGATAAGAACCATTTGATCTGTTTAGGTTGGCCCAGATTGATAGGTGGGGTTGGGTCAAGGCTGAGGCAGCTGATATGGACAAGGAGCTTGTGGATGGGGTTGATATGGTGCTCATTGATTCTCATTATTTCTCTCCCACAGGATGTTGGGATGATTCTGCCATCTAGGGTTATAGATGGTAGAGAATGGGTCATTCTGGTGGGCGTTAAGATCCTCACAGGTCTGAGGAACCTCAGCAATGTCAGAGTACGAGGCTTCAGAGTTCCCCCAACTATAGTAGGTCAGATCAGAGTTTCCTCTGGTCCTTGAGTCAGATGAGGGTGGATACGGGTCCATCCCCTGAGAAGATCGATGATAGATGTTATGCATAGCTTCCCTCCCAAGAGGCGGCTGTGTAAATGTGTTTTGCACAGAGGTGGCTCGCTGCAGATGTCGAGTCAGCTCATCCACCTTCTTCTCAATGATAGAGACCTTATCCAACTAACTGGACATCAATTCTAAGTCGACGGTTGCAGATAGGCCCTGCGTCTCGTGTGCTCCCCTTCGATTCGTCAATGCGTGGGCATTCGTTTGGTCGAATATGCCTATGGAGTCATTATTGATGGAGTTCTTGCACATATTCTAGAGAATCTCCCACACACTTTCCTCGTGTTGACCCATGATATTTCCTCCGTAGGTTGCATTGACGAATAATCGGATGTCTTCATGGAGTCCCTGGTAAAAAGATTGGACTTATTCCCATTTAGGAACTCCATGATGGGGCACTTTCGCATGAGATCCAAGAAATGATCCCATGCTTCATGAAGAGGTTCTCCAGATTGCTGGGTGAAGTGTGTGATCTAGTGTCATAAGGCATTCGTCCAACCAACTGGGAAGAACTTTTTCAAGAATTCAGATTGTAGTTCGACCCATGTGTTGATTGGATGTGTTTGAGTCTGATACCAGTCAGCTGCCTTGTCCATCAGAGAGAAGAAAACATCTTCATAAAAGCAATATACCGATTTTGGACATCTGACCCGAAGGTCTGGGATAGATGTTTGAGTTGTTTGATGTGCTGGAAGGGATCTTCGGAATTAAGCCCATGAAACTTTGGAATAGCATGAATCATGTTGGGTTTGAGTTCAGAATCAGGACCTCCAGTCGAGATTTGGACTCGAGGTTCGATTGTCACTGCAGTGGGATTGTAGTGATCTCGCATCATACGATGCTGCGGCGGGTTAACAAATGCTTGAAATAGATCATTCAGGCACTGGAGTAGGTTTTCAAGGTTATTTTCTTTTTCTACTGGTCGTGCCATGATGATGGAAGAAGGAGAATTTGGTTCTGATGAATCAGAGGAGATGTCTATGTGGTGGGGTTGCTACACAAGCACGGATGTCAAGGCTTGGCCTCAGCAAGAGTGAATCACTAAAGGAGGTCTTAAGGACCTCCTACCGAGCATGCACCGATGGTTTAGACGAGAGTAGAATGTGCTGGACCCAATCAAGACACCCAAAAATTTAGATGACTATGGAGGTTTAGGGCGGATGAAACCCCTTGGTTAGAAAGTCGTCCACCTAAGAAATACCTAGGCAGCCAGAGAGGGAGAGCCCTGCAAAGAATCGTACACAGTATAGCATCCCCACAAGTTACAGGGTTTCCCCCACCGGACCTCTCTTGTCACAGATGTTCTAGGTAGACCAGAATGGGGACTTTGACCTCTTAAGTCGACCACTTTTATTTAAGAGCAAAGGTGCTTAGGATTCCACTTGAACTTTAGATGTTTTAGTGCAAAAGTGACCTAATTTCAAGGTTGGTTGACCCAACAAGAGGTCAACTTCACTTATTTGTCCTTTAAGAAGTTTTAGGTCCTTTCTTTTAGGATTCAAGTGAGAATAAGAACCTAAATTTTAGGGATTCTCTTGAATAAGTCTTTTCAACCAAGGTTTAGGCACACTTCTTTTTGGATAGTTGATTCTTGCTTAGAAAGATGTGTCACTAAAAACCTAAACTGGAATCCTTAATTTGGCTCTAATTTTGGTCCAATTTAGTTTCCAAAAATATGGTATCTAGGGCTTAAATGGATGCACAAAGCAGTATTTGTTGTTGAAATCAAATCAGGCAACTCTGGTGACTTAGCTAAAGATGGAAAGCAGGTAGCCCTAATTGAGTTTATCTAGTTTTTCCTTTTCAAAATGAGGGGGTTAAGGGAAAGGGACTAATCGAAGATTACCTACCTCGGCTGTGTTTGCTGTGCGGCCATCTTCCTTTGTATCTTCTCTCCTAAAACAATCACAACAAAAGAGATATATCAAGCTTGTACCAAATAAGAAATTGTAATCAAGATTTACAAATCACCCATTGCTCCCTGGCAATGGTGCCAAAATGTTTTGTCAAAGAGAAATTAGGTTTTAAAGTAACACGTTGTAAGATAGTTGAAATCGCTTTGAAAACAAATAGATTTTATTACACGAAGTTTTAAGTTCGAGCTCGAACACAAGGAGCAAATTAGGGTTTAGAAATCAAGAGCACAACTTTGAGAAATTGAATATAATATGCAATGAAAACCAGAGTTATAGTGTAAAAAGATAAATGTAAACATACAATATCAATGTAAATAAAGAAGCATAAAAAGTGGACATCTGATTTGTGAATCAGACGTCTTAAACTATGGGTGCTACAGTGCTTTATTTCTTCTCTTTTCTTCTCTGTTCTGAAGCTTCCATTCTTTGTTCTTCTCTCTTTCTCTTCTAATTTTGTGCCTGTCTTTCCCTGCTTCTTTTCCTCAGCCTTTGATTCCTTCAGTTGCTTCTCTTTCTTTTTCTTTCACTTTCTTCTCTGGTTTCTCCTTCTTTTGCTTACAGTCCTCCTTCTCTTTCTTTCTCTTTTCTCTTCAGCTCTTCAGCCACTCTGACTTTAGCTTCTTCCTCTTCAGCCTTGCCTTCTCCTTAGCTTTCTCTAGCCTCTGCTTCTTCTTCCTAGGCTTCCTCTTCTTCTCCTTTCCCTGCGAGAGAAAAACCTACCCCTACCTGCATGCACTCTCCTCTCCTCTTTCAGTCTTAGGTTCGCTCTCGCAGAGCTACTTTCTCAAGTAATCAGATCGGGTACGTGCCTGGGACCAGGCCCACTGGCGTGTGGTGGTGGGCGAGGAGTGATGGGTCGGGTATATGGGTCACGCTAGGTCAGTAGAGGTCGGGTCATAGACATGGCGAGGGAAGGTGAGTGGGACCTCACCTTGTGGTCAGGAGTTGATAAGCCCTATGCAGTTTTGCAACTTATTCAGCTGCGGGCGGTCAAGAGTTTCCATGGTGGGACTATCTTCCCACATCTCTTGTGCGTGCTTGGCATAGGGATGTCTTCACCTGATTGTAGTGGCTGCTAAATCCTTCGACTGGAATTGGAGTCCTGGAGCTATGCACGAGGGTATCCTGCACAACCTGGGACTTTAAACCTAGAGCGGGGAAACCTGAAGCGAGCTCACAGGCAAGCTTCTTGCGATCTTCATTGGCGGCGAACCTCCTATACCTATTAATATGCAAATGGCCTCGTGGCCACTTCAGAAAGCTCAGGAGGCTTCGCTGGGACATGGTGAATGTGTTGCGGGGGTTGGTGTGGCATGGGGCTGCCGAAGTGCGCGTGCCAAGGGCACCCTGTGTGTGTATGAGTTGGTGTCTTCGGGGGGTGTTTTTAGGGCATGGCACAGTGAGGGAAGTGAGGGTTTATGCTCTATGAAGTGTTGTGGAGCTTATGGGGTGGTTGGCGAGGCGGATGGAGGTGCGGAACGATGGGGACACCTCGCTGGAGGTCTGGTCGGAGTTGGAAGGGGTGATGGTGGAGTGCGTCCAAGGGTGTTTTCAAGAAATAAAGGTGCAAAAAAGGAGTAGAATGGAAAAGGGACTTATCTCGGCATAAAGAGATGAAGGGGGAGGTAGAGATGGCAGCCGACTCGTATTGCTGTCACCGGAGATGAAGCACTCAGTGGGTGGAGGACGGTGATGACGAAGGGGCTACAGAGACGTCGACAGGTGCGGAACGACGCGGACGAACAGGAAGAAGAGAACCCTTCCACTGGTATCTTGGATAGTTGACGAGGGAAAGAGAGGGAGCTCGCTGGAGCATGCTGAGCCACTGGCCGAAGGAGGAAGGGACGAATTTGAGGGATTCTCCAGCCAATGTCAAGCTTAGGAGATGTGAGGTGACTTGGGTTTGCTTATATAGGCTCTAGAGGATGTATTTGTGTTTGGAAGCCAAGCTTCCAAGCATGACGAGCTTGCTGGATATGGCAATTTGGAGGAGACCCAAATCTCTCATGCATTTAGATGGGAGATTGGGTACCAAATAGATCCTCAAATTGTGTTCATACTGGAGGGGATTTCTCAAAGAATCTCCCTTTCAATTTTGAAGGGGATTCTCTTAGAGACCAGGGAGATCGTGCCCTCGAAATGTCACCGGAGTAGGATTCCCACCGCTATAATGGCAGAGGGACCTAATTGCATAAAACGAAGACAAAGCTAGGGGTTTTCTTCAAAGGTTTTCAAAAGATAGGGGTAGAAATGCAATTGGGCTGGACCTATTTGCAAAGTGGGTCAGGATGAATTCCCATTTGGTACAAATTTTGGTACAAACTTAATTTAAACATAAGGAATCCAATGGTGAAGTTGGATTTTGGGTTTGACCACGTTTTACTGGGCAATTTATGCGAAAGCCCAATTTAAGGTAAATATTTGTCTAAGACCCCAATTTATGTCAAAATAGGTTCCAAGGGACAAATTGAAGGTTTTAAATCCTAGAGAATATTTTTCCATTATTTTTAGAGGGTTTATGTGAATTTTATTTTGACAAGAGCCTTCTAAAATCAAGTGGGTCTATTTTAGGGTTATAAGAAGTCATTTAATTCCCAGAATTCACATGAACCCTTTTCTATTTGAGCCAACCAACTTTTCATCTTACTAAGACCATTTGATCTGTGTTTAGCCTATGAAAAAATTTTTTGTTGTATTGCAATGGTAAAATTATAGTTTTACCCCTTTTTTCTTACTTTTATCTCAGAATGATTATTCAGTGAATTAGGACCTCCAGTTGGTTATGTATGAGCTTTTGTTCCCTTCTTTGGGTCAAAATGAGCTTGCTAGGGCTCATGATGGTGTTAAAATCATGAGCCCTCTTCAGTGTAGATGTGGTGTGTGCAGTATGAGGGGCTGATACCAGTGAGATTGTCGAGAGTCCATCCAATGGCTCTTCGATATTGCTGGACAATAGAAATTAGGCATGTTTCTTAATCAGGTGTGAGTCGGGAGTTGATAATCACAAGAAACGTCTGATTGGAACCCAAAAAGACGTACTTGAGATGATCAGGAAGAGGCTTTAAGTCCAAAATCGGGTTTTCAGCAACAGCAGGTAGTTTAGGATGGGTGTTCGGAGCAAAGGAAGGAGCTATGGGTGTGTATAGGTTGGGTTTGGGCTCCTCTAATTGTTGGTTTTGATCCTCTTGTGGTTGATCAGAAATAGTCTGGTTCTCAATGAAGTCGTCAACCACTGCTTCCGTATCGCAAATTTGTTCTATGAGTCCGCAATTAATTCCCTGTTGGGCCTTAAAGATGTCGACCTTTAATTTCTTGCTCCCAAATTTCAATTCAATTTGGCCCTTCTCACAATTGATATTGGCCCTGGCAGTGGCCAGAAAGGGTCTCCCTAGTACGATCTATGTATTCTTCACATTCTCAGAGCATCCATATCTAAAATGATGAAATCCACTGGGAAATAGAAATCACGCACCCTAACTATGACATCCTCAAGAACTCCTTTTGGTGACTTAATTGATTAGTCTGCTAGTTGTAAAGTCATTTTAGTCGGTTTAAGCTCAGATTCCTTAAAGTAGTCTAGTAGGGATGTGGGTATCAAATTTATGAAGGCTCCTAAGTCTAATGAAGCTCGGTCAAATTGTATATCATTGATTTCACAGGAGATTAAAGGGGTGCTTGGGTCTTTTGCCTAAGGTAGGAGTTTGCTCAAAATGATAGGGCTACCTTGCTTTGATAGCATAATCGGATTCCCATCTTTAGTTTGTGGTTTACGCTTAGGTGTACATACATCTTTCGGAAATCATGCATAAGCCGGTACATGGTGTATCACATCCATCAGGGGGATGTTTATATGGACCTGCTCAAAGAACATAACTAGGTCCTCCACTGGTGCCATAGTTTTGGTTATCCTTGTTCCCTTGGTCAAGGCCTCAGGAAATGGAACTTTAGATGGTTCTTCTAGAATGGGTCCAGGTTCTTGATCTAGGATAGAGGTGTCCTGGATGACTATCCTTGGGTTAGGGTTTGTATTACCAGGCTGGGTTTGGCTTAAAAAAGCTGGGTCCTATGTTGTTTCGCTAATGCGGGTAGTAATAGAATTTAATCCTGCCTAGTTTTGGTTTGGAGTGGGTAGAAGAGGTGCTTGCTAAAGAGGTGCTTGCTACGGGTAACCAATATATGATGTCAAAGCCTCCATCCCATCGGGTGATGGAGTGGAACGGGCCTGATAAACAAAGTGAGCTTGGCCCAGATTTGGGTCCATAACGCACCTCTAGTTCAACACATTATTCAGATTAGGTAGAGGTTGTGAAGGAAGTACAGTAGGTTGGCAAGGATTTGCCATCTGGGCAAGTTGATTACGAACCTCTATGATCTTATCTCTGTGCTGTTTATGCATAGCCGCACTCATCTTCTGAATGTCAAGCAGAGTCTGAAGGATAAGAGTCATTTGGTCTATCGGAGTTGGCCAAGATTGATAAGTTGGGTTAGGTCGAGGCTGAGGCAGCTGATTTGGATGAGGAGCTTGTGGTCGGGGTAGATATTGAGGTTTCCAATTTTGATTATTGCCTGACGACATGAAGTTGGGATGATTGCACCATCCAAGGTTGTAGGTGTTTGAGAATGGTTCATTCTAAATGGCGTTGAGGTCCTCGCAGGTCTGAGGAACCTCGGGAAAATCAGACTATAAAGGTTCAGAGTTGCCCCCACTAGAGTAGATGGATCTAGAGTTTCCTCCGAAGCCAGAATCAGATGGGGGTGGACATGGGTCCTTCCACTGAGAAGGTCGGTGACAGATGTTGTGCATGGTCTCCCTGCCAAAGGGTGGTTGTGTGAACGAGTTTTGCACAGAGGTAGATCACTGTAAATGTCAAGTTAGTTCATCCACCTTCTTCCCAATAATAGAGACCTTGCCCAGATGACTAGCCATCAGTTCCAAGTCGATGGATTCGTCAATGCACGTGTGTTTGTCCAGTCAAACATGCCTATGGATTCATTATTGATGGAGTTCTCACACATATTCTAGAGAATCTCCCACATGGTGTCTTCATGTTGATCCATGATGTTTCCTCCACAGGTCACACTGACGAATAATCTAATATCTTCACGGAGTCCCTGGTATAAAGACTGGACTTGTTCCCATTTAGGAACTCCGTAATGGGGGCACTTTCCCATGAGATCCAGAAAATGATCCCAAGCTTCATGAAGCGGTTCTCCTATTTGTTGTGTGAAATGTGTGATCTGGTGTTATAAAGCATTTGTTCGACAAATAGGGAAGAACTTTCTCAGAAACTCGGATTGCAATTCTACCCAGGTGTTGATTGGACGCGTTTGGGTTTGGAACCACTAAGCAACTTTATCCATGAGAGAGAAGGAGAACATTTTCATGAGTAGAATATCCTGATTTTGAGCTTCTGACTCGAAGGTCCAAGCTAGATGCTTGAGTTGTTTGATATGCTGGAAAGGATCTTCAAAATTATGCCCATCGAATTTGGAAATGGGATGAATCATGTTAGGCTTGAGGTCAGTGTCAGGACCTCCAGTGGGGATTTGTACTTGAGGTTCGATTGCCACCGTAGCAAGATTGTAGTGATCTCGCATCATTGGATGCTATGGTGGGTTCACAAAGGCTTGGAATAGATCATTGAGCCGCTGAAGTTGATTTTCATGATTATTTTCCTTTGCGGGTTGTGCCATGATGATAAATGAAGGAGAATCAGGTTTAGATGAATCAGAAGCGATATCAATAGGATTGGGTTGTTCACAAACAAAGAGGTCGAGGCTTGGCCTCGACATGAATAAGTGATTAAAGGAGGCCTCAAGGATGGTCTTAGAGACCGCCTCTCGAACATGCACTGATGGAGTAGATGAGAGGTAGAATGTGATGGACCCAATCAAGACACCCAAAAATTTTGGATGACTATAGAGGTTCGAGGCGGATGATACCCCTTATTCAGAAAGTCGTCCACCTGAGAATTACTTGGGTAGCCAGAGAGGGAGAGTCCTACAAAGACCCCTACACCTTAGAGCGTCCCTACGTGTTACAGGGTTTCCCCCACCTGACCTCTCTTGTCACTGATGTTCCAAGTAGACCAGAATGGGGACTTGACCTCTTAAGTCTACCAGTTTTAATTAAGAGCAAGGGTGCTTTAGAATTTCACTTGAACTTTAAGATGTGTTGAGTGCAAAAGTGACCTTATTGAAGATTGGTTGACCTAACAAGGTGGGTCGACTTCACCTGTATTGTCTTTGAAAATTTAGGTCCCTCTTTTATTGTTCAAATGACTTTAAGGGCTCGATTTTAGGGTTTTAATTGAATAGATCAGTTCAATCAAAGTCTAGGCACACAT
This sequence comes from Thalassia testudinum, assembly GCA_037157565.1. NCBI lineage: Eukaryota > Viridiplantae > Streptophyta > Magnoliopsida > Alismatales > Hydrocharitaceae > Thalassia > Thalassia testudinum. The sequence continues at coordinate 34,346,116 of JAZHRO010000003.1, forward strand.
TGTTTGGGAAGATGATTTCTTGATTAAGAAAGTGTGTCTCTAAAAATCCTAAACTGGAATCCTTAATTGGCTTTAATTTGGTCCAATTTAATTTGTCCAAATGTGGTACATAGGGCTCAAACAAGAATGTGATAGCCTTAGATACCTTAAGCTTTAAGTAGGTGCACAAATCAGGATTTATTGTCCAAATAAAATGTTTCAACTCAAGCAACTTGATGAATTATCTATGGATAGAATGCAAGTAGCCCTAATTGACTTTTTTCCTTTTATCCTTTCAGAATGAGGGGCTTAAGAGAGTGGTTAGAACTTACCTGCCCTAGGTATGTTTACTGTGCGACTGATCTTCCTTCAATGTATCTCTCATGAAATAACCACAGTAAAAGAGATATAACAAGTTAGAATTTAAATAAGGAATTGTAATTAAGAGTTCTAAATTGCCCATTGCTCCCCAGCAACGGTGTCAAAATGTTTACATGCTAAATCAATATTTTAAAATTATTTCATTGTAGTATAGCCAAAATAGCGCTCCAACAAATAAATTTTGTTACTCAAAAAAAGAGTTTCGAGGTCGAACACAGGGAGCGATATGGAATTCAAAGCACAAGATCACAATTTACATCAAGAATAAATATTGCAATAAGAGTAATGTCAGAATCAAGATGCAAAAAGAAAGGAATAAAATGGTGATCTAAATCACCAATTACTCCTCACAAATAACAATTAAATCAATGTCTCAAATGCATGCAATCAAAGTATCAGACGTCTTAAGTAGCCCTGTGCTACAGTGAAAAGATTTTTCTTCTTCTTTCTCTTCTCTACTCTTCTCTTTTTCTTTTGCTTCTCGTCTGTGGCTTCTTCTTCTTCTTATTTTCTTCTCTAATTCTTCTACTGCTGCTCCTTCTTCTCTACTTCTCTGTTCAGCCTCTTCACAAAGGGAGGGGGGCTTCTAGAATTGGTTAAGTGTCGCCAATACTCTCTGCAGCGAAACCCCCTGCCATCGTGCAAGCCCTCTTTCTCTCTCTGGGTCACGCTCTCCCAAAGCCTTCCACAGTACCGGGTAATCAAGTTCGGACCTAGAGTGCACCCAGGACTAGGGCTACCGGTGTGGGTGGTAGCCAAGGTGTGGGTTTTAGGCGGGTCGGGTGTACCAGGTCCGCTGAGGAGAGGTCATGGACGAGGCACGTGAGGGGTGTGAGGGACCTCACCCCTTGTGTCTGAAACGATAAGCCTAAAGCAGAAATTCAATTTATGCATGTGCCTCAGTTCTTCCACAAACGATGTCGGACAAAATGTTCCTCCTTTGCCTGTGCCTACAGCTGCTTCCTTTGCTCAATTCACATTTAAGGAGTAGTCAAAGGCTCTAATTGACCACATGGGGAAGGTCCTGGAGGTAGTCTGCTTTTCCTGGAGTCGATGTCCTGGAACTATAGGCTTGATTAGAGCTTCAACCAAGCTTGCGGTTGCTACGTCAATGGCAGAGGAGGCTGGAACAACTGAAAAAAAGCAAATGGCCTTGTGGGCCAATTAAACTTGCTCAAGACCTTCGCCGGACCACGGCAAGTGCAACGAGGCAGGTTGAGTGGTGTGGCGAGGTCTGTGCATGCATGGCAGAGTCAGACTGTGTGCGTGAGAGTGGGTGTGTTCGATGGGGCATTGGAGAGACTAATAGCCTCGAATACCAGAGGGCTTTTGCTCTCTGGGAGATGACAGAGGTGTAGGGATGAATGGTGGTCGGATTGGTTGAGCGTAGTGGCTGTGAGAGTGATGAGAAGATGATTATGGTCTCTAATTACCCGTAATTAACTAGTCTCCCTAGTTAATTAGCCAGAAATATGTGAATATATGGGTTAATTATTAAATAAGGGATAAATAGTCAAGGACCTTAAAATAAGTTAAAAATACTATATTATCATCCAATTAATATTATTAATAAGCTAATTAATATTTGGACTATAAATAATATTAATAACTCATCTAGTTAATGTGTTAACTAATTTAAGCATAATATATACCTAAGTATGTAATAACTTAACTAACATTACTTAATTAAGTAAATTAATCTAAAAAGGTCAAAATGTAAATTCAAGGTCTAAATATAATAATTATTCTATTTATAATCATATATAAAAAGTTGAAAAAGATTTAAATTAAAATAAACCTTGAAAACCTAAGTTTACATTTTGGTCCTTACATTTTATTTCAATCGGGTCCTTATTTTCCACTTAGGTCCTTAAGTTTCATTACGATAAGTCCCTGGACTTCTTCTTCTCTTCTTCACCCATCTGGATGGCTGACGACTGAAGGTGCAATCACCGCCTAGTCACCGCCAATCTGACGTTATCCCTTCTTCTCCAAGCTCTTGGAGCTTGTGCTCACCATCCCCTTTTCATCCAACGGTCTGGATGATGCCTAAATCCTATCTTAGGGTTGGAGATAACCTCACTGGCGTTCGAGAAGACGCTGGTGGTTATTCCCCTCCTAGCCACAGATCCATCTAGATTCCACCTCCTCGGTCGTCGTTAACTATAAATACCCCTTCACACCCTTGATTTAAACTAAGTTGGCTCCCTTCCCTCTTCTTCACTGAAGCCGACTTTGATAGGCTATTCTCTCCAAAACTCCGACGAACTTCTTTCGCCTCATCCAACTTCCTCCATCCATCTCCAATAGCTTTGGATCTCCATCGAAGTCTGTCACATCTTCTAACAAGCACTGACTAGGAGCTCTCCTCTACTTCACCTCACAACTACCACCGGAGATCTTTCGACAACCCTCTGATTTCCTCCTCCGTTATGAGTCATCGACGGAGATCCTCTATCCCCTTCATCCAGGTAATAGTAGACTAGGTAGGTAGATTAGTTTAGTTAGTTAGTTAGGTAGCTTAGGTAGTTGTAATGCTAGAATTCACACTCATCTTCCTCGACTCCGATGAGCCCCTTGAGCTTGTCAAGAGTGATAATTTTGTCTTTTTAAATCACTATACACATTCTTCTATCTTCCATGATCATTTCTATAGCCTTTAATTTCTAATTTGATCACTAAATTGCCTAAACCACTTCCACCTCTACCGACTACTTCTGGTGTCCATGGGAGCAGTAGTTGATCTATTTTCCACTTTCACTGGATCCTCCATCACCTATTCATCTCCTAAGGATCCTAATCGTCACTTTAATTTAATTAATTACCACATATAACCTAAATGCCCAAATTTAATCAAACTCCTGAGCTCGCTGTCAATGGCGGCTCAGGAGTAGTTGAAATCATTAATTATACATATATTTATGATCACCATCTTCTGTTGACTTGTTTTATCCACTCAATTGAATGGGAAAACAAGTCCTGAGCCTTAACCAACTCAAATTCTTTAAAAATTGATTTCACTGTTAAATCTTTATTTTAATGACCAATTGAAGGAACTAATTTGATCCTGAGGTTCCTTGTGACCTCAGGAAACCTTTCAAGTCACTAATGGCATATTTTCACAATCTATGCACAAATTCATCTTTTTCTAGACTCATCAGAGCTTTGGTGAGATCCAGTGAGTCAAAACTAGTCTTCAGCCTGTTGAATAGAGTGCCAAGCTCTAGATCAATGAATTAAGGTTCACTAATTATGTTGAGATTGTTTATTTGAGATTTGAGTGTCTGGAGCATGAGATAGGTCTTCATCTTCTCCAACTCTGGTAGAGTTGGAGAAGTCTGATAGTTAGTGTTAAGATGCATTTAAGGGGTCTAGAAGGTTCCGTGTTGTGCACTGAATTCATTTCCATGCTTAAACAACTGTAACAACCCTTAAGTTGTTCTGATGAACAAACACCTTTAGAAGCTCAGGCGACGATCTTAAAACGCTAGGAACCTTAGTTAAAGCACCTATCTAAGAGTCTGAGCATGTTCTTGAGACTGAAGGGATGTTGTTTAAGGTGTTAATTCCCTGAGAAAAGGTTTAATTCAGAAAGTCAAAACTTGAGGATTATGAGTCAAACCTGAGTTTGATTCTTGAATTCTGGATTCAATCTGACGAATTGATGAGTTTAAGATGTTTCTGAGATGATTGTGAATAATTTACAAGAGATTTGAGTGATCTCTAATGGATAATTTCATCGGATTCAAGTTTTGCCAGTTTGGGTTGTTTTTGAACCCAAACTGATGACAGTGGATTTTAAATGAGATTTGAATGCAAATTCTACCCATATAAAGTTATAACAACCTTTAGAACTTGTTTTAATAGAGTAAATAGGTTGTTAGTTGTCTGTTAGGACTTTTTAGAGTCTGAATTAAGGTTCTGAAGCTTCTAGAGAAGCTTTGAGCTTCAACGCACTTCCTGAAGCTCTTTAGAGCTTAATAACCACACCAATAGCTGCAAAATTAACTTTCTAACCTATTTAGCACTTCATCTGGAAGTGAAAATCAAGTCTGTGGACTTTACTACCAATAATTCATTTTCTAGGCCATTATAATCGTAGAAAGACCAGTAACTTCGCCCTTCTAATCAAAGAGCATACCTTCCCTTTTGTATCAAATTGACACTTCAATCCCGTAGAGCAACTCGAGCTTTCCAACAACTTTTATTTGCTTGGAATGGAGCTCTAAGTTAGGGGAAATCATCATTTGAAGTTCGGTTTGGGAGGGGATAACATAGTCCCACCTTGGGTAGTTCTGAGCGGCCACTTGGGAATAAAATGATTTTGTTGTATAGCCACTTCAGTCGACAAGTGCACGGTGCATGGTTACCGAATGAGCATATGTGTGTGTGTGTGGGTGTGTATGTGCCTACGAGTGTGTGTGCCTATGGGCATGCGAGTGCAGGCCCTGGCAGGGCTTGTGCGAGGCCTGGGAGGCTGTGAGCTGGTTTGGCTCAAAACTTTGAACAGGAAATAAACCGAAGCTTAATGAATCAGGCTTGGACCTAGTAGGGTCTAGTCCCACTCTGAGAGGGGTGCTGTGTATCCCCGAATGGTCGAAGCAGCCAATAAATAAACCTAATTTTTGGTTGAAGAGAGAAAATCCCGATTCGATTCAGAGAGAAGGTAATGAAGAAAGGCTAAGGCTCAGTGCTAAGGAAAGGCTAAGGAAGAGATGCTAAGGAAAAATGATAAGGCTAGGAAGAAGACAAAGAGATGGAATGAAGGAAGATATGCTAAAGGAAGAGCAAAGCAAATGAGGAGGAGAATTCATATAAGGAAAGAAAGGATGAACAAACACTAAAGAGACAAGGCAGAGAAGAAGGAAAGAAAAGAAAGAGAGCTCGAGAAAAATAAGAGAAAGAATAAAGAAAAAGATAAGGAAAGGATTAAGAGAACTTGAAGAGATAAGTAAATAGAGAGAAAGAGAAAAGGTAAAAGAAGAGAAGAAAGAGGCTAAAGACAAAGAAGGAAAAGATTCAATTTCTTGCACTATTTCTAATTCCTTTTTTTGAGTTTAATGTTGTAATAAGGCATATTTCAATTACTAAAACTTTCTATTGCCCTAATCTTTTGAAACAAATAGAAAACAAACATGTTTACTTGTTGTCAAAGAAGATTAATAGTGTAAATATGTTTTCTTATGAAATTTTGCATATTTCTTAAATTTAAAATCATTAGGTAAAGATTGGGCAAAGTTTTGAATTCCCCTTTGGGCAGGAAAGTCCGGATTGGATGGCTGGCCGCCTGAGGGGGCCCGACGTCGGTGCCGGTGATTCTGACAGATGGGTGGTATGGCGTCCGCGATCTTGGAGCAAGAAGGCGCGTGGCATCCATGTCCCTAGTGGAGTTAGGAACCTAGGCACGAGGGACTTTCGAGATGGTTGGGGCAGAATTCGAAGGGAGGTGACTTGCTGTAGATGTCGGCTTCGGGGGCACCTGGCTGTGACTTGCCGGAGACCATTGCTGTGTCTGGCATGTGGAGGGTCTGGTCACAAACGGGATGCTTGCCAGGCGACCTGTGATGGTTCTGGGGGCAGGGATTGCAATACACCTTCGTGGCCTAGGGGTGAGTTGGAGATGCCCCTCCCCCCTCCCCCCTTAATGCTCAGGGGATGCGCTATGGATGTTGAGGTTCCCCTGACTGAGGATTTCAAGGTAGCGGAGCTAGCTCTACATAGTGCTTTGATTGGAGAAGTCATGATGGGCACCATATCGATGGACAAAATTCGACAACTGGTGAGATCTCTTCCTCTATCAACTGATGCTTGGAAGATTGCGATTATTTCTTCATCGTGATTTGTGCCGTTTGATGTGGGTGTGGGAGATGTTGAAAGATATTATTTTCATACTAGCATTTTTGGTGGCCTATCAATGATCTGGCGGCTGGTATCCCCTTTTGATGGATCTCTGCCTGAACGTCCCCCTCAAAGAAGATTCCCCAGGTCTGGTGTTCTTGAGATCAGAGGTCTGCCTCTGCATCTGAGATCTAGGAAGGTGGTGGAAAACATGATAGTTCGGTTTGCATCTGTGGCCGTGGATGCTGTTATTGGTCGAACTGAAGGAGATGCCAGTGTTCTGAATGTGAGGGTGAAGGTCTTCAGGGCTGGTGCCATTCCTGATAAATTGATCCTTAGATGTGGGGGCAGTTCCTGGATGCTCCTTCTGAATTTTATTGTGGCAAATCGAGAGGTCATGCCTAGACATTGCCCCCCCTCTTATGCTGTGCTGCTAAAAACTAAAACTCCTCCCCTGCAACAAATTGTGTTAATCAGGATATGGTGGCAGAATGCTCTAAAGATAGGGAATTGGTGGATGAGGTAGGGAAACTGGGGGTTGTGGAGACAAGGACTGAAGCTCTGGCAAGTGTGGCTGAAGTATCTCTGATCCAAGACCTCCCCTCCTGTGTTGAGGTGTTGAAGTCCAAAACACCTTCCTTGCAACCACACGGTGACTGTCAGGAGGTGGTGGTAGAATGCTCAAAAAAGAGGGAATTGGTAGATGAGGAGGGGAGCCTGGGAATTGCGGAGATGAGGTCTGAAGCTCAGGATAATGTAGCTGATGTACCCCTGATCCAAGAGGCAGCTGCAATGGTGGATGCTAATGGGAAGGAAACGATTATGTCTAATGAAGTTGTGGTTGAGGATCTGAAAACCCATCTGGCTGAGCCTGATGAAGGGATGACTATGAATGTGATTAATGAGCCTGCTGTTTCTGATATGGTGGACCCCACTGTGAGTTCCTTGAACTTGCAAATCTGTTCTCCTGTGGCTGAAGTCATGCACTCGAAGTCAAAGACTCCTTCTACTGCTAGGAGTGGGAAACCTCCCTATAAGTTGAGGGTTAGAAGGCACACTCCCACACAAAAGGTTGATGAATCAGTCGTTGCAGCTGTGATGAAGGTTAGCAGGACTTCTGCAGCTAGGAAGGGGACAGACCTGATTCTCAAATGAAGGTCCTGAGCTGGAATGTGCGTGGGTTGCGCGATAGAAGTAGGAGGGGGTCTCTACTTAGATATCTGCGTGAATGGGAAATCGACTGTGCCATCCGTCAGGAGACACATTGATTGTGCGTCTGATAGGGCATGGGAAGAGATGAGGGTAGGATCTGTAAATGACCTTGTGGTGGTCAATTCCAATGGCAGATCTGGGGGAATTGCCATTTGGTGGAAGAAGCAAATGCTGTGCTTACAGGTGGTTTCTATGGCTAGGCACCTTCTGACATGTAGATTCACAAGAGAATAGGGGGACAGTGTCTTCTATGTGACAGGTGTGTATGGGCCAAACGATCCTAACAGGAGGCAGGAACTATGGGAGGACTGTAATTTGGCTACAGAATTTGTAGGTGGGGAGGCTTGGCTTGTGGGAGGTGACTTTAATTGTACTTTAGTGGGGAGTGACAGACCTAATGGGGTGGTCGACAATTCCTCCACAAGATTTCAGTTGACGGTCCAGGCCTTGGGGATGTGCGAATTTCCCTCATCAGGGGCTGAGTTCACTTGGAGGAATGGCAATGGGCTCATGTCCAAGATTGACAGATTTTTTGGGAATGCTGAGCTGTTAGATCTCTTCCAGATGTCATTTGTGTGTGGTCTTGAACGCCCATTCTCTAACCATACACCCTTGGTGTGGGTCAATGGTGAGCAGGTGGTGGCTTGATCCTACTTAAATTTAGGAGATCTTGGCTGAGGGAACTAGGGTTCAGAGACATGCTTGCGAGTTGGTGGAGGTCATAGCAGGGTGAAGGCATGGCCACCTCTAGATTGACTTCTAAGCTTATGGCTTTGAAAGGCATGCTGAAGGAGTATGGAGATATTGTCTCAGTTCTCAGACATCAGAAGCGTCAGGAGGCCTTGTTGAAAATTCAAGAACTGGATACCAAGGAAGCTGTAAATCATCTATCTGAACTAGATCTTGCTGATAGAAGAAGATGGCAGGGGGTGGTAATTGAAGAGGACCTGAAATTGGAGATGGATTGGACGGAGCGATCTAGGCAGCTATGGCTAAGTGAAGGGGATGCAAACACCAAATTCTTTCATTTGGCTGCTAGCTCTAGGAGGAGAACAAATCTGATCTCATCAATGGTTATAGAGGGGTAGAGAATTACCTCCTTATCTGATATCAGAGCTGAGGTCATCAGATACTTCAAGGAATCTTCAAGAGCTGCAGGTAGGGGCAACTGGAGAATGACAGCAAATGATCTGCCCATGATTAATGAGTCTCAGGGGTCCACCCTGATTTAACCTATATCTGAAGCTGAAGTTTTAAAGGCTATTAAAGACCTCAACTGCAAAGGATCGCCTGGTCCTGATGGAATCCAGGTGTTCTTCTACAAAGAACTGTGGGACATTGTGGGCTCAGAGGTTATGGGAGTAATTAGAGAATTCCAAAGTGGAAATTTTGGCTTTGAAAGAATTAATAGATTTTATTAGTTTCTTTTGCCAAAAACCCCGAGTGCTGAATCCTTCCAGAAATTTAGACCCATTGCCCTTTCTAACTCCCTATATTTGGTGATTGGCAAGGTCCTGGCAAATAGTTTGAGGCCTATATTGCAAGATTTGATCCATCCTGCTCAGTCTGCTTTCCTCCCAGGTAGATCCCTACAAGAATCTTTTATGTTGGCCCAAGAGATGGTTTGTGGCTGGAATAAGAGAAGATACCAGGCCTTCCTGTGGAAGATTGACTTTCGTAAGGCTTATGATTCAATCAGTTGGCATTATCTACGGGATTTGCTTAAAAGAAGGGGCTTTCCCTCTACTTGGATAGCTTGGGTTAAGAGATGTATTACCACTGCCTCCTTTACCCCTCTAATAAATGGAAAACCCTATGGTGCATGGATCCAGCCTCAATGTGGCATTAGGCAAGGATGTCCCCTGGCCCCTTTGATCTTTAATTTGGCAGTTGGCAGTTTAGCTTGGTTTGCTTGTAAGCTTTCTGAAGCAGGTCTTGTCAAAGGATATTCACTGTCTTGTAGGAACAGTCTGGCTCCCATTCTTCAGTATGCAGATGATACTATCTTTTTTGTTGAAAGATCCATGGATGGAGCGTTGGCCCTGCATCATCTAGTTGATATCTTTGGTGAGCTTTTTGGACTGAGGTTAAATAGGGACAAATCTGGTTTGGTTTGCTTTGGTTTATCTGAGGAGGAGCAAGAAGCCTTAGCAGCCATCCTGATGACTCCCAGCATCAATCTTCCTATCAGATATCTTGGGCTACCTTTGAGGTTTTCAAGGTTGAAGAGAGGTGATTAGAATTGCCTTTTTGACAAGATCTCTATGAAACTTGATGGTTGGCATAGCAGGTTTTTATCCAAAGGTGGAAGGCTTATCTTGCTCAATTCGATGATCACCTCCATCCCTATCTTCTACTTCTCCATTTTCAAAGCACCAAGATCCATTTGGAAAAGATTGGATGTGACGAGGAAGAGATTCTTTTGGAAGGGAGCTAGACATAAGGGCAGCTTCCTTTAGCCTCTCAAATGGGATCAAATCTGCTATCCTAAGGAGATGGGTGGTCTTGGGATCAAGTCCTTGCAGCATTTTAATGATGCCTTGCTGCTCAAATGGCTTGTTAAGCTGCTGCAAGGTGATCTGAAATCATGGTTTGCTCTGATCAAAGATAGATATGGAGCTTCCAACAGCAGGTTATCTAGACTTCAACCCAACTGTTCATCACCTTTCTGGAAATCTTTAACTAAGGCTTTGGCTGATCACTTCCATCTACTGCAACCATCACTTGGAGATGGTAGGTCTTTTAGATTCTGGAAGGAGGAATGGTCTGAAATGGGGGCCTTGAAGGAGCTCTATCCGAGAGCTTTTGCTGCAGCAGCTGACAAGGATGCTACGGTCAGCAAGATCTGGTTCTGCAGCAGCAACAGTTGGAATTTGGATGATGTGGAGTCCAGCAGTAGCAAAAGAGGTACCTGGTTATGGGAAGAAAAGAGAAGGCTTTTATCAGACCTTGAAAGTTTCAGACCTAGGCCTGGATTGGAGGACAGATATCTATGGGAGGGGATCTATAGTGTCCAAACTGGATATAACTGAATTTTAAATTTTGAAGAGGGATGGAGACATGATTTCATTGACAAGAAGATATGGTTGCTAAAAATTCCCCTCAAGGTACAAATTTTCCTTTGGCTATGCAGGAGAGTGGGTTCATCACAAGTGATCTACGCCATAGAAGATTGGGTACTGATCATCATGTGTGTTTTTTAAGTGAGATGAGCACTGATAATGTAAAGAATCTCTTCTCTTCTTGCCTTGTCACTAATGTCGTCTGGAGAAAAATTTGTCAGGAACCATTACCAGAGTGGGATTCTATTTGGCATGGTTTTGAGGTGAGAGGGAAACCACATGTCCACATGGTTGCTACTTTTTGGTGTGTATGGAAGGCAAGGAATGAGAGACTTTTTCAGGAGGGGCCAGTATGTTGTGAGAATATTGTAAGAGAGTGCTGGTCCCTTGTACATTCTTGGGGATCCTTTTTGGAATCTCCCTTACTTTGCAAATAATATACTGCTCCGGACTGCTATCGCAGGACGATAGCTCTCCTTTACGCTTCAAAAAAAAAAATCATTAGGAAAAGTTCATGTTGTTAAAATTAAACTTAATTATACCTTCTATGAGTATCTTAGATTTATTGGTGAATTTTGAATAAGCTATACCTCCCAGCGAACGACCTAGACTCAACCAGTTAAAAGAAATAAAATCTAAAATGTTAGGTTAGCTTGACCCTATACTACTCAATCGGCACAAATTTGAGTTAACCTAAGTTACTTTCTTCTACACATAATTAAGCACAATTAACTTAATTAACTGTGTTAAGGAGGGAACCTATTAGCGAGCATCCTGGAGGTACACCGGTGAGGTGGAAGACGGAGGACGATGGGGCGAGTTGATGGTCGAAATGGAGTGGCGAGTGTCTGAAAATGAAAAGTGGAAGATGAGGAGTTGTTTAGAAGAGGAGGCAGGCGAAGGGGAGCGGAGTTGGCGCCGGTTGAGGCATGGCTGACGTCGGAGACGAAGCCACTTTGATGAGAAGTGGACGGCGAGGATGAATGAGATAGGGGCACCGGCAAGTGCTGCACGGCGTGGAAGAAGGGAAGGAGGAAGAGTCCACCACTGGTATTGCGATCAGATGATGAGGGGTGGTAGGGAAAGTCATTGGAGCTTGAAGAGCAAATCAGCCAGAGGGAGAGAGAGAAATTTGAGGGTTTCTCTGGTTGAATTCAAGCTTGGAAGGATCGGGCAGGCCTTAGGAGTCTTTATATAGGTATCAGGGAGTCGATTAGAGCTTGTAAGCCAAGCTTTCAAGCTTGGAAGGTCACCGGAGTTGGAAACCCAAATTTCTCATGCGTTCGCATGAGAAATTGGGAAAGATTTGAAGCACAAGAATAGATCTGATTGAAAGAGGATTTCAAGAGGAATCTCCAATTCAATTTTGAGGAGGTTTCATCAATCAATCAAGTAGAAATCGTCGATTGATTGTCACCAAAGTAGTAGGATTAGGAGTTCTATGCGGTGGGGAACTTTTTGTGAGAACGACGATAAAGTTAGGGGCCTATTTGAAAGGTTTTTTGAAAGTTAAGGGTAGAAATGTAATTAAACATGACAAATTTGCAAACTTAGTCAAGATAAACTCATCTTGGGTCAAAATTTTGGTGAAAACCTAACTTAGACCTAAGGAATCCAATGGTGAAGTTGGATTTTGGTTTTGACCACGTTTGACTTGGTAATTTATGAAAAAATCCAAATTAGGGCAAATGTCTGTTAGTGACTCTATTTTGGGACAAAATGGGTTCTGATGGTCAAATTGAAGGTTCCAAACCCTAGAGAATTTTTTTCTACGAATTTTAGAGAGTTTAGGAGAATTTTATTCTGATCAAAATCTTAGTTCATTAAGTGGGTCTATTTTTAATGTTTCAAAAGTCATTTAATTCTCAAAACACATGCAAACACTTTTCTGATTGTTCTAACCCACTTGTTATCTTTTTAAGACTTATTGACCTTCATTCAACACCTGAGAAAACACGTGGTTGCACTGCATGCATGATAAGTTGGTAAAATTATAGTTTTAACCCTAGTTTCTTAGTTTTCCATCAAAATGATTATGCAATGACTTGTGACTCTCTGGAGGTTATGTAGGAGCATTTACTGACTTAATTGGGTCAAAATGAGCTAGTTATGGCTGATGATGGTATTCCCATCAATGCGTAATTTTTATCAAGAGTTTGACTAGAGGTTTGTGTCTTTTGTTTTTATCCAAAGTTTTAGTAATCTAGATAATCGTGATTGTGTTTTGTTGTAGCCTATGCAATAGATCCAAGTGAAAATTCAATCCACATCTAAAGCTCATACTTGACCCTTAGTAAAAATCTATTGGGATAGGCAGACTTCTCCCCTCAGGGTTATAATAACTTGTATATTTAGCCCTGGCTTTTGGGTTAGGTAGAAGATTTTTAAGTCAGGTGGATTTATTTTTGGTGGCTCACACTCATCTGGTGCTACATATAGACTAGCACTTTAGAACCAAGATTTCAAAATTATTAAATAATTCAACTCAGAGAGAGGCGAGAAACTGTGCTCTCTTTAGTTCCTTTGTACTCGTTCTCTCTCTTTGTTTCTCTTCCTTTTTCTTTTTCTTTTTCTTTTATCTCTTTTTGAGCTCACAATCTTACCAGATTTATCACTATATTTAGTGGGCTCTCCTTGCACTAACACTTTGATTAGGTTCTGATAACTCTATAACTAAGTGAGAATTCCACAACCCAAATTCAAGCGGCCAGAAATATAGAAAAGTAGGTCAAGGCTGTATTTGGTGGATCATGAGGGTGATGGGTGTTGTTGCCTCATTACACTTGAAATAAACTCTAAGAACACTTACGAACTTTTTCTTTTTTTTATTTTTATTTCTTTCTTTTCTACTTTTCTTTTGTATATATATATTTTTTCTATATGCATAGACATATATACCTCTTTTTTTTCCCCTTTTTTTTCCAGACATCTACTAACGCAACACAGTAAAACATACGACTTTTATTCACGAGGCATTATTCGGGATTGGGGGATGTTCAAGAGATATCGGGTGGCTTATTTGGTGGAAGTGCTTATTCTCGGCACCGTGAAAGGAATCGATAGGAAAGTGTATTTCTGACCTTGACATTAATACCCTCCATCAGATTTGGATTCCGTAAAGGACGGTCGTGACCATCCACCTTAGTCTTAGTTTTATCAGAACTTGCTCTCTACGTATTTGCCTTATTTGGTGGCTCTCAAGAGATTCGCACTAAGAACTTGTATGAAGAAATCGAGAGCAAAAACTATGCCTAACTCTGAGTATTATTATCTCATTATCCAGAGTTTAAGATTCCTCATACTAGCCTTAGAGCACCAGTAAACTTTCTACTCTCAACTCACACATGTTTGGTGGATCTGTTAGAAGATAGTTTACCTAAATCCCCAATTACTATTCAATTGTTTAGGAGAAGAAGCACTGCTTCTTCTCGACAAACTAAAGATGTTTATCAGTCTTCACAGAGGATCCATTGCAAATTCTACGTGTAAGTGTGAAATTATACTGGATTCTAAACTCAGGAATCAACTTAAGAATAAATCCCTAGTAAAACTTTAATAAAAATTCTTTATACCTAAATGCATTTCTTTTTCGAACATAAAGATAAGACATGCAATGTCCATGCCCCCATACCTATTCACTACAATGTTCTCATTGAAATATATGCATGAAAATCAAAATATAATAAACAAGAGGAGGGGATATCGCCGGACTATTCATGTTAATCCAAGTCAACATGGATGCAAAGGATGCAGAGCTATTTGTATTGAATACTGGGTTGCCTCCTAGTTAGTGCTAAGTTTAACGTCATTTGCCGGACTTAAACGCAAAAATATGTAGTTCAATACTGTGGGTTAAGTGAAGAAGTAATAACAGTTGCAGGGGAATTTAAGATTAGTAGAAAGATATGATCATTTGGTCCCAGGATCAGTGTTCAACAAATGCGGACTAGCTGTTGATGCAGCCCTATTTTAAAGAGTCTTTCTGATTTGGAATATGAAATAGGGTCAGGTGGCTGAGGTTGAAGATGTAGAGCCTATTCGTTAATCCAGTTCCATAGATCAAGAAGAGGTGGTAAAGCGTCTGGATCGAGTTCATGATTGAGATTTAGATCTGGTTTGAATCAAAATCATAAGGATCTTCATAATGGTAGTTGGTATAAAAAATCATGAGTTCTCCAGGCTCTAGGTCATATGAAGATAGGGTTAGAGTTGCATGGAATTCATAAAGATCTTCATCAGAAATTTCCTCTTCCTCATCTGAAGTCACTTCTTTTAAGTCAAGCCATCCATTTGAACTAGTTGGCTTATAAGTTATTCCCCAGTCCATTATGCGTTGAACTTCTTCTGGGGTTACTTCCTGGTTCATGTCCTTATATTGTACATTTTCTTGAACTCCCTCAATGTTCAAAAGTTCTTGAATTTCAGGGTGGATGTATTGAGGATTCTTTATATTATCATCTAATTCATCATAAGTTACTCCCAGGAGTTTCTCAATCTCACTAATGTCCTGTTCAATTTAATTTTCCATGGGAGATGGTAGATCAGAATTATCCTCAAGTACATCCACTTCTTTCCCTTCATGCTGGTCTTGAGCTTTAGCAGGATTTGGATCATCTTCAGTATGGATTGCCAACACTTGTTCAATTGTTCCAACATCAATGGAACCACAATTCACCTTATTCTTTTGGGAAGTTTTAAAGATATTGTGTTGATAATTTTTCCTTCTAGGGGTGATGTGCATAATCCCCAACTCACAGTTGATTAGGGCCTTGGCTGTGGCCAAGAAAGGTCACCCTAAGATTATCAGGGTGTGGTTCAGGTTTTCTGATGCCTCTTGATGGGCGTGGGATGCAGTTGTTTAATTATGTCATTGTAGCATACGTTTGCGACGTTGGTTTTAATTAAAGAAATGATTTGGTGAATCCAAGTGTCGAACATGAGGAGGCTTGAAATCGGATTACTTTGTCGCTTTTAGTTGTCATAGGAAGTTTAGTTTGCTTGCAAGAAAATGAGAAAGAGAAAGAGAGATTAGGGTTAGAGTTTGTGTTTAAATCACTACATTCATTCGAACAAGATGGGAGCTATATAAGAAACAACATAAACATTAACATTTAGCATGCAACTTTAGTTTGTTCGCAAATACAACAATAGCTAAAAGCTTAAACAAAAATAATATAAAACTATCGTAAAGAGAGAGAGAGGAGGAAGCAAAGTGGATACAACGGTAGTGGAGGGCTTCATCGGCGGCTTGACAACTCCAAGGTGTATGTGGAATGCTTGGTGGAGCTAATAGAAGGCTAGTGTTGTATGGAGAGGGTGTGTGAATTGAATGCCTTTGAATGGTGTGGTTAGGAGGGTTTATATAGAGAAGAGGGGCTTTTAAACTAAGGGTTTAGCGATGTTCGGGACATCGCTAAAGCCATTCCATAAGCATCGGTGAAGCCCTCTGCCCGCCAATCCGACAGGCGCATGCATGGTTCTTCTTTAGCTACGCCCACGATCTGTGTGCCTTCACTATGAGCCATCTGATCGAAGATCAGAGGGTTGAGATCTCACCCGTGATGTTGGTTCAGATTGTGCCTGCAGAGCACGTGCCTCATGCGTTATCACGTGCTTGCCCATCGGGTGCTTGAGGGTGCACCGTGTTGCATCCATCCACACCACTCGACGTTGATCGAACATCTTGAATTATCCGCGGTGTGTACTGGGCCGTGATTTGTGGTGCAGCATGATTCGAACACTCGCCTCTCATCGTGAGGGCGAGGAGCTACCGCTGCACTAATTTCTTAGTTGGTTGCGGAGATGAGAATAGGCGCGGGTGCTTAGCGACCATTGGATGGAGATCAAACGGTTAGATCTTCGCGCAGAAGGAGCTCTGGTGCGGTGGTTGTAATGAGGAGGGCGTGCGCTCTCAGCCATTGAATCGAAGGATCAAACTACTTAAAGCGTTGCTTTGTGAGGTTGCATTGGTAAGGGGCATGGTGGATGCGGTGATGTGGCCGCTTGTGGGCCATTGATCATCAGATCAGCGGCCAGAACTTCTTGGGCCGATCGAGGGAGCTCCGGATGTCAGATTTGAGTGATTTCGAGTTCATTGGACTCAATTTGTTGATCTGAGTCCATCCGTGCGGTCCGATTGCTCATACGAGGCCTGTTTCAATACAGACTTGTACATATGGCCATTAAACAATGATTCATAAGAAATCTTAACTTGGAATGCATGCAATGATCCTATGGCTATCATGACATGTTATTAGTGAGCATATATCCTCAAAACTCACCCTAGTTGATGGAATTATCATCATTGAATGTGGAGTTATCATACACCCATGCTCATCCCTTGCTTGTCCCTAGTAAGGTTTATCCTAGCCATTATTTTCAGTTAGAATTAGGAATTTATTACTTAGACATTTGTTGCTTGTCATCGGGAAGAAATATACTAAGAGCCTGATCTACAAAGAGTAGATAACACCCGTGTGTCTTCCAAAATATGAACCGCCCAAGTCCTCACTTTAAAGCATATATATATTTTTTTCTTTTTCAGCTTTCCTCATTTTTTTTGGATTTTTGGAGTTGAGAGTGTGTAGGTGTTGAAGCTATGAGTTGCTATGCTAACATATTTGGTTTTTAAAAACCTGTCGTCGTAGTTTGAAAAAGAAAAGAACTAGTGTTAAATAAATAAAACTTATATCGGAATAGAAATCCCGGGTCGAACTCAGGGAGGTGGACGTTTGATTAAAACTACGCATTTGTTTTATTTGTCATGAAGCAGCATAATTTATTAAAAACTATCTATCTATTTACAATAAATAGAAGAGAGAGAGAGAATATTACAAACAAAAACCAAAAAGATATGTTGAATGAAAATGGAATTCATTACCAAAGAGATTATTTTTTACACTAAACATTACGACTAGAAAGCAAAAATCGATTACACTAGAAAGCAGTAAATCTACTCCAGAAAGCATTAAAAAGAATGGAGAGAGAACTATCTTCTTCGACGGTTGCTTGGAGGATGAGCTGGATGGGACGATGCTTGGAAGACAGGGAATGGAGCAGGACGAAGGAGGACGAAGAGGGAAGAAAGGGAACGGAGCAGCACGTCATCATCGTCGTGGGATCCACTTGCGAAAGGGGGATGAAAATTTGACTTTATCTCTTGAGAAGCATCCCAGGTGTGGGACAAGCTTCTCTTGAGCTTTGGAGAGGGAGAGAAAAGAAAGAAGGGATCAAAGTTTCCTATGGAGGGGTCGCCTTTTATAGGTGCAAGGAGTGAAGGAAATTTAGTCTTTTTAATCTCAAAATATTAAATAAGGGGTCTTTAGTGATGGATAAAACTGTTGCTAAAGCCCCATCGTGAGCAACATGCGTCACTCCCTCGCCTCCCGCGCATGAAATGCGTGCTCACGTCCTTCGATTCTTGGCCGTTTGATCTCCTGCACCCTCGCTCGACTCCTCATCGTGCACTCGCCGCGTGCGATCTTGTGTTACGTGTGAGTGTGCAATAGCGAGTGGGCACTATTGAGCGCTTGCAGCCACTCGATCATGATCGAGCAGTTGCAAAGTTGTCTCTCCTATGCCCCAACAGCCGCTTGCGAGGAATTGAATGTGCGCCGCTGCGTCGCATAAATGCATTCACCCACTGCACTACAGCGGTGTTTGTGTCACGGAGATGCTTTCGTGCATGCATGATCAGGAACATTGGATTGAGATCCAACGGTCAAGGCAGCTGTTTAGGTGCGGCTTCAGAGGATGGGAGTGCTGGTTGGGATGCAATCTTAGTCATTGGATCTTGATCCAACGGTGGAGATTCATGGGTGCTGGCGGGTTCAGAAGTTGAGGGCAGTCAGTTGGGCAGCCGAGATGGAGCCATGTGGTGCCATTTTGGTCGTCCATCTTCTGGATGATGTAGATGGTGCCACGGTTGCCGGATTGAGTCAATTTTTGAGCCGTTAAGGTGCGATCGTCGATCCGAATCCATCCGTGCTATCAGATTTGTCGTTTAAAGTGCAGATTCACACCATCTTGGTCCTTGATCTTCTAGGATTCCCCGGTCTCTATCTAATGCTACAGATGTCTGATTAGGGCGATCTTGGAGTCATTGAACTCCAATCGTCGCCCTGATCAAATCTGTACGGTTGGATCTTCGATCCGAGGCCCCAATAAAAATTTTGCCTTGTCCTCGAACAAAAAAAGAGACAATTAACCTCCATTTTATTCAAACTAATCTAAATGCAAGATGATGCATGCTATGCAATATTTAGAGTATGCAATGCAATTCTATGCTTAAGAACATGCATAAATAGACATCTTATGTAGTGTAAACATGTTTACATCATGCCCCCATGCCTACCTTTTTCTAGTCCCTAGCAAAAACTATATGTTATTTATAAAAGAATTAGGTTGGATTATTTGGACATGAGTTATTCTCAATCATTAAGAAAATGTTTACTTAGAATCTGAACTTTCAAAGACACAATAGTGCTTGGGTATCTACCAAAATGCAGACTGCCTCAAGCCCTTGCATTATTCATAGAAAATTTTCTTTTTCTCTTTTTCTTCTTTTCTAATTTTTTTTTTTTTGGACTTTTGAGTTTTAGGGTTTAAGAGTGGCTTTCTATGGCCATTCAACTCACCCAAGATTTGATGAGAACACTAAGTTCTAAGCACCTTATTGTGAATGTGATAGACTCGTTGATCGGCAGTTAAAATGGACTTCAGATTTCTACGCCTCTAGGTTACCTTAAAAGGAGAATTCTACCTAAAGGTGTATCTTTACAATTGGTAGCTTTCTCCCTACTTTTATTTTTATGGGGTGAACACAAGAGTGAATCCAGTGTATATCTCTCTCCGGTTTATTCTACTTCGCTTCTTCCTAAGTATTTTGGAAATTTTAAGTGCATTTATTGAGCTAGGTTCTGGACAACCAGTCGATGAGCAATTACCACTTACAACTTACCAACCATGCTCGTGCGGCGAAGTATGGCTTATTATTATTTTTTCTTTTCTTTTCTCCTTTTCTTTTTCTTCTCTTTTTGACTTACTTTTTCTCTCTCTTTTTTTTTTAAAGTAGGTGGCTTCTCTGGTCTAAGATTTACCTAAAGGTAGCAAGAAAAGAATGGTCTAGTGATTGGGCTTTGGATAACCTACATATGGGCTGTTACCCACAATAATTTGCCAGCAATATCACCCTAGAAGGTTCATTAGCTATCCAATTTCCATTAGAACTGTCGATTAACGAGTCAGTGATAAGATAGTGTGTAGAAGCTTCGGACTTAAGGTTCCCTCAAATCTGAGGGTGGATTGATAAGTCGTGTACTTATCACCCAAACTTATTTACTCCAATTACGATAGAATTAAGATGGCGAGGACTCGAAAAACAAATCCATATTTTAGTGGATACACAGGCTGATTAAGTCTGAAGATCTGAGGGGTCTTTGTATTCAGATCATAATGTAGTATTTCCTAAGATTGAAATTTTTCTTAAACCCAAGTTCTCTTTCCTAATTCAACAATCTTTTTTAATATAAATAAAAGAAAATAAAAAAATCTACAGAGCTAATGAATAAATTCAGAGATGAATATCCACCCCCCCATGCCTATCTAATTAATGTCCTCATTGTATTAAAAATACATAAAGCAGAGTGGAATAGAGTAGAAAGCACCTGAATTGCGTAAATGTCGAGTCTACTCCAAGATAAACAAAAATTGTATATGTTCTAAATTTAGTTCATTCAGTTAGGCACTCTATACAAAGAAGAGAAATAAAGAATTCACAGGTGTAGATCAGAATCAGAATAAAAAGAAGAAACCTCTGACCTGCCAGCAGATGTCCACAGATGTGGACCAGATTGTGGTGCAGACCCGTACCCCATAATCGAGAATATCTATGGTTCTGGATAAAGATTACATAAAACCTAAAATCAGTATGCATGCGGGGTTGGGCCTACAATTTATGAGGATGGAACCCAAGACCAAAAAGTCAGGTTATAGAGAATTCAAGCTCCAAAAAATAACCAATGAATTTGTGCTTGGGTTGGACATCCTTAGAACAGATGTCATAAGGGTCTCGATTTGATGGTTTCAGATGAATGGAAACCCTTAGACTTAGTCTTCTATTTCCTCCAAAGTTTGCTTCACAAATCAGAACTTCCTAGCTTTTGTTCTCATTCATAATGTCAAGTTCGGGGACCTCTTGCATATTAATCACCTTGTCTGAAATTTCCAAGTCTAGAAGATGTGGCTGAATCAGAATTGACTTGGGTCTAGTTATCTCAAAAACAGAATCATTGATAAGCTCAATGGGGTGTAACTGACAATCAAGGCATTTGATTGAATCCTCCAGAAAATGAGAGTTTGGGTTCGTAAGGTGAGCCCTAATAAGATCAGTTTCCTCAGTTATTGGGCTATCAAATGATCTATTAGATTCCTCAGGCCCAATTGTCTCACAGAAATCATGTTCTGTAAACTCGCGTGAGACTTCACAACTTGAATCTTCACCATCAAAATCAAAGAAATCAAAATCCATATTAATGTATTTCTCAAAATCATCCATCACTTTTTGGTCCATGGAGACATACGTTTCCTCATACCTCGGCTCAAGGATTTTAAGTGAAGAAATCAGATCATCCTTAATTGGTTGCTTTAATTTAATCTGGTCATCCTCGTAACATGTGTCCCCCCAATAGGTACCTGAGCGAGTTTTGACATTAGCTCTTCTGAAGGGAGTTCATCCTGGGAATCATCCCATGATTGAACTAAAGCAACTACAATTCTCATCCTCAACTTCGCTAACTTCCCAACTAGAAACTCACCTGGGTTCTTATCCTTAACATCCTGGAGCCAATCCAACAAATACTTGTTTAAATTATCATTCATTTCAATCACGGGCTCCAATCTTTCAATGGAAGGTATTGGCTGAACTTCCAAAGATTGCATGATATTCCTCAAGTTAGCCAGAACCTTATCTTGAACCTGGTTACTCTAAACCAAATGACTTGTTTCAAGGTTGGGCGGGTTTAGGATCAGTGTAGAGGAGTTAATGAACTAAGATTCGTTATACCCTTTCGGATGATAGGTCATTTCGAATTGTTCAAAAGGTGGTGATGACCTAAAGGCAATGTAATCAGAGGATGGGTATGAATCATTGTATCCTTCTTGATTGTAGATCGTATTAGGTTGTCCATGAAAGGGTGACGATCTATAATCGATGTGGCTCTGAGAAGGATGGAAATCACAATCATAGTGTTCAGGGTTAGACCCTAGACACGGAGGTCTGGAACTGTATCTCCAATCCGAGTTATCCCAATAAACTGATGGTTGATTACAGTACGAGTCGAGATAATTGTCATGTTGAGGATAATTCAAAATAGGAGGGAAAGAGCGGGAATGCATATAATATGTGGAAGGATTCATGAGAGATGGGAGGAAGAAAGGCACCCTGCAATACAAGCAGTCAAACCTATCCATAAGTGGGCTGCCTAAAGACCTACAAACTCTCCAAACTCGACTTGAGATAAAGGAACAATTTGATCTACTTCTGTCTATTCAATCCAACCAGTTAGAAGGAGGGACTAGGGAGAAGGTTCTTCCTTCGGCTTGCACCTCTGGTTCCTTGTGTACCCCCAGCCGTGATCGTTTGATTCTTCTCCCCTAGCTAGACATCAGATTGAATAGTAGAAATAGACTAATAAAAAATAATCTCGTTCTAGCCTCTGAAGAGCGAGTCGAATCGTTAAGGCCAACGTCTACTCTATTTTATTTAGGGCTAGGTTTGAATGTGCTTCGGAATGTGATGGGCCCTTTATCTGGGTTGTGCCCTTAATGATTGATTGATGTGTGTGTGCATGCACAACTAGTGCTTTCAAGCAAGATTACTTTTGATGCGGTGAATTTTAGGATTCAAATCTTGCTTAGTAGCTTCTAGGATTCAACTTTAGGTTTTTTCAAACAACTTTTGTTGGCACACCAAGTTCTGAAAGCGCAGGTGAAGATGTTTCCCTTTGAAACTTAAAAGAATGTGGAGTGCTTGGTAAATCCCTAAGAGATGAACCTATGTGGCGCTACTTGATGAGTTGATTTTAATTGAAGTGCTGCGGACTAATCAACTCAAACAATTGGCTTGTTGCACAACTTAATTAGGCACACAAGTGATTACCTAATCTGATTTCTACTCAATTATGTGTTTGGATGTGTGTACCAGCTCCAAAGATTGGTTTACCGGTTAGTTTGAAAATCAGATGAGGTTGTGTACCTCTGTGAGTTTTTTTTTAATTTTTTTCTTTTTAAATGTGAAGGCTGAGGTGAGCGTGGGTGTCAAACAAACAAACAAAAATAACCTTAGAGTTTATAAGAACACCTAGGTTGATTGATGTTTGTGTTATTACGTGGTGAAATGAAAACTAATGGGTGGGAAGTGGGGGACAACTTACAAAACCTTCAACAACACTTTGCTCCAATCTACTGCTTTTGCTCATCTCAAAAGAGTACCTACAATAACAATAAAAAAGGAAAGAAGTGAGGTAAATGATTTGTAAGTTATAAAATGCGAAAAAAATCAAAGAGCGTCGCCTCCCTAGCAACGGTGCCAAAATGTTGAAGCTACAAGTTTCTACGCTAACGTACTTGATTTTTAAAAACCTATCATCGTAGTTTGAAAGCGAAAAACTCGTGTTCAACAAATAAAACTTATTCCAGAATAGAAATCCCGGGTTGAACTTAGGGAGGCGAACGTTTGATTAAAACTACGTGTTTGTCTTCTTTGTCATGAAGTAGAATAATTGATTAAAAACTATCTACCTATTTACAATAAATAGAAGAGAGAGAAAGAATATTACAAAATAAACCAAAAAGAGATGTAGAATGAACATGGAATTCATTAACAAAGAGATTGTTTGTTACACTAAACATTACGACTAGAAAGCAGAAAACGATTACACTAGCAATAAATCTACTCTAGAAAGTATTAAAACGAATGGAGAGAGAATTATCCTCCTCGACGGTTGCTTGGATGACAAGTCAGATGGGACGACGCTTGGAAGATAAGGAACAGAGCAGGACAAAGGAGGACGAAGTAGGAAGAATGGCAATGGAGCAGTACATCGTCGCTGTCATGGGATCCACTTCCGAAAGGGGGACGAAAATTTGACTTTATCTCTTGAGAAGCATCCCAAGTGTGGCGCAAGCTTCTCTTGAGCTTTGGAGAGGGAGAGAAAAGAAAGAAGGGATGAAAATTTCGTATGGAAGGGGCCTCCGTTTATAGTTGCAAGGAGTGAGGGAAATTTGGTCTTTTGAATATCAAATATTAAATAAGGGGTCATTGGTGATGGATAAAATCGTTGCTAAAGCCCTATCGTGGGCGACGTGCGCCACCAGCTTGCCTTTCGTGCATGAAATGCACGCTCACATCATTCGATTCTCAGCCGTTCGATCGTGAGATCGAATGGCTAAGATGCACCCTTGCCTACCTCCTCATCACATGCTCACTGCATGCTATCTCGTGTTATGCACGAGCGTGCAATAGCGCATGGGCGCTATTAAGCACCCACAACTGCTCGATCGCAATTGAGTGGTCGTAAAGCTCGCTCGCCCATGCCCCAGCAGCCGCTTGTGTGGAATCGAACATGTGCCACTATGTTGGATAAATGCGTTCACCCGCTGCACTACAGCGGCTTTTGTGTCGTGGAGATGCTTTCGTGCACGCGCGATCAATACCATTGGACTGAGATCCAACAATCAAGGCGGCTCTTCAGGTGCACCTTCAGAGGATGGACGCGCCAGTTTGGATGCAATCTTAGCTGTTGGATCTTGATCCAACGGTGGATATTTGTGGGTGCTAGCGGCTTTAGAAGTTGAGGGTGGTCGGTTAGGTGGCCGAGATGGTGCCACATGGAGCCATCTTGGCCATCCATCTTCTGGATGATGTAGATGGTGCCACGATTGTTGGATTGAGTCAATTTTTGCGCCATTAGGCTACGATCGTTGATCCGAATCCATCTGTGCAATTGGATTTGTCTTTTGAAGTGTGGATTCACACCATCTTGGCCCTTGATCCTCTACAGTTCCCCGATCTCTATCTGATGCTACAGATGTCTGATTAGTGCAATCTTGGAGTCATTGAACTCCAATCATCATCCTGATCAAATTTGTTTGATTTGATATTCGATTCGAGGCCCCGATAAAAAATTTGCTTTGTCCCTGAGCATAAAAGTAGATAATTAACCTCCATTTTATTCAAACTAATCTAAAAGCAAGATGATGCATGCTATGCAATATTTATAGTATGCAATGCAATTCTATGCTTGAGAACATGCATAAATAGACATCTTATGTAGTGAAAAGATGTTTACATCAGTAGGTAACTTTCTACGGCTACCCAACCCACCCATAACTAGGAAAAGACTCCAAGTGCTAGGCATCTTGGTGTGAAGATTGTGATAGACCCACTAAATGGTATTGAGAACAGACTTCGGATTTCTATGCCCCTTGGTGACCAAAAAAGGAAATGCTTGCCTAAAGGTGTATCTATCCGATCAGTACCTTTCTCCCTACCTTTTTTATGTGGGGTCAACACAAGGGTGTTTCCAGTGTATATCTCCCCAGATTGCTCTACTTCCCTGCTTCTTTCTTAAGTGTTTTGGTCTTTTTCATGCATTTAGTGAGTTGGGTTCTGGACAACCGGACAATGGGTTGTTACCCAGGACCACTTGCTAGCCATACTTGTGTGGTGAAGTGTGGCTTATTTATCTTTTTTTTTCTTTTTCTTCTTTTTTCTATTTTTTTCTATTTGACCCTTGTTCTCTTTTTCTTTTCCTTTTCTTTTGTTGTTTAGTAGGTGGCTTCCCTGATCTCAGATTTACCTAGAGGCAATAAAAGAAAGTAGTCCTATAGCTAGGCTCTGGACAACCAACCAATGGGTTATTACCCATGACAACCTGCCAACCATACCACCCAAGAAGGTTCATTAGCTACCCAATTTCTGTTAGAATCTCCAAGGATTGAGTCAATGCAAAAATGTGTGCAGATGCTTAGACTAAAAGTCCCTCCGAGTCAGAGGGCAGGTTGATAAGTCGTATACTAATCACCCTAATTTATTGATCAAATTAATGTAAATTAAGGTTGTGAGGATTCGGGGCTAAATCCTCATTTTAGTGGACACCAGGGCTGATTAAGCCTGAAGGCCTGAAAAGTCTAAGTGTTCAGGTTTTTCGCATATTATTTCCTACGGTTGACAAACTCGTAATGCCTAAGTTATCTTTCCTAATTTTTTTTTTGTTATATATATATAATTCAATCAGATAATATGAACTCAGAGAATGTGAATTACCACCCTCCATGCTTGAGTTGGACAATGTCCTCATTGACAAATAAATGTATGCAAGGGGGTACAGAAAGAAATCACCTGAGTACAGTTGTGTACCTGATCAGCTTGAATCTTCTGAGTTGCCACCCAGGAATCTCTGAGTTTAGTGCCTTCAGCTTGGCATACTGCACAAACACGAATTGTCTAGGTCAAGAAGGTGCAAAAGAAATTAGCAAGACCCAAATTCAGATGTCCGCAGATTCGAACTAGGTTGTGTTGGAGGCCCATCCCGGAAAGGTTGTAACTCTGCATGCTGGTGTTTGTTCCTCTCTTAGTCTACGGGCATGTAGAG
Source organism: Thalassia testudinum (assembly GCA_037157565.1). Classification (NCBI taxonomy): domain Eukaryota; kingdom Viridiplantae; phylum Streptophyta; class Magnoliopsida; order Alismatales; family Hydrocharitaceae; genus Thalassia; species Thalassia testudinum. The sequence goes on from JAZHRO010000003.1 coordinate 34,372,241, forward strand.
AAGTTGATGTGGACGAGTGCACCCCGAATCTAAAATGCTAAACATTGAAGATGTAGGTTTTATACTTAGCTTGTGCCCCTATAAAATTGGAATTCCTCAAAGTTGTATCAATTCTAGTTCATTCGGGTTGCGGGATTTCTATTTTAGTAGGGCATGTAACAAAGTCAAGAGTTTCCAAATGAGCCCTAAAATCAAGCATAAGGTTGCTCTCCAAAGAAAAATCCATCTCTTCTTCAACTTGGGTTTCATGGCTTATTCCCTCCAAGTCCTTGAACCCAAGAGTATTCTTTCCAACCTCTTTCATATTAGACTCAATGTCCAAGGTTGCTTCATAGGTAAGGCTATTTTCATCTTCTAGCTCATATTCCTTCTCTTGGCCCTCCTCTAAATTTGTGACGGGGGATTCAACTGATTCAAAATAGATTGTTTCTAGATTGCAATCCCATTCCCCATCTCTAATGTTGGATGTCTTTTCCACTAAATCACTTTCCTCAAGGAGATTAGATTTGGCTTCCATGACATTGCTCCCTAAATTCTCAGTTTTCTCCTGATGTGTGTCCCCAACTCTCCCCAAGTTACATTCTAAGAAATCATTAATGACATCTTCTATGGAGTTGTCCAACTCCTGGGGAGTATCAATGGTAGAGTGAACCAATTTTAGGTAAATACGTGTAATCGAATTGATCACGGCAGGGCCTTGCTTCACAAATTCCATAAACAAAGTTGTTTCCAACAATTTTCTTTGGCCCACTTCCTTTAGTTGTTTGAACATATCCATCATGGTCTGTTGCCCTTTAATCAATTCTTGATTCTGTTTCTGTAATTCTAACTGGAGGTTATCAAGAATTGATAGGGTGTCATTCGGTTTCTCTTGGATTTCTTCCTTCAAATCAGGGCTAGGAAGGTGTGGTTGAGGATGTGTACTAGAATCTACATTGGAGTTTATGTTCTTGGGTGGGTCATCTATTCTATCATTTTTAGGGTCCAATTCTTCAAGAGGAACCATTCTCTGTTTAGTCCTACTCTAGAATAATTGAGGTTCTAAGTCTTCCTCCCAGTCGAATTCTTCATTAGGGGACCAAATCAAAGGTTGATCATTCTTGATTTGCCTAGGTTTCTGATCATCTTTTGATTTCCATTTGTCTAGAAGTATTTCCAATCCAAAGGTCAAATAGGAGAGACACTTGAATTCAGATGACCTTTCTTGGTGATAATCCAGGGAAGGGCAGGGATCTTGGTGTTCTCCTAGAGTTTATGTCCCATCAAATTGGTTAGTGAGTGGGAGGGACCTAATAGGAGAGTTTTCCTGAGGTGAATAGAGATAAGGATCCCCAAGGTTTGGAACATAGCCCAGGGTGGGTATGTTCGATGTATCCCAATAAGAGGTTGGTGCGGGTTGGTCATAATTGGGACAGTTGGGATAAGAGGGATATCCCGAGTTGTACCCCCAACTCGATTGTTGGTTATCCTAAGTAAGCTATGGATATGGTCTACTTGGGTTAGCATACAAATCATGTTGGGGGTAGTTTGGGTAAGATGGATAGGCATTGAAATCCATGGTTCGGAAGAAATAGAGGGATGAGGGAAGAACAGATGAGTGAGCTATGTGTGCACAACCAAGCAAGCAAATCTAGGATCTACAGTGTACACCTAGGTGTCTTAGAAGCCTCCAAGGGAATGATCAGATCCGCAGGTAGTTAACCACCCTTCTTGATGTTAATCTGGCTAGGATGACTATGGGGGGATTGAGGGGAAGGTTCTTCCTTTGGCTTGCACTATCGATTTCATAGACCCCACAACTGCGGACGTTTGACACTTCCCCACAGCCTAGACACTAGATTTTTACAAAGGGAATGAAGGCCAAGTGCTTACAAACCCAGTCACACCTCCAAGACTTTGACTGGTCCTACCTAGGGCACGTCTACTCCATTTTAATGAGGGCTAGGTCAATGCTTGTGCTTAGGATATGTGATGAAGCGTTGTTTGGGGTCGTGCCTCTTAGTTAGCTGATTGAGCATGTGTGGGCACTCAACATGGTTCTCAAGCAGGGATTTTAGGATGTGGTGTCTTTTAATAATTTGTCCTTGCTTTAATGCTTTTTAGGGTTGAAGTCTCCAAACAAGGTTCAAGTGGGCACACAAGGGTTTGCACACAACGGGAAAAAGTCAATTTCCTTTAGAATGATGTGGCCCTAGAAAAACAACCCTAGTGTATTCACCCTAGTGTTCATGCAATTCTACCAGGTGAGTTGATTTTAATTATGGTGAGTGGTGCGGCCCAAGTCAAATCATGGTGGCTTCACAAATGCCACTCAAAAGAAAGAACACTCCAGAAACATTTCAAGAAGGTTAGAGTGCATTCTTTTGGTTGTGTGATGAGTTTGGAATGTGGGTCAAGTAGCCATCTCTCTTGCCAATTTTGATTTTATATATTTTTTGTATTTTTTTAAGCAAGAAAACACTCAATGGGCAAAGTGGTACTCACAAAAGCTCTTTGCAGCACTTTACTCGGTATCTACCATCTCAAATCGCGTTCCTGCATCACCAAGGCATTGAGTTTCTACAACCAATCAAGTAGAGAGAGAAAAATGAGTCAGAAGATGTGAATACTAATGTGGGATGAAAGCAATAAAAGAAATCCATTACCTCCCCAGCAACGGTGCCAAAAACTGATGGGCGTAGGATGCGGTTGTTTAATTGTCATTGTAGCATGCATTCGTGATGTCGATTTTAATTAAACATTGGATTTGGTCAGTCCAAGTGTCGAACATGACGAGGCGTGAAATCGGATTACTTTGTTGCTTTTAGTTGTGACAGGAAGTTTGGTTTGCTTGCGAGAAAATGAGAAAGAGAGAGAGAGAGATGAAGAGAGACTAGGGTTAGAGTTTGTCTTTAAATCATGACATTCATTTGAATTAGATGGGAGCTATATAAGAAACAACATCAACATTAACATTTAGCATGCAACTTGAGTTTATTCGAAAATACAACAGTAGCCAAAAGCTTAAACAAAAGCAATATAAAACTAAGGCAAAGAGAGAGAGAGGAGGAGGCAAGGCGGCTATGGCGGTGAAGGAGGGCTCCATCGACGGCTTGATAACTCCAAGGTGTATGTGAAATGCTTGGTGGAGCTAGGAGAAGGCTAGTGCTGTATGGAGAGGGTGTGTGAATTGAATGCCTTTGAATGGGGTGGGTGGGAGTGTTTATATAGAGAAGAAGGGTTTCTAAACAAAGTAAGGATTTTAGCGACAACCAGGATGTCACTAAACCCATTCCATAAGCATCGGTGAAGCCCTCTGACCGCTGGTCCGACCGACGCATGCGTGCTTCTTCTTCTTCAGCTGCGCCCGTGATCCATGTGCCTTTACTATGAGCCGCCCAATTGAAGATCGAATGGTTGATATTTCGCCTGCAATACTAGTTCAAATTGCGCTTGCAAAGCGCGTGCCTCGCATGTTATCGGCCGCATTCCCATTAGGTGCTTGAGGGTGCACTACATTGCATCCATCCACACCGCACGGCGTTGATCGGACGGCTCGAATTATCTGTGGTGCATGCTTGGCTACGATTTGAGGTGCTGAGCGATTTGAACGCTCACCTCTCATCACGAGGGCAAGGAACATCCGCTGCACTTCTTTCTTGGTTGGTCGCGGAGACAGGATCAGCCGTGGATACTTTGTGACTATTGGATGGAGATCCAATAGTTAGATCTTCACACTGAATGAGCTCGGGCACGGTGGATGCAATAAGGGCGAGCATAGGCTCTCAGTCGTCCGATCGAAGGATCGGATGACTGAAAGCACTACTTCGTGAGGCTGCACTGGTAAGGGGTACGGTGGATGCGGTGTTGTGTTCGTTGATGAGAGACTCATCATGATCTCTAATTACCCCTAATTAACTAGTCTTCTTAGTTAATTAGCTGAGGATATGAATTTATAAGGGTTAATTATAAAATAAGGGATATATAGTAAAGGACCTTAAAATAAGTTAAAAATGATATTTTATCATTCAATTAATATTATTAACAATTTAATTAATAATTGGACTCAAAATCTTATTAATCATTCCCTTAATTAATAAGTTAAGTAACTTAAACATAATATATACATAAGTATATAATAACTTAAGTAACTTTACTTAATCTAATAAATTAACCTAAAAAAGGTCAAAAATGTAAATTCATGGTGAAAACATAATAGTTATCTTATTTACTAGCGTAAATAAAAAGTTGAAAAAGATCTAAGTTTAAAATAAACCTTTAAAACATGGGTTCACATTTTGGTCCTTACTATTCATTGCAATCGGATCCTTAATCTTCATAAAGGTCCTTAAGTTTCACTGCATTTAGGTCCCTTTCATCGTCTTCTTCTTCTTCTCCAGCCGATTGAACGACTGACGACGGAGAGTGACTCCACCGTGAGCTCACCGCCCTGCCGACATCATCCTTCCTTTTCCAAGCTCTTGGAGCTTGTGCTCACCACTCCATCTTCATCCATCAGTCTGGATTACTCGAAAATCCTAATTTCTGGTGGGAGTTAACCACATCATCGTCGGAGACGATGCTGGAGGTTAAGCTCCCCAAGCATCTTCTTCGTCCAGACTTCGCCATCCTCTCCATCGCCAATCACTATAAATACCCCCTCACCCCTTCGATTTCTCTCAAGTTGGCTCCCTTCCCTCTTTTAACACTAAGCCGACCCAATAGGCTATTCGTCCACACTCCGACAAACTTCCACACCATTCTCTGACTTCCTCCATCCATCTTGATTAGCTAAGGACATTCGCCGAGGTCAGCCGCATCTCTGGACAAAGGCAACGACCAATGAGATCTTTTGCTTCACTTCACATCCGCCCACCGGATATTCTTCCTAATCCCTCTAATTTTGTCATCCGCCATGAGCCTTCGGCGATACCCTATTGACCCTTTCGTCCTGGTAATGGTAGATTAGGAGTAGGAGTAGGAGTAGGGTAGTTTAGGTAGGTAGTTAGTTATGTAGTTTAGTTGTAATTTTAGAATTTAATGTTGATCTTCTTCGACTCCGATGAGCTCCTTGAGCTTGCCAGAGCCCTAATTTTGTCTTTTTAACTAGCTGATCACCTTCCTCTATCACTCACGATCACTTCTAACCCATTTAAACATTAATTTTATCACTTAATCGACTTAATCACTTCCACCTTCAACGACTATTGTTGGTATCCACGGCAGTAGTAACTAGCTTAGATTCACATCCAATGGATCCTCCATCACTTACTCTTCAATAAAGGATCCTAAATATCATCTTAATTTGATTAATTATTGTATATAACTTAAAAGCCTAATTTTACTTAAGCTCCTAAGCTCGCTGTCAATGGCGGCTTAGGAGTAGTTTAAACTATAAATTTTTTATATAATTATGATCACAGATATCTGTTGACTTGTCTCAGCCACTCATTTGATTGAGAGACCAAGTCCTTAGTCTCAACCTCTAAAATTCTATTCAAATTTGAATCTACTGATTAATCATTCATGTAACGAATTAATGAGGAATTAAATGTGATTCTGAGGTTCCTTGTAACCTCAGGATCCTTTATAGATTAAAAATGGCATAAATACACATTCTGAACATGATTTGCATCTTTCTAGACTCACCAAAGCTTCGGCGAGCTCCGGCGAGTCATTTTCTGATCTTCAGCCTACAGAATTAAATGAAAAGCTCCAGATTGACTAATTGAGGTTTACTGATTACTTTGAGATCATTTATTTGGAATTTTAACATCTGGAGTTGTAGATGGACATTCTTCTTCTCAAACTCCGATGGAGTTAGAGAAGCCTGTATAGAAATTTAAATGATGCATTAAAGATGTCTAGAAGCTTTAGTGCAGTGCACTGAAGCTGTTCATGACCCCATCCCTTTGTAGAAACCTCCTAATCACTCTGACGAACAAAATGCTTTTCGAGCTCAGGCAACATGCCTGGAACTTTAATTTCTAGGGTTTACATACCTATTTAAAAGGTTGGATAGATTTTTGAAGTTGAGAAGATGCTAATCCAGGCATTAATTTCTTGAGAAGAAGCATAAAATAGTAAGTCAAAATTTTGAGCTTCACAGTCAAAACTATGTAGGATATCTTGATTCTGAGCATGATTTGATGATTTGAGAAGCTTAAATGGATTCTAAGATTCTTTTTAATGATATTAGAGTGATTTAAATGAGCTTAGACTTGAAATTTGGTTAGAATTCACACTCTGCCAATTTTGGTTATTTTCGAACACAAACTGTTCGCAGTGAGTTTTTGATGAAATTGATCACAAATCCTACCCAGTTGAGTTTGTTGAATCCCTTAGAATTTATTTAAATCAATCAGAATTGATTCTAAGTGTTTGTTACATCTGTTTTAAGTCTGAAATATATTCTATGAAGCTTTCAGAGAAGCATCAAGCTTCTCTACTGAAACCTGAAGCTTTAAGAGCTCAGAACCCATACAAGTAGCTGTGGAATCTTCTGCAGAACCCATTTAAACCCTTAGATAAGAGAGAAAGTCCAATCTGTGGACTCGATAACCATTAATTCATTTTCCAGGCCATATAACCAAATAAAACCCATAATTTCTCTCTTAAAATTGAAGAGAAAATTTTCCCTTTAACATTAAATTGAAAGCATAATCTTGTAGAGCTACTCAAGAGCTTTCCAATAAGCTTTATCTCACCTGATTTGGAGCTCTGAGCTAGGAGATATCTTCGTTTGAAGTTTGCTCTGGAGGGGAAGAAGTTAGTCCCACATCGAAAATTTACAAGCACCCACATTAGTACAAAAGGAATTTATGTTATAGGCGATTTAGTCGTCAAGCGCTCGGTGCGAAATCTAATCTAACATTTTGAGCATGTGTGTGTGTGTGGCGGCATGTGTGTACCTACGGGTGTGCGCCTGAGTGGGTGTGTGTGAGTGTTGGCCCTAGGAGGGTGAGGCCTAGGAGGCAGTTGGGCTAGTTCGGCTCGAGAAAGAATTAAACCAAAAATAAACTGTAATCAAATAAGGCGAGGACCGAGTAGGGTATGATCCCACCCTGATCTCAAGGTGCTGTGTATCCTCAGAAGGACCTCGCCACAAATCCTAAACTAATTTTTGGTTGAAAAGAAAACAAAAAATCGATTCAGCTGAAGGTTTAAAGGGAAAGCTAAGGAGCAGAGAAGCAGAAGTGCAGAAGGCCAAGTGTTGAAATCACTAAGGTAAAGAAAGAAAGTTGAAGTCTAAGTTTAGAGGAAAAGCTAAAGAGAAGAGGAAGGCTAAATACTCACTAAGAAGGAAGAGACTAAGGAAGGAAGATGAAGGCAAGAGCAGAAGAGAGAAGAAAGAAAAGAGCTCGAGAAAGTATAAGAAAGAGATTAAAAAAATAAAAGAATAGAATAAAAGGAAATGAAGAAGAAAAAGAAAGAGAGAGAGAAAGGAAAAGATAAAGGCTAAACAAGTTAATTTTCTTATTACATTTTAATTTCTTTTTGTTCTTAAATATTCTAATAAGGAATGTTTTAATAGAAGATCTTCATATTGCCTTAATTCCTTTGAAAAAAATTAAAAATTAACATGTTTACTTGTAAATAAAGTAGATCATTTGAGTAAATGTGTTTCAATTTGGAATTTTGTATATTCCTTAAAGTTTAAATCATTTGGCAAAATTCATGCTTTCATAATTAACTTAAATATACCTCCTATACTTATAAAGAAAAATAAAAGATAACTAATAAATTTAGAATGAATTATACCTCCTAGCGAACGACCTGGACTCAACCAGTAAAAATTTTCTAAAATTTTAGGTTAATTTGACCCTATACTACTAATCGACACAACTTTGAGCTAACCTAAGTGACTTTTCTCTACTCTTAATTAAGTAAAATTAACTTAATTAACTGAGTTGAGTAAGAAAAATATCATTTTAATGGTGTCGTTGCTGCGGAGGTAATATTTTGCTTCACTAGAATTTAGTTGGTTTAATTATCTAAATAGGAGGTATTTGTTATTGTATTTCTATTTTTGTTCTAATTAGTTGTATTTTGTTTTGTTTTCTATCTTCTTTTCAGGTTCACCTTCGCGGGTAATCTCAGGAGAAGGCGGGATTCTATTTTTGTTTTGATATTTTTGTTGTAAGTATTTCTAGTATTAGTCTTTAGAGTAGTTTGATTTGTTGCATTAAAAAAAAAATGCAAAAAAACATTCTACCTGACTAGCAACAGCATATAATAGGCATACACTCTTAAGAGTGTATTTTCTACTAGTATTTTTGTGATCTGACTCAGGAAATTTTTACTGTTTTCTCGCATCAGCAGAAAAACACGAGAAAATCCACGTTGATCCCTGTCCTTTGAAATTTAAAAAGACCATATTTTTGTTTGAAAAGATTTAAAAAGTGACCATTGAATTTTACTTGATATATTTTTGTAAACGATTAACTAAAAAGAGGATGTTAAAAATTGTGACTAAATCTGATTGCAGAATGCATGCGGGTTTTGTCGCTATCGTCTATTGCATGCTATCACGCATATAGTGCGATCACTAGAGTCACATGAGTCTATTTTTCTATCACTCCTCTTTGCACCTCTTAGGGCTTTGGTCGAAGATCAACAAGTCTGTCTCACTACTAGAGCCCCGAGGAGCCAGTAGTGAGAGATCTCGATCATAGACCATAGACCTTTGAGCCTTAAGGTTACGCACCTGCGTAAACACAGATTAGGACATGTGTTTTGATACTGTTACTCTATTTTCTTGCATGAAATTACTTTTGCATATCCTAGGAATCTCTTGTTTCCTTTGAAAGAAGAGCAAAACCCGCGTCTTTGTGCTGCTTTGTAGGTTTTTGTGCCGCTGTTTTGATCGATGGTGTGCATGTCACTTTGCACATTATTTTCCACTTTATGGACTGGAGGCAATCCTTGCATCCGCCTCTTGCATTATCGTTGACAGGTGATCCTAGGCCAGTTGCAGATAAGCAACCAATGATTTTCCCGTCTAATCCATCTACTTCTATGGATCAAATGTAGAATCTAAATCCCGAGATGCCTTCTTCTTCTGGTTAGGGGGAGATGCCGCCTTTTGATGTTCTTGAGGCATTCTTAAGCCAGAATCTTAGGATGCTTGAGCAGACTAGACATATTAATCTTTTAACGGTAGCCTTAAATAATTTACAGACTCTTCAAACCCATCCTCCACCTCAACTTGAGGCGGGTTTTGAAATCCTTGATTTACCGATCCCCCGTCCAAGGCCTCTACATAGAGATTATTACAACCCATCTAATGCACAAGTAGAGCTTAATGTTAGGATACCAATTGGGGAAAATGATCCTGAATTAAAACCAAACATCATAGGTCTAATCCCCTACTTTCATGGATTTTCATCCGAGGATCCATTTCAACATATCGAAGATCTTAAGAATCTATCTCAAACTCTTGGACCTCAAAATCAAAATAGGGAAATCCTACTTATGAAAATGTTCACTTTTAGCCTTAAAGACAAAGCTGCTTATTGGTATAGAACTATTGCAAGACCAATCTCAACTTGGGCAGAACTCGAATCTACTTTTCTAAAGAAATTCTTTCCTATTGGTCGAAATAATGCTTTAAGGTGAGCTATTACTACTTTGAATCAAAACTTAGGAGAACCAATCCATGAAACATGGGAACGTTTTCATGAATTGCAAAGGAAATGCCCATATCATGACATCCCTCATTGGCAACTCATGCATATCTTCTACTATGGTTTACAAGAGAGCATTCGCAATCTAGTCGATGCCTCTTGTGGAGGGAATTTTCTAAATCGCAATGTAGAATCCACCTCAAACTTATTTGAAGGGATGGCGGAAAACTCGATCAATAACGCTTCTATGTCGTAATTTACGTGGGGAGTAAACACGAATCATCAGAACCCTTACAAGGGCATTCACGAGATCGGTAATCCATCCAGTTCAAAGGATTTAGAGATAATTGCAGAAAAATTGGACAAAGTCGATATCGTAGCAAAGCATCTCGACGAGGTTAGAAATACAATGAAGACTCTTACGCCTCTACTTGCTATGAATCCCGCATATTCACCTATTTTGCAAAGTCCTGCTGGGAGGGAATTTATGAATAATTTGGATTCTAGAGATCCATCTTCCTTGGGTTTTCTATCTACTCCTTCACCAACCCAAGGAGGGACCTTTGTCCCACAATCTTACCCACCCTTTTCCCCACCCTTTCCTGTTGCAGAAAACACACCTTATCCTCTTGATTTGAATGCCATTCAGGGATACACACCAAGATCAAACCCATATTTAAATTCCTATAATCCCGGATGGCATAATCACCCTAATTTCTCTTAGTCTGACCATACATAAAGACCATCATATCCGACTCAAACCAGACAAAACCTTCCTACATTGTCGTTTCAGCAACACAATGCGAGGCCATTTTATGCGGGTTCGCAAAATGCTGTAGGGCCAAATAGAGATTCACAGCTAGACCAGATATTGAGAGCTGTGACTGAGAGCCAGCAATAAAATGCTGAAGCTCTTGTTGAAGTCCAACGACAATGTTCGGCAGAATTGGCTGATCTTAGGCGTCAAATCACGCAGTTAGCTGAATCTCATCAGCTAGGGACTCTTCCATCCCAGCCAATTCCAAACCCTAGGAATATTCAGCAAAGACAACACCCGAGAGTTCAAAATTAGAATTAGGGACATGTCCATCTTCTTAATCAATTACCCTTGAATCCAAATCTAAATCCAAATTTGAATCCACCTATTTCTAATCTTGATTTTGAATATCCAAATCAATAGCAATCAATTGTGAATCAACCATTAATCAATAATCCATCTTTCCAAAGTACACAAGCATATTCTTCTTCATCAGCTTCTCATGCGGGTATTAACTCTGTTACAACCCACCGTGAAACTTCCACTAGGAATCCAATTTTTCTAAGGAACCTATCCCAAGACCTTAGTACATCTAGATCAACCCCTGTTTCTACACCTGGAAGAGGTACAAAACCCAATCCAGCAATTCACGCTAATTCGCGAGATCCGGGTAATACCTCAGTAGAATAAGAAATCCATGTTCCATTCCTAGAAGCTTTGAAGAAGACTAGGAAACAGAAACAACTTGTTACATTAGATGAAGATTTGATTAAGATTTTTGAACAAGTACATATTAAAATCCCACTCCTAGATGCTATCAAACACATTCCGACTTACGCGAGATTTCTTAAGGAATTGTGTACTCTTAAGCGTAAGTCGAAGAAAGGAAGCACAGTTATATTTTCAGAGCATGTGAGCTTTATTATTTCAAGTGCACTTCCTTTGAAAAAGAAAGACCAAGGATCTCCATTTATTTCATATATAATTGGGGGTCAGTGCTTTGATAGAGTTCTCCTAGATTTAGGAGCTTCTATTAACCTCATTCCTTTCTCTTTGGTAAAACACTTTAAAATAGAAAATCTTAACTCTACCAATGTGACTTTACAATTAGCTGATAGATCTATTAAGTCACCTAAAGGAATGTTGGAGGATGTTATTATGAGAGTTCGTGATTCTTACTTCCCTCTAGATTTTATTGTTCTTGATATGGAAGTACCCGAATACCTTAGCCACACCCCAATTATCTTAGGGAGACCCTTTTTGGCTACTGCAAAAGCCAACATTAATTGTGAATCAGGAAAGGTTGAATTAAAATTTGGGAAGAAGACAATTAAGTTAGATATATTTAGAGCTTCTAGTGGATTTGATTGTGAATGGATTGAGGAAATAAAATCAATAGAAGCTTTTGAGGATGACATTAGTTCTTTAGAACTAGAAAGCACATTTTTTGATATCCCATACCCTTAAAGCAATGAAATGTTATTGTAATCCCTACTCAATCCCGAATTTGACTCTAAATCTAAATCACTTTATACAATTGAAAATCCAACCCCAAATTCTGTTGTTGATTCTACTCCTATGCTTGAATTGAAACCATTGCCTGATAATCTTAAGTATGTATATCTTGAATCTGATCAAACATATCCTGTAATAATCAATTCTCATCTATTTGAATCACAAGAATCCAAATTGATCAGAGTTCTTCGAGAGCACAAGAAGGCAATTGGGTGGACTTTACATGATCTCACCGGGATTAACCCTAATTTTTGTACTCATCTCATCAATATTGAAGATGGGGCATGACCTTCAAGAGAAACTAAAAGATGCCTAAACCCTAATTTAAAGGAGGTCATTAAGAAATAAATAATCAAGTGGCTTGATGCTGATATTATCTATCCTATATCTGATAGCCCTTGGGTGAGTCTAATTCAAGTGGTACCCAAAAAGGTAGGACTCACCATAATCAAAACTGAATCTAGAGAAACCATTCCCACACGAATTGCAAATTAGTGGCGGGCTTGTATTGATTATCGTAAGCTGAATACTGTTACAAAGAAGAACCATTTTCCTTTACCATTCATTGATTAGATCCTTGAGAGATTAATTGGTAATAGGTTATTCTGCTTTTTAGATGGTTACTCTGGATATAATCAAGTTGCAATTTATCTTGTAGATCAAGAGAAAATGACTTTCACCTGCCCCTTCAGAACCTTTGCTTTCCGAAGAATGCCATTTGGGCTTTGTAACGCACCTGCGACTTTTCAACGTTGCATGTTAGCCATTTTTACCAAAATGGTGGGTGAATATATGGAGGTTTTTATGAATGATTTTTCAGTCTTCGGGGAGACAATTGATATTTGCTTGGATAATTTGTTGAAGGTTCTAAAAAGATGCATTGAAGTAAACCTTGTCCTTAATTGGGAGCAGAGCCATTTTATGATTCCAAAGGGAATAGTACTTGGTCATCTCATATCTGACCGGGGTATCCAAGTAGATCGAGCCAAGATCAATCAAATTGCAAATCTTCCAATCCCTAACTCCATCAAAGGCATTAGATCATTTCTCGGGCATGTGGGATTTTATACAAGATTCATCCTTGATTTGTCAAAAATTGCCCAACCACTCACAAACCTCCTCACAAAGGATGCTATTTTTGAGATGAAAGAGGAGTGTATTTTAGCATTTAAAACTTTGAGAGACAAAGTTACATAGGCATAGTAAATTTTAGCATTTGAAATCATGTGTGATGCATCAGATTATGCAATAGGAGCTATTTTTTGACTGAAATTTAAGAAGAATCCAGTGGTAATTTACTATGCTAGTAAAACATTGAATGACAAACAAAGGAATTACAAAGTTACAGAGAAAGAGTTACTAGCAATAGTATTTGGATTAGAAAAGCTTAGATCTTACATACTTGGATTTCAATTCATAGTGTACTCTGATCACTCAGCTATCCGGCACCTTCTATCTAAGATGGACACAAAACCTAGGTTGATCAGATGGATCTTGCTTTTGCAAGAATTTGACCTGGAAATTCGTGATAAGGTGGGTAGGCAAAATGTTGTTGCAGATCATCTTTCCCGTCTTCCTTCTGATACAATCGAATCATCTCCACCAATCACAGAACACTTCCTTGTGAACATCTTTTGACTATATCCACAAATCTTCCTTGGTATGCAGATATTGTTAATTATTTGGTTACACATCAATTGCTGCCAGACTGGGACGAGAATCGCAAATCATGACTCAAAGCAGAAGCCAAATGCTATTTTTGGGAAGATCCATATCTTTTTAGACTTTGTAATGATCAAATCATCAGGCATTGTGTCGCCTCTTCTGAGATTGATTCTATCCTATCTTTTTGTCTGGACCAAGCCTGTGGTGGTCACTTCTCCAGTAGAATGACTGCTACAAAAGTTTTGCAATGCAGGTTTTATTGGCCTACGTTATTTGCTGATTCTCAGACTTATTGTAAGGCATGTAGTCGCTGCCAAACACTTGGTGGCATGTCACGAAAAGACATGATGCCTTTGAACCTGATTACAGTCTGTGAAATCTTTGACATTTGCGGCATAGATTTTATGGGTCTGTTTCTGTCCTCTTTTTGGTTTCCATTATATTTAACTTGCTGTAGATTATGTTTCTCATTGGACTGAAGCCATACCTACATGCTCAAACGACCATCGACTTGTCATTCCTTTTATACAGAGTCACATTTTCACTCATTTTAGGGTACCTCGTGTTATCATTTCCGAAGGCGGTTCCCATTTTATTAATGCCCAATTTAAAACTTTACTTAGAAAATATTGGGTTACACATCATATTTCTACACCTTATCATCCCCAGACTAATGGGCAAACTGAGGTCTCTAATCGAGAGATCAAAAAGATCCTTCAAATGACAATCTGACCCGATAGGAAGGATTGGTCTTCCTATTTAGATGAGGCTTTGTAGGCTTATAGGACTGCCCACAAAACACCAATAGGCATGTCACTATACAGACTTGTTTACAGGAAACTCTCTCATCTTCTTGTTGAAATTGAACACAAGGCCTATTAGGCAATTAAAGCCTGTACTTTAGACCTCGTGAAGGCTGGTGAAAATCATAGGTTACAGCTTAGCGAACTTGAGGAATTACGTCATGATTCTTATGAGAGTTCAAAGTTGTATAAGGAGAAACTTAAAGGCTTCCACGAAAAATTTATTTCCCGCAAATCCTTTGCACTTGGTTAGAAGGTGTTGTTATTTGATGCCCGTTTGAAGCTCTTCCTTGGTAAACTTAAGTCTAAATGGCAAGGGCCATTTGTTGTAGTTAGAGCCTTCAATAATTGAGCTGTTGAAATCACTGAACCCAACAAGGATCAACCCTTCAAAGTCAATGGTCAATGTCCAAAACCTTTCTTGGAATCACATCATTTGGCTCTTGTTGGAGAATCTTACATGCTCCACTAGGGTTTTTCTATCCATCCACCACACTTTTACATTGTTGTTTCTTGTTTGATTTTTCTTCTACACTTACTCTAAAATTTCACTTCATATTTTACTTATTGCCTTCATTTGGTCTGACTGACCACTCTAACCTTTGGTCAGACTTGAAATCATCCACACAGAGATCTTTGATCTCCTCTATTTGACTCCTTCCATCACCCTATACTAAATGAAGTGTAATATCTTTTCACCCTTCTTGCAATGAGGACATTGTAAAATCCTAGCTTGGGGGAGCATTGAAGTGAAAATTTCACTTTAAGTGTGGGTTAAAATTAAAAAAAAACACATAAAATTTAAATATCAATGAAATTTAAAAAAATAGAAATTTCAAAAATGATAAAAATTTTAAAAAATAATTTTAAAAAATTCATAAAAATTGAAAAATCTTATATATAAAAAAAATAAAAATACATAAATACAAAAATTTGAAAATGAAAATTCATAAAAATAATAACAGGGGTATATTCATTTTTAATAAAGAAGAAAAAGAAGAAAATATAAATTTACTATAATCAAGAGCTTAATTTTCTTTAGGTCAGAAATTAAAATGTATATAGATATATATAGAGTATTTAAGAGCATTTAATTCTTAGTTAGATTTTTACTTAAACATTTTGTAAAAGCACACTTTTGTTTTTAAAATTTTAAAACAAGATTTTATTTGAATTAGGAATCTTTAAATCTTTTAAAGATTTATTTTTCTATTCTTACCTTGAATTCAGAAACTAAGTGTATTAAGATTTAAACGTACTTTCTAATCAATTAGATTAAGTAATCCTTTTGCTTTTTGAAAATTTGATTTTATCATAAAGTTAAGTAAAATGGCCAGATATTTAGAATAGAGAGTTAGTAGAATTTTAGTTTACAGGACTTACAGGCTAATGATAAATAACTAGCTTGGTAAATTTTGCCTTGACGGATCCTATAGGAGGAAACTAAGAATTTGAAGAAAGTGAGAGTGAAGGGCTTTGTTGTCCAAGATCTAGTTTGAGAGCTAAGTAACCTAAACATCTAAATTCACACACATAGAATTGTCTTGTTGGCATCTAAGACCGTGAAAACACAGATGTTAAGAGATCAGTTCTGAATTCTCTTTAGTCCAAGGATTTTCGCAGGGCGGTTCTTGAAAGGGTGAAGGATGTGCCACTCACCTAGAAAAAGGATTTGGAGAATAATGATAGTAAGAAAATGAGAAGGGGGAAAAATAATAAATAAATAAATAAACACTCTACAGTTAAGTGCCTCATTACAAAAGGGTGCTTATGCAGTTTTTCCATAATAAATAAAGCATCTCAATACAAATGGATGCTACCCTTCCTTCCATCAAATAAAAAGAACACCTCGCTACAAATGGGTGTTCTAACCTATACAAAAAGTCAAAAAAAT
Source organism: Thalassia testudinum (assembly GCA_037157565.1). Classification (NCBI taxonomy): domain Eukaryota; kingdom Viridiplantae; phylum Streptophyta; class Magnoliopsida; order Alismatales; family Hydrocharitaceae; genus Thalassia; species Thalassia testudinum. The sequence goes on from JAZHRO010000003.1 coordinate 34,388,480, forward strand.
ATGGAGATAAAAATATTAGGAATATAAGACCTAGTGGTCCACCGAGTAGATATACGCAAAAAGTGTTGACCTCGGGATAGAAAAATGGTGAGGAGAAAGCAACCAAACCTGAGTAAGGCGAAGTCAAAGGCTTGAATTAGAATAATTGGGATTGGAAATTGATGTCTTAAGATCTGGATTTTTGCAACTTTGGATGCCTTTAGGACAAATCTCTTCACTAATCACAGATGTTTTAAAATCATAGCTGCTGAACCTTGGTATTGGGTAGCGAAGCCTAAGAAATTAGGGTTTGAAGATTTTAAGTTGAGACCTAAAGGAGAAGAATTGACCGAATCCTAGGTCTAGAAGTTATTCTTTAGTGCTATAGGCTAGTAAATTAGAGTTTTACTACTCTAAGTTTGATTAATAATGAGTATCTGCTTAATTTGCTTAATCTTATATTGATAAAAGTCAAATATCATAAACAAAGGATTAACTTAATTCTATTAAGTTTTTTAGTTAAAATTTAATTCTCAATTCTTAAGTTTTATTTCCTTAAAACACTCTATATTTCAATTTGAGTTAAGAATAGTTACAAGGATTAAGAGATTTTCGAAGAATTCTAATTTTGAATAAAATTCTTGTTTACAAATTATTTTAAGTGTGTTTTGAAAATGTTATAAGTATAAATCTAAGTAAGAAAATTTTCACATATGCTCTGTACATTAATCTTTTATATTAAACTTAAAAATTTTTGACCTAAGCTTTCCTCTACATAGTTACTATTTATAATAATTTAAACCCAAGTGCTTTAAATCATCATAGTCTTAGTTAATTTTGCTAGGGACTAGCGAAGCTTTGGCTTGGGGGTATGATGAGAGACTCATCATGATCTCTAATTACCCCTAATTAACTAGTCTGGTTAGTTAATTAGCTAAGGATATGAATTTATAATGGTTAATTATAAAATAAGGGATATATAGTAAAGGACCTTAAAATAAGTTAAAAATGATATTTTATCATTCAATTAATATTATTAACAATTTAATTAATAATTAGACTAGAAATCTTATTAATCATTCCCTTAATTAATAAGTTAAGTAACTTAAACATAATGTATACATAAATATATAATAACTTAAGTACCTGTACTTAATCTAAAAAATTAACTTAAAAAAGGTCAAAAATGTAAATTCAAGGTGAAAACATAATAGTTATCTTATTTACTAACAAATATAAAAAGTTGAAAAAGATCTAAGTTAAAATAAACCTTTAAAATATGGGTTTACATTTTAGTCCTTACTATTCACTGCAATCGGGTCCTTAATCTTCATAAAGGTCCTTAAGGTTCACTGCATTTAGGTCCCTTTCGTCTTCTTCTTCTTCTCCAGCCAATTGAACGGCTGACGACGGAGAGTGACTCCACCACGCGATCACTGCCCTACCGACATCATCCTTCCTTTTCCAAGCTCTTGGAGCTTGCGCACACCACTCCATCTTCATCCATCGGTTTGGATTACTCGAAAATCCTAATTTTTGGTGGGAGTTAACCTCACCGTCGTCAGAGATGATGCCCGTGGTTAAGGTCCCCAAGCTTCTTCTTCGTCTAAACTTCGCCGTCCTCTGCGTCGCCAATCACTATAAATACCCCCTCACCCTTTCGATTTCTCTCAAGTTGGCTCCCTTCCCTCTTCCAACACTGATCAAACACAATAGGCTATTCGTCCACACTTCAGCGAACTTCCACCCCATTCTCCGACTTCCTCCATCCATCTTGGTTAGTCGAGGAGATCCGCCGTGGTTAGCCACATCTTTGGACAAAGGCAACGACCAAGGAGATATTTTGCTTCACTTCACATCTGCCCGCCGGAGATTCATCTTAATCCCTCTGATTTCGTCATCCACCATCAGCCTTCGACGGAACCCTATTGACCCCTTCATCTAGGTAATGGTAGATTAGGAGTAGGAGTAGGAGTGGGGTAGTTTAGGTAGGTACTTAGTTAGGAAGTTTAGTTGTAATTTTAGAATTTAATGTTCATCTTCTTCAACTTCGACAAGCTCCTTGAGCTTGCCAAAGCCCTAATTTTGCCTTCTTAACTCATTGATCACCTTCCTCTATCACTCACCATCACTTCTAACCCATTTAAACATTAATTTTATCACTTAATTGCCTAAACCGCTTCCACCTTCAACAGTTACTGTTGCTGTCCATGGCGACAGTAACTGGCTTAGATTCACATCTAATGGATCCTCCATCACTTACACTTCACTAAAGGATCCTAAATATCATCTTAATTTGATTAATTATTGTATATAACTTAAAAGCCTAATTTTACTTAAGGTCCTAAGCTCACTGTCAATGGCGGCTCAAGAGCAGTTTAAACTATAAATTATTTATATAATTATGATCATAGATTTTTGTTGACTTGCCTCAGCAACTCATTTGAGTGGGAGACCAAGTCCAGAGCCTCAACCTCTAAAATTCTATTCAAATTTGAATCTACTGATTAATCATTCATGTAACAAATTAATGAGGAATTAAATGTGATTCTGAGGTTCCTTGCAACCATAGGATCCTTTTTAGATAAAAAATGGCATAAATACACATTCTGAATATGATTTGCATTTTTCTAGACTCACCAGAGCTTCGACGAGCTCCAGCGAGTCATTTTCTGATCTTCAGCCTACAGAATTAAATGAAAAGCTCCAGATTGACTAATTAAGGTTTACTGATTACTCTGAGATCATTTATTTGAAATTTTAACACCTAGAGTTGTAGATGGACATTCTTCTTCTCAAACTCCGGTGGAGTTAGAGAAGCCTGTACAAAAATTTAAATGACGCATTAAAGATGTCTAGAAGCTTCAGTGCAGTGCACTGAAGCCGTTCATGACCTCAGCCCTTTGTAGAAACCTCCTAATCACTCTGACGAACAAAGTGCTTTTGGTGCTCAGGCGACAAGCCTAGAACCTTAATTTGTAGGGTTTACATACCTGTTTAAGAGGTTGGATAGATTTCTGAAGTTGAGAAGATGCTAATCCAGGTGTTAATTTCTTGAGAAGAAGCATAAAACAGAAAGTCAAAATTTTTAGCTTCATAATCAAACCTAAGTAGGATATATAGATTCTGAGCATGATTTGATGATTTGAGAAGCTTAAATGGATTATGAGATTCTTTTGAATGATATTAGAGTGATTTAAATGAGCTCAGACTTGTAATTTGGTTAGAATTCGCACTCTACCAGTTTGGGTTGTTTTCGAACCCAAACTATTGGTAGTGAGTTTTTGATGAAATTTGATCTCAAATCATGCCCAATTGAGTTTTTTAAATCCTTTATAATTTGTTTAAATCAATCAAAATTGATTCTAAGTGCCTATTACATCTGTTTTAAGTCTGAAATCTATTCTCTGAAGCTTTCAGAGAAGCTTCAAGCTTCTCTACTGAAACCTGAAGCTTTGAGAGTTTAGAACCCATACAAGTAGCTGTGGAATCTTCTCTAGAACCCACTAAAACCCTTAGATTAGAGAGAAAGTCCAATCTCTGGACTCGATAACCATTAATTCATTTTCTAGGCCATATAACCAAAGAAAACCCATAATTTTGCCCTTAAAATTGATGAGAAAATTCTCCCTTTAACATTAAATTGAAAGCATACTCTTGTAGAGCTACTCAAGAGCTTTCCAACAAGCTTTATCTCACTTGATTTGGAGCTCTGAGCTAGGAGATATCTTCGTTTGAAGTTCGCTCTGGAGGGGGAGAAGTTAGTCCCACATCGGAAATTTACAAGTGCTCGCCTTAGTATAAAAGGAATTTGTTTTATAGGTGATTTAGTCGTCAAGCGCTCGGCACAAAATCTAATCTGACCATTTTGGGCATGTGTATGTGTGTGCAGGCATGTGTATGCCAGTAGGTGTGCGCCCGAGTGGGCACGTGCGAATGTTGGCCTTGGGAGGGTGAGGCCTAGGTGGCAATTGGACTGGTTCGGGTTGAGAAAGAAATAAACCAACAATAAACTATAAACAAATAAGGCGAGGACCGAGCATGGTCTGATCCCACCCTGATCTCAGAGTGTTGTGTATCCTCGAAAGGACCTCGCCACAGATCCTAAACTAATTTTTGGTTAAAAGAAAAGAAAAACCTGATTCAGCTGAAGGTTTAAAGGGAAAGCTAAGGAGTAGAGAAGCAAAGGGGTAGAAGGCCAAGTGTTGAAATCACTAAGGTAAAGAAAGAAAGCTAAAGGCTAAGTTTAGAGGGAAAGCTAAAGAAAAGAGGAAGGTTGAATAGGCACTAAGAAGGAAGAGACTAAGGAAAGAAGATGAAGGCAGGAGCAAAAGAGAGAAAAGAAAGAAAAAATCTCGAGAAAGTATAAGAAAGAGATGAAAAAAATAAAAGAATAGAATAAAAGGAAATGAAGAAGAAAAGGAAAGAGAGAGAGAAGAGAAAAGATAAAGGCTAAAGAAGTTAATTTTCATATTACATTTTAATTTCTTTTTGTTGTTAAATATTGTAATAAGGCATGTTTTAATAGAAGAACTTGATATTGACTTAATTCATTTGAAATAAATTAGAAATTAACATGCTTACTTGTTAATAAAGTAGATCATTTGAGTAAATGTGTTTTAATTTGGAATTTTGTATATTCCTTAAAGTTTAAATCATTTGGTAAAATTTATGCTTTCATAATTAACTTAAATATACCTCCTATACTTATAAAGAAAAATAAAAGATAACTAGTGAATTTAGAATGCATTATACCTCCCAGCGAAAGACCTAGACTCAACCAGTAAAAACTTTCTAAAATGTTAGGTTAATTTCACCCTATACTACTAATCGACACAACTTCGAGTTAACCTAAGTGACTTTTCTCTACTCATAATTAAGTAAAATTAATTTAATTAACTAAGTTGAGTAAGAAACCTATCAGCCGCTTGTGGGCAGTTGATCATCAGATCAATAGCTAAAACTTCTTGGGTTGATCGAGGGAGCTCCGGATGTCAGATTTGAGTGATTTCGAGTTCTTTGGACTCGATTCGTAGATCTATGTCCATCCGTGTGGTCCGATTGCTCATCTGAGTTTTGTTTCAATACACACTTGTACATATGGCCATTAAACATTGATTCATAAGCAATCTTAACTTAGAATGCATGCATTGCTCCTATGCCTATCATGTTATTAGTGCGCATATATCCTCAAAACTCACCCTAGTTGTTGGAATTATCATCATTGAATGTGGAGTTATCACCTCCATATCTAGAACAAGGAAGTCCACAGGGTACTCAAAATCCATCACTTTTATAATCACATTCAGTAGAAGGGCCTTTGGAATTTTGGTTGATCTATTAGCAAGCTGAAGGGTCACATCAGTGTGTTGCAAGGAGCCTAAATTCAATTTTTCATATAATTCTCTGGGGATTAAGTTGATGGAGGCACCAAGGACCAGTAGGGCTCAATCCAGGATGAATCTATCTATTTCACATGAAATTAAGGGGGTCCCTGGATCTTTCCTTTTAGGAAAGAGCTTGTTTAGGATGATGGCATAGGCTTGTTTAGAAATCACTACCCTTTTTGATGATTTCGCCTTGCATTTCAGTATGCATATTTCCTTTAGAAATTTGGCATAGGCTAGGATGTTCTCAATAGCCTCAAGGGGTGGTATATTTACCTGGACCTGCTTTAGAATCTCAAGCCACTCCTTGGATTGATCAGTTTTCTTTTCCCTAGGTTTGGTCAACGCTTCAGGAAAAGGTGCTTGAGAAAAATCATGAGTATTCAAATCCTGAGTCGTGTTTTCTAAATTTGTTTGGTTTCCCAGGTTAGATTCAGGCTCGTCAAGATCTTGGAAAGATTTTGATGTAGAAGGATCTTGGATTGGTTTCCCACTTCTCAAAGTGACAGCACAGGCATGTGCATTAGGGTTAGAAGGGTAAGGTGGGTTTCCCAAATTGGGTTGAGCCTAGGTTGGGTTAGGATTAACAAAACCAGCGGGGTGCTGGGGAGCAGGTAGAATTAGGTGTGCATGTTGCTCTTGTGTGTTGTGCTGATTAACCCTATTGAAATTTCTTGGGTTTGGGACGGGTTGGGATGGTAGCATCCCGTGTTGTTTAGCATCTACTAGCTGGTCCAGTCGTTTCGTCAATTCTATCCTCAATTGATTCATTTCTTCCTTATGTCTCAAATTCATCTCTTTCATTTCTTTAAGGATCAGGCTCAAATCAGTGGGCTGGTTTCCCTGAGTAGGTTGTGGCTGGTGCGTGCGTGGTTGTGTGTAACAACTAGGTTGCCCATAAGTGTTTGGTTTAGTCAAGTTAGGACCCTAGGCAGGTTTCTGATTTAACCAAGCAAAGTTAGGATGGTTGAGCCATCCCAAGTTGTAAGTGTTTGAATAAGGCTCATTTCTAGTGTAAACCTGGAGTGCATTCACATCCTTAGGATAACTAGGCATTGGCCTACCTAGTTCAGAATTCGAGGGCATCAAGGTCCCTCCTTGATACCCAGAAAGAGTTGGGTCCAAGCATAGTTGGCTCATAGGTGGAGCCATTGTTAGGTGATTAATGTTGTGCACTGATTCTTGACCTAGTTGGTTGGTGAATTGGTTGTGGGTTAATATAGGCACTCTTGGGTAGGCATAGGATTTAATCTGGATTGTGTACCTAAGGAATTCCCGCCCTTTAGGAGGTTATCAAGTTTCTTATCCAAATTCTCCACATTCTTTCCCACGAGTTCCACCTTATCTAATTGTTGTGCAATTAACTCTAAATCAACCAAGGTTGAATTATTGCTAACTTCATAAACTCTGCTCCTTGGTTGATTAGCTATGTTAAAGGCGAACATTGAGGCATTGTTGAGGGAATTTTCACTCATATTATCAAACAATTGAAAGGCTCCCTCAACATCTCGACTCAGGAAATTGCCCCCACATGCCACGTCAACAAAATTCTTTAGATTATCACTCAAACCATAATAGAAAATATGGGTCAAGTGCCACTTTGGAATCCCATGATGAGGGCATTTCCTAGCTAAATCATTAAACCTGTCCCAAGCCTCATGTAGTTGTTCCCCGGGGTTCTACTTAAAGGTTGTTTTGACACATCTAAGGGCATTAGTTTTTCATACAGGGAAAATTTTCTTTAGGAATGCACTTCTTAGGTCTTCCCAACTTAGGATTGGTCTACCAATTATCCTCAACCAATGTATAGCTCTATCTTTCAAGGAGAATGGGAACATTTTCATCATTAGGGTGCCTTCATTCATGTTCCTAGGGCCAAAAGTTCTCCCTAAGTGTAGGAGCTCTTCAAGGTGGTGGAAGGGGTGATCTAACTCACGACCTTGGAAGTGGAGAATCAAGTTAATGATATGAGGTTTGAGTTTGAAATCTTCCATATCCTGAGGTACCCTAACAAAGGGTTTAGGTTGGGCATTAGGAGGGTTATAAAAGTCACAGAGGAGCTGGTCTACCATTCCATTTTGGAGTCGAGTGATGGCTTGCACTAAAACTTCCATCTATTGGTCATGATGATCGTCCTGCTTAGTGATCTGCCTTTGTAAGAGAGTCATAGGATTGAGATTTTGTTCATCAATCTCTTCTTCCTTGTGATGACTAGCCATTGCAGAGGGTTTAGATTTAGATCCTGGATAAATATGTCTTCCCCTAGGATTTCTTTGTAATGGTGGTAGAAAATCAGGATTTTTAGATCTTCTATCTTGCATGCACCAGAAGAATGCCTGTAGATGAGAAGAAGATAGATGAGAGAAACCCTACCTGCTCAATGCAAGCAATCAAATTGGTCCTTAGAGTGCCAACCCTAATTAGACCTGATCCTAGCTCCCCAAAATATGACTAAGTTAGATCAACCTTTGAATTACAGGGCTGGCTAGAAGGGTGGGACACCTTAGGACACTCCGCACAATGGGACACCACTAAAGGTTAATGCGGTTACCGCACCAACCTTTCTTGTCACCAGTGGGTCCAATTAGACAAGGCCTTGACCTTAGCCCAATCCAGTTTCACGTCCCCATGTCTATTTGTCTTGCCTAGGGTACGTCTACTTAATTTTAGGTTTGGGTTTGAAGTGCTTTTGGAATATGATGGGCATTAGGGGTGTGTTTTCCCTTAAAATTGATTTTGAAATGTGTGAAGTGCTCAAGCAAATAGAGTTCACAAGCAATTTCTTATGATGATCTTTTAAGATTCAAATGCTTATGCAAATGAATTTTAGGGTTCACTTGAATAAATAATTTCAATCAAGGTTCTAATGAGGCACACAAAGAGTTTTGCAATTCTCAATTTGTTTGATAGATTTCCTTTAAGTATGGAAATGCAAATGTACTCTAACCCTAGCATGAAACCCTAAGCACAAATAGTTCTAAATGATTCATTTAGGTCCAAAATGATGAGTGGTGCGACCTAAGCAATGAAATCAATTGGTCGTTATTACACCACTAACTAGGCACTCACAAAATATTTTTTCAAGAATTTTAATGCATGTTTTCTAATTTTTTTAGATTTAAACTATATTGGGGGTTTTATAGTCTATTTTGACCCTCAGTTAGTGATCAGATAATTCGTGTAATCAAATGAGCAAGAAATATTTTTCTCACATTTTTTAAAAATTCTTCACTTACAAATTCAGTACTGTAAATTTCACTTCAATCAGAGTTGTATAAAAATTTTTATGATATTTTAAACTCTGAAAAATTAGGAATAATAATCGAATTGATAACAGATTAATGCATAAATTTTTAAAAAATTTCTCTAACTCTGATTTATGCAAATCTTTGATATGTTATTCCTAACATTGAAATATACGTCCAATTAAAATTTGAGAAATTTTGGACGTACTGATCTCCGGGAATTGAATTTTCATGATAATGTTTTACTTAAGTCGAAAATGAAGAGAAATAATTTTTTTCTTTTTTTTCTTTTTAATAAGCAAACAAATTCTAAGTAATCCTAGGGTTCAAGCAAATCCTAAATCTAACTAATCTAAACTATAGGTACTTACCAGAGGTTCGAAATGGCAATTCTTGTTGTCTCATTTGTTTCTGATTTCCCTATTTTCCTGCACACTCAAAATCAATAAAAATATCAAGTTAGAAATCTGAAATTCACACCAAAGAAAGCTTCAAAAATTTCTTATTGTCACACTGGCAACGGCACCAACTTGTTCGACACGTAATTTGCATTTTAAAAGTTCTTTATTTGTAGTATAGCATAAAAATGCATTGACAAATAAATTTATAAAACTCCAATGAGTACCGGGTCATTCGCAGAGAGGAAATCTCAATTAAGCAGAAGCTTTTCAATAAAACTAATTCTAACTGGATATATATATATCTGTATATATGTATAAAGCAGACATCCAGAGAATCAGAATTTTATTGCAATTAGATAATGTTTTTCATAGTCAAAAATGCTAATAAAGATAGATAGATAGATAGAAAGAGAGAGAGAGAGAGATAGATAGAAGGATGCAAAGAGACGACACTGCTTGTGGCATGCTTGTGCAAGATGCGTCAGCACCTCAGATCCAGAGCGTCAGGACGGAGTTATAGAGGGATGGAGAATTATAGAGAAGATGGTATAAGAGATCTGGAGTTGATTGGGGAGAGAGATAAGCTTCAATTAGGGGGCCCTGGGTCTTCTTTTATAGTTTTGATGGAGGGTAAAAAGGGTATTTTGGCCTTAAAATAGTGCAACAACTCTAATTTGATCAGATCCATTGATCGAAAGATCAACGACTCTAATTTGGCCTCAAAATACCTTCATTTGGGCCTAAAATGCTCGGATTCAATCTGGTGGCAACACATGGCAGCCGTTGCGTCATCGATCCTCGATTGCACAGCTTTAATTCCTCCTCAAGCATGCATTTATCTTCTTCGCTCACTGCTCGCCTTCAAAACCCCCGTCAACGTCAGCCGTCTGATCATAGCGAGCGTCACTACCTTATAGTCGAAGCATGCACGTGAGATTGCACGTCCACCCACAGCACACTCTCATCACACCACGTGGGTGCGCCTACAACTTACGATCACATGCAATCGCACCTGCATGTGCCCGTATAGCCACAGCCACTTCAATTTCGCCTAGCGCACGACTCGAAAGTGTGTCATGTGCTTCCGCGCACACGAGCCAACACACTGCGTGAGACTTATATTATATATATGCCTTTGTTTCTATTTATTCTTATCCAGCCTGGGTGGGCAACGTGGCATGCTCGTGGCCTGTTCATCATATTTTCCTTGTATTTGGTGATGCAAACCTCCGATTGGGTTGATTTTGCACTATTGGACTGCAATCGCCGATCTGGATTCATATGTGAGGTTGGATTCTTCATCTGAGTCTCAGATCTTTCTCGTTGGCCTTCATAATCTTTGTTCTTCTATGGACTACACATGATGCTCTCGTTGTCTGATCGGGACGATTTCGGAACCGTTGGACTCTCATCGTCATTCTGATCAAATCTGTCCGGTATGATCTGACATCCATGACTTCGAATCATCTGCTATTGAAATCATCTCTCTTTTAGGTCAGAAAATGATGTTATTATCTATATGACAAATAAACTAGTTATTGTGCAAATTACGATGCCTATGAATGCATTAATCCTAAGTTATGCTAGGTTCTAGCTTAATTCAGGTGATTTAGGTTGCATGATTGTTATGTAATCAATATATCTTGCAAATGTTTGTTACAATATGCTAAGAAATACAAAAGAGATAAGGGTGAGAAGAAATCTCCCAAATCGGCTGTTTGGCGAGACGATGGTGCTTGGCGACAGCTTGGATGGAGAGGGTGAGGTGTTGGATGATGGAGGTGAGATGCAGGAGAATGGTAGGTAGAGTAATGCTTCACCAAGGCTTTAGAATGGGGATGAGGAGGTGGAGGTGATCTTCAACCAGAATGGAGGAGGGAGGATGGCTCCAAGGCTTCCTATGATGGTGGTGAGATGGAGGATGAATATTTTGTGGTTATAGGAGCATTACACTAATAGGAGGCCTTTGGAGCTTGGGAATAAGCACTATGGGAGCTTTGGTAGGCTACTAGAGCTCAAGAGTAAGTGGGAGTAGAGTAGGTAGAGATGGTTTGGAAGGGAAGGGCTTATGGTGTTTATATAGTGGTGGAATGGAGGTGTTTGCTACACAAGGGTCTTTAGCGACATTTAAAATGTCACTCAAGAACCGCTGGGGGTGTTGCTATAGCATTCATGCACCTTGGCTGGCATGAGAAGGCATGGCTGTAGCTGGCACAGTATAAGGAGAGCATCGGCAATTAGATCGGGCGAGGATGGATGAGATCGTGAGGAGATTGTGCGCGCTTGCTGGCATTCAAATCGCACGCTCACTGGCAGTTGTTGGATCCACCATTGTGTGGCTAGGAGGTGCCCACAGATCATGCCCTTGCGGATTCAAATGCATGAGCATCACAACTTTGAGCAGATCTGACGACCGAGAGCTCATTCGGTCATCTTAAATGAGCACCCCTGATTGCACACGTGAGATCTGGCTTGTCTCCCCGTGTCACTAGGCGGTGTCGGATCGCGCATATGCCACCACAACTGCTTGATCAAGATCGAGCAGTCCAATTTCTTCCGACGCTGGAGTGGTCGCGGTGGATTGAGGCTCGAGCTCGCACCTCTCATTTCAGGAGTAGGGATGCTGCCACTATGACAAGGGTGACCAATTATCATGTGGAGGGATAGGTGTAGATGCAGCTCGACCGTTGGATGAGGATCCAACGGTCATGATCAAATCTTCCTTGAGGTGCTTTTGGAGGAGGCAGGATGATGTTTCGGAGATTCTCAGCCATTGGATTGAGATCCAAGGGTAGGAATTCTCTCTGTTGTCGAGTAAAATCAAGGTTTTAAAAACTACGTTATAGTATAGTCGAAATCGCTTTGATAGCAAATATATTTATTACTTGAATTTTAAGTCTGAGGTCAAACACATGGAGCAATATGGAATTCAAAACTCAAGATAACAATTTGAATAAGAAATATAATAGATTGCAACAAGAATATTGTAAGGTATCAATGTGAAAAAAGAATGGAGTAAAATGCTGATCTAAATCACCAATTACTTTGCACAAATAGCAACTAAATCAAAGCCTCAAGTATATGTAATCAGATGTATCAGATGGCTTAAACAGCCTGATGCTACAGTGCTATTTAGAGACTCAAGGGTCTCTCTTCTTCTTCTTTCTTTCTATCTGTTCTCCTGCCTTGTCTTCACTTCTTCCTTTTGTTGTTCTTCTTTTGTTCTTCTATTGTTCTCCTTCTTTTTCTCTTCATGTGCAGCTCTCTTTCCTTCTCTTTTCTTCATGTGCTTAGGCCTTCTCCTCTTCTTTATTTCTTCTTAGTTCTCCTTCACGCAGAGGGGGAGATGCTTCAAACGGCTAAGTGTCAGTCGTTGCTCCCTGTAGCAAAACCCCCTACCCCCACATGCTATCTCTCTTTCTCTCTCTTGGTCACACTCTCCTAGAGCCTTCCATAGTACTGGGTATTCGGGTTTCAGACCTAGAGCACACCCGAGTGTAAGGTTGCGGGCGTGATCGCAGCTGATGAGTGGAATGGGTTAGACAAGTCAGATCTACACCAGACCTGCGGGGGATGGGTCACGGGCAAGGCGCAGGCAAGTGGGGACCTCACCCTCAGTGTCTGAGCCGATAAGCCTTAGACACAAAATCAACTTATGCACCTTCAAAGCCTTCGAATTCCATGATGTGGGACTATCTTGTATCCTCTTCCTTGCACACATTGCTGTTGCTGCCTTTGCCTAATTGGCATGCAAGGGGCGATCAATGGCTCCAATTTACCAGGTGTGTTCCTGGATCAACTTCGCTTCGTCTAGAGTCGAACTGGAGTTGCAGGTCTAGAAAGAGCTTCAAGCAAGCTCGAAGCTTGCTGCATCAATGGCAGAGAGGGCGAGAACCTCAAATCAACAAGAAGACCTTTCGGCCTCATCAGAAGGCTCAGGAAGTATCGTCGTACCACGACGAATGCGACAGTGGTGGTTGTGTGGTGTGGCATTGTCTATGCGTGTGGGGTGAAGTCGAATAGTTCGTGTGAAGGTGGGTGTGTTCAGGGGCATGCTAGAGTGATCAATAGCCTTAACTAAGTTAGGGTTTCTGATCTACGGTGAGCGGTGAAGGTGTGGAGTGTGAGAGCGGCGACGTAGGTGGGCTAAGGTGGTCGCTAGCGCTCGCCAGAGGTCTATCGGCGAGATGGAAGATGGAGTCGCGAAGGTGATGAGAATCTCATCATGGTCTCTAATTACCCCTAATTAACTAGTCTTCCTAGTTAATTAGCTAGAAATATTTGAATATATGGGTTAATTATTAAATAAGGGATAAATAGTAAAATACCTTAAAATAAGTTTAAAATGCTTTATTGTCATCCAATTAATACTATTAATAATCTAATTAATAATTGGACTCAAAATATTATCAATTATTCATTTAATTAATGTGTTAACTAATTTATGCATAATATATACCTAAGTATGTAATAACTTAAGTAACATTACTTAATTAAATAAATTAATCTAAAAAGGTCAAAAATGTAAATTCAAGGTCTAAATATAATAATTATCTTATTTATAATTATATATAAAAGGTTGAAAAAGATTTAAATTAAAATAAACCTTGAAAACCTGAGTTTAAATTTTACTCCTTACATTTTATTTCAATCGGATCCTTATTGTCCACTTAGGTCCTTAAGTTTCACTGCGATTAAGTCCCTGGACTTCTTCTTCTCTTCTTCACCCGTCTAAACGACTGACGACTGAAGGTGCAGCCACCGCCTGATTATCGCTAATCCGACGTCACCCCTTCTTCTACAAGCTCCTGGAGCTTGCGCTCACCATCCCCTTTTCATCCACCGATCTGGATGATTGCTAAATCCCATTTTAGGGTTAGAGATAACCTCACCAGTGTCGAAAAAGACGTTGGTGGTTATTCCCCTCCTAGGCATAAATCCATCCAGATTCCACCTCCTTCTCAGTCGCCGTCAACTATAAATACCCCTTGACACCCTCGATTTCCACCAAGTTGGCTCCCATCCCTCTTCTTCGCTGAAGCTGACTTCGATAGGCTATTCTCTCCAAAACTTTAGTGAACTTTCTCTACCTCATCCGACTTCCTCGATTTATCTCCAATAGCTCTGGATCTCCACCAAAGTCAGCCGTGTCTTCTAACAAGCACTAACTAGGAGCTATCCTCTACTTCACCTCAAAATCACCGCCGGAGATCTTTTGACAACCCTCTGATTTCCTCCACCATTATGAGCCTTCGATGGAGATCCTCTAACCCCTTCATCCAAGTAACAGTACATTAGGTAGGTAGGTTAGTTTAGTTAGTTAGTTAGGTAGATTAGGTAGCTGTAATGGTAGATTTAGTTTTCATCTTCCTCAACTCCGGCGAGCTCCTTGAGCTTGTGAGGAGCATTAATTTTTCCTTTCTAAGCTACTGTCCGCATTCTTCTTCCTTCCATGATCATTTCTAACATCTTTAATTACAATTTGATCATTAAATCACCTAAACCACTTCCACCTCCACCGACTACTCCTGCTGTCCATGGCAGCAGCAGTTGAGTTATTTTCCACCTTCACTGGATCCTCCATCACATATTTATCTTCTAAGGATCCTGATCATCACTCCAATTCAAGTAATACCACATATAATGTAAACACCCAAATTTAATTAAGCTCCTGATCTCGCGGTCAATAGCAGCTCAGGAGCAGTTGAAATCATTAATTATATATATATTTATGATCACAATCACCTATTGATTTGTTTTCTCCACTTAATTGAGTGGGAAAACAAGTTCTAAGCCTTAACCAACTTAGATTCTTTAAAAATTGATTTCACTGTTAAATCTTTATTTTAATGATCAATTGATGGAACTAACTTGTTCCTAAGGTTCCTTGTGACCTCAGGAACCTTTTCAAGTCACTAATGACATATTTTCACATTCTATATACAAATTCACCTTTTTCTGGACTCATCGGAGCTCCAACGAGCTCTAACAAGTTAAAACAAGGTTTTTAGCCTATAGAATAGAGTGAGAAGCTCCAGATCAATGAATTATAGTTCACCGATTATGTTGAGATTGTTTCTTTATTGTTTTAGTGTCTGGAGTTGTTGTTAGGTCTTCATCTTCCCCAACTCCGACAGAGTTGGAGAAGTCTGACAGTTAGTTTTAAGTTGCATTAAAGAGGTCTGAAAGCAGCATTGCTATATCCTGAGTTCATTTCCATGCTTAAATCTTTGTAACAACCCTTAGGTTGTTCTGAGGAACAAACACCTTTAGAATCTCAGGCGATGAGTCTAAAACCCTAGAAACTCTAGTTGAAACACCTAATTAAGGGTTTGAATCTATTCCTAGGATTGAGGAGATGATGTTTTAGGTTTTAATTCCCTGTGAAAAGGCCAAAATTAGAAAGTCAAAATTCAAGGTTCTACAGTCAAACATGAGTCTGAATCTTGAGTTCTGGATTCAATCAGATGAATTAATGAGTTCAAGATGTTTCTGGAATGATTGTGAAAGATTTTAAAGAGATTTGATTGAGCTCTGATGGATAATTTGATTGGATTTGATTTTTGCCAGTTTGGGTTGTTTTTGAACCCAAACTGATGACAGTGGATTTTAGATGAAATTTGAATGTAAATCTACTTAGATGAAGTTATAACAACCTCTAGAAGTTGTTTTAATCAATTAATTAGGTCTTTAGTTGTCCATTAGGACTTTTCAGAATCTAAATCAAGGTCCTGAAGCTTCCAGAGAAGCTTTGAGCTCCTACACGCTTTATGAAGCTCCTGAGAGCTTAATATCTACACTAGCAGCTGCGGAATTCACCTCCTAACCTATTTAGAACTTCAACTGAAAGGCAAAGCCCAGTCTGAGGACTTTAGTACCAATAATCCACTTTCCAGGCCATTATAACCATAGAAAACCAGTATCTTCGCCCTTCAAATCAAAGAGCATAACTTCTTCCTTGCATTAAATTGACACTTCAATCCTGTAGAGAAACTCAAGAGCTTTCCAACAAGCTTTTATTTGCTTGGAATGGAGCGTTGAGATAGGAGAAATCGTCACTTGAAGTTTGGTCTAGGAGAGGATAAGTTAGTCCCACCTCAGGTAGATCTGAGCAGCCGCTTGTGTATAAACCTATTTTGTTGTATAGCTACTTTAGTCGACAAGTGCATGGTGCGAATGGAAACGAATGAGCATGAGTGTGTGTGGGCGCATATGTGCCTGCGAGTGTGTGTGCCTGTGGCATGCAAGTATGGGCCCTGGGAGGGCATGTGTGAGGCCTGGGAGGCCGAGCTAGCTTGGCTCGAAACTATGAACTAGAAATAAACCAAACTAAATGAACCAGGCTTAGACATAGTAGGGCCTGGTCCCACCCTAAGAGGGGTGCTGTGTATCCCCGAATGGTCTAAGACGCCAATAAATAAACCTAATTTTTGGTTGAAGAGAAAAAAACCTGGTTCGGCCCAGAAGGAAGAAAGGCTAAGGCTCAATGTTATGGAAAGTTGCTAAGGAAAGATGCTAAGGAAAAATGCAAAGGTAAAAGAAGAAGAAGGAGCAAAGGCAAGGAAGAGAAGAAAGAGAAGGAAGACAGGGAGAATTCGTATAAGGAAAGAAAGGCTGAACAGGCACTAAAGAGACAAGGTAGAGAAGAAGAAAGAAAGAAAAGGAGAGCTCGAGAAAGATAAGAGAAAGAATAAAGAGAAAGATAAGGAAAGGATTAAGTGAAGATTAAGAAATAGACACGGAAAAAGAAAGAAGAAAGAGAGAGAGGCTGAAGATACAAAGGGAAGAAATGGTTTAATTTCTTGCATTATTCTTAATTCCTTTTTTATTTTAATGTTGTAATAACACATATTTCAATTAGTAAAACTTTCTATTACCTTAATATCTTTGAAATAAAAA
Organism: Thalassia testudinum; assembly: GCA_037157565.1. Lineage (NCBI taxonomy): Eukaryota > Viridiplantae > Streptophyta > Magnoliopsida > Alismatales > Hydrocharitaceae > Thalassia > Thalassia testudinum. The sequence goes on from JAZHRO010000003.1 coordinate 34,405,391, forward strand.
GAAAATAAACATGTTTACTGTTGTTAATGAAAATCATTTGTGTAAATATGTTTTCTTGTGAAATTTTGCATACTTCAATTTAAAATCATTAGGCAAAGTTCATGTTGTTAAAATTAAACTTAATTATACCTTCTATGAGTAGCTTAGATTGATTGGTGAATTCTGAATAAGCTGTACCTCCTAGCGAATGACCTAGACTCAACCAATTAAAAGAAATAAAATCTAAAATGTTAGGTTAACTTGACCCTATACTACTCAATCGACACAAATTTAAGTCAACTTAAGTTACTTTCTTCTACACATAATTAAGCATAATTAACTTAATTAACTATGTAGAGGAGAGGAAGCGATCATTGTGTTGGTGGAGTCGAATCAGAGTGTTGAAGTTTTTGTGATGAGGGGAAGCTGACATGTCATCTGGAAGAGGTAGCAGATGATGGGGAACAGAGATGGCACCGATTGTGGTATGACCAGTGCTGTAGACGAAGCTGGCTCTGATAAGGTTGGATGGCGAGGACAAAGGGGATAGGGGCGCCAGCTGGTACTGCTTGATGCAGAAGAAGGCGACGAAAGAGAATCAGCCGCTAGTATTGTGGTCAGACAATGTGGAGAGGCAAGGAGGGTCATCAGAGCAAAAGGGGCCTTTCAGCCGAGTCAGGAGAGAGGAATTTAGGGGAGATCTCGTTCAAAATTAAGCTTAAGGAGAATGGTTTGATCTAGAGGTCTTTTTATAGACCTTTAGAGGTGGTCTTGGGCTTGGGAAGCAAGCTTCCCAAGCTTGGAAAGCTTTGCCGGAGGAGGAAATTTTCTGATACTTAAATCTCTCATGCGTTCGCATGAGAGATTGGGAAGGTTTTAGGGTGTGGGATTTGGCTCAAAAGGAAGGGAATTCCTTGACGAACTTTCCTTTCAAATTTGAAAGGGATTCATCAAGGAATCGAGGAGTTCTTGCCAATTTTAGGTTGCCAGTGCATGTAGGAATAGGATTAATGGCAGCAGGGTCCTATTTGTGAAGAGATGACAAAGTTGAGGGTCTACTTGTAATTATTTTGAAAGTTATGGGCATAAATGTAATTAGATAGGACCAAGTTGCAAACTAGCTCAATAAAATTTCAGATTGGGTCCAAATTTTAGTACAAACCTAATTTGGACCTAAGGAATCAAATGGTGCAGTTAGATTTTTTTTTTACTGTGTTTGGCTAGGTAATTTATGCAAAAACCTAAATTAAGGTAAATGTCTGTCTAAGAGTCTTTTTCGGTCCAAAACGGGTTCTAATGGTTAGTTTGAAGGTAGCAAATCTTAGAGAATATTCTTCTATGAATTTTAGAGGCTTTAGGTGAATTTTATCCTGACAAGAACCTCAGTTAATTAAGCATATCTATTTTTAGGGATTTAAAAGTCATTTAGTTCTCGAAACATGCAAACCCTTTTCTATCTATTCTAACCAACTTGTTATCCTTTTAAGACCATTTGACCCTCAATTAACCCATGAGGAAACCTGTGGTTGTACTGTATTCAAGTTATGATGATAAAATTACAGTTTTAACCTTATTTTCTTATTTTTCCCTCAGAATAGTTATGTAGTGACTTATAGCTCTCTAGCGGTTATGTAGGAGCATTTGCTGACTTAATTGGATCAAAATGAGCTAGTTATGGCTCATGATGGTGTTCCCATCATACCCCATGCCTAGCTTTTGCTAGTCCCATAGTAAAATCTCATGGAATTAACTTTAATTCTAGACCATATGCCTTTCTATGCTCAAAACTCTAATGTATGCTTTCTTTTGTAGATTAGGTCAGAATGTCGATAGTAGGCCTAAAGGTACTCAAGTACCAACCAAGATCCGGACCTGACCAGCTCTAGCTTTAGTCCGCCATGAAAATTTCTAAGGCCTAAAGGAACTAACTTAAGGTTCATTGTACTTCATGGTTAAAGCACCTATGCTTGTAATATGTTTTAGCCTAGGTTCAGTTTGCAGTGCATTTTTGTAAGTCAGAGATAGAAGAATTTTTCCCTATTTTTGGAGAGTTTTCTCTCTCTTTTCTTTTTATTTCTAGCCTCGGATTAGATTTACAACATAGTCTGTATTGAATTCCTAGTTCCCATGATCAATCCTCGCAGGGTCCCTAGCAATCGATGCTTCGGGATAGCATCACCCATGGCAACCCCAGAACCCTGGCTTTCGAGATGTTGAGATAATTCTGCCCATGGCATTCTATAGCTAAATTTAGACCTTGGCAATCAACATTTCGTGATAATGCCGCCCATTGTATCTGAACCAGCATAAGGTGCTTAAATGCCCTTAGCATGATATTTAGATATCCTAGGAGACAAGCACCAAGGAGACAATATGTTATTGCACATCATCGAAGGGATTTTCCTACCTCTCTGCGTTGGGAACTCGTCCAAATCAACTTGTGTTGATCAACTACTCCTAATCTAAGTAACTTTTTTTTTCAGAACAGATTTAACGCATTTGCATGATTTTGATATTCAAGCGCACTGAATAAGACTGTGTGTGGATTGGGGTGCTTAGGTTACCGAGTCCCACAAAGCAGAGGTCAGTTAACGAGGCTGAATAATCCCTAAGCCATAGACCTAATACTTGAGCTTCACATTTTCCCCAACCTCTTGAGGACTATTCAGATCTTAGCGAATACTTGTATTTAAGCCTAGGATCCAGCCCAAGTGGCCTTAGATTAGCATTCCTACTAATCTCTTTTTGTCTCTTAGTACTCTTTTGTCTTTCATTTTCTTTCTTTATGATTTGGTCTAGAATTGAGTCAATACCTTAATCTTTTACTAATGACTATCTCTTTGTCTCTTTTCAAATTGTGCTTCTTTTTGACATTTTTATCTCCTCCCCTTTTCTCCTCAAAAAAGATATGCAATCAATTCAAAATTTCCTCCCTTCCATTTTTGTCCTTCTTCAATTATTTAAATTTTTTTTGGTGTTTTTTATTTTTTAATTTTTTTGAATATGTGATTTTTTTGATGAAACCCTTTCTTGTGAAGTGATTTTCACAGCGTTTTGCACTTTAATACCCTCCTTGCCAACGAATTGTAATGCCCTCATTGTAAACTAGGTGAGTTTGAGTTCTACTTAGATCATTCATTAGAACAGGTGTTGGGTGGGTGGATGGGTCGAGATGACTATTGTAGACGATTTCAAGCTCAGCTATGGGTACTAGAGGTGGAGTCGGCTGTTGTAATGGATGAACCCTAATGTGCAATATGAGTTCAGTATAAGATGTGTTAAGAAGGGTTTCAGGTTTTTCAAAAAGATCACGGGTTGCCTCCTGTTAAGCGCTGAGTTTAACACCACCAGCTGGGTGTAATAAGCTCAGAGAGAATGGAGATCGAAAGATACCTCAGCCATGTTTGTATCGGTGAGTTCAATGGACGGCTTAAGTCACTGATCGTTCATGACAAAGGGTTCTGAATCAAGGCTGGGTTGGCTGATTTCTATGGCTCCATTTCCAAAGATTTGTTTGATAAGATATGGTCCAATCCATTTTGATCTGTGTTTTCCTGGGAACAATTTGAGTTTGGCATCAAAGTAGGAATTTCTGACCAAGGAGAAAGATCTTTCCAGATATGTGCTTGTCGTGAAAGGCCTTAACCCGCTCTTTGTAAATTCACGAGTTCCCATATGCAACATTGCGTAATTCATCGATCTCGCTCATTTGAAGCTTTCTATGGGTTTCTGCCTTATAAAGATCTAGATTACACTTCCGTATAGCCTAATAGGCTTTGTGCTCCAACTCGACAGGGTGGTCACATGCCTTCCCGTACAATCTGAAAGGAGACAATCCAATTAGGTTTTGTGTGTGGTCCTATAGACCCACAAGGCTTCCGGAAGTTGGGATGACCAATCTGTCCTGTCAGGTCGGACAGTGACCTGAAGATTTTATTGATCTCTCGATTCGATAGCTGAACTAGACCATTGGTTTAGGGGTGATAAGGAGTAGAGACTCGGTGCAAGACCCTGTATTTGTTCATCAGTGATCTAAACTGAGCATTTGTGAAATGGGTCCCTCCATCAGAGATAATGGCTCGTGGAATCCTAAACCGAGAAAAGATGTTCTAATGAATGAATTTGATTACCACCTTTTGATCGTTGGTTCGAGTGGGAATGGCTTCGATTCATTTGGACACGTAGTCAACAACAAGAAGAATGTACTCAAAGTCGTCTGAAATAGGGAAGGGTCCCATGAAATCAATCCCCCAGATATCGAAGACTTCGCATACGAGAATTGGTTGTAAAGGCATCATATTGCGGTGGCTCATGTTGCCCAAGGTCTGGCAACGAGTGCATGCCTTATAGTGATCGTATGCGTCTTTGAAAATAGTGGGCCAATAAAAGCCGCATTGGAGGACTTTTGTTGCGATTTTTTCATCTGGAGAATTGTCCACCGTTGGCCTGGTCATGGCAGAAGGACAAAATGTCCTGAATTAATGTCCTGAATTTCCACTTCTGGGATGCACCATCTAATTATCTAATCAGCACCAATGTGGAAGAGGTATGGATCTTCACACATGTAGTACTTGGCATCGGAAAGAAATTTGTCTTTCTTGGCCTTCGGCCAATTGTATGGGATCTGATGTGATGCCAAGTAGGTTACTAGATCAGCAAACCAAGGAAGTTCCATACTAATAGTTAGGAGGTGCTCATCGAGAAAATGTTCTGTGATGGGTCTGAAAGGGTCGATACTATCAGAAGGAAGGTAGTATAAGTGGTCAGCTACCACATTCTACTTTCCCACTTTATCATGAATCTCGAGATCAAACACTTGCAACAGCAAGATCCAGCGGATTAGTGGAGGTTTCACGTCGTTCTTCGCAAGGAGGTGCCTCACTGTAGTGTGATCTGAGCATATGATAACATGGGAACCCAAAGGATATGATCTAAATTTTTCCAAGGCAAATACTACGGCTAGTAGCTCTTTCTCAGTAACTGTATAGTTATGTTGATCCTCATCAAGTGTCTTGCTAGCATAGTAGATGACCACGGGTTTCCTATCTATTTTTTGCCTAAGTACCACTCCTACTGCATAATCAGATGCATTGCACATGATCTCAAATTGTTGGGACCAATCAGGGGATTGTAGGATAGGTGCTTGACTCACTCGATCACATAGGATTTCAAATGCCTGAGTGCACTCCTTAGAGATTTCAAAAGGGACATCCTTAGATAGAAGATTAGTCAGGGGATGCGTGATTTTCGAGAAATTAGGAATGAATCGACGGTAAAAACTGATGTGCCCCAGGAAGGATCAGATGTCTTTGATCGAGCTAGGCATAGGGAGTTTGGAAATCAGATTTAACTTGGCTAGATCAACCTGAATGCCTTTTTCAGAGGTGAGCTGTCCAGGATAATTCCCTCAGGTACCATGAAGTGGGTCTTTTTCAAGGAAAGAACCAAGTTCTTGTCAATGCACCGCCTGAGGATTTGGACCAAGTGCAAGAGGCAATCGTCAAATGATTCACCAAATATCGAGAAGTCATCCTTGAAGACTTCAAGGTATTCACCTACCATATCTGAGAATATGGCAAGCATGCATTGCTAAAATGTAGTGGGTGCATTACAGAGATCGAACGGCATCCTTCAGAATGTGCATGTTCCGAAAGGGTAGGTGAAGGTGGTTTTCTCTTGGTCCTCGGGATGGATTGCGACTTGATTGCAACTGGAGTACTGGTCGGGCTCGGATAGGTCGTGTTAATATGACGATATAATCGTTGAAATGTGTATAGTGGTTAGCCTAAATCGAGCCTAACCATCTCTTTTACAAAATTTTTTACCTGGCCTACTTGATTTTATCTTGGTCACTTTTAGACGCAGGGTCGAACTCAGGGAAGTGGGATTAGAGGTGAATAAGTTTCTACGCCTGTCCTACAACGAATCTCTTCCGTTCGTTTATTATGCTTTTGGTGTTTTGCTATTTAATATTTTTTTTCTGATAATTTTTGTCCTTGAGGTACACCCTCAAAATCAGGTTCTTGGCTTTGAGCCAAATTACGGTTTCAAAACTAGTCATGTTATTCGCAAGACTGAGTACCTACAAGTCATGGATTATCTTTTCACTTTTATATATTTTTTTCATCTTTTTAATTGCAGAAAAGAGAAATAGAAATAAGATCAATATAGTATATATATATGTATATATTATATATGTATATAGGGTTGGGGGTGGAGGTGGAAATGGTGTGTAGCATGGTGTCGAGTTGGTCGTCGTCTAGGAAGACGCAACCAACAGGACGAAGTGCCGTGTGGAGTGTAGGATGGATGGGTGGAAGATGTGTGTGACGACGCTTTCTGTATGCGTGTATCGGGGAATATCATCAACTGGTACAGATATTCCCGTGATACAACATATGGTAGGTGATATGAAAAAATATATATATGTATGTATATATGTAAATATATATCTATACGTATATATATATATATATATATATGGTTATAATTATATAGGTGTATATGCAGTTATATATGTATATATATATAGATATGTCAATATATGTACAGATAGATATATGTATAGATATATATATATATGTATGTATGTATATGTATGTATATATAACTATATAGATGTATATATATGGTAGTATATGTATATAGCTATATATATCTGTATATGTATATATATATATATATTTATTAGTATAAGTATCTATGTATATTATGTAGATCTATATATATATATATATATATATATATATATATGTATTTATAATTATAGATATATGTATATATGTATGTATATTTGTATATATATATATATGTAAAAGTATATGTGTATATATATGTATCTATTCTTATACTTAGTTATATAGGTAATAATATATATATATATATATTTATACGTATATAAATATATGTATATATGTAAATATATATGTGTATATATATATATATAAGTATATAGATATATCTATATATATATGTATGTATGTATACTAATACTTAGTTATATAAGTACTAATATATGTATAAATATATGTATATATATATATATGTATATAAATAAATATATATATATATATATATATAAATATATATGTATATATATATATATAAGTATATAGGAGTGTATAAGTGAGTGGGTGTGTGTACGAGAGTGTGTGTGCGTGTATGTGTGAGGTGAGTGTCGGTAAGAGAGAGGGAGAGAGAGAGAGAGAGAGAGAGATCGTCTGTTGGAGTGAAGAGGTGCGGGAGTTAAGCCGTCTGGAGCCTCCAGCCATCGTCTGATGGCCATGCGCAGGCGCAGGCTTGTAGGCACGCGAAGACGTGCGCTCATGCAAGAGGGAGTGAGAGAGTGCTGTGAGAGAGAGAGCGCCTACTGAGGAGGAAGGCAAGTTAAGTCGTCTGGAGGCAGTGGGCGATGTCTGATGCCAACGCGCAAGCGCAGGCACGTAGGTGCACGAAGATGCACGTGCACGCAGGAGGGAGTGAGCACGAAGGGAAGGACCACGGCGAACCACGCTGCGCGAAGAGGTGAGAGTGGGCAAGGGAAGGTTGCAGCGTGGAGAGAGAGTACCTGGTGACCGGAAAAGTGAGAAACTTTCGAGTCACTGCACTGTAGCAACGTGAGATCGCAGCTACAGTGCGGGGGCAAAAGGTTGACCGGCTGGCATGCGTGAAATCGGCTGGGCCTCAGCCGGAGCTTTGTGACAGGGCACGCGGAGACGGGCGAGGGCAGCCTATAGTCACGCGCATAGGGCACGGAACAGGCGCCTGAGGCACGTGGAGGCCTGCGTTGCTGCTGCTGCTGTGGAGCCTGAGTTTCAAAGCTTGAAGCTCCTGTCAATGGCGGCGATGGGCTGGAACGACGAAACAGAGGAGAGAACCACCACGCCCACCGGCTCTTTGATGAGCTGGGCGGTGGTGGGACTCACAGTGGTGGTTGTGCACCACTGTGAGCGGCTCCTGCCTGCAGCGTAGCTCCTCCAAAGGAGGAGAGGCTGCATATGGAGGGGAGAGGGGAGGAGATGGCCTGGAAGGGTGCTATGTGTTGGGTTCTTTTTGTGTGACCAGGCTCCCTTCAAAGAAGAAAGTTGTGCCCCTTTTAAAGAGGAAGAAGGCAAGCACAACCATGCCCTGCCTGTGCATGGCTGTGCAAGGTGAGCCTGCAGTAGAGAATGGCATGAAGACGATCAAGCCATGCCTTGCAACCATGGAGAAGAAATTCAAAGTCAAATAAAAATAAAGATAAAGATGGTGAATTTGCGAGGCAGCACTTGAGGAAAATGTAAATTTCAAGGCCATTTTATTCACTCTCCTCCCCTCTCAATTAAATGCATGCATGCATTTATTTTTACAATTGTGACTATGTCAACCTAATATACACTGGCAATGCTTGAAAATAGCACAAGATGGCACAATTGTTGGTGCATTTTTGCTATGCAATCAAGTACCTATCCAAAAAGTAGAAGAATCGATTTCTTGGTAGTTTTTCAAGAATTCGATCAATGAACGGTAGTGGGAAATGATCCTTCTTCGTGGAGGAATTGAGTCTTGGGTAATCAATGTAGACTCTCCATGAGTTTCTAATACGGGTCGGTATGGTTTCTCATATTTTAGTCGTTATGACGGTGAGCCTTGCCTTCTTAGGCACAACTTGGATTGGGCTCACCCACCTACTATTAGAGATCGGGTAGATGATCCCTACATTTAAGCCCTTCAAGATCTCTTTCTTTATGACATCCTGCAGATTTGGATTTGGGTGTCTCTGCATTTCACGAAATGGTTGTGAGCTGATGAGAACCTCATCATGAGCCATAACTAGCTCATTTTGACCCAATACAAAGGATAAAGCTCCTACATAACTCAAGGACAGGCTTAACTTAGAGAATTCTGAGTTTAAGGAGAAAACAAGTCATAAGGGGTAAAAATGCAATTTTACCAGTATAATCTGCATACAGGATAATTCAGGGTCCAAACATAGGTCAAAGCAACCTAATAAGAATAAAAGTGGGATGAGATGATCTGGCATGGGCTACAGCAATTCCAAGGAACTAAATAATAATCTGTAACCCTAAAACAAACCCACTTCAATTCACGAGGTTCAAGGCAAAGAAAAAATGGAATAAACCCTCTAAAATTCATAGAAAAATAATCTCTAGGGTTTAGAACCTTCAATTTGACCTTAGGAACCCATCTTGACCTACATTGAGAACCATACCCAATTAATAACTTAATTTGGGTTTTTGCATAAATTGACCAGTCAAACAAGGTTTAATCTAGAAATAAAATTCACCATCAGATTCCTTAGGTCCTAATTAGTCATGTATAAAAACTTAAGCCTAAGAAGAAACCTTCTTGACCAACTTTACACTTTGGTCCTCATATATTTACTTTTTGGCCCTCAACTTTTGAACCCTCGCATTTTGGCCCCTAACTTTCCTTCGTTCTTTGCATTCAGGTCCCCCCTGCAAAACTTGCCAGCACCATGCTCCGGCAACCTTGCGCGGAGCATGGCGCCGCGTAGGGTGAGGGGGAGAGCCTGGCAAGTAAACCGGGGGTGCCCTACGTCATCAGCCGTCGCAGGGACACCCCCCTGGTCGCTGTAACCCACCATACCGGCCGTGCGAACGCACGAACGGTATGGGTTTCCATCTCCGGCGTCCTCCGGCGAGGGAGACACGTCATCTCCCTCCGCCTTCCTCCCTGGTTCGGTCCCTATAAATACCCCCGTCGCTCCACCGTTCTTCCCAGCTCGGATCTGAAGGAGAAAACCCCCAACTTTCCTCTCTTCTCACTCCGGCAGACGCCCACCAGCTCCGGCGGTTCTTCCTCCTCCTCCTCTTCGCTCTGCCGCAATACCAACAGCAGAGACTTCTTCCCCTGCTCTTCCCGCGCCACGCCGCACCCAGCTGGCGCCTCTCCGGCCCTCTGCTCGCCACCGCCCCTTCCCCCGGGCATCTTCTTCTCCGGCGACAGTCGATACGACTGTCGCCCGCTCCGGCCCCTCCTCCTCCTGCTAAGTAGGTAGAACTCCTCCTCTTCCTCCCCTCTTCCTTTTCCTCACTTTAAACATCTACTGTCGCCCTCGATTCCGACCCCTCATTGAAGGTTCCCTGCTAGGAGGGGTGACGTAATAATATGCGGAAATAAAATATAAAGCAATCTCACAAAAATCAATTGCACAAGTACACAAGTAATTTTAGGTGGAAACCCAAACCGGGTGAAAACCACCACCTAACCCTCTCGAGTTAGGACTTACCGATCAACCAAGTTGATCAAATCCACTAAACCGAATCACTTAAAACGAGGGTGATTCAACCTCAATACAACCACGCTACGAGTACGAGGGTAGCGTTCCTCAACCCCTTCTCTCCACGAGAAGGATTTTGTCCCACGAAGGAGACGGGAATTCGCAAAGCGAATACCCAACCAAAATACAAAGATAAAATAAAACAACAGTCCTATAGAGCCAACAAAATTAAACCTAGCTTCTATAGGAAATAGGAAACTTCCCTTTGCAAGGAGTGCGTCGACGATGACGCGGTGCGTGCCACGCGATGGCGCTACGTCGCTCTCGTTATCAACGCCGGGAGAGCGGGTGCGCAACGGTTGAATGCTCTCAAGAAAATGGAGCTTGAGCTTGGAGAGCAAGAGAGTCTTTTCTTTAGACACAAAAGGTTTGAAAGTGTATTGCAAGGTGTGTGTCTTAGTGTGTATATGCCTCTCTAGGTGTGTATGTCTTGTCTATTTGTGTTACAAAGGTTCCCCTCTATTTATAGAGGCCTTAGGAAGGTTTTGGAAGGCTTGGAAAAGCTTCCATAGCCGTTGGGTGCAAAGCCCAAGAGAATCAGGCCGAAATCAGGACAATGATTGCATTTGACAGGGTTATCAGACGTCTAACTCTTGCATCAGACGTCTGGAAGGCCACTTTAAGACGTCTAATTCCAAGGTCAGACGTCTGATTCTATGCGGGTTTCTCCCTGACTTGAATTAGATCTAAACAGGGTTTTCTTGCAAGTCCATCAGACGACATACAGGACGTCTAGTACTATGTCTGGACGTCTGGAAACCTACTTTTACTGTGGGAATTGATTTCCAAACGTTGCAACGGCTAGAAAATCTCTGAGAAGAGATTTTGGGTCAGCCGAGGCAAAACGGTCATTTATCAGACGTCTGGTAAGTCCTATGGACGTCTGATAAGGCTCTAACGGTCATAATCTTGAGTGTTTTCTAAGCCAGCCAATGGTCCACTAATTGGACGTCTGGCAAAGTCATCAGACGTCTCCTAAGATGTCTGGTATAAGGTCTGGACGTCTGATTTCATCAGACAGAACTAACTGTCCAGCCTAACAGTTATCAGACGTCTGAAACAACAGTCAGACGTCTTAAAATTCTTTATCAGACGTCTGATTTGGGAATTAGACGTCTGTAAATGCTGTTTGAGCCCTATATTGGTTTTCTAAGTATTCTACAGAAAACCTAAGTATCCTAGGGTTGTGCAGGTGTTCCTAGGACTACTTTTAGGGTACTTTGAGGCTCTTTAACATAATGTTCTAAGGAATCAAAAAGAGCAAGAAAATAAATACAAGAGATACATGAAAGGATAAAAAAGAATCTATCCTATTCTTCTTGTCTTCCATCTCCAATCTTTCGCTCCACGCGAACCTCCTGTGTTTTCCGTCAAGCTCCTCCAATCCGTCCTGGATGCGAGCTCGAGTTCCGTCTAAACACGTCCACATTTGCAATTGACCTGAAATCTAGGACTCAAATTGCAAATGTTAAATAACACGTGTTTTGTTATCATCAAAACAAATGATCGTGGTGCTCTAGCACCAACAATCTCCCCCTTTTTGATGATGACAAAACCGTAAATAATAATGCATAAAATTCTCCCCCTTTTTGACATTATCAAAAAGGTTTAATTGATTTTACATTTCTTATAACTCCCCCATAAAACATGATCTTCTATGAATTTATTTTAACAAAGGTGATATTCTCCCCCTTTTTGTAACAATGCGATAGCTATTATTTTTCTCCCCCTTTCTAAAGGAAATTTAGCTACCTTATATCTCCCCCTTAAAAATTGACAATTAGCTCATCCTTTTTGAACTCCCCCTATCTAAATGCTTATGATAAAAAGATAGGGTAAAGGGTTTTACCTCACCTACCATGGCCAATAAAATGGCCCGAATGGTGGTGGTGGATGCCACATCGGATGGGGCTCCCATCCGTAGCTTGGAGGCCCGGGCATTGGCGCCGGTCTCCAATCTGGTGGTCGACGTGCGGCGGGTCCGTCGTTTGTTCGCCGTCTTGTCGGTCTTCTTGTTCTCCTCCTTGGTCTACTCCTTAGTTCTCCTAACTCGAGTTGACCAGCCTTGAGTTTGTAGGTCCAGTCCTGTGTATTGTAGTTATCCCTGAATCCTACAAAACAAGATTCTAATTCTTTTTTCGGTATCCAAGTGGGCTTGGATCCGGATTTGTTAGAGAGTCTCCTTGATGGAGATCCTTTCTCAACCTTAGGGCTATAAAACTTGTCTACTTTGTTGATTAATTTGTTAGAATTTTCCCTAAGACATGCAATTTCTTTTTCTATAATGTTCATTTTAGTCTTTAAATCTGAAATTTCTAATTTTAGACTAACATTTTCCTCAATCAATTTATTATTTTCATTGATGAGGTCTTGATTTTCTAATAACAGGTTATTATCCTTAGGACTAGTCTCTATATCCTTGAGTTGTTTTTCTAACCTATCATTTTCATTTCTAAGAAAACTAAGGTTCTTTTTAATGCTTTTATTTTCTACCCTAAGTGATTTACTAATCTCAAAAAGTTCATTAAAAGCTTCTTGTAAATCCAGGTTTACCTCATTGTCGGAGTCGCTTTCGCAGTCGATGTCGCTTTCTCCGATTGCCATGAAACCAAAGCACGTGGTTTCCTTCTCTCCGAGATCTTCTTCCGAACTCGTCTCCTCATGAGTGCCTTCCAACCTCCTCCATATCTCGTGAGCGGTGGTGCACTCTTGGATTCGTTCGAATTCTTTCGGACTCAACGCGCAATACAAGGCATTCATTGCCTTTGCGTTGAGTGAGAGATCTTGAATCTGCAGCTGCGAGTAGCCTGCATCCGGTCGCTCCGGGATCTCGTATGAGGCTTCGCAACGTCCCCATAGAGCGAAGTCCGTGGCTTGAAGCCACATCCTCATCCTCAGCTTCCAGTAGCTGTGGTTGTTCCCGTCAAAGTAGGGCGGACGGGTTGTGGACTGTCCCTCCGAAATCCTACACGCGGAACTGCTTCCCTCCATCGATCTTCTTGCTTGGTTGTTACGCCGAAACAGCAAGACCTGCTCTGATACCAATTGAAGGTTCCCTGCTAGGAGGGGTGACGTAATAATATGCGGAAATAAAATATAAAGCAATCTCACAAAAATCAATCGCACAAGTACACAAGTAATTTTAGGTGGAAACCCAAACCGGGTGAAAACCACCACCTAACCCTCTCGAGTTAGGATTTACCGATCAACCAAGTTGATCAAATCCACTAAACCGAATCACTTAAAACGAGGGTGATTCAACCTCAATACAACCACGCTACGAGTACGAGGGTAGCGTTCCTCAACCCCTTCTCTCCACGAGAAGGATTTTGTCCCACGAAGGAGACGGGAATTCGCAAAGCGAATACCCAACCAAAATACAAAGATAAAATAAAACAAGTCCTATAGAGCCAACAAAATTAAACCTAGCTTCTATAGGAAATAGGAAACTCCCCTTTGCAAGGAGTGCGTCGACGATGACGCGGTGCGTGCCACGCGATGGCGCTACGTCGCTCTCGTTATCAACGCCGGGAGAGCGGGTGCGCAACGGTTGAATGCTCTCAAGAAAATGGAGCTTGAGCTTGGAGAGCAAGAGAGTCTTTTCTTTAGACACAAAAGGTTTGAAAGTGTATTGCAAGGTGTGTGTCTTAGTGTGTATATGCCTCTCTAGGTGTGTATGTCTTGTCTATTTGTGTTACAAAGGTTCCCCTCTATTTATAGAGGCCTTAGGAAGGTTTTGGAAGGCTTGGAAAAGCTTCCATAGCCGTTGGGTGCAAAGCCCAAGAGAATCAGGCCGAAATCAGGACAATGATTGCATTTGACAGGGTTATCAGACGTCTGGAAGGCCACTTTAAGACGTCTGATTCCAAGGTCAGATGTCTGATTCTATGCGGGTTTCTCCCTGACTTGAATTAGATCTAAACAGGGTTTTCTTGCAAGTCCATCAGACGACATACAGGACGTCTGGTACTATGTCTAGACGTCTGGAAACCTACTTTTACTGTGGGAATTGATTTCCAAACGTTGCAACGGCTAGAAAATCTCTGAGAAGAGATTTTGGGTCAGCCGAGGCAAAACGGTCATTTATCAGACGTCTGGTAAGTCCTATGGACGTCTGATAAGGCTCTAACGGTCATAATCTTGAGTGTTTTCTAAGCCAGCCAACGGTCCACTAATTGGACGTCTGGCAAAGTCATCAGACGTCTCCTAAGACGTCTGGTATAAGGTCTGGACGTCTGATTTCATCAGACAGAACTAACTGTCCAGCCTAACAGTTATCAGACGTCTGAAACAACAGTCAGACGTCTTAAAATTCTTTATCAGACGTCTGATTTGGGAATTAGACGTCTGTAAATGCTGTTTGAGCCCTATATTGGTTTTCTAAGTATTCTACAGAAAACCTAAGTATCCTAGGGTTGTGCAGGTGTTCCTAGGACTACTTTTAGGGTACTTTGAGGCTCTTTAACATAATGTTCTAAGGAATCAAAAAGAGAAAGAAAATAAATACAAGAGATACATGAAAGGATAAAAAAGAATCTATCCTATTCTTCTTGTCTTCCATCTCCAATCTTTCGCTCCACGCGAACCTCCTGTGTTTTCCGTCAAGCTCCTCCAATCCGTCCTGGATGCGAGCTCGAGTTCCGTCTAAACACGTCCACATTTGCAATTGACCTGAAATCTAGGACTCAAATTGCAAATGTTAAATAACACGTGTTTTGTTATCATCAAAACAAATGATCGTGGTGCTCTAGCACCAACACTCACCCTCACCATCTCCGCCTCCGGCCATCCTCCGGCGAGCCGCTCCCATCACCCCAGCAACCCACACGGCTCGCCGACCACCGCAGAACCTTCGCC
The DNA here is from genome assembly GCA_037157565.1 of Thalassia testudinum. NCBI lineage: Eukaryota > Viridiplantae > Streptophyta > Magnoliopsida > Alismatales > Hydrocharitaceae > Thalassia > Thalassia testudinum. The sequence goes on from JAZHRO010000003.1 coordinate 34,420,530, forward strand.
TCCTCACCCTGATCAACCCCACCGAACAAACCCATCTTCCGACCCACAGTCTGACCTAGGGCAGCCCTTGCACGCCGCCCCATGCCTCGCCACCACCCACACGAGCTTCGCCGCACTCTGGCGAAGCTCCCGGCACCTTCTGATTAGGCCGAGAGGCCGTTTTGCTGTGAACAGGTCACCCGTCCTCCGCCGCCATTGTCGTGCAGAATGAGCTGCTTCCGCCTACAGCTGTAGGCGCGCCACGCCCAGATTCGACTCCCAGGCCGTGCGAGGCATTTCGACAAAGCGTCAGGCTGCAGCTGAAGCGAAGCCCTCGCCGAAGGCCTCGCGTAACGCCGCGATTACCAGCTGTTTCCTCCGCGCAGGTGCCAACTCGGGGTGGGACATTTAGTCCCACCTCGAAAAACTCTGAAGAGGCGCAGCGGTATAAAGTGAAAAAGTGCTGGAGGCTTATTGCCTCAGCACACGAGGTGAGGTCCCCTTCACCCGCCCGGTTACCCGGTCTCGTCCGCGCTCACGCCCCGCAGACCTGGCCTGACCCGACTTAGACTGACCTGCACTCCTCGCCCACCATGCACGCCGGTGGGCCTGGACCCGGGCGCGACCCGTACCCGGCAACCCGGCAGCTCTGGGAGAGCTTTCCCAAGAGTGGCTTCTGTGAGAGAGAGACGCGGGGGGAGGGTAGAGATAGGTTTTGCCCCTCTCTCTGATCAAGCTGTGTAAGTGTGCAGGCACAGGTGAAGAAGAACCGTGGAAGAAGACGAAGGCTGAAGGAAGGACGATCACCGAGCGACACTGTAGCAGCGGCGGTTTAAGTCGTCTGATTGGAAAATCAGACGACGTCCTGAAGGCACGGAATGAGAAGGAAGGCGAGGCAGAGGAGAACGCAGAGAGGCCAAGACAAGAACTGAAAGAAGAAAAAGAGCACGAGAAGAAGATCTGAAGAAAGGAAAAGAAAAGGAAAGAAGAAAAAAAAGAAGAACCAAAAAGAAGAGAGCAGAAGATCTGAGAAGGAAGAAGAGGAGAAGCAAAGAGAAAAGAAGAAAAGCCAACAAATTCTCTCTCCCTCCCTCTTTCTTTATTTTTGTAAAAGAAACTTGTACCCCTAGAATACAACTTGCTCCCTGAGTTCGACCTCGGGAACTCTTTATTTCCGAGTAACAAATTGTATTAAACTGGTAATCACCTCCCTCTATACTATACTATGACGAAATAATAAAACTATAGAGGAAGGTCGCCCCACCAGTTTTTGGCGCCGTTGCCGGGGAGCAACGGCTATTCTAGAGGTAAACATTCCTGTTTCTTTTTAATTTCTGATAATCTCCCCTCTTTTGTGCAGCTACAGGAAATCAAGAAGACAAGCAACCGCACGACAACCACTCCGAGGATAGGTAAATTTTTCCTCTCGCTATTAACCCCTAAACTCTAAAGAGGAAGAAAAGAAAAGAACAAGAAATATAGGGCTAACCTGTCTTCCATACTTAGTAACCATAAAGAGTTGCATGTTTTCAACTCATTAGTCCTGCACACTATTAAGGGTATTTAAGGGCTAACACATTCTTGGTTGAGCCCTAATTACCCAACAAAGAACTAACTGGACCAAGTAGAGCCAACATAAGATTCAACATTAGGGTTTTTAGAGACACACTACTTAAATCAAGAATGGAGAAAATCCAAAAGAAGTGTGCCTAAACCATTGATTGAAAATACCTATTCAAAAGAAAACCTAAAACAATTGGCTCTCTAAACACTTGAACCCTAAAAGACAAGACCTAAAAGCTCTCAAAGAAAACAAGAGGTAAAGTTGACCCCTTGGGTCAACCAACCTTAAATTAGGTCACTCTTTGCACCTAAAAGACTAAAGTTCAAGAGAAACCTTAAGCACCCTGATCTTAAAATTGGTAGACTTAAGAGGTCAAGATCCCCATTCTGGTCTACCTGGAACCGCAGTGACAAGAGAGGTCGGGTGGGGGAAACCCTGTAACCCGTGGGGACGCTCTACCGTGTAGGGGTCTTCGTGGGACTCTCCCTCGCTGGCTGCCCAGGTAATTCTCAGGTGGACGATCTTTCTGATCAAGGGGTCCATCTGCCCCGAACCTCTATAGTCACCCAACATTTTTTTGGGTGTCTTGATTGGGTCCAGCACCTGCTTATCTCATCCAGCCCTTCAGTACTTTGCAGGAGGTCCTTGAAACTTCCTATAGAAATTCACTCTCCCCGAGGCTAAGCCTCGGCTCCCTTGTTTTTGCAGAAATCATTCACATAGCCCCTCTTTCCTCTGATTCTGAACAAAGTCCCCTTCTTCCATTAATTCAAACTTATGATTCTATCTTGATTCCACCACCTGATTCGAAGATGCAGCCTAATTACCTAGCAAGACTACAATGTAAAAAACCTGAATATCTGAGATCCATGAAAGATAAGATGATTGAGGATGCCCTTGAAATCTATGAAATCAAATATAAACCCTCAACACCAATAGGAAACATTCAGGTTGATGTTCCAACAACCACAGCTTTCATCATAAACTGTGCCCAAATTCTATTGACTGAAATTTCAAAAGGATCAACCCGAGATATGCTCATGACAGGATACATTGAGATGGAAAAATTACACCAATCTGAATACCTTCAATGCTTGACAAATCCTGTACTTTGGGAACAACACCAAGATGCCCTTATGAAACGGGTAGAAATGATGAAATCAGTAGAACAAATTATCAACCAGAAATACCCGTATATACCAGAAATAGAGGATGAACCATCTTGAAACAGTATTAAGGAACAATCCAGTTTCCCAGATCTCGGGATTGAGGCACAAAGTGGTTGTAAAATCCCAACCCAGATAGAAGACAATGTTGAATTAGGTTGGGATATTGCAGGAGAACACAATGATGAGCCAAACTTAGACCATGAATTGTCAAGCCTAGAATTTCAAAACTCCTGCAATAATGAAATCAGAACTGAACCTTTTGGGGGTATAAATTCCGCCCCTTATTTTGATAAGGTGACCCTCGAAGGTTATTCGGACTTAGGTTCTAATAATTCTACCCACATCCTAAGCCTAGAACCTAGATCTGAAACTTATTGGGAAGATTATGAGGCCCCTTATGAGAAAGATCAAATTTTTACAGAATATGATTCCAGGCCTCTATTTGATGAATATCCCTCTCCAACATCCTCAGGAAATCTGATCGATTTTTCAGAAAACATGCCAATTTATGATACAGAAACTGAGGAGTTGGATGAGCAAGGTTTTAATGGGGTCTATCCTACCAGCTTAGAGCTTGAACAGAACATCCTTTTGAGCCCAGAATTGACATATAGGCTAGAACCCAGTCAGGCTACTGATTCCACATCTGATGATTTTTGCTGTGGTGGAATTCATGATCATGAATCTCATTTTCGCCAACTCTCCGACAATTTCAGATCTGACTATAATTGCGGAGAGATTCCCCTTCCTGAACACGCCAGGCCTATCTACGACCTCAGTTCACATGACTCTGACTCCGACTCTGAGGTCCTGATTCCCGAGATCACTGATAACACAGAATCATTCCTTTTCAATCCTCAGGAACCAAAAACAGAAAATGCCAAGAGTGAGTACAACCAAGAATCCAAATTTTTTTCTCGAATCCGATTCCTTTCATCCTACAGACACTCTTCCGGCATTTGATAGTTACCCAGAGGACTCTCTACAGAAAACCACCTATCATCTGTTTCTAGAAGAGCCCTCGTACACAATGGCCACCTCGTCCGCACACACAGAATGGATCAAAACCTCTCCCAAACCCCGACCCGCAACCGGACTCAATTTCTATTCAGATTCACCTCTCACCGAGCCGATTGCATTTCCACATCGGGTTTCGAACATTGATCAGACTACATACCATGCTCTATCATTCTCTGATCACCCCTGTAGGGTTCCTGCATCAACCACTGATTATTCTACGAGTCCCTACTTTGACCAGGCTGATTCGACTCAGCCAAACTCTGCGTTTACACTTCCACATTTATCTGAGCTTCATAGTATATGGTGGGTTCCACACCTTTTTATCCACATCTATCAACCCACCAGATTGATTGGGTTTGGGCTGCATCATCAGCCTGTTGATCTGAACAAGCACCTGGTTGGACCAACCAGGCTCTTAATCAAGGTGCTTGTCTTACAAAACTCCGCTGATTTGACCATCCCCTCTCCATCGCATTTCCCGCTTGGCTGAAGGCATCAAATTTAGCGCTCAACGGGAGGCAGCCCGTCATTCTCTTTGAAAACCTGAAACTTGTTCTGACAGCTTTTTGCACTTGAAGTTCACACTTTAGGACAGCCGACTCCACCTCAGGTGCTTGCATCTGAGATTAGAAATCGTCCGCAACAGTCACCCCGACCCATTCACTCATCAAAACAGCTATCCTACTGTATGAACTGAGTTGAATAAAAACCCCTAGGTTACAATGAGGACATTGCAAATCTTAGGCATGGGGGGGTATGAAAGTGCAAAAACTTGTAAGAAAAGGTTTCAAACAAAAAATTCACATATGCCAAAAACACCATAAAAATTAAAAAAAAATTTTTGAAAAAGAATAAGAGGAAAAGAGAAGGAAATTTTGTGAAGGAGAAGGAGAAGAGAAACAAAATGAAAAAGGAGCACAAAATTATAAGAAAAGGTGATAGTCATTAGTAAGGAACTAAGGAATTAACCTAAGTTCTAGACCTCATTCAAGAAAATAACTGAAAAGTGCATAATGAGATTAGTAAGAACGCAAACCTTAGGCATTCTTGAATAGACTCTTAGTACCCATTAAGATCTGGACACTCCTCAAGAGGTTGAGGAAAATGAAAAGCTGAAGTATTAGGTCTAAGGCTTAGGGAGTATTTGGCCTCATTAACTAATTTTTGGTTTACGGGACTCAGTAACCTAAGCACCCTAACCTCACACACAGCCTGGTTCAGTAAGCGTAAAAATCAAAATCACGCAGAAGCGTCGCAAAATTATGAAAAGAACACCTAGAATAGGAGCGGCCGATCAACACAAGTTGATTTGGACGAGTTCCCAGCGCGGAGAGGCGGGAAATCCCCTCGAAGATGCGTAACAAAATATCATCTCCTCGGTACCTGTCTCTTAGGATATTTACATATCCTACTGGGGGCATGTAAGCACTCTACTGATTCAGATTCCATGGATGGCATTATCTCGAAGTGTCAATTGCCAGGGTCTGGATTCGGCCACGGAACACCATGGATGGGATTATCTCGAAATCTCAATAGCCAGGGTTCCGGGGGTTGCCATGGGCGGTGCTATCTCGAAGCATCGATTGCTAGGAACCCTTAAGGATTGATGATGGGAGCAAGGAATCTGATACAGACCGTGTTGAAAAGCCAATCCTAGGCTAGAGCTAAAAAAAAAAAAAAGAGAGAGAAAACTCTCCAAACAAAATAACTTTCTATCTCTCTCTTACAAAACGCATTGCGAACTGAGCCAGGGCTAAAATCATTTCAAGCACGGGTGCTTTAACCACAAAGTCCATTAAACCTTAGGTTAGTTCTTGTGGGCCTTAAAAACCTTTGCTAAGGACTGAGGCTAAGGCTAGACAGATTTGGATCTTGATTGGTACTAGAGTACCCTTTTAGGCCTATGGTCAGCATTCTAACCTAATCTGAGCTCAAATGAAAAAGCACTTATCTAAAGCTATTAAGAACTTCATGGTCTAGAACAAGGGTTGAAACCTTAAGTTTTTGCTAAGGGACTAGCAAAAGCTAGGCATGAGGGTATGATGAGAACCTCATCATGAGCCATAACTAGCTCATTTTGACCCAATACAAAGGATAAAAGCTCCTACATAACTCAAGGAAAGGCTTAACTCAGAGAATTCTGAGTTTAAGGAGAAAACAAGTCATAAGGGGTAAAAATGCAATTTTACCAGTATAATCTGCATACAGGGTAATTCAGGGTCCAAACATATGTCAAAGCAACCTAATAAGAACAAAAGTGGGATGAGATGATCTGGCAAGGGCTACAGCAATTCCAAGGAACTAAATAATAATCTGTAACCCTAAAACAAACCCACTTCAATTCACGAGGTTCAAGGCAAAGAAAAAATGGAATAAACCCTCTAAAATTCATAGAAAAATAATCTCTAGGGTTTAGAACCTTCAATTTGACCTTAGGAACCCATCTTGACCAACATTGAGAACCATACCCAATTAATAACTTAATTTGGGTTTTTGCATAAATTGACCAGTCAAACAAGGTTTAATCTAGAAATAAAATTCACCATCAGATTCCTTAGGTCCTAATTAGTCATGTATAAACACTTGAGCCTAAGAAGAAACCTTCTTGACCAACTTTACACTTTGGTCCTCATATATTTACTTTTTGGCCCTCAACTTTTGAACCCTCGAATTTTAGCCCCTAACTCTCCTTCGTTCTTTGCGTTCAGGTCCCCCCTGCAAAACCTGCCAGCACCATGCTCCGGCGACCTTGCGCGGAGCATGGCGCCGCGCAGGGTGAGGGGGAGAGCCTGGCAAGTAAACCGGGGGTGCCCTCCGTCGTCAGCCGTCGCAGGGACACCCCCCTGGTCGCTGTAACCCACCATACCGGCAGTGCAAACGCACGGACGGTATGGGTTTCCATCTCCGGCGTCCTCCGGCGAGGGAGACACGTCGTCTCCCTCCGCCTTCCTCCCTGATTCGGTCCCTATAAATACCCCCGTCGCTCCACCGTTCTTCCCAGCTCGGATCTGACGGAGAAAACCCCCAACTTTCCTCTCTTCTCACTTCGGCAGATGCCCACCAGCTCCGGCGGTTCTTCCTCCTCCTCCTCTTCGCTCTGCCGCAATACCAGCAGCAGAGACTTCTTCCCCTGCTCTTCCCGCGCCACGCCGCACCCAGCTGGCGCCTCTCCGGCCCTCTGCTCGCCGCCGCCCCTTCCCCCGAGCATCTTCTTCTCTGGCGACAGTCGATACGACTGTCGCCCGCTCCGGCCCCTCCTCCTCCTGCTAAGTAGGTAGAACTCCTCCTCTTCCTCCCCTCTTCCTTTTCCTCACTTTAAACATCTACTGTCGCCCTCGATTCTGACCCCTCACCCTCACCTTCTCCGCCTCCGGCCATCTTCCGGCGAGCCGCTCCCATCACCCCAGCAATCCACACGGCTCGCCGACCACCGCAGAACCTCCGCCTCCTCACCCTGATCAACCCCACCGAATAAACCCATCTTCCGACCCACAGTCCGACCTAGGGCAGCCCTTGCACGCCGCCCCACGCCTCGCCACCACCCACACGAGCTTCGCCGCACTCTGGCGAAGCTCCCGGCACCTTCTGATTAGGCCGAGAGGCCGTTTTGCTGTGAACAGGTCACCCGTCCTCCGCTGCCATTGCCGTGCAGAAGGAGCTGCTTCCGCCTGCAGCTGTAGGAGCGCCACGCCCAGATTCGACTCCCAGGCCGTGCGAGGCATTTCGACAAAGCGTCAGGCTGCAGCTGAAGCGAAGCCCTCGCGCGAAGGCCTCGCATAACGCCGCGATTACCAGCTGTTTCCTCCGCGCAGGTGCCAACTCGGGGTGGGACATTTAGTCCCACCTCGGAAAACTCTGAAGAGGCACAGCGGTATAAAGTGAAAAGGTGCTGGAGGCTTATTGCCTCAGCACACGGGGTGAGGTCCCCTTCACCCGCCCGGTTACTCGGTCTCGTCCGCGCTCACGCCCCGCGGACCTGGCCCGACCCGACTTAGACTGACCTGCACTCCTCGCCCACTACGCACGCCGGTGGGCCTGGACCCGGGCGCGACCTGTACCCAGCAACCCGGCAGCTCTAGGAGAGCTTTCCCAAGAGTGGCTTCTGTGAGAGAGAGACGTGGGGGGAGGGTAGAGATAGGTTTTGCCCCTCTCTCTGATCAAGCTGTGTAAGTGTGCAGGCACAGGTGAAGAAGAACCGTGGAAGAAGACGAAGGCTGAAGGAAGGACGATCACCGAGCGACACTGTAGCAGCGGCGGTTTAAGTCGTCTGATTGGAAAATCAGACGACGTCCTGAAGGCAAGGAAGGAGAAGGAAGGCGAGGCAGAGGAGAACGCAGAGAGGCCAAGACAAGAACTGAAAGAAGAAAAAGAGCACGAGAAGAAGATCTGAGGAAAGGAAAAGAAAAGAAAAGAAGAAAAAAAAGAAGAACCAAAAAGAAGAGAGCAGAAGATCTGAGAAGGAAGAAGAGGAGAAGCAAAGAGAAAAGAAGAAAAGCCAACAAATTCTCTCTCTCTCTCTCTTTCTTTATTTTTGTAAAAGAAACTTGTACCCCTAGAATACAACTTGCTCCCTGAGTTCGACCTCGGGAACTCTTTATTTCCGAGTAACAAATTGTATTAAACTGGTAATCACCTCCCTCTATACTATACTACGACGAAATAATAAAACTATAGAGGAAGGTTGCCCCACCATGAGCCCTCTTCAGTGTAGATGTGATGTGTGCAGTATGAAGGGTTGATACGAAACGGATCATCAAGAGTCCATCCAATGACTCTTAGATGCTGCTGGGGAACAAAAATTAAGCATGATTCCTGATCAGGTGTGAGTCGAGAGTTGATAATCACAAGAAATGTTTGATTGGAACCCAAAAAGACGTACTTGAGATGATCGGGAAGAGGCTTTAATTCCATAACCAGGTTGTCAGCAGCAGTAGGTGGTTCAGGGTGGGTGTTGGGATCAAGGAAGGAGCTATGGGTGTGTCTAGGTTGAGTTCGGGCTCCTCTAATTGCTAGTTTTGATCCTCTTGTGGTTGATCAGAAATAGTCGATTTATTGTCGATAAAGTTGTCAACCACAGCTTCTATATCGCAAATCTATTCTATGACTTCGCAATTAATTTCTTGTTGGGTCTTAACGATGTCGATCTTTAGTGTCTTGCCCCCAAATTTTAATTCAATTTGGCCCTCCTCACAATTGATATTGGCCTTAGCAGTGGCCAGAAAGGGTCTTCCTAGTATGATAGGTGTATTCTTCACATTTTTAGGAGTGTCCATGTCTAAGACGATGAAATCCACTGGAAAATAAAAATCATGCACTCTAACTATGACATCCTCGAGAATTCCCTTTGGTGACTTAATTGATCGGTCAGCTAGATGTAAAGTCATTTCAGTTGGTTTAAGCTCAGATTCCTCAAAGTAGTTTAGTAGGGATGTAGGTATCAAATTTATGGAGGCTCCTAAGTCCAATAAGGCTCCATTAAATTGTATATCACTGATTGCATAGGAGATTAGAGGGGTGCCTGGGTCTTTTTCCTTAGGTGGGAGTTTGCTCAAAAAGACAGAGATAGCTTACTCGAACAGTACGATTGGATTCCCATCTTTGGTTCGTTGCTTATGTTAGGTGTACACACGACTTTCAAAAATCGTGCATAAGCCAGTACATGGCGTATTGCATCCATCAAGGGGATGTTTATATGGACCTGCTCATTGAGCTTAACCAGGTCCTCCTCAGGTGCCATGATTTTGGTTATCCTTTTTCCCTTGGTCAAGGCCTCAGGAAATGGAACCTTAGGCGATTCCTCTAGAATGGGCTCAGGCTCTTGATTTGGGACAGAGGTATCCTGGTTGACTATCCTCGGGTTATGGTTTGTATTACCAGGTTGGGAGTGGCTTAGATAAGGTGGGTCTTGTGCTGTTTCACCACTGTGGGTAGTAACTGAATTCAATCCCACCTGGTTTTGGTTTGGTGTGGGTAGAATAGGTGTTTGCTGTTGAAATCCTGAGTATGAAGTTGAAGCATCCATCCTATTAGGTGATGGGGCAGAAGGGACCTGATGAACAAAATGAGCTTGGCCCTGATTTGGGTTCATAACACCGTCTGGTTTGGCATGTCATTTGGATTAGGAAGAGGCTGAGAAGGGAGTGCACTGGGCTGGCAGGCACTTGCCAGCTGGGCAAGCTGATTTCATAGCTCTGAGATCTCTTATTTGTGTTTTTGCATGTCAACAAAGGTCTAGAGAATTAGAGATGTATGATCTTCTTTAGGTGGTCTAGATTGGAAGTTTTGAGTGGGCCTTGGTTGGGTAGGCTGATAAGGTTGTGGAGCCTGTAGTCGGGGTTGAAATTGAGGTCTTAAATTCGGGTTATTACCCGACCACAAAATGTTAGGATGATTACGCCATCTAGAGTTGTAAGTGTTGGACAAAGCATTATTCTAGATGGTGTGAAGATCCTCGCAGGTCTAAGGAGCTCCGAGATAATCAGGGTATGGGGGTTCAAAGTTCCCCCAACTAAGGTGGCCTGACCCGGAGTTGCCTCCGAAGACATAATCAGACGGAGGTGGATATGCATGCATCGCTGGGGAGTGGTAGATGTTGTGCGTAGCCTCCATTCCCGTGGGTGGGTGCATGTATGTGCCTTGAGGTACATAGGTGGATTTGTGTAGATGACGAGTGATGTCATCCACCCTCTTCTTGATGATGGAGACATTGTCCAATTGACTGGCTGCAAACTTTAGATCAACGGATGCGGAATGGCCTCAGGATTCATGTACCCCCCGATTATTTGTCAATGCATAGGTGGTCGTCCGATTGTACTCACCCAATGACTCATTGTTCAGGGAGTTCTCGCACATGTTATGAGAATTTCCCAGATCATGTCTTCATGCTGATGCATGATGCTACCACCACAGGTTGCATTGACAAAGAGCTTGAAATCCTCACGGAGTCTATGGTAAAAGGATTGGACTTGTTCCCACTTTGGAACTCCATGATGGGGGCACTTACACATGAGATCTAGAATGTGATCCCATGCTTCTTGTAGAGATTCTCCCATTCCTTGGGAGAAGTGTGTGATTTGATGCCGCATTGTGTTGGTACGACCAATGGGGTAGAATTTTTGCAGAAAGGCAATTTGAAGTTCTCCCCATGTGTTGATCATGTGTGGTTGAGTCTGAAACCAATGAGCGACTTTGTCAGCCAAGGAGAATGAGAAGAGTTTTAAGAGTAATCCATCACGATTCTGTACATCTTCTGAAAAGATGTGGGCTAGATGTTTTAGATTGTTAATGTGTTGGAAAGGATCCACAGAGTTCAAGCCATGAAATTTTGGAGTCATATGAAGCGTGCTAGACTTGAGATCACCTTGGGTCCTCCAACAGGGATGTTGACTCGGGGTTCGATCTCCACTGCTGCAGGATTATAGTGATCTCGCATTTGAGGATGCGACGGTGGGTTGAAGATACCATTGATTCGATTTTGGAAGTCATGGAATTGTTGCTCAAGATTAGGTTGTTCTTCTTGGTGATCCATTGTTGATGAAGGGGAAGTGGGTTTTGAATCAGAGGATTTGTCAATGTAATCAGTTTGTTACACAAACATGGAAGTCGAGGCTCGACCTCATGGAGAGTGGATATCTAGTGGAGGCCTCAAGGATGGTCTTAATGACCTCCTCCTAAATGTGCACAGATGGAGTAGATGAGAGGTAGAATGTGATGGACCCAATCAAGACAACCAAAAATTTTTGATGACTGTAAAGGTTTGGGGCAGATGATACCCCTTAGTCAGAAAGTCGTCCACCTGAGAATTACCTAGGCAGCCAGAGAGGGAGAGTCCTACAAAGACCCCTACATGGTTGAGCACCCACACGGGTTATAGGGTTTCGCCTACCCAACCTCTCTTGTCACTGATGTTTCAGGAAGACTTGAATGGGGACTTGACCTCTTAAGTCTATCAGTTTTAATCAAGAGCAAGGGTGCTTATGATTTCTCTTGAACTTTTAAGATGTTTTTGTGAAAAGTGACCTAATTTGAAGATTGGTTAACCCAACAAGGTAGGTCAACTTCACTTATTCTGTCATCTTGAGAAATTTAGGTCCCTCCTTTAGTGTTCAAATGAATTTAAGAGCATGATTTTAGGGTTTTTCTTGTATAGATCAATTCAATCAAGGCTTAGGCACACATTGTTTGAAAAGATAAATTATTGATTAAGCAAGTGTGTCTCTAAAACCCTAAATTGGAATCCTTAATTTGCTCTAATTTGGTCCGATTTAGTTTGTCAAAAAGTGGTACCTAAGGCTTCAAACAAGAATGTGATAACTCTAGATACCTTAGCTTCAAATGGGTGCACAGATCAGGATTTGGATTTTGTCTAAATAGGTGTATCAAATCAGACAACTTGATGATTAATCTAAGAATATAATGCAAGTAGCGCTAATTGATTTCTTCCTTTTTTTTTTAGCTTTTTCAGAATTAGGGGTTTAGAAGGATTTGAATGGAGTTTTACCCATCCTTGGAGTGGTTGATGTGTAGCCGATCTTCCTCAATGGATTCCCTGAAATAGATCAAAGTCAAAAGAGATAGAGCAAGTTAGTATTGACTTAGATATTGCAACCAAGAGATCTGAATTGAGTGTTGCTCCCCGACAATGATGCCAAAATGTTGTCAAGCGAAATTGAGGTTTTAAAAACTACATTATAGTATAATTGAAATAGCTTCGAAAACAAATATATTTATTACTCGAATTTTAAGTTTGAGGTCGAACACAAGGAACAATATGGAATTCAAAACTCAAGATAGCAATTTGAATAAAAAATATAAGAGATTGCAATAAGAGAAATGTCAGGTATCAATGTACAAAAATAATGGAGAAAAATGGTGATTTAAATCACCAATTGCTCCTCACATATAGCAACTAAATCAAAGCCTCAAATATATGTAATGAGATGTATCAGATGGCTTAAACAGCCTGACACTACAATGCTGTTTAGAGACTCAAGGGTCTCTCTGCTTCTTCTTTCTTCAGTTTGTGCTTCTACTGCCTTGTCTTCTCTTCTTCCTTTGTTCTTCTTCGTCTGTCCTTCTACTCTTCTCCTTCTTCTTGCTCTCTTCCTGTGCGACTCTCCTTCCTTCTCTTTTCTTCTAATGTTCAGGCCTTCTCCTCTTCTTCTTTATTCCTTCTCAATTCCCCTTCTTTACGTAGAGGAGGAAGATTCTTCAAATGGCCAAGTGTCAGCCATTACTCCTTGTAGCAAAACCCCCTGCCCCCGTACGCTATCTCCCTTTCTCTCTCTGGGTCACGCTCTCCCAAAGCCTTCCATACTGTTGGGTATTCGGGTTTCAGACCTAAAGCGCACCTAGGTCTTGGGCTGCGGGCGTGATAATAGACGAGGAGTGGAACAGGTTAGGTGGGTTAGATCAGCGCCAGGTCAGTGGGGGACGGGTCATGGGTGAGGCGTAGGTGAGCAAGTGAGTGGGGACCTCAGCCCTAGAGTTTGAGGCAACAAGCTCTAGACACAAAATCAACTTATGCACCTTCAGAGCCTTCAAATCCCACGATGTGGGACTATCCTGTATCCTCTTCCTTGCGCACGCTACTGCTACTGCCTTTGCCCAATTGGCATGCAAGAACCGGTCAATGGCTCTAATTGACAAGGTGAGTGTGTTCCTAGATCAACTCCGACTTCTCTGGAGTTGAGGACCCGGAGCTATAGGTATGGAAAGAGCTTCAAGCAAGCTCAAAGCTTGCTGTGTTAATGGCAGAGGGGAGAGAACCTGAAATCAACAGGAAGGCCTTTCAGCCATGTCAGAAGGCTCAGGAAGTATCGCCCGACCACGGCAAGTGCGATAGTGGTGGTTGTGTGGTGTGGTGTGGTTTGTGCGTATGGGGCAAAGTCGGACAGTGCTTGTGAAGGTGGGTGTGTTCGGGGGCATACGAGAGTGATCAATAGTCCTAACTAAGTTAGGGTTTTTGATCTACGGTGAATGGTGAAGGTGTGGAGTGCGAGAGCTGTGGCGTAGGTGGGTTGTGGTGGCTGCTAGTGCTTGCTGGAGGTCTGCCAACGAGATGGAAGACGGAGTCGCGGAGGGTGTTGGCGGGGTCGAATCGGAGTGTTGAAGTTATTGTTGTGATGAGGGGAAGCTAAGGCATCATCTGGAAGAGGTAGCGAATGATGGGGAACGAGATGGCACCGGTTGTGGTATGATCAGTGCCGGAGATGAAGCTAGCCTTGATAAGGGTTGGACGGCGAGGATGAAGGGGATAGGGGTGCTGGCTGGTACTGCTCGACGTGGAAGAAGGTGAGGAAGGAGGATTTGTTGATGGTATTGCGATCAGACGATGACGAGAGGTAAGGAGGGTCACCGGGGCTTAAGGGGACTTTTGGTCAGGTCAGGAGAGAGGAATTTAAGGGAGATCCTGGTTGAAATTGAGCTTAAGGAGAACTGTTTGATCAAGAGGTCTTTTTGTAGACCTTTAGAGGAGGTCTTGGGTTTGGTAAGCAAGCTTCCCAAGCTTGGAAAGCTTCTCCAAAGGGGGAAATTTTCTGATACCTAAATCTCTCATGCATTCGCATGAGAGATTAGGAAGGTTTTGGCGTGTTGGATCTGGCTCTAAAGGAAGGGAATTCCTTGATGAACTTCCCTTTCAAATTTGAAAGAGATTCGCCAAGGAATGGAGGAGTTCTTGCCAATTTTAGGTCACCAGTGCCTGTAGGAATATGATTAATGGCGGCAAAGACCTATTTGTGGAGAAGATGATAAAGTTAGGGGTCTATTTGTAAATATTTTGAAAGTTAAGCGCATAAATGTAATCATACAGGACCAAGTTGCAAACTAGGTCAAGACAATTTCAACTTGGGTCCAAATTTTGGTACAAACCTAATTTAGACCTAAGGAATTCAATGGTGAAGTTGGATTTTGGTTTTGACTACGTTTGGCTGAGTAATTTATGTAGAAACCTAAATTAGGGTAAATGTCTGTCTGAGACTCTATTTTGAGGCAAAATGGGTTTTGATGGTCAGTTTGAAGGTACCAAACCGTAGAGAATACTCTTCTATGAATCTTAGAGGGTTTAGGTGAATTTTTTCCTAACTAGAACCTCAGTTAATTAAGCAGGTCTATTTTTAGGGTTTTATAAGTCACTTAATTCTCAAAACACATGCAAACCCTTTTCTTTCTGTTCTAACCAACTTATATCCTTTTAAGATCATTTGACCCTTAATTAACCCCTGAGAAAACTTGTGGTTGTACTGTATTCAAGTTATGATGGTAAAATTATAGTTTTTACCCTATTTTCTTATTTTTCCCTCAGAATGGTTATGCAGTGACTTATGGCCCTCTAGCAGTTATGTAGGAGCATTTACTGACTTAATTTGACCAAAATGAGGTATTTATGGCTCATGATGGTGTTCGCATCACTCAACTTGAGGTGAAGCTGGGGCTGCTACTCATGTAGAGCAGAATAGATGGCACCACGTGGCACCATCTGGGCCCTCCATCTCCTTCTTCTTCTAGAGGATGCTACAGAGCTCTGATTAAGGTGATTTTTGCACTGATGGACTGTGATTGTCGCTTTGGATCCATCCGTCATGTCAGATTCTTCTTCTGAAGCCCGTAAGATGTCACACTACCTTCTGGCCGTATAAAATGTTGGAATTAATATACAAAATATACAAACTATCCTAAATGCAATGCAATGAATGTTATGCAGTATTTGTGCTATGATATGTAATGCTAGGCCTAAGAGCTATCATAAGTAAGCATTTTATCCAGAATTCATGCTTTTTTATCGTACCCCCATGCTTACTTTTTGCTAGTCCTTAGAAAAATTAACCTAAATTCTATGTATAAAAGTAGAATTAGTATTTGATCACTTAGGCATCATTTGTTGGTTGCTTTAGAAAATTTCAATGCAAGACCTGGTTACAAAAACTCGACAGTGCTTGGGTGCCTACTAGAATGCAGACTGCCCAAGCCCTCATCTTATTTGAAAAGGGAAGATATATTTTTTACTATTTCTTCTTTTCTAATTTTTTTGAACTTTTGGAGTTTGTGAGTTTCAGGATAACTTTTTATGGCTACTGAACCTATCCAAGACTCGGAAAGGACGCTAAGTGCTAAGCATCTTATGAAAAGAGAGAAAGACTCACTAAGTGGCCATTAAAATGGACTTCAGGTTTCGACGACCCTAGGTGACTTTAAAAGTTTCTGCTTAAAGGTTTATCTTCCTGAACGGTAGCTTTCTCCCTATTTTTAAAATCTTTTTATGGGGTCAACACAAGGGTGAACCTTGTATATATCTCCCCAGTTTATTCTACTTCCCCGCTTCTTCCTTAAGTGTGTTGGGAATTATTTGTGCATTTTTGTGAGCTAGGCTTTGGACAACTAGCCAATGGGCTGTTACCCATGACAACTTGCTAGCCAAACTCGTGCAGTGAAGTGTGATTTATTTTTCTATTTTTTTCTCCTTTTTCTATATATGTATATATATTTAGTACCATTTTTTTATTTTTCTAAGTAGGTGGCTTCCCTGATCTAAGATTTACTTAAAAGTAGTAGAATGAGTATGGTTAAGTAGCTAGGCTCTGGACAACAGGCCAATGGGTATTACCCACGACAACTTCCAACCATACTACCGTAGAAAGTTCATTAGCTACCCATTTTATGAAGAAATTACCGAAAAGTGAGTCAATGCAAATACTGTGTACATGCTTAGGCTTAAAGTGCCCTCAAATTAGAGGGCGGGTTGTTAAGTCATGTAATTATCACCCCAATTTATTAGCTAAATTAAAATAAAATTACTTGGCAAGGGCTCGAGACTAAGTTCACATTCGAGTGGACACCAGGGCTAATTAGCCCAAAGATCGGAGAGTCTAAGCGTTCAAGTCCTAAATTATCAATTCCTAAAGTTTGCAACTCCTAATGCCTAAGTTTTCTTCTCCTAATTCTAGTTTTTTTTAATAAAATAATAAGAAATTACTATTACGAGCTGACAAAATGATTATTTCATAAGATATCCACCCCTCCAAGATTAGCTAATGCAATGTCCTCATTGTTAAAATGAAAGTATGTAGGAGAGCAGAATTGGAAGAATAACACCTGGTTTCTGTGAGATTCTGGTTAGCTCGAAATAACCTTTACACATGTTGAGTTCAGTGCCTTCAACTAGGCGATGTTTGGACAGTGGTGGTTAGAGCAAGGTGAGAGCAACCTTGTCTAAGATGGGTTCAGGGAGCACATGGTCAACATAGGGTTTAAGATGTTGCCCGTTGACCTTGAAAGAATTACCCGTCTTTGGGTCTGAGATTTCGATGGCCCCATTAGAAAAAATCCACTCAATAAAAAATAGTCCATTCCACTTAGACCTAAGCTTATCGACGAAGGGCTTCAGTCGAGAATTGAAAAGCTAGGCCTTCTAGTTCACCTCAAAGCTCTTACGTGAAATCATCTGGCCATGGAAAGCTTTGGTCCTTGCCTTATAAATTCTGGCATTTTCCTAAGCATCATTTCTAAGCTCCTCCAACTCAGACAATTGGAGTTTCCATGACTTCCCAGCCATCGCTAGGTAGATATTACAATTTTTGATGGCCTAAACTGCCTGGTGTTCTAACTCTACTGGTAAGTGACATGCCTTTCCGAACACCAGATGGAATGGAGACATACCGATAGGAGTTTTGTACACTGTACGGTAGGCCCAAAGAGAATCATCTAGCTTTTGGGTTTGATCCTTCCTATCATGCCTTACGATTTTCTGTAAAATGTTTTTGATTTCTCTATTGGAGACCTAGGCCTATCCGTTCGTTTATGGGTGGTAGGGTGTGGAAATTCGATGATTTACCCCATATTTCCCTAGTAAAATTTGAAATTGGGTGTGAGTGAAATGTGAGCCACCATCACTGATAATTGCATGAGGAATCTCGAACCGACTGAAGATATTTTTCTTCACAAAATAGATGACCACCTTGTTGTCATTGGTCCGAATGGGGATTGCCTCAGTCCATTTGGACACATAATCAACACTGACCAGAATATACTGGTGTCCAAATGAAAAAGGGAAGAGTCCCATGAAGTTGATACCCCAAATGTCAAAAATTTTGACGAAATGTATTGGGTTTAGGGGCATCATGTCTCTCTTGGCCATGTTCCCGAGTGTCTGGAATCGGGCACATGACTTTGAGAATTCCTAGGCATCCTTAAATAACGACGACCAATACAATCGAGATTGCAAAATTTTTTCCATCGTCTTTTTCCCGAAAAGGTGTCCACCACACACAGATGTATGGAAGAAATCAAGTATACTATGGAACTCATTTTCCAGGATGCATCGACGAATAATCTGGTCAGCGTCAATGCGGTATAGCTTGAGATCATCCCAAAAATAATATTTGGCCTCGGCATAAGTCTACCCTGTTGTTATTAGGTCCAATCCTAGGAGAGTTGAACAATTTCCAAATAATTGATGATATCCGCAAACTAGGGGGTTTGGATACCCAAGACTGTAAGGATAGTCTCTTCTGGAAATGTGTCCGAGATAATGATATCCAAATGAGGAGAATCAATTACTATTCTCGAGAGGTGATCTACCACTACATTTTGTGCCCCGGCTTTGTCCCTAATTTCAAATTCAAATTCTTGAAGTAATAGAATCCAATGAATAAGTTGAGGCTTGGCATCCTTTTTGGCCAAGAGATGTTTCAAGGCCGAGTGGTTGGTGTAAATGATAACTTGAGAACCTAAAATATATGCCCTAAATTTTTCTAAGGTGAACACTACGACTAGTAACTCCTTTTCTGTAACGGTGTAGTTCCTCTGGGCCTCATCTAGAGTCATGCTAGCATAGTAGATCACAGAGGGCTTCTTATCTGCTTTCTGACCCAAGACAACCCCAACGACATAATTAGATGCGTCATCCATGATCTCAAATGGGGCTGTCAAGATTGGTGTTTGCAACACCAGGGCACAGGTGACTACCATTTTCAATAAATCAAATGCCTTATGGCATGATTCATCAAACACGAATAGCATGTCTTTGGCTAGAAGGTTACTTAAGGGTTGAGCAACCTTTGAAAAGTCCTTGATGAATCTTCTATAAAAACCCTCATGCCCAAGGAAAGAGCATATCCGTTTTGCGGATGTGGGTGGAGGGAGTCTAAACTAGACCAACTTCTATGAAAACCCACATGCCCAAGAAAAGAGTAGATCTGTTTTGTGGATGTGGGTGGAGGGAGTCCAAAGATAGCATGCACCTTAGCCTTACCAACTTCAACACCCTGATTAGAAACCATGTAACCCAAGACAATGCCCTCTCAAGTCATGAAGTGGCTCTTCTCCTAGGTAAGGACCAATCGTTTCTTGATGCATCTCTGGAGGATCAATTCCAAGTTAGCCAGGCAAGACTCAAAAGAATCTCTGAAAATGGAGAAATCATCCATGAAAACCTCAAGACATCCTCCCACCATGTCAAAAAAAATGGCCAGCATGCACCTTTGAAAAGTCGCAGGTGCATTGCAAAGCCCGAACGGCATTCTACAAAATGCAGAGGTTCTGTAGGGACATGTGAAAGTTGTCTTTTACTACTCTTCAAGATGGATAGGGACTTGCTTATATCCCGAATAAGCATACAAGAAGCAAAGTACTTTTGCTCTGCTAGCCTTTTTAGGATTTGATCAATGAATGGCAAGGGGAAATGATCCCTTTTGGTGGTCGTGTTCTGCTTCCTATAGCCAATACAAACTCTCCAAATAGAAGCTCAACGGGTGGTAAAGGATTCCCCTTTGTCGTTGGTTGTAACGATTATACTTGCTTTCTTGGGTACAACTGAATGGGGCTAACCCATGGATTATCCAAGATTGGGTAAATAATTCCAGCATCGAGCAACTTGATTATCTCCTTTTTGACCACTTCTCACATATTCAGGTTTAGTGTCCTTTGCATTTTGCAAGAAGGGCAAGATCCTTTTTCCATGAAAATACAGTGATTATAGTAAGATGGCTCGATCCCTCTAAGGACATGGACAGTCCAACCAATTGCCTCTTTATTTTTCTCAAGGACCTTAATCAATCTCACTTCTTGCTCGTTAGTCAAATAAGCACTAATATTCATAGGGAGCATATTCTTAGGTCCTAAGAACTCGTATTTCAAATTTTTAGGCAATGGTTTCAATTCTAGTAGAGGTGGGTTAATATAGAGGGAAGGGATGATGTTGATGAAGATTCATCAGGATGATCCAATGGAAGAGGCTGAGAATAAATAAAATCAATAGCCTCTTCAGGATGTGGCAAGTCTGCCACGGAGGGCAGTGGGCTAGGTTCGCTACATCCAGTGGAGTCCTCTAGTACATTGATGGATAGACATGTATCTATATCAAAATCATGGTCTTCTAGCTCCTCAATGAATCTGCAATCCTCAAATCCTTTTATCGCCTTGTAAATATCAAGAGTTAGCTTCCTATCCCAAAAGGCGATTTTTGTACTACTGCTCTCACAATTTAGGTTGGCCTTGGCGATAGCTAAGATTGGGCACCCCAGAATGATAGGTGTGTTCCTCAAATCGTTAGGAACATCCACGTCAAGGACTAGGAAATCTATAGGAAATTAGAAGTCCTTGACCATGACGATTACATTCTCAATATTGCCCTTCGGTGTGGTGATCGAACGATTCGCTAATTGTAGTGTTACTAAGGTTGTCCTAAGTTCGCCTAACCTAAACCTCTCATAAAGTGAGGTAGGGATTAGGTTGATGGATGCACTTAGATCCAACAGTGCCCTATCAAAAGTGTACTCCCCAATGACGCATGAAATCAAGGGGGCTCCTGAATCTTTCTTCATTTAAGGAAGGTGATGCGGGATAGCAGAACTTGCTTTCTCAGAGAGAATCACCATTCTCGGGGTGGGTTCTCTCGGCTTACGCATTTTGGTACATAGTTCTTTCAGAAATTTAGAGTAAGTTAGGATGTGCTTAATAGCATTGACGAGCGGAATACTGATCTCTACACTCTTAAATAAATTCAGGAGCTCCTCGTTGCTATCTAAGGTTTTCTTCTTCCTAGTTTTCAATAAGGCTTTAAGGAACAGAATGTGGGTGGTGTCTTCAATTTCAGTTCCCTGGGCCTTATTATCTTCTTCAATCTCCTCTTTTTCTCTCTTGAGCTCCCTAGGGTTTTGGCTTCTAGAAGGTAATTCAAGGTCCTTGGTTTGCTTTGCACTTCACAATGTGGCAGAGTTTGTAGAGGTGTATGGGTTCAGCTCTTGAGGTAGGTTAGTGAAGATTGGAGGGCCTTGATTGGTCATGTATCCAATAGAAGAAAAGGAGGGACTCTGCTTAACCACCTAAGCATGTGCATATGGGTCTCCTTGATTTCCATACCCTTGGGCTCTATTGCCCCCATTTTTTACATTATGCAGGTTGGGTATGGGTTGGGATGGTAGAGATCCAGGTTGTTGGGTGTTAGCAATAAACCCGGATTGCAAGTTGTCCATTGATGTCTTCATTTGCTGCATAAGTTGAAGCATGGACTCTTGCATTTCTACCATCTTCTGGTTTAAATCAGCTTGCCCTGCAGATTGTTGGGCATCCAAGGTGGCTGAGTAACCAATCTCAGGTGCAACAAGTTGTCTACTTGACCCTAACACATAGGTCTCTGATGTGCATAGTTGCTGGGTCATTGTTGAAACACCGGAGTACTACGCTATTGAATTTGCTTTTGAAAACCTACCATTGTAGTTTGAATAGTGAAGAACTCGGGTTCAACAAATAAAATTTATACCAGAATAGAAATCTCGGGTCGAACTTAGGGAGGCTACGTCAATCAAAATTTGCAATTATATTCTTTTTGTATTTTTTTAGAAAGCGGAGTAATTACAATGAAATGAAGTACTATAGACAATAAGAGAAAGAGAGAGAGAGAGAGAAAGAGGGAGAAAACATCCACTTGATATTGCAAAAGGTTTGAACAACTACGAAAGCGAGAAATTACACTAGAAAGCAAGAAAACTATTACAGCAAGAAAGCAGGAAAATTCTACTCTAGAAAGCAGGAAAAAGGATTGAAAGAGAGAAGTTATCCTCCTTGATGATTGCTTGGAGGATGAGCTGGATGAGACGACGCCTGGAAAATGAGGAACGGAGTGGGAAGGAGGTCGAGGTAGGAAGAATGGGAACGAGGTAGCATGTCGTCCTCGTTGTCTTCGCGGGATCCGCTTCCGGAATGGGGGCGAAAAATTGATTTTTTCTCTTGAGGAGCATCCTGGGTGTGCGATAAGCTTCCCTTGAGCTTTGCAGAATGAGAGAAGCGAAGGAAGGGATGAGAAATTCGTATAGAGGGGGTCTCCTTTTATAGTTGCAAGGAGTGGGGGCATTTTGGTCATTACAATTTGAAAAAAAATAATTCATGACCTTTAGTGATGGATAAATCCATCATTAAAGGCCTCAACGTGGCTTTCATGGGAGCCACTCACACGCCCGCTCCTCTTCCGCGCCTAAAACGCACGCTTACGTTCTTCAAATTTTAGCCATCCGATTGTGAGATCAGACGACTTTGATTGCTCCTCGACATGCCTAAACTGCGTGCACCTACACGTGCAATCTTGCATCCTCGCTGCGCATCTGATCGCGCATGGGCACTATCGGCTGCACAGCACTGTTCTATCAAGATCGTGAGCTCCTCGCACCCACATGCTTGCTCGACCCCACTCCAATTTGAGGTGCCCATAGCTCAAACGAGCATCTCCTCTTCTCCATAGAGCGCTTGACGAACACGCACCCATGTGGCGCTTTTGTGTCGGGTGCTTGTTTCATGCGCAGACGCCTCGTAGCTGTTGGATGAGCATCCAACGACGGAGAAGCGTCGGTCAGACGAGGAGGAAAGGCTGCAGTGGGTGCTTGAGGCTAGTTGGGTGGCTGAGAAGGCACCACGTGGTGCCATCTTGGCTGTCCATCTTCTGAGTATTGTAGATGATGCCACAAGTGTCGGATTGGATCGATTTTCATGCCGTTAGGCTATGATCGTCGATCCAAACCCATTCGTGCAGTCGGAATTGTCGTCTGAGGTGAGGATTAACACCATCTTGGCCCTTGATCTTCTAGGGTTCCTCGGTCTCTATCTGATACTATGGATTTCCGATCAGGGAGATCTTGGAGTCGTTGAACTCCAATCGTCACCTTGATCAGATCTGTACAGTTGGATCTTTGATCCAAGGCCCTAATAAAAAGTCACCCTGTCCCTGACCATAAAAAGGAGATAATTACTATACAATTTATGCAACTTAATCTAAATGCATGATTATGAATGTTATGTACTATTTATAATGTATGATGCTAATGTGACACTAAGAACATGCATTAATAGACATTCTAGGTTAATCAGATGAATGCACATCACACCCACATGCCTATCCTTTGCTAGTCCCTAGTAGAAACTACATGCTATTTATAAAAGAATTAGGTTGGATTACTTGGGCATAAGTTATTTTCAACATTAAGAAATTCTTTTACTCTAGATCTGAACTTTCAAAGACACAGCAGCGCCTAGGTATCTGCCAAAATGCAGACCGCCTCAAGTCCATGCCTTATTTAAAGAAAACTCTCTTTTTCTATTTTTCTTCTTTTTTAATTTTATTTTTTTGATTTTTGAGTTTAGGGTTAAAGAGTGGCTTTCTACAGCCATTCAACCAACCCAAGATTTAATGAGAACCCTAAGTTCTAAGCATCTTATTGTGAATGTGATGGACTCGTTGATCGATAATTAGAATGGACTTCAGGCTTCTACGCCTCTAGGTGACCTTAAAAAGAGAGTTCTGCCTAAAAATGTATCTTTACGACCAGTAGCTTTCTCCCTGCTTTTATTTTTATGGGGTCAACACAAGGGTGAATCCAATGTATATCTCCCTGGTTTATTCTACTTCTCTGCTTCTTACTAAGTGTTTTGGGAATTTTTAGTGCATTTCTTGAGTTGTGTTCTAGACAACCGATCGATGAGCTGTTACCACCGACAACTTGCCAACCATACTCGTGCGGCGAAGTATGGTTTATTTCTTTTGTTTTCTTTTTCTTTTCTCCTTTTCTTTTTCTTTTTCTTTCTTTTTTAAGTAGGTGGCTTCCCTGGTCTAAGATTTACCTAAAGGCAGCAAGAAGAGAATGGTCCAGTGACTAGGCTCTAGACAACCTACCTATGGGTTGTTACCCAGGATAACTTGCCAGCCATATCACCCTAAAAGGTTCATTAGCTATCCAATTTCCATTAAAATCGTCAATCAACAAGTCAGCGAAAAGATAGTGTGTAGATGCTTTAGACTTAAAGTTCCCTCAAATCAGAGGGTAGGTTGATAAGTCGTGTACTTATCACCCAAACTTATTTAATCGAATTACAATAAAAATTAAGATGGTGAGGACTCGAAATACAAATCAAGATTTTAGTGGAAACACAGGCTGATTAAGCCCAAAGACCTGAAGGGTCTTATTGTTCAGATCCTAATGTAATATTTCCTAAGATTGAAAAGTCCTAAAGTCCAAGTATTCCTTCCTAATTCAAATCTTTTTTTTAATATAAATAAAATAAAATGAATCTACGGAGCTGACGAAATAATTCAGAGATAAATATCCACCCCCCCATGGTTATCTAATGCAATGTCCTCATTGTACTAAAAGGCCATAAAATAGAGTGGAATGTAGTAGAAAGCACCAGAATTATGTGAATCACTGGTCCGCTCCGAGATAAACAAAAACTGTATACATGCTGAATTTAGTGCCTCCAGCTAGGCACACTATACAAAGAAGAGAAATAAAGAATTCACATGTGCAGGTCAGAATCAGAATAAAATGATGAAACCTCTGGCCTACCAACAGATGTCCACAAATGTGGACTAGACTATGGTGCAAACCCTTACCCCATGATCGAAAATATCTAAGGTTTTGGATGAAAATTATCCAAAACCTAAAATCAATATGAAAGTGGGGTTGGGCCTACGATTTATGAGGATGCAACCCAAGACCAAAAAGTCAGGTTACAATGAATTCGATATCAAAAGGATAATTAATGAATGTGTGCTTTGGTTGGACATCCTTAGAACAAATGTCGTAAGGGTCCTAGTTTGATGGTTTCAACTTAATTGGAACCTTTAGACTTGGTCTTCTACTTCCTTTGAAATTTGCTTCCCAAATTGAAATTTCCCAGCTCCTATCCTCCTTCAAAATGTCAAATTCTAGGACCTCTTGCATATTAATCACCCCATCTGAAATCTCCAAGTCTAAAAGATGTGGCTGAATTAGAATTGACTTGGGTCTAATTATCTCAAAAATAGAATCATCCGTAAGCTGAATGGGGTATAACTGACAATCGGGGCATTGGATTGAATCCTCCACAAAATGTGATTTTGGATCCGTCATGTGAGTCCCAATAAGATCAGTTTCCTCGATTATTGGGCAATCAAATGAACTATCGGATTCCTTAGGCCCAATCATCTCACAGAAATCATGTATTGTAAACTCACGTGAGACTTCGCAAATTGAATCTTCACCATCAGAATCAAAGAAATCAAAATCTGTAATATTGTACATCCCAAAATTATCCGTCACTTTTTGATCCATGGAGACACATGTTTCCTCGTACCCCAGCTCAAGGATTTCATGTGAAGAAATCGGGTCATCCTTAATTAGTTGATCAAATTCAATCTGGTCAGCCTCGTAACACATGTCTTGCCCAACAGGTGCTTGAGTAGGTTCTAACATTGGCTCTCCTAAAGGGGGTTCATCCTGGGAATCATCCCACGATTGAACTAAAGCAACCACAAATCTCATTCTCAATTTTGCTAACTTTCCAATTAAAAGCTCACCCGAGTTCTTATCCTTAACATCCTGGAGCCAATCGAACAAATACTTGTTCAGATCATCAATCATTTCAATCAGGGGCTCCAATTCTTCAATGCAAGGTATTGGCTGAACTTCTAAAGATTGTATGCTATTCATCAAGTTAGCCAAAACCATATCTTAAACCTGGTTACCCTGAACCAAATGACTTCCTTCAGGGTTGGGCAGGTTTGGGATCAGTGTAGAGGTGTTAACAAATTGAGATTTGTGATGCCCTTCCGGATAATTGGTCATTTTGGATTATTCAAAAGGTTGTGATGACTTAAAGGTAGTGTATTCAGGGAATGGGTAAGGATCAATGTATCGTCCTTAATTGTTGATCGTATTAGGTTGTCCATGAAAGGGTGGAGATCTATAATCGATGTGGCTCTGAGAAGGATAGAAATCACAATCATAGTGTTCAAGGTTAGACCCTAAACACAAAGGTTCAGAACTGTGTCCCCAATCCGAGTTGTCCCAACTAACCGATGATTGGTTACAGTACAAGTCAGGATAATCATCATGTTGAGGATAACTCATAACAGGAGGGAAAGAGCAAGAATGTGTATAAAATGTGGAAGGATTCATGTTAGACGGGAGGAAGAAAGGTGCCCTGCAATACAAACAATCAGACCAGTCCTTAAGTGGGCTACCCTAAAGACCTACAGACTCCCAGAACCCGTCTTGAGAAAAAGAGACGATTTGATCTACTTCTATTTGTTCAATAGAAATAGTAAGAGGGAGGGACTGGGGAGAAGGTTCTTCCTTCGGCTTGCACCTCTGGTTCCTAGTGTATCCCCCAACTACGATCGTTTGATTATGCTCCCCTTGATAGACATTAGATTGAATAGTAGAAATAGACTAATCGAAAATAATCTTGTTCTGGGCTCCGAAGTGTGAGTCGAATCCTAAGGCCAATGTCTACTCTAGGTTTTTTAGGGTTAGGTTTGAATGTGCTTTGGAGTGTGATGTGCCCTTTATCTGGGTTGTGCCCTTAATGATTGATTGATGTGTGTGTGCGTGCACAACCAGTGGTTTTCAGGCAAGATTTTTTTTGATCCGGTGAATTTTAGGGTTCAAATCTTGCTTAGTAGCATTTTAGGATTCAACTTTAGGTATTTTCAAACAAGTTTTGTTGCCATACCAGGTTTTGAAAGTACAAGTGAAGATGTTTTCCTTTTAAGCTTGAAAGAATGTGGAGTGCCTGGTAAATCCTTAAGAGTTTAACCTATGTGGTAGCTACTTAATGAGTTGATTTTATGTTGAGTGCTGCAGCCCAAACAACTCAAACAATTGGCCACAGTTGCACCACTGAGTTAGGCACACAAAAATGATTAACCTAGAATGATTTCTACTCTTTTATGTGTTGAATTGTGTACCGATTCCACATATCAGAATCCAGTTGAGTAGAAGAAAAATCAATTAGGTTAAGTGCCTTGAATGCGGGTGTATGTTTTCTGTATGTTGAAAATTACCCCACGAAATTATCTTTTTGTTTTTTTTTATATAAGCGAGGGTGAAATGAGTGTGTGTGGAAATGCAAACAACCAAAGTAATTCTAGGATTTAAGCAAACACCTAGGTTAATTGGAATTTGAATTTAATGTGACAAATGAAATCTATGGAGGGGGAAAGAATAGGGAGCACTTACAGTTGCCTTCAACTGCATTTTACTCAGATCTATCGCTTGATGATTCCTTGATGGAGGTCTATGCAAAATAATAGACGTAAGAGAAAGCAAGTTAGAAGACAGTAAAGTGCATGAAATGTGAAAAGAAGAATGGAAAATCGTTGCCTCCCCAGCAACGGTGCCAAAATTTTCAAATGCCGAAGTACTACGCTATCGAATTTGATTTTGAAAACCTGCCGTTGTAGTTTGAATAGCGAAGAACTCTGGTTCAACAAATAAAATTTATACCGAAATAAAAATCCCCAGTTGAACTCAGGGAGGCTACGTCGATAAAAATTTGCAATTATATTCTTTTTGTGTTTTTGTTAAAAAATGGAGTAACTACAATGAAATGAAGTACTATAGACAATAAGAGAAAGAGAGAGAGAGAAAGAGAGAAAACATCCACTTGATATTGCAAAAGGTTTCTACCACTAAGAAAGAGAGAAATTACACTAGAAAGCAGGAAAATTCTACTTTAGAAAGTAGGAAAAAGGAATGGGAGAGAGAAGTTATCATCCTCGACGATCGCTTGGAGGACGAGCCAGACAAGATGACACCTGCAAGATAAGGAACGGAGTGGGAAGGAGGAGGTCGAGGAAGGAAGAACGGGATCGAGGCAGCACATCGTCGTCGTCGCGGGATCCGCTTCCAGAATTGGGGCAAAAAATTGATTTTATCTCTTAAGGAGCATCCCGGGTGTGGGACAAGCTTCTCTTAAGCTTTGGAGAGGGAGAGAAGAGAAGGGATGAGAAATTCGTATGGATGGGGTCTCCTTTTATAGTTGCAAGGAGTAGGGGCATTTCGGTCATTACAATTTGAAAAATAATAATTTAGGACCTTTAGTGACGGATAAATCCGTCACTAAAGGTTCCAACGTGGCCTTCGTGGGCACCGCTCGCGCTCCTGCTCCTCTTCCGTGGCTAAAATGCACGCTCACGTTCTTCAAATCTTGGCTGTCCGATCGTGAGATCAGACAGCTTAGATCGCTCCTCGCCGCTTCTCAACTGTGCGGACCTACGCATGCGATCTCACATCCTCGCCATGCGTCCGATCACACGTGGGCACTATTGGCTGCGCTGCACCATTCGATCAAGATCGTGCAGCTCCTCGCGCCCGCGTGCCCACTCACCCCTGCTCCAATTTCAGGCACCTGCGGCTCGAACTGGCGTTTTCCCTTCTCGATAGAGCGCTCGACCAATGCGTTGCGGGAGCTTTTGTCTAGCGCTTGTTTCGTGCGTGTGCGCCCCACAGCCATTGGATGAGCATCCAATGGTGGAGAAGCATCAATCAGATGAAGAGGAAAGGCTACGGCAGGTGCTTGCGGCCGGTTGGGTGGCTAGTTGGCGCCACGTGGTGACATCTTGGCCGTCCATCTTCTGAGTATTGTAGATGGTGCCACAGGTGTCGGATTGGACCGATTTTCACGCTGTTAGGCTACGGTAATTGATCCGAACCCATCTGTGCAGACAGATTTGTCGTCTGAGGTGCGGATTAACACCATCTTGGTCGTTGTTCTTCTATGGTTCCTCGATCTCTATCTAATGCTACGGATGTCCAATTAGGGTGATCTTGGAGTCGTTGAACTCCAATCGTCACCTTGATTAGATCCATACGGCTGGATGTTCGATTTGACGCCTCGATAAAAAGGCACCCTATCCCTGACCATAAAAAGGAGACAATTACTGTACAATTTATACAACTTAATCTAAATGTATGATTATGCATGTTATGCACTATTTATAATGTATGATGCTAATGTGACACTAAGAACATGCAT
This sequence comes from Thalassia testudinum, assembly GCA_037157565.1. Lineage (NCBI taxonomy): Eukaryota > Viridiplantae > Streptophyta > Magnoliopsida > Alismatales > Hydrocharitaceae > Thalassia > Thalassia testudinum. Next base: position 34,449,543 of record JAZHRO010000003.1, read on the forward strand.
TAATAGACATTTTAGGCTAATCAGATGTATGCACATTAGTCGTGTTTGGGTCTATTGCCCTGAACTTTCTAGGAGAAGTTAGGGTGGTTCCTCCAACCAGAGTTGTAAGTGTTGGAATACGGGTTGGACCCAGCATTCTCCTGTATTGCATACGCATCCTCATTGGGCGAGGATGGAGAGAAGGAAGGATTAGAAAAGCTAGGGTCAAAGGCCACAGTTTGGAACCCATATGGTTCAGAGAAATCCTGGCTCATAGGTTGAGCTGATTCAAGTTGGTTCACGAACTCCGGCCCCGTGGGAGCTCGTAAGGAATGGAATCCCAAGTTCTAGGATTGAGTGGGTGTAGATGTGTTTCCCAAATTCCCAGATATCTATTCTTCAATTCTTTTAGGAACCAAGTCCATCTTATCAAGCTTGTTACAAATCAATTCCATGTCAAATGAACGAGAATCCTGGATCTCATTAGCATTTGTCCTAGGTTGTTAGGACCGGTTGAAGGCATCCATGGAGCATGATTAATTGAATTCTTGCTCATTTCCTCAAATAGGTCATATGCGCTATCTGCATCGCTATTGAGGAAACTACCTCCGTCGAAGGCATCCACATGATTACAGAGTTGTTTGATCAGCCCATCATAGAATATCTACATGATTTTCCATTTCGACACCTCGTGGTGTGCACACTTCCTCAAAAGTTTCTAGAATTGCTCCCAGGCACCATGAAACAGTTCCCTCGACAGTTGGGCGAAAGTGGTAATCGCCGCTCATAAGGCATTGGTCCATCCGGTTGGAAAGAATTTCTTCAGGAAAGCCTACTTAAGAGCAACCCATGTTTCTATCGACCTTCCAATAGTTCATTACCAATGTGCGGCCTTATCCTTGAGAGAGTGGGGAAAGAGCCTCATGATCATCTGCTCTTCATTTACATACCTATCTTTGGTGGTCTGAACTAAAGTGGTTAGATCCTCCAAGTACTGGAATGGGCCCTCTGAGCCAAGCCCATGGAAATGCTTAATCAAACCTAAGACTTGGGGCTTGATTTCTATATATCCAACAGGAATCATGACGTCAGGACATTCCCCATAGTTTGAAGCATCATAGAAATCCTTCAAGGGTCGAGTGCCCTAATCATACATTCGTTGGAACCATTACTGCATCTGCTGCAATTCTTCCAACTACCTTTGAATCAGGTCCTGCTGGTTTGGGGGTGGGCGAGGTGGTTGTTGATCAGTCATGGGATCTGCTTGGATATAACAAAACCTCCACCTCCGAGAATGGTCAAAAGGTCCTTCCAAATGAGGGTTCAATGACCACCTTCCAAGAATACAATAGAAGGAAGTCGGAAGGATGGGGAAGAGAAGGAACTCTACAACACAAAAAAAGCAAGCCTGTCCTTAGGTTGGGTAACCTAAAGGTCTACAGACTCTCAGCATCCAGCTTAATATTATAGACAATTTACTCTACTTGTATTCAGTCAATCCAACTAGTTGGAGGGAGGGGCTAGGGAGAAGGTTCTTCCTTTGGCTTGCACCTCTGGTTCCTTTGATACCACCCAACTGTGGTCGTTTGACTCTACTCCCATAGCTAGACATAGGATTCACTAGTATAAGTAGGTTAATCGTGAACAATCTCAATCTAGGCCTCAAAGAGTGAATTAGTCCTTACAGCCAACGTCTAATCAATTTTAGTTAGGCTTGGGATATTTAGTGCTTTCATAATGTGATGGGCCCTTAATGGGTTGTGCCCTTAATGATTCATTGAAAATGTGTGTATGTTCACAACCAAAGAGTTTTCAAGCAAGCTTATTAATGATGAAGTGAGTTTTAGGGTTCGAATCTTGCCTAGTAGCTTTTATGGTTCAAATATTAGGTAGATTCAACCAAATTTCCTAGAGGCAAACCAATTTTGAAATCATGAGTTCAAGTGTTTTCCTTTACAAATCAAAAAGAAATATGGAGTGCCTGGCTTGACTAAAATATTGAATCCTATGGGGTGGCTATGAAATGAATTGTTTTTAAATTAGGTGGTGTGGTTGAGCATGATACACGGGTTTTGGCAAAGTAAAATCAGGGTTTTGAGAACCCGCCATTGTAGTTCGCAAAACATGTTATCAATTACAATTTTTAACCAAAACTCCAACGGATTCCTAGGTCGAACACAAGGAGGCAATGTTTACTTTCGTTGAAATCCATGCTTCATGCTGTTTCTTTTTGGTGCTTTAGGGTTATGTGATCTTTTGGTGTTTTTGTAAAGAAAAGGAAAGCAAGATAACTCACAAAGGAGATGGAAACAAATCTGATATATCACGAGAATGTTGATTACAATATGCCAAGAAATACAAAAGAGACAAGGGTGAGAAGAAATCTCCCAAATCAGTTGTTTGGCGAGACGATGGCACTTGGCGGTAGCTTGGACCAAGAGGCTGAGGTACTGGATGACGAAGGTGAAATGAAAGAGGATGCCAAGTAGAGGAATGCTCCACCAAGGATTTGGAATGGGGATGAGGAGGTGGAGGTGATCTTCTATGATAATGGAGGTAGGAGGACTGCTCCAAGGCTTCCTATGAAGTTGGTGAGATAGAGGATGAATATTTGGTGAGGCATAGGAGCATTACACTAATAGGAGGCCTTTGGAGCTTGGGAATAAGCTCTAAGGGAGCTTTGGTAGGCCACTAGAGGTTAAGAGTAGGTGGGAGTAGAGTAGGTAGAGATGGTTTGGTAGGGAAGGGGTCATGGGGCTTATATAGTGGTGGAATGGAGGTGTTTTATGCTCACGGGTCTTCAACGACATTTAAAATGTTGATAAAGACCCACCAGGGTGTCGCTATAGCATCCATGCACCTTGGCTGGCTTGAGGAGGCACAACTGTAGCTAGAACAATGCAAGGAGAGCGTCAGCCTTTGGATCAGGTGCAGCTGGATGAGATCGCGAGGAGATTGCACACACTCGCTGGCATTCAAATTATGCGCTCACTGGTAGCCGTTCGATCCACCATCATGCTACTGGGAGGCGCCTGCAGATCGCACCCTCGTGGATGCAATTGTGTGCGCATCGCACCTTCGAGTCGATCCAACGACCGAGAGTGCATCCAACCGTCTTAAATGAGCACCCTTGATTGCGTGCGGTGTGATCTAGCATGTCTCCTCGCATCATTGGGCGGCATCTGATTGCGTGTATGCCACCACAATTGCTTAATCAAGATCGAGCGGTTTAATTTCTTCTGGTGCTGGAGTGGTTGCGGGGGATTGAGGCTCGAACCCAGGCCTCTCGTTTGAGGAGCGGGTGCTCTGCCACTGTGACAAGGGTGCCCGATTATCATGTGGAGAGATAGGTGCAGCTACGGCTCGACCGTTGGATGAGGATCCAATGGTCGTGATTAGATCCTCCTTGAGGTGCTTTTGGAGGAGGTTGAGTGATGTTTGGGCGATTCTTAGCCATTGGTTCTCATCCAATCCAATGGCTAGAATTCTCTCCTTGAGGCGATGCTGGGGGTCGTGGCTCATGTAGGGTGGCCTAGATGGTGCCATGTGGCGCCATCTGGGCCATCCATCTCCTTCTTCTTGTAGAGGATGCTACGGAGCTTTGATCGGGGTGATTTTTGCACTGACGGACTACGATCATCTCTCCAGATCCATCTGTATGGTCAGATTCTTCATCCAAAGTCTGTAAAGATGTCTCACTGCCTTATGGCCATATAAAATGTTGGAATTAATATACAGAATATACAAACTACCTAAATGCAATGGAATGAATGTTATGCAATATTTATACTATGATATGGAATGCTAGGCCTAAGAACTATCATAAATAATCATTTTATCAAGAATTCATGCATGTTTATCCGTCAGGTTCCTGATCCTTGGGTTCCTCCCGCTTACCCTCAGAGTCAATTATCTCAGGTAGTGAGGTTACAGGAGGGGTCGTCCATTTGGGGTCCTGGGCTTGAGTGTCGCTACTCAAGGTAAACGCATTGGCTAAGGTGTTGGAACCAGGGTTAGGTCCTTGAGAAGAAGAAGCAGCAAACCTAAGGGGTGTCTATGGGGCTTGTGAAATCATATGGGCTTGTGATCGAGTTTTTTATGCAATTTGTAATTAGGCTCTTTAAGATCGTTGTAATGCACAAAAATAGATTCAGTTTTAAAATTTGTAAACCTAGATAGTGGAGTATCTAGGGTCATCCAAGGAGGAAAATTCTTGCAAAATCGAATCTCTTACTTGAATATTGGAAATCACCTTTCTTTTTCTATTTTTGAATATAAGATTTTTCGGGTTTTTGAAACAATGGGGGAAATTGCCAAACTAATGTAGAAAATACTTAAGAACCTAATGCCTATGTGACACAAAATGGCCTCCCTCTAAGCTCACCCTAGGCACATGGAGGCCTAGGATAATTAGAGGGAGTGTAGGTGCGCAAAAAAATAAGGCAATAAAACATATAAGAATTGCTATAGGAATTTAAAGAAGGCAAAAATTCTTTGCCAAAGGGAATTATTTTTTACAAGTAGAGGAATGCTTCTACTAGAATTTCAAAGGACAAAATCAAAAATACAAATCCTTTAGATGATGATGGTGGTGAAGAAGATGAAGCTCTTCTTTCTCCAAGCCTAGTTGCTCCTTGGCTTGAAAAGAAGATCTCCTTCTCCTTTCTCGCAAAGCTCCTCCAAGTTGATGTGATCCTCTTCCTGGAAAGCCCAAGGGAGGCGTGCCTAGTCTCCTCCAAAGGTGGATGAATCAACCTCCAAATCTCCTCCAAGGGTGGGGGTGCACCACCCTCAAGATCCTCCTCCTAGGGTAGGATGTACCCTAGGTCTTCTCCCTTGCCTAGCTTCTCCCTTTGGCTAGCGTGGACACAAGAGAGAAGAGAAGAGGGGAAGGCACCATTGGGACAGAGTGCCCCCTTAATCTTCTTCTTCTTCTTCTCCTCTTGGCCTTCTATGGAGGTGGAAATATGGGTAGAAATCATGTAGCCAAAGATGAAGGGAATGGTGGTGGTTAATGGGGCTATATATAGAAAGGATGGGGGTTGTAGGTGGCTCTTATAATGCATGGTTAAGATGGTTTCTTAAGGTAGTTAGATGATCCTAGGGCTACTATTAATTGGCTCCAAATCAAGGGTCATGATGGTGGTAATTGGTAGCCATTGACGGAAGTGGTGGCACCTTGTTTTGGCACCAAGTGTAGGTGGTTCTAGAATTGGTTGAGGTGTAGGGTGGAGATGGGTTTGTAATGTGGATGGAGGGTGTATATGAGCATTAAGGTTGGCACCAAAAATGGATTCTAGAAGGGGGCATTCTTGGCATGGAGTTTTATGGGTTGTGGTGATGAATTGCAGAGGTGGTTATGTGATCCAATGGTGGGTGTTGATTGGTGCCTAAAGGAGGGGTGCCTTGGGTGGTAGATGTGGGTTGAAAGGACACCAAAGTTGGTGCCAAGGGAGGGGTCTTCTAGAAGGGGTTGTTGGTGTCACTTTTTGGAGGGTGGAGATGGTTTAGGTGGTGAGGTGGATGGCTAGGATGATGGGAGAATTGGCGCCAAAAGGAGGAAGGTGGTTGAGGTCATTTTGGCACCAATTCTAAGGTGTCTTTTGGTGGAGGTGGTGTGGAGGGATGTGAATGTTGGTGGCACCAACTTGTAGGTAGAGTGGGTAGCTTAGGTGGTGGACTTGGAGTAGAGTTAGCTTGAGGTTAGGTTAGGGTTTTATGTAGGTGGATGATAACACTACATTTTGGGGTAATAATTCTGCCAATTAGGGTTTATATTAAAGATAATATGCACGAATAGCACATCATGAATGGGCATGGTCGCATTGCATGCATCACATGATAAGATTTCTTATAAACCAGTATTAATGGCCATTTGCACAAGCCAAGTTAAAATATGCCTCAGATGAGCAATTGGACCACGCGGATGGATTCAGAATGATGAACGGAGTCCAAAAGACTCAAAAAGTCAGCCAAATCTGACATCCGGAGCTCCTACAATGGCCCAAGAAGTTCTAACAGTTGAACTGATGATCAACAGACACAAAGATGCCACGTGGCACCATCGTCGCACCCCTTACTACAGCACAGCACTACCTCACCGCACTTAGCAACTTTAAGCCGTCTGATTGGCGGATCGGATGGCTGAGAACACACGCCCCTTGCCCGCACATTTGCAGCACCTCCTTCGCCCGCGCCTCTCCATCCTCTAGCAGATCACAGCCGTTGGATTCCTATCCAACGGCCACTCATGCCACTCCAGCTCACCGCATTTGTGACAAAGCATGGGCGCAGCGCAGCGGGTAGTGCTTCATCCGCAAGGGCAACGGCGGGCGTTCGAAACCCCACACACTGCCAAATTGAACTCCCAAGCAGGCGCGGCTGGTCAAGGCCGTGGATCTAGGCGTGAACGGCGTGGATTGCATCCGCATGGCACCTCCACACGTAAGCAAATGCCAATGCTAAATCAGATGCACGCTTGTGAGGTGCGATCTGAAGCGCGCTCAATGTAAGATCTTGACCGTCCGATCTATGATCGGACGATCCTCAGCAGCCACACACCGATCGCAGAGGGGAGGAAGCACGGCGTGCACACGAGACCGATGGGCAGGGGGCTACGCCAACGATTTTGGCATGGGTTTAGCGATGTCCCAGACATCGCTAAAGCCCATACTTCATTTGGAAAGCCTTCTTGCTATATAAACCCCTTCCAACCACCCATGTATCAATACCAATGCAAGTATTCTACCCCACTCCGAGCCACCCTTAGCTCTCTTTTGTAATCACTGGAGCCGACGAGCCGCCAATAGAGCCCTCCTCCACCGCCGTGACCGCCTCGCTATCTTCTTTCTCTCTCTCTCTATCATAGCTTTACTTTACTTGTGCTTAAGCATTTAGCTATTGTTGTATTTATAAAACTCAAGTGCATGTTAAATGAAAATGTTTCCTATCTAGTTATTCGCTCTCTTTTGATGCTTAAGTTGCATGCCATGAACAAAAGGACTCTAGCCCTACTCTCTCTCTCTCTCTCTTTCTCTCCCTTACTTTTCTCCCATGTTTTCTCACAAGAAAAACACACCATTTTCGTGACACAAAGTGACAGAAAAACCAGATTTTCATGCCTCCCTGTGTTAGACAATTGAACCTACGTCCATTTCATTACTTAAAATGGATGCAGCGAACATGAACTACAATGACATTCTTAAACAAACACGTTCGAAGCATGTCAATTTTTGGTGCCGTTGCCGGGAAGGCAATGGATCTTTTTTGTCACTTCCATTTTCCATTCGTGCTCACATCATCTAACGCATTTTCTCCCTCTACCAGATGGTTGCAGGAACTCGGTGCTTGGACGGTGAAGGAGCATGACTCATGATGGTGGAGATGGAGTAGGCGCAGCAAGAACTAGTTGTGAGTATTTCTTTTCTCATGGTTATTTGCTTTCGTAAAAAAAAATATAAAAGAAAAAATTCAAAATCAGAAAAATTTGGTGTTGTGAATGATTTCCTGATCCTCATCCTTAACTCATCACCCAACAAAAAATATACACTCTAACATTTTCAAAGACCTAATCTTTTTGAGTGTTCCTTTTCTTTTTGAGTGGTGTTTGCGAAGCTACCGTGAATTGACCTGGGCTGCACCAGTCACCCCTAAAATCAACTCATATTGTAGAAATTGCATGAACATTAGGATAAGCACATTAGGGTTTTAGAGCTTCATCACGTTAAACGAAATCCACTCTCACCGATTGTGTGCAAAACTTGACGTGCCCACTTGAAACTTGCCTAAAAAAATTAAGACATGTCAACCCTAAAAGACACGAAAGTAAGGACAAACATTAAAAGACACCACATCTTAAATCCGTGCTTGAACACCATGTCTTCTTAGGAGCACACAAACTTGAATTGGATAACTAAGAGACACCACCCCAATCAACGCCTCATCACATAGCCTAAGCACAAGCATTGCTTTAGCCCCATTAAAATAGAGTAGACGTGCATTAGGCAAGACTGGGTTAAGTCTCAAGAGGCATGGTTTTGTTTGCTGGGCAGTTGGCCTTCATTCCCTTAGTAGAATCTGGTGACTATGCTGTGGGGAAGTGTCAAACGATCACGGTTGTGGGGTTTACGGAATTGGCGGCGCAAGCCAAAGGAAGAACCTTCCCCACAATCCCCTCATAATCAACCTAGCCAAATTAGCTTTGGGAAGGGTGGTCCCGTGCCTACAGACTTGATCGTTCCTTTGGAGATTTCTAGGTCTACTAAGGAATACACTGTAAGGACTAGGCTTGTCTGCTTGGTTGTGCACACACGTTTCTCGCATCTGTCTCTCTTCGCATCCCTCCCCCATTCTTCTCTAGTGTATGCACGAGAGACGATCGCTTCATCCTGAGTTGTTTGCTTTGGGACGGGAAACATTAGCCTAGACATTGTTTTGATCAAGATGTTCCCCTTCCCGTTGAGAGACAAAGCGTCTCACTGGCTTAGGACTTTAGGAAGACCTATCTCCACCTAGGAAGAACTGAGGCATGCATTTCTAAAGAAATTCTTCCCCATAGGAAAGACCAATGCCCTTAGAAGAGCCATTACCTCTTTTACACTCCAGGGCGGGGAATAGTTCCATGAGGTGTGGGAGAGATTTAATGAACTATTGAGGAAATGCCCACACCATGAAGTACCAAGGTGGCAATTGGCCCAGATCTTCTACCATGGTCTAGACAGTAACCTTCAGAACTTCGTCGATGCCTCATGCGGGGGAAACTTCTTGAACAAAGACGAGGAGAGTGCATTTGAGCTCTTCGAGTCTATGAGAGAAAATTCACTCAACAATTCCTCCATGACCCAATTTAGTCGATCCAGTCAACCCCGTGGTGGGATTTATGAGGTACAAGCAAATTCTAGAATGGTTGACATGGATATCGTTGCTAAGAAATTGGATCGAGTGGAATTGGTAGATAAGAAAATAGATGAACTATTGAACCAAACTAGGAACCTGCTACAAACCCTCTCCCTAGCAAAAGGAGCTCACAACATTGACCTGGTCTAGCCACTAAGCCAAATGCACCTGAAACAACCCCTGACCATGTTCTAGGGCAGGACCTTTGCTCCCTCAACCCTTGATTATTCTCTTCCCTCCCCCTCGACACCTTCTATCTTTGAAGATGTCTAGGCTATCCAAGGTTATTCCAAACCTGACCCCTTCTCCAACACTTACAATGTCGAATGGTATAATCATCCAAACTTTGCTTGGCCGAACCAGAAACCACCTCAATTTCAAAACCAGCCCAGGCCAAACCATCAGCCAAACCCAACTTCCTATTAGCAAGGTCCTCTAGTTAGACCCCCCTATAACCCAAATAGAGTGGCCCCTCCCCCACAAAATCAAATGGACACCTTGATAAAAATGATGGCTGAAATGAACCAAGGACACCAGGAGAAAATGGCTTTAGTGAAAGGTCAGTTGAGCCAGCTGTTGGATTGTAAACAACAGGGATCCCTTCCCTCTCAATCACAACCGAAGCTGCGAAACGTGATTAACAGAGGCCCCAATTCTTAAGGGTTCCAAGGCAATCCCGAGCAGGCCCACATGGTTCAGCCAGCCCCACAAACACCCCCTGGGTTTGGTGCTTCTTCTTCCCTTTCTTCTCATGGATCAACCCATAGTCCCAATGCCTCTGCAAATGCAGTGACCTTGAGAAGTGGCATTAAAACCCAAGATCCAAATGGTCGACTCCTCTCGAGACTTCATCCCTTGAAATACCCGACTCTGAAGATGAGCAGGAAAGACCCAAGGACCTGGAAACAGATCCTATTCACATCCAGGCACCATATCCTGAGGCCTTGGAGAAGATGAAGAAGAAGAAAGTTGTTGTGGAAAATGAGGAGCTTTTGGAAATCTTCAAGCAGGTTCAGATTAATATCCCGCTCCTCAAGGCAGTCTAGCACATCTCGGCTTATGTTAAGTTCTTAAAGGATGCCTGTATGCCGAAGTGTAAGCCACAACCCCAAGCACCTAGGAAGGTTGTACTCTCAGAGAAGGCTAGTTTTGTGATCTCTAGCAACCTTCAGCTCTAACAAACTGACCCAGGAGCACCGCTGATATCCTGTGTTGAACGTCGGGTTGCTACGCTAACATGTTCGATTTTGAAAAGCTGTCATCGTAATATGAAAGCGAAGAACTCGTGTTGAACAAATAAAATTTATACCGGAATAGAAAATCCCAGGTTAAACATAGGGAGGCAGACGTTTGATATAAAAAAATTCACGTTTATTTTAATTGTCACGAAGTAATTCAATTGATTAGAACTACCTAACTATTAACAATAAATCGAAGAGAGAGAGAGAATAAGAGAGAGAATATTACAAACAAAAACCAAAATGAGATGTAGAATAAACATGGAAGTTCATCATCAGAACTATTGTTCATTACACTAGAAAGCAGGAAAATGATTACACTAGAAAGCAGTAAATCTACTCTAGAAAGCATTAAAAGAATGGAGAGAGAAATATCCTCCTCGACGGTCTCTTGGAGGACGAGCCGGATGGGACGACGCCTGGGCGAAGGTCGACGGAGCAAGACGAAGGAGGACGAAGCAGAAAGAACGGGAACGAAGCAGTATGTCATCGTTGTTGCAGGATCCGCTTCCGAAAGGGGGACGAAAAATTGACTTTATATCGCGAGAAGCATCCCAGGTGTGGGACAAGCTTCTCTTGAGCTTTGAAGAGGGAGAGAAGAGAAAGAAGGGATGAGAAATTCTTGTGGAGGGGGTATCCTTTTATAGTTGCAAGGAGTGGAGGCATTTTGGTCATTCCAACTTTAGTGACGGATAAAACCGTCGCTAATGGTCCGAACGTGGGCGTAGTGGGCGGCGCATGCATGCCCGCTCGCTTTCCCACGCGTTCAACGCACACACAAGTCTAGCCAATCTTAGCTGTCCGATCGCGAGATCGGATGACTTAGATCGCGCCTCCGCCCACCTCCACTATGCACCCCATCGCGTGCGATGCCGCGTCTTCGCCGCACGTCTAATAGCGTGTGGGCACTATTGATCGATCTGGGCCGTCCACAGCCGATCAAGCGGACGCCTTTAATTGCGCGAGCGCCGCAGATCGCGAGTCGAACTCGCATCCTGTGATCGCGAAACGACTCACGTCCACTACGCTACGCGGTGGAATGTGTCGCATGGATGTTCTAAGGCACGCGCATCCACAGCCGTTGGATCAAGATCCAACGGCCTAGATCACGCGCTGGATCTTCTTTTGGAGAGGCGACGGCAGTCTTGAGGGTCGGTTGGGCAGCTGAGATGATGCCACGTGGTGCCATCTTGGCCGTCCATCTTCTGGATGATGTAGATGGTGCCATGGGTGTTGGATTGAGTCAATTTTCATGCTATTAGGCTGCGATCGTTGATCCGAATCCATCCATGCAGGCAAATTTGTCATTCGAAGTGCAGATTCACACCATCTTGGCTCTTGATCTTCTCAGGTTCCTCGGTCACTATCTGATGCTACAAATGTCTGATTAAGGCAATCTTGGAGTCATTGAACTCCAATTGTCACCCTGATCACATCTATATGGTTGGATCTTCGATCCGAGGCCCCGAAAAAAGTTTGCCCTATCCATGAACATAAAAGGAGACAATTGACCTCCATTTTATTCAAACTACTCCAAATGCAAGATGATGCATGTTATGCAATATTTATAGCATGCAATGCAATCCTATGCTTAAGAACATGCATAAATAGACATCTTAAATAGTGTAAACATGTTTACATCATACCCCCATGCTTATCTTTTACTAGTCCCTAGTAAAAACTATATGCTATTTATAAAAGAATCAGGTTGGATTATTTAGGCATGAGTTCATTTTTAGTCATTAAGAAAATGTCTACTTAGGATCTGAACTTTCAAAGACACGACAGTGCTCGAGTATCTGCCAAAATGCAGACCGCCTCAAGCCCTTGCCTTATTCAAAGAAAATTTTGTTTTTCTCTTTTTTCCTCTTTTCAAATTTTTTTGGATATTCAAGTTTTAGGGTTTAAGAGTGGCTTTCTACGGCAATTCAACTCACCTAAGATTTGATGAGAACCCTAAGTTCTAAGCATCTTATTGGAAATGTGATAGACTCATTGACCGCCAGTTAAAACAGACTTCAGATTTCTATGCCTCTAGGTGACCTAATAAAAATAATTCTACCTAATGGTGTATCTTTACAACCGGTAGCTTTCTCCCTAGTTTTATTTTTTTACGGGGTCAACACAAGGGTGAATCCAGTGTATATCATTTACTGCTCCCTAGTTTTATTTTCAGTGCATTTATTGAGCCGAGTTCTGGACAACCGGTCAATGAGGTGTTACCACTGACAACTTGCCAGCCATACTCGTGCGACGAAGTGTGGCTTATTTCTTTTTTCTTTTCTCCTTTTCCTTTTGACCTTTTTTTTTTTTAAGTTGGTTGCTTCCCAGGTCTAAGATTTACCTTGAGGCAGGAAAAAGAGAAAGGTCCAGTGACTAGGCTTTGGACAACCTACCTATGGACTGTTACCCACGATAACTTGCCAGCCATATCATCCTAGATGGTTCATTAGCTACCCAATTTCTATTAGTTTCGTTGAACAATGAGTCAGTGACAAGATAGTGTGTAGATGCTTAAAACTCAAAATTCCCTCAAATCAGAGGGGGGTTGATAAGTTGTGTACTTATCACCTAAACTTATTTACTCAATTAAAATAGAATTTTGGTTGGCGAGGACTCGAAAAACAAATCTACATTTTAGTGGGCACACAGGCTGATTAAGTCCAAAGACCTGAAGAGTCTTTGTGTTCAAATCATATTGTAGAATTTCCTAAGATTGAAAATTTTCTTAAACCCAAGTTCTCTTCCCTAATTCCAAAATTTTTTTTTTAACAAAAGAAAATAAAACAAATCTACAGAGTTGACGAATAAATTTAGAGATGAATATCCACCCCCCCATGCCTATCTAATGCAATGTCCTCATTGTATTAAAAAGACATAAAATAGAGTGGAGTAGCGTAGAAAGCACCTGAATTGCATGAATGTTAGGTCTGCTCCGAGATGAAAACCAAAAAGAACTGTATACGTGCTGAATTTAATGCCTTCAGCTAGGCACACTATACAAAGAAGAGAAATCAAGAATTCACAGGTGCAGGTCAGAATCAGAATAAACATAAGAAACCTTTGACCTGACAGCAGATGTCCACAGATGTGGACCAGATTGTGGTGTAGACCCATACCCCATAATTGAGAATATCTTAGGTTCTGGATAAAAATTACCCAAAACCTAAAATCAATATGCAAGCGGGGTCGGGCCTGTGATTTATGAGGATGCAACCCAAGACCAAAAAGTCGTGTTACAGAGAATTCAAGCTCAAAAGGATAATCAATGAATGTGTGCTTGGGTTCGACATCCTTCGAACAAATGTCGTAAGGGTCCTAGCTTAATGGTTTCAGCTTAATAGGAACCCTTGGACTCAGTCTTGTACTTCCTCCAGAACTTACTTCCCAAATCAAAACTTCCCGGCTCCTATCCTCCTCATTCAACATGTCAAATTCTAGGACCTCTTGCATATTAATCACCCCATCTGAAATCTCCAAGTCTAAATGATGTGGCTGAATCAAAATTGACTTGGGTCTAATTATCTCAGAAATAGAATCATCGATAAGCTCAATGGGGTGTAATTGACAATCAGGGCATTAGATTGAATCCTCTGGAAAATGCAATTCTGGATCCATAATGTGAGCCCTAATAAGATCAGTTTCCTCAATTATTGGGCTATCAAATGATCTATCAGATTCCTCAAGCCTAATCATCTCACAGAAATCGTGTTCAGTAAACTTGCGTGAGACTTCGCAACTTGAATCTTCACCATCAAAGAAATTAAGATCAATATCAATGTATCTCCCAAAATCATCTATCACTTTCTGATCCATGGAGACATACGTTTCCTCGTACCCCAGCTCAGGGATCTCAGGTGAAGAAATTAGATCATCCTTAATTGGTTGCTCTAATTCAATTTGGTTAGCCTCGTAACACGTGTTCCCCTCAACAGGTACCTGAACGGGTTCTGGCATTGGCATTCCTGAAGGGAGTTCATCCTGGGAATTATCCCACGACTGAACTAAAGCGACCACAAATCTCATCCTCAATTTCACTAACTTCCCAAGTAAAAACTCACCTGAGTTCTTATGCTTAACATCCTGGAGCCAATCCAACAAATACATATTCAAATCATCAATCATTTTAATCAAAGGCTCCAATCTCTCAATGCAAGGTATTGGCTGAACTTCTAAAGTTTGTATGATATTCCTCAAGTTAGCCACAAGCTTATCTTGAACCTGGTTACCCTGAACCAAATGACTTGGTTCAGTGTTGGGCGGGTTTGGGGTCAAAGTAGGGGAATTAACGAATTGAGATTCGTTATAACCTTCCTGATAATAGGTTATTTCAGATTGTTCAAAAGGTGGTGATGACCTAAAGGCAGTGTAATCAGAGGATGGGTAAGAATCAGTTATCCTTCTTGATTGTAGATTGTATTAGGCTGTTCATGAAAGGTTGACGATCTATAATCGATGTGGCTCTAAGAAGGATAGAAATCACAATCAAAGTGTTCAGGGTTAGACCCTAAACACGGAGGTCTGGAACTGTCTCCCCAATTCGAGTTATCCCAACTAACTGATGGTTGATTACAGTATGAGTCGGGATAATCGTCATGTTGACGATAATTCAAAACAGGAGGGAAAGAATGGGAATGTGTGTATTATGTGGAAGGATTCATGAGAGATGGGAGGAAGAAAGGTGCCCAGCAATACAAACAATCAAACCTGTCCTTAAGTGGGCTAGCCTAAAGACCTACAGACCCCCAAGACCTGTCTTAAGGTAGAGAAACGATTTGATCTACTTCTGTCTGTTCAATCCAAACAGTTAGAAGGAGGGACTGGGGAGAAGGTTCTTCATTCGGCTTGCACCTCCGATTCCTAGTGTACCCCCCAGCCGTGATCATTTGATTCTACTCCCCTAACTAGACATCAGATTGAACAGTAGAAATAGACTAATCGAAAATTATCTCGTTCTGGGCTCTGAAGAGCGAGTCAAATCCTTAACGCCAATGTCTACTCTATTTTATTTAGGGCTAGGTTTGAATGTGCTTTGGAATGTGATGGGCCCTTTAAATGGGTTGTGCCCTTAATTATTGATTGATTTGTGTGTGCGTGCACAACTAGTGGTTTTCAAGCAAGATTATTTTTGATGTGGTGAATTTTAGGGTTCAAATCTTGCTTAGTAGCTTTTAGGATTCAACTTTAGGTGTTTTCAAACAAGTTTTGTTCGCACACCAGGTTTTGAAAGCATAGGTGAAGATGTTTTCCTTTAAAGCTTAAAAAGAATGTGGAGTGCCTGGTAAATCCTTAATAGTTGAACCTCAGTGGCAGCTACTTGATGAGTTGATTTTAATTTAAGTGGTGCGGCCCAATCAACTCAAACAATTATCCTATTGCACCACTTAATTAGGCACACAAGTGATTACCTAATCTGATTTCTACTCAATTATGTGTTTGGATGTGTGTACCAGCTCCAAAGGTTGGTTTACCAGTTGAGTTTGAAAATCAAATGAGGTTGTGTACCTCTGTGAGACTTTTTTTTTTAATTTTTCTTTTTTTTAATGTGGGGGTTGGGGTGGGTGTGGGTATCAAACAACAAACAATCTAACCTTAGAGTTTATAAGAACACCTAGGTTGATTGATGTTTGTGTTATTATGTGGTGAAATGAAATTTAATGGGTGGGAGGTGGGGGATAACTTACAAAACCTTCCACAGCACTTTACTCCAATCTACCGCTTTTGCTTGTCTAAAAAGAGTACCTGCAATCACAATAAGAAAGGAGAGAAGTGAGTTCAATGATTTGTAAGTTAGATAACATGAAGAAAAAAATCAAAGATCGTCACCTCTGCAGCAACGGTGCCAAAATGTTGAACGTCGGGTTGCTACGCTAACGTGTTCGATTTTGAAAACCTGTCATCATAGTATGAAAGCGAAGAACTCATGTTCAACAAGTAAAATTTATGCTGGAATAGAAAATCCTGGGTCGAACACAAGGAGGTGGATGTTTGATTTAAAAAAATTCACGTTTGTTTTATTTGTCACGAAGTAATTCAATTGACTAGAACTATCTAACTATTTACAATAAATCGAAGAGAGAGAGAGAATATTATAAATAAAAACCAAAACAAGATGTAGAATAAACATGGAATTTTATCATCAGAACGATTGTTCATTACACTAGAAAGTGGGAAAATGATTACACTAGAAAGTAGTAAATCTACTCTAGAAAGGATTAAAAGAATGGAGAGAGAAATATCCTCCTTGACGGTCGCTTGGAGGACGAGCCGGATGGGACGACGCCTGGACGAAAGAGGACGAAGCAGGACGAAGGACGACAAAGCAGGAAGAATGGGAACGGAATAGCACATCGTCGTCGTCGTGGGATCCGTTTCTGAAAGGGGGACGAAAAATTGACTTTATCTCTCGAGAAGCATCCCGGGTGTGGGAAAAGCTTCTCTTGAGCTTTGGAGAGGGAGAGAAGAGAAGGAAGGGATGAGAATTTCTTGTGGAGGGGGTCTCCTTTTATAGTTGCAAGGAGTGGGGGCATTTTTGTCATTCCAATTTTAAAAAAATTAATTCAGGACCTTTAGTGACGGAAAAACCGTCGCTAAAGGTCCGAACGTAGGCGTAGCGGGCGGCACGTGCACCTGCTCGCTTGCCCATGTGTTCAACTCACGCACACGTCCAGTCGCGATCGGATGGCTTAGATCGCACCTCCGCCCGCCTCCTCTACGTGCCCCATCACATGTGATGCCGCATCTTCGCCATGCGTCTAATAGCGCATGGGCGCTATCAAGCGATCTGGGCCGTCCATTGCCAATCAAGTGGTCACCTTTAATCGTGCACATGCCGCAGATCGCGAGTCGAACTCGCGTCCTGTGATCGCGCAACGACTCACGACCGCTACGCTACGTGGCAGAATGTGTCGTGCGGATGTTTTAAGGCGCGTGCATCCACAGTCGTTGGATCAAGATCCAATGGCCTAGATCGTGCGTTGGATCTTCTTTTGGTGAGGCGGCGGCGGTCTTGAGGGCTGGTTGGACGGTTGAGATGGCACCACATGGCACCATCTTTGCCGTCCATCTTCTAGATGATGTTGATGGTGCCACGGGTGTTGAATTGAGTCGATTTTCACACCGTTAGGCTACGATCATTGATCTGAATCTATCCGTGTGGTTGGATTTGTCTTTTGAAGTGTGGATTCACACCATCTTGGCCCTTGATCTTCTAGGGTTCCCCGTCACTATCTGATGCTACAGATGTCTGATTAGGGCGATCTTGGAGTTGTTGAACTCCAATCGTCACCCTGATCACATCTATATGGTTGGATCTTCGATCTGAGGCCCCAATAAAAAGTTTGCCCTGTCCATGAACATAAAAGGAGACAATTAACCTCCATTTTATTCAAACTACTCTAAATGCAAGATGATGCATGTTATGCAATATTTACAGCATGCAATGCAATCCTATGCTTAAGAACATGCATAAATAGATATCTTAAGTAGTGTAAACATGTTTACATCATCCTGCAATATCGGGGACATGACATTTGATAGAGTGCTCCTGGACTTATGTGCTTCAATCAATCTGATCCTGACAACCCTGTATCACCAATTTGAATTTGGAGAGTTGACGCCTACACCTGTGACCATCTAGGTACCTGATAGATCCGTGAAGACCCCAAAGGGGGTTGTTGAGGACATGATTGTTCTGGTCAAGGACTTCTATTTCCCGGTTGACTTCTTCATGATCGACATGGAAGTCCTTGAACAGCTACAGAACACGCCCATCATCCTAGGCAGACCTTTCTTAGCTAAGGCTAAGGCGAACATCGATTGTGAGATGGAATGCATGGAAATCCCCTTCAGAGACAGAAAGATGCAGTTGGATATCTTCAGGGCAACCAAGTCTTTCGATTATGACTGCGTTGAGGAACATGATCCTGTGGATCCTTTGATCGAGGAATGCCTTATCCTTTGTTCTGTCTCAGACCATCAGACCCAACCCTATGACAACTGTTCTAACCCGTCACCATTTGTGCATGCTAAACTTTGTAGAACCGATTACCATCAGCCACCACCATTCAAAGACATTGAAGTTGATCAACTCCCACCTTTCCCCTTTCCGTCAACTGTTGTCCCACCTACACCTGAGTTGAAGTTGCTACCCAAGAATCTCGAATACGTCTTCCTTGGACCTGACTAGACCTTCCTAGTGATTATCAATGACCATTTAACCAAGGATCAGGATCTTAGGTTGACCATGACCCTATCAGAACATAGGGCTACCATTGGCTCGACTATTTCAAACTTGAGTGGGATTAGCCCCACCTATTGCACCCATAAGATTTCCCAGGAAGATGGGTCTCAACCTTCCCGTCAGATGCAGAGATGATTAAACTCGAATTTGTAGGTGGTCGTTACGAAGTAGATTATCAAGTGGACTGATGCTGACATCATTTACCCAATCTCTGATAGCCCTTGGGTGAGCCCTACTCAAGTGGTCCCTAAGAAAGCTGGGCTCATCGTTTTGACCAATGAGCATGGCGAATCCATCCCCACCTGCACCACCACTGCATGGTGGGTGTACATTAATTATAGGAAGCTCAACGAAGCGACCAAGAAAGATCATTTCCCCTTGCCATTAATTGATCAGATTCTCGAGTGATTGGCAGGGTAGAAATATTTCTGCTTCCTGGATGGATCTTCAGGATACAACCAAGTGGTAATTGCTCCTGAAGATCAAGAGAAGACCACATTCACTTGCCCGTATGGCACGTTTGCATTCCATCGTATGCCATTGAGGTTATGCAACTCACCCACTACCTTTTAGCATTGCATGCTATCCATCTTTCTAGAGATGGTAGGTGAATACCTGGAGGTCTTTGTGAATGATTTCTCAGTATTTGGGAACTCATTCGACCATTGTTTGAGCAACTTGGATAAAATCCTGAAGCAATGTATCGAGGTTAACTTGGTGTTCAGTTGGGAAAAGAGCCATTTCATGGTTCAAGAAGGAATTATCCGCTGTCACATCGTATCGCATAGGGGCATTGAAGTAGATCAAGCTAAAGTTGATTTGGTTTCCAAACTTCCCCCACCTAGCTTGATCGACAAATCTGCTCATTCCTTGGACATGTTGGCTTCTATAGAAGGTTCATTAAAGACTTCTCTAAGCTCTCCAAACCCTTGATCGACCTTGTGGCCAATGACACCCTATTCAACATGACATCAAATTGCATCAAGGCATACCACACTCTTAGGGAGTCAGTCTCCTCCGCATCTATGTTACAACCCCCAGACTGGTCCAAGGATTTTGAGATCATGTACGATGCATCAGATTCTGCCATCGGCGCAGTCCTGGGACAAAGACATGACAAGATGCCCGTGGTGATTTACTATGCGAGCAAGATGTTGGACGAGGCCCAACAGAATTATACGGTCATAGAGAAAGAACTGCTCAATGTAGTTCTTGGACACGAAAAGTTCTGATCTTACCTTCTGGGATCCCACGTGACCATCTATATAGACCACTTGGCCATTCGGCATTTGTTGGCCAAGAAAGATGCTAAACCCAAGCTCATCAGGTGGATCCTACTCTTGCAGGAATTTGACCTGGAAATTCGTGACAAAGTTGGGTCAAAGAATGTTGTGGACGATCACTTGTCTAGACTCCACCTGGACCACATTGGGCCCTCCTTGCCTTTATCTGACACCTTTCCCAATGAGCAACTCATGGCTATGCAAGACATGAAACTACCTTGGTATGCTGACCTTGTCAACTACCTAGTAGTAGGACAGACCTCGCATAGCTGGTCCCGACAGCAACAGGATAAGTTTTTTTCTGGGATGATCCCATGCTGTTTTTCCTCTGTGCTGACCAAGTCATCAGGAGGTGTATCCTGGAGGATGAAGTTCAGAGCATGTTATCTTTTTCCTATGACCATGCTTGTGGTGGCCACTTTTTGGGGAAGAAGACGGCTGCAAAAGTTTTGTAGTCCAGAATTTACGAGCCTTCATTATTCAAGGATGCACACAATTTTGCTAAGACTTGCTCTCACTGCCAGACTCTAGTGACCATGACCAGGAAAGACATGATGCCCCTTCAGCTCATTCTGATCGTTGAGATCTTCGACGTTTGGGGTATTTATTTTATGGGCCCCTTTCCACCATCCAATGGCTTTGAGTACATCTTATTCACTGTAGACTATGTATCCAAATAGATTGAAGCCGTCGCCACCCATCGTTGTGATCATAAGGCTGTCATGGACTTTGTTTAACAGAACATCTTTTCAGTTTGGAATGCAAAAGGCCATGATCAGTGATGGTGGAAGCCATTTTATCCATGCCTAATTCTATGCCCTACTTAGAAAATATGGGGTTACCCATCGCATTGCCACCCCGTATCATCCACAAACCAATGGGTAGACTGAGGTCTCGAATAGACAGATTAAGAACATTCTACAAAAGACAGTGAGACCTAACAGGAAGGACTGGTCGACATGATTAGATGATGCCATGTGGGCATACTGGACTGCTTTTAAGACCCTGATAGGCATGTCTCCTTATCGCTTGGTCTTTGGCAAAGCTTGCCACCATCCCATCGAGTTGGAACACCGGGCTTACTAGGCCATTAAGCAATGCAACATGGATTCTCAGCTAGCTGACATGCAAAGGACACTTCAACTCTCCGAGCTTGAGGAAATTCATCGAGATGCCTTTGAGAATAGTCATCCTTACAAGGAGAAGATGAAAGCCATTCGTGACCGACTCATCTACAGAAAGACCTTTGAGCCCAATCAGCAAGTCTGGCTTTTTGACGTCAGACTCAAACTCTTTCCCGGGAAGCTTAGATCTAAGTGGACAGGACCTTATAGGGTAGTCAAACCCTATTCCAATGGGGTAGTTGAACTCGTAGATCCAAACACTAGGCCCACTTTCACGGTAAATGGTTAGAGATTGAAGCACTTCCATGCCCAGGTTCCCCCAAAGGAGGTTGTCACCATCATTGAGAGTTGACACGAAGCATCGCCAGTCGAAGGCGTTAAACTCAGTGCTTCCTAGGAGGCAACTCAGAAGAGTCAGACTGATCAGATATACTGCTTCGCTCAGGTGATTTCTTTCTGAACCCCCGTTGCATAAATTTAATTGTCAATGGGGACATTGTCCAACTTAAGCACGGGGGGGGGTGGTAATTTGCATAGTTTGAGTTCTTTTTAATTAGTCTGAATAAAATAACAAAAAAATAATGATGATGATGAATATAGGAAGAAAAATTTAGGCATTAGGAACTTGTCAACATTGGGAAATAATATGAAAGGAACCTGAAGACCTATACTTTTTAGGCCTTCAGCCTTAATTAGCCCTGGTGTCTGTTAAAATATGGATTTAGCTTTGAATCCTCACAACCTTAATTTATTTTAATCCACCAATAAAATAAGGTAATAAGTATATGACCTATCAACCTATCCTCTGACTCGAGGGGACATTTAGTCTAAGTATCTGCAGACATTTTTTCACTGACTCACTCCTCAGAGATTCTGACAGAAATTGGGTAGCTAATAAACCTTCTAGGGTGGTATGGTCGGCAAGTTGTCGTAGGTAACAACCCATTGGCCAGTTGTCCAGAGCCCAGCCACAGGATCACTTTCCTCTTATTTGCCTCTAGGTAAATTTGAGATCAGGGAAGCCACCTAAAAAAAAAGAAAAAGAGAAAAGAAGAAAAATAAAAGAAGAAAATAAGCCACTGCACCGCACGAGTATGGTTGGCAGGTAGTCGTGGGTAATAGCCCATTGGCCGGTTGTCTAGAGCCAGCTCACTAAAATGCACAAAAAGATCCAAACACTTAAGGAAGAAGTAGGGAAGTAGAGCAATCCGAGGAGATATACACTGGAAAAACCCTTGTATTGACCCCAAATAAAAGAAAAGTAGGGAGAAAGCTTCCGATCGGACAGAAACACCTTTAGGCAAGACACTTCGTTTTCCGACCACCTAGGGATGTAGAAACCTGAAATTTGTCTGAATTATCGTTGAGTGAGTCTATCATGATCTTTACACCAAGATGCTTAGCACTTAGAGTCCTTTTCGAGTTTAGGGTGGGTTGGGTAGCCGTAAAAATTTACCAACACACTCTCAACTCCAAAAGTCCAAAAAAAAAAAATAAAGAAAAGATGAAAAAGAAAAAAAATATACATGCCTTAAAGCGAGGATTCGGGCGATTCACATTTTAGCTGACACCCAGGCACTGTTTAGACTCTGTAGATTAGGATCTTAGTGTATTTCCTCCTATTGACAAGTAACAAAAATGTCTAAGTAATCAATTCCTGAATTCTTACTAAGAATAATGGCTAGGATGAACCTTGCTAGGGACTAGCAAGGAATAAGCATGGGGGTATGATAATAATACAATTTAGGGTAATAATTCCTCCAATCAGGGTTTATCTTAAAGATAATAAGCACGAATAGCACATCATGAATGGGCATGTGAGAATTGCATGCATCACATGTTAAGATTGCTTGTAAACCAGTATTAATGGCCATTTGCACAAGCTCATGTCAAAACAGGCCTCAAATGAGCAATCAAACCACACGGATGGACTCAGAACTATAAACAGTGTCTAACAGACACAAAAAATTGGCCAAATTCGACATCCAAAGGTCCCACAAATGGCCCAAAAAGTTCTGATCGTTGATCTAATCATCAACGACCACAAAGCTACCACGTGGCACCATTGCTGCGACCCTCGCCCACAGCACAGCACTACCTCACCGTACTTAGCAACTTTAAGTTGTCCGACTGGCAGATCGGACGGCTAAGAGCACACGCCCCTCGCCCACACATTCGTAGAACCTCATTTGCTCTCACCTCTCCATCATTCAGCAAATCATAGCCATTGGATTCCTATCCAACGGTCGCTAGCGTCGCTCTAGCTCACCACATCTGCGACACAGCGCAGGTGCAATGCAGTGGGTAGCGCTTCATCCGCGAAGGCAGTGCCGGGCATTTGAAACCTCGTGTGCTGCCAAATTGAACTCTCACATGGGTGCGGTTGATCAAGGCCGTGGATGCAGGAATGAACAGCGTGGATTGCATCCACGTGGCACCTCCACATGCAAGCGGATGTCGATGCCAACTCACGTGTGCTCATGATGCACGATCTGAAGTGCGCTCAATACGTGATCTTGACCGTCCGATCTACAATCGGATGATCCTCAACAGCCGCACATGGATCACAGAGGGGAGGAAGCACGGCGAGCGTGCGAGAGTGGCAGGCAGAGGGCTACGCCGACGGTTTTGGCATGGGTTTAGCGATGTCCCGGACGTCGCTAAAGCCCCTACTTCATTTGGAAAGCCCTTCCTCCTATATAAGCCCCTTCCAACCGCCCATGTAAGGCATTCAATACCATTGCAAGTGTTCTACCCCACTCCTAGCCACCCTTAGCTCTCTTTTGCAATCACCGGAGCTAACGAGCTACCGATGGAGCCCTCCTCCATCGCAGTAGTCGCCTCACCATCTTCTTTCTCTCTCTCTCTCTTTATCTTAGTTTTAATTTACTTGTGCTTAAGCATTTAGCTATTGTTGTATTTGTAAAACTCAAGTGTATGTTAAATGATAATGTTTCCTATCTAGTTATTCGCTCTCATTTGATGTTTAAGCTGCATGTCATGAACAAAGGACTCTAACTCTACTCTTTCTCTCTTTCTCTCCCTTACTTGCTTTTCTCTCATGTTTTCTCGCAAGCAAAACCTGCCATTTCGTGACACTAAGTGACAAAAAACCCTAATTTTCATGCCTCCCTATGTTCAACAGTCGGACTCACGTCCGTTTCTTTATTTAAAATCGATGCAGTGAACGCGAACTACAATGACATTCTTAAACAAGCGTGTTCGAAGCACGTCAGTGGACATCCATGGAGTTGGAGTATGTTGGGAGCTTAGCTAAGCTAGCTTAGCTAGTTGAATAGAGGATGGTGGAACTAGGGTTTTAAGGAAGGAGCAAGGAAAAATTTATGGAGTTGAATTGGTTCTTCATTGGAGTTTAGGAAGCTGAGGGAATCTTCATGAAGATTCAACTAGTAGCCTAGCTAGCTATTTTTCAAGTTAGTAGCTATGCTAGGGAAGTTGAGCAGGTGTGAGCTGGTTTCAACCTATCTAGGGCCAGGTTGACCTGGAGCTGCCTCAGATGGAGACTCTTGAGCTAAAGTCAACTTAGTTGAGCTAGTTGGAGCTCCTGTTAAATTGACTGGAGTTGAGATGAACTAGACTCAACCAAGTTGAGCTAGATCTAAGCTAATTAAAGCTAATGTCAACTTAGTTTAGCTAGTTAGAGCTCCAAGTGAATTGAATGGAGCTGAGTTGAACTTGACCCAATCAAGTTGAGTTGGACCTAAGTTGACTTGATTTAAGTTTAGCTAGAATGAGCCACCCTGAGCTGCCATCCAGCCAAGATGAGCTAAATGGGGCTAAATGGAGCTAAGCCTAACCCAAGTATGTTGGTATCCATCCAAGAGGAGGTAGATCTAGCTGAATTCTAGCTAAATTGAACTTCTTCTTCATCATTTGCCTTCATGAGTGTCAGGATTCTAGGGTTCTGCTCATCTATTTGATCCCTAACACTCAAATAAACATGTTAAAATAACAAAACAATGCAATGCATGCCTAACCTATTTGATACCTAAATGCAACCCAGAAGCCCACTTGCGATGTCAAAATCCTAATAGATAGGTTTGCTTTAGGCCATAAGAATGATGATAAACTGTCCTTTATCACACCCCCATGCTTACCTTTTGTTAGTCTCTTAGCAAAATAATTTTTTTACGAATTGGAATTTTTTGGGGAAATCTAATTTTTTCAACTTTTGAGGAGAAAGAGAATATGAGAGCTTGGTTGATTCAGATACGGGAGGTACAGGATTTGTTAAAGATAGACATCAGGATTCATTTTTGGATCCAAAAATTAGATTAATCGTGATCAACATATCCTCCAAAAAATTCATAGATTAACCCCTTGTTAATTCAGATGACTCAAAATTTTTGTATTTAGGATATTTCTGGCTCGTGAATCTGATTCGAAACTTGCAATAACCTTTAAAACCTTGTGTTTGTGCTTTTGAAAAGCCAACATTTATAAGGGAGTGTTTTTGGTTTAAAACATTTTTTCTCTCTCCCCCATGATTATTTTTAGCTTAGTCTTACAATAGATGTGTCGGTATCATCATTCAAGTTACCAATCCTCAAGGGGACTCTGGTGCCTGTACTTCGAGATAGCACTATCCATGACACCACCCAGGAGCTCATAACCCCAAAGCACAATGCAGTGCAAAGGGGCGTGTTCGGGGAGTAGATTGTGTAAAAGATAAAAGCATTGTAGTATAGCACGAAATATATCTCGACAAATAAATTAATAGAACTAGTGAGTCCCAATTGATCATAGGGAGATAGAAAATGCTTTTGATTTCATGCTCTTATTAAATAGCATAGAAAATAAATTGCAATACAAATATCAAGTAGAGTTTGAACTTGAATTGCATACATGTAATTATAACTAAACAAATTCTAATCTTGAACATAAACTATCTATGTAGCAAAACAAGGGCACCACGAGTGGTCCATGGTGGCCTTCTGGAGAGGTTGAGGATGGCAACAACGATCCACTGAGGTGGCTCAATGGACGCTTCGAAAGAAGATGCAGAGACAGAAGTAGAGAAGATAGGAAGAAGGTAGAGGAGCTGTAGAAGGAGGAAGAAGGAAATTATCTTTTTGAATGCCTTTGAAAGAGGACCCTTAAGCCACTTTTATAGTTTTTCTAAAGGGTGTTTAGGTCATTGGAGCCCTTAATTTCGTGCAATAGCCTTAGGTTGATCAGATCCGTTGATTGGGAGATCAACAGACCTGATTAGGCCTAAAAATAACCTCCAAATCCTTCTCCATTCTCGGATTCAATCCGATGCTGACACGTGGAGCAATGTGCACCCTTGGATCTCGATCGCACCACCTTCGCTCTCCTGCACACGCTGCTACCTTCTCGCGCTCACTGCTCGACCTCCAAATGAGCCCAATCTTCTTAGTCATTCAATCTTACAACCAGATAGACAAGAATGCCTCCCCATCGCACCTTCGTTTCTTAAAGCATGTGTCATCACACGTGTCTATGTCTCCCTCGCATCCACATGCACCACGTGGCTACCCCTGTCGCTACTCGATTTCCATCTGATAGTTTAATTTCATCGGCACGTGAGCAAATCCCACATTGCAGTTCGAACCCACGTCACGCGTCGGTTGTTGCATGTGCTGACCCTTGAGCTATGCACACAAATGAGTGTGTTTCCATTTCTTTGTTCGGCTACCCTCAACCGTTGGATGAAGATCCAACAACTGAGGCTTGATCTTTCTTGATGATGCTGAGAGGTAAGGTGACGTGGTGCTTCTGTGGCCGTTCGATGATGATCTAACGGCCCATAGCCGGTGATAAAATACCTTTAGAAGTTGGGGGCGAGGTGAGTGGTGGCTACGCTGGTGCCATGTGGCACCATCGTGGTCGTCCATCTTCTTTTCTTCGTAGAGAGTGCTATAGGCCTCTGATCGGGTTGATTTCCATGCTATTGGGCTACGATCATTGATCCAGATCCGTCCGTATGGTTGGATTTGTCATCTGAGGTCCGAATCTTCTTCTATTTGCCCCTAGGCTTTTGCTCTTTTACGGACTCCATAGGGTGCTACAGGATTCTGATTGATATGATCTTGGATGCATTTTACTCCGATCGTAATTCTGAGCAGATCCATAAGGTTGGATCAGTCATCCACAACCCTAAATTACCTACAATTATTAATACCTCTCAAATAGCACATTGTTATGTATAAAACATATAAATCATCTAGGATGCAAAGTATGATGCGTATGCATGCAGAATGCCCATGTTAAGCTAGGTTCTACCTTAATTCAAGCAAATTAGGGACTATGATTGTTGTGCAATCATACCCCCATGCCTAAATCTTACTAATCCCTAGCAAATACAGGGCTAAATGCATTCTATCGAGAGTTAAACTAAAGGTTTATTTCTTTTTGTTTCATCCAAAAATTCAAAATCCAGATAACCACGAACATGTAATGTTGTAGCTTTTGCAACGTATCCAAGCCAAGAGTCGATATACATTTAATGCTTGTACTTGACCCCTGGTAAGATTCTATTAGGATAGGCAAACCTCCTCTCTCGGGGATATAAAATATTCTCTGATTTTAGCCTCAGCTTTTGGCCTAGGAAGAAGATGTCTGAGTTAGCCGGATTTGTATTTGGTGGCTCACTCACTTCTGGTGCTACATAGAGACTAGTATCTCAGATTCTGAATTTCCCCATTATTGAATAAATCAACTTAGAGAGAGGTTGGAAAACTATGCTCTCTTTAATCTTTTATACTTTTTCTTTTCCATCTTTCTCTCTCTCTCTCTTTTTCTTTTCTTTCTCTTTTTCTTCCTGAGCACACATCCCACTAGATTTGCAATTGTATTTGGTGGTCTCGCATGGCATCACACTTTGATTAGATTCTAATAACCCTACGACTAAGTTAGACCCCTTAGCCTGTATTCAGGTGGTCAGAAATACAGAAAAAAAATAGGTTAAGGCTATATTTGGTGGTTTGTGGGGGTAGTAGGTGTTGTTGCCTCAAAACACTTGACTTACATAACTCAAACTTCTTAACATAACACCTTTTTTTTTTAAGCAAATACATCTTTTGTATGCTTTTTCTTTTTTTTTTCAAATCTACTTGCACAATACCATTACCAAGATAACATAACGCAAAAATGCAACACGAAATATGTACTTTTATTCATGAGGTATTATTTGGGATTTTTAGGGATGACTAAGAGGATTTCAGGTGGCTTATTTGGTTGAAGTACCTATTCTTAGCACCGGGTAGGGAACAGATAGGATGACATATTTCTGACCTTGACATCAGTACCCTCCTTCAGCCAAGGATTGTGTAGAGGACGATCATGACCATCCACCTCAGTCCTAGTTTAATTAGAACCCATTCTCCTTGTATTTGCCTTTTTTGGTGGTCTTGCAAGGATTTTCTCAAAGAATTAGTATGCAAGAACTGAGAGTGAAAACTATGCCCAACTTTGAGTGTCATTATTCAGTTATCCAGAATTAAGGATTCCTTACCCTAGCCTTAGAGCACCATTAGACACTCTACTCTCACCTCACATATGTTTTTGTCGATCTACTAGAAGATGGTTCACCTAATTCCCTGATTGTTGTCCAAGATTTCAGGAGAAGAAGCAATGCTTCTTCTTGAGAAACTAGAGATGTTTATCGATTTTCACAGTGGATCCATTGCAAATTCTACATGCAGGTGTGAGGTTATACTAGTTTCTAATCTTAGGAATCTATTAAAGAATAAATCTTTAATAAAACCACTTGATAAAATGATCTAATCCCCACTTATTGGCAGAAAATTTTCAGCTTGTATGAACTACTATCCCCATGCCTAAGTGTTTGCATGTCCTCACGATGGAAACACCATCATGAGCCATATCTAGCTCATTTCGACACAATGAAGTCAACAAATGCTCCTACATAACCGTTAGAAGGTTATAACTCACTATATAAGCATTTTGAGGGAAAAATAAGAAATTAGGGCTAAAACTGTAATTTTACCAATGTAGTACAACCATAGGTTTTCTCTATGGCTGAATAAAGGACAAATGATCTTAATAAGATAACAAGTAGGTTAGATCAGATAGAAAAGATTTTATGTGCATTCTAAGAATTAAATGACTTTTGAAACCCTAAAAATAGACCCGCTTAATTAACCAAGGTTTAGGTCAGGATAAAATTCACTTAAAGCCTCTAAAAATTATGGAAAAATATTCTCTAGGGCTTAGTACCTTCAAATTGACCATGAGAACCTATCTTGACATAAAATGGAGTCTCAGGCAGATATTTGCCCTAATTTGAATTTTTGCATAAATTACCTAGCCAAACTTGGTCAAAACCAAAATCCAACTTCACCATTGGATTCCTTAGGTCCAAATTAGGTTTGTACCAAAATTTGGATCTAAGGGGAACTCATCTTGGCCTAGTTTGCGGAAACGTCATGTCTGATTACATTTATACCCCTAACTTTCAAAAATCATTACTTTCAGCCCCGTAGCATCTTTGTCATCTTCACAATTAGGTCCCTCTACCATTATCGCGGAGGAAACCTACTCCGACGATCTTCAACTTGGATTTTCTCTCTACTTGATTGATGAATCCCTTCCAATATGAACCTCCAAAATTGGAAGCGAGATTCATCATGTAATCCTCTCCAATATGAACCCGGTTAGATGCTCTGATTATTTCCCAATCTCTCTTGTGAACGCATGAGAGATTCAGGCCTCTTGAAGTTTCCTTCTCCGATGAGCTTTTAGAGCTTGGGAAGTTTGCATCCCAAGCTCAAAACCCCCTTTGAAGACTAATAAAAGACTCCCCAGGGTCCAACCGTTCTCCTCAGCTTAAAATTGGGCCGAAATCCCACCTATTCCTCTCTCCTCTCCGGTTGCAAGATTCCACAAGCTCCGACGATCTCCCTCTGACTCTTCTCATTGTCCGACCAAAAAATTGGTGGCGGATTCACCTTCACCACCGTCCTCTGGATTGCGCAATACCAGCCGTCCCCGTTCCTTCCCCATCTTGATGGTCGCCTCTCCTACAGAGGTTCATCTTCCCCATGTCCAGCAACCACACCTGTGTGGGATCCCTTTCCCTCTTCTTTCTTAGAAGTAGGTTCTTAGGTTCCCTCTCTCTCATACTTTCTTCCCCTCTTATTATTTCCCAAAACTGACCACCAATGCTACTGAACACCGTCATCTCCTCCACCTCCAATGACTCCACCGGTGAGGTGTTCCCACAGCTACGCACCTCCATCCACCTCGCCGACCACCCTACAACCTCCACTACACCTTCCCACTCATTTCACCTCACTCCGTTCGCTCTATCATCCACCCAAATGCCTTTTCGAATACACCCACTGGCACGCACACAGTTTGACCTAGGTATGCACTCACAGTCACTCTTACTCCACACTACCACCCCATCACATCCGCTGTGCTCCGATGACGCTCCCCGAGCACTCTGATGTGGCTGAGGGGCCGTTCTATTGATTTTAGGTTCCAGGCCTTGTCTGCCATTGGCGAGCAAGCTCGAAGCTTGCTTGAGGTTGCCCTAGGTCCTTGCTGTCCTAGGTTGGAGTCCCAGGCCCTGTCGAAGTACTTCACGTACAGTCCCAGGTCTTCAATTAAAGTCGAGATCCTCAGCAGTTGAGGCAATTGTGAAGGACACTCCCTGCTGCGCTGCGTGGAAGGAAGGTAGGACATTTAGTCCCAACTCGGATATGAAGAGGCACTTTCAGCTGCATAAATTGAATAAGTGATTGGGGCTGTGTGCCTCCAAGCACTGAGGGTGAGGTCCTCCTCCACCTTCACCCAGACTCGTTCGCGACACCTCACCTACGGACCTGGCCAACTCGGCAACTTGCCTAACCTGCACTCCTCGCTCACCACCAGACACTGGTGAGCCTGGACCTAGGTATGCGCTAGGTCGAATTAGCCAACCGACTGTGGCTCTGGTAGAGCAAGACTGAAATAGAAAGAGAGAAAGAGAGAGGAGAGTTGCGTGGGGGAAGGGGGGTTTTTGCTCTTAGAAGATTGGCTCCAACACTTAGTCGGATTCAGAAGCAAAAAAGCTAAAGGAGAAAGAAGAGAAAGGAGAATAGAAGGAGTAAAGAAGGAGCAATCCTGAAGAGAAGAAGAAGAGAGGAAGAGAAGGATATAGCTGATGCAGAGAAAGGAAGAACCAGAGAAAGGGAAGAAGAAGAAGAAATGGGAAATCAGAGAAAGGAAAAATCAAAAAGAAAGAGAAGGAGAAAAGAAGAGGGGTACTGTAGCAAACATCATTTAAGACGTCTGATTGCAAAATCAGACATCTGATTTCATACTCCCTCCTTTAGTAGATTTGAGTAATTATTTTATATATTAGACTTATAATTGGTGATTCAAATCACCATTATTTTGTCTAAAGTTCTTTTTACTCTTCATATACTCATATGCTCTGCATTGCAAATTAGTTTTTGAGTAATATTTTGTGTTCAAATTGCTTTAATTGTCAAGATTAGTGTGTGAATTCCATTTGCTCCCTATGTTTGACCTCGGAATCTTTTCGAGTAATGAAAATTGTATTTGTTTTCAAAGTGATTTCAACTATATTACAACGCTTCATTTTAAACATCGATCTCGCCTCATAAATATTTTGGTGCCATTGCCAGGGAGTAACACACAATTCATCGCTATTCTCTATATTATTTGATTATATTTGAGCACTAACTTGCCCTATTTTATTTCTTGTGATTTTGCAAGGTACTTCACGAGGAGATCTTCCATGCAAATCAACCATTCCAAGGCAAGTAGCTTCTCTACTCTTCCCTAATCAATCGCCTAATCTTGGGAAGACAAAAAGGAAACAATCAATTAGGAATCACCTATCTTGTTTTTTGGAGTAATTATCATTTAAAAAGGCAAGTTTCCTGATTTGCGAGTTTCTTTTCAAATCTCATTGATGTTGAAGTGATTCTATTTAGAGATCCCACCCCAAATTTCCTACGGCTATTAGGGACTACGCTTAATTTCTAATCTTCTTGGACTACGCACTTCTTGTTTGAAGTCCAAGGAGAACATTTTTGAAGATCAAAGTGGACTTGGAAATAAAGCCAATTAGGGTTTTTGCATTAGGGTTTTTGGAGTGCTAGTTCACACTTGCCTGCATAAAAGGAAACAAACCCACCAGCATTTGTGTACTACCCAAGCCCTTGATTGAAAAGATCTAATCAAGAAAAACCCTAAAATCAAGCTCTAAAATCACTTGAAGCTTAAAATCCTTGGAGCTAATAACCTGGGAGTCAAATCAAGGTGATTTCTAGGTCTTGACCTAGAAGTTCATTCGTTCATCTTTAGGGCAGGTCAGGTAAAGTTGGACTACATTGTAGGCCAACTAACCTCCAAATTAAGTCACAAGTCAAATCAAATATTAATTCAAGGGAAAACAAAGGCACAAATTTGGACAAAAACTGGTTGACTTAAGAGGTCAAGTTATCCATTCTTGTCTACCTAGACCCTCAATGACAAGGAAGGTCGGGTGGGGGAAACCCTGTAACCCGTGGGGGCACTCTACCGTGTAGGGTCTTTGTGGGACTCTCCCTTCCTAGCCTCCCAGGTAATTCTCAGGTGGACAACTTTCTGATCCAGGGGTATCATCCGCCCTGAACCTCTATAGTCATCAAAAAATCTTCGGGTGCCTTGATTGGGTCAATATCACAATCTAGTCCCTCATCCCTTCTATTTAGGGCACACACAGATTTTCTTGGGAATCTTTTTCAGATCTAATCAATTTCGATCTAAACTTGAATTTTGATTCTACATCTTGATTCCACCATCTGATTCGAAAATGCAGCCTGGCTACTTAGGAAAACCATTGAAGAAACTTGAATCTCAAAGATCCATGAAAGATAGAATGGTTGAGGATGCCCTTAAATTTTATGAGATTGATTACAAAGCCAATTGAAGACATTCAGGTTAATGTATTGACAACAACAACCTTCATCATAAATTGTGCCTAATTATTATTAAAAGAAGCAACAAATGGATCAACCTGGGATATTCTCATAACAGGATACATCGAGATAGAAAAATTGCATAACTTTGAATATCTCCAATGCATGACAAATTCTGTACTTTGGGAAAAATACAAAGAAGATCTTGAAAAATGGGAAGAAATGATGAAATTGTTGAAACAAGTTATCGATCAAAAATGCCCGTACATGCCCCAAATAGTTAATGAAACATCTTGGAATAATATTGAGGATCAACATGATTTCCCAAATCCCTAGTTTAAGACACAAGGTTGTTGTGGATGCCCAACCTAGATGGAATATGGTATGCCTAATCTTGAAATAGGTTGGGAGGTACCAATTGCAAGAGAACATGATTTTGAGCCAACCCTAGAAAACCAAAACCCTGGTATAGAATTCCTAGACTCCTGTAATAATGAGATTGAATCAGAACCTCTCGAGGGTGTAAATCGCACCCCTTATTCTGATAAGGTGACCCCCGAAGGAAATTCTGTCCTAGATTCTAGTAATTCAACCCACATCCTTAGCCTAGAATCTGGATCTGAATCTTCTTGGGATAACTACAAGGCCCTGCATGATGAAAAACAAAATTTGAATTTGGATTATGATTCTGGGCCTTTACTTGATGAATGTCCTCTCCAACATCCTTAGAAATACAGATTGATTTTTTGGAAGTCACGCTAATCTATGATATAGAAATCGAGAAGTTGGAAGAGTGGGGTTTTGATTGGGTCTTCCCTACAAGCCAAAAACCCGAGCCCAAACCCAATAAGGACACCATTTTAAGCTCGGAATCTACGAATAGGCTAGACCCAAGTCAGGTTGCTGAGTCTACATCTTGTGATTTACTCTGTGGCGGAACCTCTGATCTCAAGTCAAATTCAAAACTTGATTCTCGCAATTTCTCTGATGATTTTGAATCTTATGATGATTATGGAGAACCATTGTTTCCTGACAACTACGAGCCAATCTACATCCTCGGCACACATGATCCATTCTTCGACTCTAATTCTGAGGTTCATAATCCCGAGATCACTGCTTTAAATTCAGGTACCATAGAGATGGAATCATTTCTTTTGGATCCTTAGGAATCAGAAACTAAAACTGGCGAGAGTGATTACAACCCAGAATTCGAATCTTTTCTTCACTCAGATTTTTGTCATCCTATAAACACTCTTTAGGTATTTACCTTTGAGTTTGACGGCTACTATAAGGATTCTCTAAATGAACCCACCTTTGAACCCTTACTAGAATAGCCCTCATACAAAATTCTTACTGATGCCACCTCCTTTACATATACAGAACCTATTCAAACCAGTTTTCAACCCTGACCTGCAACCGAACTCAATTTTTATTCTAATTCCTCTCATATTGAGCCGATTGCAAATGATTCTCCTTCAGATTTTTATCGGGTTTTGGACATAGATCATACTACAAATCATTCCCCATCCTTCTCTTATCACTCTCATAGGTTTCCTACATCCTTCACTGATTCTTTTTCATTTAAGGATCCCTACTCTGATCAGGCTGATTCGACTCAGCCAAACCTTATCTATACAATTCCATACCACTTCGAATTCCAAAGTATATAGTGGGTTACACATCTCTTGATCTACATTTAACAACCCACCAGATTGATTGGGTTTGGGCTGCATCATCAGCTTGTTGATCTGAACAGGCACCTAGTTGGACCAACCAGGCTCTTGATTAAGGTGCTTATTCTTCAAAACTCATCTGATTTGACCACTCCTCTATACCATGTTTTGCTCAGATGAAGGTGTTGAATTTAGCGCTTAACGAGAGGCAACCAGTCATTCCAAAAGTCAAGATCCTTCTGATTGTCCTTTTGTAATTCACATCTATTGCACCCTGAGTTCGATTTTAGAACAGTCGATCCCACCTCCAGTACACATGCCAAAGCTTGAAATCATCCCCAACAGTCATTCCCAACCTGTTTGCCCACCAGATAATCCTATTCTAAATTCCCGAACCCAAAATTATTTCACACCCTCTATTTACAATGAGGACATTGCAAAACTTAGGCACTGGGGGGTGGTAAAGTGCAAGCATTCAAAAATCAAAAGCTCGGAATGGTTCTCACAAAAAAATCACATATTCCAAAAAAAAAAATAAATAATAATAAATTCTTGAAGAAGAACAAAAATAATAGAGGAGAGGAAATTTTGACGGCATATCAAATTTTGAGGAGAAAAAGGGGAGTTAAAAATGTCAAAAAGGAGCACAATTAGAAAAGAAAAAGAGATAGTCATTAGTAAGAAATTTAGGAATTTACTTAGTTCTAGACCAAATCAAAAGAAAGAAAATGAAAGGCAAAAAGTGCTAATGAAACAAAGAAGGGATTAGTAGGAATGCTGATTTTAGGCCTCTTAGGCCATAATCCTAGGCTTAAAAATTCAAGTACCTACTAAAATTTGGATAGTCCTTGAGAGGTTGGGGAAAATTCGAAGCTTAGGTATTAGGTCTAAGGCTCAGTGAGTATTTGGCCTTGTTAATTGACCTTTGTTTTGCTGGACTTGGTAACCTAAGCACCCTAATCCACACACAGTCTGGTTCAGTGTGCTTAAGTATCAAAATCATGCAAATGCATTTAAATTATTTTGAAAAGGGTCACCTAGATTAGGAGCGGCTGATCAACACAAGTTGATTTGGATGATTTCCTAGCATACAAGGTGTGAAATTCCCCTCGAAGATGTACAATAACATATCGTCTCCTTGGTGCTTGTCTCCTAGGATATCTACATATCCTACTGGGGGCATGTAATCACCCTGTGCTGGTTCAGATGCCATGGGCGACATTATCCCGAAATGGCGATTGCTTGGGTCTGGATTTAGCTACAGAACAACATGGGTGGGCTTATCTCGAATTCTTGAAAGCCAGGGTTCTGGGGGTTGCCATGGGCGGTGAAATCTCAAAGCATCGATTGTTAGGGACCCTTCGAGGATTAATGATGAGGACTAGGAATCCGATACAGACCATGTTGTGAAGCTAATCCAAAACTAGAAATAAAAAGAAAAGCGAGAGAAAACTCTCTAAAAATAAAGAAAAATTCCACTATCCCTCTGACAAAAATGCACTGCAAACTGAACTAAGGCTAAAACATTTTACAAGCACGTGTGCTTTAACTGCAAAGTTCAACGAACCTTAGGATAGTTCCTGTGGGCCTTAGAAACCTTCGCGGCAAACTGAGGCTAGAGCTGGTTAGGTCTGGATCTTGGTTGGTACATGAGTACCTCTAAGCCTACTATTGACATTCTTACATAATCTACAGGAGAAAGCACACATCAAAGTTCTTTAAGCATCAAAAGATTTTAAGGTCTAGAGTCAAAGTTAACACCTTGAAATTTTGCTAAGGGACTAGCAAAAGCTAGGCAAGGGTCTATGATGGGAACACCATCATGAGCAATAACTAGCTCATTTTGACCCAACGAAGTCAATAAATGCTCCTACATAACCATTAGAAGGTCATAACTCACTATATAAGCATTTTGACGGAAAAATAAGAAACTAGGGTTAAAACTACAATTTTACCAATGCAATACAACCATAGGTTTTCTCAAGGGCTGAATAAAGGTCAAATGGTCTTAAGAAGATAACAAGCGGGTTAGATTCGATAGAAAAGGATTTATGTGTGTTTTGAGAATTAAATGACTTTTGAAACCCTGAAAATAGATCAACTTAATTAACCAAGGTTATGGTCAGGATAAAATTAGCTTAAACCCTCAAAAAATCATGGAAAAATATTCTTTAGCGTTTAGCACCTTCAAATTGACCATCAGAACCCATCTTGACCTAAAATGGAGTCTCAGATAGATATTTGGCCTAATTTAGGTTTTTACGTAAATTACCTAGCCAAACTTGGCCAAAACCAAAATCCATCTTCACCTTTGAATTCCATAGGTCCAAATTAGATTTGTACCAAAATTTCGGCCTAAGGGGAACTCATCTTGACCTAGTTTGAAGAAAGGTCCTATCTGATTACATTTATACCCCTAACTTTCAAAAACCACTGATTTCATCCCCTTGGCTTCTTCGTCATCTTCACAATTACGTTCCTCCAACATTATCGCAGAGGAAACCTACTCTAACGATCTTCAACTTGGATTTTCTCTCTGATTGAATGATGAATCCCTTCCAGAATTGGAATGGAGATTCATCAAATAATCCTCTTCAATATGAACCTGGTTAGATGCCTTGATTCTTTCCCAATCTCTCATGTGAACGCATGAGAGATTCGGGCCTCTTGATGTTTCCTTCTCCGATGAGCTTTTAAAGCTTGGGAAGCTTGCTTCCCAAGCTTAAAACCCTCTCTGACGACCTATAAAAGACTCCCTAGGGTCCAACCATTCTCCTCAGCTTGAAATTGGGCCAGAATCCCCCTGATTCCTCTCTCCTCTCTGGCCACAAGACACCACAAGCTCCGATGGTCTCCCTCTAACTCTTCTTGTAGTCCGAGCACAAAATCGCTGGCGGATTCACCTTCACCACTGTCCTCCGCATCGCA
Source organism: Thalassia testudinum (assembly GCA_037157565.1). Lineage (NCBI taxonomy): Eukaryota > Viridiplantae > Streptophyta > Magnoliopsida > Alismatales > Hydrocharitaceae > Thalassia > Thalassia testudinum. The sequence continues at coordinate 34,486,826 of JAZHRO010000003.1, forward strand.
CAATACTAGCCGTTGCCGTTCCATCCCCATCTTCGTCGCCACCTCTCCTACGGAGGTTCGTCTTCCCTACGTTCAGCAACCACACCAGCGTACGATCCCTTTCCCTCTTCGTCCTTAGAAGTAGGTTCTTAGGTTCCCTCTCTCTCATACTCTCTTCCCCTCTCTTTATTTCCCAAAATCGACCACCAACACTACTAAACACCATCATTTCCATCTCCGGTGACTCCTCCAGTGAGGTGTTCCCACCACTACGCACCTCCATCCACCTCTCTGACAACCCTACAACCTCCACTACACCTTCCCTCTCATTTCCCCTCACTCCATTTGCTCCATCATCCACCCAAACGCATTCCTGAACACACCCACTCACATGCACACAATTTGACCTAGGTACGCACTCACCGTCACTCTTGCTCCATGCCACCACTCCCATCACATCCGTCATGCTCCGATGATGCTCCCTGATTGCTCTGACGTGGCTGAGAGGCCATTCTATTGATTTCAGGTTCCAAGCCATTTCCGCCCTTGGTGAGCAAGCTCGAAGATTGCTTGAGGTTGCCTCAGGTCCTTGCTATCCCAGGTTGGAGTCCCAGGCCACTCGGAAGTACTTCGTGCACGGTCCCAAGTCTTCAATTGAAGTCGAGATCCTCAGCAGCTGAGGCAATTGTGAAGGATGCTCCCTACTGCACTGCGTGGAAGGAAGGTGGGACATTTAGTCCTACCTCGGATATGAAGAGGCACATTCAGTTGCATAAATTGAATAAGTGAATGGGGTTGCTTGCCTCCAAACACTGAGGGTGAGGTCCTCCTCCACCTTCACCTGGACTCGTCCGTGACACCGCACCCATGGACCTGGCCAGCCCGACTACCCGCCTGACCTGCACTCCTCACTCACCACTCCACGCCAGTGAGATTGGACCCGGGTATGCGCTAGGTCCGATTACTCGGCCAATTGTGGCTCTGGGAGAGCAAGACTGAAATAGAAATAGAGAAAGAGACAGGAGAGTTGCATGGGTGATGGGGGGTTCCTGCTCTAAGAACATTGGCTCCAACACTTAACTAGATTTAAAAGGTAGAAAAGCAAAAGGAGAAAGAAGAGAAAGAAGAGAAAGAAGAGCAAAAGAAGGAGCAAAGAAGAATGAGCAAGCCTGAAGAGAAGAAGAAGAGAGGAAGAGGAGGATATAGCTGGCGCAGAGAAAGGAAGAATCAGAGAAATCAGAGAAAGGAAAAATCAAAAAAGAAAGAGAAGAAAAGAAGAGGGGTACTATAGCAAACATCATTTAAGATGTCTGATTGCAAAATCAGACGTCTGATGTCATACTCCCTCCTTTAGTAGATTTGAGTAATTATTCTATGTGTTCGACTTATAATTGGCGATTCGAATCACCATTATTTTATCTAAAGTTCTTTTGACTCTTCCTATACTCATATGCTCTACATTGCAAATTAGTTTTTGAGTAATATTTTGTGTTCAAATTGCATAATTGTCGAGATTAGTGTGTGAATTCCATTTACTCCTTGTGTTTGACCTCAGAATCTTTTTGAGTAATAAAAATTGTATTTATTTTCAAAGCAATTTCGATTATATTACAATGCCTCATTTTAAACATCGATCTCTCCTCATAAAATGCATGAATAAAAGAAATTAGAATAAGGCAGGGTGTACGTGGATAGAAATAACCTGGAACTGCTTCTAAATTGTCATTCAGCTCATGCCATCACTGCAATGCCTTATACAATATGCAAAAGAATATGCGAAAATGAAATATGCTATGCATATATGGTATGTATATAGGTATACGTGCTAAGTTTAACGCTTGCAGCTAGGCAACTCGTCAGTCACACGTCCTTGAGAAGATCTATCGTTCCTTCAGCAGGAGGAGGTCCCTAGGCAAAAAATGGTTTGCGGTGCTAGCTATTAACTATAAAAACATGCCCAGATTTCGAGTCTCTAATTTTGGTCGCCCCGTTAGGATACTGGTGGATCACTAGAAACGGCCTAGTTCACTTGGACTTGAGCTTTCCTGCGAAGAATTTGAGTTAGGAGTCAAACAACCAGACCTGTTGGTTAGGTATGAACTCCTTCCTCTGGGCGTGTCGATAATGGAAAGCCTTCATCTTGTCTTTATATATTTTTGCATTCACATCAGCTTCCCGCCTAATCTCCTCTAACTCACTAAGCTAAAGCTTCCTTTCATAACCTCCGGCCTCAAGGTTAAAATTACACTTCTGCACTACCCAAAAGGCACGGTGCTCCACCTCCACAGGAAGGTGACAGGCCTTTCCATACACCATGCATTATGGCGACATTCCGAGTGGGGCCTTGTACGCGGTCTGATATGCCCATAGTGCATCAATCAACCAATCGGATAAATCCTTCCTTTCTGGTCTAATCGTCTTTTGAAGGATAAGCTTGATTTGATGGTTCAATACCTCAGCCTGCCCATTGGTCTGTGGGTGATACAGGATAGAAATGCAGTGCTACACCCCATATTTCTTCAATAATGTCCTAAAATGGGCATGGATGATGTGACTACCCGCATCGCTTATTAGGGTGCAGGGAGCTCCGAATCTTGCAAAAATGAATTCCCGGATGAAGGATATAATAGTCTTATGATCAGCCCATCTTGCCGGGATAACTTCTACCCACACTGAGACATAGTCTACTACGTGGAGTATGTACTCAAACCCATGCGAGTTCGGGAAGGGTCCCATAAAATCAATGTTCCAGACATCGAACACTTCTACAATGAGAATAGATTAGAGAGGCATCATGCCTCCTTGGGTCATAGAACCGACCAACTGGCATTGCTTACAGCATTTGGAAAACTCGTGTGTATCTCTAAAAATGGTTGGGCAAAAAAATCTCGGCTGCAAAATCTTTGCAGTGGTCTTTCGGCTCGAGAAATGACCCCCACAAGCATCGCTGTGGCAAAAGGATAGCACACTAGAGATTTCCAAATCAAGGATGCATCTATGGATGATCTAATTAGCCCCAATGCAAAAGAGTAGTGGGTCATCCCAAAAATAGAATTTAGCCTTTGAGATAAATTTGAGTTTTTGATCCATGGATAATCCCACAGGTAGCCTACCTGCGATGGGATAGTTCGCTACATTAGCGTACCAAGGAAACTCAACAGAGTTAATAGCCAATAGAGACTCATTCGGAAATTGGTCTGATATCGATGGGGAGTATGGAATATTGTCTGGGTCTAGCCGAGACAAGTGATCCGCCATAACATTATGGGCTCCAGCTTTGTCGTGGATTTCAACATCAAACTCTTACAAAAGAAGGATCCTTCTGATAAGGCGGGGTTTGGCATCCTTCTTTCCCAACAAATGTTGGAGGGAAAAATGGTTAGTGTAGATAATAACTCTGGACTCGAGTAAGTATGACTTGAATTTCTCCAACCTGAATACCACATCAGCAATTCTTTCTCAGTGACTGTATAGTTACGCTGAGCCTTGTTCAGCCTTTTGATAGCGTAGTATATTACGAATGGATGGTGCTCTCGATGCTGGCCAAGAACGGATTCGAGAGAGAAGTCAGAGGTGTCACACATCATCTCGACATCAAGAGACCAGTTGAGAGGTTGGAGAATAGGTGCATTTGAAACATCACTTAGCAAGGTCTCGAAAGCACTAAGAGACGAGGAGTCAAAATCAAAGGGAGTGTCCGTTACCAAAAGATTCATTAATGGATGAGCAATTTTTGAGAAATCTCAAATGAATCTTCGATAAAATCCGACATACCCTAAGAACAATCTAATTTGCCTGACCAAGCTAGGTAGAGGTAATCGCGAAATGATTTCGGACTTAGCTCGGTCGACCTCAAGTCCATTAGAGGAGATCCTGTGACCTAGTACAATGCCATCCCTCACCATAAAATGGCTTTTTTCCCATGAAAGTACTAGGTTAACTTCTATACATCTCCTCAGGATCTTTGTGAGGTTATCAAGACAACACAAAAAATCATCTCCAAACACGGAGAAGTCATCCATGAACACTTCCACGCATTCCCCGATCATGTCTAGAAAGATGGCCATTATGCATCACTGAAAAGTAGCTGGTGCATTGCTGAGGTCGAAGGGCATCCGTTTAGGAGCGAATGTTCTGAAGGGACACATAAAAGTCATCTTGTTATGATCTTCTAGGTTGATCGCTACATGATTGTACCCAGAGTATCCATCCAGAAAGTAGAAGAAACTACACCTGGCCAGCCATTCCAAAATCTGATCAATAAAGGGTAAAGGAAAATGATCCTTTTTTTAGCTGAGTTTAGCTTCCTGTAATCATTGCAGAGCCACCAAGAAGTCGTGTCGCAGGTCAGGATGGATTTTCCCATTTCATTTTTTATCACGGTGAGTCCTGCCTTTTCAAGCACAATCTAAATGGGACTCACCCACTGGCTGTCGGAAATTGGATAGATAATACCCACGTCCATCCATTTAATGATCTTCTTCTTGACAACCTCCAACATATTTGGATTTAGGCACCTCTAAGGATGTCTCGATGGTCTCACCCCTTCATCAATGTAGATATGGTGAGTTCAATATGAGGGGCGAATTCTGCGAAGATCAACAATGCCCCTCCCGATAGTAGCCCTATGTGCTTGCAGAATGGAGATCAACTGGTGTTCCTGGTCTGGAGTCAAGTGATCATTGATAATCATGGGATACGTCTCACTTTCTCCTAGAAACACATACTTGAGTGAATTAGGTAAGGGCTTTAACTCTAGTAGCAGAGGGTGGGGAGAGGGTTTATGTAGGGGATGAGAGGAAGAAACACCGAAAGTCTGCTGATCCTGACTAATGCACAATACGTCTACAGTGGTCATGTAATCTTGTCTTAAGATATCAGTGCTAGATAGGATAGGATAGTCAAGATCTGGGGTGTTAGGTGCAAATGAACACCCATGACAACCAGATCCTTGGGATGAAATGTGTATGTCATTAGTTTCAGTCTTGTGTGGATTGCGATCTAAGACCCTGAATAGTGAGGATGAATGTGCCAATGGGTTGCTGCAGAGGAGCCCAATGTTCCCATAGAAAGCCAAATATTCATCTTCACCATACTCCTCGATTAGATCGCAATTGAAATTCTTTAATGCCCTGAAAATGTCCAATCTAAGCTTTTCGTTCCCTAGGGCAATCTCCATGCACCTCGATGCACAGTCGATGTTCCCATGGGCGGTTGCCAAGAATGGGTGACCTAGAATAATCAATGCATCACAGTGATTAGGAGGAGCCTCCATATCAAGAATAAAAAGATCGCTGGAAAGTAGAATCCTTGGACTTTAACAATCACATTTTCAACCACCCTCCTCAGCGTTTTCACCGATCGGTCAGCCAACTGTATGGTAACTGAGGTGGGCTTTAACTCCCCGAATTGAAATTGATCAAATACTGTGGTGGGAGTTAGGTTGATGGATGACCCCAAATCAAGAATGGCCCTATCAAAAGGGGAATCCTACAAAAAGCAAGAAATCAGTGGTGTGCCTGGGTCCTTTTTGGGCAATAAGTCGGCTAACATAATACTGCTGGCTTCCTCAGATAATACCGCCTGTCATCCAATTTTCTTTTGTCGCTTCGGAGTGCAGTAGTCCTTGAATAGCCTAGATCTATTGCTTCGGGGAGGGGGACCTGAATGTGAACTTCCTTGAACATAGATTTCAGGTGCTCAAAATTCCCCATATCCTTTTTATGTGCTATATTCTGTGTCAAAGCCTTAGAAAAGGGAATGTGAATCTCAGGGTTAAGTGGCCTCTCGCCCTTATCAATGGTAGATGGCTCCTGAGATGTAGATGGAGTCGAGCCATCCTGCAGTGAAGGTTGTGAAAAATCATGACCTGCTTGCCAACGTAGTGGGTCTTGTGTAGTCCTTCCACTCGTTAAAGTGACAGCCTTCCCATCGGCATACTATCCATGAGGTGGTAAAGGAGCGGCTGGGATAGAATACATGGGGTTTGACAGAAAAGGTGGTTGACCATGCCTATAACTAGGTGGTGTAGGAGGTGCTTGTAGAAAAGCATGTGCTTGTCATTGTGGTGCTTAGAATCTAAATAGGGCACCCTGATTCGGCACATACCTTGGGTTCAGAACAGGTTGGGTGGCCAAGGTTCCTTGCAATCTATGTTCCTACATTATCTGATTCTACACATTTTGAATGTTCTATTTTTGGTCATTCATATCCATCATAATTTGTAGGCAGTCATGAGTAGATTGCTGAATTAACTCCTGCAATTCCTCCTTCAGAGACTCCAAAGGGTCAACCTGCTTTGGAGGATAGTTGGTAGCTAGGTGTAATGGCTGATAAATAGAATGGGTTTGTTGCTACTGAGACGGGAATGGCTGCTGCCTAGGATATGTATTTTATGCATTCCTGTATTGTCTGGTCTAGTAGTGTCGGTCTTGAGGTGGTCTCAGTGAGTTACTAGACTAGGAGAAATTCGGATGCTGACGCCAACCATGGTTATACATCTCTGAGTACAAGTTATTACACCTGTATCCTTGAGTAGCACTGACGTCTTCATAAGCCAATGATGCCTGAGATGTATATTCATCAAGGGAATACACATTGTAACCATTGGGTGGTGTGTAACCTTGATTGTATGATGCTAGATCTAGATTATTCACGGGTTCCTGATATACAGGATCCTACGGAGATGGAGAAGGAACATCTCTAGCGAGTAGATGCACTCGAGCAGGAGAGTCTCGGGATGCAATAGTGCTTCCAGGAAACCCAGATCTTGCTCGAATTAATTCATCGAGCTTCTTATCAAGCAGCTCCACCTTATCTAGCTTCTTGGTTATAATGCTTCTTGGTTATAATGTCCACGTCAGCTTGGAACTGGTTCATTGAGGTGTTATTCATTGAGTTCTCTACTAAGGACTCGAATAGTTGAAATGTGTTGTTCTCATCCTTCGCAAGGAAATTCCCACCGCTAGATGCATCGACCAAGTATAGATGTGTGTAATCCAACCCATGGTAAAAGACTTGAGCAAGGTGCCATCTGGGTACACCATGGTGTGGGCACTTCCTAAGAAGATTGTGGAATCTATCCCAAGCGTCATGCAGCTTCTCTCCAGGGCTTTGGGCAAAGGTCGTGATCGCGCACCTCATAGCATTTGTTCCACCAATCAGGAAGAACGTTTGGAGGAATTCATGACGTAATTCCTCCCAGGTTCCAATTCGCCTCCCAATAATCTTAAACTAATAAGCAGCTTTATCCTTGAGAGAAAAAGGAAAAAGCTAACAAGAATAATTCCAATATCTACATTCTTGGGTCGAACTAACTCTGCATTCTGACTTAGACTTATGATATTCGGCTTCAACTTGAATGCATCTCTACCTGCAGGAATTTGGACCTGAGGTGCTATAATTGTTGCCACCGGATCATAAAAGTCCTGCAGTTGTTCTTCTCATGGTGGGTACTGCATCCTGTCAAGTGTTGTGAGAATCCTCTCAATGCTCTACTCATATTTCTATTTAGTTTCCTCGATCTTGGCTTCTTGAAGAGCCAGTGGGTCCTGATTCTCAAGGTCTTGACCATCTCAAGTACCAGGATTAGCCATCTCTACTAATCAAATGGAAGAAGGTTGGGAAGAAAGGTCGAGCGAGAATCGCCTTTGCTGCCTTGGGTTTGGCTCCCAAGGTCCCACAAGTTTAGGTCCCAACGACCTTCTTCCTTGCCTACACCAACTCAAAGGGTTGGTGTAGTCAAGCAAAACAAGGCAAAGGCCTTGTTAATCAAAGTGGTCCTTTAGATCAGATGACCGGATTTTTCATTTAAGTTTATGTTATTAAAAAAAATTTGGCAAGAGATCGACTGCAAGGAATTCTTGCCTCTTAGGCTAACCTGGCCAGGCTGGTTACAAGGGGACTATAAGGAAGGTTCTTCCTTTAGCTTTCGCCTCCGGTTTTGTTAAACTGTTGCCATAGTTGTTTGATGCTACCCCGTAGGATTAGTGATAAATGCCAGTTTATCATCATTCTTATGCATTAAAACAAACCTACCTCGAAGGATTTTGGTCCGTAAATGGGTTTTTGGGCTGCATTTAGGCATTAATTAGGTTAGCATACATTACACTCTTTATTATCCTTTTAAAGTGTTTTTCCGAGTGTTTGGAATATACAGATTGCCAGATCCGTAGAACCCTAGCACTCAGGAAGGCAACTGGTGAAGAAGCTTTCACTATCTGAAACTCAGCTTGATCCAGCTCACCTGAACTAGGGTTAGCTCATCCTAGCCCTATTCAGCTCATGTCAATTGAATGGCAGCTCAAGAGAACTCATCTTAGCTCACCCTAGTGATGGGAACATCATCATGTGCCTTAACTAGCTTAATTTCATCTGATTAAGTCTCTAAATGCTCCTACATAACCACCAGAGAGTCATATTTCACTACATAATCATTCTGGAAGAAAAATAAGAAATTAGGATTAAAACTATAATTTTACCATCAAATCAAGAATGCAGTATAACCACAGGTTTTCCTAGGGGTTCATTAAGGTTCAAAAGGTCCTAAAAAGGTAACAAGTGGGTTAGATCAATCATAAAAGGGTTTGCACATGTTTGATAATTAAATAACTTTTTGAAACCCTAAAAATAGATCCACTTAATTAACCAAGGTTTTGGTCAAGATAAAATTCATATAAACCCTCTAAAAATCATAGAAAAATATTCTCTAAGTTTTAGTACCTTCAATTTGACCATCAAAACCCATCTTGACCCAAAATGCAGTCTCAGAAAAATATTTGCCTTAATTTGGGTTTCTGCATAAATTACCCATTAAAACATTGTGAAAACAAAAATCCAACTTTACCATTGGATTTCTTAGGTCCAAATTAGGTTTGTAGCAAAATTTGGACCCAAGATGATTTTGTCTTGACCTAGTTTGCAAATTGGTTCTGTCTGATTACATTTATGCCTGTAACTTTCAGAATCCTTTCAAATAGCCCCCAAAATTTGTCGTCATCTTCACAATTAGGTCCATCCACCATTATTGCGGAGAAATCCTTCTCCGAGGACATTGATTAGCCCATAGTTGTGGGCTATTTAAGTATTTAAGTTCCTAGACATTAGGTTAATTCTAACATTTATTTAGCATAAATTAGGACGTTAATAGATTAATTCATATTTCTAATTCAATTACATAATTAATGCATCTTATTCATATTTAAATGCATTTAGAATTAACTTAGAATTGCATTAGTTAACTAATTAGGTACATTGCATGCATTAATTTAGGTTAACATAAAAGTTGAGGGTTTGTATATAAATAACCATAATATTTTAACATTATTTTCTTTATTCTTCTTCTTGCAGGAACGGCTGGCTGCCGCTCCAATGCCACCAGCTGTCGTAATGAAGAACCCATGCAAGGAGGAGCGGATGTGTTGGATCTAGTCGGGCAGCTGACTTTAAATTTGTGCAGGCCACTACAAAAGGAGGAGAGAGGATGCTGAGCGAGGCAGCTCTCCACCACCGACCCACCACCGTGCAGAGAGATCTTCTCTCTTCCATTCCATACCGCTGGCCTCAACTGTGGCGGTGAGTCTCCACCATCGTGGGCGTGTGGTGTGACAGGTCACACCACCATCTGGAGCTCATCCGCATTACCGTGAGCACCGTAGCGTGCATCTCCCTCGTCGGCGTCACCAACAACCACCGTCACAGCCACTCTGCAATCACCTTCTCAGTCAGTTAAGATGTCCGAGAAATTTCCCGGATGTTTGAAGCCACCCGCTCACCTTCTGCCTGCAACCTCATCGCGACCACCCGCCTACGCACCCCCGCCTACAGCCGCACCCGCACAACCACATCCGCCCACTTCACCTCCAGCGCCATCTCCACTCCCTCTAGCCTGCGCACCCACGCCACCCACGCCGCTGCAGTCTTCCCGCTCACCTCCAGCCGCACCTGCAAAACCTCACCCGCTCACTCCTGCGCCCACCACACCTTCCCCACACAGGCTGTAGTGCACGCCCACGCCAGCTGCAGCCGCACTTGTAGAACCTCACCGCTAGCGCCCTCCCGCCAGCACCACCCGCTCTCACCGCCAACAGAGCGTGAACCGGCTGCAGTGCATGCCCATGCCTTCAACCGGCACGCAGCAGCAGAGCCGGCAAAACCACCAACAGGCCGTGGGCGCTCCCGCACCTGCCTGCAACGCACGGCAACAGCAGCTGCAGCACCGGCTGCAGCCACCTCCACCAGAGGTCGTCCGACAGACTCCGGCCGCCGCGCGACACGCCGCCACCACGGTGTCGAAGCCCTCGGTCCAAGGAGCTTCCTCCGAGCTTCCTGCGTCTGGCCATCCACTCCTCGTCGCGCACGGCAAAGGGGAAAAAAATCCCCTGCTTTGCTACAGTAACCGAGCCATTAAAAATTACATTTTCTACCATTGTCTATATTTTAATAATATTTTATTGATTCTACATTGCGACAAATATCCTCTAGTTACTCATAATTGCTATTTCAGCATTATTTCTTGTTTCAACCTTAAGCTAAAGGCAATTCTGGCTTGATTCTTGTCCAAACTAACCACGAACAAACATTTTTAACTGGTGCAAATTTAAATACGTCATTGTCTCCTTGTGGATATGACCCACTCTTCTGCGAGTGGTTATTTCTTTTTAAATATTGATTAGTTGATTTTTCAACCACATAAAACTGCAAACGACTTTAAAGCGAAAAATCGACTCATCAAACGGCACCGTTGCTAGGGAGGCAACTGACGCAATAATTTTGCCTGATTTTATTTTGATTATTTATCAATTGCACAGTGATTTGACCATTTATTATTTTCTTTCTGTGCGAGAAAATTTGTGCAAGAATCAGCCACTGTGAGAAGGTGACCCTTGACGTCGCCAGAGGAGAATTGGACGAGCAATTTTGAAAGGAGGAGAAGGACGAGGAAGCAACGGACATCATTGTATATTAAGTCTCTAGTCTGATAGAATTAAGACTTTAGATTTAATTTTTCATTGCATTTGGTTTGAAACCCTTGTTCTGGGGTATATTTTGAGGGGTTTGTTCCCCGATTTTGTTTTGGGCCCGTGTTGGGTAATTTTTGGGAGATGTTCCCTTTTCTTTAGATTTAGGTTTTTAGTTTATTGATTACTTTTATTTTCTTGTGCATAAGTAGTTCAAAAATTAAAAAAATAAAAAAAAAATGAGCTGCCTGCTAGAAGCTACCTGCCTTAGGACGAACCATTTAGGTCTGTTTGGGCAGCCTCTAGATTTATTTCTCTGCACTGCGTGCATTCTTGCATTGTTGATTGCTGGAAGCAAGGTATGCATTTTCTTACTTTGCATCCTATTCTTGATCACGCATTGCATTAGGACTTAATGCAAAGACCACCTAATCTGTACTGAATAAATCTAAGTGGTCACATATTTTCTAGAAAAAGGACTAATTAAAGGAGGGACATTTTAAACCAAGGATTTGATTTTCAAACTTGGCGTGTGATTCAAAATTCAAAATCTTTTACGGTGCATGCGCAGTTATTTCGCTTGCGCCACAACATGCTTCTAGACACTCCGTAGGTTTGGAAATACTAGGACAAGAGCCCTCCTATCGTTGGATTCTAAAGTGTTCGGAACTTGAGATCAAATGTTTTGTAAATCCAAAGAGGCGGATACCCTGTCACGGATTTTTGGGGGTAGTTGAGAAGCAACGCAAAAGCACAGCTTCAAAGAAAGGCTTAGGCCTACTTGCATCTCTCGATCTTCCGTCTTTGAATTTACTTGACCATTTGAGATTTAGGGAAGAACACCTAAGCTCTAACTAGGTCTTCTTAGGCGAGCCGTAGGTCGACAATAGGCACATAAATTGATTGATCAAATTGTATTGTCACCTGTAATCTGACTTAAAATCAAAAGCCTAAATTGGGAAAGACCTAAAATGTCCTTTTTGAATTGTGTTTTGCTTGGGGAATTCTGATTGAGGTGTGAGTTAGAATGGACCACATTGATTTTCATCCTTTCATATCTTGCCCACACCCTCACCCCCACTCTGCATCCTTCGATCCCAGACGCCGAGATGGTCCATCCCTTGATGGACATAATGACAATCATTGGGATCTATTTTACTCCTATTATAGCAGTATTGGCCTGGTTAAACCCGAAATTAGTGAGCAGAACCTAGGAGCGGGATTTGCTTTGCCCAATATCCCACATACCATAGAAATACCCAACCCACCCTCCCTGAAAAAATATAATGGTTGGACAAACACTCCTGCGTACTATAAGCCTGAGCCTGACTTCTCTCATGATAGAAATGACCTCTCCTCTTTGAAGATGGAAATACAGAAAATGCAAAATGAAATGATTGAATTGTTAGGAGAATCTTCGAGAGTAGGCCAACAAGAAAGAGATGAAATTAGCCACCCAATCTACCCCATTGAGGATGACGTACACCCCTCTACAATAGATGCATCTCCCATGGGAGAGCTACACTTTAAGTTAGAGGGAAATTCTGGGGAGAATAGCTACTTTTTGAGGATCGATTTTGAAACCTCCCCATTAGATGACACTTCCTTGAGAGATCCACACCTTAGGTGGGAGGAAAATACACATGAAAGTAGCTATGCATTGGATGAAGAAAGGTGGCAACCCGAGGAAGATGATGATAAGGTTGAGTATCCACCTGAATTATATTGGAGTCAAAAGAAGGGAATGATGGTACCATTGGAAGACCTCGACACAGATGATAGTATTTTCATGCATTTGATGAAGTGGGTCAAAGTCAAGTTGTTAATCCTACCCTCCCTTCTAATTACGATATGGAACTCAAGCCCACCCTTAGGGAACCTAACCCTAAAGAAATTGACCTATCTGAGGAGTCTGATGTTACCAGTGTAAACCATTTACCTCAGATAGAGCACCCTAGGGGATCTGCTGAGATATTAAATGATTCTAGACCTCGAGTATATGGTGAATTGTGTGATGAGGAGGAAGACGAATTATATGAGGAACCGACATTCAAGATTTGGAGTGACACTAAGGGTGATTATGTCTTATTTGAAGAGTTAGCCCCTGAGGATGTCACAAATTTGACCAAATTAGGTTTCCTTAGCACACCCATTGATGATATTTCTCCTCATGATGAAATGATGGAAAATTTGGAAGCAATTTCTAAGATTTATGTGGATTCACATATAGACTCCGGGGAAGATTTGAGTAAAGAACAAAAACCCGGGGATGACATTGATAGGATAATCCCTAGATCTTTTGCTTCCAACCTACCTTCATTCATTTCGAAGTCACCCACTGATTCGCTTATATCTCAAAGCGAAATTGTGACTCCTGATGAAGAGCAGGAAGATACATGTGATGGTGCAAGGAATGCTAGGGATGAAATTGAGGATTTAGAAAGAGTGTTACGGATGGACACCGAGCTGATTAAACCCAACCAAGATCTTATGGCCATCCCGTGACCTCATAACTTGGACACCCTAGACAATCCTTGCCTTAGAGAATTGCTCACTTTTGTTCTGACCAGGGGGCTTAACAGACCAATATTTCTCATAATGGAGTATCGCGGATGGATTGATGATTTCTTTAGTCAGTCCATTACCCTAGGGGTTTATCTTTGCACCATTCCTTCCCCATACCTTTTGGAGGATCCTTATCATCCTCCCCCTACCCCTTTGGAGGTTGTTGTACCTGTTTATACTTTAGAACCTATTCTGGTGACCTGGGGAGATTTCATTCCCATTTTAGTTGGGCGAGCATTTGCTATCGGTATTCATCATCAGCTCGCCAACATCCTAGGTTACCTATTTTCTAGGCCAACATTGCTTTGCTCATTTTTAGGGCCTATTTCTGCAATTCTTGAACATGATTTGCAGGTTCTTTGGCTATTCAGCCCAGCTCTGACCTAGGTAATATCCCTCTATGCAATGAGGACATTGCAGAATTTAGGCATTGGGGGGTGTACTTGGGGATATACATAGCATAGTGCATTCATTGCATACATTTGCATTAAAAAAAAAAAGAGTTTTGAGCTTAACTGGCTAAGTCCTGCATTCTTAAGCAAATCAGAACTCTAAGGAAGACTAAATTAATTCTAGGGTCAAACTTTAGAAGCTAAATGAGCTGCTAGCTTTAGACCTTTAGGGTCCTTTGTGGACTTAAAAACTTAAGTAGGAGTTAAGGTGCGGACCATTCCTCAAGAGGTTGAGGAAGGGAAGCTAGGGTTTGAGTTAAAAGGTGGGGTAGTACCTGGAGTCTTATTCTATCTTTTGGTTTACGGGTCCTTGTAACCCAAGCATCCAAATTTCACACACTTGGTCTGGTAATTAACTTAATTTCTATCTTTCTAAAAAGAGATTTGGTTCTCTTAGTTTTGACTTAGGAGAGGATTGAAAACACATTTTGATTGGAAGAGTTCCCGCCGCAGGAGAGGGGAGTATATACTCACCTTGAGGATGCGATGATAACATATTACCTCCTCGGCACTTGTCTCTTAGGATATCCATCCTACTGGGGGCATGTAAGTGCATTGTGCGGTTCAGGTACCATGGGCGGCCCTATCTCGAAGTGCCGATTGCCATAGACCTGAATTCGCTTAAGAAATCCATGGGCGATACTATTTCGAAGTGTTGATTGCTAGGAGTTCTTGGGGTCGTTATGGGCAGTGCTATCTCGAAGCATCGAAAGCCAGGCACCCTTCGAGATATGGTAATGGGGACAATGAATCCGACACAGACCATGTTGATAGCTAATCTAAGGTTAGACTTAGAAGAATCAAACAAACAAAATATATATATGTAACAAAAAAAAAATTCCTTTAACTCAAATAACTCAGACCAATGCACAGGCACGGATGCTTTAATCTCAGGGATCAATAAACTTTAGGGTAGAGTCAGAAATCAGGGAAACTTGTGCTTGCAAGTTGTCTTTAGCCGACCTAGTCTGTAACTTAGCAACTACTTAGGAACCTTGGGGCTAGAGTCTGAACTTCATATGCTTCTGAAGGAAGACTAAGTGAGTTGACTAGTCTACTTGGAGTGCTAGGTTTCGCTTAATTTTGCTAGGGACTAGCAAAAACTAGGCGTGGGGGTATTTGATTAGCACATAGTTGTGGGCTACTTAAATATTTAAGTGCCTAGACATTAGGTTAATTCTAACATTTATTTAGCATAAATTAGGATGTAATAGATTAATTCATATTTCTAATTCAATTACATAATTAATGCATCTTATTCATATTTAAATGCATTTAGAATTAACTTAGAATTGCATTAGTTAACTAATTAGGTACATTGCATGCATTAATTTAGGTTAACATAAAAGTTGAGGGTTTGTATATAAATAACCATAATATTTTAACATTATTTTCTTTATTCTTCTTGCAAGAATGGCTGGCTGCCGCTCCAATGCCACCAGTTGCCGCAGTGAAGAACCCATTCAAGGAGGAACGGATGTGTTGGATCTAGTTGGGCAGCTGATTTTAAATTTGTGCAGGCCACTACAAAAGGAGGAGAGAGGATGCTGAGCGAGGCAGGCCTCCACCACCGACCCACCACTGTGCTGAGAGATCTTCTCTCTTCCATTCCATACCGCCTGCCTCAACCATGGTGGCGAGTCTCCACCACCATGGGCGTGTGGTGTGACAGGCCACACCGCCATCCGGAGCTCGTTCGCATTACCGTGAGCACCTTAGCGTGCATCTCCCTCGCCATCGTCACCAACAACCACCGCCGTAGCCACTCTGCAATCACCTTCTCAGTCAGTTAAGATGTCAGGGAAATTTCCTGGACGTCTGAAGCCACCCGCTCACCTTCCGCCTGCAACTTCATCCCGACCACCCGCCTGCAGCCGCACCTGCACAACCACATCCGCCCACTTCACCTCCAGCGCCATCTCCACGCCCTCCAGCTTGCACACCTGCGCCATCTCCACGCCCTACAGCCTGCGCACCCACGACACCCACACCGCAGCAGTCTTCCCGCTCACCTCCAGCCACACTTGCAGAACCTCACCCACTCACTCCCACTCCCACAGCACCTTCCCCTCACCGGTAGCAGTGCACGCCCATGCTAGCTACATCCACACCTGTAGAACCTCACCGCTAGTGGCCTCCCGCCAGCAGTCCCGTGCGTGCCTCACCGCACATGCCCTCCTACCGCGCCTGCAGCACCCACTCTCACCGCCAACAGAGCGTGCACCGGCTGTAGTACGTGCCCACGCCTTCAGCCAGCACGCAGCAGCAGAGCTGGCAGAGCCGCCAACAGGCTGCTCGTGCTCCAGCACTCACCTGCAACGCACGCCAACAGCAGCTGCAGCACCGGCTGCAGCCACCTCCGCGGAAGGTCGTTCTGCTGACTTCGGCAGCGGCATGACACACCGCCACCACCATTTCGAAGCCCTCGGTTCAAGGAACTTCCTCCGAGCTTCCTGCGGCTGGCCGTCCACTCCCCAGTTTTGCTACAGTAACTGGACCATTAAAAATTACATTTTCTGCCATTGTCAATTTTTAATAATATTTTATTGATTTTGCATTGCGACAAATATCCTCTAGTTAGTCATAATTGCTATTTCAGCATTATTTCTTGTTTCAACCTTAATCTGAAGGCAATTCTGGCTTGATTCTTGTCCAAACTAACTACGAACAAACATTTTTAACTGGTGCGAATTTAAATACGTCATTGCTTCCCTGTGGATACGATCCGCTCTTCTGCTAGTGGTTATTTCTTTTTAAATATTGATTAGTCTATTTTTCCATCACATAAGACTGCAAACGACTTTAAAGCGAAAGATCGACTCGTTAGACATTTGATTGAAGAGAACACCTCTATTTAATCAATCTCTTCCAAAATTGGAAGGGAGATTCTTTGAGAAATCCTCTCCAATATGAACCTGTCCATGTGCTCCGAATCTTTCCCCATCTCTCATGTGAATGCATGAGAGATTTGGGTATCAAGAAACACCCAATTTCGGTGAGGGTTTTCGAGCTTGGAAAGCTTGATTTCCAAGCTTTCCTTGCCTCCAGATCGCTATAAAAGAACTGCCAGATCTTCCTAAGCTCCTCAGACTTGATTTCGGGTTGTGTAACCCTCCTTTCTTCCTTCCTTCACCAGCTTAAAAGCTCCTCAAGCTCTAGCAACATCCTCCAAGTCCTCTCATCATCTGACCACAAAACCAGTGGTAGATTTACCTTCCTCTCTCTCATCCGTTGTTGGCCGTACCAGCAGGTGCCCTTCTACCTCTGTCATCGTTGTCGTCCCCATCATCGGAGTACCTTCTTCCCCAGTGCTGGCCTACCAATGCCGGTGCTGATCTCCCTCCATTTGTCCAGTTAGAATAGTTAGATTAGTTCCATAGCTCTTTTAGTTATTTTTTTTACTCAAAAACAACCCCACGTCACTGATGTTCACCTTCGTCTTCTCCTTCTCCATCAACATCTCTGGCGAGGCTCTTCATCTGCTACACCGCACCACAAACCTCGCCACCTACCTCAAAAGCTCTGCCATCCTTCCACCAACCAAATCCCTCTCTTATTTTGCTCCATCACTCACCCAAACCATCTCCCGAACAAACCCTCCATCGCACCAACAGTCTGAGGTCATCATACCTCCTCACACCACTAATCGCCTCAGCACCATCACGGTTGCATTCGCCATGCTCTGGCGACACTTCCAGAGCATTTTAATGCAGTCGAGAGACCTTCTTTGTGATTTTCAAGATATAGGTTCGCACCATTGCCATAGCTGCTTCGAAGGAGCTTGAAGCATGTTCTAGCGACCTGCAGCTATAGGTGTTTTGTCTAGGTAGCGTGGAATCAGCCTAGGAAGCAACCCAAGCTGCTAATTGAAGGAGACTACCTCCTCTTCACCTTCAATTGGTCGCATCCTCTATAGCCATTCGCACGTGAAGAAGGAAGTGGGATAGGTCCCACATCGAAAAGTGCTGAAGCAGTGCACCTACATAATTGCATGTGTTAGAGGCTATTCGCCTCATAACACGAGGTGAGGTTCCTCTCACCCGCTCACCCAGCCTCGTCCGTGACACGTACACACGGACCTGGTTCAACCCGATAACCCGACCTGCACTCCTCGCTCACCACCGGACGTCGGTGAACCTAGACCTAGGTACGCACTAGGTTCGATTACCTAACTATGGCTCTAGAAGAGTGTGACCGAAATAGAAAGAGAGAAGAGGAGAGTTACGTGGGGGCAAGGTGATTTTGCCCTGAGAAGCTTGGCCCTAACACTTAGCCAAATTCAGAAGAAGAAAAGAAGAAGGGTCGAAGAAGAGGTGGAATTATAGAAGAAGAAGAGGTGAAGGCTTGGAGAAAAAGAAGAAGAAGAAGCTCTAGCTGAAGAAAGAGAAGAAGCTGAAGAAGAAAGATAGAGTCAGAGAAAGAAAGAGTAGAAGAAAAAAAGGAGCTGCAGCACAAAGCAGAACATTAGACTTTAAGCCGTCTGATTTCTAAATCAGACGACAGATTTGAGCTTTCATTTCGTACATATACTTTAAGTTCCTTAGTTGATATTGTAGGAGTATTTGGTGAACTAAATCACCATTTTACTGCCATCTTTTTGCACATTGATATTGTTATTATTGCAAATTCTTCTACTTTAAATTTTGATCTTGATTTCTGAATTCCATCTTGCTCCCTACGATTGACCTTGGAATCTTTTCGAGTAATAGAAATATATTTATTTTCAAAGAGATTTTGACTATATTACAACACTTAATTTTAAACTTTGATCTTGATTTCTGAATTCCATCTTGCTCCCTATGATTGACCTTGGAATCTTTTCGAGTAATAGAAATATATTTATTTTCAAAGAGATTTTGACTATATTACAACACTTAATTTTAAACTTGATTTCACTGTGTTAACATTTTGGCGTTGTTGCCAGGGAGCAACAGGCAATTTAGAACTCTTGATTGCAATTCCTGATTTGGTACTAACTTGCTTTTTCTCTATGTTGTTGTCTTAGGTGGGATTCATTGAAGAAAGTTTAGCCGCACATCAAACACGCCAGGGGCAGGTAAGTTCAAGTTATTCCCTCTCTTAAGCCCCTAATTCTAAAAAGGTTAAAAGGAAGAAAAATAAATTAGGGCTACTTGCTTTCCATTCTTAGATAATTCATTAGGTTTCCTGATTTGATTTAAATAACAAACTTTGTTTTGTGCACCCACTTAAGGTAACTAGGGCTATCACATTCTTGTTTGAGCCCTAGATACCACATTTGAGAAACTAAATTGGACAAAAACAAGAGCCAAGTAAGGATTCCAGGTTAGGGTTTTAGAGACACATTTACATAATCAAGAACTGATCTTTCCCAAACAATGTGTGCCTAAGCCTTGGTTCAATTGATTTATTCAAGCAAACCCTAAAATCAGGCTCTTAATCTCACTTGAATCCTGAAAGAGGGACCTAAAACTTCTCAAAGGAAAAATAGATGAAGTTGACCCACCTTGTTAGGTCAACCAATCTTTAAATTTGGTCACTTCTTGCACTCAACACATCTTAAAGCTCAAGTGAAATCCTAAGCACCCTTGCTCTTAATAAAACTGGTAGACTTAAGAGGTCTAGTCCCCATTCTGGTCTACCTAGATTATCAGTGACAAGAGTGGTTGGGTGGGAGAACCCTGTAACTCATGGGGACACTCCACCATGTAGGGGTATTTACAGAACTCTCCCTCTCTGGTTGCCCAGGTAATGCTTAGGTAGACAGCTTTTTGACTAAGGGGTATCATCCGCCCCAAACCTCTATAGTCATCTAAAATCTTTGGGTGCCTTGATTGGGTTAATATCACATCTAGTCCCTCATCCCTTCTATTTACAGCACACACACAAATTTTCTTGGGAATCTTTTTCAGATCTAATCAATTTCGATCTAAACTTGAATTTTGATTGTACATTTTGATTCCACCATCTGATTCAAAAGAGCAGCCTAGCTACTTAGGAAAACCAATGAAGAAACCTGATTCTCAAAGATCCATTAAAGATAGAATGGTTGAGGATGCCCTTAGATTTTATGAGGTTGATTACAAAACCTCAAAACCAATTGAAGACATTCAGGTTAATGTATCGACAACAACAACCTTCATCATAAACTGTGCCTAAGTAATGATAACACAAGCAACAAATGGATTCACCCGGGATGTTCTCATGACAGGATACATTGAGTTAGAAAAATTACATAACTTTAAATATCTCCAATGCATGACAAATCCTATTGATGAGAGCCTCATCATGAGTCATAACTATCTCATTTTGATCCAAGAAAGAGAATAAAAGCTCCTACATAACTTAGAAGAAGGCTTAATTGAAGGAATAAGTGTTCTAAGAAGAAAACATGAAATAAAGGGTAAAATTGCAATTTTACCATTTTAGTATATAAACAGGATTTCTCAGAGATGAAACATTGGTCAAATGGTCATAATAAGATAAAAAGTGGGTTGATTTAATCAGAAATGGGTTCATGTGCAATCCAGGAATTAAATGACATCTCGTAACCATAAAACAGACCCGCTTAATTCAACAAGGTTTCGATCAGGATAAAAATCAAGTAAACCCTCTAAAATTCATGGAAAAATATCCCTTAGGGTTTAGAATATTCAATTTGGCCTTTGGAACCTAGTTTGACCTAGATTAGGGTCTTAGCTCATCAATTGACCTAATTTGGGTTTTTGCACAAAATGTCCAATCAAACGTAGTCAAACCTAAAATCCAACTTTACCATTAGATTCCTTATGCCCAAATTAGGTTTTTACCAAAATTTGGACCTAAGGGGAGGTCATCTTGACTTACTTTGCAAATTACTACACCCAATTACATTTTGGTCCCTATCTTTTGAAAGCCATTGCATAAACCCCCTTAACTTCCTCGCCACTCTTACAAGTAGGTCCCTCTGCCATTATTGGGGAGAAATCCTACTCTGGCAAGGAATACAGAGGGAATACTCTTTGATTCCTTACAGATCTCCTCCCAGATTTGGAAGGGAGATTCTCTGAGGAATTCCCTTCCATCTGAACTCAATCCTGATCCCTGATTTGCACCCAATCTCTCGTGCGAACGCACGAGAGATTTGGGTACCTAACAGACTTCCATCTCAAACGAGGATTCCCGCTTTTGGAAGCTTGGCTTCCAAGCAAAGGAGTCCCTGCCAGTGCCTATAAATTGACCCCTAACTCCGGTCGCACCTCCTCAACTCGACTTGGCTGGAATTCCACCTCAAATTCTTCTTCTTCTCCTCTGGCCAAGGGGTCCAGCGAGCTCCGACGAGCACCCCTTCGCTTCCTCGTCGCTCTGCCACAATACCAGTGGTAGAGCTATCCTCCTCATCCTCCTCCATGTCGCGCAGCACCCACACGTGCTTCCCTAGCTCCGTCGCTGCCACCATCTTCCTCCACCGGACGCCTTCTTCTCCGGCGACAGCAGGTACTGTCGGCCTCCCTCTCACCCCCTTCGTCAACTTAGTTAGGTTAGAAATGTTCGTCTCTATCTCGTCTTTCATTTCCCTCATCCTATTTCACCAAACGCTCCTCGACCACCGCTGTCCACCACCATCTTCCACATCTCCTGCCACCCTCCGACGAGATGCTCCCGTCACTCCGTAGCCCCACACATCTCGCCAACCACCGCATAACCTCTGCCATACTCCACTGAATATCCTCAACTCGTCCGCAGGCCGCTTACACTGCCACAACTACCCCTCGACCTAACCCATCCGTCTGGCCACAGAGCGACCTAGGCACGCACGAATAGGCCGCTCCGTGGCCTACCACCTACCTCCTCATCTTCGCCGTGAGACGGCGAAGGTGCTCCTGTGGTCTGATAGAGCCACAAGGCCCTTTTTATGTCAGGCAAGGTTCGAATTCCAGCCACCATTAACGACGGCTCGAGGGTGTTGCAAGCTCGTTCCAGGCTGCAGTGCTCCAGTATTCTAGGTCCAGCAAACTCGGGGAGGTCTTACACATCCAGTTGTTCCAGCAACTGGTGCTACGAGGTCTGCAGTGCTGCAACTGGAGAATGATCCCCTGCGGGCATGCGAGAAAGAGTGATGCAGCATTAGTTCCACCTCGGTAAGCAGTAGCCTCGTTGAGTAATTTAAAGTGATTTTGTGTTATCGTCTGGTTGCCTCCAAGAACACATGGGGTGAGGTCCCTCACCTATACACGCGCCTCATCCGTGAGCTCATCACGCAGACCTGGTGACCCAACCTGACTACGCTCCTAAGCACTCCTCGCGCACCACACCCACGCCGGTGTGCCTGGACCCGGGCACGCGACCCGACCCGATTACTCGACTCTGGGAGAGCATGTTGAAGAATGATATACAAAGAGAGAGACGTGGGTGTGGGTAGAGAGGGGTAGGTTTTGCTCTCTTTGGTTTGTGCAGGGAAGGAACTAAGGAAGGAAGCAGGGACTTAGCCACTGCAAGCAAAGGAGAAGAAGAAGGAAGGAAGCTTCGTAGAGGAAAAAGAGAAGGAAAGGCAAGGCAGAGGGAAGAGGCGAAGCCAAAGAGAAGAGGAACTTAAGAAGGAAGAAGAAATAAAGAAAGGGGAAAGACAAGCAGAATAATAAGAGAAAGCAGAGCCAAGGAAGGAAGAAGAAGACCCACAGAGAAAAGAAAGAGAAAGAAACTATAGTGAAGAAACAAGGAAGAAGAAGCACAAAGAAGAAAGGAAGAAAATCATAAGTCAGAAGAAGAAGAACAAGAACAAGATAGGAGAAAACATTTTTTTAAGACGTTTGATCCCATGATCAGACATCCAAATTCCTTTTTTTTGCCACAATTAACTTTTAAACTCTTACATATATATTTTGAATTAAGTTTTGAGTAACTCGAAGTGTTCAATTACATTCTTGAGATTAGTAATAAATTCCAATTGCTCCCTATGTTCAACCTCGGATACTTAGGTTTTCGAGTAATAAATTTTTATTTGTTGACAACGCTTGATCACCTATACTACCACATAACTAACTGTTAAAAACACGATCAAGCTGCATTAACATTTTGGCGCCGTTGCCGGGGAGCAGCATGCAATTTATCAGTAGTCTCTACATTCTTTTTATCATATTCAACACTAACTTGCCCTACTTTGCTTTGTTGTGATCTTGCAGGTATTTGACGAGAAGATCCCTACCGCAAGACAACTACTCCAGGGCAAGTAATTTCTTTCCTTCCTTAAACCATCTCCTAAGCTTTGAAAGACAAAAGGAAGAAATTAATTTTGGAATCAATTGCCTTCTCTCTATAGTAATCACCATCTTTAAGGCAAACGTTTCCTGATTTTGCAAAAATTTTTCAAATCTTCTTGAAGTTGCAGCGATTTTTCTAGATTCTATCCCACAAAATTCATGTGCCTAATAGAAATCACGCTTAATCTCTGCAGACAACACACTTCTTGTTTTTAAGTCCAAAGAGAACCTTTTCAAGAAGAAAAAGAGGATTGGAAATAGAACCAAATTAGGGTTTCTACAGTAGGGTCTTGGAGTGCTAGTCACACATGCCTGTATAAAAGGAAATGAACCCTCCTGCATCAGTGTGCTACCCAAGCTCTTGTTTGAAGAGATCTACACAAGACAAACCCTAAGAAAAATTAAGCTCTAAGATCACTTGAATCTTAAAATCCTGGACCTAATAAACTTGGAGTCAAATCAGGGTGATCCCTAGGCCCCAATCTTAGAATCATTCTTCCATCTATAGGATAGATCAGGTGAAGTTGACCCCTTGGGTCAGCCAACATCTAAATTAGGTCACAACATCAAAACATCTAAAGTTCAAGTGAGAACCCTAAAGCACCTTTGAAATAAAAGTGATAGACTTAAGAGGTCAAGGTCCCCATTCTGGTCTACCTGGAATCTCAGTGACAAGAGAGGTCGGGTGGGGGAAACACTGTAACCCGTGGGGACGCTCTACCGTGTAGGGGTCTTTGCGGGACTCTCCCTCTCTGGCTACCCAGGTAATTCTCAAGTGGACGACCTTCCGATTCAGGGGTATCATCCGCCCCGAACCTCCATAGTCATCCAAACGTCTTTCGGTGTCTTGATTGGGTCAAAAACATCTCCAGTCCCTCATCTTTTCTCTTTAGAGCACACACATACATTTTCAGTGGGACTCTTCAGTCAGATCTAATTGCTTCATAACTTGATTCTACACCTTGATTCAAACTCCGATTCTACATCTTGATTCCACCACCCGATCCAAATATGCAACCAATCCACTTAGGACTACCATTGAAGATACCTGAATATCGGAGATCCATGAGAGATAGGATGATTGAGGATGCCCTAAAATTCTATGAAAAGGAAGAAAAAACCTCAACACCAGTAGAAAACATTCAGGTAGATGTCCCAACAACCACAACCTTTATCATAACTTATGCCCAAGTACTATTGGCAGAAGCCACAAAAGGATCAACCCGTGACTTGCTCATCACAGGGTACATTGAGATAGAAAAACTACACAATCTTGAATACCTTCAATGTATGACAAATCCTCAACTTTGGAAGCAACACCAAGATGACCTTGAAAGCCGAGAAGAGATAATGAGATTAGTAAAACAAATTATCGACCAGAAGTACCCGTATATACCGCAAATAGAGGATGAACCATCTTGGGACAACTTCAAGGATCAATCTGATCTCAGGTTTGAGGCACAAAATGGTTGTGGATTCGCAACCCAGATGTAGTACAATGGGTTGGATATTGAAGAAGGTTGGGAAACTCCAAATGTAGGAAAACATAATGTTGAGCCCACTCTAGACCATGAATCACTAGGCTTAGAATCCCAAAACTCCTGCAATAATGAGAGTAGAACCGAACCTCTCAAGGGTGTAAATTTTGCCCCTTATTCTGATAAGGTGACCCTTGAAGGTTATTCAGACCTAGATTCTAGTGATTCAACCCACATCCTAAGCCCAAAATCTAGATCTGAAACCTATTGGGAAGATTTCAAGGCCCCATATGAGGAAGATCAATCTTTCAATGGAGAATGAGTTTGGGCCTCTATTTGATGAATATCCCTCTCGAACATCCTAAGAGGAACTAATCAATTTTTCGGAAGTCATTCCAATTTACGATACAGAAATTGAGGAGTTGGACGAGTGGGGTTTCAATTGGGTCTGCCCTACCAGCTCAGAACCTGAGCCTCTACTAGATAAGGATACCTTTTTAAGCTCAGAATTAACATCTAGGCTAGACCCCAGTCAGGCTACTGAATCTACAACCTATGATTTATTCTATGGTGGAACTCATGATCTTGAATCTCATTCAGATTTTGACTTTCGCAAACTCTTCGGCAGTTTCAAATCTGACCATAACATCGGAGAAAATCTACTTCCTGATTATAACAAGCCAATTCTCATTGAAGCCACCTCCTCCACATATACAAAACCAATCAAAACCCGTTCTCTACCCCGAACCGCAACCGGACTCAATTTCTACTCGGATTTACCTCTTACTGAGGTGTTTGCAGATGATTCAACTCCATATCTATAAAAGGTATCGGGTATTGATCAGACCGAAAAACAGGAGCCATCATCCTTTGATCACCCTTGTAGGGCTTCCACACCATGCACTGATTATTTTTCGGAACCCTACTCTGACCAGGCTGATTTGACTCCGCCTAAACCCGAGTTTTCACTTCTAGATCCATCCAAGCCACATTGCATATGGTTGGTTCCGCATCAGCTGATCTACATCTATCAACCCACTAGACTTATTGGGTTTGGGTTGCATCATCAGCCCACTGATCTTAACAAGCACCTGGTTGGACCAACTAGGCTCTTAATCAAGGTGCTTGTTTTACAAAATTTTGCTGATTTGACCACTCCCTCTCCACCCCATGTTTCGCTCGGCTGAAGGCATTGAGTTTAGCACTTAACGAGAGGCAACCCATCATTCCAAAAAAATAGAGACCCGTCTGATTATCTGTAGGTGCTTCACGTCCATTGCACCATGAGTTCAGCCTTAGACAGTTGATCCCACCTCTTGTATACATACCAGAGCTTGAAATCATCCGCATCAGTCATTTCCGACCCATTCACCCACCCGATGTATCTTGTTCTAAGTCCCTGACCTCAACACTTTTTCACACCCTCCATTTACAATGAGGACATTGTAAAACTTAGGCACGGGAGGGTGATAAAGTGCATACATACAGAACCAAGAAAAAGTCAGAAGGATTCTCACAAAAAAATTCACATATGACAAAAACACAAAAAATTGAAAAATTATGAAAAAGAATTAAAAAATTGAAGGGAAGAAATTTTGTGAGCCACATAATTATAAGGAGGAGAAAAAGAGCAAAAATGACAAAAAGGAGCATAAAATGAAAAAGAAAAAGAAATAGTCATTAGTAAGAGATTAAGGAATTAACTGAAGTTCTAGACCACATCAAGGAAAAATAAAAATGAAAAGAAAAGTGCTAAGGAGACATAACAAGAGATTAGCAGGAACGCTGGTCTTAGGCCTTTTGGGCAAGGTTCTTTGGCTTAAAAATTCACGTATCCGCTAAAATCTGGATAATCCTCAAGAGGTCAAGGAAAATGCAAACCTTAAGTATTTGGTCTAAGGCTTAAGAAGTATTCAACCTCGTTAACTGACCTTCAGTTTGCAGGATTCGGTAACCTAAGCACCCCAATCCACACACAATCTGGTTCAGTACGCATAAATATCAAAATCACGTAAAAAGCATTTCAATGTTCTGAAAAAGTCACCTAGATTAGGAGCGACCGATTAACACAAGTTGATTTGGATGAGTTCCCGATGCGGAGAGGCGAGAAATTCCCCTCGAAGATGCATAACAACATATCATCTCCTTGGTGCTTGTCTCTTAAGATATTTAAATATCCTACTGGGGGCATGTAAGCACTCTACTGGAATAGATATCGTGGGTGGCATTATCACGAAATGTCAATCGCCAGGGTCTGAATTCAGCCACGGAATGCCATAGGCAGGATTATCTTAAAATCTCGAAAGCCAGGGTTTTGGGCGTTGCCATGGGCGATGCTATCTTGAAGCATCGATTTCCAAGGACCTGTGAGGATTGATGATGGGGACGAGGAATTCGATCTAGATCGTGTTGAGAAGCCAATCTAAAGATAGAAATAAAATAGAAAAGAGAGAGAAAACTCTTCAAACAAATAAATCTTCTGTCTCCCTCCTACAAAAACAAACTACAAACTGAACCTAGGCTAAAAATGTCTCAAGCACAG
Source organism: Thalassia testudinum (assembly GCA_037157565.1). Classification (NCBI taxonomy): domain Eukaryota; kingdom Viridiplantae; phylum Streptophyta; class Magnoliopsida; order Alismatales; family Hydrocharitaceae; genus Thalassia; species Thalassia testudinum. The sequence continues at coordinate 34,514,018 of JAZHRO010000003.1, forward strand.
GTGCTTTAACCGCAGAGTCCAACAAACCCTAGGGTAGTTTCTACGGGCCTTAAAAACCTTTGAGGAGGACTGAGGCTAAAGCGGGTCAGGTCTGAATTTTGGTTGATACTTGAGTACCTCTAGGCCTATTATCGGCATTCTGACCTAATCACAAAAGAAAAAGAAAAGCACTTATCATAACTGATGACAGACACTTAGGGTCTAGAATAGAAGTTAAAACCTTGAAATTTTGCTAAGGGACTAGCAAAAGCTAGGCATGGGGGTATGATGAGAGCCCCATCATGAGCCATAACTAGCTCCTTTTGATCTAAGAAAAAGAATAAAAGCTCCTACATAACTTAGAAGAAGGCTTAATTGAAGGAATAAGTGTTCTGCGAAGAAAATATGAAATAATGGGTAAAACTGCAATTTTACCATTGCAATACATAAACAGGATTTCTCATAGACAAAACATACGTCAAATGTTCTGAATAAGATAAAAAGTGGGTTGATTCAATCAGAAATGGGTTCATGTGCAATCTAGGAATTAAATGACATCTGGTAATCGTAAAACAGACCTGCTTAATTCAACAAGGTTCCGATCAGGATAAAAATCAATTAAACCCTCTAAAATTCATGAAAAAATATCCCCTAGGGTTGAGAACATTCAATTTGGCCTTTAGAACCTAGTTTGACCTAGATTAGGGTCTTAGCTCATCAATCGACCTAATTTGGGTTTTTGTGCAAAATGTCCAGTCAAACGTAGTCAAACATAAAATACAACTTCACCATTGGATTCCTTAGGTCCAAATTAGGTTTGTACCAAAATTTGGACCTAAGAGGACATCATCTTGACCTACTTTGCAAATTAGTACACCTAATTACATTTCGATCCCTTTCTTTTGAAAGCCATTGCATAAACCCCCTAACTTCCTCACCACTCTTAGAAGCAGGTCCCTCCACCATTATTGAGGAGAAATCCTACTCCGACGAGGAATAGAGAGGGAATACTCTCTGATTCCTCGGAGATCTCCTCCCAGATTTGGAAGGGAGATTCTCTGAGGAATTCCCTTCCATCTGAACTCAATCCTGATCCCTGATTTGCACCCAATCTCTCGTGCAAACGCACAAGAGATTTGGGTACCTAATAGACTTCCATCTTTGACGAGGATTCCCGTGCTTGGAAGCTTGGCTTCCAAGCACAGGAGTCCCTGCCAGTGCTTATAAATTGACCCCTAACTCCGGCCGCACCTCCTCAACTCAACTTGGTCGGAATTCCACCTCAAATTCTTCTTCTTCTCCTCCAGCCAAGGGGTCTAGCGAGCTCCAACGAGCCCCCTTCCTCTTCCTCATCGCTCTGTCACAATACCAGTGGCAGAGCTGTCCTCATCCTCCTCCGCGTCACGCAGCACCCGCACGTCGGTCGGGCTCGGATAGGTTGTGTTAATATGGTGAAATTATCATTTAACTGAGTAAAGTGGTTAAGCTAAATCGAGACTAACCATCTTTCTTACAAAATTTTTAACCTGGCCTACTTAATTTTATCTTGGTCACTTTTAGGCCTAAGGTCGAACTCAGGGAGGCTGTAATTAGAGGTAAGTTTCTACGCCTTTCCTACAACAAATCTCTTCCGTGCGTTTATTATGCTTTAGGTTCTTTTCCATTTAAGATTTTTTCTTGCTGATAATTTTGTCCTTGAGATACACCCTCAAAATCAGGTCCTTGGGTTTGAGCCAAATTATTCTTGGTTTTGAGCGAAATTAGGGTCCCAGAAATTGGTCTTGCTATTCGCAAGACCGAGTACCTGCAAGACAAGGATTATCTTTTCTCTTTTACTATTTTTTTAACTTTTTAATAGTAGGAAACAAAAGTGAAATAAAGGTTGCTTGTAAAGAAATATATATAGTAAATATATATAGATATATATATTATATATATAGGGGTGGGGGTGGAGGTGGAAATGGTATGTAGCACAATGTCGAGTTGATCGACGTCTAGGAAGGCACAACCAACAGGACGAAGTGCCACGTGGAGTGTAGGATGGATGTGTGGAAGTGCGTGCGGAGGCGCTTTCCCTAAATGGGTACCTGAGAATATCAGCAACTGGTGCAAATATTCCCGCGATATAACGCGTGGTAGGGGATATGAATGTAAATATACATATATATGTATATGTAAATATATTTATATTTATATGTATATATATATAGATAGTGTTGTAATTATATAGATGTATATGTAGCTATATATATACATATATATATATATTTATAACTAGGTATTTAACTATATAGATATAGGTATATATATATATAGTAATATATGTATTTTGGTATATATATGTATATATGTATATAGATATATTTGTATAAATATCTATGTATATAGATATATATATAGATATAGATATATGTATGTATGTATTTATATCTATAGATATATATGTATATATATATATATATGTATGTATATATGTATAAATATATATATATATATACAAAAATATATATATATATAGTTATGTATGTATGTATGTATACTTATATATAGTTGTATAGATATATATATATATGTATATATATGTAAAAGATATATATGTATATGTATATAAATATATATACAGGTGTGTACAAGTGAGTGTGTGTGTACGAGTGTGGTGTGTGTGTATGAGTGAGGGCGTCCGCTGGAGTGTGCGGAAGTGGGAGTGTGAGTTAAGACGTCCGGCAGCCACAGGCGTTTTCTGATGGTGCGGATGCACACAGCCATGCACAGGCGCAGGCGTGCAAGGGTGCGCAAACACGCTGGATGGAGCAGGCGTGAGGGAGAGCGCAACGCAGCGCTCGGCGTAGCACAGCGCATCGGGCTACGGGCTGGAGCGGGAGTGGGGCAGACGGGTGCAGGCGTTGGAGCAGATGCGGGCGAGCACGAGTGTACGTGGGCGCAGGCGTACGCTACGGGCTAGAGGTGGTAGCGGCATGGAGAGAGAGCGCGCGGTGAACGGATAAGTGAGAAACATTCCGGTCACCGCACTGAAGCTACAGTACCGTGCAGAAATGCGTGAACAGTAGCTACAGTGCCCGCGCTACTTGGACAACCGGCTGCGATCGGTTCTGCGTGTGCGGGCGTGCTGGAGCGAGCCTGCATGCACTGATGGAGCTGGCACCGACTGCTGGCGTGCGCGTGGGGCCTCACACGCTACGTGGAGGCTGCTGGTGCTTTGCTGCTGTTGCTGCTAAGCTTCAGAGCTTGGAGCCTCGGTAATGGCAAGAAGGGCAGTGCGATGGAAACAGAGAGTGGAATCCACCACGCCCACTAGCTCTTGGATGAGCTGGGCGATGGTGGGACTCACAGTGGTGGTCCTGGGACCACTGTGAGCCTGCTCCTGCTCGCAGCGTATCTCTTCAGTAGGAAGAAGTGCTGCGTATGGAGTGGTGAGAAGGGGGAAGATGGCCTGGAAAAAGGATCTGCGGGTGTGTTTGGACCAGGCTTCCTTCGCAAGGAAGAGGGCTAGGCTTCTTAAAGGATGGTGAGGCTTGCACGGCCATGCCCTGGGCTGCATGACCAGCCATGCGGCCAGCAAAGAATGGTGTTGGCAGAGAATGGTGAGAAGAAGAAATAGCCCATGCCCTGAGCCGTGCGGAGAAGAAGATTTCAAAACAAATAAAGAAATAATGAAGGTTAAAATTGCGATGCAACCCTTAATGGATACGTTAATTACAAGGCCAATTATTCACTTTCCACCCCTCTCAAATAAATGCATGCATGTGTCAATTTTTACAAATGCAACTATGGCGACCTAATATGCAATGGCAGTGCAAGGAAATAATACCAGATGGCATATTTATTGGTGTATTTTTGTTGTGCAATCATACCCCCATGCCTATCTTTTGCTAGTACCTTGCAAAACATTTTGTATTGTACATAGAAATGATCTTAAGCTGAAGATTTTCTTCTGAGGCGACATAGGTGTGTTTATTTGATATTGTGAGAACCAATTGTAGAGAAGACTACTAGTACTTTAAGTCTTACTTGACATAGACCATCTCTTGACTAACCTACACTCTTGATATTTAAACCTTAAGACTGATTTCCAGGACTTAGGAGGTTTTTTATGTACTCGAGAGCTCAAGAGATTACGGCTTCTGCATAGTGAAGGATCAAGACTGACTTGATGAACAATATGACTCAAGCCTAGGGTTTCACGAATCTTTAAGTGCAGGTTGGTCCCAGTTTCTGCTCGTATTTTCGGATTGACTTTGAAAAAGATGACGGAAAACTCAACTCCCATTTTATAACATTTGTGGCTCAAAGAATATATGGTAGACACAGGGTATTTGTAACTTTGCCCTGAAACATTTTTGAGGGAGATGAATTTACAGACATTTGCGAGATATACCGACATATTTGCACAGTTTTTTTTTTTTTTGGAGCAAGTGTCAGTATATCTCTTACAACTTTATTTGGAGGAGGACACTTTTCCTTAGGTGGGGGAGTTCCTTTTTGGTGGAAAGGGTTTCTTCTAGACACAAGACTAAAGCTTGGGATAAAAAGTCTACCTACGTGCACAAGTAAGGACTCCACCTTCCCTAATGAACACTAGGGTTGGATCTTATGTTCACCTGGTCTTTCTTGATATGTGTAGTGTGAACCAAGATTACTTAGGCTCTCAAGTAGAAGAAAACCAACGGATCCTGTAATTATGTGTCGGGTATAAGAATATGTCCTTAGTTAGGAGAGATTCCGATCTATCTTGTCAATGCTCAAGTGAATTAAGTCGAGCCTGAGAGAATCAAGCTTCTGTGGCCTGGAAAGTCATCAAAACAGTGGTTGAATATCCATAAACACTTATTGTATTTTCGTTTCAACCTTCAGATCATTTCTAAACACCATTTTTTTTTTCTTTTTTGCTATGTACATATTTATAGACGATGGAAGCTACATGATACCAAATAATACCCGGATCCTATGGATGCCTATCCACCCCCCCATGCCAAATGATGCTATGTTCTCATATGCATGCAGGGAAGGGTAGAGGAAGGACTAAAGATCAGGTAATGAGAGCTGAGGTGTAGGGTATTTAGCAGGGTGGTAGGGTGGGTGGATGGTGGGTGGTGAAGTGAAAAGGAGCGAAGTGAAGTGTATGTGACAGTGGCGGAGTGTTGCTGGGGTGTCTCCCAACGAGCACTGAGTTTATTGTCCCCAGCTGGACTCAGAATGAGGCACAACATTAGGTACCCTCTAGCAGGGCAATAGTTTCTCCAACGGGGGTAGGTTCATGAGTAAGATAAGGTTTTAAACGCTGCCCATTGACCATAAATGTATGCCCAGATTTAGGATCTTCAATTTCAACGGCCCTGTTGGGAAATGGTCTCGAGACTAGGAAAGGACCAGTCCATTTGGACTTTAATTTCCCTGGAAAGAATTTGAGCCGGGCATTGTAAAGCCAAACTTGCTGAGATAGCTCAAATTCCTTCTGCCGAATGCGACTATCGTGAAAAGCCTTAGTACGTTGCTTGAAAGTAAAGGCAGAATCATAGGCTTCATGACGGAGCTCTTTCAGCTCTTGTAGTTGGAGTTTCCTTTCTTGACCACATAGGTCTAGGTCGAGGTTACATTGGCGAACCACCCAATAAGCGCAGTGCTCCAGCTCCATGGGCAAATGACAAGGCTTCCCGTAAATGATTCAATAAGGAGACAAACCAAGGGGAGCCTTGAAGGCGGCCCGATACGCCCACAGTGCGTCAATCAGCTTATCGGACCAATCCTTACGGTTAGGTCGAACCGTTTTCTGGAGAATTCACTTGATTTGCCGGTTCGACACCTCTGCCTGGCCATTCGTCTAAGGATGATACAGAGATGCGATACGATGGTGGATTCCATATTTCCTCAGAAGTGCCCGAAAAGAAGCATGGGTAAAGTGGCTTCCTCCATCCGAGATAATGGCTCGAGAGATCCCAAAGCGAGCAAAAATGTGGTCTTTGACGAATCGAGTGGATACGACATGGTTAGCATGACACGTGGGAATAGCCTCGATCCATTTCGAAACATAATCAACAGCCACGAGGATATATTCGAAGCCATTGGAGGGAGGAAAGGGACCCATGAAATCGATTGCCCAAATGTCGAAGATTTTCGCAGCTAGGATGTGTTGCAAGGGCATCATGTCACGACGTGACATTGACCCTAACGACTGGCACCTTGTGCAATGTTTGGCATAATTGTGTGCATCCTGGTGAAGGGAGGGCCAAAAGAACCCGCACTGTAACACCTTGGCTGTAGTTTTCCTCCCAGAGAAATGGCCTCCGCAGGCTTGATCGTGGCAGAAGGATAGCACACTAGGGAATTTGCTGTTAGGAATACAGCGACGAGGGATCTGATCAGCACCTATTCAAAAAGGAAGTGGATTATCCCAGAAATAATACTTTGCTTCTACCATGAGACGCTCGCCCTGGTTTTTAGGCCAGCCACGTGGAAGGGAACCAGAAGCAAGGTAATTGGCAATGTCGGCATACCAGGGTCCACTTGCCACATAAATTGCCAATAGGTTCTCATCGGGAAAAATCTCATTGATCGCCAGGGTAAGTCCAATGTGGTTAGGGTCTAGTGTTGAGAGATGATCGGCCACAACATTCTGGGCTCTGGCCTTATTGCAGATCTCAATGTCAAATTCTTGAAGCAGAAGGATCCAACGAATCAATCTAGGCTTGGCATCCTTCTTGTGCATAAGATGATGAATGGCTGCGTAATCAGTGAAAACAATAACTTGTGAGCCCATAAGGTAAGAGAGGAATTTCTCCAGCCCAAAGACGATTGTCAGTAGTTCTTTCTCAGTGGTTGTATAATTACGTTGGGCCTCGTCCAACATCTTACTGGCGTAGTATACCACGAAGGGGTGTCTATCGCATCTTTGTCCTAGGATGTCTCGGACTGCAAGGTCGGGAGCGTCACACATGAGTTCAAAGTCGAGGGACCAATCAGGTGGCTGGAGAACAGGGGCCTTGGTGACAGCATCACGCAGCTCCGTGATGCTGTCACCAAGGCCCTTGTTCTCTAGCAACCTGATTGCCTGAATGCTCATATGCAGTCGGGGCCCATATCAAAGGGTACGTCGGTTGATAGGAGATGAGTTAAAGGTTGAGAAATCTTGGAGAGGTCTTTGATGAATCTCCTATAGAAACCAACGTGTCCCAGGAAGGAGCGGATTTGTTTGATAGAGCCCGACACAGGTAAATCAGCAATTACATCAAGCCTAGCTATGTCAACCTCGATACCCCTATCGGAGATGATATGCCCGAGAATAATTTCCTTGTGTAACATAAAATGACTTTTTTCTCAGGAAAGCACGAGGTTCACATCAATACATCTCCTAAGAATACAGGTTAGGTTGGCAAGACAGTCATCAAAAGAGGGTCCAAAGACCGAAAAGTCATCCATGAAAACCTCGAGAAAGTCACCCACCATGTCTTGGAATATCGCCAGCATACATCTCTGGAAAGTTGCTGGCACGTTACAAAGTCCGAACATCATCCTTCTAAATGCAAAGGTGCCAAAGGGGTAGGTACAAGTGGTTTTCTCTTGGTCTCGGGGGTCAATTGCCACTTGGTTATATCCTGAGAATCCATCTAGCAAACAGAAAATTTTATTTCCCGCTAACCGCTCCAGGATTTGGTCAATGAAAGGCAGCGAAAATTGATCTTTCTTAGTTGCAGCATTTAGTTTCCTATATTCTACACACACTCTCCAAGATGTAGGAGTGCGTGTAGGGATGGATTCACCCCTGTCATTGACATGGAGGGTGAGTCCCGCCTTTTTGGGCACGACGTGAATCGGACTCACCTAGGGGCTATCGCTGATTGGGTAGATTATACTCGCATCCAAGCACTTAATAATTTCCTTTCTAACGACTTCCCGCATGTTAGGGTTGAGACGTCACTGCATCTCATGGGAAGGTCGAGCCTCCTCCTCCGTATATATACGGTGAGTGCAGTAGGAGGGGCTAATGCCCATTAAGTCTGATAAAGACCATCCAATGGCAGCCTTGTGTTCCATAAGGACCTTTGTTAAGTTTGCACTCTTGTTCCCTCGTCAATTTTGAACTGATGATTACGGGGAGCATTTCATTTGGTCCCAAGAAAACATACTTAAGCGTATCAGGCAACTCTTGCAACTTGGGAGTGGACGGTGAAAGATCTGGCATTTCTTGGGACGAGAGTGTCCCAAACGGATCAGAAGAAAATAATTCAGGAGGAAGAGGGGCATCTTGGATAGATGGATCCAAAAAGGGATAGCCCCAGTGAGTGGTATGTGGGCTCAAGGTCCCAGTGTGGGGTTGCAGTTCTGCCTGATTTAGTAGGAAAGAAAGGGCAATCTAGTCTTCAAGAGTGTGGACTGGCGGTGAGTAGCCCCAATATGACTCAGACCACGAGGTATGGGAAGCGGAGGAAACCCCGTCAGAAGTCTGGTCAAGAGAAGTTATAGGAATAGGGAGGGATGGGGAAACGTCACAATATGTGTCGATCAAGCAATCGTCAGTGTTTTAAGGCAATCCACAGCAGTCAGAATAGGTCCCAATTAGTTCGATACACGCGCTGATGGCCATGTCCTCGTCAGACGTGTCATCCTCAATGTAATGGAAATCAAAGTTCTTGGCTACCTTGAAGATGTTAAGCTTGAGCTTCTCAAATCCAACGGCAATCTCAATACAACCCAACTCGCAGTCAATATGGGCACAGGCTGTGGCCAAGAAAGGTCGGCTAAGGATGATCAGACAATCAGAAAGTGATCTAGGAACTTCCATATCCAAAACAAGAAAGTGAACAGGAAAATAGAGACTACTGACCCTGACCACCACGTCTTCCACCACAGCCTTTGGAATTTTGACAGAACAATCTGCCAACTGTAACATGACAGGGGTGGGTTTCAGATTTATTAAGGCAAATTTTTCGAGCATGATGGTTGGTATAAGATTGATGGAAGATCCCAGATCAAGCAGGGCACGGTTAAAGTTGCAACCTTGGATGCTACAGGAAATAAGCGGTGTGCCCGGATCTTTCTGCTTCAGTGGTAGATTTGACAGTATAGCATAACTCACATGAGGCGAGAGAACAACCAGACACTTTGTTTTCTTTCACTATCGCCTGAGTGTTGTGTAGTCTTTGAAAAATCTGGCCACAGTAGGTATGTGGTCGATAGCCTCTAGCAAGGGTACCTTGATTTCAACATCCATGAATAAATTACGCAAGTTATCAAAGGCCTGCGTATCCTTTTCCTTGCCTTTTGGCTCCCTCAGTAGAGCCTCAGGGAATGGGACTGATTCTGGCACCAATTTCGGTGTATCGTCCTCTCGCAAATGTGGTGTGCATCCCGAATGAGAAGGCGATGAAGAAGATGGGCCAGGATCAGGTCAAGGCAGATTGATGGTCTACTTACTGCTCCTCGTATTAATCGCATTGGACGTCGTGTATGGTCGGACCCAGATAGGTCGTTAATATGGTGATTTTATCGTTGAAATGTGCATACTAGTTAACCTAAATCGGACCTAACCATCTCTTTACAAAATTTTTTTTTTTTACCTGGCTTACTTGATTTTATCTTGTCACTTTTAGGCTTAGGGTCGAACTCAGGGAAGTGGGGTATAAGTCAAGTTTCTACGCCTTTCCTACAACGAGTCTCTTCCATTCGTTTATTATTTTTTTGGTGTTTTTCATATTTAGATTTTTTTCTGGTAATCTTTGTCCTTTAGGCACAACCTCAAAATTATGTTCTTGGCTTTGAGCCAAAACAAGGTTCCAAAATGAATCTTGCTATTCGCAAGATGGGGTACCTGCAAGTCAAAGATTATCTTTTCTCTTTTGTATATATTTTTTTTATCTTTTTACTAACAGGAAAGCGAAACAGAAATAAAGTAAATACAGTATATATATATGTATATATTATGTATATAAAGGGGTGGGGGTGGAGGCAGGATGGAGTGTAGCACGATGTCGAGTCAGTCGTCATCTAGAAAGATGCAACTAATAGGACTAGGTGCCACATGGAGTGTGGGATGGATGGTGGATGATGTATGTAACCACGCTTTTTGTACGCGTGTATCAGGGAATATCAGCAACTGGTGCAGATATTCCCGTGATACAGCGTTTGGTAAATAAGGTGAAAAAAAATATATATATATGTATTTATGTAAATATGTCTATATATATATTGTTATAAATATATAGGTATATATATATAGGTAGATATATATGTATATATAAGTGTATTTATATATATATGTATGTATATATAGTTATAAATATGTATATGTATAGATGTAAGTATATATATATATATACGTACATGCATAGTAGTATATATATATAAGTATATAGATATATTTATATATATGTATATAAGTATACTAATACTACTATATATATAGATGTAAGTATAGTATGTATGTATACTAATACATAAGTATATAGGTAGTACTATATGTATAAATATAAGTATATATATATATAAATAGATATATATATGTATATATATATATGTATATCAATATATGTATATATATATTACTATATATAAGTATACGTATATATATATATGTTTATAATAGTGTTTATGTGTGTGTGGGTGTGTGTAAGTGTTGGTGTAGGTGTGTGTGCGCGTCGGTGTAAGGAGAGAGTGAGTGTTGTGAGAGAGAGAGAGAGAGCTGGAAAGAGAGGGCAGGAGAGGAGAGAAGGGAGCAGAGCTGCACTGTTGGAGAGAGATAAGGCATCTACATGTGAAGGCCGTCGTCTGATGGTCTTCAACGCGTGGGCGCGTGTTCGCGCAGAGGAGAGCACTGATAGCGATTTCACGCGGTTTGTTAAAATACGTCGTTGTAACACGTAAAATCGATCAACTCTTAAATTTATAATCCTAGATAGGGAAGTATCTAGGGTCGTCCAAGGAGGCAATATGGTTGCAAAATTGATTCTCTTGCTTGGAATAAATCTCAACTTTCTTTCTTTTGGTAATTTTCAATATACCATTTTTTTTATTTTTGAACTAAGGCAACATGCGAACTGATGGCGAGAAAAGTGTTTACACTTCCAATTAAGTAAACAACTCTAAAGTAGCAAGTAGAGCCTCTCCCTAAGCTCACTCTAGGCAAGTGGAAACCTAGAATAATTAGGGAGAGGAAGTGAAGAATGCTGAAAATAAGCAAATAGAAATGCAAACAAGATATGCGAAGAAGGCAACTAGATAATTGATAAAGTGTTTAACAAAAATGCCTAGTAGAGGAATGCTTCTACTACTAGATAATTGAAGTAAAAGAAAACACAAATCCTCTAAATAGATGGTGAAGAAGAGGGCTTATTGCTCCAAGGTTGGTGGCTCCCAAGCTTGAAAAGAATCCTTCAACTCCTTCCTTGCAGAACTCCGCCAAGGTGATGACCTCCAGGGCAAGCCCTAAGGGGGCGTGCCCTAAGTTTCTCTCCAAGGGTGGATGTCCACCGTAAGCTTTTCTTTTGCCTGGCCATCCTCCTTGAAGTGGAAGAGTCCTCCTCCTTGGCGTGGCTCAAGTTGAAGAGAGTGGGGAGAAGAAGGCACCAAAGGGACTGGTGATGTGCCCCTTTAATCTCCTTCTCTACTCCTTCTTCTTGGCCGTAGGTATAGGTGGTTTAGGTAGAAAAATATACTAAGGGAGGATGGGAATTATGTGGTGGTAGGGTAGGGTATTTATAGGATGGGAAGGGGGGGTGGTTATGGTGTTTTTGGAGGGAAATGAAGGGGTGCTTGGTTATTTTTGGAGGGAAAAATGGGAGGGAAATGAAGAGGTGCCTTGGTTTTCCCTCCAAAAATAACTTCTAGAAGGCAATTTTGGAGGGAAAAAATGGAGGGTGGAGATGGGCTTTGATGGTGGATGTAGGGTGGTGATGGAAGGGATAGTTGGCACCAAAATAAAGTAGGAGTAGGTGGTCTTTTTGCTGGAGCTTAGGTAGTAGGGTAATAGGTTTTGGTGCCATGGAGGTGGACTAGCTAAGTTAAGCAGCTTAGCTAGCTTAGCTAGTAGGGAGTAGAGTTGGAGGCATTTGGAGCTAGGGTTTTCAGGGAGAAGAGCTGAGGAGGAGAAGTCTGGAGCTGGAGCTAGAGCTGGCTGCTGCTGAAGAGGCTGGCATGGGCCTACTCTAGCTGGCTTAGCTTGCTAGTTCTTTGCTAATTGCTAAGCCAAGCTAAAGTGAGCTAGCTTCTACCAAAATGAGCTGAGGTGAGCTAGGTCTGGTGCTCCCGGGGAGAATCAAGCTGGTTGAGGCAGCTAAGGTAGCTTAGCTCAACTGAGTTGAGCTAGGCTGAGTCCGCGGGAGCTGGACTTGAGCTTCCTGAGCTGAGATGAATTCTTCTTCAGCTGGCTGGAGTTGAGTGGAGCTGGATGTAGCTGGATCTGAGCTGGGGTGAACTCCTGTCAACTCAGCTAAGCTAGCTAGAGCTCCCTATGGACTAGTAGGAGCTGAGATGAGTTAGACTCAGCTAAGTTGAGCTGGATCTGAGCTGACTTGAGCTAGGGTGAGCTAAGATGAACTCTCTTGAGCTGTCATTCAGCTGAGATTAGCTAAATGGAGCTGGGATGAGCTAACCCTAGTTCAAGTAAGCTAGGTTCCAGCTGTAGTGAGCTGGATCAAGCTAAGTTCCAGCTAGTCTGGGCTTCTCCTTCACCATTTGCCTTCTTGAGTGCTAGGGTTTTAGGGATCTGTGTATCTATACATCCCTAACACTCACAAAAACACATTAAAAGACAACAAAAAATGCAATGCATGCCTAACCTAATTTATGCCTAAATGCAGCCCAAAAACCCATTTACGGAGTAAAATCCTAAGAACTAGGTCCGTTTTAATGCATAAGGATGATGATAAACTGGCATTTATCACACCCCCATGCTTATCTTTTGCTAGTCTCTTAGCAAAACTTTAATTTTTTGGAAAACTGAATTTTTGGGAAATCTAATTTTTTTGACTTTTCAGGAGAAAAAGAGATTAAGGGGCCTTGGTAGATTAAAACACAGGAGGTACGGGATTTGTTGAAGAAAAACATCAGGGTTTATTTTTGGATCCAACCATTAGACAGAACGGGATCAATATATCCTCCAGAAAATTCACAAATTAACCCCTCGTTAATTTAGATGACTTGAAATGTTTGTTTTGAGGATTTTTCTGGCTCATGAATCTAATTCGAAACTTGCAAAATCCTTTAAAACCTTGTGTCTGTGCTTGTGAAAAGCCAACATTTATAAGGATGTGTTATTATTATTATTATTATTTTTCTCCCCCATGCTTATTTTTAGCTTAGTCTTACAATAGATGTGTCGGGATCATCATTCCCGTTACCATTCCTCGAGGGGGCTCTGGCGCCAGTACTTCGGGATAGCACTGTCCATGACACCACCCAGGAGCTCACAACCCCAAAACACGATGCGGTGAAAAGGGGCGCTCCAAGCAAACTCAAGCTCTTGCTCCGACACTATAGGTAGAGCACCGTCCAAGATACTTGAGTTGCTAAAATGCGCTTTAATGCTCCGTCTAAAGATATGAAATATAGATATAGAGCAGCGCCGAGGCGGTAACATGTTGACATCACGTCCTCAAAGGAGGTATTTTCCTTCTTCTCGACGGTGGGAACTCAAACCATTGATCTACTTCAGACTTTTACTAAATCCAAACAAGGGAGTTTTCAAAATTTTTAATTGTTTTTAAGTGTTGGCTTGTGTGTGAAAATAGACACAAGAAGTTTCTCAAGATACGCAAGTTTTTTGAATCAGAAACTAAGTCAAATACTTTCTGTATTACAAAATAGGATCAAGTCACCTGAACTATCATGAGTTCAGGTGGAATTTTAGAAAAGGATATTTGATCTAGTCTAAAATAGACCCTGGAATTCTAATGATCAGATCCATATCCTTATCCCTAGTTTGTTAAAGATTAAATCCCATTGTACCAAAAGTGAATTTTTCGACCTTAATCCTGATTTCAAAATTTTTCCTCAAAAAGTTTTCAACATTTTATTTTTTCGAGTATGCAAGCAGGAAATAAATTAAAGAAAATTACATGTTTTTAGGTTTTGAACATCCTAAATCGATCGTAAAAATTTAAAAAACACCCCCCCATGCTTAAGATATGCCATGTCCTCATGCATTAGGAGGGAAAAGGGATCACCTTAGTGAAGAACGGCCGGGTTTAGGATGAAAAAAACCTGGAAAAAAGAAGAAAAAAGGAAAGCAAGAAAAAATGATGGGTTACCTCCCATCCAGTGCTATCTTTTACGCCATTCAGCCGGGCGTGAAGGTATGCACAGAAGACGGAAAATCATGTAAATAGTTAGACACTTGAATGTCTTTAATAAAAGTGTCTTCCTCAAGATCCCTTAAAAGATGAGTGGTAAAGATAAAGGGATCAAAATAAAATAGAGAAATGGAAAAAGGACCCAGGTCTGGCCATGGTTTGAATTGATGATGAAAGCCAAACTCAAGTGGATTAGGTGGTAGGTCTAATAGAAAATGGAGGGGAAAGGAGTTAGTGAGATGCAGGATGGGTGAAGTTAGTGTGGATATTTTTGGTGAAAAAATAGGAAGATGAAAAGGGGAAAAGTCAAACCCTAGTTGATCTGGAAAGTCTTGGACCACATAATTATCCTTAGAATAAGAATCAATAAAATCTAGACCAATAGTGGTCAAAGGTGGATGAGATTTGATCAACATAGACTTCTCAAATACTGCTTTCATTTTATTATCAGTGTCCTCAAAAATTTTGTGATCAATGGACCTCTTGGAAGCTTGAAATAAATCTAATGAGAAGGTCTGGTTATTGCAACTTAAATTCATTTTCCCAGAATGAGAATTGATATTAGCTGTTGCTATAGTCAGAAAAGGTCTTCCAATGATGGCATTAACGAGAGCCTTAGGTACCTCTATGTCAAGGACCAGAAAATTTACCGGAAATAGACAATTCTGGACCTTGATGATACTATCCTCAACAACTCCCCACGGTTGAATGGTAGATCGGTCTTCCAATTGAAATTGAACCTTAGTAGGTTTTAAATCACTGAATTGAAATTCCTCAAATAAGACTGGGGGGATGAGATTACTAGAGGTACCTAAGTTGAGAGTGGTGCAAAAAAAAATGGTGTCAGTTATGACAACTGAGATGAGTGATGTGCCCTGGTCATTTTTTGTGAAAGGTAGCATGCTCTGAAAAACTAAGCTGGCTGTCTTTGAAAGGACCAACCTTTCTAGATTCTGATCATGCCCTTTTGAAGTAAATCTTTTAGAGGCATGGGGAGAATCTAGGAAGGGAATATTCCTCTCGACTTGCTCAAATAAGTCCAAAGGATTGTGGTTAGAGGACTTTGGTTTTGGATTGTTGGATTGCAGTTTTTGAGAGTGGGAAATAGGGTTTGAATCAGGTGTTTTTGGGATTTCTTTTTCTTCTTCCATATTGAGGTTAGGGGAGTCAATCTGCATTGGTTGAGAATCAGTTTCATCATTTGAATGTGAAGGCCTTAAATCCATGGTGGTGTCCTCACTCCTCAAAGTCTCTGCATATGCAGGTTGGTGATCACTAGGAGGAGGTGGGGGGGCCTGATTTTGATAGAAACTGGGTTGGTGCTGCGATATTGGGTTAATAGGAAGTTGAACCATGTTGTTCTGATGTTGGTATCCACCCGGGTGTTGGTTCCTGGGATTAATAAAGTTTGGTGTGGGTTGGGAAGGTGAGTGTCCTGCAGGTCTTTGAGTCGGAATATCCCCAATTTGATCATTGAGATTGTTAATAAGACGGGTTGTTTCCTTTGTTTTTCTTTGTAACTCCTGCAAGGTTTTCATCATCTGGGCATTAATGTCTTCTTCAGATTGCCCAGATTGATAAGTCTGATTTGAACCATACCCTCCAAACGGGTTCTGTTGTTGGTGTGGAACCAGATTAGTCCAGAAGTGAGCCGGATAATTCCCCCCATTAGAGGAATTTTTCAATTTCTCCTGGAAAGTAGGGACATTTTGGGTGGGGTGATGATTGGGATAAACATAATTCCCTGTTGAACCATAGAAAGCCTCAGAATAACAATTATACTCAGCATGGGATTTATGCAGATTTTCTCTCTTGCGGGTGTTAAAAGGGGTGAGATGTGGAATGTGTGGAGCTTGGGCAGGTGTGGCAGTATTCCCTTGGTTGGCCAGGTTTGTTAAATCCTTATGCAACTGTTGTTGCTTAACTTGTAGCTGAGCCATGATAGAGTAGAAATTAGGTGGAGGGGCCTGATTAAGAAGCTCCTGGGTGGAAAAATAGGGGAAAGAAAAATTAGCATGAGGGTTAGAAGACCAATTTTTATTTTCCATTTTAAAAGAAGAGGAAGAATGCAGGAAAGTCTTTTTTTTGGGGAGGCAAAATCAAGTGGTCCCTCCAAGTGTGGAGTTTTGGACCGCCGCCCGTGCAAAATGGAAGAAACGGGAGGGGAGAAGAGATGGAGATGAGAGAAAGTGTGCAAATCAAACAAACAAAACTAGACCTAACTTAAATGTGACTCCCTAATAATAACCTAAGACTTGGTCTATATAGGAAATAAGTAGTCAATAGTGAATACCCGTTCTATCAACAAATCTAGCCAAGTTGCTTAAGGGGAGGTTTGGGCCCAAACGTTTCCCAGGGAAAACCCCAGGTGCTTGTACAAACCCGCGCCTAGTCGTTTGACATGGCCCCTCAGCCTGAACACCAGATACAGATGACAGAATTGGTACTAATTAGAGAAAACTTAAGTCCTATATCGCAAGCCTAAATTAATGAAACCTTAGGGGTCAAATTGCTACAAATTTTAGTTAGGGCTAGGATATTATAGTGCACACAGAATGTGGAGGGCGTTAATTGGGTTGTTGCCCTGTTATTTCAATTTTTTTAGTGTGTGTGCAAGAATTGGAAAGTGGCTCCAATCAAGAAGCAAGTTGTCACACAATTTCTTGTATTTTTGTCTTTTAGGATTTGATTTAATTAAATGTGTTTTAGGGTTTTTCTCTTTAAATTTTCAAACAAGTTTGAAACTTCACAATCAAAGGAAAGACAAGTTGTATTGGTGATGGTTAATTTCCTTTAATGTAAGTCTCTAAAAAGAAAGAAAGAAACCCTAAGCCAATTATCCCTAAGACAGAAAATTACTACCAATGAATTGATTTTTAGCTTTCTGAATTAAGTAGTGGTCCAAACAAGTCAAAAAACACTACTACGTTGAATAAAATAAAACAAGGATTCCAGAAAAGATTTTTGCAAGATTTTAGGAATTTTTTGGTAATTTTTCTGAATTTTTAATTGTACTGGTGTCAAAGTCCAGAAATGATACCTGTGGGTATTTTGGACATTTTAGTATTACCACCGACCTCATAAAATTTTTGTGATTTTATATGATGTGTAAAATTTCACAAAGATTCTATCAAGCTAAATTTCACAAAAATTAGATGAGTATAAAAATTCTGAAAATTCGCGGACAGTAGCAAAATAGGAAGATTAGAGGGTGTGACCCCTCTACAGTCCACGAATTTTTAAAAATTAGATACAAATTCAATTATTTTGAAATTTGGAACAGATGTTCCTAACTTAATTAGGAGTCACTATATGGAATTTTATGATTTTAGGAGTCCTGTGGTATTAGGAATCGATTTTTCAAGTCCGGACAGAAATCTGGATCTGAAAAATAGAACACCAATACTTGCAATGGAGTGGTGTTAAAGAAGCATTCAAGCAAACCATGGATTTTATATGGGCACCACTCCACTTAATTAAAGTGTTTAGGGTCCTGAAAGCCAAGTTTAGTGTATTTTGGTAGTTTTTTAGCCTAAATGTGACAAGAAAGGGGAACCAACCTGAATTTCACGGGAAGAAAATGATCTTTGAGCTCTCGCTTCCAGATTCCCGCCTTCCTGTTGTAGTTCCTGCACACACAAAAGAAAGAAAGAGAAGGGGATGAGATCCACTTCAAGCAAGAGAAAATTAATTAATGCAAAGCCGTGCCTCCCCGGCAACGGCGCCAAAAAGTGATAGCGATTTCACGCGGTTTGTTAAAATACGTCGTTGTAACGCGTAAAACCGATCAACTCTTAAATTTATAATCCTAGATAGGGAAGTATCTAGGGTTGCCCAAGGAGGCAATATGGTTGCAAAATTGATTCTCTTGCTTGGAATAAATCACAACTTTCTTTTTTTTTGGTAATTTTCAATATACCATTTTTTTTATTTTTGAACTAAGGCAACATGCGAACTGATGGCGGGAAAAGTGTTTACACTTCCAATTAAGTAAACAACTCTAAAGTAGCAAGTAGAGCCTCTCCCTAAGCTCACTCTAGGCAAGTGGAAACCTAGAATAATTAGGGAGAGGAAGTGAAGAATGCTGAAATAAGCAAATAGAAATGCAAACAAGATATGCGAAGAAGGCAACTAGATAATTGATAAAGTGTTTAACAAAAATGCCTAGTAGAGGAATCCTTCTACTACTAGATAATTGAAGTAAAAGAAAACACAAATCCTCTAAATAGATGGTGAAGAAGAGGGCTTCTTGCTCCAAGGTTGGTGGCTCCCAAGCTTGAAAAGAATCCTTCAACTCCTTCCTTGCAGAACTCCGCCAAGGTGATGACCTCCAAGGCAAGCCCTAAGGGGGCATGCCCTAAGTTTCTCTCCAAGGGTGGACGTCCACCCTAAGCTTTTCTTTTTCCTGGCTGTCCTCCTTGAAGTGGAAGAGTCCTCCTCCTTGGCATGGCTCAAGTTGAAGAGAGTGGGGAGAAGAAGGCACCAAAGGGGCTGGTGATGTGCCCCTTTAATCTCCTTCTCTAGTCCTTCTTCTTGGCCGTAGGTATAGGTGGTTTAGGTAGAAAAATATACTAAGGGAGGATGGGAATTATGTGGTGGTAGGGTAAGGTATTTATAGGATGGGAAGGGGGGGTGGTTATGGTGTTTTTGGAGGGAAATGAAGGGGTGCTTGGTTATTTTTGGAGGGAAAAATGGGAGGGAAATGAAGAGGTTCCTTGGTTTTCCCTCCAAAAATACCTTCTAGAAGGCAATTTTGGAGGGAAAAAATGGAGGGTGGAGATGGGCTTTGATGGTGGATGTAGGGTGGTGATGGAAGGGATAGTTGGCACCAAAAAAAAGTAGGAGTAGGTGGTCTTTTTGCTGGAGCTTAGGTAGTAGGGTAATAGGTTTTGGTGCCATGGAGGTGGACTAGCTAAGTTAAGCAACTTAGCTAGCTTAGCTAGTAGGGAGTAGAGTTGGAGGCATTTGGAGCTAGGGTTTTCAGGGAGAAGAGCTGAGGAGGAGAAGTCTGGAGCTGGAGCTAGAGCTGGCTGCTGCTGAAGAGGCTGGCATGGGGCTACTCTAGCTGGCTTAGCTTGCTAGTTCTTTGCTAGTTGCTAAGCCAAGCTAAAGTGAGCTAGCTTCTACCAAAATGAGCTGAGGTGAGCTAGGTCTGGTGCTCCCGGGGAGAATCAAGCTGGTTGAGGCAGCTAAGGTAGCTTAGCTCAACTGAGTTGAGCTAAGCTGAGTCCCCGGGAGCTGGACTTGAGCTTCCTGAGCTGAGATGAATTCTTCTTCAGCTGGCTGGAGTTGAGTGGAGCTGGATGTAGCTGGATCTGAGCTGGGGTGAACTCCTGTCAACTCAGCTGAGCTAGCTAGAGCTCCCTGTGGACTAGTGGGAGCTGAGATGACTTTGACTCAGCTAAGTTGAGCTGGATCTGAGCTGACTTGAGCTAGGGTGAGCTAAGATGAACTCTCTTGAGCTGTCATTCAGCTGAGATTAGCTAAATGGAGCTGGGATGAGCTAACCCTAGTTCAAGTAAGCTAGGTTCCAGCTGTAGTGAGCTGGATCAAGCTAAGTTCCAGCTAGTCTGGGCTTCTCCTTCACCATTTGCCTTCTTGAGTGCTAGGGTTTTAGGGATCTGTGTATCTGTACATCCCTAACACTCACAAAAACACATTTAAAGACAACAAAAAATGCAATGCATGCCTAACCTAATTTATGCCTAAATGCAGCCCAAAAACCCATTTACGGAGTAAAATCCTAAGAGCTAGGTTCGTTTTAATGCATAAGGATGATGATAAACTGGCATTTATCAAGCACCTGCACTGGCCGGTTGCGAGCGCGGAGGGCTCGGGACAGCGCACTCGGAGAGGGAAGCGAGGTGTCTGCAGGCACGCGCGGATGCTTGTAGAGGCTGGCAGGGAGGCGGGGAGACACTTGGCCGGCCGCTGCGGAGGCGCACAGCAGCCAGTTGCGGGCGCGGAGGGTGTGCAACAGAGTAGAGAAGCGGAAGCAAGGAAGGTCTGCAGGTGCACGCGGAGGGGCTGGGGCGCCTGCAGACGTGCGCGGAAGCTACTGGGGTTGCTGCTGCTGCTGCTGCCACCGCTTAGCTGCTGCTGTTGCTGTTGCTGCCACTTAACTGCTGCTGCTGAGCTGCGAAGCTTGAAGCAGCTCCAATGGCAGGAAGTTGCGGGAACGGAAAAAAAATGAAAGAAGAGCCACCATGCCCACCGTCTCTTTGAAGAGTTGAGCGGTGGTGGTCTCACTGTGGTGGTGTGCACCACAGTGAGCTCCTGCCCACCAGGTTTCTCCTCGGAGGAGGGCCAGCGTATGGAGGGAATGGAGGAGAGGACGGTGGTGGACTGCTGGTGGAGTTTTTTTCTTGCTACAGTGGACAGCCCTCCTTGAAGAGAAGAAGACGTGGCTATTTATACGAAGAGAAGGCATGGTTGCATGCTGCATGCGGCTGCTACAGGGTGAGGGAAGTGCAGGGATGGGCTTGGCAGGGTGAGGGAGGCAATGGCAGCCACAGGGAAGGACAGCTGCAGCAGCGGGAGGCATGCGCGAGGAAGAAAATGCATGCAGCCATAGGGAAAAATAGAAATCAAGTGGAAATAAAAAAAGGGAAGGGAATTTTGTAAAGGTGCACTTAAGGAAAAACGTAATTTGTGAGGTCTTTTATTTCATTCTCTTCTCCTCTCAATTGAATGCATGAATGCATGTATTTTTACAAAATGCAACTATGGAATCCTAATATGCACAGGTAATGCTAGGAAATAGCATAAGAAGCATTATTGCAGGCGTATTTTGCGGTGCAATCACGTCGCGGGCTCAGTGGGATCATAAGGCGGAGGAGGGTTTGTAATAGGGACATAAGAGTGAGGTGCTGCAATGAGATTAGCCTGAAATCCTGGTGGAATGCTTGAAGCCGGCAGAATCTGATGAACCTACCCCTGAGAAGGTCGTACCTGCGGTTGAGGTCCACTGGGTATGAAATTTCGCAGGTTGGGAACAGGTTGGGATGGAAGACTGCCCTGAGATTGAGTCACCATGCGTAGTTGACTGATCTCGGCATTCTGCTGCGCCAATTGGTGCTGAAGAGAGGTCATGTTCTCTTCATGGCACTTTGACATTTCCGTCATCATTCGCATCAATTTATCAAGAGGACTTGATGGGTGTTCTATTTGCAGTATGCAAGGACCCGATGGCAGGTTCGCCACAGGATAAGACTGGGCCCTTGGGATGACGGGTGTGGACGATCGCACTAGCCCACCTGCGGGGTTTTGGCGCTGCGGGTTGCTGGACCATGCGAAGTTTGGATGATTTTGCCACCCTTGGTTATAGGTAGCAAAGAACAGGTTGTTCCCCAGGGCGCAAGCATCTTCTAAGATAGAAGACGAGTTCGCAAGTAAATACGCATCCAAGCACACGGAGGCTTGGTCCTTCGTGTCAAAATACTGGCTTGCAGAAGCCAGATCCACATGACTTACTGAATTGCTCGGCGCGATGCTCTATAAGGAAGATCTTACAGGGTTTCTTGGGATAAGCCAGGTGTTGGAAGAATTGGAATTGTGACGAAGTGGTGAGGTGGGGGTGTTTGCCATAGAACGGGCGGGGTTGGCCAGAATCTCATCTTGCTTCTTGTGCAAGACAGAGACTACATCCAATTTCTGTGCGATAAGGTTAAGATTAGTGGATGAATGGGAGGGTCCCGTGTCAACTTTGTGAACATTACGGGGCAGGCTGGTATGATTAAAGGTGACAATGGAGGCATTATTCATTCAATTTTCGGTCATATTTTCAAATAATTCGAATGCTCCATTCTCGTCTTTATTTATGAAATTTCCTCCGCAGGAAGCATCAGCAATCTGCTTCAAAGTCCCATTTAGCCCATAATAGAAAATCTAGGTTATATGCCACTTAGGCAGACCGTGGTGCGAACACTTCCGGAGGAGGTCATTATACCTCTCCCAAGCTTCATGAAACTATTCGCCGTTTTGTTGCGTAAAGGAAGTGATAGCACGACGAAGTGCACTGGTTCGCCCGATTGGGAAGAATTTCTTGAGAAATGTTGTTCGCATCTCTTCCCAAGAATGGATGGTTCTCCGAAGGGTGCGTAACCATTGTGACGCTTTATCCCGCAATGAAAACGGGAATATTTTCATGAGGATAATAGATAACCCGATGTTTCTTGGTTTAGCCATTTCAGCCAATCAGGTTAGGTCTTCCAAATTGAGAAAAGGATCTTCACTTGCAAGACTATTGAAGTGAAAGTTAATTAGGCCAATTATGCTGGGTTTCAATTCAAAGTCGTCCCCGCCTATGGGGACCCGAATTTGTCCTATGGTCTCTGTAGCAGCGGGATTTTGATAAGAGCTAAGAGATCTAGGCTCCTCCCGTTCGGGAGGGTTCCTCATTTCCTCCAAGGTTTCCCTAATGGCTTCAATTTGTTAATTATACATTTCCATTTGGGCTTGGAGGCGGGTTATGGGATCCATGGCTCCACCACCTGGTGGGTTTTGAGGGTGGTTCCACCCTCGGGATTTGGGGTTGAGCATGCAGCCATGTTTGTGGAGAAGGATGATGATTCGGCTTCTATTCTTCTAAAATTATCAGACAATTCAAATAATTCAGGGTTCTGTGACCTCCTCCCAAACATGCACTACCGTAGGAAGAGTTGGGGGGATAAGAAGGAAAAAGCAGATGAGAGAAACGACGCTGCAAAGGTACACTTGATGACAAATCAAGACAATCAAAGCCCTAATCTCTATAGTGTGCCCTTAGACCTAAAGATCTAAGCTACCTACTATCACGACCTACGGAACTAAATGCGAGCACCACGGAACCACCGGGCCAGATTGAAAGGTCGTTTGCGCAATCTTAGACACCTGATAGCACGCGGGAACCCGCACCAGCATGTAGGAGCTACACGTAGGTAGTTAGACCTCCAATCCTTAATAAGGGTCAAGTTGCTACCAGTTTTGATTAGAGGCTTAGGATCAAGTGTTTCTGGAATGTGAAGGGCATTGTTTATGGGTAATGCCCAAGTGCGTTAATTTTAGAAAGTGTGTAAACCAAGCATGCAATGGGGAAATCTAGTTGAATTGAAGCTTTAATTGGTTAATGGTTTTTAGAATTTCAGCCTTATGTAGTATGGATTTTAAGATTTCACTGAATTACCAATTCAACCAATCTCCGGGTTTTGAGAAAATACAAGTTTTTCTATGCCCAACAAACCCTTCTTAAATGTGAGTTAGTTAATGCATGCAAAAAATGCACTGAGCTTCCCTAGGTGAAAATTTCTATGTGTGGATGCACGAGTCAATTTTAAGTTAGTGTGAAAGGGAGCCAAAGCACTTCAATTCAAGTGCTCCCATTCACCAAAATGATGTTCCACACACAAGGCTCAACCACAGGATAATGCAAAGAAAATCAAAGTGTTGGGGTTGAAATATTTGAGATCCAATCTTAGGCACGTGAAAGGTCGTGGTGGGGTTGGAATCAACTCAATTCCAAGTCTCCCCACCGATAATGTGATCCCATATTTTGGATGAATGAGGCAAGGAGGGATGGCAATCAATCTATTTAATCTTGCCTCAAAGAATACCTCACACGGTGAAGATTCAAGAATCAATATTCTTGGATCTTCGCTATGTGAAGTTTGGCGGGAAATCCCAGGGCGATGGGAGTGATGGCAGACAATCAAGCAAGTGATTTTTAATCCACTTGCCCCAAGAGATTCCAAGAAGTTTTTTTTCTCTTTTGACTTTTAGGTTTTTATTATGGTGACCAGTTGACCTAAGTTGCTAAGAGAGAGAGACTTACCCTTTCAGCAACGTGGGCGAAACTCTAGTGCTGTGTCGGCGACTTCACGCTCTCGTTCCCACCTTCAATCTGCCCACGTCTCAAAATTCCTCTGCTTGCCTCCTCCTTGCAATTGTTTCACCTGCACACCAGCAAACAAAAACACCCATGAAGAGAAGGGTGTAAGAAGCGAAAACTAAAGGAATGGAGTAGAAACTTACCTGAATGCCTACCTCCCCGGCAACGATGCTAGAAAAAGTATGGTTTGGATCGGATAGGTTGTGTTAATGTGGTGAAATTATCGTTTAAGTGAGTATAGTGGTTAACCTAAATTGAGCCTAAGCATCTTTTTTACAAAATTTTTAACCTAGCCTACTTAATTTTATCTTGGTCGAACTCAGGGAGGCAGGAATTAGAGGTAGTAAGTTTCTACGCCTTTCCTACAACGAATCTCTTCCGTGCATTTATTA
This sequence comes from Thalassia testudinum, assembly GCA_037157565.1. Lineage (NCBI taxonomy): Eukaryota > Viridiplantae > Streptophyta > Magnoliopsida > Alismatales > Hydrocharitaceae > Thalassia > Thalassia testudinum. The sequence continues at coordinate 34,538,554 of JAZHRO010000003.1, forward strand.
TGTTTTTGGTTCTTTTCTATTTAAGATTTTTTTTTGTTGATAATTTTATCCTTGAGGTACACCCTCAAAATCAGGTCCTTAGCTTTGAGCCAAATTGTTCTTGGCTTCGAGCCAAATTAGGGTTCCAAAAATTGGTCTTGCTCTTTGCAAGATCGAGTACCTACAAGACAAGGATTATCTTTTCTCTTTTACTATTTTCCTTATCTTTTTAATAGCAGGAAACAAAAGAGAAATAGAGGTTTCTTGTAAAGAAATAAATATAGTATTTATATATATAGATATATATTTATATATTATATATATATAGGGTAGGGGTGGAGGTGGAAATGGTGTGTATTATGGTGTCGAGTTGATCGACGTCTTGGAAGATGCAACCAACAGGATGAAGTGTTGTGTGGAGTGTAGGATGGATGTGTGGAAGTGTGTGCTGAGGCATTTTCTCTACACGGGTATAAGGGAATATCAGCAACTGGTACAGATATTCCCGCAATATAACGCATGGTAGGGGATATGAATGTAAATATATATATATGTATTTGTAAATATATATATTTATATGTATATATATATAGATAGGGTTGTAATTATATAGATGTATATGTAGTTACATATATACATATATATATATATGTTGATATGTAAATATATATGTAGGTATATATATATATATATATATATATTTACAACTAGGTATTTAACTATATAGATATAGGTATATATATATATAGTAACATATGCATATAGGTATATAGATATATTTGTATAAATATCTATGTATACAGATATATATAGATATATATATATGTATATATATATATATGTATGTATATATCTATAAATATATATATATATACAAATATATATATATATAGTTATGTATGCATGTATATATACTTATATATAGTTGTATAGATATATATATATTTATACATATATATGTATATATATATAAAAGATATTTATGTATATAAATATATATAGGTGTGTACAAGTGAGTGTGAGTGTACAGGTCAATGTTTGTGTACAAGTGTGGTGTGTGTGTATGAGTGAGGGCGTCTACTGGAGCGTGTGAAAGTGGGAGTGTGAGTTAAGACGTCTGGCAGCCACAGGCGTCATCTGATGGCGCAGATGCACACAGGCACTTGCAGGCACGGGCGCGTAAGGGTGCGCTCGCGTGCTGGAGGGAGTAGGAGTGAGGGAGAGCGCAACGCAGTGAACTGTGGGCTGGAGCAGAGGTGGGACAGACAGGTGCAGGCGCTGGAGCAGAAGCAGGCGAGCACAAGCGTACGCTGGCGTAGGTGCAAGCTACGGGATGGAGGTGGTAGCGGCACGGAGAGAGAGCGTGCGATGACTAGATAAGTGAGAAACTTTCCGGTCACTGCACTGTAACTACAGTGCCGTGCGGAAATGCATGAATAGCAGCTATAGTGCCCACACGGCCTGGACAACCGGCTGCGGCCGGTTTTGCATGCACGGGAGCACTAGAGTGAGCCTACGCACGTGGAAGGAGCTGGCGCCGGACGCTGGCGTGCACGCAGGGGCTCGCGTGATTGCACAGCAAAAATACACCAACAATTGTGCCATCTTGTGCTAATTCCAAGCATTGCCTGTGTTGATTAGGTAGACATAGTCGCATTTGTAAAAATACATGCATGCATGCATTTATTTGAGAGGGGAGGAGATTGAATAAAATGGCCTTGAAATTAACATTTTCCTCAAGTGCTACCTCGCAAAGTCACCATCTTCATTTCTTATTTTTGAATTTCTTTTTCTCCGCGGCTGTAAGGCATGGCAGCTTCTTCCTTTCGCCATGCTCTGCAACAGCTCTTCCTACTAGCCGCATGCACAGCCATGCATGCAGCCAAGGGCATGCCTGTGCATGCCTCTTTCCTCTTTAAAAAGTGCCCAGCCTTCTTCCTTGCGACTGAGCCTGGTCCAACACAAAAATCCCAACACAGCAGCTTCCCTTCCAGGTCGTCTCCTCCCCTCTCCCCTCCATATGCAGCCTCTCTTCTCCTTGAAGAGCTACACTGCGGGCAGGAGCAGGTCAAAGTGGTGCACAACCACCACTACGAGTCCCACCACCGCCCTGCTGATCAAAGAGCCAGTGGGCGTGGTGGTTCTCTCCTTTGTTTCTTCATTCCAAGCCACTTCCGCCATTGCCACAGAGTCAAAATTTGAAGCTCAACCGCAACTGCAGCAAGAAACCGGCCACCGCTTGCCTGCACGCAGGCCACTGCACACGCCAGCAGCCAGTGCAGCTCTTTCCACATGCGCCAGCAGGTCGCCCTCGCCCCTCAATGTGCTCGCTAGCAGCCGCCGGAGTCCTTCCACGCACGTGCCAGCTTGCTCAGCAGCGCCCGCACACACAGAACTAGGAGCAGGCGGTCGTGGGAGCCGAGCGCGCACTGTAGCCACTATTCACGCTAGAGAGCACAACATTGTGGCTACAGTGCGGTGACCGGTAAGTTTCTCACTTATCCGGTCACCAGGCGCTCTCTCTCAGCACCGCAACTGTCACCAGCCCATCCGCGCACGCCCACTCCCGTGTCTCTCCCCGCACCTGCTCTCGCATCTGCGCCCACCCGCTTCTTCGCATCTGCACCTCCTCAGCGCGTAGAGTGGTGCATTGCGGTTCTCTCCCTCGTGCTCACTCCCTCCTGCGTCCGCGTGCCTCTTCGCGTGCCTACACGCCTACGCCTGCGCGTGGCCATCAGACGACGGGCGCTGCATCCAGACGACTTAAACGCCGTGCCTTCTTCACTACAGCAGACGCTCTCTCTCTCTCTCTCACAGCACTCTCTCACTCCCTGTCACAGACACATACACACACACACACACACTCTCGTACACACACACTCTCACTTATACACTACTATATACTTATATATATATATATTTATATACATATATAAATATATATATATACATATATCTATACATATATTAGTACCTATATAACTAAGTATAGGCATATATACATATATATATATAAACGTATATATATACATAAGTTTATACATATATATATATATACAAATATACATACACATATACATATATCTATAACTATAAATACATATATATATATATGAATATCTATCTACATATATCTATAAACTTAGAAACTTATACTAATATATCTGTATACATATATACATAACTATATACATATATTACTATGATACATATATATATATTTATATATATATATAGTTATATATACATACATATACATATACATACATCTATCTATGCATATATTTACATATCTATATATATATATATATATATATATGCATATATAACTACATATATACCTATATAATTATAACCATATCTATATATATACATATAGATATATATTTACGTATATACATATATATATATATTTTTTCATATCACCTGCCACACATTGTATCACGGGAATATCTGCACCAGTTGCTGATATTGCCCGATGCACGCATACAGAAAGTGTTTTCACACACACCTTCCACCCATCCATCCTACACTCCACGCGGCACTTCGTCCTATTGGTTGCGTTTTCCTAGATGACGATCAACTCGACACCGTGCTACATGCCATTTCCACCTCCACCCCCACCCCTGTATACATATATATATACTATATTTACCTTATTTCTATTTCTCTTTCCTGCCATTAAAAAGATAAAAAAATATACGAAAGAGAAAAGATAATCCTTGACTTGTAAGTACTCAGTCTTGCAAATAGCAAGACCAGCTTTGGAACCCTAATTTGGCTCAAAGCCAAGAACCTGATTTTGAGGGTGTACCTCAAAGACAAAAATTATCAGAAAAAAATATTAAATAGAAAAACACCAAAAACATAATAAGCGAATGGAAGAGATTCATTGTAGGACAGGCGTAGAAACTTATTCACCTTTAATCCCACTTCCCAGAGTTCGACCCTGGGCATAAAAGTGACCAAGATAAAATCAAGTAGGCCAGGTAAAAAATTTTTGTAAAGAGATGGTTAGGCTCGATTTAAGTTAAACACTATACTCATTTCAACGATAAAATCACCATATTAACACAACCTATCCGAGCCCGACCATCGCGCACGGCGTGGAGGCTACTGGTGCCGTGCTGTTGCTGCTGCTGAGCTCCAGAGCTTGGAGCTTCGGCAATGGCGGGAAGGGCTGAGCGATGGAAACAAAGAGTGGAATCCACCACGCCCACCTGCTCTTGGATGAGCTGGGCGATGGTGGGACTCACTGTGGTGGTCGTGGGACCACTATGAGCCTGCTCCTGTCGGCAGCATATCTCTATAGTAGGAAGAAGTGTTGTGTACGGAGGGGAGAGAGGGAGGAAGATGGCTTGGAAAAAGGATCTGCGGGTGTTTCTATACCAAGCTCACTTCGCAAGGAAGAGGGCAGGGCTTCTTAAAGGATAGTGAGGCATGCACGGCCATGCCTTGGGCTGCATGACCAGCCATGCAGCCGGTAGAGAATGGTGCTGGTAGAGAATGGAGTGAAGATGAAACAGACCATGCCCTGAGCCATGTAGAGAAGAAGATTTCAAAGCAAATAAAGAAATAAAGAAGGTGAAAATTGTGATGCAACCCTTGATGAATACATTAATTACAAGGCAAATTATTCACTTTCCTCCCCTCTCAAATAAATGCGTGCATGTGTCAATTTCTACAAATGCAACTATGGCTACCTAATATGCAATGGTAGTGCTAGGAAATAACACAAGATGGCATATTTATTGGTGTATATTTACTGTGCAATCACGCGTGCTTCCCTAGCTCCGTCGTCACTGCCGTCTTCCTCCACTGGACGCCTTTAGCGACAGCAGGTACTGTCAGCCACCCTCTCTACCCCTTCGTCCAATTTGTTAGGTTAGAACTATTCGTCTCTATCCCCTTTTTCATTTCCCTCATCCTATTTCACCAAACACACCTCGACTGCGGCTGTCCACCACCATCTTCCTCATCTCCGGCCACCCTCCGGCAAGATGCTCCCGTCACTCCGCAGCCCCACACATCTCGCCAACCACTGCATAACCTCCGCCATAATCCACTAAATATCCTCCACTCGTCCACAGGCCGCCTACACCACCACAACTGCCCCCCGACCTAACCCATCCGTCCGGCCACAGAGCAACCTAGGCACGCACACCTAGGCCACTCCGCGACCTGCCACCTACCACCTCACCTTTGCCGTGACACAGCGAAGGTGCTCCTGTGGTCTGATAGAGCTGCAAGGCCCTTTTTGTGTCAGGCAGGGTTCGAGCTCTAGCCGCCATTAACGACGGCTCGAAGAGGTTGCAAGCTTGTTCCAGGCTACAGTGCACCAGGATTCTAGGTCCAGCAAACTCGGGCAGGTCTTACGCATCCAGTTGTTCCAGCAAGTGGCGCTGCGAGGTCTGCAGTGTTGCAAATGGAGAATGATCTGCTATGGGCATGCGAGAAAGAGCGATGGAACATTAGTCCCACCTCTGTAAGCAGTAACCTCGTTGAGTAGTTTAAAGTGATTTTGTGTTATCATCTGGTTGCCTCCGAGAACACATGGGGTGAGGTCCCTCACCTATACACGCGCTTCGTCCGTGAGCTCATCACACGGAGCTAGTGACCCGACCAGACTACCCTCCTAAGCACTCCTTGCATACCACACCCACACCGATGTGCCTGGACCCGAGCGTGCGACTCGACCCAATTACCTGGCTCTGGGAGAGCGTGCTGAAAAATGATATACAGAGAGAGAGATGTAGTTATGGGTAGAGATGGGTAGGTTTTGCTCTCTTTGGTTTATGCAGGGAAGGAACTGAGGAAGGAAGCAAGGACTTAGCCACTGCAAGAGGAGAAGAAGAAGAAGGAAGGAAGCTTCGCAGAGGTAAAAGGAAGGAAAGGCAAGGCAGAGGGAAGAGGCGAAGCCAAAGAGAAGAGGAACTGAAGAAGGAAGAAGAAATAAAGAAAGTGGAAAGACAAGTAGAAGAAGTGAAAGTAGAGCCAAGGAAGGAAGAAGACCCACAGAGAAAAGAAGGAGAAGGAAACGGCAGTGAAGAAATAAGGAAGAAGCACAAAGAAGAAAGGAAGAAAATTAGAAGTCAGAAGAAGAAGAAAAAGAACAAGATAGGAGAAAACATCCTTTTAAGACGTCTGATCCCATGATCAGACGTCCAAATTCTTTATTTTTGCCACAATTAACTTTTAAACTCATGCATATATATTTTGAATTAAGTTTTGAGTAACTCTAAGTGTTCAATTACATTCTTGAGATTAGTAATAAATTCCAATTGCTCCCTGTGTTCGACCTCGAATACTTAGGTTTTAGAGTAATATATTTTTATTTGTTGACAACTCTTGATCACCTATGCTACAACCTAACTAACTGTTAAAAACATGATCAAGCCGTGTTAACACCTGTACTTTGGAAAGACACCAAGATGATCTTGAAAAATGAGAAGAGATGATAAAATTATTAAAGCATATAATCGATCGAAAATACTTGTACATTCCCTAAACATTCAGCAAAACATCTTGGAACAATACTAAGGATCTAGCTAATTGTCCAAATCCCAGGTTCGAGAATCAACATTATTGTGGACCTCCAACCCAAATGGAATATGATCAACCTAATATACAAATTAACATTCCTAATCTTGAAATAGGTTGGGAGGTCCCAATTGTAAGAGAACACAATTCTGAGCCAGCCCTAGAAACCCAAAACCCTGGTTTGCCAAGCATACAATTCCTAGGCTCCTATAATAATGACATTGAATCAGAACCTCTCGAGGGTGTAAAACCCACCCCTTACTCTGATATGATGACCCACAAAGGCAATTCTAACCTATATTCTAGTAATTCAACCAACATGCTTAGCCTAGAATCTGGATCTGAATCTTATTGGGATAATTACAAGGCCCCGTATGACGAAAATCAAAGTTTGAATTTAGATTACGATTTTGGGCCTTTATTTGATGAATGTACCTCTCCAACATCCTCAGAAATATAGATTGATTTTTCGGAAGTCACGCCAATCTACGATACAAAAACCGAGGAGTTGGAAGGGTGGGGTTTTGATTGGGTTTTCCCTACAAGCCAAAAACCTGAGCCGAGACCCAATAGAGACAACATTTTAAGCTCAGAATCTATGAATAGGCTAGGCCCGAGTGAAGTTGCTGAGTCCACATCTTGTGATTTATTTTGTGGTGGAACATCTGATCCTGAATCAAATCAAGAACTTGATTCTTGCCAGTTCTCCGATGATTTCAAATCTTACTATGATTATGGAGAACCATTGTCTCTTGACAACTACAAGCCAATCTACGACCTCAGCACACATGATCCATTCTTCGACTCTGACTCTGAGGTCCATAATCCTGAGATCATTGATTCAAATTCAGGTTCCATTGAGATGGAATCATTTCTTTTTGATACTCGAAATCAGACATGGAAAGTGCCGAAAGTGACTACAATTTAGAATTCGAATCTTTTCTTGACTCAGATTTCTTTTATCCTATAAACACTCTTCAGCCATTTACCTTTGAGTTTGATGGCTATTATGAGGACTCTCTAAATGAACCCACCTTTAATTTCTTTTTAGATGAACCCTTACACACAATTCGTATTGATGCCACCTCCTCTACATATACAGAACCTATTCAAACTCGATCTCAGGCCCAACCTGCAACCAAACTCAATTTCTATTCTGATTCCCCTCTTAATGAGTTGGTTGCAGATGATTCTCCTCCACATTTTTATCAGGTTTCGGACATCGATCAGACTACAAATCGCACCCCATCCTTCTTTGATCACTCTTGCAGGGTTCCTACATCCTCCACTAATTCTTTTTCATTTAAGGATCTCTACTCTGATCAGGCTAATTTCACTCAGCCAAACCCTAGCTATACACTTTCATACCCTTTTGAGTTCCAAAGTATATGGTGGGTTCCACATCTCTTGATCTACATCTATCAACCCGCCAGATTAATTGGGTTTAGGCTGCATCATCTGCCTGCTGATCTAAACAAGCACCAGGTTGGACCAACCAGGTTGTTAATCAAGGTGCTTGTTCTACAAAACTCATCTGATTTGACCACTCCTCCATGCTAATTCCTACTTGGTTGAAGGCATTGAATTTAATGCTTAACGGGAGGCAACCCGTCATTCCAAAAAAAACCAAGATCCTTCTGATTATCCTTCTATACTTCATGTCTATTGCACCCTGAGTTCGATTTTAGAACACTCGATCCCACCTCTGGTACACGTGCCAGAGCTTGAAATCATCTACAACAATCATTCCCGACCCGTTCACCAAACAGATAATCCTGTTCTAATTCCTAAACCCAAAACTGTTTCACACTCTCCGTTTATAATGAGGACATTGCAAAACTTAGGCATGAGGGGGTGGTAAAGTGCAAGCAAACAAAAAATCATTGTTCGGAAGGGTTCTCACAAAAAATCACATATTCCAAAAATACCAAAAAAAAAAATTCTTAAATAAGGAAAAAATATGAGAGTAGAGGAAATTTTGATGGCATATCAGACTTTGAGGAGAAAAAGGGGAGGAGTTAAAAATGTCAAAAAGGAGCACAATTTGAAAAGAAAAGGTAATAGTCATTAGTAAAAGATTAAAGAAATGACTTAGTTCTAGACAATATCAAAAGAAAGAAAGGCAGAAAGTGTTAATGAAACAAAGAAGAGATTAGTAGGAACGTCGATTTTAGGCCTTTTGGGCTATGATCCTAGGATTAAAAAATTCAAGTATCCGCTAAGATCTGGATAGTCCTCAAGAGGTTGGGGAAAATTGTGAAGCTAAAGTATTAAGTCTAAGGCTTAGGGACTATTCGACCTCGTTAACTGACCTCTGGTTTATGGGACTCGGTAACCTAAGCACCCCAATCCACACACAGTCTGGTTCAATGCACTTAAATATCAAAATCACGCAAATGCGTTAAATTTGTTCTGAAAAAGAAAGTTACCTAAATTAGGAGTAGCTGATCAACATAAGTTGATTTGGACAAGTTCCCAACGCGGAGAGGGAGGAAATTCCCCTTGAAGATGCGCAACAACATATCATCTCCTCGATGCTTGTCTCCTAAGATATCTACATATCCTACCGAGGGCATGTAAGCACCGTGTGCTGGTTCAGATGCCATGGGTGGCATTATCTCAAAATGTTGATTGCTATGGTTTAGATTTAGTTACAGAACGCCATGGGCGAGATTATCTTAAAATCTCAAAAGCCAGGGTTATGAGGGTTGCCATGGGTAGTGCTATCTCGAAGCATCGATTGCCAAGGACCCTACGAGGATTGACGATGGGAGCCAGGAATCTGATACAGACCATGTTGTAAAGCTAATCTGAGGCTAGAAATAAAAAGAAAAGAGAGAGAAAACTCTCCAAAAATCAAAATTCTCCTATCTCTCTCTTACAAAAATGCACTGCAAACTAAACCTGGGCTAAAACACGTTATAAGCACAGGTGCTTTACCCGTGGAGTTCAATGAACCTTAGGTTAGTTCCTGTGGGCCTTAGAAACCTTCGTGGAAGACTGAGGCTAGAGCTAGTCAGGTTCGGATCTTGGTGGGTACTTGAGTACCTCTAGGCCTACTATCGACATTCTAACCTAATCTACAAAAGGAAGCACACAACAAAGTTTTCATGTATCAAAAGATTTTATGGTGTACAATCAAAGTTAATACCTTGAAATTTTGCTATGATACTAGCAAAAGCTAGGCATAGGGGTATGATGGGAACACCATCATGAGCCTTAACTAGCTTAATTTGATCTGATTAAGTCTCTAAATGCTTCTCAATAACCGCCAGAGAGTCATATTTCACTGCACAATTATTATGGAAGAAAAATAAGAAATGAGGGTTAAAACTGCAATTTTACCATCAAATCATGAATGCAGTATAACCATAGGATTTCCTAGGGTTCATTAATGTCCAAAAAGTCCTAAAAAGATTACAAGTGGGTTAGATGAGTCATGAAAGGGCTTGCACATGTTTTGAGAATTAGATGACTTCCTAAAAGCCTAAAAATAGACCCACTTAATTAACCATGGTTCTAGTCAGGATAAAATTCACCTAAACCCTCTAAAAATCATAGGAAAATATTCTCTAGGATTTAGTACCTTCAATTTGACCATCAGAACTCATCTTGATCCAAAATGGAGTCTCAGACAGATATTTACCCTAATCTAGGTTTTTGCATAAATTACCTAGCCAAATGTGGTCAAAACCAAAACCAAGGTTCACCATTGGATTCCTTAGGTCTAAATTACATTTCTACCAAAATTTGGACCTGGGATGAATTTGTCTTGACCTAGTTTGCAAATTGGTCCTGTCAGATTACATTTATGACCCTAACTTTCAAAATCCTTTTAAATAGCCCCCTAACTTTGTCATTATTTTCACAATTAGGTCCCTATACCATTATCGTGTAGAAATCCTTCTTCGATTAGCTTTGATTGAAGAGAACTCCTCTACTCAATCAATCCCTTCCAAAATTGGAAGGGAGATTCTTTGAGAAATCCTCTCCAATCTGAACCCATTCATGTGCTCCGAATCTTTCCCCATCTCTCATGTGAACGCATGAGAGAGTTGGTATCAAGAAACGCCCAATTCCGGCGAGGGTTTCTGAGCTTGGAAGGCTTGATTTCCAAGCTTTACTTGCCTCTGGATCCCTATAAAAGAACCGCTAGCTCTTCCTAAACTCCTAAGACTTGATTCTAGGCCATGTGACCCTCCTTTCCTCCCTCCTTGAATGGTCGAAAAGATCCTCAAACTCCCATGACTTCCTCCGACTCCTCTCATCGTCTAACCACAAAACCAATGGCAGATTTGCCTTCCTCTCTCTCATCTGCTCTTGGCTATTCCAGTAGGAGCCCTTCTACCTCTGTCAACGTCGCCGTCCCCATCACCGGAGTACATTCATCCCCAGCGCCAGCCTACCAATGCCGATGCTGATCTCCCTCCTTTCGTCTACTCAGAATAGCTATATTAGTTCCGTAGCTCTTTTAGTTTAGTTTTTTTACCCAAAAACCCTAGAAACAACCCCTCGACACCAACGTTCACCTTTATCTTCTACACCTTCATCAACATCTCCGGTGAGGCTCTCCATCCACTACAACTCGCCACAAACCTCGCCAAATACCTTGAAAGCTCCGCCATCCTTCCACCAACCAAATCCCTCTCTTACTTCACTCCATCACTCACCCAAACCATCTCCCAAACAAACCCTCCGTCACACCAACTTTCTGAGGTCGTCAGACCTCCTCGCACCTCCAATCACCTCAGTACCATGACTGTTGCATTTGTAGTGCTCTGGCGACACTTCCTGAGCATTTTTACATGGTCGAGAGACCTTCTTTGTGATTTTCAGGATATAGGTTCACACCATTGCCATAGCTCCTTCGAAGGAGCTTGAAGCGTGTTCCAGCGACCTGCAGCTATACGTGTTGTGTCCAGGTAGCATGGAATCAGCCCAGGAAGTGACCCAGGCTACTAATTGAACGAGTCTACCTCCTCTTCACCTTCAATTGGTCACATCCTTTGTGGCCATTCGCATGCAAAGAAGGAAGTGTGATAATCCCACATCTACTGAAGCAGTGCGCCTGCATAAATTGCATTTGTGTTAGAGGCTATTCGCCACATAACATAGGGTGAGGTCCCTCTCACCCACTCACCTAGCCTCGTCCGTGACATGTACACACGGACTTGGCTCGACCCGATAACCCGACTTGCACTCCTCTCTCACCATCACACACTAGTGAGCCTGAACCTAGGTACGCGTTAGGTTGGATTACCCGACTGTGGCTCTGGGAAAGAGAGACCTAAATAGAAAAAGAGAAGAGGAGAGTTATGCGGGGGCAGGGGGTTTTGCTCTAAGAAGCTTGGCCCTAACACTTGGCCAAATTCTGAAGAAGAAAAGAAGAAGGGCCAAAGAAGAGGAGGAGTTACAGAAGAAGAGGTGAAGGCCTGGAGAAAAAGAAGAAGAAGAAAGCTATAGCTGAAGAAAGAGAAGAAGCTGAAGAGGAAAGACTGAGTCAGAGAAAGAGTAGAAGAAGAAGAAGAGCTGCTGCACAAAGCAGAACATCAAACTTTAAGCCGTCTGATTTCCAAATCAGACTACAAATTTGAGCTTTCATTTCATACATATACATTGAGTTCTTTAGTTGATATTGTAGGAGTATTTGATGATCTAAACGACCATTTTACTCCCATATTTTTGCACATTGATATTGTTATTATTGCAAATTCTTTTACTTTAAATTGTGATCTTGATTTTTGAATTCCATCTCGCTCCCTGTGTTTGACCTCAGAATCTTTTCGAGTAATAGAAATCCATTTGTTTTCAAAGTGATTTTGACTATATTACAACGGTTTATTTTAAACTCGATTTTGCCGTGTTAACACCTAGCTCATGTCAGCTCAGATCCAGCTCAACTTAGCTGAGTCTAGCTCATCTCAGCTCCATTAGTTCACAAGGAGCTCTAGCTAGCTCAGCTAAGTTGACTGGAGTTTACCCGAGCTCAGGTCTAGTTACATCCAGCTTTACTCAACTCCAACCAGCTGAAGATGACTTCATTTCAACTTAGGAGTCTCAAGTCCACCTCCCGAGGACTCAGGTTAGCTCAACTCAGTTGAGCTCAGCTACCTTAGCTGCCTCAACCAGCTTGATCTTCATTGGGGGCACCATACCTAGCTCACCTCAGCTCCATGTGGCAGAAGCCAGCTTACTTTAGCTTGGCTTAGCAGCTAGCAAAGAACTAGCATGCTAAGATAGCTAGAGTAGCTCCATGCCACCTTCTTCAGCAGCTACCAGCTCCATTTCAGCTCCAAACTTCTTCTGTCCAACTCCTCTCTTCAAACCCTAGCTCCCGTTGCCTCCTCCTCTACTCCATTTCTAGCTAAGCTAGCTTAGCTCAGCTTAACTTAGCTAGGCTCCAGCTCCATTGGCATTTCCACCCTTAAGCCCTACCTAGCTAGCTCCACCAACTACCTCTACTTATAAGTCCACCTGGCTAACCAAGTCCACCCCTAAGTTGGCGCCAACCCTAGCCACCTTTTCACCCCTCACCTCCCTCCAAAAGCCACGTAAAGTTGGCACCAAAACACCCCCCACAACCACCACCAAAATGGTGCCAACCCATATCCTCATCACCACCCTACAGTTCACCAACAAACCCATCTCCACCCTTGATTTTTGGTGCCATGAACACCCCCTTGTAGAAGCCAAAGTTGGTGCCAAAATAAGGTGCCCTTCCGGCCCATACTCGACCACCAAAGGCCACCATAAAACCCCCTTCACATCCCCTTGGTTGGCGCCATTTAACCCACTCCATTGGATCCCTTACCACCTCCCATCAAGCCTCCACTGATGACCATGCTAACCACCTCCATCCCACTCTATTAAAACCCATCACCCACCACCATTTTCATCATCCTCCATTTAGTTAATTTCCACCTTACTTCCACCTAAACCCACGGCCAAGAAGAAGGGATAGAGAGGAAGATTAAGGGGGCACATCACCTACCCCATTGTTGGCTTCTTCTCCCCATTCTTTCCCTTTGTGCCACGCTAAGAATGAGGAGGATCTTAACCACAAGGAGGATGGCTAGGCAAGGAAGGAGATCATTGAAGGTGGTAGCTTCCACCTTGGATGACACCATCTTGGAGGAGCATAGCAAGGAAGGAGAAGGAGGAGCCCTTTTCAAGCCTAGGAGCCACTAAGCTTGGACCAAGGAGCTTCACCTCTTCACCATCTTCATCAACCAGGACTTTTTTTTTCGCTTGTTTTATATTTTCATTGTTGTTATAAGCTTTCCTCTACTAGTGTAGAACAAAAGTCTGATTTTTTGTAAAGTTTCTTTCCTAGTCTAGTGCATTTTATTATGTACTTTCGTTTTGTTTTAGGTCTTTCACACCCACTTCCCAATTATCCTAGGCCTTCACTTGCCTAGGGTGATCTTGGGAGGAGGTTACTTTGCAACCTAGTTGCTAAAGTAGGTTTTGTCTTTTCCACCAACAAATTTATGTTGCCTTGTTAAATCAAAAAAACCCTAAAAATTATATATTCAAAAAAGAACAAAAAGAAAGTTGAGTTGCTTTTTCGAGCAAGAGATTGATTTTTGCAAAACATCTCCTCCTTGGATGACCCCAGATACTCCACTATCTAGGTTAGAAATTTAAAAGCGAATTCATTTTTGTGCGTTGCAATGACTTAACACCCTAAATTAACAAACTGCGCAAAATCGTATCACTTTTTGGCGTCGATGATGGGTGGCACGGATTTGTAAATTATTTTTGTATTGCTTGATGTGGATCTCATCCCCTTGCCTCGCTTCTTTGTTGTGTGTGTAGGAACTATAGGAAGAAAGTAGGAATTTGGAAGCAAGAGCTCAAAGTTCCTTTTCTTCCCACAATTCTACATTGGTTTCTTCTTTCTTGTCCCAGTTAGCCTAAAAGACTACAAAAATACACTAAACTTGGCTTTCAGGATCTTAAACATCAAATTTTGGTAGAGTGGTACCTTTAAAACCCATTTTTTGATTGATTGCCCCATTAAACACCACTCTACATTAAGTGTGGGTGTTCTATTTTTTGGATCCAAACTTCTATTCGGATTTGAGAAATCAATTCCAAACACTAGAGGCCTCCTAAAATAATGAAATTTAACCCAGAGATTCCAAATCAAGTTGGGAATATCTGTTCCAAATTTCAGAGTAATTGTATTTGTAATTAATTTTTAAAAATTCATGGACTGCATAAGTGTCACACCCTCTAATCTTCCTATTTTGCTACTGTTCAAAAATTTTAAGAATTTTTATGCTCATACAATTTTTGTGAAATTTACCTTTCTCGAATCCTTGTTAAATTCTACATATCATATAAAATCACGAAAATTTTTTGAGGTCAGTGGTGATACTTAAAGGTCCATAATACCCATTAGTATCATTTATAGACTTTGACACCAGCATAAATAAAATTTCAAAACAAATATCAAACAAATTCCTAAAATCTTAAAAAAATACTTTATGGAATTAGTGTCTAATTTTTCATAAGGTAGTGGTGTTGTTTGATCTATTTGGACCACTACTTAACACAGAAAGCCTAAAAAATGATCAATTGGATTAGGGTTTCTTTTTCATTTTTAGAGACATACAACTAAAAGGAAATTGATCTCAACCTATACAACTTGATTTCCTCTTGTTTGTGTATCTCAAAACTTGTTTGAACTCTTAACAAAGGAAACCCTAAAACACATCAATTTAAAGCAAATCCTAAAAGACAGAAATACATAAAATTGTGTAACTTGCTTTTCATTGGAATCAACTTCCAATTCTCGCAGACACACACAAAAAAATTGAAATAGTACGGCAATAACCTAATCAATGCCCTCCACATTCCATGTACACTATAGTATCCTAGACCTAACTAAAATTCGTAGCAGCTTAACCCCTAAGGTTTCATCAACTTTGACTTGCTACAAAGGTCTTAAGTTTTCTCTAGTTAATACCAATTCTATCATTTATATTTGGTGTTCAAGCCAAGGGGCCGTGTCAAATGACAAGGCGTGGGTTTGTACAAGCACCTGGAGATTTTCCTGGGAAACGGTTGGGCCCAAACCGCCCCTTAAGCAACTTGGCTAGATTTGTTAATAGAATGAGTATTCACTGTTGATTACTTATTTCCTAGGTTGACCAAGTCTTAGGTTAATTTTTATGGAGTCACAATTAAGTTAGGTTTAGAATTTAATTGATTGATTGCACACTTTCTCTCATCTCCATCTCTTCTCCTCTCCTCCCATTCTTCCATTTTATGCACGGGCAACGGTCTCAAAATCCGTAGTTGGAGGAACCATTTGATTTCTCCCCATGAGCAAAAAGATTGCTTTTTCTATTTTCTTCTCCTTCTCAAAAAATGGAAAATCAACAAAATAGGTCCACTAACCCATCCACTTCCACCTCTAATCTCACCATTAACCCTAATTCTAACCCATCCACCCAAAACCCCTCCACCTTTGACTTTCCACATATGGAGCTCCCCAATGTTGATTTGCCTCAATCACAACAACAAGCCCCCAAGCTTGATCTCTTGACAATGATGGCTTTGCAGATTGCTCAACTTAATTCGAGCCAAGAAACATTGCCAAGTAATATCCAAAACCTATCGAACCAAAGACCAAACCCACCACCCCATCAGTAGCCTGTTATTCCTCTAAAAGATATTTATGATCCTTCTTATTATGAGGAATGACCAGGGGTGGTCATACCAGAGGGGGACTTCGAGGTGAAGCCAGTGGTCCTGAACCTGATTAAACATTTCCATGTCATTCCTAGGGTAGACCCATTCAGCCACCTTGAAGAGCTAACTCTTCTTGCATAAACAACCTGTTCCCGAAATGTGCAAGAAGACCTATGGCTAACGCAGCTATTTCCATTATCTCTTAAAGATAAGGCCAATTACTGGTTCAGGACCATTGACCGACCCATCACCACATGGCCTCAGCTCAAGAGTGCCTTCTTCAAAAAATTCTTTCCCATAGGTTGTACAATTCCCTGCGAAGATCTATTATGACCTTTCAACAGAAATCTGGTCAGACTTTTCATGATTCTTGAGAAAGATTTTAAGATCTCCTAAGAAGTTTCCTACACCACGAGATTCCTTTATGGCAGCTCATGCAGATCTTCTATCATGGATTAGAAGATCAAATCTGATGTTTCATCGATGCCTCGTGGGGCAGCAATTTCTTGAATAAGGATGCTGAGAGTGCCTTCGACCTTTTTGAAGAAATGAGTGAAAACTCATTTAATCAAGCTTCCATAAAATAATTTTGCAGAACTTCAAACACGTAGTTAGGTGTTCATGAAGTAGGGACCCAATCTATTCCTATAACCCAAGATGATCTTCAAATGATTGCACAAAAACTCGACCAGATGCACATTAATCAAAAGAAGAATGAGGAAAGACTTGCCACATCAACCCCAGCTCCACACATTCCACATCTAACCCACACTAACATTCCATGAACAAGAAATTGGCACAATCTCAACACTACACCTGCTGATTATTGCAGGTATTCTGAGGTTGCCCATAATCCACTGGGGAATTACAACTATTGAGATCTTAACCCCACTCAAAATATTTCTGCCATCAAGGAGCCATTTAAAGATTCTTCCAATTGGAAGAATTACCCGAACTACTCCTAGAATAATCAGGTTCCTCCCCAACCAAATCATTTTAATGGGTTTGGTTCTAATCCGACCTTTCATCCTCGACCATCCCAACAAGACATCAATGCCCAGATGATGAGAACCCTGCAGGAAATGCAGACAAAGTTGATAGAAGTAACCAACACTATCGCAGATCTGAATAATCAGATCGGGGTTACTCCCACTCAAAGACCTACAGGACATCTACCCTCCCAACCCATGCCCAACCCTAATCACCAACGGAACCAATATCCAGGCAGAAATCCACACTTCTCGAATCAACCTCCTACTAATCCACCACCTCAGCAGCCTCCCAGGTTTCCACAACCATAGGCCCTCCCACCTCCTCCAAATAATAATCCGACTGCACATGCAGTTACATTAAGGAGTGGGAAAACCACCACTGATCTTAGGCCTTCACAAAAACCTAGAGAAATCCCCATGCTTATGCAAATTGACTCTCTACCTCCCCATCAGGAAGAATAAGAAACAGAAAAATCTCAAGACATGACTCCTATCCCTTTTCCACAAGCTCTCCACCCTACTACCAATAGAAAAAAAATTTGAGCCCACCACAGAAGAAATGGATCTATTTGGGCAAGTTCAAATCAATATTCCTCTCCTAGTTGACATCAAATATATACCTGCCTATGCCAAATTTTTGAAGATCTATACTCCTAAAAGGTAGGCCAAAAATCTAGGACAGGTACATCTTTCGGAGACAATAAGTCTGTCATACAAAGCAAGCTGCCACCTAAGATGAAAGATCCAGGGGCACCATTAATTTCAGTGATTAGTGATGATACTACCTTTGATCGTGCCCTCATTGATCTTGGTGCATCAATTAATATCATTCCCATGATTTTATTTCAAGAATTTCAGATCGGTGAATTAAAACCCGTTGAGGTTACCCTACAATTAGCCAACTGATCTACAATCAAACCTCGTGGGATTGTCGAGGATGTTTTCGTGAAGGTCCAGAATTGTGTCTTCCCTACAGACTTTCTGGTCCTTGACATTGAGGCACCCGAATCTTTATTGAATGCCCCAATAATCCTTGGATGACCCTTTTTGGCCACTGCAAAGGTAAATATGAACTGCCACACAGGCAGAATGGATATCACCTGCGTAGGCCAAACTATCACTCTAGATATTTTCAAATCCTCCTAGAGATTCCATGATAACTTTTTTGAGGACTCAAATACTGAAATTTCAAATATGGTAGAGGAGACAATGTTGATAGATACCCTTACTGACCACAATATCTTTAAGGAATCAGATTCAAAATCAGTGGTCAGCGAAATCTATGATTTGGAGACTTGGCTTGACCAAAAATCCATTCCTGATGAACCTACTGATCACCCTGACCCACCCACTCTTCCCTCACCCCACCTTTCCACAATAACTTCACCCAATCCTCACCATCCCTTCCTCGACCCCTTTCCTATGGACCTGCCACCAGACCCACCCGAGTTTGGCATTCAACCTGATTTAAAACCATGGCCAGAAACATGTTACAGTTATCATTTTCCATCCAATTTTGATCCTTATATTTCTTCTAATCAATTTCCACGAGATCCATAAGAAGATGCCTTTTATGCAGGCATCCAAGTGTCCAACTATTTACATGATTTTTCGTCTTTCATGCATACCTTCATGCTAAACTGAATGGCGTAAAAGATAGCACTGGATGAGAGGTAACCCATCATTTTTTTCTACTTTCCTTTTTCTTATCTTTCTCCAGGTTTTGACCATCCTAAACCCGACTGGCCTTCACTAAGGTGATCCATTTCCCTCTTAATGCATGAGAACATTGCATATCTTAAGCAAGAGGGGTGTTTTTAAAATTTTGACGATCGATTTAGGATTTTCAAAACCTAAAATATTTCATTTTCTTTTGATATTTTAATTTCCTGCATGGATACACAAAAAAATAAAAATGTTGAAAACTTTCGAGGAAAAATTTCAAATTGGGACTATGGTTGAAAACTCACTTTTGGTACAATGAGATTTAATCTTTAACAAACTAGAGTTGAGGATACGGATCTGATTATTAGAATTTCAGTATCTATTTTTAAACTATATTAGTTATCCTTCTCCAAAATTCCCCCTGAACTCGTGATAGTTCAGGTGACTTGATCCTCTTTTGTAATATGAAAAGTATCCAACTTAGTTTCTGATTCAAAAACTTGCATTTCCTTTGAAACCTCCTGTGTCAAATTTCACACATAAGCCAACACTTAAAAACAACTAAAAATTAAAAAAACCCCCTTGTTTGGCCTTACTAAAAGTCTGAAGTAGATCATTAGTTTGAGTTCCCACAATCGAAAAGGAGCAAAATGCCCTTTAAGGATGCGATGTCAACATGTTACTGCCTCGCCACTGCTCTATATCAATATTACATATCTTTATACGGAGCATTAAAGTGCATTTTTGCAGCTCAAGTGTCTTGGATGGTGCTATACCTATAGTGTCGGAGCAAGAGTTTGAGTTTGCTTGGAGCACCCCTTTACACCTTGTAGTGTTTTAGGGTTGTGAGCTCCTGGGTGGTGTCATGGATGGTGCTATCTCGAAGTACTGGTGCCAGAGCACATTCGAGGATAGGTAACGAGAATGATGATCCTGACACATCTGTTGTAATACTAAGCTAAAAATAAGCATGGGGGAGAGAGAGAGAAAAAAATGAAAAACACACCCTTATAAATGTTGGCTTCTCATAACCACGACAAAAGATTTTAATGGTTTTTGCAAGTTGCGGATCAGATTCAAGAGCCAGAAAAATCCTAAAAACAAAAATTTCACATCATCTAAATTAACAAGGGGTTAACTTGTGAATTTTTTGGAGGATCCCGTTTTTGTCTAATTTTTGGATCTGGAAACAAATCTCAATGTTTATCTTTAACAAATCACGTACCTCCTGTGTCTAAACCAACCAAGGTCTCTTAATCCTTTTCTCTTCAAAAGTCGAAAGAAATAGATTTCCTTAAAATTTCATTTTGTAAAAATTAAAGTTTTGCTAGGAGACTAGCAAAAGATAAGCATCGGGGTGTGTTAAACTCTAGTTTATCAACATTCTTATGCATTGAAACAAACCTAGCACTTAGGATTTTGCTCCGCAAATAGGCTTTTGGGCTGCATTTAGGCATTAATTAGGTTAGGCATGCATTGCACTTTTTATTGTCTTTTTAATGTGTTTTTGTGACTGTTAGGGATATACAAATTGCCAGATCCCTAGAACCCTAGCACTCAGGAAGGCAACTGGTGAGGGAGAAGCTCTCACTAGTAGGAACTCAGCTTGATCTAGCTCACCATAGCTGGAATCCAACTCACCAGAACTAGGCTTAGATCATCCTAGCTTCATTCATCTCATCTCAATTGAATGCCAGCTCAAGAGAGCTCATCTTAGCCCACCCTAGCTCAGGTCAGCTCAGATCCAACTCAACTTAGTAGAGTCTAGCTCATCTTAGCTCCCATTAGTTCATAGGAGCTCTAGCTACCTCAGCTAAATTGACTGGAGTTCACCTGAGCTCAACTCCAGCTACAACTAGCTCCACTCAACTCCAGCCAACTAAAGATGACATCATTTCAGCACAGGAAGCTCAAGCTCAGCTCCTGGGGACTTAGCTTAGTTTAACTCAGTTAAGCTAAGCTACCTTAGCTGCCTCAACCAGCTTGATCCTCCCTGTGAGCACCAAACCCGGCTCACCTCAACTCCTTGTGGCAGAAGCCAGCTTACTTTAGCTTGGCTTAGCAACTAGCAAAGCACTAGCATGCTAAGCTACTAGAGTAGCTCCATGCCACCCTTTTCAATAGCTGCCAGCTCCATTTCAGCTCCAAACTTCTTCTGTCCAGCTCCTCTCTTCAAACCTTAGCTCCCGTTGCCTCCTCCTCTACTCCATTTCTAGCTAAGCTAGCTTAGCTCAGCTTAACTTAGCCAGGCTCCAGCTCCGTTGGCATTTACCACCCTTAAGCCCTGCCTAGCTAGCTCCACCAACAACCGCTACTTATAAGTCCACCTGGCTAACCAAGTCCACCCCTAAGTTGGCGCCAACCCTAGCCACCTAAAGTTGGCACCAAAACACCCCCCACAACCACCACCAAAATGGTGCCAACCCATATCCTCATCACCACCCTACACTTCACCAACCAACCCATCTCCACCCTTGATTTTTGGTGCCATGAACACCCCCTTCTAGAAGCCAAAGTTGCTGCCAAAATAAGGTGCCCTTCCAGCCCATACTCGACCACCAAAGGCCACCATCAAACCCCCTTCACATCCCCTTGGTGGGTGCCATTTAACCCTCTCCATTGGATCCCTAACCACCTCCCATCAAGCCATCCTAGCCCTACACTAAAGGTCACGCGAATCACCTCCATCCCACTCTATAAAAGCCCATCACCCACCACCTTTTTCATGATCCTCCATTTAGTTAATTTCCAGCTTACTTCCACCTAAACCCATGGCCAAGAAGAAGGGATAGAGAGGAAGGTTAAGGGGGCACATCACCCGCCCCCTTGGTGCCTTCTTCTCCCCATTCCTTCTCTTTGTGCCATGCCAAGATGGCGGAGGATCTTCAACACCAGGAGGATGGCCCGGCAAGGAATAAGATCATTGAAGGTGGTCGCTTCCACCTTGGAGGACACCATCTTGGAGGAGCATAGTAAGGAAGGAGAAGGCAGATCCCTTTTCAAGACTAGGAGCCGCTAAGCTTGGAGCAAGGAGATTCACCTCTTCACCATCTTCATCAACCAGGACTTTTGTTTCGCTTGTTTTATATTTTCATTGTTGTTATAAGCTTTCATCTAGTAGTGTAGAACAAAAGTCTAATTTTTTGTAAAGTTGCTTTCCTAATCTAGTGCATTTTATTATCTACTTTGGTTTTGTTTTAGGACTTTCACACCCTCTTCCCAATTATCCTAAGCCTTCACTTGCACAGGGTGAGCTTGGGAAGAGGTTGCTTTGCCACCTAGTTGCTAAAGTAGGTTTTGTCTTTTCCACCACCAACTTTGTATTGCCTTGTTAAATAAAAAAATCCTAAAAATTAATTATTTGAAAAAGAACAAAAAGAAAGTTGAGTTACATTTTCGAGCAAGGGATTGATTTTTGCAAAACATCACCTCCTTAGACGACCCAAGATACTCCACTATCTAGGTTAGAAATTTAAAAGAGAATCCGATTTTGTGTATTGCAATGACTTAAAACCCTAAATTAACAAACCACCCAAAAACGTATCACTTAGACACCAGGTTTTGCAGGAGAGGTTGAAACTACCCAGTAGTTTCAAGCCAAATGCAAATTATTTCAAATACTACCGTGTATTTTTTTTTAACCTGTTCCTTTAATTCAGAAAATGATGGGTGATTGCATCGCAGAAATACACTTGCAATTGTGCCGTCTTGTGCTATTTCCTAGCATTACCAGCTCATATTAGGTATCCATAGTCGCATTTGTAAAAATACACGCATGCATGCATTTAATTGAGAGGGGAGGAGAATGAATAAAATGTCCTCGCAATTCACATTTTCCTCAAGTGCTACCTTGCAAAATCTCCCTCTTTATTTTCTATTTCTATTTGACTTTGAAATTCTTCTCCGCACGGCTGCCATGCATGGCAACCTCTTCATCGTGCCATGTCCTACTTAGCATGCTCTGCAAGCCACTCCCTACAGCCCCACGCACAGCCATGCAAAGCCAGTGCATGGCTATGCATGCCTTCTTCCTCTATAAAACTGGCTCGGCTTGCTTCTTTGCGTGGAGAGCCTAGTCCATGCTAAGAAAACACCACAGCACCTTCTTCTCCAGGCCATCTCCTCCCCCTCTCCCCTCCATACGCAGCCCCTCCTCTTTGAGGAGACACTCTGCGGGCAGCAGCACCTCAGAGTGGTGCACAACCACAACTGTGAGTCCACCACGGCCCAGCTCACCAGAGAGCTAGTGGGCATGGTGGTTCTCTCTCTGTTTCAACGTCCAAGCCACTTCCTCCATTGCCACTGGAGCTTCAAGCTTTGAAGCTCAACCGGCTACAGTAAGCCGGCAGCAGGTGCACACCTGTAGGCTACCCTCGCCTCCCGCTTCTTCGCGCAAACACCTACTTCTCCCCGCAGCCCAGTCGGCGTAGACCTTCTTTCGCGTGCACCGAGCCGCTTCTTCACCTCTGCACTCACAAAACCGGACGCACCCGGTCACGCAGCTCGCCCCGGCACTGTAGCCACTGTTCACACGTTTCAACGGAACACTGTGGCTACAATGCGGTGACCAGTAAGTTTCTCACTTAACCGATCACCTAGTGCACCGCAATCGGCCAGCGCCTGCGCCCGCGTCCAGCCCTGTGCCCGCTCTAGCACCCGCCGGTGCGTCTGCGTGCGCCCGCCTCTCCCAGCACCTGCCTTCGCCTGCTCCCTTCGCCCATGCACACCTACGTATGTCCGCTCTAGCTCCATCACGCACCACGGTGCACTGCGGTCCTCTCCCTGCGCTCACTCCCTCCCAGCGTGCGCCTCTCCATGTGCCTTCGTGCCTGCGCGTGCGCTGTGGCCATCAGATGTTGCCCCATTGCTGCAGATGACTTAAAAGCGCCTTTTCTTCACTGCAGGCGCTCTCTCTCTCTCTATCTCTCAGCACTCTCTCACTTCTCAGCAGACACATACACACACACTCACACTCTCGCACACACACACTCTCACTACTATATACTTATATATATATATATTTATATACATATATATATATATACTTATATCTATACTTATAGTAGTACCTATATACTTAAGTATTAGTATACATACATACATATATATACTTATATATATATATATACATATATATATTTACATATATACATATACTTATATACATATATATATACACACATATCTATATATATATTATTACCTATATAACTAAGTATAAGTATAGATACATATATATATATATATATACATATCTATCTACATATATCTGTATACATATATTACTATATATATATATACATCTATATATTTATATATACATACATATACATATATCTATATATATATATATGTATATATCTATACATATATCTATCTATACGTATATTTACATATCTATATATATATATACACACATATATATATATATTTTATACACACATATAACTACATATATACCTATATAGTTATAGCCATATATATATATACATATAGATATATATATTTACATATATACATATATAATTTCATATCACTTACCATACGTTGTATCGCGAGAATATCTGCACCAGTTGCTGATATTCCCTGATACACGCGTACAGAAAGCGTGTTTGCACTCATCTTCCACCCATCCACCTTACATTCCATGCGGCACTTCGTCCTGTTGGTTGCGTCTTTGTAGACGATGACCGACACGACACCGTGCTACACGCCATCTCCACCTCCACCCCCACCCCTTTATACATATATAATATATACTTATATATATATGCTATATTTACTTTATTTCTACTTCTCTTTCCTGCCAGTAAAAAGATAAAAAAAATATATAAAAGAGAAAAGATAATCCTTGACTTGAAGGTACTCGGTCTTGCGAATAGCAAGACCAGTTTTGAAACCCTGATTTGTCTCAAAGCCAAGAACCTAATTTTGAGGGTGTGCCTCAAGGATAAAAATTATCAGAAAAAAATCTTAAATAGAAAAATACCAAAATCATAATAAACGAACGGAAGAGACTCGTTGTAGGAAAGGCGTAGAAACTTCTTCTAACCCACTTCCCTAAGTTTGACCCTAGGCCTAAAAGTGACCAAGATAAAATTAAGTAGGCCAGGTAAAAAAATTTTGTAAAGAGATGGTTAGGCTTGATTTAGCTTAACCACTATACTCATTTCAACGATAAAATCACCATATTAACACACCTATCCTATCCTGAACAATGGGCGATCCACAAGGTGACTCACCTCACCGAATAACTCCTGGGCTCGACTAAGTCCAAGTTAGTCCACCGTGGTCCTACTGCTCAAGCACTTCTATGTATTTTTAAATTGAAGACCACAATTTAGATATATTCTCTCAATTCAGATGGAATCCAAATGATTTGAAACTTGGTAAGAGGATTCCTTTTATAATAAGATTTTATAGAGTATTTTTCCAAAATGTTTACTATTTCCAACAAGTAGTTATTAATTGTCAACAAGCCAGTGGTCAAATCTGAGATTTAGACCCTGTGTTTGTTTTTCTATTAGAAACAATACCAAATATGCTCTAAAAATTTCTTTAAAATATGATAATCAAGGATAATTTGAGTACCTTTCAAACCCCACCAATCGTGAGTAAATCCGATTTGTGTGTTGGCCAGAATTGATTCTAAAGTTCATAAAAGTTCTTTTTTTCAAGAAATCTGACCCGTATGTACTCCATGAATTTTTAAAAATTCCAAAGATGGAATTTACTTTTGAAAAATGTGGCCTTGAAAAGATAATTTGAAAATCTACTTCCAGTCCAAATTTCATAATTTTTGAAGCATCAGAAACATGGCTATTGAATTATAAAGATGGCAATCAATTTCTGGCCGAGTTTCAAACAAGATTGTCTGCACCTGATTCTTGTAGCACCCGCTTTGACTCGTTCGCCACTCCTGTGGTTCAATCCAGCACACACAAGTAATATGTAAGTGATGAAATCAAAAGTCATCATCCATCCCCATCAACATCGCCAATTTGTTTGGGGTGTAGATCGCGTAAAAGATAAATGCATTGTAGTATATCACGAAATACATCTTGACAAATAAATTAATAGAACTGGTGAGTCTTGGTCAACCACAGGGAGATAGAAAATGCTTTTTATTTCATGTACTTATTTGAAATCTAATTACTAAATAGCATAGACAATAAATTGCAATATGTATATCAAGTAGAGAGTTTGAGCATGAATTGCATACATGTAATTATAGGTAAACAAATTCTAAGCATGAACATAAACTATCTATGTAGCAAAATAAGGGCACCACAGGTGATCCATGGTGGCCTTCTGGAGAGGTTGAGGATAGCAGAAATGATCCACCGAGGTGGCTCAATGGGTGCTTCGATAGAGGATGTAGAGATGGAAGTAGAGAAGGCGGGAAGAAGAAGGTAGAGGAGCTGTAGAAGGAGGAAGAAGAAGGAAATTCTCTTTTTGAATGCCTTTGAAAGATGACCCTTAGGACTCATTTATAGTTTTTCTAAAGGGTATTTAGGGCATTGGAGCCCTTAATTTTGGGCAATAGCCTTAGGTTGATCAGATCCGTTGATCGAGAGATCAACAGACCTTATTAGGCCTAAAATTACCCTCCAAATCCTTCTCCATTCACGGATTCAATCTGGTGTTGACACGTGGTGCAACGTGCACCCTTGGATCTCGATCACATGGCCCCTGCTCTCCCACGTGTACTGCTGCCTTCGCACACTCACCGCTCGACCTCCAAACATGCCCAATCTTCTTTGCCTTCCAATCTTACGATTGGACGGCTAAGAATGCCTCCCCATCACTCCATTTCCTAAGGCACACATCATCATTGCATCCGCATCTCCCTTGCATCCACATGCACCATGCGGCCGCTGCTATCGTCGCTCTATTATTGTCTGACTGCTGAATTTCATCCACGCATGAGCAAATCCCACATTGCGACTCAAACCCAAGTCATGCGCCAATTGTTGCGTTATTGACCATTGCGTTGTGTGCGCAAATGGGTGTGTTTCCACTTCTTCGTTCGGCTACTCTTAGCTGTTCGATGAAGATCCAACGATTGAGGCTTTAGGGTGCTATGGGATTCTGATTGATACGATCATGGAAGCGTTGGACTCCCATCATCGTTCTGAGCAGATCCATACGATTGGATCGGTCATCCACAACCCTGAATTACTTGCAATTATTAATACTTCTCAAATAGCACATTTTTATGTATAAAGCATATAAATCACCTAGGATGCAAAGTACGATGCATATGCATGCAGAATGCCCATGTTAAGCTACGTTCTACCTTAATTCAGGCAAATTAGGGCCTATGATTGCCGTGCAATCAGGATGCTCCAAGAAAACTCAAGCTCTTGCTCCGACACTACAGGTAGAGCACCATTCAAGACACTTGAGCTGCAAAAATGCACTTTAATGATCCATCTAAAGATATGTAATATAGATATAGAGCAGCGCTGAGGTGGTAACATGTTGACATCGCATCCTCAAAGGAGGCATTTTCCTCCTTCTCGACGGTGGTAATTCAAACCAATGATCTGCTTCAAACTTTGACTAAGGCTAAACTGAGTGGTTTCTCTAATTTTTAGTTGTTTTTAAGTTTTGGCTTGGGTGTAAATTTTGACACAAGAAATTTTGCATGAGATGAAAGTAATTGAATGAAAAACTAAGCCAAATACTTTCCATGTTAGAAAAGGAGATCAAGTCTCCTAAACTATCATGAGTTCCGGTGGAATTTTAGAGAAGGATATTTGATCTAGTCTAAAGGTAGATCCTGAAATTATAATAATTAGATCCATATTCTTGTCCCTAGTTTGTTAAAGTTAAAATCCCATTGTATCGCAAAGTGAGTTTTCAACATTAGTCCCGATTTAAAAATTTTTTGCAAAAGGTTTTCAACATTTTTATTTTTTTGATATGCAAGCAGAAAATAAAAGAAGAAAATTGCATGTTTTCGGGTTTTGGTATGCATGAAGAAAATTAAAAATGCAAATTTTTGGGTTTTGAAAATCCTAATTTAATCGTTAAAATTTAAAAACACCCCCGTATGCTTAAGATGTTGCATGTCAGCATGCTAGAGGAAGGGAAAGGAATGCAGCTTAGTGTAGATGGTTGGAAACAGGATGACCAAAACCACTAAAAGAAATAAAAAAGGGAAATGGAAAAAAAATGATGGGTTACCTCCCATCCAATGCTATCTTTTACGCCATTCAGTCGGGCGTGATGTGCATCAGTGAACACTAGTGGTTGGGTCGGTTAAATTAAATGATTTTGAAGGAAGATTCAGGGTGTGGTTCAGATAGGGCTTTAAATGCTACTCGTTCACTTGAAAGCTAGTATTAGTTTTTGATCGAAATGGTCAATAGTGTTGTAATGATATGTTTTGAGCACAATAAAAGGGCCGATCCATTTGGATTTTAATTTGCTGGGAAAAATACGTAATCTTGCATTAAAAAGCCAAATGATTTGATTTACATTGAAATGTTTCCGAATAATGTATTTATCATGAAATTTCTTTCTTTGATCTTTATAAATCCTCTCATTTTCATAAGAAAAATTACGTAATTCTTCCAGTTTAGTCAATTGTAAGTTCGTGTGAATAGCAGCATCAGATAAATCCATATTTAATTGCTTTATTACCTAGAAAGCCCTATGTTGAAGTTCTACCGGGAGATGGCATGCCTTCCCAAAAATCAGATGGAAGAGAGACATGCGAAGTGAGGTTTTAAAAGCAGTATGGTAGGCCCATAAAGCATTGTCCAATTTGTTGGACCAGTCTTTACGATCAAGCCTAGTAGCCTTTTGTAAAATATTTTTTATTTCCCGATTAAAAACTTCTGCTTGGCCATTTGTTTGGGGATGATATGGAGTGGAAATTTTGTGATTAACCCCATATTTAGAAAGAAGGTGATGGAATTGTCACTGAGTGAAGTGTGATCCTCTGTCACTGATAGTGGCCTTAGGAATGCCGAATCTTGGAAAAATATTTTTCTTTGTGAAATCGGCAACCACATGGTGATCATTGATATGAGTAGGTATTACTTCAATCCATTTGGATACGTAGCCAACTGCGACTAGTATATTCAAACACCCACCAGAGTTGATGAAAAGTCCCATGAAGTCGATGCCCCATACAACAAGAATTTCAACCTCTAAAATTTGGATTAAGGGGCATCATATCATTCTGAGTCACGTTGCTGATGCTCTGGCAACGTACACAGGACCGAACAAAAGAATGAGCATCTTTGTGCAGGCTGGGCCAAAAGAATCCAGAATTGAGTATCTTAGTTGTAGTTTTCTTGCGCGAAAATTGTCCACCACAGACCATTGAGTGACAATATGTCAGAATATCATGGATTTCTGATTCAAGGACACATTGTCGAATGACCTGATCAACACAAATGCAGAAAAGGTCAGGCTCCTCCCGAAAATAATATTTAATATCAAAAAAGAACTTATCCCTTTTGGATTTCTGGCCAATGAGAGGAGATTCATTCTGTTGCTAGATAGTTTGCAATGGGTACAAACCAAGGGAGAGTATTGGCAGCTAAGATGCTTTCATCAAGGAATTGATCAGGGGGGCTCAACATGTCATCTGTGATAAGACGAGAGAGATGGTCAGCCACTACATTTTGCAATCCCTCTTTCTCCTTTATTTCCAGGTCAAATCACTAGAGTACCAGGATCCAAAGGATAAGGCAGGGTTTCACATCTTTTTTGGTCAACAAATATTTAAGTGCTGAGTGGTTGGTATATACGGTGACATGTGACCCCAAGAGATAAGATCAAAATTTTTCTAGGGCAAAGACAATGGTAAGAAGTTCCTTTTTAATAACTATGTAATTCTGTTGTGCATCATCAAGGGTTTTGCTAGCATAATAGATCACAATGGGCTTCTTGTCAACTCTTTGACCTAGAATAGTCCCCACAGCAAAATCAGAGGCATTAGTCATGAGTTCAAAGGACAATTCTAGTCAAGTCCCTGTAAAATTGGTGCCTCTGTAACATCCTTCTTCAACCTCAGAAAACTCACCAGGCATTGGTCATTGAAATCAAATGGGTAGTCTTTGGTAAGTAATTGACTTAAGGGCTTGGAGATTTGGGAATTTTTTTTTTATGAAATGATAGTAGAAACCCACATGCCCTAAAAAAGAGCGAATCTGCTTTATAGAAGTGGGTGGTGTGAGCTTAGAGATAGTATCAATTTCCACTCAATCTACCATAATTCCTTTTTTAGAATTAACATGGCCCAGGACAATACCTTCCTGGACCATGAAATGATGTTTTTCCCAGTTGAGGACGAGATCAACTTCTATGCATTTTTGGTGGGTTCTTTCAAGATTCTGCAGACAAAGGTTAAAAGAATCTCCAAAATTAGAGAAGTCACCCAGGAAGACTTCCAAACATTCACCTACTAGGTCTAAAACAACTGTAAGCATACACTGTTGAAAAGTCGCAGGTACGTTGCAAAGATCGAAGGGCATTCTTTGGAAAGCAATGGTTCTGAAGGGGCAGGTGAATGTAGTTTTGTCTTGGTCATCTGGATGGACCACTACTTGATTATAGCTAGAATAACCATCAAGAAAACAATAGTATTCGTGTCCAGCTAACTGCTCCAAGATTTGATCAATAAAATGGAGTGAAAAAGGTCCTTCTTGGTGGTGGTGTTCAATTTTCTGTAATCAATGCACATGCGCCAAGAAGAAGCGATCGGAGTGGCTATGTTTCCTAAATGTTCATTGGTGACAACTATTAGTCCAGCCTTTTTAGGAACTACTTGAGTGGGACTAACCCAGGAGCTGTCAGAAATGGGGTAGATGATATTAGCATCAAGCCACTTTATAATCTCCTTTTTGACCACCTCCTGCATAGTAGGGTTCAGGCACCATTGTGGTTGGCGGGAGGGGTAAGAACCATCCTCTAGATAGATGCGATGGGTGCAATAGGATGGATGAATAACCTTAAGGTCAGAAAGGGTCCAACTAATAGCTTTTCTGTTTTTGCTTAAAACTTGGAGAAGTTTTTCTTCTTGTGCCCCACTAAGTTTAGAGTTGATAATCAGGGGCATGTTTTGATTCAGACCAAGGAAAACAAATTTAAAGGAGTTGGACAAGGGTTTTAACTCTAGTTGAGGACCTAGCTCCGAAAGGATTTCTGCTTTAGAAGTTATAGGTGAAGTGAGAGTGAAGGGGTTAGCTGAAGGATGTGTGCTTAGGGTGGAAGGGTGGGATGAAGTGAATTATTCAAGAACTGTGTTAATGGAAAACTAGGAACCCATGTGTGAAATATGATTATTTCCTCCACTATATTTTCAATTTCTGAATCTGTGTCATCAAAGAAATCAGGTTCTTGGAATCGCATAGAAGCTTGGAAAATATCTAGGTAACAGATTCACCGCCACGCATGATCTTCATCTTGCCAGAATCACAATCAATATTGGCACTGGCGATGGCTAAGAATGGTCTTCCAAGAATTATAAGGGCAAACTTTAAAGCTTTTGGTACCTCTATGTCTAGGACTAAAAAGTCTGTAACAAATAGACAATTTTTGCCCTGGACAAGGACATCCTCAATAATTCCCCTTGGCTTGATTGTAGATCGTTCTGTTAATTAAAGAGTAACCTCAACAAGCTTTAATTCTCCGATCTTAAATTCCTCAAAAACCACCACGGGGATAAGATTAATTAAGGCACCGAGATCCAGTAAGGCGCAATCAAAAGAGGTGTCATTAATGACCACTTGAATCAAGGGTGCTCCTGGATCTTTTCTGTTAAGTGGTTGTTTGCTCAGCACAACTGAGCTAACTATCTCTATAATGATCACCTTTCCTAGGTTCCAAGGCTGCCTTTTGGGAGTACACAAATCTTTCAAAAACTTGACAGAGGTAGGGATATATTTTATGGTGTCTAGGAGAAGGATATTAATTTCAACTTGCCCGAAGAGATCCATTAATTCCTTATCAGTGGGCTCGGATTTCTTTTTCTTGGTGTGTGAAGTGTGAAGGGCATGTGGGAAGGGTATTGAGTTTTCCTATTTTGCATTTTCAAGTTCCTGAATAGGGTTAGAGGAAGAGGGAGAAGAGCTGATCTATTTTTTTTTTAAGTGGGTTTCTTTTGTAGGAAAGGGACCTTGAGTTGTTTTCTCGTTCCTTAAAGTAACTACATTTGCAGTATGGTTGTTTCTAGGAGAAGGATGGGAAGCCTGACTATGATTGAAACCTGGGGGGTGCTAAGATGCTGGGTGAATAAGTTGACTGGGATATCCACCTTGGAATTGATTCTGTTGATTATTCGGATTGGCATGAGTTGGGAAGGTAAGTTGCCTACAGGTCGATGATCAGGAGTAACCTTAACTTAATGTTACAAGTTGGTTATCATGTGGATTACTTCCAACATTTGATTCTGGTTAACCTGCAGAGTCTTCATGACCCGGGTGTTAATATCTTCCTAAGATGGCCTAGGTTGATATGCTGGTTGCCCATAATTCCCAAATTGATTTTGTTTGGGAAACAAAATCGGGTTTGGAGCTTTCCAGGAGTGATTCGGGTTGGTCCTCCAATTTTGATTGTAAGTGTTTGAGGGGTTTCTAAATTGCTCCTGGAGAGCATAAATATTTTCAGTGGTTGGATCAAGAATATTCTGATTTAGGTAATCAAAATTCCCTATCATATCTAGTGTAAAATTAGAAGGAAATTGCTATCCAACAGGTGTGGCATCAATGTTGTGCATATTTTCTCTTCTGAGAAGTTTTTTGAGGGATAGGGTGTGGAGAGTTAAAGTGTGGAGAGTTAAGGTGTGGAGCTTGTTTTTGAGTGAGCTTTCCTTCCATTTTTTTCTAGTGTATTTGCATTTGGTCCAGTCATTGAGCTATCATGTGTAGATCATTTTGAGTGATTGGAACAGATGTGGATTTGGAGTCAATTTCATTAACTCTGAGTCTTGGGTTTTGAGTTCTACCGAAATTGTCCATTGAAGTCATATTAAATAAGTTTTCACTCATTTCTTCAAAAAGGAGGTAGGCACTTTCGACATCTTTATTAAAGAAATTGCCTCCACATGATGCATCAACGAATCTCTTTAATTGATCCTCTAATCCATGATAGAAGATCTGCACTAATTGCCATTGTGGAATTTCATGGTGGGGACAACTTCTTAAAAGTTCTTGGAATCATTCTCAAGACTAATGGAGGGGTTCACCATTTTTTCTTGAAAGGTCATTATGGATCTTCTTAATGCATTAGCATGACAAATCGGAAAAGATTCTTTAAGAAAAGTGCTCTTTAATTGGAGCCAGGTGGTGATAGGGTGCCTAACCATTCTAAACCAGTGTGAAGCTTTATCTTTTAAAGAGAAAGGGAAAAGTCTCATTAACCACACATCTTCCTACACATTGCGGGAATGGGTGGTTTGAGTGACAGTTAATTCTTTGAGAAGATAGGAAGGGTCCTCTCTAAGAAGACCATGGAAATGTTTGATTAGGTTTAGAATAGCTGTTTTGATCTCAAAATTCCCTTGTGGTATGACCACCCAGGTCTTTCCTCATAATTAGAAGGATCATAAAAATCCTTTAGAGGAATGACAGGCTGTTGACTAAGTGGTGGGTTTTGCCCTTGGTTGGCTAGGTTTGTCACAATCTTAGCCAAATTTTCTTGGTTTTGTTGAAGTCGAACCAAATGGTTGACCATAAAGGCAAAGGGGCTTGCATTTTTAGTTTGGATTTGAGGACCACTTGGCCTTACAGGATTTTCTAGTTGATCCAAATGAGGGAGGTTAGGGATGGGGAAGTCAGCTTATGGGTTGACTGATGGGTTAGATGCAGAAGCAAAATCTTTTTGTCAGTTTCCTAGGTTTTCCATATTAACAGCAGAGGAAGAAGAAGAAGAAAACAATGATTTTCTGGTGCAGGAGGAAAATTAAATGGTCCCTTGAGATGTGGGTTCTGGGACATTTGCCTGTACATGCACTTTTTTTTTTAGAAGAAATGGAAGGGAGGAGAAGAGAAAGAGATGAGAGAAAGTGTGCCCTTAAAACAAACAAGCTTAGTCTTGTCTTAAGGTTGACTCCTTAAAACTAAGACTTGGGAACCCAATAAGTAAGAGATCAGCAAGTGAACCCAATTCCAAAAGAGAGCCCACTAGACTAAAGAGGTGGTTTAGGCCAAAGCATTTCCTGGAAAAACTAGGGGCTTGTGAAAATCCGCACCCGTTGTCTGACTTCCCACTAACTCTATCATCGCACAATCTAAAGGAAGGAGGAGCGCTTAGTGATCCTTATCAAGAATAATTAAATGAAGTCCTTAAGTGGTCTAATGACTACTTGATTTAAGTTAGGCATAGGTGTCTAAATGTGCTCATGAATGTGCAGGGCATTAATTGGGGAAATGCCCTGTTATTTCAAATTTTTAGTTTGTCCAAAATTGGATAAGTGTTCCAATTAGCAATCAAGTTGACACACACTACTTGAATGTATTTTTGCTTTTAGGATTTGATTTAGAATAGTGTATTTTAAGGTTTTCTTTTTAGGTATTCAAACAAGTTTGAAATGCCATAAATGAAGGAAAATCAAGTTGTATTGGTGAATGTAGATTTCCTTTTTGATGTGGGTCTCTAAAAATGAAAAGAAACCCTTATTGAATTAGTCCTTAGGCAGAAATTTACTACTAATGTATCTCTTTCAGGCTTTTTCTTTTTAAGTAGTGGTCCAAACAAAGCAGATACACCACTACCAAAAGGAAAATTAAACAGGAATTCCAAAATATGGTTTTTTATGACTTTTGGAATTTGTTTAATATTTTTTTAGGATTTTTCTTCGTGCTAGTGTCAAAGCCCAGAATTGATACTCGAGGGTATTTTGGACTTTTTAGTACCACCACCGGCCAACTAAATTTTTTATAATTTTTTTGTAATGTGTATAATTTCACAAGGAGTATAGAAAGCTAAATTTACAAAAGTTGGATGAGTATAAAAATTGGTAAAATTTACGGACAGTAGCTAAATAGGAAGATTAGTGGATATGACCCCTATATAGTGCATGAATTTTTGGAAATTGTATACAACTCCAATTGCTATGAAATTTTGAACTGATGTTACTCGCATGATTTTGAATCATTGGATGAAATTTCAAAATTTTTGTAGGCCTGTGGTGTGGGGAAGTGATTTTTGAATTCCGGACAGAATTCTGGACTTGAAAATCAGACTACTAACACTTCAAGTAGAGTGATGTTTTAATGAAGCAATCAGGCAAATAATGAATTTTAATTATCACCACTCCACTTAATTTTAATGTTTGGGATCGTAAAAGCCAAGTTTAATATTTTTTTGTAGTTTTTTAGAGAATTGTGTGACCAGTTCAAGATTACCAACTAGGAATTTCGTAGGAAGACAAGGCACTTGATGCTTCTCAATCGCACCTTGTTCCTGCAACACCTGCACACACAAGAGAAAAAGAGACAAGGGGATGAGATCCTCTTATCAAGTAAGAGAAAAAATCAAAGCAAGCTTGCCCTTGATTTTGTTGCAACCCTTGAGGATTGTGGCCTCTGTTAGTTACATTCCTTGGGTTCGGTTGTGGCAAGGATGGAAGAGACCCCAGTTGTTTGTTATCTAACAACTGGCTCAATTGTCCATTTACTAAAGCCATCTCCTCCTGATGTTTCTGATTCATATCAACCATCATCTTGATTTGGGTGTCCATTTGGTTTTGTTGTGTAGGGGCCACCCTATTTTGGTTATAGGGTGGTCTAGCAGGTGGACCTTGCTGATAGGAGGGAGGTTTGGCCTGGGTTGGTTCTGGAATTGGTTTTGTTTTTGGTTTGACCAAGCAAAATTACGGTTGTTGCGCCATCCAGGGTTGTAAGCATTGGAGAAAGGGTCAAGCTTAGACTATCCCTGAATGGCATGGGCATCTTCAAAGGTAGAAGGTGTCGAAGGGGAAGGGAAAGAATAATCAAGGTTTGAGGAAGCAAAGGTTCCTCCATGGAACATTGTCGTGGTTGTTCCTGGTGCACTTGGTTCATAGACTAAACTAGGTCAACATTGTGAACTCCCTTCGAAAGGGAGAATGTCAGCAATGGGGTTCGCGATTGGTTCAAGAGCTCATCAATTTTCTTGTGCACCAACTCAATCCGATCCAATTTCTTAGCTATAATGGCTATGTCAACCATCCCCGAATTAGTTTGCACCTCATAAATCCCACCATGGGGTTGACTGGATCGATTAAATTGGGTCATGGAGGTGTTACTAAGCGAGTTTTCACTTATTGACTCAAAGTGCTCAAATGCATTTTCTTCATATTTGTTCAGAAAATTGCCTCCACATGAGGCATCAACGAAATTTCTAAGGTTTCTGTCCATACTATGGTAGAAAATCTGGGCTAATTACCACCTTGGAACATCATGGTGTGGGCATTTCCTCAATAACTTGTTCAATCGTTCCCACACCCCATCGAATTGCTCTCCACTTTGTAAGGTAAATGTAGTGATGGCTCTTCTAAGGGCACTAGTCTTTCCTATGGGGAAAAACTTCTTAAGTAATGCATGACTCAATTCTTCCCAAGTGGAAGTAGGTCTCCCTAAAGTTCTAAGCCAATGAGAAGCTTTGTACCTCAGAGAGAACATAAACATCTTAATCAAAGCAATATCTAATCTGTTGTTGCTCGGTTTCATAGTCCGAGCGATCCGATCCAGGTCCTCCAGGTGTTCGAAAGTGTCCTCATTTGAGTTCCCATAAAAGTGGCTTTGAATTAAACTCAAAACTTTGGGTTTTAGCTCAAAATCATCTTCCCCTTTGGGGACCCTAAGATGTGGCTTGATTCGGATAGCAGACGGATCGTAGAAATCATGGTGAGGCCTTGGTTGGTCCTCAAGGGGTTGTGGTGGATTAGGTGGGGTTTTCCTTTGAGGGTTCTGTAATCGGTGTCTGGCCTGCATGATGGTTTGGATCTGTTGTTGTTGGAGTTGGTGGTTGGTGATGATTTTTGCTAGGCTAATGGCCATAGCATCGGGTTGACGTTGGTCCTCAATCTCCTCAACTCCTAAGTAGACCATTTCCTCTGTCCTATCCCTTGAAGAGTCAATTCTCCTCCTAATCTCTCTCTCTAAGGCGACCAACTCATGATCAAGTGACCGTCTTCTGTGCATACACTAGAGAAGAACAGGGAGAGATGCGAAGGGAAACAGATGCGAGAATAGTAGGTGCGCAACCAAGCAAACAAATCTAAGCCCTATAGTGTAGCCCTAAGTAACCTATGTTTCAGAAATACACTCCAACCACATGACAAATTCAGTGTTGCCTTACTCCCAAAGGTGGTAAAGTTGGGTAGGCGAAGCAGCGGGACCATGTCTCGAGAACCGTTAATTATGCCAAACCCCTGCTTGCTTAAGTCGTTTGATAATTAGGCCTCCCAACTTATCACCTTTTGAATCAAGAGACATCACTACTTCAAAATGCATTCAAGAAAGTACCCTGAAATAAACTCAATGATCCTAGGGCCAACATCTACTGACTTTTATTAAGGGCTAGGTTAGTGCTTGTGCTCAAGGCATATGATGAGGCATTGTTGGGGGTTGTCCCTCTTAATTAATCCAATTGAGCGTGTGTGTGCACTCAACAAATCATGATTTTCAAGTAAGGTTTTTTAGATTGTGACATCTTTTAATGATTCATCGTTGCATTAGTGCTTTTTAGGCTTGAAATTTCTTAATGCTTTCAGACAATGTTTAAGTGGGCACACAAGATTTTTGCGCAAAATAGGTGATGATCAATTTCCTTTAAGATCAATGTGGCCCTAAAAATAAGCAACCCTAACATATTCACACCTAAAGTTCCGACAGTTCTACTTGGTGAGTTGATTTGAATTAAAGTGGTGCAGCCAAATACAAAACATGGGTGACTTCACAAACACCACTCAAAAGGAAAATAACACTCCAAAAAGATGTTTCTCTTTAGGAATATTAGAGTATTCTTTTTTTTTCTTTTGGGTGATGGATTTGAGATGTGGGTTAAGTAGTCATTCATTACACAAATTTCATTTAAATCTTTTAGATTGCTTTTTCTATTTTTAAGTAAGCAAACAATCAACCTATCATAGGGTTCATGCACGATCCTAAATGCAATTTATTTCAAAAACAAAGATGAAGCTTCACTAGGGTGGAGTGATACTCACAAGAGTCTTCACTACACTTTTCTCCCAGTCTAACATCTTGGATCGTGCTCCTCCCGTCGCCTAGGTGTCGAGTTCTTGCAACCAATGAATAGGGAGGAAGAAAAGTGAGTCAAAAAAAGTGAGTATTGATGCAAGGATAAAAGTAACTAAAAGATCCATTTCCTCATCTGCAATGGTGCCAAAAACTGACATTGAAATATGCATTTAAATAATTCGTTTGTTGTAGTAAACATTCACGACATCAATTTTAATGAGAAAATTGAATGGTGAGTCCGAATGTCAACCTCAGGGAGGCAAGAAATCAAATCAGATTATCACTAATGTCACAAGATATTCAATTTTCTTTCTTGTGAAAAGAGAGAGAGTGTGTGTGTGGGAGAGAGAGTGAGAGAGAATGGTAGGGTTAGAGATTCATCGGAGAGCAGCGATAGCTAATTACGCACGAAAAGTAGACTTGATGAATCATAATAAAATGAGCATGAGACAATAATTATGATATCAAAATCTACTTTATCGAATATCAAACATGGTTTGGAAGCTGTGATCAACAAAACTGAGATGAATGCTTAAAGGAAAATAAACTACAAGCTATCAAAGACTATAAACTAAATGCAAGGAGGTGGATGGCGTTGACATAGCCACAATGGTGGAGGAGCTTCCTTCGGTGGCTCGATGCCTTCGGGAACACTCATTGAAGCTTTATGGAGATGAGGATGTGCTTGGTAGAAGCTATTGATAAATGCCTTGCAATGGAAGTCCATAGGTCTCTTTATAGTGGAAGAAAGAGAGCTAGAAAAGGCATCACATCAATAGCAATAGCAAGGATGTCGCTGTAGGCCAGCTGCAATCAATGCTTTAGGTAGCTCACCAACCTGCTGTCCTCCATGCATGCGTGAATAATAACGATGGGATTGTTAATGACTGATGTGATAATGTATGCGTTGTAGTATGTTGTGTTTTGAAACATCATGAGTGTCATTGTGGTGAGTTGTATGGAATACCAGTCATTACAACCATTATTATTATTTACTTATCTAATTTTTATTGGTTTTATTCCAAGTCATTCACTGGGAGGTAATTTATTGAATTACATCGCTCTTTAATCTCAAAATTATCCTCTAATTCCAAAAAGAAGCTTTACATCTTATTAAAGAATGAATGAATGTGGACATTATTTGTCTAATTACTAAGAAATGCTTGCAAATACTAACTATAAACAAGTACCAAACAATTTATCACTATACTTTAAGTTATGTCTTTACAAGTTATAGTATTAATACATACATGAGAGTACACAATAGACTAAGATGACATAGTATATTAACTTAACTTACTAGTTTGTTATCTACAGTAACACATACAACAGTTTCACTGACAGACATAAGCGTCGCTAGATCCTAGAAAACACTATACACAAACCTAAGGAAGGAAACTGAGATCTGTAGCGACACTTATGGTGACATTTTATTCTGTTAGTAAATATATTGGTTTATTTAAACAATTAATTGGCTATACTACGTATACATATATATATTTATTTATATTTTTATTGTATGTGTATTTATTTATGTATGTACATCTCTCTTGTATGTACGTCTTCTCTCTCTCTCTTACTCCTTACTAAGCTTCTTCTATTCTTCCTCTCCTTTGATTCTGCCTTAACAAGTTTCAGATACAGCAGCATAAAGGTGATTAATCAACCGTCATTAGTTCTCTTTAAGCA
Organism: Thalassia testudinum; assembly: GCA_037157565.1. NCBI lineage: Eukaryota > Viridiplantae > Streptophyta > Magnoliopsida > Alismatales > Hydrocharitaceae > Thalassia > Thalassia testudinum. The sequence goes on from JAZHRO010000003.1 coordinate 34,578,326, forward strand.
GTTAAAAATGTGTTTAATTTGCGGGTGCACTTTTTGAGGGATACACAGCACCCAGAGGGTGGGACCAAACCTCTACTAAGCGCACCCTAATTCTCATTAGGTCGCTTAATTACGTTTTTCTTTCTCAACTCAGCGTAGGGCCTTCAAGCCCCATGCACACACGCCTCTCGAGCCCCTGGCCCCACACATCATGTTCAGAATGTTCATAAGTATGCTCGGTATACGGTTGTTTCAGGCGCTCGGCGCCCGTGACGACTGAAGAGCATATGCACATTTTACATATATATCGCTGCGTGGTGTTTGCAGCACACGATGTGGCGCTATTCGAGTGTCGCATCTACGCTGGAAACCGCATGCAGCTGTAGGCTGGAAGCAAATTTGGCCCTCAATTCGAGGGCCACAATTTAATTAAAAATAAAAATAAATTATGGAAAATAAGGTATTTACATTATACTATATAATTGTTCAATTAATTTGAAATTTTAATTAAATTTACTATATAAATAAATTCACTAAAGTGGGTTGTTTTTACACACTGTTTTACGTATTTTCTTGGTTAATTACTTATAAATTAGTTAGTGAATGGTCTAATTGACCTTATACAGAGTTAGATTACATACATAAGTATTTTATACACATTTTTATTATATTTTTCTGAATTAATTTCTATTTTAGTTACATTTAAATGGAAGTTTTTGACAGTTTTACTTATAAATTAAGTTAAAGTAATATAAAAAAGGTATAAATATACTTCAACTAGCTTAAATTACTTAAGATATATTAGCCTAAGTATATAGATTCAATTAACTTGATTATAACCCTAAATTACTAATTTATCTAGTTTAATTTAACCACTTAGCTGTTAACTGAATAAATTCATTATTTATTATATATAAAGGATTAAATTAAGGTACAGGATTTTATTTACTTGTAATCTACATATGCATAGATATATATGTAGTTTTTTATAATATACAACATACTACATATATATACTTACAAAGTAATATACTATTTACATTCTGCCTATATACAGAATAATATACATATATTATTTTAAATCAGCTTACAGTATACAATATACTTACATAGTTAGTTATACAGTTATATGTATATAATGCCTATTTACATATATATAGTAATATATACAGTTTAATATTTACATAGAACTTATGTATATAGGGGTATACAGAGTAATATAAATAAGTAATTTTCTATATATATTGTCTATCAGAATTTTGTATGTATTTTTGGCAGCAATAGGAGATGAGAAAGGAAGAGCTAAATGAGGTAAACAATCTACTGTCAGCTTCCAGACTTTGCAGCAGTTTAATTTACTGCCCAAAAGGTGAGAAGGGAAGAGTTAAAATGGGCTAACAGAGTTTTATATGCATGGTTTTCAGATTTCTCTTTTAATCAGCAGCTTAAGCCACTGTCCAAATGGGCTAACAGAGTTTTAAATGTATGGTGTTAAGTTTAGGGGTTTTTCTCACTTTGATTGGTTCTAAAAATCCTACATAGTAGGAGATGAGACAGGAAGAGCTAACTGAGGAGAGAGTCCTCAGTTCAGATTTTTTTGTCTTTTAACAGCAGCCTAGGGCACTATCCAAATGGGCTAACTGATGCTGCACTTAGTCCATTTGAGAAGAAAGGTGAGTTTGGAGAGAAAGAAATATGTAGCTACAAGATGCAGCACTTTGCTTTGGTACTGGGATTAGAGTCAATCAAAACCAACTAAAAAGCAAATAAATAAATCCCAAATCTGACAAGGGTTCAATTTCTCAGGAAAATCACTAAGTATCTCAATTCAGATGCCAAAATCCCTCATCAAAAGCTTCATTTCAGAAGAAATCCATAAATATCACTGAATCAACTCTTCTTAATGCTATAGACAGCATGAAGGAAGAATTAATTCAGTGAAATACAGCCATAAATCAAATCCTAGTTTCTTGAAACCTTAAGGAGTATTGAGAACTCCTTAGGTTAGGAAATCACTAAACAAACTAGACAGCCATAAAAAAAACTTATGAATGCAAGATCAGATTTCAAATTACCACAGTAATTATCCTTAGATCTGACTTGCATTCAATGCATTCAAGACATTATCAAAACAGATTTAAGTATGGTTCTTCTGAGATGATTTCTATCACCAGAAATCCTCTCAGATTCCTTGCCAACATGGAATTCAAATAAACTTCATTCAATTCGTCAGATCAGGCAGTAAAACCAAGAAGAAAAATCCTTAAAATCCAAACTGTGGAGAAATCTGACGAACTAAAAATTCTAACCCAAAACCAGGGGCTTTTGTGACCAAGAGTGAGGTGAGTGGGAAGCCCCTTAAGTCCTTGTTGACGCCAATTTCAGATCTGAGGTGAAAACCAATCAGATCTGAAATTGGGTCAGAGTGTATGGGTGGAAGATGAAAAACATGTCCTGGAAAATCAGAAATGGATATGACAGTATGGGGAGGTAGAGAATTTGAAAACATGGATATATGAAATCTTGCCCTCTGATTTGGAATGATCAGAGGAGGTGAGGGGGGGAAAATTTAAGCCTAATTCTACTGCTACAGCTACTTTATCCTACAGCGAAATTAAACATTAACAATTACCTTAATTCTACTCTAAACTACTTAACTACAGCTTAAACTAATATGCAGAATTGTAAACCTAATCTAACAGGAAGAATGGGACCTATGGGTCCTTAGCCGAGGGCGAAGGAGGAAGGAGGAAGATGACTCCAGCGAAGGGAAGAGTTTGCTAATGAGGCTCCAGGGTCGTCCTCAGGTGCTACGAAGTCCTTAGCGACGAGGAGGTCGAGAGAAGGTGATGATTTCACAGCCGGTGGTTGTGAAATCAGAGGCTTGATGGGGAGGGGAAACTGGAGTGGACGAATGATCGCTAAGAGGTGTAGGAGGGAGCGATCCCTTGCGTGCGACACCACTGAGGTGCTTAAGTAGCATGCTCAGTGGCTGAGATCACCGTGCAGGTGAGGATAAACAAGATGCAACCGGCAGTGAGGATGAGAGGGGCGAAGTGCACGGTGAGCTAAGCACAAAATCTGACCGTTAGATGAGATCTGGGAAAAGGGGTAATCGCACGCGTCGAATTGCATGAAGCTTCCATTCAAATCTAACTGTAGATCAAGATCATGAAGAGCGATGGACGGCTGAGATTGGCCGTGTTCTTCGCGCGCTACAGTGCATGTGAAGAGCAGCAGGCCTCTCTCTGAAATAAGGGAAAATTGCAGACAGAACCTTGAATGAAGGGGTAGAAGAATTGCATGCAAGCCCACAAGTGAAAAGAACTACGACTAGAAGGGCCCTGTAGCCTTTCAAAAGGGTCCCTGTGACTTACAAGTAGGTCCAAAGGGGAGTTTTTAAGGGCAAGAGTGTAATGCATGAAGGACCTAAGTGTAAACTACCTATTTCATAACCTAAATGATGTCCAATTGCCTTCAAATTTTTATATGTGCTTAATTGAACATTTAAGACATTAATTATACTTCTGATTTGGCCTTTCAAACTTATTTATGTGTTCAATTGATGCATGGATCATCATTTGTACTTTGCTTTCAGAATATCTCATTTTGTGACCTAATTATGAAGTTTTAACACAGAGTAAAGGTTTTAGGTATTTTTCTTTAATTCCCACACTTAACCCTTTTTATCTGCTAATTTTATGCTGTTTTACTTAGTGTCTAGCTTAACTTCAACTTTTTAGCCATGATGAGTAGCCACTCATCAGTGAATAATGGTTGCACAAGGGTGATCCGTGTGTGCACTTTATTAGCCATCAGATCAATGATTGACAGTTGACATCGAACCTCACCTGCCCATCAGATCGCACCTCGCTGCTCGTACGATCACACGTTGGCTCAGGCATCAGATCATGCGTCGCTGGTTGCATGCATCCGATGAGCGAGATCATGCCACGTAGCCACTATCAAAATCGCATGATGGGGATTCGACAGCCCACTTTCGCTGCTATTTCGCATGAAGTGGATTTTCCCTCGTGTGAAGTCTCAAACGCATACCTTCACTGTGCGAGCGCTCGTCTCCACCAATGCACTATGCCTGCAATTTGTCATGGAGAAGAGTTGCCGCCTACGCCTCCTCAACTGTTGGATGAGAAACGTGCTGCTGAGATCGTATGTTGTGTAGTGAAGACAAGGGGACGAGTGTTGTTGGGAGTGCGGATGAGCAACACCTGATACATTTTTGGTTGTTGATCAGTAGTTAATGGTAAGAACTTTTGGGTCTTGTTGTGGGAGCTATGGAGGTCAGATTAAGGTGATTTTGATTCTATTGGACTTCGTTCGTCGATCTAGATCATCCATATGATCTGATTGCTCATCTAAGGCCTATTTCAATATGCACTTGTACAACCAGTCATTGGACATTAATTTTAAGCAATCTTAGCATAAAATAATGCAGAATGCATGGAATGCCCCCAAACCCACTATAATATGACATTAATGCACAGTTGCCCTCGAAATTGACTCTAATTGATATAATTAACACTAATAATTGTAGAATCATCACCAACCCACCCAAGACTCGTAGAGAACTCTAACTGCTAAACACCTTTTTATGTGAATGTGACAAACTCACTGATTGGCAATCAGAACGGATTTCAATTTTCTATGCCCTAAGGTGAACTTGAAAAGAAATTCTGCCAAAAAGGTGTATCTATACGACTGGTAGCTTTCTCTACTTTTTATTTTTATGCGATCAACACAAGGCCAAAGGAGGGTTTAGGATAAATTTAGGATCAAATTTAGAAAAATACAATCGGGTGCTGATGGAGAGGAGAAAAGGAGCAAGGGTTTGGGAGGTCGACGATGGCTGGAGGGTTTGGAGATCTAGGAGACAATGTCAGAGGGAGAGGATGGAAGAGGCATGGGTAGCTCCACAGTAGGCCCAAAGGGTTGGTGAGATGTGGAGGCGAAGGCGAGGGAGTGAGAAGGTTGTGTGTTATCGTTGTAAAAGGAGAGGGCACATGGCGGCTGTGTGCAGGTCACTGATCCTATGCTTAGTCTGTGGGTGGTGGGGGCACAAGAAGGTTGATTGTAGAGCGAAGGGGAGGATAGCTTAGCATGATGGTGGGTAGGTTAGGGCTCATGGAGCAAATGAGCCTCCACCGACGCCATCGCCACCATCGCCAGAGGGGTTGGGGCAGGTGTATGATGTGGAAGTGCCTCAATCTGAGGAGACCAGGGCAGCGGAGTTGGCAATCAGGGGGGTGCTTATCATTGAGATTATGATTGGCACCTATGCCTTTGAGAAGATCCAAAGCTTGGAAAGGTCTCTTTCGCTTGGGGTGGAAGCTGGCTCATTTAGGGGGGGTGAGATTTGTACTCTTTCATTTGGGCATGGTGGATGTGGAAGGACTCCATTTTCACACAACTAGCTTCGATGGGGTAACAGTGGTATGGAGATTGGTATCTCTGTTTGATGGTGGTCTTTGCGATCGTCCATCGCATAGGGCTTAGAAAAGAAGGGGGTCCAGGAGATTTGGGGTTTGCCACTACATCTGAGAACAAAGGGGGTGGTGGTAGGAGTGATTGCCAATTTTGCAACCATGGCGGAGGGTGCCATAGTTGGTCTTTGTGAGGGAGATGGGAGATCGATTAATGCTAAGGTGAAGGTGACAAGGGGGGGTCCAATCTCGAATAAGGTCATCTTTACGTGTGAGGGCAGTTCTTGGCTTCTTCAACTGAAAGTGGCTTTATGTAGTAAGGTTAAGGTTCAAAAGGAGGTCCCAACTATGCATGTTGAGGAGATGGACACCCAGACTGACACATAGGAGGATAGAGCCAGGTGCTCCGGCAAACAAGAGGCAAAAGAGAGGAAAGAGCTTCATTGGTTAGAGGTATAGGACACTGAACTGAAGGAGATGAAGGAGCTGGATCAACCACTGTCAATGGCACAATTGGAGCAAAAGGAAGGAGGGGGAAGGGAGCTTGTTGTTGTGCATCTTGATGTACAGAGGTGGCAAGAGGTCCATGGGGCCACCCCATAGAAACCATATAGCTTGTCTTTTTTGACACAAGGGGAGTTAAACTATGGGGTGGGTTCTTCGTCAATGGGGAAGTCTGCGAGGTCGCCAAATAAATTGAGGGGAAGGAGTGTTGTTGGAGGCCAATCTTACAGCGAAAGGAAAATAGCAGACATTCTGAAGGTTGAGAAGATAGTCGAGAGGCAACTGGGGCCTTGAAGCCTCGGGGATGAAGGTGCTCACTTGGAATGTGCGTGGGTTGCACGATACCGTGCGAAGGGCATCGTTGGCTCGATATCTTCACGAGTAGCAGGTGGACTATGCTTTGGTACAGGAGACACACATAGAAGGAGGGGATTCACTCTAGCAATCACTACTACAAGGAGGGCAAGCTGATTTTAGAGCTGTGAATGCAATCGAAAGGGCAAGAGGGCTGGCTATGTGGTGGAAGAAGTCTAGTCTGAATTTGAAAGAGGTTTGGAGTTGTAACTTTGTGCTCTCATGTAGATTTCAAGTAGTTGGGGATGCACAGGAGTTGGTTCTTTCTTGTGGGTATGGTCCTTGTGCGGATGGTTTGAGGAACGAGCTCTAGCAGGAACTGCATGTAATGGTGAACAATAGAAATGGGCTGTCGTGGCATGTAGGCGGGGATTTCAATAGTGTTCTATCTGTAAATGATCGTAGGAATGGAAGGGTGGACAGGACTTCACTTGGCTTTCACTTAGTGGTGTCGGAGGTGGGTTTGAATGAATATCCTTCAGCAGGGGCTGAGTTCACTTGGCGAGGGGGTAATGGATTGGTTTCTAAGTTGGATAGGTTCTTTGGGAGTGTGGAGCTATTAGAGCGATATCTGCTCTCCTCATTCGTGGGGTTGGCTCTCCCTTTTTCGGACCACACCCCATTACTCTAGGACAGTGGTAAGGAATCTAATGTGGGCACTTACTTCAAATTCAGGAAGTCTTTGCTGAGGAAGGAAGGCATCAAGAAGATGGTTGGCTACTGGTGGGAGTAGAAGAAGGTGGAAGGATCAGCCACCTATCATATGGCTATGAAATTGAAGGACCTAAAAGTGCCGTTGAGGGAGTATAGGAAAATAGTAGACATCATGAGAAATCAGAGGAGGTCTGAAGCTATGTCTATGGTGCGTTTGCTGGATGAGGAGAACAGGGAGCAGCTAACAGTGGGTGAGGATGCACAGAGGAAGCATTGGCAGGTAGTGATTCAAGCTGAGGAGAAGACTAGGGAGATGGACTAGCAGGAAAAGTCTAAGCAATTATGGTTGAAAGAGGGGGATGCAAACACAAAGTTCTTCCATATGGCAGCAAGTGTTAGAAGGAAAGTGAACTTCATATATTCTTTGAAGAGAGGGGATTCGGTGCTTACTTCCTCGGATGAAATTAGAAGACGGCTAGGTACTTCAAGGAAGTTTTGAGAAAGAGAGGGAGAGGGGGGTGGTGAATGACAACATCAAACTTTCCCCGAATGGGAAGTTCAACCGCTGCTAAGTTGACTGAAAATATTTCAGATTAGGAGGTGGTGGAGGCTATCGCTGGGTTGAACGTAGAAGGTTCTCCAGGCCCAAATGGATTTCAGGTCCTATTCTACAGGGAATTCTGGCCAGTGGTCAAAGGGGATGTGATGGAAGTTATTAGAGAATTTCAAAGGGACAATTCAGCCATGGAGAGAATCAACAAATATTACTTGTTTCTATTATCTAAGTGTAGTGGGGCTGAGACACTATCTGATTTTAGACCCATTGCACTATCAAACTCAATTTACTTGATCATTAGTAAGATTTTGGCAAACCGACTGAAGTGTGTGCTGTTTGACTTGATCAGTTTGGTGCAAGCGGGTTTTCTCTTGAATAGATCCTTATAAGAGTCTTTCATTATGGCACAAGAGGTGATCTCTGGATGGAAGAGGAGAAAGACCAGAGCTTTCATGTGCAAGGTTGACTTTAGCAGAGCTTAGGATTTGGTACAATGGCCATATCTGTGGGAGATTTTTAAGACGAGGGGTTTCCCTCCCCTATGGATTTAGTGGATGAAGAGGTGCATTGTCATGTCTTCCTTCTCCCATCTTGTGAATGGGAAGCCTTGTGGAGTATGGATTCAGCCACAATGTGGGGTGTGGTAGGGATGTCCTTTGGCCCCACTTATTTTTAACTTGGCAGTGGACACCATTGCACAGTTCATCTTCATGTTGGCAGATGTGGGTGTAGTTAGGGTTATTCGTTAACAAATTCTCAAGCTCTCGCACTTGTACTACAGTACGCTGATGACACCGTGTTTTTTGTAGAAGGTGGGCTCAGTGAGGTGGAGTATCTATTTATTATGATTAGTATTTTCAGTGAGATTTTAGGCTTGAAATTAAATAGCACAAAGTCTTCTTTGATCGCTTTCGGTATGACAGCTAGGGAGACTGAAGTAATGTCAGCCATCTTGCATACTTCTTCATCCACACTACCAGTGAGATACTTGGGCTTACCCTTGATAGACAAGAAGTTGAAGAAGAATGATGGGGCCTCTCTCTTTGAGAAGGCAAATGCAAGATTGGAGTCGTGGAGCAGTAGGTTTCTGTTGAAGGGTGGACGACTGATCTTGCTTAATTCAATTATCACTTCGATTCCAATTTTTTTCTTCTCGGTATTCAGGTCTCTAAAGTCTGCTTGGAAGAGGTTGGATGTGATGCGAGAATGCTTTTTCTAGAAGGGTGTGAAGATGGAAGGTAGGTTCCTACATCCGGTGAAATAGTAGCACCTCTGTAGGCCTCGGTCAAAGGGAGGATTGGGCATTCGATCATTGAAAGAGTTCAATGACACTGTGCTTCTCAAATGGGCAATCAAGTTAACTATGGAAGATGGCAAGTTGTGGTCGTAGTTAATTAAAGAGTCATGTGGCCCTACACAGGTGGAGTTGCGTAGTAAGACCCCTTTCAAACCTTCACCGTTCTGGCAATCAGTGAGGAGGGCAGTCCATGATCATTGGTTAGAGTTTGCACATGCACTGGGGGATGGCAGAAACTTTGCATTATCGGAAGATGTGTGGTCAGATCTGGGATGGATAAGTGAGAAATACCCAAGGATATTGGCTGCTGCAGCAGATAACAGGGCGTCAGTTAGGGAGTGCTGGGACGAGGTGATCGGCAGGTGGGTTCTGAATGCAACTACTAGGCGCGAGGGGGGAAGGACTAGAAAAGAGTAGAATAGGCTACTTGCTGATCTAGCTTCATTCCATCCAACAGAAGGCGAGGATGGCTACCGATCGATACATGGTCAATTCACATCTGCTAAGGCATGCAAGAGGCTGGTGGCTAGCATTGCTAGTGCTCCCACATCTACAAATTCTGATTGCGCCAAGGTGTAGATACTAAGAATTCCTCCCAAGCTTAAAATCTTCCTTTGGTTGTGTATGCAGGATGGGCATGTAACCGGTGAATTAAGATGTAGGAGGCTGGGCGCTCCACCACGGAATTGCCATTGTGTGAGTTTGATACAAATAATAAGGTGCATCTTTTCACCTCTTGTTTAGTGATGGATCAAATATGGAGAGGAGAATGTGGGGAACCTCTACCCACATGGGATGACCTTTGGAGGAAAGTGTTGACGCTGGGGAACCTACAGACGAAAATGGTGGCTGTTATGTGGTGTACTTGGCATGCTCGTAGTGAGTCTCTTTAAGGGGGGTTCTTGTAATGTGGGAACTATTGTGAGGGATTGCTGGGTACATGTCAATGAGTGGAATGGATGTATGTAATGGCTCCTATTGCATATGAATAAAAGATTTCCAGTATGCTATCAATTTCTATAGCATTCCTCATCCTCTCAAAAAAAAAAAAATTGCTAGGGAAAACCCAGTGTATATCTCCTTGGCTTATTCTACTTCTCTGCTTCATCTTAAGTGTTTGGAATTATACATGCATTTCGTGAGCTGGGTTCTGGACAATCGGCTAGTGGACTATTGATGTAAACATGTCTATATTGCATAAAATGTCTATTTATACATGTTCTTAAGCATAGAATTGCATTACATACTATAAATATTGCATAGCATGCATCATCTTGCATTTAGATTAGTCTGAATAAAATGGAGGTTAATTGTGTCCTTTTATGATCAGGGACAAGGCAACCTTTTATCATAGCCTCAAATCGAAGATCCAACCATACGGATCTGATTAGGGCGACGATTAGAGTTCAACGACTCCAAGATCGCCCTAATTGGATATCCGTAGCATCAGATAGAGATCGAGGAACCCTAGAAGATCAAGGGCCAAGATGGTGTTAATCCGCACTTCAAACGACAAATCTGACCACACGGATTGATTTGAATCAACGATCGCAGCCTAATGGCATGAAAATAGACTCAATCTGATAGCCGTGGCACCATCTACATCACACAGAAGATGGACGGCCAAGATGGTGCCACATGGCACCATCTTGACCACCCAACCGGCCGCATGCATCCCCTGAAGCACCTTACGTGAACGCTTCCCCGCCGTTGGATCAAGATCCAATGGCTGTGAGGTGCCCGCGCTAAAGTTAAGTGCTCAACACAAAAGCACCCACACCGTGTTGGTCGAGCGCCTGAACGCGAAGTTGAGGAATGAGATCGAGCCATGGGGTGCCTCAATTGGAGCAAGCGTGCGGGTGAAATTGACCGCACGATGGAGATTCAGCGACTGTGAGCACCCAATCCGCTAAACGCGCCATCTGACCCGGCAAGGTGATGCAAGCTCTCACTCGTTGAGGCGCCCGGATGAGGCAGGCAAGGAGCACTCTCAGTCGTTCAATCTCACGATCGAATGGCCAAGATTGGAAGAACGTGGACATGCGTTAAGGTGGGGGGACGTAAGCGGGCGCGTGCGAGCCACCCACGAAGGGCACATTCAAGCCTTTAGTAACGGATTTATCCATTACTAAAGGTCCTGAATTAATGTTTTTCAACATGAAATGACCAAATTGCCCTCACTCCTTGCAACAATGAAAGGATACCCCCTCCATACAAAATTCTCATCATTTCCTTCTCTTCTCTCCCTCTCCAAAGCTCAAGAGAAGTTTGTCCCACACTTGGGATGCTCCTCAAGAGATAAACTCAGGTTTTCGCCCTCATTTTGGAAGTGGATCCCACGATGACGACGACGTGCTGCCTTGTTCTCATTCTTCCTACCTCGACCTCTTTCCATCTCCACTCTTCGTCTTCTAAGGGTCGCCTCGTCCGGCTCGTCCTCCAAGTGATCATCGAGGAGGATAACTTCTCTCTCCCATTCCTTTTTCCCACTTTCTAGAGTAGAATTTTCTTACTTTCTAATGTAATAGTTTTCCTATTTTCTAGTGTAATTTCTCACTTACTTAATTGTATAAACATTTTGAAGTATCAAGTGAATGTTCTCTCTCTCTCTCTTACGTTGATTGTTTATAGTGCTCCAATGTAATTACTTCGCTTTTCAACAAAAACACGAAAAAAGTATAATTGCGAATTTAGATCGATGCAGCCTCCTTGAGTTCGACCCAGGAATTTTGTTCCAGTATAAATTTCATTTGTTGAACCCGAGTTCGCTTTTCAAACTACAATGACAGGTTTTCAAAACCAAATTCGGAAGCGTAGTAACCCGTCGCTTCAACATTTTGGCACCATTGCTAGGGATCTCTGACACAACATTACGTCGCTTTAGATTTTTCCAAATGGAGCTGTTCAGATCTCTGACCCAAAGATGGGTACCACATTTAAAGTCAACGATCAATGTCTGAAGCTTGTTATTGACCGTACTCTTCCAGAACCCATCTCAGACTCTGTTGAGCTAGCCATTTTGTGATTTCTTTGGATGAAATTCGCCTTGCTGACGGCATTAATCTTAGCAGTTGTACATATGACACAAAGCTGACCCGAGCTTCATATTTAGGTGATGTCTTTCATACTCTACCCTTTCTTTCATGTCTCTTTTTCTTAATGTGGACATTACATCAGCTAGGCATGGGGGGGTGGATTCATTTCTGAATGATTTTGTCAGCTTTGTGAAATTCTTGTAAATTTTATTTCTCTTCTCATATATAACAAAAAAAAAATTAATTAGGAAGGAATATTTGGACATTAGGACTTTTCAATCTTAGGAAATATTACATTCGGATCTGAATACAAAGACCCCTCAGGTCTTTGGACTTAATCGGCCCGTGTAACCACTAAAATGTGGATTATGTTTTTCGAGTCCTCGCCATCTTAATTCTATTGTAATTTGATTAAATAAGTTTGGGTGATAAGTACACGACTTATCAACCCACCTTCTGATTTGAGGGAACTTTAAGTCTAAAGCATCTACACACTTTCTTTTCACTGACTTGTTCAACAGTTTTTATGGAAATTGGGTAGCTAATGAACCTCCAAGGGTGATAAGGCTGGCAAGTTATCGTGGGTAACAACCCATAGGTAGGTTGTCCATAGCCCAGTCACTAGACCATTCTCTTCTTGCTGTCTTTAGGTAAATCTTAGACCAGGGAAGCCACCTGCTTAAAAAAAAAAGTCAAAAAGAAAAGAAAAAAAGAAAAGGAGAAAGAAAAATAAAATAAAAGAAATAAGCCATACTTCACTGCTCGAATATGGCTGGGAAGTTGTCGGTGGTAACAGCTCATTGATCGTTGTCCAGAACCCAGCTCAAGAAATGCACTGAAAATTCTCAGAACACTTAGTAAGAAGTTGAGAAGTAGAATAAACTGGGGAGATATACACTAGATTCACCCTTGTGTTGACCCCATAAAAATAAAAGTACATAGAAAGCTACCGGTTGTAAAGATACACCTTTAGGCAGAACTCTCTTTTTAAGGTTACTCAGAGGCATAGAAACTCGAAGTCTGTTCTAATTGCCGATCAACGAGTCTATCACATTCACAATAAGATGCTTAGAACTTAGGGTTCTCACCAAATCTTAGCTGAGTTGAATGGCCATAGAAAGCTACTCTTTAACCCTAAACATAAAAATCCAAAAAAAATAGAAAAGAAGAAAGAGAGAAAAAGAAAATTTTCTTTGAAAAAGGCGATGGCTTGAGGCGGTCTGCATTTTGGCAGATATTCACGCGCTGTTGTGTCTTTGAAATTTCAGATCCTTTGTAAAAATTTTCTTAATGTTGAAAATAACTTATGCACAAATAATCCAACCTAATTCTTCTATAAGCAACATGTAGTTTTTGCTTGGGACTAGCAAGAGATAGGCATGGGGATGTGATGTAAACATGTTTATATTACATAAAATGTCAACTTATTCATGTTCTTAAGCATAGAATTGCACTACATACTATACATATTGCATAGCTTGCATCATCTTGCATTTAAATTAGTCTGAATAAAATAGAGGTTAATTATCTCCTTTTATGGTCAGGGACAGGGTGACTTTTTATCGGGGCCTTGGATCGAAGATCCAACCATACGGATTTGATCAGGGCGATGATTGGAGTTCAACAGCTCCAAGATTTCCCTAATCGAATATCCATAGCATCAGATAGAGATTGAGGAACCCTAGAAGATTAAGGGCCAAGATGGTGTTAATCCGCACTTCAGACGATAAATCTGATCGCATGGATGGATTCAGATCGACGAACACAGCTTAACAACGTGAAAATCAACTCAATCCGATACCCGTGGCACCATCTACATCACGCAGAAGATGGATGGCTAAGATGGCTCCACGTGGCGCCATCTCGACCCCCAACCCGCCGCACGCATCAGCTGAAGCACCTCGCGCCAAAGCTTCTCTACCATTGGATCAAGATCCAATGGCTGCGAAGCACTCATGCTAAAGTTAAGCGCTCGACACAAACGCACCCACAACGCGTTGGTCGAGTGCCTTAATGCGTAGTTGAGGCACGGGATCGAGCCATGGGGCACCTCAATTGGAGCTGGTGCACAGGTGTAATCGACCCTACGATCGAGATCGAGCGGTTGTGCGGGCCCAATCTTCTGAACGCGCCATCTGACGCGGTGAGGTGATGCGGATCTCACGCGTTGAGGCACACAGATGAGGCAGGCAAGGATTGCTTTCAGTTGTTTGATCTCACGATTGAATGGCCGATATTGGAAGAGCGTGGATGCGCATTAAGGCAGGGGGAAGCGAGCAGCTGCGTGCGAGCCACCCACGAAGGCCACGTTCAGGCCTTAGTGACGGATTTATCCATCACTAAAGGTCCTGAATTAATCATTTTCAACATGTAATGACCAAATTGCCCTCACTCCTTACAACTATAAAAGGAGACCCCCTCCATATGAAATTCTCATCCCTTGCTTCTCTTCTCTCCCTCTCCAAAGCTCAAGAGAAGCTTGTCCCACACCCAAGATGCTTCTTAACAGATAAAGTCAATTTTTCACCCTCATTTCAGAAGCGGATCCCACAACGACGATGACGTGTTGCCCCGCTCTTGTTCTTCCTGTCTCGACCTCCTTCCTCCGGCTCCACTCTTAGTCTTCCAGGCAATATCTTGTCCGGCTCGTCCTATAAGCAATGTCGAGGAGGATAACTTCTCTCTCCCATTCCTTTTTCCTGCTTTCTATGGTAGAATTTTCCTGCTTTTTAGTGTAATAGTTTTCCTGCTTCCTAGTGTAATTTCTCTCTTACTTAATTGCATAAACATTTTGAAGTATCAAGTGAATGCTTTCTCTCTTTCCCTCTTATGCTGATTGTTTATAGTGCTCCATTGTAATTACTCTGCTTTTCAACAAAAACACGAAAGAAATATAATTGCAAATTTAGATCGACGTAGCCTCCTATGTTCGACCCGAGATTTCTATAACGGTATAAATTTTATTTGTTGAACCTGAGTTCTTCGCTTTTCAAATTACAACGATAGGTTTTCAAAACAAAATTCGAAAACGTAGTAACCCGTCGCTTCAACATTTTGGCGCCGTCACTGGGGTCTTTGACCCAAATTACGTCACTTCAAATTTTTCCAAATGGAGCTGTTCAGATCTCTGACCCAAAGATGGGAAACACATTTAAAGTCAACGGTCAGCGTATGAAGCCTATCATTGATCGTACTCTTCCAAAACCCATCTCAGACACTGTTGCACTAGCCATTTTGTGATTTCTTTGGTTAGACTTCGCCTAGCTGACTGCATTAAACTTAGTAGTTGTACAGATGACACAAAGCTGACTCGAGCTTCATATTCAGGTGATATCTTTCATACTCTACCCTTTCTTTCATGTCTCTTTTTCTCAATGTGGACATTGCATCAGCTAGGCATGGGGCGGTGGATTCATTTTTGAATCATTTTGTCAGCTTTGTGAAATTCTTGTAAATTGTATTTCTGTTCTTATATATACATAAAAAAAAATTAATTAGGATGGAATACTTGGAGATTAGGACTTTTCAATCCTAGGAAATATTACATTAGGATCCGAACACAAAGATCCTTCAGGTCTTTGGACTTATTTGGCAAGTGTATCCACAAAAATGTGGATTTGTTTTTCGAGTCCTTGCCATCTTAATTCTATTGTAATTTGATTAATTAAATTTGGGTGATAAGTACACTACTTATCAACCCACCATCTGATTTGAGGGAACTTTAAGTCTAAAGCATCCACACACTTTCTTTTCACTGACTTGTTGATCGGCTATTTTTACAGAAATTGGGTAGCTAATGAACCTTCTAGGGTGATATGGCTGGCAAGTTATCGTTGGTAACAGCCCATAGGTAAGCTGTCTAGAGCCTAGTCACTGGACCATTCTCTTCTTACTGTCTATAGGTAAATCTTAGACCAGGCAAGCCACCTACTTAAATAAAAAACAAAAGAAAAAGAGAAAGAAAGTCAAAAAAAAAAGAAAAAGAAAACCTGAAGAAATAATCCAACTTCGCCACACGAGTATGGCTGGAAAGTTGTCAGTTGCAACAACTCATCGATCAATTGTCTAGAACCCAACTCAAGAAATGCACTGAAAATTCCCAAAACACTTAGGAAGAAGTGGAGAGTAGAATAAGCTGGAGAGATATACACTGGATTCACCCTTGTGTTGACCCCATAAAAATAAATGTTGTGAGAAAGTTACCAGTTGTAAAGATACACCTTTAGGTAGAACTTCCTTTTTAAGGTCACTTAGAGGCGCAGAAACCCGAAGTCCATTCTAATTACCGATCAATGAGTCTATCACATTTACAATAAGATGCTTATATCTTAGGGTTCTTACCAAATCTTGGGTGAGTTTAATGGCCGTAGAAAGCCACTCTTTAACCCTAAACTTAAAAATCCAAAAAATTAGAAAAGAAGAAAAAGAAATTTTTCTTTGAATAAGGCGAGGGCTTGAGGCGGTCTACATTTTGGTAGATACCTGGGCGCTGTTATGTCTTTGAAAGTTCAGATCCTAAGAAAAAATTTTCTTAATGTTGAAAATAACTTATGCCCAAATAATCAAACCAAATTCTTTTATAAATAGCATGCAGTTTTTGCTAGGGACTAACTAAAGATAGGTATGGGGGTATGATGTAAACATGTTTAAATTACATAAAATGTCTATTTATGTATCTTCTTAAGAATAGAATTGCATTACATACTATAAATATTGCATAGCATGCATCATCTTACATTTAGATTAGTCTAAATAAAATGGAGGTTAATTGTCTCCTTTTATGGCTAGGGACAAGGCAACTTTTTATCGGGGCCTCGGATCAAAGATCCAACCATATAGATCTGATCAGGGCGACGATTGGAACTCAACAACTCTAAGATCGCCCTAATCAGATATCCATAGCATCAGATTGAGACCGAGGAACCCTAGAAGATCAAGGGCCAAGATGGTGTTAATTCGCACTTCAGACGATAAATCCAACCTCATGGATGGATTCGGATCGACGATCGTAGCCTAACAGCATGAAAATTGGCTCAATCCGATACCTGTGGAACCATCTACATCACCTAGAAGATGGATGGCCAAGATGGCACCACATGGCACCACCTCGATCACCCAACCGGCCACACGCATCCTCTGAAGCACCTTGCACCAACGTTTCTCCGTCGTTTGATCAAGATCCAAAGGGTGCGAGGCACCCACGCTTAAGTTAAGCACTCGACACAAACGCACCCAAAGCACATTAGTCGAGCACCTTAAAGTGAAGTTGAGGCGCGGGATCGAGCCACGGGGCACCTCAATTGGAGTGAGCTCATAGGCACAATCGACCGCACGATGGAGATCGAATGGCTGTGTGCACCCAATTGGCTGAATGCCCCATCTGATGCAGCGAGGTGATGTAGGATCTCACACGTTGAGGCACATGGATGAGGCGGGCGAGGAGCGCTGTCAGCCTTTCGATCTCACGATCAAATGGCTTAGATTGGAAGAGTGTGGACACGAGTTAAGGTGGGGGGAAGCGAGCGGGCACATGCGAGCCTCCCACGAAGGCCACGTTCATGCCTTTAGTGATGGATTTATCTCTCACTAAAGGTCCTAAATTAATGATTTTCAACATGGAATGACCAAATTGCCCTCACTCCTTGCAACTATAAAAGGAGACCCCCTCCATACGAAATTCTCATCCCTTCCTTCTCTTCTCTCCCTCTCTAAAGCTCAAGAGGAGCCTGTCCCACACACAGGATCCTAGTCAAGAGATAAAGTCAAATTTTCACCCTCATTTCGAAAGCAGATCCCAAGACGACGTTGATGTGCTACCTTGTTCTCATTCTTCCTGCCTGGACGTCCTTCTTCTCGCTTCGCTCTTCATCTTCCAAGCTTCATCCCATCTGGCTCGTCCTCCAAGCGATCGTCAAGGAGGATAACTTCTCTCTCTCATTCCTTTTTCCCACTTTCTTGTGTAGAATTTTCCTGCTTTCTAGTGTAATTTCTCTCTTATTTAATTGTATAAACATTTTGAAGTATCAAGTGAATGTTTTCTTTCTCTCTCTCTTATGCTGATTGTTTATAGTGCTCCATTGTAATTACTCCACTTTTCAACAAAAACACGCAAAAAATATAATTGCAAATTTAGATCGACGTAGGCTCGCTGAGTTCGACACAAGATTTCTATTCCGGTATAAATTTTATTTGTTAGACACGAGTTCTCCGCTTTTCAAACTACAACAATAGGTTTTCAAAACCAAATTCGAAAGCATAGTAACCCGTTGCTTCAACAACTATTACTCATGGCAACTTGCTAGCCATACTCGTGCGGTGAACTGTGGCTTATTTCTTTTTTTCTTCTTTCCTATTTCTCTTTTTTTTTCTTTCTTTTTGGTTATTATTCATTTCTTTATTTTTTAACCAGGTGGCTTCTCTGATATAAGATTTACCTAAAGGCCGTAGGAAGAGAATGGTTGTGTGGCTAGCCTCTAGACAATTGGCCAATGGGCTATTTCCCATAGCAACTTGCAAGCCAAACCACCCTAGAAGGTTCATTAGCTACCCAATTTCCATTAAAACTGCCAAAAAGTGAGTAGTCTAAAGAGTGTGTAGAAAATTAGACTATAAGTTCCCTTAAATCAGAGGGTAGGTTCATAAGTGATGGGAATACCATCATATGCCCTAACTAGACACTTTTTATCAAGTTTGGTTGATGAAAGCTCATAAATAATCCTTTGAGGGTCAAAATTCCATAATATTCTAATTTAGGAAGAGAACGACAAATCAAGGTTTATTCTGTAATTTTAACAGCACATCATAAACATAGATTAGGCATAGCGTTTGTCAGGGGCTAAATGAAGGTCAAATGAGCACTAAAGTCCACTGAGTGGGTTCTTATAGGCAAAAGTAGGGTTTAACGCTTTTCGAGAACCACAACACACAAAACCCTAATTTCAGACCTGCTTAAATTAAGGAGGTTCTAGTCAAGTTAAAATTCATCTAAACCTCCATAAAATCATAGAAAAATATTTTAAGAGGTTTGGTACCCTTGGTTTGACCATCTGAACCCATTTTTATCGAGAATAGAGTCTCAAATGGAATTCTTCCCTAATTTGGGCTTCTATGCAAATTACCAAGTCAAACATGGTCAAAACTAAAATCTGACTTACCATTAGATTTCTTCGGTCGAAATTAGGATGGTACCAAAATTTGGGCTAAATCATAGTCCATCTTAACCTTATTTACATTTTAGTCCATTAAATCTCTATTTCTCTTAGTTAAACATCCAAGTTTCCAAATTCCTTGCATTTAGGTACCTAACTTCTCATCTATCTTGGAAAAAGGCACCTGCCACCATTGTTGGTGTGAAAGCTCTGCAACTGACCTTCAAACAAGGAAATCTCCTTGATTCTTCAACCAAATCCTCTAAAAAATAGAAGGAACAATCTTCAGGAGATCCTCATTTGATTGAACTGCCTAATGATCTCTGGTTTACACCATAGAGCTCGTGCAAACTCCATGAAATGAAGGATTCTTCTCCCCAATTTCTCAACCCAATCAAGCTCTTTTCCTTATCTAGAGCTTGATTTGAAGCTCTATAAAAGCTTCCCTATGCACAGCCATCCTTTCTAGCTCGGTTACAGGACAGAATACATCTTCCTCTCCTTCCTTAGGCCTCCTTCGACCGCAGCTCTAGCGGACCTCCTCAACCTCCCTCTTAGTATCTTCACCATGTTCATTCTCTCCTCACCATATCTAGTAGGGGACCCTACCTCTATCACCGCCATTCTCCCTCACTTGAGTTTCATCTTCCCTGCAACTGGTGAGGCAAGCCATCGCAGTTCTCCCCTTCTTTCGCCCAATAGTGTAGATCTTCTACCTTCTCTCCTCCTCTAGGTTAGAACCAACTCTCCCCCGACTTGTTTCGACTGATGGTTCACTACCTCCCCCTTTGTCTTCTCCACCTTAGATAAGGACTCCGGTGAGCTCGTGCCAACACTACCTGACACGAAAACGTATGCTACGACCACCAACACCTTCATTGTTCTTCACTGACCAAAAGCCCCATCATAGTTGGGCATATTGGCCTGTGTTGGGATTCGTATAATGCATGTTTGATAAGAAAAGGCATCGTAGTCTAGTGCACAATACAATCAAACAAAAATATTTATAAGGATAACGAGACTTAAGTCCCAGTCATTCATCTCTGGGAGGCATTTATGGAAATGTAGATTTGAAATCAATCTTTTTCGCTCTACTTGCTTAAAATCTCATGTCGATTTATGGTGATTTATGTATTGATGTACAACATGCAACTTGGCAAAAGATAGTAATTAAAAGTAGGCAACTTCAATCACACAAAATATATTGCAATAAGCTCATGGTGATTTTCACACATAGATATATATATAGAAAAAAGATTTCCATTCATTCAATCCATGATGGTGGCTACAGCATTAAGCTCGTGGAAAGCTTATAGAGGAATTCTTGGAAATACAAATCTAGCAAGCAGAAAATGATCGCATACATGAATCTAAGGGGGGATTATGCATGCATCATTGGGGGAGAATATAGAGCTACGCTACTAACAAGTAAATAAAGCAAGTAAATCTAACAAGAACTATAATCTTGTCTAGCAGAAATAAGGGCATTCGGAGGTGGCTCTGATGGCCCTTAAGTTGGTTGAGAGGAGGAGGGGCAGCCAATGGTGCTTAGGCCAGCCCTTGGAGAGAGGTTGGAGAGGTGATCCAGCATCTTGGCATGGAGTTGGTGGTGGCCATGGTGAAGCGACTCGTGGACATGGAGGTGTAGTGGATGTGGAATGAAACTAAGCTAAATGGAACCAAGAGTGGATCGGTGCCAATGGCCACCCCTTAGGTCATTTTATAGACCTAAGGGAAGCTCTCTAAAGAATTATGGAATTCTCTAGAGAGACCTATGATGGGAGCTCATGAGAGAGTGAGAGAGAGAGGATGGATGGTGGTTCTTAGATCCACTAGATGTGGATCTAAAAATTAAATGCTCTTGGTTGCTAATTTTAGCAACCAAGGCAACAACACATGGAATAGAGTTCTAGAGAACTCTAGGCTAGGTATTTTCATGTAGATGGTGTGTGTGGGTGTGTGTGGGTCGAAACCTAGGTGGCTTAGTTGACTAGGTTATGTTCTAGTGGGTTTAGGTCAAGGTAGGTCTCAAATTAGGGTTGTAAACCATAATTCACTATGGTAAAGTGAAATTAAAATTAATAGAAGTTTAATTGGGTGTGTGAAAACTTAATTGGGAGTAAAATAACTCAATTAAGTTAGGTCTAGGTCAACTGGACTCTCACTGAGTCCAACTGGATAATGTGTGCTGAGATCAGGGCTCAATTGGACTCGATGAGTCCAATTGAAAGGCTGATGGAATTGACTAGGATCCAAGTCAATTAGGTTTGGTGTGGACCTAATTAGGTCCTTAGGGAGGCCTAGAGGTGATGTACTAGGGTTAAGGCACCTTAATTTAGGTTCCTATGAGGTTGGAATTGGGTTTAGGGACCTGGAGATCCAAAATCATGGCTTGAATCTCAAAATAGGGTCAGGAGGGCAGTTTTAAACGTCCAATAATTGTGTCAGACGTCTTATAGTGAAAAATCAGAAGTCCAGACTTGTTGTCTCGACGTCCAATCAGAGTCAGGAGGGATTCTAGCTTCTATCTTGGGTATTCTGCAGAAATTGGACGTCTGACCAAGTGTCTGGACGTCCAATAACACTGCAAAAGTGGGTTTAAGGTGTGCGGGAGTTGGCTAAGGGTTCTGGACATCCTATAACTCATTTGGACATCCAGATAAAGGCTAGAATTAGGGCTTTAAGGTTTTCTAGGGTGCGGTGACCTAATCTATGGGTGGCTAAGGCTTGGGGAGGCTTCTTGGCTGTCATAGGGCTATGATGGACCTAAGTTCTTCACAATTTATTGCTTTATTCCTACTTAATAGAATAGCATACCTTAACTCCCTTACATTATTATCTACTATATCTAATCTAGGTCTTCTGCTCCAACTCTGCTACAACACCAGTTATTCTCTATCCTTCAGATCCAGCATTTGATCCAGCATTAGATCTAGCTTTAGATCTAGCTTCTGATCAGCTTATTACCCGCAATTGACATAATGCACCTAATCAGTACATTATAGCATTATTTTATGCAAAGCTAAAAGAAAGTAGTAAAGGTTTTAGCAATGTTTATGCATGCCTGAATTACCCTAACGTATGCTAAGTCCTAGCCTAATTTAGGTCAATTAAGACCTATGATTGCTGCGTAATCATACCCCCATGCCTAAATGTTGCTAGTCCCTAGCAAATGCAAGACTAAATTATTCACATAAGGGTCCCTAAGGGATTGATTATTTTATCAAGTACATGACTAGAGATTTTTCTCCTTTTTGTTTTCATCCTATGCTCTAGAAATCCAGACAATTGTGAAAGTGTAGCTATGTTGCTTTTGCAACGAATTTGAGTGAAAAAACTATTTTACCTCTAAAGCCTACACTTGACCCCTAGTAAAATTCTTGTGGGATAGGTGGACTTCTTCCCTCGGGGTATTCAAGATATTCTATGAATTTCACCCTAGCTTTAGGCTTAGGTAGAGAATCTCTGAGGGTTACAAGTGTTTACTTGGTGGCTGACTCTCACTTGGTGCTACATAGAGATTAGTACGGCAGAATCTAGATTCCCAGATTACTAAGTAACTCAACTCAGAGAAGGACGAGAAAACTATGCTCTCTCTTTTTCTTTTTCTTTTCTTTCTTTTTCTTAGAGCTCATAATCTCACCAGATTCACACATATGACCTGTATTTGGTGGTCTCACTTGGCATTAACACTTTAATTGAGTTTCCATAACCCTAACACTAAGTCAAAATTCCTTAGCTAGTATTCGGGTCGTCAGAAATACAAAAAAATAGGCTAGGGCCTTATTTGGTGGATCTCAAATTTATTCGGTGGTATTACCTCAATGTAAATGAAATAAACACTAATTATTCACAAACTCTTTTTTTCCTTTCTTTTTCTCCTTTTTTTCTCTATGTAAATATTTTCATCACAACACATGCTAGCATATATTCATGAACTTTATTAAGGAGGCATTATTAGGGATTGGTGGTACTCAAGGGACATTGGGTGGCTTATTTGGTGGAAGTGCCAACTCACGGCACTAGGGGAGATGGATAGGACAGTGTATTTCTGACCTTGACATCAATACCCGCCTTCAGCCAAGGATTTCATAAAGAATGGTCGCAACCATCAACCTTAACCCTAGTTTTATGAAAACTCACTCTCTGCGTATTTGCCTTATTTGGTGGCTCTTAATATTTCGCACAAAAATGTATACGCAGGAATAGAGAGCAAAAACTATGCCTCATTTTTGAGTATCATCACCTAATTATTTAGGATTCCAGATTCCTTGCACTAATCTTAGAGCACCAATACTCTCCATTCTCATCTCACACTATTTGGTGGATTTTTGGTAGAAAATCTGCTAGACTCCTAAAACACTGTCAAGGAGTTCAGGAAAAGAAGCACTGCTTCTTCTCGACAGAATAAAGATGTTTATCAGCCTTCATCGTGAATCCATTGCAAATTCTATGTATGTGTGAAATATTATACTGGATTCCAGATTACAGGAATCAACTAGAGGATAAAATCCCTAATGCATTCTCTTAATAAAATAACCTTATTCATGAATGCACTATGTATAAATGCTATAAACAAGTAACCTCTTATATTCGTACTTCATGAAATTTTCCCTTTCGGGATACATTCAGCTTGACCCTAGATTTAGAACAAAAGGTGAGCGGGTGAGTCGAAAGTGGCTGTTGCGGACGATTTTTAGCTCCAATGCGAGCATTGGAAGTGGAGTCAGTTGTTCTTTTATTTAGCATCCTAAAGTATGTTTGACATGCAGCTTTGAGGTTTTCCTATGGGTTGGCATAAAAATTTTTCAATTTTTTCATACCTACACCCCCCATGCCTAAGTTCTTGCATGTCCTCAGGCATGAATATAAAAGAAAATAAGTATAGCTGGGAGTAAATGGGTAGAAATCACCTGGAATTGCTCTTGAAATTTTAATGTTCAGCATCGGCCAACCTATCAAAATGCATTATGCGAAAAGGAAATATGCTAAAAGAAAAATATGCTATGTATAATAATGTTATGTATAGATGTTGGTAGAATGTGGGATATGCTATCTCTTACATGCTAGGTTTAACACCTCCAGCTGGGTGAGAACTTACTCAGATATATCAATTCTAACATAGGAGCCGGTCAAGATTAAGAGAAAGATGTGCTCATATGCTACTAGAATCAGTGGTCCTGAGATGCGAACCAACTGATGCATCCCTACTCCAAAAAGTCTAGCTATAAGAAAGTGTGGAATGGTGGTGGAAAATAGAGGACAATCAGAGGGGGATCATGATGTTGATTCAGCTAATTTATCATGTCTCACAATTCAGTAGGAAGTTGCTGAGGGGGTAGATCAAAATGTATCTCAGAACTAGAATTTGAGTCATAGGGATCCTCATAATGATAATTGACATCTAATATCATGCCCTCTCCAGGCTCTGGATCATACTGGGGTATTCGTGAAAGTAGAAGATCTGTGGGGAGGTCCCTGAAATCCTCGTCAGAAATGGGAATAGGAGTACACTCGAAGGTGGGAATCTGATGATCCTTATGTATGTGAATTCCTGCTAATTCACTACTTGTGAGATGATTGGTTGTGACTGCGTTAACGGGAAACCTGCTAGTTGCGGTCACATCTTCTTGTAACAACAGGGGCGATCCAGTAGTGTAGAGATCAGGATAGCCAGATTCAAGGGTGCTGTGGTCAGAAACATACCATAAATAATTGGATCCTCGGGGAGATATGTGTAGTGTAGTTGTTTCAATCCCTTGTGGATCGAGGTCCAAGAACCCTAATAGTGCAAACAAATAAGACACTACGTCGTTACAAAGGAACCCAATGTTACCATAGTATGCTGAATCATCGTCTTCACCATCCTCTATGCGATCATAGTCAAAATTCTTTGTTGCCTTGAATATGTCAAGTCAAAGTCGCTCATTACCTTGGGCTATCTCCATACACTCAGATGCACAATCATTATTTGCTTGGGCTGTCGCTAGACATGGGCGACTGTTGAACGTGTACGAACTTATGCTAACGTGTTCGGTTTTGGAAAACCTGTCGTTGTAGTTCGAAAGTGAAGAATTCGTGTTCAACAAATAAAACTTATACCGAAATTAAAATTCCGAGTCGAACACAGGGAGGCGGACGTTTGATTTAAAAACTACGTGTTTCTTTTTATTTGTTACAGAATAATTCAATTTAGTACTATCTAATTATTTACAATAAATAGAAGAGAGAGACAGTAAGAGAGAAAGAGAATATTACACAGAGAAATCAAAATGAGATGTAGAATAAACAAGGAATTTTTGCATTGAAGAGATTGTTCATTACAACTGGAAAGCATAAAATAATTACTCTAGAAAGCGATAAATTTATTCTAGAAAGCATTAAAAGAATGGAGGGAGAAATGTCCTCCTCGACGGTCGCTTGGAGGACGAGTAGATTAATCTAGAAAGCAGTAAATCTATACTAGAAAGCGGTAAAAATAATAGGGAGAGAGAAATCCTACTCGACGGTTGCTTGGAGGACGAGCCGGACGGGACGATGCCTGGGTGAAGGAGAACGAAGCAGGATGAAGGAGGATGAATTAGAAGAATGGGAACGAAGCAGCACACCGTCGTCATCGCGGGATCCACTTTCGAAGGGGAACGAAAATTGGACTTTATCTCGCGAGAAGCATCCCGGGTGTGGGACAAGCTTCTCCTGAGCTTTGGAGGGGTAGAGAAGAGAAAGAAGGGATGAGAATTTCGCATGGAGGGGATCTCCTTTTATAGTTGCAAGGAGTGGGGGAAAAATGGACATTACATCTTCAAAATAATAAATAAGGGGTCTTTAGTGAAGGATAAATCTGTCACTAAAGCCCCGATGTGGCCGTCGCCGCCGCACCCACGCGCGCCTCCTCGGCTGCCCGCTCCTCAATGCTCGTGCACGTCCAGCGCTTTTCAGCCGTCCGATCGCAAGATCGGATGGCTTAAATAGCATTCGCGCCCGCTGCAACCCGCCCGCCTACGCGTGCGATCACGCGTTACGCGGGGCGTCCAATCGCGCGTCGGCGCTATCGGGCGCCTGCAACGCACGATCTCCATCCAATGCTCCACGCGCCTCAATTACCTGCGCCTCCAATCCACTCGTCGCGGCTCGAACCCGTGCCCCGCGCTGACCGTTGCACTGCAGGGCTCGGATGGTCGAGTGCAAGTTTTAAGCGCCGAGCGGCCACAGCCGTTGGATCTCCATCTGACAGTGGAGAGCGATCGGGCAGCGGCCTTCACAAAATGCCAGCGGCCGTTTGGGCGGCTGAGATGGCGCTACGTGGCGCCATCTTGGTCGTCCATCTTCTGGAAGTTGTAGATGGTGCCATGGATGTCTGATTGACTAGATTTTTGTGTTGTTGGGCTACGATCGTCGATCCGAATTCATCCGTGCGGTTGGATTTGTCATCTGAAGTGTGGATTTACACTATCCTGGCCGTTGATCTTCTAGGGTTCCCCGATCTCTATCTAATGCTATGGATGCCTGATTAGGGCGATCTTGGAGTCGTTGAACTCCAATCGTCGCCCTGATCATATCCATACGGTTGGATCTTTGATCCGAGGCCCCGATAAAATGT
This sequence comes from Thalassia testudinum, assembly GCA_037157565.1. Lineage (NCBI taxonomy): Eukaryota > Viridiplantae > Streptophyta > Magnoliopsida > Alismatales > Hydrocharitaceae > Thalassia > Thalassia testudinum. The sequence continues at coordinate 34,604,894 of JAZHRO010000003.1, forward strand.
TTCCCCTATCCAAGCACATAAAAGGAGATAATTAACCTCCATTTTATTCAAACTACTCTAAATGCAAGATGATGCATGTTATGCAATATTTATATCATGAAATGCAATCCTATGCTTAAGAACATGCATAAATAGACATTTTAAGTAGTGTAAATGTGTTTACATCATACCCCCATGCCTATCTTTTGCTAGTCCCTAGCAAAAACTATATGCTATTTATAAAAGAATTAGGTTAGATTATTTGGACCTGAGTTATTTTCAATCATTAAGAAGTTGTCTACTTAGGAACTGAACTTTCAAAGACACAACAGTGCCTGGGTATCAACCAAAATGCAGACAGCCTCAAGCCCTCGCCTTATTCAGAGAAAAATTTCTTTTTCTTTTTACTCTTTCCTAATTTTTTTTTGGATTTTCAAATTTTAGGGTTTGAGAGTGGCTTTCTACGGCCATTCAACTCGCACAAGATTTGATGAGAACCCTAAGTTTTAAGCATCTTATTGTGATTGTGATAGACTCGTTGACCGACAATTTGAACGGACTTCGGATTTCTTCGCCTCTAGGTGACCTCAAAAAGAATTCTGCCTAAAGGTGCATCTTTACAATCGGTAGCTTTCTCCCTACTTTTATTTTTTACGGGGTCAACACAAGGGTGAATCCAGTTTATATCTCCCAGGTTTATTCTACTTCTCCGCTTCTTCCTAAGTGTTTTGGGAATTTTTAGTGCATTTTCTGAGCTGGGTTTTGGACAACCGGTCGATGAGCTGTTATCACCGACAACTTGCCAGCCATACTCGTGCGGCGAAGTGTGGCTTATTTCTTTTTGTTCTTTTCTCCTTTTTGATTTTTTTTTCTTTTTTTTAAGTAGGTGGCTTCCCTTGTCTAAGATTTTCCTAAAGGCAGCAAAAAGAGAAAGGTCCAGTGACTGCGCTCTGGATAACCAACCTATGGGCTGTTACCCACGATAACTTGCCAGCCATATCACCCTAGAAGGTTCATTAGCTATCCAATTTCTGTAAAAATCGCCGAACAATGAGTCAGTGCAACGAAAGTGTGTAGATGCTTAAGACTCGAAATTCCCTCAAATCAGAGGGTGGGTTGATAAGTCGTGTACTTATCACCCAAACTTATTTACTCCAATTAAAATAAAATTCAAGTTGGCGAGAACTCGAAAAACAAATCCACATTTTAGTTGATACACGGGCTGATTAAGTTCAACGACCTGAAGGGTCTTTGTGTTCAGATCTTAATATAGTTTTTCCTAAGATTGAAAATTTTCTTAAACCCAAATTCTCTTTCCTAATTTTGATTTTTTTTTTTAATCAAAATAAAACAAATCTACGGAGCTGACGAATAAATTCAAAGATAAATATCCACCCCCCCATGCCTATCTAATGCAATGTCCTCATTGTATTAAAAGGACATAAAACAGAGTGGAAAAGTGAAGAAAGCACCTGAATTACGTGAATATCAGGTCTGCTCCAAGATGAAAATGAAAAAGAACTGTATAAGTGCTGAGTTTAGTGCCTTCAACTAGGCACACTATACAAAGAAAAGAAATGAAGAATTCACAAGTGCAGGTCAGAATTAATATAAGCAGAAGAATCCTCCGACCTATCAACAGCGGTCCACAGATGTGGACCAGATTGTGGTGCAGACCCATCCCCCATAACCGAGAATATCTTAGGTTCTGGATAAAAATTACCCAAAACCTAAAATCTGAATGCAAGCGGGGTCGGGCCTACGATTTATGAGGATGCAACCCAAGACCAAAAAGTCGGGTTACAGAGAATTGAAGCTCAAAAGGATAATCGTGGAATGTGTGCTTGGGTTTGACATCCTCGAAAAAAATGTCGTAAGGGTTCCGATTTCATAGTTTCAGCTTAAAAGGAACCCTTCGACTCAATCTTCCATTTCCTCCAAAATTAACTTCCCAAATCAGAACTTCCCCCCTCCTATCCTCCTCATTCAGCCATCAAATTCCAGGGCCTCTTGTATATTCATCACCCCATCTGAAATCTCCAAGTCTAAATGATGTGGTAGAATAAAAATTGACTTAGGTCTAATTATCTCAGAATTAGAATCATCAATAAGCTCAACAGGGTGTAACTGATAATCAGGGCATTGAATTGATTCATCCAGAAAATGCGATTCTGGATCCGTAATGTGTGCCCTAATAAGATCAGTGTTCTCAGTTATTGGGCTATCAGTTGATCTATTAGATTCCTCAGGCCCAATCGTCTCACAGAAATAGTGTTCAGAAAACTCGCGTGAGACTTCGCAACTTGAATCTTCACCATCAGGATCCGTATCAATGTATGCCCCAAAATCATTTGTCACTTTGTGTTCCAAGGAGACATACGTTTCCTCGTAACCCGGCTCAGGGATCTCAGGTGAAGAAATCAGATCATCCTTAATTGGTTGTTTTAATTTAATCTGGTCAACCTCGTAACACGTGTCCCCCCCAACAGGTGCCTAAGCGGGTTCTGTCATTGGCTTTCCTGAAGTGAGCTCATCCTGGGAATTATTCCAAGATTGAATCAAAGCAACCACGAATCTCATCCTCAATTTCACTAATTTCCCAAGTAAAAACTCACCCGGGTTCTTATCCTTAACATCCTGGAGCCAATCCAACAAAGACTTGTTTAAATCATCAATCATTTCAATCAGGGGCTCCAATCTCTCAATGCAAGGTATTGGCTGAACTTCTAAAGATTGAATGATATTCCTCAAGTTAGCCAGAACCTTTTCTTAAACCTGATTAACCTGAACCAAATAAGTTGGTTCAGGGTTGGGCGGGTTTGACATCAATGTAGAGGAATTAACGAATTGAGATTCATTATACCCATCCTGATAATAGGTCATTTCAGATTGTTCAAAAAATGGTGATGACCTAAAGGCAGTGATATCAGAGGATGGGTAAGGATTAGTGTATCCTTCTTGATTGTAGATCCTATTAGGTTGTTCATGAAAGGAGGACGATCTATAATCGATGTAGCTTTTAGAAGGATAGAAATCAGAATCAAAGTGTTCAGGGTTAGACCCTAAACACGGGGGTCCGGAATTGTATCCCCAATCCGAATTATCCCAACTAACTGATGGTCGATTACAATACGAGTTGGGATAATCGTCATGTTGAGGATAATTTACAACAGGAGGGAAAGAGCGGGAATGCGTGAAATATGAGGAAGGATTCATGATACACGAGAGGAAGAAAGGTGCCCTGCAATACAAACAATCAAACCTGTCCTTAAATAGGTTAGCCTAAAGACCTACAGACTCTCAAAACCCATCTTGAGATAAAGGAACGATTTGATCAACTTTCGTCTGTTCAATCCAACCAGTTAGAAGGAGGGACTGGGGAGAAGGTTCTTCCTTCGGCTTGCGCCTCCGGTTCCTAGTGTACCCCCCAGCCGCGATCATTTGACTCTACTCCCCTAGCTAGACATCAGATTGAACAGTAGAAACAGAGTAATCAAAAATAATCTCGTTCTGGGTTCTGAAGAGCGAGTCCAATCCTTAAGTCCAATGTCTACTTTGTTTTATTTAGGGCTAGGTTTGAATGTGCTTTGGAATGTGATGGGCCCTTTAAATGGGTTGTGCCCTTAATGATTGATTGATTTGTGTGTGAGTGCACAACCAGTGGTTTTCAAGCAAGATTATTTTTGATGTGGTGAATTTGAAGATTCAAATCTTGCTTAGTAGCTTTTAGGATTCAACTTTAGGTGTTTTCAATCAAGTTTCATTGGCACACCAAGTTTTACAAGCACAGGTGAAGATGCTTTCCTTTAAAGTTTAAAAAGAATGTGGAGTGCCTGGTAAATCCCTAAGAGTTGAACCTAATTGGCAGCTACTTGATGAGTTGATTTTATTTGAAGTGGTGCGGCCCAATCAACTCAAACAATTGGCCTGTTGCACCACTTAATTAGGCACACAAATGATTACCTAATCTGATTTCTACTCAATTATGTGTCTGGATGCGTGTACTGGCTCTTAAGATTGGATTACCGGTTGAGTTTGAAAATCAGATGAGGTTGTGTACCTCTGTGAGATTTTTTTTTCTTTTTAATGTGGGGGTTGGGGTGAGTATGGGTGTCAAACAACAAACAATCTAACCTTAGAGTTTATAAAAACACCTAGGTTGATTGATGTTTGAGTTATTATGTGATGAAATGAAATCTAATGGGTGGGAAGTGGGGGGTAACTCACAAAACCTTCTACAACACTTTACTCCAATCTACCGCTTTTGCCTGCCTTGAAAGAGTACCTACAATTACAATAAGAAAGGAGAAAAGTGAGGTAAATGATTTGTAACTTACAAAACACGAAAAGAAATCAAAGATCGTTGCCTCCCCGGCAACGGTGCCAAAATGTTGAACGTGTACGAACCTACGCTAACGTGTTCGATTTTGGAAAACCTATCGTTGTAGTTCGAAAGCGAAGAATTCGTGTTCAACAAACAAAATTTATACCAAAATTAAAATTCCGGATCGAACATAGGGAGGCAGACGTTTGATTTAAAAACTACACGTTTCTTTTTATTTGTTACAGAATAATTCAATTTAGTACTATCTAATTATTTACAATAAATAGAAGAGAGAGAGAGAGTAAGAGAGAAAGAGAATATTACACAGAGAAATCAAAATGAGATGTAGAATAAACAAGGAATTTTTGCATTGAAGAGATTGTTCATTACAACTGGAAAGCATAAAATAATTACTCTAGAAAGCGATAAATTTATTCTAGAAAGCATTAAAAGAATGGAGGGATAAATGTCCTCCTCGACGGTCGCTTGGAGGACGAGTAGATTAATCTACAAAGTAGTAAATCTATACTAGAAAGCGGTAAAAAGAATAGGGAGAGAGAAATCCTCCTCGATGGTTGCTTGGAGGACGAGCCGAACGGGACGATGCCTGGACGAAGGAGAACGAAGCATGACGAAGGAGGATGAATTAGAAGAATGGGAACGAAGCAGCACGCTGTCGTCGTCACGGGATCTACTTCCGAAGGGGAACGAAAATTGGACTTTATCTCGCGAGAAGCATCCCGTGGATGGGACAAGCTTCTCTTGAGCTTTGGAGGGGTAGGGAAGAGAAAGAAGGGATGAGACTTTAGTATGGAGGGGGTCTCCTTTTATAGTTGCAAAGAGTGGGGGCAAAATGGACATTACATCTTCAAAATAATAAATAAGGGGTCTTTAGTGACGGATAAATTCGTCACTAAAGCCCCGACGTGGCCGTCGCTGCCACACCCACGCACGCCTCCTCGGCTGCCCGCTCCTCAACGCTCGCGCACATCCAGTGCTTTTCAGCCGTTCGATCACGAGATCGGACGGCTTAAATCGCGTCCACGCCCGCTACAACCCGCCCGCCTGAGCGTGCGATCGCGCGTTACGCGGGGCGTCAAATCGCGCTTCGGTGCTATCGGGCGCCCGCGACCGCACGATCTCCATCCGACGCTCCACGTGCCTCAATTACCCGCGGCTCCAATCCACTCGCCGTGACTCGAACCCGTGCCCTGCGCTCGCGTAAGCGCGCTCGACCGCTGCGCTGCAGGGCGCGGATGGTCGAGCGCATGTTTTAAGCGCCGGGCGGCCACAGCCGTTGGATCTCCATCTGAAGGTGGAGAGCGATCGGGTAGGGGCCTTCACAAAATGCCAGCGACCGTTTGGGCGGCTGGGATGGCACCATGTGGCGCCATCTTGGCCGTCCATCTTCTGGAAGTTGTAGATGGTGCCACGGATGTCGGATTGACTCGATTTTTGTGTTCTTGGGCTACGATCGTTGATCCGAATTCATCCGTGCGGTCGGATTTGTCATCTGGAGTGCAGATTTAATTCTATGGTTCCCCGGTCTCTATCTAATGCTACGGATGCCTGATTAGGGCGATCTTGGAGTCGTTGAACTCCAATCGTCGCCCTGATCATATCCATATGGAGTCGTTTCCCCTATGCAAGCACATAAAAGGAAATAATTAACCTCCATTTTATTCCAACTACTCAAAATGCGAGATGATGCATGTTATGCAATATTTATATCATGAAATGTAATCCTATGCTTAAGAACATGCATAAATAGACATTTTAAGTAGTGTAATGTGTTTACATCAGCGACCCAAAATGATTGGTGCATCTCGGAGATTAGGAGGAACCTCCATATCGGGAACGAAAAAGTCTATGGGAAAGTAGAATCCATAGACTTTTATGATTACATTCTCAACCATCCCCCTCGGTGTTTTTACTAATCTATTAGCCAGCTGAATCGTGACCGAGGTAGGCTTTAACTCCTCAAATTGAAATCAATCAAATACGGCAGTGGGAGTTAGGTTGATGGACGAACCCAGATCTAGAAGGGCCCAATCAAAAGGAGAATCCTGCAAGAAGTAGGATATGAGTGGGGAACTAGGGTCTTTCTTTTTCGGTGGTAAGTCGACTAGAATCACGACACTAGCTTCTTTTGACAGTATCGCTTGTCGTCCGATTCCAGGGTGTCGCTTCGGGTACAATAGTCCTTGAAGAACTTAGCGACAGCAGGGATGTGATCAATTGCCTTGAGGAGAGGGACCTGAATATGTACTTCCTTGAACATTGACTTCAGGTCCTCAAAATTCCATGTGTCCTTCTTCCATACTACATTTTGCATCAGAGCCTCAGGAAAAGGGACGGGAATCTCATGGTCAAGTGGCCTCTTACCCTTATCTACTATAGGTGGCTCCTGAGATGAAGGAGTCGAACCTGCCTACGGCGAAGGGTGAGAAAAATCAAGACCTACCTACCTATTTGGTGGGTCAAATGTCTTCCTTCCACTCCTCAATGAGACAACATTTGTATCGGCTGGCTATCCATGAGGTGGTGTGGGAGTTGAAGGGGCAGAGTATGTGGGGTTCTGCATCAAAGGCAACTGGCCTTGAGCATAACTAGGTGGTGCAGCAGGCGCCTGTAATATGGTGTGTGCCTGAACCTATGGTGCCTGAAACCTAGGCCGGGTGACTTGGTTCTACACATACCGAGGGTTTGGGATGGGTTGGGAGGGCAAGGCTCCCTGAGTCCTATGCTCCTGCAACAACTGGTTTTGCATGTTCTGTATAGTCTATAACTGGTCAGCCATCGCCTTCATTGTCTGCAAGCTATCCTGTGAAGATTTCCTCATCGATTCTTGTAGCTTCTCTTTTAGTTCCTCCAGAGGGTCAGCCTGCTTTGGAGGGTGACTGGCAGCTTGGTGCAGCGACTGGTATATAGAACGACATTGCTGCTACTGAGACGGGAATGGATGCTACCTAGGGTATGTGTTTTACGCATTACTGTATTGCTTGGTATAGTAGTGTGGATCTTGATGTGGTCTTTCCGAGTTACCTGACCAGGAGAAGTTCGGATGTTGGTGCCAACCAGGGTTATACGTCTTTGAATACGAGTTATTACGTCCATATCCTTGAATAGCACTGATGTCCTCGTAGGCCAAAGATGTCTAAGACGTATATCCATCAAGGCAATGAGTATTATAGTCAGCGGGTGGCGCGTAACCCTGGTCATATGGTGCCAGATCAGGACAGTTTATGGGAACCTGATATGTAGGATATCGTAAATAAGGAGAAGATGCATCCTGAGTGAGTAGAGTAACTCGAGCAGGAGGGGCTCGGGGTGCATAGGAGGGTCTTGGAGCAGCAGAGTTTAGGTTAGATTGACCCTGACTAATTTGGTCAATCTTTTTCTCGATCAGGTTTATTCTATCCAGCTGCTTGACAATGATATCCATGTCGGCTTGAATAGACTCAGTGTGAGCCTCATGGACACCAACCCACTGTTGACCAGGCCACTAAAACTGGTTCATGGATGCGGCATTCATCAATTTCTCCAACAAAGATTCGAACAACTCAAATGCGATGTTCTCATCTTTCGTGAGGAAATTCCTACCACTAGATGCATCAGCGAGATACCGATGTGTGTCATCCAGCCGATGGTAAATGTTCTGAGGTAAATGCCATCTAGTCACACCATGGTGCAAGCATTTTCGGAGAAGGTCGTGAAATTGGTCCCAGGCATCATGCAACTTCTCCCCAGCTCCTTGGGAGAAAGTCTAGATCGCACGCTGGTCGAGCCCGGATAGGTTGTGTTAATATGGTGATTTAATTGTTGAAATGCGTATAGTGGTTAACCTAAATCGAGCCTAACCATCCTTTTACAACATTTTTAACCTGGCCTACTTGATTTTTATCTTGGCAACTTTTAGGCCGAGGGTCGAACTGAAGGAAGTGGGATTAAAGGTGAATAAGTTTCTACGCCTACCCTACAACGAATCTCTTCCATTCGCTTATTATGTTTTTGGTGTTTTTTCTATTTAAGATTTTTTTCTGATAATTTTTGTCCTTGAGGTACACCTTCAAAATCAGGTTCTTGGCTTTGAGTCAAATTATGGTTCGCAAAGTTTGTCTTGCTATCCGCAAGACTGAGTACCTGCAAGTCAAGGATTATCTTTCCTTTTTTATATAATTTTTTTTCTCTTTTTAATTGCAGAAAAGGGAAATAGAAATAAGATAAATATAGTATATATATATATATGTATATATTATATATGTATATAGGGGTGGGGATGGAGGTGGAGAAGGTGTGTAGCACAGTGTCGAGTCAGTCCTTGTCTAGAAATATGCAACCAACAGGACGAAGTCCCACGTGGAGTGTAGGATGGATGGGTGGAAGAAGTGTGCGAAAACACTTTTTGTACATGTGTATCGGGGAATATCAGCAACTGGTGCAGATATTCCCTCAATACAACGTATGGTAGGTGATATGAAAATATATATATATGTATGTATATATGTAAACATATATCTATATGTATATATATATATGGTTATAATTATATAGGTGTATATGTAGTTATATATCTATATATATATATATATGTACGTATATATAGATATGTAAATATATGTATGTATATATAGATATGTAAATATATGTATAGACAGATATTTGCATAGCTATATATATATATATGTATATGTATGTAAATATAACTATACAGATGTATTTATATATATGTGTATATATATAGTAATATATGTATATAGATATATGTAGATAGATATGTATATATATATTTATGTATATATAGTTATAGATATATATGTATATATGTATAAATATATGTGTGTATATATGTATATATATATATGTATATATACTTATACTTAGTTGTATGAGTAATAATATATGTATAGATATATATATATATATATTTATACGTATATAAATATGTGTATATATGTAAATATATATGTGTGTATATATATATATATAAGAATATAGATATATATATATATATATGTATGTGTATGTATGTATGTATGTATGTATATATACTTATATTGTATAGATACTAATATGTTTATATATATATATGCATATATATATACATATATATATAAATATATACAGGTATATATATATAAGTGTGTATATGGGCGTGTACAAGTGAGAGTGTGTGTGCATGTGTATGTGTGAGGTGAGTGTCTGTGAGAGAGAGGAGAGAGAGAGTGTCTGCTGAAGATCACGTGGGTGTTAAGTCGTCTGATGCAGCAGCCGTAGTCTGATGCCACGTGCAGGTGCAGGCACGTAGGTGCTCAAAGAGGCGTGGGCACATAGGAGGGAGTGAGCGCGAGGGAGGGACTGCAGCGCGCTGCAAGCTTAGGCGAACGAGGGTGAAGAAGCGGGCGAAGACGCGAGCGCAGAAGCTGGCGACGGTGGCGGCGCAGAGAGAGAGCACGCGGTGACCGGACAAGTTAGAAGCTTTCCGGTCACCGCAATGTTGCCACAGTGTCGCGCTCTCTTGCATGAACAGTGGCAACAGTGCGCGCTTGGCTGGCGTGACCGCTTGCGCCTAGTTCATTGTGCGCGGGCGCTGTGGAGTGGCTGGCACGCGTGCGAAAGGGGCTACGTCGACTACTGGCGTGCGCGGAGACCTGAGTGCGGGAACTATTGCCACTGTTCACGCTAGAGAGCGTGACACTATGGCAATAGTGCGGTGATCGGAAAGCTTCTCACTTATCCAGTCACCGCACGCTTTCTCTCCGCGCCACAACCGTCGCCAGCCAGTCCGCGCGCCCACTCCCCCGGACGCCAGTGCCTGCACCCGTCTGCCCCCGGGTCTTCTCCCGCTTCTTCACCCGTGTTCGCCTCAGCGTGCAGCACGGTGCGATGTGGTCTGCAGCACACTGTGGTCCCTCCCTCGCGCTCACTACCAGCAGCATGCGCACGCCTCTTCACGGACCTACGTGCCTGCACCTGCGCTTGCCATCAGACGACAGCTGCTGCATCAGAGGACTTAATGCCCGCGCCATCTTCAGTAGATGCTCTCTCTCTCTCTCTCACAGAGACACACCTCACACATACACAGACACACATAGACTCTCGTACACACACACTCTCACTTGTACACGCCCATATACACACTTATATATATATATATATACCTATATATATTTATAAGCATATTAGTAAATATACAATTATATATAAGTATATATACATACATACATACATACACACATATATATATACCTATATATATATATATACATATATACACATATATATTTACATATATACATATATTTATATACGTATAAATATATATATATCTATACATATATTATTACTCATACAACTAAGTATATGTAAATATACATATATATATACATATATATACACATATATTTATACATATATACAAATATACAAATATACATACATATACGTGTATGTATATATATATCTATACATATTTCTATTTATACATATATTTACATATCTATATATATATACATATATAACTACATATACACCTATATAATTATAACAATATATATATATATACATATAGATATATATTTACATATATACATGCATATATATATATTTTCATATCACCTGCAATACGTTGTATTGTGGGAATATCTGCACCAGTTGCTAATATTCCCCTATACACACGTACAGAAAGCGTTTTCACACACATCTTCCACCCATCCATCCTACACTCTTCGCGGCACTTCGTCCTGTTGGTTACGTCTTTCTAGACAACGACCGACTTGACACCGTGCTACACGCCATCTCCACCTCCACCCCCACCCCTATATATATATATAATATATACTATATTTATCTTATTTTTATTTCCCTTTTCTGCAATTAAAGATAAAAAAATATTTATAAAAGAGAAAAGATAATCGTTGACTTGCAGGTACGCAGTCTTGCGAATAGCAAGACCAGTTTTGGGAACCCTAATTTGGCTCAAAGCCAAGAACTTGATTTTGAGGGTGTACCTCAAGCACAAAAATTATCAGAAAAAAATCTTAAATAGAAAAAACACCAAAAACATAATAAGCGAACGAAAGAGATTCGTTGTAGGGCAGGCGTAGAAACTTATTCACCTTTAATCCACTTCCCTGAGTTCGACCCTGGGCCTAAAAGTGACCAAGATAAAAATCTAGGTCAGGTTAAAAATTTTGTAAAATGATGGTTAGGCTCGATTTAGGTTAACCACTATAGGCATTTTAATGATTAAATCACCATATTAACACAACCTACCTATGCCCGACCACAGCTTTTTCTAGCACCATTGCCACGGAAGTGCGCATTCAACTAAGTTTTTACTCCATTCCTTTAATTTTTCTCTTCTCACACCCTTCTCTTCACAGGTGTTTTTGTTTGTTGCTGTGCAGGTGAACCCGTTGCAAGGAGAAGGCAGGCAGATGAAGTCGGAGACGTGGGCAGATCCAAGGCGGGAATGAGAGTGTGAAGACGCTGGTACCGCACTGGAGCTTCGCACACGTTGCTGAACAAGTAGGTCTTTCTTTCTTAGCAACTTAGGTCAACTTGTCACCTTAATAAAAAAAAAACTAAAAGGAAAACACTTCTTTGGATCTCATGGGGCAAGTGGATTAAAAATCACTTGTTTGATTATTTGTAATCACTCCCACCGCCCCGGGATTTCCTGCCAAACTTTGCATAGCGAAGATCCAAGAATCTTGATTCTTGAATTTTTCGCCATGTGAAGTATTCTTTGAGGCGAAAATAAAAGAGATTGATTGCTATCCCTCATTGCCTCATTTATCTTAAATTCGGGATCACCTTTTTGGTGGGGAGACTTGGAATTGAGTTGATCCCAACCCCACCACGACCTTTCACGTGCCTAATATTCGATCCCGAATACTTCAACCCCAACAATTTGAATTTCTTTATCTTATGGTTGAGCCTTGTGTGTACATGCATATATATATATTTTAATATCACCTACCATACGTTGTATCGCGGGAATATCTACACCAGCTGCTAATATTCCCTGATACACGCGTACAGAAAGCATTTTCGCACACATCTTCCACCCATCCATCCTACACTCCTCGTGGCACTTCGTCCTGTTGGTTGCGTCTTTCTAGACAACGACCGACTCGACACCGTGCTACATGCCATCTCCACCTCCACCCCCACCCCTATATACATATATAATATATACATATATATATACTATATTTATCTTATTTCTATTTCCCTTTTCTGCAATTAAAAAGATAAAAAAATATATATAAAAGAGAAAAGATAATCGTTGACTTGCAGGTACTCAGTCTTTAGAATAGCAAGACAAGTTTTGGGAATCCTAATTTGGCTCAAAGCCAAGAACTTGATTTTGAGGGTGTACCTCAAGGACAAAAATTATCAGAAAAAAATCTTAAATAGAAAAAACACCAAAAACATAATAAGCGAACTGAAGAGATTCGTTGTAGGGCGAGCGTAGAAACTTATTCACCTTTAATCTTGCTTCCCTAAGTTCGACCCTGGGCCTAAAAGTGACCAAGATAAAAATCAAGTAGGCCAGGTTAAAAATTTTGTAAAAAGATGGTTAGGCTCGATTTAGGTTAACCACTATACGCATTTCAACGATTAAATCACCATATTAACACAACCTATCCGTGCCCGACCATAGCTTTTTCTAGCACCATTGCCAGGGAAGTGCGCATTCAACTAAGTTTTTACTCCATTCCTTTAATTTTTCTCTTCTCACACCCTTCTCTTCACAGGTGTTTTTGTTTGTTGCTGTGCAGGTGAACCCGTTGCAAGGAGAAGGTAGGCAGACGAAGTCGGAGACGTGGGCAGATCCAAGGCGGGAACGAGAGTGTGAAGACGCTGCCACCGCACTGGAGCTTCGCACACATTGCTGAACAAGTAGGTCTTTCTTTTTTAGCAACTTAGGTCAACTTGTCACCTTAACAAAAAAAAAAACTAAAAGGAAAACACTTCTTTGGATCTCATGGGGCAAGTGGATTAAAAATCACTTGTTTGATTATTTGTAATCACTCCCACCGCCCCGGGATTTCCCGCCAAACTTTGCATAGCGAAGCTCCAAGAATCTTGATTCTTGAATTTTTCTCCATGTGATGTATTCTTTGAGGCGAAAATAAAAAAGATTGATTACTATCCCTCTTTGCCTCATTTATCTGCAATTCGGGATCACCTTTTTGGTGGGGAGACTTGGAATTGAGTTGATCCCAACCCCACCACGACCTTTCATGTGCCTAATATTCGATCCCGAATACTTCAACCCCAACAATTTGATTTTCTTTATCTTATGGTTGAGCCTTGTGTGTGGAAATCATTTTGGTGATTGGAGCACTTGAATTGAAGTGCTTTGGCTCCCTTTCACACTAATCTAAAATTTATTCGTGCATCCACACATAGAAATCTCCATCTAGGGAAGCCCATTGCATTTTAGCAAGCATTAACCAACTAACATTGAAGAAGGGTTTATTGGGCTTAGAAGAAAACTTGTATTCTCTCAAAACCAAAACATTGGTTGAATTGGTAATTTAGAGAAATCCTAAAATCAATACTACTTAAGGCTGAATTCTAAAAACCATTCACCGATTAAGACTTCAATTCGGGGAGATTTCCCCATTGCATGCTTGGTTTGCACACTTTAAAATCAATCACTTGGGCATTACCCGTAAATAACTCCCTTCACATTCTAGAAGCACTTGATCCTAAGCCTCTAACTAAAATTCGTAGCAACTTGACCCTTATAAAGGATTGGAGGTATAACTACCTGCGTGTAGCACCTACATGCTGGTGAGGGTTCCTACGTGCCATCGGGTGTCTAAGACTGGGGCAAACGGCCTTTCAATCTGGCTCGGTGGTTCCGCGATGCTCGCATTCGGTTCCGTAGGTCGTGATAGTAGGTAACTTAGATCTTTAGGTCTAAGGGCACACTATAGAGGTTAGGAATTTGATTGTATTGATTTGTCATCAAGTGTACCTTTGCGGCATCCTTCCTCTCATCTCTTTTCCCTTCGTATCCCCCCAATTCTTCTTGCGGTAGTGCATGTTTGGGAGGAGGTCACAAAACCCTGAACTGTGTGAATTGCCTGATAATTTTAGAAAAGAAGCTGCATCGTCCTCCTCCTCCACAAACATTGCTACATGCCCACCCACAAATCCCGATGGAGGAAACCACCCTCAAAGCCCACCAGGTGGTGGAGCCTTGGATCCCATTAACCACCTCCAAGCCCAAATGGAAATGTATAATGAAAAAATTGAGGCCATTAGGGAAACATTGAAGGAAATGCAGAACCCTCCCGAACGGGAGGAGCCTAGGTCTCTTAGCTCCTATCAGAATCCCACTGCTACAGAGACCATAGGACAAATTCGGGTCCCCATGGGCTGGGGCGACTTTGAACTAAAACCTAACATAGTTGGGCTGATAAATTTTCACTTCCATGGTCTTGCAAATGAAGATCTTTTTCTCCACTTGGAAGATCTAACCCGATTGGTCGAAACTGTTAAACCAAGAAACATCAGGTTACTTATAGTCCTCATGAAAATGTTCCCATTTTCATTATGGGATAAAGCATCGCAGTGGTTACGCACCCTTGGGAGAACCATCCACTCTTGGGAAGAGATGCGAACAACGTTTCTCAAGAAGTTCTTCCCAATCGGGCGAACCAATGAGCTTCGCCATGCTATTTCTTCATTTAGGCAACAAAATGGTGAACAATTTCATGAGGCATGGGAGAGATATAATGACCTCCTCAGGAAGTGTCTGTACCATGGTCTGCCTAAGTGCCATATAGCCCAGATTTTCTACTATGGGCTAAATGAGACTTTGAAGCAGATTGCAGACGTTTCCTGCGGAGTGAATTTCATGAATAAAGACGAGAATGGAGCATTCGAATTATTTGAAAATATGAGTGAAAACTCGATGAACAATGCCTCCATTATTGCCTTTAATTGTACCAGCTTGCCCCGTAATGTCCACGAAGTTTACACGGGACCCTCCCATTCATCCACAGGTCTTAGCCTTATCGCACAGAAATTTGATGAAGTCTCCGTCGTGCACCAGAAGCTGGATGAGCTTCTGGCCAACCCCTCCCGCTCTACGACAAACACCCCCACCTCACCACTTCGTCACAATACCAATTCTACGACACCAGGCTTATCCCGAGAAACCCCGTAAGACCTTCCTTATCGAGTGTCATGCCGAGTGATTTGGTAAGTCATGTGGATCTAGCTTCTGCAAGCTAGTATTTCGACACGGAGGACCAAGCCTCCGTGTGCTCAGGTGTGTATTTACATGCGGACGCATCTTCTGGCATAGAAGATGCTTGCGCCCTAGGTAACAGCCCATTCTCTGCCACTTATAACCCAGGGTGGCGAAATCATCCGAACTTCTTATGGTCCAACAACTCGCAGTGCCAAAACCGCACAGGTGGACCAATGCGACCGTCCACACCCGTCATCCCAAGGGCCCAGTCTAATCCTATGGTGAATCCACCATCGGGTCCTTGCGTACTGCAAACAAAACACGCATCAAGTCCTCTTGACAAATTGATGCAAATGATGATGGAAATGTCAAAGCACCATGAAGAGAACATGGCCTCTCTTCAGCACCAATTGGTGCAGTAGAATGCTGAGATCAGTCAACTACGCATGGAGACTCGATCTCAGGGCACTCTCTAGGCCCGACCAGTTCCCAACCCGCGAAATTTCGTACCCCGTGGTCCTCAACCACAGGTACGACCTTCTCAGGGAAAGGTTCATCAGATTCTGCAGGCTCTGAGCATTCCACCGGGATTTTAGGCTAATCCTGCTGTAGCACCTCACTCTTATGTCCCTATTGCGAACCCTCCTCCACCTGATCCCACTGGACCCGCATCGTCCAATGCTATCACTACGAGGAGTGGCAAGTAGATCATCGATCCACCTCGACTTGATCCTGGCCCGTCTTCTTCATCGCCCTCCCATTCGGGATGCGCACCGCATTCGCGAGAGGATGATACACCCAAATTGGTGCCAAAATCAGTCCCATTCCCTGAGGCACTACTGAGGGAGCCAAAAGGAAAGAAGAAAGATATGCAAGCCTTTGATAGCTTGCTTAATTTGTTCAGTGATGTTGTAATCAAGGTACCCCTACTCGAGGCTATCGACCACATACCTACTGTCGCCCAATTTTTCAAAGACTACACAACACCCAGGCGACAGTCAAAGAAAACTAAGAATCCGATGGTTCTCTCGCCCCATGTGAGTTGTGCTATACTGTCAAACCTACCACCGAAGCAGAAAGATCCGGGTATACAGCTTATTTCCTGTAGCATCCAAGGCTACAATTTTAACCGTGCCCTACTTGATCTAGGATCTTCCATCAATCTTATACCAACCATCATGCTCGAAAAATTTTCTCTGGGAAATCTGAAACCCACCCCTGTCACGTTACAGTTGGCAGATCGTTCTGTCAAAATTCCAAAGGGTGTGATGGAAGACGTGGTGGTTAGGGTCAACAGTCTCTATTTTCCTGTTGACTTTCTTATTTTAGATATGGAAGTTCCTAGCTCACTTTCTGATTGTCTGATCATCCTTGCTCGACCTTTCTTGGCCACAGCCCGCGCCCGTATCGATTGTGAGTCGGGCTGTATTGAGATTGCCGTTGGATCTGAGAAGCTCAAGCTTAACATCTTCAAGGCAGCCAAGAACTTTGATTGTGATTACATCGAGGATGACACGTCTGACGAGGACATGGCCAATAGCGCGTGTATCGGACTAATTGGGACCTATTCTAACTACTGCGGACTGCCTATAAACACTAGCGATTGCCTAACTGACACATATTGTGACGTTCCCCCATCCCTCCTTGTCCCATACCTTCTCCTGACCAGACTTCTGGCAAGGTTTTCTTCACTTCCCTAACCTCGTGGTCTGAGTCATATCTGAGCTACTCACCGCCAGTCCACACTCTTGAAGACCAGATTGCCCTTTCTTTCTCGCCAAATCAGGTGGAGTTGCAACTCCACACTTGGACCTTGAGCCAGCATACTACACACTAGGGCTATTCCTTTTTGGATCCATCTATCCAAGAATCCCCTCTTCTTGGCCAATCTGAGGGCCAACTTATTCCTCCTGACTTGTTTTCTGATCTGCCTGGGACACTCTCGTCCCAGGAAATGCCAGATCTTTCACCATCCACTCTCGAGCTGAAAGAGCTACCTAGTACACTTAAGTATGTTTTCTTGGGACCAAATGAAATACTCCCAGTAATCATCAGTGCAAAATTAACCAGCGAGCAAGAGTGCAAACTAAGGAAGGTCCTTCTAGAACACAAGGCAGCCATTGGATGGTCTTTATCAAACTTAACTGGCAGTAGCCCCTCCTACTGCACTCATTGTATGATACGGAGGAGGAGGCTCGACCATCCCGCAAGATGCAGTGACGTCTCAACCCTAACAAGCGGGAGGTCATTAAAAAGGAAATTATTAAGTGGCTGGATGTGGGTATAATCTACCCAATCAGTGATAGCCCCTAGGTGAGTCAAATTCACGTCGTGCCCAAAAAGGCGAGACTCACCATCCGTGTCAATGACAGGGGTGAATCCATCCCTACACGCACTCCTACATCTTGGAGAGTGTGTGTAGATTATAGGAAACTCAATGCTGCAACTAAGAAAGATCACTTTCTGCTACCTTTCATTGATAAAATCCTGGAGCGGTTAGCGGGAAATAAATTTTTCTATTTCCTGGATGGATTCTTAGGATATAACCAGGTGGCAATTGACCCCCAGGACCAAGAGAAAACCACTTTTACCTGCCCCTTCGGCACCTTTGCATTTAGAAGGATGCCATTCGGACTTTGCAATGCACCAGTAACTTTCTAGAGATGTATGCTGGTGATATTGCATGACATGGTGGGTGACTTTCTCGAGGTCTTCATGGATGACTTTTCGATCTTTGGACCATCTTTCGATGACTGTCTTGCCAACCTGACCCGTATCCTTAGGAGTTGTATTGATGTAAACCTGTTGCTTTCTTGGGAAACAAGTCATTTTATGGTGCACGAGGGAATTATTCTTGGGCATATCATCTTCGATAGGGGTATCGAGATTGACAAAGCTAAGCTTGATGTAATTGCTGATTTACTTGTGCTTGGCTCTGTCAAACAAATCTGCTCCTTCCTGGGACACGTCAGTTTTTATAGGAGATTGATCAAAGATTTCTCTACGATTTCTCAACCTTTAACTCATCTCCTATCAACCGACGTACCCTTCGATATGGGCCCCGATTGCATACGAGAATTCACGCAGTTGCGTAATTCTGTCACCAAGGCCCCTATTCTCCAGCCACCTGATTGGTCCCTCAACTTTTCATGTGTGACGCTTCTGACCTTACAGTCGGTGCCATCCTAGGACAAAGACTCGATAGACACCCCTTTGTGGTGTACTACGCCAGTAAGACGTTGGATGAGGCCCAGCGTAATTATACTAATTCTGAGAAAGAACTATTGGCGGTCGTCTTTGCGCTAGAGAAATTCCGCTCTTACCTTCTGGGCTCACATGTTGTTTTCACTGATCACGCGGCCATTCGCCATCTCATGCACAAGAAGGATGCCAAACCTAGACTGATTCATTGAATCCTTCTGCTCCAAGAATTTGACATTGAGATCCGCGATAAGACCAGAGCCCAGAATGTTGTGGCTGATCATCTTTCTAGACTGAACCCTGACCATATTGGACTTACTCTGCTGATTAATGATATTTTTCCTGATGAGCACCTATTGCAAATTAATTTGGCAAGTGGACCGTGGTATGCCGACATTACCAATTACCTTGCTTCTGGATCCCTTCCACGTGGCTGGCCTAAAAACCAGCGCGAGCGTCTCATGGCGGAAGTAAAGTATTATTTCTGGGATAATCCTCTTCTTTTTCGAATAGGTACTGATCAAATCATCCGTCGCTGTGTTCCTGATAGCGAATTCCCCAGTGTGCTATCCTTTTGCCATGATCAGGCCTGTGGAGGCCTTTTCTCTAGGAGGAAAACTACAGCCAAGGTGTTGCAGTGTGATTTCTTTTGGCCCTCCCTTCACCAGGATGCACACAATTATGCCAAACATTGCACTAGGTGCTAGTCATTAGGGTCAATGTCATGTCGTGACATGATGCCCTTGCAACCCATCCTGGCTACAAAAATCATCGACATTTGGGGAATTGATTTCATGGGTCCCTTTCCTCCTTCCAACAGCTTCGAATTTATCCTCGTGGATGTTGATTAGGTTTCAAAATGGATCGAGGCTATTCCCACGTGCTGTGTTGACCATGTTATATCCACTCGATTTGTCAAAGACCACATCTTTGCACTCTTTGGGATCCCTCGAGCTATTATCTCGGATGGAGGAAGCCAGTTTACCCATGCTTCTTTTCGGGTACTTCTGAGGAAATACAGTGTCCACCATCATAACGCATCCCCATATCATCCTCAGACGAACGGCCAGGCAGAGGTGTCGAACTGGCAAATCAAGCAAATTCTCCAAAAAATAGTTTGACCTGACCGTAAGGATTGGTCCGACAAGCTGATTGACACACTTTGGGCGTATCGGACTGCCTTCAAGGCTCCCCTTGGTATGTGTCCTTATAGAATCATTTACGGGAAGCCTTGTCATTTGCCTGTGGAGTTGGAGCACCGCACTTATTAGGCGGTTCGCCAATGTAACCTCGACCTAGACCTATGTGGTCGAGAAAGGAAACTCCAACTCCAGGAGCTGGAAAAGCTCCATCGCGAAGCCTATGATTCTGCCTTAACTTTCAAGCAACGCACTAAGGCCTTTCGTGACAGCCGTATTCGGTGGAAGGAATTTGAGCCATCTCAGCAAGTTTGGCTCTACAATGCCAGGCTCAAATTCTTTTCTGGAAAATTGAAGTCCAAATGGACTGGTCCTTTCCTGGTCTCGAGACCATTTCCCAACGGGGCTGTTGAGATTGAAGATCCCAAATCTGGGCATAAATTTTCGGTCAATGGGCAACATTTGAAACCCTATCTTACTCATGAACCTGCCCCTGTTGGAGGAACTGTTGCCCTACTGGAGGGTAACTAATGTTGTGCCTCATTCTGAGTCCAGCTGGGGACGTTAAATTCAACGCTCATTGGTAGGCACCCCAACAACACTTTGCCGCTATCATGTTCACTTCACTTTTCACTTCACCACCCACCATCCACCCACCCTACCACCCTATTGTATACCCTGCACCTCAGCTCTCGTTACCCAATCTTTCGTCCTTCCTCTACCCTTCCCTGCATGCATATAAGGACATAGCATCATTTGGCATGGGGGGGTGGATAGGCATCCATAGGATCAGGGTACTTTATGGTATCATGCAGTTTCCATCTATCTATAAATATGTTATAGAAAAAAAAGGGTGTTTAGTAATGATCTAAAGGCTGAAACAAAAATACAATAAGTGTTTATGGATATTCAACCTCTGTTTTGAAAACCTTCCAGGCCACATGATTCGCTCAGGCTCGGCTTAATTCACTTGAGCATTAACAAGATAGATCGGAATCTCTCCTAACTAAGGACGTATTCTTGTACCTGAGACACCAGTATAGGATCCGTTGGTTTGCTTCTACTCGAGAGCCTAAGTAATCTTGGTTCACACTACACATATCAAGAAAGACCAGGTGAACATAAGATCCAACCCTAGTGTTCAATAGGGAAGGTGGAGTCCTTACTTGTGTGCGCAGGTAGACTTTTTATCCCAGGCTTTAGTCTTGTGTTTAGGAAAGACGCTTTCCACCAGAAAGGAACTCTTCCACCAAAAGAAAAGTGTGCTCCTCCAAATAATGTTCTAAGAGATATACTAACACGTGTTTCAAAAAAAGAAAAAGGGATACAAATATGTGAGTACATCTCACAAATGTTTGTAAAATCTTCCTACAAAAAAGTTCTTCAGGGCAAATGCCCTGTTTTCTTTGAGCCACAAATGTCAGAAAATAGGAGCTGAGTTTTCCGTCATCTTTTTAATGGTCAATCCGAAGACATGAGCTGAAATTGGGACCAACCTACACTTAAAAATTCATGAAACCCTGTGCTTGAGTCTTAATGTTCATCTGGTCAGTCTTGATCCTTCACTATGCACAAGCCATAATCTCTTGAGCTCTCGAGTACGGCAAAATCCTCCTGGGTCCTAGAAATCATACTTAAGGTTTAAATATCAAGAGTCCCAGTTAGTTGAGAGATGGTCTATGTCATGTAAGACTCAAAGTACTGGTAGTCTTCTCTGCAATTGGTTCTCACAATATCCAACAATAAACACAGCCATGTCGCCTCAGATGAAAATCTTCAGCTTAAGATCATTTCAAAATACAATACAAAAATGTTTCGCTAGGGACAAGCAAAAGATAGGATTGGGGGTATGATTGCACAACGAAAATGCACCAACAATTGTGCCATCTTGTGCTATTTCCAAGCAATACAAGTGTATATTAGGTAGCCAAAGTCGCATTTGTAAATAAACGCCTGCATGCATTTAACTGAGAGGGGAGGAGAGCGAATAAAATGGCCTTGAAATTTTTGTTTTCCTCAAGTGCTGCCTTGCAAATTCACCATATTTATTTTTATTTTACTTTATATTTCTTCTCCGCGGATGCAAAGCATGGCTTGATCTTCTTCGCGCCATGCTCTGCACAGCCATTCCCTGCCAGCCATGCACAGCCATGCACAGCCCAGGACATATCTATGCTTGCCTCCTTCCTCTTTAAAAAGGCACAACTATCTTCTTTGCAAGAGAGCCTGGTCAACACAAAGAACACATACAGCAGCTCCTTCTCCAAGCCGTCTCTTCCCCTCTCCCCTCCATATGCAACCTCTCTTCTTCCTAAGGAGCCACGCTGCGGGCAGGAGCAGCTCACAGTGGTGCACAACCACCACTGTGAGTCCCACCACCGCCTAGCTCATCAAAGTGCCAGTGGGCGTGGTGGTTCACCACTCTATTTTGTCCTTCCCAGCAATTTCCGCCATTGCCGCAGAGTCAAGCTTTGAAGCTCAACTGCAGCTGCAGCAAGGCGCCGGCCACCGCTCGCCTGCAAGAAGGTCTCCACGCACACAAGCAGCTGGCGCAGCCTTCCGTGCATGCGCTAGCCGCTCCACACCGCCCGCGCACACTGAACCAAGCGCAGGCGGTCACGCGAGCCGAGCACGCACTGTAGCCACTATTCACGCTTGAGAGTGCGACACTGTGGCTATAGTGCAGTGACCAGAAAGCTTCTCACGTATCCAGTCACCGCACGCTCTCTCTTCGCACCGCAACCGTTGCCAGCCCATCCACAGGCCTACTCCTGCATACGCCAGTGCCCGCTTCTTCTCCTGCATTCACCTCAGCGAGCAGTGCGGTGTGCTGCGGTCCGCAGCGTGCTGTGGTCCCTCCCTCACGCTCACTCCCTCCTGCGTGCGCATGCCTCGTCGCGCAACTACACGCCTGCGCCTACGCATGGCATCAGACGACAGCCACTGCATTAGACAGCTTAACTCCCACACCATCTTCAGTAGACGCTCTCTCTCCTATAGACACTCACCTCACACATACACACACACACACACACTCGTACACACACACTCACTTGTACACACCCATATCCACACTTATATATATACCTATAAATTTATATATATACATATACATATATATATATATACATATTAGTACCTATACAATTATATATGTGTATATACATACATACATACACATATATATATATATCTATATACTTATATATATATATAAATACACATATATATTTACATATATACATATATTTATATGCGTATAAATATATATATATATATACATACATATCTATCTACATATATCTATATACATATATTACTTTATATATATACATATATATATACACATCTATATGGTTATATATACATACATATACATATATATATATATATATACATATATAACTACATTTACACCTATATAATTATAACCATATATATATATATACATATAGATATATATATATATTTTCATATCACCTACCATACGTTGTATCGCAGGAATATCTGCACCAGTTGCTGATATTCCCCGATACACGCGTACAGAAAGCATTTTCGCACACATCTTCCACCCATCCATCCTACACTCCATGCGGCACTTCATCCTGTTGGTTGCATCTTTCTAGACAACGACCGACTCGATACCGTGCTACACGCCATCTCCACCCCCACCCCCACCCCTATATACATATACATATACTATATTTATCTTATTTCTATTTCCCTTTTCTGGAATTAGAAAGATAAAAAAATATATATAAAAGAGAAAAGATAATCCTTGACTTGCATGTACTCAGTCTTGCGAATAGCAAGACTAGTTTTGGGAACCGTAATTTGGCTCAGAGCCAAGAACCTGATTTTGAGGGTGTACCTCAAGGACAAAATTATTCGAAAAAAATCTTAAATAGAAAATACAATAAGGGAACGGAAGAGATTCGTTGTAGGGCAGGAGTAGAAACTTATTCACCTTTAATCCCACTTCCCTGAGTTCGACCCTGGGCCTAAAAGTGACTAAGATAAAAATCAAGTAGGCCAGGTTAAAAATTTTGTAAAAAGATGGTTAGGCTCGATTTAGGTTAGCCACTATACGCATTTCAATGATTAAATCACCATATTAAGATAACCTATCCGGGCCCGACCACTGCTTTTTCTAGCACCGTTGCTGGGGAGAGAGAGCACGCGGTGACCGGATAAGTGAGAAGCTTTCCGGTCACCGCACTATAGCCACAGTGTCACGCTCTCTAGCGTG
The DNA here is from genome assembly GCA_037157565.1 of Thalassia testudinum. NCBI lineage: Eukaryota > Viridiplantae > Streptophyta > Magnoliopsida > Alismatales > Hydrocharitaceae > Thalassia > Thalassia testudinum. The sequence continues at coordinate 34,629,007 of JAZHRO010000003.1, forward strand.
AATAGTGGCTATAGTGTGCGCTCGGCTTATGCGACCGCCTGCGCCTGGTTCAGTGTGCACGAGCACTGTGGAGAGGTTGGAACATGCACGGAAGGGGCTGCATCGTCTGCTAGCATGCGCTGAGACTAGCAAGCGGTGGCTGGTGCCTTGTTGCAGTTGCGGTTGAGCTTCAAAGCTTGACTCTGTGGCAATGGCGGAAATTTCTTGGAATGACGAAATAGAGCGGTGAACCACCACGCCTACTAGCTCTTTGATGAGCTGGGCGGTGGTGGGACTCACACTGATGGTTGTGCACCACTGTGAGCTGCTCCTACCTACAGCGTGGCTCCTCAGGAAGAAGAGAGGCTGCGTTTGGAGGGGAAAGGGGAGGAGACATCCTGGAGAAGGAGCTACTATATGTGTTCTTTGTGTGGACCAGGATCTCTTGCAAAGAAGATAGCCGTGCCCTTTTAAAGTGGAAGAAGGCAAGCACAACCTTGCCCTAGGCTGTGCATGGCTGGCAGGGAGTGGCTGCGCAGAGCATGCCGCGAAGAAGATCAAGCGATGCTTTGGAGCTGCGAAGGAGAAATTCAAAGTCAAATAAAAATAAAAATAAAGATGGTGAATTTGCGAGGCAGCACTTGAGGAGAACGTAAATTTCATGGCCATTTTATTCACTCTCCTCCCCTCTCAATTAAATGCATGTAGGCGTTTATTTTCACAAATGCGACTATGGCTACCTAATATACACTGGTAATGCTTGGAAATAGCACAAGATGGCACAATTGTTGGTGCATTTTTGTTGTGCAATCACACGCCTCATCGTGTTCGTTCGACCGGTCAGGAAGAACTTTTGTAGGAATTCACATCGTAATTCCGGCCAGGTTACAATTGGCTTCCCAATGGTCTTGAACCAATATGAAGCTTTGTCCCTCAGAGAAAATGGGAAAAGCTTCATCAGAACAATCCCAAGATCATCATTCCTACGTTGGATTGTTTATGCGAGTCGACTCAAGTCCTCTAAGTGCTGGAATGGATCTTTGCTTGAGTTTCCATAAAAATGACTGCTGATCAAACCGATCACATTAGGCTTGTGCTCAAATGCATCTCCACCTACAGATTTAAACTAAGGGTGAGACGATCAGAGCGATTGGATCATAGAAATCTCAAAGTTGTTCTCCTCGCAGTGGATGCTACATTATGTCAAGCGTCGTCAAGATACGATCCATGCTCTGCTGATGTCGCTCCTCAGATTCATCAACCTGGGCCTTCAGACGGGCCATCGGGTCCAGATTACCAACATCCTAACCCAGTCTAGGTCCAGGTCTAGGACTAGCCATTGCGGCTAAGGGAGTAGAAGTAGGGGGAGAAGATGGTCTTGGCAAGGTGACTCACCTCCTTTGGAGTGGTTCCCAAGGTCTAACCAGTTGAGGTCTAAGTGACTACCTTTCCTTGCATACACCACCCAACCCCTAGGTTGTTGTAGCCAAGCTGAATAAGGAAAAGCCCTTGTCAATCAGATGGTCCTTATGATCAGATGACCAGATTTTTCATTTTAAGCTTGAACTTCTGAAGAAAAATTCATCATGCAATCGACTGAAAGTGATTCCTCCTTCTCAAGCTAACCCAGCCAGTCTGGTTACGAGGGGACTAAGGGAAAGGTTCTTCCTTCGACTCACGTCTCCAGTTCCGTTACCCCTTAGACGTGGTCGTTTGACACTACCCCACAGACTTAGTCACTAGGTTTGGCAAGAGAGATTGAAAACACCCAGTAGTATGACAACGAATTCAGGTTGCTTACGTGTTTTAAAATTAATTTTAGCTTTTTTTTTTTCGGTTGGGGTTTGTGGTGAGTGGCCCACAAGGTGACCAAGCTCACCAGCTAAACACTAGATTGTAACCATAAAGGTGTAACCTAGGGTTCATGCATTTCTAGGATTTTTTTATTTCTTCTTCAGTAGACCACAAAATTAAGACCTATTCTCTGATAAAAAATGGAATCAGAATAAGTTGATGTTTGGTAGGTAGATTCCTTTTTCAATTATCTTTTCAGAGAATACTATTTTATAATTTCTACTATTTCAATCGAATTTATAAAGATTTTTAAATGTCAAGGGGTCAAAATTGGAATTTTGACCCCTAGTCGATTTTTTGCTTTAAAACTGTATCAAATGACTTTCAAAAATTTGAGAAAAATATGAAAATTAAAGATAATGAGATCAGCTATCAAACCCCATCATTTTTAGTCAAAACAGATTCACAGATTGCTCGAAATAATTTTTTGAACTTTGAAAAATCTTAAATCTGGGTCAATGTCACTGCCTTGCATTTCATGAATTTTTAAAAATTTGGTACTTGTAATTTTTTCATATGAATGGTATTGTTTGAAAGAAGGTTTAAAAATAAAGGTCTAGCCCAAATTTTAGAATTTTTCGTCTACTAATTTTTCCATAATTGAATTTTTAAACCAGAATTTAAAGTTTGGCCAAAAATCAGAGGGTGGTGAGAAAGCTTTTAAAAAGGTGTTTGAGTTTAAAATTCAAACACTCCTCCAAAATATTTATTTTTCTTTTTCAAAAAAATTTAAAAAAAAATTTCTTTTTTCAAGAAGGATTTTTTTTAGAGGATTTTCAAATATATATATATATATAAATTTGCTTTTCCAAAGCTAGCCTAGGATTCAAAAAGAAACCTAATCTTACTACCTAGATTTTTTCTTTTATTTTTTTTTCTTTTTCACGAAAATAAATAGGCTTTTTTTTTCAAATAAATCTAACCTCGGGTTCAGAAAGGGAAATCCTAATCTAAGATCAGATGTGCACCTAATTTTTTTAATCAGCACTCGTTGCGTGTGCAGATTCCCATTTTTCTGGTTTTCCTGCACATCAGAAGACAAGCAGAGGAAGATTTATCAGTGATAGCTCAAAAGATCGAAATAAAAAATGTCGTTGCCTCCCTGACAATAGCACCATTTTGTTTGGGATTCATATAGCGCGTGTTTGATAAGAAAAGGCATCGTAGTATAGTGTGCAATATGATAAAACAAAAATATTTATAAGGATAATGAGACTTGAGTCCTGGTCGTTCATCTCTGGGAGGCATTTATGGGAATGTAGATTTTAAATTGATCTCTTTCGTTCTACTTGCTTAAAATCACATGTCAATTTGTGGTGATTTACATATTGATGTATGACATGCTAGTTGCCAAAAGATAGTAATTAATGGCAGGAAACTTCAATCACACAAAATATATTGCAATAAGCTCATGGTGATTTTCACACATAGATACATATATAGAAAAAAGATTTTCATTCATTTAATTCATGGTGGTGGCTATAGCATTAAGCTCATGGAAAGCTTATAGAGGAATGCTTGGAAATACAAATCTAGCAAGCAGAAAATGATCGCATACATGAATCTAAGGGGGGATTATGCATGCATCATTGGGGGAGAATATAGGGCTACACTACTAAGTAGTAAATAAAGCCTGTAAATCTAAGAAGAACTATAATCTTGTCTAGCAGAAATAAGGGCATTCGGAGGTGGCTCCAATGGCCTTTGATTTGGTTGAGAGGACGAGGGGCAGCCAATGGTGCTTTGGCCAATCCTTGGAGAGAGGTTGGAGAGGTGATGCAGCATCTTGGCATGGAGGTGGTGGTGGCCATGGTGAAGCTACTCGTGGACATGGAGGTGGAGTGGATGTGGAATGAAACTAAGCTAAATGGAACCAAGAGTGGATCGGTGCCAATGGCCACCCCTTAGGTCATTTTATAGACCTAAGGGAAGCTCTCTAAAGAATTATGGAATTCTCTAGAGAGACCTATGATGGGAGCTCATGAGAGAGTGAGAGAGAGAAGATGGATGGTGGTTCTTAGATCCACCAGATGTGGATCTAAAAATTAAATGCCCTTGGTTGCTAATTTTAGCAACCAAGGCAACAACACATGGAAGAGAGTTCTAGAGAACTCTACACTAGGTATTTTCATGTAGATGGTGTGTGTGGGTGTGTGTGGGTCGAAACCTAGGTGGCTAGGTTGACTAGGTTATGTTCCACTGGGTTTAGGTCAAGGTAGGTCTCAAATTAGGGTTGTAAACCATAATTCACTAAGGTAAAGTGAAATTAAACTTAATACAAGTTTAATTGGGTGTGTGAAACCTTAATTGGGAGTAAAATAACTCAATTAAGTTAGCTCTAGGTCAACTAGACTCTCGCTGAGTCCAACTGGATAATGTGTGCTGAGATCAGGGCTCAATTGGACTCGATGAGTCCAATTGAAAGGCTGATGGAATTGACTAGGATCCAAGTCAATTAGGTTTGGTGTGGACCTAATTAGGTCCTTAGGGAGGCCTAGAGGTGATGTACTAGGGTTAAGGCACCTTAATTTAGGTTCCTATAAGGTTGGAATTGGGTTTAGGGACCTGGAGATCCAAGATCATGGCTTGAATCTCAAAACAGGGTCAGGAGGGCAGTTCTAGACATCCAATAATTGTGTCAGACGCCTTATAGTGAAAAATCAGAAGTCCAGACTTGTATTCTCGATGTCCAATCAGAGTCAGGAGGGATTCTAGCTTCTATCTTGGGTATTCTGCAGAAATTGGACGTCTGACCAAGTGTCTAGACATCCAATAACACTGCAAAAGTGGGTTTAAGGTGTGCGGGAGTTGGCTAAGGGTTCTGGACATCCTATAACTCATTTGGACATCCAGATAAAGGCTAGAATTAGGGCTTTAAGGTTTTCTAGGGTGCGGTGACCTAATCTATGGGTGGGTAAGGCTTGGGGAGGCTTCTTGGCTATCATAGGGCTATGATGGACCTAAGTTCTTCACAATTTATTGCTTTATTCCTACTTAATAGAATAGCATACCTTAACTCCCTTACATTATTATCTACTATATCTAATCTAGGTCTTCTGCTCCAACTCTGCTACAATACCAGTTATTCTCTATCCTTCAGATCCAGCTTTTGATCCAGCATTAGATCTAGCTTTAGATCTAGCTTCTGATCAGCTTATTACCCGCAATTGACATAATGCACCTAATCAGTACATTATAGCATTATTTTATGCAAAGCTAAAAGAAAGTAGTAAAGGTTCTAGCAATGCTTATGCATGCCTGAATTACCCTAACGTATGGTATGTCCTAGCCTAATTTAGGTCAATTAAGACCTATGATTGCTGCGTGATCATACCCCCATGCCTAAATGTTGCTAGTCCCTAGCAAATGCAAGACTAAATTATTCACATAAGGGTCCCTAAGGGATTGATTATTTTATCAAGTACATGCCTAGAGATTTTTCTCCTTTTTGTTTTCATCCTATGCTCTAGAAATCCAGACAATCGTGAAAGTGTAGCTATGTTGCTTTTGCAACGAATTTGAGTGAAAAAACTATTTTACCTCTAAAGCCTGCACTTGACCCCTAGTAAAATTCTTGTTGGATAGGTGGACTTCTTACCTCGGGGTATTCAAGATATTCTATGAATTTCACCCTGGCTTTAGGCTTAGGTAGAGAATCTCTGAGGGTTACAAGTGTTTACTTGGTGGCTCACTCTCACTTGGTGCTACATAGAGATTAGTACGGCAGAATCTAGATTCCCAGATTACTAAGTAACTCAACTCAGAGAAAGACGAGAAAACTATGCTCTCTTTTGGTTCCTTTGTATGCATTCTCTCTTTTTCTTTTTCTTTTTCTTTTCTTTCTTTTTCTTAGAGCTCATAATCTCACCAGATTCACACATATGACCTATATTTGGTGGTCTCACTTGGCATTAACACTTTAATTGAGTTTCCATAATCCTAACACTAAGTCAAAATTCCTTAGCTAGTATTCAGGTCGTCAGAAATACAAAAAAATAGGCTAGGGCCTTATTTGGTGGATCTCAAATTTATTCGGTGGTATTACCTCAATGTAAATGAAATAAACACTAATTATTCACAAACTCTTTTTTTTCTTGCTTTTTCTTCTTTTTCTATTGTTTTTCCTTTCTTTTTTTTCTCTTTTTCACCTTTTTTTCTCTATGTAAATATTTTCATCACAACACATGCTAGCATATATTCATGAACTTTATTAAGGAGGCATTATTAGGGATTGGTGGTACTCAAGGGACATTGGGTGGCTTATTTGGTGGAAGTGCCTACTCACGGCACTAGGAGAGATGGATAAGATGGTGTATTTCTGACCTTGACATCAATACCCGCCTTCAGCCAAGGATTTCATAAAGAATGGTCGCAACCATCCACCTTAACCCTAGTTTTATGAAAACTCACTCTCTGCGTATTTGCCTTATTTGGTGGCTCTCAATATTTCGCACAAAAATGTATACGCAGGAATAGAGAGCAAAAACTATGCCTCATCTTTGAGTATCATCACCTAATTATTTAGGATTCCGGATTCCTTGCACTAATCTTAGAGCACCAATACTCTCCATTCTCATCTCACACTATTTGGTGGATTTTTGGTAGAAAATCTACTAGACTCCTAAAACACTGTCGAGGAGTTCAGGAAAAGAAGCACTGCTTCTTCTCGACAGAATAAAGATGTTTATCAGCCTTCATCGTGAATCCATTGCAAATTCTATGTATGTGTGAAATATTATACTGGATTCCAAATTACAGGAATCAACTAGAGGATAAAATCCCTAATGCATTCTCTTAATAAAATAACCTTATTCATGAATGCACTATGTATAAATGCTATAAACAAGTAACCTCTTATATTTGTACTTCATGAAATTTTCCCTTTCGGGATACATTCAGCTTGACCCTAGATTTAGAACAAAAGGTGAGCGGGTGAGTCGAAAGTGGCTGTTGCGAACGATTTTTAGCTCTAATGCAAGCATTGGAAGTGGAGTCAGTTGTTCTTTTATTTAGCATCCTAAAGTATGTTCTTTTATTTAACACCGTCGAGGTTTTCCTACGGGTTGGCATAAAAATTTTTCAATTTTTTCATACCTACACCCCCCATGCCTAAGTTCTTGCATGTCCTCATGCATGAATATAAAAGAAAATAAGTACAGCTGGGAGTAAATGGATAGAAATCACCTGGAATTGCTCTTGAAATTTTAATGTTCAGCATCGGCCAACCTATCAATATGCGTTATGCGAAAAGGAAATATGCTAAAAGAAAAATATGCTATGTATAATAATGTTATGTATAGATGTTGGTAGAATGTGGGATATGCTATCTATACATGCTAAGTTTAACACCTCCAGCTGGGTGAGAACTTACTCAGATATATCAATTCTAACATAGGAGCCGGTCAAGATTAAGAGAAAGATGTGCTCGTACGCTCCTAGAATCAGTGGTCCTGAGATGCGAACCAACTAATGCATCCCTACTCCAAAAAGTCTAGCTATAAGAAAGTGTGGAATGGTGGTGGAAAATAGAGGACAATCAGAGGGGGATCATGATGTTGATTCAGCTAATTTATCATGTCTCACAATTCAGTAGGAAGTTGCTGAGGGAGTAGATCAAAATGTATCTCAGAACTAGAATTTGAGTCATAGGGATCCTCATAATGATAATTGACATCTAATATCACGCCCTCTCCAGGCTTTGGATCATACTGGGGTATTCGTGAAAGTAGAAGATCTGTGGGGAGGTCGCAGAAATCCTCGTCAGAAATGGGAATAGGAGTACACTCGAAGGTGGGAATCTGATGATCCTTATGTATGTGAATTCCTGCTAATTCACTACTTATGAGATGATTGGTTGTGACTGCGTTAACGGGAAACCTGCTAGTTGCGGTCACATCTTCTTGTAACAACAAGGGCGATCCAGTAGTGTAGAGATCAGGATAGCCAGATTCAAGGGTGCTGTGGTCAGAAACATACCATAAATAATTGGATCCTCGGGGAGATATGTGTAGTGTAGTTGTTTCAATCCCTTGTGGATCGAGGTCCAAGAACCTTAATAGTGCAAACAAATAAGACACTAGGTCGTTACAAAGGAACCCAATGTTACCATAGTATGCTGAATCTTCATCTTCACCATCCTCTATGCGATCATAGTCAAAATTCTTTGTTGCCTTGAATATGTCAAGTCGAAGTCGCTCATTACCTTGGGGCTATCTCCATACACTCAGATGCACAATCATTGTTTGCTTGGGCTATCGCTAGACATGGGCGACTGTTGAACGTGTACGAACCTATGCTAACGTGTTCGGTTTTGGAAAACCTCTCGTTGTAGCTCGAAAGCGAAGAATTCATGTTCAACAAATAAAATTTATATCGAAATTAAAATTCTGGGTCGAACACAGCGAGGCGGACAATTGATTTAAAAACTATGCGTTTCTTTTTATTTGTTACAGAATAATTCAATTTAGTACTATCTAATTATTTACAATAAATGAAAGAGAGAGAGAGAGTAAGAGAGAAAGAGAATATTACACAGAGAAATCAAAATGAGATGTAGAATAAACAAGGAATTTTTGCATTGAAGAGATTGTTCATTACAACTGGAAAACATAAAATAATTACTCTAGAAAGCGATAAATTTATTCTAGAAAGCATTAAAAGAATGGAGGGAGAAATTTCCTCCTTGACGGTCGCTTGGAGGATGAGTAGATTAATCCAGAAAGCAGTAAATCTATACTAGAAAGCGGTAAAAAGAATAGGGAGAGAGAAATCCTCCTCGACGGTTGCTTAGAGGAAGAGCCGGACGGGATGATGCCTGGAAGAAGGAGAACGAAGCAGGATGAAGGAGGACGAATTAGAAGAATGGGAACGAAGAGCATGCCGTCGTCGTCGCGGGATCCACTTCCGAAGGGGAACGAAAATTGGACTTTATCTCGCGAGAAGCATCCCAGGTGTGGGACAAGCTTCTCCTGAGCTTTGGAGGGGTAGAGAAGAGAAAAAAGGGATGAGAATTTCGCATGGAGGGGGTCTCCTTTTATAGTTGCAAGGAGTGGGGGCAAAATGGACATTACATCTTCAAAATAATAAATAAGGGGTCTTTAGTGACGGATAAATCTGTCACTAAAGCCCCGACGTGGCCGTCGCCGCCGTGCCCACGCGCGCCTCCTCGGTTGCCCGCTGCTCAATGCTCGCGCACGTCCAGCGCTTTTCAGCCGTCCGATCACAAGATCGGACGGCTTAAATCGCGTCGGCGCCCGCTGCAACCCGCCCGCCTGCACGTGTGATCAAGAATTACGTGGGTCGTCCAATCGCACGTTGGCGCTATCGGGCGCCCGCGACCGTACGATCTCCATCCAACACTCCACGTTCCTCAATTACCCACGCCTCCAATCCACTTGCCGCGGCTCGAACCCGCGCCTCGCGCTCGCGTAAGCGCGCTCGACCGTTGCGCTGCAAGGCGCGGATGGTTGAGCGCACGTTTTAAGCGCCGGGCGGCCACAGCTGTTGGATCTCCATCTGACAGTGGAGAGCGATCGGGCGGGGGCCTTCCAAAATGCCAGCGGCCGTTTGGGCGGCTGAGATGGCACCACGTGGCGCCATCTTGGTCGTCCATTTTCTGGAAGTTGTAGACGGTGCCACGGATGTCGGATTGACTAGATTTTTGTGTTGTTGGGCTGCGATCATCGATCCGAATTCATCCGTGCGGTCGGATTTGTCATCTGAAGTGTGGATTTACACCATCCTGGCCCTTGATCTTCTAGGGTTCCCCGATCTCTATCTAATGCTACGGATGCCTGATTAGGGCGATCTTAGAGTCGTTGAACTCCAATCGTTGCCCTGATCATATCCATATGGTTGGATCTTTGATCCGAGGCCCCGATAAAATGTTTCCCCTGTCCAAGCACATAAAAGGAGACAATTAACCTCCATTTTATTCAAACTACTCTAAATGCGAGATGATACATGTTATGCAATATTTATATCATGAAATGCAATCCTATGCTTGAGAACATGCATAAATAGACATTTTAAGTAGTGTAAATGTGTTTACATCATACCCCCATGCCTATCTTTTGCTAGTCCCTAGCAAAAACTATATGCCATTTATAAAAGAATTAGGTTAGATTATTTGGACCTGAGTTATTTTCAATCATTAAGAAATTGTCTACTTAGGAATTGAACTTTCAAAGACACAACAGTGCCTGGGTATCAACCAAAATGCAGACCGCCTCAAGCCCTGGCCTTATTCAAAGAAAAATTTCTTTTTCTTTTTACTCTTTTCTAATTTTTGTTTGGATTTTCAAATTTTATGGTTTAAGAGTGGCTTTCTACGGCCATTCAACTCGCCCAAGATTTGATGAGAACCCTAAGTTTTAAGCATCTTATTGTGATTGTGATAGACTCGTTGACTAGAAATTTGAATGGACTTCGGATTTCTACGCCTCCAGGTGACCTCAAAAAGAATTCTGCCTAAAGGTGTATCTTTACAACCGGTAGCTTTCTCCCTACTTCTATTTTTTAACGGGGTCAACACAAGGGTGAATCCAGTGTATATCTCCTCGGTTTATTCTACCTCTCCGCTTCTTCATAAGTGTTTTGGGAATTTTTAGTGCATTTTCTGAGCTAGGTTCTGGACAACCGGTCGATGAGTTGTTATCACCGACAACTTGCCAGCCATACTCGTGCGGCGAAGTGTGGCTTATTTCTTTTTGTTCTTTTCTCCTTTTTGATTTTTTTTTCTTTTTTTTAAGTAGGTGGCTTCCCTGGTCTAAGATTTTCCTAAAGGCAGCAAAAAGAGAAAGGTCCAGTGACTAGGCTCTGGACAACCTACCTATGGGCTGTTACCCACGATAACTTGCCAGCCATATCACCCTAGAAGGTTCATTAGCTATCCAATTTCCGTAAAAATCACCGAACAACGAGTCAGTGCAACGAAAGTGTGTAGATGCTTAAGACTCGAAATTCCCTCAAATCAGAGGGCAGGTTGATAAGTCGTGTACTTATCACCCAAACTTATTTACTCCAATTAAAATAAAATTCAAGTTGGCGAGAACTCAAAAAACAAATCCACATTTTAGTGGATACACGGGCTGATTAAGTTCAACGACCTGAAGGGTCTTTGTGTTCAGATCTTAATATAGTTTTTCCTAAGATTGAAAATTTTCTTAAACCCAAATTCTCTTTCCTAATTTCAATTTTTTTTTTAATCAAAATAAAATAAATCTACGGAGCTGACGAATGAATTCAGAGATAAATGTCCACCCCCCCATGCCTATCTAATGCAATGTCCTCATTGTATTAAAAGGACATAAAACAGAGTGGAAAAGCGAAGAAAGCACCTGAATTGCGTGAATATCAGGTCTCCTCCAAGATGAAAATGAAAAAGAACTGTATAAGTGCTGAGTTTAGTGCCTTCAGCTAAGCACACTATACAAAGAAAAGAAATGAAGAATTCACAAGTGCAGGTCAGAATTAATATAAACAGAAGAATCCTCCGACCTATCAACAGTGGTCCACAGATGTGGACCAGATTGTGGTGCAGACCCATCCCCCATAATCGAGAATATCTTAGGTTCTGGATAAAAATTACCCAAAACCTAAAATTAGAATGCAAGCGGGGTCGGGCCTGCGATTTATGAGGATGCAACCCAAGACCAAAAAGTCGGGTTACAGAGAATTGAAGCTCAAAAGGATAATCGTTGAATGTGTGCTTCGGTTTGACATCCTCGAAACAAATGTCGTAATAGTTTCAGCTTAAAAGGAACCCTTCGACTCAATCTTCCATTTCCTCCAAAATTAACTTCCCAAATCAGAACTTCCCCCCTCCTATCCTCCTCATTCAGCACATCAAATTCCAGGACCTCTTGTATATTCATCACCTCGTCTGAAATCTCCAAGTCTAAATGATGTGGCAGAATAAAAATTTACTTGGGTCTAATTATCTCAGAATTAGAATCATTAATAAGCTCAACAGGGTGTAACTGATAATCAAGGCATTGAATTGATTCTTCCAGAAAATGCGATTCTGGATCCGTAATGTGTGCCCTAATAAGATTAGTGTTCTCAGTTATTGGGCTATCAATTGATCTATCAGATTCCTGAGGCCCAATCGTCTCACAGAAATCGTGTTCAGAAAACTCGCGTGAGACTTCGCAACTTGAATCTTCACCATCAGGATCCGTATCAATGTATGTCCCAAAATCATTTGTCACTTTGTGTTCCAAGGAGACATACGTTTCCTCGTAACCCGGCTCAGGGATCTCAGGTGAAGAAATCAGATCATCCTTAATTGGTTGTTTTAATTCAATCAGGTCAGCCTCGTAACACGTATTCCCCCCAACAGGTGCCTGAGCAGGTTCTGTCATTGGCTTTCCTGAAGAGAGTTCATCCTGGGAATTATTCCAAAATTGAATCAAAGCAACCACGAATCTCATCCTCAATTTCGCTAATTTCCCAAGTAGAAACTCACCCGGGTTCTTATCCTTAACATCCTGGAGCCAATCCAACAAAGACTTGTTTAAATCATCAATCATTTCAATCAGGGGCTCCAATCTCTCAATGCAAGGTAGTGGCTGAACTTCTAAAGATTGAATGATATTCCTCAAGTTAGCTAGAACCTTATGTTGAACCTGATTAACCTGAACCAAATGAGTTGGTTCAGGGTTGGGCGGGTTTGACATCAATGTAGAGGAATTAACGAATTGAGATTCGTTATACCCATCCTAATAATAGGTCATTTCAGATTGTTCAAAAGATGGTGATGACCTAAAGGCAATGAAATCAGAGGATGGGTAAGGATCAGTGTATCCTTCTTGATTGTAGATCGTATTAGGTTGTTCATGAAAGGAGGACGATCTATAATCGATGTAGCTCTGAGAAGGATAGAAATAAGAATCAAAGTGTTTAGGGTTAGACCCTAAACACGGGGGTCCGGAATTGTATCCCCAATCTGAATTATCCCAACTAACTGATGATCGATTACAACATGAGTTGGGATAATCGTCATGTTGAGGATAATTTACAACAGGAGGGAAAGAGCGGGAATGCATGAAATATGTGGAAGGATTCATGATACACGAGAGGAAGAAAGGTGCCATGCAATACAAACAATCAAACCTATCCTTAAATAGGTTAGCCTAAAGACCTACAGACTCTCAAAACCCGTCTTGAGATAAAGGAATGATTTGATCTACTTCCGTCTGTTCAATCCAACCAGTTAGAAGGAGGGACTGGGGAGAAGGTTCTTCCTTCGGCTTGCGCCTTCGGTTCCTAGTGTACCCCCCAGCCGTGATCGTTTGACTCTACTCCCTAGCTAGACATCAGATTGAACAGTAGAAACAGAGTAATAAAAAATAATCTCGTTCTTGGTTCTGAAGAGCGAGTCCAATCCTTAAGGCCAACGTCTACTTTATTTTATTTAGGGCTAGGTTTGAATGTGCTTTGGAATGTGATGGGCCCTTTAAATGGGTTGTGCCCTTAATGATTGATTGATTTGTGTGTGAGTGCACAACTAGTGGTTTTCAAGCAAGATTGTTTTTGATGTGGTGAATTTTAAGATTCAAATCTTGCATAGTAGCTTTTAGGATTCAACTTTAGGTGTTTTCAATCAAGTTTCGTTGGCACACCAAGTTTTACAAGCATAGGTGAAGATGTTTTCCTTTAAAGTTTAAAAAGAATGTGGAGTGCCTGGTAAATCCCTAAGAGTTGAACCTAATTGGCAGCTACTTGATGAGTTGATTTAATTTGAAGTGGTGCGGCCCAATCAACTCAAACAATTGGCCTGTTGCACCACTTAATTAGGCACACAAATGATTACCTAATCTGATTTCTACTCAATTATGTGTTTGGATGTATGTACCGGCTCCTAAGATTGGATTACCGGTTGAGTTTGAAAATCAGATGAGGTTGTGTACCTCTGTGAGATTTTTTTTTCTTTTTAATGTGGGGGTTGGGGTGAGTATGGGTGTCAAACAACAAATAATCTTACCTTAGAGTTTATAAAAACACCAAGGTTGATTGATGTTTGAGTTATTATGTGATGAAATGAAATCTAATGGGTGGGAAGTGGGGGGTAACTCACAAAACCTTCTACAGCACTTCACTCCAATCTACTGCTTCTGCCTGCCTCGAAAGAGTACCTGCAATTACAATAAGAAAGGAGAAAAGTGAGGCAAATGATTTGTAAGTTACAAAATGCGAAGAGAAATCAAAGATAGTTGCCTCCCCGGCAACAGTGCCAAAATGTTGAACGTGTACGAACCTACGCTAACGTGTTCGGTTTTGAAAAACCTGTTGTTGTAGTTCGAAAGCGAGGAATTCGTGTTCAACAAATAAAATTTATACCGAAATGAAAATTCCGGGTCGAACACAGGGAGGCGACGTTTGATTTAAAAACTACGCGTTTCTTTTTATTTGTTACAGAATAATTCAATTTAGTACTATCTAATTATTTACAATAAATAGAAGAGAGAGAGAGTAAGAGAGAAAGAGAATATTACACAGAGAAATCAAAATGAGATGTAGAATAAACAAGGAATTTTTGCATTGAAGAGATTGTTCATTACAACTGGAAAGCATAAAATAATTAATCTAGAAAGCGATAAATTTATTCTAGAAAGCATTAAAAGAATGGAGGGAGAAATGTCCGCCTCGACGGTTGCTTGGAGGACGAGTAGATTAATCTAGAAAGTAGTAAATCTATTCTAGAAAGTGGTAAAAAGAATAGGGAGAGAGAAATCCTCCTCGACGGTTGCTTGGAGGACGAGCCGGAAGGGATGACACCTGGACGAAGGAGAACGAAGCAGGACAAAGGAGGATGAATTAGAAGAATGGGAACGAAGCAGCACGCCGTCGTCATCGCGGGATCCACTTCCGAAGGGGAACGAAAATTGGACTTTATCTCACGAGAAGCATCCCGGGTGTGGGACAAGCTTCTCTTGAGCTTTGGAGGGGTAGAGAAGAGAAAGAAGGGATGAGACTTTCGTATGGAGGGGGTCTCCTTTTATAGTTGCAAGGAGTGGGGGCAAAATGGACATTACATCTTCAAAATAATAAATAAGGGGTCTTTAGTGACGGATAAATCTGTCACTAAAGCCCCGACGTGGCCGTCGCCGCTGCACCCACGCGCGTCGCCTCGGCTGCCCGCTCCTCAATGCTCGCGCACGTCCAGTACTTTTCAGCCGTCCGATCGCGAGATCGGACGGCTTAAATCGCGTTCGCGCCTGCTGCAACCCGCCCGCCTGTGCATGCGATCGCACGTTCCACAGGGCGTCCAATCGTACGTCGGCGCTATCGGGCGCCCGCGACCGCACGATCTCCATCCGACGCTCCACGCGCCTCAATTACCCGCGCCTCCAATCCACTCACCGCGACTCGAACCCGCATCCCGCGCTCGTGTAAGCGTGCTCAACCGCTGCGCTGCGGGGCGCGGATGGTCGAGCGCACATTTTAAGCGTCAGGCGGCCACAGCCGTTGGATCTCCATCTGACGGTGGAGAGCGATTGGGCAGGGGCCTTCACAAAATGCCAGCGGCTGTTTGGGTGGCTGAGATGGCGCCACGTGGTGCCATCTTGGTCGTCCATCTTCTGGAAGTTGTAGATGGTGCCACGCATGTCGGATTGACTAGATTTTTGTGTTGTTGGGCTGTGATCGTCGATCCGAATTCATCCGTGCGGTCGGATTTGTCATCTGAAGTGCGGATTTACACCATCCTGGCCCTTGATCTTCTAGGGTTCCCCAATCTCTATCTAATGCTACGGATGCCTGATTAAGGCGATCTTGGAGTCGTTGAACTCCAATCGTCGCCCTGATCATATCCATACAGTTAGATCTTTCATCCGAGGCCCCGATAAAATGTTTCCCCTGTCCAAGCACATAAAAGGAGACAATCAACCTCCATTTTATTCAAACTACTCTAAATGCGAGATGATGCATGTTATGCAATATTTATATCATGAAATGCAATCCTATGCTTAAGAACATGCATAAATAGACATTTTAAGTAGTGTAAATGTGTTTACATCAGCGACCCAAAATGATTGGTGCATCTCGGAGATTAGGAGGAACCTCTATATCAGGAACGAAAAAGTCTATGGGAAAGTAGAATCCACAGACTTTTATGATTACATTCTCAACCATCCCCCTCGATGTTTTTACTAATCTATTAGCCAACTGAATCGTGACCAAGGTAGGCTTTAACTCCTCAAATTGAAATCAATCAAATACGGCAGTGGGAGTTAGGTTGATGGATGAACCCGGATCTAGAAGGGCCCAATCAAAAGGAGAATCCTGCAAGAAGTAGGATATGAGTGGGGAACTAGGGTCTTTCTTTTTCGGTGGCAAGTCGACTAGAATCACGACACTAGCTTCTTTTGACAGTATCGCTTGTTGTCCGATTCCAGGGTGTCGCTTCGGGGTACAATAATCCTTGAAGAACTTAGCGACAGCAGGGATGTGATCAATTGCCTTGAGGAGAGGGACCTGAATATGTACTTCCTTGAACATTGACTTCAGGTCCTCAAAATTCCATGTGTCCTTCTTCCATACTACATTTTGCATCAGAGCCTCAGGAAAAGGGATGGGAATCTCATGGTCAAGTGGCCTCTTACCCTTATCTACTATAGGTGGCTCCTAAGATGAAGGAGTCGAACCTGCCTACAGCGAAGGGTGAGAAAAATCAAGACCTACCTACCTATTTGGTGGGTCAAATGTCTTCCTTCCACTCCTCAATGAGACAACATTTGTATCGGCTTGCTATCCATGAGGTGGTGTGGGAGTTGAAGGGGTAGAGTATGTGGGGTTCTGCATCAAAGGCAACTGGCCTTGAGCATAACCAGGTGGTGCAGCAGGCGCCTGTAATATGGTGTGTGCCTGAACCTATGGTGCCTGAAACCTAGGCGGGGTGCCTTGGTTCTACACATACCGAGGGTTTGGGATGGGTTGGGAGGGAAAGGCTCCCTGAGTCCTATGCTCCTGCAACAGCTGGTTTTGCGTGTTTTGTATAGTCTATAACTGGTCAGCCATCGCCTTCATTGTCTGCAAGCTATCCTGTGAAGATTTCCTCATCGATTCTTGTAGCTTCTCTTTCAGTTCCTCCAGAGGGTCAGCCTGCTTTGGAGGGTGACTGGCAGCTTGGTGCAGCGACTGGTATATAGAACGACGTTGCTGCTACTGAGACAGGAATGGATGCTACCTAGGGTATGTGTTTTATGCATTACCGTATTGCTTGGTATAGTAGTGTGGACCTTGATGTGGTCTTTCCGAGTTACCTGACCAGCAGAAGTTCGGATGTTGGTGCCAACTAGGGTTATACGTCTCTGAATACGAGTTATTACGTCCGTCTCCTTGAATAGCACTGATGTCCACGTAGGCCGAAGATGTCTAAGACGTATATCCATCAAGGCAATGCGCATTATAGTCAGCGGGTGGACCGTAACCCTGGACATATGGTGCCAAATCAGGACAGTTTACGGGAACCTGATATGTAGGATCTCGTAAATAAGGAGAAGATGCATCCTGAGTGAGTAGAGTAACTCGAGCAGGAGGGGCTCGGGGTGCATAGGAGGGTCTTGGAGCAGTAGAGTTTAGGTTAGATTGACCCTGACTAATTTGGTCAATCTTTTTCTCGATCAGGTTTATTCTATCCAGCTGCTTGACAATGATATCCATGTCGGCTTGAATAGACTCAGTGTGAGCCTCATGGACACCAACCCACTGTTGACCAGGTCGCTCAAACTGGTTCATGGACACGGCATTCATCAATTTCTCCAACAAAGATTCGAACAACTCAAATGCGATTTTCTCATCTTTCGCGAGGAAATTCCTGCCACTAGATGCATCAGCGAGATACCGATGTGTGTCATCTAGCCGATGGTAAATGTTCTGAGGTAAATGCCATCTAGTCACACCATGGTGCAAGCATTTTCGGAGAAGGTCGTGAAATTGGTCCCAGGCGTCATGCAACTTCTCCCCAGCTCCTTGGGAGAAAGTCGAGATCGCATGCTGGTCGAGCCCAGATAGGTTGTGTTAATATGGTGATTTAATTGTTGAAATGCATATAGTGGTTAACCTAAATCGAGCCTAACCATCCTTTTACAAAATTTTTAACCTGGCCTACTTGATTTTTATCTTGGCCACTTTTAGGCCCAGGGTCGAACTGAAGGAAGTGGGATTAAAGGTGAATAAGTTTCTACGCCTGCCCTACAACAAATCTCTTCCATTCGCTTATTATGTTTTTGGTGTTTTTTCTATTTAAGATTTTTTTCTGATAATTTTTGTCCTTGAGGTACACCATCAAAATCAGGTTCTTGGCTTTTAGTCAAATTATGGTTCGCAAAATTGGTCTTGCTATTTGCAAGACTGAGTACCTGCAAGTCAAGGATTATCTTTCCATTTTTATATATATTTTTTTATCTTTTTAATTGCAGAAATGGGAAATAGAAATAAGATAAATATAGTATATATATATATGTATATATTATATATGTATATAGGGGTGGGGGTGGAGGTGGAGAAGGTGTGTAGCACAGTGTCGAGTCAGTCCTTGTCTAGAAAGATGCAACCAACAGGACGAAGTCCCGCGTGGAGTGTAGGATGGATGGGTGGAAGAAGTGTGCGAAAACACTTTTTGTACACGTGTATCGGGGAATATCAGCAACTAGTGTAGATATTCCCGCAATACAACGTATGGTAGGTGATATGAAAATATATATATATGTATGTATATATGTAAACATATATCTATATGTATATATATATGGTTATAATTATATAGGTGTATATGTAGTTATATATCTATATATATATATATATGTACGTATATATAGATATGTAAATATATGTATGTATATATAGATATGTAAATATACGTATAGAAAGATATTTGCATAGCTATATATATATATGTATATGTATGTAAATATAATTATACAGATGTATTTATATATATGTATATATATATAGTAATATATGTATATAGATATATGTAGATAGATATGTATATATATTTATGTATATATAGTTATAGATATATATGTATATATGTATGTATATTCATATATTTGTATATATGTATAAATATATGTGTAGATATATGTATATATACTTATACTTAGTTGTACGAGTAATAATATATGTATAGATATACATATATATATATTTATACATATATAAATATATGTATATATGTAAATATATATGTGTGTATATATATATATAAGAATATAGATATATATAGATATATATGTATGTATGTATGTATGTATATATACTTATATTGTATAGGTACTAATCTGTTTATATATATATATATATATATATACATATATATATAAATATATACAGGTATACATATATAAGTGTGTATATGGGTGTGTACAAGTGAGAGTGTGTGTGCGTGTGTATGTGTGAGGTGAGTGTCTGTGAGAGAGAGGAGAGAGAGAGTGTCTGCTGAAGATCACGCGGGTGTTAAGTCGTCTGATGCAGCAGCCGTAGTCTGATGCCACGTGCAGGTGCAGGCACGTAGGTGCTCAAAGAGGCGTGGGCACATAGGAGGGAGTGAGCGCGAGGGAGGGACTGCAGCGCGCTGCATGCTTAGGCAAACGAGGGCGAAGAAGCGGGCGAAGACGCGGGCGCTGGCGTATGCGGGAGCGGGCGCGCAATCAGGCTGGCGACGGTTGCGGCGCAGAGAGAGAGCACGCGGTGACCGGATAAGTTAGAAGCTTTCCGGTCACCGCATTGTAGCCACAGTGTCGCGCTCTCTTGCGTGAACAAGTGGCAACAGTGCATGCTTGGTTGGCGTGACCACCTGCGCCTAGTTCATTGTGCGCGGGCGCTGTGGAGTGGCTGGCGCGCGCGCGGAAGGGGCTACGCCGACTGCTGGCGTGCTCGGAGACTTGCGTGTGGGAACTGTTGCCACTGTTCACGCTAGAGAGCGCGACACTATGACAACAGTGCGGTGACCGGAAAGCTTCTCACTTATCCGCCACAACCGTCGCCAGCCCGTCCGCGTGCCCACTCCCCCGTACGCCAGTGCCTGCACCCGTTTGCCCCCGGGTCTTCGCCTGCTTCTTCACCCGTGTTCACTTCAGCGTGCAGCACACTGTGGTCCCTCCCTCACACTCACTACCACCAGCATGCGCACGCCTCTTCGCGCACCTACGCGCCTGCGCCTGCGCTTGCCATCAGACGACAGTTGCTGCATCAGAGGACTTAATGCTCGTGCCATCTTCAGCAGATGCTTTCTCTCTCTCTCTCTCTCTCACAGAGACACACCTCACACACACACACACACAGACTCTTGTACACACACACTCTCACTTGTACACACCCATATACACACTTATATATATATATACCTATATATATTTATATATATATACATATATATATATATATTTATAAGCATATTAGTAAATATACAATTATATATAAGTATATATACATACATACATACATACATATATATATATACTTATATATATATACATATATACACATATATATTTACATATATACATATATTTATATACGTATAAATATATATATATATATCTATACATATATTATTACTCATACAACTAAGTATAAGTAAATATACATATATATATACATATATATATGCACATATATTTATACATATATACAAATATACAAATATGCATACATATACGTGTACATATATATATATCTATACATATATTTACATATCTATATATATATACAAATATAACTACATATACACCTATATAATTATAACCATATATATATATACATATAGATATATATCTACATATATACATGCATATATATATATTTTCATATCACCTACCATACGTTGTATTGCGGGAATATCTCCACCAGTTGCTAATATTCCCCTATACATACGTACAGAAAGCGTTTTCGCACACATCTTCCACCCATCCATCCTACACTCTTCGCGGCACTTCGTTCTGTTGGTTGCGTCTTTTTAGACAATGACCGACTTGACACCATGCTACACGCCATCTCCACCTCCACCCCCACCCCTATATACATATATAATATATACATATATATATACTATATTTGTCTTATTTCTATTTCCGTTTTCTGCAATTAAAAAGACAAAAAAATATATATAAAAGAGAAAAGATAATCGTTGACTTGCAGGTACTCAGTCTTGCGAATAGCAAGACCAGTTTTGGGAACCCTAATTTGGCTCAAAGCCAAGAACTTGATTTTGAGGGTGTACCTCAAGGACAAAAATTACCAGAAAAAAATCTTAAATAGAAAAAACACCAAAAACATAATATGCGAACGGAAGAGATTCGTTGTAGGGTAGGCATAGAAACTTATTCACCTTTAATCCACTTCCCTGAGTTCGACCCTGGGCCTAAAAGTGACCAAGACAAATAATCAAGTAGGTCAGGTTAAAAATTTTGTAAAAAGATGGTTAGGCTCGATTTAGGTTAACCACTATAGGCATTTTAATGATTAAATCACCATATTAACACAACCTATCTGTGCCTGACCACAGCTTTTTCTAGCACCACTGCCAGGGAACTGCACATTCAAGTAAGTTTTTACTCCATTCCTTTAATTTTTCTCTTCTCGCACCCTTCTCTTCACAGGTGTTTTTGTTTGTTGCTGTGCAGGTGAACCCGTTGCAAGGAGAAGGCAGGCAGATGAAGTCGGAGACGTGGGCAGATCCAAGGCGGGAAGGAGAGCGTGAAGACGCTAGCACCGCACTGGAGCTTCGCACACATTGCTGAACAAGTAGGTCTTTCTTTCTTAGCAACTTAGGTCAACTTGTCACCTTAATAAAAAAAAAAACTAAAAGGAAAACACTTCTTTGGATCTCATGGGGCAAGTGGATTAAAAATCACTTGTTTGATTATTTGTAATCACTCCCACCGCCCCAGGATTTCCCGCCAAACTTTGCATAGCGAAGATCCAAGAATCTTGATTCTTGAATTTTTCGCCATGTGAAGTATTCTTTGAGGCGAAAATAAAAAAGATTGATTGCTATCCCTCTTTGCCTCATTTATCTGCAATTCGGGATCACCTTTTTGGTGGGGAGACTTGGAATTGAGTTGATCCCAACCCCACCACGACCTTTCACGTGCCTAATATTCGATCCCGAATACTTCAACCCCAACAATTTGATTTTCTTTATCTTATGGTTGAGCCTTGTGTGTGGAAATCATTTTGGTGATTGGAGCACTTGAATTAAAGTGCTTTGGCTCCCTTTCACACTAATGTAAAATTTATTCGTGCATCCACACATAGAAATCTCCATCTAGGGAAGCCCATTGCATTTTAGCATGCATTAACCAACTAACATTGAAGAAGGGTTTATTGGGCTTAGAAGAAAACTTGTATTCTCTCAAAACCAGAACATTGGTTGAATTGGTAATTTAGAGAAATCCTAAAATCAATACTACTTAAGGCTGAATTCTAAAAACCATTCACCGATTAAGACTTCAATTCGGAGAGATTTCCCCATTGCATGCTTGGTTTACACACTTTAAAATCAATCACTTGGGCATTACCCGTAAATAACTCCCTTCACATTCTAGAAGCAATTGATCCTAAGCCTCTAACTAAAATTCATAGCAACTTGACCCTTATAAAGGATTGGAGGTATAACTACCTGCGTGTAGCACCTACATGCTGGTGAGGGTTCCTACGTGCCATCGGGTGTCTAAGACTGGGGCAAACGGCCTTTCAATCTGGCTCGGTGGTTCAGCGATGCTCGCATTCGGTTCCATAGGTCGTGATAGTAGGTAACCTAGATCTTTAGGTCTAAGGGCACACTATAGAGGTTAGGGATTTGATTGTATTGATTTGTCATCAAGTGTACCTTTGCGGCATCCTTCCTCTCATCTCTTTTCCCTTTGTATCCCCCCAATTCTTCTTGCGGTAGTGCATGTTTGGGAGGAGGTCACAAAACCCTGAACTGTGTGAATTGCCTGATAATTTTAGAAAAGAAGCTGCATCGTCCTCCTCCTCCACAAACATTGCCACATGCCCACCCCCAAATCCCGAGGGAGGAAACCTCCCTCAAAACCCACCAGGTGGTGGAGCCTTGGATCCCATTGATGGGTCGGCCCAAATAGGTTGTTAATATGATATTTTTATCGTTGAAATGTGTATAGTGGTTAACCTAATTCAGACCTAACCATCTCTTTACAAAATTTTTAACCTGGCCTAATTGATTTTATCTTGTCACTTTTAAGCCCAGGGTCGAACTCAGGGAAGTGGGGTTCAAGTCGAATTTCTACGTTTTCCTTAAAACGCGTCTCTTCCGTTCGTTTATTCTGTTTTTGGTATTTTTCTTATTTAGGTTTTTTTCTGGTAATCCTTGTTCTTGAGGCACACCCTCAAAATTGTGTCCTTGGCTTTTAGCCAAAACAGAGTTTCAAAACACATCTTGCTACTTGCAAGACGGGGGTACCTGCAAATCAAAGATTATCTTTTCACTTTTATACCTTTTTTTATCTTTTTACTAAGAAGGAAGCTAACAGATAGAAAGTAAATATAGTAGCTATAGATATATATTTATATGTAGTATATATATAAAGGGGTGGGGGTGGAGGTGATGAT
The DNA here is from genome assembly GCA_037157565.1 of Thalassia testudinum. Lineage (NCBI taxonomy): Eukaryota > Viridiplantae > Streptophyta > Magnoliopsida > Alismatales > Hydrocharitaceae > Thalassia > Thalassia testudinum. The sequence continues at coordinate 34,652,422 of JAZHRO010000003.1, forward strand.
GGAGTGTAGCACTATGTCGAGTCAGTTGACGTCTAGAGAGACGCAACCAACACGACTAGGTGCCGCGTGGAGTGTGGATGGAGGATGGATGATGTATGGGACCACGCTTTTTTTGTACGCGTGTATCAGGGAATATCAACAACTGGTGCAGATATCCCCGCGATACAGCGTATAATAAATAACATGAAAGTATATGTACATATGTATGTATATAAGTAAATATATCTATATATATATATATAAATGTATGGTTATATATGTATAGATATATATATATATAGATATATATGTGTATATATATGTATATAAGTATATATATATATTACTATATATATGTATATATATATATATATATGTATATAAGTATATATGTATCTAGATATATAAATATATGTGTGTATATATATAAGTATATAGATATGTATATATATATAAGTATATGTATAAGTATATAGATATGTATATATATATATATGTATATAAGTATATATGTATATATATATAAGTATATGTATAAGTATATAGATATATATATACGTGTATATATATATTATATTATATGTATGTATACATAACTATATAGATATACTATGTATATATAAGTATATATATATAGATATATGTATATATATATATATGTATATATGTTACTATGAGTGTGTGTGTGTGTGTGTGTCGGTGAATGGGTGTGTGTGTGTTGCTGTAAGTGAAAAAAGAGAGAGAGAGAGAGAGAGAGAGATAGAGAATACGTGAGAGAGAGAGAGCGGCAGACAGAGAGGGAGCGGGCGGGAGAGATCAGCGGAGAGAGAGAGAGCGCCAGAGAGAGAAAGAGCGGGCGGGAGAGATCGCGAGCGCGGACGATGGCAGCGAGTTAAGGCGTCTGCTCGCGGTGGCGGACGTCTGACGCCGCGTCGTCTGAAGGCGGAGGCGGACGTCTGAAGATCGCGGATGCAGGCGCGTCTTCGCGTGGAGAAGGTGAGGCGTCTGCAGGCCGGGTGCGAGGAAGGAGAGCGGGTGATGGCGTGCTCGGAGAGGGCGGCGGGGAGTCTGCAGTCGGTCGCGGAGGGTTGCAGAGGTTCGCGGGGGTCGGCGCGAGGCCGTAGCCGGCCGCTGCAGTGCGCGCAGCGGCCTGTCGCGGGTGGAATTGCAGAGGCGACAGAGCAGAGGCGGAGACGGGGAACGGGCCTGCAGGCACGCGCGGAGGGTTGCGCGCCTGCGGGGAAGGTCGCGGAGGAGGCGGGGGTGCTGCTGCTGCTGCTGTCGCTGCTGGCCTACTGCTGCTGCTGCTGCTTCAAGCTTCGGGCCTTGAAGCGGCAGCAATGGCGTGGAGATGAAAACGAAGAGAAAAGAAAACACCACGCCCACCTGCTCGTTGAAGAGCTGGGCGGTGGTGTTCCCACTGTGGTGGTGAGCACCACAGTGGGTTCTCCTGCTCGTCGGGTGCCTCCTCGACGGAGGGCCGGCGTATGGGAGGGGAGAACGGGCGAGGAAGGTGGTGGACTGCAGCGTGGCATTTTTCAGCAGCTGCCCCCCCTCTTCGTCGCGAGGAAGAGCTGCGGCTTTATAGAGGAGGAGAGCATGGCGGGGAGGCATGGCAGCAGCAGGGAGAGGCGTTGGAGAGTGGCAGCTGCAGGGAGAGGCGCGGGAAGGACAGCAGGGAGAGGCGCATGGCGTTGCATGCGGCTGCGGGAGGAGTTGCAGCTGCGGGAAGAGAACAAAGAAAGATGAAAATAAAAATAGAGAAGGGACTTTTGCAAAGAAACACTTGATAAAAAAATAATTATGCAAGCCATTTATTCCATTCTCTTCTCTCAATTAAATGCATGCATGCAAGCGTTTTTACAAATGCGACTATAGGATTATAATATACATAGTTAATGCTAGAAAATAGCATAAGAAGGCGTTCTTATAGGCGTGTTTTGAGGTGCAAACATATACCCCCATGCCTATCTTTTGCTAGTCCCTAGCAAAACCGTATTTAGAAATGATCTTAAGCTGAAGATTTTCTTCTGAGATGATATCGGTGTGTTTATTATCGGATATTGTGAGAACCAATTGTAGAGAAGATTACCAGTACTTTAAGTCTTACATGACAAAGATTATCTCTCAACTAACCAGGACTCTTGATATTTAAACCTTAAGTACGATTTCCAGGACCCAGGAGGTTTTGCCATACTCGAGAGCTCAAGAGGTTATGGTTTGTGCATAGTGAAGGATCAAGACTGACCAGATGAACCTTAAGACTCACTCCCAGGGTTTCACGAATTTTTAAGTACAGGTTGGTCCCAATTTCAGCTCGTGTTTTCGGATTGACCCTTAAGATGATTACGGAAAACTCAACTCCCATTTTCTATTTTTTTTTTTTTTTTTTTTGTGGCTCACCGAAAAACAAAGTATACAGACATTTATGAGATATACCGACTCTTTTGCAACATCTTTTTTTTTTTTTTTTGGTGGGAGAGTTTCTTTTTGGTGGAAAGAGTCGCTCCTAAACACAAGACTAAAGCCTGGGATAAAAAGTCTACCTACGCGTACAGGTAAGGACTCCACCTTCCCTAATGAACACTAGGGTTGGATCTTATGTTCACCTGTTCTTTCCTGATATGTGTAGTGTGAACCAAGTTTACTTAAGCTCTCAAGAAAAAGCAAACCAACGAATCCTGTACTGGTGTCTCAGGTACAAGAAACGTTCTTAGTTAGGAGAGATTTTGATCTATTTCGTCAATGCTTTAAGTGAATTAAGCCGAGCCTGAGCGAATCAAGCTTCTGTGGCCTGGAAATTCTTCAAAACAGAGGTTGAATATCCATAAACACTTATTGTATTTTTTTTTCAGCTTTTAGATCATTACTAAACACCATTTATTACTAATATATATATATATATTTTTTTTTCTTTTTTTTCTTTTTCTTGCATATTTATAAATAGGTGGTAATTGTCTGATACCATAAAATACCCGGATCCTATGGATGCCTATCCACCCCCCCATGCCAAACAATGCTATGTCCTCATATGCATGCAAGGAAAGGCAGAGAACGGATGACAGATCGGGTAACAAGAGCTGAGGTTCAGGGTATAGATCAGGGTGGAAGGGTGGTTGGATGGTGGGTGGTGAAGAGAAAAGTGAAGTGATTGCGATAGAGGTGTGAAAAGTGATGGTGGATGGTGAGTGCTGTTAGGGTGCCTCCCAACAAGCGCTGAATTTAATGTCCCCAGCTGGACTCAGAATGAGGCAAAGAATTAGTTACCCTCCAGCAGGGCAACGGTTTCTCCAACGGGGGCAGGTTCATGAGTCAGATAGGGTTTCAAACGCTGCCCGTTGACCGTAAATTTACGCCCAGATTTGGGATCTTCGATTTCGATGGCCCCATTGGGGAATGGTCTTGAGACCAGAAAAGGACCAGTCCATTTGGACTTTAATTTCCCAGGAAAGAATTTGAGTCGGGCATTATAGAGCCAAACTTGCTGAGATGGCTCAAATTCCTTCCGCCGAACATGGCTGTCATGAAAAGCCTTAGTGCGCTGTTTAAAGGTTAGAGCAGAATCATAGGCTTCACGACGGAGCTCTTCCAGCTCTTGGAGTTGGAGTTTCCTTTCTCGTTCACACAAGTCTAGGTCGAGGTTACATTGGCGAACCGCCCAATAAGCGCGGTGCTCCAACTCCACAGGCAAATGACAAGGCCTCCCGTAAACGATTCTATATGGAGACATACCAAGGGGAGCCTTGAAGGCAGTCCGATATGCCCAAAGTGCGTCAGTCAGCTTGTCGGACCAATCCTTACGGTCAGGCCGAACCGTTTTCTGGAGAATCTGCTTGATTTGCCGGTTCGACACTTCCGCCTGGCCGTTCGTCTGAGGATGATACGGGGATGCGATACGATGGTGGACTCCGTATCTCCTCAGAAGTGCCCGAAAAGAAGCATGGGTAAAGTGGCTTCCTCCATCCGAGATAATGGCCCGAGGGATCCCAAAACGCGCAAAGATATGGTCTTTGACGAATCGGGTGGAGATAACATGGTCAGCACGGCGCGCGGGAATAGCCTCAATCCATTTTGAAACATAGTCGACGGCCACGAGGATGAATTCGAAGCCGTTGGATGGAGGAAAGGGACCCATGAAGTCAATTCCCCAGATGTCGAAGATTTCCGCAGCTAGGATGTGTTGCAAGGACATCATGTCACGACGTGCCATTGACCCTAATGACTGGCACCTAGTGCAATGTTTGGCATAAGCGTGCGCATCCTGGTGAAGGGAGGGCCAAAAGAAATCGCACTGCAACACCTTGGCTGCAGTTTTCCTCCCAGAGAAATGGCCTCCACAGGCCTGATCGTGGCAGAAGGATAGCACACTGGGGAACTCACTGTCAGGAATACAGCGACGGATGATTTGATCAGCACCTATCCGAAAAAGAAGTGGATTATCCCAGAAATAATACTTTGCTTCTGCCATGAGACGCTCACGCTGGTTTTTAGGCCAGCCACGTGGAAGAGATCCAGAAGCAAGGTAATTGGCAATGTCGGCATACCACGGTCCACTTGCCGCATTTATTGCCAATAGGTGCTCATCAGGAAAAACTTCATTAATTGGCAGAGTAAGTCCAATATGGTCAGGGTCCAGTCTGGAAAGGTGATCAGCCACAACATTCTGGGCTCCGACCTTATCACGAATCTCAATGTCAAATTCCTGGAGCAGAAGGATCCAACGAATCAGTCTAGGCTTGGCATCCTTCTTGTGCATGAGATGGCGAATGGCCGCGTGATCAGTGAAAACAATAACGTGAGAGCCCAGAAGGTAAGAACGGAATTTTTCCAGCCCAAAGACGACTGCCAGTAGTTCCTTTTCAGTGGTAGTATAATTACGCTGGGCCTCCTCCAACGTCTTACTGGCGTAGTATACCACGAAGGGGTGTCTATCGCGTCTTTGTCCCATGATGGCTCCGACTGCAAGGTCTGAAGCGTCACACATAAGTTCAAAGTTGAGGGACCAATCAGGCGGCTGGAGAATAGGGGCCTTGGTGACAGCATTACGCAGCTGCGTGAATGCTTGTATACAGTCAGGGCCCATGTCGAAGGGCACGTCGGTTGATAGGAGATGAGTTAAGGGTCGAGAAATTTTGGAGAAGTCTTTGATGAATCTCCTATAGAAACCGACGTGTCCCAAGAAGGAGCGGATTTGTTTGACAGAACCAGGCACAGGTAAATCAGCAATGATATCGAGCTTAGCTCTGTCAACCTCGATACCCCTATCGGAGATGATATGTCCAAGAACAATTCCTTCGTGCACCATAAAATGACTTTTTTCCCAGGAAAGCACGAGGTTTACATCAATACATCTCCTAAGGATGCGAGTCAGGTTGGCAAGACATTCGTCGAAAGATGGTCCAAAGACTGAAAAGTCATCCATGAAGACCTCGAGAAAGTCACCCACCATGTCATGAAATATCGCCAGCATGCATCTCTGGAAAGTTGCTGGCGCGTTACAAAGTCCGAACGGCATCCTTCTAAAGGTGAAGGTGCCGAAAGGGCAGGTAAAAGTGGTTTTCTCTTGGTCTCGGGGGTCTATTGCCACCTGGTTATATCCTAAGAATCCATCTAGGAAGCAGAAAAATTTATTTCCCGCTAACCGCTCCAGGATTTGGTCAATAAATGGTAGCGGGAAGTGATCTTTCTTGGTTGCAGCATTGAGTTTCCTATAATCTACACACACTCTCCAAGATGTAGGAGTGCGTGTAGGGATGGATTCGCCCCTGTCATTGACACGGATGGTGAGTCCTGCCTTTTTGGGCACAACGTGAATCGGACTCACCCAGGGGCTATCCCTGATCGGGTAGATTATACCCGCATCCAGCCACTTAATGATTTCATTCTTAACGACCTCTCGCATGTTAGGGTTGAGACGTCGCTGCATCTCGCGAGAAGGTCGAGCCTCCTCCTCCGTATATATACGATGAGTGCAGTAGGAGGGACTAATACCAGATAAGTCTGATAAAGACCATCCAATAGCTGCCTTGTGTTCTAGGAGGACCTTAGTTAGTTTGCACTCCTGCTCCATGGTTAATTTTGAACTGATGATTACAGGGAGCGTTTCATTTGGTCCCAGGAAAACATACTTGAGTGTATTAGGCAGCACTTTTAGCTCGGGAGTGGATGGGGAAGGATCTGGCATTTCTTGGGACGAGAGTGTCCCAGACGGGTAGGAGAACAAGTTAGGAGGAAGAAACTGGCCTTCAGATTGGCCAAGAAGAGGGGCTTCTTGGATAGATGGATCCAAAAATGAATAGCCCCAGTGAGAAGTATATGGGCTCAAGGTCCCAGTGTGGATTTGTAAATCCGCCTGATTTGGCAGGGAAGAAAGGGCAATTCGGTCTTCATGAGTGTGGACTGACAGTGAGTAGCCCGGATATGACTCAGACCATGAGGTATGGGAAGCGGAGAAAACCTCGTCAGAAGTCTGGCCAAGAGAAGGTACTGGACAAGGGAGGGATTGGGGAACGTCACAGTATGCGTTGGTCAGGCAGTTATCAGTGTTTATAGGTAATCCGCAACAGTCCGAATAGGTCCCAATTAGTCCGATACACACGCTGACGGCCATGTCCTCGTCAGACGTGTCATCCTCAATGCAATCGCAATCAAAGTTCTTGGCTGCCTTGAATATGTTAAGCTTGAGCTTCTCAGATCCAACGGCAATCTCAATACAGCCCGACTCGCCGTCGATGTGGGCGTGGGCTGTGGCCAAGAAAGGTCGACCGAGGATGATCGGACAATCAGAAAGTGAACTAGGAACTTCCATATCTAAAACAAGAAAGTCAACAGGAAAACAGAGACTGTTGACCCTAACCACCACGTCTTCCACCACACCCTTCGGGATTTTGACAGAACGATCTGCCAACTGTAACGTGACAGGGGTGGGTTTCAGATTTCGCAAGGAAAATTTTTTGAGCATGATGGTCGGTATGAGATTGATGGAAGATCCTAGATCAAGCAAGGCACGGTTAAAACTGCAGCCTTGGATGCTACAGGAAATCAGTGGTGTGCCCGGATCTTTCTGCTTCGGTGGTAAGTTTGATAGTATAGCACAACTCGCATGAGGCGAGAGAACCACCGGATTCTTAGTCTTCTTTGACTGTCGCCTGGGTGTTGTGTAGTCTTTGAAAAATCGAGCGACAGTAGGTATGTGGTCGATTGCCTCGAGCAGGGGTACCTTGATTTCTACATCCCTGAACAAATTACGTAGGTTGTCAAAGGCCTGCATATTTTTCTTTTTGCCTTTTGGCTCCCTTAGTAGAGCCTCAGGGAATGGGACTGATTCTGGCACAAGTTTTGGTGCATCATCCTCACGCGAATGCGGTATGCATCCCGAATGAGAGGGCGAAGAAGAAGATGGGCCAGGATCAGGTCGAGGCGGATCGACGGTCTGCTTACCGCTCCTCGTAGTGATAGCATTGGACGATGCGGGTCCAGTGGGATCATACGGTGGAGGAGGGTTTGCAATGGGGATATAAGAGTGTGGTGCTGCAGCAGGATTAGCCTGAAATCCCAGTGGAATGCTCGGAGCTTGCAGAACTTGATTATCCTGTCCCTGAGAAGGTCGTACCTGTGGTTGAGAACCACGGGGCACGAAATTTCGCGGGTTTGGAACAGGTTGGGCGGGAAGAGTGCCCTGAGATCGAGTCGCCATGCGTAGTTGACTGATCTCGGCATTCTGCTGCGCCAATTGGTGCTGAAGAGAGGTCATGTTCTCTTCATGGCGCTTTGACATTTCCGTCATCATTCGCATCAATTTGTCAAGAGGGCTTGATGCGTGTTCAGTTTGTGGTACGCAAGGGCCTGATGGCGGATTTGCCATAGGATTAAATTGGACCCTTGGGATGACGGGTGCAGACGGTCGCATTGGTCCACCCGTGGGATTTTGGCCCTGCGGGTTGTTGGACCATGCAAAGTTCGGATGATTACACCACCCTGGGTTATAAGTGGCAGAGAACGGGTTGTTCCCCAGGGCGCAAGCATCTTCTATGCCAGAAGACGCGTCCGCATGTAGATATGCGTCTGAGCACACGGAGGCTTGGTCCTCCGTGTCGAAATACTGGCTCGCAGAAGCCAGTTCCACATGACTTACCGAGTCGCTTGGCGCGACACTCGGTAAGGAAGGTCTAACGGGGTTTCTCGGGATAAGCTTGGTATTAGAAGAACTTGGATTGTGACGAAGTGGTGAAGAGGTGGTGTTTGCCACAGATCGGGCGGGGTTGGCCAGAAGCTCGTCCAGCTTCTTGTGCACGACGGAGACTTCATCCAGTTTTTGTGCAATAAGGCTTAGATCAGTGGATGAATGGGAGGGTCCCGTGTCAACTTCGTGGACATTTCGGGGCTAGCTAGTACGATTAAAGGCGACAATGGAAGCATTGTTCATCGAGTTTTCACTCATATTTTCAAACAGCTCGAATGCTCCATTCTCGTCTTTATTCATAAAGTTCCCTCCGCAGGAAGCGTCTACAATCTGCTTCAAAGTCTCATTTAGCCCATAGTAGAAAATCTGGGCTATATGCCACTTAGGCAGACCGTGGTGCGGACACTTCCTGAGGAGGTCGTTATACCTCTCCCATGCCTCATGAAATTGTTCGCCGTTTTGTTGCGTAAATGAAGTGATAGCACGGCGAAGCGCATTGGTTCGCCCGATTGGGAAGAACTTCTTGAGAAACGTTGTTCGCATCTCTTCCCAAGAGTGGATGGTTCTCCCAGGGGTGCGTAACCATTGCGACGCTTTATCCCGTAATGAAAACGGGAACATCTTCATGAGGACTATAGATAACCCGACATTTCTTGGTTTAACGGTTTCAGCAAGTCGGGTTAGGTCTTCCAAGTGGAGAAATGGGTCTTCACTTGCAAGACCATGAAAGTGAAAATTGATTAGGCCAATTATATTTGGTTTTAATTCAAAGTCGTCCCCGCCCATGGGGACCCGAATTTGTCCTATGGTCTCTGTAGCAGCGGGATTCTGATAAGAGCTAAGAGACCTAGGCTCCTCCCGTTCGGGAGGGTTCTGCATTTCCTCCAATGTTTCCCGAATGGCTTCGATTTGCTCATTATACATTTCCATTTGGGCTTGGAGGCGGGTTATGGGATCTAAGGCTCCACCACCTGGTGGGTTCTGAGGGCGGTTTCCTCCCTCGGGATTTGGGGGTGGGCGTGCAGCCATGTTTGTGGAGGAGGAGGACGATTCGACTTGTTTTCTAGATTTATCAGTCAATTCAAATAGTTCAGGGTTTTGTGACCTCCTCCCAAACATGCACTACCGCAGGAAGAATTGGGGAGATGAGAAGGGAAAAGGGATGAGAGAAATGACGCCGCAAAGGTACACTTGATTACAAATCAATACAGTTAAGTTCCTAACCTCTACAGTGTGCCCTTAGACCTAAAGATCTAAGTTACCTACTATCACGAACTACGGAACCGAATGCGAGCACCGCGGAACCACCGGGCCAGATTGAAAGGCCGTTTGCCCCAGTCTTAGACACCCGATAGCACGCGGGAACTCTCACCAGCACATAGCCGCTACACGTAGGTAGTTAGACCTCCAATCCTTGAAAAGGGTCAAGTTACTAACAATTTTAATTAGAGGCTTAGGGTCAAGTGCTTTTGGAATGTGAAGGGCATTGTTTACGGGTAATGCCCAAGTGATTGATTTTAAGAGTGTGTAAGAACAAGCATGCAACGGGGAAATCTCCCCGAATTGAAGTTTTTATTGGCGAATGATTTTTAGAGTTCAGCCTTAAGTAGTATGAATTTTAGGGTTTTGCTGAATTACCAATTCAACCAATCTCCGGGTTTTTGCAAAAATACAGGTTTTCCTTCTAAAACCCAAGAAACCCTTCTTCAATTATCAGTTAGTTAATGCATGCTAAAATGCAATGGGCTACCCTAAATGGAGATTTCTATGTGTGGATGCGCGAATCAATTTTATACCAATGTGAAAGGAGCCAAAGCACTTCAATTCAAGTGCTCCCAATCACCAGAAAGATATCCACACACAAGGCTTCAACCAACAGATAAAGAAACTAAAACTGTTGGGGTTGAAGTATTCAGGATCGAATCACAGGCAAGTTTGAAAAGTCGTGGTGGGGTTGGAATCAACTCAATTCCAAATCTCCCCACCAAAAATGTGATCCTGAATTAAAAATAATTGAGGCAAAAGAGGGATACAAGCAATCTTTTTCTTTGCCTCAAAGAATACTTCCCATGGCGAAAAATCTAAGAATCAAGATTCTAGAATTTTCGCTATGCGAAGTAAGGCGGGAAATCCCGGGGCAGTGGGAGTGAAGACAACCAATCAATCAAGTGAATTTTAATCCACTTGCCCTCAAGAAATCCCAAGAAGTTTTTCTAATTTTTCGTTTTAAATTTTTTTTTTTTTTTTTTTGTGTGGTGGCAAGTTAACCCTAATTTGATGAGAAAAGAAAACCTACTTGTTCGGCAACGTGTGCGAAGTTCCAATGCGATGTCGGCGTCTTCACGCTCTCGTTCCCGCCTTGGATCTACTCACGTCCTCGACTTCGTCAGCCTTCTTCTCCTTCCACCAGGTTCACCTGCACACCAAAAACAACAATACCCGTGAAGAGAGAAGAGACAAATTTAAAGGAATTGGATAGAAACTTACTCGAAAGTGCACCTCCCCGGCAGCGGCGCCAGAAAAGTTATGATGGGTCGGCCCAAATAGGTTGTTAATATGATATTTTTATCGTTGAAATGTGTATAGTGGTTAACCTAATTCAGACCTAACCATCTCTTTACAAAATTTTTAACCTGGCCTAATTGATTTTATCTTGTCACTTTTAAGCCTAGGGTCGAACTCAGGGAAGTGGGGTTCAAGTCGAATTTCTACGTTTTCCTTAAAACGCGTCTCTTCCGTTCGTTTATTCTGTTTTTGGTATTTTTCTTATTTATGTTTTTTTCTGGTAATCCTTGTTCTTGAGGCACACCCTCAAAATTGTGTCCTTGGCTTTTAGCCAAAACAGAGTTTCAAAACACGTCTTGCTACTTGCAAGACGGGGGTACCTGCAAATCAAAGATTATCTTTTCACTTTTATACCTTTTTTTATCTTTTTACTAAGAAGGAAGCTAACAGATAGAAAGTAAATATAGTAGCTATAGATATATATTTATATGTAGTATATATATAAAGGGGTGGGGGTGGAGGTGATGATGGAGTGTAGCACTATGTCGAGTCAGTTGACGTCTAGAGAGACGCAACCAACACGACTAGGTGCCGCGTGGAGTGTGGATGGAGGATGGATGATGTATGGGACCACGCTTTTTTTGTACGCGTGTATCAGGGAATATCAGCAACTGGTGCAGATATCCCCGCGATACAGCGTATAATAAATAACATGAAAGTATATTTACATATGTATGTATATAAGTAAATATATCTATATATATATATATATAAATGTATGGTTATATATGTATAGATATATATATATATATAGATATATATGTGTATATATATGTATATAAGTATATATATATATTACTATATATATGTATATATATATATATATATATGTATATAAGTATATATGTATCTAGATATATATATATATATATGTGTGTATATATATAAGTATATAGATATGTATAAATATATATATATGTATATAAGTATATATGTATATATATATAAGTATATGTATAAGTATATAGATATGTATATATATATATATGTATATAAGTATATATGTATATATATATAAGTATATGTATAAGTATATAGATATATATATACGTGTATATATATATTATATTATATGTATGTATACATAACTATATAGATATACTATGTATATATAAGTATATATATATAGATATATGTATATATATATATATATATATATATGTATATATGTTACTATGAGTGTGTGTGTGTGTGTGTGTCGGTGAATGGGTGTGTGTGTGTTGCTGTAAGTGAAAAAAGAGAGAGAGAGAGAAAGAGAATACGTGAGAGAGAGAGAGCGGCAGACAGAGAGGGAACGGGCGGGAGAGATCGGCGGAGAGAGAGAGAGCGCCAGAGAGAGAAAGAGCGGGCGGGAGAGATCGCGAGCGCGGACGATGGCAGCGAGTTAAGGCGTCTGCTCGCGGTGGCGGACGTCTGACGCCGCGTCGTCTGAAGGCGGAGGCGGACGTCTGAAGATCGCGGATGCAGGCGCATCTTCGCGCGGAGAAGGTGAGGCGTCTGCAGGCCGGGTGCGAGGAAGGAGAGCGGGCGATGGCGTGCTCGGAGAGGGCGGCGGGGAGTCTGCAGTCGGTCGCGGAGGGTTGCAGAGGTTCGCGGGGGTCGGCGCGAGGCCGTAGCCGGCCGCTGCAGTGCGCGCAGCGGCCTATCGCGGGTGGAATTGCAGAGGCGACAGAGCAGAGGCGGAGACGGGGAACGGGCCTGCAGGCGCGCGCGGAGGGTTGCGCGCCTGCGGGGAAGGTCGCGGAGGAGGCGGGGGTGCTGCTGTCGCCGCTGGGCTGCTGCTGCTACTTCAAGCTTCGGACCTTGAAGTGGCAGCAATGGCGTGGAGATGAAAACGGAGAGAAAAGAAAACACCACGCCCACCTGCTCGTTGAAGAGCTGGGCGGTGGTGTTCCCACTATGGTGGTGAGCACCACAGTGGGTTCTCCTACTCGTCGGGTGCCTCCTCGACGGAGGGCCGGCGTATGGGAGGGGAGAACGGGCGAGGAAGGTGGTGGACTGTAGTGTGGCATTTTTCAGCAGCTGCCCCCCCTCTTCGTCGCGAGGAAGAGCTGTGGCTTTATAGAGGAGGAGAGCATGGCGGGGAGGCATGGCAGCAGCAGGGAGAGGCGTTGGAGAGTGGCAGCTGCAGGGAGAGGCGCGGGAAGGACAGCAGGGAGAGGCACATGGCGTTGCATGCGGCTGCGGGAGGAGTTGCAGCCGCGGGAAGAGAACAAAGAAAGATGAAAATAAAAATAGAGAAGGGACTTTTGCAAAGAAACACTTGATAAAAAAAATAATTATGCAAGCCATTTATTCCATTCTCTTCTCCTCTCAATTAAATGCATGCATGCAAGCGTTTTTACAAATGCGACTATAGGATTATAATATACAAAGTTAATGCTAGAAAATAGCATAAGAAGGCGTTCTTATAGGCGTGTTTTGAGGTGCAAACACCCATTAACCACCTCCAAGCCCAAATGGAAATGTATAATGAAAAAATTGAGGCCATTAGGGAAACATTGAAGGAAATGCAGAACCCTCCCGAACGGGAGGAGCCTAGGTCTCTTAGCTCCTATCAGAATCCCACTGCTACAGAGACCATAGGACAAATTCGGGTCCACATGGGCAGGGACGACTTTGAACTAAAACATAACATAGTTGGGCTGATAAATTTTCACTTCCATGGTCTTGCAAATGAAGATCTTTTTCTCCACTAGGAAGACCTAACCCGATTGGTTGAAACTGTTAAACCAAGAAATATCAGGTTACTTATAGTCCTCATGAAAATGTTCCCATTTTCATTATGGGATAAAGTATCGCAGTGGTTACACACCCTTGGCAGAACCATCCACTCTTGGGAAGAGATGTGAACAATGTTTCTCAAGAAGTTCTTCCCAATCGGGCGAACCAATGAGCTTCGCCATGCTATTACTTCATTTAGGCAACAAAATGGCGAACAATTTCATGAGGCATGGGAGAGATATAATGACCTCCTCAGAAAGTGTCTGCACCATGGTCTGCCTAAGTGGCATATAGCCCAAATTTTCTACTAAGGGCTAAATGAGACTTTGAAGCAGATTGCAGACGTTTCCTGCGGAGTGAATTTCATGAATAAAGACGAGAGTGGAGCATTCGAATTATTTGAAAATATGAGTGAAAACTCGATGAACAATGCCTCCATTGTCGCCTTTAATTGTACCAGCCTGCCCTATAATGTCCACGAAGTTGACATGGGACCCTCCCATTCATCCACAGGTCTCAGCCTTATCGAACAGAAATTGGATGAAGTCTCCGTCGTGCACCAGAAGCTGGATGAGCTTCTGGCCAACCCCTCCCGTGCTACGACAAACATCCCCACCTCACCACTTCGTCACAATACCAATTCTACGAACACCAGGCTTATCCTGAGAAACCCCGTAAGACCTTCCTTACCGAGTGTCGCGCCGAGTGATTCGGTAAGTCATGTGGATCTAGCTTCTGCAAGCTAGTATTTTGACACGGAGGACCAAGCCTCCGTGAGCTCAGATGCGTATTTACATGCGGACGCATCTTCTGGCATAGAAGATGCTTGTGCCCTAGGTAACAGCCCATTCTCTGCCACTTATAACCCAGGGTGGCGAAATCATCCGAACTTCTTATGGTCCAACAACTCGCAGTGCCAAAACCCCACAGGTGGACCAATGCGACCGTCCGCACCCATCATCCCAAGGGCCCAGTCTAATCCTATGGTGAATCCACCATCGGGTCCTTGCGTACTGCAAACAAAACACCCATCAAGTCCTCTTGACAAATTGATGCAAATGATGATGGAAATGTCAAAGTGCCATGAAGAGAACATGGCCTCTCTTCAGCACCAATTGGTGTAGTAGAATGCTGAGATCAGTCAACTAAGCATGGCGACTCGATCTCAGGGCACTCTTTAGGCCCGACCAGTTCCCAACCCATGAAATTTCGTACCCCGTGGTCCTCAACCATAGGTACGACCTTCTCAGAGGTAGGTTCACCAGATTCTGTAGGCTCTGAGCATTCCACCGGGATTTCAGGCTAATCCTGCTGTAGCACCTCACTCTTATGTCCCTATTGCGAACCCTCCTCCACCTGATCCCACTGGACCCGCATCATCCAATGATATCACTACGAGGAGCGACAAGTAGATCATCGATCCACCTCGACCTGATCCTGGCCCGTCTTCTTCATCGCCCTCCCATTCGGGATGCGCACCGCATTCGCGAGAGGACGATACACCCAAATTGGTGCCAAAATCAGTCCCATTCCCTGAGGCACTACTGAGGGAGCCAAAAGGAAAGAAGAAAGATATGCAAGCCTTTGATAACTTGCTTAATTTGTTCAGTGATGTTGTAATCAAGGTACCCCTACTCGAGGCTATCGACCACATACCTACTGTCGCCCAATTTTTCAAAGACTACACAACACCCAGGCGACAGTCAAAGAAAACTAAGAATCCGATGGTTCTCTCGCCCCATGTGAGTTGTGCTATACTGTCAAACCTACCACCAAAGCAGAAAGATCCAGGCATACAGCTTATTTCCTGTAGCATCCAAGGCTAAAATTTTAACCGTGCCCTACTTGATCTAGGATCTTCCATCAATCTTATACCAACCATCATGCTCGAAAAATTTTCTCTGGGAAATCTGAAACCCACCCCTGTCACGTTACAGTTGGCAGATCGTTTTGTTAAAATTCCGAAGGGTGTGATGGAAGACGTGGTGGTTAGGGTCAACAGTCTCTGTTTTCCTTTTGACTTTCTTATTTTAGATATGTAAGTTCCTCGCTCACTTTCTGATTGTCTGATCATCCTTGCTCGACCTTTCTTGGCCACAGCCCGCGCCTGTATCGATTGCGAGTCGGGCTGTATTGTGATTGCCGTTGGATCTGAGAAGCTCAAGCTTAACATCTTCAAGGCAGCCAAGAACTTTGATTGCGATTGCATCGAGGATGACACGTATGACGAGGACATGACCATTAGCACGTGTATCAGACTAATTGGGACCTATTCTAACTACTGCGGACTACCTATAAACACTAGCGATTGCCTAACCGACACATATTGTGACGTTCCCCCATCCCTCCTTGTCCCATACCTTCTCCTGACCAGGCTTCTGACAAGGTTTTCTTCGCTTCCCTTACGTCGTGGTTTGAGTCATATCCGAGCTACTCACCGCCGGTCCACACTCTTGAAGACCAGATTGCCCTTTCTTTCCTGCCAAATCAGGCGGAGTTGCAACTCCACACTGGGACCTTGAGCCAGCATACTACACACTAGGGCTATTCCTTTTTGGATCCATCTATCCAAGAATCCCCTCTTCTTGGCCAATCTGAGGGCCAACTTATTCCTCCTGACTTGTTTTCTGATCTGCCTGGGACACTCTCGTCCCAGGAAATGCCAGATCTTCCACCATCCACTCTCGAGCTGAAAGAGCTACCTAGTACACTTAATTATGTTTTCTTGGGACCAAATGAAATACTCCCAGTAATCATCAGTGCAAAATTGACCAGGGAGCAAGAGTGCAAACTAAGGAAGGTCCTTCTGGAACACAAGGCAGCCATTGGATGGTCTTTATCAAACTTAACTGGCATTAGCCCCTCCTACTGCACTCACCATATATATACGGAGGAGGAGGCTCGACCATCCCGCGAGATGCAGCGACGTCTAAACCCTAACATGTGGGAGGTCATTAAAAAGGAAATTATTAAGTGGCTGGATGCGGGTATAATCTACCCAATCAGTGATAGCCCCTAGGTGAGTCCAACTCACGTCGTGCCCAAAAAGGCGAGACTCACCATCCGTGTCAATGATAGGGGTGAATCCATCCCTACACGCACTCCTACATCTTGGAGAGTGTGTGTAGATTATAGGAAACTCAATGCTACAACTAAGAAAGATCACTTTCTGCTACCTTTCATTGATCAAATCTTGGAGCGATTAGCGGAAAATAAATTTTTCTATTTCCTGGATGGATTCTTAGGATATAACCAGGTGGCAATTGACCCCCAGGACCAAGAGAAAACCACTTTTACCTGCCCCTTCAGCACCTTTGCATTTAGAAGGATGCCATTCGGACTTTGCAATGCACCAGTAACTTTCTAGAGATGTATGCTGGCGATATTGCATGACATGGTGGGTGACTTTCTCGAGGTCTTCATGGATGACTTTTCGATCTTTGGACCATCTTTCGATGACTGTCTTGCCAACCTGACTCGTATCCTTAGGAGATGTATTGATGTAAACCTCATGCTTTCTTGGGAGAAAAGTCATTTTATGGTGCACGAGGGAATTATTCTCGGGCATATCATCTTCGATAGGGGTATCGAGGTTGACAGAGCTAAGCTTAATGTAATTGCTGATTTACCTGTGCTTGGCTCTGTCAAACAAATCTGCTCCTTCCTGGGACACGTCGGTCTCTATAGGAGATTCATCAAAGATTTCTCTAAGATTTCTCAACCTTTAACTCATCTCCTATCAACCGACGTACCCTTCGATATGGGCCCCGATTGCATACGAGAATTCACGCAATTGAGTAATTCTGTCACCAAGGCCCCTATTCTCCAGCCACCTTATTGGTCCCTCAACTTTTCATGTGTGACGCTTCCGACCTTACAGTCGGTGCCATCCTAGGACAAAGACTCGATAGACACCCCTTTGTGGTGTACTACGCCAGTAAGACGTTGGATGAGGCCCAGCATAATTATACTAATTCTGAGAAAGAACTATTGGCGGTCGTCTTTGGGCTAGAGAAATTCCGCTCTTACCTTCTGGACTCACATGTTGTTTTCACTGATCACACGGCCATTCGCCATCTCATGCACAAGAAGGATGCCAAGCCTAGACTGATTCGTTGGATCCTTCTGCTCCAAGAATTTGACATTGAGATCCGCGATAAGATCGGAGCCCAGAATGTTGTGGCTGATCATCTTTCTAGACTGAACCCTGACCATATTGGACTTACTCTGCCGATTAATGAGATTTTTCCTGATGAGCACCTATTGCAAATTAATTTGGCAAGTGGACTGTGGTATGCCGACATTGCCAATTACCTTGCTTCTGGATCCCTTCCACATGGCGGGCCTAAAAACCAGTGCGAGCGTCTCATGGCGGAAGTAAAGTATTATTTCTGGGATAATTCTCTTCTTTTTCGAATAGGTGCTGATCAAATCATCTGTCGTTGTGTTCCTGATAGCGAATTCCACAGTGTGCTATCCTTTTGCCACGATCAAGCCTGTGGAGGCCTTTTCTCTGGGAGGAAAACTGCAGCCAAGGTGTTGCAGTGTGATTTCTTTTAGCCCTCCCATCACCAGGATGCACACAATTATGCCAAACATTGCACTAGGTGCTAGTCGTTAGGGTCAATGTCACGTCGTGACATGATGCCCTTGCAACCCATCCTAGCTTCAAAAATCATCGACATTTGGGGAATTGATTTCATGGGTCCCTTTCCTCCTTCCAACAGCTTCAAATTTATCCTTGTGGATGTTGATTAAGTTTCGAAATGGATCGAGGCTATTCCCATGTGCTGTGCTGACCATGTTATATCCACTCGATTTGTCAAAGACCACATCTTTGCACTCTTTGGGATCCCTCGAGCTATTATCTCGGATGGAGGAAGCCAGTTTACCCATGCTTCTTTTCGGGTACTTCTAAGGAAATACAGTGTCCACCATCATATCGCATCCCCACATCATCCTCAGACGAACGACCAGGCAGAGGTGTCGAACTGGCAAATCAAGCAAATTCTCCAAAAAATAGTTCGACCTGACCGTAAGGATTGGTCCGACAAGCTGATTGACACACTTTGGGAGTATCGGACTGCCTTCAAGGCTCCCCTTGATATGTGTCCTTATAGAATCATTTACGGGAAGCCTTGTCATTTGCCTGTGGAGTTGGAGCACCACGCTTATTAGGCAGTTCGCCAATGTAACCTCGACCCAGACCTGTGTGGTCGAGAAAGGAAACTCCAACTCTAGGAGCTGGAAGAGCTCCATCGCGAAGCCTATGATTCTACCTTAACTTTCAAGCAACGCACTAAGGCTTTTCATGACAGCCGTATACGGCGGAAGGAATTTGAGCCATCTTAGAAAGTTTGGCTCTACAATGCCAGGCTCAAATTCTTTTCTGGAAAATTGAAGTCAAAATGGACTGGCCCTTTTCTGGTCTCATGACCATTTCCCAACGGGGCCGTTGAGATTGAAGATCCCAAATCTGGGCATAAATTTATGGTCAATGGGTAGCGTTTGAAACCCTATCTTACTCATAAACCTGCCCCTGTTGGAGGAACTATTGCCCTGCTGGAGGGTAACTAATGTTGTGCCTCATTCTGAGTCCAGCTAGGGATGTTAAATTCAACGCTCGTTGGGAGGCAGCCCAACAACACTTTGCCGCTGTCATGTTCACTTCACTTTTCACTTCACCACCCACCATCCACCCACCCTACCACCCTGTTGTATACCCTGCACCTCAGCTCTCATTACCCAATCTTTCGTCCTTCCTCTACCCTTCCCTACATGCATATAAGGACATAGCATCGTTTGGCATGGGGGGGTGGATAGGCATCCATAGGATCTGGGTACTTTATGGTATCATGTAGTTTCCATCTATCTATAAATATGTTATAGAAAAAAAAGGGTGTTTAGTAATGATCTAAAGGCTGAAACAAAAATACAATAAGTGTTTATGGATATTCAACGTCTGTTTTGAAAACTTTCCAGGCCACAGAAACTTGATTCGCTCAGTCTCAGCTTAATTCACTTGAGCATTGACAAGATAGATCGGAATCTCTCCTAACTAAGGACGTATTCTTGTACCTGAGACACTAGTATAGGATCCTTTGGTTTGCTTCTACTCGAGAGCCTAAGTAATCTTGGTTCACACTACACATATCAAGAAAGACCAGGTGAACATAAGATCCAACCCTAGTGTTCAATAGGGAAGGTGGAGTCCTTACCTGTGTGCGCAGGTAGACTTTTTATCCCAGGCTTTAGTCTTGTGTTTAGGAAAGACGCTTTCCACCAGAAAGGAACTCTTCCACCAAAAGAAAAGTGTGCTCCTCCAAATAATGTTCTAAGAGATATACTAACACGTGTTTCAAAAAAAGAAAAAGGGATACAAATATGTGAGTACATCTCACAAATGTTTGTAAAATCTTCCTACAAAAAAGTTCTTCAGGGCAAATGCCCTGTTTTCTTTGAGCCACAAATGTCAGAAAATAGGAGTTGAGTTTTCCGTCATCTTTTTAATGGTCAATCCGAAGACATGAGCAGAAATTGGGACCAACCTGCACATAAAAAATCATGAAACCCTGTGCTTGAGTCTTAATGTTCATCTGGTCAGTCTTGATCCTTCACTATGCACAAGCCATAATCTCTTGAGCTCTAGAGTACAGCAAAATCCTCCTAGGTCTGAGAAATCATACTTAAGGTTTAAATATCAAGAGTCCCAGTTAGTTGAGAGATGGTCTATGTCATGTAAGACTTAAAGTACTGGTAGTCTTCTCTGCAATTGGTTCTCACAATATCCAACAATAAACACAGCCATGTCGCCTCAGATGAAAATCTTCAGCTTAAGATCATTTCAAAATACAATATAAAAATGTTTCACTAGGGACAAGCAAAAGATAGGATTGGTGGTATGATTTCACAGCAAAAATGCACCAACAATTGTGCCATCTTCTGCTATTTCCAAGCATTACAAGTGTATATTAAGTAGCCAAAGTCGCATTTGTGAATAAACGCCTGCATGCATTTAACTGAGAGGGGAGGAGAGTGAATAAAATGGCCTTGAAATTTATGTTTTCCTCAAGTGCTGCCTTGCAAATTCACCATATTTATTTTTATTTTTATTTTACTTTATATTTCGTCTCCACGGATGCAAAGCATGGCTTGATCTTCTTCGCGCCATGCTCTGCACAGCCACTCCCTGCCAGCCATGCACAGCCCAGGGCATATCTATGCTTGCCTCCTTCCTCTTTAAAAAGGCACGGCTATCTTCTTTGCAAGAGAGCCTGGTCAACACAAAGAACACATACAGCAGCTCCTTCTCTAGGCCGTCTCTTCCCCTCTCCCCTCCATATGCAGCCTCTCTTCTTCCTGAGGAGCCACGCTGCGGGCAGGAGCAGCTCACAGTGGTGCACAACCACCACTGTGACTCCCACCACCGCCTAGCTCATCAAAGTGCTAGTGGGCGTGGTGGTTCACCGCTCTATTTTGACGTTCCCAGCAATTTCCGCCATTTCCACAGAGTCAAGCTTTGAAGCTCAATTGCAGCTGCAGCAAGGCACCGGCCACCACTCGCCTGCAAGAAGGTCTCCACGCATGCAAGCAGCTGGCGCAGTCCCTTCTGTGCATGCGCCAGCCGCTCCACACCGCCCGCGCACACTGAACCAGGCACAGGCAGTCACGCGAGTTGAGCACGCACTGTAGCCACTATTCACGCTTGAGAGCGCGACATTGTGGCTACAGTGCAGTGACCTGAAAGCTTCTCACGTATCCAATCACCGCACGCTCTCTCTCCGCGCAGCAACTGTTGCCAGCCCGTCCGCGGGCCTACTCCTACATACGCCAGTGCCCGCTTCTTCTCCTGCATTCACCTCAGTGTGCAGTGCGGTGTGCTGCGGTCCTCAACGTGCTGTGGTCCCTCCCTCGCGCTCACTCCCTCCTGCGTGCGCATGCCTCATCGCGCACCTACACGCCTGCGCCTACGCATGGCATCTGACGATAGCCGCTGCATCAGACGGCTTAACTCCCACACCATCTTCAGTAGACGCTCTCTCTCTCGATCTCTCTCTGTCTCCCATAGACACTCACCTCACACATACACACACACACACACTCGTACACACACACTCACTTGTACACGCCCATATCCACACTTATATATATATACCTATAAATTTATATATTTACATATACATATATATACGTACATATTAGTACCTATAAAATTATATATGTGTATATACATACATACATACATACACATATATATATCTATATACTTATATATATATATATAAATACACATATATATTTACATATATACATATATTTATATACGTATAAATATATAAATATATATCTATACATATATATATATATATACATAGATATCTATCTGCATATATCTATATACATATATTACTATATATATATATATACATATATATATGCACATCTATATAGTTATATATACATACATATACATATATATATATATATACATATATAACTACATATACACCAATATAATTATAACCATATATATATATACATACAAATATATATATATTTTCATATCACCTACCATACGTTGTATCGCGGGAATATCTGCACTAGTTGCTGATATTCCCCGATACACGCGTACAGAAAGCATTTTTGCACACATCTTCCACCCATCCATCCTACACTCCAAGCAGCACTTCATCCTGTTGGTTGCATCTTTCTAGACAACAACCGACTCGACACCGTGCTACACGCCATCTCCAACCCCACCCCTACCCCTATATACATATACATATAATATATTTATCTTCTTTCTATTTCCCTTTTCTGCAATTAGAAAGATAAAAATATATATATAAAAGAGAAAAGATAATCCTTGACTTGCATGTACTCAGTCTTGCGAATAGCAAGACCAGTTTTGGGAACCGTAATTTGGCTCAGAGCCAAGAACCTGATTTTGAGGGTGTACCTCAAGGACAAAAATTATTAGAAAAAAATCTTAAATAGAAAAAACACCAAAAACATAATAAGCGAACGGAAGAGATTCGTTGCAGGGCAGGAGTAGAAACTTATTCACCTTTAATCCCACTTCCCTGAGTTCGACCCTGGGCCAAAAAGTGACCAAGATAAAAATCAAGTAGGCCAGGTTAAAAATTTTGTAAAAAGATGGTTAGGCTCGATTTAGGTTAACCACTATACTCATTTCAATAATTAAATCACCATATTAAGATAACCTATCCGGGCCCGACCACTGCTTTTTCTAGCACCGTTGCTGGGGAGAGAGAGCACGCGGTGACCGGATAAGTGAGAAGCTTTCCAGTCACCGCACTATAGCCAGAGTGTAACGCTCTCTAGCGTGAACAGTGGCTATAGTGCGCGCTCGGCTTATGCGACCGCCTGCGCCTAGTTTAGTGTGCGCGAGCACTGTGGAGCGGCTGGAACACGCGCTGAAGGGGCTGCATCGTCTGCTAGCATGCGCGGAGACTAGCGAGCAGTGGCTGGTGCCTTGTTGTAGTTGTGGTTGAGCTTCAAAGCTTGACTCTGCGGCAATGGCGGAAATTGCTTGGAATGACGAAATAGAGCGGTGAACCACCACGCCTACCAGCTCTTTGATGAGCTAGGCAGTGGTAGGACTCACACTGATGGTTGTGCACCACTGTGAGCTGCTCCTACCCGCAGCGCGGCTCCTCAGGAAGAAGAGAGGCTGCGTATGGAGGGGAGAGGGGAGGAAACAGCCTGGAGAAGGAGCTACTGTATGTGTTCTTTGTGTGGACCAGGATCTCTTGCAAAGAAGATAGCCGTGCCCTTTTAATGAGGAAGGAGGCAGGCACAACCATGCCTTAGGCTGTGCATGGTTGTGCATGGCTGGCAGGGAGTGGCTGCGCAGAGCATGGCGCGAAGAAGATCAAGCCATGCTTTGGAGCCGCGAAGAAGAAATTCAAAGTCAAATAAAAATAAAAATAAAGATGGTGAATTTGCGAGGCAGCACTTGAGGTGAACATAAATTTCAAGGCCATTTTATTCACTCTCCTCCCCTCTCAATTAAATGCATGTAGGCATTTATTTTCACAAATGCGACTATGGCTACCTAATATACACTGGTAATGCTTTGAAATAGCACAAGATGGCACAATTGTTGGTGCATTTTCGTTGTGCAATCACACACCTCATCGTGTTCGTTCGACCGGTCAGGAAGAACTTTTGTAGGAATTCACATCGTAATTCCGGCCAGGTTACAATTGGCTTCCCAATGGTCTTGAACCAATATGAAGCTTTGTCCCTCAGAGAAAATGGGAAAAGCTTCATCGGAAAAATCCCAAGATCATCATTCCTACGTTGGATTGTTTATGCAAGTCGACTCAGGTCCTCTAAGTGCTGGAATGGATCTTTGCTTGAGTTTCCATAAAAATGACTGCCGATCAAACCGATCACATTAGGCTTGTGCTCAAATGCATCTCCACCTACGAATTTGAACTAAGGGTGCGACGATTAGTGCGATTGGATCATAGAAATCTCGAAGTTGTTCTCCTCGCGGTGGATGCTACATTATGTCAAGCGTCGTCAAGATACGGTCCATGCTCTGCTGTTGTCGCTCCTCAGATTCATCAACCTGGGCCTTCAGACGAGCCATCGGGTCCATATTACCAGCATCCTAACCCGGTCTAGGTCCAGGTCTAGGACTAGCCATTGCGGCTAAGGGAGTAGAAGTAGGGGGAGAAGATGGTCTGGGCAAGGTGACTCACCTCCTTGGGAGTGGTTCCCAAGGTCCAACCAGTTGAGGTCTAAGTGACTGCCTTCCTTGCATACACCACCCAACCCCTAGGTTGTTGTAGCCAAGCCAAATAAGGCTAAGCCCTTGTCAATCAGATGGTCCTTATGATCAGATGACCAGATTTTTCATTTTAAGCTTGAACTTCTGAAGAAAAATTCATCATGCAATCGACTGAAAGTGATTCCTCCTTCTCAAGCTAACCCAGCCAGTCTGGTTACGAGGGGACTAAGGGAAAGGTTCTTCCTTCGGCTCACGTCTCCAGTTTCGTTACCCCTTAGACGTGGTCGTTTGACACTACCCCACAGACTTAGTCACTAGGTTTGGCAAGAGCGATTGAAAACACCTAGTAGTATGACAACGAATTCAGGTTGCTTACGTGTTTTAAAATTAATTTTAGCTTATTTTTTTTCAGTTGGGGTTTGTGGTGTGTGGCCCACAAGGTGACCAAGCTCACCAGCTAAACACTAGATTGTAACCATAAAGGTGTAACCTTGGGTTCATGCATTTCTAGGATTTTTTTGTTTCTTCTTCAGCAGACCACAAAATTAAGACCTATTCTCTGATAAAAAATGGAATCAGAATAAGTTGATGTTTGGTAGGTAGATTCCTTTTTCAATTATCTTTTCAGAGAATACTGTTTTATAATTTCTACTATTTCAACCAAATTTATAAAGATTTTTAAATGTCAAGGGGTCAAAATTGGAATTTTGACCCCTAGTCGATTTTCTGCTCTGAAACAGTATCAAATGACTTTCAAAAATTCGAGAAAAATATGGAAATTAAATATAATGAGATCAGCTATCAAACCCATCATTTTTAGTCAAAACAGATTCACAGATTGCTCGAAATTATTTTTTGAACTTTGAAAAATCTTAAATCTGGGTCAATGTCACTGCCTTGCATTTCGTGAATTTTTAAAAATTTGGTACTTGTAATTTTTTCATATGAATGGTATCGTTTGAAAGAAGGTTTAAAAATAAAGGTCTAGCCCAAATTTTAGAATTTTTCATCTGCTAATTTTTCCATAATTGAAGTTTTAAATCAGAATTTAAAGTTTGGCCAAAAATCAGAGGGTGGTGAGAAAGCTTTTAAAAAGGTGTTTGAGTTTAAAATTCAAACATTCCTCCAAAATATTTATTGTTCTTTTTCAAAAAAATTTTAAAAAAAAATTCTTTTTTCAAGAAGGATTTTTTTTATAGGATTTTCAAATATATATATATATATATATATATATATATATATATTTGCTTTTTCAAAACTAGCCTAGGATTCAAAAAGAAACCTAATCTTACTACCTAGATTTTTTCTTTGATTTTTTTTTCTTTTTCACGAAAATAAATAGGCTTTTTTTTTCAAATAAATCTAACCTAGGGTTCAGAAAGGGAAATCCTAATCTAAGATCAGATGTGCACTTGGTTTTTTTAATCAGCACTCGTTGCATGTGCAGATTCCCATTTTTCTAGTTTTCTTGCACATCAGAAGACAAGCAGAGGAAGATTTATCAGTGATAGCTCAAAAGATCGAAATAAAAAATGTCGTTGCCTCCCCGACAATGGTACCATTTTGTTTGGGATTCATATAGCGCATGTTTGATAAGAAGAGGCATCGTAGTATAGTGTGCAATATGATAAAACAAAAATATTTATAAGGATAACGAGACTTGAGTCCTGGTCGTTCATCTCTGGGAGGCATTTATGGGAATGTACATTTGAAATCGATCTCTTTCGCTCTACTTACTTAAAATCACATGTCAATTTGTGGTGATTTACATATTGATGTATGACATGCTAGTTGCCAAAAGATAGTAATTAATGGCAGGCAACTTCAATCACACAAAATATATTGCAATAAGCTCATGGTGATTTTCACACATAGATACATATATAGAAAAAAGATTTTCATTCATTCAATTCATGGTGGTGGCTATAGCATTAAGCTCATGGAAAGCTTATAGAGGAGTGCTTGGAAATACAAATCTAGCTAGCAGAAAATGATCACATACATGAATCTAAGGGGGGATTATGCATGCATCATTGGGGGAGAATATAGGGCTACACTACTAAGTAGTAAATAAAGCCTGTAAATCTAAGAAGAACTATAATCTTGTCTAGCAGAAATAAGGGCATTCGGAGGTGGCTCCAATGGCCTTTGATTTGGTTGAGAGGACGAGGGGCAGCCAATGGTGCTTTGGCCAGTCCTTGGAGAGAGGTTGGAGAGGTGATCCAGCATCTTGGCATGGAGGTGGTGGTGGCCATGGTGAAGCTACTCGTGGACATGGAGGTGGAGTGGATGTGGAATGAAACTAAGCTAAATGGAACCAAGAGTGGATCGGTGCAAATGGCCACCCCTTTGGTCTTTTTATAGACCAAAGGGAAGCTCTCTAGAGAATTATGGAATTCTCTAGAGAGACCTATGATGGGAGCTCGTGGGAGAGCGAGAGAGAGAGGATGGATGGTGGTTTTTAGATCCACCAAATGTGGATCTAAAAATTGATTGGCTCTTGGTTGCTAATTTTAGCAACCAAGGCAACAACACATGGCAGAGAGTTCTAGAGAACTCTAGGCTAGGTATTTTCGTGTGGATGGTGTGTGTGGGTGTGTGTGGGTTGAAACTTAGGTGGCTAGGTTGACTAGGATAGGTTCTAGTGTGCTTAAGTCAAGGTAGGTCTCAAATTAGGGTTGTAAACTTTAATTCCCTGAGGTAAAGTGCAATTAAAGTTAATAAAAGTTTAATTGGGTGTGTGAAAACTTAATTTAGAGTAATATAACTCAATTAAGTCAGGTCTAGTTCAATTGGACTCTCACTGAGTCCAATTGGATAGTGTGTGTTGAGATCAGGGCTCAATTGGACTCAATGAGTCCAATTGAATAGGCTGATGGAATTGACTAAGATCCAAGTCAATTAGGTTTAGTGAGGGCCTAATTAGGCCCTTAGGGTGGTCTAGAGGTGATGTACTAGGGTTAAGGTGCCTTAATTTACTTCCTATGGGGTTGGAATTGGGTTTAGCAACCTAGATATCCAAGATCAAGGCTTGAATCTCAAAGAAGGGTTTGAAAGGCAGTTCTGGAAGTCCAATAATTGTGTCAGACATCTTATAGTGAAAAATTAGAAGTCTAGACTTGTTGTTTGGATGTCCAATCAGAGTCAGGAGGGATTCTAGGTTCTGTCTTTTGTATTCTGCAGAAATTGGATATCTGACCAATTGTCTGGACGTCCAATAACACTACAGAAGTGGGTTTAAGGTGTGCAAGAGTTGCCTAAAGGTTTTGGACATCCTATAACTCATTTGGACATTTAGATAGAGGCTAAAATTAGCGTTTTAAGGTTTCCTAGGGTGCGATGACCTAATCTAAGGGTGGCTAAGCCTTGGGGAGGCTTCTAGGCTGTCCTAGGGCTAGGATGGACCTATGTTCTTCAAAATTTATTGCTTTATTCCTAGTTAATAGAATGACATACCTTAACTCCCTTACATTATTATCTGCTACATCTAATTTAGGTCTTCCGCTTTAGCTCTGCTGTAACACTAGTTATTCTTTATTCTTCAGATCCAGCTTTAGATCCAGCTTCAGATCTAGCTTCAGATTTAGCTTCTGATGATCTTATTACTTGCAATTGACATAATGCACCTAATTAGTACATTATTGCATTATTTTATGCATAGCTAAAAGAAAGCTGTAAAGGTGCTAGTAATGCTTTTGCAAGCCTGAATTACCCTAGCTTTTGCTAAGTTCTAGCCTAATTTATGTCAATTAAGACCTATGATTGCTACGTAATCAGTCCCTTACTCCCTATGCCAAATGCAACCCCTGCTGCACTCCCTCTCCAAGCTCGAAAGAGGTCCACCGGCTTCCAACCGCCATGAAACCACCATGAGCACCTTTGCTAAGTTCCCACGAACATTTTGGTCATGTTTAATTGGGCTGCAAGGCTATGTTTTGGATTTTAGGGCTTCATTGGACATCCGTCGCTGCAACCATCTTCTCCAAGTTCGATAGGATTGCTCCAGCCATCGTCCACCTAGGCATTGACCTTGCCGAATGCAGAACCATCTGCTGTAGCTGTCCACAAAATTAGTTGAGCGAAGGAACATCAGCTACGACCTCAATTCGACAAGGAATCAGCTGCGGCTCACCCTCTACAGCTGCGAATAATACGAGTGGGATTAGTCCCACCTTGGAATCGTGCAGACATTCAGCAGCATACAAAAGGAATTGGTGAATACGACTCGTTGCCTCAGCATGAATCGAGAGTGAGGTCCCCACTCATGCACGTGCCTGTCCATGCCCTCGCCTACGCTCATGCCTCACAGGTCTGAGCATTGGATCCAATTACCTAGATCTGACCTATTCTGAAGAGAGAGAAGGAGGAGTGTTTCACTCTACTTTGGGATTCGTGCCTTCTCCCTCTCTCAATACTTAGCCTCTGAGGGCTTTGTGCAAAGCCGTTATGCCTCTATTGTGTTGGTTTCATGCTACTGATTGCTTTAGGGCTCCATGGGGTTTAAGGCATCTGAGGCCTTATATTGATGGCTGTTACTTGTTATTGTGGAGATATTTAATTGTGATAACTGATTATGGTTTCTATTTGTTTATTTGTGATAGTTTATCTTAAACTCAATGGTTAATTTAGTGATTCAAATTATAATTTTAACCGAATCATTTTTCACTCTCATCCATGGTTTTATTGACATATTATTCTAGTTTATATTGGCAATGTTGTGATTATAATTGCATAACTTTCATGATAAATTGTGATTAGTATTTGAAATTGCCAATTTGCTCCCTACGAATGACCTCGAACTTATTTTCTATTTTCAAGCTTTATAAATTTAAGTGTTTCATGTGATTTTTGTCCTATACTACAATGCATATTACTAAACATCAACGATTTTGTGCACAGACAATAAGTCATGTACTTATCACCCCAACTTGTTTAACCACTTAGAAATGACTTTTCAAATGGTGAGGACTTGAGAATCAAGTCCACATTTTAGTGGACATGCGAGTAGATTAAGCCAAAAGACCTAAAGGGTCGAAGTGTTTAGGTCCTATTGTATTATTTCCTAAGGTTGAAAGACTCTAATGCCCAAGTTCTCTTTTCCTAATTCAATTTTTTACTTTTAATAAGAAGGAAAAATATGGGACATTTACAAGAAATCCACAGAGTTGACAATATGATTTAAAAATGAGTTCAACCCTTCATGCTTAGCTTATTCAATGTCCTCATTGAAAATAGAAGGCTTGAGAAAAAGGGTAGATTGAAGAAAATATCACCTAGATTCTGTGATGCTTTGGTCAGCTCTAAGTCAGATTGCACAAATGCTAAGTTCAATGCAATTAGCTTGGAAAGGTCCAGCCAAAGAAGTCAGATCAAGGTCAAAGCAACCTTGCTTGAGATGGGTTCTGGAATAACGTAGTCAACATAAGGTTTCAGACGTTGTCCATTGACCTTGAAAGAATTACTAGTCTTTGAGTCAGAAATCTCATTGACCCCGTTTGGGAAAATCGGATCAATGATGAACAGGTCATTCCACTTTGACCTAAGCTTGATTGGAAAGAGCTTATGTTGAGAATTAATGAGCCAGACCTTCTGGTTCGACTCAAAGCTTTTATGTGAAATCAGCTGGTGATGGAGAGCTTTGGTCCAAGACTTATATATCTTGTCATTCTCGTATGCATCATTTCTAAGCTCCTCCAACTCAGATAGTTGGAGTTTCCTAGTCTTTCTAGCTAAACTTAAGTCAAAGTTGCATTTCCTGATTGCCCAGAATGACCAATGTTCAATCTCTACAGCTAAATGGCACGTCTTTCCATACACTAGATGAAATAGTGACATGCCAATAAGTGTCTTGTACATCGTACAATAGGCCCAAAGTGCGTCGTCAAGCTTTTAAGTCCAGTCTTTCCTATAAGGCCTAACTATTTTCTTCAGGATGTTCCTAATATCTCGATTGGAGATCCCTATCCATTTGTCTAAGGGTGGTAAGGTGAGGAAATTCTGTGATTCACCTCGTATTTTGCTAATAAATTGTGGAACTGGGCATTGGTGAAATGGGTACCACCATTGCTGATGATAGCCCTTTGGATCCCGAACCGACTAAAGATATTCTTCTTAACCAAATAAATGACCACCTTATGATCATTGGTTCGGGCAAGAAAACCCTCAATCCACTTGAACATGTATTGGTGTCCAAATGAAGGGAGGAAGGGTCACATGAAATAGATGCCCCAAACATCGAAGATTTCGATGGGAAGAATTGGGTTTAGAGGCATCATGTCTCTCTTGGCTATGCTCCCAAGTCCCTGGCATCAAGAGCACAACTTCAAGAACCCCTAGGCATCCTTAAATAAAGACGGCCAATAAAATCCAGATTGTAAAATCTTTATAGTGGTCTATTTCCCAGAGAAATGTCCACCACACGTAGATGCATGGCAGAACTCAAGCATGCTTTGGAATTCATCCTCAGAAACACATCAATGAATAATTTGATCAGAGTTGATGCGGTACAATTCAGGGTCATCCCAAAAGTAATATTTAGCCTAGATATAAGTCCATGCTTTTGTTGCTTGGTCCAATCATGGGGGATTTGACCAACGGCCAAATAATTTACCATGTCCACAAACCAATGAGTTTGGACACTTGAAATTGTAAGAATAGTCTTGTTTGGAAAAGTCTCAGTAATCGGAATATCTGGATGAGAAGAATCAATTAGGAGTCTCAAAAGATGATCCGCCATCGCATTTTGTGCCTTAGTGTTAGTCGCTCTGAATCAGGGTTTAAAATCAATCAGCTGCAGTATAGTTCGAATCAGCGCAAAAAATAAATAAATTTATACTCAAATATCAGAAATGAAGTCCAAGGTAAAACACAGGGAGCAATTGACAAAAATGATTCTCAAGATTGCAATTCAACACAAATATATAAGCAATAGAATTCCAGGCAATAATGATATATGAATGAAAGCGTTTGTCAAAGAGTGCAAAAAGAATGGGGTGAAATGGTGATTTGAAACACCAATTACCCCTCACAATTATATCAAATAACTCAATAGTACTAAGCAATTAACTGCCACGTAGGATGAGTGCACAGTGCACACCCTTCATAAATCAGCCAACGAAACTCTAAATGCACCCTTCCTCTTCTCTTCTTCTTTCTTCTCTTTCTCTCCTCTACTTCCTCCTTAAGCTTCAGAGAAGGCACAACACAGGGCTCAGCATGCCAGCAGAGGCAAAAGCCTCACAAGTGTTGAGAAGAGGGCAGCAGAGCAAAACCCCCCCTCTCCTCTCATTTTCTCTTCCTCCTCTCTCAGAACCAACAAACCAAAACAGACCTGGGTATCCAGGTAAACAGACCGAGCCTAGGCCCGTGAGGCATGAGCGCTGGAGAGGGTGTGCATATGAACATGCGTGTGGGGACCTCACCCCTTGTGCGTGCTGAAGCAACGAGGAAGAGGCACTTTTTCAACTTATGCGCTATGCGGGCTTTAGTCTTATACGAGGTGGGTCTAATCCCACAAGGATTGTTCGTGTAGTAGTCAGGTCGACTTCCTTCACCAAAATGAAGCAACAGTTGTGTGTATTGATTCCAATTGGTGGCCTGGAGATTAGCCTGGAGCATCCCCATGCAACTTGGGCATAGTTCCTGAGGTGGAAGATGTAAGAACATGATGAATAGGGTGGCAAAGGAGGTGGCGACAATGAAGCTCCTACGAGAGACCTGAGATAAGGAATACGGTCTGATGGCCATGTTAGAGTAGCTCAGAAGGTTCGTCAGACCACGACGAGTGCAACTATGGTGGTTTCGGGGAGTTTGGTGCATGAAGGTGGTCGGTCGGTGGCGGAGTAGGTTGCGTAAAGGTGGGTTACTCGGTGGGATGTTTGGGTGGATGGTGTTGTACGATAGGTGAGGGCTTCAAATGAGGGGAGTGTGGCGAATGTTTTGGACCGATTGTCGAGGGGTTTGAGTGTGTGAAGCAAGTGGAAACCCTCACCGGTGATGTCGCCAGAGGTGGAGACGAAGGCGGGATCAGGGGTGTATTGGTGGTCGAAGGTGCGATGTGAGTGCGGGAAAAAGATGTAGAGAGATAGAGAAGGAGATAGGGATACTTAGCGATGAGGTAGAGAGGTGGAGGTAACTGATTATGGTAGACTGGGACTAGAGAAGGAGGATAAGACAGCCAGACAGCGACGACAAAGTAGGCGGAGATACACCCTCCCTTTTTTAGGGGAGGGTCACGATAAAGGGAGGAGTCGAGGGAGCCAACCAATTTGGTCGTTGGATAGCAGGAGGAGGATTGAAGAGGGTCACCGAAGCAAGGGTTTTGGTGGCTAGGGAAGGAGAATCTAAGGTGGTTGACTCACCAAAACTTGTTGAGGGAATGCATAAGGCAACGGAGGTCCTTTTATAAGGCTTTAGATGGAGTTCCAAGTGTGAGAAACAAGCTTAGAAAACCTAAGCACTTCACCAGAGATGGATACCCAACCAATCAAAATGTCCACATTACAATTCTAGGGAGATTTAGGATCCCTGGATGGGCTCATTTGGAAGGTAATTACTTGTCGAGTTTCCCTTTCAATTTTGAGAGGGAATCATCAATAAATCACAAAGATCTTGCCATCTAAAGGTTGCCAGAGTTTATTGGATTCGGATTTTATGGTGGTAGGGACCTTTTTGTGAAGACAAAGATAATGTTTGGGGCTGAAATGCAAAAGATTCGAAAGTTAGGGGCAAATTTGTGAAATAGAAGAATCATACAGGACTAAATTGCAAACTAGGCCAAGATAGTCTCAGATTAGGCCCAACTTTTGGTAAAAAGCTAATTTAGACCTAAGGAATATAATGGTGAAGTTGGATTTTGGTTTTGACCTAGTTTAGCTTAGTAATTTATGCAAAAATCCAAATTAGGGCAAAAGTCTGCCTGTGTCTCTATTTTTGGTCAAGATGGATTCTGATGGTCAAATCAAGAATACCAAACCCTAAAGAATATTTTTCTATGAATTTTTGAGGGTTTAGGTGAATTTTATCCTGACTACAACCTCTATTAATTAAGTGAGTCTATTTTAGGGTTTGAGAAGTCATTTAATTCCTAAAATGCGTGAACACCCATTTTTGTCAGTTCTAACCCACTTGTTAGGCTCTTAAGATCATTTGATCCTTAATTAACCTCTGAGAAAACCCATGGTTGTTTTGCATTCAGGATATGATGGTAAAATTGCTATTTTATCCCTGGTTTCTTGTATTTCTCTCTAAAAGAATTTGCAATGAATTATAGCCTTCTGATGGTTATGTAAGAGCATTTAATGACTCAATCAGATTAAATTGAGCTAGTTATGGCTCATGATGGTGTTCCCATCATAACCTCATGCCTAGCTTTTGCTAGTCCCTTAGCAAAATCTCATGGAATTAACTCAGATTCTAGACCATGCCTTTTTATGCTCAAATTTCTACTATGTGCTTTCTATTGTAGATTAGGTCAGATTGCCAATAGTAGGCCTAGAGGCACTTAAGTACCACCCAAGATCCAGACCTGACAAGCTCTTGCCTTAGTCCACCGTGAAGGTTTCTAAGGCCCACAGGAACAAAACTAAGGTTCGTTGAACTACGTGGTTAAAGCACCGATGCTTAAAACATGTTTAGTCCTGATTCAGTTTACTGTGCATTTTTGTAAGAGGGAGCCAGAAGATTTTTTTGTTTTTGGAGAGCTTTCTCTCTCTTTTCATTCTTTATTTGTAGCTTTGGATTGGCTTTGCAACACGATCAGTATCGGATTCCTAGCTCCCACCATCAATCCTCGTAGGGTCACTGGCAATCAATGCTTTGAGATAGCACCGCTCATGGCAAGCCACAGAACCCTGGGTTTCGAGATCTCAGGATAGTCCCACCCATGCTGTTCTGTAGCTAAGTTCAGGCCCTAGCTATCGACATTTCTGTATAATCCTACCCATGTTACCTGAACCAGCATAAGGTGCTTACATGCCCCTAATAGGATATTTAGATATCCTAGGAGACAATCACCAAGGAGACGGTATGTTGTTGCACATCTTCGAGGGGAATTTCCTACCTCTCCGTGCTAGGAACTCTTCCAAATCAACTTGTGTTGATAAGCCGCTCCTAATCTCGGTAGCTTTTTCATAATAGAATTAATGCTTTTAGATGATTTTGATAATTAAGCGCACTGAACTAGACTGTGTGTGGATTAGGGTGCTTAGGTTATCGAGTTTCACAAACCAGAGGTCAGTTAACGAAGCTGAATAATCCCTAAGCCTTAGACCTAATACCTACACGTCGCATTTTCTCCAACCTCTTGATGACTATCCACATCTTAACAGATACGTGAATTTTTAAGCCTAAACACAAGCCCAAGAGGCCTAAGATCAACGTTCATACTAATATCTTTTGTCTCTTAGAACTTTTTGTCTTTTATTTTTCCTTCCTTTTTATTTGGTCTAGAACTAGGTAGATTCCTTGATCTTTTAGTAATGACTATCTCTTTTTGTTTCAAATTATTGCTCCTTTTTGACATTTATATCACTTCCTCTTTTCCTCCTAAAAAATGATATGCAAATTGATCTTTCAAAATTTCCTTCCTTCTCCATTTTTTGTTCTTTTCAATTTTTTTATTTTTTTGGTTTTTGGAATATGTAACTTTTTTTATGAAACCCTTTCTTGTGAAGTGATTCTCACAATGTTTTGCACTTTAATAACCCCTCCATGCCTATGATTTGCAATGTCCTCATTGTAAATTAGGCGGGTTCAAATTTAGCTTAGATCGTACATTAGAATAGGTTTTAGGTGGGTGGATGGGTCGGGATGATTTTTGCGCATGATTTCAAGCTCTGGTACGGGTACTAGAGGTGGAGTCTGCTGTTCTAATGGACGAACCCTAAAGTGCAATATGAGTTCAATATGGGATTTGTTAAGAAGGGTTTTGGGTTTTTCAAGAAGATGACGGGTTGCCTCCTATTAAGCGTTGAGCTTACCACCATCAGCGGGGAGCAATGAGCTTAGGGAGAATGGAGAGCAAAAGATACCTCAGCCAAGTTTCAGTTAATGAGTTCGACGAACGGTTTGAGTCTCTGACAGTTCACGACAAAAGGTTTAGAATCAAGGCTGAGTTCACTAATTTCAATGGCTCCATTTCCAAAGATTCGTCTTACCATGAATGGTCCAATCCATTTTGATCTGAGTTTCCCTGGGAACAGTTTTAGTTTGGCATCAAAGAGTAGAACTTTTTAATCATGGTGGAAAGCTTTTTGTACAATGTGCCTACCATGGAAGGCTTTGACCCTCTCTTTGTAGATATGCGAGTTATCATACGCATCATTGCGTGGTTCCTCGATCTTGCTAAATTGCAACCGACGGTGTATTCCAGCCTTCATCAGATCCAGATTGCACTTCCGTACTGCCCAATAAGTCTTGTGCTCCATCTTGACAGGAAGGTGACATGCCCTTCCGTACACTAATCTGAAGGGAGACATGCCTAATTGGGTCTTGTGGGTGGTCTTATAGGCCCACAAAGCTTCCAAAAGGTTAGTAGACCAATCCTTCCTATCAGGCCGAACACTGACCTGAGGGATCTTCTTGATCTCTCGATTTGACAATTCTGCCTGTCCATTATTCTCGGGCTGGTAAGGAGTCGAGATATGATGTGACACCCCGTACTTTTTCATCAGGGAGTGGAAGTGCACATTGTTGAAATGAAACCTGCCATCGCTGATGATGGCCTTAGGAACCCCAAATCTGGAAAAGATGTTGTCCTGGATAAATCGGAGGATAACTTTATGATCACTAATTCTCATGGGATGGCTTTGATCCATTTAGAGGCATAATCAACAACGAGTAGAATGTACAAAGCTATTAGATCCAAGAAAGGGTCCTATGAAATGAATTCCCCATATGTTAAAGATTTCGCACATAATAATCGGGTTCTAGGGAGTCATATCCCGCGGGCCCATGTTGTCGAGGGTCTGATAGCAAGCACATGCCCTAGAATACGTCTATGCAACTTTGAATAAAGTGGGCCAAAAGAACCCATACTGGAGAATTTTCGTTGTGGTTTTATGCCTAGAGAAATGGCCACCGCAGGCATGGTCATGACAGAATGAGATCACGCCATTGACCGTGTCGATAGGAATGCATCTCCAGATCACCTGATCATTGGCATTGTGAAAGAGGTATGGTTCCTCCTAAATATTGTACTTGGCTTCAGCAATCAATTTGTCCTACCTAGAGTTCGCCCAATTTGGAAAATTTTCCTCGTAACAAGTAGTTTGTAATATCTGCAAACCATGGGTGATTATGAATGGCTAGTTGGTGCTCATCCGGAAAATGCACGGTGATTGGACCAGACGAGTCGATGACTGAAGAAGGAAGATGGGACAAATGGTTAGCTACCACGGTTTGCTTTCCCACCTTATCATGAATCTTGAGGTTAAATTCTTGCAACAGTAAGATCCATTGGATTAGTCAAGGTTTCATGTCCTTCACGAGGAGGTGCCTCACTACATTGTGATCCGAGTATATGATAACATGAGAATCGAAAAGATACGATCTGAATTTTTCCAGGACAAATATGACTGTTAGTAGCTCTTTCTCGGTAACTGCGTTGTTATGCTGAGCCTTGTCAGGTGTCTTGCTAGCATAGTAGATGGCCACGGGTTTCCCATCTATTTTCTGCCGAAGTATCGCACCCACAACATAATCAAAAGCATCGCACATGATCTCAAAGGGTTGATACCAATCAAGGGACTGCAGGATAAGTGCTTGGGTAACTCAATCACACAGGATCTCAAATGCTTGAGTGCGCTCCTTCGTGACTTCGAAGGAGACATCCCTAGAGAGAACATTACTCATGGGGCGAACAATTCCTGAGAAATCGGGAATGAATCGACTGTAAAAACCAATGTGCCCCAGAAAGGATTAGATGTCCTTGACCGAGCTAGAAAGAGGGAGTTTTAAAATCAGATTCACCTTGGCTCAATCAACCTGGATGCCATTTTCAAAGACGAGATGTCCCAGGACAATTCCACCAGGTACCATGAAGTGGCTCCTTTCCCAAGAAAGAACCAAATTCACATCGATGCACCACCTGAGGATTTGGACCAAGTGCAGGAGGCAATCATCAAAAGATTCTCCAATTAACAAGAAGTCATCCATGAAGACTTGAAGGTATTCACCTACCATATCTGAGAATATGTCAAGCATGCACCGCTAAAAAGTAGCAGGTGCATTGTAGAGACCGAACGACATCCTTCAAAATGTGTCCCGAAGGGGCAGGTGAAGGTAGTGTTCTCTTTGTCCTTAGAATGGATTACAACCTGGTTATAATTGGAGTACTCATCCAAAAAGTAGAAGAACTGAATTCCCACTAGTTTCTCGAGTATCTGATTAATGAATGGTAGTGGGAAATGATCCTTCTTTGTGGAGGAATTGAGTCTTCTGTAATCAATGCAGACTCTCCACGAGTTCACTGTATGGGACAGTATGGTTTCTCTGGTTTCAGTCTTGATCACGATGAGTCCTGCCATCTTAAGCACAACTTGGATTGGACTCACCCATTGACTGTCGGAGATCAGGTAGATGATCCCTACATATAACCACTTGATGATCTCCTTTTTCACGACATCCTGCAGATTTGGATTTAAGCGTCTCTGCATTTCACGGGATGGTCATGATCTCCCTTCGGTATAGATATGATGTGTGCAGTATAAGGACTAATGCTAGTCAAGTCATCGAGAGTCCATCCAATTGCTCTCTGATGCACCTGGAGGATAGTAATCAAGCATGTTTCCCGATCAGAGGTGAGTTGTGAGTTGGTAATCGTAGGAAACGACTGATTGGAACCCAAATATGTATTTGAGATGATCGGGAAGAGGCTTCAATTGCATAACAGGATTATCAGCTGCAGCAGGTTGTTCAGGATGGGTGTCTGAAGCAAAGATCTATTGTTGTGTCTAGGTTAGGTTCAAGCTCCTCAAATTACGGGTTTTGATCTTCTTGTGGTTGATCAGAAATATTCAGGTTTTCCTCGATACCTAGATCATCAACCACGGCCTCGATATCACAAATTTGTTCTATAACCCTACAATTAATTCCTTGTTGGGCCTTAAAGATGTCAATCTTCATTGTCTTGGTTTCAAATTTTAACTCAATTTAGCCCTCCTCACAATTAATATTGACCCTAGCTATGGCCAGAAAGGGTCTCCCAAATATGATCGATGTATTCTTCAAGTTCTCAAGAGCATTCATGTCTAAGACTACGAAATCCAAGGAGAAGTAGAAATTGTGTACCCTAACTATGACATCCTCGAGTACTCCTTTTGGTGACTTAATAGATTGATCAACTAACTATAAGGTCATCTCCGTCGATTTAAGTTTAGATTCCTCAAAGTGGTCTAGTAGGGATGTGGATATCAAATTGATGGAAGTTTCCAGGTCCAAAAGGGCTTTGTCAAATTTTAAATCACCGATCTTGCATGAAATTAGACGGGTACTAGGGTCCTTTGCCTTAGGCAAGAGTTTGCTCAAGATGATGGAGCTGGCTTGCTCCGATAGTACGATTGGGTTCCCACCTTTGGTTCACGGCTTGTGCTTGGGTCTACACACATCTTTCAGGAATCGCATGTAAGTTGGTACGTGGCGTATAGCATCCATCAAGGGAATGTTTATTTGGACCTTCTCAAAGAGCTTGGCCAGGACCTCCTCAAGTGCCATGGGTTTGGGTTTCCTTTTTCCTTTGGTCAAGGCCTCCGAAAATGGAACCTTTGCGGGTTCCTCTAGAATGGGTCCAGGTTCTTGATCTGGGATAGGGGCATTTTGGATGACTATCCTAGGATTTGGGGTTGCATTACCAAGCGAAAAGTGGCTTGGATAAGGTGGGTCCGATGTTGCTTTGCCACTACGGGTAGTAATAAAATTTAGTCCTACCAGGTTCTAGGTTGGTGTAGGCAAAAGAGGTGATTGCTACTGATAACCTGTGTATGATGTCGAATCCTCCATCCCGTCAGGTGATGGAGCAGATGGGGCTTGGTAGACATAGTGAGCTTGGCCCTGAGTTGGGTTCATAACGCACCTCTAGTTCGGCACGTTATTCGGGTTGGGCAGAGGTTGCGAAGGAAGTGCACCAGGTTGGTGGGCATTTGCCATCTGGGCGAGTTGATTACGAACCTCTGTGATCTCATCTTTATACTATTTTTGCTTAGCCACATTCATTTTCGGAAAGTCAGCCAGAGTCTGAAGGATAAGAGTCATTTGATCTTCGTGAGTAGGCCCAGATTGATAAGTTGGCATGGGCAAGGCTGAGGCAGCTGATATGGACGAGAAGCTTGTGGTCGAGGCTGATATTAAGGTCTCTAATTTTGATTATTCCCTGACCACATGAAATTAGGATGATTATGCCACCCAGGGTTGCAGGTGTTTGAGAATGGATCATTCTAAATGGCTTTGAGGTCCTCATAGGTCTGAGGAGCCTTGGAAAAGTCAGAATACGAGGGTTCAAAGTTCCCCCAACTAGAATTGGCGGGTCCAGAGTTTCCTCCAAACCCTGAATTAGACGGGGGTGGATGCAGGTCCATCCCTTGATAAGATCGATAGTAGATGTTATGCACAGCCTCCCTATTAGAGGGCGGTTGTGCGAATGTGTTTCGCGTAGAGGTGGCTCGCTGCAAGTGTCGAGTTAGCTCATCCACCTTCTTCTCAATAATAGAGACCTTGTCCAGGCGACTTGCCATCAGTTCCATGTCGACGGAAGAGGACCGGCCTTACGTCTCATGTGCTCCCCTTGGATTCATCAATGCACGGTCATGCGTCTGGTCGAACATGCCCATTGATTCATTATTGTTGGAGTTCTTGCACATGTTTTTGAGAATCTGCAACACGATGTCTTCATGTTGGCCTACGATGTTTCCTCCACAGGTCGCATTGACGAATAATCAAATATCCTCAAGGAGTCCCTAGTAAAAAGATTGGACTTGTTCCCATTTAGGAACTCCGTAATGGGGGCACTTTCAAATGAGATCTAGAAAATGATCCCATGCCTCATGAAGTGATTCTCCTGCTTGCTGTGTGAAATGCGTGATCTGGTGCAGTAGAGCATTTGTTCGACCAACAAGGAAGGACTTTTTTAGAAACTCGGATTGTAGTTCCTCCCATGTGTTGATTGGATGTGTTTGGGTTTGGCACCAGTGAGTAGCCTTGTCCATGAGGGAGAAGGAGAACATTTTCTTGAGTATGACATCTCGATTTTGAGCTTCTGACCTAAAGGTCTGGCCCAGATGCTTGAGTTGCTTGATATACTGGAAAGGATCCTCGAAATTACGCCTATGGAATTTGGGGATAGCATGAATCATGTTGGGCTTGAGTTCAGTATCAGGAGCTCCAGCTGGGATTTGGACTCGAGGTTCAATCGCCACCATAGTGGGATTGTAATGATCTCGCATCAGAGGACACTACGGTGGGTTTACAAAGGCTTAGAATAGATCGTTGAGGTCTGAAGCTAATTCTCAAGATTGTTTGCTTCTACTGGTTGGTGCATGATGATGGATGAAGGAGAGCTAGGTTCAGATGAATTAGAAGAGATATCGATCGTGTTGGGTTGTTGCACAAATAGGGAGGTCGAGGCTTGGCCTCAACGAGAATGAATATCTAACGGAGGCCTCAAGGGTGGTCTTAGAGACCTCCTCCTGAACATGCACCGATGGAATAGATAAGGGATAGTAGGTGATGGACCCAATCAAGACACCAAAAGAATTTTGGATGACTATAGTGGTTCGGGGTGGATGATACCCCTAAGTTAGAAACCCATTCACTTGAGAATTACTTGGGCAGCAAGAGAGGGAGAGTCCTGTGATGACCCTTATACGGTAGAGCGCCCCCATGAGTCACAAGGTTTCCCCCACCCAGCCTCTCTTGTCACTGAGGATCCAGGTAGACCAAAATGGGGCTTGACCTCTTAAGTCTACCATTTTAAGTTAAGTGCAAAGGTGCTTATGATTTCACTTAAACTGTGAGATGTTTTTGTGCAAAGTGACCTAATTTGAAGATTGGTTAACCCAACAAGGTGGGTCAACTTCACCTGTTTTGTCCATTGAAATATTTAGGCCCCTCTTTTAGTGTTTAAATGAAATTAAGAGCCTGATTTTAGGGTTTGCTTGAATAGATCAATTCAACCAAGGCTTAGGCACACACTGTTTGGGAAGGTTAATTCTTGATTAAGCAAGTATGTCTCTAAAACCTTAAACTGGAAACTTGAATTGGCTCTGCTTGATCCAATTTAATTCGTTGAAAATGTCATACCTAGGGCTCAAGCAAGAAGGTGATAGCCCTAGATACCTTAAGCCTTAAGTAGGTGCACAAATCAAGATTTAGATGTTGTCTAAGTAGAATGTATCAACTTAGGCAACTTGATGATTAATCTAAGAATACAATGCAAGTAGCCCTAACTGATTTTTTTTCCTTTTTTAGCTTTTTAGAATCAGGGGCTTAGAAAAGAGGGTGGATGGAGTTTACGTGCCTCTGGAGTGGCTGATGTGCAGTTGATCTTCATCCAACGAAACCCTGAAATAGATCATAGTCAAAAGGGGTAGAGAAAGTTAGCACCAAATCAGATATTGCAATCAAGAGATCAAATTGCGCGTTACTCCCCAGCAACAGTGCCAAAATGTTTGTCGCTTTGAATCAGGTTTTAAAATCAATGCACTACAGTATAGTTCGAATCAGTGCAAAAGACAAATAAAATTTATACTCAAATATTAGAAATGAAGTCCGAGGTCGAACACAGGGAGCAATTGGCAAAAATGATTCTCAAGATTGCAATTCAACACAAATATATAAGCAATAGAAGTCTAGGAAATAATGATATATGAATAAAAGCATATGTTAAAGACTACAAAAAGAATGGGGTAAAATGGTGATTTGAATCACAAATTACTCCCCATAATTACATCAAATAACTCAATAGTACTAAGAAATTAAATGCCACGTAGGATGAGTGCACAATGTATTCCCTTTAGAAATCAGCCAAAGAAACTCTAAGTGCACCCTCTCTTCTCTTCTCCTTTCTTCTCTTTCTCTCTTCTTCTTCCTCCTTAAGCTTCAGAGATAGCATAGCATAGGTCTTAGCACGCCATTAGAGGCAAAGGCCTCACAAGTGTTGAGAAGAGGGTGGTAGAGCAAAACCCCCCCTCCTCTCTTTTCCTCTTCTCCCACTCTCAGAAATAGTAAAGAAGAATAGAGCTGGGTATCTTGGTAAATGGACCGAGCCCAAACCCACAAGGTGTGAGCGCTGGAGAGGGTGTGCGTATGCGCATGCATACGAGGACACCACCCCCTGTTCGTGCTGAGGCAACGAGGCAGGGGCACCTTTTCAATTTATGTGATGCGCGGGCTTTAGTCCTCTATGAGGTGGGACTAATCCCATAAGGATTGTTTGCACAGTAGTTAGGTCGACTTTCCTTGCCAAATTGAAGCAATAGCCGTGTGTATTGATTCCAATTGGAGGCCTGGAGATCAGCCTGGAGCGTCCCCACGTGACCTGGGCATAGCACCTGCGGCAGAAGACATAAGAAATCGATCAACAGGGTGGCAATGGAGCTCCGGTGAGAGACCTGAGGCAAGGAATATGGCCTGATGGCCACATCAGAATAGCTCAAAAGGTTCGCCGGACCACGGCAAGTGCAACTATGGTAGTTTCGGGGAGTTTTGTGCATGGAGGTGGTCGATCGGTAACAGAATAGGTTGCGTGAAGGTGGGTTACTCGGTGGGCAGTTTGGTTGGACGATGGAGTGCAATAGGTGAGGGCTTTGGATGTGGGGAGTGCGGTGAAGGTTTTGGACCGGTTGGCTAGGGGTTTGAGTGTGTGAAGCAAGTGGAAACCCTCGTCGGTGATGTCACCGAAGGTGGAGACAAAGGTGGGGTTATGGGTGTATCGGTGGTCAGAGGTGCGGGAAAAAGATGTAGAGAGGTAGAGAAGGAGATAGAGATACTTAGCGATGAGGTAGAGAGGCGGAGGCGGCCGGTTGTGGTAGACTAGTGCCAGAGGAGGAGGATAAGACGGTGCGACGGCGACGACGAAGTAGGTGGAGATACACCCTCCCTTTGATTGGGAACGGTTGCAACGAAGAGAGGAGTCGAGGGAGCCAACCAATTTTGTCATTGGATAGCCAGAGGAGGAGGATCGAAGAGGGTCTCTTGAGCAAGGGTTTCAGTGGCCAGGGAAGGAGAATCTAAGGTGGTTTACTCATCAAAACTTGCTGAGGGAATGTGCAAGGCCATGGAGGTCCTTTTATAGGGCTGTAGATGGAGTCTCAAGCCTAGGAAACAAGCTTAAAAACTCCGAGCACTTCACTGAGGATGGATACCCAATCAATCAAAATGTTTGCATTAGGATTCTAGGGAGATTTAGGATCCCTAGATGGGCTCATTTGAAAGGCAATTACTTGACGAGTTTCCCTTTCAATTTTGAGAGGGATTCGTCAAGAAATCACAAAGATCTTGCCATCTAAAGGTTGTCGGAGTTTGTAGGATTAGGATTTCATGGCAGCATGGACCTTTTTGTGAAGACAAAGATAAAGTTAGGGACTGAAATGTAAAGGATTTGAAAGTTAGGAGCAAATGTGTGAGATAAAAGAATTAGACATGACTAAATTGCAAACTAGGTCAAGAAAGTCTTAGATTGGGCCCAAATTTTGGTAAAAATCAAATCTAGACCTGAAAAATCCAATGGTGAAGTTGGATTTTGGTTTTGACCTAGTTTGATTGGGTAATTTACGTAAAAACCCAAATTAGGGCAAAAGTCTACCTGTGGCTCTATTTTGGGTTGAGACAAGTTCTGAGGGTCAAATCAAGAATACCAAACCGTAGAGAATATTTTTCTATGAATTTTACTGGGTTTAGGGAAATTTTATTCTAACCAAAACCTCAATTAATTAAGTAGGTTTGTTTTTAAGGTTTCAGAAGTCATTTAATTCTTGAAACACACGAAAACCCATTTCTGTCTATTCTAACCCACTTGTTAGACTCTTAAGATGAGTTGACATTCAATTAACCCCTAAGAAAACCCATGGCTATTCTGCATTCAATACATGATGGTAAAATTATAGTTTACTCCTTGGTTTCTTGTATCTCTCTAAAAGGATTTACAATGAATTATGGCATTCTGATGGTTATATAGGAGCACTTAATGACTCAATTAGATTAAACTGGTCTAGTTATGAATCATGATGGTGCTCACATCACCTGGATTTGTCTTTAATTTCAAGATCAACTTCTTGAAGTAAAAGAATCCACTGATGACTTAGCGTTTGGCATCCTTTTTGGCCAAGTGATGTCTCAGGGTCAAGTGCTCAGTATAGATGACGACATGAGATCCTAAGAGATATGCCCTGTGTTTTTCCTATGAAAATACTGCTACTAGCAATTCCTTTTCTATGGTATTGTAGCTCCTCTAGGCCTCATCCAGAAATTTGCTAGCATAGTAAATGACAAAAGACTTTTTGACTATCTTATGACCCAAAATAGCCCTAACTACATAATTAGAAGCATCGGTCATGATCTCAAATGGGGCTACCCAGACCATCGGTTGCAACACTAGAGCACAAGTGACTATCATTTGAAGAAAATCAATTTCCTTGTTGCATGATTCATCAAAATCGAATGGTGTATCTTTGGCCAGAAGGTTACTCAAAGGTCAAGCAACCTTAGA
This sequence comes from Thalassia testudinum, assembly GCA_037157565.1. NCBI lineage: Eukaryota > Viridiplantae > Streptophyta > Magnoliopsida > Alismatales > Hydrocharitaceae > Thalassia > Thalassia testudinum. The sequence continues at coordinate 34,697,332 of JAZHRO010000003.1, forward strand.
AAAGTCCTTAATGAGCCTCTTGTAAAATCCCACATGACTAAGGAATGATCAAATTTGTTTAACAAATGTGGGAGGAGAAAGTTTGGAGATAGCATCCACCTTAGCTGGATCAACTTTAATTCCCCACTCAGAGACTACATGACCCAAGATGATGCCTTTTTTGCATCATGAAGTGACTCTTCCAAGCCAAGGACCAACTGTGTTTTGTTGCATCTCTAAAGGTTCAATTCTAGGTTAACCAAACAAGAATCAAATGAATCTCTAAAAATGGAGAAATCGTCCATCAATACTGATTAAGCGTGTTTTCGCAAGGGAAAAGTTAGGGTTTTGAGAAACCCATTTTCGTAGCCACAAAACTCGCTATTAAACAAAATTTTACCAAAACTCTAAGGGAGTCTCAGGTCGAACATGGGGAGGCGATGCTTGTTTCTTGAAATGTGCATTTCAATTTGTTTCTTTTTGGTGTTTTTAGGTTTTGTTGTTTTTTTGGTATTTTAGGAGAGTGATAAAATCACTTTCAATAAAGAGAGTATAGAGATGAACCACAACTTGATAGCTTGACGTGAAATAATGTTTATGACAATAATAATAAGCTAAACAAACTCTAAGAGACAAGGGTGAGAGAAAATCTCATAAAACAAATGTCTGGTGAGACGATGGCACTTGGCGGCAGCTTGGATGGAGGAGGAGAGATGCTGGACGTCAGGGATGAGGTACAAGATGAATCCGAGTAGAGGAAAGCTTCACCAAGCTAGGAATGGGGATGAGGAGGTGGAGGTGATCGTCTACCTGAATGGAGGTGGGAGGAGAGCTCTAGGCTTTCCTATGAAGGTGGTGAGGCAAAGGATGAGTATTTGGTGGAGCAAGGGATGTTTGCATTAATAGGAGAATCCGTGGAGCTTGGGAGAGCTCTTGGGAGTTGGGAGGGCTCTTTGGAGCTTTGGAGTAGGTAGGAGTAGCATAGGTAGAGATTGGGAAAAATGGGAGATGTAGGGGCCATATAAAGGTGGTGGAGAAGAAGCTTTCCACGCATATACAATCAGTGACATCCGCAACCATTGGTAAAGTTCTGCCTAAGCTGTCGTTGAAGATCTGCACAGCGTTGCTGGCATGCACTACGTGTTGCCTTGAATTGCTTGCAAGCATGGCTATGCATTGCCTTGCTATGCACTGCACAAGTGCGTGCTTCACACACGAGCATCGTGCGAATGCACTGGCTGTGCGTGCATTGCCTCCAATTGAGCGATTTAGGGGGCTTGGCTGGTTTCGAACCCACACCCCTCCTTTCGGAGTTTATGCCACAACCAATGTGCCATGCTATTGGTTGAGTCAAGAAGAGCGATTGCAGGCGCATGGTGGTGGAGGATTCTCAACCGTTGGATTTTCATCCAACGGCTGACATTGCACGTTGGAAGGCCTTTGGAGGGATGTTGGGTGACGTTGGGCACTCTGGATGGTGCCATGTGTCACCATCTAGATCGTCCACCTTTCTTTGCTTATAGAAGATGCTACAGTGCTCGGATTGAGATAATTTTCACGGTACTGGAATGCGATCGTCACTTCAAATTCATCTGTACAGTTGTATTTTGCATTTAAAGCTTCAAAATGTCGCACCCTACCTCCTGGCCGCAATAATGAAGGAATTATTTTACAATATATACACATTACACTAAATGCAGTATGATGAATGTTATGAAATATTTATACTATGGATTGCAATGCTAGGCTTAGGAACTATCATAAGTAAGCATTTAATCATGAATACATGCATCTTCATCATACCCCCATTCTTATCTATTACTAGTCCCTAACAAAATTAACCTAAATGCTTTGCATAAAAATAGAATCAAGATTTGATTACTTAGGCAAGATTCACTGATTACATTAGAAAATTTCACTAAGAACTTAATTATAAAAACTCAACAGTGCCCGGGTGCCTGCCAGAATATAGACTGCCCAAGTCCTCACCTTATTTTTAGAAGGGATGATACATTTTTTTTTCTTTTGTTTTTTAGAGTTGATAGTTTCATGATAACCTTTTATGGCCGCTCGACCTGCCCAAGACTCGAAAAGGACTCTAAGTGCTAAGCATCATGTGAAAGAGTGACAGACTTCAGGTTTCTACAACCCTAGGAGACCTTAAGAGTTTCTATTTAAAGGTTTATCTTTCTGAACAGTATCTTTCTCCCTACTTTTTATTTTTTATGGGGTCAACACATGGGCGAACCTAGTGTATATCTCCCTGATTCATTCGACTTTCCTGCTTCTTCCCAAAATGTTTTGGGAATTATTTATGCATTTTTTTGAACTAGGCCCTGGATAATCGGCTAATGGGTTGCTGCCTACAGCAACTTGCTAGCCATACTTGTGCGATGAAGTGTGGCTTATTTTTCTATTTTTCTATTTTCTTCTATTTTTTCTTTTTATTTTTGAGTATCATCTTTTGCTTTTTATAAGTAGGTGGCTTCTCTGATCTAAGATTTACCTAAAAGTAGTAGAACCGACATGGTCATGTAGCTGGGCTCTGGACAACCAGCCAATCTACTATTACCCATGACAGCTTGCTAGCCATACTACCTTAAGAAGTTCATTAGCTACCTAATTTCAGTAAAAACCCCTGAAAAATGAGTCAATGCAAATAGTGTATAGATGCTTTGACCTAAAGTCCCCTCAAATTAGAGGGCGGGTTGATAAGTCATGTACTATCACCCCAATTTATTGGCTAAATTAGAGTAGAATTACTTGGCGAGGACTCGAGACCAAGTCCACATTTGAGTGGACACCCGGACTGATTAAGCCCATAGACCTAAAGAGTCTAAGTGTTTAGGTCCTAAAGTATATTTTCCTAAGGTTCACAACTCTTAATGCCTAGGTTCTCTTCTTCTAATTCTCATTTTTCTTAAAAAAAATGACAGGAGTTTACTGTTATGGGCTGACAACATGATTAAATCACAAAATATCCACCCCCCATGCCTAGCTAATGCAATGTCCTCATTGTAAAATAAAAGCATACAGGAGAGTAGAAATAGGAAGAATATGACTTGAATTACCTGAGACTCCAGTCAGCTCCAAATAGTCTATACACATGCTGAGTTTAGTGCCTTCAGCTAGGCGAAGTTCGACCAATAGAGATTAGGGCAAGGTGAGAGCAACCTTGTTCGAGAAGGGTTCAGGGAGCACATGGTCAATGTAGGGTTTGAGACATTGCCCTTTGACCATGATGGAATTAACCATCTTTGGGTGAGAAATTTTGATGGCCCCATTAGAAAAAATCCACTCAATAATGAATGGGTTGTTCCACTTAGACCAAAGCTTGTCGGGGAAGAGCTTAAGTCGAGAATCAAAAAGCCAGACCCTCTGATTTGGCTCAAAGCTCTTATGGGAAATCATCTGATCATGAAGAGCTTTGGTCCTTGCCTTATAGATTTTGTCATTCTCGTAGGCATCATTTCTATGCTCCTCCAACTCAGATAGTAGGAGTTTCCTACTCTTCTCGACTAATTATAGGTCACGATTGCATTTCTTGATGGCCCAAAATGCCTGGTGTTCTAATTCTATGGGTAAGTGACATGCCTTACCAAACATTAGAAGGAATGGAGACATACCGATAGGCATTTTGTATGCCGTACGGTAAGCCCAAAGGGCATCATCTAGCTTTTGGGTCCAATCCTTTCTATTGGCCTAACTGTTTTCTGCAAAATGTTCTTGATCTCCCAATTGGAGTCCTCGACCTCTCTATTCGTCTAGGGGTTGTATGCTGTGGAAATCCGATGATTCACCCCGTATTTATCTAGTAAATTATTGCATTAGGCATGAGTGAAATGCATGCCACCATCACTAATAATGCCCTGAGGAATCCCAAACCAACTGAAGATATTTTTCTTCACAAAATTGATGACCACCTTGTGGTCATTGGTCCGAATGGGAATTGTCTCAATCCATTTGGACACGTAATCCAAAGGAACCAGAATATATTAGTGTCCAAATGAAGGAGGAAGCATCCATGAAATCGATGCTCGAAATGTCAAAATTTCAATGGGAAGTATCAGGTTTAGGGGCATAATGTCTATCTTGGCCACATTCCCAAGTGTCTAGCATTGGGCACATGACCTTGAGAATTCCTGAGCATCCTTAAATAATGATGGACAATAAAATTCAGATTGTAAAATTTTTGCCACTGTCTTTTTCCCGAAAAAGTGTCCACCACACGCAAATGCATGGTAGAACTCAAGTATACTGTGGAACACATTTTCCAGGATGCATTGGTGAATAATCTGGTCGACGTCCATGTAGTATAGCTCAGGATTATCCCAAAAATAATATTTGGCCTCAGACATAAGTCTATCCAGCTGTTGCTTCATCCAATCCTATGGGATCTGACCAACGGCCAAATAATTAACGATATTCGCAACCCAGGCGGTTCAGATCCCTGAGACTGCAAGGATAGCCTCTTTTAGAAAAGTGTCAGAAATAGGGATATTCGGATGAGGAGAATCAGTCAAGATTCTTGAAAGTTGATCCGCCACTACGTTTTGTGCCCCAGATTTGTCTTTGATTTCAAGATCAAATTCTTGAAGTAAAAGAATCCAGCGAATAAGTCGAGGCTTGGCATCCTTTTTGGCCAAGAAATGCTTCAAGGTTGAGCGGTTGGTGTAGATGATAACACGAGAACCTAAAAGATAAGCCCTAAATTTTTCCAAAGCAAAAACTATAGCTAGCAACTCTTTTTCAATAATAGTGTAGTTCCTCTAGGCATCGTCCAGAGTTTTGCTAGCGTAGTAGAAAATAGAGGGCTTCTTATCTATTTTCTGACCCAAGATAGCCTTGACCGCATAATCAAATGCGATAGCCATAATCTCAAATGGGGTTGTTCGGACCTGTGGTTGCAACATCGGGGCACAGGTGACTGTCGTTTTCAATAAATCAAATGCATTGAGGCATGATTCCTTAAACTTGAATGGTGTGTCTTTGGCCAGAAGGTTACTCAAGGGTCGAGCAACCTTTGAGAAGTCCTTGATGAATCTTCGATAAAAACCCACATGACCCAGGACTGATAGAATTTGTTTCACAGATGTGGGTAGAGAAAGTTTAGAGATGGCATCCTCCTTAGCCTTATCAACCTGGATTCCTCAATTAGAGACCACATGACCCAAGACAATGAAGTGGCTCTTTTCCTAGCTAAGGACCAGTCCTGTCTTGATGCATCTCTTGAGGATCAATTCCAAGTTAGCTAGGAATGACTCGAAGGAATCTCTAAAAATGAAGAAATCATCTGTGAACACCTCCAGACAATGTTCGAGCATGTTAGAAAAGATGGCTAGCACGCACCTTTGAAAAGTAGCAGTTGCATTGCAAAGCCCAAAAGGCATCCTACCAAATGCGAAGGTTCCGTAGGGACATGTGAAAGTTGTTTTTTCCTGGTGTTCGGGATGGATAGGGACTTGGTTATATCTCGAATAACCATCCAGGAAGCAAAAGTACTTTTGCCTAGCTAACCTTTCTAGGATTTAATCAATGAATGGCAAAAAGAAATGATCCTTTTTGGTGGTTGGGTTCAGCTTCCAATAATTAATACAAACTCTCCAAGCGGAAGCTAAGTGGATGGTGAAATATTCCCCTTTCTCATTAGTCATCACAGTTATCCTCGCCACTTTGGGCACAATCTGAACAGGGCTAACCCATGGGCTATTTGAGATTGGGTAAATATTGCCTGCATCGAGCCACTTGATTATTTCCTTCTTGACCATTTCTTGCATATTAGGTTTTAGTCTCATCTACATTTCACGAGAAAGGTCGGATCCATCTTCCTTGAAAATATGATGAATACAATAAGATGGCTCGATCCTCCTAAGGTCATGTGTGGTCCAAGCAATTGCCTCCTTATTCATCTGAAGGACATTAATCAATCTCAATTCTTGCTCCTTAGTCAAATCAGCACTGATAATCACAAGGAGCATATTCTTAGGTCTTAAGAACTCCTATTTTAAATTCTCAGGCAATGGATTCAATTATAACTGAGGTGGGTTCAGTATAGAGGGTAAGGAGGATGCTGATGAAGATTTATCAGGATGGTCCAGTGGAAGAGGTTGGGAGTGAACAAAAGAAACAATCTCTTCAAGATGTGGTAAGTCTACCATAGAGGGTTGTGGGCTAGGTTTGCTAGTGTTGGTCAAGTCCTCAAGTACATTGATCGACATACACATCTCAACATTGAAATCATGATCCTTGAGCTCCTCAATAAATCCGCAAACCTCAAATCCTTTTATCACCATGAAAATATCAAGTGTTAATTTCCTGTCTCCAAAGGCAATCTCTATACTACTGCTCTCGCAATTTATGTTTGCTTTGGCAACAGCTAGAAATCGGTGCCCCAGAATGATGGGTGTGTTCCTTAAATCTTCAGCTACATCTATGTCAAGGACTAGGAAATCTATGGGAAAATAGAAGTCCTTGTCCATGACAATAACGTCCTCAATAATGCCTTTCGGTGTGGTGACCGAACAGTCTGCTAAATGTAGCATTATTGAGGTTGTCCTGAGTTCACCTAACCCAAACCTTTCATAAAGAGAGGTTGGGATTAGGTTGATGGATGCACCTAGATCCAATAGTGCCATATCAAAAGTGTAGTCCCCAATGACACATGAAATGAAGGGGGCACCTGGATTTCTCTTCTTCTAAGGAAGGTGATGCAGGATAAAAGAACTCTCCTGTAGGGAGAGAATCACCTTCCTTGAGGTGGGTTCTTTTGGCTTACGCTTTTGGGTACATAGATCTTTTAGGTATTTAGAATAAGCCGGAATGTGCTTAATAACATTGAGTGGGATATTGTACTCTATGCTCTTGAATAAATTTAGGAGCTCTTCGTTGCCATCTAGTTTTTTCTTCTTCCTGGTTTTCAATAATGACTCAAGGAACGGGATGTGAGTGGTGTCCTCAATTTTAGGTCCCTGGGCCTTATTTTCTTCTTCAACCTCCTCCTTTTCTCCCTTGGAATCTGAGGGTTTTGGTTGCTAGAAGGTAGATTGGAGTCCTGGGTTTGTTTCCTACTCTTCAAGGTGACAAAATTTGCAGATGCATATGGGTTTGGGTCTTGGGGAGGGTTGGGAAAGATAGGAGGGGATTGATTAACTAGATAACCATTGTTAGAAGAATAAGAAGGACCCTGCTCAACCACCTAAGCATGTGCATGTGGGTCCCTCTGATTCCTGTACCCTTGGTCTCTATTACCCTAATTTTGTACATTGCAAGGGTTGGGTACAGGTTCGGATGGTAGAGATTCGTGTTGTTTTGTGTTGGCAATAGGTCTAGATTGCAAGTTGTCCAGTGATGTCTTCATTTGCTACATAAGATGGAGCATAGATCCTTGCATTTCTACCATCTGCTAGTTTAAATCAGCCTACCCTGTAGGTTGTTGGGCATTCCAAGATGGCTGAGTGATCAGTCTCAGGGGAAACTAGGTGTATACTTTACCCTGACCCATAGGTCTTTGAGGCACATAGTTGTTGGGTCATGTTTTGGTCTGTTGCCCCTGATTTTTCCAGAAGTTAGGGTGTTTCCTCTAACCCGTATTATAAGTGTTGGAATATGAGTTGGACCTAGCATTCTCCTGTATTGCATATACATCCTCATAAGACAAGGATGGAGAGAAGGAAGGATCAGAAAAATTGGGATCAAAGGCCCCAGTTTGGAACCCATAAGGTTATGAGAAATTCTGGCTCATAGGTTGAATCAACTCTAGTTGGTTCAAGAAATCCCACCCTGTGGAAGCTCGTGAGGGATGGAAATCCAAATTCTAGGATTGAGTGGGTGTAGAAGTGTTTCTTGAGTTTCCAGCCATCCACTCTTCCATCCTTTTGGCAACTAGGTCCACCTTATCTAATTTGTTGCAAATCAATTCTATGTCAATTGATTGAGAGTTTTGAATCTCATTAGCATTTGACCTACAATGTTGGGACCAGTAGAAAGTATCCATGGAGGCATGATTAATCGAATTCTCACTCATTTCCTCGAACAGGTCATATGCACTATCTACATCCCTATTGAGGAAATTACCTTCGCAAGAGGCGTCCACATGATTACGGAGTTGTTTGACCAACTCATGATAAAAAATCTACACGAGTTGCCATTTCGGCACCTCGTGGTGTGGACACTTCCTCAAAAGATCTTGGAAGCACTCCCAGGAACCATGAAACGATTCCTTCGACCGTTCGACAAAAGTGGTAATCACCTGTCGTAGAGATTGGTCCATCCAATTGGGAGGAATTTCCTCAGGAAAGTTGACTTAAGAGCAGTCCATGTTTCTATTGGCCTTCCAATGGTCCGGTACCAATGTGCAGCCTTATCCCTGAGAGAATGGGGGAAAAGCCTCATGATCCTTTGCTCTTCATTCACATTCTTGGCTTTGGTGGTTAGAACCAGAGTGGTCGATCCTCCAAGTGCTTGAATGGGTCATCTGAGACAAGCCCATGGAAATGTTTAATCAAATTTAAGACCTGGGGCTTGATTTCTATGTCTCCGACGGGAATCATGATGCTGGGACTTTCCCTGTAACTTGAAGGATCATAAAAATTTTTCAAGGGCCGACCACCTTGATCATTCATTCGTTGGAACCATTACTACATCTACTGCAATTCTTCCAACTACTTCTGAATCAGCTCCTGCTGGATCGAGGGCAGGGGAGGTGGTTGTTGATCAGCCATGGGATATTCTTGGCTTTAACTCAACCTCTACCTTTGTGAATGATCTAAAGGTCCTTCCAAGCGAGGGTTCAATGACCTACTTCCAAGCATGCACTGGAAGGAAGTCAGAAGGATGGGGGAAAAAGATGGAACCCTACAGCAAAAGATGCAAGCCTATCGTTAAATTAGGTAGCTTGAGGACCTATGATTCAGAAATAAACTCTAGCCACACCACGAATTTGGTGTTGTCCATAATCCTAAAGATGGTAAAGTTGGGCTGGCCAGGTAGGGGAGCGCATCTTGAAGGCCACTAATTATGCCAAACCCTTACTTACTTAAGTCATTTGACAATCAGGACCCCCAACTTAGCACCTTTTGAAGTAAGCAGACATCACTAATTCGAAGTGCATTTAAGAGGGTACCCTAAAATGGACTTTGTGAATCCTAGAGCCAATGTCTACTCAATCTTAGTTAGGCTTCGGATAGTAGTGCTTTCGGAATGTGATGAGCCCTATTAATGTGTTGCGCCCTTAATAGTTCATTTGAAAATGTGTGAATGTGCACCACCAAGAGTTTTCAAGCAAGATTATTGCAGATGAAGTGAGTTTTAGGGTTTGAATCTTGCTTAGTAGCATTTAGGATTCGAATATTAGATGTATTCAACCAAGTTTTTGATAGGCAAACCAAATTTGAAAGCACAGGTTCAAGTATTTTCCTTCATGAATCAATAAAATATGGAGTGTCTGGCTTGACCTAACTATTTGAATCCTATGGGGCAGCTATAGGATGAATTAGTTTTAAGTTAAGTGGTGTGGCTTAAATAATTCAACTAATTGGCCCAGATGCGCCACCAATTAAGGGACACAAAAGGTGATTAACATAATTTGATTTCTACTCGTTTATGTAGGTTAATGCATGTACTGGTTGCACAGGTCGGAATCCTGGTTGAGTTGATATAATCAAAAGAGGTTATGTGCCTCAAATGTGGGTGTGTGTAGTGCGTATGTTAATTTTGTCCCATAATCAGAAAGTATATTTCCTTTTGTGTTTTTCTTGTATAGGGTTGAGATGAGTGGAGGTGGCAAACAAGACAAACAATTTCTATCCTAGGGTTAGTGAAAACACCTAAGTAGATTAGGTCATGATTATTAAGGTGGTGAAATGATCTAGTGGGTAGGGAAGTAGGGGAAAACTTACAAATATCTCTACCCGCACTTTACTCCAATCTACTGCCTTCAACTCATCGATTGGGTTCCTGCAAGATAGTGAATCGAAGAAGATAGGTTAGAAATATATGTAAGTATTGTGCAGAAACACATAAAAAAAAGCAAATTCCATTGCCTCCCAGCAATGGCACCAAAATGATTAAGGGAGTTTTCACGAAGGAAAAGTTAGGGTTTTGAGAAAGCCATCGTCGTAGTCGCTATCAAATAAAAATTTACTGAAACTTCAAGAGAGTTCTGGAATGAACATGGGGAGGCGACATTTGTTTATTGAAATCCACATTTCAATTTGCTTCTTTCTGGTGTTTTTAGGTCTTGTTATTTTATTGATATTTTAGGAGAATGATAAAATCACTTTAAATAAAGAGAGTAGAAAGATGAGCCACAACTTGATAGATTGAAGTGAAATAATGTTTATTACTATAATAATAAGCTAAACAAACTCAAAGAGACAAAAGTGAGAGAAAATCTCCGAAAATGGATGTCTAGCGAGACGACGACGCTTGGTGGCAGCTTCGATGGAGGAGAGATGTTGAACATCGAAGATGAGGCGCAAGATGAATCCGGGTAGAGGAAAGCTTCACCAAGCTAGGAATGGGGATGACAAGGTGGTGGTGATCGTCTACATGAATGGAGGTGGGGGGATAGCTATAGGATTTCCTATGAATGTGGTGAGGTAAAGGATGAATATTTGGTGGAACAAGGGATTTTTGCACTAATAGGAGAATCTGTGGAGCCTGGGAGAGCTCTTGGGAGTTTAGAGGGCTCTTTAGATCTTTAGAGTAGGTGGGAATAGCATAGGTAGAGATAGGGAAAAATCGGAGGTGTAGGGGGTTTATATAGGTGCTAGAGAAGAAGCTTTCCGTGCATATACAAGCAGTGACAACCGCAAGCTATCGTTGAAGATCCACATGCGTTGTTGTTGTGTGTTGTTATGCGTTGCCTTGTCTATTTATGCGTTGCCTTGTCTTTCGTGCAACCGTGGTTGTGTGTTGCCTTATTGTGCATTGCACTACGTTCTGTTGGCACGTAGCATGCTTCATGCGAGGACGTCGTACGCATGCTGATTGCACAGTAATCATAGGCCCTAATCAACCTGAATTATTTTGGAACCTAGCTTAACCTATGCATTCTGCATGCATTCACATCGTACTTTGCATCATAGTTGATTTATTAGATTTGTGTATAATATGTCATATTATGCGCTAATTGAGAGGCACTAGTAATCACAGGTAATTCGAGACTACAAATGACTAACCCAACCATATGGATCTGCTCAGAATGATGACATGAGTCGAATGCTTCCAAGATCACATCGATTAGACTCCTGTACCATCCTTTGGAATTTGTAGAGGAGCAAGGGCCAAGAGGCAAATATTAGAAAATCCAAACCTCAAATGATCAATCTAATTGCACGGATGGATTTGGATCAGTGATCGTAGTCCAATGGAACAAGGATCATCTCAATCGGAGGCTTACATCATAATTTACAAAAGAGAGAAGATGGACGGCCACAATGGTGCAATGTGGCACCATCGCAGCTGCCCCCACTCTAGCCCCAACTCCTGAAGGCGTTTCACTGGGCGTCTTGAGCAGTTGGATTGCCATCCAATGGCCATGAAGCGCCCACATCACCGACCTCTTCGCACATCATCAAGGATGATAATGCCTCAGCCGTTGGATCTCCATCCAACGGCTATGGAGAGCTGGATGCAAATAGGAAACCACAACAATCTGGTTGCAAAGCGCATTGGCTCATGAGCTGGCGAGAGAAGTAATGATGCAGGTTCGACTCACAATCCTAACTGATCCAAGGCAGTCACGAGAGTAGAGGAAATCCATCTGTTGGACGGCCATCAGGCAGTGGAGACGCAACCATGTGGCGCACGGAAGGGCTACGAGCGATGACGCACGGGATCATGCACCATCCAATGTGTGAGCGCACACATTTGAATTTCAAGTGGTGGTGCTTGACAAGAGGCGGTTCTCGTGCGTGCTTTGGAAACAAAAATCTCGTCGTAGTATAGTGCGCAAAAATACTCGTCAAAAAATAATTTATAAAATAACGAGACTTGAGTCCTAGTCATTTGTCTCTGGGAGGCATTTTGGAAATGCAAATTAGAAATCTATCTCGCTCACTCTACTTATTCAAAATTGCACGTCGATTTATGCTAAGTTCATATTGATGGATGACATGCTATTGCCAAAATAACAGAAATTGAAAACATGCAACTTTAATCATACTGAAAGATGATAATCAACCACATGGTGATTTTCAACATATATATATGGAAAAAGATTTCTATTTATTCATGATGGTGTTTGCAACATAAAGCTGTTGGAAAGCTTGTAGAGGAATGCTTGAAAACATAAATCTAGCTAGTAGAAAACGATTACATACATGAATCTAAGAGGGTATTATGCATGCATCACAGGAGGAGAATATAGGGCTACACTATTAAGCAGTAAATAAAGCAGTAAACTACGAAGAACTATAATCTAATCTATCAGAACTAAGGGCATTTAGAGGTGGGCTTTGATGGCCTTTGAATAGGAGAGAAGAGAAAGAGGGGCGGCTAATGGTGCTTAGGCCAGCTCTTGGAGAGAGGTTGGAGAAGTTGATACTGGTCCAGGCTTGGAGTGGAGGTGGTGGCATCATGGTGGAGCTCGTGAACATGGAGGTGGAGGTGGCGATGGATTATGGAAGGTGGAGCTATGCTAAAAGACCAAGATGGACCAAATGGCCAACCCTTAGGTCTTTTTATAGACCTAAGTGAAGCTCTCAAGAGAATTATGGAATTCTCTAGAGAGGCCTCTGGTGGAAGCTCGTGGGAGACTGAGAGAGAAAACGGATGGTGGTTTCTATATCCACCAAATGTGGATCTAAAAATTGAATGGCTCTTGGTTGCTAATTTTAGCAACTAAGGAAACAACACATGGTAGAGAGTTCTAGAGAACTCTAGGCTAGGTATTTTCGTGTGGATGGTGTGTGAGGGTGTGTGTGGGTCAAAACCTTGGTGGCTAGGTTGATTAGGTTAGGTTCTAGTGGGTTTCGGTCAAGGTAGGTCTCAAATTAGGGTTGTAAACCCTAATTCACTAAGGTAAAGTGCAATTAAGCTTAAGAAAAGTTTAATTGGGTGTGTGAAAACCTAATTGAGAGCAAAATAACTCAATTAAGTCAGGTATAGGTCAATTGGAATTGTACTGAGTCCAATTGAATACTGTGTGCTGAGATCAGGGCTCAATTGGACTCAATGAGTCCAATTGAATAGACTGAAGAGATTGACCATGATCCAAGTAAATTAGGTTTAGTGTGGACCTAATTAGGTCCTTAAAGAGGTCTAGAGGTGATGTACTAGGGTTTGGGCACCTTAATTTAGGTTCCTAATGTGTTAGAATTGGGTTTAGGGAGCTGGAGATCCAAGATCAAGGCTTGAATCTCAGAACAGAGTCTGGAAGGTAGTTTCAGACATCTAATAAAGTTATCAAATGTCTTATAATGAAAAATCAGAAATCCAGACTTATTGCCTGGAAGTCCAATCAGAGTCAGGAGGGATTCTATGTTCTATCTTGGGTATTTTGTAGAAATTGGACGTCTGACCAAGTATCTGGACGTCCAATAACACTGCAGAAGTGGGTTTAAGGTGTGCGGGAGTTGGCTAAGGGTTCTGGATGTCCTACAACTCATCTGGACGTCCAGATAGAGGTTGGAATTAGGGTTTTAAGGTTTCCTAGGGTGCAATGACCTAATCTAAGGGTGGCTAAGGCTTGGGGAAGCCCCTAGGCTGTCCTAGGGCTAGGATGGACCTAAGTTCTTCACAATTTATTACTTTATTCCTACTTAGTAGAATAGCTTACCTTAACTCCCCAACATTATTAACTACTATATATAATCTAGGCCTTCCACTCCAGCTCTGCTGCAACACCAGTTACCCTTTATTCTTCAGATCCAGCTTTAGATCTAGCTTCAGATCATGCTTCTGATCTTATTACCTGCAATTGACATAATGCACCTAATCAGTACATTATAGCATTATTTTATGCATAGCTAAAAGAAAGCAATAAAGGTACTAGTAATGCTTATGCATGCATGAATTACCCTAACTTATGCTACGTCCTAGCCTAATTTAGGCCAATTCAGACCAATGATTGCTGCGCAATTATACCCCATGCCTAAATCTTGCTAGTCCCTAGCAAATGCGAGCCTAAATTATTCATAGAAAGGTCCCTAAGGGATTAATTATTTTATCAAGTGTATGCCTAGAGATTTTTCTCCTTTTTGTTTTCATCCTATGCGCTACAAATCCAGACAATCGAGAAAGTGTAGCTTTGTAGCTTTTTCAATAGATTCGAGTGAAAGACCTAATTCACCTCTAAATCCAATGCTTCACCCCAAGTAAAATTCTAATGGGATAGGCAGACTTCTTCCCTTAGGGTATTCAAGATATTCTATGAATTCCACCCGACTTTAAGCTTAGGTAGGGAATCTTAGAGGGAAAAGATTATATATTTGGTGGCTCACTATCACTTGGTGCTACATAGAAATTAGTACTTCAGAATCTAGATTCCCAAATTACTAAGTAACTTAACTCAGAGAAAGACGAGAAAAACTATGCGCTCTTTTGGTTCCTTTGTACTCATTCTCTCTTTTTTTTCTTTTTTTTCTTTTTCTTCTTTTTTTCTTTTAGAGCTCACAATCTCACCATATTCTCACATATGACCTGTATTTGGTGGTCTTACTTGGCATTAACACTTTAATTGAGTTCCCATAACTCTAACACTAGGTTAGAATTCCTCAGCTAGTATTCGGGCAGTCAGAAACACAAGAAAGATTGGTTAAGGCCATATTTGGTTGATCTCAAATTTATTTGGTGCTATTGCCTCGATGTAACTGAAATAAACACTAAATATTCATGCACTCATTTTTCTTGGTTTTTCTTCTTTTTCTAATTTTTCTTTCTTTTTTTCGATTTCTTCTTTTTTTCTTCTATATATAACTTTTTTTTTAAAAAAACAATGCAAGCTAGCAGACAATCGTGAACTTTGTGGAGGCATTATTAGGGATTGGTGGTACTCAAGAGGCATTGGGTGGTTTATTTGGTGGAAGTGCCTACTCACGGCATCGGGAGAGATGGATAGGATGGTGTATTTCTGACCTTGACATCAATACCGTCCTTTAGCCGAGGATTCCATAAAGAATGGTCGTAACCATCCACCTTAGCCCTAGTTTTATGAAAACTCACTCTCCGTACATTTACCTTATTTGGTGGCTCTCAATATTTCACACAAAAATGTATACGTAGGAACTAAGAGCGAAAACTATACCTAATCTCTAGGTATCATCACTTAATTATCTAGGATTCCAGATTCCTTGCACTAATCTTAGAGCATCAGCACACTCTACCCTCATCTCGCACTACTTGGTGGATTTTTGTAGGAAAATCTGCCTAACTCCCAAAACACTATCCAAGGGTTCAGGAAGCACTGCTTCTTCTCGACAGACTAATGATGTTTATCAGCCTTCACCGTGAATCCATTGCAAATTCTTCATGTCTGTGAATGTTGTACTAGATTCCAAATTGCAAGAATTAACTAGAGGATAAAATCCCTAATGCATTCTCTTAATAAGATAATCTTATTCATGGATGTACTATGTATATGCTATAAACAAGTAACCTCTTATATTCATACTTTATGAAATTTTCCTTTCGGGTTACATTCAGCTTGACCCTAAATTTAGAACAAGAGGTGAGCGGGTGAGTCAGAAGTGGCTGTTGCAAACGATTTTTAGCTCCAATGCGAGCATTGGAGGTGGAGTCGGTTGTTCATTTATTTAGGGTCCTAAAGTACATTTGACATGCAGCTCCGAGGTTTTCCTAAAGGTTGGCATAAATAATTTTAGATTTCTCATATCTACCCCCCCATGCTTAAGTTCTTGCATGTCCTCATGCATGAATACAAAGGCAAATAAGTATAGCAGGGAGTAAATGGGTAGAAATCACCTAGAATTGCTCCTGAAATTTTAACGTTCAGCATCGGCCAACCTAACAGTATGCAATATGCGAAAAGGAAATATGCCAAAAGAAAAAAATGCTATGTATAAAAATGGTATGTGTAGATAATGGTAGAATGTGTGATATGCTATCTATACGTGCTGAGTTTAATGCCTCCAGCTGGGTGAAAGCTTACTCAGATATCCGCGATAAGATGAATGAGTTCATCAGCTGGGGGAGGTTCCTGGACCATGAATGGCTTGACGCACTGGCCATTTACCATAGATACATGCCCAAATTTTGGGTTCCTAATTTGGACCGCCTCATTAAGATATGGGTGAATCACAACATATGGGCTAGTCCACTTGGACTTGAGCTTCCCAAAAAAAAGTTTTAGTTGCGAATCAAACAACCAGACTTGCTGGTTGGACGTGAATGCTTTCCTCTGGATGTGGTAGTCATGAAAGGCCTTGGTCTTGTCCTTGTATATCAATGCGTTCTCATAAGCCTCCCACCAGATCTCTTATAATTCGCTAAGCTGGAGTTTTCGTTCTTGACCTCTTGCATCGCGGTCAAGGTTACATTTTCACAACGCCCAAAAGGTGCGGTGTTCTAGCTCTACACAAAGTTGACAAGCCTTGCCATATACCATACGATATGGTGACATTTCAAGTGGGGCCTTGTACGCGGTCCGATATGCCCAGAGTGCATCAACTAATTTATCAGACCAGTATTTCCTATCTGGTCTAACCATTTTCTAGAGAATCAGCTTGATCTAACTGTTAGACACTTCAGCCTACGCATTGGTTTGCCGGTGGTACGGGGTGGCTATACGGTGATGTACCCCGTATTCCTTTAAAAATGACTTGAAGTGGGTGTGGATGAAGTGGCTTCCCCCGTCGCTAATCAGAGCATGAGGTATTCTGAATCTCGTGAAGATGTTTCCTCGTATTAAAGAAATGACGATCTTATGATCAACCCGTCTCACTGGGATGGCCTCGACCCACTTCGAGACATAGTCAACAGCTAGTAATACATACTCGAAGCCATGCGAGTTCGGAAAAGGGCCCATAAAATCGATGCCCAAGATGTCAAACACTTCTACAACCATGATGGGCTGGAGTGGCATCATGTCTCTCTTGGTCATAGAACCGACCAACTGGCATCATTTACATTGCTGGACATATTCGTGTGTATCTATGAAAATAGTTAGCCAGAAAAATCCCAACTGCAAAATTGTTGTAGTAGTTTTCCATTCCGAGAAATGACTACCACAGGTATCGTTGTGGCAAAAAGATAACACACTGGGGATCTTAGAATTTGGGACGCATCTTTAAATAATTTGATCAGCTCCAATGCGGAAGAGTAGTGGGTCATCCCAGAGGTGGAATTTGGCCTCTGTAGTATATTTGAGTTTCTGGTCCTTGCATAGGTTCATGGGAATCTTGCCTGTAGTAAGATAGTTTGCAATATCCGCTTACTAGGGGAACTCAATAGAGTGAACTGCCAAAAGGGATTCATCCAGAAATTGGTCGTGGATAGGCAGAGAATAGGGAATGTGGGCTGGGTCCAGTCTGGATAGGTGATCCACCACAACATTCTACTTTCCAGCTTTGTCGCGGATTTAAATATCAAATTCTTGCAATAGAAGGATCCATCTGATGAGTCAGGGTTTGGCATCCTTCTTTGCCAACAATTGTCGGAAGGTAGAGTGGTCAGTGAAGATAACTTTGGACCCTAATAGATAAGATCTGAATTTCTCCAACCTGAATACTACTGCTAGCAGTTCTTTTTCGGTGACAGTATAATTGCACTGATCCTCATTCAGCATCTTGCTAGGATAGTATATGACGAAAGGTTGTTTCTCCCAATGTTGGCCTAAAATAGCATTGACGGCGAAATCAGAAGCGTTGCACATCATCTCGAAATCAAGCGACCAGTTGGGTTGTTGGAGAATCAGGGAATCACAGATAGCACTTCGTAAATTCTCGAAGGCGCTGAGACACATGGTGTCGAATTCGAATGGGGCATCAACAACAAGGAGGTTCATCAAAGGTCGTGCAATTTTCGAGAAATCACGTACAAATCTCTGATAGAAGCCGATGTGACCCAAGAATGATTTGATCTACTTGACTGAGCTAGGTAGCGATAAGTGGGAAATAATCTCAGATTTAGCTTGATCGACCTTGAGTCCATTTTTAGAGATCCTGTGCCCTAGTACTATGCCATTCCTCACGATGAAATGGCTTTTCTCCCAGGATAGTACTTGGTTTACCTCAATACAAAGTTTTACGATTTTGGTGAGGTTATCAAGACAAGATGCGAAATCATCTCTGAAAATGGAGAACTCATCCATGAACACCTTCACATAGTCCCCGATCATGTCAGAGAAGATGGCCATCATACAACGGTGAAATGTTGTTGGTGCATTGCAGAGGCCAAAGGGCATCCGTTTGAAAGCGAATGTTACAAAGGGGCATGTTAATGTGGTCTTGTCTTGATCTTTTGGGATAATCGCTACTTGATTATACCCAGAGTATCCATCCAGAAAGCAAAAGAAACTACATCTGGATAACCATTCCAAGATTTGATCAACGAAAGGCAAAGGAAAGTGATCTTTCTGGGTAGCCATGTTCAGTTTCCTATAGTCGATGCAGACCCGCCATGATGTCACACTGCGGGTTGGGATGGATTCACCTTGATCATTTTTCACTACGGTGGGTCCTGCTTTCTTGTGCACTATCTAGATCGGACTCACCCATTGGCTATCAGAGATTGGGTATACAATACCTGCTTCCAGCCATTTGATGATCTCCTTCTTAACAACCTCTAACATATTCGGATTTAGCCATCTTTGAGGTTGTCTCGAAGGTTTCACCCCCTCATCTGTGTAAATGTGATCGATGCAATATGAGGGACAAATACCACGAAGATCAGCAATGCTCCACCCTATAGCAGCCCTATGGTCTTGTAAAATCAAAATCAGTTGATGCTCCTATTCTTGGGTTAGGTGAGCACTAATAATGACCAGGTATGTCTCACATTCACCCAAGAACACATACTTAAGTGAGTTAGGTAAGGGCTTCAATTCAATCACATGTGGATCAGAGTAAAAAATGGGAATAGGAGGAGCAGACTTGAAGGTGGGAATCTGATGATTCGGATGCATGTGAATTCATGTTGACTCACTACCTGTGAGATAGTCAGTTGTGACCGCATTAACGAGAATCCAGTTAGCTGTGGTCACGTCTTCTTGTAACAATAGGGGTGATCCAGTAGTGTACGGATCAGGATAGCTAGATTTAAAGGTGCTGTGGTTAGAAACACACCCTAAGTAATCGGATCCTCAAGGAGATATGTGTAGTATAGTGGTCTCAATCCCATGTGGATCGGGGTCCAAGAACCCTGATAGTGTAGACATATGAGACATTGAGTCGTCATAAAGGAGTCCAATGTTACCACAGTATGCTGAGTCTTCATCTTCACCATCCTCCTCTAAGCAATCATAGTCAAAATTCCTGGATGCCCTGAATATGTGAAGTCGAAGTCACTCATTTCCTATGGCTATCTCCATACACTCGGATGCACAATCAATACTTGCTTGGGCTATCGCTAGAAATGGGCGACCCAAAATGACTGCTGCATCTCGGAGATTAGGAGGAACTTCCATATCGAGAATGAGAAAGTCTATGGGAAAGTAGAATCCACGGACTTTTACAATCACGTTCTTAACCATCCCCTTGGTGTTTCTACTGATTTATCAGCCAGCTGAATCATGACTGAGGTTGGCTTTAACTCCCCAAATAGAAATCGATCAAATAAGGTAGTGGGAGTCAGGTTGATGGACGAACCTAGTTCTAGAAGGGCCCGATCAAATGGAGAATCCTGCAAGAAGAAGGATAGGAGTGGGGTACCAGGGTCATTCCTTTTCAGCAGTAAGTCAACTAGAATCATGGTGCTAGCCTCTTTCGACAGTATCGCCAATTGTCCAATTCTAGGTTGTCGCTTCAGGGTACAATAGTCCTTGAAGAACCTAGCGATAGCGGGGATTGATCAATTGCCTTGAGGAGAGGGACTTGAATATGTACTTTCTTGAACATTGACTTCAGGTCCTCAAAATTCCACGTGTCCTTCTTCCATACTACATTTCGAGTCAGAGCCTTGGGAAAAGGGACGGGAATCTCAGGGTCAAGTGGCCTCTTACCCTTATCTACCATAAGTGGCCTTGAGATGAAGAAGGATTCGAACTCGCCTGAAGCGATGGGTGAGAAAAATCAGGATCCGCCTGCCTATGTGGTGGGTCGAATGTCTTCCTTCCACTCCTCATTGAGATAGGACTTGCATCGACCTGTTGTCCATGAGATGGAGGGGGAGCAGAAGGGGTAGAGTATGCAGGGTTTTGCATCAAAGGCGGCTAGCCTTGAGCGTAACTAGGTGGTGTAGGAGGCACCGTAATATGGTGTGTGCCTATTCCTGTGGTGCCTGAAACCTAGGTGGGGTGCCATGGTTCTGCACATACCGAGGGTTCAAGACAGGTTGGGAGGGCAAGGCTCCCTGAGTCCTATGCTCCTACAATAGCTGGTTTGCATGTTCTGTATAGTCTGTATCTGGTCAGCCATTGCCTTCATTATCTGCAAGCTCTCCTACGTAGACCTCCACATTGATTCCTGCAACTCCTCTTTCAGTGCCTCCAGAGGGTCAGTCCGCTTTGGAGGGTGACAGGCAGCTTGGTGCAACGGCTGGTATATAGAATGGGGTTACTGCTGCTGAGACAGGAATGGCTGCTACCTAGGGTATGTGTTTTGCGCATTCTTGTATTGCTTGCTGTGGTAGTGTGGATCTTGATGTGGTCTTTGTGAGTTACCTGATTAGGAGAAGTTTAGATGGTGGCTCCAACCAAGGTTATACATCTCTGAATGTAGGTTATTATGCCCGTATCCTTGAATAGTACTAACATCCTTGTAGGTAATGGTGGCTGGTGGTTGAATGGTTGTTGTAAATGCTTGTTGGTAATAATTGTTGATTATGTCGTTGTAGTATAGGGTGTATAATATAACATTAAGGATGTCGTATAGTGGTGAGTATGGGTGAGTTCCAGTCATTACAACCATTATTATCATTTGCTTATTTATCTAATTTTTACTGGTTTTGTTCCAGGTCATTCACTGGGAGGCAATTTATTGAATTTAATTCGGTCACTCTTTGATTATCTCAAAATTGTCTTCTTATTCAAAAAAAGAAACTTTACATTTTATTAAAGAATGAATGAATGTGTGTTTTATTTACCTAATTACTAAGAAATGCTTGCAAAAATACTAACTATGAACAAGCATCAAACAATCTATTATTATACTCTAAACTATGTATTTACAAGTTATCCTATTAGTACTATCATAATAGTATATAATACATTAGAATGCAATGGTGTAGAAATTTAACTTATTAGTCTGTTATGTATAGTAACATATACAGCAGTTTCAGTGACAGATATAAGCGTCGCTAAATCTCAGAAAACACTATATACAACCTAAAGAGGCAAAACTGAGATCTTTAGCGACGTTTATAGTGTCACTTTATTCTGTTAGTAATTATATAGATTTACTTATACGTATGTATACTACTTATTCTTTTTCTTTGTTTCTCTTTCATTCTTCATTAAGTCTCTGTTCTTTGTATTCTTAACTCCTGTTCTTCTTGTGTTCATATCTCTGTTTTCTTCTAAGTATTCATCTTCTTCTTTTTCTTTTTATTACTCGTTCTTTTCTCTGTTGTTCTTCTCTTTGTTAACTCTTCTGTCTTAGCATATTTCAGAGGCTGCGGTGGGGAGGGGATTAGGCTAATATCATTAGTTTAAAACGTGTTTAGTTTGCGGGCACGCTTTTCGAGGGATACACAGCACCCTAAGGGTGGGACCAGACCTCTACTAAGCGCGCCCTAATCTCAGATTAGGTGGCTTAATTATGTCTTTAATCTCAGCGCCAGGCCTAAGCCCAACGCCATATGCTCGCACACGCTCGGGCCCCCGGCCACACACACACGTCACATATTTATCGCAAATCAGACAGAGCACTCAGACCAGAGCTCAATGGGTAATCGGGTCAGATATTCAAAGGCAGTGTTTCGGGCGCCCGGCGCCCGTGACGACTGGCCTATAAGAAACACAAATTACATTTATGTGGCTGCGCTTGACTTGCAGCACACGATGTGGTGCTATTCCAGCGCCACATCGTGCGCTGGAAATCAGGCGCAGCTGCGTCTGTTCGGGCTTTTGGCCCTTGATTTGGGGGCCATAAATTATTAAATAAAATAAAATAAAATATGGTTAATAAAGTATTTACATAATACTACATAATTGATTAATTAATTTTGAATTTTAAATATGTTTACTATACAAATAAATTCGCTAAACTAGGCTGATTGTACAGGTTGATTTAGGTGATTAAATAGTTAATTACTTATAAAATAGTTAGTAAATGGTCTAATTGACCTTATACAGATTCAATTTACATACTTAAGTATTTTATACATATTTTTATTGTATATTTACGAATTTATTTCTATTTTATTTAAGTTAAACTAGCTGTTCTGGGTGTTTTAACAGTGTCAGTGGCTTAAGCCACTGTCAAATGGGCTAACTGCTGCTGCAGTTAGTCCATTTGAAGAGGGGGAAAGTATTCACAGATGAGAGGGGAATTTAGAGAAGAGGGGAATGTAGCTGCAGTTTGCAGCATTTTACTGTATAACTGGGAATAAGAGAAAATTCAGAACAAACTAAAAATTAAAGAGTTGAAATCCAAATCTGATAAGGGTATAAATCTCACGAAAATCACATAAGAATTCAGTTCAAATACCCACAAGGAAAGGCCCTTATCAAAAGCATCATTTCAGATCAAAACACAAATGGCATTGAGTTAGTCTTCCTAATGCCATAGACAGCATGAAGGAAGACTTAACTCAATCAATTAAAACCAAAAACATACAATCCCAGTTTCTTGCAACCTTAAGGAGTATGGAAAACTCCTTAGGTTAGAGAATCACCATACAAAAATAATTATCAAACAGGTGGTGTATGGCAGTTCTGAAATGACAAATCAGAAAAAAAATGCATTAAAGGAATTTATAAAAACTAGCGAATGCATTCAGATCAAGGCAGAAGCAAATTCATGAAAGGCTCTTCTGATTTGTTCTCTTTCACCAGAGAACTTCTCAGAATCCTTGCCCTCAAGGAAAACCAAAATCCCTTCAATTTGTCAGATCTGTCAAGACATTTCAGAAAGCAAAATCTCTTCAAAACCCATGTTAAAGTGAATCTGACAAACTGAGGCAATCAATCTAAAATAAAAGGGGCTTTTGTGAACACAAATGGGGTGAGTGAGAAGCCCCAAATGGTGCTTGTGACGCCAATTTCAGATCTGAGGCAGTACACCATCAGATCTGGAATTGGGTCCGGATGTGTGGGTGACAGATGAAAGATTCGTCGTTAAAAGGAACATAAATCAGAATTGGATGGTGGAAAAACAAAACATGAAGAGGGAGATAAATTGATTAATGAGCAGATGATTCTTCCCCTCTGATCTGGACTGATCAGAGGAGGTGAGGGAGGGGATCTAATACTAATTCTACTCCTAAGACTAATCTAACTACAGCTAACATTAAACACTAACAATTAAAACTAAATCTATTCTAAACTACTGTAAACTAAATCTAACACTACTTGTGCAGAATTAAAAACTAAACTAAAAGGAAGAATGGGACCTATGGGTCCTTAGCCGGCGGCTAAGGAGGAAGAAAGGAGGAGGGTGACTCCAGCGGAGGGAAGAGTCTGCTAGTGAGACTCCAGGGTCGTCCTCAGGTGCTACGAGGTCCTTAGCGACGAGGAGGGTCGAGAGCAGGCGATGATTCCACAGCCGGTGGCTGTGAAATCAGGGTCTAGATGAGGAGGAGAGACTGGAGTGGAAGAATTGATCGCTAAGAGATGTAGGAGGGAGCGATCCTCTACGCGCGACACCACTGAGGTGCTTAAATAGCAGCTCAGCGACTGAGATCACCGCAAGGGTGAGGTTAATCAGAATCAGGCCGGCGGTGAGGATGAGATGGGTAGAGCGCGCGGCGAGTCAAGAGAGAAATCTGACCGTCAGATGAGATCTGGGAAGAGAGGTGAACGCACGCACCGAATCGCGCGAAGGTTCCATTTGAATCCAGCCGCAGATCGAGATCAAAAGTGCGATGGACGGTCGAGAATGGCTGTGTTCTTCGCGCGCTACAGTGCGCGTGAAGAACACAGGCTTCTCTCTGAAATGAGGGAAAATTTGCAGACGGACCCTTAGAAGAAGGGGTAGAACATTTGCATGCAGGCCCATAAGCGAGAAGAATAGCAGCTGGAAGGGCCCTGCAGTCTTACAAAAGGGTCCCTGCGGCTTGCAAATAGGTCCAAAAAGGAGTTTTGAAGGGTAGAAATGTAATGCATGAAGGACCTAATTGTAATCTATTTATTTCTAAGCCTAAATGATGTCCAATTGCTTTCAAATTTTTACATGTGCTTAATTGAACATTTACGACATTGATTTTACTTCTGATTTGGCTTTTCAAACTTGTTTATGTGTTCAATTGATGCATGGATCATCATTTGTTCTTTAGTTTTCAGAATATCCCATTTTTGTGACCTAATTAGGAGATTTTAACACACATTAAAAGTTTTAGGTCTTTTCTTTAATTCCCACACTTAACCCTTTTTATGTGTTAATTTGATATTGTTTTGCTTAGTGTCTAGCTTAATTTCAGCCTTTTAGCCATGATGAGTAGCCACTCATCATACCCCCATGCTTACGTTTTGCTAGTCCCTTAGCAAACAATCTATTGAAGTGTAAGGAAATTTAAGTATCAACAAGGTAAGTGTGTAGCGATATCTTTTTCTTCTTTCAAAAAATTTTTAAGTGTTTATGATGATGATCTTTTAAGCTGAAACGTTTTCCAATACCAACTGTGTTTTTGGACATTGTGAGAACCTGGTTACTGAGGATAACCTACCAGAACTCGAGGCTTAAATGACATAGACCATCTCTCAACCAACAAGGACTCTTGATATTTAAACCTTAAGTCGAATTCCAGGACTCAGGAGGTTTTACAGAGACTCAGAATACTACGAAGTTATGGCTGTGCTTTGTGATAAGTCAGGACTAACCAGGCGAATTCTAAAGCTCAGTCCCGGGGTTTCACTTCTTTTTAAGTCCAGGTTGGTCCTAACTTCAGCTCATGTTTTCGGATGACTCTCAAAAATTGATGGTATTCAAACCCAACCCTTATTGTATTTGTGGCTCAGAGAAGATTTTTTTTTGGTGGAAAAATAGGGTATTTATTTTGAACCCTGAAAACATTTTTGGTGGAAGAGTTGTTTTTCAGACTTTTTGGAGAACATACTTGACTTTTTTTTTTTTTTTTTTTTTTTTTTTTTGAACAGTATGTCTCCAAAACTTATTTGGTAGAGCGCACTGTATTTGGTGGGTGAATTTTTTGTGGAAAGAGCTTTTCCTAGACACAAAACTAAAGATTAGGACAAAGAGTCTACCTGCACGCATAGGTAAGGACTCCACCTTCCCTAATGAACACAAGGGTTGAGGTTTAGGTTCAAGTGGTCTTTCCTGACATTGTAGTGTAAGCCAAGGTTACTTAGACTCCTAAGTCAAAGCAAACCAACGAATCCTGTACTGGTGACTCAGGTACAAGAATTGTCCTAAAGTTAGGAGAGACTGTGGTCTATCTTGTCAAGGCTCGAAGTGTATTAAGCCTAAGCTTGTATCAAGCTCCTATGGCCTGGCAGGTCAAACCAGTAACGGTTGAATGTCCATAGACACTTATTCTATTTTTTTGTTTTCAGCTATAAGATCACTTATCTTTTCTTTTTTTCTTTTTCTCCCTCCTCTCTTGAAATGAATATCCTCCTTTGATGATGAAGTACATGTCCCTTGTTGTATTTTTGGAATTTTTCTTGATTTGTTATTTTTTTGTATTTTTAGCTTTAAAAATTTTTCAATTTTTTTGAAGTATATAATTTTTTGATAATACTATATGTACTATAGTTGTGTCTACAATTGCATTTTGGTTTAAATGGTTTACCATTTACACCCCCCCATGCTTAAATGTTTCAATGTCCTCATTGAATGAAAGGGTGGATGCAAATGCATGCTCTGCTTTTCACTATCCTAGGCTGGGTGATGGAAGGAAGTCGGAATGAGGAGATAAAATCTCTGTGCGGACGATTTTAAGTCTGATCTAGAATCAGAGTGAACAGTCGGGCTAGGAAGTGAAATGCATGACATGTGTGCAATGAATGTATGCTCAGAATGCAAGGGTAGACACTATATGCAAATAAAGGCAAGAGTAAGAAAGGTGTAAAACAGCTATATACAAGGGTAGGTGTTTGCTAAGTTTAACGCCTTCAGCTAGGCGAAAACTTAGTTGGTAGTTCAAAATGTAGGAGCGAAATGGTGGAATTGACAAGTCTGAGATCATGCGGCTCAATGAAAGGTTTCAGTCTTTGTCCATTAACAATAAAGGGTTCAGATTTGTCAAGTTCAGTGATCTCAACGGCTCCATTATCAAATAATCTCAAGATCATGTTGATTCAGTGTTATGCACTGGTTGTGAAATGTCATGTGTTTGGTCTTGCAGTGCTGGTCTAGGTTGGACATACCTTTGAGCAGGTATGTTCCTAGGGTTGGGTTGTGCTTGGGATGGGAGTGAATGTGGTTGACGGGACTCCGTCAAGTGTGATAGCTGGGCTCTCATCTCAGCTAAGGCCGCGTCCTGTCTCTGCTGCATAGCAATATTCTGTTGTTGCATATCAGCAAGAGCTTTCATGATAGACCCCAACTGGTCATCTCGTGTAGGCCCAGATTGAGAGTATTGGGTGGGCCTGGGTTGGGGTTGCTGGTAGGTACGCGGTGGATATCCGTGTGATTGTGGAGGTGGTGCTCGGATCGGGTTGTGTAATGGTGGTGCAGACGGTTGTTGAAAAGGTCTTTGTGAATTTCCCGACCACGAGAAATTTGGATGATTACGCCATCCAGGGTTATAGGTTTGTGTGAAAGGATCATTGTGAATGGCATGAAGCTCCTCCGAAGCTCCAGAAGGTGCAGGGAAGTCAGTGAAGGGAGGAACAAAGGTTCCTCCAACCGGTGAAGGATATGGAAATGGAAAATCCGATAATGCAGTTTGTGTCACAGAAAGGTTATTCACAGTTTCCCTCCCTGTGGGAAACTGAGAAGAAGTGTTTTGTGCTGGTGACTGAGAAGAAGAAGATGGGTGTTTTGAGAGAAATTTCCATACTTCATCTACTTTCTTCTCGATTAAGCCCACTTTATCCAGTTGACTAGCCACTATCTCTAAGTCTTTGCTACTGGATTGGGCTTCATGTACCCCCGTGTGTGAGTGGGAATGTGAGGACTTTCTATTAAACACGCTCATTGAAGCATTGTTAATAGAGTTTTCGGCCATGCCTTCAAAGAGCTCAAAGGCTGAGTCCTCATCCCGACACAGGAAATTGCCTCCACAAGCGGCATCTACAAAATTCCGTGTGTCATCATGGAGCCCATGATAGAAGATCTGGACCTGTTGCCAGCGTGGGACACCATGGTGGGGACATTTTCTCAAAAGCTCATGGAATCTCTCCCAAGCCTCGTGCATAGGTTCTCCTAAATTCTGGGTGAAGGTGGTGATGGCACGCCTTAAGGCATTAGTGCGGCCTACAGGAAAGTACTTCTTTAAGAACTCGTGTTCTAAAGAAGCCCAGGAATCTATAGGTGTAGTCCGTGCAAGTGTTCTAAACCAAAAGGCTGCCTTATCTTTTAATGAAAAGGAGAACATTTTCATCAAAAGCGTGTGCTGATCATGTCCTTGCGGACCCAAAGTTTGGGCAAGATTCTTCAGCTCCTCTAAATGCTGAAAAGGGTCCTCAGAAGCAAGTCCATGGAAGTGAGGAATGAGTGCTATAATGTTCGGCTTCAGTTCAGCAGCACGACCCCCATTGGGATAACGTACCACAGGCATTGGTTGGGCAACTGCGGGATTATAATAATCTCGTAGTTGAGGTCTACGGGGTTGGGGTGGTGCCTGAGGATTTCTAGGTTGAAGTGGTTGTGGTTGGGGGTTAGCTAATAGATTTACAGCTTGAGCAAGCTGTTGCACCTGTTGGGTTAAGGTATTCATTTGTAGTTGTGTATCGAAAAGGTGCTGAAGATGAGGCATAGGTCCTCTCTCCGGGGGTGGATTAGGATGATTAGGATAAGGTGGAGGTTGGAACCTAGGGATAGGTTGTTGCTGTGGTAGAGGATGTGCAACTAAGTCTGGAGGAAGTTCTTCAAAATCCTCAAAGTGTGAAGAATCAAGATCATCCTCTTGGCGAGGGGGATTGTGGAAAGTATTTTGAGACTCAGGAGGTAAGGGATTAGAAGTGGAAGGCAAAGAAGATGATGCAGTAGCTTGGGTAGCAGTACCCAAGGGGAGTACAAGTTCTGGGTTTTGGGATCTCCTACCTTCCATTGAGTTGATTTTTTGAAATCCCGTTTACTCTAATTCGATCCAACTCAATGGGAAAAAATTTTTAACGTTCACAATAAAACAGAAGAATCCCAATAAAATCTCAATTCAAGAAGACCAATCAATCGAAATGAATCGGAGAAAATTTTTCCTAGAGGCTGCTACGCAAAGTATGTTATACGCAAACAATTGTTTCAAGCAGTTGTACGTATCCTAAGATAAACCTAGCGAAGTGCAGACCTCTAAAATCCACTGGGAATCTGGATAAGACTGAGCGTGCGAATCCAGATCCTGTGGTTGCAGAAAGATGAGGTAGAAACCCGTGTATTGTGGCCTTAAGTGATCGTGCTGTGTGCACGATAACATTCAACACAAGGCGATTAAAATCTCAAACATGGTTTCACCCAATTTTGCTATCTCCTTTTTGATTTAATTAAAGTGATTAAAATATGTTTTCTATGCTGCTCATTTCACTTTTTACTAAATTCAGAACAAGTAGTGGTCTTCTTTAATTTTAAGTCAAATGCAAATATGGCAGGAGTTAGAGTTAGGTAAGAAATGCGTACCTGACTCCAGCAATCTTCTAATGCAGATTTGACTTGAATTAAAATCTAGCAGGAATGAAATGCAATCCTAAAAATGGATGCCTGAGGTTATGCTGCTGCTAGATAAGTATGAGGTCTTTTTGATTTTTTTTTCTGAAAAATTTTATATGCAATTCAAAAGTAAGGAAAGAAATTAAGAAGATAAAGAAATAAAGTCCAGATAGTCCAGAATTATTACAAAAATTGTGTGAGAACAAGCTCTCACAACTTATGACTAACAATTGCTCCTAATCAATAAACCTAAAACTATCTATACTAAAACTAATGCTAAAATCCTACAGCGACTTCGAGGCAAAACTCCACCAGGAAGACGGATCTGGAGCGCAGCGACTCCACCAGGAAGACGACACTCCTCCTCAAGTGCTGTGAAAAAAACAAATGATTAGTAAAAGAATAAAGGAATGTATACACAATTAATTCAATGGAAAATAAAAGCAATTATAATGAATGAATGAAGAATTTCTATATACAAAAGAATGAAAAGAAAATTTTGGTGCAAAGAGCGTTGCCTCCCCGGCAACGGCGCCAAAATAATGGTGGCTCCCCGGCAACGGCGCCAAAATAATGGTGGCTGGTGGTTGAATGGTTGTTGTAAATGCTTGTTGGTAATAATTGTTGATTATGTCGTTGTAGTATAGGGTGTATAATATAACATTAAGGATGTCGTATAGTGGTGAGTATGGGTGAGTTCCAGTCATTACAACCATTATTATCATTTGCTTATTTATCTAATTTTTACTGGTTTTGTTCCAGGTCGTTCACTGGGAGGCAATTTATTGAATTTAATTCGGTCACTCTTTGATTATCTCAAAATTGTCTTCTTATTCAAAAAAAGAAACTTTACATTTTATTAAAGAATGAATGAATGTGTGTTTTATTTACCTAATTACTAAGAAATGCTTGCAAAAATACTAACTATGAACAAGCATCAAACAATCTATTATTATACTCTAAACTATGTATTTACAAGTTATCCTATTAGTACTATCATAATAGTATATAATACATTAGAATGCAATGGTGTAGAAATTTAACTTATTAGTCTGTTATGTATAGTAACATATACAGCAGTTTCAGTGACAGATATAAGCGTCGCTAAATCTCAGAAAACACTATATACAACCTAAAGAGGCAAAACTGAGATCTTTAGCGACGTTTATAGTGTCACTTTATTCTGTTAGTAATTATATAGATTTACTTATACGTATGTATACTACTTATTCTTTTTCTTTGTTTCTCTTTCATTCTTCATTAAGTCTCTGTTCTTTGTATTCTTAACTCCTGTTCTTCTTGTGTTCATATCTCTGTTTTCTTCTAAGTATTCATCTTCTTCTATCTCTTTTTATTACTCATTCTTTTCTCTGTTGTTCTTCTCTTTGTTAACTCTTCTGTCTTAGCATATTTCAGAGGCTGCGGTGGGGAGGGGATTAGGCTAATATCATTAGTTTAAAACGTGTTTAGTTTGCGGGCACGCTTTTCGAGGGATACACAGCACCCTAAGGGTGGGACCAGACCTCTACTAAGCGCGCCCTAATCTCAGATTAGGTGGCTTAATTATGTCTTTAATCTCAGCGCCAGGCCTCAGCCCAACGCCATATGCTCGCACACGCTCGGGCCCCCGGCCACACACACACGTCACATATTTATCGCAAATCAGACAGAGCACTCAGACCAGAGCTCAATGGGTAATCGGGTCAGATATTCAAAGGCAGTGTTTCGGGCGCCCGGCGCCCGTGACGACTGGCCTATAAGAAACACAAATTACATTTATGTGGCTGCGCTTGATTTGCAGCACACGATGTGGTGCTATTCCAGCGCCACATCGTGCGCTGGAAATCAGGCGCAGCTGCGTCTGTTCGGGCTTTTGGCCCTTGATTTGGGGGCCATAAATTATTAAATAAAATAAAATAAAATATGGTTAATAAAGTATTTACATAATACTACATAATTGATTAATTAATTTTGAATTTTAAATATGTTTACTATACAAATAAATTCGCTAAACTAGGCTGATTGTACAGGTTGATTTAGGTGATTAAATAGTTAATTACTTATAAAATAGTTAGTAAATGGTCTAATTGACCTTATACAGATTCAATTTACATACTTAAGTATTTTATACATATTTTTATTGTATATTTACGAATTTATTTCTATTTTATTTAAGTTAAACTAGCTGTTCTGGGTGTTTTAACAGTGTCAGTGGCTTAAGCCACTGTCAAATGGGCTAACTGCTGCTGCAGTTAGTCCATTTGAAGAGGGGGAAAGTATTCACAGATGAGAGGGGAATTTAGAGAAGAGGAGAATTTAGAGAAGAGGGGAATGTAGCTGCAGTTTGCAGCATTTTACTGTATAACTGGGAATAAGAGAAAATTCAGAACAAACTAAAAATTAAAGAGTTGAAATCCAAATCTGATAAGGGTATAAATCTCACGAAAATCACATAAGAATTCAGTTCAAATACCCACAAGGAAAGGCCCTTATCAAAAGCATCATTTCAGATCAAAACACAAATGGCATTGAGTTAGTCTTCCTAATGCCATAGACAGCATGAAGGAAGACTTAACTCAATCAATTAAAACCAAAAACATACAATCCCAGTTTCTTGCAACCTTAAGGAGTATGGAAAACTCCTTAGGTTAGAGAATCACCATACAAAAATAATTATCAAACAGGTGGTGTATGGCAGTTCTGAAATGACAAATCAGAAAAAAAATGCATTAAAGGAATTTATAAAAACTAGCGAATGCATTCAGATCAAGGCAGAAGCAAATTCATGAAAGGCTCTTCTGATTTGTTCTCTTTCACCAGAGAACTTCTCAGAATCCTTGCCCTCAAGGAAAACCAAAATCCCTTCAATTTGTCAGATCTGTCAAGACATTTCAGAAAGCAAAATCTCTTCAAAACCCATGTTAAAGTGAATCTGACAAACTGAGGCAATCAATCTAAAATAAAAGGGGCTTTTGTGAACACAAATGGGGTGAGTGAGAAGCCCCAAATGGTGCTTGTGACGCCAATTTCAGATCTGAGGCAGTACACCATCAGATCTGGAATTGGGTCCGGATGTGTGGGTGACAGATGAAAGATTCGTCGTTAAAAGGAACATAAATCAGAATTGGATGGTGGAAAAACAAAACATGAAGAGGGAGATAAATTGATTAATGAGCAGATGATTCTTCCCCTCTGATCTGGACTGATCAGAGGAGGTGAGGGAGGGGATCTAATACTAATTCTACTCCTAAGACTAATCTAACTACAGCTAACATTAAACACTAACAATTAAAACTAAATCTATTCTAAACTACTGTAAACTAAATCTAACACTACTTGTGCAGAATTAAAAACTAAACTAAAAGGAAGAATGGGACCTATGGGTCCTTAGCCGGCGGCTAAGGAGGAAGAAAGGAGGAGGGTGACTCCAGCGGAGGGAAGAGTCTGCTAGTGAGACTCCAGGGTCGTCCTCAGGTGCTACGAGGTCCTTAGCGACGAGGAGGGTCGAGAGCAGGCGATGATTCCACAGCCGGTGGCTGTGAAATCAGGGTCTAGATGAGGAGGAGAGACTGGAGTGGAAGAATTGATCGCTAAGAGATGTAGGAGGGAGCGATCCTCTACGCGCGACACCACTGAGGTGCTTAAATAGCAGCTCAGTGACTGAGATCACCGTAAGGGTGAGGTTAATCAGAATCAGGCCGGCGGTGAGGATGAGATGGGTAGAGCGCGCGGCGAGTCAAGAGAGAAATCTGACCGTCAGATGAGATCTGGGAAGAGAGGTGAACGCACGCACCGAATCGCGCGAAGGTTCCATTTGAATCCAGCCGCAGATCGAGATCAAAAGTGCGATGGACGGTCGAGAATGGCTGTGTTCTTCGCGCGCTACAGTGCGCGTGAAGAACACAGGCTTCTCTCTGAAATGAGGGAAAATTTGCAGACGGACCCTTAGAAGAAGGGGTAGAACATTTGCATGCAGGCCCATAAGCGAGAAGAATAGCAGCTGGAAGGGCCCTGCAGTCTTACAAAAGGGTCCCTGCGGCTTGCAAATAGGTCCAAAAAGGAGTTTTGAAGGGTAGAAATGTAATGCATGAAGGACCTAATTGTAATCTATTTATTTCTAAGCCTAAATGATGTCCAATTGCTTTCAAATTTTTACATGTGCTTAATTGAACATTTACGACATTGATTTTACTTCTGATTTGGCTTTTCAAACTTGTTTATGTGTTCAATTGATGCATGGATCATCATTTGTTCTTTAGTTTTCAGAATATCCCATTTTTGTGACCTAATTAGGAGATTTTAACACACATTAAAAGTTTTAGGTCTTTTCTTTAATTCCCACACTTAACCCTTTTTATGTGTTAATTTGATATTATTTTTCTTAGTGTCTAGCTTAATTTCAGCCTTTTAGCCATGATGAGTAGCCACTCATCAGTAGGCCGAAGGCGTCTGAGACATATACACGTCAATGGGATACGTATTATAGTCAGCGAGTGGTGCGTAACCCTGATAATATGGTTCCAGATCAGGATTGTTCACGGGATTCTGATATGCAGGATCTTGTAAATGAGAGGATTCATCCCAAGTGAGTAGATTAACTCAAGCAGGAGGGGCTCGGGGTGCATAAGAGGCTCATGGAATAGCAGAGTTTAGGTCAGATTGACCCTGATTAATTTGGTAAATCTTTTTTTCGATCAGGTTTGTTCTATCCAGCTGCTTGACGATGATATCCATGTCAGCTCGAATGGACTCGGTGTGAGCCTCATGGACACCAACCCGTTGCTGACCGGGTAGTTGGAACTGGTTCGTGGACACGGCATTCATCTAGTTCTCCGCCAAAGATCGAACAACTCAAATGTACTGTTCTCGTATTTTACGAGGAAATTCCCTGCACTAGATGCATCGGCCAAATACCAATGTGTGTCATCCATCCCATGGTAAAAGATTTGAGCTAGGTGCCATCTGGGCACACCATGGTGCAGGCATTTCTAGAGAAGGTCGTGAAATCAGTCGCAAGCGTCAAGCAACTTCTCCCCAGCTCCTGGGGAGAAAGTCATGATCGCATGCCTCATCACGTTCCTTCAACCAATCAGGAAGAACTTTTGTTGGAATTCACATCGTAATTCCAGGCAGGTTCCAATCAGCTTGCCAATGGTCTTGAACTAGTATGAAGCTTTGTCCCTCAGAGAAAATGGGAAAAGCTTCATCAGAACAACCCAAGGTCAACATTCCTGCGTCGAATCATCTCTGGGAGACGACTTAGGTCCTCTAAGTGCTAGAATGGATCTTTGCTTGAGTTTCCATAGAAATGATTATTGATCAATCCAATCACTAGGCTTGAGCTCAAACCCATCTCCACCTACAGGAATCCTGACTAAGGGTGCGACGATTGGTGCAGCTGGATCATAGAAATCCCGAAGTTGTTCTCCTTGCGGTGGATGCTGCATTCTGTTAAGCATTGTCAAGATACGGTCCATGCTCTACTGATGCTGCTCCTCTGATTCAACCACCCGAGCCTCTAGATGAGCCATCGAGACCAGATTACCTGCATCCTGACCCAGTCTATGTCCAGGTCTAGGGTTAGGGTTAGCCATCTCAGCTAAGGGAGTAGAAGAAGTGGGGGGAGAAGATGGTCCTAGCGAGGTGACTAGCCTCCTTCGGAGTGGCTCCCAAGGTCCAATCAGTCGAGGTCTAACTGACCTCCTTCCTTGAATACACCACCCAACCCCTGGGTTTGTGTAGCCAAGCCAGACAAGGCTAAGGCCCTGTCAATCAGATGGTCCTTATGATCAGATGACTAGATTTTTCATTTTAAGTTCAAATTCCTGAAGAAAAATTTGTCATGCAACCGACTGAAAGTGATTCTCGCCTCTCAAGATAACTTAGCCAGTCTAGTTACGAGAGGACTAAGGGGATGGTTCTTCCTTCAGATCATGCCTCTGGTTCCGTTATCCCTGAGTCATGGTAATTTGACACTGCCCTGTAGACATAGTCACCAGGTTCGGTAAGAGAGGTTGAAGCCACCTAGTAGTAGGACAATGAATTCGGGTTTGCTTTTCTGTTTAAAATTAATTTGAGCTAGTTTTTCTACAATTGGGGTTTGTGGTGAGTGGCCCACAAGGTGACCAAGCTCACCAGCTAAACACTAGACTTGACTAAGTCCAGGCTAGCCCAAACGTGGTCTCTGGAATGTAACCCTAGAGGTATAACCTCGAGTTATGCAGTTCTAGGTTTTTTTCATCTTTTTCAGCAGTCAACGAAAAAAAATACTTCTCTGCATAAAATTTGAATCCAAATAAGCTGAAATTTTGCAAGTAGATTCCATTTTCAATTATCTTTTCAGAGAATATTGTTTTGTGATTTTTATTATTTCAACTAAATTTCTAGGGATTTTTGAATGTCAGGGGTCAAATATGGAATTGTGACCCCTGGTCGATTTTTCAAATTGAAATAGTATCAAATGATCTTCAACAATTTAGGAAAAATATGGGAATTAAATCCAATGAGATAAGCTTTCAAACCCCACCATTTTTAGTCAAAACTGATCCGCGGATTGCTAGAAATTGCTCTTTGAATTTTGAAAAATTTCAAATCTGGATCAGTCTGACCCCCTTGCACTTCGTGAATTTTTAAAACTTTTGTTCTTGGAATTCTTTCAAATGAATGGTGTCATTTGGAAGGAAGTTTAAAAATGATGGTCTAGCCCAAATTTCAGAATTTTTTGCTCATTAATTTTTTGGTAATTGAATTTTTAATAGAAATTTGAAGTCTGGTAGAAAATTAGAGAATGGTGGGAAAGCTTTTAAAAGGTGTTTGAATTCAAAATTCAAACTTTCCACCAAAATGATTTTTTTTTTTCCTTTCAAATTTTTTTTTGAAAGGAAATACATTTTCTAGAAAGAAAATCTTTTCTATTTTTTTTTCAAGCAAACAAACCTAAGATTTAAATGGAAACCTAATCTAACTAACTTGACATTTTTTCTTATTTATTTTTTCATGAAAATAAATAGGCTTTTTTTTTAAATGAAATTTGTAGAAGAAAATCTAACCTAAGGTTCAAATCAAACCTTGACTAAGAAATATATGATGTGCACCTAGTATTTTTTTTCCACGCTCCTTACGTGCGCAGATCCCATTTTTTCCTATTTTCCTGCACATTGAAAGATAAGCAGGGGAAGATTTATCAGTGATAATTCTAGAAATAAAAATCCAAAATGAGGTTTCCTCACCGGAAATGGTGCCATTTGACAAGAGCCGATTCTCATGTGTATTTTGAAAAAAAGGATCCCGTAGTAGTATAGTGCGCGAAAATGCTCATCAAAAATAATTTATAAAATAACGAGACTTGAGTCCCAGTCGTTCATCTCTGGGAGGCATTTTCGAAATGCAAACAAGGAATTGATCTCGCTCGCTTCGCTTATTCAAAATCGCATGTCAATTTATGCTAAGTTCGTATTGATGCACGACATGTTGTTGCCAGAATTTCAGAAATTGAAAACATGGAACTTTAATCACACCAAAAGATGATAATCAGGCACATGGTGATTTTCAACATATATAAATATATATAGAAAAAGATTTTTATTGATTCATGATGGTGTTTGCAAGATAAAGCTCATGGAAAGCTTGAAGAGGAAAGCTTCAAAACATAAATCTAGCTAGCAGAAAATGATTGCATACATGAACCTAAGGGGGGATTATGCATGCATCATTGGGGGAGAATATAGAGCTACACTATTAAGTTGTAAATAATGCAGTAAACTATGAAGAACTATAATCTAATCTATCAGAACTAAGGGCATTCAGAGGTGGGCTCCGATGGCCTTTGAATGGGTGAGAAGAGAAAGAGGCATGGCAAATGGTGCTTAGGCCAGCCCTTGGAGAGAGGTTGGAGAAGTTGATACTTGTCCAGGCTTAGCGTGGAGGTGGTGGCATCATGGTGGAGCTCATGAACATAGAGGTGGAGGTGGTGATGGCTTATGGAAGGTGGAGCTATGCTAAAAGACCAAGATGGACCAAATGGCCACCCCTTAGGTCTTTTTATAGACCTAAGTGAAGCTCTCTAGAGAATTATGGAATTATCTAGAGAGGCCTATGGTGGGAGCTCATGGGAGATTGAGAGAGAGGACGGATGGTGGTTTTTATATCCACCAAATGTGGATCTAAAAATTGAATGGCTCTTGGTTGCTAATTTTAGCAACCAAGGGAACAACACATGGTAGAGAGTTCTAAAGAACTCTAGGCTAGGTATTTTCGTGTGGATGGTGTGTGTGGGTGTGTGTGGGTTGAAACCTAGGTGGCTAGGTTGATTAGGTTAGGTTCTAGTGGGTTACGTCAAGGTAGGTCTCAAATTAGGCATGTAAACCCTAATTGACTAAGGTAAAGTGCAATTAAACTTAATACAAGTTGAATTGGGTGTGTGGAAACCTAATTGGGAGTAAAATAACTCAATTAATTCATGTCTAGGTCAATTGGACTCTCACTGAGTCCAATTAGACAGTGTGTGCTGAGATTAGGGCTTAATTGGACTCAATTTGTCCAATTGAATAGACTGAAGAGATTGACCATGATCCAAGTCAATTTGGTTTAGTGAGGACTTAATTAGGTCCTTAGGGAAGTCTAGAGGTGATGTACAAGGGTTAGTGCACCTTAATTTAGGTTCCTAATGGGTTAGAATTGGGTTTAGGGAGCTAGAGATCCAAGATCAAGGCTTGAATCTCTAAACAGGATCTGGAGGGTAGTTCTGGATGTCTAATAAAGTTATCAGACATCTTATATTGACAAATCAGAAGTCCAAACTTATTGTCTAGACGTCCTATCGGAGTCAAGAGGGATTCTAGGTTCTATCTTGGGTGTCATGCAAAAATTGGATGTCTGACCAAGTGTCTAGATGTCCAATAACATTGTAGAAGTGGGTTTAAGGTGTGCGGGAGTTGGCTAACGGTTATGGATGTCCTATAACTCATCTGGACGTCCAGATAGAGGTTGGAATTAGGGTTTTAAGGCTCACTAGGGTGCGATGACCTAGTCTAAGTGTGGCTAAGGCTTGGGGAGGCTTCTAGGCTGTCATAGAGCTAGGATGGACCAAAGTTTTTCATAATTTATTGCTTTATTCTTACTTAATAGTATAGCATAACTTAACTCCCTTACATTATGATCTACTGCATTTAATCTAGGTCTTTCGCTCTAGCTCTGCTGCAACGCTAGCTATTCTTTATTATTCAAATCCACCTTTAGATCCAGCTTCAGATCTAGCTTCTAATCAGCTTATTACCTACAATTGACATAATGCACCTAATCAGTGCATTATAGCATTATTTTATGCATAGCTAAAAGAAACCAATAAAGGTGCTAGTAATGCTTATGCATGGATGAGTTACCCTAACTTATGCTAAGTCCTGGCCTAATTTTGGCCAATT
Organism: Thalassia testudinum; assembly: GCA_037157565.1. Taxonomy (NCBI): domain Eukaryota; kingdom Viridiplantae; phylum Streptophyta; class Magnoliopsida; order Alismatales; family Hydrocharitaceae; genus Thalassia; species Thalassia testudinum. Next base: position 34,735,775 of record JAZHRO010000003.1, read on the forward strand.
ATGACCTATGATTGCTGTGTAATCAGTGCTGCGACTCCTTTAAACCGTGAGATCGTGAGATTGGATGGCTGAAGTTAGGGCATGGGATTTGAATGAGAAGGCATGGGCGAGGAGAAAGAAAAGAGCAGTGTGGGCATTGGGCACGTGCAAGGAGCAAGCAGGGCCGCCAGATCGCGATCCGAGCATCCAGAGCATGCCACTTGTCAAGCACAGAATAAATCCTCACAATTAAGGTGCAAATGAAGGCCTACTAACTAGCAATTTGATCCGTGGATCTCCTAATCGACGGATCTGACCACCAAAGGGCTGTTGCATGGTTTTGAGGGCTCAAATGCCCATCTTGCCCCCCATAAAAGTTATAAAAGAAGACTTAGGGACCCCCAGATAAGGGGAACTATTCCATCTTCCACCAGGACTCCAGATCCTCTAAAGTTCTTCAGAGCTTCTTCTCTGACTCTCTCCGTCTCTAGCTCTCTTCCTCTAAAGAGCCCACCAGGCCACCTTGGTGGTCTGCCATTGCTCTCGCCAGCCTCTCCAGAAGGCCACCACCGACCACCCGTTGTGCCCTTATTCTGCTAGCTAGTGATTTTAATTCTTGTTGTAGTTAGATAGCAAGTACGTGTTCTAGTTATAATTCTACTTTACAACTATGGTTTATTGCAATTCATGATGAACTACTGGCTATGATTCACTTTATATATATATTGTGATTAATATTATCCAGTTAGTAATTAGATCTAGATTAGTTATGAAATCCGAAACGCTTTCTGCCTCCCTGAGTTCAACCAAGATTCACATCTCATAAATTTTATTTATTTCGATGTACTTTGCACTATACTATGACTGATTTACTTTAAAATTCTATCTATGTAACGAACAAATTGGTGCCAATGCCGGGGAGGCACAACGATTTTTGATTTCATAGCTGATTTAGTTTCTTTATGCAAGATAAACCAGGGATCCTTGCATACATCGAGTGTAGATTTTAAAAATTAGGTGCACAACTTCTCTACCTTAGTTTTATGCTTCTTTCTAAATCTTAGGTTAGATTTGAATTTTAGTTAGATTTTTGCCTTCAAAGGAAAAAAAAGGCAATTAGATTACGGTTTCTTTTTGAATCCTAACTTAGAAGTTGTTTGAACACAAAATAGAGAGAAAAATTTGAAAAAGATTTTCCCTCAAAAAAATTTTTGAAAAAGTTTCAAAAATAAATAAGGAAAAAAAGTTTGAAAAAATCATTTTGATGGGAAGGTTTGAAAATTGAATTTCAAACCTTTCAAAAGCCATTACACCACATCCTTGATTTTCGACCAAATTTTAAGGAGCGATTTAAAAATTCATTTACCAAAAATATATTGATAAAAAAATTCTAAAATTTGGGTACGAGCTTCATTTTCAAACCATCTTTCAAACGACACCATTTATTTGAGAAAATTCAGATTGTGTAATTTTTAAAATTTTGCGAATTGTCAGGTGGTCAAACTAACCCAAATTTAAAAATTTTCATAATTCAAAGAGCAATTTAGAATAATCTAAAAATCTGATTTGACAAAAAATACTAATGTTTGAAAACTGATCTAATTAGCTTTCATTTCCATATTTTTACCAAATTTTTGGAATTTATTTGTTACTGTTTCAAAATGGAAAACCGACCAGGGGTCAAAATTCCATATCTAAAGATTTTTATTTATTCTGTTGAAATAGTAAAAATTACAATAAAATATTATTTGAAAAGATAATTGAAAAAGGAATCTGCCCATCAAATTTCAAAATATTTGCAATCGATTTGCATATCAAAGAATTGATTTATTTCTGTTGGTCTGCTAAAACCCTAGAACCGCATGAATCCTAGATTACACCTTTAGGGTCAAAATTTCTACAGACTACACATTTGGGCTAACCTAGACTAAATCAAGTCTTGTGCTAGTCGGTGAGCTTGGTCACCTTGTGGACCTCTCACCATCAACTGAATTGAAGAAAAAAAGGTTAAAAAGTCACAAGAACACACCTAATAAGCTACATTTGTCTTGAAACTACTAGGTGATTTCAACCTCTTTTGCCAAACCTAGTGTGTAAGCTTGCAGGGTAGTGTTAACCGACTATGGCTTAGGGGTACAAAGGAACTGGAGGAAAAAGCTGAAGGAAGAACCTTCCACTTTGTCCCATTGTAACTAGACTGGCCGGGTTAGCTTACGAGGTAGGATTATCTTCAGTCAGTTTCTCAATGAATTTCTTCATAAATTCGAACCTAAACAAAAAATCTGGTAATTTGATCTTAAGGACCAATTTCATTGCAAGGTCTTGGCCTTGTTCTGTCACCAGTCCTTGTAATTGGTGTAAGGTCACTAAGACCCTTCTATTGTCTTTTGACCCTCTTGATCATGGACCCATACTCTTTCTCATCTTACCTTCATTACGGTTCTCGTCCCATCCCAACTTCAATCCCAACTTCTTATGGGTGGGAGACTAGTCATCATTATTCCTATACACGTGCTCCTCAGTCTTGGGATATACCCACCTGACCCTCTTGAACATCTACACAAATCTCACAACCCTCAGGGACACTCTCCAAGAGGGATCAGGATCTCCTCATGATACTGATTATCTTGACTGGTCCCACCATAGGCAAGCTCCTACCTTTCACAAGAACTCCTAGATCACCGAACTGATCCAAATAGTCAAGAAGTAAAGGAGGTCAGAAAAAGGGAATTTGAGAACTTGAGAAAAGCAATTCAAGATGAAAGACAATGAACCCAAGACATCACTTCTAGGTGCTTTGAATTTAGTGAAAATGTGCCATAGGTGGAAGATGAGCCACATAAGATTGAGGATTCGACCGCAACCTATAACTACATTGAACCCACCCACCACCCTTACGATTTTCCAGGCCAAATCTATTATAACCCTCCATCTTCCTTGAGACTTGCATTTGAGGCCACATCCACACAGATAATGACTAGGGAGCCACCAATGGACTTGCAAATACTTATTAGACTGCAGCAAACAATAGCAAAGTACAAGGACACAGTTGTGAAGTATCTACATCAAATCCAAATCACTACTAATCCGAGGCGGAGTTAGACTTTGATTGTGATAAACGTGCATGAACTCATGATACAATTCTTATTTATGATAATTCCTTGGCCTAGCATTGCATCTCTTAGTTTAAATATTGCATAACATTCATTTCATCGCATTTAGGATAGTTTGTTTTTTTTGTATATTAATTCCGACATTTTATATGGCCAAGAGGTAGTGAGACATCTTTATTGGCTTCGGATGAAGAATCCGACCATACGGATGGATCTGGAGTGACGTTCGTAGTCTGTCAACGCAAAAATCACATCGATCAGAGCACCGTAGCACACTCTACATGAAGAAGATGGATGGCCCAGATGGCACCATGTGGCACCATCCAGGCTACCCTACATTGGCCGCATCCTTCTTAGCCTCACTGCAAGAAGAGATCCTTGCCGTTGGATCTCAATCTAATGACTGAGAAGCTCCCAACCTCACCCGACCTCCGTTAAAGCTATACAAGGAAGATCCACGACCATTGAATCTTCATCCAACGATCGAGGCCATAGCTATGCTAACACGTCCACATGGCCAACTCGCTTCTATGGCCAAGTGGTAGCATGCCTGCTCTAGAAAGGAAGGATGCGAGTTCGAGCTTTAATACGCCGCAACCGCTACAGTGCCAGAAGGAATGGGACCGCTTGATCATGATTGAGCAAGTGGCACATGTGCAAACAAATGCTGCTCGATGACGCACATATGCAAGTCAGATTAGATGTGGCTCATGTAGGATGCTCATTTAATTCGTCTGATGCAATATCCGCTGTCTGATCATGTGAGGGAGAAATCCAGAGCATTCTCTTCCTCGTGCTCAGAGCCCTTCATTCGCCATCCAAAGGCTATGGTTCACCTCACTCAGATCAGGCATGCGCCAGCGAATGCCTATGGATGCTTGATGGATGCTCGTGATGGAAGCTGGCAATGTGAGATGGATGGCCAGCGAGGCTTGAGCACGATCAACTCACGAGATGGGGGAGCCAGCACAATGTGCACATGAGTGGGCTTGAGTTGGCTACAGCAACACTTGAGCTGGACCTATAGTGACATCCTGCATATCGGTATTTGTCTTATGCCTATTTTACTCTCCTCTCAACCACCATTTAAAGACCTACACTCCTTCCCTTTGAGCTTCACCACTTCCTATGCTAGTCACAACCCCTTTAGGGTTCCAAAGAGCCCCCTAAGCTCCCAAGAGCTCCCTCTCATGCCCTAAAACACCTAATAGTGCAGAAACCCTTTCCCTCCACCAAATATTCATCATATTCCTCATCACCTTCATAAGAAACCTAGAGGCTATCCCCCCACCTCCGTTTAGGATGTCAATCACCTCCACCTCCTCATCCTTATTCCAGGCCTTGGTGAGGCATTCCTCCACCAGACGTCCTTCAGCATCTCATCCCCATCATCTAGCTTCTCACCTCCTCCATTCAACCAGCCGCCAAGCACTATCATCTTGCCAAACAACTGATTTGGGAGATTTCCTCTCACCTCTATCTTTGTTGTTTTTGTCATATTTCTATTTATTGTAATAAATAACATTGCATTATATTAGATTTTATTCTCTCCACTTTGTGTGCTATCTTGTTTATTTCTTTACCATGAAAACACAAAAGAAAAAACAAAACCTAAAAGCCGCAAAAACAAATAAAGAGAAGTGCGGATCTTAACGAAAGCAAGCATCACCTCCTTATGTTCAACCTTGGACTCCCTTGCAGTTTCAATAAAAATCTTATTTGATAACGTGTTTTTACAACTACAGTGATGATTTCTCTTAACCCCAATTTTCTCTCACGAAAGCCCATTGATCATTTTAGCGTCGTTGCCAGGGAGGCAACAAAATTTGCTTTCTTGTTTTCCATGTTTCTTTTCATTTACTTATTACTAACCCCACTTGGATTTGATTTATTGTCTTGCAAGTACCCTAGCATGGAGATCCAAGTATGGTAGATCAAAGTAAAGTGCATGTTTGTAAGTGCCCCCACATTCCCCCCCACTAGTTTCACTTTTGCCACTTCAATAACCAAGGCCTAATCTACTTAGGTGTTTGTATAAACCCTAGGATAGAATTTGTTTATCTTATTTTCCCCCTACACTCATCTCAACCCTGCATATAAAAAATAAAAAAATTATCTTCTGATTGTGGGATGAATCAGCATACACACTACGGACACCCACATTTTAGGCACAACCTATCTTGATTTTATCTAAATCAGGACTCCAACCAGTGGAATTGGTACATGCAAATCAACACATAAAATAGTAGAAATCAAACTAGGTTAATCACCTTTTGTGTGCCTTAATCAAGTGGTGCAACAGGTCGGTTGATTAAGCTGTTTGGGCTGCACCACTCAAGATAAAAGTGATTCATTAGTACCTTTCCACTTTGGGTTGATTTTTAGGGTTGAACAAGGCACTCCACATTTTTTTTCTAATTTCTAAAGGAATACATCATCACCAGTGCTTTTAAAACCTAGAGTGTTCAACTAAACCCTAATTGAACGAACCAAAAAAAAAAATCCTAAAGGCTACTAAACATGGTTGAACCCTAAAAGACACATCATTAAATAACCTTGTTTGCAAACACTGGTTGTGCATGCACAAACATTTGAGTCGATCATTAAGGGCACAACCCATCTAAAGGGCCCATCACATTCCAAAAGCACAAATATCCCAAGCCTAACTAAAATAGATTATACGTTGGCCTTAAGGATTATTTTGCTCTTCGGGGCGCAGATTGAGATTATTTTTTATTAACCTGCTTATACTGGTCCATCTGATGTCTAGCTAGGGGAGTAGCATCAAACGACAGTGGTTAGGGGGTATTAAAGGAACCCACTGTGCAAGCCAAAGGAAGAACCTTCTCCCCAGTCGCACCTTCTAGCTGGTTGGATTGACTGGATAAAAGTAGAGTAGATCGTTTATAATCTTAAGATGGATTCTGAGAGTCTGTAGATCATTAGAATATCCAACCTAAGGACAAGTTTGCAGTTTTTGTGCTACAGGGCCCATTTTTCCCATCCTTCCAACTTCCCTCCAGTGTATGCTTGGAAGGAGGTCATTGAACCCTAGCTTGGAAGGACCTATAGACCATTCCTGGAGGTAGAGGTTGAGTTATAGCCAAGTAGATCCCATGGCTGATCAACAACCACCTCCCCCACCCCCGAACCAGTAAGAGCTGATCCAGAGGTAGTTGGAAAAATTGCAGCAGATGTAGTAATGGTTCCAACGAATGAATGGTTAGGGCACTCAACCCTTGAAAGATTTTTATGATCCTTCGAATTATGAGGATCGTCCAGGCATTGTTATCCCCACTAGTGATGTTGAGTCAAGCCCAAGGATTTCAGTTTAATTAAACACCTTCATGAGCCTAGCTCAGTGGACCCATTCCAACATTTGGAGGACCTGATCACTCTTGATCAGACCACCAAATCGCAGAATGTGGATGATGAATAGATGCACATGAGGCTTTTCCCCCATTCACTCAGGGATAAGGCTGCACATTGGTATCGTACCATTGGAAGACCAATTGCTACTTGGATAACTTTAAAATCGACCTTCTTGAAGAAATTCTTCTCAATTGGGCGAACCAATTTATTGAGACGGGCAATTAGTACTTTTGCTCGACGGTCGGGGCAACCATTTCATGGGACCTGGGAGCGATTCCAAGATCTGTTGCGGAAGTGTCCATACCATGAGGTGCCTAAATGGCAACTTGTGTAGATTTTTATCATGGGTTGAATGATCAACTCGGTAATCATGTGGATGCTTTTTTTGGAGGCAATTTCCTTAAAAAAGACTCAGATAGTGCATATGATGTGTTTGAGGAAATGAGTGAAAAATCTTTGAACCATGCCTTCATGGAAACCTTCAATTGATGCCAGCAAACTAGATCAAATGCCAATGAGGTCCAAGATTCTCATACATTTGATATGGAATTGATCTGCAATAAACTAGATAAGGTGGATCTGGTTAATAAACAAATGGAAGGGTGGATGTCTAGAAACTCTAATTTTTCTTGATCCACTCAATCCCATGGCTCGGGATTCCATTCTTTGCAAGCTCCTACGAGACGGCAGTTTGTGAACCAGCTAGAGTCAGCTTGACCTTCGGGCGAGCTCTTCTCGGAACCTTATGGGTTCCAAATTGGGGCCTTTGATCCAAATTTTTCTGATCCTTCTTCATCCTCACCTTATGAGGATGTTCATGCTGTACAAGAGAATGTTTGGTCCACCCCTTACTTGAATTCCTACAATCCTAGTTGGAAAAATCACCCTAACTTCTCTTGGAACGATCAGGCGCAGCAAACCCAATATCCACCCAACAATTATGTATTGCGAAAACAAATGTGTCAGGGTCATGTATATACTCTGTTGCCCTTGAATCAGGTTAATCAGTCAATGTGGAATGCTCAACAAACTTCTATGCAGGCTAATTTAAACTTGAAGAAGTTAGAAATGCAAGGGTCAATTCTCCAACTCATGCAACAAATGAAAACTTTGCTGGACACCTTGCAATCCAGACGTAGTGCAAACAACTGATAGCCTGGATCTCTACCTTCGCAACCTATACCAAACCCAAGGAATGTAAGAAATCGAGCCACTGGGCCTCAAGGGTTTGGTAATGGTGGGGATCCACATCCTCAAGCTCATGCTATCTATCAAGCTACCTTAGCCCATCCCAGAGTTAAGCAAGTTCCCACCATAATCAACCTGGAGCCTTCTGTTTTGCCCAACCCTCCCCAAGGCACTAACCAACAACATTTTTCCATTGCAAATACCATCACCTTAAAGAGTGGTAGTAGACACAAGCGAACCACCCAACCCCATGTCAACAACATTAGGCCCTGTAGTAAGAATTCTAGACTCCCAACTAAGAATGTCATCAAGAAAACATCAGAGTTTGAATTGGGAGTATGTTGTTGTTGTATGGACAAACAGAAAAAGTTAGAGGAAAAATTGGAGGAAAGGATGTCCTTACTTCAGGCTGTCAAATTGACCATCATTTTACTCCTCGTGGCTATTGAATCAATCATCACCAATGCCAAAGGTTTACTGAATTCATATAAAGAAAAGCATGGAGCAGAATCTGAAAACAATAGGAGAGTAGTCTTGTTTGATAACACAAGCACACTATCTTAAAAAAGCTTCCCCCTAAGAAGCAGGACCCGGGAGCCGCATTGATTTCCTGCACAATAGGAAACATTATGTCTTACTGGGCCCTCCTCGACTTCAGCTCTTCCATTAATGTGATCCCCACCTCACAGCATATGGAACTAGTTCTAGGCTACCTAAAACACACTGACATAACCTTGTAGTTAGCTGATAGATCCATTACAAAACCAAAGGGTCTTTCGAGTTTTGTTTTAGCCAAGGTTAATGATTCGCATTACCATGTTGATTTCATGGTCCTGGACATGGAAGCACCAAAACAACTCAACCATACCTCAATTATTTTGGGAAGACCTTTCTTGGCTACAACCAAGGCAAGGATTGATTGTGAATTGAGAAATATAGAAATGGCCACTGGGAATAAAATAAATCGAGTTAATATTTTTGAGGTCTCAATGAAGGATAAAATTTAGTGTGGTTTGATGGAGGAGCTTGGTAGAATAGAGGAGGTAATGGCCATACATACCTTAGACAACCTTTTATTAGCTACCTCAACCCAAACATAGGAAGAAAATCACACGGTTGCAGGGATAATTGAGGACAATAAAGACATACAACCAACTATGGCAATTTGGGATGAGAAAGGTATTCATGAAATTCAAAATTTGTTGGATGATTCACATGATCAAGTTAAAACCCAACAATGTCCTCATCCTAATTTTTTAGAGTTTGAGGTTCAACTTTAGTTTGGAATCATGAGGATCAGGATGGTTGGATTAAGCACCCTGATTGTGAGGATGAAATTGAACTTTAGGGATAAACTCTTGAAATGTTAGGTATTCTAGAGTACCCACAAACCCCCAACACATCACAAAACCCTCATCATCCTTGTTCACCCAACCATTGCATAATTTCTATATCCACCCACACCTCCTCTGTATCGAGTCAACAAAACTCCTAGTGGAGACCATTTGGGCTCTCCCTACACCACCAACTTGCCACATTCATTAATCATCTCTTTGGCAAGCCCATTTTCAGTCTCTAGGACCCTTCTCTAGGGGCTTGGAAATTGTGTTATTGCAACCTTAATGTTAGTTATTTTTGAGTGAGGACATTACCTAGCTGAAAGCATTAAACTCAGGACATGTAAAGATTGTTTGGAGTTGACTAGAATCTCATCGAAATCAGGTGCTATTCTTCCAATTCTACCCTCCTATATGCTTTTATTTTAACAATGAGGGCATTGCATTAACTAAGCATGGGGGTGTGGATATTCATGTGAAATGATTATTTTGTCAGCTAGTAATAGTAATTTCCTATCCTATTATCTAAAAAAATCACTAGAATCAGGAGAAGAGAACTTAGGCGTTATGAGTTGCAAACGTTAGGAATTGATACATTAGGACCTAAGCACTTAGACTCTTCAGGTCATACAGGCTTAACTAGCTTGAGTGTCCACTTGAATGTGGACTTAGTCTCGAGTCCTCGCCAAGTAATTTTATTTTAATTTGGCTAATAAATTACGGTGATAAGTACACGGCTTATCAACTAACCCTCTGATTTGAGGGGACTTTAAGTTTAAAAATCTACACACTATTTGTACTGACTCACTTTTCGAAGGTTTCTTCAGAAATTAGGTAGCTATTGAACTTTCTAGGATAGTATGGCTGGCAAGTTGTCGTGGGTAACAGCCCATTGGCCAGTTGCATAGAGCCCGGTTACATGACCATACTCATTCTATTGCTTTTAGGTAAATCTTAGAACAAGGAAGCCACCTACATAGAAAAAGAGAAAAATGGTACTTAAAAATCAAAAAGAAAAAATAATAGAAAAAGGAGAAAATAATGCAAATAGAAAAACAAACCACACTTCGTCGCACGAGTATGGCTGGCAAGTTGCTGTGGGTAACAACCCATTGGCTGCTTATCCGAAGCCCTACTCACAAAAATGCACAAATAACTCATAAAACACATAGGTAAGAAGTGGGGAAGTAAACCCTTTTCCTCCACCAAATATTCGTCCCATTCCTCATCACCTTGATAGCAGACCTAGAGGTTGTCCCCTCATCTCCATTCAAGATGTCGATCACCTCCACCTCCTCATTCTCATTCCAGGCCTTGGTGAAGCATTTCTTCAACTGGCATCCTCCTGCATCTCATCCCCATCATCCAGCTTATCACCTCCTCCATTCAAGCTACCACCAAGAGCTGTCATCTAGACAAATAACCAATTTGGGAGATTTCCTCTCACCTCTATCTCTGTTATTTTTGTCATATTTCTATTTATTGTAATAAATGACATTGCATTATGTCATATTTGCTTCTCTCCACTTTTTGTGCTATCTTCTTTATTTCTTTACCACAAAAACACAAAAGAAATAACAAAACCTAAAAACTCTAAAAGCAAGAAGGCGTAGCATGGCTTTTAACAAAAGCAAATGTTGCCACCCTATCTTTGACCTAGGACTCCCTTGGATTTTCAGTAAAAATCTTCTTTAATATCGTGCTTTTGCGACTACAGTGATGAGTTCCTCCTAACCCCAATTTTCCCTCGCGAAAACCTGTTGATCATATTGCAGTTGAAGAATCTTTAATGGAAGCCCTTAAGGAACTAGAATATGTGGCTAGGATGAATCAACAAACTCGTAGATTTCAAGACATACTCCTTTTGCAGTACCAAGTTCAGACTAGCCTAGAGAATTTTAAGGAAGTTGAGAATGCTTTTAAGAGTTCTTCGAGTCACGGACCCAAAGTAGATGATGTTGATGTCTCAATAAGTGACGTTGAAATGAAAGAAGAGATATCTGAGGTGATCAAGTGACACAAGCCTGGAATAAACCAAATAAGCTCATCTAGGAGCCCCATTCAAGAAAGTGAGGAGAAAAGGGATAGTACCCCAAACTTAAATCTACAACTATGGGAGACATCTGATGGAATCAAGAAAATAAACCTATGGATCTAGATCTTGATGAAAGCCTTGAGATGCAAACCTTTCATTTTGAGAAATCAGAGAATCGTAAATCGGAATACGATTCCTTTATATTCAATGATTCCCAAGGTGAGGATTCACAGGATGATTTAGATTTGGATTTCTCAAACAATCTAGGGGAATTAAAGCAAAGGCAGGTTAGAATCAATAAAAATCAAGAGATTTCTGCCTTGAACACCATTGGCCAGGTGCACCTATGTAATTCGAAGATGATTTTGCATAGGAATTCAGATAATCACAGGTGCCTTGATGAATCTAGAGTCGACATGACTAGTCTGACATCTTGTGATTTGCACTTTTCTCCTCCCACCTACCAATGTGATGAAGGAAATCCGGGGGTTGCATTCTCTACTCTTGATTTTCAATTATTGAAGGATACTGCTGATGATTTATCAAGGGAAAATAAAGGCCTTTGGAAGTACAAAATGGTGAGCAACCTAATACTTTTGAAGGTGACATACTAAGTACAAGGAATTTGGGACTTACACAAAATCCTAGTCAAGCAATGGATGGCCCAACTAAGAGATTGAGACAGATTTCATGGAATCTGAGATTAGTACTGACAACGATGTGATAATTTCTGATAAGGATTTTAGTGAAATTCCAATTTCACAAATACCTTTATACAATCTAGGGTCTGGAGGGAACTTGATTTTCGATGTTAATCACCATTATGAAGACCCTTATGATCTAGACACTGATGCTGACTGGCATTTCGATTTTCATATCAATCCCTTCCTCAGCAATTGCTCATAGACTTTTGGAATGAAATCAATCAGTAGGATTGGCATCATGACCTTCATTCCAATCTTCCTCCCTTCGTTGTCCTTGTTCCACACTTTACTATTGAGTGACTCTTTCGAATAGGGTTGCAGCATCAGCTGGTTCACATGTGTGGACCATTGATTCTCGGAGCAGACAAACACATCTTCCTTTTAAGCTTGACCTGCTCCGCTATAGTCATTGATGCATTTGATGGTGTTTTGCCTAGCTGCAGCTGTTAAACTCAGCATTTGGGCAAGACATTTAGGCATAGCATGTAAGCTCGGCACTTATACATATATACATATCATGTATATATAGCATATTTCATTCTGGCATAGTATTCTGCATATTGTGATTACCATTGTAGTGTTGGCATAAGCTGAATGACAAATTCGGAATAGTTCCATGTGATTTCTATCCACTTCCACCTTGCCTTATTTCAATTTCTTTTATTCATGCATAAGGACATGGAAGAACATAGGCATGGGGGGAGGTAGTATATATAAACTAAAAATTTTTTGACAACACCTGGGGGGAATAGATCATTTTGTCAAAGAGGTTTTATTAGGGATTTATTCCTTAGTAGATTCCTGAACTCAGAATCTAGTACAATTTCACACATGCACATGGAATTTGTAATGGATCCAATGCAGAGACCGACAAACATCTCTAATTTGTCGAGAAGAAGCATTCCTTCTTCTCCTAAACCCTTGGATAATGATTAGGGAGTTAGGTGAACCATCTTCGATTAGATCCACCAAAAACATGTGTTAGGTGAGAGTAGAGAGTCTGTTGGTAATCTCAGACTAGTGTAAGGAATCTTAAATTTTAGATAATTGGATAATAATACTCAGAGTTAACATAGTTTTCGCTCTTACTTCTTGCGTACAAATTCTTTGAGAGAATCCTTGCGAGAGACACCAAATAAGGCAAATACACAAAGAGTGGGTTTTGATAAAACTAATACTGAGGTGGATAGTCATGACTGTCCTTCACGGAATCCTCGACTGAAGGAGGGTATTGATATCAAGGTTAGAAATACATTGTCCTATCCATTCCCTTCCTGGTGTTGAGAATAGGCACTTCCACTAAACAAGCCACCCGATATCCTCTTGAACACCCCCAATTTTGAATAATGCCTCGTGAATAAAAGTATGTATGCTATGTTGCGTTGTGTTAGTAGACATTGCATTATATTAGTAAGTAAAAAAAAGGAAAAATGAAGAAGAACAAAAAAGAAGAAAAAAGAGAAAAAAGAGAAGAAAAGAAAAGAAAAAGATAAGAAAAGAAAAAAAATCTTGCCATATTTAGAAGTATGAGTTATGTTGTGTCAAGTACCTTGAGGCAACAACACCTATCATCTTCACGATCCACCAAATACAGCCTTGACCTACTTTTCCTATATTTTTGACCGCCTGAATATCGATAGAAGGATTTCGACTTAGTCATAGGGTTATTAGAACCTAGTTGAAGTGTAATGCCATGAGGGACCACTAAGTATATGCACAAAACTAGTGAGATGTGAGCTTAAGAAGAAAAAGAAAATAAAAAGAAAATAAAAGGAAAAAAGAAAGAGAGAAAAGAAAACAAGAAAATGGAAAAAGAGAGAAGAAAAAGTACAAAAAGACTTAAAAGAGCATAGTTTTCCAATCTCTCTCTAAGTTCATTTATTAAATAATCTGGAAATCTAGATTTTGAAATACTAATCTCTTTGTAGCACCAGAAGTTAGTGAGCCACCAGATACAAATCTGTCTAACTCAGACATCTTCTACCTAAGCCAAAAAACATGGGCTAAAACCAAAGGATATTTTATATCCTTGGGAGAAGAGGTTTGCCTATCCCAACAGAATTTTACTAAGGGTCAAGTACGAGCTTTATATGTATGTCGACTTTTCACTTGGATCCGCTGCAGAAGCTACATCACTACACATTCACGATTTTCTGGATTCTAAATTTCTAGATGGAACGAAAAAGAAATAAATCTTTGGTCAAACTCTTGATAAAATGCATTTAATCTTGCACTTACCAAGGACTAGCAAGATTTAGAAATGGGAGAATGATTGCGCAACAATTATAAGCCTTAATCGACCTAAATTAAGTTAGAGCCTAGCTTAATTTATGCATTCTACATGCATTCGCATTATACTTTGCATCATAGTTGATTTATTAGATTTGTGAATAATAATGTCATATTATGCACTAATTGAGAGGCATTAACAATCGTAGGTAATTCGAGACTGTGGATGACTGATCCAACCATATGGATCTGCTCAGAACAATGACAGGAGTCCAATGCTTCTAAGATCACATCAATCAGACTCCTGTAGCATCCTATGGAATCCGCATAAGAGCAAGAGCCAAGAGGCAAATAGGAGAAAATCTGGACCTCAGATGATAAATCCAACCACATGGATGGATCTGGATCAGCGATTATAGGCCAACGGTGTAAGGATCATCCCAATTGGAGGCCTACATCATCATTTACAAAAGAGAGAAGGACAACCACAATGGTTCCATGTGGCACCATCCAGTCGCCCCTCACACTGGCCCTAACTCTTAAAGGCGTCTCCTCACGCATGTTAGGTCGTTGGATCGCCATCCAATGGCCATGAAGAAGCCACATCATCAGCCTCTTCGCACTTCATCAAGGATGATCATGCCTCTCCATCTAATGGCTGAGGACAGCTGGACGCAAAGAGGAAACCAAAACAACCCGGTCGCATAGCATGTTGGCTCACGCACTAGCGAGAGAAGCAACGATGCAGGTTCTACTTGCAATCCTCACTAATCCAAGGCAGTCGTGGGCACAGGGGAAATCCATTCATTGGATGGCTGATAAGTCCAATTTATTTGACATTTATTTGGCTTAAGTACATATGGAATACATTTCCTTATAGTTTTATGACCTAGGCTAAGTAGTAATTAATCATAGCTTACGAATATTTTTGTATCTGCTTTGCATTCTAATATATACATTTATACTTGATATGTGCATGCAAAGAGAAAAAAGATAAGAGTACAATAGGTGGCTGGACATGAATATAATTTGTAAAAGGGTATGTCCATTATTACCCCATCATCGCTGCTCCCTCCGCCAACGTTCAAATCTAGCAGTTGCGCATGCGAAGGGAGAGGCGGACGTTGTGGATCTGGAAAAGGTTAAAGAATCTCTTTCCATTCGGGGGTTGGAGGCATCTGCTCCCTTCCTCCCCACCGTGAAGCAGAGCATGCACTGTACCAGCCGCATGCACTATGACCCCCTCACTGACCGTAGCTAGCCGTGCGCATACCCCCTCACCTCGTGGCCATGCCGGCGTACAGCCACGCCCTCATGTGTAACCATTCATGTGTGCACACAACAGACCTTGCATGTCCTTCCTGCTTAGCCACAGCAGTGGCACCACACTTGACTGCGACCACCTCACGCGTAGCCCGCGCGACCACACAGCACCAACCCTCGTGATCAACTACGGTCCTGCAACCCGAAGAAGCTCGCGCCCCTCAACCCCCCCACGGACAGGCTGCAGCCACATCACCTCCTTGCGTGCCCTCTTCACGGAGCACACAAGCCCTTGCACGCACTCTTTCATGAGCATGCACGCCTGCGTGCCACTGTTGGTTCTTCTTCTTCTTCTTTGCAGGTCGAAACAACCCAAAGCCACGAAAATGTAGCTGCCACCACAGACCAAGATTCTTCACGCCATCAATGCCAACGTGCCCACCTCAACCCCATGAGCACTACTGCAACCTCCGACGGGCCGACAACAGCCCACGCGTACACGTGGATAGCCACTGCTACCGACCACCCTCCTTGTCGCTGGCATCAACTCCAGCCATCATTTCAAGTGCCACCACCACCACCGAGTTCCCCTCGTCATGGCCAACCTACACCGAAGCTTTCACAGCTAGCGGCGGCCTCAAGCGTGCACACTATCAAGAGGAACACATCCTCTATTTTGGTATAATTAAAATTTACATTCAATGCCATTATCAACTTTTGAATTTTGATTTTTGGATTATTATATTGAGGTGGAAATATATCAGCACACTTATACTTTCTCTTTATCATTCAGTGCATGTTTTTTTCACTTACGATTGCATCAAATTGTGGCTAAGATTTGCGTCGTTCCTCTCTCGTACGAATATCGTTGGAAATTACATGAGATGCCACTAGTGATTACATCTTTTAATGAATATTTTATTGAGGAAAAACTGCACCCATAACCTTACATTCTCTAGTTAGTGTGTGCATCCTTCTTCTCATCTCATTTCAAAGCAGATTGGGGCACAAATTGCATACCTAATTGGGCAGATATAAAGGGAAATATTCATGAATTTATTCCATCTATTCCTCCCTGTGGATATGACCTAATCCACCGTGGTTAGTTTTATTGATAAATATTTTTGTTTGGATTTCTTTTCCACTACGCGATTTCTCTGTGACGACATATTTTTCTTACAGTATTTTTGCAAGAGAAAAATGCCCAGTAAATGGCCATCAGGCGGTGGAGACACAACCATGTGGCACACGAAGGGGCTTCAAGCGACGACACGTGGGATCATGTGCCAACCAACGTGCGAGCATGTGCATTTGAATTTCAAGAGGGGGTGATGCGACTCTTTCACAATTGGATGGCTAAAGTTAAGGCATAGGTTTTCAATGTGAAGGCGCTTGCGAGGAGAGAGAAAAGTGCAAAGCTAGTGTTGGGTGTGCACGAGGAGCAACTGGGGTTGTTAGATCACGATCCAAGTGATTATGTAGTAATCATAGGTCTTAGTTGACCTAGATTAAGCTAGGCCTTAGCATAAGTTAGGGCTATTCATGCATACATACGTATTATCTGCATCTTTACTGCTTTTCTTTAGCAATGCATGAAATAATGTTATATTGTTCTGATTAAGTGCATTATGTCGATTGCAGGTAATAAGCTAATCAGGAGCTAGATCTGGAGCTGGATTTGGAGCAGGATCTGAAGCCGGATTAGGAATAACGGGTGTTGCAGCAGAGCTAGAGCAGACACTTAGATTAGATGTATGAATAATGATGTAAGGGAGTTAAGGTTTGCTATTCTATTAAGTAGGAATAAAGCAGTAAAATGTGAAGAGCTTAGGTCCATCTTAGCCCTAGGATAGCCTAGAGACCTCCCCTAAGCTTTAGCCACCCTTAGATTAGGCCATAGCTCCCTAGGAAGCCCTAAAACCCTAGTTCCAACCCTTATCTGGATGTCCAGATAAGTTAGAGGACATCCAGGACCCTAAGCCATCTCCCGCACACCTCAAACCCACTTCAGTAGTGTTATTGGACGTCCAGAAACTTTGTCAGATGTCCAATTTCTGCGTAATACCCAAAATAGAATCCAAAATCCCTCCTGACTTTGATTGGACGTCCAGAAAATAAGTTTGGACTTCTGATTTTTTAGTATAAGACATCAGACACTATTATTAGATGTCCGGTACTGCTCTCCGATTCCTGTTTTCAAATTTAAGCCTTGATCTTGGATCTCTAGGTCCCTAAATCCAATTCTAACTCCATAAGAACCTAAATTTAGGTGCCCAACCCAAGTACATCACCTCTAGACCTCCCTAAGGACCCAATTATGTCCTCACTAAACCTAATTAACTTGGATCTTAGTCAATTCCATCATCCTATTCGTTTGGACTCATTGAGTACAATTGAGCCCTGATATCAGCACACACTGTCCAATTGGACTCAGTGAGAGTCCAATTGACCTAGACCTAAATTAATTGAGTTGTTTCACTCTAAATTAAGTTTCCACACACCCAATTAAACTTGTATTTAGTTTAATTGCACTTTACCTTAGTGAATTAGGGTCTATAACCCTAATTTGAGACATACGTTGACCTAAACCTACTAGAACCTAAACTAATCAACCTAGCCACCTAAGTTTATACCCACACACACCCACACACACCCACACACACCATCAACAAGAAAATACCTAGCCTAGAGTTCTCCAGGACTCTCTATCATGTGTTGTTTCCTTGGTTGCTGATTGCACCGCAAAAATACGCTTGCAATTTTGCCATCTTGTGCTATTTCCTAGCATTACCAATGCATATTAGGTCTCCATAGTTGCATTGTAAAAATACATGCATGCATGCAATTAATTGAGAAGGGAGGAGAATGAAATAAGTGGCATTGTAATTTACATTTTTCCTCAAGTGCATCTCTGCTAATTCACCATCTTTTTATTTTTATTATTTCACTTGCGTTTTAATCATTCCCGCAGCTGCATCTTCTTCTTCTCTACGCGCCATGCTTCCCTGCAGCAGACCTCTCCTTGCCAGCCCTTCCCTGCGGCTACCACTCCCTGCCGTGGTCATGCATGAGCCATGCATAGCCAAGGCATGGCCGAGCATGGCTTTCATCGTCTATATAATGTGGGCGGTTTCTTCTTCTCCAGCAGCCTGGTCCTCTTAGCCAAAGAACCGGCAGCACCACCTTCTCCTTCCAGGCCATCCTCTCCTCCCTCTCCATACTCCGACCCTCCTCCGAGGAGACACCCGGCGGGTAGGAGCCCTCACTGTGGTGCACACCACCACAGTGAGACCACAACCGCCCAGCTCTTCAAAGAGCTGGTGGGCGTGGTGGCTTTCTTCACTATTTTTTTTCCATTCCAGCCATTCCAGCCACTGGAGCGGCAGCTTCAAGCTTGCAGCTAAAAGCTATGAACGCCCTGCAGCAGCGGCAAGGCAGCAACAGCAATAGCAACTGCCCACACCCTTCCACGCCCGTCTGCAGGCGCCCGAGCCCTCCGCATGCACCTGCAGGCCTCTTCACCTCCTGCTTTCTCCGCCCTATCGCGCTCTCTTCCACCCACAACCGACCTCTGCGCGCCTATGCAGCGGCCGACCAAGTGCTTCCCCGCACCCTTGCCAGCACCTGCAAGCTTCCGGGCAAGCTACAGGCACCCTCGCCTCCCTCTCTGCACACTCTATCGCGAGCTCTCCATGCTCCCAACCGACCGGCGCAGGCCATCTCCCTCGCGCGCCAGCCGCGAACCGGCCACAGTCACACCACCTGCAGCTCCCGGTTGTGTGGTGCGGATGACCATTGTAGCCACTGTTCACGCGAGTTTGTGCGACACTGTGGCTATAGTGGGGTGACCAGAAAGCTTCTCACTTATCCGATCACCTAGCATGCCGCAACCGACCGCAGCCCACATGCGCATCTCTGCCCGCGTCGCCCGCAGTCGCCCGCGCGTCTGCCAGCCCACCCCATCCGCTCGCACTCGCCCAGACCCGTCTGCCTCGCCCGCACTCACCTGACGCGCAACAACCGGCCACAGCCTGGGCGCGCATCTCCGCCCGCATAGCCCGCACTCGCCCGCGCATCTACCAACACGCCCCATCCGCCCGCGTGTGCCTGCGTCACCCAGTTCACTCGCCTGCATACTCCTCTCCACGTAGCACTATGCGCTGCAGGTTCCTCTCCGCTCCCCACTCCCGCGCGCTCCTCTCCTTGCGTACTCACCTACGCAAGCGTGCATGGATTAGACAACGGCCCTGGACCACGAACACCTTAACCTCCACCCATCTCTCCTGCTCTCTCTCTCTCTCTCACTCTCTTTACACCGACGCTCACACACACCTACACTAACACTGCCACACGCACACACACACACCTATACTCTATTATAAATATATATATATACATATATATATATACATATATTTATATACATATATATATATACTTATATTTATACATATAGCAGTATCTATATACTTATGTATTAGTATACAAACATAGATATGTATACATATATCTATATACTTATATACATATACTTATATATATGTATCTATATATACTTATATCTATATACATATATACATATACTTATATACACATATATATATATATTTATACATATATATATATACATATATACACACCTACTTATATATACATCTATATATACATATATTACTATATATATATACATAGATATATATTTACATCTATATAGTTATATACACATACTCATACCTATATATATATATATCTATCTATACATATACTTATATATATTTACATACATATATATATATAAATATACGTATATGCATATATAACTTCATATATATTCCTATATATTTATAACCAGATATATATAGATATATTTACATACATATATATATTTTTTCACATTATTTACCATACGTGGTATCGCGGAAAAATCTGCAGCAGTTGCTGATATTTCCTGATACACGCGTACAAAAAGCGTGTTCGCATTCATCTTCCACCATCCATCCTACACCTTACACGAGGCACTCGTCCTGTTGGTTGCGTCGTTCTAGACGACGACCGACTCGACACCATGCTACACTCCATCTCCGCCTCCACCTGCACCCCTTTATACATATATAATATATACATATATATATACACTATATTTACTTTATTTCTGTTTCGCTTTCCTGTTAGTAAAAAAATAAAAAATATATAAAAGAGAAAAGATAATCTTTGGCTTACAGGTACTCCGTCTTGCGAATAGCAAGACCCGTTTTGGAACCCTGTTTTGGCTCAAAGCCAAGAACCCATTTTTGAGGGTGTGCCTCAAAGACAAAGATTACCAGAAAAAAATCTAAATGAGAAAAACACCAAAAACACAATAAACGAATGGAAGAGACTTGTTATAGGAAAGGCGTAGAAACTTAACTTGTACCCCACTTCCCTGAATTCGACCTTGGGCCTAAAAGTGACCAAGATAAAAATCAAGTAGGCCAGGTTAAAAATTTTGTAAAGAGATGGTTAGTTCCGATATAGGTTAACCACTATACACATTCAACGATAAAATCACCATATTAACAACATATCCGGACTCGACACCAGTTGCCAAAATTAGCAACCAAGATCCATTCAATTTTTAGATTCACATTTGGTGGAACTAAAAACCACCATTCATCCTCTCTCTCTCACTCTCCCACAAGCTTCCCTTAGGCCTATAAAAAGACCTAAGGGGTGGCCATTTGCACCCATTCACATCCCTTGGCTTTCATTGGCACGACTCACCTCATTATCTCCATACACGCCCACCTTCACTTAGGTCAGCTACTCCACCTCCATGAGCTCTCCACCATCATGGAGGACATCATGTCGGGATGCTGGATAAACCCTACCTCTCTCCAAGGGTCAGCCTAAGCTACATTGGCCGCCCAACATTCTTTTCCCGACCACTCTAAGGCCATCGGGGACCACCCCTGAATGCCCTCTATTTTGCTAGATTTAGTTTATGCTCTTCATAATTTTATAGCTCTTATTACTGCTTCGTAGCATAGTCTTAACTTCTCCCCCAATGATGCATGCGAAATCCCCCCATTGATTCTAGTATGCAGTTATTTTCTGGTAGCTAGATTTCCATTTTAAGCTTTTCGTTATAAGCATTCCTCTACCTCCACGTTGCGAACACCTTCCTGAATGAATGAAAGAAAATTTTCTATATATAAATATACGTTTATGTGTTGAGAATCACCATGAGCTCATTGATTGCAATATATTTGGTGTGATTAAAGTTGCTTGCTTTTCATTATCATCTATTGCAACTAAGCATGTCGTATCTAAATACGTAGCAATCATAAACCGCCATGCGATTTCTAAATAAAGTAGAGATGCAAAAAGATCGATTTCAAAAGTAAAACAAATGCCTCCTAGAGACAAATGACCGGGACTCAAGTCTCATAATTTTTACAAACTTAATTTTTGACGAATGTTTTTACTCGACTATACTATAATTTCCGATGACTTTCAAATGCGTGAGAACAATTTTGTCAAATGGTGCCATTACCTGGGAGGCAACACCATTTTCTATGATTTCGATCTTTGAAACTATAACTAACAAATTTCTCTATGCATTATTTTTGATGTGTAGGAAAAACGGAAGAAAAATGGGATCTACGCACACAACGAGCACGGAGGACAAATCCTGATGCACATCATCTCATTTTTAGATTAGATCTACTTTCTGCAATTCCCTTTAAAAATTTTTCGTGAAAAAAAAGGTTTTACTAATTTTTGTGAAAAAAAAATCAAAAAGAAATGTTTTTTTGAAAAAATCTAGATTAGGTTTCTCTTTTGAATCTTAGGTTAGTTTGAAAAAGAAAAAAAAAGATATTTTCTTTGAATATTTTGAAAAATTCTTTTTGTGAAAAAAAAAATGTGTCAAAGATTTGAAAAAAAAAAGTCATTTTTTGTGGAAAGCTTAGATTTCAAATTCAAACCTCTTTAAAAAGCTTTTCCACCATCTCCTGATTTTCGGCCAGATTTCAACCTTGATTTAAAAATTCAGTTGCCAAAAAATTAGCAAGCAAAATATTATGAAATTCAGGTTAAAACATTATTTTCAAACCATCTTTCAAATGCCACTATTATTTTGAAAAAATTTCAAAGATACAATTTTTAAAAATTCACGAAGTGCACGGGGGTCAAACTGATCCAGATTCAAAATTTTTCAAATTTCAAAAAGCAATTCTGAGAAATCCACAAATCTATTTTGACTAAAAATGGTGGGGTTTGAAAGCTAATCTCATTGGCTTTATTTTTGCGTTTTTCCAAAATTTTTGAAGGTAATTTGATACTGTTTCAAATCAAAAAATCGACCAAGGGTCAAAATTCCAAATCTGACCCCCATATATTCAAAATTCTCTAAAAATTCGATTGAAATAGAAAAAAATTCCAAAAATATATTCTCTGGAAAGCTAATTTAAAAATAAATATACTCACAAAATTTCAAATTAATTGGATTCTAATTATCATCAGAGAACAAACATTACTTTTACGGTCTGCTGAAACAAAAAAAGAAAAAGCCCTAGAAATGCATGCAACCTAGGTTGAATCCTTAGGGCTATAACTAGAAACCACTCTTTAGGCTAACCTAGACTTAATCAAGTCTAGTTAGCCGGTGAGCTTGGTCACCTTGTGGGCCACTCACCACAAACCCCACTGAAGAAAATGGGTTAAAACTTATTTTAAAACACAAATTCAACCCAAGTTCATTGTCATACTACTGGGTGTTTTTAATCTCTCTTGCCAAACCTGGTGACTAAGTCTGTGGGGTAGTGTCAAACAACCGTGGCTCAGGGGTCAACGAAATCGGAGGCGTAAGCCAAAGGAAGAACCTTCCCCTTAGTCCCCCCGTAACCAGACTGGCTGGGTTAGCTTGAGAGGCGGGAATCACTTTCAATCGGTTGAACGACGAACTTATCTTCAGGAATTCAAATTTCTAATGAAAAATCTGGTCACCTGATCTATAAGGACCATTTGATTGACAGGGCCGTAGACTTGTCCTGCATGGCTACACCAACCCAGGGGTTGGGTGGTGTATGAACGGAAGGAGGTCACTTCGACCTCACTCGGTTGGACCTTGGGAGCCACTCCCAAGGAGGTGAGTCACCTCGCCCGAACCATCTTGTTCCCCCACTTCTTCCATTCCTAGAGCCACCATGGCAAATCCTGGACCTAGACCTAGACCAAGTCAGGATATCGAGAATCTGGACCCGATGGCTCGTCTGGAAGCCCAGGTCGCCGAATCTGAGGAGCGGCATCAGCAAAGCATGGATCGCATTCTGATGGCACTTGACAGGATGCAACACCCGCCACGAGGAGAAAACTGTGAGATTTCTATGACCCAGCCGCACAAATTGTCACACCTCTTGTCAGAATTCCCATAGGTGGAGACATGTTTGAGCTCAAGCCAAATGTAATTGGGTTGATCAGCACTCATTTCTACTGGAACTCAAGCGAAGATCCATTCCAACATCTTCAGGACCTGAGTCGACTAGCTGAAATGATTCAACCTAGGAATATTGATCTCGGGATTGTTCTAATGAAGCTTTTCCCGTTCTCTCTGAGGGACAAAGCTTCATACTGGTTCAAGACTATTGGGAAGCCAATTGGAACCTGGCCAAAATTAGGACGTGAATTCCTGCAAAAGTTCTTCCCAATCGGTCGAACAAACGCAATGCGATGTGTAATCACAACTTTCTCCCAGGGAGCTGGGGAGAAATTACATGAAGCATGGGATAGATTTCACGACCTTCTTCGAAAATGCCCGCATCATGGTATACCCAGATGGCACTTAGCCCATATTTTCTACCATGGGCTGGATGACACATATCTGTATCTGGTCGATGCATCTAGCAGCAGGAATTTTCTCGCAAAAGATGAGAACAGTGCATTTGAGCTATTTGAATCATTAACAGAGAACTCAATGAATGTCGCATCTATGAACCAATTCGAGCGGCCTAGTCAGTAGTAGGTTGGTGTCCACGAGGCTCACACTGAATCTATTCGAGCCGACATGGATATCATCGTCAAGCAGCTGGATAGAATAAACCTAATTGAGAAGAAGATTGGCCAGATCAGTCAAGGTCAATCCGAATTGAGCTCAACTGCAGCAAGATCCTCCTATGCACCCCGAGCCCCTCCTGCTCGAGTTAATCTACTCACTCGGGATGCATCTTCTCCATATTTACGAGATCCTGCATATCAGGATCCCGTGAATAATCCAGATTTGGCACTCTATGACCAAGGTTACGCACTACCCGTAGATTATAATGCATATCCCCTTGACGGATATACGTCTCAGACATCTTCGGCCTACGAGGATGTCAGTGCTATCTGAGGATACAGGGGTAATAACTTGTATTCAGAGACATATAACCCTGTTTGGCACTAGCATCCGAACTTCTCATGGTCTGGTTGGTAATTCACAGAGACCACATCAAGATCCACACTACTAGACCAGGCAATACGGGAATGTGCAAAACACATATCATAGGCAGTAGCCATTCTCATCTCAGCAGCAGCAACCGCGCTCGTTATACCAGCCGTCGCACCAAGCTACCAACCACCCTCCATAGCGGGCTGACCCTTTGTAGGTGCTGAAAGAGGAGTTGCAAGAATCAATTGGGAAGTCTACACAAGATAGCTTGCAGATTATGAATGCAATGGCTGATCAAATACAGACTGCACAAAACACGTAGAACTAGCTGTTGCAGGAGCGTAGGACTCAGGGAGCCTTGCCCTCCCAGCCCATCCCGAATCCCGATATGTGTATAACGATGGTGCCCCACCTAGGTTTTAGGCACTGTAGGGACAGGCACACACCATACTACAGGTGCCTCCTGCACCACCTGGTTACATGAAAGTCTAGTCACCTTTGCAGAATCCCGCGTATTCTGCCCCATCCGCTCACCCACCACCTCATGGACAGCAAGACGATGCACACGTTGTCTCTTTGCGAAGTGGAAGGAAGACATTCGACCCACCACCTAGGCAGGCGGGTCCTGATTTCTCCCACCCTTCGCCGCAGGCGAGTTCGACTCTGTCTTCATCCCAGGAGCCATCTGCGGTAGATAAGGGTAAGAGGCCACTTAACCCTGAGATTCCCGTCCCTTTTCTTGAGGATCTAACATGAAATGAGGTACGGAAAAAGGACACGCAGAATTTTGAGGACCTGAAATCGATGTTTAAGGAAGTACATATTCAGGTCCCCCTCCTCGAAGCAATCGATCACATTCCCACTGTCGCTAGGTTCTTCAAAGACTATTGTACCCCAAAGCAACAGTTGAGAATTGGACAACAGGTGGTACTATCGAAATAGGCTAGCATCGTGATTCTTGCCGACTTGCCGCCAAGGAAGAAACACCCTAGTATCCCACTCATATCCTGCTTCTTGCATGATTCAACATTTGATCGGGCCCTTCTAGATTTGGGTTCGTCCATCAACCTAACTCCCACTGCCATATTTGATCGATTTTGATTTGGGGAGTTGAAACCCACCTCAGTCACAATTCGGCTGGTTGACAGATCAGTCAAAACACCGAGGGAGGTGGTTGAGAATGTGATCATGAAAGTCCGTGGGTTCTGTTTTCCCATAGATTTTTTCATTCTGGATATGGAAGTTCCTCCTAATCTCCGAGATGCACCAATTATTTTGGGTTGCCCATTTCTGGCGACAGCCCGAGTGAACATCGATTGTTCATCTAGGTGTATGGAAATCGCCCTAGGCAATGATAGACTTCGACTAGACATATTCAAGGCAACAAAGAACTTTGACTGTGATTGAATAGAGGAGGATGGTGAACACGAAGATCCGGCATACTGTGGAAACGTTGGGCTCCCTTGTGATGACCCAATGTCGCATTCGTCTACACTATCAGGGTTCTCGGACCTCGATCCACACATGACTAAAACCACTGCATTACACATATCTCCCCAAGGATTTGACTGTTTAGGGTGTGCTTCAAACCACAACACCCCTGAATCCATATATTACTGAATTGCCCCTGTTATTGTAGGAAGACATGACTATAGCTAACGGGTTTTCCGTTAACTCAATCACAACCGATTTTACAGGGAGCAACTCAGCGAGAATTCACGTGCACATGGATTAGTGGATTCCCACCCTTGATTCTGCTCCTCCCCTACTCATATCTGATTCTGACCCACCCGTGATTGAATTGAAGCCCTTACCTGACTCACTCAAGTACGTGTTCTTGGGTGAAAGTGAGGCATATCCAATCATTATCAATGCCCACTTAACCCAAGAATAGGAGCATCAATTGATTTCTATGCTTCAAGACCATAGGGCTGCTACTAGGTGGAGTATTGCCGATCTCTGCGGTATTCGCCCCTCGTATTGCAGTCATCACATTTACACGGATGAGGGGGTGAAACCTTCAAGACAACCTCAAAGACGGCTTAACCCGAATATGTTACAGGTTGTTAAGAAGGAGATCATCAAATGGCTGGATGCAGGCATTGTATATCCAATCTCAGACAGCCAGTGGGTGAGTGCAATTTAGATAGTGCCCAAGAAAGTAGGACTCACCGTCATGAAGAATGATAAGGGCGAATCCATCCCGACCTGCACTGTGACATCTTGGCAGGTCTGCATCGACTACAGGAAACTGAACATGGCTACCTAGAAGGATCACTTTCCTTTGCCATTCATTGACCAGATCTTGGAACAGTTAGCCGAACACAGTTTCTTCTGCTTTCTGGATGGATACTCTGGGTATAATCAGGTAGCAATTAGCCTGGAAGATCAAGACAAGACCACATTCACATGCCCCTTTTGGAACAGTCGCCTTCAAGCGGATGCCCTTTGGCCTCTGCAATGCACCAGCGACATTTCAGCATTGTATGATGGCCGTCTTCTCTGACATGATTTGGGATTATGTGGAGGTTTTCATGGATGACTTCTCTATTTTCGGAGATGATTTTAAATCTTGTCTTGATAACCTCATCAAGATCTTGAAATGGTGTATTGAGGTAAACTTAGTACTATCCTGGGAGAAAAGCCATTTCATGGTGAGGGATGGCATAGTACTAGGGCATAGGATCTCTAAAAATGGACTTGAGGTCGACCGAGCTAAATCAGAGATTATCTTCCACTTATCGCTACCTAGCTTGATCAAGCAAATTAGGTCATTCTTAGGTTACGTCGGCTTCTATTGGAGATTTATATGCGATTTCTCAAAAATTGCATAGCCTTTGACTAATCTCCTGGTTACCGATGTCCCATTTGAATTTGATACCTCGTGTCTCAGTGCCTTCAAGACTTTACGAAGCACTATTTCCGACTCCCCGATTCTCCAACCACCTGACTGGTCACTCAATTTTGAAATGATGTGCGACATGTCTGATTTTGCCGTCGGGGCTATTTTAGGCCAGCGTCGGGAGAAACAACCCTTCGTCATATATTATGGTAGCAAGACGCTGAGTGAGGCTCAACGCAATTACACTGTCACCAAAAAAGAACTGCTAGCAGTAGTATTCGGGTTGGAGAAATTCAGATCATATTTATTAGGGTCCAAGGTCATCATCTTCACTGACCACTCCACCCTCTGGCATTTGTTGGCGTGGAAGGATGCCAATCCATGGCACATTAGATGGATCCTTCTATTGTAGGAATTTGATATCGAAATCTGCGACAAAGCCGTAAAATAGAATGTTGTGGTGGATCACTTATCCAGATTGGACTCAGATCATATTCCTTATTCCCTGCCTATCCATGAACAATTTCTAGATGAATCTCTTTTGGCAATTCATTCTATTGAGTTCCCCTAGTATGCGGATTTTGCAAACTACCTTGCCGCAGGAAAAATTCCTGCGAACCTATCCAAGAACTAGAAACTCAAATTCATTGCAGAGGCCAAATACAACCTCTGGGATGACCCACTGCACTTCCGCATTGGAACAGACCAGATTATTCGCAGATGCATCTCAGACTCTGGGATACCCAGTGTGTTATCTTTCTGCACAATGATGCATGTGGTGGCCATTTCTTGGGATGGAAAACCGCTGCAAAAATTTTGCAGTCGGGATTTTTCTGGCCAACCATCTTTAGAGATACACTTGAATATGCCCAACACTGCAAATGATGTCAGTCGGTCGATTCTATGACTAGGAGAGACATGATGCCACTCTAACCCATCATGGTCGTAGAAGTGTTCGATGTTTGGGGCATCGATTTTCCAAACTCGCATGGCTTCGAGTACATATTGCTAGCTGTTGACCATGTCTCGAAGTGGGTCAAGGCCATCCTGGCGAGATGGGCTGACCACATGATCGTCATTTCTTTCGTACGGTAGAATATTTTCGCAAGATTTGGAATACCCCGCCCTCTGATTAGAGACGAGGGAAGCCACTTCATCCACGCCCATTTTAGGTCATTATTAAAGAAATACGGGGTACATCACCACATAGCCGCCCCATACCACCCGCAGACCAATGGGCAGGTTGAAGTGTCTAACCGTCAGATCAAGCTGATTCTCCATAAGACGGTTAGACCAGACAGGAAGGACTGGTCAGAGAAATTAATCAATGCACTCTAGGCATATCGGACCGCATACAAGGCCCCACTCGGAATGTCACCATATCGCATGGTATATGGCAAGGCCTGTCACCTTCCTGTAGAGCTGGAACACCGTGCCTTTCGGGCAGTGCGGAAATGCAACCTTGACCTCGATGCATGAGGTCGAGAACGGAAACTCCAGCTCAGTGAATTAGAAGAAATTCGGTGGGAGGCCTATGAGATTACATTAATATACGAGGACAAGACCGAGGCCTTTCATGACCACCACATCTAGAGGAAAGTATTCATGCCCAACCAGCGAGTGTGGTTATTTCATTTACAGCTGAAACTGTTTATGGGGAGGCTTAGGTCCAAGTGGACTGGCACATATGTTGTGGTGTAGCCATATCTTAATGGGGCACTCCAGATCAAGGACCTAAAATCTGGGCATATATTCTTGGTAAATGGCCAGTGCCTCAAGCCATTTTTGGCCCAGGAACCTCCTCCACCAGACTAGACTGTTCATCTTAGTGAGGACGTGTGATTGAGTGCTCGCCCAGCTGGAGGCGTTAAACTCAGCACGTATAAATACCATTCACTCCACATTCCACCATCATTTATATATAACCATTTTTATACATAGCATATTTTTCTTTTAGCATATTTCCCTTTTGTATATTGCATGTTAACAGATTGGCCGGTGCTGAATAGAATTTCAGGAGCAATTATAGGTGAT
Organism: Thalassia testudinum; assembly: GCA_037157565.1. Classification (NCBI taxonomy): domain Eukaryota; kingdom Viridiplantae; phylum Streptophyta; class Magnoliopsida; order Alismatales; family Hydrocharitaceae; genus Thalassia; species Thalassia testudinum. The sequence goes on from JAZHRO010000003.1 coordinate 34,765,277, forward strand.
TTCTACCCATTCTCCCTGTGAGTACTTATTTTCTTCTACATTCATGCATGAGGACATGCAAGAACTTAGGCATGGGGGGTGTAGATACAGAAAAACTGGAAAAAAAAAATTCTGCCAATACTTACGAAAACCTCGGAGTTGCATGTAAAACGTACTTTAGGACCTAAATAAAAGAACAACCAACTCCACCTCCAATGCTCGCATTAGAGCTAGAAATCGTTCACAACAGCCACTTCCGACTCACCCGCTCACCTTTTGTTATAAATTTAGGGTCAAGCTGATTGTAACGAGATACGGGAAATTCACAAAGTAGAAATTATATGAGGTTACATGTTTATAGCATATATACATATTGCACTAATGAATAAGATTATTTTATTAAGAGAATGCATTAGGGATTTCATCCTCTAGTTGATTCCTGTAATCCAGAATCAAGTACAACTTTTCACACACATGTGGAATTTGCAATGGATTCATGGTGAAGGCTGATAAATGTCATGAGTCTGTTGAGAAGAAGCAGTGCTTCTTTTCTTGAACACCTGGATAGTTTTTTGGGAGTCAGGTAGATTTTCCTCTAAAAATCAACCAAATAGTGTGAGAGAGTAGAGTGTATTGGTGCTCTTAGATTAGTGTAAGGAATCTAGAATCTTAGATAATTAAGTGATGATACTCTGAGATTAGACATAGTTTTCACTCTCGGTTCCCACGTATACATTTTTGTGCGAAATTGTGAGAGCCACCGAATAAGGCAAATACGCTGAGAGCAAGTTTTCATAAAACTAGGGCTACGGTGGATGGTTACGACCATTCTCTATGGAATCCTTGGCTAAAGGAGGGTATTGATGTCAAGGACAGAAATACACCGTCCTATCCATCTTTCCCGGTGCCATGAGTAGCCACTTCCACCAAATAAGCCATCCACTATCTCTTGAGTACCACCAATCCCTAACAATGCCTCCTCAATAAAGTTCTTGGACGTATGCTAGTTGTGTTATGTCGAAAGAAAAAAAAAGAAAAAACAAAAGAAATGATAGTGAAAGGAAAGAAAAATTGAAAAAAAAAATAGAAAAAGAAGAAAAAGCAAAGAGAAAAGAATGAATATTTAGTGTTTATTTCATCGAGGCAAAACCACCAAAAAAATTTGAGATCCACCAAATATGGCCCTAAACTATTTTTCTTATGTTTCTAACCACCCAAATACTGGCTGAGGAATTTCAACTTAGTGTTAGGGTTATGAGAACTCAATTAAAGTGTTAATGCCTAGTGAGACCACCAAATACAAGTCATATATGCGAATCTGGTAAAGTTATGAGCTCAAAGAAAGAAAAAAAGTGTAAGAGAGAATGAATACAAAGGAATTAAAGAGAGCATGGTTCTTCTCGTCTTTCTCTGAGTTGAGTTACTTAGTAATCCGGGAATTTAGATTCTGTAGTACTAGTCTCTATGTAGCACCAAGTGAAAATGAGCCACCAAATATATAATCCTTTCTCTCAGAGATTCTCTACCTAAGCCTAAAGTCGGGGTGAAATTTGTAGAATATCTTGAATACCCTGGGGGAAGAAGTTCGCCTATCCTGCTAGAATTTTTACTAAGGGTCAAGTATAGGCTTTAGAGGTGAATTAGTTTTTCACTCGAATCTGTTGCAAAAGCTACATATCTTCACTTTCACGATTGTCTGGATTTCTAGAGCATAGGATGAAAACAAAAAGGAGAAAAATCTCTATGCATACACTTGATAAAATAATCAGTCCCTTAAGGACCCTTTCTATAATAATTTATCCTTGCATTTGCTAGGGAATAGCAAGATTTAGGCATGGGGTTATGATTGCACAGCAATCATAGGTCTTAATTGACCTAGATTAAGCTAGGACTTAGCATAAGTTAGGGATATTCATGCATACATATGAATTACTTGCATCTTTACTGCTCTTCTTTAGCTATGCATGAAATAATGTTATAATGTGATGATTAACTACATAATGTCGATTGCAAGCAATAAGTTGATCTGGAGCTAGATCTGGAGCTAGATCTGGAGCAGGATCTGAAGCCGGATCAGGAATAACGGGTGTTGCAGCAGAGCTGGAGCAGAAGACTTAGATTAGATGTAGGAATAATGATGTAAGAGAGTTAAGATTTGCTATTCTATTAAGTAGGAATAAAGCAGTAAAATATGAAGAGCTTAGATCCATCTTAGCCCTAGGATAGCCTAGAGACCTCCCACAAGCCTTAGCCACCCTTAGATTAGGTCATAGCACCCTAGGAAGCCCTAAACCCTAGCTCCAACCCTTATCTTGATGTCCAGATAAGTTATAGGATGTCCAGGACCCTTAGTCATCTCCCATACACCTCAAACCCACTTCTGCGGTGTTATTGGACGTCCAGACACTTTGTCTAAAGTCCAATTTCTGCAGAATACCCAAAACAGAACCCAAAATCCATCTTGACTCTGATTGGACGTCCAGACATTAAGTCTGGACTTCTGAATTTTGAGTATAAGACGTCTAACACTATTATTTGACGTCTGATACTACTCTCCAAATCCTGCTTTGAGATTTAAGCCTTGATCTTGGATCTCTAGGTCCCTAAACCCAATTCCAACCCCATAGGAACCTAAATTAAGGTGCCCTAATGATGAGACACTCATCATGATCTTTAATTACCCCTAATTAACTAGTCTTCCTAGTTAATTAGCTAAGGTTATGAATATATAAGGGTTAATTATAGAATAAGGGATATTTAGTTAAGGACCTTAAAATAAGTTAAAAATGGAATTTTATCATTCAATTAACATTATTAATAATTTAGATAATAATTGGAACCGAAATCCTATTAACCATTTCCTTAATTAATAAGATAAGTAACTTAAATATAATGTATACCTAAGTATGTAATAACTTAAGTAATTTTACTTAATCTAATAAATTAATCAAAAAGGTAAAAAATGCAAATTCAAGGTGTAAACATAATATTTACCTTATTTACTAACATATATAAAAAGTTGAAAAAGATCTAAATTAAAATAAACCTTCAAAACCTGGGTTTACATATTAGTCCTTAATATTCATTACATTCGGGTCCTTATTTATCACTTACATCCTTAGGTTTTATTACTTCTAAGTCCCTCTTTGTCTTCTCCTTCTTCTCCAGCCAAACGAATGGCTGGCGGCAGAGAGTCATCCCACCGCGCGATCACTGCCCTACCGACATCATTCCTCTTTGTCCAAGCTCTTGCAGCTTGCGCTCACCACCTCCACTTCATCCATCGGTCTGGATTAACCAAGAATTCTATTTTTCAGTGGGAGTTAACCTCACCATCATCGGAGACGACGACGGAGGTTAAACTCCTCGAGCTTCTTCTTCAGCCAGTCCCCGCCCCTCTCTTTGCCGCAAACTGCTATAAATACCCCCTCACACCTCCGATTTTATGTAAGTTGGCTCCCTTCCCTCTTCTAACACTGCAGCCGGCCCAATAGGCTATTCTTCCAAACCTATGGTGATTCCCCATTCCATCTTCCAACTTCCTCTGTCCATCTTAAGTAACCGAGGAGATTCGCCGTGGTCTTCTACACGTCTGACAAAGGTGTCGACCCTAGGATTCCTCTGCTCCACCTCAAATTCACTACCGGAGATCTTTCTTCAACCCTCTGATTTCATCGTCCACCATGAGACTTCGGCAGAACCCTATTGACCCATTCATCAAGGTAACAGTAGACTAGGAGTAGGAGTAGGAGTAGGCTAGCTTAGTTAGTTAGTTTAGTTAGTTAGGTTAGAGTAATGTTAGAATTTAACTTCATCTCCTCCAACTCCGGCGAGTTCCTTGAGCTTGCCAGAGACCTTAATCTTGTCTTTTAATTCACTGTACACCTTCTTATATCTTCCATGTTCACTTATAATCCACTTAATCGATTAATTGAATCACCTAAACGCCTAATTCAAATATCACCTTCACTGACTATTTCACTGTCTATGGTGATAGTAGTCGATCTAATTCCACCTTCACTAGGTTCTTTCATCACCTATCATCATTTTAGAACCCTAATCGACTTTATATTACCTATTATTATCATCTATAATTAAACGCCCAATTTTAATTTAGCTCCAGAGCTCGCTATCCATGGTGGCTCAGGAACATTTCAAACAATAAATTAAATATATATTTATCATTAATAACATCTGTTGACTTGATTTAACTTCTCAACCGAGTAGTTAAATCAAGTCCTGAGCTCAAACCATTCAAATCTTTTAAGAAACAAACTTACTGTCAAATCTTTCATTTCAATGAGAAAATGAAGAATTTAATGTGATATGAGGTTCCTTGTAACCTCAGGATCATTTCTGGATTAAAAATAGTTAATTTTGTCAATCTATACAAACATTTTACATTTTCTGGACATACTGGAGCTCCGACGAGCCATTTTTGTGTAGCAACCTCTTAAACTTGCTAAGTGGCTCTAGAATAATAAAATAAGGATTACTGATTATTTTTAAGAAATTTATTTGAGGTTTTAACCACTGGAGCTTTAGATGTAACTTCATCTTACCCAACTCCAGTGAGATTGAGAAACCTGTTATGAAGGATTTAAGAAACACTTAAGGAGCTCAGAAGCTTTAAGGAGCTCAGAAGCTTCAGTGCGATGCACTAAAGCTATTTTAACTTTTAAATCATTGTAGCAATCTTTCCTTTACTCTGTCGAACACATGCCTATTTCAGTTCAGGCGACAAGCCTGAAACCCTAGAAATTAAGGACAAAACTCAAATCTAAAGATCTGAGTGAGTTCCAGATGATGAAGAGACTATGATTGAGGCATTAATTTCTTAGGAGGAAGCTTTAAACAGAAAGTCAATTTTCAAGCTTCCATAGTCAAACCTGAGTTTGATAATGGTGTTCTGAGCTTGAATTGAAGAATTGAGATGTGGAAATTGTTTCTGAGATTCTGTTTGATGATTTTAGAAAAAATAAAGTAAGCTCAGATGATATGTTTAGTGAAAATTTTGTTTCTATCAATTTTGGTTACTCTTGAACCTAAACCAACAGAAGTACTGTTTTGATGAAATTTAAACTTAAAACCTGCCCAGATTGATTAGTTAAAATGCCTAGAAATAATCTAAATAGATTAGGAACACTTTAAAGTGTCTGTTGCACTTGTTGAAATCTAAAAATCAACCTATGAAGTTTTCAGAGAAGAGAAAAGCTTCTCTGCAGGTTCTGTAGGTCTCAAGAGTTTAAAATCTATCCTAACAGAAGTGGAATTGTTTATATAACATATACAGACCTTTAAATAGATGAGATAAGTCCATCTGAGGACTCTCCTGAGATAAAAACATTTCCAGGCTTTTATAAAACCCGTAGAAACCCTGATTTCATCTCTTAAATTGAAGAGCCAAACATCATTAAAGCATTAAATTGACCCTAAAATTGTATAGATTACCCTTAGAGCTTCCCAACAAACTTTAAATCATCCAATTTGGAGCTCTGGGTAGAAAGTTATGATCGATTGAATTCGGGTCTGGAAGGGTTAGCTTTGTCCCACCTCGGATATCCATGAGCACGCGCCTGGGTATAAAACTATTTTGTTCCCTTGGCTATGCAGTCGTCAGCGCTCGGTGCACCGGTTCTGATTCCTTCTAATCTGAGCATTATTCTGAGTGTGCGGGCATATGCCTGTGGGTGTGTGTGCCCTTGGGGGCGTGCGGATGTGGATGTTCCCTGGGAGGGCGAGTGTGGCCTGGGAGGCCGGGTTGAGCTGATGTGGCTCGATACTATGAATCGATTAATGAATGAACCAAAACCAACCTAACTAAGATTAGGCGAGGACCGAGTAGGGTCTGGTCCTACCCTGGTCTCAAGGTGCTGTGTATCCTCGAAAGGACCTCGTCGTAAATAAAAAAACTTTTGGTTTAAAAAGTAAAATAACCCGGTTCAGATGAAAGCTTAAGGAAAAGAGAAGCCACTGAAGGATGCTAAGTAAAGGCACAGGTGCTAAGGAGTGTTAAGGAAAAAGACTAAGGAACAAAGGAGAAAAACTAAGGGAAGAAGAGAAGGCAGGTGAAGGTAGAAATAACACAAGAAGGAAAGAAGAAAGAGAGCTCGACAGAGAAGAAAATAAAAGAGAAAGAAGAAAAGAAAGAAAGAAAGATTAGAGGCTAAGAAAATAAAAAGGCATCAATACTTTGTTAAAGAAATAAATGAATTTTCTCTTGCATAATTACTTTTTGTTCTTAATTGTAAAAGGCATGCTTTACTTAGATAACTTTTTGCCTTAATTTCCTAGAATGAAATAAAATTGAAAAAACTAGCATGTTTACTTGTTAATAAAGTAGAATATTTTGAGCAAATATGTTTGCATATGGAATTTTGTTTGTTCTTTATAGTTTAAATATTTTGACAAAATTCATGTTTTGAAAATTAAACTAGTTTTACCTCCTAAACTTAAAGAAATAAAAGAAAATTGGAGAATTTGGAGAAAATTATTATGCCTCTCAGTGAACGACCTGAACTCAAACAGTAAAAATTTCTAAAATATTAGGTTAATTTGACCCTATACTACACAATTGACAAAACTTCGAGTTAACCTAAGTGATTTCTTCTACTCTTAATTAAGTGAAATTAACTTAATTACTGAGTTGAGTTGAAAAGAACGCATCACCTAACCCTAGTACATCACCTCTAGACCTCCCGAAGGACCTAACTAGGTCCTCACTAAACCTAATTGACTTGGATCTTAGTCAATTCCATCAGCCTATTCAATTGGACTCATTGATTCCAATTGAGCCCTGATCTCAGTACACACTGTCCAATTGGACTAAGTGAGAGTCCAATTGACCTAGACCTAAATTAATTGAGTTGTTTCGCTCTCAATTACGCTTCCACACACCAATTAAACTTATTTTAAGTTTAATTACACTTTACCTTAGTGAATTAGGGTTTGTAACCCTAATTTGAGACATACCTTGATCGAAACTTACTATTACTTAACCTAATCAACCTAGCCACCTAAGTTTCGACCCACACACACCCACACACACCATCCACACGAAAATACCTAGCCTAGAGTTCTCTAAAACTCTCTGCCATGTGGGGTTGCCTTGGTTGCCAAAATTAGCAACCAAGAGCCATTCAATTTTTAGATCCACATTTGGTGGATCTAAAAACCGCCATCCATCCTCTCTCTCTCACTCTCCCACGAGCTCCCACCATAGGGCTCTCTAGAGAATTCCATAATTCTCTAGAGAGCTTCCCTTAGGTCTATAAAATGACCTAAGGGGTGTCCATTTGGACCCATTCACATCCCTTGGCCTCCATTGGCACCACTCACCCCATTATCTCTATACACTCCCACCTTCACTTATGTCAGCTACTCCACCTCCACAAGCTCTCCACCATCATGGAGGACATCATGCCAGGATGCTGGATCAACCCTACCTCTCTCCAAGGGTCGGCCTAAGCTACATTGGCCGCCCCTCGTTCTTCTCCCGACCACTCCAAGGCCATCGGGGACCACCCCTGAATGCCCTCTATTCTGCTAGATTTACTTTATGCTCTTCATAATTTTATTGCTTTTATTACTATTTAGTAGCGTAGTCTTAACTTCTCCCCAAATGATGCATGCAAAATTCCCCCATTCATTTTTGTATGCAGTCATTTTCTAGTAGCTAGATTTCCATTTTAAGCTTTCCGTTATAAGCATTCCTCTACCTCGATGTTGCGAACACCTTCCTGAATGAATGAAATGAATTTTTCTATATATATATATGTTTATGTGTTGAGAATCACCATGAGCTCATCGATTGCAATATATTTGGTGTGATTAAAGTTGCTTGCTTTTCATTATCATCTATTGCAACTAAGTATGTCGTATCTAAATACATAGCAATCATAAACTGCCATACAATTTCTAAACAAAGTGGAGTGGCTAAAAAGATCGATTTCAAAAGTAAAACAAACGCCTCCTAGAGACAAACGACCAGGACTCAAGTCTCGTAATTTTTACAAACTTAATTTTTGACGAACATTTTTGCATGACTATACTACGATTTCCGACGACTTTCAATTGCACAAGAACGATTCTGTCACCAAGCATCCTGCCGTTGCTCTCCCCAGCCTCTCCAAAAGGCCACCATGGACCACCCGTGGTGCCCTTATTATGCTAGATAGTGATTTTAATTCTTGTTATTGTTAGATAGCAAGTACATGTTCTTGTTGTAATTCTTCTTTGCAACTATGGTTTATTGCAATTCATGATCAACTATTGGCTATGATTCACCATGTATATATATTGTGATTAATATTATCTAGTTAGTAATTAAATCTAGATTAGTTATGAAATCGAAAATGCTTTCTGTCTCCCTGAGTTTGATCGAGACTCACATCTCATAAATTTTATTTGTTTCAACGTACTTCATGCTATACTACTACTGATTTACTTTAAAATGCGATTTATGCATCGGACAATGCACTGGTGCAGTGCACTACGCTGGCTGTGCATGTGTCGCCTACAATTGAGCGATTGGGGGGTCTTGGTGGGTTTGGAACCCACGCCCCTCCTTTCGGAGTGGATGCGACAACCAATGTGCCATGCTATCGGTTAAGTTGAGAAGAATGGCTATGGGCACATGGTGGAGGAGGATTCTTAGCCATTGGATTTTCATCCAACGACTGAGATCGCACTTGGAAGGTCTTCAGAGGGACGTCGGGTGACATTGGACACTCTGGATGGTGCCACGTGGCACCATCTGGACTGTCCACCTTTCTTTCCTTGCAAAGGATGCTATGGTTCTCGTATCAAGATGATTTCCCTATTGCCAGACTATCATCGTCACTCTGGATTCATCCGTATGGTCAAATTTTTCATTTGAAGGTTTGAATTGTCACACCCTGCCTCCTAGCCACAATAATGTAGGAATTATTATACAATTTATACACGTTACACTAAATGCGGTATGATGAATGTTATGCAATATTTATACTATGGAATGCAATGCTAGTCTTAGGAACTATCATCAGTAAGCATTTAATCATGAATACATGCGTATTCATCATATACTTCCATAAACTCTCCTACCATGTCTAAGAAGATGGCAAGCATGCACCTTTGAAAATTCACAGGTGCATTGCAACTTCTAAATGGCATTCTACGGAATGCAATGGATCTGTAGGGATAGGTGAAAGTTGTCCTTTCTTGATCCTTGGGATGGATAGGGACTTGGTTATATCTTGAATAACCATCCAAGAAAGAGAAGTACTTTTGGCTGGCTAACCTTTCAAGAATTTGGTCAATGAAGGGCAAAGGGAAATGACCGTTTCTCATGGTTGTGTTTAGCTTCCTTAATCAATACAGACTCTCCAAGAGGAAGCTGAATGAGTCATTATAGATTCGCCCTTCTTGTTAGTCACGATGGTAATCTAGGCTTTCTTGGAAATAATTTTCATGGGACTAACCCAGGGACTATTCAAGATCGGGTAAATGATTACTACGTCAATCCACTTGATGGTTTCTTTCTTGACCACTTCTCACATATTAAGGTTTAGTCTCCTATGCATCTGGTGAGAAGGGTGCTTTCCATCTTCCATAAAAATCCAATGTTTATGATAAGATGGATCATTCCCCCAAAGGTCATGGATGGTCCAACCAATTTCCTCTTTATGCACTTTTAGGACCTTAATTAGTTTCATCTCCTACTCCTTAATTTAGCACTAATAATCACAGGGAGCATTTTCTTAGGTCCTAAATATTCATATTTCAGACTCTCAGATAATGGTTTCAGTTCAAGCCAGGGTGGGTTTAGGATGGAGGGTAAGAAGGATGCTGGGGAAGATTCATTAGGGTGGTCCAAAGGAAGAGGTTGGGAATGAAGGAAATCAGGAACCTCTTTAGGGTGTAGCGGGTTTACCACAGAGGGTTATGGATTAAGTTCATTTGTGCGGGAGGAATTCTCAAGGACGGTACAAGCCAAACAAGTCTCAAGATTCAGATCAACATCCTCAAGCTCCTCAATTTATCCACAATCCTAAAATTTTTTAATCACGTTGAAAATATTGAGTTTCATATTTCTATCCTCAAAGGCGATCTCCATACTACCGCTTTCACAGTTGATATTGGCCTTAGTGGTAGCCAGGAATGGATGCTCCAGAATGATGGGCGTGTTTCATAGATTTTCAGGTACATCCATGTTAAGGATAAGGAAATCCACAGGAAAGTAGAAGTCCTTAACCTTGATGATAACATCCTCAATAATGCCTTCTGGGTTTGTGACCGAACTGTTAGCTAACTGAAATGTTACTGAGGTTGGCATGAGTTCACCTAATCCAAACTTTTCATAGAGAGAAGTCAGAATTAGGTTAATGGAAGCACTTAGATCCAAAATTGCCCGGTCAAAGGTGTAATCCTCGATAACACTGGAAATCAACGGGGCACCTCGATCTCTCTTTTTCTGGGGAAGGTATTGCAGGATAATAGAACTAGCCTTCTCAGGGAATATCACCTTTCAGAGGGTAAATTCTCTCAACTTATGCTTCTAAGTGCATAAATCCTTCAGGAATTTAGCATAACCTAGAATATGCTTAATGGCATTGAGGAGTGGGATATTGATTTCAACATTCTTGAATATATTCAAGAGCTCCTCGTTACTATCAATAGGATACTTCTTCTTGGATTTTAGCAAGGCTTCAGGAAATGGGACATGAGAAAAATCATTGGATTCGAGGTTCTGAGCCTTGGTTTCTTCTTCAACTTTCTCTTTTCCTTTCTCAAGCACACCAAGGTTTGATTGACTAGAAGATGGTAGTTCAGGATCCTGGGTTTGCCTTCCATTCCTCAAGGTAATAGAGGTCGCAAAAGCTTATGGGTTTGGGTCTTGAGGAGGGTTAGGAAAGATTAGAGTGGTTTGATTAGCCAAACATCCAGGATTGGATGAAGAAGCAAAAGAAGAATGACCCTGCTCAACCACCAGAGCATGTGCGTGTGGGTCCTTCTGCTTCTTGTAACCTTAGGCTCGATTACCCTGATTTTGTATATTGTGTGGGTTGGGTACGGGTTGAGATGGCAAAGATCCAGGCTGATGGGTATTAGCAATGAGCCAGTGTTACAAGCTATCCAGCGACATTTTCATTTGTTGCAAGAGTTGGAGCGTGGATCCTTGCATTTCCACCATCCGACGGTTCAAATTAGCTTAGCCTGCAGGTTGATAGGCATTCCATGTTGGCTGATTGACCTGATTAGGGGGCAGCTGAGTGTATACATGACCCAGACCCATTGGTTTTTGTAGTGCATAGTTGCTAGGTCAGATTTGGGTCTGTTGCCCTAGGTTTTTCCAAGAGAAGTTAGGGTGGTTCTTCCAACCCATATTATAGGAGTTAGAATATGGGTTGGACCTAACATTCTCCTATCTAGCATACACATCCTCATAGGGAGAGGATGGCGAGAAAGAAGGAGAGGGATTGGAGAAATTAGGATCAGAGGTCCCAATTTGGAATTGTGGGGCTCTGAATAATGCTGGCTTACTGGTTGAGTTGCTTCATGTTGATTTACGAACTCCCATCCAGTAGGAGCTCGTGAAGAATGGAATCCTGAATTTTGGGATTGAGTGGATTAAGAAGTATTTGCAGAGTTTCCGGTCATCCACTCTTTCATTCTTTTAGAGACCAGGTACACTTTATCGAGTTTGTTACAAATCAGTTCCATATCGAATGAATGACAGTCGTGGACTTTATTAAAATTCTATCTAGGTTGCTGGAACCAATTGAAAGTATCCATGGTGGCATAATTGATAGAATTTTCACTCATTTCCTCAAATAAATCATGCACACTATCTACATCCTTATTGAGGAAATTTCCTCCTTAAGAAGCATCCACGTGATTACGGAGTTGCTCAATCAACCCGTGATAGAAGTTATGCACGAGTTTCCATTTCGACACCTCGTGGTGTGGACACTTCCGCAACAGATCTTGGAATCGTACCTAAGCACAATGAAGTGGTTCCCCCAGCTATTGGATGAAAGTAGTAATCACCCAATGCAAAACATTGGTACACCTGACTGGGAAGAATTTCTTTTGGAAGGCTGATTTAAGATCATTCCAAGTTGCTATTGGCCTTCCAATAGTTTTGTACCAATGTGTGGCCGTATCCCAATAGAGTGGGGGAAAAACCTCATGGTCATTTGCTCATTTATGTTTCGCACTTTGGTGGTCTAGACCAAAGTGGTCAAGTCCTCTAAATGTTGAAACGGGTCTTCAAAGCCAAGTCCATGGAAATGTTTAATCAGGTTTAAAACATGGGGCTTGATTTCTATGTCGCTGGCTGGAATTTAGACACCGGGATGTTTCTTGTAATTTGAAGGATCATAAAAATCCTTGAAGGGTTGAGCGCCCTGACCATGCATTCACTGGAACCATGCTTCCATTTGCTGCAATTGTTCCAGTTGCCTTTGTAGCATCTCTTGTGGATCCTAAGGCAATGGAGGTGGTTGATCAGCCATGGGAACTATTCATTTAAAATTCAACTTACACCTCCTTAAATGGTCTAATGGCCCTTCCAAGCAGGGATTCAATGACCTCCTTCCATGCATAAACAAGGAAGGGGTCTGAACGACTGGAGAAAAGTACCCTGCAGCACAACAATACAAGCCTGTCCTTAAGTTGGGTAGCCTAAGGACCTATCCTCCAAGATAAATTCAAACAAAAACACAAATTTTGTGTTGTCCTTAATCCAGAAGCTAGTTAAGTTGAACTAGTGAAGCAAGGGGAGCGTGTCCCGAAGGTCGTTAATTATGCCAAACCCTTGCTTGCTTAAGTCGCTTGACAATCAGGCCCCCCAACTTAGCACCTTCTAGAGAAAGCAGACGTCACAAATTCGCACCACAGTATGAGAAATATCCTGAAATGGACTGGTGAGTCTAGGGCCAATGTCTACTTGATTTTAGATCAAGCCTAGGATAGCAGTGCTTTTGAAATGTTATGGGCTCTTAAAATGGGTTCTGCCCTTAATGATTGATTGAAATGTGAGAATGAGTGCACAACGAGGGCTTTCAAGCAAGATTACTTGAATGAGTGGTTTTTAGAGTTTAAATCTTGCTTAAGTAGCTTTTAGGGTTTAAGTTAGGGTTCACGCAATCAAGTTCAGGAGGCACACTAGGATTTGCAAACATGAGTGAAGATTTTTTCCATTGAAAAAAAAATAATGTGGAGTGCCTTGCACTGACATTAAATGTTAACGCTAATGAGAAAGCTACTTGATGAGTTATTTTTTGATGAAGTGGTGCATCCCAAACAACTCAAGTAATTATCCTTAATGCACCACTGAGTTAGGCACATAAGTGGTTACCTAGTCTAATTTCTATTCAATTATGTGTTTGTGTGTACCAGTTCCAAAGATCGAGTTACTGATTGAGTATGAAGAATCAGAAGAGGTTGTGTACCTCTGTGGAATTTTTTAGATTTTTTTTTTATAAGCAGAGGGTGTGATGAGTGGAGGTGGCAATCAAAACAACCAAACTAATCCTAGGGTTTCTGAGAGCACCTAGGTTAATTAGTGTTTAAACTAAGGTGATGAAATGGAATCTACGGAAGGGGAAAGAATGGGGAAACACTTACAGTTGCCTTCAACTGCACTTTACCTCTTTCTACTGCTTGAAGATTCCTTGTTGGGGTAACTACAAAACAATAAAGAAAGAGAGTTAGAGAGCAAATAAGTGTGAGGAATGTGGAAAAATAATCGAGATCCATTGCCTCCCCGGCAATGGCACCCAAATGATTAACAGAATTTTATAGCAAAAAGTATTGAGTTTGGAAAACCCATCATCATAGTGCAATTCACAAGAAAATTCGATATCTAATAAATTTTTACCGAAGCTCGAGGTGAGCCCCGAGTTGAACACGGGGAGGCTACATCAATTTTAAATCTGTAATTATATATTTCTTTTGCAATTTTATTTATGAAGGAGACATTCAGAATGATAGCTAACCTACTTGCAATATAAACAGTAGAACTAGGGAGGGAGAGAGAGAGAAAGAGAGAATAACTTTTATAATAAAGATAATGTCATTACAACTATAACTAGAAAGCTAGAAATATAGTCTACAAAATGATAAAAAGATAAATGGTGAGAAGTTATCCTCATCGATGGCTGCTTGGACGACGAGCTGGATGGACAACTCCTGGAAGAAGGAGAGCAAAGAAAAAGGATGGAGGGCAGATCGGGAAGAACCAGAGATGAGGCAGGGCATCGATGTCATGGGATCCACTTCTGGAATGGGGGTGGGAGGACAGCTGGTGAGAGCTCCGTGAAGGGGGTGAGAGGTGGAAAATTTAGATTTTAACTCTAGTGGAGCTTCCCGCAACTTGGGAGCAATAGAGAGAGCTTTAGAACTTGAGTTCTTAGCTTTTAGAGAGGTAGAGAGATGATGGAAGGGATGAAGAAAAGTGTAGGGCATAGGGGCTTTATATAGGTGATTTTTTAGGTTAAAGAGGTCTTTTTACAAGCATAATCATGAATGCAGCCCCTTTAGCGATGGATGTGCACGTCGGTAAAGCCCCACATCACTAAAGGAATGCACTCCATCTCCACCATGCATTGTTAATCCGAGTGCTCAAAATGCGCCACTTCGATGTCGCCTTAGCTTCAACCGTTGCATGCTTCATCGTGCTCGAGCGTCATCAGCATTCTGATCAAGAGATTGGATGGCTTGAAAGCTACTTGTCTCTTCGTCATACTACATGAGCAATGCTCGCATGCGATCATGCATTAAATAGCATGTCATCATGCGCATGTGCATCTAGCACTCCCTGTAGCTCCACAATGCAACCTTTGCTATCGTTCATCACGAATTCGACGGTCGAATTAAGTGCACCTCCTCGACGCTTCAATTTGAGGTGTGTGAAGGCTCGAACCTGTGCCCTCTCTTTAAGCTTGGAGCATGCAACCACTACACCATGGTCCACTTTGTGTTGCATTTACAAAATAAGGCTGCCGTGCTCTCAGTCGTAATCTCAATCAATGGTCGAGATCACATGGCCTTTGCTGAGGAGAAAGATTGCTAGGTGTGTTGGGGTGGCTATGACGGCACCATGTGGTGCCATCATGGCTGTCCATCTTCTTTGGCTTGTAGATGGTGCGACAGATGTCGGATTGGATCGATTTTCATGTCATTAGGTTGCGATCGTCAATCTGAACCCATCCATGCGGTTGGATTTGTCATCTGAGGCAATAATTTTACACTACCTTACCCCTTGACCTTTGATCTTCCTTGAACTACATTTGATACTATAGAAGTCTGATCGGGCTAATCTCGGAGTCATTGAACTCCAATCGTCGTCTTGATTAGATCTGTATGGTTGGATCTTCAAATCGAAGCCCTAAAATGATATTGTCCTGTCTCATATCCACAAAAAGGGAAAATTAAACTATAATTTGTATAATCTAACCTAAATGTATAATGATGCATCCTATGCAATATCTATAATGCATGATGCTGTTATACACCTAAGGACATGCAAAAAACAGACAATTTATGTGAAATAGATGTGTCTACATCAAGAGACTACAACTAAACTATTCAACGCCTAAATCTAACAATTAGCGATAAATTATCTATCTATTTCTATTCCTAACTAATCTAGAAAGCATTAAAAATCCTAGCTAAGGGGGCAAATGGGATGCCTGGATCCATAGCAGGTTGCTGTGGCAATGAAGGGGGATATGACGATCTCTAGCGAGGAATGGGGTCCCTGGGCTGCAGCTGGTTGCTACAGCAACGAATAAATGGGGGAGACACCACCCCTATCACCGATGGTCGACGAAGAAGGAAGAGGAGCTGGAGACGTGGATGGAGGGCCAACTCAAATGGGGAGGGAGTTGGTACTGCCCTCGCAAGCTTAGAGGGTGTGCTTAAGTAGGTGTTGAGTGAATCAGGGTAGCACTAAGGTGGATTTAAACGATTAGGTCTTGGATGGTGGGATGAGGGAGGATTCACGAGAAGTATATGGTTAAAATCCCACTATTAGATGGGATATGGGTGAGACAAAGATCCTTCGCGCAAAGGCATGAAGGATGGATCGACATCAACCGTTAGATCGGTATATCACAAGATGGACAGCACCTATAGCACATGTTCTTCATGAGCTATAGTGCACAGGCAAGGCAGCAGGTGATTTGGGCAAATTGCACATAGGCCCTCAAAGGTGAAACAATGTAGAGTTTGCAAGGGAACCCATAAGTGAGAGAAATGAAGACAAAGTGGTCCCTAAAGGCTATTAAAAGGGTTCCTGCAACTTTACAGATAGATCCTTGCGACTTTAAATGTGAATAAGATGTTATTGAATGAGGACAAAATGTGAAACTCTAAATGCAAGTTCCTATTGATGTCCAAATGCAATCAAGTTTTTGTGAAAGCTAAATTGAACATTTTTGAAGTTAATTCAACCCTTGATTTGTACTTTTGTGCTAAAAAATGTGTTCAATTAGCAATTGGATCATCAATTTACATTTATGAATTGAATATCTCATTAATTGGCCTAATTATTCATTTTTAACACGAATTTGATGTTTTACGTCATCTTCCTTAATTCTCACACTTAACCTATTTATTGTGTTAATAAGATAGTGTTTAACCTAGTTTCTAGTTAACTTGGGCATTTTAGTTACGATGAGACACGCGTCATCAAGCTGGTCTCAAATCTTGACAGTCAACCTAACTACCTAAATGCGAAAACTTTTTCAGTATGACTTTGCAAATTTTTACTATACACAACTTTTCATTTTTCATTTATTTTTATATTTATTTACAGTATTGGGTTCCCTTCCAACCAGCGCTAAGTTTAGTGCCTTTAGCTGGGTTGTATGAAGGTGATGCCATATCTATCAAAGTATTGGTTCACTAATTCCATTATGGCTCTCTAAATGGATGAGGAGGATAAGGGAAACTGGCACTCAGTCCATACTTAAGGAAGTGTAGGCAATCAACGTACCAATCCTGATGGGATTTCTTATACCAACAGCCATCATTGGCATGGTTATACATGCCATACTTGATGCACAATCCCATATGCTGCACCCTACACCGTTTAGCAATGTTAGTTATCCCATAGAAGGGAGATTCCTAAAGTGCATGAATCTCTTCACGGTGCACATCCCTTGCTTTTAGCAAGATCAACAACTGCACATCTACGAGAAGATTCATACTGTAGCGAAGTGAGCAGGAGAAGGTAAGGAATATGGGGTCGCGGAAGGTCATGGTGCAAGTCACTAGTGTGCTCAGGTGCTCTAGAAAGCAAGGAGGATGAGAAGGTATTAGACTACCTCCAATGTGTGGTAAGTTTTACGCGTTCAGCCAGGTAAAGACCAAGAATAAAGAAATAGTAGAGATATTGCTTAAAGCTCTTAAGAGTAAGATAAGGAAATGATGTTCCACAATAAGTGAGTAACATAAGATATTGTCTAATTGGTGATGGATATTAAAGTTAAATGGTCACCAATAAGAGGAAACAAGAAGAGTAGAGTGTATTGTAGAATAAGACTTGGG
Organism: Thalassia testudinum; assembly: GCA_037157565.1. Classification (NCBI taxonomy): domain Eukaryota; kingdom Viridiplantae; phylum Streptophyta; class Magnoliopsida; order Alismatales; family Hydrocharitaceae; genus Thalassia; species Thalassia testudinum. Next base: position 34,782,794 of record JAZHRO010000003.1, read on the forward strand.
AATGAGTATAGGAACAACCTAGTTAATTATTACTTTTGATATAACACTCGAGTTATCAATATCGTAAGGATCATTAAAACTTGAGGATAAAGTAGGAATAGGAAGGTAAATGACAAAAGGAATCCCTAGGGTGAAAAAACTAAAAATTTGATCTCCAATCCAAGTCTTCCACCCAATAATCTCAAGAGTTGGCCTAATGTTCTCCTTGAAGAAAATTAAATTCAAGAAATGTTTCATCCACTCATCAAGCAAAGAGTCTAGATCTCTTCTTTGCTTGTACTAAGGGATTATATTTAACTTAGAAACCTCAACCATATTGTCTTCTTTTGAACCTCGAAATACTTGATTGATTTCTTCAGGTGTATTTTCAATGTACTTGCAACCATTAAACTGAGTAATTGTTACCTCAAGCAACATAGGATCCTCAAATAATTTTGAGGACTTATGCAATTTATCATCAAAATGAGTAGGTAAGAATACCTTGAAATCTTTCTAGGTTATTACTTCAAAAATTTTTGAAAGATCCTTATTACCATCTCTGGATTATCCTTTAGGTTTTCATTTATCATTAATTCTAATTGACTTACTTCATTCTTAAAAGATAATTCACTTTCAAATTCCTTAATTTCTTTTTCTTCATTTGTGAAAGAATGGTTGAACATCACATTCTCTTAATAACACAATGATTCCTGGTTACACTCTATCCAACCATCCTCAAAACCAGACTTAGTATTAAGATTATGTGAAGTACCTCCATCTGAGTCACATTCTTTACAAATTGTTGTCGTAGGTAATTCACAACTTTTCCCACCAATGGAGGTGTCCTCTTGATCATTTTCCTTGAAAAAATCTTCTTTAAAGTGATATGGTATTTTATGTTCAACAACTTCTTCAATATGACCTACTTCTATTAAGTTACAATCATCATCAGAATTTAAGCGTTTTGAAGCCTTCAAAATTTCTAATTGCATCTTCTTATCACCAAAGGCTATTTCCTATATCCCTAATTCACAATCAATATTAGCCTTAGAAGTTATTAGAAATGGTCTTCCTCGAATGATAGGAGCATTCTCAATATTCTTAGGGATTTCCATATCTAAAACCAAGAAATTAACTGGAAAATAGAAATCCTTAACGCTGACAATCACATCCCCAAGAACTCTATTTGGTTTATTAATTGATCTATCAGCTAGTTGAAGACAAAAAAAAGTTGGTTGGAGTTCCCCTACTCCAAAATTTTCAAAAATGGAGTAGGGAAAAGATTGATTAAAGATCCTAAGTCTAATAAAGCTCTCTTAAAAGTAAGATTACCAATAATAGAAGTAATCCAAGGATTACCTGGGTCTTTCTTTTTAGTGGGCAAGTTTTGTTGCATTACTAAACTTATTTGCTCAGATAAGAATATCTTTTTAGGAGTTTTAACTTTAGCTTTACATTTTTGTGTGTACAATTCCTTTAAAAATTTTACATATAAAGGTATATGTTGAATAGCATCAATTGAAGGAATGTTTATTAGAACTTGTTTGAAGAGTTCAAGTAATTCTCCCATATTAGCTAAAGCTTTCATTCTTGAATTCTTATCTTTTAGAGCATCAAGAAAGGGAATGTGAGAAGGAGTAAGATCAGGTTTAGTTTTGAGTTTAGATTCTTTGGAAGTCTATTTTACATTTTCTTCATCTTCATAATCACTCTCAACCACTAAGGGTGACTCTTTAATGGGTTCTTTGTTATTTGAAGTTTAAGGATGAGCTTCCTCCTTAGCAATCCTACCACTCCTAAGTGTAGTAGCATTTGCACTAGCTTAAGTATTATTATCTCTATTTTGAGGTTGTTGTTGCCTAGGAATGTTTGGAATAGGGTAAAGTGGAGGGATTTGGGGCTAGCTCCTATTGAAGCCAGGTGGACTATTCAGGTTAGGTAAATTCATGGGGTTAGGCTTTGGTTGAACAGGCAAAACTCCAAGGGATCGGTTATCTCTTCTTTGATTTGTCTCATCCCAAATTTCATTCATCAATTGTTGTTGAGTGTTGACAAGTTGTAACATTAACTGTTGCATATCCCCTTTTTTCTTGCCAAACTCACTTCTAAGTTATTAGGAATCTTGGGTAACTCTATTTTGGTAGTTGTTATTTGTGAATGGGACTAGGTTAAATTTAGGTTGGGGCACTTGGTTAGGTTCATAGGTTCCTCTAAGAAAAATTAGGGTGATTCCGCTAACCTAGGTTATAGGTGTTGGATGAGTTATTTTCTTCCCTGAAGTTACCTCGAACAGCTTGAGCATCTTCTAATTGAGTAAAGGAAGATGGAGAATCTAGGGTTGAAGTTCGGACATTTGAATTATACATGGGCATTTGTGCTTGGTAAAGAGGAGTAAAAGAGGGTTGAATTTCACATGTGTGGGATCTAAGGTTAGATCTTTGCCTCTCAAGTTCTTTTACTAAAACAACAACCTTGTCTAACCTATTGTTAATCATCTCCCATTCTCTAGTGTTTCATATCTCATTAATTCCTCCTTTAGAATTTCTCCTATCAAAAGCGTCCATTAAAGCATGATTAAGGGAATTTTCACGAATGTTTCCAAACAATTAGTAAGTTTCATCTTCTCCTTTACTTAGAAAATTCCCACCATAGGTATCATCAGCAATCTAAGTAGTTCATTAAGGAGATGGTAGAATATATGAACTATCTCCCAAAAAGGAATTCCACGATTTGGGCACTTCCTAAGGAGCTCCATAAGTCTCTCACAAGCTTCATGGAGATGTTCACTAGGTTGCTAAGTGAAACTAGTAATGGCCCTCCTCATAGCATTGGTTTTACCTATAGGAAAGTACTTAAGGAAATTTGATCGAAATTCAGCTTAAGTGTTTATAGGTTTCCCTATATCTTGATACCATAATTTGGCCTTATCTTTTAGTGAGAATGGAAACAATCTCATCATTAAGGCATCCCCACTTAGATTTCTATTTCTCATAGTTTTGCTAATAGTGTCTAATTCATCCAAGTGTAGTAAAGGGTTCTCATTGCTATGCCCAAAAAAAAATGAGGTGATAAAGCTATGGTGGAGGGTTTTATTTCAAAATGTTCATCAACTTCTAGAATATGGACAAAAGGTTCAAGGATTTGACCTAAGGGGTCATAAAATTCCCTTAAGGGCTTTTGTTGGTTAACAGGTTGAAACGTATAATATAATTCTTGTTGACAATGTTGCATTTCCAAAACTTGTTGCAGCAATTGCCACAACAATTGGTTTTGGACTTCTTGGTTATCCATTTGTTTATTATTAGTCCAATGGGTTCTTTAATTAAAGGTTCTACTATATCAGGAAATAAAGATCTACGACCAAGCATACACAAGAAAAATGCAATACAAACAAATAATGCGATAAATTATGAAGGTTAATTGATTAATCTAGATTAAGTAAGGTGACAAAACAAGAAGAACAAATTACGTTATTTTCCTTATTGGCCTACAATATGCCTAAAAAAATAACCTACAAGAGCAACTCTAGTTCCCTATATGCGTGCCTATGCGATTCACATACAAGTGTGCAAACCATAGACAAACATGAAGTAAACAATTCTCTTAAAGAAAAAGTGAGATGATTTTTAGGTTTTCAGTCTTTATTTAATTTTTATTTTACTTTTAAATTTTCACTTTTATTGATTTTTAAACAAACAAAGTTACAACTTAATTCGTTTATTAAATTCAATGCATGAGGAAAATAAAAAAAGTATGAAGTATTTAAGTGGGTTTCGTAGAAAATTATAAATTAAAGGCAATTTTGCCATCCCTAACGTGATCGTCCTAAATAGGCAACCTCTAACGTTAAAATGTAACTTTTATGTGAAAGTTTTCATCTTTTAATTTAAAGTGCAAACTGATAAAATAAAAACTAAGTAATCTTTTTATTAACTTAATTAATTACTAATCCACTACTAACTAAGAGAGAGGGAGAAATAATAAAAGCCACGTACAAAACAAAAGTAATCTCTCATTCACACTAAGCCTAATACATCAATTCTAAAATAAACATAAAATCCTAAAGCTATTCTTAAAATCCTAAAATCTAAAATGCTCCAGCCAGATCTTGGATTCCTTTGCCATGGTGCCACCAAGAAGATGAGCACAACGAATCGCCTGAGTAAACCAAGTACCTCGTACGGAAGGAAATAAACTAAGTTAGTGAAAAATCAAACTAAGGAGAAATGCGAGCTGATAACAAAACTATTAGAAGGGTATTAAACATTTTTTAATTTTTAACTAGCAACCCAATTACGATTTAACAACGCTCCGACAATGACACCATAAATGTGACGCACTCGAATCACTTTAGTTAAAACACGTCGTTGTAGCATAATAAGAGCATCAAGTTTAAAATTTATATCGAACTATTTGTAATTTGGTGAGTCCAAGTCATTTTGCTAGGAAGCTCTAAAGTAATTCCTAATTTGGTTGATTAGCATAATTTGTGTAATTTGAGATTGAAATAAAAAAAACTTGACATCTAAAATCTATATAAAACCTAATGTTGTACTAAGTAATTGTCCTTTTAGTTAACAAGCGCAAAAATATGTATTACATGAAAATTGTAAAGAACTTGAACTCTTGATTTTTATAAGAGAAGAATATAATTAAATATTTACTTTTAGAAATCTAAACACTGTACATGTGAGACTCTAGACATAACTGTTTAACACATGATTTACTTGGTGATTAACACTTAGCATTTGTAATTGAAAGATAAAGAAACTTAATTAAATTCAACTCAATTAATCTAAGGAAATATAAAATGGCAACTTAAAACATGAGATTTGAGTGCTTAACAAATGGGATTCATCATAGAGTTACAATCAAACACTAAATAAAAATAAAAGAAAATAATGAGGAAACTCCTACCATGGCCGTGGTCGGTGTTTGGAACCAATGAAGAGGTTGGGAAAAAGCTTTGCGGTGGAGATGAAGGGGATGGCAGCAGCAGTGATCGTCAGTGACGCTGAGGGACTACTTAGCCATTGATGGTGGCTGCTGAGAAGTCTGGCTAGAGGTGAGCATGGGCATGGTGGTGGTGGAGTCTACGGCTGTTCACACAGAGGAAGGAGTTGAAGGGGACATTGGCCCTCGGTGGAAGACGTCCCTGGTGGCGGCTCCTGTGGTGACCGATGTAGAGAGGAAAGGACAAGAGGTGATGGAGTTGGTGATAGTTAGCCGGAGATGGTGTAAGTCGTGGTGGTCTGCAGTGGTGCTGGAAGGCGTTGGTTGAGGAGGGGCACAGCGGCAGTTGGTGATAGATTGATCATCTTTGGTGGTGGTGGAGCATCACAACCTAGCTGTTAGGGCTGAGCGACGACGAGGGCGAAGAAGAGGGGAGAGGAAGATGGAGGTTATGGTGGCGGTTGCAACTTGTGTGGGCGTCAGCAAGGAAGGAGAAGAGGAGGAGATGAGGGGGACGACACTAGTGCTGGAGGTGATGGTCAATGGCAATGGTGGTGGGGGTGATGTTGCTACGTCTGCATTCGGGGAAGTTGACGGTAAGAAAAGGAAGATGAAAGGGTTCGGGGAAGGAGGAGAGAAAAAGAGAGTAGGGGGTTTTGGTGGGTGCGTTGAGGTAGAGGGAGGAGGAAAAAGGAGAGGAGGAAGGAGGAGATTAAAAGGGAGAAGGAGAGACCACGAGAAAGATAGAGGAGGTGGTGGAGAGGATGGCTCTAGCAGCTTGGAGTAGAGATTGTCAACGAGGATGGGAACGAGGGGAAGAGAAGAGGTGACGAGGAGGGGAAGGGTGTCAGTTGTGTGTGGCCTGGGTTTTTCAGTAGGAGAGGGAAACAGAGAAGAAGGGAGGAAGAGGAAATGGCTACGAGAGAAAATGGGAGGGGAAGTTGTGAGTTTGTGAGAGGGAAAGTTGGGAGCGAGTTACGTGATTAACATTATGGCATTGTTACGTAGATGTGGGTGTGTATGTGGGATTTTTGTTTCTCTCCTTTTATTTCTCTTTCTTTGAACAACAACAGAGGCGATTGGTGGGAATGAGGGAATAAAAATTAGAAAATGTTATAAAAGTAAATGGGATAAAAATGGAATTGTATTGGGTTAGCTGATAAATGCTAGTTTATCTTCTTTCTTATATCATAAAACTGATCTGCCTCTTAGAGTTTTAACATTGCAAATGGGTTTCAATGTTGCATTTAGGCATTCAATTAGGATAGGCATGCATTACATTTTGTTATGTTTTTGATGTGTTTACTTGAGTGTCAGGGATAGGCAGAGAGTCAGATCCCTCAAACCATGTCACATAAAGAGGCAGAAGATGAAGGAGAAGCTCACACTAGTTGGATCCTAGCTCTTTCTAGCTAGATCATTTTATCCTTAGCTCCATTCTGCTCATCTCAACTGAATGGTGGCTCAAGCTTGTTCACCTCAACTCCATTCAGCTCAACTCAACCGGATGGCAGCTCAAACTAGCTCAGGTAGTTGGTCCCAGCTCCATTTAAGCTCCTCTAGCTCAAAAAAATTCATTGGAAGCTCTACCTGACTAGGTCTAGTAATGAGAGCCTCATCACGAGCCCTAAGTAGCTCAGTTTGACCTATGAAAGAGAATAAGAGCTCCTACATAACCTTGAGAAAGACCTAATTTAAGGAATAAGTGTTCTGAGAAAGAAAATATGAAATAAAGGTTAAAACTATAATTTTACCATTGCAGTGCATAAACAGGTTTTCTCCTAGGCAGAAAATAGGTCAAATGATCTGAACAAGATAAAAAGTGGGTTGGTTCATTCAGAAATGGGTTATTGTGCAATCCAAGAATTAAATGACATTCTGTAATCCTAAAAATAACTCGCTTAATTCAACAAAGTTCTGGTTAGGATAAAAATCAAGTAAACCCTCTAAAACTCTTGGAAAAATATCCCATAGGATTTAGAACCTTCAATTCGGCTTTTGGAACCTTTTTTGACATAGATTGGGGTCTCAGATCATTATTTGACCTAATTTGGGTTTTTGTGTAAAATGTCTAGTCAAACATGGTCAAACCTAAAATGCAACTTCACCATTGGATTCTTTTGTTCCAAATTAGGTTTTTACCAAAATTTGGACCTAAGGGGAGGTCATCTTGACCTACTTTGCAAAATAGTACACCTAATTACATTTTGGCCCCTATCTTTTGAAAATCATTGCAAGGCCCCCCTAACTTCCTCGCCACTCTTACAAACTGGTCCCTATACCATTAATGGGGAGAAATCCTACTCTGACAAGGAATGGAGGGGGAGTACTCCCTGATTCCTCAGAGATCTCCCAGATTTGGAAGGAAGATTCTCTGAGGAATTCACTTCCATCTGAGCTCGATTGCAATCTCTGGTTTGCATCCAATCTCTCGTGTGAACGCATGAGAGATTTGGGTCTCCAACTGATTCGTTCTCTGATGAGGACTCGCGATCTTGGAAGCTTGTCTTCCAAGCACAAGAGCCCCTAGCAGCAACTATAAAAGCACCACCACCTCCAGCCGCAACTCTTCAGCTCGACTTGGCCAGAGATCCACCCCAATTTCATCTTCTCCTCTGGTCAGGAAGTCCAACGAGCTCTGGCAATCCTCCCTCCTCTTTCTCGTCGCTCTGCCACCATACCAGTGGCAGAGCTGCCTTCACCACCTTCCTCCGCATCGCGCAACACCCATGCACGCACCTCTAGACCCTTCGTCGTCGCCGTCACCTCTCCCCAGGACACCGTCTTCTCCGGTGACAGTAGGTAAAGCCAGTAGCCATCTCTTCCCCTTCATCCACTTAGTTAGGTTAGAATTACTCGTCTCTATCCCCTCTTAAATTCCCCTCTCTCCGTTTTCCCTTTCGACCCCTCGCAGCCACTGTCCACCACCATCTTCTCCATCTCCGGCCGCGCATCGGCGAGGTGCCTCCACCGCTCCACACCTCCACACACCTCGCCAGATACCTCACTACCTCAGCCACAGTCCACTGATCACCTTCTGCCCATCCATCGACCACCATCACCTCCCCAAACGACCCTTGACCAAACCCATAAGCATGGCCATAGGGTGACCTAGGCACGCACACCTAGGCCACCCCGTGGCCTGCCTCCTATCGTCCCACATTCGCCTTGACACGGTGAAGCTTCCCATGCATTTTAATTGGGTTACAAGGCCGTGTTTGTGTCTGTCAGATCTGAGCACCTACCGCCATTGAAGCACACAGCAAGAAGGTCACGAGCTTCATCCCAAGTCGTTACGGTCCAGGCAAACCAGCTGAGGTGATGCGCGATGTGGGCGTGCACGTCTCTATCCAAGTGAGTGGCTCTGTAAGGAGCCTTGTTGCCCTAATTAGGCGAGAAACTTCCTGCGGGCATGAGCGCAAAGGCGGGTGGGACATTAGTCCCACCTCGTGAACATATGAGTGCTGAGCGTGGGATAAATTGATTTTATGCTTTCTTCTAATCGCCTTAAATGACACAGGGGTGAGGTCCTTTGCTCTCACACATCATCCATGACCTTCCCCCGCGAACTTGGCACCTAACCTCTTTACCTAAACCTAGCACTCCTCGATCACCACACTTACGCCAGTGCACCTGGACCCAGGCACGTGATACCCGACCCGATTGCCCTACTCTAGGAGAGTGTACCGAGGAGAGAAATAGAGAGAGAGATGCGGGGGAGTGTTTCGGGTAGGTTTTGCTTCTGTGTGTACATGCGTAAGGAAGAAGCAAAGCTAAGGAAGGAAGGCGCAGCTAAGGTGAAGCTAAGACACTTAACTCTAGAATGGAAGAGGAAGGAAGGCCAAAGGGAAAAGAGAATCAGAGGAGAGCTAAGGCTGAAGGGAAATCTAGGTAAGGTGAAGCTAAGACTTAGCCGCAGAAAGGAAGAGGAACGAAGACCAAAGAGAAGGGAAGGAGAAGCACTGTAGCAGCAATGCGGCTGAAGAAGGAAGAAGAAGAAAGAAAGAAGACCATAGAGGAAGAAGAAGGAGAAAGGCACTATGCCAAATAGAAGGAAGAAAGCCAAAGCTAAGAAGGAAGAAGAGTGGCTGAAGAAGACAAGCAGAGACAGAAAGAGGAGAAAGGAAAAAATAGAAGACAGAGGAGAAAGAAAGAAGAAGAAAGATAGCACAAAAGAGAAGACTTAAGAAGGAGACGGAAATAAAAGCCTAAAGAGAAATATCTCTTTAAGACGTCTGATTCTATAATCAGACGTCCAATTCAATTTGCTACAATTTTTACTCTTACATTCATGCATTTATATTTTGAATTAAGTTTTGAGTAATTCTAAGTGTTCAATTACATTATTGAGATTAGTGAATAAATTCCATTTGCTCCCTGTGTTCTACCTTGGATACTTAGGTTTTCGAGTAATAAATTCTTATTTGTTATCAACGCTTGGTCACCTACACTTCAACGAGACTGACTTATACTCATCTAAAAAGCCCGACAAAGGTTGCAACATCCAAGTACTGCCATCAACTAGCGAAGCCTAGCCATTTGAAGAAGACCTGAACTAGCTCATACCAACTCAAGTCTAGCTTCTGGAGACTCAACTCAGCTCAACTTGGTTGAGCTTAGCTATTTGACCAAAGCTAGTGTTGACGCGGCTAGATCGTGTTTTGACAATTAATGCATTGTAATATAGATGAACTTTCCGCGAAAACAAATAAAGATTTATAACTCGAAAATCGGAGTATCCGAGGTCGAACACAGGGAGCAATCTAAGTACTTCCAAAACTTGAGAATACAACTTTTTAAATGAACATAAATGACTAGTTCAACGCGAGTGTTATAAAAAGAAATTGCTCAAAGGGAATAAAAATGGACGTCTGATAGAATATCAGATGTCTTAAAATAAAGCTCCTTTTCCTCCTTGATGCTTCTGTTTCTCTTCCTTTATTTCTTTTCCTCATGCGACCAAGGTCTGGCTTTCCTCTCACTTTCTTCTTCCATTTATTTTCCTTTGCCTTCTTGAATCTTTGTCTGCCCCTTGTCTTCTTCTTCTTCAGTTCTGTTCTCCTTGGCCTTGCTTCTTCTTCTCTGCCTTCCTTGGTTCTATTCTTCTCTGCCTTGCCTCTCTTCTTCTCTGGCAGAACTTCCTTCCCTCGTTTCTTCTTCCTTTCTGCCTTGCCTTTCTTCCTTCTTTCTTGCAGCGGCTAAGTCCCTGTGTCATGCACACAACTACGCACAGCAAAACCTAACCCTCTACCCATGTGTCTCTCTCTCTCTGTGTAAACCACTCTCAGCAAGCTCTCCTAGAGCTGGGTAAACGGGTCAGATCGCGCGCCCAGGACCAGGCGCACCGGCGTGAGGGTGGTGCGCAAGGTGTGCTCAAGACAGGGTCGGGTCAGGTCGGGTAGAGCCAGATCTGCATAGTGAACTTGCTGACAAGGCGCAGTGGTATGGTGAGGAACCTCACCCCAAGTGTGACTGGAAGCGAAGAGCGTATATGAAAAAAATAATATAAAGGGTATGCGAGCGTCGTGGCCTACCGATGTGGGACTAAAGCCCACTACTTTCCTTCGCGCGCCCGCAGTAGACCGCGCCTTCAATGTCTCAACTGCAGGCTCTGTTGGCTTCAATTGCTTGGTCAGCTACCTTCGCATGACCTTCCTAAATCTGTAGCACCTGGAGCCCTGAAGTGCTGAGGCTTGGAGCGAGCGTAGACCTTCCTCGAGTTGCCATCAATGGCTGTAGGAGCTTGAGATCTGTCTGACACAAAAATAGCCTCGCGACCTAATCAAATCACCGGGGGACCTTCGCCGTGTCACGGCGAAGGTGATGAGCTATATGGTAGGCCGCGGGGTGGCCTAGGCGTGAGTGCCTAGGTCGCTCTATGGCCGAATGGGTGGGCGTGTTCGGGGGGTTGTTGTGGAGGCGTAGAGGGACTGTGAATGGGTAGAGGTTAGTCAGTGAGGTGAGGCGGTGGTTATGCGATGGTCAGCGAGGCGTGTGGGGCTGCGGAGCGATGGGAGCATCTCACCGGAGGGTGGCCGGAGATGAGGAAGGTGGTGGTGGACAGGGACGGTCAAGGGTCGATTGTGTGAAATAGAGTGAGGAAATGATAGAGTGGAATATGGGGAAATTATCTAGAGAGAAAGGGGGCAGCAGAGTCGGACGGCTCGTTTGTATCGTCGTCGGAGAAGATAACCCTGTGGGAGATAACGGTGATGAGGAGGAGGTCGGGGAAGCGTGCGCTTGGTGCGGTGTAATGCGGGAAGATAAGGCAAGGTAGACTCTACTACTGGTATGGCAGCAGAGCAACGAGAAGGAGGAGAGGTAATCACTAGAGCTTCTGGGTTTCTTGGCCAGAGAAAGGAGAGAAGAAATTTGGAGGATTCCACCACCAAGACAAATCTGAGAGATTTCGCAGAGGGTCGGAGGATTTTTATTGTTACTGGCCTAGCTTTCTGGTGCGTGGAGGGCAAGCTTTTGGCCACCGTTGTCTCACCAGAGAAGGAAGGTGGTTGGGATCTAAATCGCTTGTGCGTTCGCACGAGAGATTTGATAGGAATCAGAGATCGTGATCGGGCTCCGATGGAATGGGATTCCTTAGAGAATCTCCCTTCCAATTCTGGGAGATCTCTGAGGGATCTGAGAGTATCCCCCTGTCAACCTCGCCGGAGAAGGATTCTGCCCCAATAATGGTGGAAGGACTTGATTGTAAGATTGGCAAGAAAGCTAGGGGGGGTTACGTGATGGTTTTCAAAAGATAGGGACCAAAATGTGATTGGGTGTTGTTCGTCGCGCTTTTGTGCGGTTTGTTAAATGATAATATCGCGTTGTAATATAGCTGCTAAAGCGTTCAAAACAAATAAAGATTTTTATTACTCGAAAACCAGAGTATCTGAGGTCGAACACAGGGAGCAATCTCAGTACTTTGTAAAACCCAAGAATACAACTGTTACATGCAAATATAATTGACTCAAAGAGTTTTTAGAAAAAGTAGAATTAGACGTCTGATTTATGTATCAGACCTCTTAAATGTGATCTTTCTTTCTTTCTTCCTTCTTCTCCTTTCTGCTTCTGTACCTTTCCTTCTGATTTGCTGTTCTGATCTCTTTGCAATCTTCCCTTGTCCTTCTTCTTCTTCTCTGCAAAGACTTCTAATCTTTCTGCCTTCCTTCTCCTGCGAAGGCTTCTTTCTTCTTCTTCTGTCTTCTTCTTTGGCTTGCTTTTCCTTCTTCTGCAGCGGCCAAGTCCCTCTCCTGCGATCAGCCTGCCTGCACAGGAGCAAAACCTAACCCTTCTCCCTCTACCTGCGCGTCTCTCTCTCAAGCAATTCACTCGGAGCTGCTCTCCCAGAGCCACAGGCATTAATCGGGTCGGATCGTACCCGGGACCAGGCGCACCTGAAGGTGGTGTGATGCGCGAGGAGTGCGTAGGTCTAGGTCGGGTCGGATCTGCCAAGTCCACGTGGTCAGGTCGCGGACGAGGCGGGTGGGGTCAGTGAGGGACCTCACCCCTGTGCTTACTGAGGCGATAAGAATATATCACAAAAGAAATTTATAGTGTACCTGAGGTTTGTAATCCCACGATGTGGGACTAAAGGTTTCGGCCTTCCCTCACGCGCGCCCGCAAACTCTCATGTGCAATTGCCCACGCTGAAGGCCCTGCTGGTGCTCCTGGCTGAACTCAGTCACCTCGCGACACTTGCGAGAGCCTGCTGCACCTGCCGCCTGGGAAGCCTGATGCCTGCTGCTGCTCCAAGCTTCCTGCTGCTTCGGCTGTTAATGGCGGCCGGGGTGTTCACCTAAGATTCCACAGAACGGCCTATTGGCCCAATCAGAATAGCTGGAAACCTTCGCCGTAGCACGGCGAAGGCGGTGGGTGATGCTGCAGGTTGTCAGTCGGCCTAGGCGTGCACGCCTAGGTCAACCTGTGGCCGGAGATGGTGGGTTGTTCGGGGGGTGGTTATGGAGGTCTGGAGTGGCAGTTGTGGGGTGGAGTGAGTTCCTGGTGGTGAGGCGGAGCTCTCGAGGTGGTTGGCGAGTCGTGTGGAGTGGCGGAGTGGTGTGGCGGCTCGCCGGAGTGCGGTCGGAGGCGAGGAAGATGAAGGCGGTTAGGTACTGTCGAGGGGTATTCAAGTAAAATAGTTGGGGGAACAGAGAGAGGAGAGGGTGGAGAACGTATCTGGGGTTGTCTGGAGGGAAGGGAGGCGGCGGAGAGGACGGCTCGTAACTGCCGTCGTCGGGGAAGAAAGACCCTGAGGGAGGAAGCGGCGACGAAGACAAGGTCAGAAGCGCGCGCGTGGGGTACAGCGCGACGCGGGAAGAAGCGGCGGAGAGGACTCTGCTGCTGGTATGGGAGCAGAGCGACAAGAAGGAGGGAAGGAGGTCGCCGGAGCTTGTGGGTCGTTTGGCCGGAGATGGGAGAGGGAGGAATTTGGAAGGGATCTCCGTCAAAATCAAGCTTAGCCTCTTCGGCCGGAGTTGTGGGTTCTTATATAGGCGCTGGATTGGGTGTGCAGGGCGTGAAGGGCACGTAATTGCCTGAGGTTGGTCGCCGGAGATGGAAATGAGTTAGGATACCCAAATCTCTCGTGCGTTCGCACGAGAGATTGAGTTCACGCCAGCGATTGTAATTGACTTTATAAGGAAGGGAATTCCTTAGAGAATCCTCCTTCCATTTCTGGGAGGGAATCTCTGAGGGATTAGAGAGCAATCCTTCTCAGAACCTCGCCGGAGCTCGGTTCTGCCCTAGCAATGGCGGTAGGACCGGTTTGCAAAGGAGGCGAAGAACCTAGGGGGTTCTCTGCAACGGTATTCAAAAGATAGGGACCAATTTGTGATTTAGGTGTACTAAATTGCAAAGTAGGTCAAGATGACCTCTCCTTAGGTCCAAATTTTGGTACAAACCTAATTTTGACCTGAGGAATCCAATGGTGAAGTTGGATTTTAGGTTTGACCTCGTTTGACTGGACATTTTGCGTAAAAACCCAAATTAGGTTAATTGAAGAGCTAGGACCCTAATCTAGGTCAAACTAGGTTCCAAAGGCCAAATTAAGTGTTCTAAACCCTAGAGTATGTTTTTCCATGATTTGTAGAGGGTTTACTTGCTTTTTGTTCTGATCGGAACCTTTTTAATTTAAGCGGGTCTGTTTTAGGGTTACCAAGTGTCATTTAGTTCTTAGATTGCACATGAACCCATTTCTGATTGACTCAACCCACTTTTTATCTCATTTATACCATTTGACCTCTGTTTTGCCTCTGAGAAATCCCGTTTACGTACTGCAATGGTAAAATTGCAGTTTTAACCTTTATTTCATGTTTTCTTCTCAGAGCACTTGTTCCTTCAGTTAGGCCTTCTTCTAGGTTATGTAGGAGCTTTTATCTTCTTTATTGGGTCAAAATGAGCTAGTTAAGGCTCATGATGAGGCTCTCATCATACCCCCATGCCTAGCTTTTGCTAGTCCCTTAGCAAAATTGCAAAGTTTTAACTTCCGTTCTAGACCCTGAATATCTGTCAACAATGATAAGTGCTTCTCCTTTTCTTTTGTGATTAGGTAGGAATGCTGATAATAGGCCTAGAGGTACTCAAGTACCAACCAAAATCCAGACCTGTTCCGCTTTAGCCTTAGTCCTTCGCAAAGGTTTCTACGGCCCATAGAAACTAACCTAGGGTTTGTTGGACTCCGCGGTTAAAGCACCCGTGCTTGAGATATTTTTAGCCTAAGTTCAGTTTGCAGTGCGTTTTTTTTGTAAGAGAGAGATAGAAGATTTATTTGTTTGGAGAGCTTTTCTCTCTCTTTTCTTTTTATTTCTAGCTTCGGATTAGCTTCTCAACACGGTCTGTATCGGATTCCTCGTCCCCATCATCAATCCTCAAGGGTCCCTGGCTTTCGAGATTTCGAGATAATCCCGCCCATGGCATTCCGTGGCCGAATCCAAACCCTGGCGATCGACATTTCGTGATAATGCCGCCCATGGTATCTGAACCAGCAGAGTGCTTACATGCCCCCAGTGGGATATTTAAATATCCCAAGAGACAAGCACCGAGGAGACAATATGTTGTTACGCATCTTCGAGGGGAATTTCCCGCCTCTCTACGCTGGGAACTCGTCCAAATCAATTTGTGTTGATTGACCGCTCCTAATCTAGGTGACTTTTTCAGAACATTAAACGCTTTTCGCGTGATTTGGATGTTTATGCACACTGAACCAGACTGTGTGTGAATTTGGGTGCTTAGGTTACTGAATCCCGCAAATCGGAGGTCAGTTAACGAGGCCGAATACTTCCTAAGCCTTAGACCTAATACTCAAGCTTCGCATTTTCCTCAACCTCTTGAGGATTATCCAGATTTTAATGGATACGTGAATTTTTAAGCTAAAGGTACTAGCCTAAAAAGCCTAAGACCAGCGTTCCCGCTAATCTCTTGTTATATCTCCGTGGCACTTTTCTTTTCTTTTTCTTGATTCGGTCTAGAACTTCAGTTAACACCTTAATCTTTTACTAATGACTATTTCTTTTCATTTTGTGCTCCTTTTTGTCATTTTTTCTTCTTTTCCTCCTCTCATTTGTATGACCTTGAATTGTTCCTCCCCTCTATCAAGTCTTTTTTTTTTTTTTTATGTGAAACCCTTTCTTGATATGAATTTTCTGACATTTTGCACTTTCATACCCCCCCATGCCTAAGATTTGCACTGTCACCATTGTAAATTAGGTGGGTTCGAATTCAGCTTAGTTCATGTATTAGGACAGGCGTGTGGTGAGTGAATGGGTCGAAGCGACTTGTTGCGAATGATTTCTAATCTTGGGTAGGTATACCTGAGGTGAAGTCGGCTGTTCTAATGGATGAACCCTAAAGTGCAATATGAGTTCCGCATAGAGATGTCAGAAACGGTTTCAGGTTTTTCAAAGAATGATGGGTTGCCTCCCGTTAAGCGCTGAGTTTTACGCCATCGGCTGGGCGCAATGAGCTCAAGAGGAATGGAGGGTAAAGGATGACTCAGTCAAATCTATATCGATCATGTCAATGAACGGCTTGAGTCTCTGCCCGTTCACGAAAAAGGGTTCAGAATCGTGGCTGAGTGGGCTGATTTCAATAGCTCCATTTCCGAAGATTTGGCAGACTACGTAGGGTCCGACCCACTTGGATCTTAGCTTTCCTGGGAATAGTTTGAGTCGAGCATCAAAGAGTAAAACTTTTTGACCAGGATGAAAGACCTTTCTAGAAATGTGTTTGTCGTGAAAAGCTTTAACCCGTTCTTTGTAAATTCGCATGTTCTCATACGCGTCGTGGCGTAATTCATCGATCTCGCTCATTTGAAATCTTCTGTGGGTTCCAGCCTTAGAAAGGTCGAGATTACAGGTCCGTACTACCCAATAGGCTTTATGCTCCAATTCGACGGGGAGGTGACATGCCTTCCTGTACACTAGTCTGAAGGGAGACATTCCTAATTGGGTCTTGTGGGCGGTCCTATAGGCCCACAATGCTTCCGGAAGCCGAGAAGACCAATTTTTTCTATCAGGTCGAACAGTAACCTGAAGGATCTTCTTGATCTCTCGGTTAGATAGCTCAGCTAGACCATTAGTTTGGGGGTGGTAAGGAGTAGAGATTCGGTGTGACACCCCGTATTTGGTCATCAGTGACCTGAACTGAGCGTTCGTAAAATGGGTCCCTCCGTCGGAAATTATAGCACGTGGAATCCCGAACCTTGAGAAAATGTTTTGATGGAGGAATTTTATAATGACTTTATGATTGTTGGTTCGGGTCGGAATGGCTTCTATCCACTTGGACACATAGTCAACTGCGAGTAAGATGTATTCGAAGCCATCCGAGTTCGGAAAGGGTCCCATGAAATCAATCCCCCAAATATCGAAAATTTCGCATACCAAGATCGGCTGTAGAGGCATCATGTCTCTATGGCTCATGTTGCCCAGAGTCTGGCAACGGGAACATACCTTACAGTGATCGTATGCATCCTTGAAAATTGTGGGCCAGTAGAAGCCACACTGGAGGACTTTCGATGCGGTTTTATGTCCAGAAAAATGTCCACCGCATGCCTGGTCATGGCAGAATGAGAGTATGTCTTTGATTTCCACTTCCATGACGCACCGTCGGATTATCTGATCAGCACCAATGCGGAAAAGATACGGGTCTTCCCATAAGTAATACTTGGCATCGGAACGCAATTTGTCCTTTTTGGCCTTCGACCAATCGGGCGGAATCTGATGTGATGCCAGGTAATTAACAATATCGGCGAACCATGGAAGACTTGTACTGATAGTCAGGAGGTGCTCATCAGGGAAATGTTCTGTAATAGGTCCAGAAGGATCAATAATTTCAGAAGGAAGGCGGGACAAGTGATCAGCTACCACATTGTGCTTTCCCGCCTTGTCGCGAATCTCGAGGTTAAATTCTTGCAATAGAAAGATCCAGCAGATTAGTGGAGGTTTCGCATCCTTCTTGGCAAGGAGATGCCTTACAGCTGTGTGATCCGAGTATACGATAATACGGGAACACAGAAGGTATGATCTGAATTTTTCCAGGGCAAATACTACGGCCAGCAGCTCTTTCTCAGTAACGGTATAGTTACGCTGAGCCTCATCCAGTGTTTTGCTGGCGTAGTAAATGACCACAGGTATCCCATCAATTTTCTGCCCCAAAATCGCTCCTACAGCAAAGTCAGATGCATCGCACATGATCTCAAAGGGTTGAGACCAATCGGGGGACTGTAGGATTGGGGCTTGGGTGACTCGGTCACGTAGGATTTCAAATGCTTGAGTGCATTCCTTGGAAATTTTGAAAGGCACATCCTTGGAGAGAAGATTGGTCAGGGGGCGCGCGATCTTGGAGAAATCAGGGATGAATCGACGGTAGAAACCGACGTGCCTCAAAAAAGATCGGATGCCCTTAATCGAGCTAGGCATAGGGAGCTTGGAAATCAGGTTAACCTTAGCTCGATCCACTTGGATGCCTTTCTCTGAGATTAAATGTCCCAGGACAATTCCCTCAGGCACCATGAAATGGCTCTTTTCCCAGGAAAGAACCAAATTCACCTCGATGCACCGCCTGAGTATATGGACCAAGTGTTGGAGGCAATCGTCAAATGATTGTCCAAAAACTGAAAAGTCATCCATGAAGACTTCCAGATAATCACCTACCATATCTGAGAATATGGCAAGCATGCACCGTTGAAAAGTTGCAGGTGCATTGCAGAGACCGAACGGCATCCTTCGGAACGCGTACGTCCCGAAGGGGCAGGTGAATGTGGTCTTTTCTTGGTCCTCTGATGGATTGCCACCTGATTGTAACTGAAGTACCCGTCAAGAAAGCAGAAGAATTTATTTCCCGCTAGTTTCTCGAGGATCTGATCAATAAATGGTAGTGGGAAATGATGCTTCTTCGTGGAGGAATTTAGTCTTTGTAATCAATGCAGACTCTCCACGAATTAGCTATTCGGGTAGGAATGACTTCCCCAGTTTCAGTCGTGATGATGGTAAGTCCTGCCTTCTTAGGCACCACTTGTGTTGGACTTACCCAACGACTATCGGAGATCGGGTAGATGATCCCTGCATCTAACCACTTAATGATCTCCTTTTTCACGACCTCCTGTAGGTTAGGGTTTAGGCGCCTTTGCATTTCTCTTGAAGGTCGTGAGCCTTCTTTCGTATAGATTTGATGTGTGCAGTATGAAGGGCTTATACCAGTTAAATCATCTAGAGTCCATCCAATGGCTCTACGATGTTGTTGGAGAACAGAAATCAAACAGAGTTCCTGGTCAGGTGTGAGTCGAGAATTGATAATCACAGGAAACGTCTGATTTGAATCCAAAAAGACGTATTTTAGATGTTCAGGAAGGGGCTTGAGTTCCGTGATAGGATTGTCAACAGCAGCGGGTGGTTTGGGGTTTGTATCGGGAGCAATGGTAGGAGTCATAGGTGTGTCTAGATCATGTCCGCACTCCTCTGTTAGCAGTTTTTGATTCTCTAGTGGTTGATCAGGAATAATCAGGTTGTCCTCTATATGCAGTTCATCAACCACGGCTTCGACATCACAAATTTCCTCTATCACCCCGCAATTAATCCCTTGATGGGCCTTGAAAATGTCAATCTTCAGATTTTGATTCCCAAATTTTAATTCTATCTGGCCCTCTTCGCAGTTTATATTGGCCCTAGCAGTGGCCAAAAAGGGTCTCCCTAATATGATTGGTGTGTCCCTTGGGTTCTTAGGTGCATCCATGTCCAGTACTATGAAGTCCACTGGGAAATAAAACTCTCGTACCCTAACAATGACATCCTCGAGTATTCCTTTGGGTGACTTGATGGATCGATCGGCTAACTGCAATGTCACCTCAGTGGGTTTAAGTTCAGATTCTTCAAGGTGGTCAAGGAGGGATGTAGGTATTAAATTTATGGAGGCACCTAGGTCTAGTAGGGCTCTATCAAGTTGGGTTTCACCAATTTTACAAGAAATCAAGGGAGTTCCTGGGTCTTTAGCCTTAGGTGGGAGTTTGCTCAAGATGACAGAGCTGGCTTGCTCTGATAGTACGATTGGGTTCCCATCCTTGGTTCGCGACTTACGTTTAGGTGTACATATGTCTTTCAAGAACCTTGCGTAAGCCGTATGTGGCGGATTGCATCCATCAACGGGATGTTTATCTGGACCTGTTCAAAGAGCTTGACCAGATCCTCCTCAGGAGCCACAGGTTTGGTTGTCCTTTTTCCTTTGGTCAAGGCCTCAGGAAATGGGATCCTAGCTGGTTCCTCTAGGATAGGTCCAGGTTCTTGATCTGGGATAGTAGTATCTTGGATGACTACCCTAGGGTCTTGGCGATTATCAGGCTTGGAGTGGTTCGGATAGTGTGGGTCTTGTGTTGTTTTACCACTGCGTGTTGTTACAGAGTTTAATCCGGCCTGACTTTGGTTTGGGTTAGGTAGGAGGGTTGGCTGCTGCTGCAATCCCGCATAAGATGTTGACGCCTCCATCTCGTCTGGTGATGGAGTAGCAGGGGCCTGATAAATCAAATGTGCGTGGCCTGGATTTGGATTCATAACGAGCCTCTGGGTCGGCACGTTATTTGGGTTGGGCAGAGGTTGCGAAGGAAGAGTGCCAGGTTGGCGGGAATTTGCCATCTGGGCCAGTTGGTTGCGTACCTCTGTGATCTCGTCCTTGTGCTGTTTTTGCATTGCCGCATTCATCTTTTGAATGTCAGCCAGTGTTTGAAGGATAAGAGTCAGTTGATCCTGATTTTGCCCGGATTGGTAGGTGGGATTGGGCCGAGGCTGAGGCGGCTGATATGGACGAGGAGCTTGTGGGCGGGGTTGATATGGTGGTTTTTGAGAATTTCCTGCCCACTGAAAGTTAGGATGATTTCGCCATCCAGGGTTGTAGGTATTGGAGTATGGGTCATTCTGGATGGCGTTGAGGTCCTCGCAGTTCTGAGGAACCTCAGGAAAGTCAGAATACGAGGGTTCATAGTTCCCCCAACTCGAATAGAAGGGATCAGAGGTCACTCCGGTCCGAGAGGTAGACGGGGGTGGATATGGGTCCATCCCCTTGGCAGGTTGGTGATAGATGTTTTTCACTGTTTCCCTTGCCAGAGGAGGTCGTGTAAAAGAATTTTGTGCAGAGGTGGCTTGCTGCAAATGTCGAGTTAGCTCGTCCACCTTCTTTTCTATGATAGAGACCTTGTCCAACCGACTGGCCATCAGTTCCAGGTCGACAGAAGTTGACAGGTCCTGCATCTCATGTGTCCCTCTTAGATTCGTCGATGCACGGGCATTCGTCCTGTCGAATAAGCCCAAGGAGTCATTGTTTATGGAGTTCTCGCACATGTTTTCGAGAATCTCCCATACCGTGTCCTCGTGTTGGCCCATGATGTTTCCTCCACATGTTGCATTGACGAATAGACGAATATCCTCACGGAGTCCCTGGTAAAAAGACTGGACTTGTTCCCACTTAGGAACTCCGTGATGGGGGCACTTTCGCATGAGATCTAGGAATCGATCCCAAGCTTCATGAAGAGGTTCTCCCGGTTGTTGAGTGAAATGAGTGATCTGGTGGCGCAAGGCATTTGTCCGGCCAACAGGGAAGAATTTTTTCAAAAATTCGGACTGTAATTCCTCCCATGTGTTGATCGGGTGGGTCTGAGTCTGATACCAGTGTGCAGCCTTGTCTAAGAGGGAGAACGAAAACATTTTCATGAGTAGGATATCCCGGTTTTGTACATCTGACCCGAAGGTCTGGGCCAAATGCTTGAGTTGTTTAATGTGTTGGAATGGATCCTCAGAGTTTAGCCCATGGAACTTCGGTATGGCATGAATCATATTGGGCTTCAAATTAGAATCGGGTCCTCCAATTGGGATTCGTACTCGGGGTTCGATTGCCACCGCCGCAGGATTATAGTGATCTCGCATCATAAGTCGCTGCGGTGGGTTTACAAAGTTCTGAAAGAGATCGTTCAAGCGTTGAAGTTGGTGTTCAAGGTTATTCTCCTCTTCAATGGGTTGTGCCATGATGGGAGAAGGGGAATCAGGGTCTGAGTCAGATGAAAGATTTATGTGGTGGGGTTGCGGCACAAACAAGGGCGTCGAGGCTTGGCCTCGACGAGAATGAATTTCTAAGGGAGGTCTTAAAGGTGGTCTTAAGGACCTCCTACCGAACATGCACCGAAAGATGTGATGAGATTAGAAGGTGCTGAACCCAATCAAGACACCCAAGAATTGTTGGGTGACTATAGAGGTTCGGGGCAAATGGACCCCTGGATCAGAAGATCGTCCACCTGAGAAATACCTGGGCAGCCAGAGAGGGAGAGTCCCGCAAAGACCCCTACACAGTAGAGCGTCCCCACGGGTTACAGGGTTTCCCCCACCCGACCTCTCTTGTCACTGCGGTTCCAGGTAAACCAGAATGGGGATCTTGACCTCTTAAGTCTACTTTTTTTTATTTTAAGATCAAGGTGCTTAATGTTCCACTTGAACTTTTAAGTATTTTGAGTGCAAAAGTGACCTAATATTAAGGTTGGTTGACCCGAGGGATCAACTTCACCTCTTGTTCCTTTGAGAGCTTTTAGGTCCTTCCTTTTATGGTTCAAATGGATTATCAGCCTGATTTGCTTAGGGTTCCTCTTGTATAAATCTTTTCAAACACGGTTTAGGCACACCTCTTTTTGGAAAGTTTGTTTCTTTGTTTTAGAGAAGATGTGTCTCTAAAAACCTAGCTTTGCAATCCCTAACTTGGCTCTAGTGGGTCCAATTTAGTTGCCGTAGAAATTAGCACCTAGGGCTCAATAAAGAAAGTTTTAGCCCTAGTTGCCTTAGTTGGATGAACAGATAAAAATATGTTGAAATGAAAATCTGGCAACTTGATGAGTTACTAAATATGAGACAGGTAGCCCTAAGTTGATTTCCCTCCTTTTTTTAGATCGTGAGAGGGTTAAGAGAGAGGACCTATGGAGATTACCTGTTCCTTGGAGAGTCGTTGTGCAGTTGCTATTCTTTCCTTTTTGTTTTGCTTTCCCTGAATGAACACAGCAAAAGAGAGAAGTCAAGTCGGATATTAGATAGAAAAGTTGTACTCAAAAGTTTTAAAAGTGTCCGTTGCTCCCCGGCAACGGCGCCAAAATGTTCGTCGCGCTTTTGTGCGGTTTGTTAAAAGATAATATCGCGTTGTAATATAGCCGCTAAAGCGTTCAAAACAAATAAAGATTTTTATTACTCGAAAATCGGAGTATCCGAGGTCGAACACAGGGAGCAATCTCAGTACTTTGTAAAACCCAAGAATACAACTGTTACATGCAAATATAATTGATTCAAAGAGTTTTTAGAAAAAGTAGAATTAGACGTCTGATTTATGTATCAGACGTCTTAAATGTGATCTTTCTTTCTTTCTTCCTTCTTCTCCTTTCTGCTTCTGTATCTTTCCTTCTGATTTGCCGTTCTGATCTCTTTGCAATCTTCCCTTGTCCTTCTTCTTCTTCTCTGCAAAGACTTCTAATCTTTCTGCCTTCCTTCTCCTGCGAAGGCTTCTTTCTTCTTCTTCTGTCTTCTTCTTTGGCTTGCTTTTCCTTCTTCTGCAGCGGCCAAGTCCCTCTCCTGCGATCAGCCTGCCTACACAGGAGCAAAACCTAACCCTTCTCCCTCTACCCGCGCCTCTCTCTCTCTCAAGCCATTCACTCGGAGCTGCTCTACCAGAGCCACAGGAATTAATCAGGTCGGATCGTACCCGGGACCAGGCGCACCTGAAGGTGGTGTGATGCGCGAGGAGTGCGTAGGTCTAGGTCGGGTCGGATCCGCCAAGTCCGCGTGGTCAGGTCGCGGACGAGGCGGGTTGGGTCAGTGAGGGACCTCACCCCTGTGCTTACTGAGGCGATAAGAATATATCACAAAAGAAATTTATAGTGTACCTGAGGTTTGTAATCCCACGATGTGGGACTAAAGGTTTCGGCCTTCCCTCACGCACCCCCGCAAACTCTCGTGTGCAATTGCCCATGCTGAAGGCCCTGCTGGTGCTCCTCGCTGAACTCAGTCACCTCGCGACACTTGCGAGAGCCTGCTGCACCTGCCGCCTGGGAAGCCTGACGCCTGCTGCTGCTCCAAGCTTCCTACTGCTTCGACTGTTAATGGCGGCCGGGGCGTTCACCTGAGATTCCACAGAACGGCATATTGGCCCAATCAGAATAGCTGGAAACCTTCGCCGTAGCACGGCGAAGGCGGTGGGTGATGCTGCAGGTTGTCGGTCGGCCTAGGCGTGCGCGCCTAGGTCAACCTGTGGCCGGAGATGGTGGGTTGTTCGCGGGGTGGTTATGGAGGTCTGGAGTGGCAGTTGTGGGGTGGAGCGAGTTCCTGGTGGTGAGGCGGAGCTCCCGAGGTGCTTGGCGAGTCCTGTGGAGTGGCGGAGTGGTGTGGGCGGATCACTGGAGTGCGGTCGGAGGCGAGGAAGATGAAGGCGGTTAGGTACTGTCGAGGGGTAATCAAGTAAAATAGTTGGGGGAAAAGAGAGAGGAGAGGGTGGAGAACGTATCTGGGGTTGCCTGGAGGGAAGGGACGCAGCGGAGAGGACGGCTCGTAACTGCCGTAGTTGGGGAAGAAAGACCCTGAGGGAGGAAGCGGCGACGAAGACGAGGTCAGAAGCGCGCGCGCGGGGTACAGCGCGACGCGGGAGGAAGCGGCGGAGAGGACTCTACTGCTGGTATGGCAGCAGAGCGACAAGAAGGAGGGAAGGAGGTCGCCGGAGCTTGTGGGTCGTTTGGCCGGAGATGGGAGAGGGAGGAATTTGGAAGGGATCTCCGTCAAAATCAAGCTTAGCCTCTTCGGCCGGAGTTGTGGGTTCTTATATAGGCGCTGGACTGGGTGTGCAGGGCGTGAAGGGCACGTAATTGCTTGAGGTTGGTCGCCGGAGATGGAAAGGGGTTAGGATACCCAAATCTCTCGTGCGTTCGCACGAGAGATTGAGTTCACACCAGCGATTGTAATTGACTTTATAAGGAAGGGAATTCCTCAGAGAATCCTCCTTCCATTTCTGGGAGGGAATCTCTGAGGGATTAGAGAGCAATCCTTCTCCGAACCTCGCCGTAGCTCGGTTCTGCCCTAGCAATGGTAGCAGGACCGGTTTGCAAAGGAGGCGAATAACCTAGGGGGTTCTCTGCAACGGTATTCAAAAGATAGGGACCAATTTGTGATTTGGGTGTACTAAATTGCAAAGTAGGTCAAGATGACCTCTCCTTAGGTTCAAATTTTGGTACAAACCTAATTTTGACCTAAGGAATCCAATGGTGAAGTTGGATTTTAGGTTTGACCTCGTTTGACTGGACATTTTGCGTAAAAACCCAAATTAGGTTAATTGAAGAGCTAGGACCCTAATCTAGGTCAAACTAGGTTCCAAAGGCCAAATTAAGTGTTCTAAACCCTAGAGTATGTTTTTCCATGATTTGTAGAGGGTTTACTTGCTTTTTGTTCTGATCGAAACCTTGTTAATTTAAGCGGGTCTGTTTTAGGGTTACCAAGTGTCATTTAGTTCTTAGATTGCACATGAACCCATTTCTGATTGACTCAACCCACTTTTTATCTCATTTATACCATTTGACCTCTGTTTTGCCTCTGAGAAATCCCGTTTACGTACTGCAATGGTAAAATTGCAGTTTTAACCTTTATTTCATGTTTTCTTCTCAGAGCACTTGTTCCTTCAGTTAGGCCTTCTTCTAGGTTATGTAGGAGCTTTTATCTTCTTTATTGGGTCAAAATGAGCTAGTTATGGCTCATGATGAGGCTCTCATCAGGTGTGCTAAATTGCGAAGTAGGTCAAGATGGCCTCCCCTTAGGTCCAAATTTTGGTACAAACCTAATTTGAACATAAGGAATCCAATGGTGAAGTTGGATTTTAGGTTTGACCATGTTTGACTTGATATTTTTCGAAAAAACCGAAATTAGGTCAATTGAGGAGCTAGGACCCTATTATAGGTCAAACTAGGTTCCAAAGGCCAATTTGAATGTTCTAAACCCTAGGGGATATTTTCCATGAATTTTAGAGCATTTAGTTGATTTTTATCCTCACTGAAACCTTGTTGAATTAAGCGGATCTATTTTAGGGTTACCAAATGTCATTTAATTCTTGGATTGCACATGAACCCATTTCTAATTGCATCAACCCACTTTTTATCTCATTTATACCATCTGACCTATGCTCTATCTCTGAGAAATCCTGTTTATGTACTGCAATGGTAAAATTACAGTTTAACCTTTATTTCATGTTTTCTTCTCAGAACACTTATTCCTCTAATTAAGCCCTCTTCTAGGTTATATAGGAGCTTTTATTCTCTTTATTAGGTCAAAATGAGCTAGTTATGGCTGATGATGAGGCTCTCATCATACCCCCATGGCTAGCTTTTGCTAGTCCCTTAGCAAAATTTCAAAGTTTTAACTTCTGTTCTAGACCCTGAGTGTCAGTCATCAATTATGATAAGTGCTTCTCTTTTTCCTTTTGTGATTAGGTCAAAATGCCGATAATAGGCCTAAAGGTACTAAATTACCAACCAAAATCTGGACCTGACCTACTTTAGCCTCAATCCTCCGCAAAGGTTTTTAAGGCCCACGGAAACTAGCCTAGGGTTTGTTGGACTCCACGGTTAAAGCACCTGTGCTTGAGACATTTTTAGCCTAGGTTCAGTTTGTAGTCCATTTTTGTAAGAAAGAGATAGAAGATTTATTTGTTTGGAGAGCTTTCTCTCTCTTTTCTTTTTATTTGTAGCTTTGGATTAGCTTCTCAACACGGTCTGTATCGGATTCCTCATCCCCATCATCAATCCTCAAGGGTCCCTTACTATCGAGATTTTGAGATAATCCTGCCCATGGCAACCCCTAGAACCCTGGCTTTTGAGATTTCGACATAATCCTGCCCATGGCGTTCCGTAACCGAATTAAGACCCTGGCGATCGACATTTCTTGATAATGCCGCCCATGGTATCTGAACCAGTAGAGTGCTTACATGCCCCCAGTAGGATATTTAAATATCCTAAAAGACAAGCACCGAGGAGATAAGTTGTTACGCATCTTCGAGGGGAATTTTCCGCCTCTTCGCGCTGGGAACTTGTCCAAATCAACTTGTGTTGGTCGGACTCTCCTAATCTAGGTGACTTTTGCAGAACATTAAACACTTTTGTGTGATTTGGATATTTATGTGCACTGAACCAGACTGTGTGTGAATTTAGGGTGCTTAGGTTACCGAATCCTGCAAATCGAAGGTCAGTTAACGAGGCTGAATACTTCCTAAGCCTTAGACCTAATACTTAAGCTTTGCATTTTCCCCAACCTCTTGAGGATTGTCCAAATTTTAGTGGATACGTGAATTTTTAAGCTAAAGAATCTAGCCCAAGAGGCCTAAAATCAGCATTCCCACTAATCTCTTGTTATGTCACCTTACCACTTTTTTTCTCTTTTCTTGATCTGATCTAGAACTTTCGTTAATCCCCTAATTTTTTACTAATGACTATTTCTTTTTCTTTTTCATTTTGTGCACCTTTTTTGACATTTTACTTTTTTCCTTTTCTCAATTTCTATGACCCTGAATTGTTTCTCCCCTCCTTCAAGTCTCTCTTTTTTTTTTTTTTTGAAACCCTTTCTTGATATGAATTTCCCTGACATTTTGCACTTTCATACCCCCCCATGCCTAAGATTTGCAATGTCCCCGTTGTAAATTAGGTGGGTTCGATTTCAGCTTAGTTCATGCATTTGGACAGGTGTGTGGTAAGTGAACGGGTAGAAATGACTTGTTGCGAACGATTTCTAATCTCGGGTAGGGGTACCTGAGGTGAAGTCTGCTGTTCTAATGGATGAACCCTAAAGTGCAATATGAATTTCGCGTAGAAATGTCAGAAAAGGTTTCATGTTTTTCAAAGAATGACGGGTTGCCTCCCATTAAGCGTTGAGTTTTACGCCATCGGCTGGGCGCAATGAGCTCAAGGGGAATGGAGGGTAAAGGATGACTCAGCCAAATTTGTATCGGTCATGTCAATGAACGGTTTGAGTCTCTGACCGTTCACAGCAAAGGGTTCGGAATCGTGGCTGAGTGGGCTAATTTCAATGACTCCATTTCCAAAGATTTGTCGGACTAGGTAGGGTCCAACCCACTTAGATCGTAGCTTTCCTGCGAATAATTTGAGTCGGGCATCAAAGAATAAAACCTTTTGACCAGGATGAAAGATCTTTCTAGAAATGTGTTTGTCGTGAAATGCTTTAACCCGTTCTTTGTAAATTCGTGAGTTCTCATACACGTCGTGGCGTAATTCATCGATCTCGCTTATTTGAAGTCTTCTATGGGTTCCAGCCTCAGAAAGATCTAAATTACAATTCCGTACTGCCCAATAGGCTTTATGCTCCAATTCAACGGGTAGGTGCCATGCCTTCCTGTACACTAGTCTGAAGGGAGACATTCCTAATTGGGTCTTGTGGGCGATCCTATAGGCCCACAATGCTTCCGGAAGCTGAGAAGACCAATCTTTTCTGTCAGGTCGAACAGTAAGCTGAAAGATTTTCTTGATCTCTCAGTTTGATAGCTCAGCTAGACCATTAGTTTGGGGGTGGTAAGGAGTAGAGATTCGGTGTGACACCCCGTATTTGGTCATCAGTGACCTGAACTGAGCGTTTGTGAAATGGGTCCCTCCGTCGAAAATTATTGCTCGTGGAATCCCAAACCTTGAGAAAATGTTTTGATGAATGAGTTTGATAACAACTTTATGATTGTTGGTTCGGGTCGGAATGGCTTCTATCCACTTGGACACGTAGTCAACTGCGAG
The DNA here is from genome assembly GCA_037157565.1 of Thalassia testudinum. Lineage (NCBI taxonomy): Eukaryota > Viridiplantae > Streptophyta > Magnoliopsida > Alismatales > Hydrocharitaceae > Thalassia > Thalassia testudinum. The sequence continues at coordinate 34,811,001 of JAZHRO010000003.1, forward strand.
TAAGATATATTCGAAGCCATCCGAGATCGGGAAGGGTCCCATAAAATCAATCCCCCAGATATCAAAAATTTCGCATACCAAGATCGGTTGTAGGGGCATCATGTCTCGATGGCTCATGTTGCCCAAAGTCTGGCAACGGGAACATGCCTTACAGTGATCGTATGCATCCTTGAAAATTGTGGGCCAGTAAAAGCCACACTAGAGGACTTTTGATGTAGTTTTATGTCCTGAGAAATGTCCACCGCATGCCTGGTCATGGAGAAATGAGAGTATGTCTTTGATTTCTAGTTCCGCGACACACTGTCGAATTACCTGATCAGCACCAATGCGGAATAGATACGGGTCTTCCCATAGGTAATACTTGGCATCGGAATGCAATTTGTCCTTCTTGGCCTTCAGCCAATCTGACGGAATCTAATGTGATGCCAGGTAATTTACTATATCTGCGAACCATGGAAGACCTGTACTGATAGTCAGGAGATGCTCATCAAGAAAATGTTCTGTGATGGGCCCGGAAGGGTCAATTATTTCAGAAAAAAGATGGGAGAAGTGATCAGCTACCACATTTTGCTTTCTAGCTTTGTCGCGAATCTCAAGGTCAAATTCTTGCAACTGCAAGGTCCATCAGATTAATCGAGGTTTCACGTCCTTCTTTGCAAGGAGATGCCTCACAGCTGTGTGATCCGAGTATGTGATAACACGGGAACCCAGAAGGTATGATCTGAATTTTTCTAGGGCAAACACTGCAGGTTGCAGCTCTTTCTCAATAACCGTATAGTTACGCTGAGCCTCATCCAGTGTTTTGCTAGTGTAGTAAATTACCATAGGTTTCCCATCAGTTTTCTGCCCCAAAACCGCTCCTACAGCGAAGTTAGATGCATCGCACATGATCTCAAAGGGTTGAGACCAATCAGGGGACTGTAGGATCGGGGCTTGGGTGACTCGGCCACGTAGGATCTCAAATGCTTGAGTGCATTCTTTGGAAATTTTGAAAGTCACATCCTTGGAGAGAAGAGTGGTCAGGGGGCGTGTGATTTTTGAAAAATCAGGGATAAATCGACGTGCCCAAAAAAAGATCGGATGTCCTTAATCGAGCTAGGCATAAGGAGCTTGGAAATTAGGTTAACCTTAGCTCGATCCACTTGGATGCCTTTCTTCGAGATTAAATGTCCCAGGACAATTCCCTAAGGCACCATGAAATGGCTCCTTTCCCAGGAAAGAACTAAATTCACATCGATGCACCGCATGAGTATTTGGACCAAGTGTTGGAGACAATCGTCAAATGATGCTCCAAAAATTGAAAAGTCATCCATGAAGACTTCCAGATAGTCACCTACCATATCTGAGAATATGGCAAGCATGCACCGTTGAAAAGTTGCAAGTGCATTGCAGAGACCGAAAGGCATCCTTCAAAATGCATACATCCCGAAGGGGCAAGTGAATGTGGTCTTTTCTTGGTCCTCTGGATGGATTTCCACCTGGTTGTAACTGGAGTACCCGTCAAGAAAGTAGAAGGACCTATTTCCCGCTAGTTTCTTGAGGATCTGATCAATAAACGGTAGTGGGAAATGATCCTTCTTCGTGGAGGAATTGAGTCATCTGTAATCAATGCAGACTCTCCACGAGTTAGCTATTCAGGTAGGAATGACTTCTCTGGTTTCAGTCGTGATGATGGTAAGTTCTGCCTTTTTAGGAACCACCTGTATTGGACTCACCCAATGACTGTCGGAGATCGGGTAGATGATCCTTGCATCTAACCACTTTATGATCTCCTTTTTCACGACCTCCTGTAGGTTAGGGTTTAAGCATCTTTGCATTTCTCTTGAAGGTCGTGCACCTTCTTCTATGTAGATTCGATGTGTACAGTATGAAGGGCTTATGCTAGTCAAATCATCGAGAGTCCATCCAATGGTTCTACGATGTTGCTGGAGAACATAAATCAAATGGAGTTCCTTGTCAGGTGTGAATCGAGAGTTGATAATCACAGGAAACGTCTGATTGGAATCCAAAAAGACATACTTCAGATGCTCGGGAAGGGGCTTGAGTTTCATGACAGGATTGTCAGCAGCAGCGGATGGTTCAAGGTTTGTACCAGGAACAAGGGTCGGAGTCATAGGTGTGTCTAGATCATGTTCTCACTCCTCTGTTGGTGGGTTTTCATTTTCTAGTGGTTGATCAGGGACAATCAAGTTTCCTCTGTATGAAATTCATCAACCACGGCTCTGATATCACATATTTGCTCTATAACCCTGCAATTAATCCCTTGTTGGGCCTTAAAAATTTTAATCTTCAGGGTTTGATTCCCAAATTTTAATTCTATCTGGCCCTCTTTGCAGTTTATGTTGGCCCTAGTAGTGGCCAAAAAGGGTCTCCCTAATATGATTGGTGTGTCCCTTGGGTTCTTAGGTGCATCCATGTCCAGTACTACGAAGTCCACCGGGAAGTAGAAATCCCGTACCCTAACAATGACATCCTCGAGTATTCCTTTAGGTGACTTGATGGATCGATCGGCTAACTGCAATGTCACCACAGTTGGTTTAAGTTCAGATTCTTCAAGGTGGTCAAGGAGGGATGTAGGTATTAAATTTATGGAGGCACCTAGATCTAGTAAGGCTCTATCAAATTGGGTTTCACCAATTTTACAAGAAACCAGGGGAGTTCCTGGGTCTTTAGCCTTGGGTGGGAGTTTACTCAAGATGACAGAGCTGGCTTGCTCTGACAGTACGATTGGATTCCCATCCTTGGTTCCCAGCTTACGTTTAGGTGTACATGCGTCTTTCAAGAATCTTGCGTAAGCCGGTACGTGGCGAATTGCATCCATCAATGGGATGTTTATCTGGACCTGTTCAAAGAGCTTGACTAGATCCTCCTCAGGGGCCACTGGTTTGGTTATCCTTTTTCCTTTGGTTAAGGCCTCAGGAAATGGGATCCTAGTTGGTTCCTCTATAATAGGTCCAGGTTCTTTATCTTGGACAGTGGTATCTTGGATAACTATCCTGGGGTCTTGGCTACTACCAGGCTTGGAGTGGTTCGGATAATGTGGATCTTGGGTTGTTTTACCACTACGTGTTGTTACAGAGTTTAATCCAGCCTGGTTTTGGTTTGGATTTGGTAAGAGGGGTGGTTGCTGCTGAAATCCCACATAAGATGTCGAAGCTTCCACCCCATCTGGTGATGGAGCAGTAGGGGCCTGATAAATCAAATGTGCATGGCCTGAATTTGGATTCATAATGCACCCCTGGTTCGGCACGTTATTTGGGTTTGGCAGAGGTTGCGAAGGAAGGGTGCCAGGTTCGCGGGAATTTGCGATCTGGGCCAGTTGGTTGCGAACCTCTGTGATCTCATCCTTGTGCTGTTTTTGCATTGCCGCATTCATCTTTTGAATGTCAGCCAGTGCTTGAAGGATAAGAGTCATTTGATCCTGGTTTGGCCCGAATTGGTAGGTGGGATTGGGCCGAGGCTGAGGCGGCTAATATGGACGAGGGGCTTGTGGACGGGGTTGATATGGTGGTCTTTGAGTCTGAGAATTTCCCATCCACTGAAAGTTAGGATGATTTCGCCATCCAGGGTTGTAGGTATTCGAGAATGGGTCATTCTGGATGGCATTGAGGTCCTCATAGTTCTGAGGAACCTCATGAAAGTCTGAATACGACGGTTTAGAGTTCCCCCAACTTGAGTAGAATGGATCGGAGGTCACTCTGGTCCGAGAGGTAGACAGGGGTGGATATGGGTCCATCCCCTTGGCAGATTGGTGGTAGATGTTTTGCACAGTTTCCCTTGCCAGAGGTGGTCATGAAAAAGGGCTTTACATAGAGGTGGCTTGCTGCAAATGCTAGGTTAGCTTGTCCACCTTCTTTTCTATGATAGAAACCTTGTCCAACCAACTGGCCATCAGTTCCAAGTCGATGGAAGTGGACAGGTCCTGCATCTCATGTGCCCCTCTCAGATTCGTCGACGCACGGACATTCGTCCTGTCGAATAAGCCCATGGAGTCATTATTTATGGAGTTCTCGCACATGTTTTCGAGAATCTCCCACACCGTATCCTCATGTTGACCCATGATGTTTCCTCCGCACGTTGCATTGACGAATAAACGAATGTCTTCACGAAGTCCCTGGTAAAAAGACTGGACTTGTTCCCATTTAGGAACTCCGTAATGGGGGCACTTTCTCATGAGATCTAAGAATCGATCCCATGCTTCATGAAGAGGTTCTCCCGGTTGTTGAGTGAAATGAGTGATCTGGTGGTGCAAGGCATTCGTCCGGCCAACGGGGAAGAATTTTTTCAAAAATTCAGACTGAAGTTCCTCCCATGTGTTGATTGGATGGGTCGGAGTTTGATACCAATGGGCGGCCTTGTCCAAGAGGGAGAACGAAAACATTTTCATGAGTAGGATATCCCGATTTTGTGGATCTGACCCGAAGGTCTGGGCCAGATGCTTGAGTTGTTTAATGTGTTGGAATGGATCCTCAGAGTTAAGCGCATGAAACTTTGGTTTGGCATGAATCATATTGGGCTTCAGCTCAAAATCAAGACCTCCAATCGGGATTCGTACTCGAGGTTTGATCGCCACCGCAGCGGGATTATAGTGATCTCGCATCATAGGTCGCTACGGTGGGTTTACAAAGTTTTGAAAGAGATCATTCAGGCGTTGAAGTTGGTGCTCAAGGTTTTTCTCCTCTTCAGTGGGTGGGGCCATGATGGGAGAAGAAGGAGAATTTGGTTCTGAATCAGATGAAAGATTTATGTGGTGGGGTTGCTGCACAAACAAGGGTGTCGAGGCTTGGCCTCGACGAGAGTGAATTTCTAGAGGAGGTCTTAAGGATGCTCTTAAGGATCTCCTACCAAACATGCATGGAAGGATGTGATGAGATTAGAAGGTGCTGGACCCAATCGAGACACCCAAAAATTGTTGCGTGACTATAGAGATTCAGCGCGGATGATACCCCTTAGTCAGAAAGGTCATCCACTTGAGAAGTACCTGGGTAGCTAGAGAGGGAGAGTCCCACGAAGACCCCTACACGGTAGAGCGTCCCCACGAGTTACAGGGTTTCCCCCACCTGACCTCTCTTGTCACTGCGGTTCCAGGTAGACCAGAATGGGGACCTTGACCTCCTAAGTCTACCTTTTTTACTTTAAGATCAAGGTGCTTAAGGTTCCACTTAAACTTTTAGGTCTTTTGAGTGAAAAAGTGACCTAATTTTAAGGTTGGTTGACCCAAAGGATCAACTTCACCTCTTGTTCCTTGAGAGCTTTTGAGTCCTTTCTTTTAAGGTCCAAATGGATTTAAAAGCCTGATTTGCTTAGGGTTTCTCTTGTATAGATCTTTTCAAACAAGGTTTAGGCACACCTCTTTTTGGAAAATCTTTTTTCTTTGTTTAAGAGAAGATGTGTCTCTAAAAACCCTAGCTTTTCAATCCCTAAGTTGGCTCTAGTTGGTCCAATTTAGTTGCCTCAAAATTTAGTATCTAGGGCCCAATCAAGAAAGTCTTAGCCCTAGTTACCTTAGTTGGATGAGCAGTTAAAAATGTGTTGAAATGAAAATCAGGCAACTTTGATGAATTACTAAGTATGAAACAGGTAGCCCTAAGTTGATTCTTCTTTTGTTCCTTTTTAGACTTTGAGGGAGTTAAGAGAGAGGGCTAATGAAAATTACCTGTTCCTTGGAGTGTCTATTGTGCAGCTACTCTTCTTTTCTCTACTTTCCCTGAGACAAGCATAATAAAAGAGAGGAATTAGGTCAAATATTGGATCAAAAGTTGTGATCAAAAGCTTCAGAAGTGCCTGTTGCTCCCCAGCAACGGTGCCAAAATGTTGACGTGGCTAGATCGTGTTTTAACAATTAATACATTGTATTATAGATGAACTTTCCACGAAAACAAATAAAGATTTATAACTTGAAAATCAGAGTATCCAAGGTCGAACACATACTTCCAAAACTTGAGAATACAACTTTTTAAATGAACATAAATGACTAGTTCAATGAGAGTGTTATAAAAAGAAATTACCCAAAGGGAACAAAAATGGACATCTGATATAATATCAGATGTCTTAAAATAAAGCTCCTTTTCTTCCTTGATGCTTCTGTTTCTCTTCCTTTATTTCTTTTCCTCCTGCGACCAAGGTCTGGCTTTCCTCTCTCTTTCTTCTTCCTTTTCTTTTCCTTTGCCTTCTTGAATCTTTGTCTGCCCCTTGTCTTCTTCTTCTTCAGTTCTGTTCTCCTTGGCCTTGCTTCTTCTTCTCTGCCTTCCTTGGTTATGTTCTTCTCTGCCTTGCGTCTCTTCTTCTCTGGCAGAACTTCCTTCCCTCGTTTCTTCTTCCTTTCTGCCTTGCCTTTCTTCCTTCTTTCTTGCAGTGACTAAGTCCCTGTGTCCTGCACACAACTACGCATAGCAAAACCTAACCCTCTACCCGCGCGTCTCCCTCTCTCTCTGTGTAAACCACTCTCAGCAAGCTCTCCCAGAGCCAGGTAAACAGGTCAGATCACTCGCCTGGGACCAGGCGCACCGACGTGAGGGTGGTGCGTGAGGTGTGCTTAGGACAGGGTCGGGTCGAGTCGAGCAAGGTCCGCGTAGTGAACTCACGGACGAGGCACAGTGGCAAGGTGAGGGACCTCACCACAAGTGTGACTGGAGGCGAAGAGCGTATATGACAAAAATAATATAAAGGTTATGCGTGCATCATGGCTTACCGATGTGGGACTAAAGCCCACTGCTTTCCTTCGCGCGCCCGCAGCAGACCGCAACTTCAATTCCTCATCTGCAGGCTCTGTTGGCTTCACTTGCTGGGTCAACTACCTTCGCACGACCTTCCCAAATTCATAGCACCTGGAGCCCAGAAGTGTTGAGGCCTGGAGCGAGCATAGAGCTTCCTCAAGTTGCCGTCAATTGCGGCAAGAGCTTGAGATCTATCTGACACAAAAATAGCCTTGCGGCCTAATCAAATCACCGGGGGACCTTCGCCGTGTCACGGCGAAGGTGATGAGCTATGTGGCAGGCCGCGGGGCAGCCTAGGCGTGAGTGCCTAGGTCGCTCTGTGGCCAAACGGGTGGGTGTGTTCGAAGGGTTGTTGTGGAGGCATAGAGGGACTGTGGAAGGGCGGAGGTTAGTCAGTGAGGTGAGGTGGAGGTTATGCGATGGTCGGTGAGGCGTGTGGTGCAGTGGAGCGACGGAGCGTCTCGCCGGGGGGTGGCTGGAGATGTGGAAGGTGGCAGTGGACAGGGACGGTCGAGGATCGATTGTGTGAAATAGAGTGAGGAAATGAAAGAGTGGAAGATGGCAAACTTATCTAGACTGTTGGGAGAGAAAGGGGGCAGCGGAGTCAGATGGCTCGTTTGTGCCGTCGTCGGAGAAGATAACCTTGAGGGAGATAATGACGATGAGGAGGAGGTCAGGGAAGCGTGCGCTTGGTGCGGCGTGACGCGGGAAGATGAAGCGAAGTAGACTCTGCTGCTGGTATGGTAGCAGAGCGATGAGAAGGAGAGGTAATCACCGGAGCTTGCGGGTTTCTTGGCCGGAGAGAGGAGAGAAGAAATTTGGAGGATTCTACCGCCAAGACAAGTCTGAGAGATTTCGAAGAGGGTCGGAGGTCTTTTTATTGGTGCTTGCCGAGCTTTCTGGTGCGTGGAGGGCAAGCTTTTGGCCACCGTTGTCTTGCCGGAGAAGGAAGGTGGTTGGGATCCAAATCTCTCGTGCTTTCGCACGAGAGATTGGACAGGAATCAGAGATCATGATCGGGCTCAGATGGAAGGGGATTCCTTAGAGAATCTCCCTTCCAATTCTGGGAGGAGATCTCTGAGGGATCTTAGCGTATCCCCCCTGTCAACCTCATCGGAGAACGATTCTACCCCAATAATGGCAGAAGGACTTGATTGTAAGATTGGCGAGAAAGATAGGGGGTTTTTGTGGTGATTTTCAAAAGATAGGGACCAAAATGTGATTGGGTGTACTAAATTGGAAAGTAGGTCAAGATGACCTCCCCTTAGGTCCAAATTTTGGCACAAACCTAATTTTAACCTAAGGAATCCAATGGTGAAGTTTTATTTTAGGTTTGACCATGTTTGACTAGACATTTTTCGAAAAAACCCAAATTAGGTCAATTGATGAGTTAGGACCCTATTCTTGGTCAAACTAGGTTCCAAAGGCCAATTTGAATGTTCTAAACCCTAGGGATATTTTTCCATGAGTTTTTGAGGGTTTACTTGATTTTTATCCTGACCAGAACCTTGTTTAATTAAGTGGGTCTATTTTAGGATTACCAAATATCATTTAATTCCTAGATTGCACATGAACCCATTTCTAATTGCATCAACCCACTTTTTATCTCATTTATACCATTTGACCTATGCTCTGTCTCTAAGAAATCCCGTTTATGTACTGCAATGGTAAAATTACAGTTTTAACCTTTATTTCATGTTTTCTTCTCAGAACACTTATTCCTCCCATTAAGCCCTCTTCTAGGTTATGTAGGAGCTTTTATTCTCTTTATTAGGTCAAAATGAGCTAGGATGAGGCTCTCATCAACTAGCTACTCCAGCTAGCTAGGTAATCTCCGAGAAGACCTGATCCAGCTCACCTCAGCTCTCATCAGCAGAAGCCAGCTCATCTTAGCTTGGCTTAGTAGCTAGCAAAGAACTAGCGAGCTAAGCTAGCTAAGGATGGTCCATGCAGCTCTCTTTAGTAGCTATCTACTCCAGTACAGCTCAGATGCAGCTCCTCCTTAGCTCTTCCTCCAAAACCCTAGCTCCCTCTACCTCTTACTTCATTCATCTACTAGGTAAGGTAGCTTAGCCTAGCTAGTCCACCTCCATGGCATCCCAACCTAACCATAAAACCCACCTAACAAGCTCCACTAAATAAGCCTTCCTAGAGTCCACCTAAGCTCCCCTACTCCCACTCTAATTTGGTGCCAACTTCACACACCCTTTCACTCATTTCCACCACCAAGAGACACCCTACATTACCACCTAAGACTCCCTTCTAGAATCCCTTCTTGGCATCAAAATGAGTGGTGTCTCTCCACCACCAAAAGGCACCAACCACCACCACAACCACCCCCATGTAATCCTTGATTTGGCGCCAACTCTCTTTAACCATAGGATCCCATAACTTCCACCAAAAACCCATCTTGCACCTTCATTCAATCCACGCCAGCCACCACCTCTCCCTTCCTATATCTACCCCTTCTAACCACCACCAAACTATATGTTCTCCCTTAGTTTAATTCCACCTACATCCACTACATCCCATGACCAAGGAAGAAGAAGAAGGGAAGAAGATCAAGGAGGCAACCTACCCACCCCCTTGGTGCCTTCTTCCTCTGTCTTCCTCTCCCTTGTGCCATGCCAAGGAGGAGGTCTTCATCTAGAGGAGACAGCCATACATTGAGGAGGAGCAAGGGTGGTGGACGTCCAGCCTTGAAGGAGCTTTGCAGGAGAACTACTTGAAGAAAGAAGCCAAAGAGCAACCCTTTTTAACAGTGAGAGCAACCACTACGGGAGCAGGTGCAGTTGGAGCATGGATTACTCAAAGCATCAACCGAAGGATTTTCCTTCTTTATCTTTCCATTTTCTTGTATTGGCTAGTGTTTTATTTTCTTTCATGTAAAAAGCATTCTGCTACATTCCATCTAGTCTGCTATTAATGCAAGTTCCAATTCTGCCTTCCAATTTCATATGTGTTTTTCATGTCTTTAGTAGGTTAGTGCACAACACTGTCTTCTTATAATTACCCTAGGGGCACTTGCTTAGTGATAAATACACATTTATTCATGATAAAATGTTTATTTATGTGAGTTTCTAAGCTTATCATTGCATTCCATAATATAAATATTGCGTAGCATGCATCATTTCGTATTTAGGATAGACTATATAAACTATAGGTTAAATTGCTCCTTTTTGGGGCTAGGGAGAAGGAGATTTATTTTGGGGCCTCAGATTGACAATCCAACCATACGGATATAATCAGGATGACAATTGGAGTCCAATGGCTCCAAAATTGCCTTGATCGGAGTCCCGTAGTACCTTGTGCACTCTAAGGAAGATCAAAGGCCAAGGAGTAAGGTGGTTCCAATCCGAACCTTAGATGCCAAATTCAACCGCATGGATGGATTCAAATCAATGATCACAGCTCAATGGTGCATACATCAATCCAATCCAATGTCCGTGGTGCCACCTATAAAGCAAAAATGGTGGACGGCCATGATGGTGCCACTTGGTGCCATCATAGCTGCCCAAATCCATTCAGGCCCCTCTGCTCAATCATGCAAATAGCTCCATTGCATGATCCCAACCATTGGATCACAATCCAATGACTGGAAATGGCCCCTACACCTTAACAAAAATGTGCGAACTCAAGATCGTATCGTGACTATTGGATGAAAATCCAATGGCCACGATCACGTGACCATCGGCTTTTGAAAATCCTTCAACTCGACACTTGTGGGCACATGGAACAATAGTTGCTAGAGGTGTTATGTGATTAGCCCATAGTTGTAGGCTATTTAAGTATTTAAGTGCCTAGATATTAGGTTAATTCTAACATTTATTTAGCATAAATTAGGATGTAAATAGATTAATTCATATTTTTAATTTAATTACATAATCCATGCATTGCATTCATATTTTAAGTGCATTTAGAATTAGCTTGGAATGATATTCATCAAATTAGTTAACCAATTAGGTACATTATTTTCATTAACATAAAAGTTGAGGGTCTGTATATAAACGACCATAATATTTTAACATTATTTTCTTTATTCTTCTTCTTGCAGGAACGGTTGGCTACTGCTCCAACGCCACCAGCTGCTGCAGTGAAGAACCCATTCAAGGAGGAGCGGATGTGTTGGATCTGGTCGGGCAGCTGATTTCAAATTTGTGTAGGCCACTACAAAAGGAGGGAGGCAGCCGAGCTCGTGAGGCCTCCACCACCGACCCACCACTATGTAAAGAGATCTCCTCTCTTCCATTCCACACCGCCGGCCTCAACAGTGGCGGCGAGTCTCCACCACAATGGGCGTGTGGTGTGACAGGCCACACCGCCATCCGGAGCTCCTCCGCATTACCGTGCCCACCTTAGCGTGCATTTCCCACGCTGTCGTCACCAACAACGACCGCCGTAGCCATTGTGCAATCACCCTTTCAGTCTGTTAAGACGTCCGGGAAATTTCCCGGATGTCTAAAGTCCACCCCCCACTCCAGCAGCAATCTCCGTCCTCCCACTTCACTTCCACCACCCATGCCGCAGCAGCCACCCACTCATCTCTAGCCGCACGCAAGAACCCGCCACTTCCTCTCGCTCTCTCCGCCTGCACACCCACGCCAACAGAGCACGCAATCACCCGTGCCTGCATACCCTCCAGCCGTACGCAAGGCATGCACAGCCTCCAGCCCTCACGCCCGCTTACTCCACCTTCCCTACGCCTGCAACCTTCGCCATCTCCACACTCAATCGCCTGTGCACCCACGCCAGCTGCAGCCACACCTGCAGAATCACTCCCACGCCTGCAGCACCTTTCCCACGCCTGCCGCACCTGCTCTCACTGTCAACAGAGCACGCATCGGCTGCAGTGCGCGCTCACTCCTCCGGCCAACACGCAGCAGCAGCACGCGGCAGTCGTCACCGCCAACAGGCCGCACACGCTCCCGCACCCGCGCGCCACGCCGCCAACAGCAGCTGCAGCACCGGCTACAGCCACCTCCACCGGAGGTCGTCCGGCTGGGTCCGGCCGTCGTGCAACATGCCGCCACCACCGTTTCGAAGCCCTAGTCCAAGGAACTTCCTTCGAGCTTCCCGCGTCCAGTCGTCCACTCCTCATCGCGCATGGAAAAGGGGAAGAAATCCCCTGTTTTGCTACAGTAACTGGGCCATTAAAAATTACATTTTCTGCCATTATCAATTTTTATTAATATTTTATTGATTCTGCATTACGATAAATATCCTCTAGTTACTCATAATTGCTATTTCAACATTGTTTCTTGTTTCAACCTTAATCTGAAGGCAAATCTGGCTTGATTCTTGTCTAAACTAACTACGAACAAACATTTTTAACTGGTGCGAATTTAAATATGTCATTGCCTCCCTGTCGGTACGACCCGCTCCTCTGCGAGTGGTTATTTCTTTCTAAATATTAATTAGTCAATTTTTCCAAAACATAAAACTGCAAACGACTTTAAAGCGAACAATCGACGAGTCAAATGGCGCAGTTGCCAGGGAGGCAACAGACGCAATAATTTTGCCTGATTTTATTTTGATTATTTGTCAATTGCATAGTGATTTGACCATTAATTATTTTCTCTTCTGTGCGAGAAATTTGTGCATGAATCAGCTAGTGTGAGAGGCGACCCTTGATGTCACCAGAGGAGAATTGGACGAGCTATTTTGGAAAGGCGAAGGATGAGGACGCGAAGGACATCATTGTATATTTAGTCGCTAGTTTGATAGAATTAAAACTTTAGATTTAATTTTTCATTGCATTTTGTTTGAAACCCTTGTTCTGGGGTATATTTTAAGGGGTTTGTTCCCCGATTTTGTTTTGGGCCCGTGTTGGGTAATTTTTGGGAGCCTGTTCCCTTTTATTTAGATTTAGGTTTTTAGTTTATTGATTAATTTTATTTGCTTGTGCATAAGTAGTGTAAAAATTAAAAAAATAAAAAAATGAGCTGCCTGCTAGAAGTTGCCTGCCCTAAGACGAACCATTTAGGTCTGTATGAGCAGCCTCTAGATTTATTTCTCTGCATTGCGTGCATTCTTGCATTGTTGATTGCTGGAAGCAAGGTACGCATTTTCTTACATTGCAACCTATTCTTGATCACGCATTGCATTTGGGATTTAATTCAAAGACCACAAAGTTTGTCTTGAAGCTATCTAACAAGTGGTCACATATATTTGAAAAAAAAAGGACTAATTAAAGGAGGGACATCTAAAAATCAAGGACTTAATTGTAAAACGTGGTGTGTGATTCAAAATTAAAAATCCTTTTGCGGTGAATGCACACTTATATCTCTTGCACCACAGCACTCATTTAGACACTCCTAAGTCTTGAAACGACTAGGACAAGAGCCCTCCTACTGCTGGATTCTGAAGTGTTCGGAACTTGAGATCAAAGGTTTTGTAAATCCAAAGAGGGGGATACCCTATCATGGATTTTTGGGGGTAGTTGAGAAGCACCGCGAAAGCATAGCTTCAAAGGAAGGCTTAGGCCTGCTTGCATCCCTCGATCTTCCGTCTTTGGATTTACTTGACCATTTGAGATTTAGGGAAGAATACCTAAGCTCCAACTAGGCTTTTTTAGGCATTTCGAAGGTTTACAATAGACGCGTAATTGATTGGGCAACCTGTTTTGTCACCTACAATTTGAACTAAAGTCAAGAGCCTAAATCTGTAAAGACCAAACAAGTCCTTTTGAATTATGTTTGTAGTGCATGCTTGGTAGGTGTTCTCTTAGTAGACAACTTGTATTTGATCTTGAACCTGAAAGAATCCTAGGAAGAGACCTTCCAAGGGTAGAATGGCCGGCCAAAGGAGCCTTATGGAATATTTCATCCCAAACAATCAAGCTGGCCCAGCATTACGTAGACCTGGAGGGGAAAATCCGTATGAGATCAAAAGTAGTACCATATCCTTGCTACCCTCCTTTTATGGTACTACTAGGGAAGACCCTTACAGGCATATTGAGGAATTCACCGAGGTCTATTCCATGGTGAAGCTGCAGGGCGTTACTGATGATGTTCAAATGCGAACCCTCTTTCCCTTCTCCCTTAAGGACAAAGCCAAGTATTGGTATCACACCCTTGATAATATAAATACTTGGGATGCCCTGAAGAAGGAGTTTTTGAAGAAGTACTTCCCCATGAGCAAAACAAATCACTTTAGGAGGGAAATTATGAGTTTTCTTCAAAAGGATGGGGAAGCATTCCATGATGCGTGCGAGTGCTTTAACGATTTGCTGAGACATTGCCCACATCATCAGGTGCCTAAATGGCAACTGGTTGAAAGGTTCTACACCGAACTTAATGATTCGCATAGGCAAACTATGGATGGTGCATGTGCAAGAACCTTTCTATCTAAGACTGAGGATGAAGCTTGGAACTTATTTGATACTTTGAGTGAGAATTCTATTCACTTGAATTCTGCCTACATGGATAGAAAGCCCACTCTCATGCAAAGAAAGTTGGAGGTGAATGAAGCAAGGGACACCCAGAATTTAGCCTATCAGATTCAATTATTGAATCAAAACATGGAAAGGCTTATGTCGAACCCGAGTTCATTCGTACCTAACACCTCCACATCCCAAGCTTCCGAATGCGTAATTTGTCGAGGCAATACACACGCCACTGTGGATTGCCACTTGGCCTCCCAATTCCCTGAGCTTGTACAAGAGGATTTGAATGTCGCTCAAGGGTTCCGTCCAAGACCTCATAATGACCCTTTCTCCAACACTTATAATGAGGGATGGAGGAACCACCCAAACTTTTCATGGAGACAAGGAAATGTCTCAAATTCAGAGAATTACAAACCACAATCTTTTCAAAACCATCAAATGAACCAACCTCAGACCTTTGCCCAACCTAAAACCTCTGAGAAGGATGAATTGAAGGCGATGTTGAAAACTATGCAAGAAAGTCAAAGTGCCATCATCCAATCTCATGACAAGGCTATACATGAGATGAAATCACAAATTGGACACCTTGTTGAGGCCGTTAGACTGAGGGAGACTGGGAAGTTCCCCAGTGCTGCTGAGGAAAATCCTGAAGGAAAAGGGATTGTCTTCAGGGAGCATGCTCAGGCGGTGACTATTCTAAGGAGTGGGAAAGAAATTTCCAAACCCGATGCTCCTATAGTCTCACCCCCTAAAAAACCATCCACCCTGACTTTCACCCCACCGGAGAAGACTTGCCCAAATCTTCTCCACTTGAAATCACCTCACCGGAAGAAGTTGCCCCCGTTCCACCCCTTACTCGACATGACAACCCTTCCACCCAGAGATCGAGAGTGCCTTTCCAGAGCGCTTATCCACCTCTGGGCAGACTTCTGCTGGCTCATCTAGAACCAAAGATAAGACGGATGAGATTATGGAAACTTTCAAGCAAGTGCAGATTAACCTGCCTTTGCTTGAAGCTATCAGGCAGATTCTGTCTTATGCCCACTTCTTAAAGGACCTGTGCACGAAAAAGCAGCAATCTAGAAAATAGGTCTAATCAAAAGTTGTCCTGCCTGATTCTGTTAACTCAATTGTTCACCATGGCACACCCCCGAAACTTAAGGACCCAGGAGGCCCATACATCTCTGTAGTTATTGGTGACTTACAAATTGAGGAGGCTCTACTTGATCTGGGTGCGAGGGTGAACATCCTTTTGAGCTACGTGTATGAACAACTTGGGGGAGGCAATCTGAAGCCTAGCCCTGTAATCCTTCAAGTTGCTGATCGATCACTTAAGACACCACGGGGAATTTTGGCGGATGTTCTCATAAGAGTGGAGTATTTCTTCTTTCCCGTTGATTTCTTAGTTTTGGACACTCACCCTACCAACAAGCCAACCAAACCCTCCATCATTTTGGGCTGCCCCTTCTTTGCAACTTTGCATGCTTCAATCAATTGCAATACTGGGGCATTGAAAATGGGCTTTGGGAACAGGAAAATCTGGCTTAATGTGTTTGATGCTTACAAACAAGTCAGACTTGAGGATTGTTCTCAAGTTGAGGTAATAGATGACCTGATTGAAGAGGCAACTCCTGCAATGTTATGTGATGACCCCCTTTATCATGTCATGCTAAATGAGCATTCCCATCTCTTGGAGGAATGTGAAGGGGATATACTAGAACTAGAGGAATTGCTAGGAGTTTCTGCTGAGTCTCTTCCCCCATCATTTCCGCCGAAGGTAAATTTGCTACCTGAGATGGGGACATCTATTATGAAACCCTTAACCATACAAGCCCCCGACTTTGAGTTGAAACCCCTCCCTGACACTCTCAAGTATGTTTTCCTAGGTGCCAATGATACGCTCCCCGTTATCATTTCAGCTGTGCTATCTGAGGCACAGGAGGGAGCCTTGATTGAATGCTTGTCTAGGCACAAGGAAGCTATTGCTTGGAGCATTGCTGACATTAAGGGTATAGAATCTACACTCTGCATGCACCACATTTATACTGATGATTCCATCAAGCCTTTTAGGGACATGCAGAGACGTCTGAAGCCTAATATGAGGGAGGTTATAAAAAAGGAAATCCTGAAGTGGTTGGATGCTGGGATCATATATCCCATTGCTGATAGTAAATGGGTCAGTACCATTCATGTGGTGCCAAAGAAGGCAGGCTTTACTGTAGAACTCAATGACCAAGGTGAACAAGTTGTCACTAGACCCTCAACTGGATGGAGGGTTTGTATTGATTACCGCAAGCTAAACACCGCTACCTATAAGGATCACTTTCCTTTGCCTTTTATTGATCAAATTCTCGAAAAATTGGCAGGGAATAAGTACTATTGCTTTCTCGATGGATATTCTAGGTACAATCAGGTGGCAGTCTTTCCTGATGACCAGGAAAAGATGACATTCACAAGTCCTTACGGTACTTTTGCATTCAGGCTTATGCCATTTGGATTATGTAATGCCCCTGCAACTTTCTAGCGGTGTATGATGTCTATCTTTTTGGACATGATTGACGAGTGTGTTGAAGTATTTATGGATGACTTCTCTATTTATGGCTCATCTTTCGACCGGTGTCTCCTGCACCTAGAGAATGTGTTGAAACGATGTAAGGCTACTGGTTTAGTCCTCAGCTGCGAGAAAGGTCACTTCATGGTACAGAAAGGAATTGTACTTGGGCATGTTGTATCCGAGCAAGGTTTGGATGTAGATAAAGCCAAGATTGATTCTATTTCCAAACTTCCATTGCCTACGAATGTCAAATAGATTAGAACCTTTCTGGGCCATGATGGCTTTTATAGGCACTTTATTCAAAATTTTAGTAAGATTTCTAGGCCACTTTGTGACTTGTTGGTGAAGGAATCTTCCTTCAGTTTTGATTCAAAGTGTGCCGAGGCCTTTCAAACTCTAAAGGAGGCCTTGATCTCTACCCCTATTCTCCAAGCTCCTGATTGGACACTCCCATTTGAGCTTCTGTGTGATGCTTTGGATTATGCAGTGGGAGCAGTCCTTGGACAAAGGGTTGAGGGAAGACCTCATGTGCTACATTATGCAAGCAAGACTTTAACCGAACCTCAGCAAAACTACACCGTCACTGAAAAAGAATTACTTGCTGTAGTTTTTGCTCTGGAGAAGTTTAGGTCTTATCTACTTAGGTCTAAGGTGGTTATTTTTATTGATCATGTAGCAGTGAAACATCTCATTGCTAAGAAAGATTCTAAGGCACGTCTGATTAGGTGGATCCTACTCCTTCAAGAATTTGACTTAGAAATACATGAAAAGAAAGGAGTATAAAATGTTGTGGCTGACCACCTGTCTCGCCTTCCTCTTAATGACTCTCTTTCTAGAGACACTCCGAGACATTTCCCGATGAAACTTTGATGGTGGTAACACCAACTTTACCTTGGTATGTAGACAATGTAAATTACTTGGTCACTGGACAAACTCCTGGCTCTTGTGTTGAGCAGAAAAGAAAGAGATTCATTTCTCAAGCAAGATATTTTCATTGGGAAGAGCCAGAATTATTTAGAATTGGACAAGACCAAGTATTGAGACGTTGTGTGCCTGTAGAGGAACAACAAAGTGTGCTGAGTTTCTACCATGAACTTCATTGTGGAGAACACTTTGGTGCTAAGAAAACTACATTTAAGGTTCTCCAGTCCAATTTTTGGTGGCCTTCCTTATTTAAGGATTCTCATAATTTTGTTAAGGCCTGTATTAGACGTCAATGGACTGGAACGATTGGGATGAAGAATGAAATGCTTCAACATCCTATTCAATTGGTTGAAATTTTTGATGTGTGGGGAATTGAATTTATGGGCCCCTTACCGTCGTCCCATGGTTTTGAATATATCTTGGTGGCAGTTGATTATGTCACTAAATGGATAGAGGCCATTCCTACGTGCACAAATGACCACTCTGTGGTTTTGAAATTTGTGAAGGCCAATATCATATCCCGTTTTGGTTGCCCCAAGACTATTATAAGTGATGGGGGATGACCGGTCGATCTTTCGCTTTTAGGTCGTTTGTAGTTTAATGTGGTGGAAAAATCGACTAATCAATTTTTAACAAGAAATAACCACTCGCAGAGGAGCGGGTCGTATCCACAGGGAGGCAATAACGTATTAAATTCGCGCCACTTAAAATGTTTGTTCAGAGTCAATTTGGACAAGAACCAAGCCAAGATTGCCTTTAGGTTAAGGTTTAAGCAAGAAATAATGCTGAAATGGCAATTATGAGAAACTACAGGATATTTTCCGCAATGCAGAGTGAATAGAATATGATTAAAATGTGGCAATGGCAGAAAAAGTAAATTTTAATTAAAGTTTTACTGTAGCAAAACAGGGGAATTTTTCCTCGTTGTCTTGCACGACGAGGAGCCGATGGTCGGGCGCGGGAAGCTCGGAGGAGGTCCCTTGGATCAAGGGCTTCGAATCAGTGGTGGCGGCGAGTCGCGCGGCGGTTGGAGGTGGCCGGACGAGCTCCGGCGGAGGTGCTGCAGCCGGCAGCTTGCACAGCCTGTTGGCGTGAAGTCCGCCGCTTGCTGCTGCTGCGGGGGTGGCTGCTGCTGCTGCCGTGGGCACTACTGTGGCTGGCGTGGCAGGCGTTCGTCTGCTGGCGCGGGGAAGAGGGCGCTGCAGGCGGTTCTGCAAGCGCGACGGAGGGTGCTGCAGCGCGGTTGGAGGATGGCGTGCGCTGCGGAGGGTCTGCGGAGGGCGCTGCTGGCGGTTCTGCAGGCGCAGTGGTGAATGGCGTGGACTGCAGGCGCTGTTGGAGGGTGTAGGCGAGTGGGCTGATCTGCAGGCGTGCGTAGGTCTGCAGCCGGTGAGCGGTGGAGGGCGTAGGCGTGGTGGTCTGCAGGCGGTTGGCGTGTGCGGTGGAAGCTGGCGTGGGCGGAGGGTCTGCGGAGGGCGCTGGCGCGGTGGAAGCTGCAGGCGGTTGGCGTGTGGGCGCGCGGAGGCTGCAGGCGGCTGTTGGAGGATGCTGCAAGCTGGTCTGCAGGCTTTGGAGGAGAGCGTGGGCTGATCTGCAGGCGTGCGCAGGTCTGCAGCCGGTGAGCGGTGGAGGGCGCAGGCGTGGGTGCGCGGAGGGTCTGCAGGAGGGCACTTGCGCGGTGGTCTGCAGGCGGTTGGCGTGTGCGGTGGAAGCTGCAGGCGGCTGTTGGAGGATGCTGCAGGCTGGTCTACAGGCGTTGGAGGAGAGCGCGAGCTGATCTGCAGGCGTGCACAGGTCTGCAGCCGGTGAGCGGTGGAGGGTGCAGGTGGTCTGGTGGCCGGTTGGAGAGTTGAGGCGCGTTTGAGCTGAAGGTTGACGGACGTGGGTGCGCTGAAGGTTCTGCAGGTGCGGGAATGGGTCTGCAGGCGACTTCAGGCATGTGCGGTGAAGTGAGCGGGTAACTTCAGACGTCTGGGAAATTCCCCAGACGTCTTAAGTTACTGAGAGGGTGGCTGAATCAGTAGGTTGGTGACGGTGGTCGGCGATGACGGCGAGGGAGTTGCACGCTAAGGTGCTCACGGTAATGCGGGCGAGCTCCGGATGGCGGTGTGGCCTGTCACACCACACGCCCACGGTGGTGGAGACTCGCCGCCACGGTAGAGGCCGGCAGTATGGAGTGGAAGAGAGAGGTTCTCTCTGCACAGTGGTGGGTCGGTGGCAGAGGCCTCCTGAGCTCGGCTGCCTCCCTGCTCCTTTTGTAGTGTCTTGAACAAATTTGAAATCAGCGGCCGACCAGATCCACCACATCCGCTCCCCCTTGAATGGCTTCTTCACTGCATCAGCCGGGCGTTGGAGCGGCAGCCAGCCGTTCTGAAAGAAGATGAATAAAGAAAATATTATTAAAATATTAGGGTTATTTATGTATAGACCCTCAACTTCTATGTTAATAAAAACAATATACCTAATTGGTTATCTAATTAGATGAATGCTATTCTAAGCTAATTCTAAATGCACTTAAGATATGAATGCAATGTATGGATTATGTAATTAGATTAAAACTATGAATTAATCTATTTACATCCTAATTTATACTAAATAAATGTTAGAATTAA
This sequence comes from Thalassia testudinum, assembly GCA_037157565.1. Taxonomy (NCBI): domain Eukaryota; kingdom Viridiplantae; phylum Streptophyta; class Magnoliopsida; order Alismatales; family Hydrocharitaceae; genus Thalassia; species Thalassia testudinum. Next base: position 34,831,191 of record JAZHRO010000003.1, read on the forward strand.
CCTAATGTGTAGGCACTTAAATACTTAAATAGCCCACAACTATGGGCTAATCAAATACCCCCATGCCTAGTTTTTGCTAGTCCCTAGCAAAATTAAGCGAAACCTAGCACTCTAAGTAGACTAGTCAACTCACTTAGTCTTCCTTCAGAAGCATATTAAGTTCAGGTTCTAAACCCAAGGTTCCTGAGTAGTTGCTAAGTTACAGACTAGGTCGGCTAAAGACGAGTTGCCAGCACAAGTTTCCCTGATTTCTGACTCTACCCTAAAGTTTATTGATCCTTGAGATTAAAGCATCCGTGCTTGTGCATTAGTCCGAGTTATTTGAGTTAAAGGAAATTTTTTTTTATATATACAACCACTTTTTTTTTTTTTGTTTGATTCTTCTAAGTCTAACCTCAGATCAGCTATCAACACGGTCTGTGTCGAATTCATTGTCCCCATTACCATACCTCGAAGGGTGCCTGGCTTTCGATGCTTCGAGATAGCACCGCCCATAACGACCCCAAGAACTCCTGGCAATCGACACTTCGGGATAGTATCGCCCATGGATTTCTTAAGCGAATTCAGGCCTATGGCAATCGGCACTTCGAGATAGAGCCGCCCATGGTACCTGAACCGCGCAATGCGCTTACATGCCCCCAGTAGGATGGATATCCTAAGAGACAAGCGCCGAGGAGGTAATATGTTATCATCGCATCCTCAAGGTGAGTATATACTCGACCTCTCCTGCGGCGGGAACTCTTCCAATCAAAATGTGTTTTCAAGCCTTTCTTAAGTCAAAACTAAGAGAACCAAATCTCTTTTCAGAAATTAAGTTAATTACCAGACCAAGTGTGAAAAATTTGGATGCTTGGGTTACCAGGACCCGTAAACCAAAAGGTAGAATAAGACTCCAGGTACTACCCCACCTTTTAACTCAAACCCTAGCTTCCCTTCCTCAACCTCTTGAAGAATGGTCCGCAACTTAACTCCTACTTAAGTTTTTAAGTCCACAAAGGACCCTAAAGATCTAAAGCTAGTAGCTTATTTAGCTTCTAAAGTTTGACCCTAGAATTAATTTAGTCTACGCTAGAGTTCTGATTTGCTTAAGAATGTAGGACTTAGCCAGTTAAGCTCAAAACTTTTTTTTTTTATATGTACAAATGTATGCAATTATGCTATGTATATCCCCAAGTACACCCCCCCATGCCTAAAATCTGCAATGTCCTCATTGCATAGAAGGATATTACCTGGGTCAAAGCTGGGCTGAATAGCCGAAGAACCTGCAAATCAGGTTCAAGAATTGCAGAAATAGGCCCTAAAAATGAGCAAAGCAAAGTTGGCCTAGAAAATAGGTAACCTAGGATGTTGGCGAGCTGATGATGAATCCCGATAGCAAATGCTCGCCCAACTAAAATGGGAATGAAATCTTCCCAGGTCATCAGAAGAGGTTCTAAAGGATAAACAGTTAAAATAACCTCCAAAGGGGTAGGGGTAGGATGACAAGGATCCTCCAAAAAGAATGGGGAAGGAATGGTATAGAGATAAACCCCCAGGGTAATGGACTGACTAAAGAAATCATCAATCCATACCCGATACTCCATTACAGAAAATATTGGTCTGTTAAGCCCCCTAGTCAGAACAAAAATGAGCAATTCTCTAAGGCAAGGATCGTCTAGGGTGTCCAAGTTACGAGGTTGTGGGATGGCCATAAGATCTAGGTTGGGTTTAATCAGCTTGGTGTCCATCCTAAACACTCTTTCTAAATCCTCAATTTCATCCCTAGCATTCCTTGCACCATCACGTGGATCTTCCTGCTCTTCATCAGGAGTCACAATTTCGCTTTCAGATATAAGCGAATCAGAGGGTGACTTCGAAGTGAATGAAGGCAGGTTGGAAGCAACAGATCTAGGGATTATCCTATCAATGTCATCCCCGGGTTTTTGTTCTTTACTCAAATCTTCCCCGGAGTCTATATGTGAATCCACATAAATCTTAGAAATTGCTTCCAAATTTTCCATCATTTTATCATGAGGAGAAATATCATCAATGGGTGTGCCAAGGAAACCTAATTTGGTCAAATTTGTGACATCCTCAGGGGCTAACTCTTCAAATAAGACATAATCACCCTTAGTGTCACTCCAAATCTTGAATGTAGGTTCCTCATATAATTCGTCTTCCTCCTCATCACACAATTCATCATGTACCCGAGGTCTAGAATCATTTAATATCTCAGCAGATCCCCTAGGGTGCTCTATCTGAGGTAAATTATTTACATTGGTTACATCAGACTCCTCAGATTGGTCAATTTCTTTAGGGTTAGGTTCCCTAAGGGTGGGTTTGCGTTCCATATCGTGATCAGAAGGGAGGGTAGGATTAACAACTTGACTTTGACCCACTTCATTAAATGTCACGAAAATACTATCATCTGGGTCGAGGTCTTCCAATGGTACCATCATTCCCTTCTTTTGACTCCAATATAATTCAGGTGGATACTCAACCTTATCATCATCTTCCTCGGGTTGCCACCTTTCTTCATCCAATGCATAGCTACTTTCATGTGTATTTTCCTCCCACCTAAAGTGTAGATCTCTCAAGGAAGTGTCATCTAATGGGGAGGTTTCAAAATCGATCCTCGAAAAGCAGCTATTCTCCCCAGAATTTCCCTTCAACTTAAAGTGTAGCTTTCCCACGGAGATGCATCTATTGTAGAGGGGTGTACGTCATCGTCAATGGGGCAGATTGGGTGGCTAATTTCATCTCTTTCTTGTTGGCCTGCTCTCAAAGATTCTCCTAACAATTCACTCATTTCATTTTGCATTTTCTGTATTTCCATCTTCAAAGAGGAGAGGTCATTTTTATCATAAGAGAAGTCAGGCTCAGGCTTATAGTACCCAGGAGTGTTTGTCCAACCATTATAAGTTTTCAGGGAGGGTGGGTTGGCTATTTCTTTGGTATGTGAGATATTGGGCAAAGCAAATCCCGCTCCTGAGTTCTGCTCACTAATTTGGGGCTTAACTAGGCCAATACTCCTATAATAGGAGTAAAACGGATCCCAATGATTGTCATTATGTCCATCAAGGAATGGACCATCTCAGCGTCTGGGATTGAAGGATGCAGAGTGGGGGTGAGGGTGTGGGCAAGATGTGAAAGGATGAAAATCAATGTGGTCCATTCTAACTCACACTTCAATCAGAATTTCCCAAACAAGACACAATTCAAAAAGGACCTTTTAGGTCTTTTCCAATTTAGGCTTTTGATTTTAAGTCAGATTGCAGGTGACAATACAATTTGTTCAATCAATTTACGCACCTATTGTCGACCTACGGCTCGCCTAAAAAGACCTAGTTGGAGCTTAGGTGTTCTTCCCTAAATCTCAAATGGTCAAGTAAATCCAAAGACGGAAGATCGAGGGATGCAAGTAGGCCTAAGCCTTCCTTTGAAGCTGTGCTTTCGCGGTGCTCCTCAACTACCCCCAAAAATCCGTGACAGGGTATCCCCCTCTTTGGATTTACAAAACCTTTGATCTCAAGTTCCGAACACTTCAGAATCCAACGAAAGGAGGGCTCTTGTCCTAGTATTTCCAAACCTAAAGAGTGTCTAGAAGCGTGCCGTGGTGCAAGTGAAATAAGTGTGCATATACCGTAAAAGATTTTGAACTTTGAATAGCACGCCAAGTTTGAAAATGAAATCCTTGGTTTTTTAAAATGTCCTTCCTTTAATTAGTCCTTTTTCAAAAAAAAATGTGACCACTTGTTAGATTTATTCAGTACAGATTAGGTGGTCTTCGCATTAAATCCCAAATGCAATGCGTGATCAAAAATAGGATGCAAAGTAAGAGAATGCGTACCTTGCCTCCAGCGATCTTCGATGCAAAAATGCACGCAATGCAGAAAAGCAAATCTAGAGGCTGCTCATACAGACCTAAATGGTTCGTCCTAGGGCAGGCAGCTTCTAGCAGGCAGCTCATTTTTTTTCTTCTTCTATTTTTTTTAGAACTACTTATGCACAAGCAAATAAAAGAAATAATATAAAAAAAATAAATAAGTAAACCTAAATCTAAAGAAAAGGGAACAGGCTCCCAAAAATTACCCAACACGGGTACAAAACAAAATCGGGGAACAAACCCCTCAAAATTTGCCCCAGAGCAAGGGTTTCAAACTAACTGTAATGAAAAATTAAGTCTTCAGTCTTAATTCTATTCTAATTAAATTAGCGATTAAATACAATGGTGTCCGTCGCGTCCTCGTCCTTCTCCTCCTTTCAAAATTGCTTGTCCACTTCTCGTCTGGCGACGTCAAGGGTCGCCTCTCACAGTGGTTGATTCTTGCACAAAATTTCTCGCACAGAAAAGAAAATAATAGATGGTCAAATCTCTGTGCAATTGACAAATAATCAAACTAAAATTAGGCAAAATTATTACGTCTGTTGCCTCCCTGGCAACGGCGCCATTTGACCGGTCGATCTTTCGCTTTTAAGTCGTTTGTAGTTTAATGTGGTGGAAAAATCGACTAATCAATTTTTAACAAAAAATAACCACTCGCAGAGGAGCGGGTCGTATCCACAGGGAGGCAATAATGTATTAAAATTCGCGCCACTTAAAAATGTTTGTTCGGAGTCAATTTGGACAAGAACCAAGCCAAGATTGCCTTTAGATTAAGGTTTAAGCAAGAAATAATGCTGAAATGGCAATTATGAGAAACTACAGGATATTTTCCGCAATGCAGAGTGAATAGAATATGATTAAAATGTGGCAATGGCAGAAAATGTAAATTTTAATTAAAGTTTTACTGTAGCAAAACAGGGGAATTTTTCCCCGTTGTCTTACGTGACGAGGAGCCGATGGTCGGGCGCGGGAAGCTCGGAGGAGGTCCCTTGGATCAAGGGCTTCGAATCGGTGGTGGCGGCGAGTCGCGCGGCGGTCGGAGGTGGCCAGACGAGCTCCTGCGGAGGTGCTGCAGCCGGTAGCTTGCGCAGCCTGTTGGCGTGAAGTCCGCCGCGTGCTGCTGCTGCGGGGGTGGCTGCTGCTGCTGCCGTGGGCACTGCTACGGCTGGCGTGGCAGGCGTTCGTCTGCCGGCGTGGGGAAGAGGGCGCTGCAGGCGGTTCTGCAAGCGCGACGGAGGGTGCTGCAGCGCGGTTGGAGGATGGCGTGAGCTGCGGAGGGTCTGCGGAGGGCGCTGCTGGCGGTTCTGCAGGTGCAGTGGTGAACGGCGTGGACTGCAGGCGCTGTTGGAGGGTGCAGGCGCGTGGGCTGATCTGCAGGCGTGCGTAGGTCTGCAGCCGGTGAGCGGTGGAGGGCGCAGGCGTGGTGGTCTGCTGGCGGTTGGCGTGTGCGGTGGAAGCTAGCTTGGGCGGAGGGTCTGCGGAGGGCGCTGGCGCGGTGGAAGCTGCAGGCGGTTGGCGTGTGGGCGCGCGGAGGCTGCAGGCGGCTGTTGGAGGATGCTGCAGGCTGGTCTGCAGGTGTTGGAGGAGAGCGCGGGCTGATCTGCAGGCGTGCGCAGGTCTGCAGCCGGTGAGCGGTGGAGGGCGCAGGCGTGGGTGCGCGGAGGGTCTGCAGGAGGGCGCTTGCGCGGTGGTCTGCAGGTGGTTGGCGTGTGCGGTGGAAGCTGCAGGCGGCTGTTGGAGGATGCTGCAGGCTAGTCTGCAGGCGTTGGAGGAGAGCACGGGCTGATCTGCAGGCGTGCGCAGGTCTGTAGCCGGTGAGCGGTGGAGGGTGCAGGCGGTCTGGTGGCCGGTTGGAGAGTTGAGGCGCGTTTGAGCTGAAGGTTGACGGACGTGGGTGCGCTGAAGGTTCTGCAGGTGCGGGAAGGGGTCTGCAGGCGACTTCAGGCGTGTGCGGTGAAGTGAGCGGGTAACTTCAGACGTCTGGGAAATTCCCCAGACGTCTTAAGTTACTGAGAGGGTGGCTGAATAAGTAGGTTGGTGACGGTGGTCGGCGATGACGGCGAGGGAGTTGCACGCTAAGGTGCTCACGGTAATGCGGGTGAGCTCCGGATGGCGGTGTGGCCTGTCACACCACACGCCCACGGTGGTGGAGACTCGCCGCCACGGTAGAGGCCGGTAGTATGGAGTGGAAGAGAGAGGTTCTCTCTGCACAGTGGTGGGTCAGTGGCGGAGGCCTCCTGAGCTCGGCTGCCTCCCTGCTCCTTTTGTAGTGTCTTGAACAAATTTGAAATCAGCGGCCGACCAGATCCACCACATCCGCTCCCCCTTGAATGGCTTCTTCACTGCATCAGCCGGGCGTTGGAGCGGCTGCCAGCCGTTCTGAAAGAAAACGAATAAAGAAAATATTATTAAAATATTAGGGTTATTTATGTATAGACCCTCAACTTCTATGTTAATAAAAACAATATACCTAATTGGTTATCTAATTAGATGAATGCTATTCTAAGCTAATTCTAAATGCACTTAAGATATGAATGCAATGTATGGATTATGTAATTAGATTAAAACTATGAATTAATCTATTTACATCCTAATTTATACTAAATAAATGTTAGAATTAACCTAATGTGTAGGCACTTAAATACTTAAATAGCCCACAACTATGGGCTAATCAGGGGACCTCATTTTTGAAACCACCACTTCAATCGGTTAATCAAGAGTTTGGGAGTGACTCACAAGGTTGCTACCCCTTACCACCCTCAGACAAGTGGCCAAGTTGAAGTATCAAATAGGGAGATAAAAATATTTTGGAAAAGACCGTTAGACCTGATAGGAAAGACTGGTCCCAAAAGCTCGATGATGCTTTGTAGGCTTATCGAACAGCTTATAAGTTCCCTTTGGGTACTTCTCCCTTTCGGATTATGTATGGAAAAGCGTGCCATTTACCTGTTGAGTTGGAACAAAAAGCACTTTGGGCAATTCGAAGTGTTAACATGGATTTAGAGAAGGCAGGTAAGGCACGACTTCTAGAATTAAGTGAGCTTGAGGAGCTAAGGAATGATGCTTATGACACCTCTCAAACTTATAAAGAAAGAACTACGGTCTTGAATGATAAGTTTATTCTTCGAAAGACCTTTGAGCCCAACCAACAAGTCTGGCTTTTCAATTCCAGACTTAAGCTTTTTCCTGGGAAGTTAAAATCTCGTTGGGATGGGCCTTACATAATCACCAAAGTATTTCCGCATGGAGCTGTGGAGGTCACAAATCCTTCCGCTTCAGCAACTCCCTTTATCGTCAATGGTCAACGGTTAAAACCGTACATAACTTTAGATGGCCATTTGGTTGACGAAGTCACTCTTGAGGAGCCTTAGCTCCTACCATTCTCTGCCTCAGGTAATATCTTCCTTTAGCTATTTTTGTTTTCAATGAGGACATTGTTTGAACCAGGCATGGGGGAGAGGACCTGAGGCATTTTGTTTATAGCATGCATATAAAAAAAAAAAAGAAGAGAAAATGAAAAAAAAAAGTTTTGAGCTTAACTGGCTAAGTTCTGCAGTCTTAAGCAAATCAGAACTCTAGGATAGACTAAGTTAATTCTAGGGTCAAACTTTAGAAGCTAAATGAACTACTAGTTTTAGACCTTTAGGGTCCTTTGTGGACTTAAAAACTTAAGTAGGAGTTAAGTTGCGGACCATTCCTCAAGAGGTTGAGGAAGGGAAGCTAGGGTTTGAGTTAAAAGGTAGGGTAGTATCTGGAGTCTTATTCTACCTTTTGGTTTACGGGTCCTTGTAACCCAAGCATCCAAATTTCACACACTTGGTCTGGTAATTAACTTAATTTCTATCTTTCTGAAAAGAGATTTGGTTCTCTTAGTTTTAACTTAGGAGAGACTTGAAAACACATTTTGGTTGGAACAGTTCCCGTCGCAGGAGAGGTGGAGTATATACTCACCTTGAGGATGCGATGACAACATATTACCTCCTCGGCACTTGTCTCTTAGGATATCCATCCTATTGGGGGCATGTAAGCTCATTGTGCGGTTCAAGTACCATGGGCGGCCCTATCTCGAAGTGCCGATTGCAATAGGCCTGAATTCGCTTAAGAAATCCATGGGTGATACTATCTCGAAGTGTCGATTGCCAGGAGTTCTTGGGGTCGTTATGGGCAGTGCTATCTCAAAGCATCGAAAGCCAGGCACCCTTCGACGTATGGAAATGGGGACAATGAATCCGACACAGACCTTGTTGATAGCTGATCTGAGGTTAGACTTAGAAGAATCAAACAAACAAAAAATATATATATATAAAGAATTTTCTTGAACTTAAATAACTCATACCATTGCACAAGCACGGATGCTTTAATCTCAGGGATAAATAAACTTTAGGGTAGATTCAGAAATTAGGGAACTTGTGCCTGCAACTCATCTTTAGCTGACCTAGTCTATAACTTAGCAACTACTTAGGAACCTTGGATCTAGAGTCTGAACTTAATATGCTTCTAAAGGAAGACTAAGTGAGTTGACTAGTCTACTTGGAGTGCTAGGTTTCGCTTAATTTTGCTAGGGACTAGCAAAAACTAGGTATGGGGGTATTTGATTAGCCCATAGTTGTGGGCTATTTGAGTATTAAAGTGCCTAGACATTAGGTTAATTCTAACATTTATTTAGCATAAATTAGGATGTAAATAGATTAATTCATATTTTTAATTTAATTACATAATCCATGCATTGCATTCATATTTTAAGTGCATCTAGAATTAGCTTAGAATGACATTCATCTAATTAGTTAACCAATTAGGTACATTGTTTTCATTAACATAAAAGTTGAGGGTCTGTATATAAATGACCATAATATTTTAACATTATTTTCTTTATTCTTCTTCTTGTAGGAACGGCTGGCTGCTGCTCCAACGCCACCAGCTTCCATAGTGAAGAACCCATTCAAGGAGGAGCGGATGAGTTGGATCTGGTCGGGCAGCTGATTTCAAATTTTTGCAAGCCACTACAAAGGGAGGAGGGAGGCAGCCGAGCTCGTGAGGCCTCCACCACCGACCCACCACTGTGTAGAGAGATCTCTTCCATTCCACACCGCCGGCCTCAACCGTGGTGGCGAGTCTCCACCACCGTGGGCGTGTGGTGTGACAGGCCACACCACCATCCGAAGCTCGTCCGCATTACCGTGAGCACCTTAGCATGCATCTCCCTCGCCGTTGTCACCAACAACCACCGCCGCAGTCACTGTGCAATCACCCTTTCAGTCAGTTAAGACATCCGGGAAATTTCCTGGACGTCTGAAGTCCACCCCCAACTCCAGCGGCAATCTCTGTCCTCCCAGTTCACTTCCACCACCCACGCCGCAGTAGCCACCTGCTCATCTCCAGCCGCACGCAAGAACCCGCCACTTCCTCCCGCTCTCACCACCTGCACACCCACGCCAACGGAGCGCGCAACCGCCCGCACCCACATGCCCTCCAGCCGCACGCAAGGCGTGCACATCCTCCAGCCCTCACGCCCACTCACTCCACCTTCCCCGTGCCTGCAGCATTCACCATCTCCACGCGCAATCGCCTGCGCACCCACGCCAGCTGCAGCCGCACCTGCAGAATCACTCCCACGCCCGCAGCACCTTCCCTACGCCTGCCGCACCCGCTCTCACCATCAACAGAGCGCGCACCGGCTGCAGTGGGCGCCCATGCCTCCAGCCAACACGTAGCAGCAGCGCGCGGTAGTCCTCACCGCCAACAGGCCGCGTGCGCTCCCGCACTCGCGCGCCATGCTCGCCAATAGCAGCTGCAGCACCGGCTGCAGCCACCTCTGCCGCAGGTCATCCGGCCGGCTCCAGCTGTCGCGCGACACGCCGCCACCACCATTTCGAAGCCCTTGGTCCAAGGAACTTCCTCCGAGCTTCCCACGTCCGGCAGTCCACTCCTCGTCGTGCACGGAAAGGGGGAAAAAATCCCCTATTTTGCTATAGTAACTGGGCCATTAAAAATTACATTTTCTACCATTATCAACTTTTTTTAATATTTTATTGATTCTGCATTGCGACAAATATCCTCTAGTTACTCATAATTGCTATTTCAGCATTGTTTCTTGTTTCAACCTTAATCTGAAGGCAAATCTGGCATTATTCTTATCCAAGCTAACTACAAACAAACGTTTTTAACTGGTGCAAATTTAAATACGTCATTGCCTCCCTGTGGATACAACCCGCTCCTCTGCGAGTGGTTATTTCTTTTTAAATATTGATTAGTCAATTTTTCCACCACATAAATCTGCAAACGACTTTAAAGCGAACAATCGACGAGTCACTATGGAGCTACCAACACGTGTTCGAAGCTCAATCGCAGCACTTGATTTTTCAAGTGTGGGGGCAATTTGATTGCATCTGTTGGATGGCCATCAAGCGGTGAAGACTTTACCACGTGGTGCTGCCCTACACACCTAATAACCTCAACGCATACTTGCACGTGATCACACGCAATCGCAAGTGATCATATGCGAGTCTAGGAGCAATCCATGAGTGCAAACTTTGCACGATCATGACCGTTCGTTTCTGATCCAACTGTCATGGCTACTCCAACCTCGGCATTAGCAGTACCTGTGTACCGCACGTGCGTGTGTGCAAACACTAGCAGGTGTGAGGGTTGGCTACGATGACGATTGAGCTTGAGCTTTAGCAACGTCTTTATTGTCGCTGTCGGCCCATGTCTGATTTAGCCTCTTCACCATCACTATAAAAGGACCACCACCCCTCCTATTCTTCTTCATCTCTTCCTTTCTATCCTTCATTACCTCCAAGGCTTTAGAGAGAGCATGTCCCAAGCCTAGGATGCTACTCTAGAGTAGAAAGCAAATATTTTTTCTTGCTTCTCACCCCCCTTCGTGGAGCATCATGTGGCCATCCTCTTACCACCTTCTACAAGAAGATCCTCGTTGCAACACCATGCTGTCCTGTCATCTGTCCTCTAGCTTTGTTCTTCTTTGTCCAACCTCTCACCACCTTCATCCAGGCACTGTTAAAGCAAGTCATCTTCCAAACAGCTGTCAAGGAGGATTCTTCTCAACCCATTCTATCTTATACCACTTTCTAGTATAGTTGTAATCTCCTCCTTGGTTATCTGTAGTAAACTTTAGTTAGCTAAATATTAATATTTTCTCTCTTTGTCTCTCTCTCTCTTATTCTGCTAGAGTAGCTTAGAATTCATAACAAGTATTTTGCTCAATATTCTATCTTATAAAAATATGGCAAAAAATCCCAAAAGATAAAAACAACAAAAACAAATAAAATTGAAATCATGGATTTCAAAACCAAACATTTGCCTCTGAGTGTTCGACACGAGACTCACCTCAAGTTTCAGTTATAAATTTTATCTAGTTAGCAGATTTCTACACACTGCAGCAACAGGTTTTCAAACTCAAAACGATTCACATATAGAATCTTGCTCACCATTTTGACACCGTTGCTGGGGAGGCAATGCTCCTGGGGTTTTCCCAGATTTTCCACCATAACTTTTTATCTCACTATGCTCCTTTCTCTATGATTATAGGTAGCCTTCCAAGGCTAGCCAAAGTGGAACAGATCGAAGTAAAGAGCTGTTAAAAGGTTCTGTAAGTGTATCCCCACCACCTACCCATTAGATTTTCATTCCATCACTTAATAACTGAAACTCAAATCAACTTGGGTACTTGCATACACCCTAGGTTAGATCTTGGTTGTTTGATTATCACTCCACCTCTCGTCACCCACTCGCATAAATTAAAAATAAAAATAAAAATAGAAACTCTTCTCTTCTTATGGGATTAAATTAAAAGAGACACACTTAACACCCATAAATTCCAATCCTAAGGCACACAATCACTTTAATTCTACCACTTAGCTTGCAATTTGACCTGGGGACTCAATACACTAACTCAATACATAGATAAGTTAGTAGAAATTTGACTAGGTTAAACATTTTTGTGTGCCTTAATCAAGTGGTGCAACAGGACAATTGCTTGAACTATTTGGGTCATACCACTCAATTTAAAACTGATCCGTCAAGTAGCTTGCCATTTAGGGTTCCATTTTTAGGAACTAACTAGGCACTCCACATTATTTCTAATTTTTAAAAGAATATATCAACACTGATTATTTCAAAACTTGGAATGTTCTATTAAACCTGATTGAATGAACCTAAAGATTAAACCATAAAAGCTACTTAACAAGGTTAAACCTTAAAAGACACATCATAAAATAACCTTGTTTGAAAGCCCTAGTTGTGCACACACAAATTTTAATTGACTATTAAGGGCACAACCCATCTAAAGAGTCCATCACATTCCAAGAGCACAATCACACCAAGCCTAATTGAAATAGAGTAGATGTTGGTCTTAAGAATTGATTTTATCTTTGGGAAATAGATTAAGACATCTTTTGATTAATCTACTTATACCAGTCCATCAGATGTCTAGCTAAGGGAGTAGTGTCAAATGACCACAGTTAGGGGGTATCAAAGGAACCTAAGGTGAAACCTAAGAGAAGTACCTTCTCCCCAATCCCTCCCTCAAACTGGTTGGATTGATCAGAAAAAATTAGACTAAATCATTTATAATGTTAAGGCAAGCTCTGAGAGTCTCTAGATCTTTAGGCTAACCTACTTAAGGATAGGTTTGATTGTTTGTATTGCAGGGCTCTTTTTCTTTCACTTTGCCCTTCTACTTCACCACGTATCCTTCCACATCCTACACACATTTTCAATCCCACCCTCCTACCACCACATATCCCGAAGATGATTATTATTCCGACCCAACCTATGACTACCCATCCCCTAGTCGGGATAACTTTGATTGGGGATACAATTCTAGACCTCAGTGTCTAGGGCCTAACCCAAGACAAAGAGACTATGATTATTATCCTTCTCACACCTACAATGATTATAGATCTCCACCCTTTGATGATCAACCAAACCTGATCTATAATCAAGAAGGATATGATGATTATAACTCTAACCCTCCCAAGGATTATACTGAATATAGGTCACTACACTTCATTGAATAACCTGTAGTGACCTATTCTCAGGTGATGGCAGTGGATTCGCATGCGGAAAGGATTGGATTTTGGAAAACCCATCGTCGTTGATCGATTCATGAGAAAATCCATCGATCAAATAACATTTACAACTGAAACTCGAAAATTTAGTCCCAGGTCGAACACGGGGAGGCGAACATTTGGTTTTAAAAGATACGCATTTCGCTTTATTTGGTTTTTGTCATTTTTGTCTTGTCTAATTCTTTTGGTATTTTTAATAGGGAAAGAGATCAGGCCAATGAAATTTTATCTAGCTAATATACATGCAAAATATGAGAGTGAGAGAGAGAGAGAGAAACCGTCATATACTTCGAAACAAATGTTTGTTACAACTAGGAAAGCGGGAAATCTATACTACGAAAGCAATAAAGATAGAGATAGGAGAGAGAAATCCCCTGTGACAATCGATTGGAGGATGACTTATTTTGACGTTGCCTGGGGGAAGGTGGTGAGAAGTGGGATGAACGAGGATGGAGTTGGAGGATGGTGGGTGGGATAGGATAGCATCATGGCGAGGATCTTCGTCCTGAAGGGAGGAGAGAAAGCAACCATGTCATTGGGTGCCCTACAGGAGGCTTATCCAAGGGTCTACTCGGCTTCTACTGATAAGGATGGGGTGGTAAATAACTTTTGGTCTGAATCTGCCAGATGTTGGGAGCTGGTTGAATTGGAGGCATGTAGGAAGGGGGCCAGATTGTGGCAAGAAAAGCAGCGCCTGATTTCAAACCAGCAAACCAACTGTCCAAGACTTAGTGTGGAGGATACTTATGTATGCGATGGCATCTGTACAACTCAATGTGCCTATGGAAAAATTAGCAGTTCCAACAGTGGTACGGGAGGTGATTATATTGATAAGTAATTATGGCTGTTGAAGGTCCCTCTCATGGTACAAATATTTCTCTGGCTATGTAGAAGGGATGGTCTGATAACAAGAGACCTTAGCCACAGGAGAATGGGGATAGCTCTGCATGAGTGCCATCTTTGTGGGATGCACACTGACAGTATGATTCATTTGTTTTCCTCTTATTTGGTCACTAGCACGATTTGGACAAAAACCTGCAACGTGCCTGTTCCATCATGGCAATATTTATGGCATGGTTTTAGGATAACTAGGAAGCCACATTTACGCATGGCAGTGACTCTCTGGTGCATGTCGAGAGCAAGGAATGAGAGACTATTTCCGGAGAGACCAGTTTATAGAGTACAAATTGTAAATGAGTGCTGGCCCCTCATACATAGATGGGGATCTAATTTGTAGGTCTCTTTATATTTCTTCTTGTTATTAATAAATAGCCCTCCTGAATTGCTATCGTAGCATGATATCTTTCCTTTATGTACAAAAAAAAAGGAAGACGACCATGGGATGCTCCATGAAAGGGGATGAGAGGTGGGAAAAATATTTGATTTCTACACTAGAGGAGCATCCTGGGCGTGGGACAAGCTCTCTCTAAAGCCTTGGAGGTGGTGAAAGGAAGAAAGGAAGAGATGAAGAAGAATGGGAAGGGTAGGGGTCCTTTTATAGTGGATGAAATGATCAATTCCATATACAAGGCATTTAGTGACGGGCATAAACGTCACTAAAGATGTGTTACAAACGTTGCTGAAGATGGCCTTATGCCTACGTTAGTGCGCGCTCCGTGCGTACGCACCTACGTGTGCTACTGCTGCCTCCGCACGCACCCATGTGCCCGTGCTGCGCTCCTGCACGTGCGTGCCTCCGCATGTATGTGTGCACCCATGTTGGTGTGTGTGTGCGATGGCACGTGCGTGCACATGGGTAACCTAGGTTAAGACACGTAGCGCGATTTGGAACATCCATCTTCTTTCCGTTGTAGGGGCTGGTATAGAGGTCATATTTAATCAATTTTTATGCTGTTAGGCTATGATCGTCGACCCGAATCCATCCGTGTGGTTGGATTTGTCGTTTAAAGCTCAAAATTACGTCAGCTCTTCCCTTAGCTATTGATCTTCCTTGGACTACATATGGTTTTACGAGACTCCGATCAAGACGATTCGAAGGCGTTGGACTCTGATCGTTGTCTTGATCTGATCCGTATGGTCAGATCGTCAATCCGAGGCTCTGAAGTAAATCACCTTCTCTCCTTACCATAAAAAGGACACAATTAATCTAAAATATACATAACTACTGTAAATGTAGAATGATGTATCCTATGCAATATTCATAATATAGAATGTAAATCTAAGCCTTGGAGCATGCATAAATAGGCATTTAACCTAAATGGATGTGTCTACATCATACCCCTATGCCTATTGCTAGTCCCTAGCAAAATTAAATGACATGTTATGTATAAAATAGATTTAGGACTCGATCGCTTAGGCCTAAGTTGTTTATTTGACAAGGGAAGATACACTTTTCATCTTTTTTCTTCTTTTCTAACTTTTTTGGACCTTTGGAGTTTGAGAGTTTTGAGATAACTTTTTACGGCTACCCAACCCGCCTAAGACTTGAAAAGGACTCTAACTTTTAAGAATATTGTGAAATGGTGATAGACTCACTAGGTGGCCATTAAAATAGACTTCAGGTTTCTACGACCTTAGGTAACCTTAAGGATTCTACCTAGAGGTTTATCTTTCCGATTGGTAGCTTTCTCCCTACTTTTTTTATTTTTTTATGGGGTCAACACAAGGGTGAACCCAATGTATATCTCACCGATTTATTCTACTTCCCCACTTCTAGAAGTGTTTTGGGAATTATTTGTGCACTTTTTGGAGCTGGGCTCCTGGACAATCGGCCAATGGGCTGCTACCCACGGTAACTTGCTAGCCATACTCGTGTGGTGAAGTGTGATTTTATTTATTTTTTTATTTTCTACTTTTTCTATTTTTTTCTTTTTATTCAAAGTATTTCTTTTTGTTCTCTCTATTTCCCCTGATCTAAGATTTACCTAAAAGCATTAGGAAGAGAATGATCGTGTGGATGGCCTCTGGACAACTGACCGATAAGCTGTTACCACTGACAACTTGCTAGCCATACCACCCTAGATAGTTTATTTGCTACCCAATTTCTGAAGAAACCACCAAAAAGTGAGTCAGTGCAAACATTATGTAGATGCTTAGGCTTAAAGTCCTCTCAAATCAGAGGGCAAGTTGATAAGTCGTACACTTATCACCCCAATTTATTGACCAATTTAAAATACAATTACTTGGTGAGGACTCGAGACTAAGTCCACACTCGAGTTGACACCCAGGCTAATTAAGCCCAAAGAACTGAAGAGTCTAAGTGTTTAGGTCCTCTCGTATCATTTCCTAAAGTTAATAACGCCTAATGCCTAAGTTCTCTTCTCCTAATTCTTTTTTTTTATCTTTTAGAATTTTCATTCATTTTTTGTAAGAAACTAAAAAAAAAATCTATGGAGTTAACAAAATGATTTCAAGAATTAATTATCCACCTCCCCATGCCTAAATTATGCAATGTCATCATTGTAAAAATAAAGAGATGAAAAGGGCAGAGTAAGCAGAATATCATGTGAATTTTGTGACAACCCAGTCAACTCCGTAAAGAGAAGAGAGTATACGCACGCACAAGTTTAATCCCTTCAGCTAGGCATAATCTACATACAAAGAAGAAATTAGGAATTCACAAGTGCAGGTTAGAATTAAAATAAAAATATTGATCACAAATGTGGACCAGATTATGGTACAGACCCATGCACCAGGGTCGAGTGGTTCTCAGGTTCTGGGTGAAAATCACCCAAAATCGATTATTGTTGAGCTTGCGAGGCTGGGCCTATGGTTTTGTAGTATGCAACCCAAGACCAAAGTGTCATTGGATGTCCTTTTAGATTTCAACTCAAAAAGGTAATCAATGATTCTAAGCTTGGGTTGCATCTCAAAGATATCATAGGGTCCTGGTAAAATGTTGGTGGTTTTAGGTCAATTAGAATCCTTAGATCCAAAATTGTGCTTCCCTCCGGGTTAGCCTTCCAAATTTTCATTGCCAAATTCCTATCCTCTAAATTCAATATTTTCGAGATCTCCAAATTGTTGTACACCTCATCTAAAGTCCCCAAGTCCAACATTTGTGGCTACATCAGGATTGACTTGGGTACAATGATTTCCAAATCAAAATCAATCCCATTGGGGTGTCGTTGAGGAATGGGGCTACTAATTGAATCTTCTAGTAAATGAGGATTTGAATCCTCCAAGTTAGCCCTAGCTGAATCCAAATCTTCAATAATTGGGCTATCAAATGGTTCGTCATACTCCTCGAGCCCGTTTGCATCAATAAAATCATTTTCCATAACTTCAAGTTAGACAGCACTAAAAGATTCCTCATCCTCAGAATTAAAGAATTCTTGATCCTCATTTATATATGTCTCAAAATCATATGTCATTTCATGGTCCTCAGAGACATATTTTTCGTCGTTCCCTGGATCGGGGATCTCGGGTGAAGCAATCAGTTCATCCTCAATCGATTGCTCTAGACCAACCTGGTCATCTCCAGCCTCAGAAAATGTGCCCCCCCCCCAACCGCTACTTGAGTGGGTTTAGACATTGGCTCTTCTGAAGGGAGTTCATCTTGAGAATCATCCCAAGATTGGACTAGGGCAACCACAAATTTCATCCTCAACCTTGACAATTTCCCAAGTAGAAACTCTCCAAGGCCCCTATCCCTAACATGTTGGACCAAATCCAATAAAAAGCTATTTAGCTCATCAATCATTTTTACCATAGGCTCCAATGCTTCAGTGCATGGTGCTGGCTGGGCTTCTAAAGATTGTATGGTGTTCCTCAAGTTAGCCAACACCTTGTCTTGGATCTAGTTCACCTGAACTGAATGGTTCGGTTCAGGTTTGGGTGGGTTTGGGGTAAATCTAGGGGAGTAAATATATCGAGGTACTCGGGTCCCTCTCTGATCGTAGGTCATTTCAGGTTGTTCAAAGAATGGTGGCAACCTATATTCAGTGGAATACTGGGGAGGGTAACTGTTATAATCAACATATCCTTCTTGATAGTAGATCTGATTAGGTTGATCATCAAAGGGTGGAGATCTATAATCATTGTAGGTGTGGGAAGGATAATAGTCATAGTTTTGTTGTCCAAGGTTAGGCCCTAGACACTGAGGTCCAGTATCGTATCCCCAATCAAAGTTATCCCAGCTAGTCATTTGGTAGCTATAATTCAAGTCAAGATAGTAATCATCTTGGTGATAAGTGTTGGTAGGTGGGTAGGATGGGAAATGTGTGTAAGATGTGGAAGAATACATGGTAGAATAGGAGGGAAATTAGAAGAAGGAAAGGAGCCCTGCAATACAAGTAATCAACCCTTTCCTTAGGTGGGTTAGCCTAAAGACCTATAGACTCCCAGGACCCATCTTGAAATTATAAACAATTTGGTCTACTTCTATCCAGTCAATCCAACCAGTTAAAGGGGGGTTGGGGAGAAGGTTCTTCCTTTGGCTTGAGCCTTCGGTTCTTACTGTACCCCCTAGCTACGGTCATTTGACACTACTCCCCTAGCTAGACATCAGATGGACCAGCAGAAGTAGATTAATCGAAAAAAATCTCAGTCTGAGCTCCGAAGAGTGAATCAATCCTTAAGGCCAACATCTACTCAATTTTAATTAAGCTCGGGACGATTGTGCTCTTAGAATGTGATGGCCCATTAGATGGGCTGTGCCCTTAATGATCAATTCAAATGTGTGTGCATGCACAACTAGAGTTTGCAAACAAGGTTATTTGATGATGTGTCTTTTAGGGTTTAACCTTGTTTAATAGCTTTTAGGGTATAATCTTAGGTGTATTAAATCAAGTTCAGGAGAACATTGCAAGTTTTGAAAACATGGGTGTAGATATATTCCTTTAAAAATTAGAAATAAAATGTGGAGTGCCTGGTTCATCCATAAAAATCAACCTTAAGTGGCATGCTACTTAATCAATTTTAATTTGAGTAGTGTGGCCCAAACAACTCAATCAATTAGCCTGTTACACCACTTTGTTAAGGCACACAAAAAGTCTTAACCAAGTCAGATTTCTACTCACTTATGTGTATTGAGTTGAACTGTACCGGGTACACAGGTCAGATCCTAGTTATGTGGCAGAATCAAAGTGGAATGGTGCACCTTAAGTCGAGAGTTGTGGGTGTTAATGTATGTCTCTTTCAAGAAATCACACAATCAGATAACTTTTTTTTTATGTGGATGGCGAGGTGAGTGGAGTGATGTTGGATCGGAAGACATATGCAAATGGGATTGACTTTTGAAAACTCGTCATCGTAGTATGCTTTGCAAAGAAATCCGCCAACAAATAAATTTATACCAAAATTCATAAAGAGATTTCGGGTTGAACACAGGGAGGCTACGTCGATCTAAAATCCACGATTATATTTTTTTGGTATTTTGTTTTGAAAGTGAGATAACCACAATGAAATTGATAATAACACTAAGAGAGAGAGAAGGAGAACAATCACTTTGTAATTGGATACTATTTTTACAACTAGAAAGTAGGAAATTCTATTCTAGAAAGCGATAAAGAAGGTAGAAAGATGTTATCCTCCTCGACGGTTGCATGCGGGACGAGACAGACGGGGCGAAACTTGGAAGACAGAGGACGAAGATGGAAGAAGAATGGAGTAGGAAGAACCAGGGTCAAGGCAAGGCATCTTTGTCGTCACGGGATCCACTTCCGGAACAAGGGAGAGAAAACCTTGATTTTGACTCTAGAGGAGCATCCCAGGTTTGGGACAAGCTTCTTTAGAGTTTTGGAGACGTAGAGAGGTGAAGGAAGGGATGAGGAAGAAGTGGAGGGCGTAGGTCCTTTTATAGGTTAGGTTTGAGGGGGCAAATGGGTCAATTTAACCTCAAAACATTTATGTTAGGCCTTTAATGATGGATTAAACCATCACTAAAGACCAGATTGTGGGTGACATGCACGTGCGCGTCTCATGCCTCTTCTTCTCCTATGCTTCAATGCATGCCCTACGTACTTTTCATCTGAACTATCCGATCCTAAGAATGGACAGCTTAAATGCACCGTGCCTACACTTCATCATGCTCCTATGAGTGTGATGGTGTGTGCAGAAGCACATCATCACATGCATATGTGCTCCTCACCCATCCATTGCACCACATCACCCACATCTGCGCCATTCGCGCTTCATCCAATGGAGGAATCGAGCTACTCCCTTGCCCGTGCCTTGATTTGAGGCACGCGGCCGCTCGAACCTGCAACCTCAGCTTTGCGGAAGCACCTTTGCCCAACGCGCTATGTTTGCATTTGAGGTGCATGGATGGTTTAATGCTCAGCCGATCTTTACCATTGGATCTTCATCTAATGGCCATGATCTCTCGTCACAAGGGCCTTCAAGAGTTGAGCGGAGGGGTGCGGCCAGGTGCGGATGGTTGGGATGGTGCCACGTGGCACCATCCTGACCATCCTTCTTTGTGTTGTAGATGGTGCCACGGATGTTGGATTTGATAGATTTTCACGTCGTTGTGCTACAATCGTCGATTCACATCCATCCATGCGGTTGGATTTGTTATATGAAGTGTGGATTTACACTATCTTGGCCCTTGACCTATGATCTTTCTCGGACTGCATCTGTTGCTACGGAAGTCCAATCAAGGTGATCTTGGAGTCATTGAACTTTGATCGTCACCCTAATCCGATCCGTACGGTTGAATCTTCAGTCCGAGGACCCGATTAAATGTGATCCTATCCCTAGCAACAAAAAAGAAGAAATTACTATACAATTTGTACAATTTGACCTAAATGCATGACGATGCTTGTTATGCAATACTTACAATGCATGATGCTAATGTGATACTAAAAATATGCATTAATAGACATTTTTGGCTATTTAGATATATGCACATCACACCCCCATTCCTATCTTTTCCTAGTCCTTAGCAAAAACTATATGCTATTTATAAAAGAATTAGGTCGGATTTCTTGGGCAAAAGTTATTCTTCAACACTAGGAGATTTTTACTAAGAACCTGAACTACAAAGACACAATAGCGCCTGGGTGTCTGCCAAAATGTAGACTGCTTCAAACCCTCGCCTTATTCAAAGAAGGATCTTTTTCTTCTTTTCTTCTTTTCTAAATTTTTTCTTGGATTTTTAAGTTTAGGGTTTCGAAGTAGTTTTCTACAGCCACTCAACCCACCCAAGACTCGAAGAGAACCCTAAGTTCTAAGCATCTTTGTTTGAAATGTGATAGACTCACTAATCGACGATTAGAATGAACTTTGGGTTTCTATGACCCTAGGTGACCTGTAAAAAGAAATTCTACCTAAAGGTGTATCTATTCGACCAGTATCATTCTCCCTACTTTTGTTTTTATGGGGTGAACACAAAGTCGAACATTGTGTATATCTCCTCGGCTTATTCAACTTCTCAGCTTCTTCCGAAGTGTTTTGGAATTATACATGCATTTCTTAAGATGGGTTCTGGACAACCTACCAATGGGCTGTTACCCATGATAACTTGCCAGCCATACTCATGGGGTGAAGTGTGTCTTATTTCTATTTTTTTTTCTTTTCTCCTTTTATATATATATATTTTTGTTTCTTTTCTCTTTTTTTTAAGTAGGTGGCTTCCCTGATCTACGATTTACCTAAAGGCAGCAAGAAAAGAATGGTCGTGTGACTGGGCTCTGGACAACCTACCAATGGGCTATTACCCACGATAAGTCACCAGCCATACCACCCTAGAAGGTTCATTAGCTACCCAATTTTCATAAAAACTACCGAAAAGCGAGTCAGTGCAAATAGTGTGTAGATGCTTAGACTTAAAATCCCCTCAAATCAGAGAGGGGGTTGATAAGTCGTATACGTATCACCCCAACTTATTTAACCAAATTGAAGTAAATTCAGAATGGCAAGGCCTCAATAAACAAATCCACATTTTAGTGGACACCTGTGCTAATTAAGCCTGAAGAC
Source organism: Thalassia testudinum (assembly GCA_037157565.1). Taxonomy (NCBI): domain Eukaryota; kingdom Viridiplantae; phylum Streptophyta; class Magnoliopsida; order Alismatales; family Hydrocharitaceae; genus Thalassia; species Thalassia testudinum. The sequence continues at coordinate 34,853,025 of JAZHRO010000003.1, forward strand.
CTGAAGGGTGTAGCTGTTCAAATCCTACTATATTATTCCCTAAGGTTCAAAAATCCCAATGCCCAATTATTCTATCCTAATTCATTTTTTTTCTTTTTTTTTTAAAAAGAGAAAAAATAAGTAGAATTTACAAGATTTCCACGGAGTTGACAAAATGATTCAGAAATGAATCCACCCCCCCATGCCTAGTTGATGCAATGTCCTCATTGAAAATAAAATTCATGAGAAGTAGGGTAGAATGAAGATAACACTTGTATATGATTAGAGCAACCGTGTCTGAGACGGGTTCTCAAACAATATGATCAACAAAAGGCTTCAGTCGTTGACCATTGACTTTAAAAGAATTACCCGTCTTTGGGTCAGAGATCTAAACTACCCGGTTTGGAAATATCTGATCGATGATTAATGGGCCATTCCATTTTGACATAAGTTTGTCGGGAAAGAGCTTAATTTGAGAATCAAAGAGCCAGACCTTCTGGTCCAGCTCAAAGCTCTTTCAGGATATCAATTGGTCATGAAGAACTTTGGTCTGAGCCTTATAGCTCTTGGCATTCTCATACACATTGTTTATAAGCTCCTCAAACTTAGATAGTTGGTGTTTCCTGGTCTTCCCCATTAAACTCAAATCCAAATTACACTTCTTGGTAGCCCAGAATGCCTGATGTTCCATCTCTATGGGTAAATGGCACGCCTTTCCATACACTAAACAAAATGGTGACTTGCCGATAGGCATTTTGTACATCGTATGGTAGGCCCAAAGAGCGTCCTCAAGCTTTTGAGTCCAATCTTTACAATGAGGCCTAACCATTTTCTGCATAATATTCTTAATCTCCCGATTGGGGATCTTAGCCTATCCATTCATCTAGGGTTGGTAAGGTGTGGAGATTCTGTGATTTACCCCATATTTTGTTAGTAAACTACGGAACTGGGCATTAGTGAAATGAGTACCACCATCGTTGATGATGACCTTCGGAATCCCGAACCGACTGAAGACGTTCTTCTTGACGAAATCGATGACCACCTTGTGGTCATTGGTGTGGGTAGGAATAGCCTCAATCCACTTGGACACGTAATCAACAGCAACAAGAATGTACTAGTGTCCAAATGAAGGGAGGAAGGGTTCCATGAAATCAATGACCCAAACACCGAAGATTTTGACGAGTATAATTGGGTTTAGAGGCATCATATCTCTCTTAGTTATGCTCCTAAGTGCCTGGCACTGGGAACATGACCTGAAGAATTCCTGGGCATCCTTGAATAAAGATGGGTAATAGAATCCAGATTGCAAAAATTTTGCAGCTATCTTTTTCCCGAAGAAATGTTCACCACACGTAGATGCACGGTAGAACTCAAGTATACTTCGAAATTTATTCTCCAGAACACATCTTATCAGAGCTGATGCGGTACAGTTCAGGGTCCTCCTAGAAGTAATATTTGGCCTTAGATTTAAGTCTATCTCATTGTTGCTTGGTCCAATCCTGGGGACTTTGACCAACGGCCAAGTAATTTACATTGTCTGCAAATCATGGGGCTTGGACACCTGATACTGTAAGAATAGTTTCGTCTGGAAAAGTATCAGCAATTGAAATATCCTGATGAGAAGAATCACTTAGAAGTCTCGAAAGATGATCGGCCACCAGATTCTGTGCTAGATTTATCTTTGATTTCATGATCGAATTCTTGAAGCAGAAGAATCCATCGGATAAGCTAGGGTTTGGCATCCTTTTTGGCCAAGAGATGTCTCAAGGCTGAGTGGTCAGTGTAAATTATGACGTGAGACCTTAAGAGATAAGCACTGAATTTCTCCAAAGTAAATACTACAGCTAGCAATTCCTTCTCAATAACAGTGTAATTCCTCTGGGCCTTGTCCAGAGTTTTGCTAGCGTCGTAGATGACAGAGGGCTTCCTATCAATCTTTTTACCCAAAATAGCCCCAATCACTTAATCAGAAGCATCAATCATGATCTCAAATGGGGCTGTTCAGATCGGTGGTTGCAACACCGGAGACAAGTTACTGCTTTTTTAAGAGAATCGAATGCCTTACGGCATGATTCGTTAAAATCAAACGGCGTTTCTTTGGCGAGAAGGTTGCTCAAAGGGTGAGCAACCTTAGAGAAGTCCTTGATGAACCTCCTATAGAATCCCACATGACCAAGAAATGATCGAATTTGTTTAATAGATGTGGGAGAAGGAAGTTTAGAGATAGCATCAACCTTAGCTTTATCAACTTCAATTCCCCGTTCAGAGAATACATGACCCAAGACAATGCCTTCTTGTGTCATGAAATGGCTCTTTTCCCTGCTAAGGACCAATCTTGTTTTGATGCATCTTTTAAGGATCATTTCAAGATTAGCTAGGCAAGAATCAAACGATTCTCCAAAAATAGAGAAATCATTCACAAAGACTTCCACAAACTCTCCCACCATGTCAGAGAATATAGCTAACATATACCTTTGAAATGCTGCAGGTGCATTACATAAGCTAAATGGCATTCTACGGAAAGCAAAGGCTCTGTAGGGATAGGTGAAAGTCATTTTTTCCTGATCCTCAAGATGGATAGGGACTTGATTGTATCTCAAGTAACCGTCTAGGAAACAGAAGCACTTTTGCCTGGTTAGTCTTTCAAGGATTTGATCGATGAAGGGAAAAGGGAAATGATCTTTTTTCATGGCCATGTTCAGCTTCCTATTATCGATATGGACACTCCAAGAGGAAGCTGAACAAGTTATGACTAATTCTCCTTTCTCATTAGTCACAACGGTAATCTTGACTTTCTTGGGAATAATTTGCAGGAGATTTACCTAAGGACTATCTGAAATCAGATAAATGATTCCTGCATCAAGCCACTTAATTATTTCCTTCTTGACCACTTCTTGCATATTAGGGTTTAATCTCCTTTGCATCTGGCATGAAGGGTGGGATCCATCTTCCGTGAATATTCTTTGATTGTAGTAAGATGGTTCGATCTCCCTAAGGTCATCGATGGTCCAACCAATTGCCTCCATATGTTCTTTTAGGACCTTAATCAATTTAATCTCCTACTCCTTCGCTAATCTAGCACTGATAATCATAGGGAGCATCTTTTGAGGTCCTAAAAATTAATATTTCAAACTCTCAGGAAATGGTTTCAGCTCGAGCTAGGATGGGTTTAGGATGGAAGGTAGGGATGATGCTGGTGAAGATTCATCAAGAGGAAGAGGTTGAATGTGAAAAAAATCAATAACCACTTCAGAATGTGGTGGGTTTGCCATAGAGGGTTGCGGGTCGGATTAATCAAGACAGGAGGAACTTTCAATTGCAGAAACCACCATACATGTTTCAATATTCAAGTTATCTTCCTTAAGTTCCTCTATAAATCCATAATCCTCAAATTTGTTAATCACCTTAAAAATATCCAGATTCAATTTTTGATCCTCAAAGGCGATTTCCATGCTACCACTCTCATAGTTGATATTGGCCTTAGCGATAGCCAAGAATGGATGCCCCAAAATGATGGGTGTGTTCCCTACATTCTCAGGTAGATCCATGTCAAGGATAAGAAAATCTGCAGGAAAATAGAAATCCAACCTTGACAATAACATCCTCAGTAACAACTCTCAGATTGCTGACCGAACGGTTCACTAACTACAGTGTTACTAAGGTCGGCTGAAGTTCACCCAATCTGAACTTCTCGTAAAGAGAAGTCAGAATTAGTTCAATGGATGCACCTAGATCCAGAAGTTTCCTATCGAAGTTGTAATCTCCGATGACACAAGAAATCAAAGGGGCACCTAGATCTCTTTTTTTCGGAGGAAGGTGATGCAGGATAGCAAAACTAGTCTACTCCGAAAGTACCACCTTCCTTGGAACAAATTCTCTTGACTTACGCTTCTGTGTGCATAAATCCTTTAAAAATTTATCGTAAGCCGGTATGTGTTTGATAGTGTTGAGGATTTGGATATTGATTTCAACATTCTTGAATATATTCAAGAGCTCCTCGTTACTATCAACAGGCTTCTTCTTCCTAGGTTTAATCAAGGCCTCAGGAAAAGGAACAAGAGTCAAATCTTAGGAATCAGGTTCCTGAGCCTTGATTTCTTCTTTAGAGTTCTCCTTTCTCTCCTCAGGCTCTCTAGGATTTGGTATATCAGAACAGAGTAGTTGTGGGTCCTGGGTTTGCCTTCCACTCCTCAAGGTAATAGAGTTAGTAGATGCATAAAGGTTTGGATCTTGGGGAGGGTTAGGAAAGATTAAAGGGGCTTCATTAGCTAGAAACCTTGGATTTAACGAAGAAGCAGAGGAGGAATGACCCCGCTCAACCACCTGAGCGTGTGTGTGTGGGTCCCTATGATTCCCATACACTTAGGCTTGATTGCGTAGATTTTGTATATTGTGCAGGTTGGGTATGGGTTGAGATGGCAGAGATCCGAGTTGACGGGAATTAGCAATTGATTGCGCAGCAATCACAGCTCTTAATTGACCTAAATTAGGCTAGGACTTAGCATAAGTTAGGGTAATTCATACATGCATAAGCATCACTAGCACCTTTGCTGCTTTCTTTTAGCTATGCATAAAATATTGCTATAATGCACTGATTAGGTGCATTATGTCAATTATAGGTAATAAGCTATCAAAAGCTAGATCTGAAGCTGGATTTAAAGCTGGATCTGAACAATAAAGAATAATTGGTGCTGCAGTAGAGCTGGAGCGAAAGACTAGGATTAGATGCAATAGAAAACAATGTAATTGGAGTTAAGGTATGCTATTCTATTAAGTAGGAATAAAGCAATAAATAGTGAAGAACTAAGGTCCATCCTAGCCCTAGGACAACCTAAAAGCTTCCCCAAGCCCTAGCCACCCATATATTAGGTCACCACACCATAGGAAACCTTAAAACCCTAATTCTAGCCTCTATCTGGATGTCCAGATGAGTTATAGGACATCCAGAACCCTTAGCCAACTCTCGCACACCTTAAACCCACTTCGGTAGTGTTATTGGACATCCAAACTCTTGGTTAGATGTCCAATTCCTGCAGAATCGCCAAGATAAAATGTAGAATCCCTCCTGACTCTGATTGGATGTCCAGACAATAAGTTTGGACTTTTGAGTTTTCATTAAAAGATGTCTGATAACTTTATTGCACGTCCAGAACTTCTCTCTAGTTCCTACTTTTGAATTCAAGCTTGGATCTTTAAATCCTAGGTCCTTAAACCTAATTCTAACCCCCTAGGAACCTAAAATAAGGTACCTGACGAGTCGACTTTCCGCTTTCTATTAAGTTTCAGAAATGAAATAATGCATTGTTGTAGTATTCAACTGGTGGAAAAATTGACTAATCAACGATAAAAATAACCACTCACAGAAGAGTGGGTCGTGTCCACAAGGAGGCAATTATGCAATAAACTTTCGATTATTTTATATTCTCTCGGTTAAGTGCGAAATCCCTATAAAAATCTAACATAAAAAGTGATGGAAAGTAGATTCACAATAACTTAAAAATATAAGGGTATATGTGTAATTTTCCCTCATTGAAATCTTCAGTAAATATATGATGATTTTATGTAATTTTCAATTGACATATACTAGAGAAGATTGGTGCACACGTTAAGTCCAAAACCAATCTTGAAGAAGGTGAATAATAATAACATGCAACTATCAGAAAATATGAGTGTTCTTGCACAATTTCTCCATAATAAAATAATAATAAATGAAAATTAATTTCTGGTGGCAATGGCAGTAAATGTAATTTTTAATCTCAGAGAAGACAGGGCATTTTCTCTCTCTCCTCCTCGCGAGAGAGAGAGCACCAGCGGGGCTTTCACACGCAAGGGAGGTTGGCGAAGACGAGGCCGATCCGATGGAGGTTGCAGCATCGACGGAGATGGCCGGAGGTGGCTGGCAAGTGTAGGAGGAGTGGTGGCAGTGGACGGGTGCTGGCGCTGCTGCGTGTGCTGCAGATGCACGGAGATGCGAAGGTGTTGGCGTGCGGGCGCTCTACGGTGGTGGCATACTGCAGTGTGGTGGGAGAGGCTTTCTAGGGCGTAGCTGCAGGCATGCGGTGGAGGCAGGTGAAGCACTGGAAGGTCTATAGTGCTGCGCTTGGTGCAGTAGATGGGCGCGCGCCTGCGGGTGCGTAAAGTGGAGAAGGAGTGGACATAGGCACAGTGCATGCGATGGAGCAATTCCCCGCAGGGGCGAAGATGCAGATCCACAGTGCATGCTGGAGTTGTTCCCTACAAGGGGGAAGATGGATCTGCCCCTCTCCTTTCTCCGCCTCCTCTTTAACTCCTCCTGGTTTCAGCATGCGTGAGTTAAGGGATTTTCAAATCGCTTAACTATTTCTGTCCTGCGGTTGTTGAGGGTGCCCAGAGGATGGGGAAAAGAACAGTCGCCGGTTGTTTAAAAGGGTAATTTACCCTCCCCTCCTTTTTCTTTTACCAAATATTTTTCCTGCCATAAAAAGAACATCATTACATATTAAGTTATAGAATAGATGTAAACCTAAATCATGATGCATGCAAATATTATGTAACTTAATGTACTTATTAGCAAACTTAAAAGATACAATTAAAGTTACTAAGGGTTAGTATTAGTCCATTAAAATGGACTCATCAAATACCCTCATGCTTAAGATTTGCTAGTCCCTAGCAAAAATGAAAAATAATAGAAGTAATAAGAAGATTTCTTCTTTTCTTACTTCAAAACTTTAGAAATTCAGACAAATGTGAAGTGCTGATAGCCTAGGTAATAGATCCAAGTGAAAAAGCCAATTCGCATTGGGAGTTTGTACTTCACCCTTGGTAAGTATTTCTGCCGGGATAGGCAACTACTTCCCTTGGGGATAAAGCAGACGATAATCTATAATTTGACCCCGACATTTGGCTTAGGTAGGAGATATCGAGTTGAATGGATTTGTATTTGGTGGCGCACACTCATCTAGTGCTACAAAAGTCTAGTATTGCAGACACTATATCTCTACACTATTAGACAAGTCAACTCTGAGAGAGGCTACACAATTGTACTCTCTTGATGTTCCTGGGCGCTCCCTCTTTTCTTTCTTTCTGAGACCACAAATCTTGCCAGATTTAGAAATTGTACTCACTATTTGGTGGCCTCACATGGCATCCCCGGCAACGGCGTGAATTTGACGAGTCGACTTTCCGCTTTCTATTAAGTTTCACAAATGAAATAACGCGTTGTTGTAGTATTTAAGTGATGGAAAAATAGGCTAATTAGCAATAAAATTAACCACTCATAGAAGAGCAGGTTGTGTCCACAAGGAGGCAATTATGCAATAAACTCTAGATTATTTTATATTCTCTCGGTTAAGTGTGAAATCCCTATTCAAATCCGACATAAAATGCGATGGAAAGTAGATTCATAATAATTTAAAAATATAAGGGTATATGTGCAACTTTCCCTCACTGAAATCTTCAATAAATATATGATGATTTTATGTAATTTTTAATTGACATATACTAGAGAAGATTGGTGCACACGTTAAGTCCAAAACCAATCTTGAAATAGGTGAATAACAATAACATGCAATTATCAAAAAATATGAGTGTGCATGCGTAATTTTTCCATAATAAAATAATAATAAATCAAAATTAATTTCTGGTGGCAATGGCAGTGAATGTAATTTTTAATTTCAGAGAGAACAGAGCATTTGCTCTCTCCCCTCCTCGCGAGAGAGAGAGAGCACCAGCGGTGCTTTCGCACGCAAGGGAGGTTGGTGAAGACGAGGTCGATCCGATGGAGGTTGCGGCGTCGACGGAGATGGCTGGAGGTGGCCGGCAGGTGGAGGAGGAGTGGCAGTGGTGGACGGGTGTTGGTGCTGTTGCGCGTGCTGCAAATGCACGGAGATGCGAAGGCATTGGCGTGCAGGCGCTCTACAGAGCGCGTAGGTGCACGTGGAGGTGCGGTGCTTGGTGAAGCGGAGGTGGGTGCGCTTGTGGGGGTGCGACGCTGCAAGCGTTGGATGAAGTGGAGGTGGGCGCACTTGTGGGGGTGCGGCACTGCAGGGAGGCACTCTACAGCAAATGGACATCCCTACGGGCAGTAGTGCATGCTCTACGGGCAATCTTGGCCACACGCGGGAGCGGTGAGGGAGTTGTGGCACTGGGGTTGCGCCTGCGGTGTAGTGCTTGCGGGCATGGGGTCTCCTGAGGTGTAGTGCGGTGGGAGAGGCTTTCTAGGGTGCAGCTGCAGGCGAGCGGTGGAGGCGGGTGAAGCGCTGGAAGGTCTATAGTGCTGCGCTTGGTGCTGGAGATGGGCGCGTGCCTGCAGGTGCGCAAGGTGGATAAGGAGAGAGCATAGGCACAGTTCATGCGGTCGAGCAATTCCCTGCAGGGGGAAGATTCATATCTGCAGTGCATGCTGGAGTTGTTCCCTACAAGGGGGAAGATGGATCTGCCCCTCTCCTTTCTTCGCCTCCTCTTTAACTCCTCCTGGTTTCCGCGTGCGTGAGTTAGGGGATTTTCAAATCCCTTAACTATTTCTGGCCTACGGCTATTGAGGGTACCCGGAGGATGGGGAAAAGAATAGCCGCCAGTTATTTAAAAGGGTAATTTACCCTCCCCTCCTTATTCTTTTGTCAAATATTTTTCCTGCACATCAAAAGAACATCATTACATATTAAGTTATAGAATAGATGTAAACCTAAATCATGATGAATGCAAATATTCTGTAACTTAATGTACTTATTAGCAAACCTAAAAGATACATTTAAAGTTACTTAGGCGTAATATTAGTCCATTAAAATGGACTCATCAAGTACCCTCATGCCTAAGATTTGCTAGTCCCTAGCAAAAATGAAAAATAATAGAAGTAATAAGAAGATTTCTTCTTTTCTTACTTCAAAACTTTAGAAATCCAGACAAATGTGAAATGCTGATAGCCTAGGTAACAGATCCAAGTGAAAAAGCCAATTCGCATTGGGAGTTCGTACTTCACCCTTGGTAAATATTTTTGCCGGGATAGGCAACTACTTCCCTTGGGGATAAAGCAGACGATAATCTGTACTTTGACCCCAGCGTTTGGCTTAGGTAGGAGATATCTAGTTGAATGGATTTGTATTTGGTGGCACACACTCATCTGGTGCTACATAATGTCTAGTATTGCAGACTCTAGATCTCTAGACTATTAGACAAGTCAACTCTAAGAGAGGCTCAATTGTGCTCTCTTGATGTTCCTAGGCACTCCCTCTTTTCTTTCTTTCTGAGACCACAAATCACGCCAGATTTAGAAACTGTACTCACTATTTGGTGGCCTCACTTGGCATCCCCGGCAACGGCGCCAATTTGACAAGTTGACTTTCCGCTTTCTATTAAGTTTCGCAAATGAAATAACGTGCTGTTGTAGTATTTAAGCGCTGGAAAAATCGACTGATCAGCGATAAAAATAACCACTCACAGAAGAGCAGTTCGTGTCCAAAGGGAGGAAATTATGCAATAAACTCTCAATTATTTTATATTCTGTTGGTTAAGTGTGAAATCCCTATTCAAATCTGACATAAAATGCGATGGAAAGTAGATTCACAATAACTTAAAAATATAAGGGTGTATGTGCAATTTTCCCTCACTGAAATCTTCAATAAATATATGATGATTTTATGTAATTTCCAATTGACATATACAAGAGAAGATTGGTGCACATGTTAAGTCCAAAACCAATCTTGAAACAGGTAAATAACAATAACGTGCAATTATCAGAAAATATGAGTGTGCATGTGCAATTTTGCCACAATAAAATAATAATAAATCAAAATTAGTTTCTGGTGTCAATGGCAGTGAATGTAATTTTTAATCTCAGAGAAAATAGAGCATTTGCTCCTCCCCTCCTCGTGCGAGAGAGAGCACCTTTGGGGCTTTCACACGCAAGGGATGTTGGTGAAGACGAGGCCGATCCGATGGAGGTTACGGCATCGACGAAGATGGCCGGAGGTGATCGGCAGGCAGAGGAGGAGTGTCAGCAGTGGACAGGTGCTGGCATTTCCGCACGTATTGCAAATGTGCGGAGATGCAAAGGCGTTGGCGTGCGGGCGCTCTGCAGAGAACGCAGGCACATGTGGAGGTGCGGCGTTGGGTGAAGTGGAGGTGGTCACACCTGTGGTGGTACAGCGCTGTAGGCGTCGGGTGAAGCGGAGGTGGGCACGCCTGTGGGGGTGCGGCACTCCAGGGAGGCACTCTGCAGCGAATGGATGTCCCTGCGGGCGGTAGTGCGTGCTCTGTAGGCAGTCTTGGCCACGTGCGGGAGCGGTGAGGAAGCTGCGGTGCTAGGGGTGTGACTGTGGTGCAGCGCCTATGGGCATGGGGTTGCCTACGGGGTAGTGCGGTGGGAGAGCCTTGCTAGGGTGCGGCTGTAGGCAGGTGGTGGAGGCGAGTGAAGCACTAGAAGGTCTGCAGTGCTGCGCTTTGTGATGGAGATGGGCGCGCACCTGTGGGCATGCAAGGTCGAGATGGAGCGGGCATAGCCACAGTGCATGCGGTGGAGCAATTCCCCGCAGGGGGAAAGGTGCAGATCCATAGTGCACGCTGGAGTTGTTCCTCGCAAAGGGAAAGATGGATCTGCCCCTCTACTTTCTCTGCCTCCTCTTTAACTCCTCCTGGTTTACACGTGCGTGATTTAACGGATTTTCAAATCCCTTAACTATTTCTAGCTGGTGGCTATTGAGGGTGCTCGGAGGATGGGGAAAAGAACAGCTGCCGATTGTTTAAATGGGTAATTTACCCTCCCCTCCTTATTCTTTTACCAAATATTTTTCCTACACATAAAAAGAACATCATTACATATTAAGTTATAGAATAGATGTAAACCTAAATCATGATGCATGCAAATATTCTATAACTTAATGTAGTTATTAGCAAACCTAAAAGATACAATTAAAGTTACTTAGGTGTAATATTAGTCCATTAAAATGGACTCATCAGTACCCTAACCCTAGTACACTACCTTTAGACCTCCCTAAGGACCTAATTAGGTCCTCACTAAACCTAATTGACTTGGATCTTAGTCAATTCCATCAACCTGTTCAATTGGACTCATTGAGTCCAATTGAGCCTTGATCTCAGCATACATGGTCCAATTGGACTCAATGAGAGTCCAATTATCCTAGACCTAACTTAATTGAGTTGTTTTACTCCCAATTAGGTTTCCACACACCCAATTAAACTTGTATTAATTTTAATTGCACTTTACCACGGTGAATTAGGATTTGCAACCATAATTTGAGGTCTAACCTAGACCTAAACCCATTAGAACCTATCCTATGCCCCCTAGCCACCTAGGTTTCGACCCACACACACACACACACACACCCATTCACGCACACACACCCACCTAGAGTTCTCTAGAGCTCTCTTTAATGTGGCTCCACTCTTTGTTGATAAAATTAGCAACCAAGAGCCATTCAATTTTTAGATCCACAAATGCTTGATCTAAAAACCACCTTGGGCGGCCACACTTAGGACTCTCTCTAGAGAGTTACACACTTCTCTAGAGAGTCTCCCTTAGGTCTATAAAAATGCCTAAGGTGTGGCACTTTACAACCATTCACTCTTGGCTCCATTTTAGCTTAGCTTCATTCCACCTCTACTCCACCTTCACGAGTAGCTTCACCATGGCCACCGCCATCTCCATGCCAAGATGTTGGATCACCTCCTTAACCTCTGTCCATGGGCTAGCCTAAGCACCATTGGCTGCCTCTCCTTCACCTCTCAACCAAGTCAAAGGCCATTGGAGCCCACCTTGGAATGCCCTTAGTTCTACTATTGCTCTTCACAGTTTTACTACTTTACTTACTGCTTAATAGTGTAGCTCTATATTCTCCCTTAATGATGCATGCATAATCCCCTCTTAGATTCATGTATGCGATCATTTTTTGGTAGCTAGATTTGTGTTTCCAAGCATTCCTCTATAAGCTTTCCACAAGCTTCATGTTGCAAACACCATCATGAATCAAAGAAAATCTTTCCCTATATATATATATATCTATGTGTGAAAATCACCATGAACCTTGTTGCAATATTTTTTTGTGTGATTAAAGTTACCTACTCTTAATTACTATCTGTTGCAACTAGCATGTCGGTACCTGAAAATATTGAGGATCTAACTATTAACTCATTTTCCATAAATAGCCACCGCATAACTAGAATCGTGTGTACTGAAACTCACACATTCAAGTTTGTCATCTATCTAACACATTCACACGTAATTAGGGTTAATAATGAAAGTGGCCGAACATTAGTCTGACTATTAGAAACCGGCGTGCGATTTTAAGCAAGTAGAGTGGGCGAGACCGATTTCAAATATGCATTTCTATAAATGCCTCCCAGAGACGAATGACCAGGACTCAACTCTCGTTATCTTAGTAATTATTTTTGTTGATCATATTTCGCAACTATACTACGACGCATTTCTGATCAAATACACGTTCTGTGATCCCAACAAATGGTGCCATTGTCGGGGAGGCAATTTCATTTTTTATTTTGATCTCTAGAATTATCACTGATAAATAGATGTGCAGGGAAATAAGGAAAAACAGGATCAGGGCACACAACGAGCACGAAAAAAAATCATAGGTGCACATCATATATTTCTTAGTCTAGGCTTCATTTGAACCTTAGGTTAGATTTCCTTCTAGCAATTTCATTTGAAAAAAAAAAGCCTAGTTCCTTTCCTGAAAAAAAAAAAGGGTATTCAGAATAGGTTTCCCTTTTTGAATCTTATGTTGATTTAGTTTTGACAAAAAAAGCAAGAAAAGAAAAATAAAATTTGAAAATCATTTGAAAAAAATAATTCTTTCTTGAAAAAAAAAGAAGAAATATCATTTTCATGGAAAGTTTGACTTTCAAATTCAAATACCTTTTCAAAAGCTTCCCCACAACCCTCTGATTTTTAGCTAGGCTTCAAATTTCGATTTAAAATTTCAATTGCTGAAAATTTAATGAGCAAAAAATTCTGAAGTTCGGGCTAGACCCTTATTTTCAAACCACCTTTCAAATGACACCATTCATTTGAAAAAAAATCTAGGTACATAATTTTTAGAAATTTGCGAAGTGCAAGGGAGTCAGACTGACCCAGATTTAAAATTTTTCAAAATTCAAAAAATAATTTCGTGCAATCTACAAATTTTCTTTGACTAAAATTGGTGGGGTTTGAAAGCTGATCTCATTGGCTTTAATTCCCATATTTTTCCTGAATTTTTGAAGATCATTTGATAATGTCAATTTGAAAAATCGACCAGGGGTCACAATTCCAGTTCTAACTCCCAGACATTCAAAAATCCGTAGAAATTCAGTTGAAATAGTAAAAATCATAAATAATATTATTTGAAAAGATAATTGAAAAATGAATCTACTTGAAAGATTTAAGTTTATTTCGATTCAAATTTTATCTAGAGAATTATTTGTGCTTTGTTGGTCTGCTGAAATCGCAAAGAAAACCCTAAAATTGGGTGAACCCTAGGTTATGCCTTTAGGGTTACATTCTAGAGACAAAATTTAGGCTAACCTAGACTTAGTCAAGTCTAGTGTTTAGCCGGTGAGCTTGGTCACCTTGTGGATCACTCACCACAAACCCAACTGAAGAAAAATGGGTTTAAATGAATTTTAAAATGAATAAGCAAATTCAAATTCGTTGTCGTACTACTGGGTAGCTTCAAACTCTCTTGCCAAACCTGGTGACTATGTCTGCAGGGCAATGTCAAATGACCGTGGCTCGGTGGTAGCGGAACCGGAGGTGTGAGCCGAAGGAAGAACCTTCCCCTTAGTCCCCTCATAACCAGAATGACTTGGTTAGCTTTAGAGGCAGGAATTACTTTCAGTCGGTTGAATGATGAATTTTCTCTTCAGGAATTATAACTTTAAATGAAAAATCTGGTTATTTGATAATAAGGACCATCTGATTGAGAGGGCCTTAGCCTTGTTTGGCTGGCTGCACCAACCTAGCATTTGGTTGGTGCATGAGAGGAAGGACACTCAGACCTCGACTGGTTGAGAGGAAGGACACTCAGACCTCAACTGGTTGGACCTTGGGAGCCACTCCCAAGGAGATGAGTCATTTCACCCGGGCCATCCTCTTGATAGCGAAATAAGCGTGATTTGTAAAAGCGGGTTTTTAACGTCGTTGTAACATGCGAATTTGCATACGCTTTTAAATTTATAAACCTAGATAGGGGAGTATCTAGGGTCGTCTAAGGAGGCAAAAATTGCAATTCAATTCTCTTGCTAGAAACACATCTCAACTTTCTTTTTGTTATTTTAGATATGTAATTTTTTTTGTTTTGAAAAGACGAGGGCAAAATGTGAATTGTAACGGAAAGTACTAACACCTACAATTGCTTAACTAAAATTTAAAAGATAGAAATATCTTCTTCCTAAGCTCACTCAAGGCAAGTGGAGGCCTAGAGTAATTAGGAAGAAGAGGTGAAACAAGTGCTAGAACCAAAAGTAACAATTGCAATAAAAAGCTAAAAGAAGGCAATTTAATTGACTAGAATTAGTGTTCTTTTCAAGGACAAGTAGAGGAATGCTTCTACTAGAACTAAACAAATTTAAACGGAAATAAAGAAACACTAATCCTCTTGCAAAATTTGGTGAAGAAGGGAGTCTTCTTGCCCCAAGCCTAGTTGCTCCTTGGCTTGAAAAGAGGGCCTCCTTCTTCTCCTTCCTTGAGAGCTCCTCCAAGGTGGAAGCTACCACCTTCAATGCTCTCTCCAAGGGGTGGGCGTGCACCACGCTCAAAAACTCCTCCAAGGTGGCGTGGACCACCTTCAAGATCTCCTCCAAAGATCTTCCTTGCCTGGCTTCTCCTTTGGTTGGCATGACCGAAGAGAGAATGGAAGAGGGGAAGGCACCAAAGGGACAGAATATCCCCATAATCTTCTTCTTCTTCTTCTCTCTTGGATGTGGGCTTCTAGGTGGAATATGAGAGTGAATTTGCTAGCCAATGATTCCTTGAATGGTGGTGGGTGGTGGTCTTTTTATAGGGTAGGATGGGGGGTTAAGGTGCCCCTTGGAATGGAGGGCTAGGATGGAAGGATGGAGGTGGTTAAGGGTCCAATGGCCAAGGTTAATTGGTGCCACCTTAAGGGACACCTAAGGGGTGGTCATGGGTGTTGACACCTTGATGTTGGCGCCAAAATGGCTTCTAGAAGGGGGTCTAAGTTGGCGCCAAGAAGGGTTCTGGAAGGAGGGGTAGGTGGATGGCTAGGATGGATTATGTGGGTAGGTGTAGGTGGATTAAGCGCTGAAAGTTGGTGCCAATATAGAGGTGGTTAGGGGTAGTTTTCGGTGCCAACTTTTGGTGTCTTTTGGTGGTGATAATGGGGTGAAGGGAGGGCTAGAAGTTGGCGCCAACTTGAGTAGGGTAGCTAGCTTAGGTAGGCCTAAGTTGGTGGAGCTAGCTAAGGTTGAATTTGAAGGTGGTGGATGGCCAAGGAGATGGTTGCTAGCAAAGCTAAGCTAAGCTAAGCTAACTTAGCTAAAGGGAGAGTAGAGGAGAAGGTGTTGGAGCTAGGGTTTGGAGGGAGGAGCTGAGGAGGAGAAGTCTAGAGCTGAAATTGGAGCTGGCTGCTGCTGAAGAGGCTGGAATGGAGCTACTCTAGCTAGCTTAGCTTGCTAGTTCTTTGCTAGTTGCTAAGCCAAGCTAATGTAAGCTAGCTTCTACCATAATCAACTGAGGTGAGCTAGGTCTGGTGCTCCCGAGGAGAATCAAGCTGGTTGAGGCAGCTAAGGTAGCTTAGCTCAACTGAGTTGAGCTAAGCTAAGTCCCAGGGAGCTGGACTTGAGCTTCCTGAGCTGAGATGAGTTCTTCTTCAGCTGGCTGGAGATGAGTGGAGCTGGATGTAGCTGGATCCGAGCTGGGGTGAACTCCTGTCAGCTCAGCTGAGCTAGCTAGAGCTCCCTATGGACTAGTGGGAGGTGAGATGAGCTTGACTTAGCTAAGTTGAGCTGGATCTGAGCTGACTTGAGCTAGGGTAAGCTACGCTGAACTCTCTTGAGCTGCCATTCAGCTGAGATTAGCTGAATGGAGCTGGGATGAGCCAACCCTAGTTCAAGTGAGCTATTTTCCAGATGTGGTAAGCTGGATCAAGCTGAGTTCCAGCTAGTCTGGGCTTCTCCTTCACCATTTGCCTTCTTGAGTGCTAGGGTTTTAGGGATCTGTATATCTGTACATTCCTAACACTCACAAAAATAGATTAAAAAGATAATAAAAAATGCAATGCATGCCTAACCTATTTTATGCCTAAATGCAGCCCAAAAGCCCGTTTGTGGAGTAAAATCCTAAGAGCTAGGTTTGTTTTAATGCATAAGAATGATGATAAACTGGCGTTTATCACACCCTCATGCTTATCTTTTGCTAGTCTCTTAGCAAAACTTAAAATGGAATTTTTGGGAAATCTAATTTTTTTGACTTTTGAGGAGAAAAAGAGATTAAGGGACCTTGGTAGATTAAAACACAGGAGGTACGGGATTTGTTAAAGATAAACATCGGGATTTATTTTTGGATTGTACCATTAACAGAACAGAATCAATATATCCTCCAGAAAATTCAAAAATTAACCTCTTGTTAATTGAGATGACTTGAAATGTTTGTTTTTAGGATTTTTCTGGCTCATGAATCTGATTCGCAACTTGCAAAATCCTTTAAAACCTTGTGTCTATGCTTGTGAAAAGCCAACATTTATAAGGGAGTGTTTATTTATTATTACTTTTTTTTTTTCCCTATACTTATTTTTAGCTTAGTCTTACAACAGATGTGTCGGGATCATCATTCCCATTACCATTCCTCGAGGGGGCTTTGGCACCAGTACTTCGGGATAGCACTGTCCATGACACCACCCAGGAGCTCACAACCCCAAAACACAATGCGGTGAGAAGGGGTGCTCCAAGCAAACTCAAGCTCTTGCTCCGACACTATAGGTAGAGCACTGTCCAAGACACTTGCACTACTAAAATGCACTTTAATGCTCCATCTAAAGATATGAAATATAGATATGGAGCAACGTCGAGGCGGTAACATGTTGACATCGCGTCCTCAAATGGGGCATTTTCCTCCTCGGCGGTGGGAACTCACACAAATGATCTGCTTCAGACTTTTACTAAGTCCGAACAAGGGAGTTTTTCAAATTTTTAGTTATTTTTATGTGTTGCCTTGTGTGTGAAGAGTGACACAAGAAGTTTCTCAAAACATGCAAGTTTTTGAATCAGAAGCTAAGTCAAATACTTTCCACATTACAAAATAGGATCAAGTTACCAGAACTATAATGAGTTCTGGTGGAGTTTTAGAGAAGGATATCTAATCTAGTCTAAATAGACCCTGGAATTCTAATGATTAGATTCATATCCTCATCCTTAGTTTGTTAAAGATTAAATCCCATTGTACCAAAAGTGAATTTTTCGACCTTAGTCCCGATTTCAAAATGTTTCCTCAAAAAGTTTTCAACTTTTATATATATATATATATATATATATATTATTATTATTATTTGGTATGCAAGCAGGAAATAAATTAAAGAAAAAAATGCATGTTTTTAGGTTTTGAAAATCCTAAATCGATCGTCAAATTTAAAAAACACCCCCCCATGCTTAAGATATGCCATGTCCTCATGCATTAGGAAGGAAAAGGGATCACCTTAGTGAAGAATGGTCAGGTTTAGGATGATCAAAACCTGGAAAAGAAAAAAAAGGAAAGTAGAAAAAAATGATGGGTTACCTCCCATCCGTGCTATCTTTTATGCCATTCAACCAAGCGTGATGTGCACTAGTGATCAAGGGTGGCTGGCTCAGTAAAATTAAATGATTCAGATGGAATTTTAGGCGTATGGTCAAAATAGGGCTTTAAATGCTGGCCATTGACTTGAAATGTCGAATTAGTTTTCGGATCAAAAAGGTCAACAGCACCATATGGATATGTTTTATGGACAATAAAGGGGCCGGTCCATTTAGATTTTAATTTGCCAGGAAAAAGATGTAATCTCGCATCGAAAAGCCAAATGCGTTGATTAACATCAAAGTGTTTCCGAACAATAGATTTATCATGAAATTTCTTTGTTCGGTCTTTATAAATCCTTGCATTTTCATAGGAAAAATTACGTAATTCTTCCAATTCAGTTAATTGTAATTTTCTATGGTTACCGGCGTCAGATAATTCCATATTGAGTTGTTTTATTTCCCAAAAAGCCCTATGTTCTAATTCTACCAGGAGATGGCATGCCTTCCCAAAAATCAGATGGAAGGGAGACAAGCCAAGCGGAGTTTTAAAAGTGGTACGGTAGGCCCATAAAGCATCGTCCAATTTGGTGGACCAATCTTTACGGTCGGGCCTAACCATCTTTTGTAAAATATTTTTAATTTCTCGTTTAGAAACTTCAGCCTGGCCATTTGTTTGGGCGTGATATGGTGTGAAAATTTTATGATTAACCCCATATTTAGAAAGAAGGTGACAGAATTGTGAGTGGGTGAAATGTGAGCCTCCGTCACTGATAATGGCTTTTGGTATGCCGAATCTTGAGAAAATATTTTTCTTAGGAAATTCGACAACCACACGGTGATCACTAGTGCGGGTGGGTATTGCTTCTATCCATTTAGAAACATAGTCGACTACGATTAATATATATAAATACCCACCAGAGCTGATGAACGGTCCCATGAAGTCGATGCCCCAAACATCAAAAATTTCAACCTCTAAAATAGGATTAAGGGGCATCTGATAGCGATTTCACACGGTCTGTTAAATACGTCGTCGTAACGCGCAAAATCGATCAACTCTTAAATTTATATTCCTAGATAGGGGAGTATCTAGGGTCGTCCAAGGAGGCCAAATGTTTGTAAAATTGATTCTCTTGCTTGGAATACAAATCTCAACTTTCTTTTTGGTAATTTTCAATATATCATTTTTTTTGTTTTTGATTTAAGATAACATGCAAAATGGTGGCGGGAAAGTGATTTACACTTCAAATTCAAATACTACTTCTAAGTGGCAAGTAGAGCCTCTCCCTAAGCTCACTCTAGGCAAGTGGAGGCCTAGAATAATTAGGGAGAGGGAGTGAAGAATGCTAAAAACAAAACAAGTAGAAATGCAAATAAGAAATTGCAAAGAAGGCAACTAGATTAATGAAAAGTGTTTTACAAAAAGGCTTAGTAGAGGAATGCTTCTACTACTAGAAAAATTAAAATAAAGAAAAGCAAACACAAATCCTCTAGATAGATGGTGAAGAAGAGGGCTTCTTGCACCAAGGTTGGTGGCTCCCAATCTTGAAAAGAATCCTCCAACTCCTTCCTTGCTGCGCTCCGCCAAGATGATGTCCTCCAAGGCAAGCCCTAAGGGGGCGTGCCCTAAGCTTCTCTCCAAGGGTGGACGTCCACCATAGGTCCTTCTCCCTTGCCTTGCCATCCTCCTTGAAGTGGAAGAGTCCTCCTCCTTGGCGTGGCCCAAGTTGAAGAGAATGGGGAGAAGAAGGCACCAAAAGGGCTGGTGATGTGCCCCTTTAATCTCCTTCTCTAGTTCTTCTTGGCCGTAGGTATAGGTGGTATAGGTAGCAAAATACACTAATGGAGGATGCTCTAAAATGGTGGTAGGTGGTGGGTTTATATAGAGTAGGAAGGGGGCTAAGGTGACTCTTGGAATGGAGGGCTAAGATGGAGAGATGGAGGTGGTTGGGGATCCTAAGGCTAAGGGCAATTGGCGCCAACTCAAGGGGTGTTAAGGGGGTGGTTATGGTGGTGTTGGTGGCTTTTGGTGGTGGAGAGACACCACCATTTTGGCACCATCCTAGGGTCTTCTAGAAGGGGGGTTAGGTGGATGGTGGAGATGGATTTAAGAAGAGGTGTATGGTGGAGATGAAGGGAATTTTGGAGGGAAAGTTGGCGCCAAAAGGGAAGGGTTCTAGAAGGTTATTTTGGAGGGAAAATAGGTGGCTTTTGGTAGTGGTGATGGGGTGAAGGGGTGTGATGGTGGTGGCGCCTACTTGGAGTAGGATAGCTAGCTTAGGTGAGCTTAGTTGATGGAGTTAGCTAGGGTTGAGTTGAAGGTGGTGGATGGCCAAGGAGCTGGGTGCTAGCTAAGCAAAGCTAAGCTAGCTATAGAGTAGAGGCGGAGGTATTGGAGCTAGGGTTTGAAGAGAGGAGCTAAAGAGGAGAAGTCTGGAGCTAGAACTAGAGCTGGCTGCTGTTGAAGAGGCTGGCATGGAGCTAGTCTAGCTGGCTTAGCTTGCTAGTTCTTTGCTAGCTGCTAAGCCAAGCTAAAGTGAGCTGGCTTCTACCATAATGAGCTAAGGTGAGCTGGGTCCGGTGCTCCCGGGGAGGATCAAGCTGGTTGAGGCAACTAAGGTAGCTTAGCTCAACTGAGTTTAGCTAAGCTGAGTCCCCAGGAGCTGGACTTGAGCTTCCTGAGCTGATATGAGTTCTTCTTCAACTGGCTGGAGCTGAGTGGAACTAGATGTAGCTGTGTCTGAGCTGGGGTGAACTCCTGGCAACTCAGCTGAGCTAGCTAGAGCTCCCTGTGGATTAGTGGGAGCTGAGATGAGCTAGACTGAGCTAAGTTGAGCTGGATCTGAGCTGACTTGAGCTAGGGTAAGCTAAGATGAACTCTCTTGAGCTGCCATTCAGCTGAGATTAGCTGAATGGAGCTGGGATGAGCTAACCCTAGTTCAAGTGAGCTAGGTTCCAGCTGTGGTGAGCTGGATCAAGCTGAGTTCCAGCTAGTCTGAGCTTCTCCTTCACCGTTTGCCTTCTTGAATGCTAGGGTTTTAGGGATGTGTATATCTGTTCATCCCTAACACTCACAAAAACATATCAAAAAGACAATAACAAATGCAATGCATGCCTAACATAATTTATGCCTAAATGCAGCCCAAAAACCCACTTGCGGAGTAAAATCCTAAGAGCTAGGTTTGTTTTAATGCATAAGAATGATGATAAACTAGCATTTGTCAGCATCATATCCTTCCGAGTCATGTTGTCGATGCTCTGGCAATGCACACAGGATCGAACGAGGTCATGAGCATCTTTGTGCAAGCTGGGCCAATAAAATCCCGCATTAAGGATTTTAGCTGCAGTTTTCTTGCCCGAAAAATGTCCACCACAGGCCATTGAGTGACAATGTGTCAAGATATCATGGATTTCAGAATCGGGGACACATCATCGAATGACCTGATCGGCACAAATGCGGAAAAGGTCGGGCTCCTCCCAAAAATAATATTTAATATTAGCAAAGAACTTATCCCATTTTGTTTTTGGCCAATCAGCGGGGATTTGTTCTGTTGCTAAGTAGTTTGCGATGGGCACAAACCAAGGGAGGGTTGTAGCAGCTAAAATGCTTTCATCGAGGAACTGATCTGATGGGGTCATTATGTCATTCGTCATAAGACGAGAGAGATGGTTGGCCACTACATTGTGTAATCCCGCCTTATCCTTGATTTCCAGGTCAAATTCCTGGAGCAGCAGAATCCAACGGATAAGGCGGGGTTTCGCATCTTTCTTTGTCAGCAAATATTTAATTACTGAGTGGTCGGTATAAACAGTGACATGTGATCCCAACAGATAAGATCTAAATTTTTCTAAGGCAAATACAATGGAAAGAAGTTCCTTTTCAATAATTGTGTAATTCCATTATGCATCATCAAGGGTTTTGCTAGCATAATAGATCACAATGGGCTTCTTGCCAATTCTTTGCCCTAGAACGGCCCCTACAGCAAAATCTGAGGCATCTGTCATTAATTCAAAGGGACTATTCCAATCAGGTCCTGCAATATTGGTGCCTCAATAACCTCTTTCTTCAACCTCAAAAAACTCTCCAAGCACTTATTATTAAAATCAAATGGCTGGTCTTTAGTGAGAAGCTGACTTAAGGGCTTGGAGATTTGGGAAAAATTTTGTATAAATCGATGGTAGAAACCCACATGACCCAAAAAGGATCTGATCTGTTTGACAGTAGTGGGAGGTGGGAGCTTAGATATAGCATCAATTTTTGTTTTATCTACTGTGATTCCTTGTTTTGAAATAATATGGCCCAAGACAATACCTTCTTGGACCATGAAATGACTTTTTTCCCAGCTGAGGACCACATTAACTTCTATGCACTTTTGGAGAGTTCTTTCAAGATTTTTGAGACAATGGTCAAAAGAATCTCCAAAAATAGAGAAGTCATCAATAAAGACTTCTACACATTCACCTACCAGGTCTGAAAAAATTGCAAGCATGCACCTTTGAAAAGTCGCGGGTGCGTTGCAAAGACCGAAGGGCATTCTTCGGAAAGCAAAGGTTCTGAAGGGGTAGGTGAAAGTTGTTTTGTCCTGGTCCTCAGGATGAACCGCTACTTGATTATAGCCGGAATAACAATCCAAAAAATAGTAAAAATCCCGTTCGGCTAAATGCTCCAAGATTTGATCAATAAAAGGGAGTGGGAAATGATCCTTCTTGGTGGTGGTGTTTAATTTTCGGTAATTGATGCGCACACGCCAAGAAGAAGTGGTTCGAGTGGCTACATTTTCCCCATTATCATTAGTGACAACTGTTAGTCCAGCTTTTTTGGGGACATCTTGTGTTGGACTAACCCAGGAGCTGTCAGAAATGGGGTAGATGATATCAGCATCCAGCCACTTAATAATCTCCTTTTTCACCACCTCCTGCATAATAGGATTCAAGCGCCTTTGTGGTTAGCGGGAGGGGCAAGAATTGTCCTCTAAATATATACGATGCGTACAATAGGACGGATCAATACCCTTAAGATCAGAAAGGGTCCAGGCAATAGCTTTCCGATATTTACTCAAAACCTGGAGGAGTTTGTGCTCTTGTGCCCCGGTAAGTCCAGAATTTATAATCAGGGGCAGGGTCTGATTAGGACCCAGGAAGACGTATTTAAGGGAATCGGGCAAAGGTTTTAATTCCAATTGTGGGCCCGGTTCCGAAAGAGTTTCGGCTTTGTGGTTAGAAGTGAGGTGAGAGTGAAAGGGTCAGCTGGAATGTTAGCTGGATGTGTGGTTGGGGTGGAAGGGTGAGAAAAAGTGGATTGTTCAAGAACCGTATTGATAGCAAAACAGGAACCTAAGTGGGAAATCTGCAAAGTTTCCTACACAATGTTTTCTATATCTGAATCTGAATCATCAAAGAAATCTGGTTCTTGGAACTGCCTAGAAGCTTGAAAAATGTCTAGGGTTACAGATTCACCGCCGCACATGATCTTCATCTTTCCAGAATCACAATCAATATTGGCACGGGCGGTGGCTAAGAATGGTCTTCCAAGAATAATGGGGGCAAACATAAGTGCTTCAGGTACCTCTATATCCAGGACTAAAAGGTCTACTGCAAATAGACAATTTTTGACCCGGACAAGAACATCTTCAATAATTTCCCTTGGTTTAATCGTAGATCGGTCAGCTAATTGGAAAGTAACCTCAACAGGCTTCAATTCACCGATCTTAGATTCCTCAAAAACAACTGTGGGGATAAGATTAATTGAGGAACCAAGATCCAACAAAGCGCGATCAAATGAGGTATCATTAATGATAACTTGGATTAGGGGGGCGTCGGGATCTTTTTTCTTAAGAGGTAGTCAGCTCTGGACATCTGAGCTGACTGTCTCTGGAAGAATTACCTTTCCTAAATTTCTGGGTTGCCTTTTCGGAGTACATAAATCTTTTAGGAATTTTGCATAGGCAAGGATATATTTAATGGCATCTAGGAGAGGGATAGTAATTTCTACTTGCCCAAATAAATCCATTAGTTCCTTCTCAGTGGGCTCGGATTTTGTCTTTTTCTTTTTTGAAGAGTGGAGGGCTTGTGGAAATGGGGCAGGGTTGCCCTGTTTTGCATGAATTGGTTCCTGAACAATAGGAGGGGAAGAGTTAATCTGTGTGTCATTAGAGAGGGTTTCTTTAACAGGTAGGGTATTGTGAGTGGTTTTCCCATTCCTCAAGGTAACTGCATTTGCAGTCTGGTTGTTTCTAGGATGAGGATGGGGGGCCTAGCTATTATTAAAGCCCAGCTGATGCTGAGGTGCTAGCTGAATGGGTTGACTGGGATATCCGCCTTGGAATTGATTCCTTTGATTATTTGGGTTGGGCATGGGTTGGGAAGGTAAATTCCCAATAGGTTGATGATCAAGAGTAACCTTAACTTGGTGTTGCAAGTTGGTAATCATGCGGGTTACTTCTGTCATTTGAGTCTACATTCCTTGCAGAGTTTTCATGACCTGATTATTAATATCATCCTAGGATGGTCTAGGTTCATACATAGGTTGCCCATAACTCCCAAAATAGTTTTGTTTGGGAAAAGGAATCGGATTCGGGTTTTTCCAGGAGTGATTTGGGTTAGTCCTCCAGTTTTGATTGGAAGTGTTGGAGGGGTTTCTAAATTGCTCCTAGAGAGCATAGATATTTTCTGAGGTGGGATCAAAAATATTTTGATCAAAATTCCCAGTCAAATCTTGCGGGAAATCAGCCGGAATTTGCTGGCCAGCAGATGTGGCATCAATATTGTGTAGATTTTCTCTTCGGAGAATGTGTGGAGGGTTAGTGTGTGGAGAGTGGACGTGTGGAGCTTCTTTGTTTATGAGCTTTTCTTCCATTTTCTTTTGGTGAATTTGCATCTGGTCCAGTCGTTGAGCTAACATATATAGATCATCTTGCGTGACTGGAACAGAGGTGGATTTGGAGTAAATTTTATGGACTCCGTGTCTGGGGTTTTGTGATCTGCCAAAAGTGTCCATTGAAGTCATGTTAAATGAGTTTTCTCTCATTTCTTCAAAGAGAAGAGAGGCACTTTCGACGTCTTAAGAAAATTGCCTCCACATGAGGCATCCACAAATCATTTCAATTGATCTTCTAATCCATGATAGAAGATTTGCACTAACTGCCATTGTGGAATTTCATGGTGGGGACAACTTCTTAGAAGTTCCTGAAATCTTTCCCAGGCTTCGTGGAGGGGTTCACCAATTTTTTGTTGAAAGGTCGTTATGGATCTTTTTAATGCATTCCTTCGACAGATCGGAAAATTTTTTTTAAGAAAAGCACTTTTTAATTGGGGCCAGGTGGTAATAGGGCGCCCAACCGTTCTAAACCAATGCGATGCTTTGTCTTTAAGAGAGAGAGGAAAGAGTCTCATTAACCACACGTCTTCCAGCACATTGCGGGAACGAGTGGTTTGAGCGAGGACAGTTAATTCCTCGAGATGACAAAAAGGGTCCTCTCTTGGATGACCATGAAAATGCTTGATAGGGTTTAGAATGGCTGTTTTAATCTCAAAATCCCCTTGTGGTATGACCACCCCTGGTCTTTCCTCATAATTGGAAGGATCATAGAAATCCTTAAGAGGAACGACAGGCTCTTGGCAGGGTGGTGGATTTTGTCCTTGATTAGCTAGGTTCGTGACAGTCCTAGCTTGATCTTCTTGATTTTGTTGTAGTCGAGCCAAATGGTCGACCATTAATGCAAAGGGATTTGTATTTTGGGTTACAATTGGAGGGCCACCTGGCCCTGATGGTTTTTCTGGTTGCTCCAAGGTAGGAAGATGAGGGAGGGTGAAGTCAGCTTGTGGGTCGGCTGATGGGTTAGAAGTGGAAGCAGAATTTGTTTAATGGCTTCCTGGGTTTTCCATTGTTTTAGAAGAGGGGGAAGAAAACAATGATTTCCTACTGCGGGGGGTGAAATCAGATGGTCCCTCGAGGTGTGGTTTTTGGGACCATCGCCCGTGCATTTACTACTTGGAAGAATTGGAGGGGAGGAGAAGAGAAAGAGATGAGAGAAAGTGTGCAATTCAAACAAACAAAACTAGACCTAACTTAAATGCGACTCCCTAATAATAACCTAAGACTTGGTCTATGTAGGAAATAAGTAGTCAATAGTGAATACCCGTTCTATCAACAAATTTAGCCAAGTTGCTTAAGGGGAGGTTTGGGCCCAAATGTTTCCTAGGGAAAACCCCAGGTGCATGTAAAAACCCGCGCCTGGTCATTTGACACAGCCCCTCAGCCTGAACACCAGATATAGATGACAGAATTGGTACTAACTAAAGAAAACTTAAGACCTAGATAGCAAGCCTAAGTTGATGAAGCCTTAGGGGTCAAGTTGCTACAAGTTTTGATTAGGTCTAGGATACTACAGTGCACATGGAATGTGGAGGGCGTTAATTGGGTTGTTGCTCTGTTATTTGGATTTTTTTTTGTGTGTGTGCAGGAATTGGAGAGTGGCTCCAATGAAAATCAAGTTGTCACACAATTTTTTTGTATTTTTGTCTTTTAGGATTTGATTTAATTAAATGTATTTTAGGGTTTTCTCTTTAAATTTTCAAACACACAATTAAAGGAAAGACAAGTTGTATGGGTGATGGTTAATTTCCTTTAATGTGAGTCTTCAAGAGGAAAGAAAGAAACCCTAAGTCAATTATCCCTAAGATAGAAAATTACTACCAATGAATTAATTTTAGGCTTTCTGAATTAAGTAGTGGTCCAAACAAGTCAAACAACACCACTACTTTAAACAAAATCAAACAAGGATTCCAAAAAATATTTTTGTAAGATTTTAGGAATTTTTTTGTAATTATTTTGAATTTTTAATTGTACTAGTGTTAAAGTCCAGAAATGATACCTGTGGGTATTTTAGACTTTTCAGTATTACCAATGACCTCAAAAAATTTTTGTGATTTTATATGATATGTAAAATTTCACAAGGATTCTAGCAAGATAAACTTCACAGAAATTAGATGAGTATAAAAATTCCAAAACTTCACGGACAGTAGGAAAATAGGAAGATTAGAGGGTGTGACCCCTCTATAGTCCACGAATTTGTAAAAATCAAATACAAATCCAATTGATTTAAAATTTGGAACAAATGTTCCAAACTTAATTGGGAATCACTATATGAAATTTTATGATTTTAGGAGGCCTGTGGTGTTAGGAATCGATTTTTCAAGTCCAGATAGAAATCTGGACCCGAAAAATCGAACACCAATACTTGCAATGGAGTGGTGTTAAAGAAGCATTCAAGCAAACAATGGATTTTATATGGGCACCACACCACTTAATTAAAGTGTTAAGGGTCCTGAAAGCCAAATTTAATATTTTTTTGGTAGTCTTTTAGCCTAAATGTGACAAGAAAGGAGAACCAACCTCAATTTCATGGGAAGAAAAGGATCTTTGAGCTCTCGCTTCCAGATTCTAGCCTTCCCGCTGTAATTCCTGCACACACAAAAGAAAGAAAGAGAAGGGGATGAGATCCACTTCAAGCAAGAGAAAATTAACTAATGCAAAGTAGTGCCTCCCCGTCAACGGTGCCAAAAGGTGATAGCGAAATACGCTTGATTTTTAAAAGCGGGTTTTTAATGTCGTTGTAACATGTGAATTTGCATACGCTTTTAAATTTATAAACCTAGATAGGGGAGTATCTAGGATCATCCAAGGAGGCAAAAATTGCAATTCAATTCTCTTGCTAGAAACACACCTCAACTTTCTTTTTGGTATTTTAAATATGTAATTTTTTTTTTGTTTTGAAAAGACGAGGGCAAAATGCGAATTGTAACGGAAACTACTAACACCTACGATTGCTTAACTAAAATTTAAAAGATAGAAATATCTTCTTCCTAAGATCACTCTAGGCAAGTGGAGGCCTAGAGTAATTAGGAAGAAGAGGTGAAACAAGTGGTAGAACCAAAAGTAACAATTGCAATAAAAGGCTAAAAGAAGGCAATTTAATTGACTAGAATTAGCGTTCTTTTCAAGGACAAGTAGAGGAATGCTTCTACTAGAACTAAACAAATTTTAAAGGAAATAAAGAAACACTAATCCTATTGCAAAATTTGGTGAAGAAGGGAGTCTTCTTGCTCCAAGACTAACTGCTCATTGGCTTGAAAAGAGGGCCTCCTTCTTCTCCTTCCTTGAGAGCTCCTCCAAGGTGGAAGCTACCACCTTCAATGCTCTCTCCAAGGGGTGGGCGTGCACCACCCTCAAAAACTCCTCCAAGGTGGCGTGGACCACCTTCAAGATCTCCTCCAAAGATCTTCCTTGCCTGGCTTCTCCTTTGGTTGGCATGACCGAAGAGAGAATGGAAGAGGGGAAGGCACCAAAGGGACAAAATATCCCCATAATCTTCTTCTTCTTCTTCTCTCTTGGATGTGGGCTTCTAGGTGGAATATGAGAGTGAATTTCCTAGCCAATGATTCCTTGAATGGTGGTGGGTGGTGGTCCTTTTATAGGGTAGGATGGGGGGTTAAGGTGCCCCTTGAAATGGAGGGCTAGGATGGAAGGATGGAGGTGGTTAAGGATCCAATGGCCAAGGTTAATTGGCGCCACCTTAAGGGACACCTAAGGGGTGGTCATGGGTGTTGACACCTTGATGTTGGTGCCAAAATGGCTTCTAGAAGGGGGTCTAAGTTGGCGCCAAGAAGGGTTCTAGAAGGAGGGGTAGGTGCATGGCTAGGATGGATTATGTGGGTAGGTGTAGGGTGGATTAAGTGCTGAAAGTTGGCGCCAATATAGAGGTGGTTAGGGGTAGTTTTCGGTGCCAACTTTTGGTGTCTTTTGGTGGTGATAATGGTGTGAAGGGATGGCTAGAAGTTGGTGCCAACTTGAGTAGGGTAGCTAGCTTAGGTAGGCTTAAGTTGGTGGAGCTAGCTAAGGTTGAATTTGAAGGTGGTGGATGGCCAAGGAGCTGGTTGCTAGCTAAGCTAAGCTAAGCTAAGCTAACTTAGCTAAAGGGAGAGTAGAGGAGAAGGTGTTGGAGCTAGGGTTTGGAGGGAGGAGCTGAGGAGGAGAAGTCTAGAGCTGAAATTGGAGCTGGCTGCTGCTGAAGAGGCTGGAATGGAGCTACTCTAGCTAGCTTAGCTTGCTAGTTCTTTGCTAGTTGCTAAGCCAAGCTAATGTAAGCTAGCTTCTACCATAATCAACTGAGGTGAGCTAGGTCTGGTGCTCCTGGGGAGAATCAAGCTGGTTGAGGCAGCTAAGGTAGCTTAGCTCAACTGAGTTGAGCTAAGCTAAGTCCCAGGGAGCTGGACTTGAGCTTCCTGAGTTGAGATGAGTTCTTCTTCAGCTGGCTGGAGATGAGTGGAGCTGGATGTAGCTGGATCCGAGCTGGGGTGAACTCCTGTCAGCTCAGCTGAGCTAGCTAGAGCTCCCTATGGACTAGTGGGAGCTGAGATGAGCTTGACTCAGCTAAGTTGAGCTGGATCTGAGCTGACTTGAGCTAGGGTGAGCTACGATGAACTCTCTTGAGCTGCCATTCAGCTGAGTTTAGCTGAATGGAGCTGGGATGAGCTAACCCTAGTTCAAGTGAGCTAGGTTCCAGATGTGGTGAGTTGGATCAAGCTGAGTTCCAGCTAGTCTGGGCTTCTCCTTCACCATTTGCCTTCTTGAGTGCTAGGGTTTTAGGGATCTGTATATCTGTACATCCCTAACACTCACAAAAACAGATTAAAAAGACAATAAAAAATGCAATGCATGTTTAACTTATTTTTTCCCTAAATGCAGCCCAAAAACCCGTTTGCGGAGTAAAATCCTAAGAGCTAGGTTTGTTTTAATGCATAAGAATGATGATAAACTGGCGTTTATCACTTCTCCCCCACCCACTTCTTCTATCTACTTAGCCACAATCGCTAACCCTAGATCTAGACCTAATCAGGATCCAGAAGAGCTGGACGCACGAGCTTATCTGAGAGCCTGGGTCACTGAATTAGCTCAACCTCGGGATCAGAACCCAAGGTGGAGAAGATGACTTTTCGCTTTGCCTGATCCTTCTGCTCAGGTTACTGAAATGGTTAACACATATCTTAACCCTGGATATTATGACCCATTCCAGATGGTCCCTCATGAGAGCCTCATCATCAGCCATAACTAGCTCATTTTGACATAATAAAGAGAATAAAATCTCTTACATAACCTAGAAGAGGGCTTAATTGGAGAAATAAGTGTTATGAGAAGAAAACATGAAATAAAGGTTAAAAGTGTAATTTTACCATTGCAGTACATAAAGGAGATTTATCAGAGGCAAAACATAGGTCAAAAGGTCTAAATAAGATAAAAAGTGGGTTGATTCAATCAGACATGGGTTTATGTGCAATCTAGGAATTAAATGACATTTGATAACCCTAAAACAGACCCACTTAAATCAACAAGGTTGCGGTCAGGATAAAAATCAAGTAAACCCTCTAAAAATCTTGGAAAAATATCCCCTAGGGTTTAGAACACTTAATTTGACCTTTGGAACCTAGTTTGACCTAGATTAGGGCCCTAGCTCATTAATTGCCCTAATTTGGGTTTTTATGCAAAATGTTTAGTCAAACGTGGTCAAACCTAAAATCCAACTTCACCATTAGATTCCTTATGTTCAAATTAGGTTTATACCAAAATTTGGACCTAAGGGGAGGTCATCTTGACCTACTTTACAATTTAGTACACCCAAATCATAATTTGGTCCCTATCTTTTGAAAATCATCGTAGAGAGCCCCCTAACTTCCTCACCAACCTTACAATCAGGACCTTCCGCCATTATTGGGGCAAAATCCTTCTCCAGCGAGGATTAGAGAGGGAATACTCTCTGATTCCTTAGAGATCCCCTCCCAAAAATGGAAGGGAGATTCTATGAGGAATTCCCTCCCATCTGAGGCCTGCCATGATCTCTGATTTGATCCCAATCTCTCGTGCTAACGCACGAGAGATTTGGGTATCCACCCACTTTCCTTCTCCGACGAGCTGTCGGAGATTATTGCGCGCCCTCCACGCACTAGAAAGTTCGGCCAGCACCTATAAAAGAATCCCCAAGTTCGGCTGCTCAAATTCAGACTGGTCATGGCAGAGATTCCCCCAAATTTTCTTCTCTTCCATCTCCGCCCAAGGAACCCGCAAGCTCCGGTGACCTCCTCCCCTCCTTCTCGTCACTCTGCTACCATACCAGCAACAGAGTCCACTTTGCCTCTTCCTCCCACGTCGCGCCGTACCAAGCGCGCATTCCCCCGACCTCTTCCTCGTCGCCGCTCTCTCCCTCAGGGTGCTTCTTCTCCGACGACGGCAGCTTCGAGCCATCCACTCCGCTGCCTCCTTCTCTCCCGCAACAGTCCAGATACGTTCCCCATCTTCCTCTCTCTCTTTTCCCCCTTGCATTTCATTTAATTACCCCTCGACCACACCTGACCACCGCCATCTTCAATCCCTCTGGCCAACCTCCGACGAATCGCTCCCGTCTCTCCACACTTCCGCATGACTCGCCGACCAACTCAGAGGCTTTGCCTCACGACAAGGAACATCCTCTGCCCACCCACTGCCTCTCTACACCCCCTCAATGCCCCCCGAACACACCCACACCTCCAGTCACAGGATGACCTAGGCACTCATGCCTAGGCCGTCCCACGTCCTATTGCACCTTGCACCACCTTCGCCGTGCTACGGCGAAGGTCCTCTGGTGATCTGATTAATCCGAGAGGCTTTTTTTGTGTCTGATAGTTTTCAAGGCCCTACCGCCATTGACGGTGACGCGAAGCAGCTCCAGGCTTCAGGACGGCCAGGTTTCAGGTGCAGCTGACTCGAGCAAGCACTGCGAAGCTATCTGACCCAGTGAACAACGCAACGAAGTCCGCAGCTTTGGCAATCGACGAAGAGCGTTCTGTGGGCGCGCGCGAGAGCAGGGTGGGACTAATAGTCCCACATCGGTAATCTACGAGGCACAGGTATGGTTTAAATAGAATTTGTGTTATTCTCTTATCACCTCCGAACGCACAGGGGTGAGGTCCCTCACCTAACACTCGCCTCATCCGCGGTTTACCCTCGCGGATCTGGCGGGATCTGACCCGACCCTATCTTAGCACACCTCGCGCATCACCCTCACGGCGGTGCGCCTGGTCCCGGATACGAAACCCGACCCGAATACCCGCAGCTCTGGGAGAGCGTCCTGTGAGTGATTTGCGGAGAGAGAGGCGTGCGGGTAGAGGGAAGGGGGGTAGGTTTTGATGTGTTGTGTGCAGGCAGGCCGAGCACTGAAGAGAAGAAGCTCAGCCGCAGGAAGGAGAAGAGAAGAAGAAGAAGCTCTGAAGAATAGGATGAGCAAGGCAGAAAGTAGAAGAAGAATAAAAGGCAAGGCAGAAAGGCCACGGAAGAAAAATCCTTCGCAGAAGAAAAGAGGAGAGAATCCGAAGAAGAAGAAGAAGAAGACCAAGAAAGAAGAAGAAGATAGAAGATAAAAGAAGCAAAGGCAGGAAGAAGAAGACCTGTAGATCAAAAGAAAAGAAAAGAAGAGCCTACGCAGAAGAAGAAGGCAGAAGAGAGAAGTAAGGAGGAAGACTGCAGAGAAGGCCAAAATAGAATCAAAACAGGAAGAAGAATAGCTATATTTAAGACATTTGATATAGAAATCAGACATCCAATCCTGTTATTTTTTAGCAACTTTTTATAAATCTCTCTTTGAATCAATTGTCTTTCATTTAAAAGTTGTATTCTCCAGTTTTTAAAAGTACTGAGATTACTCCCTATGTTCGACCTCGGATACTCCTATTTTTGAGTAAAAAATTCTTTATTTGTTTTGAATGCTTTTTCGGATATATTACAACGTGTTATTCTTTAAAACCCAATCAAGCGTGATAAACATTTTGGTGCCGTTGCCAGGGAGCAACGGGCACTTTTAAAGCTTTTGATTACAACTTTTTGATCCAAAATTTGACCTAACTCCTCTCTTTTGTTGTGCTTATTACAGGGAAAGCAAAAAGGAAAGAAGAGCAGTTGCACAATAGACACTCCAAGGAACAAGTAATTTCCATAAGCCCTCTCTCTTAACTCCCTCAAAACCTGAAAAGAAAAAAAAGAGAGAACAATCAACTTAGGGCTACCTGTTTCATATTTAGTAACTCATCAAGTTGCCTGATTTTCATTTCAACACATTTTTATCTGCTCATCTAACTAAGGTAACTAGGGCTAAAACTTTCTTGATTGAGCCCTAGGTACTAAATTCTGAGGCAACTAAATTGGACCCACTAGAGCCAAGTTAAGAATTAAAAAGCTAGGGTTTTTTGAGACACATCTTATCTTAAACAAAGAAACAAATTTTTCCAAAAAGAGGTGTGCCTATACCTTGTTTGAAAAGATCTATACAAGAGGAACTCAAAGCAAATCAGGCTTTTAATCCATTTGAACCCTAAAAGAAAGGACCTAAAAGCTCTCAAAGTAACAAGAGGTGAAGTTGATCCCTTGGGACAACCAACCTTAAAATTAGGTCACTTTTTCACTCAAAATGCCTAAAAGTTCAAGTGGAACATTAAGCACCTTGATCTTAAAGTAAAAAAGGTAGACTTAAGAGGTCAAGGTCTCCATTTTGGTCTACCTGGAACCGCAGTGACAAGAGAGGTCAAGTGGGGGAAACCCTGTAACTTGTGGGGATGCTCTACCGTGTAGGGGTCTTTGCAGGACTCTCCCTCTCTGGCTGCCCAGGTATTTCTCAAGTGGACGACCTTTCTGACTAAGGGGTCCATCCACCCCGAACCTCTATAGTCACCCAACAATTTTTGGGTGTCTTGATTGGGTCCAACACCTTCTAATCTCATCACATCCTTCAGTGCATGTTCGGTAGGAGGTCCTTAAGGCCACCCTTAAGACCTCCTTTAGAAATTCATTCTCGTCGAGGCCAAGCATCGACGCCCTTGTTTGTGCAGCAACCCCACCACATAAATCTTTCATCTGATTCAGACCCTGGTTTTCCTTCTTCTCCCATCATGGCACAACCCATTGAAGAGGAGAATAACCTTGAACACCAACTTCAACGCCATAATGATCTCTTTCAGAACTTTGTAAATCCACCGCAACGACCTATGATGCGAGATCACTATAATCCCGCTGCAGTGGCGATCGAACCTCGAGTACGAATCTCGATTGGAGGACCTGACTCTGAACTGAAGCCCAATATGATTCATGCCATACCGAAGTTTCATTGGCTTAACTCTGAGGATCCATTCCAACACATTAAACAACTCAAGCATCTGGCCCAGACCTTCGGGTCAGATCTACAAAACTGGGATATCCTACTCATGAAAATGTTTTCGTTCTCCCTCTTGGACAAGGCTGCACATTGGTATCAAACTCAGACCCGTCCGATCAACACATGGGAGGAACTTTAGTCCGAATTTTTGAAAAAATTCTTCCCCGATGGCCAGACGAATGCCTTGCGCCACCAGATCACTCATTTCACTCAACAACCGGGAGAACCTCTTCACGAAGCATGGGATCGACTCTTAGATCTCATGCGAAAGTGTCCCCATCACGGAGTCCCTAAGTGGGAACAAGTCCAGTCTTTTTACCAGGGACTCCGTGAAGACATTTGTTTATTCGTCAATGCAACGTGCGGAGGAAACATCATGGGTCAACATGAGGACATGGTGTGGGAGATTCTCAAAAACATGTGCGAGAACTCCATAAATAATGACTCCATGGGCTTATTCGACTGGACGAATGCCCGCGCATTGACGAATCTAAGAGGGACACATGAGATGCAGGACCTGTCCACTTCCGTCGACTTGGAACTGATGGCCAGTCGGTTGGACAAGGTTTCTACCATAGAAAAGAGGGTGGACGAGCTAACTCGGCATTTGCAGCAAGCCACCTCTGCACAAAACTCCTTTTCATGACCACCTCTGGCAAGGAAAACTGTGTAAAACATCTATCACCAATCTGCCAAGGGGATGGACCCATATCCAACCCCGTCTACCTCTCGGACCGGAGTGACCTCCGATCCATTCTACTCGAGTTGGGGGAACTCTGAACCTCGTGTTTTGACTTTCCTGAGGTTCCTGAGAACTGCGAGGACCTCAACGCCATCCAGAATGACCCATTCTCCAAGACCTACAACCTTGGATGGCGAAATCACCCTAACTTTCAGTGGGCGGGAAATTCTCAAAGACCACCATATCAACCCCGTCCACAAGCCCCTCGTCCATATCAGCTGCCTCAACCTCGGCCCAATCCCACCTACCAATCCGGGCAAAACCAGGATCAACTGACTCTTATCCTTCAAGCACTGGCAGACATTCAAAAGACGAATACGGCAATGCAGAAACAGCACAAGGATGAGATCACAGAGGTTCACAACCAACTGGCCCAAATGGCAAATTCCCGCCAACTCGGCACCCTTCCTTCGCAACCTCTGCCTGACCCAAATAACGTGCCGTCCCAGAGGTGCGTTATGAATCCAAATTCAGGCCACACACATTTGATTTATCAGGCCCCTGCTGCTCCATCGCCAGACGGGATGGAAGCTTCGACATCTTATGCAGGATTTCAGCAGCAGCCACCCCTCCTACCAAACCCAAACCAAAATCAGGCCGGATTAAACTCTGTAACAACACGTAGTGGTAAAACAACCCAAGATCCACATTATCTGAACCACTCTAAGCCTGATAATAGCCAAGACCCTAGGATAGTTATCCAAGATACCACTGTCCCAGATCAGGAACCTGGACCTATCCCAGAGGAACCAACTAGGATCCCATTTCCTGAGGCCTTGATCAAAGGAGAAAGGATAACCAAACCCATGGCCCCTGAGGAGGATTTGGTCAAGCTCTTGAAATAGGTCCAGATAAACATCCCATTGATGGATGCAATTCGCCACATACCGGCTTACGCAAGATTCTTGAAAGACATATGTAACCCTAAACGTAAGCCACCAACCAAGGATGGGAATCCAATCGTACTGTCAGAGAAAGCCAGCTCTGTCATCTTGAGCAAACTCCCACCCAAGGCTAAAGACCCAAGAACTCCCTTGATTTCTTGTAAAATTTGTGAAACCCAATTTGATAGAGCCTTACTGGACCTAGGTGCCTCCATAAATTTAATACCTACATCCCTCCTTGACCACCTTGAAGAATCTGAACTTAAACCCATTGAGGTGACATTGCAGTTAGCCGATCGATCCATCAAGTCAGCTAGAGGAATACTCGAGGATGTCATTGTTAGGGTACGGGATTTCTATTTCCTGGTAGACTTCATAGTACTGGACATGGATGCACCTAAGAACCCAAGGGACACACCAATCATATTAGGGCCAACATAAACTGCGAAGAGGGCCAGATAGAATTAAAATTTGGGAATCAAAACCTGAAGATTGACATTTTTAAGGCCCAACAAGGGACTAATTGCGGGGTTATAGAGGAAATATGTGATATCAGAGCTGTGGTTGATGAATTGCATATAAAGGACAACCTAATT
Source organism: Thalassia testudinum (assembly GCA_037157565.1). Classification (NCBI taxonomy): domain Eukaryota; kingdom Viridiplantae; phylum Streptophyta; class Magnoliopsida; order Alismatales; family Hydrocharitaceae; genus Thalassia; species Thalassia testudinum. Next base: position 34,889,173 of record JAZHRO010000003.1, read on the forward strand.
TTCCCTGATCAACCACTAGAGAATCAAAACCCACTAACAGAGGAGTGCGAACATGATCTAGACACACCTATGACTCCTACCCTTGTTCCTGATACAAACCTCGAACCGCTCGCTGTTGCTGACAATCCTGTCATGGAACTCAAGCCCCTTCCTGAACATCTGAAGTACGTCTTTTTGGATTCAAATCAGATGTTTCTTGTGATTATCAACTCTTGACTCACACCTAACTAGGAACTCCGTTTGATTTCTATTCTCCAGCAACATCGTAGAGCCATTGGATGGACTCTCGATGATTTGACTGGTATAAGCCCTTCATACTGCACACATCGAATCTACACAGAAGAAGGCGCACGACCTTCAAGAGAAATGCAAAGATGCCTAAACCCAAACCTACAGGAGGTCGTGAAAAGGGAGATCATAAAGTTGTTAGATGCAAGGATCATCTACCCGATCTCCAATAGTCGTTGGGTGAGTCCAATACAGGTGGTGCCTAAAAAGGCAGGACTTACCATTATCACTACCGAAGCTGGAGAAGTCATTCCGACCCGAATAGCTAACTCGTGGAGAGTCTGCATTGATTATAGAAGACTAAATTCCTCCACGAAGAAGGATCATTTCCCACTATCGTTTATTGATCAGATCCTCGAGAAACTAGCGGGAAATAGGTTCTTCTGCTTTCTTGATGGGTACTCTGGTTACAACCAGGTGGCAATCCATCCAGAGGACCAAGAAAAGACCACATTCACCTACCCCTTCGAGACGTACGCGTTTCGAAGGATGCCATTCGGTCTCTGCAATGCACCTGCAACTTTTCAGCGGTGCATGCTTGCCATATTCTCAGATATGGTAGGTGACTATCTGGAAGTCTTCATGGATGACTTTTTAGTTTATGGAGCATCATTTGACGATTGCCTCCAACACTTGGTCCAAATACTCAGGCGGTGCATCGATGTGAATTTGGTTCTTTCCGGGGAAAAGAGCCATTTCATGGTGCCTGAGGGAATTGTCCTAGGACATTTAATCTTAGAGAAAGGCATCCAAGTGGATCGAGCTAAGGTTAACCTGATTTCCAAGCTCCCTATGCCTAACTCGATTAAGGACATCCGATCTTTTTTGGGGTACGTCGATTTTTACCGTTGATTTATCCCTGACTTCTCTAAAATCGCGCGCCCCCTGACCAATCTTCTCTCCAAGGATGTGCCTTTCGAAATTTCCAAGGAATGCACTCAAGCATTTGAGATCCTACGTGACCAAGTCACCTAAGCCCCGATCCTACAGTTCCCTGATTGTTCTCAACCCTTTGAGATCATGTGCGATGCATCTGACTTCGCTACAGGAGCGATTTTGGGGCAGAAAATTGATGGGAAACCTGTGGTCATTAACTACGCCAGCAAAACACTGGATGAGGCTCAGCGTAACTATACGGTTTTTGAGAAAGTGCTACTTGCTGTAGTATTTTCCCTAGAAAAATTCAGATCATACCTTCTGGGTTCCCGTGTCATCATATACTCGGATCACACAGCTGTGAGGCATCTCCTTGCAAAGAAGGACGTAAAACCTTGATTAATCCAATGGATCTTGCTGTTGCAAAAATTTGACCTTGAGATTCGCGACAAGGCGGGAAAGCAAAATGTGGTAGCTGATCACTTGTCCTGCTTTCCTTTTGAAATAATTGACCCTTCCAGACCTTTCACAGAACACTTTCCTGATGAGCACCTCCTGACCATCAGTACAAGTCTTCCATGGTTTGCAGATATAGTAAATTACCTGGCATCACATCAGATTCCGTCCAATTGGTCGAAGGCCAAGAAGGACAAATTGCATTCTGATGCCAAGTATTACCTTTGGGAAGACCCGTATCTATTCCGCATTGGTGCTGATCAGATAATTCAACGATGCCTCGTAGAAGTGGAAATCAAACACATACTCTCATTTTGCCATGACCAGGCATGTAGTGGACATTTCTCAGGACATAAAACTGCATCAAAAGTCCTCCAATGTGGCTTGTATTGGCCCACAATTTTCAAGGATGCATACAATCACTGTAAAGCATGTTCCCGTTGCCAGAATCTGGGCAAGATGAGCCATCGAGACATGATGCCTCTACAGCCGATCTTGGTATGCGAAATTTTTGATATTTGGGGGATTGATTTCATGGGACCCTTCCCGATCTCGGATGGCTTCAAATACATCTTACTCGCAGTTGACTATGTTTCCAAGTGGATAGAAGTCATTCCGACCTGAACCAACAATCATAAAGTTGTTATAAAATTCATTCATCAAAACATTTTCTCAAGGTTCGGGATCCCACATGCTATAATTTCCGACGGAGGGACCCATTTCACTAATGCTCAGTTCAGATCACTGATGACCAAATACGGGGTGTCACACCGAATCTCTACTCCTTACCACCCCCAAACTAATGTTCTAGCTGAGCTATCTAACTGAGAGATCAGGAAGATCCTTCAAGTTACTGTTCGACCTGATAGAAAAGATTGGTCTTCTCGACTTTCGAAAGCATTGTGAGCCTATAGGACTGCTCACACGACCCAATTAGGAATGTCTCCCTTCAGACTAGTGTACGGGAAGGCATGTCACCTCCCCGTCGAATTAGAGCATAAAGCCTATTGGGCAGTACGGAATTGTAATCTAGATCTTTCTAAGGCTGGAACCCATAGAAGACTTCAAATAAGTGAGATCGATGAATTACGCCATGACGCGTATGAGAACTCACGAATTTACAAAGAACGGGTTAAAGCTTTTCACGACAAACACATTTCTAGAAAGGTCTTTCATCTTGGTCGAAAGGTTTTACTCTTTCATGCCCGACTCAAAATATTCCCAGGAAAGTTAAGATCTAAGTGGGTCGGACCTTACCTAGTTTGACAAATCTTTGGAAATGGAGCCATTGAAATCAGCCCACTCAGCCACGATTCCGAACCCTTTGTTGTGAATGGTTAGAGACTCAAACCGTTCATTGACATGACCGATATAGATTTGGCTGAGTCATCCTTTACCCTCCATTCCTCTTGAGCTCATTGTGCCCAGCTGATGGCGTAAAACTCAGCGCTTAACGGGAGGTAACCCGTCATTCTTTGAAAAACCCGAAACCTTTTCTAACATCTCTATGTGGAATTCATATTGCACTTTAGGGTTCATCCATTAGAACAGCCGACTTCACCTTAGGTATCCCTACCCGAGATTAGAAATCGTTCGCAACAAGTCACTTCGACCCATTCACTCACCACACACCTGTCCTAATGCATGAACTAAGCTGAAATCGAACCCACCTAATTTACAATGGGGACATTGCAAATCTTAGGCATGGGGGGGTATGAAAGTGCAAAATGTCAGGAAAATTCATATCAAGAAAGGGTTTCAATTAAAAAAAAAAAAAAGGGACTTGAAGGAGGGGAGGAACAATTCAGGGTCATACAAATGAGAGGAGGAAAAGAGTAAAATGCCAAAAAAGGTGCACAAAATGAAAATGAAAAGAAATAGTCATTAGTAAAAGATTAAGGAATTAACTGAAGTTCTAGACCAGATCAAGGAAAGAAATAAAAGAAAAAGTGCTAAGGAGACATAACAAGAGATTAGAGGGAATGCTGGTCTTAGGCCTCTTGGGCTAGATTCGTTAGCTTAAAAATTCACGTATCTGCTAAAATCTGGGTAATCCTCAAGAGGTTGGGGAAAATGCAAAGCTTGAGTATTAGGTCTAAGGCTTAGGAAGTATTCGACCTCATTAACTGACCTCCGATTTGCGGGATTCAGTAACCTAAGCACCCCAAATTCACACGCAGTCTGGTTCAGTGCGCATAAACATCCAAATCACACAAAAGCGTTTAATGTTCTACAAAAGTCACCTAGATTAGGAGCGGCCAATCAACACAAGTTGATTTGGACGAGTTCCCAGTGCGGAGAGGCAGGAAATTCCCCTCGAAGATGCGTAACAACATATCGTCTCCTCGGTGCTTATCTCTTAGGATATTTAAATATCCTACTGGGGGCATGTAAGCACTCTACTAGTTCAGATACCATGGGTGGCATTATCACGAAATGTCGATCGCCAGGGTCTGAATTCAGCCACGGAACGCCAAGGGCAGGATTATCTCGAAATCTCGAAAGCCAGGGTTCTGGGGGTTGCCATGGGCGGGATTATCTCAAAATCTCGAAAGCCAAGGACCCTTGAGGATTGATGATGGGGACGAGGAATCTAATACAGACCGTGTTGAGAAGCTAATCCGAAGCAAGAAATAAAAAGAAAAGAGAGAGAAAAGCTCTCCAAACAAATAAATCTTCTATCTCTCACAAAAATGCACTGCAAACTGAACTTAGGTTAAGAATGTCTCAAGCACGGGTGCTTTAACCGCAGAGTCCAACGAACCCTAGGTTAGTTTCTATGGGCCTTAGAAACCTTTGCGGAGGACTGAGGCTAAAGCGGAACAGGTCTGGATTTTGGTTGGTACTTGAATACCTCTAGGCCTATTATCGGCATTTTAACCTAATCACAAAAGAAAAAGAAAAGCACTTACACTCAGGGTCTAGAACAGAAGTTAAAACCTTGAAATTTTGCTAAGGGACTAGCAAAAGCTAGGCATGGGGCTATGATGAGAGCCTCATCATGAGCCATAAGTAGCTCATTTTGACATAATAAAGAGAATAAAAGCTCCTACATAACCTTGAAGAGGGCTTAATTGGAGAAATAAGTGTTCCGAGAAGAAAATAAGAAATAAAGGTTAAAACTGCAATTTTACCATTGCAGTACATAAACGAGATTTCTCAGAGGCAAAACATAGGTCAAAAGGTCTAAATAAGATAAAAAGTGGGTCGACTCAATCAGACATGGGTTTATGTGCAATATAGGAATTAAATGACATTTGATAACCCTGAAACAGACCAACTTAAATCAACAAGGTTGCGGTCAGGATAAAAATCAATTAAACTATCTAAAAATCTTGGAAAAATATCCCCTAGGGTTTAGAACACTTAATTTGACCTTTGGAACCCAGTTTGACCTAGATTAGGGCCCTAGCTCATTAATTGACCTAATTTGGGTTTTTATGCAAAATGTTCAGTCAAACGTGGTCAAACCTAAAATACAACTTCACCATTGGATTCCTTATGTCCAAATTAGGTTTATACCAAAATTTGGACCTAAGGGGAGGTCATCTTGACCTACTTTACAATTTAGTACACCCAAATCATAATTTGGTCCCTATCTTTTGAAAATCATCGTAGAGAGCCCCCTAACTTCCTCACCAACCTTACAATCAGGACCTTCCGCCATTATTGGGGCAAAATCCTTGTTCAGCGAGGATTAGAGAGGGAATACTCTCTGATTCCTCAGAGATCCCCTCCCAGAAATGGAAGGGAGATTCTCTGAGGAATTCCCTCCCATCTGAGGCCTGCCATGATCTCTGATTTGATCCCAATCTCTCGTGCGAACGCACGAGAGATTTGGGTATCCACCCACTTTCCTTCTCCGGTGAGCCGTCGGAGATGATTGCGCACCCTCCACGCACTAAAAGTTCGGCCAGCACCTATAAAAGAATCCCCAAGTCCGGCAGCTCAAACTCAGACTGGTCTTGCGGAGATTCCCCAAATTTTCTTCTCTTCCATCTCCGGCCAGGGAACCCGCAAGCTCCAGCAACCTCCTCCCCTCCTTCTCATTGCTCTGCTGCCATACCAGCAGTAGAGTCCACTTCGCCTCTTCCTCCTACGTCGCGCCGTACCAAGCGCGCGTTCCCCCAACCTCTTCCTCGTTGTCTCTCTCTCCCTCAGGGTGCTTCTTCTCCGACGACGGCAGCTACGATCCGTCCACTCCGCTGCCTCCTTCTCTCCCACAATAGTCCAGATACGTTCCCCATCTTCCTCTCTCTCTTTTTCCCCTTGCATTTCGTTTAATTACCCCTCGACCATGCCTGACCACCGCCATCTTCCATCCCTCCGGCCAACCTCCGGCGAATCGCTCCCGTTGCTCCACACTTCCGCACGACTCGCCGACCAACTCAGAGCCTCTGCCTCACCACAAGGAACATCCTCCGCCCACCCACTGCCGCTCTACACCCCCTCAATGCCCCCCCGAACACACCCACGACCTACTGCACCTTGCACCACCTTCACCGTGCCATGGCGAAGGTCCTCCGGTGATCTAATTAAGCCGAGAGGCTTATTTTGTGTCTGACAGTTTTCAAGCCCCTGCTGCCATTGATGTTGACGCGAAGCAACTCCAGGCTTCAGGATGGCCAGGCTTCAGGTGCAGCTGACTCGGGCAAGTACTGCGAAGCTATCTGACCCAGTGAACAACGCAACGAAGTCCGCAGCTTTGGCAATCGATGAAGAGCATTCTGTAGGTGCGCACGAGAGCAGGGTAGGACTAATAGCCCCACATCGGTAATCTAAGAGGCACAGGTACGGTTTAAATTGAATTTGTGTTATTTTCTTATCGCCTCCGAACGCACAGGGGTGAGGTCCCTCACCTAACTCTCACCTCATCTGTGGTTTACCCTCACAGATCTGGCGGGATCCGACCCGACCCTATCTGAGCACACCTCGCGCATCACCCTCACACCGGTGCGCCTGGTCCCGGATATGAAACACGACCGATTACCCGCGACTCTGGGAGAGCATCTAGTGAGTGATTTGCAGAGAGAGAGAGGCGTGCGGGTAGAGGGAAGGGGGTAGGTTTTGCTGTGTTGTGTGCAGGCAGGCCGAGCACTGAAGAGAAGAAGCTCAGCCATAGGAAGGAGAAGAGAAGAAGAAGAAGCTCTGAAGAAAAGGCTAAGCAAGGCAGAAAGAAGAAAGAAGAAAAAAAGGCAAGGCAGAAAGGCTAAGGAAGAAAAAGCCTTCGCAGAAGAAAAGAGAATAGAATCCTAAGAAGAAGAAGAAGAAGACCAAGAAAGAAGAAGAAGATAGAAGACAAAAGAAGCAAAGGCGGGAAGAAGAAGACCTGTAGATCAAAAGAAAAGAAAAGAAGAGCCTACGTAGAAGAAGAAGGCAGAAGAGAGAAGTAAGGAGGAAGACTACAGAGAAGGCCAAAACAGAATCAAAACAGGAAGAAGAATAGCTACATTTAAGATGTCTGATGTAGAAATCAGACGTCCAATTCTATTATTTTTTAGCAACTTTTTATAAATCTCTCTTTGAATCAATTGTCTTTCATTTAAAAGTTATATTCTCTAGTTTTTAAAAGTACTGAGATTGCTCCCTGTGTTCGACCTCGGATACTTCGATTTTTGAGTAAAAAATTCTTTATTTTTTTTGAACGTTTTTCGACTATATTACAACGTGTTATTCTTTAAAACCCGATCAAGCGCGATAAACAGTCCCTCAAAGGACCACATCATATAACCCAGGATATGGATTTCACACTCCTACATGTCACCCATGGAATATGGGTAGACATGATTCACCCCCTGGAACCCCTGAAGAGCTACCAGTGCATATGTGACTGCATTATAGAATATAGAGACCCATAGCTAGTGCTAATGAGAAGGCACATTTTATCTAAAAAAAATCCAATATACCACTGATCCAAACCAAAGACGAAGCTAGATTCTATATCAAGTAGCTTTAATGGAGCTCCTTCAGGGAACAACAGGGATAACAAGGCTAATTGGACAAAATCGAGAAACTCAAGAACTACTGCTTTTGAGATATCAACTAGAAAATAGCCTTGAAGACCTCGAACAATCTGAAACAACTACACCGGACGGACACACAGGAGATTCTCGGGAGCAGATGTCAGAAGATAATTCAGGGGAAGAAGAATCTATCTTGGATATGAGACAGGAGTAGGAAATATTCTGAATGGGTTTGTCTGAGAACTCCATTCAGGAAACTGAGGAGGAAAGGATTGATACCTCCAAGACTGAGCCACAATCGGATTATCCTGAATCCTAGGAGATACCTCTTGGGTTAGATAACCCAACCATGATAAGGGAAGTAGATCCATTTGAGGATATGGATCTTGAGGCAAACATTACATGTGACACTACTGATCAGCCTAAGCCACTTCGCATTGTTGCTGAAGTTGTCCTAGAGCCAGCATCTTCAGATCTGCACTCTTCTTCTTTCACCTACATCCCTAATTCGGATGCTAGAGATTCTGAGATGACACTTTCTATCCCTAATACTAACATCCAAAGACAAAAAGTAGCAGTGGATGACTTGACCGAAGAAATAAATATGCTACCTGAGGTAGGAATTACTGAGGAGCCCAACGTATACGAGGGTGAAGCTTTGAGCAAAATGAGCTAGGGACGCACCTACCATCTTAGTCAATCTAATGGATGGCTCGACCCCGAGCCTGAAGAGTTAGCCTCTGATGAATCAGAGATGAGTATTGATGAGGATGAAGTAATTTCTTATGAGGATTTTAGTTACCTCCCCATAGATCTTCTACTTTCACGGATGCCCCATATGATCCAGTGCTTGGAGAGGGCATGATCTTTGATGTCAATTGTTGTTATGAGGATCCTTATGACTCAGATTTTGGTTTTGAGATACATTTTGATCTACTCCCTTAGCAACTTCCTGCTGAATTGTGGGACAAGATAAATCAGCTGAATCAGCATCATGACCCCCCCTCTAATTATACTCAATTTTCCACCACCACTCCACACTTTCTTATAGCTAGACTTTTTGGAGTAGGGATGCACAATTAGTTGGTTCGCATTTCCAGACCACTGATTCTAGGAGCATACGAGCACATCATTCTATTAATCTTGACCGGCTCCTATGCTAGAATTGATACATCTGATTGAGTTTTTGCCCAACTGGAGGCATTAACTCAGCATCTACCCCACATTCATCCATCACCTTATACATACTCACTTTATACATAGCATTTTTTTTCTTTTAGCAATTTTCCTTTTCGCATATTGCATATTGTCAGGTTGGCCGATGCTGAACGTTAAAATTTTAGGAGCAATTCTAGGTGATTTCTACCCATTTACTCCCTAATGTACTTATTCTCTTTTATATTCATGCATGAGGACAAAAAAGAACTTAGGCTTGGGGGGGTAGATACGACAAAAATGAAAATTTTTATGCCAACATTTAGGGAAACCCCGTAGCTGCATGTCAAACATACTTTACGATCCTAAATAAAAGAACAACCGACTCCACCTCCAATGTTCGCATTGGAGCTAAAAATTGTCTGCAAAAGCCACTTCCGACTCACCCGCTCACCCTTTGTTCTAAATATAGGGTCAAGCTGAATGTAACCGAAAAGGAAATTTCATGAAGTACGAATATAGGAGGTTACTTGTTTATAACATATATACATAGTGCATCCATGAGTAAGATGATCTTATTAAGAGAATGCATTAGGGATTTTATCCTCTAGTTGATTCTTGTAATCTGGAATCCAGAATAAATTTTCATACACACGTACAATTTGCAATGGATTCACGGTGAAGGCTGATTAATGTTTTTAGTCTGTCGAGAAGAAGCAGTGCTTCTTCTCCTGAACCCTTGGAAAGTGTTTTGGGAGATGGGCAGATTTTCCTCCAAAAATCCACCAAATAGTGTGAGATGAGAGTAGAGTGTATTGGTACTCTAAGATTAGTGCAAGGAATCAACAATCCTAGATAATTAGGTGATGATACTCAGAGATAAGAGATAGTTTTCACTTTCGGTTCTTGCATATACATTTTTGTGCGAAATTTTGAGAGCCACCAAATAAGGTAATTACGCGGAGAGTGAGTTTTCATAAAACTAGGGCTAAGGTGGATGGTTACGACCATTCTTTACGGAATCCTCAACTGAAGGAGGGTATTGATGTCAAGGTTAGAAATACATTGTCCTATCCATCCCTCCTGGTGTCGTGAGTAGGTACTTCCACCAAATAAGCCACCCAATGTCTCTTGAGTACCACCAATCCCTAATAATTCCTCCTTAGTAAAGTTCATGAATGTATGATAGCTTGTGTTGTGTTGAAAAAAAAATTATACATAGAAAAAAAAGGGAAGAAAAAAAATGAAAAAAAAGAAAAATTGAAAAAATTAGAAAAGGAAGAAAAAGCAAAGTAAAAAAAAGAGTGAATATTTAGTGTTTATTTCAGCTGCATTGAGGCAATACCACCAAATAAATTTGAGGTCCACTAAATATGGCTTTAACCCACCTTTCTTGTGTTTCTGACCTCTCAAATACTTGTTGAGGAATTCTGACTTAGTGTTAGAGTTATGGGAACTCAATTAAAGTGTTAATGCCAAGTGAGACCACCAAATAATGGTCATATGTGTGAATTTGGAGAGATTGTGAGCTCTAAGAAAAGAAAAGAAAAGAAAAAGAAAAAGAAAAAGAGAGAATGAATACAAAGGAAGCTAAAGGGAGCATAGCTTTTTCATCTTTCTCTGAAATGAGTTACGTAATAATTTGGGAATCTAGATTCTATAGTACTAATCTCTATGTAACACCAGTCTAGTGTGAGCCACTAAATATATAATCTTTTCCCTCTAAGATTCTCTACCAAAGCTTAAAGTCGGGTGGAATTCGAAGAATATCTTGAATACCCCGAGGGAAGAAGTCCACCTATCCCAATAGAATTTTACTAGGGGTTAAGTACAGGCTTTAGAGGTGAATCAGGTCTTTCATTCGAATCCATTGCAAAAGCTACATGGCTACACTTTCATGATTTTTTGGATTTCTAGAGCATAGGATGAAAACAAAAAGGAGAAAAGTCTCTAGGAAAACACTTGATAAAATAATCAATCCCTTAGGGACCCTTCTGTGAATAATTTAGTATCGCATTTGCTAGGGACTAGCAAGAATTATGCATGGGGATATGATTGTGCAGCAATCATAGCTCTTAATTGACCTAAATCAGGCAAGGTCTTAGCATAAGTTACGATAATTCATGCATGCAAAAGCATTACTAGCACCCTTACTGCTTTCTTCTAGCTATGCATAAAATAATGCTATAATGTATTGATTAGGTGCATTATGTCAATTGTAAGTAATAAGCTGATAACAAGCTAGATCTGAAGGTGGATCTAAAGCTGGATCTGAAGAGTAAAGAATAACTGGTGTTGTAGCGGAGCTGGAGCAAAAGACCTAGATTAGATGTAGTAGATAATAATCCAATGAAGTTAAGGTATGCTATTCTATTAAGTAGGAATAAAGCAATAAATTGTGAAGAACATAGGTACATCTTAATCCTAGGATAGCCTAGAAGCCTCCCCAAGCCATTGCAACCCTTATATTAGGTCATCGCACCCTAGGAAACCCTAAAATCCTAATTATAGCCTCTATCTAGATGTCCAGATGAGTTATAGGACATCCAGAACCCTTAGCCAACTCTCGCACACCTTAAATCCACTTTTGCAGTGTTATTGGATATCCAAACACTTGGTCAGACGTCCAATTTCTACAGAATACCTAAGACAAATCCTAGAATCCCTCTTGACTCTGATTGGACATCCAGACAATAAGTCTAGACTTCCGATTTTTCATTATAAACATCTGATAACTTTATTGGATGTCTAGAACTACTCTCTAGTTCCTGTTTTTGAATTCAAGCTTGGAACTTGAATTCCTAAGTCCCTAAACCTAGTTCTAACCCCCTAGGAACCTAAATTAAGGTTCCTTAACACTAGTACATCACCTCTAGACCTCCCTAAGGACCTAATTAGGTCCTCACTAAACCTAATTGACTTGGATCTTAGTCAATTCCATCAACCTATTCAATTGGACTCATTGAGTCCAATTGAGCCATGATCTCAGCATACACAGTCCAATTGGACTCAGTGAGAGTCCAATTGACCTAGACTTAACTTAATTGAATTATTTTACTCTCAATTAGGTTTCCACACACCCAATTAAACTTGTATTAAGTTTAATTGCACTTTACCTCAGTGAATTAGGATTTACAACCCTAATTTGAGACCTAACCTAGACCAAAACCCATTAGTACCTATCCTAACCCACCTAGCCACCTAGGTTTCATCCCACACACACCCATACACACCCACATAGAGTTCTCTAGAACTGTCTTCAAGGTTGCTCTACTCTTGGTTGCTAAAATTAGCAACCAAGAGCCATTCAATTTTTAGATCCACAAATGGTGGACCTAAAAACAACCTTGGCCGGCCACACCTAGGACTCTCTCTAGAGAGTTCCACACTTCCACAAAGAGCCTCCCTTAGGTCTATAGAAAGACCTAAGGGGTGGCACTTTGTAACCATTCACTCTTGGCTCCATTTTAGCTTTGCTTCATTCCACCTCCACTCCACCTTCATGAGTAGCTTCACCATGGCCACCACCATCTCCACGCCAAGATGTTGGATCACCTCTTCAACCACTCTCCAAGTGCTGGCCTAAGCACCATTGGTCGCCCCTCCTCCTCTCAACCAAGTTAAAGGCCATCGGAGGCCACCTCTAAATGCCCTTAATTCTGCTATAGCTCTTCACTGTTTAACTGCTTTACTTACTGCTTAATAGTGTAGCTCTATATTCTCCCCCAATAATGTATGCATAATCCCCCCTTAGATTCATGTATGCAATCATTTTCTACTGGCTAGATTTGTGTTTCCAAGCATTTCTCTATAAGATTTCCACGAGCTTCATGTAGCAAACACCATCATGAATCAAAGAAAATCTTTTTCTATATATATATCTATGTGTGAAAATCACCATGAGCCTTGTTGCAATATTCTCTTGTGTGATTAAAGTTGCCTGCTCTTAATTACTATCTGTTGCAACTATCATGTTAATACCTAAAAATATCGAGGATCTAACTATTAACTCATTTTCTATAAATAGCCACCACATAACTAGAATCATGCATATTGAAATTCACACTTTCACGTTTGTCATCTACCTAATACATGTGCACATAATTAGGGTTAATGATGAAAGTGGCCGAACATTGATCCGACGATTAGAAACCGACATGTGATTTTAAGCAAGTAGAGTGAGCGAGATCGATTTCAAATCCGCATTTCCATAAATGCCTCCTAGAGATGAACGATTGGGACTCAACTCTTGTTATCTTAGAAATTAATTTTGTTGATCGTATTTCGCAACTATACTATGACGCATTTCTGATCAAATATGCATTCTACGATCCCAACAATAATGAATCCGATTTTCAAGTTGTCATCAAGGTTTTCATTTGCTACATGAGCTGGAGCATAGATCCTTGCATCTCTACAATCTAACGATTCAAATTAGCCTACCCTTCAAGTTGACGGGCATTCCAAGCTGGCTGATTGACCTGATTTAGGGGCAACTGAGTGTAAACATGACCCTGACCCATTTGTCTTTGTGGAGCATAGTTGCAGGGCTGGAATTGGGTCTGCTGCCCTATGCTTTTCCAGGAGAAGTTGGGGTGGTTCCTCCAGCCTAGATTATAAGCATTGGAGTAAGGGTTGGACCTAACGTTCTCCTGTACAGCATAGACATCCTCATAGGGTGAGGATGGAGAAAAAAAAAGGGAGGGATCAGAGAAATTGGGATCAAAGGCCCCACTTTGCTACCCATGGGTTTCGAGTAATGCTGGCTCATAGGTTGAGCCACATCCAGTTGATTCACGAACTCCCATCAAGAAGGAGCTCGCAAAGAATGAAATCCCAAATTTTGGGATTGAGTGGATCGAGAATTATTTGCAGAGTCTTCCACCATCCACTCCTCCATCCTTTTGGTAATGAGGTCCACCTTTTCTAGTTTATTACAAGTCAGTTCCATATCGAATGAATGAGAGTTGTGGACCTTAAAACATTCTCTCTAGGTTGTTGGGACTGATTAAAAGTATCCATGGAGATATCATTGATTGAATTTTCACTCATTTCCTCAAACAAAGAGTGCACACTATCTGCGTATTTGTTGAGGAAATTGCCTCCGAAAGAAGCGTCCATGTGATTTCTGAGTTGCTCAGTCAACCCATGGTAAAAGATCTGCATGAGCTACCATTTTGACACCTTGTGGAGTGGGCACTTCCACAATAAGTCCTGGAATCACTCCCATGAAGCATGAAACTGCTCCCCCGGCCACTAGGCGAAGGTAGTAATCACCTGTCTAAGTGCATTGGTATGCCCGACTAGGAAGAATTTCTTTAGGAAAGCCGATTTCAGATCATTCCATGTTGCTACTGGCCTTCCTATAGTTCTATACTAATGAGCGGCCTTATCCCTAAGAGAGTAGGGAAAGAGCCTCATGCACATCTGCTCTTCATTCATGTTTGGCAATTTAGTGGTTTGGACCAAAGTAGTCAAGTCCTCCAAATGCTGAAATGGATCTTTAGAGCCAAGCCCATGGAAATGTTTGATCAGGCTTAACACCAGAGGCTTGTTTTCAATCTCTCTGGCTGGAATCTGGATGCCGAGATGTTCCCCGTAATTTGAAGGATCATAAAAATCTTTTAAGGGCTGAGCGCCCTGCATTCTCTAGAACCATTCTTGCATTCTCTATATTTGTTCCAGCTGCCTTTGAAACATCTCTTGTTGATTCTGAGGCAGAGGAGGTTTTTGATTGGCCATGAGATCAATTTGGCCAAAATTCAATCTACACCTCCTAGAATGATCTAATGGTCCTTCCAATCAGGGATTCATTGACCTCCTTCCAAGCATAAACTAGCAAGAGGTCGGAAGGACTGGGGATAAGAACCCTGCAGCACAACAAAACAAGCCTATCTTTAAGTTGGATAGCCTAAGGATCTACAGACTCTCAGAATCTGCCTTAAGATTATAGTCAATTTACGCTACATGTATCCAGTCAATCCAACCAGTTAGAAGGAGGGATTGGGGAGAAGGTTCTTCCTTTGGCCTATGCCTCCGATTCCTAGTGTACCCCCTAGCCACGATCGTTTGACTCTACTCCCCTAGCTAGACATCAGATTGACTAGTAAAAGTAGGTTAATCGTAAACAATCTCAATCTGGGCCCTGAAAAGCGAATTAGTCCTTATGGCCAACGTCTGATCAATTTTAACTTTGTCTAAGGATTGTAGTGCTTATGGAATGTGGTGGGCCCTTAAAATGGGTTGTGCCCTTAATGATTAATTGAATATGTGTGAATGCATGCACAACTAGGGTTTTCAAGCAAGATTATTTTGATGAGTGGATTTTAATGTTCAAATCTTGCTTAAGTAGCTTTCAGGGTATAGAATTAGGTGAATTCAATCAAGTTTCAGAGGCAAACCAGAAGTTCAAACATGGGTGAGGATCTTTTCCCTTTGAAATCAAAAAGTAAAGTGGAGTACCTATTATTGACCTAAATTGAAAACCCTTAGGGGAAGCTACCTGATGAATTTATTTTAGAATGAAGTGGTGTGACCCAAACAACTCAAACAATTAGCTGAAATGCTCCACTAAGTTAGGCACACAAGATGATTAACCTAGACTATTTTCTCCTCTCTTATGTCTTGATTTACGTGTATTGGTTCCATAGGTCAGAATCCCGGTTGAGTAGATAAAAATCAAGTTAGGCTATGTGCCTTGAATGTGGGTATATGTAGTGTGTATACTGATTGTTCCCACAAGAAGTATCTTTTCATTTTTTTTTTCTTTTTTACGAAGGTGAGATGAGTGGGAGTGGAAATCAAAGCATCCAAAGTAATCCTAGGGTTTATGCGAACACCTAAGTTAACTAGGGTTTGAACTAAAGTTTTGGAATGAAATCTATGGATGGGAAAGAATGGGGAGCACTTACAGTTGTCTTCAACAACACTTTACTCCTTTCTACCACTTGAAGATTCCCTGTTGAGATACCTACAAAACAATAGAAGAGAAATAAAAGCAAGTTAGAAAACAATAATGTGCGTGAAATGCAGAAAGAAAATCGAGAATCATCTCCTCCCTGGCAACGGCACCAAAATGTTGGATCGGAAGACGTACGCAAATGGGATTGAGTTTCGAAATCTCATCATCGTATTATAATTTGCGAAGAAATCCGCCAACAAATAAATTTATGCAAAAATTCATAAAGAGATTCTGGGTCGAACACGGGGAGGCTACGTTGATCTAAAATCCACGATTATACTTTTTTGGTATTTTTGTTTTGAAAGCGAGATAATCATAGTAAAATTGATATTGACTGTAAGAGAGAGAACAATCACTTTGTAACTGAATACTATTTTTACAACTAGAATGAAGGAAATGATTACAGCTAGAAAATGGGAAATTCTATTCTAGAAAGAGATAAAGAAGGGAGAGAGATGTTATCCTCATTGATGGTTGCTTAGAGGACGAGCCAGATGGGGCGATGCCTGGAAGATGGAGGACGAAGATGGAAGAAGAATAGAGTAGGAAGAACCAGGGGCGAGGCAGGGTGCCATCGTTGTCATGGGTCCACTTGCGAAATGGGGGAAAGAAAACTTTGATTTTGACTCTAGAGGAGCATCCTAGGTTTGGGACAGGCTTCTTTAGAGCTTTGGAGAGGGAGAGAGGTGAAGGATGGGATGAAGAAGTGGAGGGCATAGGTCCTTTTATAGTTGAGGTTTGAGGGGGCAAATGGGTCATTTTAACATCAAAATATTAATGTCAGGTCTTTAGTGATAGATAAAACCATCACTAAAGTCTGGATCGTTGGGGACGTGTGCACGCGTGCCGCATGCCTCTTCTTCTCTTGAGCGTCAATGCATGCCCCATGTACATTTCACTTGAGCCGTCTAATTGAAAGATTGGACGGCTTAAATGCACCGCACCTGCGCTTCATCGCACACCTATGTGTGTGATGGCACGTGAAGAAGTGCATCATCACACCCATATGTGCTCCTCACCCATCCATCTCACCACATCGCCTGTATCTACGCCATTCACGCTTCATCCAACGGTGGAATTGAGCTGCTCTCGCACCCACGCCTTGATTTAAGGCACGTAGAGGCTCGAACCCATGACCTCAGTTTCGTGAAATAACCTTCTCCCAATGCATTGCGTTCATGTTTGAAGCGCGCGGATGGTCTAATGCTCAGCCGATCTTGCCCATTGATCTTCATCCAACGGCCAAGATCACTCATCACAAGAGCCTTCAGGAGTTGAGCGGAGGGGTGCAGCCGAATGCGGATGGTTGGGATGGTGCCGGGTGGCACCATCCTGACCTTTCATCTTCTTTGTGTTGTAGATGGTGCCACGGATGTTGGATTGGACCGATTTTTTGCGCTGTTGGGTTGCGATTGTCGATCCGAACTCATCCGTGCAGTTGGATTTGTCGTCTGAAGTGTGGATTTACACCATCTTGGCCCTTAACCCATGATCTTTCTCGGACTGCATCTGATTTTACAGAAGTCTAATCATGACAATCTTGGAGTCGTTGAACTCCGATCATCGGCCTGATCCAATCTATACAATTGGATCTTCAGTCTGAGACCCCGATTAAAAGTTGTACTATCCCTGGATACCAAAAAGAGGAAATTACTATACTATTTGTAGAATTTGACCTAAATGCATGATAATGCATGTTATGCAATATTTACAATGCATGATGCTAATATGATACTACAAACATGCATTAATAGACATTTGTCACTATTCAAATGTATGCACATCAAGTGATAAACAAGACAAACAATTTCTATCCTAGGGTTTGTGAAAACACCTAAGTAGATTAGGTGTTGATTATTAAGGTGGCAAAATAATCTAGTGGGTGGGGAAGTGGGGGAAAACTTACAAATGTCTCTACCTACACTTTACTCCAATCTACTGCCTTCAACCCCTCGATCGGGTTCTTGCAAGACAATAAATAGAAGAAGAATGATAGGCTAGAAAAATATGTAAGTAGTGCGGAAACGTAAGAAAAACCAAAGAGCGTTGCCCCCCACCAACAACGCCAAAATGATAGCGACGGATTAGCACGTGGAAAGGATTGGATTTTGGAAAACCCATCGTCGAAGTTTGATTCACGAGAAAATCCATACATCAGATAAAATTTATAACCAGAACTCAAAAAGTGAGTCCCGGGTTGAACATTGGGAGGCGAACGTTTGGTTTTGAAAGATACGCATTTTGCTTTTATTCATTTTTGTCATTTTTGTCCTTTTTGATTTTTTGGGTATTTTTAGTAGGGAAAAAGATTAGTTCGATAAAATTTTATCTCTCTAATTTTCTTGCAAAATATGAGGGAGAGAGAGAGAGAGAAATAGTCATATATTTTGAAACAAATGTTTGTTACAACTACGAAAGCAAGAAATCTATACTACGAAAAAAGTAACGATAGAGATAGGTGAGAGAAATCTCCATCGAAGGTCGCTTGGAGGACAGCTCACTTAGATGTCACCTGGAGGGAGGTGGTGAGGAGTGGGACGAACGAGGATGAAGTCGGAGGACAGAGGGTGGGGCAGGACGACGTCGCGACATGGATCTTCTTCCTGAAGGGAGGTAAGAAGACGACCACGGGATGCTCCAAGAAGGGGCATGAGAAGCAGGAGCAAATATTTATTTTCTACTCTAGAGGAGCATCTCGGACTTGATAGAAGCTCTCTCTAGAGCATTGGAGGTGGTGAGAGGAAGAAAGGAAGAGATGAAGAAGAATGGGAGGGGTAGGGGTCATTTTATAGTGGAGAAGAGGATTATTTTTGTATACTGGAGATTTAGTGAAGGTCATAAATGTCACTGAAGATCAGCCACAAACGTTGCTAAAGATAGCTTTGTGCCTACGCTAGCACGTTCTCAGTGCCCCCGTGTCGCACGCTTCCTCGCACTACGCATCCGCGTGCGCTGCCGCTGCCTCCACGCACACCCAAGCGCATCGGCTATGCTGCTGCGCATGCATGCCTCCACCCGCACATGCATGATTGCACTACTGTGTACGTGTGATGGCGCGTGCATGAGCATGGGCGTCCTAGGTTGTGCCACATGGCGTGATCTAGGCCATCCATCCTCTTTCTATTTTAAGGGCTACTACAAAGGTTGGATTTATTCGATTTTCATGTCGTTAGGCTGCATTCATTGACCTAAATCCATCTGCATAGTCAGATTTGCCATTTGAAGCTCTGAATTATGTCACCTAGTTCCTTGGCCATTGATCTTCCTCGGACTGCATATGGTGCTACGAGACTCCGATCAAGGCGATTTCAGAGGCATTGGACTTCTATCGTCGTCCTGATCAGATTCGTATGGTCGAATCGTCAATGCAAGGCTCTGAAATAAATCTCCTTCTCTCCTTACCCTAAGAAGGATGCAATTAACCTAAAATATGCACAACTACTCTAAATGGAGAATGATGCATGCTATGCAATATTTATAATATGGAATGCAAATCTAAGGCTAGGAACATGCATAAATTGGCATTTTAACCTAAATGGATGTATCTACATCATCAAGGGGGACCCCAAGAACCTCAATTCGTTAGCTCCCCTGAATCTAACCCAAACCCACCCAACCTTGAACCAAACCATTCGGTTCAGGTGAACTAGGTCCAAGATAGGGTGTTGGCTAATTTGAGGAAGACCATATGATCATCAGAAACTTAGCAAACACCCAACAATGAAGAACTGGAGCTTGACTGGCATGAATTTCATGAAGAAAAGTTTGGGTTTCGGGAAACCCATAGTCATAGTCGCAAAACTTGCTATTAAATAAAATTTATTGAAACTTGAAAGGGAGTCCCTTGTTGAACATGGGGTGGTGATGCTTGTTTCCTGAAATTTGCATTTCTGTTTGTTTCCTTTTGGCATTTTTAGGTTTTGTTATTTTTCTGGTATTTTAGGAGAATGGTAAAATCACTTACAATAAAATGAATAGAGAGACAAACCACAATTTGATTGCATGAAGCGAAATAATGTTTATTACAATAACAATAAACTAAAACTAAAAGAGATGAGGGTGAGAGGAAATCTCCAAAAGAGGATCTTTAGCGAGTTGACAGTGCTTGGCGATAGCTTGGATAGAGGAGAGATACTGGACATCGGGGATGAGGCGTAGGATGAACCTGGGTAGAGGAATGCTTTACAAAGCTGGGAATAGGGATGAGGAGGTGGAGGTGATTGTCTACTTGAATGGAGGTGAGGGGATGGCTCTAGGGTTCCCTGTGAAGGTGGTGAGAGGATGGTTGCATATTTGGTGGAGGGATAGGACTCTACACAAATAGAAAGCCTTTGGAGCTTGGGAATAGAGCTCTTGGGACCTTGGTAGGCCTCTTGGAACTTTGGAGTAGGTAGGAGTAGCATAGGCAGAGACAAAGGTAAATGGGGAGGTGTAGGTGGGTTTATATAATGATGGAGAAGGAGCTTTCCGAGCATGGACAATTTGTGACATCCACAATCGTCGGTAAGGATTGGACCTAACTATCACTGAATATCCGTGTGGCACTACTGGCACACGTTATGCACTGCCTTGTCATGTGCACGTGCATTGCCTGTGCACTGGCGCATGCTTCACATGTGCATGTTGCTAACATGCGCTGGTGCGGTTCATTGCACTAGCCATACGTGTGTCGTTGCCAATTGAAGGATTAGGGGGGCTTTGCGGGTTTCAAACCTGCCCCCCTCCTTTGGGAGTGAGCACCTCAACCAATGCAACACGCTAGTGCATGTGTCGAGAAGAGCTGCAATGGGTGCGTGGTGGAGGAAGCTTCTCAGTCGGATTTTCATCCTACGACTAAGATCGCATGTTGGAAGGCCTTTGGAGGGATGTCGGGCGACCTTGGATGATCTGGATGGTGCCATGTGGCACCATCTGGACCGTCCACCTTTCCTTGTAGAGGATGACATGGTGCTCAAATCGAGATAATTTCCACTTTGTTGGACTGCGATCATCGTTCCCGATTTATCCGTATGATCGGATTTTGCATTTGAAGCTTCAAAATGTTACGCCCTGCTTTCTGGTCACAATAATGCATGAATTACTGTATAAGTTATACAGATCACACTAAATGCAATATGATAAATGTTATGCAGTATTTATATTATGGAATGCAATGTTAAGCTTAGGAACTGTCATAAGTAGGCATTTTATCATGAATACTTGCATGTTACCATACCGCCATGCCTATCTTTTGCTAGTCCCTAGCAAAATTATCCTAAATGCTTTGTATAAAAATAGAATCAAGATTTGATCACTTATGCAATATTTATTGATCACATTAGAAAATTTCACTGAGGACCTAATTGCAAAAACTCAATAGTGCCTAGGTGCCTGCCAAAATGCAAATTGCCTAAGTCCTTTCCTTATTTTTAAATGGGAAGATACCTTTTTTTTGTTTTTCTTCTTTCATAATTTTTTTCTGAATTTTTGAAGTTTGAGAGATTTAGGATAACCTTTTACAGCTACCCAACCAACCTAAGACTTAAAAAGGACTCTAAGTTCTAAGCATCTTATCGTTAAAGTAATAGACTCACTCGACGACAATTAGATCGAACTTCAGATTTCTACACCACTAGGTGACCTTAAAAATTTCTACCTAAAGGTTTACCTTTCTAATTAGTAGCTTTCTCCCTACTTCTTATTTTTTGATGGGGTCAACACAAGGGTGAACCTAGTGTATATCTCCCAAGCTTATTCTACTTCTCCACTTCTTCCTAAGTGTTTAGGAATTATTGTTGAATGATGGAAGACTATGCTATCAGAGTTGGATTTGAAAACCTGTCATTGTAGTTCGAGTAGCGAAGAAATCTGTTCAACACAAAATTTATACCAAAAAATCTGTAAAGAAATCCTGGGTCAAACTCAGGGAGGCTACGTTGATCAAAATTCATAATTATATTTTTTTTATGTTTTTATTTAAAGGGCGGAGTAATCACAAGGAAATTAGTATAGACAAGAAGGGAGAGAGGGAGAGAGAGAACATTCACTTGATATTTCAAAATGTTTTTACAACTAAGAAAGCGAGAAATGAGTACACTAGAAAGCGAAAAATTATTACAACTAGAAAGCAAGAAAATTCCACTCTAGAAAGTAGTAAAAAGAATGAGAGAAAGAAGTTATCCACCTCGACGATTGCTTGGAGGACAAGCCGGATGGGACAACACCTAGAAGATGAGGAACGGAGTGGGAAGAAGGAGGACGAAGCAGGAGGAATGGGAACAAGGTAACACATCATTGTCATCGCGGGATCCTCTTCCGAAACGAGGGCGAAAGCTTAGTTTTAGCTCTTGAGGAGCATCCCGGGCGTGGGACAAGCTTCTCTTGAGCTTTGGAGAGGGAGAGAAGAGAAGGAAGGGATGAGAAATCCGTATGGTAGGGGTCTCCTTTTATAGTTGCAAGGAGTGGGGGCATTTTGGACATTACAACTTGAAGAACATTAATTCAGGACCTTTAGTGATGGATTTATGTGTCACTAAAGGCCTGAACGTGGCTGACGTGCATGCCACTTGCGCGCCCCCTCACCTCCATGGCCTTAAACTCTCGTGCTCATTCATGCTCGCTTAGCCGTCCGATCAAGAGATTGGTCAGCATAAATAACCTACGCCCTCACCTCACGCCCACGTGCAATCGTGAAAGCACCGCGTGTGGGCGCTATCGCTTGATTTCTGCCGCTGGATCTTCATCGTGGGCCTCAAATCACGTGCCCACTCCCACCGAATTTGGGCTCGAATGCGCGTCGCGTGCTCGCGTAGCACACTTGACCGCTACGCTGAGTGTGCGTTTGTGTCGCACGGAGGGTTTTGCGCACAGCCAATCTTCAACCGATGGTCAAGGTCAAGCGATGCATGCACCTTTAGATGAGGAGAGCATTGGATGAGCGGTGGCGTGGCATGTTCTCGACCGTTAGATGGGTATCCAACGACTGACATTTGTCGAGCGGGTGAAGAAGGGCTGCGGCCGGTGTTGGGTGGCTCTGATGGCACCACATGGCACCATCTAGGCCGTCCATCTTCTTAGTGTTGTAGATGGTGCCACGGGTGTCGAATTGGATCGATTTTCATGGTGTTAGGCTACGATTGTCAATCCAAACCCAATCGTGCGGTTGAATTTGTTGTCTGAGGTGAGAACTAACACCATATTAGCCCTTGATCTTTAGGGTTCCTCGTTCTCTATTTAGTGCTACGGATGTCCGATTTGGGCGATCTTGGAGTCATTGAACTCCAATCGTCACCTTGATCAGATCCGTATGGTTGGATCTTCGATCCGAGGCCCCGATAAAATGTTGCCTTGTCCCTGACCATAAAAAAGAGACAATTACTGTACAATTTATACAACTTGATCTAAATGCATGATTACGCATGTTATGCACTATTTACAATGTATTATGCTAATGCGACACTAAGAACATGCATTAATGGACATTTTAGGTTAATCAGATGTTTGCACATCACATCCCCATGCCTATCTTTTGCTAGTCCCTAGCAAAAACTACATGCTATTTATAAAAGAATTAGGTTGGATTATTTGGGCATAAGTCATTTTCAACATTAAGAAATTTTTACTCAGGATCTGAACTTTCAAAGGCACAATAGCACTCAGGTATCTGCCAAAATGCAGACCACCTCAAGCCCTCACCTTATTCAAAGATAAATCACTTTTTCTCCTTTTCGACTTTTCTAATTTTTTTGGATTTTTCAGTTTAGGGTTAAAGAGTGCCTTTCTACGGCCATTCAACCCCCCTAAGATTTGATGAGAACCATAAGTTCCAGGCATCTTATTGTGAATGTGATAGACTCGTTGATTGGTAATTAGAATGGACTTTGGGTTTCTATGGCTCTAGGTGACCTTAAAAAGAGAGTTCTGCCTAAACATGTGTCTTTATAGCTCGTAGCTTTCTCCCTACTTTTATTTTTATGGGGTCAACACAAGGGTGGGTCCACTGTATATTTCCTCAGCTTATTCTACTTCCCTACTTCATAAGTGTTTTGCGAATTTTTAGTGCATTTCTTGAGCTGGATTCTGGACAACCGGTCGATTAGCCGTTACAACCGACAGCTTTGCAGCCAAACTTGTGCGGCGAAGCGTGACTTGCTTCTTTTGTTTTCTTTTTTTTCTTTCTTTCTTTTCACCTTTTTCTTTTTCTTTTTTTCTTTTCTTTTTTACTTTTTCTTTTTCTTTTTTTTAAGTAGGTGGCTTCCTTGGTCTAAGATTTACCTAAAGGTAGCAAAAAAAGAGTAGTCCAATGAATGGGCTCTGAACAACCTACTTATGGGCCGTTGCCCATGATAACTTGCTAGCCATATCACCCTAGAAGGTTCATTAGCTACCTAATTTCCACTAAAACCATCGAATAACGAGTCAGTGACGAGATAGTGTGTAGATGCTTAGACTTAAAGTTCGCTCAAATCAGAGGGCGGGTTGATAAGTCGTGTACTTATCACCCAAGCTTATTTAATCAAATTAAAATAGAATTCAGGATGGCAAGGACTCGAAAAACAAATCCACATTTTAGTGGATACCCAGGCTGATTCAGCCCAAAGACCTGAAGGGTCTTAGTGTTTAGATTTTATTGTAATATTTCCTAAGATTGAAAAGTCCTAATGTCCAAGTATTCCTTCCTAATTCAATTTTTTTATATATATATATAAGAAGAGAAATAGAATTTACAAGAATTTCACACAGCTGACAAAATGATTCAAAAATGAATCCAACCCCCCATGCCTAGCTGATGCAATGTCCACATTGAGAATAAAAGACATGAAAGATATCACCTGAATATGAAGCTCGGGTCAGCTCTGAGTCAGACTATACAACTGCTAAGTTTAATGCCATCAGCTAGGCGAAGTCCAGCCAAAGAAGTCACAACATGGCTAGAGCAACCATGTCTAAGATGGGTTCTGGAATAGTACAGTAAATAATAGGCTTCAGATGTTGATCGTTGACTTTGAATGAATTACCCATCTTCGGGTTAGAGATCTAAACAGCTCCATTTGGAAATATCTGGTCGATAATGAATGGGCCATTCCATTTCGACCTAAGTTTGCCAAGAAAGAGCTTAAGTCGAGAATCGAATAGCCAGACCTTCTGGTTCAGCTCAAAGCTCTTGCGGGAAATCAATTCGTCATGTAGAGCTTTGGTCCGAGCCTTGTAGATCTTGGCATTCTCATACACATCATTTCTAAGCTCCTCTAACTCAGATAGTTGGAGTTTCCTAGTCTTCTCATCTAAACTCAGATCTAAATTGCACTGCTTGATTGCCTAGAATGCCCTATGTTAAATTTCTACAGGTAAATGGCACGCCTTTCCATACACTAAACGAAACGGAGACATGCCGATGGCCATTTTATACGCTGTATGGTAGGCCCAAAGAGCATCCTCAAGCTTTTGAATCCAATCTTTGTGATTGATTGCACAACAAAAATACACCAGTAAATATGCCATCCTGTGTTATTCCTTAGCATTGCCCTTGGATCTTTTGTTGCCCTACTTGCATCTGTAAATATACACCCTCATGCATTTATAAAGAGGGGAAGAGAGTGAGAATAAATGGCCATCCAATTCACTTCCATTATTAACATTTTCCTTGAGTATGGCATTGCAATTTCACCATTTTTCATTTTTTTTATTTATTTTCTCTTTTCATTTTCACATTTCATGCAGCTGCAGGGCATGGTGTGTGCACCTCTCCTCACCACTCCTCCAGCTAGCAGCATGGGGAGAGGCGTGCTCTCCCTCTATAAAATACCATGCTCTCTCCCTTGTTGGAGTAGGTTGGCATCCACCTTACAGAATAGCCACCACCCTCAGACAACTGCTGGCCAACCTCCTTCCCTTTCCCTCTCCATACATAGTTCCTCTTCTCACCAGTTGAGAACAGGCACACCGTGCGTAGGAGAAAGCTCACAATGGTCTCAGACCACCACTGTGAGTTCCACCACCGCTTAGCTCCATCGTAGGCAGGTGGGCATGGTGGCTTCTTGCTTCATTTTTTATTATTTGCAATTTTCGTTGTGTTGTTCTTCTCCTCCGACATTAATGCAGAGCTCCAAGCTTTGAAGCTCCAGCACCTCCACGTGCCTCCAGCACTCCAGCCGGTCACCGCCAGCCTCACGCAGACCGCACGAGGCTTCATCCCATGTGAGCAAGCGCTCCACAGCGTTGGGTGTTTGCCAAACCTTCTCTAGCTGGTCGTCGGACTGCACACACACTGTAGCACAATGTAGCACGCGGTCTGCGCGATACTGTAGCCACCAGCAAGTTTCTCACTTAGCCAGTGGCTCTGCACTCTCTCTCCTCGCCCGCACCTGCTCCAGCCAATCACCGCATCCTCGCCCTCAGCACTACGCACTGCACTCCGTACCACGCTGCACCTCACACTCCCGTGCAGTAGTGAGCTGTGCCTCACACGCCAGCGCGCACGCACCTCAGCCTCTACGTCTGCATACATCCGAGCCTCCAGACGTCACCTCCACGTAGCAGACGACTTAAACGGCTGCTCCTCCTCCAACGCACACACACACACACTGATACACGCACACAGACACTCATACACTCACGCATCACATATATATATGCACACTCAGATACTCTCACCCTTACATATATTTACATATACATAAATGTACATACATATTTATATATATATATAGATATATATATATACATCTATAGCTATAGATATATATATATAGATATACATATATACTTATATATATCCACTTACCCACATTCGTCTATACACATATTCACCTCACATACACTACCCATATTCCCGTGCAATTACCCCTCCACCGCGCATCATATTGCGGGAATATTCTTACTAGTTGCCGATATTCCCTGATACCCACGTAAAGCAAGCTCCTCCACCCTCACTCACACACATCCACTCCACACTCCACACGGCACTTAGTCTTGTTGGTTACGTCTTGCTAGACGTGGAGCAACTTGACACCGTGCTACATCTCATTCACATTTCCATCTTCACACCTATCTACATAACATCTATATAACTATACATATTCTATATCTACTATGTATACATATATAGATATACTAAGCTAAGTATTTCTTTTCATTGCATTCTATTTTCTCTTTCAATTTGTCTTTTCTTCCTGCTACTAGAATGGCTAAAAAGAAGTATAAAATAGAAAAGATAAATCTTGATTTGCAGGCACACGGTCTCGCTTGTGGCAAGACAAGACTCATTGTATTTTGGTGTATAGCTAAGGAACTATTTGAGGGTGTGCCTCAAGAACAAGATTATCGGAAAAAAACCTAAAAATCAAGAAAACCAAAAATATAATAAACACAAGGAAGAGGTACATTTTAGGAAAGGCATAGAAACTTCACAAATCTCCTAATCCTCACCTCCCTGAGATCGACCTTGGTCCTAAAAGTGATCAAGCTAAAATCAAGTCGGCCAGGTTAAAAATTTTGCGAAACTGGTGTAGACTCGATTTATGTTACGTCACTATATTCATTTCGACATTAATATCACCATCTTAATAAAGCCTATTCGAGTACGTACCACACTCTTTTGGCGCCGTTGCTGAGGAGGTGCTATTTTGAGTAAGTCTCTACTCTCTTCTTTTGATTTTCTCATCTTCCACCCTTCTCTTCACAGGTGTTTTTGTTTGTTTGTATGCAGGTGTACCTGTTGCAACGAGGAATCATGTAGAGGAGGTCAGAGATGTGGGAAAATCCAAGGCGGGCATGAGAACATGAAGTCACCGGTGCCGCATTGGTGCTTCACCCACATTGTTGAGGAGGTAGGTGTCGTCGTCTTAGTAGCTTAGGTCATCTTGTCACCATAAAAAAAAAACCTGAAAACACTTCTTAGGAATTTCTTGGGGCAAGTGGACTAAAACCACTTGTTGATTGTTTGCTATCACCCCCACTGCCACTTGATTTCCCGTAAATTTCACATAGCGAAAATCCAAGAATCTTAATTCTTGGATCTTTCATTGTGTGAAGTTTTTCTTTGATGTAAGATAAAAATTGATTGATTGACATCCTTGCCTCATTTATTCACATTTCGGGATCACATTTTTTTTTGTCGAGAGACTTGGAATTGAGCTGATTCCAACCCCACCACGACTCTTCATTTGCCTTAGATTCGATCCCGAATCTATCAACCCCAACATTTTCATTTTTTACATCATTTGGTGGTTGAGCCTTTTGTGGATTATCATTTTGGTGATTGGGAGCACCTGAATTGAAGTGTTTTTGCTCCCTTTCACATTGAATTAAAATAGGCTTGTGCATCCACACTTAGAAATTTCCATCTAGGGAAGCCCAGTGCATTTAGCATGCATTAATTAATTCACATTAAAGAAGGGTTTGTTGGGAAAAAACAACTTGTGTTTTCCTGAAACCCGGAGATTGGTTGAATCGGTAATTCAGTGGAATCCTAAAATCCATACTACTTAAGGTTGAAATTCTCAAAGCCATTCACCATCTAAAACTCCAATTTGGGGAGATTTCCTTGTTGCATGCTCGATTTACACACTCTTAAAATCAATGCACTTGGGAATTACCTATATACAATGCCCTTCACATTCCTGGAGCACTTAATCCTACGCCTCTAAATTAAAGCTGGTAGCAACTTGACCCCTATTAAGGGTTGGAGGTCCAACTACCTATGTGTAGCGCCTACGTGCTGGTGTGGGTTCCCGCATGCTATCTTGTGTCTATGATTGGGGCAAACGACCTTTCAATCTGGCCTAGTGGTTCCGCGGTGCACTCATTTGGTTCCGTAGGTTGTGATAGTAGGCAACTTAGATCTTTACGTCTAAGGGCACATTGTGGAGGTTAGGAAATTGATTGCTTTGATTTGTCATCAAGTGTATCCTTACGGCATTGTTTCTCTCATCCCCTTTCCCTTCTCATTTCCCCAATTCTTCTTGTGGTAGTGCATGTTTGGGAGGAGGTCACAAAACCCTAAATTGTTTGAATTGTCTGATAATTCTAGAAGGATAGAAATTGGTGAATCGTCATCGTCTTCCACAAACATGGCTACATGCCCACCCCTAATTCCCGAGGGAGGAAACCGCCCCCTCCAATCCTACCAGGTGGTGGTGGAGCCGTAGACCCCATAACCTGCCTCCAAGCTCAAATGGAATTGTATAATGAGCAAATTTAAGCCATTAGAGAAACCTTGGAGGAAATGCAAAACCCTCCCAAATGAGAGGAGCCTAGGTCTCTTAGCTCTTATCAAAATCTTGTTGCTACAGGGACCATTGGGTAAATTCAGGTCCCCATGTGCGGGGACGATTTTGTATTAAAACTTAATGTCATTTGCCTAATTAACTTATCACTTCCATGGTCTTGCAAGTGAAGATCCCTTTCTTCATTTGGAAGACTTAACCCGATTAGCTGAAACTGTTAAACCAAGAAACATCAGGTTATTAATTGTCCTCATGAAAATGTTCCCGTTTTCGTTGCGAGACAATGCATCGCAATGGTTGCACACACTTGGGAGAACCATCCATTCTTGGGAAGAGATGCAAGCAGTATTTCTCAAGAAATTCTTCCTAATCGGGGGAACTAATGCGCTTCGCCAGGCTATAACTTCTTTCACACAATAAAATGGCAAGCAGTTTCATGAGGTGTGGGAAAGGTATAATGACCTCCTCCAGAAATGTCCACACCACGGTTTGCCTAAGTGGCATGTTGCCCAGATCTTCTATTATGGGCTAAATGAAACTTTGAAACAGATTGCAGATGCTTCCTATGGAGGGAACATTATGAATAAAGATGAGAATGGAGTATTTGAATTATTTGAGAACATGAGTGAAAACTCAATGAACAATGTCTCCTTTAATCATACCAGCATGGCCCGCAATGTCCACGAACTTGACATGGGACCCTCCCATTCATCCACAAATCTTAACTTAATTGAATAAAAATTAGATGAAGTCTCTGTCATGCACAAGAAGCTGGACGAGCTTCTGGCCAACCCTACCCACTCTATGGCAAACACCTCCACTCCATCACTCCATCACAGCCTTAATCCTCCAATACCGGGCTGGTTCCCAAGAATCCTATGAGACCATCCTTACCAAGTATTATGCCAAGCGAATCAGTAAGTAATGTGGACCTGGCTTCTGCAAGCCAATATTTTGACATGGAGAACCAAGCCTTTGTGTGCTCGGATGCATATATGCATGCAGACTCGTCTTCTGGCTTAGAAGACGTTTGTGCCCTGGGGAACAATCCGTTCTCTACTACTTATAACCCAGGGTGGTGAAATCATCCTAACTTTGCATGGTCCAGTAACCCACAGTGCCAAAACCCCGCAGGTGAGCCAATGCGATCATCCGCACCCGTCATCCCAAGGGCCCAGTATAATCTTATGGCAAATCCACCATCGAGTCCTTGCATACCTCAAATAGAACACACATCAAGTCCTCTTGATAAATTGATGCGAATGATGACGAAAATGTCCAAGTGCTGTAATGAAAGCATGACCTCTCTTTAGCACCAATTGGTGTAGCAGAATGTTGAGATCGGTCAACTATGCATGACGACTTGATCTCAGGGCACTCTTCCAGCCCAACTTGTTCCTAACCTGCAAAATTTTATACCCCGTGGTATGCAACCACAGGTACGACCTTCTCAGGGGCAGATTGATCAAATTCTACAAGCTCCGAGCATTCCACTAGGATTCCAGACTAATCCTGCAGTAACACCTCACCCTTATGTGCCTATTGTGAACCCTCCTCCGCCCTATGATCCCACTAGACCTGCGACATCTAATGCGATTACTACGAGGAGTGGTAAGCAAACCGTTGATCCGCCTCAACCTGATCCTGGGCCATCTTCTTCATCACCCTCTCATTTGGAATGCGCACTGCATTCTCGTGAGGACAATGCACCCAAACTAGAGCCAGAATCAGTCCCATTCCCTGAGGCTCTACTAAGGGAGCAAAAAGACATGAAAGGGGACATGCAGTCCTTTGGTAACCTACGTAATTTATTCAGGGATGTTGAGATCAAAGTACCCCTGTTGGAGGCTATCGACCATATACCTACTATCACCCAATTCTTCAAAGACTACACTACACACAGGAGACATTCAAAGAAAACAAAGAATTTGGTGGTCCTCTCGCCTCAAGCGAGTTGTGTTGTACTATCAAATCTACCACTGAAGTAGAAAGATCCTGGTACACTGCTTATTTCATGTAGCATCCAAGGCTACAATTTTAACCGTGCTCTGCTTGATCTAGGATCTTCCATCAATCTTATACCAACCATCATGCTCGAGAAATTTACCTTAGGAAATCTAAAACCCACCCCTGTCACATTATAGTTGGCAGATCATTCTGTCAAAATACCAAAGGGTGTGATGGAAGACGTGGTGGTTAGGGTCAATACTCTCTGTTTTCCTGTTGACTTTGTTGTTTTGGATATGGAAGTTCCTAGCTCACTTTTTGATTGTTTGATCATCCTTGGTCGACCTTTCTTGGCCACAGCCAGCGCCCGTATCGACTGTGAGTCAGGTTGCATTAAGATCACCGTTGGCTCTGAGAAGCTCAAGCTAAACATCTTTAAGGCCGCTAAGAATTTTGATTGTGATTGCATTGAGGATGACACATTTGACGAGGACACGACTGTCAGTGCATGCATCAGACTAATAGGACCTATTCTGATTACTGTGGATTACCCCTGAACATAGACCATTGTCTGCCTGACATATATTGTGACGTTTCCCCATCCCTCCCCTTACCCTTACCTTCTCCTGACCAGACTTTTGATGAGGTTTTCTCCACTTCCTACACCTTGTGGTCTGAGTCATATCCGGGTTGCTCACCTCCGATCCACCCCCTTGAAGATCGGATTTCCCTTTCTTTCACGCCAAATCAGGTGGACACGTGACTCCACATTGGGACCTTGAGCCCAAATACTGATCACTGAGGGTCTCCTTTCTTGGATCCATCAATCCAAGATGCCCCGCTTCTTAGCCAATCTGAGGGCCAACTTCTTTCTCCTGCCCTTCTTTCTTCAGATCCGCTTGGGACACTCTCGTCCCAAGAAATGGCAGATCTTTTGCCATCTACTCCCGAGCTAAAAGCGCTGCCTGACATACTTAAATATGCTTTCTTGGGACCAAATGAAATGCTCCCCATAATTATTAGTTCAAAATTGACTAGGGAGCAAGAGTGCAAGCTAACAAAGGTCCTTATGGAACACAAGGCAGCCACTGGATGGTCCTTATCTAACTTAACTGGCATTAGCCCCACCTATTGCACTCACCGTATATATACAGAGGAGGAGGCTCGACCTTCCCATGAGATGTGGTGATGTCTCAACCCTAACATGCAGGAGGTCGTTAAAAAGGAAATCATTAGGTGGCCTGATGAGGGTATAATCTACCTGATCATTGATAGCCCCTTGGTGAACCCGATTCTTGTCGTGCCCAAAAAGGCGAGACTCACCATCCGTGTCAATGATAGGGGCGAATCCGTACCTACACGCACTCCTACATCTTGGAGAGTGTGTGTAGATTATAGGAAACTGAATGCTGCAACAAAGAAAGATCACTTTCCGCTACCTTTTACTAACTAAATCTTGGAGCGGTTAGCAGGAAATAAAATTTTCTATTTCCTGGATGGATTCTCTAGATATAACCAGGTGGCTATTGACCCCCAGGACCAAGAAAAGACCATCTTCACCCGCCCCTTTGGCACCTTCACGTTTAGAAGGATGCCATTTGGACTTTGCAATACACCAGCAACTTTTCAAAGATGTGTGCTGGCAATATTTCATGATATGGTGGGTCACTTTCTTGAGGTCTTCATGGATGACTTTTCGGTCTTCGGACCTTCATTTGATGATTGTCTTACCAACCTGACCTGCATCCTTCGAAGATGTATTGATGTGAACCTCATGCTTTCTTTGGAGAAAAGTTATTCTACGGTACACGAGGGGATTGTTCTCGGTCACATCATCTCCGATAGGGGTATTGAGGTTGATGGGATAAGCTTGGTGTGATTGCTGATTTACCTGTGCCTAGCTCTGTCAAGCAAATCCGCTCCTTCTTAGGTCACATCAGTTACTATGGAAGATTCATCAAAGACATCTCTAAGATTTCTAGACCTTTAACTCATCTCCTATCGACCGACGTACCCTTTGATATGGGCCCTGACTATATACGAGCATTCATGCAACTACATGAGGCTATCACCAAGGCCCCTATTCTCCAGCCACGTAATTGGTCCCTCGACTTTGAACACATGTGTGACGCTTCCGACCAAGTAGTAGGAGCCATCCTGGGACAAAGATGCGATAGACACCCCTTCGTGGTGCACTATGCCAGTAAGACATTGGACGAGGCCCGACATAATTATATGACTACTGAGAAAGAACTACTGGCGGTCTTCTTTGGGTTGGAGAAATTTCGCTCTTACCTTCTAGGCTCACATGTTACCGTACTCACTGATCACGCGGCCATTTGTCATCTCATGCACAAAAAGGATGCCAAGCCTAGACTGATATGTTGGATCCTTTTACTCCAAGAATTTGACCTTGAGATCTGCAATAAAGCTAGAGCCTAGAATGTGGTTGCTAGTCATCTCTCGAGATTGGACCCCTACCACATTGGACTTACCCTACCGATTAATGAGGTTTTTCTCAATGAGCACCTACTGGCAATTAATGTGGCAAGCAGACCTTGGTATGCCGACATTGCCAATTACCTTGCTTCGGGCTCCCTTCCACGTGGCTGGCCTAAGAACTAGCATGAGTGTCTCATTGCAGAAGCGAAGTACTATTTCTAGGATAATCCACTACTTTTTATAGTAGGTGCTGACCATATCATCCGCCGCTGTATTCCTGATAGTGAATTCCCTAGTGTGCTATCCTTCAGTCACGATTAGGCCTGCGGAGGCAATTTCTCTGGGAGGAAAACTGCAGCCAAGGTGTTGCAGTGCGGTTTCTTTTAGCCCTCCCTTCACAAGGATGCATAAAAATTATGCTAAACGATGCACTAGGTGCCAGTCGTTAGTGTCAATGTCACATCATGACATGATGCCCTTCTAACCCATGTTATCTGTCAAAATCTTTGACATTTGGGGAATTGATTTCATGGGTCCCTTTCCTCCTTCCAACGACTTTAATTACATCCTCCTTGCTGTTGATTATGTTTCAAAATGGATTGAGGCTATTCCCACATGCCCTGCTGACCATGTCGTATCTACTCGATTTGTCAAAGATCACATTTTTGCATGCTTTGGAATCCCTCGAGTCATTATCTCTGATGGAGGAAGTCATATTACCCATGCTTCTTTTCAGGCACTTCTGAGGAAATATGGAGTCCACCATTGTATCACATCTCCACATCTTCCTCACACGAATGGCCAGGCTGAGGTGTCGAACTGACAAATCAAGCAAATTCTATAGAAAATGGTTCAGCCTGACCATAAGGATTGGTCTGACAAGCTAATTGACACACTTTCTGCATATCAGATTACCTTCAAGGCTCCTCTTGGTATGTCTCCATATAGAATTGTTTACGAGAAGGCTTGTCATTTGCCCGTTGTGTTGGAGCACCACGCTTATTGGGCAGTTCGCCAATGTAACCTCGACCTAGACCTATGTGGTCGAGAAAGGAAACTCCAACTCCAGGAGCTGGAAGAGCTCTATCGTGAAGCCTATGATTCTACCTTAACTTTCAAACAATGCACTAAGGCCTTTCACAACAACTGGATTCGGTGGAAGGAATTTGAGCCATCGAAGCAAGTTTGGCTTGACAATGCCCAACTCAAATTCTTTCCAGGGAAATAAAAGTCCAAATGGACTGGTCCCTACTTCGTCTCGAGACCATTTCCCAACGGAGCCGTCAAAATTGAAGATCCCAAATCTGGGCATAAATTTACGGTCAATGGGCAGCGATTAAAACCCTATCTTACTCATAAACCTACCCCCGTTGGTGAAACTATTACCCTGCTAGAGGGTAATTGACTTCATGCCTCACTTTGAGT
The DNA here is from genome assembly GCA_037157565.1 of Thalassia testudinum. Classification (NCBI taxonomy): domain Eukaryota; kingdom Viridiplantae; phylum Streptophyta; class Magnoliopsida; order Alismatales; family Hydrocharitaceae; genus Thalassia; species Thalassia testudinum. Next base: position 34,923,891 of record JAZHRO010000003.1, read on the forward strand.
CCAGATGGGGACGTTAAATTCAATGCTTGATGGGAGGCACCCCAGCAACACTCCTCCACTATCGCCTACACTTCTTCACTTTTCACTTCACCACCCACCATCCACCCACCCTACCACCCTACTGTATATCTCACACCTTAGCTCTTGTACCATGATCCTTTGACCTTACTTTACCCTGCATGCATATGAGGACATATCATCATTTGGCATGGGGGGTTGATAGGCATCCATAGGATTTGGGTATTATATAAGTATCATGCAGCTTCTACATCCATTATACATATCCAATCTATAAATATGTACATAGCCTATTTCAAAAAAAAAAAAAAAGGTAGGTATTTAGCAATGATTTGAAAGCTGAAAGAAAAAAATACAATAAGTGTTTATGAATATTCAACTACTATTTTGAAGACTTTCCAGGCTAGAAGCTTGATTCGCTCAAGCTTGGCGTAATTTACTTAAGCATTGATAAGATGGATCAGAATCTCTCCTAATCGAGGATGTATTCTTGTACCTGAGTCACCAGTATAGGATTCGTTGGTTTGCCTCTACTTGAGAGCCTAAGTAATCTTGCTTCACACTACAAATATCAAGAAAGACCAGGTGAACATAAGATTCAACCCTAGTGTTCATTAGGGAAGGTGGAGTCCTTACCTATGTGCACAGGAATAGTTTTTATCCCAGTCTTTAGTCTTGTGTTTAGGAGAAACCCTTTCCACCGAAAAAAAAAGTACTCACCCACCAAGAAGTGAGCTCTTCCAAATAAAGTTGTAGGAGATATACTAACACCTGTTTCAAAAAAAAAAAAAATGTATGAATAAGTCAGTATATCCTCCAAATGATAGTAAATTCCTCTCACCAAAAGTTCTCAGGGCACGTTACAAATACCCTGTTCTGCCATAAATTCTTTGAGCCACAAAAACAATAAATGTGGGGTTGAGTTTTTCCATCATCTTTTTGAGGGTTAATCCGAAGACATGAGCTGAAGCTGGGAGCAACCTGTACTTAAAAATTTGTGAAACCCTGGGCTTGAGCCTTAATATTCATCTGGTCAATCTTGATCCTTCCGTATGCACAAACAATAATCTCTTAGCTCTCGAGTACGGCAAAACCCTCAGAGTCCAGGAAATTGTACTTAAGGATTAAATATCAAGAGTCCTAGATAGTTGAGAGATGGTCTATATCATGTAGGAATTGAAGTACTGGTAGACTTCTCTACAATTGGTTCTCACAATATCCAACGAATAAACACATTCATGTTTCTTTAAAAAAAAAAACATCTTCAGCTTAAGATCATTTCTAAACACCATACAAAATGTTTTGCTAGGGAGTAGCAAAAGATAGGCATGGGGTACAATTGCACAACAAAAATACACTAGTAAATATGGCATCCTATGTTATTTCCTAGCATTGCCCTTGCATCTTATGGAGCTCTACTTGGATTTGTAAATATACACCTACATGCATTTATAAAGAGGGAAGAGTGAAAATAAATGGCCATCCAATCCACTTCAGTTATTAACATTTTCCTTGAGTATGGCATTGCAATTTCACCATTTTTCATTTTTTTTATTTATTTTCTTTTTTCACTTTTTCATTTCATGTCGCTGTAGGGCATGGTACACGCACCTCCCCTTACCACTCCTCCTGCCAGCAGCATGGGGAGAGGCATGCTCTCCTTCTATAAAATACCATGCTCTCTCCCTTGCTGGAGTAGGCTGGCATCCACCTTCTTACAGAACAACCACTGGCCAACCTCCTTCCCTCTCCCTCTCCATACGCAGTTCCTCTTCTCAGCAGTTGAGAAGAGGCACACCGTGTGCAGGAGAAAGCTCACAGTCGTCTCAAACCATCACTATGAGTTCCACCACCACCCAGCTCCATCGTGGGCAAGTGGGCATGGTGGCTTCTTGCTTCATTTTATTTATTTGTATTTTCCATTTTGTGTTGTTCTTCTCCTTCGCCATTAATGCAGAGCTCCAAGCTCTGAAGCTCTAGCACCTCCACGCTCCTCCAACGCTCCAGCCAATCACCGCCAGCCCGACGTAGATCGCACGAGGCTTCATCCCATGCATGCAGGCACTCCACAGTGCCGGGCATGCGCCAAACCTTCTCCAGTCGGTCGGCAGACCGTGTGCCCACTATAGCGCACTCTAGAGCATGGTCTACGCAACACTGTAGCCACTGATAAGTTTCTCACTTAGCCGATGGCTCGATGCTCTCTCTCCTCGTCCGCACCCGCTCCAACTGGTCACCGCGTCCTCGCCCTCAGGGCTACGCGCTGCACCCCGCAGCGCGCTACGCCTCAAACGCCTGCGCAGCAGTGCGTTGCGCCTAACACACCAGCGTGCGTGTGCCTCAGCCTCTGTGCCCACTCACCTCCGTGCCTCCGGGCGTCGCCTCCACGCAGCAGACGACTTAAACGGCCGCTCCACTAGCGGACACACACACTGATACACACACATAGACACTCATACACTCACGCATACACGTATATATATACACACTGACATACTCTCACCCTTACATATAGTTACTTATATATTAATATACGTACATATTTATATATATATCTATAGCGATCATGCGTAACCATTTTCTACAGAATATTCGTTATCTCTCGATTGGAGATCTCGGCCTGTCGATTCATTTGGGGATGGTAAGGTGTGGAGATTCAGTGATTAACCCTATATTTTGCGAGTAAATTATGAAACTGGACATTAGTGAAATGAGTGCCACCATCGCTGATGATGGCCCTCGGAATCCTGAACCTACTGAAGATGTTCTTCTTAACAAAATCGATGACCACCGTGTGATCATTAGTTTGGGTGGGAATTGCCTCGATCCATTTGGACACAATCAACAGCGACGAGAATGTACTGATGTCCAAATGAAGGGAGGAAGGGTACCATGAAGTCAATGCCCCAAACGTTGAAGATTTTGACAAGAAGAATCGGGTTTAGGGGCATCATATCTCTCTTAGTTATGCTCCCAAGTGCCTGGCATCGGGAAAATGACCTCGAGAGTTCTTGGCCATCGTTGAATAAAGACCGCCAATAGAATCCAGATTGCAAAATTTTTGCAGTCATCTTTTTCTCGGAGAAGTGTCCACCACATGCAGAAGCATGGTAGAACTCGAGTATAATGTTGAATTCATTCTCCGAAATGCATCGATGATTAATTTGATCAAAGCCGATGTGGTACAGTTTAGAATCCTCCCAGAAGTAATATTTGGCCTCAGATTTGAGTCTATCCCATTGTTTCTTGGTCTAATCCTGCGGAATTTGACCAACATCCAAATAATTAACAATGCCAGCAAAACACGGGGTCTAGACACCTAAAACTATAAGGATGGTTTCATCTGGAAAAGTATCAGCAATCGGAATGTCCAGATGAGAAGAATCACTCAAAAGTCTCGTCAGATGATCTGCCACAACATTCTGTACCCCGGATTTATCCTTGATTTCAAGATCAAATTCTTGAAGCAAAAGAATCCAATGAATAAGCTAGGGTTTGGCATCATTTTTGGCCAGGAGATGCTTCAAAGCCAAGTGGTCAGTATATGTAATGACGTGAGACCCTAAGAGATAAGCCCTAAATTTCTCCAAAGAAAATACTACGGGTAGTAATTCCTTCTTAGTTACAGTGTAATTCCTTTAGGCCTCGTCCGGAGTTTTACTAACGTAGTAGATAACAGAGGGCTTCCTATCAACTTTCTGACCCAAAATAGCCCCAACTGTGTAATCAGAAGCTTCGGTCATGATCCCAAAAGGTGTTGTCCAAACCGGTGGTTGCAACATTGGAGCACAAGTGACTGCCATTTTAAGAAAATCAAATGTCTTACAGCATGATTCGTTGAAATCAAACAGCATGATTCGGGATGGATAGGAAGTTGGTTGTATCCCGAGTAACCATCAAGGAAATAGAAGTACTTCTGCTTGGCTCATCTTTCCAAGATTTGATCAATGAAAGGTAGAGGGAAATGATCCCTTTTTGTGGCCGTGTTCAGCTTCCTGTAATTGATACAATCCCTCTAATAGGAAGCTGAATGAGTTGTGACAGATTCTCCTTTCTCATTAGTGTTGGAACATTGTCGATTGGGTTTTTAAAGGATGTCACGTTGTAGTATAGCCGAAAAGGCATTCAAAACAAATAAAGATTTTATTACTCGAAAATTGGAGTATCCGAGGTCGAACACAGGGAGCAATCGGAATTTACTACTAATCTCAAATGTAACTGAACACTCTAATTTACTCAAAAGTTTAATTCAAATGCATTTAAAAAGTAATCGAGGCAAAAGAGTAAAATTGGACGTCTGATCGCAAGATCAGACGTCTTAAAAGTGTTTTCCCTTCTTTGATTGTTCTTCTTCTTCTGATCTTGCTTTCTTTCTCTTCTGTCTTGGCCTTTCTTTCTCTGCAGTCTCTCTCTTCTTCCTTCTCTTCTTTCTTCTTCTTCCTTGGTCTTCTGTTTCTTCTCTGCAGCCTTTCTTCTTCTTCTTCTCTGCCTTGCTCAGCCTCTTCTTCAGAGTTTCTTCTTCTACTCCTTCTCTTCTCCTTCCTGCGGCTAAGTCTCTTCTCTTCAACTCTCAGCCTGCCTGCACAAGGAGCAAAACCTACCCTGTCCCTCTACCCGCACGTCTCTCTCTCTCTGCAAATAGCTCAAAGGATGCTCTCCCAGAGCTGCGGGTAATCGGGTCGGGTAGCACACCCGGGACCAGGTGCACCAGCGTGAGGGTGATGCGCGAGGTGTGCTCAGATAAGGTCGGGTCGGATCCTGCCAGATCCGCGAGGTGAAACCGCGGATGAGGCAAGCATGGGTAAGGTGAGGGACCTCACCCCATGTGCGTTCGGAGGCGACTAGAGAATAACACAAAATCAATTTAAACCATACCTACGCCTCGTAGATTGCCGATGTGGGACTATCAGTCCCGCCGTACTCTCGCGCGCGCCCGCAAAAATCCTTCCTGCAATTGCCACAGCTAGAGGCGTCGTAGCATCTCTTACTTGGTCAGATAGCTTCGCAGTGCTTCCTCGAGTGAGCTGCACCTGAAGCCTTGCAGTCCTGAAGCTTGGAGCGAGCTTGGAGCTTCTTCGAGTCACCATCAATGGCGGTAGGGGCTTAAGAACTGTCAGATATGAAACGAGCCTCTCATCCTAATCAGATCACCGGGGGACCTTCGCCTTGTCACGGCGAAGGTGAAGGGTAAGGTGGCAGGCCGCAGGGTGGCCTAGGCGTGCGTGCCTAGGTCACCCTGTGACCAGGTGGATGGGTGTGTTCGAGGGAGCATTGAGTGGGTGTAGAGCAGCAGTGGGTGGGCAGAGGGTGTTCAGCGTGGTGAGGTGGAGCCTCTTAGTTGGTCAGCGAGTCGTGTGGAAGTGTGGAGAGACGGGAGCGACTCGCCGGAGGTTGGCCAGAGATGAGGAAGGTGACGGTGGACGGCGGCGGTCGAGGGGCAATCAAGTGACATAGAATGGGGAAAAGAAAGAGGGGAAGTTGTGGAGTAGTTCTAACCTAATTGTAGGGACGAAGGGGGTGGAGAGGCAGATGGCTGTACCTGCTGTCGCCGGAGAAGAAGATGCCCAGTGGGGGAGGATGGCAGCAATGACGGGTCTGAGGCAGCGTACGCAGGTATTGCGCGACGCGGAGGAGAATCAGGAAGAAGTCTCTGCCACTGGTTTTGTGGCAGAGCAAAGAGGAAGGGAAGGGGGGCTCGCCGGAGCTCGCTGGGTACCCTGGCTAGGAAGGAAGAGATGAATCTGAGGTGAAGCCCCAGCCAGGTCAAGCTGAAAATGAGCGACCGGGTTTGGGGGTTCTTTTATAGGCATTGGGCCATGTGTTCAGAGCTTGGAGGGCATGCCTTTGTCTCCGATGGCTCACCGGAGAAGAAAAGTGGGTGGATACCCAAATCCCTCATGCGTTCGCACGAGAGATTGAGATCAAATCAGGGATCATGACTGGCCTCAGATGGAAGGGAATTCCTCAGAGAATCTCCCTTCCATTTCTGGGAGGGGATCTCTGAGGAATCAAAGAGTATTCCCTCTCTAATCCTCACCGGACAAGGATTCTGCCGCAATAATGGTGGAAGGACCTGATTGCAAGGTTGGCGAGGAAGTTAGGGGCTCTCTGTGATGATTTTCAAAAGTTAGGGACCAAAATGTGATTTGGGTGTACTAAATTGCAAAGTAGGTCAGGATGAACTCCCCTTAGGTCCAAATTTTGGTAAAAACCTAATTTTAATCTAAGGAATCCAATGGTGAAGTTGGATTTTAGGTTTGACCATGTTTGACTGGATATTTTGCGTAAAAACCCAAATTAGGTCAATCGATGAGCTAAGACCCTATTCTAGGTCAAACTAGGTTCCAAAGGCCAATTTGAATGTTCTAAGCCCTAGAGGGTATTTATACATGAATTTTTGAGGGTTTAATTGATTTTTATCCTGACTGGAACCTTGTTGAATTAAGCAGGTCTGTTTTAGGGTTACCAAATGTCATTTAATTCCTAGATTGCACATGAACCCATTTCTGATTGATTCAACCCACTTTTTATTTCATTTAGACCATTTGACCTATATTTTGTCTCTGAGAAATCCCATTTTTGTACTGCAATGGTAAAATTGCAGTTTTAACCTTTATCTCATGTTTTCTTCCCAGAATACTTATTCCTTCATTTAGGCCTTCTACTAGGTTATGTAGGAGCTTTTATTCTCTTTATTATGTCAAAATGAGCTAGTTATGGCTCATGTTGAGGCTCTCATCAACTAGTCACAACGGTAATTCTGGCTTTCTTAGGAACAATCTGCACGGGAATTACCCAAGGACTATCAGAGATCAGATAAATGATTCCTGCATCGAGCCACTTAATAATCTCCTTCTTGACCACTTCTCGCATTTTTGGATTCAATCTCCTCTGCATTTGGCGAGAAAGGTGGGATCCATCTTCCAAAAATATTCTATGATTGCAATAAGATGGCTCGATCCCCCTAAGGTCATGAATGGTGTAACCAATTGCCTCCTTGAGTTCCTTCAGGACCTTAATTAGTTTAATCTCTTGCTCCTTTATTAATTTAGCACTGATAATCATAGGGAGTGTCTTATGTGGTCCTAAAAACTGATATTTCAGATTCTTGGGCAATGGTTGCAATTCAAGCTGGGGTGGGTTGATGGTTGAAGGTAAGGAAGATGCTGATGAAAACTCATCAAGCGGAAGAGGTCGAGAGTGAACAAAATCAATAACCTCTTCTGAAGATGGTGGGTCTGGCATAGAGGGTTGCAGGTCCAATTCATCATCAAAGGAGGAACTTTCAAATGCAGAAACCATCATACAAGTTTCAATATTCACATTATCACCCTCAAGGTTCTAAATAAATCAATAATCCTCGAATTTATTAATCTCCTTAAAAATATCCAATTTCATTCTTTGATCCCTACAGGCGATTTCCATGCTACCGCTTTCACAGTTAATGTTTTCCATGGTGGTAGGCAAGAATGGACGCCCTAGAATGATGGGTGTGTTCCTCAGATTTTCAGGTACATCCATGTCAAGGACAAGGAAATCTATAGGAAAATAGAAATCCTTAACCTTATAATAACATCTTCAATAATGCCTCACGGATTTGTGACCAAATGGTCCTCTAATTGCAGCGTTACAGAAGTCAGCCAAACTTCACCTAATCCTGACTTCTCGTAAAGAGAAGTCAGAATTAGGTTGATGGATGCACCTAGATCCAATAGTGCTCTATCAAAAGTGTAATCTCCGATGACACAGGAAATCAAAGTAGCACCTGGATCTCTCTTTTTCTATGGGAGGTGGTGCAGGATAATAGAACCACCCTAATCGAAGAGTACCACCTTCCTTAGAACAGATTCTCTTGACTTATGCTTCTGTGTACATAAATCCTTTAAAAATTTCACGTAAGTCGGTATATGCTTGATAGTGTCGAGGAGCGGGATATTGATCTTGACATTCTTGAAAATATTCAGAAGCTCCTCATTACTATCAACAGACTTCTTCCTTAATCTAATCAAGGCCTCAGGAAAAGGAACATGAGTTGGATCTTTGGAATCAGGTTCCTAAGCCTTGATTTCTACTCCAGAGTTCTCCTTTCTCTCCTCAGGTTCTTTAGGATTCGGTAAATCAAAATAGTGTGGTTGTGAATCCTGAGTTTGTTTACCACCCCTTAAGGTAACAGAATTTGCGGATGCATACAACTTTGGGTCTTGGGGAGGGTTAGGAAAGATTGTAGAGGCTTCATTAGCCAAGAACCGTTGATTTGCAGATAAAGAAGAAGAACAGGAAGGATCCTGCTCAACCACCTGAGCATGTGCATGTGGATCCCTCTGATTCTCGTACCCATGGGCTTGATTGCCCAGATTCATGATATTTCGCGGATTGGGTATGGGTTGAGATGGTAGAAATTCGGGTTGACGAGAATTAGTTATGAGCCCGGTTTGCAAGTTTTCCAGCAAGGTTTTCATTTGCTACATGAGCTGGAGCATAAATCCTTGCATCTCTACCATTTGTCGGTTCAAATCAACCTACCCTAGGAGTTGATGGGCATTCCAAGCTGGCTGATTGACCTGATTCGGAGGCAACTGAGCATAAACATGACCCTGACCCATTGGTCATTGCGGAGTATGGTTGCTGGGTCGGAATTGGGTCGCTGGCCCGAGTTTTTCCAGGAGAAGATAGGGTGGTTTGTCCAACCCAGATTATAAGCATTGGAGTAAGGGTTGGATCTAACATTCTTCTGTACAGCACAAACATCCTCATAGGGTGAGGATGGAGAGAAAGAAAGGGAAGGATCAGAGAAACTGGGATCAAAGGCCCTAGTTTGAAACCCGTGAGGTTCCGAATAATGCTGGCTCGTAGGTTGAGCCGCATCAAGTTGATTCACAAACTCTTGTCCAGAAGGAACTCACGGTGAATGGAATCTCAAATTCTGGGATTGATTGTATTGAGTTGTTCATTGAGTTTCCAGCCATCCACACCTCCATTCTCTTAGAAACCAAGTCCACCTTATCAAGTTTTTTACAAATCAATTAAATATCGAATGAATGAGAGGACTGGACTTCATTAACATTCGATCTGGCCTGCTGGGATTGGTTAAAAGTATCCATGGAGGCATGATTGATTGAATTCTCGCTCATCTCCTCAAACAAATCATGCGTGCTATCTGCGTCATTGTTGGGGAAATTGCCTCCACAAGAAGCGTCCATATGATTTCTGAGTTGCTCAGTCAGCTAGTGGTAGAAAATATGTACAAGTTGCCATTTTGTCACCTCGTGGTGTGGGCACTTCCGCAATAGGTCCTGGAATTACTCCCAAGCAACATGAAACTGCTCCCCTGGCTACTGGGTAAAGGTTGTGATTGTCCATCTCAAAGCATTGGTATGCTCGACAAGGAAGAATTTCTTCAGAAAGGCTGATTTCAACTCATTCCAAGTTGCAATTGCTCTTCCTATAGTCTTGTACCAATGAGAGGCTTTATCCCTAAGAGAGTGGGGGAAGAGCCTCATGATCATTTTCTCCTCATTCACGTTTCGCGCCTTGGTGGTCAGGACCAAAGTGGTTAAGTCATCCAAGTGCTGAAACGGGTTTTCAGAGGCAAGCCCATGAAAATGTTTGATCAGGCTTAACACCTATGGCTTGATTTCTGCATCTCCGGTAGGAATCCGGACTCCGGGACATTCCTCGTAAATTGAAGGATCATAAAAGTCCTTCAAGGGCTGAGCGCCCTGCATTCTTTTGAACCATTCTTGCATTCTCTGCTTTTGTTCCAGCTGCCTTCGAAATACTTCCTGTGGATCCTGTGGCAAAGGAGGCTATTGATCGGTCATGGGATCAATTTGGCCAAAATCCAATCTATACCTCCTAGAATACTCCAGTGGTCCTTCCAATCGGGGATTCAATGACCTTCTTCCCAGCATAGGCTAGGAAAAGGTCAGAAGGACTGGGGATAAGAACCCTGCAGCACAACAAAACAAGCCTATCCTTAAGTGGGGTAGCCTAATGATCTACATACTCTCGGAACTCACCTTAAGATTATAAACGATTTACTCTACTTGTGTCTGCTCAATCCAAACAATTAGGAGGAGGGATTGGGGAGAAGGTTCTTCCTTCAGCTTGCGCCTCCGGTTCCTAGTGTACCACCCAATTGTAGTCGTTTGACACTACTCTCCTAGCTAGACATCAAATTGACCAGTACAAGCAGGTTATTCATAAACAATCTCAGACTAGGCCCCAAAGAGCGAATCTATCCTTAAGGCCAACAACTACTCGATTTTATTAAAGCCTGGGATTGTAGTGCTTATGGAATGTGGTGGGTGCTTAAAATGGGTTGTGTCCTTAATGATCAATTGAGTATGTGTAAGTGCATGCACAACCAGAGTTTTCAGGCACTGGTGAAGATTGCTTTCCTTTTAAAATCAGAAATAAAGTGGAGTGACTAGCTTGAACCTAGATTGAAAACCCTAAGAGGAGGCTACTTGGTGAGTTGATTTTATGTTGGGTGGTGCATCCTAAACAACTCAAACAATTGGCCACAATTGCACCACTAAGTTAGGCACACAAAAATGATTAACCTTGAATGATTTCAACTCTTTTATGTGTTGATTTGTGTGTACCAATTCCACAGATCAGAATCCGGTTGAGTAGATGAAAATCAATTAGATTAAGTGCCTTGAATATGGGTGTATGTTATGTGTATGTTGAATTACCCCACAAAAATATCCTTTTGTTTTTTTATATATGCGAGGCTGAAATGAATTTGAGTGAAAATCCAAACAACTAAACTAATCCTACAATTTATGCAAACACCTAGGTTAATTGGAACTTGAATTTAATGTGATGAAATGAAATCTATGGAGGGTGAAGAATGGGGAGCATTTACAATCATCTTCAACTGCACTTTACTTCGATCTACTGCTTGACAATTCCCTGATAGAGGTATCTGCAAAATAATAGACACGAGATAAAGCAAGTTAGAAGATAGTAAAGTGTGTGAAATGCAAAAATAAGATAAAAAAATCATTGCCTCCCTGGCAATGGTGCCAAAATGTTGAATGACGGAAGACTATGCTATCGGAGTTAGTTTTGAAAACCTGTCATTGTAGTTCGAGTAGCGAAGAAATCCATTCAAGATAAAATTTATACCGAAAAATCTATAAGGAAATCCCAAGTCGAACTCAGGGAGGCTACATCGATAAAAATTTGCAATTATATTTTTTTCGTGTGTTTTTGTTTAATCGGTGGAATAATCACAAGGAAATCAATATAGATAAGAAGGGAGAGATAACATTCACTTGATATTGCAAAATATTTTTACAACTAAGAAAGCGAGAAATGATTACACTAGAAAGTGAGAAATTATTACAACTAGAAAGCAGTAAAAAGAATGGGAGAGAGAAGTTATCCTCCTTGACGATTTCTTGGAGGACGAGCCAGACAGGACAATGCTTGGAAGATGACAAACAGAGCGGAAAGGAGGATGAAGCAAGAGGAATGGGAATGAGGCAGCACATTGTCATCGTCGCAGGATCCGCTTCTGAAATGAGGGCGAAAGCTTGGTTTTAGCTCTTGAGGAGCATCTCAGGTGTGGAACAAGCTTCTCTTGAGCTTTGGAGAGGGAGAGAAGAGACAGAAGGGATGAGAAATCCGTATGGCAGGGGTCTCCTTTTATAGTTGCAAGGAGTGGGGCATTTTGGACATTAAAACTTGAAAAGCATTAATTCAGGACGTTTAGTGACAGATTTATCCTTTACTAAAGGCCTGAACGTGGTCGATGTGCACGCCGCTCGTGCCCCCCTCGCCTCTGCACCCTTCAATGCTGGCGCACGTTCGCATGCGCTCAGCCATCCGATCAAGAGATCGGATGGCTTAAATTGCCTACGCTCGCACCGGACGCCCATGTGTGATCGCACATAAGCGCTGAGCGTTTGTTCGCGTGTGGGCGCTATCATTCGATTTCTACCACTGGATCTTCATCGCGTAGCTCAAATTGTGCGCCCGCTCGCAGAAAATGCAGGCTCGAACGCACATCGCATGCTCGACCACTGCTCTAAGCTTGCGCTTGTGTCGCGTGGAGAGTTTTGCGCACGGTCGATCTCGACTGTTGGATCTTCATCCGACGGTTGAGATCATGTGATGCTTCTACCTTCAGATGAGGAGAGCATTGGATGAGTGGTGGTGTGGCACGTTCTCGGCCGTTGGATGGGCATCTAACGACCTAGATTTGTTGAGCAAGTGAAGAAGAAGAGCTGCAGCCGGTGTTGGGTGGCTATAATGGTGCCACGTGGCACCATCTAGGCCGTCCATCTTTTGAGTGATGTAGATGGTGCCATGGGTGTCAGATTGGATCGATTTTACATCGTTAGGCTATGATCGTTGATCTGAACCCATTTGTGTGGTCGAATTTGTCATATGAGGTGCAGATTAACACCATCTTGGCCCTTGCTCTTTAGGGTTCCTCATTCTCTATCTGGTGCTACGGATGTTCGATTAGAGCGATCTTGGAGTCGCTGAACTCTAATCGTCACCTTGATTAGATCCGTACGTTTTGATCTTCGATCTGAGGCCCCGATAAAAAGTCACCCTATCCCTGGCCATAAAAGGGAGATAACTACTATACAATTTATACAACTTGATCTAAATGCATGATTATGCATGTTATGCACTGTTTACAATGTATGATACTAATGTGACACTAAGAACATGCATTAATAGACGTTTTAGGTCAATCAGATGTATACAAATCAATTATACGTGCATTTTGTGAGGTAGGTTCCAAACAACCGGCCAATGAGTTGTTATCATTGACCACTTGCCAGCCATACTCTTGAGGTGAAGTGTGGCTTAGTTTTTTATTTTATTTTTTTCTCCTTTTTTCTATTTTTTTCTCTCTCTTCTTTTTTCTTTCTTGGTATTTCTTTTTCTCTTTTCTCTAGGTAGGTGGCTTCCCTAATCTAAAATTTTCCTAAAGGTAGCAGGAAGAGAATGGTCCTGTGGCTAGGCTCTAGACAATCTGCTGATGAGCTGTTACCACCGACAACTTCCTAGCCATACCACCCTAGATAGTTCATTAGCTACCTAATTTCCATAAAAATTGTCAGAAAGTGTCTCAGTGCAAATAGTGTGTAGATGCTTAGACTTAAAGTTCCCTCAAATCAAAGGCCGGGTTGATAAGTTGTGTACTTATCACCCCAATTTGTCGGTCAAATTACAATAAAATTTTTTGGCAAGGACTCGTGACCAAGTCCACATTTGAGTGGACACCCAGGCTGACTAAGCTTGAAGACCTAAGGAGTCTTCATGTTCAGGTTCTAAAGTATCATTTCCTAAAGTTCGCAACTCCTAATGGCTAAGTTTTCTTCTCTTAATTCTAGTTTTTATTTCTTAAATAACAACAAATTACTACTATGGGTTGACAAAATGATAAAAGCACAAAGTATCATCCCCCAATGCCTAGCTAGTGCAATGTCCTCATTATAAAATAAACGCATAAAGGAGGGCAGAGTAGGAAGAATATCATCTGAATTACATGAAACTCCGGTTAGCTCCAAAATACCTATACATGGGATGAGTTTATTACCTTCAACTAGGCATAGTCCTCTAACAAAAATTATAAATATTGAGGCTGCAAGAATAAATTTTTTGGGACCCCAGATATGACTCTCGGAGAGTGAAAGTGGGCTTGCCAAAGAGATGACCAATGAAAGTGGCAAGTTGTTGATGTGGGGAGAGCCCAAATGGTCTCCAATAGGAGTTTTGTTGATTCCGTACAGATGAGGTTTGGGTGGACGTAGGATTTGTGCAATGGTTGGGTGAGAAAGGACGATGAAGTTTTTGTGATGTGTTAGGGGTTTGTAATGTGTGTATGTTCTCTAGAATATCAAGCTTATCAAAAGTTTCTCCCCAAAGTTCAATTTCATCCTCAAAATCTGGGTGCCTGACCCAGCCATTCTGATCTTCGTGTTCTCCACCCATTATTCGAACCGAAAATTGTAAGAAGTTAGGATAAGGATGTTGTTGGATTTTTACTTGATTAAGTGGATCTTCCAACAAGTTCCTAATTTCATGAATATTTCCCTCGTCCTAGTTTATTGGTTGCATGTCTGTATTCTCCATAATTATCCCTACAACCTTGTTATTTACTTCCTGAGTTTGGGTTGGGTTACCCATTAAGGGGTTGTCTAATGTGTGTATGGCCATTACCTCCTCTATTCTACCAAGCTCCTCCATGAAACCAAACTTAATTTTATCCTTCTTTGAAACCTCAAAAATATTAGATCGATTTGTTTTATTCTCTGAGGTAACTTTTATATTTCCCGATTCGCAATCAATCCTGGCCTTGGCAGTGGCCAAGAAATGCCTTCCCAAAATAATTGGGATGTGGTTGAGTTATTTTTGTGGTTCCATGCCAAGAACCATGAAATCAATAAGGTAATGTAAATCATTAACCATGACTAAAAACATCCTCTAAGAGAACCCTTGGTTTTGTAATTGATCTACCAGCTAACTGCAATGTTATGTTAGTGTGTTTCAAGTGACCTAGACTCAGTTTCTTATGTAGTGTGGTAGGGATCACATTAATGGAAGCACCTAGGTTAAGGAGAGCCCAGTCAGAAGCAATGTTTCCTATTGTGCAGGAAATCAATGGGGCTCCCAGGCCTTGCTTCTTAGTGGGTAGCTTGTTTAAGATTAGAGCGCTTGTGTTATCAGACAAGACTACTCTCTTATTATTTTTGGATTCCTCTCTATGCTTCTCTTTATATGAATTCAGTAAAGCTTTGGCGTAGGCGAGGATTGATCCAATAGCTACGAGGAGTAAAACGATTGTCAATTTAAGAGCCTGATGTAAGGACATTGATAGGGATTTTATGCGGATTGTAAAATACATTGTTGTAACGCACAAAATCAATCAACTCTTAAATTTATAAACCTAGATAGTGGGGTATCTAGGGTCGTCCAAGGAGGCAATATGTTTGCAAAATTAATTCTCTTGCTTACAAAATAGATCTCAAGTTTCTTTTTGGTCTTTTCAACTATATCATTTTTTTTAGTGTTTTGAAATAACAAGGGAAAACACGAGTTGTTGGCGAAAAAGTAAATAACAACTACAATTACTAAGCTAACACCTATGTGACAAGTAATTCCTCTTCCTAAGCTCACTCTAGGCACGTGGAGGCCTAGAGAAATTAGGGAGAGGGAGTGAAAAGTGCTAAAATCACAGCAATCAAAATGCAACTAAAAGAAATTGCGAAGAAGACAACTAAATTAATGAGAAAGTGTTTTACAGAAAAACCTAGTAGATGAATGCTTCTACTACTAGAGAATTGCAATAAATAAAATAAAACACAAATCCTCTAGATAGATGGTGAAGAAGAGGGCTTCTTGCTCCAAGCTTGGCAGCTCCCAAGATTGAAAAGAGTCCTCCAACTCCTTCCTTGCTATGCTTTGCCAAGGTGATGTCCTCGAAAGCAAGCCCTAAGGGGGCATGCTCTAAGCTTTTCTCCAAGGGTGTACGTCCACCCTAGGTCTTTCTCCTTTTCCTGGCCATCCTCCTTGAAGTAGAAAAGTCCTCCTCCTTGGCATGGCCCAAGTTGAAGAGAGTGGGGAGAAGAAGGCACCAAAGGGGCTGGTGATATGCCCCTTTAATCTTCTTCTCTACTCCTTCTTCATGGCCATAGGTGTAGGTGGGTATAGGTAGAAAAAAACACTAATGGAGGATGAAGAAAATGTGGGAAGTTAGGTGGGTATATATAGTGTAGGAAGGGGGGCATAGGTGGCTCTTGGAATGGATGGCTAGGATAGGATATGGGGGGTAGTTGGGGATCCTAGGGCTAAGGATAAGTGGCGCCACCTAAGGGAGGCTAATGGGGGTAGTTAAGGCTTTGGTGCCCTTTAGAATTCGTGCCAAAATGGGCCTTCTAGAAGGCCATTAGGTGGCACCACCTTAGGGTTCTAGAAGGGGGGTATGTTGATGGCTAGGATGGGTTGTGTGGGTAGGTGTTGGGTGGATAAAGGGGCTGAAGGTTGGCGCCAGAAGGGAGGTGGTTAGGGTTAGCTTTGGTGCCAACTTTTGGTGTCTTTTGGTGGTTAGTTGAGGGGTGAGAGGTGGTGAAGAGGTGTCGCGAAAATGAGTAGGATAACTAGCTTAGGTAGGGCTTAAGTTGGTGGAGCTAGCTAGGGTTGTGTTGAAGGTGCTGGATGGCCAAGGAGCAGATTGCTAGCCAAGCTAAGCTAAGCTAAGCTAGCTTAGCTAGCTATGGAGTAGAGGAGGAGGTATTGGAGATAGGGTTTGAAGAGAGGAGCTGAGGAGGAGAAGTCTGGAGTTGGAACTAGAGCTGGCAGCTACTGAAGAGGCTGGCATGGAGCTACTCTAGTTGGCTTAGCTTGCTAGTTCTTTCATAGCTGCTAAGCCAAGCTAAAGTGAGCTGGCTTCTACCATAATGAGCTAAGGTGAGTGATGTAAACACATTTACACTACTTAAAATGTCTATTTATGCATGTTCTTAAGCATAGGATTGCATTTCATGATATAAATATTGCATTACATGCATCATCTTGCATTTAGAGTAGTTTGAATAAAATGGAGGTTAATTGTCTCCTTTTATATGCTTGGATAGGGCAAATATTTTATCGGGGCCTCGGATCAAAGATCCAACCGTATGGATATGATCAGGGCAACGATTGGAGTTCAACGACTCCAAGATCGCCCTAATCAGGCATCCGTAGCATCATATAGAGACCGGGGAACCCTAGAAGATCAAGGGCCAGGATGGTGTAAATCCGCACTTCAGATGGCAAATCCGACCACACGGATGAATTCAGATCGACGATCGCAGCCCAACGACACAAAAATCGAGTCAATTCGACATCCGTGGCACCATCTACAACTTCGAGAAGATGGACGGCCAAGATGGCGCCACGTGGCGCCATCTCAGCTGCCCAATTGGCCGCATGCGTCTTGTGAAGACCGCGCACCGTCTCCTCTCCGCCGTTGGATCTCGATCCAACGGCTGCGGTCGCTCGCGCTTAAAAGCATCCGCGCGACCATTTCGCCCGCGTAGCGCAGCGGCGACGCAGCTGCGGGTGAATCAGAGGTCGCGGGTTCGAGCCGCGATGAGGGGGTGGAAGGCGCAGGCGAGCGGGCGCGCACGAGCGTCAGATGAAGATCCATTGGCTGCGCGCGCTCAATCAGGACGACGCGCGATTGCACGCCGGGCGTAATGCGCGATCGCACGAGGGCGGGCACGCTACGCAGCGGGCGCGGACGCGATCTAAGCCATCCTATCTCGCGATCGCTCGACTGCCCACGTTGAGGGCTTTAGCGACGGTTTTATCCGTCACTAAAGACCCCTTATTTATTATTTTGAAGATGTAATGTCCATTTTGCCCCCACTCCTTGCAACTATAAAAGGAGACCCCCTCCATACGAAATTTTCATCCCTTCCTTCTCCTCTCTACCTCTCCAAAGCTCAAGAGAAGCTTGTCCCACACACGGGATGCTTCTCGCGAGATAAAGTCCAAATTTTCGTCCCCCTTCGGAAGTGGATCCCGCAACGACGAGGGCGTGCTGCTTCGTTCCCGTTCTTCTGCTTCGTCCTCCTTCGTCCCGCTTCGTTCTCCTTCGTCTAGGCGTCGTCCCGTCCGGCTCGTCCTCCAAGCGACCGTCGAGGAGGATTCTCTCTCCCTATTCCTTTTACTGCTTTCTAGTATAGATTTACTGCTTTCTAGAGTAGTCTATTCGTCCTCCGAGCGATCGTCGAGGAGGACATTTCTCCCTCCATTCTTTTAATGCTTTCTAGAGTAATTGTTTTATGTTTTCTAGTTGTAACGAACGAACTCTTTTATGATAAATTCCTTGTCTATTCTACATCTCATTTTGATTTCCATGTATAGTATTCTTTCTCTCTCTCTTACTCCCTCTCTCTCTTTTATTTGTTGTAGATACTTAGATAGTTTAAATTGAGTTTCTTCGTGACAAAATAAAAAGAAACACGAAGTTTTTAAATCAAACGTTCGCCACCCTGTGTTCGACCCGGAATTTTAATTTCGGTATAAATTTTATTTGTTGAACACGAATCCTTCGCTTTCGAACTACAACGACAGGTTTTCCAAAACCGAACACGTTAGCATAGCTTCGTAAACGTTCAACATTTTGGCGCCGTTGCTGGGGAGGCAACGCTCTTTGATTTCTCTTCGCATTTTGTAACTTACAAATCATTTACCTCACTTTTTTTTTCCTTTCTTATTGTAATTGCAGGTACTCTTTTGAGACAGGCAAAAGCGGTAGATCGTAGTAAAGTGCTGTGGAAGGTTTTGTAAGTTATCCCCCACCTCCCACCCATTAGATTTTATTTCATCACATAATAATTCAAACATCAATCAACCTAGGTGTTCTTATAAACTCTAAGGTTAGATTGTTTGTTGTTTGACATCCATACTCACTCCAACCCCCACATTAAAAAAAGAAAAAAATAAAAAAAAAATCTCTCAGAGGTACACAACCTCATCTGATTTTCTAACTCAACCGGTAAACCAATCTTAGGAGCCGGTACACACATCCAAACACATAATCGAGTAGAAATCAGATTGGGTAATCATTTGTGTGCCTAATTAGGTGGTGCATCAGGCTAGTTGTTTGAGTTGTTTGGGCCGCACCACTTCAAATAAAATCAACTGATCAAGTAGCTACCAATTAGGTTCAACTCTTAGGGATCTACCAGGCACTCCACATTCTTTTTAAACTTTAAAGGAAAATATCTTCACCTGTGCTTGCAAAACCTGGTGTGCCAATGAAACTTGATTGAAAACACCCAAAGATGAATCCTAAAAGCTACTAAGCAAGATTTGAACCTTAAAATTCACCACATCAAAAATAATCTTGCTTGAAAACCACTGGTTGTGCACGCACACACAAAGCAATCAATCATTAAGGGCACAACCCATTTAAAGGGCCCATCACATTCCAAAGCACATTCAAACCTAGCCCTAAATAAAACAGAGTAGACGTTGGCCTTAAGGATTGGACTCGCTCTTCAGAACTCAGAACGAGATTATTTTCGATTAGTCTATTTCTACTGTTCAATCTGATGTCTAGCTAGGGGAGCAGAGTCAAATGATCGTGGCTGGGGGGTACACTAGGAACCGGAGGTGCAAGCCGAAGGAAGAACCTTCTCCCCAGTCCCTCCTTCTAACTGGTTGGATTGAACAGACAGAAGTAGATCAAATCGTTCCTTTATCTCAAGACGGGTTTTGGGAGTCTGTAGGTCTGTAGGCTAACCCATTTAAGGACAGGTTTGATTGTTTGTATTGCAGGGCACCTTTCTTCCTCCCGTGTCTCATGAATCCTTCCACATATTTCACGCATTCCCGCTCTTTCCCTCCTGTTGTAAATTATCCTCAACATGACAATTATCCCAACTGGTATTGTAATCGACCATCAGTTAGTTGGGATAATTCGGATTGGGGATACAATTCCGGACCCCCGTGTTTAGGGTCTAACCCTGAACACTTTGATTCTCAATTCTATCCTTCTCAGAGTTGCATCGATTATAGATCATCCTCCTTTCATGAACAACCTAATGCGATCTACAATCAAGAATGATACACTGATCCTTACCCATCTTCTGATTTCACTGCCTTTAGGTCATCTCCATCTTTTGAACAATCTGAAATGACCTATTATCAGGATGGGTATAACGAATCTCAATTCGTTAATTCCTCTACATTGATGTCAAACCCGCCCAACCTTGAACCAACTCATTTGGTTCAGGTTAATCAGGTTCAAGATAAGGTTCTGGCTAACTTGAGGAATATCATTCAATCTTTAGAAGTTCAGCCAATACCTTGCATTGAGAGATTGGAGCCCCTGATTGAAATGATTGATGATTTAAATAAGTCTTTGTTGGATTGGCTCCAGGATGTTAAGGATAAGAACCCGGGTGAGTTTCTACTTGGGAAATTAGCAAAATTGAGGATGAGATTCGTGGTTGCTTTGATTCAATCTTGGAATAATTCCCAGGATGAACTCTCTTCAGGAAAGCCAATGACAGAACCCGCTCAGGCACCTGTTGGGGGGACACGTGTTACGAAGCTAACCAGATTGAATTAAAACAACCAATTAAGGATGATTTGATTTCTTCACCTGAAATCCCTGAGCCGGGTTACGAGGAAACGTATGTCTCCTTGGAACGCAAAGTGACAAATGATTTTGGGACATACATTGATACGGATCCTGATGGTGAAGATTCAAGTTGCGAAGTCTCACACGAGTTTTCAGATCACGATTTTTGTGAGACGATTGGGCCTGAGGAATCTGATAGATCATTTGATAGCCCAATAACTGAGGAAACTGATCTTATTAGGGCACACGATACAGATCCAGAATCGCATTTTCTGGAGGAATCAATTCAATGCCCTGATTATCAGTTACACCCTGTTGAGCTTATTGATGATTCTAATTCTAAGATAATTAGACCCAAGTCAAATTTGATTCTGCCACATCATTTAGACTTGGAGATTCCAGACGGGGTGATGAATATACAAGATGTCCTGGAATTTGATACACTTAATGAGGAGGATAGGAGCGGGGAAGTTCTAATTTGGGAAGTTAATTTTGGAGGAAATGGAAGATTGAGTCGAAGGGTTCCTTTTAAGCTGAAACCATCAAATCAGAACCCTTACGACATTTGTTTCGAGGATGTCAAACTCAAGCACACATTTAACGATTATCCTTTTGAGCTTCAATTCTCTGTAACCCGACATTTTGGCCTTGGGTTGCATCCTCACAAATCGCAGGCCCGACCCCGCTTGCATTCTGATTTTAGGTTTTGGGTAATTTTTATCCAGAACTTAAGATATTCTCGATTATGGGGGATGGGTATGCACCACAATCTGGTCCACATCTGTGGACCTCTGTCGACAGGTTGGAGGATTCTTCTGTTTATTCTAATTTTGACCTGCACTTCTGAATTCTTCATTTCTTTTCTTTGTATAGTGTGCCTAGCTGAAGGCACTAAACTCAGCACATATACAGTTCTTTTTCATTTTCATCTCGGAGCAGACCCGATATCCACGCAATTCAGGTGCTTTCTATGCTTTTCCACTCTATTTTATGTCTTTTTAATACAATGAGGACATTGCATTAGATAGGCATGGGGGGGTGGATATTTTTCTTTGAATTCATTCGTCAGCTTTGTAGATTTGTTTTATTTTATTAAAAAAAAAGAATCAAAATTAGGAAAGAGAATTTGGGTTTAAGAAAATTTTCGATCTTAAGAAATACTATATTATTGTTTGAACACAAAGACCCTTCAGGTCTTTGGACTTAATCAGCCTATGTATCCACTAAAATGTGGATTTGTTTTTTGAGTTCTCGCCAACCTGAATTTTATTATAATTGGAATAAATAAGTTTGGGTGATAAGTACACGACTTGCCAACCTGCCCTCTGATTGAAGGGAATTTTGAGTTTTAAGCATCTACACACTTTCTTTGCACTGACTCGTTGTTTGGCGATTTTAGCGGAAATTGGGTAGCTAATGAACCTTCTAGGGTGATATGGCTGGCAAGTTATCGTGGGTAACAGCCCATAGGTAGGTTGTCCAGAGCCCAGTCACTGGACCTTTCTCTTTTTGCTGCCTTTAGGTAAATCTTAGACCAGGGAAGCCACCTACTTAAAAAAAAAAAAAAAAAAAAAAAACAAAAGAAAAAAAAAAATCAAAAAGGAGAAAAGAACAAAAAGAAATAAGCCACACTTCGCCGCACGAGTATGGCTGGCAAGTTGTCGGTGGTAACAGCTCATCGACCGGTTGTCCAGAACCCAGCTCAGAAATTGCACTAAAAATTCCCAAAACACTTAGGAAGAAGCGGAGAAGTAGAATAAACCGGGGAGATATACACTGGATTCACCCTTGTGTTGACCCCGTTTAAAAAAAAAAAATAAAAAATAAAAGTAGGGAGAAAGCTACCGGTTGTAAAGATACACCTTTAGGCAGAATTCTTTTTGAGGTCACCTAGAGGCGTAGAAATCCGAAGTCCGTTTTAATTGTCGGTCAACGAGTCTATCACAATCACAATAAGATGCTTAAAACTTAGGGTTCTCATCAAATCTTGGGTGAGTTGAATGGCCGTAGAAAGCCACTCTTAAACCCTAAAATTTGAAAATCCAAAAAAAAAAAGAGAGTAAAAATAAAAAAAGAAATTTTTTCCTTGAATAAGGTGAGGCTTGAGGCGGTCTGCATTTTGGCTGATACCCGGGCACTGTTGTGTCTTTGAAAGTTCAGTTCTTAAGTAGACAATTTCTTAATGATTGAAAATAACTCAGGTCCAAATAATCTAACCTAATTCTTTTATAAATAGCATATAGTTTTTGCTAGGGACTAGCAAAAGATAGGCATGGGGGTATGATGTAAACACATTTATACTACTTAAAATGTCTATTTATGCATGTTCTTAAGCATAGGATTGCATTTCATGATATAAATATTGCATTACATGCATCATCTTGCATTTAGAGTAGTTTGAATAAAATGGAGGTTAATTGTCTCCTTTTATGTGCCTGGACAGGGCAAATATTTTATCGGGGCCTCGGATCAAAGATCCAACCGTATGGATATGATCAGGGCGACGATTGGAGTTCAACGACTCCAAGATCGCCCTAATCAGGCATCCGTAGCATCATATAGAGACCGGGGAACCCTAGAAGATCAAGGGCCAGGATGGTGTAAATCCGTACTTCAGATGGCAAATCCGACCACACGGATGAATTCGGATCGATGATCGCAGCCCAACGACACAAAAATCAAGTCAATCCGACATCCGTGGCACCATCTACAACTTCCAGAAGATGGACGGCCAAGATGGCGCCACGTGGCGCCATCTCAGTCGCCCAATCGGCCGCATGCGTCTTGTGAAGACCGTGCACTGTCTCCTCTACCCTGTTGGATCTTGATCCAACGGCTGCGGTCGCTCGCGCTTAAAAGCGTCTGCGCGACCATTTCGCCCGCGTAGCACAGCGGCGACGCAGCTGCGGGTGAATCGGAGGTCGCGGGTTCGAGCCGCGGTGAGGGGGTGGAAGGCGCGGGCGAGCGGGCGCGCACGAGCGTCAGATGAAGATCCAACGGCTGCGCGCGCTCAATCAGGACGACGCGCGATTGCACGCCGGGCGTAACGCGCGATCGCACGCGGGCGGGCGCGCTACGCAGCGGGCGCGGACGCGATCTAAGCCGTCCGATCTCGCGATCGGACGGCTGAAAATCAAGCGACGTGCGTAGGCGTTACGCGCGGGCAGCCGAGCGGGCGCGCGTGGGCGCGGCGGCTACGCCCACGTTGAGGGCTTTAGCGACGGTTTTATCCGTCACTAAAGACCCCTTATTTATTATTTTGAACATGTAATGTCCATTTTGCCCCCACTCCTTGCAACTATAAAAGGAGACCCCCTCCATACAAAATTTTCATCCCTTCCTTCCCCTCTCTACCTCTCCAAAGCTCAAGAGAAGCTTGTCCCACACCCGGGATGCTTCTCGCGAGATAAAGTCCAAATTTTCGTCCCCCTTCGGAAGTGGATCCCGCGACGATGACGGCGTGCTGCTTCGTTCCCGTTCTTCTGCTTCGTCCTCCTTCGTCCCGCTTCGTTCTCCTTCGTCCAGGCATCGTCCCGTCCAGCTCGTCCTCCAAGCGACCGTCGAGGAGGATTCTCTCTCCCTATTCTTTTTACTGCTTTCTAGTATAGATTTACTGCTTTCTAGAGTAGTCTATTCGTCCTCCGAGCGATCGTCGAGGAGGACATTTCTCCCTCCATTCTTTTAATTCCTTCTAGAGTAATTGTTTTATGTTTTCTAGTTGTAATGAACGAACTCTTTTATGATAAATTCCTTGTCTATTCTACATCTCATTTTGATTTCCATGTATAGTATTCTTTTTCTCTCTCTTACTCCCTCTCTCTCTTTTATTTGTTGTAGATACTTAGATAGTTTAAATTGAATTTCTTCGTGACAAAATAAAAAGAAACGCGAAGTTTTTAAATCAAACGTTCGCTTCCCTGTGTTCGACCCGGAATTTTAATTTCGGTATAAATTTTATTTGTTGAACACGAATCCTTCGCTTTCGAACTACAACGACAGGTTTTCCAAAACCGAACACGTTAGCGTAGCTTCATAAACGTTCAACAGTGAGCTCTGTTGGGTGCTCACAGGGAGGATCAAGCTGGTTGAGGTAGCTAGGGTAGCTTAGCGCACCTCAGTTGAGCTAAGCTGAGTCCCCGGGAGCTGGACTTGAGCTTCCTGAGCTGGAATGAAGTTATCTTTAGCTGGCTGGAGTTGAGTGGAGCTAGATGTAGCTGGATCTGAGCTAGGGTGAACTCCAGTCAACTCAGCTGAGCTAGCTAGAGCTCCCTGTGGACTAGTGGAGCTAAAATGAGCTAGACTCAACTAGGTTGAGCTGGATATGAGATGGCTTGAGCTAGGGTGAGCTAAGATGAACTCTCTTGACCTACCATTCAGCTGAGATTAGCTGAATGGAGTTGGGATGAGCTAACCCTAGCTCAAGTGAGCTAGATTCCAATTATGGTGAGTTGGATCAAGCTGACTTTCGACTAGTCTGAGCTTCTCCTTCCCCATTTGCCTTCTTGAGTGTTAGGGTTTTATGGATCTGTATATCGGTTCATCCCTAACACTCACAAAAACATATCAAAAAAACAATAAAAAATGCAATGCATGCCTAACCTAAATGTAGCCCAAAAACCTATTTGCAGAGTAAAATCCTAAGAACTAGATTTGTTTTAATGTATAAGAATGATGATAAACTGGCATTTATCACACCCCCATGCTTATCTTTTGCTAGTTTCTTAGCAAAACTTCAATTTTTTTGGAAAATGGAATTTTCAGGAAATCTAATTTTTTTCTACTTCTGAGGAGAAAAAGATTAAGGGACCTTGGTTGATCTAAATTTTGGAGGTACGGGATTTGTTAAAGATAAACATTGGGATTTGTTTTGGATCCAACCATTAGACAAAACGGGATCAATATATCCTCCAGAAAATTCACGAATTAACCCCTTGTTAATTCAGATGACTTGAAATTTTTGTTTCTAGGATTTTTCTGGCTCATGAATATGATTCGCAGCTTACAAAAATCCTTTAAAACCTTGTGTCTGTGCTTATGAAAAGCCAACATTTATAGGGGTGTGTTAATTTATTTATTTATTCTTTTTTTTTTCTCCCCCATGCATATTTTTAGCTTAGTCTTACAATAGATGTGTTGAGATCATCATTCCCGTTACCAATCCTCGAGGGGGCTCTGGTGCCAGTACTTCGAGATAGCACTATCCATGACACCACCCAAGAGCTCACAACCCCAAAACATAATGCGGTGTAAAGGGGTGCTCCAAGCAAACTCAAGCTCTTGCTCTGACACTATAGGTAGAGCACCATCCAAGACACTTGAGCTGCTAAAATGCGCTTTAATGCTCCGTTTAAAGATATGAAATATAGATATGGAGCAGCGTTGAGGCGATAACATGTTGACATTGCATCCTCAAAGGAGGCATTTTCCCCCTTCTCGGTGATGGGAACTCAAACCAATGATCTATTTCTGACTTTTACTAAGTCCAAACATGGGAGTTTTTCAAATATCTAGTTGTTTTTAAGTGTTGGCTTGTGTGTGAAAATTAACACAAGAAGTTTCTCAAGACATGCAAGTTTTTGAATCAGAAACTAAGCCAAATACTTTCCACATTACAAAATAGGATCAAGTCACCTGAACTATCATGAGTTCAGGTGGAATTTTTAGAGAAGAATATCTGATCTAGTCTAAAATAGACCCTGAAATTCTAATGACCAGATCCACATCCTCTTCCCTAGTTTGTTAAAGATTAAATCCCATTGTACCAAAAGTGAATTTTTTGACCTTAGTCCCGATTTTAAAATTTTTCCTCAAAAAGTTTTCAACATTATTATTATTATTACTTTTTTTCAATTTTTTAATTTTTTTGATTTTTTTGATTTATATTTTTTATGCATGCAAGCAGGAAAATATCTAAAGAAAAATGCATGTTTTTAGGTTTTGAAAATCCTAAATCGATCGTCAAATTAAAAAACACTCCCCCCATGCTTAAGATATGCCATGTCCTCATGCATTAGGAGGGAAAAGGGATCACCTTAGTGAAGAATGGTCGAGTTTAGGATGATCAAAACCTGGAAAAAGAAGAAAAAAGGAAAGCAGAAAAAAATGATGGGTTACCTCCCATCCAGTGCTATCTTTTACACCATTTAGCCGGGCGTGAAGGTATTCACGGAAGATGGAAAATCAAGTAAATAGTTGGACACTTGGATGCCCGCAAAAAAAGCTATCTTCTTCTTGATCCCTAGAAAATTGATTAGAAGCAATATTGGGATCAAAGTTGGATGAAAAATGATAAGTGTAGCCCGAGTCTGGCCATGGTTTTAAATCAAGTTGGATGCCAAACTCGGGTAGGGTTGGTGTTAGGTCCGTAAGAAAGGAGTCGGGAAGGGATGGTGAGGATTGGGTGAAGTTAGTGTGGAAAAATTAGGTGCGTGAATAGTGGGTGGGTTAGGGCGATCAGGGGGTGCATCAAGAATGGATTTGGGGT
Source organism: Thalassia testudinum (assembly GCA_037157565.1). Lineage (NCBI taxonomy): Eukaryota > Viridiplantae > Streptophyta > Magnoliopsida > Alismatales > Hydrocharitaceae > Thalassia > Thalassia testudinum. The sequence continues at coordinate 34,950,503 of JAZHRO010000003.1, forward strand.
CAAGACAAGTCTCCAGATCACAGATTTTGCCGACCATTGATTCGGAATCAAAATCCTCAAAAAAATTATGGTCAGTAAGGGTATCTATCAACATTATCTCCTCCACCATATTGAAAATTTCCATATCTGAGTCCTCAAAAAAGTTATCATCATGGAATCTCCTGGAGGATTTGAAAATATCTAAAGTGATAGTTTGGCTGGAGCAAGTGATATCCATTTTGCCTGTGTGGCCTTTGCAGTGGCCAGAAAAGGGCATCCAAGGATTATTGGGGAGTCTAGTAATGATTCAGGTACATCAATGTCAAGAACCAGAAAGTCTGCAGGGAAGATACAATTCTAGACCTTGACCAAAACATCCTTTACAATCCCACGAGGTTTGATTGTAGATCGGTTGACTAATTGCAGGGTAACCTCGGCATGTTTTATTTCACTAATCTGAAATTCTTCAAATAAAATCATGGGAATAATATTAACTGAGGCACCAAGATCAAGGAGGGCACGATTAAAAATAGTATCATCAATAATTACTGAAATTAAAGGTGCCCCCGGATCTTTCATCTTAGGAGGCAGCTTGCTCTGTATGATAGAGCTTACTGCCTTCGAAAGATTCACCTGTCATAGATTTTTGGCCTACCTTTTAGGAGTACATATCTCCTTCAAAAATTTGGCATAGGTAGGTATATATTTGATGGCATCTAAGAGAGGAATATTGATTTGAACTTGCCCAAATAGATCCATGAGCTCTTCTGTGGTGGGCTTAGATTTCTTTTTTTTGTTGGTGGTGGGGTGGAAAGCTTGTGGGAAAGGGAAAGGAATCCCATCTTGAGATTTTTGTATTTCTTTTTCTTCCTGATGGGGAGGTAGGGTGTCAATTTGCACAGGTATTTCACCAGGTTTGTGTGAAGGCCCAGGATCAGTGGTGATTTTCCCACTCCTAAAAGTAACTGCATGTGCAGTCGGATTATTATTTGGAGGAGGTGGAGGGGCCTGTGGTTGCGGAAACCTAGGAGGTTACTGAGGTGGTGGATTAGTAGGAGGTTGATTTGGGTAGTGTGGATTTCTACCCAGATATTGGTTCCCTTGGTGATTAAGGTTGGGCATGGGTTGGGACGGAAGATGTCCTGCAGGTCTTTGCGTGGGAGTAACCCCAATCTGGGTGACAGGGATAGATTGAGTGCCTACTTCATGAACACTGAACTACGGGTTTTGAGTTCTACAAAATGTGTTCATGGAAGCTTGATTAAATGAGTTTTGACTCATTTCTTCAAAAAAGTCATAGGCACTTTCAGCATCTTTATTTAAGAAGTTGCCACCACACGAGGCATCAGCAAAATGTCGGATTTGATCTTCTAATCCATGATAGAAGATTTGCACAAGCTGCCATAAAGGAATCTCGTGGTGCAGGCAACTTCTTAGGAGATCTTGAAATCTTTCCCAAGAATCATGGAACGTCTCACCAGATTTTTTGGTGAAAGGTCATAATAGACCGTCGCAGGGAATTGGTATGACCTAAAGGAAAGAATTTCTTGAGGAAGGTGGTCATGAGCTGAGGCCAAGTTGTGATTGGTCGGCCAATGGTCCTGAACCAATAAGCGGCCTTATCTTTAAGAGATAATGGAAAAAGCCACATCAGCCATATGTCTTCTTGCATATTTCGGGAACGGGTTGTTTGTGTAAGAAGAGTCAGCTCTTCAAGGTGGCTGAAAGGGTCTTCCCTAGGAAGGCCATGAAAGTGTTTAATTAGGTTCAGGACTGCAGGCTTGATCTCGAAGTCCTGCTCTGGTATGACCACCCCTGGTCATTCCTCATAATAAGACGGATCAAAAAAATCTTTTAGAGGAATGACAGGCTGCTGATGGGGTGGTGGGTTTAGGCTTTGCTAGGTTTTGGATGTTCCTAGTCAATGTCTGTTGATTGGAATTTAATTTATCAATCTGCTCAGCCATCAATTTTAAAATATCAGGTAGGGGGTCCTGATGCTATGCTTGGGGCAATTCAAGATTAGGGAGCTCCAAGTGTGGGAAGTTAATGGTGGGTGGGTTTTGGGTGGAAGGGTTAGAATTAGGGTTAGTAGTGGGGTTAGAGGTAAGGTTAGAGGTGGAAGTGGAAGGGTTAGTGGACCCATTTTGTTGATTTTCCATTTTTTTAGAAGGAGAAGAAGATAGAAAAGTAGTCTTTTTGTGCGAGGGGTGAAATCAAATGGTCCTTCCAGGTGCGGATTTTGAGGCCGTCGCCTATGCATAAAATGGAAGAACGGGAAGGGACGAGAAGAGAAAGAGATGAGAGAAAATGTGCAAATCAAACAACCAAAGCTAGACCTAACTTAAGTGTGACTCCCTAAAAATAAACCTAAGACTTAGTCTACATAGGAAATAAGTAATCAATAGTGAATACCCGTTCTGTCAACAAATCTAGCCAAGTTGATTAAGGGGAGGTTTGGGCCCAAACATTTCCCAGAAAAACCCCAGGTGCTTGTACAAACCCGCACCTGGTCGTTTGACATGGCCCCTCAGCCTGAACACCAGATATAGATGACAGAATTGGTATTAACTAAAGAAGACTTAAGACCTATATAGCAAGCCTAAGTTGATGAAGCCTTAAGGGTCAAGTTGCTATGGATTTCAGTTAGGTCTAGGATATTATAGTGCACACGGAATGTGGAGGGCGTTAATTGGGTTGTTGCCCTATTATTTCAATTTTTTTTTTGTGTGTGCAGAAATTGGAGAGTGGCTCCAATGAAAAGCAAGTTGTCGCACAATTATTGTATTCCTGTCTTTTAGGATTGGATTTAACTTAGTGTATTTTTAGGATTTTCTATTTTAAGTTTTCAAAGAAGTTTAAGATTCCACAAACAAGAGGAAATCAAGTTGTATGGGTGAAGATATGTTTCATTTTGTTTTTTGTTTCTAAAAATGAAAAAAGAAACCCTAATCCAATTCATCCTAGGATAGATATTTAACCACCAATGAATTATTTTTTGGCTTTCTGTATTAAGTAGTGGTTCAAACAATTCAAACAACACCACTACTTTGAAGAGAATCAAACAAGGATTCCAGAAAATATTTTTGTAAGATTTTAAAAATTTGTTTGATAATTATTTTTAATTTTTACTTGTACTAGTGTCGAAGTCCACAAATGATACCCATGGGTATTTTGGACTTTTCAGTTTTACCACCGACGTTAGAAAATTTTGATGATTTTATATAATTAGTAAAATTTCACAAGGATTCCAGCAAGCTAAATTTGACAAAAATTGGATGAGTATAAAAATTCTAAAAATTCACGAACAGTAGCAAAATAGGAAGATTGGAGCGTGTGTCCCCTCTGCAGTCCACTAATTTTTAAAAATTAAATACAAATCCAATTGATCTGAAATTTGGAAAAATGTTCCTAACTTAATTTGGAACCACTGTATGAAATTTGATGATTTTAGGAGGCCTGTGGTGTTAAGAATTGATTTTTCAAGTCTAGACAGAAATCTGGACCCAAAAAGCAAAACACCAATACTTGAAATGAAGTGGTGTTAATGGGGCAAACAAGTAGTCAATAAGTTTTAAAATGCACCACTCCACTTAATTAAGTTGTTTAGGGTCCTGAAAGCCAACTTTAGTGTATTTTGGTAGTTTTTTAGGTTAGGTGTGACAAGTAAGAAGAACCAACCTGAATGTTCGCAGGACGACAAAGAACTTTGAGCTTTTGCTTTCAAATTCTCACTTTCCCGCTGTAGTTCCTGCACACACAAGAGAGAAGAAAGAGAAGGGGATGAGATCCACTTCAAGCAAGAGAAGAAAGAATAAGCAAAATCGTGCCTCCCCAGCATTGGCGCAAAAAAGTGATACGGAATTTACGCGATTTGTAAAATACGTCATTGTAACACGCAAAATACATCAACTCTTAAATTTATAAACCTAGATACTGGGGTATCTATGGTCATCCAAGGAGGCAGTATGTTTGCAAAATTAATTCTCTTGCTTAGAAAATAAATCTCGACTTTCTTTTCGGTCTTTTCAACTATATCATTTTTTTTAGGATTTGTAAATAACGAGGGAAAACACGAGTTGTTGGCGAAAAAATAAATAACAACTATGATTACTAAGCTAACACCTAAGTGACAAGTAATTCCCCTTCCTAAGCTCACTCTAGGCATGTGAAGGCCTAGAGTAATTAAAGAGAGGGAGTGAAAAGTTCTAGAATCACAGCAATCAAAATACAACTAAAAGAAATTGCAAAGAAGGCAACTAGATTAATGAGAAAGTGTTTTACAGAAAAACCTAGTGGATGAATGCTTCTACTACTAGAGATTTGCAATAAATAAAACAAAACACAAATCCTATAGATAGATGGTGAAGAAGAGGGCTTCTTGCTCCAAGTTTGGTAGCTCCCGAGCTTGAAAAGAGTCCTCCAACTCCTTCCTTACTATGCTCTGCCAAGGTGATGTCCTCCAAAGCAAGCCCTATGGGGGCGTGCTCTAAGCTTTTCTCCAAGGGTGGACATCCACCCTAGGTCCTTCTCCTTTGCCTGGCCGTCCTCCTTGAAGTAGAAAAGTCCTCCTTGGCGTGGCCCAAGTTGAAGAGAGTGGGGAGAAGAAGGAACCAAAGGGGCTGGTGATGTGCCCCTTTAATCTTCTTCTCTACTCCTTCTTCTTGGCCGTAGGTGTAGGTTGCTATAGGTAGAAAAATAAGCTAATGGAGGATGAAGAAAATGTGGCAAGTTAGGTAGGTATATATAATGTAGGAAAGGGGGCATAGGTGGCTCTTGGAATGGATGGCTAGGATAGGATATGGGGGGTAGTTGGGGATCCTAGGGCTAAGGATAAGTGGCGCAACCTATTGGGTGCTAAGGGGGGTGCCCTTTAGAATTGGTGCCAAAATGGGCCTTCTAGAAGGCCATTAGGTGGCGCCACCGTGGGGTTCTAGAAGGGGGTATGTGGATGGCTAGGATGGGTTATGTGGGTAGGTGTATGGTGGATAAAGGGGCTGAAAGTTGGCACCAAAGGGGGGGGTGGTTAGGGTTATTTTTGGTGCCAACTTTTGGTGTCTTTTGGTGGTTAGTTGAGGGGTGAGTGGTGGTGAAGATGTGGCACGAAAATGAGTAGGATAGCTAGCTTATGTTGGACTTAAGTTGGTGGAGTTAGCTAGGGTTGACTTGACGGTGGTGGATGGCCAAGGAGCTGGTTGCTAGCTGATTGCACCGCAAAATACGCCTACAATAATGCCTTCTTGTGCTATTTCCTAGCATTACCTATGCATATTAGGATTCCATAGTTGCATTTTGTAAAAATACATGCATGCATGCATTTAATTGAGAGGAGAGGAGAATAAATAAGTGGCCTTGTATTTTACTTTTTTCCTCAAGTGCCTCTTTGCAAAATCCACCATCTCTATTTTTATTCCCACTTGACTTTTAATCTCTTCCCGTGGCTGCACTTTTCTTCTTCGTGCCATGCTTCCTGCGACTGTAACTTGCCTCTCCCTGCCAAGCCATTCCATCCCTCTCCCTACAGCAGCATGCAACCATGCCTTCTTCCTTTATAAAAGCCACGTCTTCTTCTCTTCAAAACGGGCTGGTCCCAACAAGAAAAAAAGGGCAGCAACACACCTTCTTCTAGGCTGCCACCATCCTCTCCTCCATTCCCCTCCATACGTCGGCCCTCCTCGGAGATACCCGGTAGGTAGGAGCTCTCACTGTGGTGCACACCACCACAGTGAGACCACCACCGCCCAGCTCTTCAAAGAGCCGGTGGGCGTGGTGGCTTTTTTCACTGTTTTTTTGTTCCAGCCATTCCAGCCATTGGAGCAGCTTCAAGGTCTGAAGCTCCAAATGCTTCGCATCCCAGCAGCAGCCGCCCAGCCCCCTTCCGCACATGCCTGCAGGTGCCCCAGCCCTCCGCGCGTGCCTGTGGGCTTTCTCTACCTCCACTTTCTCCGCTCTGTCGCACGCACTGTCGCCTGCAACCGGCCGCTGCACGCCTCTACAGCGGCCGGCCAAGCGCCTCCCGGCCCCCTGCAGCATCTGCAAGCTTCCGCTGAAGCTGCAAGTGCCCTCGCCCTCCAGCCCCGTGCGCTCTGTCGCGAGCTCTCTACGCTCGCAGCCGGTTGACGCAGGCGCTCTCCTCTGCACGAATACGCGCCTGCGCGCGAAAGCCATCAGACGACGGCCTTCACGTGCAGACGACTTAAAACACCCTTCCTCGCCTCCACCAGAGCGACTGCTCTTTCCTCTCCCTCTCTCTCTCTCTCTCTCACAACACTGACAGCACTCACTCCACACCGACGCGCACACACACCTACAGTAACACTTCCACACACACACGCACACGTATACTCTATTATAAACATATATATATATACGTATACTTATATATAGTGATATATATATACATATATTTATATACATATATATATATATACTTATATCTATACATATAGTAGTACCTATATACTTATGTATTAGTATACATATATATATATCTATATACCTATATATATACATACATATATATATATATACATATACACATATACTACTATGCATATACATATATATATATATACTTACATCTATGTATATAGTAGCATTAGTATACTTATATACATATATATATATCTATATACTTATATATATATATATCTACATATATATATATACCTATACATTTATAACTATATATATATATATACATATAGATATATTTACATATACACATATATATATATTTTCACATTATTTACCAAACGCTGTATCACGGGAATATCTGCACCAATTGCTGATATTCTCCGATACACGCGTACAAAAAGCATGGTTACATACATCTTCCACCATCCATTTCATACTCCACGTGGCACCTAGTCCAGTTGGTTGTGTCTTTCTAGGCGATGACCAACTCGAGACCGTGCTACACTCCATCTCCGCCTCCACCCCCACCCCTTTATATACATAATATATACATATATATATACTGTATTTACTTTATTTCTGTTTCACTTTCCTGTTAGTAAAAAGATAAAAGAAAAATATATAAAAGAGAAAAGATAATCTTTGACTTGCAGGTACCCTGTCTTGTGAATAGCAAGATTCGTTTTGGAACTCTATTTTGGCTCAAAGCCAAGAACACAATTTTGAGGGTGTGCCTTAAGGACAAAGATTACCAGAAAAAAAATCTAAATAAGAAAAACACCAAAAACACAATAAACGAACAGAAGAGACTCGTTGTAGGAGAGCCGTAGAAACACGATTTGTACCCCACTTCCTTGAGTTTGACCCTAGGCCTAAAAGTGACAAGATAAAATCAAGTAGGCTAGGTAAAAAATTTTTTGTAAAGAGATGGTTAGGTCCGATTGAGGTTAAGCACTATACACATTTCAATGATAAAATCACCATATTAACAACCTATTCGGGTCCGACCATACACTAGCTAAGCTAAGCTATGCTAAGCTAGCTTAGCTAGCTATGTAGTAGAGGAGGAGGTATTGGAGCTAGGGTTTGAAGAGAGGAGCTGACAAGGAGAAGTCTGGAGCTAGAACTGGAGCAGGCAACTACTGAAGAGGCTGGCATGGAGCTACTCTAGCTTGCTAGTTCTTTGCTAGCTGCTAAACCAAGCTAAAGTGAGCTGGCTTCTACCATAATGAGGTGAGGTGAGATGGGTCTGGTGCTCCCGGGGAGGGTAAAGCTAGTTGAGGTAGCTAAGGTAGCTTAGCTCAACTGAGTTGAGCTAAGCTGAGTCCCTAGGAGCTGGACTTGAGCTTCCTGAGCTGGAATGAAGTTAACTTTAGTTGGCTAGAGTTGAGTGGTGCTGGATGTAGCTGGATCTGAGCTGGGGTGAACTCTAGTCCCGACCATACACTAGCTAAGCTAAGCTATGCTAAGCTAGCTTAGCTAGCTATGGAGTAGAGGAGGAGGTATTGGAGCTAGGGTTTGTAGAGAGGAGCTGAGGAGGAGAAGTCTGGAGCTAGAACTGGAGCTGGCAGCTATTGAAGAGGCTGGCATGGAGCTACTCTAGCTTGCCTATCTTGCTAGTTCTTTGCTAGCTGCTAAACCAAGCTAAAGTGAGCTGGCTTCTACCATAATGAGGTGAGGTGAGATGGGTCTGGTGCTCCCGGGGAGGGTCAAGCTGGTTGAGGTAGCTAAGGTAGCTTAGCTCAACTAAGTTGAGCTAAGCTGAGTCCCTTGGAGCTGGACTTGAGCTTCCTGAGCTGGAATGAAGTTATCTTTAGTTGGCTAGAGTTGAGTGGAGCTGGATGTAGTTGGATCTAAGCTGGGGTGAACTCCAGTCAACTCAGCTGAGCTGGCTAGAGCTCCCCGTGGACTAGTGGGAGTTAAAATGAGCTAGACTCAATTAGGTTAAGCTGGATATGAGCTGACTTGAGCTAGGGTGAGCCAAGATGAACTCTCTTGAGCTGCCATTCAGCTGAGATTAGCTAAATGGAGCTGGGATGAGCTAACCCTAGCTCAAGTGAGCTAGATTCTAGCTGTGGTGAGCTGGATCAAGTTGAGTTCCAGCTAGTCTGAGCTTCTCCTTCACCATTTTCCTTCTTGAGTGCTAGGGTTTTAGGGATTTGTATATCTGTTTATCCCTAACACTCACAAAAACATATCAAAAAGACAATAAAAAATGCAATGCATGCTGAACCTAATTTATGCCTAAATGCAACCCAAAAACCCATTTGCAAAGTAAAATCCTAAGAGCTAGGTTTGTTTTAATGCATAAGAATGATGATAAATTGGCGTTTATCGGACATCCTTTCCACCAATTTCTCCTTCGGCTTTTTCTATTTGCCCATACAACAACAACATACTCCTGAATCAGGCTCTGGTTTTTTATTGATTACATTCTTAGTTGGGAGTCTAGAATTCTTGTCATGGGTCTTAATGGTATTGAAGTGGGGTTGGGTGGGACCCTTGTGTCTTCTACCATTCAATGTGATGGTATTTACAGTTGCAAAGTGCTATTGGTTAGTGCACTGAGGAGGGTTGTACAAAATAGGAGGCTGCCGGTAGATTTTGGTGGGAACTTGGTTAGCTCTAGGAGGGGCTGGGGTAGCCTAATAGACAGCATGAGCTTGGGCATGCGACTCCCCACCATTACTAAACCCTTGATGCCCAGCTCCTCAATTCTGTGCATTCCTTGGGTTTGGTAGAGGTTTTAATGGTAGAGATCATGGTTGTCAGTTGTTTGCACTAAGTCCAAATTGCAAGGTGTCTAGTGAAGTTTTCATTTGCTGCATGAGCTGGAGCATTGACCCTTGCATTTCTACCATCTTCAAGTCTAAATTAATCTGCCCGATAGGTTGTTGGGCATTTCACATTGGCTGATTAACCTAATTTGGGGGCACTTTAGTATATACATGACCTTGACACAGTGGTTTTTGCGGTACATAGTTGTTGGCTAGATATTGGGTCCACTGCCTCTGATCTTTGCAAGAGAAGTTAGTGTAATTTTTCCAACCAGGATTATAGGAATTCGAGTAAGGGTTGGACCTAACTTTCTCTTGTACAGCATGAACATCCTCATAAGATGACGAGTGAGAAGGATAAGAAAGATTGGGATCAAAGGCCCTAATTTTGAACCCATAGTGATACTAGATGAGCTAGCTCAAAGGTCGGGCCGACTCAAATTGGTTCACAAACTCCCGTCCCATAGGAGCTTGCAAAGAATGGAATCCCAAGCTCTAGGATTGAGTGGATCTAGAAATATTAGAGTTTTTGGACAACCACTCCTCCATTCGTTTAGCAACCAAATCCACCATATGTAATTTATTGCAGATCAATTCCATATCAAATGTATAAGAACCTTGGACGTCATTGGCATTTGATCTAGTTCATTGGGATCACTTGAAGGTTTCCATGGAGGCATGGTTTATAGAGTTTTCGCTCATTTCCTCAAACAAATGGTATGCACTATCTGCATCTTTGTTGAGGAACTTTCCTCCACAAGAAGCATCCACATGACTATGGAGTTGATCATTCAACTCGTGATAAAAAATCTACACAAGTTGCCATTTAGGCACCTCGTGGCGTGGACACATCCACAATAGATCCCGAAATCGCTCCAAGGACCCATGAAACGGTACCCCCAGCCGTTGGGTGAAAGTGGTAATTTCCCATCGTAAATCATTGGTTCATCCAATTAGGAAGAATTTCTTTAGGAAGGCTAATTTCAAAACTGTCCAGGTAGCAATCGATCTTCCAATGGTATGATACAAATGTGCGGCCTTATCCTCGAGTGAATGGGGGAAAAGCCTCATGAGCATCTGTTCTTCATCCACATTCCCCAATTTGCTGATCAGAACCAGAGTGACCAGATCCTCCAATTGTTAGAATGGGTCTTCTAAGCCAAGCCCATGAAAGTGTTTAATCAAACTTGAAACTTAGGGCTTGATCTCAACAACACCAGTGGGGATCACAATGTTGGGACGATCCTTGTAATTTGAAGGATCATAAAAATCCTTCAAGAGCCTAGTGCCCTGACCATTCATCCGTTGGAGCCATTCCTACATCTGTTGTAGCTGGTCCAACTGCCTCTGAATTATCACCTGCTGGTTCGGGGGTGGGGGAGGTGGTTGTTGATAAACCATGGGATCTGCTTGCTATAACTCGATCTCCACCTCTGGGAATGGTCAAAAGGTCCAGCCAAGAGAGGATTCAATGACCTCCTTCCAAGCATGCACTGGAAGGAAGTCAGAAGGACGAGAAAAATGGAGCCCTGTAGTACAAAAGTTACAAGCATGTCCATAAATTGGGTAGCTTAAGGACCTATGCTTCAGAAATAAACTCTGACCACACAATGAATTTGGTGTTGTCCTTACTCCCAAAGGTGGTAAAGTGGGGTCGACGAAGTTGGGGGAGCATGTTTGGAGGGTCGCTAATTATGCCAAACCCAACATAAGTTGTTTAATAATCAGGACCCCCAACTTAGCACCTTTTGAAGAAAGTAGACGTCACTAATTCGAAGTGCATTCAAGAGAGTATCCCGAAATAGACTCTATGAATCCTAGGGCCAACGTCTACTCAATTTTAATTAAGGCCTAGGATAACAGTGCTTTCAGAATGTGATAGGCCCTGTTAATGGGTTGTGCCATTAATAATTCGTTGAGAGTGTATATGTGCACAACCAAAAGTTTTCAAGCAAGATTCTTAATGATGAAGTGAATTTTAGGGTTCGAATCTTACTTAGTACCTTTTAAGATTTATATATTAAGTATATTCAACCAAATTTTGAGAGGCAAACCAAGTTTGAAAGCACGAGTTCAAGTAGTTTACTTTATGAATTAAGAAAATATGGAGTGCCTAGCTTGGCCTAACTATTTAAATCCTTTGGGGCAGCTACAAGATGATTCAATTTTAAATTAGGTGCTACAACACAAACCATTCAACCAATTTGCCTTGATGCACCACCAATTGAGGCATGAAAAAAGTGATCAACCTTATCTGATTTTTACTCTTTTATGTGTATTGGTGCGTGTGCCAGTTCCACAGGTCGGAATCATTGTTGAGTAGATAAAATCAGGTGAGGTTATGTGACTCAATTGTGGGTGTATGTAGTGTGTATGTTAATTTTGTCCCATGATCAGAAGAAGTTTTATTTTTTTATAAGAAGGGATGAGATGAGTGCAAGTGGCAAACAAGACTAACAACTTCTATCCTAGGGTTCGTGAAAACACCTAAGTAGATTAGGTCTTGATTATTAAGGTGGCAAAATGAACTAGTAGGTGGGGAACTGCTAGGAAACACTTACAAATAGCTTCACCCACACTTTACTCCGGCCTACCGTACTTGGATCTCCTTACTAGGATACCTACAAGACATCAAATTAAAAGCAAAAGGGGTTAGTAAATAAGTAAATGTAAAGAAACACGAAAAAAGAAAGCAAATTTCGTTGCCTCCTTAGCAACGGTGAAAAAATGACTAGTGTGAATTTCGCGAAGAAAAGTTAGGGTTTCAGAAAACCTGTCATCATAGTCACAATACTCTCTATCAATAAAATTTACTGAAACTCAAAAGGTAGTAGTGGGTAGAACACAAATAGGGGACGTTTGTTTCATAAAATCCTCATTTCAATTTGTTTGTTTCTGGTGTTTTTAGGTTTCACTATTTTTTGGTATTTTAGGAGAATGGTAAAATCACTTGCAATAAAAAGAATAAGAGATGAACCACAATTTGATTGCCTGAGGTGAAATAATGTTTATTATAATAACAATAAACTAAACAAACTAAAAGAGATGAGGGCGAGAGGAAATCTCCTAAAGAGGAAGTTTGGTGAGACGACGGTGCTTAGCGGTAGCTTGGATAGAGGAGGAGGGATGCTGGATGTCGAGGATGAGGTGTAGGATGAACCCAAGTAGAGGAAAGCTTCACCAAGCTTCGAATAGGGATGAGGAGGTAGAGGTGATCGTCTACCTGAGAGGAGGTGATGGGATGGCTCTAGGGTTCCCTATGAAGGTGGTGAGAGCATGGTTGCATATTTTATGGAGGGATAGGACTCTACACTAATAGGGAGCTTGGGAATAGAGCTATTGAGAGCTTGGTAGGCCTCTTGGAGCTCTAGACTAGGTAGGAGTAGCATAGGTAGTGATGAAGGCAAACAGGGAGATGTAGGGTGTAGAAGGAGCTTTCCACGAGTGGATAATTAGTGACATCCGCAATCGTTGGTAATGATCCACCCTAGCTATTGTTGGTGATCCGTGCGGCACTGCATGCACGTGCTATGCACTACCTTGTCATATGCGTGCATGCTGGTTGTGCATTGCGTCGCTGTGTGCTGCGTTGCACCGGCACGTGCTTCACGCGCGCATGTCGTGTGCATAGTGATCGGAACAACTTCATGGGCCCTAACTAACCACTTTTAGTATGGAATAAAAGATAAAAGTTCCTACATATCCATATGAGGGTCATAACACCACTTCACGCTATTTTGAGAAGAGAGTAGGGAACTAGGGTTAATTCCGTAATTTTAAAAGCATATCATGAACACATAATAACCAAGGAGTTCTCTATGGGTTAATCTAAGGTCAAATGTCCATTAATGACTAATAAGTGGGTTCATGCAGATAGAAATGGTTTTTCTCATATTTCGAGAATTAGTAGTAATCCAAAACCCTAATTTCCGCCCACTTGAATAACAGAGGTTATGGTTAGGATAAAATCCATCTAAACCTTCCAATAATCATAGAAAATATTCCATGAGGTTTGGTACCTTTGATTTGCCCTTTGGAACCTATTTTGACCTAAAATAGTCTCAGATGGAAAGCTACCGAGTTTGGGTTTTACATAAATTGCCTAGTCAAACGTAGTTAAAACCAAAATCTGACTTCACCATCAAATTCCTTGGATCAAAATTAGGCTTCTACTAAAATTTAGGCCCAATCAGAGTCCATCTTGACCTAGTTTGCATCTTAGTCTAATCTGACTCTTTCCATTCATTCATGGCCCTAACTTTTGAAATCTTTGCAAATACCCCCCTTAGTTCTTCATCTTCTTCGTAGATGGGTCCCTTCCGCTATGGCAAGTGTTTACCCATGCATTTGAGCTCTCAATCCCTCCCTAATTGGTTGGCCAATCCCTTCCAAAATTGTAAGGGATGATCTTGAGGAAATCCCTGATCAAGTAAACCAAAATTCTAACTCCAAATCTCTCCATATTGCTCGTGTGTATCCTTGGATTTTAAGGATCTTCCTCCTGAAAATCCGAGCTTCTCAAGCTTGTTTTTAAGCTTGGAAGATCACCTAAGGATCTATAAAAGGGTCCCGCTCGTCAGACTGAACTCCTTAGCGAGTTTTTGTCCGAAGAAACCCTCTTCTCCCCTACCTCTTGCCGGCTCCAACTCCGCTCCAGCGACTCCCTTCCTTCGATCTCCTTACTTGTTGCCACATACTATTGGCAGTAGGTTCATCCTCCTCAAGTTCTTCCACACCTCGACATACCTACGAGGGACTCTCTCCCTTCTCATACATCGTCGTTCTCTCTCTCAAAGCCACCTTCATCTCCGGCACCAGCCAATCATAGCTAGTGCCATCCCCACATCTCCATCATCTGCAACCATCCTCAGTTGACTCTACATCTCCCATTGATCTGCTTCACATCCTCGACACCCGCTTCAAAATGCTTCCAAGATTGTGCCACCGTTGTCCCCTGATGAACACACATAAATTCATGATAAATTGCTTATTTATGATAGTTCCTAGGCTTAGCATTGCATATCATGTTGTAAATATTGCATAACATCCATTGCATGGCATTTAGGATAGTTGTATGTTTTGTATATTAATTACTTCATTTTATATGGCTAGGGAGGCAATGCGACATCCATACAGGTTTCGGATGGGGAATCAGATCATACGGATGGATCCGGAGCGACGATCACAGTTCAACATCACAGGAATCATCTCGATCTGAGCACCGTGGAACCCTCTACAAGAAGAAGAAGGATGACCCAGATGGTGCCATGTGGCACCATCCAGATCGCCCACCACCTGCCAGTAGCCGTCGCCTACTCCATCATCCGTGCCCTTGAATCCTAGCTGTTAGATCAAGATCCAACGGCTGGGGAGCGTCTGCACCAAGCTCCTCCGCGCGACACAAAGGGCGGCCAGCGCAATGGTGGGAATGGCGGTTCTCAAGGGAGGGGTCAAGTTCGAATCCCCACACCCCCCCAATCCTCAAATTAGTGGCGCACGCAAGCAACAGTGGTAGCGCAGTGCGTGCACGCACACAGTAGGCCGCCGCACGATCAGCACACATGATGGGTGGCAGCGTAGCGTGGGCACAAGTGCAGTTGGTGCTAGCTTTTAGCGACAGCTAGGCTGACCCAAAGCGACGCTTACAGCCGTCGCTACTTCAATGCAAGCCAGCAGGGCTAGCTAAGGGCGTGAGTGGATGTGAGCTGTCTACAGCAACATTTCCAGCGATGGTCTGGAAGTCACTAAAGGTCCTTTAGGCATTTTTAGCATTTTCTCCTCCACTATAAAAGGACCAACAACCCCTCCCTTCTAAGCTATCTCTACCTACTCTACTCCCACCTACTCCCAGGCTCTAGCAACCCTACCAACGCTACATTAGAGCTTGTTCTCAAGCTCCCAAGGCACCTATTAGTGTAGCAAACCTTTGCCCCACCAAATACAACAACTTCTCATCCCCCTTCATAGGTCACCTTGGAGCCATCCTCCCACCACCATTCCAATAGCAGATCATCTCTAACTTCTCGCCACCATTCCGAAGTCATGCTGAAGTTTTCCTCAACTTGATGTCCTCTTGCAGCTCACCTTCATCATCCCGCTCCTCACCTCCTTCGTCCGAGCTTCCGCCAAGCGCCATCGTCTCGTCGAATAACTGATTCGGGAGATTTCCTCTCACCCCCCTCTCCTTTTATGCTTTCATAGATTATTGTAATAGACATTAATGAAATACATCACATTTTATTCCATCTCTAAAAAAAATCAGAACCCTAAAATACCAAAAAGAAACAAATCGAAACTCAATTTTCAAATAAAGTAAATGTCGCCTCCCAGTATTCGACCTGGGACTCCCTTGGAGTTTCGGTATAAATTTTATCTGATCGATGGTTTTTGCAACTACGACGACAAGTTACTTGTAACCTCGATTTCTAACACGTGAAATGCGTGCGATGATTTTGGCATCGCTGTCTTGGAGGCAACAGAATTTACTTTATTGTTTATTGCACTTCTTTAGATTTACATAGCACTAACCCCACTTGTCTTTGATCCACTGTCTTGCAGGTACCCTAGCTTGGAGATCCAAGTGCAGTAGACCGTAGTAATGTGCAGGTAGAGTACTCTGTAAGTGTCCCCCACATTTCCCCCCTACTAGTTAATTTTGCCAAAATCATAATCAAGACCTAATCTACATAGGTGTTTGCATAAACCTTAGGGTAGAGTTTGTTTGTCTTGTTTGCCACCTTCACTCATCTCACCTACATCTTATAAAAGAAAAAGACAAAAAGATATTTTCTGTGGGACGAATCAATTTACACACTCTATACACCAACATTTGAGGCACATAATCGGACTTGATTTTCATCTACTCAATTGGGTTTCCAACCTGTGGACCGGATACACGAATTCAACACATAAAAGAGTAGAAATCATATTAGGTTAACCACCTTTTTGTGTGCCTTAATCGGTGGTGCATTTGAGCTAGTTGTGTGAATTGTTTAGGCCACACCACCTAAT
This sequence comes from Thalassia testudinum, assembly GCA_037157565.1. Lineage (NCBI taxonomy): Eukaryota > Viridiplantae > Streptophyta > Magnoliopsida > Alismatales > Hydrocharitaceae > Thalassia > Thalassia testudinum. Next base: position 34,966,687 of record JAZHRO010000003.1, read on the forward strand.
CTAAAAGAGGATCATTTTCTAGCTGCCCCATAAGATTCAATAATTAGGTCAAGCCAAGCACTGCATATTTTTCCTCATTTCTAAGGGAAAATACTTGAACACGTGCTTTCAACAACAAACTTGGTTTGCCTCACAAAACTTGGTTGAAAACACCTAATATTTGAATTGTAAAAGCTATTAAGCAAGATTTGAACCCTAAAACTCACCTCATCATTAATAATCTTGCTTAAAAACCTCTTGGTTGTGCACATTCACATGTTCTCAAACAAATCATTAAGGGCACAACCCATTAAGGGCCCATCATATTCCAGAGCACCAATTTACCAAGACTAACTAAAATTAATTAGATGTTAGCCCTAAGGATTCATTCGCTCATTGGGATCCAGATTGAGATTATTCATGGTTACCTTGCTTATACCAGTCAATCTGATGTCTAGCTAGGGGAGTAGCATCAAACGACCATGGCTGGGGGGTACACTAGGAACAGAAGGCGCAAGCCAAAGGAAGAACCTTCTCCCTAGTCCCTCCTAACTGGTTGGATTGCCTGGACATAAGTAGAGAAAATCATCCATAATCTTTGGACAGATTATGAGAGTCAGTAGATCTTAGGCTGCCCTATCTACGGACAAGCTTGTATTCTTGTACTGTAGGGTTCCCTCTTTTCCCCATCCTTCCGACTTCCTTCCAGTGTATGCTTGGGAGGATGTCATTGAACCCTAGATTGGAAGGACCTTTAGACCATTCTAGGAGGTAGACGTTGAGCTATAGCCAAGCAAATCCCAAGGCTGATCAACAACTACCTCCCCCTCCTCCAAACCAGTAGGAGTTGATTCAGAGGTAGTTGGAAGAATTGCAACAGATGCAGCAATGGTTCCAACGTATGCATGGTTAGGGTGCTCAGCCTTTGAAAGATTTTTACGATCCTTCAAAATATGAGGAACGTCCTGGCATAATGATTTCCTTCAAAGATAGAAATCAAGCCCCAAGTCTTAAGTTTGATTAAGCATTTCCATGGGCTTGGCTCGGAGGACCCATTCCAGCACCTGGAGGATCTGACCACTTTGGTTCAGACCACCAGAGCAAGGAATGTGGATGAAGAGCACTTGGAGGATCTGAATCTTTTCCCCCACTCTCTCAGGCATAAGGCTGCACATTGGTACCGGAATATAGGAAGGCCAATTGAAACTTGGGCTGCACTTAAATTGGCTTTCTTGAAGAAATTCTTCCCTATCGGACGGACCAATGCCTTGCGACGGGCGATTACCACTTTCACCCAACAGTTGGGGGAACCGTTTCATGGTGCTTGGGAGTGATTGCAAGAATTTTTGAGGAAGTGTCCACACCATGAGGTGCCGAAATGGAAACTCGTGTAGATTTTCTATCACAGTTTCGTTGAGCAACCCCGTAATCACGTGGATGCTTCTTGCAGAGGCAATTTCCCCAATAGGGATGCAGATAGCGCATACGATCTATTTGAGGAAATGAGTGAGAACTCAATTAATCATGCCTCCATGGATGCATTCAACCAGTCTCAACAACCTAGGTCAACTGCAAATCAGATCCAGGGTTCTCATTCATTTAACATGGAATTAATTTGTAATAAACTAGATAAAATGGACTTGGTTGCTAAGAAAATGGAAGATTGCATGTCTGGGAATTCAAGAAACACTTCTTTACCCACTTCATCCCAGAATTCGGGATTCCATTCCTTATGAGCTCCCACGGGGCAGGAATTCATGAACCAACTCGATTTGGTTCAATCTATGAGGCAGGCTTTCTCAGAACCATATGGGCTCCAAACTGGGTCCTTTGATCCAAGTTTCTCTAATCCTTTCTTCTCTTCATCCTTATTTTATGAGGATGCATATGCAATGCAGGAGAATGTTAGGTTCATCCTGTATTCCAACACTTTTAACTTGGGATGGAGGAACCACCTAACTTCTCCTGGAAAAATTAGGGGCAACAGACCCAATCTTGACCTAGCAACTATGCATCTCAAAAACCTGTGGGTCAGGGTGAAGTATACACTCAGTTGCCCTTGAAACCGGTTAATCAGCCATCTTGGAATGACTAACAATCTGCAAGGTAGGCAGATTTAAACCGGCAGATGGTGGAAATGCAAGGATCCATGCTTTAGCTTATGCAACAAATGAAGACATCCTTGGATAACTTGCAATCCGGGTTAATTTCAAACACCCGACAACCCGGATCCCTACCATCTCAACTTGTACCCAACCCACGTAATGTGTAAAATTAGGGCAATGGAGCCCAAGGGTACAGGAATCAAAGGGACCCACATGCACATGCTTAAGTGGTTGGGCAGGGTCCCTCTTCATCTTCCTCTGGTTACATGACCAAGCAAGGACCTCCAATCTTCACTAATCCACCTCAAGACCCAAACCCTTATGCCTCTGCAAACTCTGCCACCTTGAGAAGTGGGAAGCAGACCCAAAACCTTGAATTACCTTCTAGAAGTTAAAATCCTGGGGAGCTTGAGAAACAGAAGGAGGAGGTTGAAGAAGACAATAAGACCTAAGGACCGAAAATTGAAAATTCCACCCATATCCCGTTCCCTAAGGCCCTATTGAAAAATAAGAAGGAAACCCTAGACAACAATGAGGAGCTTCTAAATTTATTCAAGAGCATAGAGATCAATATTCTACTTCTCGATGCTATTAAGCACATCCCGACTTACGCTAAATTCTTGAAAGAACTGTGTACCCAGAAGAGTAAGCTGAGAGAACCCACTTCGAGGAAGGTGATTCTCTCTGAGCAGGCAAGTTCTGCGATCTTGCATCACCTTCCTCAAAAGAAGAAAGATCCAGGTGCCTGGTCGAGCGTGCTTCGCGTGTTAGAAATTGAGGTTACAAGTAACCTATCGTCATAGTTGCAAAACATGTCGGTCAAATAAAATTTATACCGAAACTCCAAGGGAGTCCCGGGTGGAACACAGGGAGGCGACGTTTACTTTACTTTAAAACCGTGCTTCGATTCATTTCTTTTTGGTATTTTGGGGTTTTGTTATTTTTTTGTGTTTTTGAAGTAAAAGAAAATAAGCAAATGTATCACAAGATAGAGGTGAAACAAATATGATATATATGTCAATTCAATATCGATTACAATGAACTGCAAAAGCATAAAAAGAGGGGGAGGTGAGAGGAAATCTCCCGAATTAGCTGTTCAGCAAGATGACAACGCCTGACGGAAGCTTAGAGGAAGGAGGTGAGGAGCGGGATGATGGAGGTGAGATGCTAGAGGACGTCGTGTTGAGGAAAGCTTTGGCGTGGCTCTAGAATGGAGGTGAGAAGATGGAGGTGATCTGCTACCGGAATGGAGGTGGGAGGACAACTCCGAGGTGACCTATGAAGGGAGATGGGAAGTTGGAGGAATATTTGGTGGGGCGGAGGTTCGCTGCACTAATAGGCACCTTGAGAGCTTGAGAACAAGCTCTAATGGAGTGTTGGTAGGCTTGCTAGAGCTTGGGAGTAGGTGGGAGTAGAGTAGGTAGAGATGGCTTGGAAGGGAGGGGGTGAAGGCCCTTTTGTAGTGGTGGAGAAAAGGCTAAAAATGGATAAAGGACCTCTAGCAACCTTCAGACAGTCACTGGAAACGTTGCTGTAGACAGCTCACCTCCACCCTGCCCATAGTTGTTTCTGCTTGGCTTGCAATGAAACAGCGACGGCTGTAAGCATCACTGTAGGTCAGTCCAGCTGTCGCTGAAAGCTGGCACCAGCCACCCTTGCGCCCACGCGACCTGCCTCGCTCAACACGCGCACTGACCACTCCCGCCTAGCTATGTGCACGTGTGCTGTGCGCTAGCATGTACGCTTGCAATGCACTAGCCCGCGCGTGCACGCACTCGCTACCGTTGCCGCTGCCGTTGTGCTGCGCTTCAAGTGCCTGCCCAATTGCAAATTGGAGGGGTTGTAGGGAATCGAACCTGCACCCCTCCTTTGCAAACCCACGCCTCCATCGTTACGACACTCCACTTGTGTCGCTGGTGTGTTTTGGTGCAGGTGCTTACCAGTCGTTGGATCTTGATCCAACGGCTAGGTTTAATGGCGTAGATGATGAGGGAGAGTGGGCGGTGGCTACTGGTCGAGTTTGGGTGGCCTGGATGGCGCCATGTGGCACCATCTAGGCTGTCCATCATCTTCTTCTTGTAGAGGGTGCTACGGTGCTCAGATGAAGATGATTCCCACAATGCCGAACTGCGATCGTCGCTCCGGATCCATTCGTACGGTCGGATTTTCCATCCGAAACCTGCATGGATGTCGCATTGCCCCCCTGGCCATATAAAATGAAGGAATTAATATATAAAATATACTACTATCCAAAATTCCATGCAATGAATGTTATGCAATATTTATAACATGATATGCAATGCTAAGTCTAAGAACTATAAAAAATAAGCAATTTATATTGAATTTATGTGTGTTCATCGTACCTCCATGCTTACTTTTTGCTAGTCCCTAGCAAAATTAACCTAATTGCTATATATAAAAGTTGAATCAGGGTTCAAGTAATTAGGCAAGATTCATTGATTACTTTAGAAAATCTCATCCCTAAGACCTAATTACAAAAACTCAACAGTGCCTGGGTGCCTACCAGAATACAAATTGTTCGAGCGCTTGCCTTATTTGAGAAGATAAATTTTTTTTTCTAATTTTTTTTTTTGTACTTTTGGAGTTTGAGAGTTACGGGATAACTTTTTACGGCTACCCGACCCACCCAAGACTCGAAAAGGACTCTAAGTGCTAAGCATCTTTGTGAAAAAGTGATAGACTCACAAAACGACAGTTAATACGGACTTCGGGTTTCTACCACCCTAGGTGACCTTGCCTAAAGGTTTATCTTTACGATCGGTAGCTTGCTCCCTACTTTTATTTATGGGGTCAACACATGGGTGAGTCCAGTGTACATCTCCCCAGTTTATTCTACTTCCCCGCTTCTTCCCTAAGTGTTTTGGGAATTATTGTGCATTTATTTGTTTGTGAGTTGGGTTCTAGACAACCGGTCGATTAGCTGTTACCACCGACAACTTGCTAGCCATACTCGTGCGGTGAAGTGTGGTTTTTTTTTTCTCCTTTCTTTTTCTTTTTTTTTTCCTTTCTTCTTTTTTTTTTTTTTATAAGTAGTTGGCTTCCCTGATCTAAGATTTACCTAAAGGCAGCACAACGAAAATGGTCTTGTTGCTGCGCTCTGGACAATCGGCCGATGAGCTGTTACCACAGACAACTTGCCAGCCATACCACCCAAATCGGTCCATTAGCTACCCAATTTCCGTAAGAACCGCTGGAAAGTGAGTCAGTGCAAAATAGTGTATGTAGATGCTTAGGCTTAAAGTCCCCCCAAATTAGAGGGCGGGTTGATAAGTCGCATACTTATCATCCTAAATTATTTATCAAATTAAAATAAATTTTAATTGCCGAGGACTCAAGACTAAATCCACATTCGAGTGGGCACCCAGGCTAATTAAGCCCGAAGACCTGATGAGTCTAAGTGTTCAGGTCTCAAAGAATCAATTCCTAAAGTTTACAACTCCTAGTGCCTAAGTTCTCATCTCCTAATTCTATTTTTTTTTTAATTATTTATTTTTTTATTATTTTTATTTTTTCCCTTTTTTTTAACAAGAATCAAATAACAAGAAATCACTGTTACAGTTGACACAATGGTTATAAACTATGTCCACCCCCCATGCTTAGCTATTGCAATGTCCTCATTGTAAAAAATGAAAGCAAGCAAGAGAGTAGAAGTGGAAGAATAGCACCTGGTTTCCGTGAGACTCAGGTCAACTTGGAATAGTCTTTACATGTGCTAAGTTTAGTGCCTTCAGCTGGGCGATGATCAGCCTGCAGTGGTTATAGCAAGGTAAGAGCAACCTTGTCCGAGATGGGTTCAAGGAGCACATGGTCAATAAGGGGTTTGAGACGCTGCCCATTGACCTTGAAAATATTACCCATCTTTTGGTCGGAGATTTCAACAGCCCCATTAGGAAAAATTCGCTCAATAACGAATGGGTCGCCCTACTTAGACCTGAGTTTATCAGGGAAAAGCTTCAATCGAGAATCGAAAAGCTAGACCTTTTGGTTCGGCTCAAAGCTCTTACGTGAAATCATCTGGTCATGGAGAGCATTGGTCCTTGCCTTATAGATTCTGGCATTTTCATAAGCATCATTTCGAAGCTCCTCCAACTCAGATAGTTGGAGTTTCCTGGTTTTCCCGACCAACTCGAGGTCCACATTACATTTCTTGATGCCCCAAAATGCCCGGTGTTCAAGTTCTACGGGAAAGTGACATGCCTTCCCAAACACTAGACGGAACGGAGACATACCGATAGGCGTTTTGTATGCCGTACGGTAAGCCCAAAGATCATCATCTAGCTTTTGGGTCCAATCCTTCCTATCAGGCCTAACGATTTTCTGCAAAATGTTCTTGATCTCCCGATTGGAGACCTCGGCTTGTTCGTTCGTCTGAGGGTGGTAAGGTGTGGAAAAACACGTAACATGTCTGAGGGTGGTTAGCTTTCTCCCTACTTTTATTTATGGGGTCAACACAAGGGCGAACCCAGTGTATATCTCCCCAGTTTATTCTACTTCCCCACTTCTTCCCTACGTGTTTTGGGAATTATTGTGCATTTTTATGAGCTGGGCTCTGGACAACCGGCCAATGGGCTGTTACCCACGACCACTTGCAAGCCATACTCATGCGGTGAAGTGTGGCTTTATTATTTTCTCTTTTTATTTTCTCCTTTTTCTATTTTTTTTCTTTTTGGGTGTTTCTTTTTTTTCTCTTTTTCCTTTTTTTTCTAAAGTAGGTGGCTTCCCTGATCTAAGATTTACCTAAAGGCAGTACAACAAAAATGGTCTTGTGGTTGGGCTCTAGACAACCGGCCGATGAGCTATTACCATCGACAACTTGCCAGCCGTACCACCCAAGTCGGTCCATTAGCTACCCAATTTCCATAAAAACCATCGGAAAGTGAGTCAGTGCGAATAGTGTGTAGATGCTTAGCCTTAAAATCCCCCCAAATCAGAGGGCAGGTTGATAAGTCGTATACTTATCATCCTAATTTATTTACCAACTTAAAATGAATTTTAATTGCCGAGGACTCGAGACTAAGTCCACATTCGAGTAGACACCCAGGCTAATTAAGCCCGAAGGCCTGAAGTGTCTAAGTGTTTAGGTCCTCTCATATCATTTCCAAAAGTTAGTAACTTCCAAATGCCTAAGTTCTCTTTTCCTATTTTCTTTCTTTTTTTTATTTTCAATTTTTTTTCCAATTTTATAAGAAACTAAAAGAAATTCTACAGAGTTAACATAATGATTTCAGGAATTGATTATCCACCCCCCAAGCCTAAATGATGCAATGTCCTCATTGTAAAAATAAAGACATGAAAAGGGCAGAGTAAACAGAACATCACCTGAGTGTTGTGAAAATCTGATCAACTCCGCAGAGAGAAGGGTGTATACGCATGTGCTTAGTTTAATGCCTTCAGCTAGGCATAGCATACATACAAAGAAGAGATTGAGAATTCACAAGTGCGGTTCAGAATCAAAATCAAAATATTGATCCTGAAACCCGCCAGCAGAAGATGTCCATAGACGTGGATGAGATTATGGTGCAGACCCATGCCCCAGGGTCAGTGGTTCTCAGGTTATAGATGAAAATCACCCAGAATTGAAGGTTGTTGTGTTTATGGGGCTGGGCCTGTAGTTTACTGGTGTGCAACCCAAGACCAAAGTGTCGGACAACGGGTAAAGATGGTTCAATAGGTGCGGTTGGCCACTTAACATCTAGCTCAGAAGAATAATCAGTTATTTTGAGATTGGGTTGCACATGAAAGATATCATAAGGGTCTTGGTAGAAAGTAGGTGGTTTTAAGTCAATAGGTACCCTTAGATCTAAAATCAAACTTCCCTCAGAATTAGCCTCCCAAATCTCTATTTCAACAATTCTATCCTCCAACATCAAGGGCTTAGGCTTCGGGACCTCTAGCATATTATTCACCCCATATGATTCCCCCAAGTCCAGAAATCGTGGCTGAATCAAGATTGACTTGGGCACAAAGATCTCAGAAGTCATCTCTTCGGGGTGCAAATGAGCACTGGGGTCATTGATTGAATCATCAAGATTTGGATCCTCCAAGTTAACCCCAACCGAATCCAAATCTTCAATAATTCGGCTATCAAGTAGTTTGTTAGATTCCTCATGACCATTTGTCTCACTAAAATCCTCTTCCTTAAGTTCAAGTGAGACTTCACCAAAAGATCCTTCACCCTCAGAGTCAAAGAATCCAGGATCCTCATTTATATATGTCTCAAAATCATATGCCATTTCATGGTTTGTGGAGACATATTTTTCCTCACTCCCTAGCTTGGGGATCTCGGTTGAATAAATCGGTTCATCCTCAAATGGTTGGTCTAGCCCATCCTGGTCATCCCTAGTCTCAGAAAATGTATCCCCCCCAACAGGCGCCAGAGCGGGTTTAGACATTGGCTCTCCTGAAGGGGGTTCATCTTGAGAATCATCCCAAGATTTGACTAGTGCAACCACAAATTTCATCCTCAACCTCGACAATTTCCCAAGATGGAACTCACCTAAGTCCCTATCCCTAATTCTTCAGAGCAAATCCAATAGAGAACTATTAAGTTCATCAATCATTTTGATCATAGGCTCCAGTGCTTCAGTACATGGTGTTGGCTGAGCTTCTAAAGATTGTATAGTGTTTCTCAAATTAGCCAACAACCAATCCTGGATCAGGTTCACCTGAACTGACTGGTTCGGTTCAGGTTTGGGTGGGTTCAGGTTATATCTAGGGGAGTCAAGATGTCGAGGTTCTCAGGTCTCTCCCTAAAAGTAGGTCATTCTAGGTTGTTCATAGGATGGTGGCGACCTATATTCAGTGGAATACTGGGGAGGGTAGGTGTTATAATCATGATATCCTTCCTGCTTGTAGATCGGGTTGGTTTGGTCATCAAATGATGGAGATCCATAATTATTATAGTTCTGGGAAGGATAATAATAATAGTCTTGTCATCCAGGGTTAGGCCCTGGACACTGAGGTCCAGATTCATATCCCCAATCAAAGTCATTACGGCTAGTGGATGGGTAATTACAAGTCAAGTCGGGATAGTAATCATCTTGGGGATAAGTGGTGGTAGGAGGATAGGATGTGAAATGTGTGTAGGATGTGGAAGTGTACATGGTGAAGTAAGGAGGGAAATCAGAAGAGAAAGGAGCCCTGCAATACAAAAATACAAGCCTGTCCTTAGTTTGGGTAGCCTAAAGGTCTACAGACTCTCAGAATCCATCCTAAGATCATAGATGATTTACTCTACTTATGTCCAAGCAATCCAACCAGTTAGAAGGAGGGACTGGGGAGAAGGTTCTTCCTTTGGCTTGCGCCTCCAGTTCCTAGTGTACCCCCAGCCGTGATCGTTTGACGCTACTCCCCTAGCTAGACATCAGATTGACTAGTATAAGTAGCTTAATCGTGAACAATCTCAATCTGGATCCCGACAAGCGAACTAGTCCTTAGGGCCAACATCTAATCAATTTTAGTTAGGCTTAGGACAATGGTGCTTCAGGAATGTGATGGGCCCTTTAGATGGGTTGTTCCCTTAACGATCAGTTAAAATGTGTGTGCGTGCACAACCAGGGTTCTCAAACAAGGTTATATGATGATGTGTCTTTTACGGTTTAATTCTTAGGTTGGTTCAATCAAGGTTTAGTAGAACACTCCAAGTTTTGAAAGCACGGGTGATGATATGTTCCTTCAAAATTCAAAAATAATGTGGAGTGACTGGTTCTGCCCTAAGAATCAACCCTAAGTGGCAAGCTGCTTGATGGATTAGTTTTAGATTGAGTGGTGCGGCCCAAACAACTCAATCAATTGGCCTATTGCACCACTTAGTTAAGGCACACAAGAATTTTTAACCTATTCAGATTTCTACTCACTTATGTATATTTAGTTGAAGTGTACCGGGTCCACAGGTCAGATCCCAGTTAAGTGGTAGAGTCAAAGTGATTGTACGCCTTAGGATAAGAAGTTGTGGGTGTTAAGTGTGTAGCTTTCAAAAAATCCCACAATCAGATAACACTTTTTTTTTTTATTTTTTTTATTTATATGGATGGCGAGGTGAGTGGAAGTGGCAAACAAACAACCAAATCTATCCTAGGGTTCATAAAAAGCACCTAAGTTGATTTGGGTTTGAGTTATTCGGTTATGGAATGAAAACTAAGGTGTGGGTGGTGTGGGGGACACTTACAAAACACCCTACCCGCAGTTTACTCCGGTCTACCGCACTTGGATCTCCATGCTAGGGTACCTGCAAGATAGTAGATCAAAGACAAGTAGGGTTAATGCTATGTAAATGCAAAGAAACACAATAAACAATAAAGTAAATTCCGTTGCCTCCCCGGCAATGGCGCCAAAATGGTCGGGTGGTGCTTCGCGTGTTAGAAATCGAGGTTACAAGTAACCTGTCGTCGTAGTTGCAAAACACGTCGATCAAATAAAATTTATACTGAAAATCTAATGGAGTCCCGGGTCGAACACAGGGAGGCGATGTTTACTTTACTTGAAAACTGCGCTTTGTTTTTATTTGTTCTTGGTCATTTTTGTCTTTTCTATTTTTTTTGCTATTTTTAGGAAGCAAGAGATCAGATCGACAAATGCTTATCTAGCTAATCTACTTGGAAATATAAAAGAGAGAGAGAGAAACAATCATCTATTCATCAAGAATTGTTTGTTACACTACGAAAGCAGGAAAAATCTACATTATGAAACCATAAAAAGATAAAATGAGGTGAGAGAAATCCCCCTCGATGGTTGCTCGGAGGACGACTCGCTCTGACGTCGCCTGGAGGAAGGTGGTGAGGAGCAAGACGAAGGAGGATGGAGCCAGAGGATAGAGGATGGCGCAGGACGACATCGTGGTGAGGATCTTCTTCCCGAAGGGTGGTGAGAGGACAGCCACGGGATGCTCCACGAAGGGGGGCGAGAGGACGGAAAACTATTTGGTCTTACTCTAGAGGAGCATCCTGGGCTTGGGACATGCTCTCTCTAGAGCCTTGGAGGTGGTGAGAGGAAGAAGGGAAGAGATGGTTTGGAATGGTGGTGGGTAGGTCATTTTATAGTGGAGGAAGAACAAATTCGCTTCTGGGTCATTACTGACATCCATAAACGTTGTTGCAGCTGTCGCTGAAGATCCAACGTTTCAATCCACTTGCTAGCATGCACTGACCATTAGTGACAGCTGCAAGCGTCACTAAAGGTGCATCGCTGAAGATCCGCGCCAACCTTGCTGGCACTCGCCTCACTGGCGTGCTCCCGTTGCGCACATCACGCGCCTCGTGCGCGCGAGTGCGGCATACATTGTGCTGCTGCTGCACGCAGTGCATGCGCATGGCTATGGCTGTGCGCGTGCACTACACGCGGCTGTGGCTATGCGCATGCGCTGCTACTGCTGGCCGACGTTGGGCAACCTGGATGGCACCATGTGGCACCACCTGGGCTGCCCATTCTTCTTTCTTTTGTAGAGGGTGCCACGGTGCTCCGATCGGGATGATTCTTACATTGTCGAACTGCGATCGTCGCTCCGGATCCATCCATACTATCGGATTTTCCATCCGAAATCCGTATGGATGTCACATTGCCCCTTGGCTATTGATCTTCCTCGAGCTTCATGTGATGCTACGGGACTCCGATCTGGACGATTTCAGAGGCGTTAGACTCCGGTCGTCGTATTAATCAGATCCGTATGGTCTGATCGTCCATCTGAGGCCCTGAAATAAATCCTCTCCTCTCCTAACCATAAAAAGAACCTAATTAACCCAAAATATATGCAACTACTCTAAATGCACAATGATGGATGTTATGCAATATTTATAACATGAAATGCAAATCTAAGCCTAGGAACATGCATGAATAGGCATTTTAACCTAGATATATGTGTCTATATCAGTGCCTCCTTGATCTCATGCATTATTGGGGAATACAGTTTTGATAGGGCACTATTGGACCTAGGTGTATCCATCAACCTAATCCCAACTTCTATTTACGAGAGGTTTGGGTTAGGTGAACTCAGGCCAACCTAAGTAATGCTGCAATTAGCAGACCGATCGGTCACCACACTGGGAAGCGTTACTGTGGATGTAATTATCAATGTCAAGGATTTCTATTTTCCTGTAGATTTTCTCATCCTTGACATGGATGTACCTAATGATTTGGGGAACACACCCATCATTCTGGGGCGTCTGTTCCTAGCTACTGCCAAGGCCAACATAAACTGTGAAAGCGGTAGTATGGAGATCGCCTTTGGGGGTAAGAAATTAACTCTGGATATTTTTAAGGTGATAAGAGGATTTGAGGATTGTGGATTCATTGAGGAACTTGAGGATCAGGATCTTGAGATGTGTATGACAATCAATGCACTTGAGGACTCCGTTAGCTTTAGCGAACGCAACCTACAACCCTCCTCCGTGGTAGACCTACCACATCCTGAAGAGGTTGTTGATTTTGTTCATTCCCAGCCTCTTCCACTGGATTGTCGTGATGAATCTTCATCAGCATCCTCCCTTCCTTCTATTCTAAACCCATCCCAGTTGGAATTAAAACCATTGCCCAAAAATTTAAAATATGAGTTCTTAGGACCTGAAAACATGCTCCTAGTGATTATTAGTGCTGATTTGACTAAGGAGCAATAATTGAGGTTAATTAAGGTCCTTAAGAATAACAAGGAGGCAATTGGTTGGACCATCCACGACCTTGGGGGGATCGAGCCATCTTATTGTAATCATCATATTTTCATGGAAGATGGATCCTGCCCTTCTCGCAAAATGCAAAGGAGACTAAACCTGAATATGTGAGAAGTGGTCAAGAAGGAGATAATCAAGTGGCTCGATGCTAGGATTATTTACCCAATCTCAGATAGTTTATGGGTTAGCCCCGTTCAGATTGTACCCAAGAAGGAGGGAATAACCATTACGACTAATGAGAAAGGGGAAACCTTCAGCACTTGTTCAGCTTCTGCTTGGAGAGTCTGTATTGACTATAGGGAGCTAAACACAACCACAAAAAAGGATCATTCTCCCTTACCATTCATCAATCAAATCCATGTTAGGTTAGTTGGGCAAAAATATTTTTGCTTCCTGGATGGTTATTTGGGATATAACCATGTCCCTATCCATCTTGAAGACCAGGAAAAGATAACTTTCACTTGTCCCTATGGAACCTTTGCATTCTGTAGAATGCCATTCGAACTTTGCAATGCGCTTGTGACTTTTCAAAGATGCTTGCTGGCCATCTTTTCTGACATGGTGGGAGATTGTCTTGAGGTGTTCATGGATGGTTTCTCCTTTTTTGGAGATTCTTTTGAGTCTTGCTTGGATAACTTGGAATTGATCCTTCAGAGATGCATCAAAACACGGCTGGTCCTTAGCTAGGAAAAGAGCCACTTTATGACTCAAGAAGGCATCATCCTGGGTCACGTAGTTTGTAGTCGGGGAATTGAAGTTGATAGAGCTAAGGTGGATGCTATCTCTTGACTTCAGCCACCCACATCCATAAAATAGATTCGCTCTTTCTTTGGGCTTGTGGGTTATTACAGAAGATTCATTAAGGATTTCACGAAGGTTGCTCGGCCCTTGAGTAACCTTCTGGCCAAACGCACATCGTTCAAATTTGTTCAATCATGCCGTAAGGCATTTGATTTACTGAAAATGGTAGTCACCTATGCCTTAGTATTGCAACCACCGGTCAGGATAGCCCCATTTGAGATTATGGCTGACGCATCTGATTATGCTGTCGGGGCTATCTTGGGTCAAAAGATTGAGAAAAAGCCCTTTGTGATTTACTACGCTAGAAAAACTCTGCACGAGGCCCAGAGGAACTACACCATTACTGAAAAAGAATTGCTAGTTGTAGTTTTCACTTTAGAAAAATTCAGGGCTTATCTGTTAGGTTCTCGTGTCATCATCTATACCAGCCACTCGGCCTTGAAACATCTCTTGGCCAAAAAGGATGCCAAGCCCTAGCTTATTAGCTGGATTCTGCTGCTTCAAGAGTTCGATCTTGAAATCAGGCATAAAGCCGGGTGTTGAAACGACAAAGTACTATGCTATCAAATTTGGTTTTGGAAACCTATCATTGTAGTTTGAATAGCGAAAAACTCAAGTTCAACAAATAATATTTATACCAGAACAGAAATCTCAAGTTGAACTTAGGGAGGCTGCGTTGATCCAAATTTGAAATTATATTTTTTTCGTGTTTTGTTAAAAAATAGAGTAATTACAATGAAAAGAAGCATTATAAACAATCTGAGAAAGAGAAAGAGAGAAAACATCCACTTGATACTTCAAAATGTTTATACAACTAAGTATGTGAGAAATTACACTAGAAAGCAAGAAAACTATTACAACTAGAAAGCAGGAAAAAGGAATGGGAGAGAGAACTTATCCTACACGACGATCGCTTGGAGGATGAGATGGATGAGACGACGCCTGGAAGATGATGAACGGAGTAGGAAGGAGGAGGCCGAGCTAGGAAGAACGGGAATGAGGCAGCACGCCGTAGTCGTCGTGGGATCCTCTTCCAAAATGGGGGCAAAAAATTGACTTTATCTCTTGAGGGGCATCTTGGGTGTGGGACAAGCTTCTCTTGAGCTTTGCAAAGGGAGAGAAGAGAAGGAAGGGATGAGAAATTCGTATGGAGGGGGTCTCCTTTTATAGTTGCAAGGAGTGAAGGCATTTTGGTCATTACATTTTGAAAAACATTAATTCAGGACCTTTACTGACGGATAAACCCATCACTAAAGGCCTGAACATGGCCTTCGTGGCCGGCGCTCCCGCGCTCGCTTGCCTTCCACACCTCAAATGCATGCTCCACGTCCTTCAAATCTTGGTCGTCCGATCATGAGATAGGATGGCTAAGATCTCTCCTCGCTGTGTCTCATCTGCACGCTCCTTGCACTTGTGATCCCACGTCACGTGGGAGTGTCAGATAGCGTGTGGGTGCTATCGGTCGTGCGATGCTGTTGGATCTTGATCATGCGGCTGATCGCGCCCACATGCTCGCTCCAATTTGACGTGTGCGGGGGCTCGAACGCGCTCCTCCTTGTCTCGATAGGGCGCCCAACCAACGTGCTACGGGCGCATTTGTGTCGAGAGCTCATCTCAAGCGTGCACGCCCTGCAACGGTTGGATCTTGATCCTACGACGGAGAAGCGTGACCAGATGAGCTAAGGTGGATGTGTGCGACTTGTTGGGTAGCTGAGATGGTGCCACATGGTGCCATCTTGGCCGTCCATCTTTTGAGTGATGTAGATGGTGCCACGGGTATCAGACTGGATAGATTTTCGCATCGTTAGGCTACGATCATCGATTCGAACCCATCCGTGCGATCGGATTTGTTGTCTGAAGTGCAAATTAACACCATCTTGGCCCTTGATCTTCCCGGGTTCCTCAGTCTCTATCTGATTCTACGGGTATCTGATTTGGCAATCTTAGAGTCGTTGAACTCCAATCATTGCCCTGATCAGATCCGTATGGTTGGATATTCGATCCGAGGCCCCGATAAAAGGCTACCCTATCCCTAACCATAAAAGGGGAGAACTAACCTAAATTTCATTCAGACTAATCTAAATGTGAGATGATGCATGGTATGCAATATTTATAGTATGTAATGCAATTCTATGCTTAAGAACATGCATAAATATACATTTTATGTAATATAAACATGTTTACATCACACCCCCATGCCTATCTTTTGCTTGTCCCTAGCAAAAACTAATGCTATTTATAAAAGAATTAGGTTGGATTACTTAGACATAAGTTATTTTCAACATTAAGAAATTCTTTTACTTAGGATCTAAACTTTCAAAGACACAACAGTGGCCAGGTATCTGCTAAAATGCAGACTACCTCAAGCCCTCGCCTTATTCAAAGAAAAGTTTCTTCTTCTATTTTTCTTCTTTTCTAATTATTTTTGGATTTTAGAGTTTAGGGTTAAAGAGGTGCTTTCTACGGCCATTCAACCCACCAAAGATTTGATGAGAACCCTAAGTTCTAAGTATCTTATTGTGAATGTGATAGACTCGTTGATCGGCAATTAGAACGAACTTCGGGTTTCTACATCTTTAGGTGACCTTAAAAAGTGAGTTCTACCTAAGGTGTATCTTTACAACCGGCAGCTTTCTCCCTAATTTTATTTCTATGGGGTCAACATAAGGGTGAATCCAGTGTATATCTCCCTGGTTTATTCTACTTCTACACTACCTCATAAGTGTTTTGGGAATTTTTAGTGCATTTCATCAGCTGGGTTCCGGATAACTGGTCGATGAGCTGTTACCACAGACAACTTGCTAGCCATACTCGTGCGGCAAAGTGTGGTTTATTTATTTGTTTTCCTTTTCTTTTCTCCTTTTATTTTTCTTTTTGCCATTCTTTTTTTTTTTTAAGTAGGTGGCTTCCATGCTCTAAGATTTACCTAAAGGTAGTAAGAAGAGAATGGTCCAGTGATTGGGCTATGGACAACCTACTTATGGGTTGTTACCCACAATAACTTGCCAGCCATATCACCCTAGAAGGTTCATTAGCTACCCAATTTCCGTTAAAACGCATATCAACAAGTCAGTGAAAAGAAAGTGTGTAGATGCCTTAGACTTAAAGTTCCCTCAAATTCGACGGTGGGTTGATAAGTCATGAACTTATAACCCAAACCTATTTAATCAAATTACCATAAAAATAAGATGACGAGGACTTGAAAAATAAATCCACATTTTAGTGGATACATAGGCTGATTAAGCCCAAAGTCCTGAAGGCTCTTTGTGTTCTGATCATATTGTAATATTTCCTAAGATTGAAAAGTCCTAATGTCCAAGTATTCTTTCCTAATTATATATATAAATATAAATAAATAAAAGAAAATAAACAAATCTATGGAGCTAACCAAATAAGTCAGAGATGAATATCCACCCCCTATGCCTATCTAATGCAATGTCCTCATTGTATTAAAAAAGACATAAAACACAGTGGAGTAGAATAGAAAGCATCTGAATTGCGTGAATAACGGATCCGCTTTGAGATAAACAGAAACTATATAAGTGCTGAGTTTAGTGCCTCCAGCTAAGGACACTATACAAAGAAGAGAAATAAAGAATTAATAGGTGTAGATCAAAATCAAAATAAAAGGATGAAACCTCTGACCTGCCAGTAGATGTCCACAAATATGGACCAGATTGTGATGCAGTCTCATACCCCATGATCGAAAATATCTAAGGTTCTGGATAAAAATTATCCAGAACCTAAAATTAGTATGCAAGTAGGGTTGGGCCTGCAATTTGTGTGGATGCAACCCAGACCAAAAAGTTGGGTTACAGAGAATTCGAGATCAAAAGGATATTCAATGAATGTGTGCTTGGGTTGGACATCCTCAGAACAAATGTTGTAAGGGTCCTGGTTTGATGATTTCAGATTAATTGGAACCCTTCGATGTGGTCTTCTACTTCCTCCAGAGTTTGCTTCCCGAATCAAAATTTCCCAGCTCCTATCCTCCGTCAAAATGTAAAATTCCGGGACCCCCTGCATATTAATCACCCCATCTAAAATTTCCAAGTCTAAAAGATGTGACTGAATTAGAATTGACTTTGGTCTAATTATCTCAAAAACAGAATCATTCGTAAGCTCAATGGGGTATAACTGACTATCGGGGCATTGGATTGAATGCTCTGGAAAATGTGATTCTAGATCCGTCATGTGAGCCCCAATAAGATCAATTTCCTCAGTTATTGGGCCATCAAATGATCTATCAGATTCCTCAGGCCCAATCGTCTCACAAAAATCATGAACTGTAAACTCACACGAGACTTTGCAAATTGAATCTTCACCATCAGAATCAAAGAAATCAAAATTCGTATTAATGTACGTCCTAAAATTATCTGTCACTTTCTGATCCATGGAGACACACGTTTCCTCGTACCCTGGCTCAAGGATTTCAGGTGAAGAAATTAGATTATCCATAATTAGTTGCCTTAAATCAATCTAGTCAACCTTGTAACACGTGTCCCCTCAAACAGGTGCCTGAGTGGGTTCTGACATTAGCTCTCTTGAAGGGGGTTCATCCTGGGAATCATCCCACGATTGAACTAAAGCAACTACAAATCTCATTCTCAATTTTGCTAACTTCCCAAGAAGAAACTCACCCGAGTTCTTATCCTTGACATCCTGGAGTCAATCCAACAAATACTTGTTCAAATCATCAATCATCTCACTCAGGGGCTCCAATTTTTCAATGCAAGGTATTGGCTGAACTTCTAAAGATTGTATGGTATTCTTCAAGTTAGCCAAAACCTTATCTTGAACCAAGATACCCTAAACCAAATGACTCGTTTCAGGGTTGGGCGAGTTTGGGATCGGTGCTGAGGAGTTAACAAATTGAGATTCGTGATACCCTTCCTGATAATACGTCATTTCATACTATTCAAAAGGTGGTGATGACCTAAAGGCAGTGTATTCAGAGGATGGGTAAAGATTAGTGTATCCTCGTTGATGGTAGATCATCTTAGGTTGTCCAAGAAAGGGTGACGATCTATAATCGATGTAGCTTTGAGAAGGATAGAAATCACAATTACGGTGTTCAGGGTTAGACCCTAAACACTGAGGTCCAGAACTATATCCCCAATCCGAGTTATCCCAACTAACCAATAGTTGATTACAATATGAGTCGGGATAATCATCATGTTGAGGATAACTCATAACAAGAGGGAAAGAGTGGGAATGTGTATAAAATGTGGAAAGATTCATGATAGATGGGAGGAAGAAAGGTGCCCTGCAATACAAACAATCAAACCTATCCTTAAGTGGTCTAGCCTAAAGACCTACAGACTCCCAGAACACAACTTGAGATAAAGAAATGATTTGATCTACTTCTATCTATTCAATCCAACCAGTTAGAAGGAGGGACTGGGGAGAAGGTTCTTCCTTCGGCTTGCGCTTCCGGTTCTTAGTGTGCCTCCCAGCTGTGATCGTTTGATTCTACTCCCCTAGCTAGACATCGGATTGAACAGTAGAAACAGACTAATCGAAAATAATCTTATTTTGGGCTCCAAAGAGCAAGTCGAATCCTTTAGGACAACATCTACTCTATTTTATTTTGGGCTAGGTTTGAATGTGCTTTGGAATGTGATGGGCCCTTTATCTGGGTTGTGCCCTTAATGATTGCATGCCCTTAATGATTTTTATGCAGTGAATTTTAGGGTTCAAACCTTGCTTAGTAGCTTTTAGATTTAACTCTAGGTATTTTCAAACAAGTTTTGTTTGCACACCAGGTTTTGAAAGCATAGGTGAAGATGTTTTCCTTTGAAACTTAAAGGAATGTGGAGTTCCTGGTAAATCCCTAAGAGTTCAACCTATGTGGCAGCTACTTGATGAATTGATTTTAACTGAAGTGGTGCAGCCCAATCAACTCAAACAATTGGCCTGTTGCACCACTTAATTAGGCACACAAGTGATTACCTAATCTGATTTCTACTCAATTGTGTGTTTGGATGTGTGTACCGATTCGAAAGATCGGTTTATCGGTTGAGTTTGAAAATCAGATGAGGTTGTGTACCTCTGTTAGATTTCTTTTTTTTTTCTTTTTAAATGTGGAGGTTGAGGTGGGTGTAGGTGTCAAACAAACAAACAAAACTAACCTTAGAGTTTATAAGAACACCTAGGTTGATTTATGTTTGTGTTATTACGTGGTGGAATGAAAACTAATGGGTGGGAGGTGGGGGAAAACTTGCAGAACCTTCAACAACACTTTGCTACAATATACTGCTTTTGCTCGTCTCAAAGGAGTACCTGCAATCACAACAAGAAAGGGGAGAAGTGAGGTAAATGATTCGTAAGTTAGAAAACATGAGAAAAAAAAATCAAAGAGTCACCTCACCGGCAACGGTGCCAAAATGTTGAAATGACGAAGTACTGTGCTATCAAATTTAGTTTTGAAAACCTGTCATTGTAGTTTGAATAGCGAAGAACTCGGGTTCAACAAATGAAATTTATATCGGAATATAAATTCCGGGTGGAAGTAAGGGAGGCTATGTCAATCCAAATTCGTAATTATATTTTTTCATATTTTTGTTAAAAAGCGAAGTAATTACAATGAAATGGAGCATTATAAATAATCAGAGAAAGAGAGAAAGAGAAAGAGAGAAAATATCCACTTGATACTTCAAAATGTTTATACAACTAATTAAGAGAGAAATTACACTAGAAAACAGGAAAACTATTACAACTAGAAAGCAGGAAAATTTTAATCTAGAAAGCAGGAAAAAGGAATGGGAGAGAGAATTTATCCTCCTCGACGATTGCTTGGAGGACGAGCCGGACGAGACGACGCCTGGAAGACTAAGAGCAAAGCGGGAATAAGGAGGTCAAGCTAGGAAGAACGGGAATGAGGAAGCATGATGTAGTCGTCGCAAGATGTGCTTCCGAAATGGGGGCAAAAAATTGACGTTATCTCATGAGGAGCATCCCGTGTGTGGGTCATGCTTCTTTTGAGCTTTGGAGAGGGAGAGAAGAGAAGGAAGGGATGAGAAATTCGTATGGAGGGGGTCTCCTTTTATAGTTACAAGGAGTGAGGGCATTTTGGTCATTACATCTTGAAAAACATTAATTCAGGACCTTTAGTGATGGATAAATCCATCACTAAAGGCCTGAATGCGGCCTTCGTGGGCGGCACTTGTGTGCCCGCTCGCCTTCTGCGCCTCAAACACGTGCTCCACATCCTTCAAATGTTGGTCATCCGATCTCTCTCCTCGCCACGCCTCATCTACGCATGACTTGCACGTGTGATCCCACATCACGCAGGGGTGTCAGATAGCGCATGGGTGCTATTGGCCACGCGGCACCATTGGATCTTAATGATGCTCATGCACCCACTCCAATTTGAGGCATGCAGGGGCTCGAACCCATGGCTCCTCATCTCGATAGCGTGCCCGACCAACGCACTACGGGCGCGTTTGTTTTGAGTGCTCATCTCAAGCGCGCACACTCTGCAGCCATTGGATCCTGATCCAACGGCGAAGAAGCATTGGCCAGATGAGCTAAGGAGGGTGCATGCGGTTGCTTGGGCGGTTGGACTGGCACCACATGGCTCCTTCTTGGTCGTCCATCTTCTAAGTGATGTAGATGGTGCCACGGGTATCGGATTTGATCAATTTTTGTGCCGTTAGGCTACGATCATCGATCCGAACCCATCTGTGAGCTCAAATTTGTTGTCTGAAGTGCAGATTAACACCATCTTGGCCCTTGATCTTCTAGGGTTCCTCGATCTTTATCTGATGCTACGGATATCCAACTAGGGTGATCTTGGAGTCATTGAACTCCAATCGTCACCCTGATCAGATCCGTACGGTTGGATCTTCTATCCAAGGCCCCAATAAAAAGTCACCCTATCCCCAACCATAAAAATGAGACATTAACATACATTTTATTCAGACAAATCTAAATGCGAGATGATGCATTTTATGCAATATTTATAGTATGTAATGCAATTCTATGCTTAAGAACATGCATAAATAGACATTTTATGCAATATAAACATGTTTACATCATCGGGGCACAAAATGTAGTGGCGGATCACCTCTCGAGAATCCTAACTGATTCTCCTCATCCGAACGTCCCGATCCCTGATACTTTTTTGGATGAGACTATCCTCACAGTCTCAGGTATCCGAACCCCCTCATTTTCGGATATTGTCAATTTTTTGGCCATTGGTCAGATTACCTAGGATTGGTGATGGAGAGAATTTCGCTTGATTAAGACAATAATAGAATGATATGTCGTTGTAATTTATGTAGTGTAAATCTGTCAATCAAAGATCAAGGTAGTATCAATTTAAACCACAAAAGAGTATGTCGTATCCATAGGGAGGAAAAGATCCAATAAATTCACGAGTAGAGAGTCATGTTGGCAGACACCTTTGCGAAATCAATTCAATGAATATGCTACTCTAAATGGAACTTGCAATTTCATGAGAAGTTATTGACTATTAATGTAAATTTTACGTCAGAAATCAAGCTCCCAAAAGTATGTAGATGATGCATGTGTAGTTGCATATCATGTAATTTTGAATTGCATGCAAATTAGAATTAAATTTCAATGTTAAATGATGCATATAACATATAATAAGACAATTTAGGAAATTGTACGTGCACCCATGCAATTTCACCTGAATAAAATAATCAAAATATTAAACTAACAATGGGAAGAAATGTAAATTTTAATTCACTCAAAAATAGAGGAAACTTCCTCTCTCTTCGCTGCACGTTGGAGGAGGCGTCACCGGCAGTATGCTTAGGAGGAGGAGTTCCACTGAAGGAGACGATCTTGTAGATGATGACAGTGAGGCGGGAGATGGCCGGTGGTAGTCAACCGGAAAGCAGGTGATGATAGAGAGGAGTGGCAAAGACTGTAGCCACCTCGGGTGGTTGCTGCATGCACAGAAGGGCTTGGTTGCTCGCAGGCGCGGCTATATGCAGGTGCAGTTGGGTGCGAGTGTGGCCAGCGAGGGTTGGCTGTGCGTGGAGGTGTTGTGGTGGGTTCTTTTGGTTGTTTACAGGACGGTTGAAGGAAGCAAAGGATCAAGAAGATAGAGAGGCTGTGGCATGGGGGCATCTGCATGCGAGTGTCGTGCGCGCCTGGCGTGGCTGAACAGGAAGGTCCCGCAGGGGCTGGAGATGCGCGGAGAGGAGTTTGCGCTACTGGGAGCGCGTGAGGGGGTGCACGGTGTGAGTGCTGCTAGCGTGGAAGGAGGAGCTGGCGCTAGGCTACTCTGTTGCAGTAGCACTTGGAGAGGTGCACTGGTCCTGAGGGAGCATGCACACAGGCTGCAGTGAGAGGATGCATGCACATGCTGCGAGGGTGCGAGCGGTGGTGTTGTTGTGCGAGGAGCAGCTGCCTCATGCGTGGTCTGGCTACAGTGAGAGGGGTGAGAGGGCCACAATGCAGGCTCTCCTTCATGGTGTGCGCAGGGTCCATGGTGGTGCAGTTAGAGATCCCCCCATCCAAGGAAGTCCCATAGCTCTTATCCCTCTCTTGATCCACAGCCTCCGCCTCTCCCTTCGCATGCACAACTGCTGGATTTGAATGCCGGCGGAGGGAACGACGGTGGGAGGTGGACAATTATGGCCATGTCCTTCTTCAAATACTAATTATGTCCAGCCACCTATTACACTTATATTTTCTACATAGAAATAACAAATAGGAATGTATGTATTAGAATACAAGGCAGATACAAAAATATTCATAAGCTAAGGATAATTACTTAGCTTAGGTCATTAAACTATAAGAAATGTATTCTGTATGTACTTAAGCCAAAGAAATGTCCAATAAATTAGACTTATCAAATGCCCCCAAGCATAGGTTTTGCTAGTCCCGAGCAAAAGTGAAAATAATGGAAGTAATCAAGAGAATTCTTCTTTCTCTATTCCACAAATTTAGAGATGCAAACAAATGTGAAGTGATAATAATAATAGCCTAGGTAACTGATTCAAGTGAAAAGCCAACCTACATTTGAAGTTTGCACTTAACCCTCGATAAAATTCTATCGGGATAGGCAACTACTTCCCTCGGGGATAAAGCAGAAGATAATCTGTAGTTTGACATTGGCTTTTTTTTTTTGGCTTAGGTAGGAGAGACAGAGTCAAATGGATTTATACTTAGTGGCTCACACTCATCTGGTGCTACCTGTAGTCTAGTACTACAGACTCTAACTCTCCAAACTATCAAATGAGTCAACCCAATGAGAAGCTAAACAACTATGCTCTCTTGATGTTCTGTTGTGCTCACTCTTTTCTTTCTTTTCATTCCGAGATCATGAATCTTACCAGATTTGGTAAATATACACATTGTTTGGTGGCCTCACAAGCCATTCACACTTCAACTAAGGTCCTAATAACTCTACACCTAAGTTAGTGTCCTCAGCCAGTATTCGGGCAATCAGAAATACTAAAAGGTAGGTATGGGTCATATTTGGTGGATCGTGATGGGTGTTTTTATTGCCTCAGAAACATAGTCACAAAGATAAAGCAATAAACTTGGACTCTTTTCTTTTTCTTTTCTCGCCCTTTTATTCTTCTTTTTTCTTTTTTTTTAAAATATAATTGTTTCTTTTCCCTTTTTCTTCTTTTTTTTTCTTTCTTTATAAATCAACATAACACAACATAGACTTTTATTTATGAGGCATTATTAGGGATGATGATGGTCAAGAGGATATTGTGTGACTTATTTGGTGGAAGTGCCTACTCTCAGCACCTAGAAGGAATGGATAGGACAAGCGTATTTCTGACCTTTGACACTATTTCCCTCCTTCAGCCGAGGACTCTATGAAGGACGGTCGTAACCATCCACCATAGTCAGCTTTATTAAGACTCAATCTCTGTGTATCTTCCTTTGTTGGTGACTCTCGGGAATTCACACAATGCACACAGGAATAGAGAGCAAAAACTATGCCTAACTCTAAGGTATCATCATCTAATTGTCCAAAACTTAAGAGTCCTTGCACTAGACTTAGCGCACCAGTAATTTTTCTACTTTCTTCTTGCAAATATGAGGTGGATTTACTAGAGATAGTATGCTTGACTCCCTATTAACTGTCCAATGGTTCAATAGACTAAAAATGCTTATTGGTTTTCTTCAAAGATCCATTACCTAGTCTACGTGCAAGTGAAGTAAATGTACTGGATTCTAAACTTAAGAAACAATTAAAGAAGAAAAATGTTTAATGACACCTCCATGACAAAGATGTTTTGCTAGGGACTAACCAATTCAACTCTAGAAAATAATAGATTTTTTTTTCGTCCTTTATAGCTATCCTAAATGTATGCAAATATTTATGCAGGCTATAAACATTCTTAGGTTATACCCCCCCATGCCTAAGATTGACAATGTCCTCACTAGAAAATTGCTGACATAGAAGAATATCACCTGAGGAGGAGAGTGAGAGGAGCTAAGGCTCCTCAAGCCGAAGTGCATCCAAAACTTGGCCATCTAAAAGAGTAATATAAGGTTTAAGTCACTGGCCATTTACCTTAAAACTCACACTAGAAGTAGGGTTCTGAATTTCTACAGCTCCATGAGGGAAAGTATTTATAACAACGTATGGCCCATCGCAGCAAGACTTGAGCTTTTCTGGAAATAATTTTAAGTCTAGAATTGAAAAGCCAGACCCACTGGTTGGGCTCAAAAGTCTTTCTAATGATGTGCTTATCATAGAAGACCTTTGTACGTTGCTTGTAAGCTTAAGAAGTTTCATAGGCTTCATTACGAAGCACCTCATGCTCACTTAACTCTAACATACATGCCTTTCCCACTTTATCCAGATTCAAGTTATTATTTTTAATAGCCCAATAGGCTTTATGTTGGATTTCAGTAGGAAGATGGCACGCCTTTCCATAGACAAGACAGAAAGGAGATATGCCTAAGGGAGTCTTATACGCGGTTCTTAGACCAATCCTTATGATCGGGCCAGACAGTTTTTTCTAAAATTCCCTTAATCTCCCTATTAGACACTTCAACTTGTGCACTCATTTGGGGATGGTACGGTGTGGCTGTCATGTGGTTGACTCCCAAATTTTGGAGTAGTCTTGTGAAGCGTACGTTCTTGAAGTGAAGTCCTCCATCACTTATGATCGTCCTTGGGCACTCGTACTGAGAAATGATATTAGCCTAAACAAAGCCCAAGACCACGGAATGGTCATTGGTTCACGTGTGTATGGCTTCTATCCATTTTGATACATAGCCCACAGCCATAAGGATGTACTCATATCCAAAGGACACAGGAAAGGGACCCATGAAGTCGATGCCCCAAATATCAAAGATCTCAATAGGGAGGATAGGTTGCTAGGGCATCTCATCCCTTTTTCCAATGGTTCCCATTTGCTGGCAACATAGACATGTGCCCACATATGTATGTGTATCTCGGAATAATGTGGGCCACCAAAAGCCAACTGAAGAACCTTATGGGCAGTCTTTTTCCCACTAAAATGTCCCCCACAATGGAGGTCATGGAAGAAACTTAGAACACTTCTTTGTTCTTCACCACGGCCTACTCTAAAAAGCTCGGCTTCCTTCCAGTGATAAAATTTAGCGTTAGCAAGAAACTTGTCTTGCTTCTGCTTGTCCCAAGTATTGGGGTCAATGCCCTTGAATAGATAGTTTACTATGTTAGCGAACCAAGGAGTTTTGGGCTCCAGGACCATCAGAGACTCATCAGGGAAAGTCTCTTAAATACCTCCAGTAGGGTTTGATGCTTCAATAGGGATCCTAGACAGATGATATGCTACCACATTCTCAACTCCTTTCTTATCTTTAATTTCCAAGTCAAAATCCTGGAGTAGCAGAATCCAACGAATTAGGCAAGGTTTGGTGTCCTTTTTAGCAAGAAGATGCTTTAAGGTAGAATGATCAGTGAACACCACCACCTTGGATCCCAATAGATAAAACTGAAACTTTTCTAAAGCAAATACTACAGCAAGAAGTTCCTTTTCAGTGACAGTGTACTTTTACTAAGGATCCGTAAGGGTCTTGCTGGCATAATGCAGCATGATATTAGAGGGGCGATGGCTTCGAGAAATAACCGGGTTTTATTGTTATGTCATTGTAATATAGCCAGTTATTACCATCATTTCAAATATATAATTTTTACTCGGAAAATAAAAGAGTTCCCGAGGTCGAACTCAGGGAGCAAACTGTATTCTAGAGATATACATGTTTCTTTTACAAAAAAAAACAAAGAGAGAGAAAGAATGTGGTGTCTTTTTTTTCTTTGTTTCTCCTCGTCTCAGATCTGCTTCTTCTTCGTTCTGCAGAGGTGATGCTCTTCTTTCTTTCTTCAGATCTCCTTCTTCTTCGTTCTGCAGAGGTGATCTTCTTCTTCTTAGTTCTGCAGAGGTGATCTTCTTCTTCTCAGTTCTGCAGAGGTGATGCTCTTTCTTTCTGCAGATCTCCTTCTTCCGTCTTTTCTTTTTCCAGTCAGTGACGTCACCCCTCCTTCTTTCTTCTTTTCCCTTCAGGCCGTCGTCTGATTTCCAAATCAGACGACTTAAGCTGCCTGTTGCTACAGTGTCTTCCTCAGCTTCCTTCTTCTTCACCTGTTCCTGCACACTTCAGAGCTTACGTCAGAGGACAAAACCTACTCTACCCTCTCCCCCGCATCTCTCTCTCTGAAACCACTCTTGGGAAAGCTCTCCCAGTGCTGCCGGGTAATCGGGTACGGGTCCTGCCCGGGTCCAGGCCCACCGGCGTTCGTGGTGGGCGAGGAGTGCAGGTCAGTCTAAGTTGGGTCGGGTCGGGTCAAGTCCGCGGGGCGTGAGCGCGGACGAGACCGGGTAACCGGGCGGGTGAAGGGGACCTCACCCCGTGTGCTGAGGCAGTAAGCCTCCAGCACTTTTGCTTCTTATATCGCTGTGCCTCTTCGGACTTTTCCGAGGTGGGACTAAATGTCCCACCTCAATTGCGCGCCCGCAGCGGGGAAAGCAGCGGGAGATCGCGGCGTCACGCGAAGCCTTCTGCCTTAGCTGCGAGCCTGGTGTTTTGTCGAAACGCCTCGCAAGGCCTGGGAGTCGAATCTGGGTGTGGCGCTGAGCGTGGCGCGCCTGTAGCTGCAGGCGGAAGCAGCTCCTTCTGCACGGCAATGGCGGCGGAGGTCGGGTGGCCTGTTCACAGAAAAATGGCCTCTCGGCCTAATCAGAAAGTGCCGGGAGCTTCGCCAGGGTGCGGCGAAGCTCGTGTGGGTGGTGGCGAGGCGCGGGGCGGCGTGCAAGGACTGCCCTAGGTCGGACTGTGGGTCGGAGGATTGGTTTGTTGGGGGAAGCGTTACGGAGGTGTGGAGTGGCAGTGAAGGGGTGGGGGGTGCTCAGTGTGATGAGGCGGAGGTTCGGTGAGGGTCGGCGAGGTGTGTGAGGTTGTGGAGCGATGGGAGCATCTCGCCGAAGGGTGGCCGGAGACGAAGGGGGTGACGATGGTCAGGGTCGGTCGAGGGCTTAATTGAATAAATTGAAGGCGGGGAAAGAAAGAGGAGAAGAAGGGGAGTAGTTCTGGCTTACTTGCAGGGACGAAGGGGGAGGAACAGGGCGACAGTCGTATCGACTGTCGCCGGAGAAGACGATGCTCAGGGAAAGGGGCGGCGGCGAGCAGAGAGCCGGAGAGGCGCCAGCTGGGTGCGGCGTGGCGCGGAAAGAGCAGGGGAGGAAGTCTCTGCTGCTGGTATTGCGGCAGAGCGAAGAGGAGAAGGGGGAGGAACCGCCGGAGCTGGTGAGCGTCTACCGGAGAGAGAAGAGAGGAAAGTTGGGGGTTTTCTCCGTCAGACCCGAGCTACCCCGGTCGGTGGAGCAACAGGGGGTATTTATAGGGATCAAAACAGGGAGGAAGGCGGAGGGAGACGACGTGTCTCCCTCGCCGGAGAATGGCCGGAAACAACAACCCATACCGTCCGTGCGTTCGCTCGGCCGGTATGGTGGGTTACAACGACCAGGGGGGTGTCCCTGCGACGGCTGACGACGCAGGGCACCCCCGGTTTACTTGCCAGGTCCCCCACCACACCCTGCGCGGCGCCATGCTCCGCGCAAGGTCACCGGAGCATGGTGCTGGCAGGTTTTGCAGGGGGGACCTGATCGCAAAGAACGAAGGAGAGTTAGGGGCCAAAATGCGAGGGTTCAAAAGTTGAGGGCCAAAGAGTAAATATATGAGGACCAAAGTGTAAAGTCGGTTAAGGAGGTTTCTTCTTAGGCTCAAGTTTTTATACATGACTAATTAGGACCTAAGGAATCTGATGGTGAATTTCATTTCTATATTAAACCTTGTTTGACCGGTCAATTTATGCGAAAACCCAAATTAAGTTATTAATTGGGCATGGTTCTCAATGTAGGTCAAGATGGGTTCTGAAGGCCAAATTGAAGGTTCTAAACCCTAGAGATTATTTTTATATGAATTTTAGAGGGTTTATTCTATTTTTACTTTGCCTCGAACCTCGTGAATTGAAGTGGGTTATTTTGGGGTTACAGATTATCATTTAGTTTCTTGGAATTGCTGTAGCCCTTGCTAGATCATTTCATCCCACTTTTATTCTTATTAAGCTACTTTGACCTATGTTTGGGCCCTGAATTACCCTGTATGCAGATTATACTGGTAAAATTGCATTTTTACCCCTTATGACTTATTTTCTTCTCAAACTCAGAATTCTCTGAGTTAAGCCTTTCCTTAAGTTATGTAGGAGCTTTTATCCTTTGTATTGGGTCAAAATGAGCTAGTTATGGCTCATGATGAGGTTCTCATCATACCCCCATGCCTAGCTTTTGCTAGTCCCTTAGCAAAAACTTAAGGTTTCAACCCTTGTTCTAGACCATGAAGTTTTTAATAGTTTTAGATAAGTGCCTTTTTTATTTGAGCATAGATTAAGTTAGAATGCTGACCATAGGCCTAAAAGGTACTCTAGTACCAATCAAGATCCAAATCTGTCTAGCCTTAGCCTCAGTCTTTAGCAAAGGTTTTTAAGGTCCACAAGAACTAACCTAAGGTTTATTGGACTTTGTGGTTAAAGCACCCGTGCTTGAAATGATTTTAGCCCTGGCTTAGTTCGCAGTGCGTTTTGTAAGAGAGAGATAGAAAGTTTTTCTGTTTGGAGAGTTTTCTCTCTCTTTTTCTTTTTAGTTCTAGCCTAGGATTGGCTTTTCAACACGGTCTGTATCAGATTCCTTGCTCCCATCATCAATCCTCAAGGGTTCCTGGCGATCGATGTTTCGAGATAGCACCGCCCATGGCAACCCCCGGAACCCTGCCTATTGAGATTTCGAGATAATCCCATCCATGGTGTTCCGTGGCCGAATCCAGACCCTGGCAATTGACACTTCGAGATAATGCCATCCATGGAATCTGAACCAGCAGAGTGCTTACATGCCCCCAATAGGATATGTAAATATCCTAAGAGACAAGCACCGAGGAGATGATATTTTTTTACGCATCTTCGAGGGGATTTCCCGCCTCTCCGCGCTGGGAACTCGTCCAAATCAACTTGTGTTGATCGGCCGCTCCTATTCTAGGTGTTCCTTTCAGAATTTTGCGACGCTTCTGCGTGATTCTGATTTTTATGCTTATTGAACCAGGCTGTGTGTGAGGTTAGGGTGCTTAGGTTACTGAGTCCCGTAAACCAAAAATTAGTTAACGAGGCCGAATACTCCCTAAGCCTTAGACCTAATACTTCAGCTTTTCATTTTCCTCAACCTCTTGAGGAGTGTCTAAATCTTAATGGGTACTAAGAGTCTATTCAAGAATGCCTAAGGTTTGTGTTCTTACTAATCTCATTATGCACTTTTCAGTTATTCTCTTGAATGAGGTCTAGAACTTAGGTTAATTCCTTAGTTCCTTACTAACGACTATCACCTTTTCTTATAATTTCGTGCTCCTTTTTCATTTTGTTTCTGTTGTCCTTCACAAAATTTCCTTCTCCTCTTTTCCTCTTATTCTTTTTCGAAAATTTTTTTTTAATTTTTATGGTGTTTTTGGCATATGCGAATTTTTTTGTTTGAAACCTTTTCTTACAAGTTTTTGCACTTTCATACCCCCCCATGCCTAAGATTTGCAATGTCCTCATTGTAACCTAGGGGGTCTTAGTTCATTCCTTAAGACTGAAATTTGGATGAGTGGATGGGTAGGGTTGATTTTTTTTTTTTTTTTTTGCGGATGATTTCAAATCCCAGATGCAAGCATCTGAGTTGGGGTCGGCTGTCTACAAGGGTGAACTTCGAGTGCTAAAAGGTGTCAGAACAAGTTTCAGGTTTTCAAAGAGAATGACGGGCTGCCTCCCGTTAAGCGCTGAGTTTTACGCCATCGGCTGGGCGTAATAAGCTCAAGGGGAAAGGAGGATATAAGATGCCTTAGCCAAATCAGTAGAAGTTACATCAATGAACGGCTTGAGTCTCTGACCGTTCACGATGAAAGGTTCAGAATCGTGGCTGAGTGGACTGATTTTGATTGCTCCATTACCAAAAACCTGTCGGACCAAATATGGTCCGACCCACTTAGATCTCAGTTTTCCTGGGAAGAGTTTGAGTCAGGCATCAAAGAGTAGGACCTTTTGACCAGGATGAAAGATCTTTCTCGAGATGTGTTTGTCGTGGAAGGCTTTAACCCGCTCCTTGTAGATTTGCGAGTTCTCGTACGCGTCTAGGCGTAATTCATCGATCTCGCTGATTTGGAGTTTTCTGTGGGTCCCAGCCTTGGAAAGATCTAGATTACAGTTCCGTACTGCCCAATAGGCTTTATGCTCCAGTTCTACGGGAAGGTGGCATGCCTTTCCGTACACCAGTCTAAAGGGAGACATGCCCAATTGGGTCTTGTGGGCGGTCCTATAGGCCCACAATGCTTCCGGAAGTCGGGACGACCAGTCCTTCTTGTCAGGTCAAACAGTGACTTGCAGGATTTTCTTGATCTCCCGATTAGACAGCTCAGCTAGACCATTAGTTTGGGGGTGGTAAGGAGTAGAGATTCGGTGAGACACCCCGTATTTGGTCATCAGTGACCTAAACTGAGCATTTGTGAAATGGGTCCCCCCATCAGAGATTATTGCACGAGGAATCCCGAACCTTGAGAAAATGTGTTGATGAATGAATTTGAGAACGATTTTGTGATCACAGGTTCGGGTAGGTATGGCTTCGATCCATTTGGACACGTAGTCCACAGCCAACAGAATGTATTCGAAACCATCCGAAACAGGAAAGGGGCCCATAAAATCAATCCCCCAAACATCAAAGATTTCGCATACTAGAATCGGTTGCATAGGCATCATGTCGCGATGGCTCATGTTGCCCAAAGTCTGGCAACGACTGCATGCCTTGCAGTGACTGTATGCGTCTTTGAACAGTGTGGGCCAGTAAAAGCCGCACTGGAGGACTTTTGATGCGGTTTTATGCCCGGCAAAATGGCCACCGCATGCCTGGTCATGGCAGAAAGAGAGGATATTGTTGACTTCCCCTTCCGGGACACATCTCCGGATGATCTGATCGGCACCTATGCGGAAGAGGTACGGGTCTTCCCAAATGTAATACTTGGCATTGGAGGGTAATTTGTCTTTCTTGGCCTTCGGCCAATCGGACGGGATCTGATGAGATGCCAAGTAATTTACTATATTAGCAAACCATGGAAGGCTAGTACCAATAGTCAGCAGGTGCTCATCGGGAAAATGCTCAGTGATGGGTCCGGAAGGGTCAATTATTTCAGAAGGAAGACGGGACAAGTGATCAGCTACCACGTTTTGCTTTCCCGCTTTGTCGCGAATCTCAAGGTCAAATTCTTGCAACAGCAAGATCCATCGAATTAATCGAGGTTTCGCATCCTTCTTTGCAAGGAGATGCCTCACAGCTGTGTGATCCGAGTATATGATGACACGGGAACCCAAAAGGTATGATCTGAACTTTTCTAGGGCAAATACTACAGCTAGCAACTCTTTCTCAGTAACCGTATAGTTACGCTGAGCCTCATCGAGTGTTTTGCTGGCGTAGTAAATGACCACAGGTTTATTGTCAATTTTCTGTCCCAAAACCGCTCCTACAGCGAAGTCAGATGCATCACACATGATCTCAAAGGGTTGAGACCAATCAGGGGACTGTAGGATCGGGGCTTGGGTGACTCGGTCACGTAGGATTTCAAATGCTTGAGTGCATTCCTTGGAGATTTCGAAGGGAACATCCTTGGAGAGAAGAGTGGTCAGGGGGCGTGCGATTTTTGAAAAATCAGGGATAAATCGTCGATAAAAATCGACATGCCCTAAAAAGGATCGGATGTCCCTGATCGAGCTAGGCATAGGAAGGTGAGAAATCAGATTAACCTTAGCTCGATCTACTTGGATACCTTTCTCCGAAATTGAGTGTCCCAGGACAATTCCCTCAGGCACCATGAAATGGCTCTTTTCCCAGGAAAGAACCAAATTCACATCGATGCACCGCCTGAGTATCTGGACCAAGTGTTGGAGGCAATCGTCGAATGATGCTCCGAAAACTGAAAAGTCATCCATGAAGACTTCCAGATAATCACCTACCATATCTGAGAATATGGCAAGCATGCATCGCTGAAAAGTAGCGGGTGCATTGCAAAGACCAAAAGGCATCCTTCAGAAAGCGTATGTTCCGAAGGGGCAGGTGAACGTGGTCTTTTCTTGGTCCTCAGGATGGATTGCCACCTGGTTATAACCGGAGTACCCGTCAAGAAAGCAGAAGAACCTATTTCCCGCTAGTTTTTCGAGAATTTGATCAATGAAGGGTAGTGGGAAATGATCCTTCTTCGTGGAGGAATTGAGTCGACGGTAATCTATACAGACTCTCCACGAGTTGGCTAATCGGGTAGGAATGATTTCTCCGATCTCAGTCGTTATAGTGGTGAGTCCTGCCTTCTTGGGCACGACCTGAATTGGGCTCACCCAACGACTATCGGAGATCGGGTAGATGATTCCGGCATCTAACCATTTGATGATCTCCTTTATCACGACCTCCTGCAGATTGGGGTTTAAGCGTCTCTGCATTTCACGAGAAGGTCGTGTGCCCTCTTCTGAATAGATATGATGAGTACAATAAGAGGGACTTATTCCAGTCAGATCATCGAGAGTCCATCCGATGGCTCTGCGATGTTGCTGGAGGACAATAATCAGACGGGATTCCTGTTCAGGACTGAGGTTGGAATTGATAATCATAGGAAAGGTCTGATTAGAACACAAAAATACGTATTTCAAGTGAGCGGGAAGGGGTTTCAGTTCGAGGATGGGGTTTTCAGCAGCAGCGGGTAGTTCAGTATAGATGTGAGGTTCAAGGGTGGGAGTTACTGGGTTGTTCATATCTGGATTTGACTCCTCTGTTTGTGGGTCAAGATCCTTCTGTGGTTGATGAGGCATAATCGAGTCATTCTGGAGGTGTGATTCATCAACCAAAGTCTTGATGTCACAAATTTGTTCGATGACGCCACAATTAATTCCTTGTTGGGCCTTAAATATATCAATTTTCAATGTTTGATCTCCAAACTTAAGCTCTATTTGGCCCTCCTCACAGCTGATGTTGGCTCTAGCAGTAGCCAAGAAAGGTCTCCCTAGAATGATTGGTGTATCCCTAGGGTTCTCAGGTGCATCCATATCTAAGACTATAAAGTCCACTGGAAAATAGAAATCCCGTACTCTCATGATAACATCTTCGAGAATCCCTTTTGGTGACTTTATAGATCGATCTGCTAATTGTAATGTCACCTCGGTTGGTTTCAGCTCAGATTCTTCTAGATGGTCAAGTAAGGATGTGGGTATCAGGTTTATGGATGCACCCAAGTCTAACAATGCTCTATCAAATTGGGTACCACCTATCTTATAGGAAATTAGGGGAGTTCCAGGATCTTTTGCCTTGGGTGGGAGTCTACTAAGGATTACAGAGCTGGCTTGCTCTGACAGAACAATTGGGCTCCCTCCCTTGGTTCGCGGCTTACGCTGGGGTGTACATATATTCTTTAGAAATCGTGCGTAAGCTGGTACGTGGCGGATTGCATCCATCAAGGGGATGTTTATGTGGACCTGCTCAAAGAGCTTGACCAGGTCCTCCTCAGGGGCCACGGGTTTGGTGGTCTTCTTTCCCTTGGTCAGGGCCTCGGGAAACGGGATCTTGGTTGGTTCTTCTAGGATAGGTCCAGGTTGTGGATCTGGAACAGCGGTACCTTGGATAACCATCCTAGGGTCATGTTTATCAGGCTGGGAGTGGTTTGGATAATGCGGGTCTTGAGTTGTTTTACCACTACGTGTTGTTACAGAATTTAATCCGGCCTGATTTTGGTTTGGGTTTGGTAGGAGGGGTGGCTGCTGCTGAAATCTCGCATAAGAAGTTGAGGCTTCCATCTCGTCCGGAGATGGAGCAGTAGGAGCCTGATAAATCCATTGGGCATGGCCTAAATTTGGATTCATAACGCGCTTCTGGGTTGGCACGTTATTTGGGTTAGGAAGAGGTTGGGAAGGGAGTGTGCCTGGTTGGCGAGAATTTGCCAACTGGGCCAGTTGAGTTTTAACTTCTGTAAGCTCGTCCTTGTGCTATTTCTGAATAGCCGCATTCGTTTTTTGAATGTCAGCCAGAGTCTGAAGGATTAAGGACATTTGATCTTGATTTGGCCCTGATGGATAAGTAGGGTTGGGTTGAGGCTGAGGTGGCTGGTAGTGACGAGAGGGCTGTGGGCGGGACTGAAAAGGTGGTCTTTGGGTTTGGTAATTTCCCGCCCACTGAAAATTGGGATGGTTTCTCCATCCAGGGTTGTAAGTGTTGGAGAATGGGTCGTTCTGGATGGCGTTGAGGTCCTCGCAGGTCTGAGGAACCTCCTGAGAATCAGGGAAAGGAGGAATGGAGTTCCCCCGGCTGGTGTAGAAAGGATCGGATGATCTTCCAGTCCAAGAATCAGATGGGGATGGATATGGATCCATCCCAGGGGAAGATCGGTGGAGGATGTTTTGCACAGTCTCCTGTGTGGAAGGAGGTTGTGCAAAGGAGTTACGCGCGGAGGTGGCTCGCTACAAGTGCTGAGTCAGCTCATCCACCTTCTTTTCAATGATTGAGACCTTGTCCAATCGACTGGCCATTAATTCCAGGTCGACTGATGCGGACAGGCCCTGCGTCTCATGTGCTCCCTTAAGATTCGTCGCTGCGCGGGTATTCGTCCTGTCGAATAGTCCCATGGAGTCATTGTTGATGGAGTTCTCGCACATGTTTTCGAGAATCTCCCATACGGTGTCTTCATGTTGACCCATGATGTTTCCTCCGCAAGTTGCATTGACGAAAAGGCGGATGTCCTCATGGAGTCCCTGGTAAAAAGATTGGACTTGTTCCCATTTAGGAACTCCGTGATGGGGGCATTTTCTCATGAGATCCTGAAAACGATCCCATGCCTCATGGAGAGGTTCTCCTGATTGTTGAGTGAAGTGTGTAATCTGATGGCGCAAGGCGTTGGTCCGACCAACGGGAAAGAACTTTTTCAAAAACTCGGATTGAAGTTCTTCCCAAGTGTTGATCGGCCGGGTCTGAGTTTGATACCAATGGGCGGCCTTGTCCATAAGAGAAAAGGAGAACATCTTCATGAGAAGAATATCCCGATTTTGCGCATCTGATTCAAAAGTGTGGGCCAGATGCTTTAGCTATTTGATGTGCTGGAAGGGATCTTCAGAATTAAGCCCATGGAATTTAGGTATAGCATGAATCATGTTGGGCTTTAGTTCGGAATCAGGTCCTCCAGTCGGGATTCTGACTCGAGGCTCAGTGGCCACCGCAGCAGGATTGTAGTGGTCCCGCATCATAGGACGCTGTGGTGGGTGCACGAAGTTTTGGAAGAGGTCATTGAGTCGCTGGAGCTGGTGTTCCAGATTATTTTCTTCCTCAACTGGCTGAGCCATGATGGGGGAAGAAGAAGAACTTGGTTCTGAATCAGAAGAGAGAATAATGTGAGGGTGTTTCTGCACAAACACGGGCGTCGAGGCTTGGCCTTGACGAGAGTGAATTTCTAAAGGAGGTCTTAAGGGTGGTCTTAGAGACCTTCCGTACATGCACAGTTGGAAGAGGTAAGTTTAGAAGGTGCTGGACCCAATCAAGGCACCCAAAAATGTGTTGGGTGACTATAGAGGTGCGGGGCAGATGGACCCCTTGGTCAGAAAGATCGTCCACCTGAGAATTACCTGGGCAGCCAGAGAGGGAGAGTCCCGTGAAGACCCCTACACGGTAGAGCGTCCCCACGGGTTACAGGGTTTCCCCCACCCGACCTCTCTTGTCACTGCGGGTCCAGGTAGACCAGAATGGGGATCTTGACCTCTTAAGTCTACCAATTTTAGCTTAAGATCAGGGTTCTTAGAGTTACACTTGAACTCTTAGGTATTTTGAGTGAGAAAGTGACCTAATTTTAAGGTTGGTTGACCCAAGAAGTCAACTTTACCTCTTGTTCCTTTGAGAGCTTTTTGGGTCCTTTCTTTTAGGGTTCAAGAGTGTTTAGAGAGCCAATTGTTCTAGGTTTCCTTTGAATAGGTATTTTCAGACAAGGGCTTGGGCACACTTCATTTGGTTTTCTCAATTCTTGCTTAAGGAGTGTGTCTCTAAATCCCTAGTGTTGGATCCTAGGTTGGCTCTACCTGGTCTAGTTAATTCTTTGTTGGGTAATTAGGGCTCAAGCAAGAATGTGTTAGCCCTTAAATACCCTTAATAGTGTGCAGGAATAATGAGTTGAAAACATGCAACTTTTATGGTTACTAAGTATGGAAGACAGGTTAGCCCTATATTGCTTGTTCTTTTCTTTCTTTTGAGTTTTAGGGGTTAATAGCGAGAGGAAAAATTTACCTGTCCTCGGAGTGGTTGTTGTGCGGTTGCTTGTCTTCTTGATTTCCTGTAGTTTTCTGCACAAAAGAGAGGAGATTATCAGAAATTAAAAAGAAACAGGAATGTTTACCTCTAGAATAGCCGTTGCTCCCCGGCAGCGGCGCCAATTGATATTAGAGGGGCGATGGCTTCGAGAAATAATCGGGTTTTATTGTTATGTCGTTGTAATATAGCCAGTTATTGCCATCATTTCAAATATATAATTTTTACTCGGAAAATAAAAGAGTTCCCGAGGTCGAACTCAGGGAGCAAACTGTATTCTAGAGATATACATGTTTCTTTTACAAAAATAAACAAAGAGAGAGAAAGAATGTGGTGTCTTTTT
This sequence comes from Thalassia testudinum, assembly GCA_037157565.1. Lineage (NCBI taxonomy): Eukaryota > Viridiplantae > Streptophyta > Magnoliopsida > Alismatales > Hydrocharitaceae > Thalassia > Thalassia testudinum. The sequence continues at coordinate 35,004,422 of JAZHRO010000003.1, forward strand.
TTTCTTTGTTTCTCCTCGTCTCAGATCTGCTTCTTCTTCGTTCTGCAGAGGTGATGATGCTCTTCTTTCTTTCTTCAGATCTCCTTCTTCTTCGTTCTGCAGAGGTGATCTTCTTCTTCTTAGTTCTGCAGAGGTGATCTTCTTCTTCTCAGTTCTGCAGAGGTGATGCTCTTTCTTTCTGTAGATCTCCTTCTTCCGTCTTTTCTTTTTCCAGTCAGGGACGTCGCCCCTCCTTCTTTCTTCTTTTCCCTTCAGGCCGTTGTCTGATTTCCAAATCAGACGACTTAAACTGCCTGTTGCTACAGTGTCTTCCTCAGCTTCCTTCTTCTTCACCTGTTCCTGCACACTTCAGAGCTTATGTCAGAGGACAAAACCTACTCTACCCTCTCCCCCGCGTCTCTCTCTCTCTGAAACCACTCTTGGGAAAGCTCTCCCAGAGCTGCCGGGTAATCGGGTACGGGTCGTGCCCGGGTCCAGGCCCACCGGCGTGCGTGGTGGGCGAGGAGTGCAGGTCAGTCTAAGTCGGGTCGGGTCGGGTCAAGTCCGCGGGGCGTGAGCGCGGACGAGACCGGGTAACCGGGCGAGTGAAGGGGACCTCACCCCGTGTGCTGAGGCAGTAAGCCTCCAGCACTTTTGCGTCTTATATCGCTTCGCCTCTTCGGACTTTTCCAAGGTGGGACTAAATGTCCCACCTCAATTGCGCGCCCGCAGCGGGGAAAGCAGCGGGAGATTGCGGCGTCACGCGAAGCCTTCTGCCTTAGCTGCGAGCCTGGTGTTTTGTCGAAACGCCTCGGAAGGCTTGGGAGTCGAATCTGGGCATGGCGCTGAGCGTGGCGCGCCTGTAGCTGCAGGCGGAAGCAGCTCCTTCTGCACGGCAATGGCGATGGAGGTCGGGTGGCCTGTTCACAGAAAAATGGCCTCTCGGCCTAATCAAAAAGTGCCGGGAGCTTCGCCAGGGTGCGGCGAAGCTCGTGTGGGTGGTGGCGAGGCGCGGGGCGGCGTGCAAGGACTGCCCTAGGTCGGACTGTGGGTCGGAGGATGGGTTTGTTGGGGGAAGCGTTACGGAGGTGTGGAGTGGCAGTGAAGGGGTGGGGGGTGCTCAGTGTGATGAGGCGGAGGTTCGGTGAGGGTCGGCGAGGTGTGTGAGGCTGTGGAGCGATGGGAGCATCTCGCCGGAGGGTGGCCGGAGACGAAGGGGGTGACGATGGTCAGGGTCGGTCGAGGGCTTAATTGAATAAATTGAAGGCGGGGAAAGAAAGAGGAGAAGAAGGGGAGTAGTTCTAGCTTACTTGCAGGGACGAAGGGGGAGGAACAGGGCGACAGTCGTATCGACTGTCGCCGGAGAAGACGATGCTCAGGGAAAGGGGCGGCGGCGAGCAGAGAGCCGGAGAGGCGCCAGCTGGGTGCGGCGTGGCGCGGAAAGAGCAGGGGAGGAAGTCTCTGCTGCTGGTATTGCGGCAGAGCGAAGAGGAGAAGGGGGAGGAACCGCCGGAGCTGGTGAGCGTCTGCCGGAGAGAGAAGAGAGGAAAGTTGGGGGTTTTCTCCGTCAGACCCGAGCTACCCCGGTCGGTGGAGCAACAGGGAGTATTTATAGGGATCAAAACAGGGAGGAAGGCGGAGGGAGACGACGTGTCTCCCTCGCCAGAGAATGGCCGGAAACAACAACCCATACCGTCCGTGCGTTCGCACGGCCGGTATGGTGGGTTACAACGACCAGGGGGGTGTCCCTGCGACGGCTGACGACGCAGGGCACCCCCAGTTTACTTGCCAGGTCCCCCACCTCACCCTGCGCGGCGCCATGCTCCGTGCAAGGTCGCCGGAGCATGGTGCTGGCAGGTTTTGCAGGGGGGACCTGATCGCAAAGAACGAAGGAGAGTTAGGGGCCAAAATGCGAGGGTTCAAAAGTTGAGGGCCAAAGAGTAAGTATATGAGGACTAAAGTGTAAAGTCGGTCAAGGAGGTTTCTTCTTAGGCTCAAGTTTTTATACATGACTAATTAGGACCTAAGGAATCTGATGGTGAATTTCATTTCTATATTAAACCTTGTTTGACCGGTCAATTTATGCGAAAACCCAAATTAAGTTATTAATTGGGCATGGTTCTCAATGTAGGTCAAGATGGGTTCTGAAGGCCAAATTGAAGGTTCTAAACCCTAGAGATTATTTTTATATGAATTTTAGAGGGTTTATTCTATTTTTACTTTGCCTCGAACCTCGTGAATTGAAGTGGGTTGTTTTAGGGTTACAGATTATCATTTAGTTTCTTAGAATTGCTGTAGCCCTTGCTAGATCATTTCATCCCACTTTTATTCTTATTAAGCTGCTTTGACCTATGTTTAGGCCCTGAATTACCCTGTATGCAGATTATACTGGTAAAATTGCATTTTTACCCCTTATGACTTGTTTTCTTCTCAAACTCAGAATTCTCTGAGTTAAGCCTTTCCTTAAGTTATGTAGGAGCTTTTATCCTTTGTATTGGGTCAAAATGAGCTAGTTATGGCTCATGATGAGGTTCTCATCACAGCACATGAGGTTTGCCATCAACTCTTTGACCTAAGACTACCCCCACTGCAAAATTAGAAGCATCGCACATTAGCTCAAATGGGAGGGTCCAATTTGGTGGTTGGAGAATTGGCATGGTAGTAAGGGCTTTCTTTAAGACTTCGAAAGCCTCACCATATCTATCATCAAAATTGAAGGAGACATCATTCACTAACAGGTCGCAGAGTGGCTTAAAGATTTTACTGAAATCTCTAATGAAGTGCCTATAAAATCCAGCATGGCCAAGGAAAGATCTAACTTGACGAACATTGATGGGCAATGGAAGCTTAGAGATGGAATCAATTTTTGCGGTGTCCACCTCTAATCCTCTCTTGGAAACTATATGCCCTAACACAATGCCTTGCTAGACCATAAAGTGGCTTTTCTCCCAGCTAAGCACCGGCTTTGCCTCTTTGCAATGGGTTAAGACTTTATCATGGTGTGAAAGGCATAGATCAAATGACGAGCTGTAAATGGAGAAGTCATCCATGAAAATTTCAACAAACTTGACGATCATATCAGAAAGGATAGCCATCATACAACGATGGAAAGTGGCAAGAGCATTACATAACCCGAATGGCATTCTGTGGAATGCAAATGTGCCATACGGACTCATGAAGGTGGTACGTTCTTGATCGTCGGGAAAAATGGCTATCTAATTATACCCAGAGTACCCGTCAGGAAAATAGAAGTACTTGTTCCTCACCAGTCATTCCAAAATCTGATCGATAAACGGTAAGGGGAAATGGTCTTTCTGGGTAGCCGTGTTCAAACAGCGGTGACACTCCAACCAGTTGAGGGTCTAGTGGTCAGTAGCACTCCGTCGTTATCTTCCGTAGTGATTCCTGCCTTTTTGGGTACTACATGAATAGGATAGACCCATTTACTATCTGAAATGGGAAAGATAATCCCTGCATCAAACCATTTTAGAATCTCCTTTTTAACAACCTCCTACATATTGGGGTTGAGCCTTCTCCTCATGTCTCAGAAAGGTTTCATGGACTCGTCCGTGTATATATGATGCATGCAATGGGAGGGATCAACACCATTAATATCAACAATTGACCAGGTAATTGCTTCTTTGTGCCATTGGAAACACTCAAGCAGAGCTCCCTCCTACGTTTCAGATAATGTAGTTGAGAAAATAATGAGGAGCGTGCCATTAGGGCCAAGGAAAGCATATTTCAATGTGCTCGGGAGGAGTTTCAACTCCAACTCAAGAGCCTTTTGGATTGAGGGTTTAAGTTGAGATGTCCCAACCTCAGGTAGCGGATCTACCTTCATGGTCCAGGGTAGGGACAGAGACTCTATGTGTATCCCCAGCAACTCTTCTAATTCAAGTATTTCCCTTTCAGTTTCTTTAATAATCAGAGGATGGTCCTTAGATATGACCTTTTGAAGGGGATCTCTACATAGGAGTGCTGGAGTAGTCTCTTCAATTATTTCATCAATGACCTCAATCTGAGAACAATCTTCAAATCTAGATTTCTTGTAAGTATCAAAAACATTCAACCAGATCTTCTTGTTCCCAAAGCCCAATTTAAGTGCCCTTGATCTATAATTGATAGAGGTGTTGTCTATGGCCAAGAAGGGGCACCCCAGAATATTGGATGGCTTTATGGGCTTATTAGATGGGTCAGTATCTAGCACCAAAAAGTCAATAGGGAAGAAGAAGTCCTCCACTCTCACAAGGACATCTTCCAGCAATCCCTGTGGTGTCTTAAGTGATCTGTCTGCGACTTGGAGGATGACTGGACTAGCCATTAACTTGCCTCCTCCAAAAAGGTCATAGATAGAGCTCGGTAAAATGTTCACCCCCGCACCCAAATCGAGCAGAGCCTCGTTAATGTGTTGGTTACATATAACCACTAAAATATATGGGCCCCTGGGCCTTTCCTTTTTGGGGGTGTTCCATGTTGGAGAACCGAGCTAACATGGTCTGGCAGGATGACCTTGGTTTGGACCTATTTCTTAGATCGATGCTTTTGGGTGCATGAGTCCTTCAAAAACTTAGCATAGGATGGGATCTATTTGATAGCTTCCAATAGAAGCAAGTTGATCTAGACTTGCCTAAAAGTGTCCATAATCTCCTCCGTCCTATCCTTGACTCCAGGCGAGCCAACAGAAGATTCCCCAAGAGTAGATAGGAACTCTGGATAGGGCACCCTCGGCTTCTGGGTAAAGGGGTCGTCATGGTAGGAGAGGGGTGGTGGAAGGACGACATCCTCGTTGTGGGTGATTTCAAGCGAGGGAGAGAAGTGTGCTCTTCCTCGGTGGAGATAGAAGTCCGGTCAGGTGTAGAAGGGGAATTTTGAGACATAACCATAAGAGTGTTATCAGGCTTGTCAATTTTCTTCCCACTCCTCAACATGGTCACAACTTGGGCGTGCTCCCTGAATACGACCCCCTTGCCCTTATGGTTCTCCTCAGAAGAGCTAGGTAGCTTCCCCGGATTACGTTGCCTAATTACCTCAATAAGATGACCAATTTAGGATTTCATATCAGTAATCATCTTATTTTTAAGATTGGATGACCATATTCTATTGCTCTTGCATCATTTTCGTCATGGCTTTAAGTTCATCCATCTCAGAGGGCTTATTCTGAGGAGGGTTTTCATAAGATGTTTGGTATATGGGTTGGGGAGGTAAGGGTCTTGTATTCTTTGAGTTAGAAGCATCACCTTTCTTCCAAGAGAAGTTTGGATGGTTCTGCCACCCTGGATTTTAGTTATTGGAACAAGGGTTATTGCGAGGAGGCATGCGGAAACCTTGGGCCACATTCAAGTCGGCCTGAATCAACTCACGGAATTGATTTGCCTTGTGGAACTCCGCAGTGGCGTGCATTGTGCTTTGGAAAATGGAGCATTCACTTGAAGCCTGAAAGATAGAGGTTGCTTGCAGGTTCATGTTGGGTTTTACTAAAAGCCTATCAAAGCTTTTATTCAATAATTGAAACTGCTAAGCCAAATCCTTAGAATCCACGGCTTCATGGGCCTCTACCTTCCTCTGCAAGATTGATGGTTTTCTTTCTTGATAGGCAGAGGACGAATGTATGGAGTTGTCACTTAATGTTTAAAATAATGCGTAGGCTTCATTATCAGTTTTGGTCATGAAGGTTCCTGTACAGGCTACATCGATGGTTTGCCTATGCCTTTCGGATAATTCGTTATAGAACCTTTCGACCAACTGCCATCTTGGCACCTGATGGTGGGGGCATAACCTAAGAAGGTCATTAAAGTGCTCCCAAGTCTCATAAAATTGCTCCCCTTCCTATTGAGTAGAACCCATAATCTCTCTTCTGTAATGGTTAGTCTTACTCATAGGAAAATACTTTTCAAAAAATTCTCCCTTAAGGGTGGCCCAATCATTTACCCTTGCATCAAGGGTATGATACCAGTGGTTGGCCTTATCCTTTAGGGAAAATGGAAATAGAGTCCTCATCAGGGCTTCATTAGTAAAGCCCTGGAGCTTCACCATGGAACAGACCTCGGTAAATTCCTCCAAATGTTCATAGGGGTCCTCCCTAGTAGTACCATAAAAGGAGGGCAACAAATATATGGTACTACTCTTGATCTCATATGGATTATCCCCTGTCAGTCGTCTCAGTGCTTGTGCGGGTTGGTTGGTTGGAACAAAATAGTCCCTCAGGGTTCTTTGTTGATTTGCTCCTTGATTAGCCATGCCTTCTCTTTTCTCTCCTAGGTGAGCTCTCCTAAGAATTCTCTCGGGCTCAGGATCAAACACTAGACTGCCCTCAAGAGTGTGTCTACCAAGCATACAATATCAATTGCAATTCATATTCTTGTTGATTAAGTGAAACCTCCACGGTAAAGATAGGTCAGAAGGTCAAGGCTTATCCCTCCGTTCCCATCTAAGTGGTATATGAGGGGTGATGACTTGAGATCTTAACCTTCTTTGTTGCGGAGGTAGAATTGGTTGATATAGATGGCCAAATAAGTTATTCACTGCAATTACGCGACCTAATTCAACCTTCGAGTGCCCTAGGACCTATACTTTGCTTAGATGATACTCCCAAGTGATCAAATGAGAAGTTACTCCAAGGACGAACAAAGGGATGCAAGTAGGGCGAACCCTTCCTTTGAGGCGATGCATATGCGGTGCCTCTTAACTACCCTTTTGTTCCTTTAAATGGTGTCCCCCTCTGTGAAGTATCAAAACACTTGGTCAAAAGATAGTACCACCACCACAAAGCACGATAGGAGGGTCTGCACCAATAAAGAGATCAATGCCTATAGCCTTAAGGGATCGAGCCTTAGTGCAGTGCCTAATGTGCATGCTCAGTGTCAGAACTGTGCATCACACCACAAATCTTTTCTTTTTATTTTTGAAAACGCAGACAAGTCCCTTTGAATCAGATAAAGTGTGATTTGATTTTAAGGTCGAATCTGATTATCAGTCCCACTTTCAGTTAGGCGACCACAGAATTGGTCAATTCAATCAACTTGTTGGTCTTTGAATTTTAATCCAAATGCAAATGCATGAACAAGAGCTCGATGCAAAAGCTAGAAAGGTGTACCTTTCTCTAGCAATTTTCGTGCCAATATGCTTGCAATGCAATAATGAGATCTAATGCACTGCTCAATCACCCTTAAATGCATGCACCTAAGGGCATGCAACACCTAAATAGGCAACTCAATATTTTCTTTTGTTTGTTTTAAAGGCAAGCAAGCAGACAAATGAATCACGCATGCAGAAAAATGTAAACCCTAGTAGCAAAAGAATGTGGGGACAGACCCCTAAAAATTCAGCCCCAATTACTACAAGGGCGAGAAGATAGAAATAAAATTTGTGTCAAAGGAGAATCTCCTGTAAAAGAGGGATCTAGGTCTCCTGCATCTTCTCCTCATGTGGGCGTCGCTCAAGGTTGATGTTGCCGCTCTGCTATGCTAGTCATCCCGTCAAATTCCTTGAACAAAAAGATAAAGGATGGTCAGACAATTGCACAACTCAGAATACTAAGAAATAATCAAGTGAATCTATTGTGTCTATTGCCTCCCCGGCAATGGCGCCATTTGATGGAGAGAATTTCGCTTGATTAGGAAGATAATAGAATGATATGTCGTAAATTATGTGATGGAAATCTCTAAATCAAAGATTAAAATAGATATCAATTTAAACCACAGAAAGGATGTCGTATCCACTATGAGGAATAGATCCAATAAATTCATGAGTAGAGAGTCATCATGTTCGCAGACACCTTCGCGAAATCAATTCAATGAATAAGCTACTCTAAATGGAACTTGCAATTTCATGAGAGGTTATGGAATATTTATGTAAATTTTACATCAGAAAACAAGCTCACAAAAGTATGTAGATGATGCGTGTGTAGTGGCATATCATGTAATTTTGAATTGCATGCAAATCTGAATTAAATTCAATGTTAAATGATGCATATAACATGGGTTAAGCCAATTCATGAAATTGTAAGTGCACCCATGCAATTTCACTTGAATAAAATAATCCAAATATTAAATTGACAATGGCAAGAAATGTAAACTCTAATCCACTCAAAAATAGGGGAAACTTCCCCTCTCTTCGCCGCTCATTGGAGGAGGTGTTGCCGGCAGTTTGCTCGGGAGGAGGAGTTCCACCAGAGGAGAGGATCTTGCAAACGATGAAGGTGAGGTAGGAGATGGCCGGTGGCGGCTGGCCAGATAGTAGGTGGTGGCAAATAGGAGCGGTAGGGACTGCAGCCGCCTCGGGTGGTTGCTGCGTGCGGAGGTATTGCGTGCGCACAAGAGCGTGGCTGCCCGCAGGCACGGCTGCGCGCAGGCGCGGTTGCACGTGACTGTGGCCCGTGAGGGTTGGCTATGTGCGGAGGTTATGTGGTGGGTTCTTTTGGTTGTTTGCAGGCGGGTTGAAGGAAGCAGAGGAAGAAGAAGACGGAGAGGCCGTGGCATGCAGGCGTCTGTGTGCAGGTGTCATGCGCACCTGGCATGCTGAACAGGAAGGTCACACAGGGGTTTGAGATGCGTGGAGAGGAGATTGTGCTACTGCGAGCGCGTGAGGGGGTGCACAGCATGAGTGCTACTAACGGGGAAGCAGGAGTTGGCGCTAGGCTGCTCTGTTGCTGCAGCACTTGGAGAGGCGTGCTAGACTTGAGGGAGCGCGCGCATAGGCTACTGCGAGAGGATGCACATGCATGCTGGGAGGGTGCACGTGGTGGTGTTGCTGTGTGAGCACCACCTACCTCATGCGTGATCTGGCTATGGCGAGAGGAGCGAGAGGGCCACAGTGCAGGCTCTCCTTCACGGTGTGCGTAGGGTCCACGGTGGTGCAGTTGGAGATCCCCCCATCCAAGGAAGTCCCGTAGCTCTTATCCCTCTCTAGATCCACAATCACTGCCTTGCCCTTCGGATGCACAACTGCTGGATTTGAATGTTGGCAGAGGAAGAGGCGGTAAGAGGTGGACAATTATGGCCATGTCCTTCTTCAAATACTAATTATGTCCAACCACCTATTACACTTTTATTTTCTGCATGCACGTAACAAATAAGAATGTATGTATTAGAATACAAAGCAGATACAGAAATATTTATAAGCTAATGTTAATTTCTTCTTAGCTTAGGTCATTAAACTATAAGGAAATGTATTCCACATGTACTTAAGCCAAATAAATGTCAAATAAATTGGACTTATCAATTGGACCAAACAACAATGAGATAGACTTGTGTCTGAGGCCAAATATTTTTTTTGGGATGATCCGGAGATGTACCGCATTGGTGCTGACCAGATTATTCATCGATGTGTCTCGAAAGTTGAGTTCCATAGCATACTTGAGTTCTACCACACATCTGGGTGTAGTGAACACTTTTCTGGGAAAAAGACAGCTGCAAAAATTTTGCAATCTAGCTTCTATTGGCTGTCATTTTTTAAGTATGCCCAGGAATTCTCTATGTCATGCACCCGATGCCAAACACTCGGGAACATGGCTAAGAGAGATATGATGCCCTTTAATCCAATTCCTTCCATTGAAATTTTCGACATTTGGGGCATCAACTTTATGGGTCCCTTCCCTCCTTCATTTGGACACTAGTATATTCTAGTCGCTGTTGATTACGTGTCCAAGTGGATTGAGGCAATTCCCACCTGGACCATTGACCACAAGGTGATCATCGATTTTGTGAAGAGAAATATCTTCAGTCGGTTTGGGGTTCCTAAGGCAATTATCAGTGATGGTGGCACACATTTCACTCATGCCTAGTTTCAGAATTTACTAAGGAAATATGGGCTGAGCCATTAGATTTCCACACCTTACCACCCTCAGACGTACGGATAGGCCGAGGTCTCCAATCGGAAGATCAAAAACATTTTGCAGAAAATCGTTAGGCCTGATAGGAAGGACTGGACCCAAAAGCTAGATGATGATCTTTGGGCATACCATACGGCATACAAAATACTTATCGATATGTCTCCGTTCTGTCTGGTCTTTGGTAAGGCATGTCACTTACTCGTAGAACTTGAACATCGACCATTTTAGGCCATCAAGAAATGTAATGTGGACCTTGAGTTGGTCGGGAAAACTAGGAAACTCCTACTATCTTAGTTGGAGGAGCTTCGTAATGATGCTTATGAAAATGCCAGAATTTTTAAGGCAAGGACCAAAGCTCTCCATGACCAGATGATTTCATGTAAGAGCTTTGAGCTAAACCAAAAGGTCTGGCTTTTCGATTCTCGAATGAAGCTTTTCCCCAGTATACGTAGGTCTAAGTCGGGCAACCCATTCGTTATTGAGCGTATTTTCCCTAACGGGGCCATCAAAATCTCTGACCCAAAGACGGGTAATATTTTCAAGGTCAATGGATAGCGTCTCAAGCCCTTTGTTGACCATGTGCTACCTGAACCTGCCTCGAACAAGGTTGCTCTTACCTTGCCGTAACCACCATGGGCTGATCATTGCCCAGCTGAAGGCACTAAACTCAGCACATGTAAAAATTGTTCCAAGCTAACCAGTCCCACGGAAACCAGGTGCTACTCTTCCACTTCTACTCCTGCATGCTTTCATTTTTTTCACAATGAGGACATTGCAATTGCTAAGCATGGGGGTGTGGACATATTTTATAACAATTTTGTCAACTGTAACAATGATTTCCTGTTATTTAATTCTTGTTAAAAAAAATGAAACTTTGAAAAAGATAAAAACAAATTTTGAATTAGGAGATGAGAATTAGGCATTTAAGAGTTGTAAACATTAGGAATTGATACTGAGACCTGAATACAAAGACTCTTCAGGTCTTCGGGCTTAATTAGCGCAGGTGTCCACTCGAATGTGGACATAGTCTCGAGTCCTAGCCAATTAAAATATATTTTAATTTGGTAAATAATTTGGCATGATAAGTATGCAACTTATCAACCGACCCTCTAATTTTGAGGGACTTTAAGCGTAAGCATCTACACACATTTTTTTCCACTGACTCACTTTCCGACGATTTTTACGGAAATTGGGTAGCTAATGGACAAACTTAGGTGGTATGGCTGGAAAGTTGTCGATGGTAACAACACATCGGCCGGTTGTCCAGAACCCAGCCACAAGGCCATTTTCATTGTATTGCCTTTAGGTAAATCTTAGATCCGGAAAGCCACCTACTCAAAAAAAAAAAAGAAATAAAGAAAGAAAATAAAAAGGAGAAAATAAAAAAAAGTAAAACCACACTTCACCGCACGAGTATGGCTGGCAACTTGCCGGTGGTAATAGCACATCGGTTGGTTGTCCAGAGCCCATCTCACAAAAGAAAAAAGCATAATAATTCCCAAAACACTTAGTGAAGAAGTGGGGAAGTAGAATAAACTGGGGAGATATACATTGGGCTCGCCCTTGTTTTGACCACATATAAAAAAATGTAGGGAGAAAGCTACCGATTGAAAAGATAAACCTCTAGGCAAGGTCACCTAGGGTCGTAGAAACCTGAAGTCCATTTTAACGGTAGTCTAGTGATTCTTTCACTATTTTCACAAGATGCTTAGCACTTAGAGTCCTTTTCGAGTCTTGGGCTGGTCAGGTAGGCATAAAAAGTTATCCCAGAATTCCAAAACTTCAAAAGTACAAAAGAATTAGAAAAGAGGAAAAATAGGAAAAAAATTTAATCTTCTCTTCTTAAAAAAAGTGAGGGCTTGGACAGTCTGCATTCTGGCAGGCACCTAGGTAATATTAAGTTTTCGTAATTAGGTCTTTGGGTTGAGATTTTCTAAAGCAATCAACGAATTTTGCCTAATGATGGGTCGGCCCAAATAGGTTGTTAATATGATATTTTTATCGTTGAAATGTGCATAGTGGTTAACCTAATTTGGACCTAACCATCTCTTTACAAAATTTTTAACCTGGCCTAATTGATTTTATCTTATCACTTTCAAGCCCAGGGTCGAACACAGGGAAGTGGGGTTAAAGTCGAGTTTCTACGTTTTCCTTAAAACGTGTCTCTTCCGTTCGTTTAATGTGTTTTTGGTGTTTTTCTTATTTAGGTTTTTTATGGTAATCCTTGTTCTTGAGGCACACCCTCAAAATTGTGTCCTTGGCTTTTAGCCAAACAGAGTCCCAAAACAAGTCTTGCTACTCGCAAGACGAGGGTACCTGCAAGTCAAAGATTATCTTTTCTTTTTTATGTATTTTTTTATCTTTTTACTAACAGAAAAGCAAATAGACAGAAAGTAAATATAGTATGTATATATATATATGTAGTATATATATAAAGGGGTGGGGGTGGAGGTGGCGATGGAGTGTAGCACTATGTCGAGTCAGTCGACATCTAGAGAGACGCAACCAACACGACTAGGTGCCGCGTGGAGTGTGGATGGAGGATGGATGATGTATGGGATAACGCTTTTTTTGTACGCGTGTATCAGGGAATATCAGCAACTGGTGCAGATATTCCCGCGATACAGCGTATAATAAATAACATGAAAATATATGTACATATGTATGTATATAAGTAAATATATCTATATATATATATAAATGTATAGTTATATATGTATAGATATATATATATAGATATATATGTGTATATATATGTATATAAGTATATATGTCTATATATATATAAGTATATGTATAAGTATATAGATGTATATATAAGTAGATATATATATATATATTATATATATATGTATATATATTATATATATGTGTATGTATACATAACTATATAGATATACTATGTATATATATATATTTATATATATGTTACTATAAGTGTGTGAGTGTGTGTGTATGTGTTGGTATAGGTGTGTGTGCATCGGTGAATGTGTGTGTGTGTGCGTTGCTGTGAGTGTGTGTCTGTTAGTGAGTAAAAGAGAGAGAGAGAGAGAGAATACGTGAGAGAGAGCGGGAGCGGGCGGGAGAGATCAGCAGAGAGAGAGCGGACGTGCAAGTTAAGACGTCTGCTCGCGGCGGCGGACGTCTGGAGAAGGCAGCGGACGTCTGGAAACGGCGGGTGCGGGCGCGCCTTCTTTGCGTAGGGTTCTGCAGGCGTGCGCGAAGTCGACGAGCGGGCGATGGCGTGGAGGAGCGAGCATGGAGGCGGTCTGCAGGTGGTCGCGGAGGGTCACGGAGGAGGGCAGGGGTCGGCGCAAGGCCGTAGCCGGCCGCTGCAGTGCGCGCGGCGGTGGCTACGGGTGCAACTGCGAGGCGGACAGAACGGAGACGGAGGCGGGGAACGCCCTGCAGACGTGCGTGGAGGCAGTGAGCGGCTGCGGGGATGGTTGTGGAGGAGCGGGGAGGACCTGCTGCTGCTGCGTGGCTGCTGCTGCCGCTGCTTCAAGCTTCGGAGCTTGGAGCGGCTAAAATTGCGTTAAAGAGAGAAAAAAATGAAACGAGGATGACACCATGCCCACCGGCTCGTCGAAGAGCTGGGCGGTGGTGTCCCCACTGTGGTGGTGTGCACCACAGTGGGTACTCCTGCTCGTCGGGTGCCTCCTCGACGGAGGGCCGACGTATGGGATGGGAAGACGGTGGAGAAGATGGCTACGGGTTTGTTTCGTGCAGCCGCCTCCGTTGCGAGGATGAAGCTGCAGCTTCTTATAGAGGAGGAGAGAGTGGCGTGCCAGCTGCAGCAGGGAGAGGGTGCGGGAGTTGCAGCTGTAGGGAGCGGCGTTGGCAGGGGGAAGTGACGTGGAGTAAATGCATGCAGCTGCTGCGGGAAGAAGTGCAGCTGCAGGAAGAAGAAAAGAAGAAATCAAGAGAGAAAAAAATAAAAAGAGGTGGAATTTGCAAGGAGGCACTTGGGATAAAATGTAACTATGTAAGCCATTGTTTCACTCCTCTTCTTCTCTTGATTAAATGCATGCATGCAAGCGTTTTTACAAATGCGATTATAGGATCCTATTATGCAATGTTAATGCTAGAAAATAGCACAAGAAGGCGTTATTACAGGCATGTTTTGAGGTGCAAACATATACCCCCATTCCTATCTTTTGCTAATCATTTCTAAATACTATTTTGCTAGTCCCTAGCAAAATAGTATTTAGAAATGATCTTAAGCTGAAGATTTTCTTCTGAGGTGATATAGGTGTGTTTATTATCGAATATTGTGAGAACCAATTGTAAAGAAGACTACCAGTACTTTAAGTCTCACTTGACATAGATCATCTCACAACTAACCAGGACTCTTGATATTTAAACCTTAAGTATGATTTCCAGGACCCAGGAGGTTTTTGTCGTACTCGAGAGCTCAAGAGGTTATGGTTTGTGCATAGTGAAGGATCAAGACTGACCAGATGAACATTAAGACTCAATCCCAGGGTTTCACGAATTTTTAAGTATAGGTTGGTCCCAATTTCAGCTCATGTCTTCGAATTGACCCTTAAGATGATGACGGAAAACTCAACTCCCATTTTCTGATTTTTTTTTTTTTTTTTACTCACAAGAAAACAACGGATTTGTAACCTGCCCTGACGAACTTCTTGTAGGGCAAAGACTTTATAGACATTTATGAGATATGCTGACTCTTTCGCTTTTTTTTTTTTTTTTTTGAAACACGTGTCAGTATATCTCTTACAACACATTCAGAAGGAGCACACTTTTTTCTTTTTGGTGGGAGAGTTTCTTTTTGGTTGAAAGAGTCACTCCTAAACACAAGACTAAAGCCTGGGATAAAAAGTCTACCTGCGCGCACAGGTAAGGACTCCACCTTCCCTAATGAACACTAGGGTTGGATCTTATGTTCCCCTGGCCTTTCCTGATATGTGTAGTGTGAACCACATTTACTTAAGCTCTCAAGTAAAAGTAAACCAACGGATCTTGTACTTGTGTCTCAGGTACAAGAATACGTCCTTAGTTAGGAGAGATCTTGATCTATTTTGTCAATGCTTTAACTGAATTAAGTTGAGCCTGAGCGAATCAAGCTTTTGTGGCCTGGAAATTCTTCGAAATAGAGGTTGAATATCCATAAACACTTATTTTATTTTTTTTGTTTCAACTTTAGATCATTACTAAAGACAATTTTCCCTCTCTATTTTTTTTTTTTTTATGTATATATAGAAACTGCATGATACCCTAAAATACCCAGATCCTAAGGATGCCTATCCACCCCCCATGCTAAACAATGCTATGTCCTCATATGCATGCAGGGAAGGGTAGAGAAAGAACGAAAGATCAAGTAGCGAGAGCTGAAGTGCAGGGTATGGATCAGGGTGGTAGGGTGGGTGGATGGTGGGTTGTGAAGTGATCGCGATAGAGGCATGAAAACTGATGGTGGATGGTGAGTGCTGTTAGGGTGCCTCCCAACAAGCGCTGAATTTAACGTCCCCAGCTGGACTCAGAATGAGGCAAAGAATTAGTTACCCTCTAGCAGGGCAACGTTTCTCCAACGGGGGCAGGTTCATGAGTCAGATAGGGTTTCAAACGCTGCCCGTTGACCGTAAATTTATGCCCAGATTTGGGATCTTCGATCTCGACGGCCCCATTGGGGAATGGTCTTGAGACCAGGAAAGGACCAGTCCATTTGGACTTCAATTTCCCAGGAAAGAATTTGAGTTGGGCATTATAGAGCCAAACTTGCTGAGATGGCTACCGACGTGTCCCAAGAAGGAGCGGATTTGTTTGACAGAACCAGGCACAGGTAAATCAGCAATGACATCGAGCTTAGCTCTGTCAACCTCGATACCCCTATCGGAGATGATATGTCCAAGAACAATTCCCTCGTGCACCATAAAATGACTTTTTTCCCAGGAAAGCACGAGGTTTACATCAATACATCTCCTAAGGATGTGAGTCAGGTTGGCAAGACATTCGTCGAAAGATGGTCCAAAGACTGAAAAGTCATCCATGAAGACCTCGAGAAAGTCACCCACCATGTCATGAAATATCGCCAGCATGCATCTCTGGAAAGTTGCTGGCGCGTTACAAAGTCCGAACGGCATCCTTCTAAAGGTGAAGGTGCCGAAAGGGCAGGTAGAAGTGGTTTTCTCTTGGTCTCGGGGGTCTATTGCCACCTGGTTATATCCTGAGAATCCATCCAGGAAGCAGAAAAATTTATTTCCCGCTAACCGCTCCAAGATTTAGTCAATAAATGGTAGCGGGAAGTGATCTTTCTTGGTTGCAGCATTGAGTTTCCTATAATCTACACACACTCTCCAAGATGTAGGAGTGCGTGTAGGGATGGATTCACCCCTGTCATTGACACGGATGGTGAGTCCTGCCTTTTTGGGCACAACGTGAATCGGACTCACCCAGGGGCTATCGCTGATCGGGTAGATTATACCCGCATCTAGCCACTTAATGATTTCATTCTTAACGACCTCCCGCATGTTAGGGTTGAGACGTCGCTGCATCTTGCGAGAAGGTCGATCCTCCTCCTCCGTATATATACGATGGGTGCGGTAGGAGGGGCTAATACCAGATAAGTCTGATAAAGACCATCCAATAGCTACCTTGTGTTCTAGGAGGACCTTAGTTAGTTTGCACTCCTGCTCCATGGTTAATTTTGAACTGATGATTACAGGGAGCATTTCATTTGGTCCCAGGAAAACATACTTGAGTGTATTAGGCAGCACTTTTAGCTCGGGAGTGGATGGGGAAGGATCTGGCATTTCTTTGGATGAGAGTGTCCCAGATGGGTAGGAGAACAAGTTAGGAGGAAGAAACTGGCCTTCAGATTGGCCAAGAAGAGGGGCTTCTTGGATAGATGGATCCAAAAATGAATAGCCCCAGTGAGAAGTATATGGGCTCAAGGTCCCAGTGTGGATTTGTAAATCCGCCTGATTTGGCGGGGAAGAAAGGGCAATTCGGTCTTCATAAGTGTGGACCGACAGTGAGTAGCCCGGATATGACTCAGACCACGAGGTATGGGAAGCGGAGAAAACCTCATCAGAAGTCTGGCCAGGAGAAGGTACTGGACAAGGGAGGGATTGGGGAACGTCATAGTATGTGTTGGTCAGGCAGTTATCAGTGTTTATAGGTAATCCGCGGCAGTCCGAATAGGTCCCAATTAGTCCGATACACGCACTGACGGCCATGTCCTCGTCAGACGTGTCATCCTCAATGCAATCGCAATCAAAGTTCTTGGCTGCCTTGAATATGTTAAGCTTGAGCTTCTCAGATCCAACGGCAATCTCAATACAGCCCGACTCGCAGTCGATGTGGGCGCGGGCTGTGGCCAAGAAAGGTCGACCGAGGATGATCGGACAATCAGAAAGTGAACTAGGAACTTCCATATCTAAAACAAGAAAGTCAACAGGAAAACAGAGACTGTTGACCCTAACCACCACGTCTTCCACCACACCCTTCGGGATTTTGACAGAACGATCTGCCAACTGTAACGTGACAGGGGTGGGTTTCAGATTTCCCAAGGAAAATTTTTCGAGCATGATGGTCGATATGAGATTGATGGAAGATCCTAGATCAAGCAGGGCACGGTTAAAACTGCAGCCTTGGATGCTACAGGAAATCAGTGGTGTGCCTGGATCTTTCTGCTTCGGTGGTAAGTTTGACAGTATAGCACAACTCGCATGAGGCGAGAGAACCACCAGATTCTTAGTCTTCTTTGACTGTCATCTGGGTGTTGTGTAGTCTTTGAAAAATCGAGCGACAGTAGGTATGTGGTCGATTGCCTCGAGCAGGGGTACCTTGATTTCTACATCCCTGAACAAATTACGCAAGTTGTCAAAGGTCTGCGTATTTTTCTTTTTGCCTTTTGGCTCCCTTAGTAGAGCCTCAGGGAATGGGACTGATTCTGGCACAAGTTTTGGTGCATCGTCCTCTCGCAAATGCGGTATGCATCCTAAATGAGAGGGCGAAGAAGAAGACGGGCCAGGATCAGGTCGAGGCGGATTGACGGTCTGCTTACCGCTCCTTGTAGTGATAGCATTGGACGATGCGGGTCCAGTGGGATCATACGGCGGAGGAGGGTTTGCAATGGGGACATAAGAGTGTGGTGCAGCAGCGGGATTAGCCTGAAATCCTGGTGGAATGCTCGGAGCTTGCAGAACTTGATTAACTTGTCCCTGAGAAGGTCGTACCTGTGGTTGAGAACCACGGGGTACGAAATTTCGTGGGTTTGGAACAGGTTGGGCGGGAAGAGTGCCCTAAGATCGAGTTGCCATGCGTAGTTGACTGATCTCGGCGTTCTGCTGCGCCAATTGGTGCGGAAGAGATGTCATGTTCTCTTCAAGGCACTTTGACATTTCCGTCATCATTCGCATCAATTTGTCAAGAGGGCTTGATGCGTGTTCAGTTTGTGGTACGTAAGGGCCTGATGGCGGATTTGCCATAGGATTAAACTGGACCCTTGGGATGACGGGTGCGGACGGTCGCATTGGTCCACCCGCGGGGTTTTGGCGCTGCGGGTTGTTGGACCATGCGAAGTTCGGATGATTACGCCATCCTAGGTTATAAGTGGCAGAGAACGGGTTGTTCCCCAGGGTGCAAGCGTCTTCTATGCCAGAAGATGCATCCGCATGTAGATATGCATCCGAGCACACGGAGGCTTGGTCCTCCGTGTCGAAATACTGGGTCGCAGAAGCCAGTTCCACATGACTTACTGAGTCGCTTGGCGCAACACTCGCTAAGGAAGGTCTAACGGGGTTTCTCGGGATAAGCCTGGTATTAGAAGAACTTGGATTGTGACGAAGTGGTGAAGAGGTGGTGTTTGCCATAGATCGGGCAGGGTTGGCCAGAAGCTCGTCCAGCTTCTTGTGCACGACGGAGACTTCATCCTATTTTTGTGCAATAAGGTTTAGATCAGTGGATGAATGGGAGGGTCTCGTGTCAACTTCGTGGACATTTCGGGGCTGGCTGGTACTGAAAGTTCCCGTACTTGGAGGGGGTGAGATCAGTGTGACGTAAAAAATGCGGAATTGAAATATAAATAATCTCACAAATAAGCAATCACACAAGTACACAAGAATTTTTAGGTGGAAACCCAAACCGGGTGAAAACCACCACCTAACCCTCTCGAGTTAGGATTTTCTAATCAACCAAGTTGATCAAAATCCACTAAACCGAATCACTTAAAACGAGGGTGATTCAACCTCAATACAACCACGCTACAAGTACGAGGGTAGCGTTCCTCAACCCCTTCTCTCCACGAGAAGGATTTTGTCCCACGAAGGAGACGGGAATTTGCAAAGCGAATACCCAACTAAATAACAAAGATAAACAACAAGTCCTATAGAGCCAACAAAGTAATTATGAACCTAGCTTCTATAGGAATTAGGAAACTCCCCTTTGCAAGGAGTGCGTCGAGTTGATGACGCGATGCGTGTGCCACGCGATGGTGCAATGTCGCACTCGTAGACAACGGCGGGAGAGCGGGTGCGCAAAGCTTGATGCTCTCTAGAGAATGGAGCTTGAGCTTGGAGAGCAAGAGCTAGCTAAGACACAAGAGAGTGTGAAAGTGTGTAGCCAAGTGTGTCTTGTGTTTCTCTTAGTGTATATTGGTGTGTAAAGGCTCCCCTCTATTTATAGAGGCCTTAGGAAGGCTTTAGAAGGCTTAGGAAAGGTTCTATAGCCGTTGGGAACAAAGTCCAAGAGAATCAGGCCAAAATCAAGACAATGATTACATTTGACAGGGTTATCAGACGTCTAACTCTTGCATCAGACGTCTGGAAGGCCACTTTAAGACGTCTAATTCCAAGGTCAGACGTCTGATTCTATGCGGGTTTCCTCCTGACTTGAATCAGATCTAAACAGGGTTTTTGTGCAAGTCCATCAGACGACATACAGGACGTCTGGCACTATGTCTGGATGTCTGGAAACCTACTTTTACAGTGGAAATTGATTTCCAAACGTTGCAACGGCTAGAAAATCTCTGAGAAGAGATTTTGGGTCAGCCGAGGCAAAACGGTCAATTATCAGACGTCTGGAAAGGCCTAAGGACGTCTGATAAGGCTCTAACGGCCATATTCTTGAGTGTATGCTAAGCCAGCCAACGTTCCACTAATTAGACGTCTGGCAAAGTCATCAAATGTCTCCTAAGACGTCTGGTCTAAGGTCTGGACGTCTGATTTCATCAGACAGAACCAACTATGTCCAGCCTAACAGTTATCAGACGTCTGAAACAACAGTCAGACGTCTTAAAGTACTTTATTAGACGTCTGATTTGGGAATTAGACGTTTGGAAGTGCTGTTTGAACCCTATATTGGTTTTCTAAGTATTCTACAAAAAACCTAAGTATCGTAGGGTTGTGCTAGTGTTCCTAGGACTACTGTTAGGGTTCTTTGAGGCTCTTTAACATGAAATATCTAAGGAAATAAAGAGCAACAAAAGAAACGAAAAATAGAACAAGTACAAAAGAAGGAAATCTATCCTATTCTTCATTTCCTTCCATCTTCAATCTTTCGCTCCACGCGAACCTCCTATGTTTTCCGTCAAGCTCCTCCAATCCGTCCTGGATGCGAGCTCGAACTCCGTCTAAACACGTCCACATTTGCAATTGACCTGAAATCTAGGACTCAAATTGCAAATGTTAAATAACACGTGTTTTGTTATCATCAAAACAAATGATCGTGGTGCTCTAGCACCAACAATCTCCCCCTTTTTGATGATGACAAAATCGTAAATAATAATGCATAAAAATCCTCCCCCTTTTTGACATTATCAAAAAGGTTTGATTAGTTTTACATTTCCTATAACTCCCCCTTAAAACATGCTCTTCTATGAATTTATTTTAACAAAGGTAATATTCTCCCCTTTTTGTAACAACAAGATAGCTATTATTTTTCTCCCCCTTACTAAAGGAAAATTAGCTACCTTATATCTCCCCCTTAAAAATTGACAATTAGCTCATAAATTTTAACTCCCCCTATCTAAATGCTACTGATAAAAAGATAGGGTAAAGGGTTTTACCTCACCTACCATGGCCAATAAAATGGCTCGAATGGTGGTGGTGGATGCCACATCGGATGGGGCTCCCATCTGTAGCTTGGAGGCCCGGGCATCGGTGCCTGTCTCCAATCTGGTGGTCGACGTGCGGCGGGTCCGTCGTTTGTTCGCCGTCTCGTCGGTCGTCTTGTTCTCCTCCTTGGTCTACTCCTTGGTTCTCCCAACTCGAGTTGACCAGACTTGAGCTTGTAGGTCCAGTCCTTTATGTTGTAATTATCCCTGAACCCTACAAAACAAGATTCTAATTCTTTTTTCGGTATCCAAGTGGGCTTGGATCTGGATTTGTTAGCGGGTCTCCTTGATGGAGATCCTTTCTCAATCTTAGGGCTATATAAATCATCTACTTTGTTGATTAGTTTGTTAGAGTTTTCCCTAAGACATGAGATTTCTTTTTCTATAGTATGCATCATAGTCTGTAAGTCACAAATTTCTAACTTTAAACTATTACTTTCTTCAATCAATTTATTATTTTCATTGATGAGGTTATTATTTTCTAATAATAGGTTATCCTTTTTAGGACTAGCTTCTAAATCCTTAAGTTTTATTTCTAACCTATCATTTTCAGATTTAAGAAAACTAAGATTCTTTTTCATGCTTTTGTTTTCTATTTTTAATGATTTACTAAGCTCAAATAGTTCATTAAAAGCTTCTTGTAAATCATAACTTACCTCATTGTCTGAGTCGCTTCCTCCTTCGCTGTCGCTATTGCTTCCTCTGGCCATGAAACCAAAGCAAGAAGTTTCTTCTTCTTTTTCTTCTTCTTCTTCCTCCGAGCTCATCTCTTCATGAGTATCTTCTAACTTCCTCCATATCTCGTGGGCGGTAGTGCACTCTTGAATTTTCTCAAACTCTTTCAGACTCAATGCGCAATACAGGGCATTCATTGCCTTTGCGTTGAGTGAAAGCTCTTGAATCTGCAGCTGGGAGTAGCCTCCTTGGGGTCACTTCGGGATCTCGTATGGGGTTTCGCAACATCCCCATACCTCGAATTCAATGTCTTGGAGCCACGTCTTCATCCTCAACTTCCAATATCCGAAGTCCCTCCCGTCGAAATAGGGTGGTCGGACGGTGGACTGTCCTTCGGAGATTTTGATTGCGGCTATGCTTCCCTCCATGATCTACTTGTCGGGTGTTACTACGAACTCGCAAGAACCTGCTCTGATACCAAATGAAAGTTCCCGTACTTGGAGGGGGTGAGATCAGTGTGACGTAAAAAATGCGGAATTGAAATATAAATAATCTCACAAATAAGCAATCACACAAGTACACAAGAATTTTTAGGTGGAAACCCAAATCGGGTGAAAACCACCACCTAACCCTCTCGAGTTAGGATTTTCCGATCAACCAAGTTGATCAAAATCCACTAAACCGAATCACTTAAAACGAGGGTGATTCAACCTCAATACAACCACGCTACAAGTACGAGGGTAGCGTTCCTCAACCCCTTCTCTCCAAGAGAAGGATTTTGTCCCACGAAGGAGACGGGAATTCGCAAAGCGAATACCCAACTAAATAACAAAGATAAACAACAAGTCCTATAGAGCCAACAAAGTAATTATGAACCTAGCTTCTATAGGAATTAGGAAACTCCCCTTTGCAAGGAGTGCGTCGAGTTGATGACGCGGTGTGTGTGCCACGCGATGGCGCAATGTCGCTCTCGTAGACAACGGCGGGAGAGTGGGTGCGCAAAGCTTGATGCTCTCTAGAGAATGGAGCTTGAGCTTGGAGAGCAACAGCTAGCTAAGACACAAGAGAGTGTGAAAGTGTGTAGCCAATTGTGTCTTGTGTTTCTCTTAGTGTATATTGGTGTGTAAAGGCTCCGCTCTATTTATAGAGGCCTTAGGAAGGCTTTAGAAGGCTTAGGAAAGGTTCTATAGCCGTTGGGAACAAAGTCCAAGAGAATCAGGCCAAAATCAGGACAATGATTACATTTGATAGGGTTATCAGACGTCTAACTCTTGCATCAGATGTCTGGAAGGCCACTTTAAGACGTCTAATTCCAAGGTCAGACGTCTGATTCTATGCGGGTTTCCTCCTGACTTGAATTAGATCTAAATAGGGTTTTTGTGTAAGTCCATCAGACGACATACAGGATGTCTGGCACTATGTCTGGATGTCTGGAAACCTACTTTTACTGTGGGAATTGATTTCCAAACGTTGCAACGTCTTTAAAATCTCTAAGAAGAGATTTTGGGTCAGCCGAGGCAAAAAGGTCAATTATCAGACGTCTGGAAAGGCCTAAGGACGTCTAATAAGGCTCTAACGGTCATATTCTTGAGTGTATGCAAAGCCAGCCAACGGTCCACTAATTGGACGTCTGGCAAGGTCATCAGACGTCTCCTAAGACGTCTGGTCTAAGGTCTGGACGTCTGATTTCATCAGACAGAACCAACTATGTCCAGCCTAACAGTTATCAGACGTCTGAAACAACAGTCAGACGTCTTAAAGTACTTTATCAGACGTCTGATTTGGGAATTAGACGTCTGGAAGTGCTGCTTGAACCTTATTGGTTTTCGAATTATTCTACAGAAAACCTAAGTATCCTAGGGTTGTGCCGGTGTTCCTAGGACTACTGTTAGGGTTCTTTGAGGCTCTTTAACATGAAATATCTAAGGAAATAAAGAGCAACAAAAGAAACGAAAAATACAACAAGTACAAAAGAAGGAAATCTACCCTATTCTTCATTTCCTTCCATCTTCAATCTTTCGCTCCACGCGAACCTCCTATGTTTTCCGTCAAGCTCCTCCAATCCGTCCTGGATGCGAGCTCGAACTTCGTCTAAACACGTCCACATTTGCAATTGACCTGAAATCTCGGACTCAAATTGCAAATGTTAAATAACACGTGTTTTGTTATCATCAAAACAAATGATCGTGGTGCTCTAGCACCAACAGGTACGATTAAAGGCGACAATGGAAGCATTGTTCATCGAGTTTTCACTCATATTTTCAAACAGTTCGAATGCTCCATTCTCGTCTTTATTCATAAAGTTCCCTTCGCAGGAAGCGTCTGCAATTTGCTTCAAAGTCTCATTTAGCCCATAGTAGAAAATCTGGGCTATATGCCACTTAGGCAGACCGTGGTGCGGAAACTTCCTGAGGAGGTCGTTATACCTCTCCCATGCCTCATGAAATTGTTCGCCGTTTTGTTGTGTAAATGAAGTGATAGCACGGCGAAGCGCATTGGTCCGCCCGATTGGGAAGAACTTCTTGAGAAACGCTGTTCGCATCTCTTCCCAAGAATGGATGGTTCTCCCAAGGGTGCGTAACCATTGTGACGCTTTATCCCGTAATGAAAACGGGAACATCTTCATGAGGACTATAGATAACCCGACATTTCTTGGTTTAACGATTTCAGCAAGTCGGGTTAGGTCTTCCAAGTGGAGAAATGGGTCTTCACTTGCAAGACCATGAAAGTGAAAATTGATTAGGCCAATTATGTTTGGTTTTAATTCAAAGTCGTCCCCGCCCATGGGGAGCTGAATTTGTCCTATGGTCTCTATAGCAGCGGGATTCTGATAAGAGCTAAGAGACCTAGGCTCCTCCTATTCGGGAGGGTTCTGCATTTCCTCCAATGTTTCCCGAATGGCTTCGATTTGCTCATTATACATTTCCATTTGGGCTTGGAGGCAGGTTATGGGATCTACGGCTCCACCACCTGGTGGATTCTGAGGGCGGTTTCCTCCCTCGGGATTTGGGGGTGGGCGTGCAGCCATGTTTGTGGAGGAGGAGGACGATTCGACTTGTTTTCTAGATTTATCAGTCAATTCAAATAGTTCAGGGTTTTGTGACCTCCTCCCAAACATGCACTACCGCAGGAAGAATTGGGGAGATGAGAAGCGAAAAGGGATGACAGAAAAGACGCCACAAAGGTACACTTGATTACAAATCAATACAGTCAAGTTCCTAACCTCTACAGTGTACCCTTAGACCTAAAGATCTAAGTTACCTACTATCACGAACTACGGAACCGAATGCGAGTACCGTGGAACCACCGAGCCAGATTGAAAGGCGGTTTGCCCCAGTCTTAGACACCCGATAGCACGCGGGAACTCTCACTAGCACGTAGTCGCTACACGTAGGTAGTTAGACCTCCAATCCTTAGTAAGGGTTAAGTTACTACCAGTTTTAATTAGAGGCTTAGGGTCAAGTGCTTTTGGAATGTGAAGGGCGTTGTTTACGGGTAATGCTGAAGTGATTGATTTTAAAAGTGTGTAAGAACAAGCATGCAACGGGGAAATCTCCCCGAATTGAAGTTTTTATTGGCGAATGATTTTTAGAGTTCAACCTTAAGTAGTATGAATTTTAGGGTTTTGCTGAATTACCAATTCAACCAATCTCCGGGTTTTTGCAAAAATACAGGTTTTCCTTCTAAAACCCAAGAAACCCTTCTTCAATTATCAGTTAGTTAATGCATGCTAAAATGCAATGGGCTACCCTAAATGGAGATTTCTAAGTGTGGATGCACGAATCAGTTTTATATCAATGTGACAGGGAGCCAAAGCACTTCAATTCAAGTGCTCCCAATTACTAGAAATGATTTCCACACACAAGGCTTCAACCAAAAGATAAAGAAAATAAAATTGTTGGGGTTGAAGTATTCAGGATCGAATCATAGGCAAGTTTGAAAAGTCATGGTGGGGTTGGAATCAACTCAATTCCAATTCTCCCCACCAAAAATGTGATCCTGAATTAAAGATAAGTGAGGAAAAAGAGGGATATAAGCAATCTTTTTCTTTGCCTCAAAGAATACTTCCCTCGGCGAGAAATCCAAGAATCAAGATTCTCGGATTTTCGCTATGCGAAGTGTGGCGGGAAATCCCGGGGCAGTGGGAGTGAATACAACCAATCAAACAAGTGAATTTTAATCCACTTGCCCCAAGAAATCCCAAGAAGTTTTTCTAGTTTTTTTTTATTGTTTTTTTTGGGTGGCAAGCTAACCCTAGTTTGCTAAGAAAGAGAAAACCTACTGGTTTGGCAACGTGTGCGAAGCTCCAATGCGGTGTCGGCGTCTTCACGCTCTCGTTCCCGCCTTGGATCTGCCCTCGTTCCCGACTTCGTCTGCTTTCCTTCTCCTTCCACCAAGTTCACCTTCACACCAAAAACAACAATACCCGTGAAGAGGGAAGAGAAAAATTGAAAGGATTTGGATAGAAACTTACTTGAAGGCGCACCTCCCCGGCAACGGCGCCAGAAAAGTTATGATGGGTCGACCCGAATACGTTGTTAATATGATATTTTTATCGTTGAAATGTGTATAGTGGTTAACCTAATTTGGACCTAACCATCTCTTTACAAAGTTTTTAACCTGGCCTAATTGATTTTATCTTATCACTTTCAAGCCCAGGGTCGAACACAGGGAAGTGGGGTTAAAGTCGAGTTTCTACGTTTTCCTTAAAACACGTCTCTTCCGTTCGTTTATTGTGTTCTTGGTGTTTTTCTTATTTAGGATTTTTATGGTAATCCTTGTTCTTGAGGCACACCCTCAAAATTGTGTCCTTGGCTTTTAGCCAAACAGAGTCCCAAAACAAGTCTTGCTACTCGCAAGACGAGGTACCTGCAAGTCAAAGATTATCTTTTCTTTTTTATGTATTTTTTTATCTTTCTACTAACAGAAAAGCAAATAGACAGAAAGTAAATATAGTATGTATATATATATGTAGTATATATATAAAGGGGTGGGGGTGGAGGTGGCCATGGAGTGTAGCACTATGTCGAGTCAGTCGACGTCTAGAGAGACGTAACCAACACGACTAGGTGCCGCGTGGAGTGTGGATGGAGGATGGATGATGTATGGGATCACGCTTTTTTTGTACGCGTGTATCAGGGAATATCAGCAACTGGTGCAGATATTCCCGCGATACAGCGTATAATAAATAACATGAAAATATATGTACATATGTATGTATATAAGTAAATATATCTATATATATATATATAAATGTATAGTTATATATGTATAGATATATATATATAGATATATATGTGTATATATATGTATATAAGTATATATATATATATACTACTATATATATGTGTATATATATGTCTATATATATATAAGTATATGTATAAGCATATAGATGTATATATAAGTAGATATATATATATGTTATATATATATGTATATATATTATATATATGTGTATGTATACATAACTATATAGATATACTATGTATATATATATATTTATATATATGTTACTATAAGCGTGTGAGTGTGTGTGTATGTGTTGGTATAGGTGTGTGTGCGTCGGTGAATGTGTGTGTGTGTGCGATGCTTTGAGTGTGTGTCTATTAGTGAGTAAAAAAGAGAGAGAGAGAGAGAGAATACGTGAGAGAGAGCGGGAGCGGGCGGGAGAGATCAGCAGAGAGAGAGAGAGCGGACGAGAGAGAGAGAGCGGACGCGCGAGTTAAGACGTCTGCTCGCGGCGGCGGACGTCTGGAGTCGCGTTGTCTGGAGAAGGCAGCGGATGTCAGGAAATGGCGGGTGCGGGCGTGCCTTCTTTATGTAGGGTTCTGTAGGCGTGTGAGAAGTCGACGAGCGGGCGATGGCGCGGAGGAGCGAGCGTGGAGGTGGTTTGCAGGTGGTCGCGGAGGGTCGCGGAGGAGGGCAGGGGTCGGTGCGAGGCCGTAGCCGGCTGCTGCAGTGCGCGCGGCGGCGACTACGGGTGCAACTGCGAGGCGGACACAACGGAGACGGAGGCGGGGAACGCCCTGCAGACGCGTGCGGAGGCGGTGAGCGGCTGCGGGGACGGTCGCAGAGGAGCAGGGAGGACCTGCTGCTGCTGCTGCCGCTGCTTCAAGCTTCGGAGCTTGGAGCGGCGGCAATGGTGTTAAAGAGAGAAAAAAATGAAACGAGGACGACACCAAGCCCACCGGCTCGTCGAAGAGCTGGGCGGTGGTGTCCCCACTGTGGTGGTGTGCACCACAGTGGGTACTCTTGCTCGTCGGGTGCCTCCTCGACGGAGGGCCGACGTATGGGAGGGGAAGACGGTGGCGAAGATGGCTATGGGTTTGTTTCGTGCAGCTGCCTCCGTTGCGAGGATGAAGTGCAGCTTCTTATAGAGGAGGAGAGAGTGGCGTGTAGGCTGCAGCAGGGAGAGGGTGCGGGAGTTGCAGCTATAGGGAGCGACGTTGGTAGGGGGAAGTGACGTGGAGTAAATGCATGCAGCTGTTGCGGGAAGTGCAGCCGCGGGAAGAAGAAAAGAAGAAATCAAGAGAGAAAAAAATAAAAAGAGGTGCAATTTGCAAGGAGGCACTTGGGATAAAATGTAACTATGTAAGCCATTGTTTCACTCCTCTTCTTCTCTTGATTAAATGCATGCATGCAAGCATTTTTACAAATGCGATTACAGGATCCTATTATGCAATGTTAATGCTAGAAAATAGCACAAGAAGGCGTTATTACAGGCGTGTTTTGAGGTGCAAACACCTAAATACTAGAACCTTGATTCTACTTTTATACAAAGCTTTTAGGTTAATTTTGCTAGGGACTAGCAAAATGTAAGGATTGGTGTAAGATGAACACACATAAATTCATGATAAATTGCTTCTTTATAATAGTTCCTATGCTTAGCATTGCATATCATGTTATAAATATTGCATAACAACCATTGCATGGCATTTAGGATAGTTGTATATTTTGTATATTGATTCCTTCATTTTATAAGGCCAGGGGGGCAATGCAACATCCATACGGGTTTTGAAAATGTTTTTTTTGCTGCCAAGACTGGAGGATGGCTGTCCTGATGGCAGGTGACTTAGGGGCGACGGCTAGCGGGAGTAGGGAGGGGGAAGGTTAGCATATTTGGAGGCCAAAGGGTTGGAGGAGGAAGGAGTGGGGGGAATCTGCTGCTTACGGTAAAAGGGGGAAGGAGGTGAGGTGGTCCGATAAAAGGGGAACAAAGCTGCTCGGCAAGGTTATGTGTTTCCGCTACTGACAGCGGGGACATATGGAGGCCACCTGCCGATTCCCCGTGGTGTCTGGGATGTGGGGGTTTGATTGCACCGCAAAAATACATTGGCAATTGTACCATCTTGTGTCATTTCCTAGCATTATCAGTGCATATTAGGGTTCCATAGTCGCATTTCTAAAAGTACATGCATGCATGCATTTAATTGAGAGGGGAGGAGAGTAAATAAATGGCCTTGCATTTAACATTTTTTTTCCTCAAGTGCATCTTTGCAAAATTCACTATCTTTTTATTTTTTGTTTCACTTGATTTTGATTTTCTTCCTACGGCTGCATGGGAACTTCTCCTCCCACCATTCCCTGCTCAAGCCCTTCCTTGTGGCTGCCTCTCCCAGCCAAGCCATGCGCGAGCATGCACAGCCAGGGCATGGCTGTGCATGCTCTCCTCTTCTTTAGAAAGAGCTCGGCTGCCTTCTTGCAAAGCAGCCTGGTCCTCACAAAAAAAAGACCCAACACAGCAGCACCACCTTCTTCTCCAGGCCGCCTCCTCTCCCTCTCCCTCCATACGCAGGACCTCCTCAGAGGAGACACTCTGCGGGTAGGAGTCTTCACTGTGGTGCGCACCAACCACCGTGAAACCACCACCGCCCAGCTCTTCAAAGAGCCGGTGGGTGTGGTGGCCTTCATTCCCTGTTTCAAGTTCAAGCCATTGTAGCCATTAGAGCGGCAGCTTCAAGCTGTGAAGCTCAACCGGCCACCGCACGCCCTGCAGCAGCTGACCAAGCCCCACAGCAACTGCAGCAAGGCAGTAGTAGGCCACCCTCGCTTCCACGCACGCCTGCAGGCACCATCGCCTCCCGCTTCTTCGCCCTGTCGCGGTCTCTCTTCCACCCGCAACCGGCCACCGCGCGCCTCTGCAGCGGCCGGCCAAGCGTCACTGTACACCCCAACCAGCACCCGCAAGCCTCCACGCAAGAAGTAGGTCGCCCTCACCCTCCACCGTGCACGCCAGCAGCCCTCTCCGCACGCTCTGTCGCGACATCCTGCCCGCAAGCCACTAGTCGGATCCACTCCACAGCGCGTGCCGAGCTATCTGCACTCACAGCATTAGACGCAGGCGGTTGCACGACTCGCCCGGCCACTGTAGCCACTGTTCACGCATTTCTATGAAACACTATGGCTACAGTGGGGTGATAGGTGAGTTTCTCACTTAATCGATCACCCGACGCACCGCAACCGGCCGAAGCCCGCGCACGAGTCTCGGCCCACATTGCCCACACCTGCCCGAGTACGTCTGCGTGCGCTCGCCTCTCCCAGCACTTGCCTTCGCCCACTCGCTTCACCGCATACGCCTGCCAGTGCCCTCTCCAGCCCTTCGCGCAGTGCGGTGTGCTATGGCCTCCTCTGCCGGTGCCCACTCCCATCTGCGTGCTGCAACCTCTTCTCTCCGCACGCAGACGCACCTGCGTGCGCGCGTGGGACTTCCAGACGACTCCCTGACCGCACAGATGTCTTAACCCGCACGTCTTTACTCTAGCAGGAAGCGTGCGGCTTCCCTCTCCCTCTCTCTCTCGCTCTCTCTCTCTCTCTCATAGCACACTCTCCCTCTCTATCTGCAAATACACATACGCACACACACTCACTCTTTCATACACGCACACACACACCTATACACTATTATATACTCATATATATATATATACATATATATATTTATATCTATATATTTTTATATACGTATATACATAAATATACATACATATATATATATACTTATATTTATACATATAGTAGTACCTATATGCTTATGTATTAGTATACATATATACATATATATATATATATATGTCTATATACTTATATACATACATATATATATATTTACATATATACAAATACTTATATACATATACATATATATATATACTTATATCTATAAATATAGTAGAATTTATATAACTAAGTATTAGTATACATATATATATACATATATCTATACATATATTAATATGTATATAACTATGTATTAGTCTATATACAAATATCTATATACTTATATATATATATGTAAATATATATATACATATATACTTACCTATATACATATATTTATATACATATATACACACCTACTTATACATATATATATATATAAATATACATACATATATACATATATATCTATATAACTACATATACATATATACATATATATACATATCTAGCTACATATATCTATATATACACATATTACTATATATATATATATACATAAATATATATATATATATCTATATAGTATTATATGCATACATACATGCATATATATATATATATACATCTATACATATATCTATCTATGCATATAGCTACATATATATATACCTATATATTTATAACTATATATACATATAGATATATTTACATATATACATATATATATTTTCACATTATTTACCATACGCTGTATCGCGGGAATATCTGCACCAGTTGCTGGTATTCCCCGATACATGGGTACAAAAAGCGTGTTCGCATTCATCTTCCACGATCCATCCTACACCTTACACGCGGCACTTCGTCCTGTTGGTTGCGTCTTTCTATACGACGGCCGACTCAACATGGTGCTACACTCCATCTCCGCCTCCACCCCCAGCCCTTTATGCATATATAGTATATACCTATATATCTATACTGTATTTACTTCTATTTCTCTTGCATGCCAGTAAAAAGATAAAAAAAAAAAAGATATATAAAAGAGAAAAGATAATCCTTGACTTACAGGTAATCCATCTTGCGTGTAGCAAGACCCGTTTTGGAACCCTGTTTTAGCTCAAAGCCAAGAACCCAATTTTGAGGGTGTGCCTCAAGGACAAAGATTACCAGAAAAAAATCTAAATAGAAAAACACCAAAAACACAATAAACGAATGGAAGAGATTTGTTGTAGGAATGCGTAGAAACTTGACTCGTAACCCCACTTCCCCGAGTTCGACCCTAGGTCTAAAAGTGAGCAAGATAAAATCGGCCAGGTTAAAAATTTTGTACAGAGATGGTTAGGTCCGATTTAGGTTAACCACTATACACACTTCAACAATAAAATCACCATATTGACAACCTATCCGGGTCTGACACCATACCTTTTTTGGCCCCGTTGTTGGGGAAGTGCGCCTGCAAGTAAGTTTCTATTCCATTCCTTTCATTTTTCTCTTCTCTCTTCACAGGTGTTTTTATTTTTTTTTGCTGTGCAGGTGAACCTGTTGCAAGGAGAAAGCAGGCAGACGAAGTTGAAGACGTGAGCAGATCCAAGGCAGGAACGAGAGCGTGAAGATGCCGGCACCGCATTGCAGCTTTACACACGTTGCCGAACAAGTAGGTCTTCTTTTCTTAGCAACCTAGGTTAACTTGTAACCTTAATAATAATAAAAAAAAATAAAAAACTAAAAACTAGAAAAACTTCTTGGGATCTCTTGGGGCAAGTGGATTAAAATTCACTTGTTTGATTGATTGCCTTTACTCCCACCGCCCTGGGATTTCCTGCCTTACTTCGCATAGTGAAAATCCAAGAATCTTGATTCTTGAATTTTTCACTGTGTGAAGTATTCTTTGAGGCAAATAAAAAGATTGATTGCCACCCCTCTTTGCCTCATTTACTTGCAATTCGGGATCACTTTTTTGGTGGGGAGACTTGGAATTGAGTTGATTCCAACCCTACCATGACTTTTCAACTTGCCTGAGATTCGATCCCGAATATTTCAACCCCAACAATTTGATTTTCTTTATCTTTTGGTTGAGCCTTGTGTGGAAATCTTTCTGGTGATTGGGAGCACTTGAATTGAAGTGCTTTGGCTCCCTTTCACAAAAATCTAAAACTGATTCATGCATCCACACATAGAAATCTCCATTTAAGGAAGCCCATTACATTGTAGCATGCATTAACCAACTGATATTAAAGAAGGATTTGCTGGGCTTAGAAGAAAACTTGTATTCTTGTAAAACCTGGAGATTGGTTGAATTGGTAACTCAGAGAAATCCTAAAATTCATACTACTTAAGGCTAAACTCTAAAAACCATTCCCAATTAAAAACTTCAATTCGGGGAGATTTCCCCATTGCATGCTTATTTTACACACTTCGAAAATCAATCACTTGGCCATTACTCGTAAACAATGACCTTCACATTCCAAAAGCACTTGATCCTAAGCCTCTAACTAAAATTGGTAGTAACTTGACCCTTATTAAGGATTGGAGGTCTAACTACCTACGTGTAGCGTCTATGTGCTGGTGAGGGTTCCTGTGTGCTATCGGGTGTCTAAGACTGGGGCAAACGACCTTTCAATCTAGGCCGGTGGTTCCACAGTGCTCGCATTCGATTTCGTAGGTCATGATAGTAGGTAAATTATATCTTTAGGACTAAGGGCACACTGTAGAGGTTAGGAATTTGATAGAATTGATTTGTCATCAAGTGTACCTTTGCGGCGTCATTTCTCTCATCTCTTTTCCCTTCTCATCTCCCCAATTCCTCCTGTGGCAGTGCATGTTTGGGAGGAGGTCATAAAACCCTGAACTATTTGAATTGCCTGATAAATCTTGAAAAGAAGCTAAATCGTCCTCCTCCACAAACACGGCTACACGCCCACCCCCAAATCTCGAGGGAGGAAACCCCCTCAGAACCCACTAGGTGGTGGAGCCTTAGATCCCATAACCCACCTCCAAGCCCAAATATAAATGTATAATGAACGAATTGAGGCCATTCGGGAAACATTGGAGGAAATGCAGAACCCTCCCGAATGGGAGGAGCCTAGGTCTCTTAGCTCCTATCAGAATCTCGCTGCTACAGAGACCATAGGACAAATTCAGGTCCCCATGGGCGGGGGAAGCTTTGAACTGAAACCTAACATAATTGGCCAAATAAATTTTCACTTTCATGGTCATGCAAGTGAAGATTCTTTTCTCCACTTGGAAGACTTAACCCGACTGGCTGAAACTGTTAAGCTAAGAAATATCGGGTTACCTATAGTCCTCATGAAAATGTTCCCATTTTCATTCCAGGATAAAGCGTTGCAGTGGCTACGCACCCTTGGGAGAACCATCCACTCTTGGGAAGAGATGCGAACAGCATTTCTCAAGAAGTTCTTCCCAATCGGGCGAATCAATGCGTTTCGCCGTGCTATCACTTCATTTAAGCAACAAAACGATGAAAAATTTCATGAGGCATGGGAGACGAATAAGGACCTCCTCAGGAAGTGTCCGCACCATGGTCTGCCTAAGTGGCATATAGCCCAGATCTTCTACTATGGGCTAAATGAAACTTTGGAGCAGATTGCAGACGCTTCCTGCGGAGGGAATTTTATGAATAAAGACGAGAATGGGGCATTCGAATTATTTGAAAATATGAACGAAAACTCAATGACAATGCCTCCATTGTCACCTTTAATCATGCCATCCAGCCCTGAAATGTCCACGAAGTTGACACGGGACCCTCCCATTCATCCACTGATCTCAACCTTATAGCACAAAAATTAGATGAAGTCTCCGTCATGCACAAGAAGCTGGATGAGCTTCTGGCCAACCCCGCTTGTTCTATGGCAATCACCCCCACCTCACCACTTCGTCACAATCCCAATTCTTCCAACACAAGGCTTATCCCGAGAAACCTCGTAAGACCTTCCTTACCGAGTGTGGATCTGGCTTCTGCGAGCCAGTATTTTGACATGGAGGACCAAGCCTCTGTGTGCTCGAACGCATACTTACATACGGACACATCTTCTGGCATAGAAGATGCTTACGCCCTGGGGAACAACCCGTTCTCTGCTACTTATAACCCAGGGTGGTGAAATCATCCAAACTTTGCATGGTCCAACAACCCATAGCACCAAAACCCCATGGGTGGACCAATGCGACCGTCCGCACCTGTCATCCCAAGGGCCCAATCTAATCCTATAGCGAATCCGCCATCAGTCCCTTGCGTACCGCAAACCGAACACACATCAAGTCCTCTTGACAAATTGATGCGAACAATGACGGAAATATCAAAGCACCATGAAGAGAACATGACCTCTCTTCAGCACCAATTGGCGTAGCAGAATGCTGAGATCAGTCAACTACGCATGGTGACTCAATCTCAGGGCACTCTTCCCGCCCAACCTGTTCCAAACCTGCAAAATGTCATACCCCGTGGTCCTCAGCCATAGGTACGACCTTCTCAGGGGTAGGTTAACCAGATTCTGCAGGCTTCGAGCATTCCACCAGGATTTCAGGCTAATCCCACTGCTGCACCTCACTCTTATGTCCCTATTGCGAACCCTCCTCCGCCATATGGTCCCACTGGACCCGCATCGTCCAATGCTATCACTACGAGGAGCGGTAAGCAGACTGTCAATCTGCCTCTACCTGATCCTGGCCCGTCTTCTTCTTCATCGCCCTCTCATTCAGGATGCGCACCGCATTTGCGAGAGGACGATACACCAAAATTGGTGCCAGAATTAGTCCCATTCCTTGAGGCTCTACTGAGGGAGCCAAAAGGCAAGAAGAAAGACACGCAGGCCTTTGATAACCTGCGTAATTTGTTCAGGGAAGTAGAAATCAAGGTACCCCTGCTCGAGGCTATCGACCACATACCTACTGTCGCCCGATTTTTCAAAGACTACACAACACCCAAGCGACAGTCAAAGAAAACTAAAAATCCAGTGGTTCTCTTGCCTCATGCGATTTGTGCCATACTGTCCAACATACCACCGAAGCAGAAAGATCCCGGCACAACGCTCATTTCCTGTAGCATCCAAGGCTGCAATTTTAACCGTGCCCTGCTTGATCTAGGATCTTCCATAAATCTTATACCAACCATCATGCTCGAAAAATTTTCCTTGGGAAATCTGAAACCCACCCCTGTCACGTTACAGTTGGTAGATCATTCTGTCAAAATCCCGAAGGGTGCAGTGGAAGACGTGGTGGTTAGGGTCAATAGTCTCTATTTTCCTTTTGACTTTCTTGTTTTAGATATGGAAGTTCCTAGCTAACTTTCTGATTGTTCGATCATCCTCGGTCAACCTTTCCTGGCCACAGCCCGTGCCCTTATCGACTGCGAGTCGGGCTTTATTGAGATTGCCATTGGATCTGAAAAGCTCAAGCTTAATATCTTTAAGGCAGCCAAGAACTTGATTGCGATCATATCAAGGATGACACATCTGACGAGGACATGGTCATCAGCATGTGTATCGGACTAATTGGGACCTATTTAGACTGCTGTGGATTACCTGACAACTGCCTGATCTACACATACTGTGACGTTCACCCTTCCCTCCCTATTCCCATACCTTCTCCTGACCAGACTTCTGATGAGGTTTTCTTCGCTTCCCATACCTCGTGGTCTGAGTCATATCCAGGCTACTCACCACCGGTCCACACTCTTAAAGATCGGATTGCCCTTTCTTTCCTACCAAATCAGGCAGATTTGCAACTCCACATTGGGACCTTGAGCCCATATACTTCTCACAGGGGCTATTCCTTTTTGAACCCATCTATCCAAGAAGCCCCTCTTCTTGGCCAATCTAAGGGCCAACTTCTTCTTCCCAACTTCTTCTCCGATCCGCCTGGGACACCCTCGTCCCATGAAATGCCAAACCTCTCACCATCCACCATCAATTTTAACTTCACTGTCATGCTCACTTCACCACCCACCATCCACCCACCCTACCACCCTGCTATATACCCTGCACCTCAGCTCTCATTACCTAATCTTTCATCCTTTCTCTATCTTTCCCTACATGCATATGAGGACATAGCATTGTTTCGCATGGGGGGTGGCTAGGCATCCATAGGATCTGGGTATTTTATGGTATCATGCAGTTTCCAGCTATTTGTAAATATGCAAGAAAAATAAAAAGAAAATATATATATATATATAAATGTTGTTTAGTAATGATCTAAAAGATGAAACAAAAATACAATAAGTGTTTATGGATATTCAACCGATGTTTTGAAGACTTTCCAGGCCACAGAAGCTTGATTCGCTGAAGATCGACTTAATTCACTTGAGCAATGACAAGATAGATCGGAATCTCTCCTAACTAAGGACGTATTCTTGTACGTGAGACACCAGTACAGGATTCGTTGGTTTGGTTCTACTTGAGAGCTTAAGTAAACTTGGTTCTACTACACATATCAGGAAAGACCAGGTGAACATAAGATCCAACCCTGCTGTTCATTAGGGATGGTGGAGTCCTTACCTGTGCGCGCAGGTAGATTTTTTATCCCAGGCTTTAGTTTTTTGTTTAGGAGTGACTCTTTCCACCAAGAAAAAGAACTCTCCTACAAAAAAGAAAAGTGTGCGCCTCCAAATAATGTTGTAAGAGATATACTGACACGTGTTTCAAAAAAAAAATGCAAATAAATCAGTATATCTCGCAAATGTCTGTAAAGTCTCTACCCGAAAAAGTTCTTCAGGGCAAATACCCTGTTCTCCTTGAGTCGCAAATGTCAGAAAATGGGAGTTGAGTTTCAAACATCTTTTTAAGGGTCAATCCAAAGACACGAGCTGAAACTGGGACCAACCTTTACTTAAAAATTCGTGAAACCCTGGGCTTGAGTCTTAATGTTCCTCTGGTCAGTCTTGATCCTTCACTATGCACAAGCCATAACCTCTTGAGCTCTCTAGTATGGCAAAAACCTCCTGGGTCCTGGAAATATTACTTAAGGTTTAAATATCAAGAGTCCTGGTTAGTCGAGAGATGATCTATGTCATGTGAGACATAAAGTACTGGTAGTCTTCTCTATAATTGGTTCTCACAATATCCAACAATAAACACATCTATGTTGCCTCAGAAGAAAATCTTCAACTTAAAGATCATTTTTAAATACAACAAAAAAATGTTTTGCTAGGGACTAGCAAAAGATAAGCATGGGGGTATGATTGCACCACAAAAATACACCAGCAATTGTGCCATCTTGTGCTATTTCCAAGCATTATCAGTGCATATCAGGGTTCCATAGTTGCATTTGTAAAAATACATGCATGCATGCATTTAATTGAGAGGGGAGGAGAGTAAATAAATGGCCTTGCATTTAACATTTTTTTTACTCAATTGCATCTTTGCAAAATTCACCATCTTTTGATTTTTTATTTCACTTGATTTTGATTTTCTTCCGGCGGTTGCATGGCAACTTCTTCTCCTCGTGCCATTCCCTACTCAAGCCCTTCCCTGCGGCTGCCTCTCCCTGGCAAGCCATGCGCAAGCATGCACAGCCAGGGCATGCCTGTGCATGCTCTCCTCTTCTTTAAAAAGAGCTCGACTGCCTTCTTGCAAAGCAACCTGGTCCTCACAAAAAAAAGACCCGACACAGTAGCACCACCTTCTTATCCAGGCCGCCTCTTCCCCCTCTCCCTCCATACGTAGGACCTCCTCCTCAAAGGAGACACTCTGCGAGCAGGAGCCTTCACTGTGGTGCGCACCCACCACCATGAAACCACCACTGCCTAGCTCTTAAAAGAGCCGGTGGGAGTGGTGGCCTTCGTTCCCTATTTCAACTTCAAGCCATTGCAGCCATTGGAGTGGCAGCTTCAAGTTGTGAAGCTCAACTGGCCACCACATGCCCTACAGCAGCCGGCCAAGCCCCACAGCAGTCGTAGCAAGGCAGCAGCAGGCCACCCTCGCTTCCGCACGTGCCTGCAGGCACCATCACCTCCTGCTTCTTCGCCTATCGCTCTCTCCCTTCCACCAGCAACTGGCCACCGTGCGCCTCTACAGCGGCCGGCCAAGCGTCACTGCACACCCTAGCCTGCACCTGCAAGCCTCCGCGCATGCAGCAGGTCACCCTCACCCTCCACCGCGCATGCCAGTAGCCGTCTAAATGTTATCTATCGTGACATCCCGCCTGCAAGCCACCTACTGGAGCCACTCCACCACGCGCGCCGAGCCGTCCGCGTTCATAGCACCGGATGCAGGCGGTTGTGTGGCTCACTCGGCCACTGTAGTGACCATTCACGAGTTTCTGCGGAACACTGTCGCTACAGTGGGGGTGACAAGTGAGCTTCTCACTTAACCGGTCACCCGGTGAGCCGCAATCGACTGCAGCTCGCACGCGCGTCTCGGCCCGCGTCACCCGCACCAGCCCACATATGTCTGCTTACACCCGCCTCTCCCAGCGCCTGCCTTCTCCCGCTCCCTTCACCACGTACACCTGCCAACACCCGCTCCAGCCCTTCGCGCAGCACGGTGTGCTGTGGCCTCCTCTACCAGTGCCCACTCCTGTCTGTGTGCTGCGGCCTCTTCCCTCCATGCGCATACGCACCTGTGCACGTGTGTGGGACTTCCAGACGACGCCTTGAGTGCACAGACATCTTAACCCACGTGTCTTCACTCCAGTAGGAAGCATGCGGCTTCCCTCTCCCTCTCTCTCTCGCTCTCTCTCTCTCACAGCACACTCTCCCTCTCTCTATGCAAATACACATACGCACACACACTCACACTTTCATACACGCACACACACACCTATACACTATTATATAGTTATATATGTATATATATATATATTTATATCTATACACATTTATATACATATATGCCTATATATACATATATATATATACTTATATTTATACAGATAGAAGTACCTATATACTTATGTATTAGTATACATACATACATACATATATATATATATATATATCTATATACTTATATATATACATATATATATATTTACATATATACATATACTTATATAGATATACATATATATATATACATACTTATATCTATATATATAGTAGTATTTATATAACTAAGTATTACTATACATATATATATACCTATATACATATATATATATATACATATATCTATACGTATATTAATATGTAAATAACTATTTATTAGTTTATATACATATATATATACATATATATATATATACATATATACACACCTACTTATACATATATATATATAAATATACATACATATATACATATATATCTATATAACTATATATACATATATACATATATATACATATCTAGCTACATATATCTTTATATACATATATTACTATATATATATATACATATATATATATACATCTATATAGTATTATATGCATACATACATACATATATATATATATATACACATCTATACATATATCTATCGATACATATAGCAACATATATATATACCTATATATTTATAACCATATATACATATAGATATATTTACATATATACATATATATATATTTTCACATTATTTACCATACGCTGTATCGCGGGAATATTTGCACCAGTTGCTGATATTCCCCGATACATGCATACAAAAATCGTGTTCGCATTCATCTTCCACCATCCATCCTACACCATACACGCGGCACTTTGTCCTGTTGGTTGCGTCTTCCTAGATGACGACCGACTCGACACCGTGCTACACTCCATCTCTGCCTCCACCCCCACCCCTTTATACATATATAGTATATACATATATATCTATAATGTATTCACTTTTATTTCTCTTGCATGCCAGTAAAAAGATAAAAAAA
Source organism: Thalassia testudinum (assembly GCA_037157565.1). Taxonomy (NCBI): domain Eukaryota; kingdom Viridiplantae; phylum Streptophyta; class Magnoliopsida; order Alismatales; family Hydrocharitaceae; genus Thalassia; species Thalassia testudinum. The sequence continues at coordinate 35,044,738 of JAZHRO010000003.1, forward strand.
TATATATAAAAGAGAAAAGATAATCCTTGACTTGCAGGTAATCCATCTTGCGAGTAGCAAGACCCATTTTGGAACCCTATTTTGGCTCAAAGCCAAGAATCCAATTTTGAGGGTGTGCCTCAAGGAAAAAGATTACCAGAAAAAAATCTAAATAGGAAAACACCAAAAACACAATAAACGAACGGAAGAGATTCATTGTAGGAAAGGCATAAAAACTTGACTCATAACCCCACTTCCCTGAGTTCGACCCTGGGCCTAAAAGTGACCAAGATAAAATCAAGTAGGCCAGGTTAAAAATTTTGTAAAGAGATGGTTTGGTCCAATTTAGGTTAACCACCATAAACACTTTAATGATAAAATCTCCATATTAACAACCTATCCGAGTCCGACACCAGGGTTTCTGTCACAAAAAGGGATTCATGTAGAAGTTGGGGGGACGAAGGAGTAATTGCCTTTTCCCGCTCTTGGGAAATTTTAATTCTAGGGCTACGCAGATTCCGCCTCCTCCCCCATCTCTGCATAAACCGAGAGGGCTTGTGGCTGATGTGGAGGTGCCGATGACGGAGAACATCTAAGCTACGGAGATGGCCTTGTGTGGAGCTCTGGTGGGGGAGGTTACCTCTGGAAGACCATCGGCTGAGAGTGTTTGCACCCTGGTAGCCTCTCTATCCCTCTCAACCAACTCATGGCTGATTTCTTTTCTTTCAAATACACACTTTGTTCTCTTTGGGTTGGGTATGGGGGATGTCGAGAAGCTGCGTTTTGAAACATCTTGTAGCGATGGCTGCACGGTGATCTGAAGATTGGTTTCTCCTTTTGATGGAGCCTTGCCAGAGAGACCGCCCCAGAGAGTGGGGAGTAGGTCAGGAAATCTCGAGATCGAGGGTCTGCCTCTACATTTGTTGTCAAAGGAGGTTGTGTCGACGATGATCTCAAGCTTTGCATCAGTGGCAGAGGACGCAGTCGTCGGACTGCTGGAGGGGAATGGACGTCTGCTGAGTGTGAAGGTCGATGTCTTCATCACTGGCTCTATACCCGATAGTCTGATTTTGAGATGCGGTGAAAGCTCTTGAATGTTGAGGCTGAAATTCTTGGTGGGGGACACTGTAGCAGAGCAATTTAAGTCATCTGGATCTACAGCTGATGAGGAGGTGACTGCTCAAGAGTTGTACATGATGCATGGCGACGAACCCTAATTGTCGAGGCTTGTAAGGACTACTGTGATGGGGAGATGAGGGGGCTTCAAAATGAAGAAATGGAGGAACTGGGCGAAGGGGAAATGGCAGAACCGTCGTCCATGGTGGCAGGGGATGTACTGTCAATTGGTGTGGAGAATGAGGAGCATGGGAATCTGGATGCGTAGCCTAGGTCTGTAAAGGATCAACAGGACCTGCAAGAGAAAGAAGACCATAAATGTGAAGGGGGATCTCATGCAAAGAATGATAAGGGGAGATCACTATATAGCCTGCGACAGAGAAAATCAAAGGCTATTATACTGATGGATGAAGATGAGGTTGTGAAGGTCATGCAAGTGCGCAAATGCCATTCCCTCAAAAGAGAGGGATCCAATGAGGATTGATGAGAATCCTCACTTGGAACATGCGTGGGTTGCAAGAAAAAAGTCGGAGGGCATCCTTGATGAGATATTTGAGAGAATGGGGAATCGATTGTGTGCTCATTCAAGAGACACACATTGAAGGTAATTCTGATAGGCTGTGGTTCGACTTGATAGCTTCAAGGATGAATGATTGTGTGCAGACAGATGCACATGGGAGGTTGGGGGCATTGCTATATGGTGGAGGAAGAGGTGGGCTCAGTGTTTGGAGGTTCACAAAGCCAGACATATGCTGACATGAAAATTTCAGATTCACCAGGGGTGGGAATATATTTGGATTACTAGAGTATATGGTCCTTGTATTGCATCTACCAGGCAGGAGCTGTGGGAGGAGTGGTCTGCGGTGGCTGAGTGGGTGCATGGGGGAATGTGGCTAACGAGTGGGGATTTTAATTGTGTGTTAACAGGGGCTGACAGGATAAATGGCAACACGGATAGTTTGATTATTGGATTTCAGATGATGGTTCAATCTCTGCAGTTAAATGAATATCCTTCCTCTGGTGTGGAATTTACTTGCGCAATGGAAACGGGCTGGCATCCAAACTTGATAGATTCTTTGGGAATGTGGACATCCTTGTTAGATTTTAATTGTCGAATGTGAGTTGGTTGAGCCGACCCTTTTCAGATCATACCCCTTTGGTATGGGATAGTAGGGAAGAAACCCAGGTTCGATCCTAGTTCAAAATGAAACGCTCATGGCTGTATGAACTGAGCTTTTACCAGATGATCAGCTCTTGGTGGAGAGTTAAAGAGGTGCAGGGGTCTGCTACTGTCAGGCTATCAGTCAAGTTGGTTGGCTTGCACATGGTCTTAAAAGAGTATGGATCTACTGTTGGCTTGTTGAGGGGGTAGAGGAGATGGGAAGCTCTGAGTAAAATTCAGGAGCTGGACTCCAAGGAAGAAGTTGGCTGTTTGTCTGAAGATGAGTTGGCTGAAAGAAAAATGTGGCAGGGTGTGGTTCTTGATGAAGTCCTGAAATAAGAAATCGATTGGAGGGAGAGATCCAGGCAGCTATGGCTTAAGGAGGGGGATGCCAATACAATGTTTTTTCATCTTGCAGCTAGTTCTCGGAGACATGCTAATTTTATTTCCTCTATTCTATGTGGGGGACATAGGGTCTCATCTGATCAGGAGATTAAAACTGAAGCCATCTAATATTTTAGAGGGGCATCTCGGGCATCTAAGAGGGGGAAATGGAGAATGGCAGGAAACGAGGGTCCTAAGGTGACAAGTTATCAGGCTGAGCACTTGACTGCACCTATTACTGCATAGGAGACCCTGCAGGCAATCAGTGAACTAAATGTGGAAGGCTCTCCGGGCCCTGATGGAATACAAGTTTTCTTTTGCAAGGAGATGTGGAGTGTGGTGGGTAAGGAGGTGATGGATGTTATCAGAGAATTTGAGGTGGGAAATGCGGGTTTTGAGAGGATTAACAAGTCCTACCTTTTTCTTTTGCCGAAATCAATGGGAGCAGAGCAATTTCCAGATTTCAGGCCGATTTCCCTCTCAAACTCCATCTACCTTATCATCAGCATGACCTTGGCTAATAGGCTGAGAGTTGTTCTATAGGACCTAATTCATCCAGTACAGGCTGCTTTCTTGCCCAACAAATCACTTCAAGAATCCTTTATACTCACTCATGAAATGGTTAATGGATGGCATCCAAGGAAGTGCAAGGCCTTCATGTGGAAAGTAGATTTCCAGAAAGCCTATGATTCGATCTCTTGGTCGTACCTTTGGGAGATATTTAGAAGAAGAGGTTTTCCCCCCCTCTGGATCCAATGGATGAAACACTGTATCACTACGACTTCTTTTTCTCCTTTGGTCAATGGAAAGCCATGTGGAGCCTGGATCCAACCTTAGCGTGGGGTTAGATAAGGATGTCCTCTTGCCCCATTGATTTTTAACCTTGCGGTTGATGGGCTTGCATGGTATGCTTGCAAATTGGCTGAGGTGGGTATTATTAAAGGGTATTCACTGTCTAACAAGGGAAACCTGGCCCCCATTTTACAATATGCGGACGACACGGTGTTCTTTGTGGAAGGGTCCAAGTCTGAGGCACATGCTCTGGGGTTATTGGTAAAGATATTTGGTGACATTTCAGGTTTATGTTTGAACAAGGATAAGTCGATTTTGATTTGCTTTGGCATGAGTGAACAAGAGTAGATGGAGTTGGAGGGTGTAGTGTGCTCACCCCATGCTAAATGGCCATTGACATACCCTGGACTACCTCTGAGGGCCACAAAGCTGAAAAAATTAGATTGGAATGTTCTTTTTGAGAGGGTGTCTGGAAAGCTGAAGGGTTGGAGTAGTAAATTCCTTTCCAAAGGTGGAAGATTAATCCTACTCAATTCAGTCATTACAGCCATACCAGTTTTCTTTTTTAGCATTTTTAAGGCCCCTAATTGTATTTGGAAGAGATTGGATGTTATGAGGAAGAGATTTTTTTGGAAGGGTGCCGGTCATGAGGGCGGATTCATGCAGCCCATCAGATGGAATTGTATCTGCAAACCAAAGGAGATTGGGGGGTTGGGAATTAAAGCACTTAAAGAATTCAATGAAGCCTTGTTGCTGAAATGAGCCATCAGGATTTTGGATTGCAAGGAGGGGCTAATGGATGATCTGATCAGGGACAGCTCTGGTGGTTCTAACAGCAGTTTGCAAAGGCTTCAGCCAAAGAAGCATTCTCAATTTTGGTGATCAATGATTACTGTAGTTACCAGCTATTGGCACCTACTGCAACCTAAGCTCGGAGACAGTAGAAGCTTCAGCTTATGGAATGAGCGATGGTTAGACTTGGGCTTGCTGAAAGAGACCTACCCGTGGGTGTATGATGCTGCTGCAGATAAGGAAGCCACAGTTAGCAGTTTGTGGTCTTAGGCAGAGGGATGCTGGCGGCTGGAAGGGTTGTAACATTGCAGGTCGGGCACTCAACTGTGGGAGGAGAGGCAGAAATTGGTGGTGAGTCTACAGCAGATGCAACTTGTGAGTAATGAGACCGATACTTACTGCTGGCAGGGTAGTTTTTCAGTGAAGTAAGCGTATCAGAAAGTTATTAGAGCTAATAGTGAGGTGGAATGGGACCCTATTGACATAAAGATCTGGCTTCTGAGAGTTCCTTTGAAGGTTCAGATATTTTTGTGGCTCTGCAGACGAGAAGGGTTGATCAATGGCGATCTGAGACATAGAAGGCTGGGGACTATTCTAAATGCTTGCCCTCTTTGTGGGTTACATTCTGATAGTGCTTCACACATTTTCTCCTCTTGTTTGATCACAGACAAGCTTTGGAGGTTGGTTTGCTTGGAACCCCTCCCTTCCTGGGATTTTGTATGGCATAGGTTCGACTCTCCTGGTCGACCCTTGGGGGCTATGGCAGCCATTTTGTGGTGTGTGTGGAGGGTGCGTAATGATAAGCTTTTTCAGAAGAGATCGATGAGATGTGAGAATATTGTAAAGGAGTGCTAGTCTCTCATACATAGTTGGGCTTCTTTCTTGTAATAGTTTTTTGATATGAAATATGTTACCATCTAGATTCTTATCGGCTCATGATAGCAATCCTCAATGTTTCAAAAAAAAACATCCATACGGGTTTCGGATGGAAAATCCGGCCATACGGATGGATCCGGAGAGATGATCACAATTCGACATCACGAGAATCATCTCAATCTAAGCACCATGGCACCCCCTACGAGAAGAAGAAGATGGATGACCTAGATGGCCCCATGTGGTGCCATCCAGACCTCCCACGACTGGCCAGCAACCGTCGCCCACTCCCTTCATCATCTGCGCCCTTGAATCCTAGCCATTGCATCTAGATCCAACATCTGGGGAGCGTCTGCACCAAGCTCCTCCATGTGACACAAAGGGTGGCCTAGTGCAATGGTGGGAGTGGTGGTTCTCATTTGATGGAGTGGGTTCAAATCCTCATAGCCCCCCAATCCACAAATCAGCGATACACACAAGCAGCAGCAGCAGCATAGTGCGCTTGCGCGTGCACCAGTGCACTCCAGCACACACACCAGCAGGCCGCCGCATGAGTAGTAGACGTGATGGGTGGTAGCACAACACGGATGCAAGCGCGGTTGGTGCCAGCTTTCAACGATAGCTAGGCTGACCTATAGCGATGCTTATAGCTGTCGCTACTTCATTGTAAGCCAGCAGAGCTTCCTAAGGGCATGAACGGATATGAGCTATCTACAGCAATGTTTCCAGCAATGGTCTAGAGGTCACTAAGGGTCCTTTACCCATTTTTTGCCTCTTCTCCACTATAAAAGGACCTACACCTCCTCCCTTCCAAGCTATCTCTACCAACTCTACTCCCAGCTACTCCCAAGCTCTAGTGGGCCTACCAATGCTCCATTAGAGCATGTTCTCAAGCTCCCAAGGTGCCTATTAGTGTAGCGAACCTCTGCCCCACCGAATACTCCTCCAACTTCCCATCCCCCTTCATAGGTCGCCTTGGAGCCATCCTCCCACCTCCATTCTAGTAGCAGATCATCTCCGTCTTCTCACCTCCATTCTGGAGCTACGTCGAAGCTTTCCTCAACCTGACGTCCTCTTGCAGCTCACCTCAGTTGTCTTACACCTCACCTCCTTCGTTCGAGCTTATGCTAGGTGCCATCGTCTCGCCGAACAGCCGATTCCAATGATTTCCTCTCACCCCCCTCTCTTTTTATGCTTTCATAGATTATTGTAATAGACATTAATGCAATACATCACATTTGATTCCATCTCTATCTTGTGATTGCTTGTCTTTTATTTCAAAAATACAAAAAAAATATCAAAACCCTAATATACCAAAAAGAAACAAATCGAAGCGTGGTTTTCAATTAAAGTAAATGTCGCCTCCCTGTGTTCGACCCGGGACTCCATTGGAGTTTCAGTATAAATTTTATCTGATTGACGTGTTTTGCAACTATGAGGATGGTTTACTTGTAACCCTAATTTCTAACAAGTGAAACGCACGCGACCATCCCCCTTGTCTCCGACGTACCTCCAGCTACCTTGCAAACCTATTGCACCGCACCAAAACCCTCCCCACTAGTCCAGAAAGCTCCACCAAGCTCTACTAACCAAAACCCGTCAAGTAATTGATAGGATTGGTCTCTCACAAACTCCATCCAATACGAGCACATTCGCTTCATCGTCTCGAGGTTGTCGGACCTTCACACTCACTCACACCACACGTTGCACCCACCAACGCACTCGCCATTGCGCGGTGAAGCTTCTAAGCCTATTTGACATAGCTGTGAAGCTATTCTCATGATTTCAAGTGATCGTCGGACCTCTGACACCGCCCTCAAGTTCTCCAACATAGCTGCAGTCCTCTAGCCATGACCCCTCTTGAATTCAACCCAAGATGTTGCGGCTAACTCCTAGGCTTCATTCCAAGCCCTCAATTGGCATCTTCATCTGCAGCTGCTGCCTCAATCGAAGCCATCACCAATTGTTGTTGTGTTATGATGAAGGGGGGACGAAATAGTCCCAAATCGTGGAAATCAGAAGCCATGCGAATGCATGTAAGGAATTACTCTCGTTGATCCGTCATACAAGACATGGGGGTCAAGTTCCTAGCCACCTCACATCCACTTAACCTGCCTCTACACTCCTCACTTGTGACCCACACCCATAAGCCTGGTCCTGTTCATGCCTGGTTACTGATGAGACACTCATCATGATCTCTAATTACCCCTAATTAACTAGTCTTCCTAGTTAATTAGCTAAGGTTATGAACATATAAGGGTTAATTATAGAATAAGGGATATTTAGTCAAGGACCTTAAAATAAGTTAAAAATGACATTTTATCATTCAATTAACATTATTAATAATTCAGTTAATAATTGGACTCAAAATCCTATTAATCATTCCCTTAATTAATAAGATAAGTAACTTAAATATAATGTATACCTAAGTATGTAATAACTTAAGTGATTTTACTTAATCTAATAATTTGACCTAAAAAGGTCAAAAATGTAAATTCAAGGTGTAAACATAATATTTACTTTATTGACTAACATATATAAAAAGTTGAAAAAGATCTAAGTTAAAATAAACCTTCAAAACCTGGGTTTATATTTTAGTCCTTAAAATTCATTATAGTTGGGTCCTTATTTCTCTCACAGGTCCTTAAGTTTTACTACTTTTATGTCCCTCTTCGTCTTCTTCTTCTTCTTCTTCTCTAGCCAAATGAATGACTAGCGGCAGAGAGTCACCCCACTGCACGATCACCGCCCTACCGACATCATTCCCCTTTGTCCAAGCTCTTGCAGCCTGCACTCACCACCTCCACTTCATCCATCAGTCTGGATTAACCGAGAATCCTATTTTTCAGTGGGAGATAACCTCATCGTCGTCGGAGATGATGACAGAGGTTAGGCTCCTCAAGCTCCTTCTTCAGCCAGACCCCGCCACTCTCTTCACCGCAAACTACTGTAAATACCCCCTCACACCTCTGATTTTATTCAAGTTGGCTCCCTTCCCTCTTCTAACACTGTAGCCAACTTCGATAGGCTATTCGTCCAAAACTCCAGCGACTTCCCATTCCAATTTCTGACTTCTTCCGTCCATCTTAAGCAGCCGAGGAGATCTGCCGTGGTCTTCCGCACCTCTAACACAGGCGCCGACCAAAGGATTCCTTGGCTCCACCTCAAATCCACCCGTTGGAGTTCTTTCTTCAACCCTCTAATTTTGTCGTCCGCTATGAACCTTCGGCGGAACCCTATTGACCCCTTCGTCCAGGTAACAGTAGACTAAGAGTAGGAGTAGGAGTAGGCTAGCTTAGTTAGTTAGTTTAGTTAGTTAGATTAGAGTAATGTTAGAATTTAATTTCATCTTCTCCGACTACGGCAAGTTCCTTGAGATCGGCAGAGCTTTAATCTTGTCCTTTTAATCATTGTACACCTTCCTGTATCTTCCATGACCACTTCTAAATCACTTAATTGCTTAATTAAATCACCTATTCGCCTAATTCAAATCTCACCTTCACTGATTGCTGCCACTGTCTATGGTGACAGTAATCGGTCTAATTCCACCTCCATTGGTTTATTTCATCATCTACCACTGCTTATGAACCCTAGTCAACATTATAATACATATTAAAAACATCCATAAATTAAACGCCCAAATCTTAATTAGGTTCCTGAGCTCGCTGTCCATGGCGGCTTAAGAACAGTTCAAACTATAAATTAAATATATATTTATGAATATAAGTACCTGTTGACTTGTTTTAACCTCTCAACCGAGTGGTTAAACAAGTCCTGAGATTTAACCACCCAAATCTTTAAGAAAATAAACTTACTGTCAAATATTACATTTAAAGTGACAAATGAAGAATTAAAAGTGATACTGAGGTTCCTTGTAACCTTAGGATCCTTTTTGAATAAAAAAATGGTTAGTTGTATCAATCTGTACATACAATTTGATATTTTCTGGACTCACTGAAGCTCCGACGAGCTCCGACGAGCCATTCTTGAGTTTTAGCCTCTAGAACTTGTTGAGTAGCTCCAGAATAGTATAATAAGGATCACTGATTGTTTTGAAGATATTTGTTTGAGGATTTAACCACTAGAGCTATAGATTTGACTTCATCTTCCCCAACTCCGGCGGAGTTGGAGAAGTCTGTTAGGAAAGATCTGAAGGGCATTTAATGATCTCAGAAGCTTCAGTGCAATGCACTGAAGCTATTTAAACCCTCAGAGCACTGTAGCAATCTTCCAATGACTCTATTGAACACACACCTTTTTCAGTTCAGGCGGGGAGCCTGAAACCCTAGGAATCAAGGTTAGAACAACTTTCTGAAGATCTGAATGAGTTCTAGATGATGAGAAGACTCTATTTGAGGCATTAATTTCTTGCGAGAAGACTTTAAACAGAAAGTCAATTTTCATGCTTCCACAGTCAAACATGAGTCTGATAATGGAGATTTCAGCTCGAATTGTGGTTTTGAGGAGTGAAAACTATTTCTGAGATCTTATTTGATGATCTGAAAGAAATTAAAGTGAGCTCAGTTGAGTTCATATTTGAGAATTTAGTTCCTATCAATTTGGGTTACTTTCGAACCCAAACCAACAGGAGAAGTATTTTGATGAAATTTAAACTTAAAACCAGCCCAGATTGATCTATTATAACCCTTAGAATTAATCTAAATCAATTGGAAACACTTTTAAGTGTGTTGCACATATTGATGTCTGAAAAATCGAACTCTGAAGCTTTCAGAGAAGTGAAGAGCCTCTCTGCAGGTCCTAAAGGTCGTAAGAGCTTAAAACCTATTCTAACAGAAGTGGAATCACTTGTAAAACATGTAGAGACCTTTAAATAAAAGAGATAAGTCCATCTGAGGACTCTCTTGACTTAATTTCATTTCCAGGCTAGTAAAAACCCAATAGGAACCCTTGATTTCATCTTCCAAATTGAAAAGGAAAACATCATTAAAACATTAAATTGACCTTGAAATTGTGTAGATTACCCTTAGATCTTTCCAACAAACTTGAAATCACTCAATTTGGAGCTCTGGGTAGAAAGTTATGATAACTTGAATTCGGGTCTGAAAGGGGTAGGATAGTCCGACCTCGGTTGTTCATGAGCACGCACCTGGGGATAAAAGTAATTCATTGCATGGCCTATGCAGTCGTCTGTGCTCGGCGCACTGGTTATTGATTCCATCTGATCTGAGCATTGCATGTGTGTGTGTGTGTGTGGGCTTATGCCTGCGGGTGTGCGCCCTTGGGGGCATGTGAATGAGATTGTGCCCTGGGAGGGCGAGAGTGGGATGTGGCTCGTGACTGTGAACCAATAAAAATGAACCGAAAACAAACCTAATTGAGATTAGGCGAGGACCGAGTAGGATCTGGTCCCACCCTGGTCTCAAGGTGCTGTGTATCCTTGAAAGGACCTCGCTGCAAATAAAATAACTTTTGGTTAAAAAAGTAAAAAAAACCCGGTTCAGCTGAAAGTTTAAGAACTTAAGGAAAAGAGAAGCCGATGGTTGTCAAGCTAAGTGTTGAAGCTGAAAGCTAAGGAAAGAAAGCACAGGTGCTAAGGAGTGTTAAGGAAAAGAGACTAAGGAACAAAGGAGAAAACTAAGGGAAGAAGAGAAGGCAGGAGACTAAGGGAAAAAGAATAAGAGACAGGAAGAGGAGAAGACAGGAACAACAGAAGAAAGAGAGCGCGAGAGAAGAAAATAAAGAAAAAGAGAGAAGATAAGAGGCTCAAGAAAATAAAAAGGCATCAATACTTTGGAAAATAAATGAATTTTTCTTGCATCATTATCTTTTTGTTCTTAATTGTAAAAAGGCATGTATTAATAGCATAACTTTTAATTACCTTAATTTCTTGGAATGAAATAAAATTGAAAAACTAGCATGTTTACTTGTTAATAAAGTAGAACATTTTGAGTAAATATGTTTTGCATATGGAATTTTGTATATTTTTGATAGTTTAAATATTTTGACAAAATTTATGCTTTTAAAATCAAACTAGTTATACCTCCTAAAATTATAGAAAAATATAAGAGAATTGGTGAATTTGAAGAAAATTATTATACCTCATAGTGAACGACCTGGACTCAACCAATAAAAATTTCTAAAATGTTAGGTTAATTCAGCCCTATACTACACAACCGACACAATTTCGAGTTAACCTAACTGATTTCTTCTAGTCTTAATTAAGTAAAATTAACTTAATTACTGAGTTGAGTGAAACGCACGCATCATTTTAATGGCGCCGTTGCTGGGGAGGTAATATTTTGATTCACTAAAATTTAAAAGGATTAATTGTTTAATTACGAGGTATTTTGTAAATATTTTTTTACTAACTTTAGTTCTAATTAGTGTGTTGTGTTTTGCTTTTGTTTTTGTTTTATTTTCTGTCTTCTTTTCAGGTTTACCTCTACGGGTAATCTCAGGAGAAGGTGGGAAACTTTGTTACTGTTTTTGTTTTGTAAGTATTTCTTAATCTTTTGTTTTGTTGTATTTAATAAAAATAGAAAAATACAAAAAATACATCGCTATCTGACTAGCAGTAGCGCAAACATAGGCATACACTCTTAAGAGTCCATATTTCCTGCTGGTATTTTAGCGATCTGACTTGGGAATTTTTAAATTATTTTTCTCGCATCAGCGGGAAAACACGAGAAAACCCGCGTAGATCCCTATCCTCTGAGAATTTAAAAAGACCACATATTTTTGTTTGAAAAGATATACAAAGTGACCATTGTAGTTTAGTTGATATATTTTTGAAAAAAGACTAACTAAAATGATGAAGTAAAATTTGTGACTTAAATCTATTTGTAGAATGCATGAGGGTTTTTCAATCGATATCGTCCGTTGCATGCTATCGCGCACACAGCGCGATCACTAGAGTCACAGGAGTCTATTTTTCTATCTCTCCTCTTTGCACCTCTTAGGGATTTCGCCGAAGATCAACAAGTCTATCTTACTACTAGAGCCTCGGGGAGCCAGTAGTGAGCGGTCTCCATCCTAGACCTTAAACGTTTGAGATTTAAGATACGCACCTGTGTAGACACGAATTAGGACGCGTATTTTGATACTGTTACTCTATTTGTTTGCGTCAAATTACTTTGCGTACCATAGGAATTTCTTCTTTCCTTTAAAAGAAGAGCAAAACCTACATCTTTTGCACTGTTTTGCAGGTTTTTTGTGTCACTATTTTTTTTTCGGTGGTGTGTGTGTGCATTTGCACATTATTTTCCATTTATGCATGGGAGGAGATCCTTGCATCTGCCTCTTGCACCACCGTTGACAGGTGATCCTAGGCCGATTGCAGATAAGCAACCAATGGTTTTCCCGTCTGATCCATCTACTTCATTGGATCCAACGCAGAATCTTAATCCCGAGATCCCTTCTTCTTCTGGTTAAGGGGAGATGCCACCTTTTGATGTTCATGAGGCACTCCTGAACCAGAACCTTAGGATGCTAGAGCAAACATGACAAATCAATTTATTAACAGCAACCTTAAATAATTTACAAACTTTGCAAACCCATTCTTCACCTTGACCTGAGGCAGGTTTTGAAAATCCTGATTTACCGATCAATCATCCAAGGCCTCTACTTAGAGATTATTATAACCCATCTAATGCAGAAGTAGAGCCTAATGTTAGGATTCCTATTAGGGAAAATGATCGAGAATTAAAGCCAAATATTATATGTTTAATCCCCGACTTTCATGGATTTGCATCCGAGGATCCATTTCAACACATTGAAGATCTTAAAAATTTATCTCAAACTTTTGGTCCTCGAAATCAAAATAGAGAAATCCTACTAATGAAAATGTTCTCTTTTAGCCTTAAAGATAAAGCAGCTTATTGGTATAGAACTATAGCAAGACCAACCTCAACTTGGGCTGAACTCGAATCCACATTTTTTGAAGAAATTCTTTCCTATTGGTCGAACCAATGCTTTAAGGCGAGCTATTACTACTTTCAATCAAAATCAAGGAGAACCAATTCATGAAGCGTGGGAACATTTTAATGAATTGCAAAGGAAATGCCCACATCATGACATCCCTCGTTGGCAACTCATGCATATCTTTTATTATGGTTTACAAGAGGGCATTCGCAATCTAGTCGATGCCTCTTGTGGAGGGAATTTTCTAAATCGAGATGTAGAATCCGCTTCAAAATTATTTGAATGGATGGTGGAAAACTCGATCAAAAATGAATCAATGTTCCAATTCTTGAGGGGAGCGAATACGAATCATCAATATCCGCATAAGGGCATTCACGAGATCAGTAATCCGTCCAGTTCAAAGGCTTTAGAGATTATTGCAGAAAAATTAGACAAAGTAGATATCGTAGCAAAGCATCTCGCTGAGGTTAGAAACACAATGAAGACTCTTACGCCTCTACCTGCTATGAATCCCATGTATTTACCTGTTTCGCAAATTCCTGCAGGGAGGGAATTTGTGAATAATCTGGATTCTAGAGATCCATCTTCCTTGGGTTTTCTATCTACTTCACCAACCCATGGAGGGACCTTTGTCCCACAATCTTACCCACCCTTTTCCCCACCCATAACTATTGCAGAAAACATGCCATATCTTTTAGGTTTACACGCCATTTAGGAAAATCTTCCAAGACCAAACCCATATTCAAATTCCTATAATCTTGGATGGAGAAGCCACCCAAATTTTTCTTGGGCTGATCCAAATCAAAATCAAAGACCAAATTATTCAAATCGGACCCATTTTAACCCACCTCCTTTGCCTCTTCAGCAATCAAATTTAAGGCCTAGCCCAATGAGTATGTAGAATTACTCTAGGCCAAATAGAGATACACAGCCAAACCAGATTTTAAGAGCTATGTCAGAGAGTCAGCGACAAAATGTTGAAGCTCTCGCTGAGATTCATAGGCAATGTAAGGTAGAATTGGCTGATTTATGAAATCAGATCATGCTTTTGGCTGAGTCTCGTCAGCCAGGTACTCTTCCATCTCAGCCAATTTTGAATCCTAGGAATCTGCAAAATCGTAGGGAAAATCAAGGCCAAGTCCACTTCATTAATCAGGCCTTTGATTCTAATCATAACCCGCCCTCTGTACTACCTAAAAATAACCCATCAAACTCGCATCAGCAACCTATTTTGTGCCAAAATGACCTGCCTATTATTGAGAACCAAAACTGATTATGTTGATCATCTGAACTTGGTGGAATCATAATTTAAATTGCCTCAATCTTGAACATTCTACATCTCAACCTAAATCAGATCTAATCTTCATAAGATTCACTCTAATCTTTCTGAGATTTTCACGAGAATCTGATTCTAGGATCTGTGAGATTTATTCTAGGTAATTTCAGGATGAGTTTTGATCGGGTGGTTTAATCTGTTTTCTAATTTTTTGATCTAATTCTTTCATAACTCCTCTGTTTTTACCATATACCTACTCTTTTTAGGAGTTCTTTACTAGGGTTTACGTCTAGCTGAAGGTGTAAAACTTAGCACTTGTACATGGCTGTTTCCTATTTTCATCCTTTTTTATTTTCTTATGCACTTACTTTTAAAATTTCACTTCATATCTTTTCACCCTTCTTACAATGAGGACATTGTAAAACTTTGGCTTTGGGGTATGATGAGACACTCATCATGATCTCTAATTACCCCTAATTACCCACCTGATTACACAACTAAACTTGGGTCTCTGAGAGAAGAAGAGGAAAGAAAAAGAGAAAGGGGGTTTGTGCCCTTTGCTACTCTCTCTGGACTTAGTCGATCTTGAGTCCTTCGCCTCTATGCTATGGTGTTGTGGTTGCCTCTCTGCTGAGGCATGATGGAAGGAGAGAGGAGGCCTTTGCGTCTTCTGTTCAAACTGAGCTCTAAGTACTTAAGGCGTCTGATGACTTGTGCCTTCGTCTGATATCTGCTGGTGCCTTAGTTCTGTTGGGATATTCATTTGGTTCACATGGGATATTTGATTAAGAATTACTGTTCATTTATTTGAGATTGTTGAGCATAACTTCAATGGGTTATTTAGTGATTCAAATAACCATTTTAACCCTTTCTTTTTGCACTGTGCTACTTGATTTCATCCATATATCATTTGGAGTTATTTTAAATAAAGGTTTGATTATAAGATACTTCTTGTGAATGGTGAGATTAAATTGCATTAATTGCTCCCTATGTTCCACCTTGGACTCTTCTTTTGATTCTGAGCATATACATTTAATTATTTTTGAGAGATTGAGGCTTTGCTATACCGAAACAACTTAAAACTCCTCAATAGCCCACATTAACACATGGGCTAGCGTGGTTTGTTTCTTTGGCTATGCATGCGTCATTGCCAATCAGAGGATTGGGGGGGCTTTGCAGGTTTCGAAACCATGCCCCTCCTTTGGGAGTGAGTGCCTCAACCAATGCACAATGCTAGTGCATGTGTTGAGAAGAGCTGTTGTGGGTAAGCGGTGTGGATTTTCATCCAACAGTTGAGATTGCATGTTGAAAGGCCTTTGGAGGGACGTCGGGTGACCTTGGGCGATCTGGATGGTGCTAGATGGCACCATCTCGACCGTCCACCTTTCCTTATTTGCAGAGGATGCCACAGTGCTCGGATTGAGATGATTTTCATGTTGCCAGACTACGATCGTCATTCTGGATTCATCCGTATGGTCATATTTTGCATTTGAAGCTTCAAAATGTCACGCCTTGCTTCTTGGCCACAATAATGCATGAATTATTTTGCAACTTATATAGATCACACTAAATGCATTACGATGAATGTTACACAATATTTATATTATGAAATGAAATGCTAAGCTTAGGAATTGTCATAAGTAGGCATTTTATCATGAATACTGATAAGTCCACTTTCATGTACCATTGTTTTGCCTAAAGTACTCTTTAATTAGTTTTTCATAATTGTTATTTGATTAGGAGTTAAATGAGAATTCGCCTTTGTCTGCTTATAATCTCATACACCAAGTTTATATTTAGCAACATATGACATGATATGACAATTATTTTGTGGATGCAGGTTAGGTGCAAGACACCTGAAGGCATCAGTCAGACATCCAAGGTTACATTTTAGACGTCTAGAGCCTAGTATGGACATCTGGAACCTCCAGTGGACTCATTGCTAACCATACATTTTAAGATGTCTAGAGCATCAATCAAATGTCTGATGGGAACCACCAGCATTTATCCTTCTGTTCCAACCACTCGTGATCCTCGCCGAGTGGTTGGAGAAGTTGGTGGCCGAAGAGAAATAGATGAGGATTTTTAAAAAGAGGTCGCTCCAATGCACCCGAGGCATCATCTTCCTCTCTCTCCACCTTGGCCCTCTTGCCTGTACCATGAGCACAAAGAGTGCACCCTGGCTTGGGCTCTCCACCTTTGACCCCACAATCTGCCATAAACTTGTGGCACTCTGTGGCAGAGTGCATCACCGCTACCATCATCACCTACATGCATCACCTTCTTCTTCCTCTTGTTTTTCTACGTGACCCTTGACCACCTTCTCCCTTCCCATGCCAAAACCACTACCCCACCACCTTTCACACACCGCACGTGCTTGTGCCACCGGCACCGCTTTGCATTTGCTCGTCCATGCACCAGCCACCATACCCTTGTGCGAGCCTTCACGCACATGCATGCCCACGCATCATCAGCTGCTACAGCAACCTCGAGTGCACTGTTCATCTTCTCCACAAAGAAGAACCCAAACTCCACTGCACACAAGTGCACCTCATGCCCATGCTTCTCGCCGAACTCATAGTCCTACACATGATCTCCGTGCGCCTATGCCAACTACAGCACCCGCATGACCACCAGCTTGCATGTGACTGCAGTTCCTACCGCTCCTCTCCACCGACCACCTTCCATCTAGCTGACCACCACTGGCCATCTCCCACCTCACCGCCACCATCAACAAGATCCTCACCTCTGGTGGACACCTTCCACCAAAGCAAACGACAGACGACCCCTCCTTCATGTGAGCGAAAAGGAGAAAAGGGAGATGCTCTATTTCGATTTGAATTAACATTTTTAGGGAATGCCACGGTCAAAGTTATTTTTCTGAGTTTTTGATTATTAAATTATGGTGAAATTGTAGTCCTATGCTTATTCTTCTACATATTTGTTTAGCCCATATGATTCATCTCAATATGCATCACATTTGAATTCTGATTTACACTTTAGTATGCATGCAAATGAAAACTACATGATGTACCCCTGCACAAGAACTATTTTCTTATGTGAAATTTACGTCAGCAACCCTTGACTTGTACATATGTTTAGGGTTTACATTCAGAGTGGCATATGCATTCTTTGATTTGACAAATGCTTCTTCGAACTTGATTTCTACATAGTTGTGATTTTATTAGGCTCAGTCCTCCCTGTGGATATGACACTCGAAAATCAACGTGGTTTTATATATTAATTATTATCTTTGATTGAGAGATTTCCACCACATAAAATATGACATATCATTCTATTTGCTATTTTAATCAAGCAAAAATCTTTCAAATCAAATGGCTCTGTTGTTGGGGAGGCAACGGGCCTAGTAAAGTCGCACGTATTTCCTATTTATAGTAATTTCTAATCAGGGCTATATATTCATTGATATATTTCTTTTCCCAGTGTAAGGTACATCGAAGGAGAAGGTGCACATAGCAGATGCTCATCTTGGTGGACCTTGCCGCCACCTTAGAGGTAACCACAGGAGCTTGTGGGCTTTAATCCCACATGCGTGGAGAGACATGGAGGACCATCTAGTAGGATCCTACCTCTTAGATTTCTGATTTAGAATTTTAGAATAGACTCTTTAGGATTTAGTCTAGTTATTTGTTTTCTCGTCCTTGTACTCTAGGGCCAATTTTTGGGGGAGTGTCTCCGATTCTTTTGATTCTCGATTTATTATTAGTTAATTAGTTCTTTTGATTTCTCTTTTATTTTTTTATTTTTTTAATTTTGAACTGCCCACTAGAAGCTGCATATCTTTAGGGTAACCATCTAGGATTACTTGAGCAGCATCTAGATTTTCTCATTGCATTGTGTACATTTTTGCATAGAAGAGTGCTACAGCAAGGTATGTATTTCCTATCTTTCTGCATCAATTGTATACACATGCAATTCATTCGGACATAATTAAGGAGGACCACTTAAGCTAATTTGAAAAGATTAATGAAGTGGTCACATTGCTTCTCGAAAAGAAAATAAAATATACAGGAAGTGTTTGAATAACTTGATTGAGGTTTTCAAAAGAAAAATAACTTTTTGCGATGTGATGCACACTTCTTGCATTAAGCACGTAGATAGGCACTGCATTAGGACTTGGACCCTTAAGGCTATAGGCATCAATCTCTTTATTGGTGCAAACTCTCCTATCTTGCTTTGTGATGGTGGTATTAAGTTTTGCCTGAGTAATTTGATACTCTAGGGAGGGGGATGCTCTTTAAAGGAATTCAATGGTAGTTAAGAGGCACCTCTAACACATTGCTTCAAAGGAATGGTTTGCCCTTGTTGCATCCGTTGGTTCCATCCTTGGAGTACCTTTTTACTTAAGCATTTGAGAATATCATTGCAACAACTTGTACATCTCTAGGGCACTCGGAGGTCAATTTAGGGTGTGTAATTGATTGACAACTTGATTGGTCACCCAAAGAATTAAAAGTAACCTCAACCTCCTTAGTAGACATTGACCAAGAATCTCAAGTGCCTCATTTCTCTTATACCACTTATGTGGGAATGGAGAAATACTGCCTTGACTCCATTTGGCCATGCTAGAAAGGTTGGAAGAGGGCTTAAAGTGCTTTAACTCAACAAAAGACCTCTTGCCTTATGTTTGCTTGGTGTATGCTTGGTCGGCATTCTCTTAGAAATAGTCTTCTTTTCAACCTTGAGCCTAAGAGAATTATTAGAAAAGCCAACCAAGAAAAAAGAAAAATGGTTGAAGAAAGACCTGAAGAAGAGATTAGGGTTGGTGAAAATCAGAGAGCCTTGAGAGACTATTTCCTCCCTATAACCCACCAAGCCCTACCTATTCGAAGACTTGGAGTGGATAATCCTTATGAAATCAAGAGCAGCATGATATCTTTTCTCCCCATTTTCTATGGCACTGCTAGGGAGGATCCCTACAGGCATCTTGAGGAATTCACCGAGGTCTGTTCCACGGTGAAGCTCTAAGGCTTTACTGACAAAGCCCTGATGAGAACTCTATTCCATTTCTCTCTAAAGGATAAGGCCAAGCACTGGTATCATACCCTTGATGTAAGGGTTAATGATTGGGCAACCCTCATGGGATAATTCTTGAAAAAGATCCTCCATATGAGTAAGACCAACCATTATAGAAGAGAGATCATGGGTTTTACTCAACACGAAGGAAAGAAATTTCATGAGACTTGGGAGCGCTTTAATGACCTCAGGTTATGCCCCCACCATCAGGTGCCAAGATGGCAGTTGATCGAAAGGTTTCATAATGGATTATCTGAAAGGCACAGGCAAACCATCGATGCAGCCTGTGCAGGAACCTTCATGAACAAAACGGAGGATGAAGCCTGGGCATTATTTGAAACATTAAGTGACAATTCCATACATATGTCCTCTGCCTATCAAGAATGAAAGCCATCAATCTTGCAGAGGAAGATAGAGGCCCATGAAGCCAGGACTACTGTGGATTTGGCTTATCAGATTCAATTATTGAACAAAAATTTTCATAGGCTTTTAGTAAACCCCGGCATGAACCAACAAGCAGCCTCTATCTTTTAGGCTTCAAGTGAATGCTCCATTTGCCAAAGCACAATGCACACCACTGTGGAGTGCCACCAGGAAAATCAATTCCCTGAGTTGATTCAGGCCAACTTGACTGCAACACAAGGTTTTTGCCCACCTCCTCATAATAACCCATATTCCAATACCTATAATCTGGGGTGGTGGAACCATCCCAACTTTTCATGGAAGAAAGGTGTTGCTTCTAACTCAAGGAATGTAAGACCTCAACCTCCCAAACCCATATAAAACCCATCCTAAGTAAACCCTCCATAGAATAAGCCTTTTGAGATGAACGAACTAAAAGCCATGATGAAAGCGATGCAAAAGCATCAAAATATGGCCATCCAATCACAGAATAAGATGATCTCTGATATGCAATCCCAAATTGGTCATTTTATTGAGGTAGTAGGCAACGGGATCAGGGGAAATTGCCTAGCTCTTTAGAGGAAAACCCAATGGGTAAGGGGGTCATACTCAGGGAGCACGCCCAAGCTGTGATTGTCCAGAGGAGTGGAAAGAAAATCGAAAAGCCTAATAGCACTCCTACGGTTACTTCTCAGGATTCCCCTCCTACACCAGACCCAACTTCCATCTCAACCGAGGAAGAGACACATTGCTCTCCCTCGCTTGAAATCACTCACCCCGAGGATGTCATCATTCCGCTACCCGTTTCCTGACATGATGACTCCTCTACCTAGAAGTTGAGGGTGCCTTATCCTGAGCACTTATCCACTCCTGGGGAATCCTCTATTGGCTCATCTGGAGCCAAGGATAGGACGGATGAGATTATGGACACTTCCAAGCAAGTCTACATTAACTTCTCTTTATTAGATGCTACTAAACATATCCTATCCTATGCCAAGTTTCCAAAGGATCAGTGCACCCAGAAGCATCAATCTAGGAGATAGGTCCAAGCTAAGGTCATCCTGCCTGACCATGTTAGCTCGGTGCTCCAACATGGAACACCCCTTAAAATGAAAGACCCAGAGGTCCCACATATTTCAGTGGTTATAGGTAACCAACATATTGATAAGGCTCTGCTCGATCTGGGCACGGGGGTGAACATTCTACTGAGTTTTGTCTACGACCTTTTGGGAGGAGGTGATTTAAAGCCTAGTCTAGTCATCCTCCAAGTTGTAGACAGATCACTTAAGACACAGTAGGGATTGCTGGAAGATGTCCTGGTAAGAGTGGAGGACTTCTTCCCAGTTGATTTTCTTGTACTAGATGCTGACCCATTGAATAAGCCCACTAGGCCGTCCATTATTTTTTGATGCCCCTTCTTTGCCACAGCCAATGCCTCTATTAATTGTAGATTAGGGACACTTAAAATGGGCTTTGGGAACAACA
Organism: Thalassia testudinum; assembly: GCA_037157565.1. NCBI lineage: Eukaryota > Viridiplantae > Streptophyta > Magnoliopsida > Alismatales > Hydrocharitaceae > Thalassia > Thalassia testudinum. The sequence goes on from JAZHRO010000003.1 coordinate 35,065,917, forward strand.
AGATCTAGTTGAATGTTTTTGATTTCCTACAAGCAATCCAGATTTAAAGATTGTTCCTAGATTGAGGTAGTTGATTAAATCATTAAGGAGACTACTCTAGCACTCTTACGTAGAGATACCCTTCAAAAGGTCATATCTAAAGACCATCCTCTAACTATTAAAGAAACTTAAGGGGATATGCCCGAATTAGAAGAGCTACTGGGAGTGCACACAGAGTCTCTGTCCCCACCTTGAACCCTCAAGGTGGATCCACTACCTGAGGCGGGGACATCTCAACTTAAACCCTCAATCAAAAGGGCTCCTGAGTTGGAACTTAAACCCCTTTGAGCACATTGAAGTATGCTTTCCTTAGCCCTAATGACAAGCTCCTTGCCATTATCTCATCTTCATTAACTAAATCACAGGAGGGAGCTTTGCTCGAGTGTTTACAAAGGCAAAAGGAAGCTGTTGCACATACATAGCTGACATTAAGGGTGTAGACCCCTCCCTCTACAGGCATCATATATACATGGATGAGATTGTGAAGACCTTTTGAGACATGCAGAGAAGGCTAAACCTTAATTTGTAGGAGGTTGCCAAAAAGGAGATTCTGAAATGGATTGATGCAAGAATTAGCTATCCCATTTCAGACAGTAAATGGGTCAGTCCTATACATATGGCACCCAAAAAGGTAGGAATCATTGTGGAAGAGAATGACCAAGGAGAGTTGGTGACCACTAGACCATCAAATTGCTGGAGGGTCTGCATTGATTACCGTTGTTTGAACATGGCTACCTAGAAAGAACATTTCCCCTTACCATTTATTGATCAGATTTTGGAAAAACTGGCAGGGAACAAGTACTTCTATTTCCTTAACAGGTACTCTGGGCATAATTAGATAGCTATCTTCCTTGACGATCAGGAGAGTACAACCTTCACAAGTCCATATGGCACATTTGCATTCTACCGAATGCCATTTGGGTTATGTATTGCTCCTGCCACTTTCCAACACTGTATGATGGCTATTTTTCTTATATGATGGATGAATTTGTAGAAATTTTCATGGATGATTTTTCCATTTATGTCTCATCATTTGAACTATGCCATTCGCACCTTGATAAATTCTTAACCCATTGCCAAGAGGCAAAGCTGCTGCTTAGTTGGGAGAAAAGCCACTTTATGGTCCAATAGGGCATTATTTTGGGGCATGTAATTTCCAAGAAAGGATTGGAGGTGGATACTGCCAAAATTGATTCCATCTCAAAGCTTCCATTGCCCACCAATGTTTGTCAAGTTAGATCTTTTCTTGGCCATGCTAGGTTCTATAGGCGCTTCATTAGAGATTTCAGCAAAATCTTTAAGCCACTCTTACTTGTTAGCGAAGGATGTTTCCTTTGATTTTGATTATAGATGTGGCAAGGCTTCCCAAGTCTTGAAGAAAGCACTTTTACCACACTGATTCTCCAAGCACCAGATTGGACCCTCCCATTTGAGCTAATGTGCGATGCTTCTGATTTTGCAGTGGGAGCAGTCTTAGGTCAAAGGGTTGATGGAAAACCTCATAATTTACATTATCCCAGCAAGACCCTTATGAATCCTTAGCAAAACTACATGGTCACTGAAAGTAAACTTCTTGCTATAGTGTTTACTTTGGAAAAGTTTCAGTCTCATTTATTGGGATCCAAGGTTGTGGTGTTCACTGATCATTCTACTTTAAAGCATCTTCTAGCTAAAAAGGACACCATACCACGTTTGATTCATTGGATTTTGCTACTCCAGGAGTTTGACCTAGAAATTAAAGATAAGAAAGGAGTTGAGAATGTGGTAGCAGATCATCTGTCCAGGATCCCTATTAAGGCATCAACCCCTACTGGCGGTATCCAAGAGACTTTTCCTGGTGAGTCTCTGATGGCCGTGGAAGCCAAAACTCCTTGGTTCGCTGACATAGAGAACTATCTCGTCACGGGCATAACCTCTAGTACTTGGGACAAGCAGAAGCAAGACAGGTTTCTCGCCAACACTAAATTTTATCACCAGGAAGAACCCGAGCTTTTTAGAATAGGCCCTGACCAGCTTTTCTGCTGTTGTGTCCTTGATGAAGAACAAAGGAGTGTTCTGAGTTTCTACCATGACCTCCACTATGGAGGGCATTTTAGTGGAAAAAAGACTACCCAGAAGGTTCTTTAGTTTGGTGTTTGTTGACCCACATTATTCAAGATGGACATACATATGTGGGCGCATGTCTACGTTTCCAGCAGATGGGAACCTTTGGAAGAAGGGATGAGATGCCCTAGCAACCTATTCTCCCCATTGAGATCTTTGATATTTGGGGCATTGACTTCATGGGTACCTTTCCTGTGTCCTTTGGATATGGGTACATCCTTGTGGATGTGGACCATGTATTGAAATGGATAGAAGCCATACCCACACGGACCAATGACCATTCCGTGGTCTTGGATTTTTTTAGGGCTAATATCATTTCTCGATACGGGTGCTGAAGGACGATCATAAGTGGTGGAGGACCTCACTTCAAGAACATGCACATCACAAGACTACTCCAAAATTTGGGAGTCAACCACATGATAGCCACGCCTTACCATCCCCAAACAAGTGGACAAGTTGAAGTATCTAATAGGGGGATTAAATGAATTTTAGAAAAAACTGTCAGGCTCGACCGTAAGGATTCATTTAAAAAATTAAATGATGCTGTCTGGCCCTCGAGAACAGCTTCTAAATCTCCCTTGGGCATGTCGCCTTTCCGTCTTGTCTACAGAAAAGCATGTCACCTTCTCGTTGAAATACAACACAAAGCTTATTAGGCTAGTAAAAGGGTTAACTTAAATCTACATAAAGTGGGAAAGGGATGCATGCTGGAGTTAAGTGAGCTTGAGGAGCTTCATAATGAATCCTATTAAACTTGTAAAGCTTACAAGCAACGTACAAAGTTCTTCCATGATAAGCACATTATTAGAAAGACCTTTGAGCCCAACCAATGGTCTGGCTTTTCAATTTCAGACTTAAATTATTTCCAGGAAAGCTCAAGTCCTGCCGAGATGGGCCGTACATTGTTATCAATACCTTTTTTTATGGAGTAGTAGAAATTCAGAACCCTACTTCTGGCGCGAGCTTTAAGGAAAGTGGCTAATGACTTAAACCTTATGTTACTCTTTCAGATGGCTTGGTTTTGGATGCACTTCGGCTTAAGGAGCCTTAGCTCCTCCCACTCTCCTCCTTAGGTGATATTCTTCTATGTCTTTTTTTTCCAATGAGGACATTGTCAATCTTAGGCTTGGGGTGGTATAGCATTAGGACGTTTATAGCATTTACAAATATTTTCCTGCATTTAGGATAGGTGCATTAGTTCGAAAAAAAAAATCTATTTTATTTTCTTGAGCTGAATTCGTTAGTCCCTAGCAGAAGATTTTAATAAGGAGGTTTTATTAAAGATTTTCTTCTTAGATTATTTCTAAGTTTAAAATCCAATACAATTACTTCACTTACACATAGACTGGGTAATGGATCTTTGTAGAAAATCAATAAACATTTTGTTTGCTGAGTCCTTGGGTAGTTTGAAGGGAGTCAGGCATACTATCTTTTATTAGATCTACCTAATATTTGTGAGAAGTAGAGAGACTATTGGTGCGCTAAGCCTAGTGCAAGGACTCTTAAGTTTTTGATAATTAGATGATGATACCTCAGAGTTAGGCATAATTTCCACTCTCTCTTCCTATGTGCAAACATTTTGTGAATTCCTGAGAGTCACTAAATAAGGCAGATACATAGAGATTGAATCCGAATAAAACTATGACTATGGTGAATTGTTACAACAATCCTTCATAGAGTCCTCGGTTGAAGGAGGGTAGTAATGCCAAAGGTCAGAAATACGATTGCCCTATTCATTCTTTCCCAGTGCCAAGAGTACGCACTTCCACCAAATAAGCCACTCAATATCCTCTTAACTATCATCGTTCCTAATAAGCCTGATAAATAAAAGTATGCGTTGTTTTGTGTTAATAGTTGAAAAAAAAGTAATAAAAGAAAAAAAAAGAAAAGAAAAAGAATAAGAAAAAAAAAAGAAAACAGCTTAAGTTTATAGTTTTATCTTCGTATTATTTTTCATTAGGTAACGATGTTTTTGAGGCAACAAAATCATCCATCGTGGTCCACCAAATATGACCCATACCTATTTTCAGTATATCTAATCACTTGAATACAGGCTGAGGACTTCTAACTTAGTGGTAGGGTTATTAGGATTTTAGTTGAAGTGTGAATGCCATGTGAGGCCACCAAACAATGAGTACATTTACAAAATCTGGTAAGATATGTGATCTCAGAAAAGAAAGACGAAAAAGAAAAACAAAAAGAAAAGAGAGTGAGAGAGCCAAGGGAATGCAAAGAGAGCACAATGTTTAGCCTTTCTCTATGTTGACTAGTTTGATAGTCTAGAGATTAAGAGTTTGCAGTATTAGACTACATGTAGCACCAGTGTGAGCTACCAAATATAAATCCATTCAACTCAGCATCTCCTACCTAAGACAAAAGAAAAAAATCTAGGCTCAAATTATAGGTCATTTTCAGCTTTCTTCCCGTGGGAAGTAGTTGCCTATCCTGGTAGAATTGTATCAAGGGTGAAGTACGAACATTAAATGTAAGTTGGCTTTTCACTTGAATCCGTTACCTAGGCTACTATCACTTCACATTTGTCTGGATCTCTAAATTTTTAGAACAGAAAAGAAGAAATCTGTTGGTAACTTCTATTACTTTTCACTTTTCCTTGTGACTAGCAAAACCTATGCATGAGGCACATAATAAGTCCACTTTCGTGGATCATTCTTGACCTAAAGTACTCCCTAATTAGTTGTTTGTAATTGTAAATTGATTAGGAGTTAAATGAGAATTCACCTTTGTCTGCATATAATCTCATACACCAAGTTTATATTTAATAACATATGACATGATATGATAATTATTTGATGGATGCAGGTTAGGTGCAAGACACCTGAAGGCATAGTCAGACATCTAAAGTTACATTTTAAGACTTCTGGAGCCTAGTCTGGACGTCTGGAACCTCTAGCGTGAACTTAGTGCTAACCAGCATTTATCCTTCTATTCCAACCACTCGCGATCCTCGCCAAGTGGTTGGAGAAGTTGGTGGCCGCAGAGAAACAGACGGGGGATTTTTAAAAAGAGGCCGCTCCAACGCACCTGAGGCATCTTCTTCCTCGCTCTCCACCATGGCCATCTTGCCATCACCGTGAACACAAAGCACGCACCATGGCCTTGGCTCTCCACCGTCGACCCCGCAATCTGCCCTCAACTTGTGATGCTTTGTGACAGAGAGCATCATTGCCACCATCATCACCTACATGCATCACATTCTTCCTTCTTCTTCCTCTTCCTTTTATACATGACCCTTCACCACCTTCTCCCTTCCCACACCAACAACACTAGCCCTCGACCTTCCACCCACTGCACGTGCTCAGTGCCACTGCCATCACCTTGCGTTCACCCGTGCATGCACCAACCACCACACCCTTGTGCATGACTTCACGTGCATGCATGCCCTCTCACCATCAACCGCTGCAGCAACCTTGAGAGCACTGTTCATCTTCTCCACAGAGAAGAATCCAAACTCCACCACACGTAGTTGCTCCTCGTGCCAATGCCTCTCACCGGTCTCATACGCCCGCACACGATCTCCGTGCACCTACGCCAACTCCACGTCGGCGCCACCACCTACGCAGCCACCAGCTTGCGTGTGGCTGCAACTCCTGCCACTCCTCTCCACCGGCCACCTTCCATCTGGCTAGCCACCACCAGCCATCTCTTGCCTCACCTCCGCCATCAACGAGATCCTCTCCTCTAGTGGACCCCTTCCACCAAAGCAAATGACAGAGGAGCCCTCCTTCATGATCGTAAGGAGGAGAGACTGGAGATGCTCTATTTCCATTTGAATTAAAATTTACAAGGAATGCCATTGTCAAAGTTATTTCTCTGATTTTTTTATTATTAAATTAATCTGAAATTTCAACCCTATGCATATTCTTCTACATATTTGTTCAGCCATTATGATTCATCTCAATATGCATCACATTAGAATTATGATCTACACTCTAATATGCATGCAAGTGAAAAGTACATGATATACCCCTACAAATGAACAATTTTCTTATGTGAAATTTACGCCAACAACTCTTGACTTCTCCATAAATTTATGGTTTACATTCAGAGCAGCATATGCATTATTTGATTTGATGAATACTTCTGCGAACTCGATTTCTACAAAGTTGTGATTTTATTAAGCTCAGTCCTCCCTGTGGATACGACACTCGAAAATCAACGTGGTTTATTACATTAATTATTATCTTTGATTGAGACATTTCGACCACATAAAATACAATGAAATAACATTTCTATTGCTATTTTAATCAAGCGAAAATCTTTCAAATCAAATACATGCGTGTTTATCAAAGTCCCTAATTCAAATGGTTGACGATCTTAAATAGTCATTTATTGGATTGGCTCCAAGATATTGAGGATAAAGGTCTGGGAGAGCTTTTACTTAAAAAGTTGTCAAGATTGAGGATGAAATTAGTGCTTGGTTTAGATGATTCTCAGGATAAACCCCTCTTTAGGAGAGCCAATGTCAGAATATGCTCAAGTGCCTGTTCGGGGGGACACATTTTATGAGACCGGGGACGAACAAGTTGGTTTGGAGCAACCGATTGAGGATGATGTGACTTTCTCACCCAAGATTCTCAAGCTGGGGAGAGAGGAAAAATAAGTCTCTATAGACCAATGAAGAACATATGATTTTGGGACATATATAAATGAGGTTCAAGAATTCTTTGATTTTGAGGGTGAAGAATCTTTAGGTGAAGTCTCACTTGAGCTTAAGGAAGTTGAATTTAGTGAGACAAATGGGCCAAAGGAACTTGATCAATCATTTGATGGCCCTATAATTGAGGAATTTGATTTGGATGGGGCTAATGTAGAGGATTTGGATCCTAATTTACTAGATTCAATCAGTAGCCCCATTCCTCTACCATACCCTAAAGAATATAATGATGATCTTGAAATCACTAAACCCAAATCAATTTCTATTCAGCCACATTTTTTGGACATGGGCAAATCAGATGGGGTGAATAATATGCTAGTGGTCCTGGAAATCGAGCACATGAACTTGGAGGATAGGATTTTGAAAATTAAGCTTTGGGAAGTTAACTCTGGGAAAAATAGGAGTTTAGATTTAAGGGTTCCTGTTGACCTGAAACTACCTACCTTATATAAGAACCATTATGATATTTTTGATGTGCAACCCAAGTGCAAAACAATTGACTATCTTTCTTTGCTGAGCTCTAAGTGGACATTCGAATATAGTGGACTAGATCTACCTATTGTCCACCACTTTAGACTTGGGTTGCACACCACAAAATCGTAGGCCCAACCCCACAAACAGAACAATCTCCAGTTCTAGGTAATTTTCATCTAGAACCTTAGAACTACTCGACCCTGGGGATTGGGCCTGCATGACAATCTGGTCAACATCTGTGGACATCTTCTACTGGCAGGTTTCAGGATTAATCTTTTGATTCTAATCTTGACCCTCACTTGTGAATTCTTAAACCTTCTCTTTGTTTGCATAATATGCCTAGCTGAAGGCATTAAACTTAGTGCGTGTGTATGCTCCACTTTGTCTACGGAGTCAACCAGATTTTCATGAAATTTAGGTGATACTCTGTTTAGTCTACACTTTTTATGTCTTTATTTTTACAATGAGGACATTGTATCATTTAGGCATGGGGAGTTGATACTTAATTCTGAAAATATTTTGTTAGCTCCATGGAATTTCTTTAAAAAAGAAAAATTTTAAATTCAAAATGACAAAAAAAATTTTTGAATTTGCAGAAGAGAACTTAGGCATTAGGAGTTGCTAACTTTAGGGAATGATACTTTAGGACCTGAACACTTAGACTCTTCAGGTCTTCAGGCTTAAACAGCTGGGTGTACACAAAAATGTGGACCTGTTTCTCAAGTCCTCACCACATTGAAAATATTTTAACTTAGCTAATAAATTGGGGTGATAAGTACACGACTTATCAACCTGCCCTCTGATTTGAGGGGGCTTCGAGTCTAAAGCATCTACACACTATTTGCACTAATTCACTTTGCAGCAGATTTTACGAAAATTAGGTAGCTAGTGAACTTTCTTGGGTAGTATGGCTGGTAAGTTGTCGTGGGTAACAATAGCTCACTGGTCGGTTGTTCAGAGCCTAGTTGCATGAGCATACTCGTTCTACTACCTATAGGTAAATCTTAGATTCGGGAAGCCACCTACTCAGAAAAAGAAAGAAAAAAAACATATTCTCAGAAAGAAGAAAAAATATGTGTAGAAGAAAAAGGACAAGAAGAAAAAAATAACAATAAGCCACACTTCACCGCAAGAGTGTGGCTAGTAAGTTGTGGGCAACATCCCATTGACCTTTTTTCCAGAGCCCAACTCAAAAAAATGCACAAATAATTCCCAAACACTTAGGGAAGAAGTGGGGAAGTAGTTTAAATAGGGGATATATACGTTAGGTTCACCGTTGTGCTGACCCCATAAATAAAAAAGGTAGGAAGAAAGCTACTGATCCAAAACATAAACCTTTAAGCAAAAACTTTTAAGTCACCTAGGGTCATAGAAAACTGAAGTCTGTTTTAAGTATGTCTTAGTGAGTCTATCAGCTTTCACAACATGCTTAGAACTTAATGTTCTTTTCGAGTCCTGGGTTGGTTGTGTAGCGGTAGGAAGCTACCTCGAAACTCTTAACTCATACAAAAAAAAAATCCAAAAAACTAGAAAAGAAGAAAAAGCAAAAAAAAATGCATCTTCCCATTTCAAAATAAGGTGAAGACTTGGGCGATCTACATTTTAGCAGACACATGGCCACTATTGACTCTTCGTTGTTTAGGATCTAAGTTAAAATTTCTTCTTGTTAATAAACAACTTATGCTTAAGTGATCGAGTCCTAAATTCTACTTTTTTTACATAGCATATAGTTTATTTTTGCTAAGGTCTAGCAAAACATAGGCAAGGGGGTATGATAAACAAACATTTATTCATGATAAAATGTCTATTTATGTGATTTGCAAAGCTTGACATTGCATTCCACATTATAAATATTGCATAGCATTCATCATTTTGTATTTAACATAGATTGTATAAATTATAGGTTAAATTGCTCCTTTCTATGGCTAGGGAGGAGATTTATTTTGGCACCTCGGATAGGCGATCCAACCATACAGATCTGATCAGGTTGACGATCGAAGTCTAACGCCTCTGAAATTCCCTTGATCAGAGTCTCGTAGTACCTTGTGTAGTCCGAGGAAGATCAAAGGCCAAAGGGCAAGATGGTGCTAATCTGAACCTCAGATGCCAATCCAACTGCACGAATGGATTCAAATCAGCGATTCGATTACATCCAAGGAGGTATATTTGCACTTTTAATCATTGTCGATTGAAAATGAGAAATCAACTTTCTTTTTATGATTTTTGAATATAATATTTTTTTTGACTTTTGAAATAAGGGAATTTGAATGATAAAATATAAAAGAAGACTACACCGAAATTTCTAAAGCTAAAACCTAAGTGACAACAAAATCCTCTCCCTAGGCTCACCCTAGGTGAGTGAAGACCTAGGGTAATTAGAGAGAGGGTGTGAGTGCACTATGGCAAAAGGCAATAAAATGCAACAAAAGATTATGGAAAGGCAACTTTGATTAAGGAGAAAATTGTTTCACAAAATGACAAGTAGAGGAATGCTTCAACTATTTGAATAAAAATACGAAAAAAATGAAAACATAAATCCTCCTAATGATGTTGGTGAAGATGACAAGATCCTTGCTCCAAGCTCAGCTACTCCTAGGCTTGAAAAGGATTTCTCCTAATCCTTTTTTTTAAGTGCTTCTCCAAAGGTGTATCCTCCTTGGAAAGCCCTTGATGGGCGTGCCCTAGCTCCTCCAAGGGTGGAAGGATTCCACCCTAAAACCTCCTTCAAGGGTGGATGTGAACCACCCTAAAGACCTCTTTGGTCATCCTCCTACCTGCCTTTCGTTGAATTGGGACCCCTTACCTTGGGCACAAGAGAGTAGGGAAGAGGGGAAGGCACCAAGGAGACAGAGTGTCTCCTTAATCTTCTTCTTCTCCTTCATCTCTTGGCCGACTATGGCTGGTGGATTATGGTGGAAGAACACTTGAATAATGTTGCCAAGGGTGTCCTTAATGTCGTTAGCTAATGGCCTTTTATAGAGTGGGTAGGGGAGGGGGAGGTTGGCCTGCATAAGTGGATGGCTAGGATGCTATTATGAGGGTGGTTAGAAGATCCTAGAGCTAAGGTAATTCGGTGCCAAGTGAGGAGGTATGTAGGTGGTGGTTATGATGGTGGAGAGGCACCAGAAATGGCGCCAACTATAGATGGGTTAAGGGGTTGGTAGTTGGCGTGGAGAATGGAAGGTTTGGATGTGTTTGCGAAGAGGATGAATGGTGGATAGGAGGCAGTTAGTTGGCTCAAACACAGATGATGGTAAGATATGTTTTTGGTGCCAACTAAAAGATTGTTAGGATGGGGTTTGTAGGTTAAGGATTTGGCACTAAAATGGGGTGGTGATGATGGCCTTATGGGGTTAGGTGTAGGTTGGAGATTGGGGTTCAAGTTGGTGCCACTTATGGAGAGGCGCATGGGGACATTTTGGTGACAACTAGAGGGGGTTAAGGGTGGTGGCTAAGGTAGGAAAGGGTGCCATGGTTGGCATCAAAATGAAGAGGTTCTTGGGGTACATTTTGGTGCCAACTATGGTTGTTTAGGGTTAGGTTTAGGTAGGGTTATGGTGGGGTTATGTGAGGAGGGTGGATGGCCAAAGAGTGGAGGAGGTGTTCAACTTTGTAAAGCTAGCTTAGCCACTAGGTTAGTAGTGGAGGGAGCTAGGGTTTGAGAAGAGGAGCTGAGGAAGAGCTATACCAGAGCTACACTGGAGTTGGTGGCTGCTGAAGAGAATAGCAAGGAGCTACGTTAGCTGGCTTAGCTTGCTAGTTCTTTGCTAGTTACTAAGCCAAGCTAAAGTGAGCTAGCTTCTGCTGAATTGAGTTGAGGTGAGCTGGGTTTGGTCTCCCCAGAGAATACGTAGCTAGCTGGAGTAGCTAGCTTAGGTTAAGTAGCTTAGCTCAACTAGGTTGAGATGAGTTGAGTCTCTAGGAGTTGGACTTGAGCTGGCCTGAGCTGGTTGAGGTCATCTTTAGCTGACTAGAGTGGAGTGGAGCTGAAAAGAGAGGAATTTGAGCTGAGGTGGACTCCAGTCAACTTAGTTGAGTTAGCTAGAGCTCCCAGTGAACTGATTGTAGCTAAGATGAGCTAAACTCAGCAAAGTTGAGTTGGATCCAAGTTGAATTGAGTTAGGTTGAGCTAGGTTGAGCTACCTTGAGCTACATCTATGTAAGATAAGCTGAATGGAGCTTAAGAGAGCTAAGCCTAACCTAGGTGAGTTGGTCCCTAGCTGTGCTGAGCATTTATTGCCTTCTTGAATGTTAGGGTTTAGTTGAGTCCCAGTTGAATTGAGCTTCCTCTTCACCTATTGCCTTCTTGAATGTTAGGGTTTTAGGGATCTGGCTATCTATCCATCCCTAACACACAAATAAATGTGTTAAAAATACAAAAATCATGCAATGCATGCCTAACCTGATTGATGCACAAATGCAGCCCAGAAACCCATTTGTGGAGTTAAAATCATAAGAGCATAAGAATGATGATAAACTAGCGTTTATCAAGATTTCACCACGTGGTGTAGTCCTGTATGTCAGATGACCTCGATGCTTGCTCACGCACGATCATGTGTGATCGTACGTGGGTCAGGTGTGATCTGTAGGTGCAATCCTCGTGAGATTATGACTATTTGTTTCTGATCTAATTGCTGGGGCTCCTCCGACCTCAACACCAGCAGTGTACGCGTGCCGCACGTGCATGTGCGTAGATGCCAGTGCATAGATGAAGTAGGAGGGAAAAGTGAAAGAAAAGGAGCCCTGCTAAACAAACAATCAAACCTATCCCTATGTGGGGCAGCCTAAAGATCTACAGACTTTTAGAACCCCTTCTTAATATTATAAATGATTTAGTCTACTTTTATCCAATAAATCCAACCAGTTAAAGGGATAGATTGGGGAGAAGGTACTTCCCTTAGCTTTCTCCTCAAGTTACTTTTAAACCCCCGAACCATGGTTGTTTGACACTACTCCCCTAGCTAGACATCATATGGACTGGTATAAGCAAATTAATCGAAAACAATATCAATCTGGGTCCCGAAGAGTGAATCAATCCCTAAGGCCAACGTCTACTTAGCTTTAATTAGGCTTGGGGTGATTGTGTTCTTGGAATGTGACCGGCTCTATAAATGGCTTGTGCCCTTAAAGATAAATTAAAAAGTGTGTGTGACAACAATGGTTTTCAAACAAGGTTTTTTTATGGTGTGCCTTTTAGGGCATTACCTTTTTTAGTAGCTTTTGGGTTTTAATCTTCAGGTTTGTTCAATCATGTTGAATAGAACACTCCAAGTTTTGAAAGCACTAGGGAGGATATATTCCATTAAAAATAAAAATACTATGGAGTGCCTTGTTAATTCCAAAATATTGAACCATAAGTGGAAAGCTACTTGATGGATCAGTTTTAAATTGAGTGGTGCGACCCAAACAGTTTAAGCAACTGGCTTATTGCACCACTTGATTAAGGCACACAAAAATGTTTAACCTAATAAAATTTCTACTCACTTATCTGTTCATTGAGTTACTGTACTGAGTCCATAGGTCAGATCCCAGGTTAAGTGGTAGAACCAAGGTGATTGTGTGCCTTAGGATTGGAATTTGTGGGTGTTAAGTGTATCGCTTTTAATTTAATCCCACAAGAAGAAGAGTTTATTTTTTTTACTTTTTATTTTTTTTAATTTATGCGAGTCGGTGAGGTGAGGTGGAGTGACAACCAAACAACCAAGATCTAACCTAGGGTTTATGCAAGCACTTGATTTGAGTTTAACTAATTAGGTGATGGAATGGAAATTTAATGGATGGGTGGTGGGGATACATTCACTGATCCTTCTAACTACAATTTACTCTGATCTATTCTTCTTTGGCTCGCCTTGGAAGGGTACCTGTAATCACAGAATGAAAGGACCAAAGTGATCTAAAAAAGTTAAGGTGGAAAACATGGGAAAAACCAAAGAGTGTTGCCTCCTCGGGAATGACACCAAAATGGTGAGCAAGATTTGGTGCATGAAATGTTTTGAGTTCAAAAACCCATCATCACAATGAATAGAAATCCATAACCAGATAAAATTTAAAATCAAAACTCGAGGCGAGTTTTGGGTCGAACATAGGGAGGAGAACATTTGGTTTTGAAATCTGTGCTGTCGATTTTATTTATTTTTGTTGTTTTTATCTTTTAAGATCTTTTTTGGTATTTTTATAAGATAGAATATTAAACAAACTATTTGTTATCTATTCTAAGCTACTCTAGCCAAATGAGAGAGAGGAAATATCAATATTTAGTTAACCCAAGTTTACTATAGATAATCAAGGAAGAAATTACAACTACACTAGAAGGTGGTAAAAGATAGAATGGGTTGAGAAAAATCCCCCTTGACGGCTGCTTGGAGGATGACTCTCTTTGACGGTGCCTGGATGAAGGTGGTGAGAGGCTGCACGAAGATGAATAGAGCTGGAGGGTAGGACAAGGCGACATCACGGTGAGAATCTTCTTCTGAAAGGTGGTGAGAGGACGACCATGGGATGCACCACGAAGTGCGGTGAGAAGTGAGAAAAAATATTTATTTTTGAGACAAGCTCTCTCTAGAGGCTTGGAGGTGGTAAGGGAGAGAAAGGAAGAGAAAGAAGAATGGGAGGGGTGGTCCTCTTATAGTGGAGGAGAAGAGGCTAAATCAGGCATGGGTCGACAATGACAGTAAAGACATCACTAAAACTCCAGCTTAATCATCACTATAGTTAACGCCTAGCTGAAGGCATTAAACTTAGTGCGTGTGTATGCTCCACTTTCTCTACGGAGTCGACAAGATTTTCATGAAATTTAGGTGATACTCTGTTTACTCTACACTTTTTATGTCTTTATTTTTATAATGAGGACATTGCATCATTTAGGCATGAGGGGGTAGATACTTAATTCTGAAAATATTTTGTTAGCTCCATGTAATTTCTCTAAAAAAATACTAAAAATTCAAAAAGATAAAATTTTTTAGAATTAGAAGTGAACTTAGGCATTAGGAGTTGTTAACTTTATGAAACGATACTTTAGGACCTGAACACTTAGACTCTTCAAGTCTTCGGGTTTAGATAGCCTGGGTGTCCACTAAAATGTGAACCTATTTCTCGAGTCCTCGCCACATTGAAATTATTTTAACTTAGCTAATAAATTGAGGTGATACCTATATGACTTATGAACCAGACCTCTGATTTGAGGGGACTTTGAGCCTAAAGCATCTACACAATATTTGCACTGACTCACTTTCCGATGATTTTTATAGAAATTAAGTGGCTAATGAACTTTCTAGGGTAGTATGGCTAGCAAGTTGTTGTGGGTAACAGCTTATTGGTCAGTTGTTCAGACCCCAGCTACATGACCATTCTCTTTCTACTACCTATAGGTAAATCTTAGATTAGGGAAGCCACCTACTTAGGAAAAGAAAAGAAAAAAAGATATACTCAAAAAGATGAAAATATATATAAAGAGAAAAAAAGGAATGAAGAGAAAAATAATAATAAGCCACACTTGACTGTATAAGTATGGCTGACAAGTTGTCATGGGTAACAGCCCATTGGCTTTTTGTCTAGAACCCAGCTAACAAAGAAATGCAAAAATAATTCCCAAACACTCAAGGAAGAAGTGGGAAAGTATAATAAACCAGGAATACATACATTGGGCTCGCCCTTATGTTGACCCCATAAATAAACAAGGTAGGGAGAAAGCTACCAATCGAAAAGATAAACGTTTAGGTAGGAACTTTGAAGTCACCTAGGGTCATAGAAATCTGAAGTTCGTTTTAACTACTGCTTAGTGAGTCTATCACTTTTCACAAGATGCTTAGAACTTAAAGTTCTCTTCGATTCTTGGGTGGGTTGGTAGCCATAGAAGCTACCCCAAAACTCTTAACTAAAAGAAATAATAAAAAAAAGTATTAGAAAAGAGGAAAAAGCAGAAGAAAATGTATCTTCCCTTTTAAAATAAGGTGAGGACTTAGGCGATCTACATTTTAGCAGGAACATGTACACTATTGAGTCTTTGTGGTTTAGGACCAAAGTTAAAATTTCTTCTTGTTAATAAACAACTTATGCTTAGGTGATCGAGTCCTAAATTTTATTTTTATACATAGCATGTCGTTTACTTTTTCTAGGGACTAGCAAAACATAGGCATGGGGTTATGATAAATACACATTTACTCATGATAAAATGTCTATATATGCGAGTTCCTAAGCTTAAAATTGCATTCTACATTTTAAATATTGAATAGCTTGCATCATTTTGTATTTAAGTTAGATTGTATAAATTATACGTTAAATTGCTCCTTTTTGTGGCTAGGGAGAAGGAGATTTATTCTGGGGCCTCGAATTGATGATCCAACCGTATGGATCAAATCAGGCGGATGATTGAAGTGCAACACCTCCAAAATCGTCATGATCGGAGTCTATAGTGCTTTGTGTAGTCGAAGGAAGATCAAAGGCCAAGGGGTATGGTGGTGCTAATATGAATATCAGATGCCAAATCCAATCACACAGATGGATTCAAATCAACGATCACTGCCCAATGGTGCATACATCAATCCAATCTGACATCCGTGGTACCACCTACAAAGAGAAGAAGATGGACGACCATGATGGTGCCGCATGGCACCTTTACAACTACCCAAAGCCATTCAGGCCCCTCTGCTCAATCTTGCAAGCAACTCCATCATGCGATCCCAACCATTGGATCGCAATTCAATGGCTGGAAATGGCCCTTGCATCGCCTTCACAAAGATGTGACGAGAACTCAATATCATATCTTAACCATTGGATGAAAATCCAATAGCCACGATAGCATGACCACTGGCTCCTGAAAATCTTTCAACTCAACACTTGTAAGCATGTGGAACAACAGTCACGAGAGGCACTTTCAAGCCACCAACGAGCGTTCGAAGATCGGCTGCAGTGCCTGATTTCGCGAGTGCAGGCGTGATTCGATTGCGTCTGTTGGATGGCCATTAAGCGACGAAGACTTCACTACGTAGATCAGCCCTATGCGTCGGATGACCTCGATGCGTGCACGCACGTGATCACGCGCGATGGTACGCAGGGCCAGGAGCGATCCATTAGCGTGATCTTTGCACGATCATGACCGTTCATTTCCAATCCAACGGCTGAGGCTACTCCAACCTCAACACCAGTAGTGGATGCGCACTGCAGGCATGTGTGCACAGAGACCGGCAGGTGCGAGGGATAGCTACAGTGACGATTGAGCTAGAGCTTTAGTGACATCTTTACTGTCGCTGTCGACCCATGCTCGATTTAGCCTCTTCTGCTACACTATAAAAGGACCACCACCCCTGCCATTCTTCTTCATCTCTTCCTTTCTCTCCTTCACCAACTCTAAGGCTCTAAAGAGAGCTTGCCCCGAGCACGGTATGGTCCTTTAGAGTAGAAAACAAATATTTATTTCCACTTGTCACCCCCTTCATGGAGCATCCCGTGGCCATCCTCTTACCACCTTCTGGAAGATCCTCGTCACGGTGCCCTCCATTCTCCGGGTTCGTTCTTCTTTGTCCAGCCTCTCACCATCTTCATCCAGGCACTGTCAATGCGAGTCTTCCTCCAAGCAGTGTCGAGGGGCATTCTTCTTAACCCATTCTATCTTTTACCACTTTCTAGTTTAGGTGTTATTTCTTCCTTGATTATCTGTAGTAAACTTTGGTTAGCTACATATTGATATTCACTCTCTATCTCTCTCTCATTTTGCTAGAGTAGCTTAGAATAGATAATAAATATTTCCCTTGATATTCTACCTTATAAAAATGCTAAAAAAATCTCAAAAAATAAAAATAACAAAAATAAATAAAATTGGAAGTGCAGATTTCAAAACCAAATGTTTGCCTCCCCATGTTTGTCCCGAGATTCACCTTGAGTTGTGGTTATAAATTCTATCTTGTTAGTGAATTTCTACGCATTGCGATGATGGCTTTTCAAACTTAGAATTTTTCACATACGAAATCTTGCTCACCACCTAGGGTGAGCTTAGAAGAAAGTGTTTCTTCTTGGCACTTAGTTGTAATTTTAGATTAGTTGATCTTTGCTTTCAAGTGTTCGTTATTTTGAAAGTCCAAAAAACAACAGAATAAAAAAAATAAAAAGACAAGTGTGGAATTGAGAGATGAGAGAGAGAACCAACTTTTGTGAATAACAGATTGGACTTCTTTGATGACCCTAGATACTCAGGCTATCTAGGAATATAAATTGTAAAAGTTGATTGCAAATTACGTGTTACAATGACAAAAATCCGCAAGTACAAAATTGCATATTTTCACTACCACTTTTTAGCATCGTTTCCAGGGAGGCATGGCTTAGTCACATCTTTTATCTCTCCCTTCTTTGTTAGATCTTCACGAATTTTGTGTTTGTGTTTTTTAGGTGCGAATTAGGATCAGGAGCAGGATTTAGAGCACTTGGAGCAGAAGCCTCAAGTTCTTTTTCTTCCACCATACTCCAAGTTAGTACCCCAGGCCACTTTTCAAAAAAGAAATCTCTTAAAAAATCCTTCAATTATCAAATAAATCAAAAACAAGAAAAATTGACGGTGGTGGAACCTTAAAAATCACTTTGTTGCTTGTTTGCTCCATTTTTTCACCACCAGTCGTACTGGCATTTGATTTTTGAAAATACAAACTTCTATCTTGATTTTAAAAAATCATGTTCGGTCACCTATGAGCTTCCTAAAATCACTAAATTTCTCCCAAGTAAGTCCCTTTGAGTGAGAAACCTTGAGTCCAATTTTCAAGTAATTTGACCAAATAGAACAAATTAAAAATTCACAGATTGAACAAGGGTCAGACCTTGTTTCCTTATTATTTTCTTATTGTTTGTAAATTCTATTAATTTTTATTGTCATTTGATTTGTGTAAAATTTACATTTATCGAATATTTTGGAATTTATCTACATCATATTAAATTCTCAAAAAATTTTAACGTCATTTGAGGTTTCTGTAAAATCAATTCTCTGTATCTATCAATTCCAACTCTTGACACTAATAAGAAGAAAAATTAAAAAAAATATCAAACAATTTCCTAAAATAAAAAAAAAATATTTTTGGATTCCTTGTTTGATTTTCTTTTAGGTGGAGTTGTTGTCTGTCTTTTCTCGACCACAACCTCAAAATATTTTCAAAAGAGCTTCATTTTTAAGAGTTGGCATAACTAGGACTTCTATACTTCAGGGTTTTTGATTTTCTCTCTTAGCTATATCGATTTTAAAGGAATTGACTTCCACCAACAAGAACTTGTTTGCTATTATTTTTTGGAACATCAAAACCTTATTTTAATTCTTAAGAAGAGAGAATTTTGAAAGACATTAAATCTTTATCAAGACCCTAAAACACTTCAACAAAAATCTTTGTTCACAAACCTATTTGTTTTGGCTTGGGCAACACTTCCCACCCAATTCACACACACATATAAAAAAGAAATAACCGGCATTACCCAAATTAACGCCCACCACATTCCTTGTGCACTCTAAGTTCCTATACCTAATTAAAATTTGTAGCAATTTGGCCCCTAAAGTTTCATCAAGCTTAGGCTTGCTACCTAGGTTGTAATATTTCCTTAGTTGGTATCAATTCCTTCATCTATATCTTGTGCCAGGTTCAGGGGTAGTGTCAAATGACTAGGCACAGGTATATACAATCCCCCAATGATTCTCCTGGGACATACTTAGGCCCAACCCTCCCTTTATTCAGCCTAACTAGATTTGTTGAGGGAACGGTTATCCACTATTGATTTCTTATTACCTAGGTGGACCAAGTCTTAGGTAAATTTCTAGGGTGTCACACTTAAGTTAGGTCTGGAATTTTGTATTGCGTAACTACACACTTCTTCTCATCTCTCCCTCCTCTCCTCGCCATTTCTTCCATTGTATTTATGGGTCCCAAATTAAACCCTTGGAGGGACTACTTGATTTTGTTTCCCAGACAATAAGATCTCTCTTTCCTCATTCTTCCCCTCATTCTTCCCCTCATCCATATCCACATCTCAACCCACCTCTAACCAACAATCTGACCCACATGCAGATTTTTCCATCCCCCATTTACCCAATGTGGAGCTACCTATTGTTGAGATGCCACAACAACAACATCAAGCCCCCTGCCTAATATCCTCTCTATGATGCCTGAGCATCTAGCTCAACTGGAAGCAAACCAATAGTAGTTGACTAGGACTATAATGAACCTAGCTAACCAAGGGAAAAATCCGCTATCCCATCAGCATCATGTCGTTCCACTTAAGGATTTTTATGATCCTTCCAACTATGAGGACCGACCAGGGGTAGTCATTACAAAAGGGGACTTTGAAATTAAACCGGCCATTCTAAACCTAATTAAGCACTTGCATGACCTTCGTAGGGAAAACCTATTCAGCCACCATGAGGAGCTTAGTATCCTCGAACAAGCAACCCATTCTAGCAATGTGCAAGGAGATCTATGGTTGATGCGGCTATTTGCATTATCTCTCAAGGATAAGGCCACTTATTGGTTCAGAACTATCAACAGACCCATTACAACATGGCCTCAGCTAAAAAGCTCTTTCCCAAAAAAAATGTTTCCCCATAGATCGTACTAATTTCCTACAAAGATCTATTACTACCTTCCAAAAAAAATCTGGTGAGACTCTACATAATGCTTGGGAATGGTTCAAAGATCTTTTAAGAAGTTGCTCGCATCATGAGGCACCTTTATGGCAACTAGTGTAGATCTTCTACCATGGATTAGAAGATAAACTTAGGCATTTCGTCAATGCCTCGTATGGCAGCAACTTCTTAAATAAGGATGCTAAAAGTGCCTATGAATTATTTCAAGAAATGAGTGAAAACTTGTTTAAACACCTTTTGCAGAACTACAGACCCATAGTTCGGTGCTCATGAAACAGGCACTCAATCTATCTGTATTACCCACGACATCACCAAATGATTGCTTATCAACTTGACCAGAAGCAATTGAACTAGAAGAAGATGGAGGAAAGACTTTCCACACCCACCCAAGCTCCACAGGCTCCACATCTAACCCCGTCTAACATCTTAAACAAAGAAAATTTGCATAATCTTTAACATTGTTCCTGCTGAGAATAATCAATTTCTTAAGGCTTTCTATGGTTCACCGAGGTCCTGCACATATCCAAATCTCAACCCCACTGAAAATATCTCTACCCTCCAAGAGAAATTTAAAAGTTCCTCTAATTAGACGAATTACCCGACTCACTCCTAGACCAATCCATTTCCTTTCCAAAAGCAAAATCAATTTGGAGTGTATGGGTCAAATCAAAGTTTTTATCAACCTGGGCCATCCCAAGAAGACATTAATGCCCAGGTTATGAAACCTTCTTGGGAATGCAAAGCCAAATGTCAGGAGTAGCTTGCGTTGTTACAAATTTACATAATCATATTGGGGTTACGTCGACTCAAAGGCCTGCAAGACATGTAACTTCCAAGCCCATACCCAACCCTATCAAACCAAGGAACCAATACCAGCGTAGGAACTCAAATCAAAACCATACTATTAAGCCTCCCGTTAACTCTATACCTCAGCAACCTTCAGGTCTTCCACGATAATAGGCCCCCCAATCTACATATAAGAATAACCAAACTGCAAATGTAGTTACATTGAGGAGTGGAAAAACAACCTCTGATCCTGGGCCTTCACAACAACCTGATGACACCCACATTACTCCTATGTAAGTTGAGTCTCATCCCCCCACTCAGGAAGAAAAAGACACCAAAATCACAAGAATCAAATTCTATTCCTTTCCCTCAAGCACTACAATCCAATCCTTCCAACTAAAAGAAATCTGAGCCCTCTCACCAAGATCTCATGGATTTATTTGGGCAAGTTAACATAAACTTCCCCCTCCCAGATGCCATCAAGTACATCCTTCTCTAAACTAAATTTTTGAAAGAAATGTCTACTCCAAAGCGGCAGGCCAAGAATCTAGGATGGGTTGTCCTTTTCGAGACAATAGGAACGATTCTATAGAGCAAGCTACCTTTCAAGAAAAAGGACCCAGGCATGATCTCATTTCGGTTGTCATAAATGACACCACTTTTGATCATGCCTTCTTGACTTAGGTGGCTCTGTAAATCTCATCCCCACGGTCTTATACAAGGAATTCCAATTTGTTGAATTAAAACCCATTGAGGTTTAATTACAATTGGCAGATCGATCTACCATTAAACCTTGGGGAATTATGAAGGATGTTATTGTCAAGGTCCAGAATTATCTATTTATGGTTGATTTTCTGGTCCTTGACATAGAGGTACCTGAGACACTCAAGATTGGCCCTATTATCCTTAGAAGACCTTTTCTGGCTAGCAAAAAAGCTAATATCAATTGTCATTTTGGAAAAATGAATATAACTTGAGGTGACAAGATTGTCTCTTTAGATATTTTCAAAGCTTCTACAAGGTCCCTTGATCATGTTTTTTTAAGGACTCTGATGATGAAATGGAAGCAGTAATTGAGCAATCTATGATGATCCATTCATGCTCTGCTTTAACCACCATTAAACCAGATTTCAATAATTCAGATGCTAGATATGATTATGTGGTCGAAGACATTTCAGATCAATTAGTATTTAACCTTTACCCTTCTAATTCTCTTGAGTTATCACTTGACCCACACACTCTAATTCCACCTCACCCTTCCACATTAACTTCACCCAACCCTCATCACACTAACTTCTCTCCCACTCCATTTCCCTTGGACCTGCCACCCAACCCACCCAAGTTTGGCTTTCATCATGAACTCAAACCATGGACAAACTTGGGTTACTCTTCCATTTTTCCATGTCATTTGGACCCCCAAATTTCTACTACTCATCTTTTAGGGTATCCAGAGGAAGTCATCCTTTCATGAGGGCATTCACATGTCCAATTTTCTGCATGATTGTCCATCTTCCATGCATCGCTTCATGCCCAGCTGAATGGCATAAAATATAGCATTGGATGGGAGGTAACCCATCATTTTTCCTTTTATTTTTCTTTTCTTTTCTAGGTTTTGACCTTCCTGAACACAACCACCTTTCACTAAGGTGATCGCTTTTCCCTCGTATTGCATGAGGACATTACAAATCATAAGAGTGGGGGGATGTTTTTAAAATTGTGATGATGGATTCAGGATTTTGAAAACCTAAAAATAATCCAATTTTATTTTGCATGCATCTTCATAATAAGAAAAATCATAAAACTTTTTGAGCAAAATTTTGAAAATTAGGACTAAGGTTGAAGATTCATTTTAAGGTAAAATGGGATTTAATCTTTAACAAACTATGCACTAGAATGCAGATCCAATTTTTAGATCGTCTAGGCCTACTCTTAGACTAGATCAAGTATCCATTTCTAAATTTCACTTGAACTCATAATGATTCAAGTGACTTGATCTCTTTTCGTGACCTGGAAATTACTTGGCTTAGTTTCCAACCCAAAAAATTGCATCTCGTACAAAATTCTTGTCTCAAATTTACACACAAAGCCAACATCTAAAAAACATTTAGAAAATTAGAAAAACCCCTCATTTAGTCTTATGAAATCTGAAGCGGATGATTGGTTTGAGTTCCCACTGCTGAGAAGGAGGAAAATACCTCCTTTGAGGATGTGATGTCAACATGTTACTGCCTCAATGCTGCTCTACATGTATATTTCATATCATCAAATGGAGCATTAGGGCACATTTTGCTGCTCAAATGTCATGGACAGTGCTCTACCCATAGCATCGGAGCAAGAGCTTGAGTTCGCTTGGAGCACCCCTTTACACCACATTGTGTTTTGGGGTTGGGTGCTCTAGGGTGGTGTCTTGGATAGTACAATCTTGAAATGATGGTGCCAGATCCCCCTTGAGGATTGGTAATTGGAATGATGATCCTAACACATCTGTTATAAGTTTAAGCTTGGAATAAGCATGGAGGAAAGAAAAAAAATTCAAAAACACGACCTTATAAATGCTTGCATTCACAAAGGACCAACACAAGGTTTTAAAGTTTATGCAAGTTGTAAGTCGAATTCAAGAGCCAAGGAAATCCTAACTGCAAAATGATTCCAATTCATTTGAATTATCAAGGAGTTAACTTGTGAATTTTTTAAGGATACATTGATCCCAATTCAACTAATTTTTGTATCCAAAGATGAATCTCGATGTTTTATCCTTAATAAATCTCATACCTTCCATGTTTCCACTCAACCAAAGGCCCCATAATCTTCTCCTCAAAAGTAAAAAAATTAGCCTTTCCCAAAAATTCATTTTGTGAAAATAGTTCTGCTAAGAGACTAGCAAAAGATAAGCATGGGGTATGATAAACTGTAGTTTATCATCATTCTTATACACTAAAACTGATTTAGCTCTTAGGGTTTTAACTCCACAAAAGGATTTTCGGGATGCATTTAGGCCTTCACTTAGGATGGGCATGCATTGCGTTTTGTTGTATTTTTGATGCATTTGCTTGAGTGTCAGGGATAGGTAGAGAGTCAGATCCCTCAAACCTTCGCACTCAGGAAGGCAAAAGATGATGGAGAAGCTCACACTAGCTGGATCCCAGCTCCTTCAACTGGATCAACTTTTCCTTAGCTTAATTCAACTCATCTTAGCTGAATGGTGGCTCAAGCTCATTCACCTTAGCTCCATTCAGCTCACCTCACTAGATGGTAGCTTAAACTAGCTTAAGACAATTGATCCTAGCTCCAATCCAGCTCCTCCAGCTCAAAATACTTCACTGGAAGCTCTACTTGACTAGGACTAGCTACTGCCATCAACTAGTTAACCCTAGTTAGTTGAAGAAGACCTCAACTAGCTCAGGCCAGCTTAATAAACATCAGTTTATCATCATTCTTATGCATTAAAACAAACCTAGCTTTTAGGATTTTGCTTCGCAAACAGGTTTCTTAGGTTGCATTTAGGCAAAAAATAGGCTATGCATGCATTGCATTTGTTATTTTATTTTTGATATGTTTCTTGGAGTGTTATTGATAAGCAGAAAGTCAGATCCCAAGAACCTTAGCATCCGGGAAGGCAACTATTGAAGAGGAAGCTCAATCAGGCTAGGGCTCAGCTAATTCGAACTCGTCATGGTTGGATCCAGCTCCCTTGGACTAGGGTTAACTCCATTCAGCTCCATTCAGCTCATCTTAGTTGAAATGTAGCTCAAGAGAGCTCATCTTAGCTCACCCTAGCTCAGGTCAACTCAGATCCAGCTCAACTCAATTGAGTCTAGCTCAACTTAGCTCCCACCAGTTCACTGGAAGCTCTAGCTAGCTTAACTGAGTTGACTTAAGTCCACCTTAGCTCAAGCTTAGCTCACCCCAACTCCAACCAACTCACAATAGCCAGACTCTAAGCTAGCTGGGCAACTACTTGTCAACTAGTAGCTTAGCTAGTTCTGGAGTTCTCATCAAAGGCAATTCCAACTCAACCTAGCTCCAGCTAGGTTAGGGCTAGCTCGACTAAGCTCAACTAGCTATGCTTGGCTACTTGCGTAAGAACTAAGTAGCTAAGCTCAGTAGTTGAGCTCCCCTGGAAGCTACCTTAGCATCCCTAGCTCTAGAGTACCTAATACTAGCTCTAGAATACTCTTCCTCAGCTCTCTTCCATAAAACCCTAGCTCCTCCAGCTCTACTCTACTAGCTAAGCTAGCTTAGCTAGCTTAGCTAAACACTACTCCACTAAAAATCTCCATGGCCATCCACTCTTCAACCCTTAACCCTAACGAAACCCTATCCCAACCTATCTTTGGCGCCAACCCACACCAACCATCACGACTCGCACCCCTTCAAGTTGGTGCCAAAACACCACATGCACCCCTTTATTTTGGTGCCAACTTCCCCTTAAATCCTAACCCTACACATCATCACCTAAAGCCATCCCTACTGCCCAGCTAACCCCTTCTAGAAACTTACACTTGCCGCCAACCCTAACCCTCCGTAACTACCCTAAACCCTACCTTAGTTGGTGTCAAAAATCACCCCCAACACCCTTTCATTTGGCGTCAACACTTCCTCCCATCTACACCCTACATATTACCCCCCAACCTATCCTAACCCTCCATCTAGTGATGCCACCTAACTCCCCCCCTTAACCCACCTAAACTGGCACCTACTACTTTAACTCCACCACATCTACCACCTCAAGCATCCCTCCTCTTTGGTGCCACCCTATAGCTACCCTCCATCACATAACCACCACCATATAACTCCATCTCCACCCTATAGCTACCACTTACGGCTAGCGCCAACCACCAAGTACCCATCTATTTTGGCACCAGTATCCCTAGCCCTAGGATGCTATAACCACCATCTAACCCCCATCATAGACATCTATCCTATAACCACCCTTAACCCCATACCATTCCTTTATAAACCCCCTGCCACCAACATTTAATCATCACCCTTGGCTACAATTTTCTACCCATATTTCCACCTACATAGAAGGTCAAGAGAAGAAGAAGAAGTATATTAAAGGGATACTCTGTCCCCTTGGTGCATTCCCCTCTTCTCTTCTCTCTTGTGCCCACGCCAACTAGGGAAGGAAGCCTGGCATTGGAAGACAACCTAGGGTACACGCCTACACTAGGAAGTGGAGGATTTGAGGGTGGTACACTACCACCCTTGGAGGATGAATCAAAGGTGGTCCACGCCACCTTAGGAGAAGCCCTTGAAGGTGGAATTTCATCCACCTTGGAGGAGTCAAGCACGCCCCTCCTCGGGCTTGTTAGGATGATTTCATCAAATTGGAGAAGCCTTGCGAGAAGAAGGAGCTCTTTTTGATTGGGAGAGCAGCCGCAATTGGAGCAAGAGCCTTGCCATCTTCACCATCATTTTAGAGGATAACTACTGCTTTTACTTTTGCACTTTTAATTATAGTAGTTGAAGCATTCCTCTACTAGGTTTTTGTGTAAAACAATTCCTCATCTTATAAAGTTACCTTCATTGCAATTCTGTCTCATTTGCTTGCTTTTGTTCTAGCACTTTTCACTCCCTCTCCTCGATTACTCTAGGCCTCCATGTGCCTAGAGTGAGCTTACGGAGAGGCTCTACTTCTCAGCTTAGTAGTAGTATTGTCGATTAGGTGTTAGTTATTTCTAGATCTCTTCAAAAATTCATATTACTGTTATTTCAAAAATCCATAAAAATTATATATTTAAAAATAACAAAAGGAAAGTTGAGTTTCATTCTCTAGCAAGAGACTTGAATTTCTCAAAACATTGCCTCATTGGACGACCCTAGATACTCCCCTATCTAGGTTACAAATTTTAAAAGCGAACGGATTTACGTGTTGCAACGACGTAAAACCTTAATCTTAAAAACCACATAATTTTTTGCATCACTTTTTTGGCACCGTTGCCGGGGAGGCCCGACTTTGCTTAATCTTTCTCTTGCTTGAAGTGGATCTCATCCCCTTCTATCTTTTTCATTTGTGTGTGCAGGCATTGTGGGAAGAAAGCGGGTTTTTGAGACAATTGTAATATCTTGTCTTCCCATGGATTTTCAGGTTGGTTCCCTTTTCTGGTTATATAATTCGCTAAAAACTACCAATAACACAATAAACTTGGCTTTCAAGACCTTAAACAACTTAATTAAGTAGAGTGGTGAAACTTAAAATTCATTGTTTGCTTGTATGCTTCATTAAACACCACTCCAATTAAAGTGTTGGTATTCTATTTTTCGGGTCCAAATTTCTATCTAGACTTGAAAAATCAGTTCTCAACACCACAGACATCCTAAAATCCTGAAATTTCACTCGAGGATTTCAAATCAAGTAGCGAACATCTATTTTTAATTTCAAGTCAATTGACTTTGTAGTTAAGTTTTAAAAATTCATGGATTATAGAGGGGTCACACCCTTTATTCTTCTTGTTTTGTTACAGTCCATGAATTTTTAGAGTTTTTATACTTAGCCAATTTTTATGAAACGTAGCTTTTTGGAATCCTTGTGAAATTCCACACATCATATAAAATCACCAAAATTTTTTGATGTCAGTGGTGGTATAGAAAGTCCAAAATACCTACTGGTATCATTTTTGGGCTTTGACACAAGCACAATAAAAATTCAAAAGAAATGTCAAACAAATTCATAAAATCTTAAAAAGATCTTTTCTAGAATCCTTTTTTGATTTTCTTCAGAGTAGTGGTGTTGCTTGCCTTGTTTGAACCAGTCCTTAATGCAGAAAGCCTAAAAACAACTCATTGGTAGTAATTTTCTGCCTTAGGCTCAAATTGCATTAGGGTTTTCCTTGTATTTCTAGACAACCATTTTTAAAGGAAATCGACCATCACCAATACAACTTATTTTTCTTTGATTGTGGAAGTTTCAAACTTGTTTTAACATTTAAAAAGAGAAACCCTAAAACACATTAAATTAAATTGAATCCTAAAAGATAGAAATAAAAAATTATGTGACAACTTGTTTTCTTTTTATTGCAATAAACTTCCAATTCTTGCACACACACAAAAAAAATTGAAATAATAGGGCAATACCCAAATCAATGCCCTCCATATTCCATGTGCACATTAGTATCCTAGACCTAATTAAAATTTGTAGCATTTTGACCCCTAAGGTTTCATCAACTTAGGCTTTCTATCTAGGTCTTATGTTCTCTTTAGTTGATATCAATTCTATCATCTATATCTGGTGTTCAGGCTGAGGGGCCATGTTAAACGACCAAGCACGGGTTTGTACAAGAATCTGGGATTTTCCTGGGAAACGCTTGGCCCAAACCTCCCCTTAAACAACTTGGCTGGACTTGTTGATGGAAGGGGTATTCACTAGTGATTACTTATTTCCTAAATAGAGCAAGTCTTAAGTTAACTTTCTAGGCAGTCATACTTAAGTTAAGTCTAGAATTTGTTGTTTGAATTGCACACTTTCTGTCATCTCCATCTCTTCTCCTGCCCTCCAATTGTTCCCAAAAAGTGCATGCGCGGGTGAAGGTCCCAAAAACCACATCTTGAGGGACCATCTGATTTTGCCCCCCACACCAGAAAATCTTTGTTTTCTTCTCCTCCCTCCTAACAATATGGAAAACCTGGGAAACCGATAAAAAATTCTGCTTCCTCTTCTAACTCGTCAGCCGGCCCACAAGCTGACTTCCCCATCCCTAACCTCCCTCATCTGGAGCAACCAGAAATTCCTACAAGGCCAAGTGGCCCTCAAATCCAAAGTCAAAATACAAACCCCTTTCCCTTTATGGTCGACAATTTGGTTCGACTACAACAAAATCAGGAGAATTTTATCTTGGACTATGACGTACCTAGCTAACCAAGGGCAAAACCCACCACCCTGCCAGTAGCCTGTCGTTCCTCTTATGGATTTCTATGATCCTTCCAACTATGAGGAAAGACCTGGGGTGGTCATACCACAAGGGGATTTTGAGATCAAACCAACCATTCTGAACCTAATCAAGCATTTCCATGGTCTTCCAAGAGAGGACCCTTTTTGTCATCTCGAGGAATTAACTGTCCTCTCTCAAACCACTCGTTCCAGCAATGTGCAGGAAGACGTGTGATTGATGAGACTTTTTCCTCTCTCTCTAAAAGATAAAGCTTCACATTGGTTTAGAACAGTTGAGCACTTGATTACAACCTGGCCTAAATTAAAGAGCACTTTTCTAAAGAATTTTTTTCCGATCGGTCGAACTAAGGCTTTAAGAAGATCCATAATAAACTTTCAACAAAAAATTGGTGAACCCCTCCATGAAGCCTAGGAAAGATTCCAAGAACTTTTAAGAAGTTGTCCTCATCATGAAATTCCGCAATGGCAATTAGTGTAGATCATATATCATGGATTGGAAGATCAATTGAAGCAATTTGTGGATGCCTCATGTGGGGGCAATTTCCTTAATAAGGATGCCTTAAGTGCTTATTTCCTCTTTGAAGAAATGAATGAAAACTCATTTCTTATGACTTCAGTGGACACTTTTGGTAGAACACAAAACCCCGGACACGGAGTCAATGAAATTGACTCCATATCCACCTCTGTTACAGTTACTCAGGATGATCAATACATGTTAGCTCAATGACTAGACCAGATGCAAATTCACTAGAAAAAAATGGAAGAAAAGCTCACAAACAAATAAGCTCCACACTTTAACTCTCCACACACTAACACTCCACAACTTCTTTCAAGAGAAAATCTACACAATATTTATGCCTCACCTGCTGGTTAGCAATTTTCAGCTGATTTCCCACAAGAATTGATTAGGAATTTTGATTATTTGATTCAAAATATTCTCGATCCCACCACGGAAAATGTTTATGTTCTCCAGGAGTAATTTAGAAACCCTTCCAACACTTACAATTAAACTTAGAGGACCAACCTTAATCACTCCTAGAAAACCCCGAACCAGATTCCTTCCCTTAAACAAAATCATTTTGGGAATAATGGGCAACCTGCATATCAACTTGGACCATCCTAGGAAGATATTAATACACAGGTCATGAAAACTCTGCAAGGTACACAGAATAAGATGACAAAAGTAACTTGCTTGATTACATACTTGCAACAACGAGTTATGGTTACTCCTGATCATCGACCTACAGGGAATTTACCTTCCCAACCCATGCCCAACGCAAATAATCAATAGAATCAGTTCCAAGGTGGATATCCTAGTCAACCCATTCAACCAGCACCTCAGCATCCCCTGGGTTTCAATAATAGTCGAGCTTCCCATCCTCATCCTAGAAACAACTTGACTACAAATGTAGTTACTTTTAGGAATGGAAAAAACACTCAAGACCCCCTACCTGTTAAAAAAACTAATTTCAATGGAAAACAGATCAACTCTTCCCCATCTTCCTCTAATACTGTTCAAGAACATAATAATGCAAAATAGGGAAACCCTGCACCATTTCCACAATCCCTCCATTCTTCATAAAATAAGAAAAAGAAGAAATCCAAGCCCACTTATAAGGAATTAATGGATGTATTTGGGCAAGTTGAAATTAACATCCCTCTCCTAGATGCCATAAAATACATTCCTGCCTATGCAAAATTTCTAAAGGATTTGTGTACCCCAAAAAAGGCAGCCCAGAAATTTAGGAAAGGTGATCCTTCCTGAGATAGTGAACTCAGTTGTGCAAAGTCGATTGCCTCTTAAGAGAAAAGATCCAGGCACCCCCTTGATTCAAGTTATCATTAATGTTACTTCCTATGATCGCACCTTGTTGGATCTCGGTGCCTCAGTTAATCTTATCCCCACAATTGTTTTTGAGCAATTTAAGATCGGAGAATTAAAGCCTGTTGAGGTTACTCTTCAATTAGCAGATCCATCTACAATTAAACCAAGGGAAATTTTTGAGGATGTCCTTATCTATTTGCCATAGAATTTTTAGTCCTGGACATAGAGGTACGAGAAACATTAAAGTTTGCCCCTATAATTCTTGGAAGACCATTCTTAGCCACCACCCGTGCAAATATTGACTGTGATTCTAGTAAAATGAATATCATGTGTGGCAGTGAATCTATAACCCTAGATATTTTCTGAGTTTCTAGGAGGTTCCAAGAATCTAATTTCTTTGATGACTCGGATTCACAAATGGAAAATATAGTCAAAGAAACTTTACAGATTTCACATTTAGGTTCCTGTTTTTCCATTAACACGGTTACTGAACAATCCACTTCCTCTCACCCATCCACCCTAACCACACATTTAGCTAACACCACAACTGACCCTTTCACTCTCACTTCACCACTTACACAAAAAGCAGAAATTCTTTTGGAGTCGGACCCACAACTGGAATTAAAACCTTTGTCTGGCTCCCTTAAATATGTTTTCCTAGGTCTAAATCAGACCCTGCCCCTGATTATAAATTCTGGACTTACTGGGGTGCAAGAACACAAACTTCTCCAAGTTTTGAGTAAATATAGAAAAACTATTGGTTGGACCCGTTTTGATCCTAAGGGTATTCATCTGCCCTACTGTACACATCATATATATTTAGTGGACGATTCTTGCCCCTCTTGCCAACCACAAAGGCATTTGAACCCTAATATGCAGGAGGAGGTAAAAAAAAAGATTATTAAGTGGCTTGATGGCAATATCATCTACCCCATTTCTGATAGCTCCTTGGTTAGTCCAACACAAGTTGTGCCCAAAAAGGCTGGACTAACAATTGTCACCAATGACAATCGGGAGAATATAGCCACTCGAACTACCTCTTCTTGGTGCGTGTGTATTGATTACAAAAAATTAAACACCGCCACCAAGGACCATTTTTCGCTTCCCTTTATTGATCAAATCTTGGAGCGGTTGGCCGGACGGGATTTTTACTATTTTCTGAATGGTTATTCCAACTATAATCAATTAGCGATTCATCCTGAGGACCAGGACAAAGCAACTTTCATCTGCCCCTTCAGAACCTTTGCTTTCCAAAGAATGCCCTTCGATCTTTGCAATGCAGCTACGACTTTTCAAAAGTGTATGCTTGCAATATTTTTGGACCTACTAGGTGAATGCTTAGAAGTCTTTATCGATGACTACTCTATTTTTGGAGATCTTTTGACCATTGTCTCAAGAACCTTGAAAGAACTCTCCAAAATTGCATAGAAGTCAATATGATCCTTAGTTGGGAAAAAAGTCATTTCATGTTCCAGGAAGGTATTGTCTTGGGCCATGCTATTTCAAAATAAGGAATTACGGTAGATAAAGCAAAAATAGATGCTATATCTAAGCTCCCACCACCCACCACTGTAAAACAGATCAAATCCTTTTTGGGTCATGTAGGCTTCTACCGAAGATTCATACAATTTTTTTCCCAAATCTCCATACCCTTAAGTCAGCTTCTTACTAATGACCACCCATTCAATTTTAGTGATAAATGCCTGGAGAGTTTTTTGAGGTTTGATGGTCGACTTTCGCAGGGTTTTAAAAGATACGCGTTGTAGTATGTTGCGAAAAATGATTATCAAATTTATTTGTTTATTACTCGAAATTTGAAAACATTCCGAGGTCGAACTCAGGGAGCAAATTCGATCTTTAGAAGCAAAAAAATCATAATTCTCAATAATGTAATGTTTTACAAAAATTTAGAGAGGAAATAGAATTTTTCTTCTCTTTTTCTTCTTTTCCCTATTTCTTGTTTGCTCTCTCTTCTCTTTTCTTTGTCTTCAGACGCCTGATTCTATGAATCAGATGCCTTAAGTGGCGTTTGCTACAGTGTCATGCCTTCTTCTTCTTTCTTTCTTCTCTTTGGCTTCTTCTACTTTGACTTTGGCTGCTTCTTCTCCTTCTCTTCCTTCTTTTCTACTCTGCTTTCCTCTTTGCGGCAACTCCCTCATCTTTTCTTCTCTTCCTCTTTGGCTTCCTTTTCTTCTTCAACTTCTTCCTCTGCCTTCTTCGTTTTCTTCCTTTCTTTCTGCACTGTGCTCCTTCCTCAACCTTCTTCTTCCTCAGCTCCTTCTCCTTCTTCCTTGGTGCGGCTAAGTCCTCAGCTTCATCCTCTTCTTCAGTTGGTCTCTTCTTCTTCTCTTCTTCTTCCACGCAACTGCTTCCTCTTCCTCCTTCTACCCTACACAGGCACGAAGAAGCAAAACCTACCCCTACCCTCCCCACATCTCTCTCTATTTCTCTCTTTGCTCTCTCAGAGCCAACCAGGTAACCGGGTCGGGTTATGCGTGCCCGGGTCCAGGTGCACTAGCATGGGTGGTGCACAAGGAGTGCAGGGTAAACGGGTTAGCCAGGTCCGTGTAGCATGGGTAGCGAATGAGGCAGGTATACGGGTGAGGGACCTCACCCCATGTAGTTGGAGGCAATAAGCCTAATTCACTTTTTCAATTTAAGTACCTCCTCCTATTTGTCAGCTTCCGAGGTGGGACTAAATGTCCCACCCTCGTTTCGCAATCGCTTGTAGTAGAAGGTTTCTTGAATTGGCGAGGCTGAGAGTCCTTCGATGCTAATCGAAAGCCTGGACGCATGTGTGACTCAATTTCGCACTGCTTGGGGGTCTCACCTGGAGGAGAGCGTGGCCTGGAGTGACTTGAACCTTGCTTCAAGCTCAGCGCCAATGGCGAAAGGCATCTTGAACCTGAAAACTCGAACACAGCCTCGCAGCCCTACCAGATGCCTTGGGGAGCTTCGCTAAGGTGTGGCGAAGGTAGCTCGGTGGTCGGAGTGGCGTGAGGGCATCTCTGTGTGTGTTCCTAGGGCACACTGTGTGCTTGAAGGTGGGTGTGTTCGGGGGGAGGTTCCAGTGGGTATGGCAGTCAGTGGAAGGGCGGATGACGATCAGTGGGTGATGGTGGAGGTGGTGAGGTATCTGGCGAGGCATGTGGAGGCATGGGAGGGTGGAAGTACCCTTGCCGATGGTCGACCTGAGATGGAGAAGGCGATGGTGGTCAGCGGTGCCGAGGGGTCGAGAGTGAAAATTGTAAGAGGGGAAATGAAGAGCGGAGTGAGGGAAACTTAACTGAGGTGTTTAGAGTGAAGGGGTAGAAGCAGATGGCAAGCGACTGTTACTGCCATCGTCGGAGATGAAGCTGCCCAGAGAAAGAACACTGTGACGACAAAGGGGGTTGGAGGGCGCACGCTGGTATGGCACGGTGCGGTGAAGAACGGTGGAGCTAGCTTTGGCACTGGTACGGTGGCAGAGTGACGAGAAGATAGAGGAGAAGTCGCTGGAAGCTTTGGGCAATTGGTCGGAGTTGGGAGGAGACGAAATTCAGGGAAATCCCTAGCGAATTTGAGCTTGAAGGAAGCAACGTGGCCTGCCCTTCCTTAAATAGGCACGGGTAGGGCAGGAGGCGCACGAGGGCAGTAGGAAAGTCACGCCAGAGGTAAGGCCGGTCGGAGACCCATACCTCTCGCACATTCGTATGAGAGGTATGGTGGGTTTCAGGGCATGCGGAGTAGCCCATGCATTAGGGGGCTCCATAGGGAGCTCCCCTTTCAAATCTAAGGGTGGCTCCCCATGCAGAAGAGGCGTAAACCCCTGCGCGAAGTCGCTGGAGGGATGGCCCCTACTGCGGATGGCAGAGGGACCGAAGTGAAGAAAAAGATGAGAAAGTTGAGGGGGTAATCGTAAGGGTTTCAAAAAGTTGAGGGTCAAAAAGTAATTTTGAGGACCAAATTGCAAAGTAGGTCAAGACGACCTTCCCTTAGGTCTAAATTTTGGCAAAAACCTAATTTGGACCTAAGGAATCCAATAGTGAAGTTGGATTTTTGGTTTGATCACGTTTGACTTGACATTTTGCACAAAAACCCAAATTAGGTCAAAAATTAGGTATGGACCCTAATCTAGGTCAAAACAGGTTCCAAAAGCCAAATTGAAGGTTTTAAACCCTAGGGGATATTTTTTCATAAATTTTTTAGGGTTTAGTTGATTTTTATTTTTCCTGGAACCTTGTGAATTAAAGTGGATTTATTTTAGCGTTATAGAATGTCATTTAATTCCTAGATTTCACGACAACCCCTTTCTGACCAAACCATCCTACTTTTTCTCTTATTGAGTCCACTTGACCTATGTCTAGACACTTAGAAATCCTGTTGATGCACTGCAATGGTAAAATTGTAGTTTTACCCCTTATTTCATGTTTTCCTTTCAGATCAGAAATTCCCCGAGTTAAGCCTTCCCTTAGGTTATGTACGAGCTTTTGCTTACTTTATTAGGTCAAAATGAGCTAGTTAGGGTTCATGATGAGGATCTAATCATACCCCCATGCCTAGCTTTTGCTAGTCTCTTAGCAAAATTTTAAAGTTTTAACTTCTGTTCTAGACCATAAGTTATTTTCACCAATTTTGATAAGTGTTTTTTCTACTCTTTTCTCTTTGATTAGGTCAGAATGCCGACAATGGACCTAAAGGTACTCTAGTACCAACTAAGATCCAGACCTATCTAGCTTTAGCCTCAGTCCTTAGCAAAGGTTTTTAAGGCCCGCAAGAACTACCCTAAGGTTTATTGGACTCCGTGGTTAAAGCACCCGTACTTGAGACATTTTTAGCCTTGGTTCAGTTTGCAGTGCATTTTGTAAGAGAGAGACAGAAGATTTATTTGTTTGGAGAGTTTTCTCTCTCTTTTCTTTTTATTTCTAGCTTCAGATTGGCTTCTCAACACGGTCCGTATCAGATTCTTCGTCCCCATCATCAATCCTTAAAGGTCCCTAGCAATCAATGCTTCGTGATAGCACCGCCCATGGTAATCCCCAGAACCCTGGTTTTCGAGATTTCGAGATAATTCGACCCATCGCGTTCCGTGGTCAAATTCAGACCCTAGAGATTGACGTTTCATGATAATGCCATCCATGGTATCTGAACTAGCAAAGTGCTTACATGCCCTTGGTAGGATATATAAATATCCTAAGAGACAAGCACTGAGAAGACAATATGTTGTTACGCATCTTCGAGGGGTATTTTCCACCTCTCCACGGTGGGAACTCATCCAAATCAACTTGTGTTAATTGGCCTCTCCTAATCTACATAATATTTTCAGAACATTAAAAATGCTTCTGTGTGATTTTGATATTTATGCTCACTGAACTAGACTGTGTGTGAATTGGGGTGCTTAAGTTACCAAGTCCTGCAAATTGAAAGTCAGTTAATGAGGCCGAATATTCCCTAAGCCTTAGACCTAATACTTAATGTTTTCATTCTCCTCAACCTCTTGAGGAATATCTAGATCTTAATGGGTACTAAGGGTCTAGCCAGAAAGGCCTAAGGTTAGCATTCTTACTAATCTTTTTGTGTTTCTTTAGCACTTTCTCTTTACTTTTCTCAATGTGGTCTAGAACTTCGGTTAATCCCTTAATCTCTTACTAGCGACTATCTCTTTCTTTTTCATTTTGTTTTCCTTTTTAGCCTTTTGCTCTTTTTCTCCTCCTCCTTTTGATTATGTAAAGCACAAAAATTTCTTCCCTCTAGTTTTTGTTCTTTTTCAAAATTTTTTTTTTATTTTTTTGATGTTTTTGACATATGTGATTTTTTTGTTGAAACCTTTTCTTGTTATGATTTTTTTTTGCATTTTCATACCCTCCCATGCCTAAGATTTGCAATGTCCTCATTGTAAATTAGGTGGGCTTTTATTCAGCTTCGTTCATTTATTAGGACAAGTATTGGGTGAGTGGACAAGTCGAGGTGACTGCTGCGGACGATTTCTAATCTCAGGTACAGTTACCTGAGGTGGAGTCAGTTGTCCTAATGGATGAACCCTAAAGTGCAAAGAAATGTCAGGAAGGGTTTCTGGTTTTTGGAAGAATGACGGGTTGCCTCCCGTTAAGTGCTGAGTTTTACGCCATCGGCTGGGCACAATGAGCTCAGGGAGAATGGAGGGTAAAGGATGACTCAGCCAAATCTGTATTGGTCACATCAATGAATGGTTTGAGTCTTTGACCGTTCACGACGAAGGGTTTGGAATCATGGTTTAGTGAACTGATCTCGACAGCTCCATTTCCAAAGATTTGTCAGACTAGATATGGTTCGATCCACTTGGATCGCAGCTTTCCTGGGAACAGTTTTAATCGGGCATTAAAGAGTAGGACCTTCTTACCAGGGTGAAATAACTTTCTAGATATGTGCTTGTCATGAATGGCATTAACCCATTCTTTGTAGATTCACAAGTTTTCATATGCATCGAGGTGTAATTTATCAATCTCGTTTATCTAAAGCTTTCTGTGGGTTCCAGCCTTAGAGAGATCTAGGTTGCAGTTCCGTATTGCCCAATAGGCTTTATGCTCCTATTCGACGGGGAGGTGACACACCTTCCCGTACACCAGTCTGAAAGGAGACATGCCTAATTGGGTCTTGTGGGCGATCCTATAAGCCCACAAAGCTTCTAGAAGATGGGATGACCAGTCCTTCCTATCAGGTCGAATAGTAACCTGAAGGAATTTATTGATGTCCCAGTTCGATAGCTCAGTTAGGTCTTTAGTTTGGGGGTGGTAAAGAGTAGAGATTCGGTGTGGCACCTCGTATTTGGTCATCAGTGACCTGAATTGAACATTAGTGAAATGGGTCCCTCCATCAGAAATGATCGCTCGTGGAATCCCGAATCGTGAGAAGATATTTTGGTGAATGAATTTGATAACGATCTTGTGATCACTGGTTCGGGTCAGAATGGCTTCGATCCATTTGGACACGTAGTCAACAGCGAGTAAAATGTACTTGAAGCCGTCTGAGATAGGGAAGTGGCCCATAAAATCAATCCCCCAAAAGTCAAAAATCTCGCATATGAGAATCGACTGTAAAGGCATCTTGTCACGATGGCTCATGTTGCCCAAAGTTTGGCAATGGTTGCATGCCTTATAGTGATTGTATGCATCCTTGAAGATTGTTGGCCAGTAGAAGCCACACTGGAGGACTTTTGATGCAGTTTTGTGCCCCAAAAAATGGCCACTGCATGCCTGGTCATGGTAGAAACAGAGTATGTCATTGATCCCCACTTCTGGGACACATCGCCGGATAATTTGGTCAGCACCTATGCAGAATAGATATGGGTCTTCCCAAATGAAATACTTGGCATCGGAGCGCAATTTGTCTTTCTTGGCCTTTGGCCAATCAGACAGGATCTGATGTGATGCCAAGTAGTTTACTATATCAGCAAACCGTGAAAGCCCTGTACCAATAGTCAGGAGGTGCTCATCCGGAAAATGCTCCATGATAGGTCCAGAAGGGTCGATGATTTCAGAAGGAAGGTGGAACAAGTGGTCAGCTACCACATTTTTTCTTCCCACTTTATCGCGAATCTCGAGATCAAATTCTTGCAACAGCAAGATTCATCAGATTAATCAAGGTTTCGTGCCCTTCTTCGCAAGGAGATGCCTCACAGCTATGTGATCCGAGTAAATGATAAGATGGGAACCTAGGAGATAAGATTTGAAATTTTCAGGGGCAAATACTATGGCTAGCAGCTCTTTCTCTGTAACCGTGTAGTTACACTAAGCCTCGTCAAGTGTCTTGCTAGTGTAGTAGATGACCACGGGTTTCCCATCAATTTTCTGCCCCAGAATCACTCCTACAGCAAAGTTAGATGCATCGCACATGATCTCAAAGGGTTAAGATCGATCAGGGGACTATAGGATTGGGGCTTGGGTAACTCGGCCACGAAGGGTCTCAAATTCTTGAGTGCATTACTTGGAAATTTCAAAAGGTACATCCTTGGAGAGAAGAGTGGTCAGGGGGCATGCGATTTTTGAGAAATCAGGGATAAATCAACAGTAAAAATCGACGTGCCCTAGAAAAGATCAAATGTCCCTGATTGAGCTAGGCATAGGGAGTTTGGAAATCAAGTTAACCTTTGCTCGATCAACTTGGATGCCCCTCTCAGAAATCAGATGTCCCAGGACAATCCCCTCAGGCACCATGAAGTGGCTCTTTTCCTAGGAAAGAACCAGATTCATGTCAATGCATCACCTGAATATTTGAACCAAGTGCTGGAGGCAATCATCAAATGATGCCCCAAATACTGAGAACACCCACCATATCAGAGAATATGGCAAGCATGCATCGCTGAAAAGTCGCGGGTACATTGCAGAGACCAAAAGGCATCATTTGAAATGCATACATCATGAAGGGGCAAGTGAACGTGGTCTTCTCTTGGTCTTCTGGATGGATCACCACTTGGTTTTAACCGAAGTACCCATCATCAAAGCAAAAGAATCTATTTCCCGCTAGTTTTTCAAGGATCTAATCAATAAACGGTAGTGGGAAATGATCCTTCTTCATGGAGGAATTGAGTCTTCGGTAATCAATGCAGACTCTCCATGAGTTGGCCATACAGATCGGTATGTCCTCTCCGATTTTAGTTGTGATAGTGGTGAGCCCTACCTTCTTAGGCACAACCTGGATTGGGCTTACCCAGCGACTGTCGGAGATCGGGTAGGTGATCCCTACATCTAACCACTTAATGATCTCCATTTTCATGACCTCCTGTAGATTAGGGTTCAGACGTCTCTGCATTTCACGCGAAAGTCATGCACCCTCTTTAGAATAGATGTGGTGTGTGTAATAAGAGGGACTTATTCCAGTCAAATCATCGAGAGTCCAACCAATGGCTCTACGATGTAGCTGGAGAACAGTAATCAGACGAGATTCCTGATCAAGGGTGAGTCTGGAGTTTATAATCACAGGAAGTGTCTGATTGGAACCTAAAAAGACATATTTCAAATGATCGGGAAGGGGCTTGAGTTCCAAGACAGGATTATCAGTAGCAACAGGTGGTTCAGAGTGGGTGTGAGGAACAAGGGTAAGAGCTATGGGTTTGTCTAGATCAAGTTCAAACTCCTCTAATTGTGGGTTTTTCTCTTCTTGTGGTTGATTAGGGATAATCAGGTTGTCCTCAATATGTGGTTCATCAACCACAGCTCTGATGTCACATATTTACTCTACAACACTGCAATTAATCCCTTGTTGGGCCTTAAAGATGTCAATGTTGAGGGTTTGGTTCCCAAATTTGAACTCTATTTGGCCCTCCTCACAGCTTATATTGGCCCTAGCAGTGGCCAGAAAAGGTCTCCCTAGTATAATTGGTGTATCCCTTGGGTTCTCAGGTGCATCCATATCTAAAACTATAAAGTCTACTAGGAAGTAGAAATCCTGCACCCTAACAATAA
Organism: Thalassia testudinum; assembly: GCA_037157565.1. Lineage (NCBI taxonomy): Eukaryota > Viridiplantae > Streptophyta > Magnoliopsida > Alismatales > Hydrocharitaceae > Thalassia > Thalassia testudinum. Next base: position 35,105,736 of record JAZHRO010000003.1, read on the forward strand.
CATCCTCGAGAACTCCCTTAGGTGACTTAATGGATCGATCAGCTAACTACAATGTCACATCAGTCGGTTTGAGCTCGGATTCCTCAAGGTGGTTAAGTAGGGATGTGGGTATCAGGTTTATGGAGGCACCTAGGCCTAACAAAGCTCTATCAAATTGGGTTTCACCAATTTTACATGAGATTAGGGGAGTGCCTGGGTCTTTTACCTTGGGTGGGAGTTTACTCAGGATTACAGAGTTGGCTTGCTCTGACAATACAATTGGACTCCCACTCTTGGTTTGTGGCTTATGCTGGGGTGTATGCACGTTCTTCAAGAATCATGCGTAAGTCGGTACGTGGTGGATTGCATCTATCAAGGGGATGTTTATCTGGACCTGTTCAAAGAGCTTGAGCAGGTCCTCCTCAGGAGCCATGAGTTTAGTTGTCCTCTTTCCCTTGGTCAAGGCCTCTGGAAATGGAACCTTGATTGGTTCCTGTAGAATAGGTCCAGGCTTTTGATCTGGGACAGGGACATCCTGGATAACTATCCTTGGGCTTGGGTCACTACCATGCTTGGAGTGGTCTGGATAAGGTGGGTCATGGGTTGCTTTACCACTACGGGTTGTTACAGAGTTTAATCCTGCTTGGTTTGGGTTGGGGGTTGGTAAAATGGGTTGCTGCTGTTGATAACCCACGTAAGATGTTGAAGCTTCCATCTCATCAAGTGATGGAACAAAAGGGGCCTAATAAATCATGTGTGCTTGGCTTGGGTTTGGGTTCATAACACACTGCTGGGTCGGCATGTTATTAGGGTTTGGAAGAGGTCATGAAGGAAGAGTGCCCGGTTGGCAAGAATTCGCCATCTGGGTGAGTTGGTTGTGGACCTCGGTGATTTAGTCCTTGTGCTATTTTTGGATAGCCGCATTCGATCTCTGAATGTCAGCCAGTGTTTGGAGGATGAGGGACATTTGGTCTTAGTTTGACCCGAATTGATAGGTGGGGCTGGGCCGAGGCTGAGGCGACTGATAAGGACGAGGGGCCTGTGGACGGAGTTGATAAGGTTGAATTTGGATCTGAGAATTTCCTGCCCACTAAAAATTGGGATGATTTCGCCATCCAGGGTTGCAGGTGTTGGAAAATGGGTCATTTTGGATGGCATTGAGGTCCTCGCAAGTCTGAGGAACCTTAAGAAAATCAGAGTATGGGGGATCAAGGTTCCCCCAACAAGAATAGAGAGGATCAGAGGTCCCTCAGATCCTGGAGTCAGTTAGGGGTGGATACGAGTCCATCCCTAGAGAAGATCGATGGAAAATGTTTTGCACAGTTTTCCTTGCTGGAGGTGGCTGTGCGAAGTAGTTCTACGTAGAAGTGGCTAGCTGCAAATGCTGAGTCAGCTCGTCCACCTTCTTCTAAATAATAGAGACCTTGTCCAATCGACTGGCCATCAGATCGAAGTCGACGGATGTAGACAGGCCCTACATCTCATGTGCTCCCCTGAGATTCGTCGATGCACGGGTATTCGTCCGGTCGAATAAACCCATGGAGTCATTGTTGATGGAATTCTCGCACATATTCTCGAGAATCTCCCACACAATGTCCTCATGTTGACCCATGATATTCCCTCCGCAAGTTGCGTTGTCGAATAGTCTAATGTCCTCATGGAGTCCCTGGTAAAAAGTCTAGACTTATTCCCATTTAGGAACTCCATGATGGGGGCGCTTTCTCATGAGATCCAAAAATCGATCCCATGCCGCATGAAGAGGTTCTCCTATCTGCTGGGTGAAGTGAGTAATATGATGGCACAAGGCGTTTGTCCGACCAACGGTAAAGAACTTCTTCAAAAACTCAGACTGAAGTTCATCCCAAGTGTTGATCGGACGAGTCTGTGTAAGATACCAATGGGCCGCCTTGTCCATGAGGGAGAAAGAGAACATCTTCATGAGTAAGATATCCCGGTTCTACGCATCTGACCCGAAGGTCTGAGCCAGATGCTTGAGCTGTTTGATATGCTGGAAGGGATCTTCAGAGTTAAGCCCAAAAAATTTAGGTATGGCATGAATTATATTGGGCTTTAGTTCAGAATCAGGTCCTCCAGCTGGGATTCGGACTCGAGGCTCGATTGCCACCACAGCGGGATTATAGTGATCTCGCATCATGGGGTGCTGCAGTGGGTTCAAAAAGTTCTGGAAGAGGTCATTAAAACACTGAAGTTGGTGCTCAAGATTATTTTCTTCTTCAACAGCCTGTGCCATGATGAAAGAAGGAGAACTAAGTTTAGAATCAAAAGAAAGGTCTATGTGGAGGGGTTGTTGCACAAACAAGGGTACCAAGGCTTGGCCTTGGGGAGAGTGGATTTCTAGAGGAGGTTTCAAGGACCTCCTACCAAACGTGCATTGAAAGACGGGATGAGGTTAGAACGTGTTGGACCCAATCAAGACACCCAAAATATGTCGGGTGACTATAGAGGTTCGGGGCGGATGATACCCCTTGATCAGAACGTCGTCTACCTGAGGAATACCTGGGTAGCCAGAGAGGGGAGTCCCGCGAAGACCCCTACATGATAGAGAACCCCCACAGGTTATAGGGTTTCCCCCACCTGACCACACTTGCCACTAAGATTCCAGGTAGACTAGAATGGGGACCTTGACCTCTTAAGTCTACCACTTTTAGTTAAGAACAAGGTGCTTAGGGTTCCACTTGAACTTTAAGCCTTTTTGTGCTAAAGTGACCTAATTTAAAGGTTGGTTGATCCAAAGGATCAACTTCACCTCTTTGTTCCTTTGAGAGCTTCTTAGGTCCCTTCTTTTATTGTTCAAGTAGATTAAGAGCCTGATTTGCTTAGGGTTTCTCTTGGATAGGTCTTTTCAAACAATGGCTTAGGCTCACCTCTTTTGGAATTTTTAATTCTCTGCTTAGAGGAAGATGTGTCTCAAGAAACCTTAGCGTGGAATCCTAGGTTGGCTCTAATTGGTCCAATTTAGTTGCCTCAGAAATGGGTAACTAGGTCACAAGCAAGAAGGTTTTAGCCCTAGTTACCTTAAGTGGATGTGCAGATAAGATGTGTTGAAAGTGAAAATCAGGCAACTTTGTGAATTACTAAAAAAGGAAAATAGGTAGCCCTAGATTGATTTTTCTTTCGTTTTTCCTCGTTAGATTGTGAGGGGCTTAATAGAGAGGATTAAAAAGGTTACCTATTTTCTGGTGTGGTTGCTGTGCGGCTGCTTGTCTTTTCTTGACTTCCTTTCCTACAACAAACACAACAAAAGAGAGATTAAGTCAGTTTATGTAAAAAAAATTTTGATTTAAAGCTTTTAAAGTGCCTGTTGCTCCCTGGCAACAGTGCCAAAAATTGATGGTCGACCTTCGTAGGGTTTTAAAAGCTATGTGTTGTAGTATGTTGCAAAAAATGATTATAAATTTTATTTATTTATTAATCAAAATTTGAAAACATTCTGAGGTCAAACTCAGAGAGCAAATTCGGTCTTTAAAAGCAAAAAAATCACAATTCTCAATAATGTAATGTTTTACAAAAATTTAGAGAGGAAATAGAAATTTTCTTCTCTTTTTCTTCTTTTCTCTCTTTCTTCTTTGCTCTCTCTCTTCTCTTTTCCCTATCGTCAGATGTCTGATTCTATGAATTAGACACCTTAAGTGACGTTTGCTACAGTGTCATGCCTTCTTCTTCTTCCTTTCATCTCTTTGGCTTCTGCTGCTCTGACTTTGGCTACTTCTTCTCCTTCTCTTCTTTCTTTTCCACTTGGCTTTCCTCTTTGCGGAGCTCCCTCCTCTTTTCTTCTCTTCCTCTTTGGCTTCTTTTTCTTCTTCAGCTGCTTCCTTTGCCTTCTTCATTTTCTTCCTTTCCTTCTGCACTGTGCTCCTTCCTCTGCCTTCTTCTTCTTCAACTCTAGCTCCTTCCTTGGTGCGGCTAAGTCCTCAGCTTCTTCCTCTTCTCCAGTTGGCCTCTTCTTCTTCCCTTCTACTTCTTCCGTGTAGCTGCTTCCTCTTCCTTCTTCTTCCTTGCATATGCACACAGAAGCAAAACCTACCCCTACCCTCCCCGCGTCTCTCTCTATTTCTCTCCTCGCACTCTCAGAGCCAGCCGGGTAATCGGGTCAGGTTACACGTGCCCGGGTCCAGGCACAACCGCGTGGGTGGCACGTGAGGAGTGCAGGGTAAATGGGTCAGCCAAGTCCATGTAGCATGGGTAGCAGACGAGGTGGGTATGCAGGCGAGGGACCTCACCCCGTGTACTTGGAGGCGATAAGCCTAATTCACTTTTTCAATTTAAGCACCTCTTGTTTGTCAACTTTCGAGGTGGGACTAAACGTCCCACCCTCTTTTCGCGATCGCCTCAGCAGAAGGTTTCCTCCATTGGCGAGGCTACAAAGTCCTTCGATGCCAATCAGAAGCCTGGATGCATGCGTGACTCAATTCCGCACATCCTAGGGGTCTCGCCAAGAGAAGAGTGTCACCTAGAGCGGCTTGAAGCTTGCTTCAAGCTCAACGCCAATGGCAGAAGGCATCCATAACCTAAAAACATGAACACGACCTTGTGGCACTATCAAATGCCTTGGGGAGCTTCGCTAAGGTGTGGCGAAGGTAGCTCGGTGGTCGGAGTGGCATGAGGGCATCTGTGCGCGTATGCCTAGGGCACACTGTGTGCGTGCAAGTGGGTGTGTTCGAGGGGAGGTTCCAGTGGGTATGGCGGTCACTGGAAGGGCGGATGACGATCAGTGGGTGATGGCAAAGGTGGTGAGGTATCTGGCAAGGCGTGTGGAGGTATGGAAGGGTGGAAGCACCCTCGCCAATGGTCGGTCTGAGATGGAGAAGGTGATGGTGGCCTGCGGTGTCGATGGGTGGAGAGTGCAAATTATAAGAGGGGAAATGATGAGGGGAGTGAGGGAAACTTAACTGAGGTGCTTAGAGTGAAGGGGGGAAGCGGATGGCGAGCAGCTGGTACTGCCGTCGCCAGCGACGAATGTGCCTAGAGGAAGAAGATAGCAACGACGAAGGGGGTCAGAGGGCATGCACTGGTACGGCACAGCACGGCGGAGAACGGTGGAGCTAGCTTCGCCACTGGCACAGTGGTAGAGCGATGAGAAGATGGAGGAGAAGTTGATGGATGCTTTGGGCAATCGGCCGGAGTTGGGAGGAGACAAAATTCAGGGAAATCTTTGGCCAATTTGAGCTTGGAGGAAGTGGCGTGGCCTGCCCTTCGTTAAATGGGCACCCATAGGACGGGAGACGCGCAAGGGCAGCGGCAAAGTCACGTCGAAGGTAAGACTGGTCGGAGACCCATACCTCACGTGCGTTCGCACAAGAGGTATGATGGGTTTCAGGGCATGGGGAGCAACCCATGTGGTAGGAGGCTCTGCAGGGAGCTCCCCTTTCAAATCTGGGGGCTGCTCCCCATGCAGAAGAGGCGTAAACCTCCGCACGAAGTTGTTGAAGGGATGGCCCCTGTTGCGGATGGCAGAGGAACTGATGTGAATAAAAAGATGAGAAAGCTGAGGGGGTAATCGCAAGGGTTTCAAAAAGTTGTGGGTTAGAAAGTAATTTTAAGGATAAAATTGCTAAGTGGGTCAAGATGACCTTCCCTTAGGTCCAAGTTTTGGTATAAACCTAATTTTGACCTAAGAAATCCAATGGTGAAGTTGGATTTTCAGTTTTACCACGTTTGATTGGACATTTTGCATAAAAACCCAAATTTGGTCAAAAATTGGGCATGGACCACAATCTAGGTCAAAACAGGTTCCAAAGGCCAAATTGAAGGTTCTAAACTCTAGAGGTTATTTTTCCATGAATGTTAGAGGGTTTAGTTGATTTTTATCTTGCCTGAAACCTTGTGAATTAATGTGGGTGTGTTTTAGGGTTATAGAATGTCATTTAAATCCTAGATTTCACCATAACCCCTTTCTGACCAAACCATCTCACTTTTTCTCTTATTGAGTCCACTTAGCCTATGTCTAGACCCTTATAAATCCCGTTGATGCACTGCAATGGTAAAATTACAATTTTGCCCCTTATTTCATGTTTTCCTTTCAAATCAGAAATTCCCTGAATTAGGCCTTCCCTTTGGTTATGTAGGAGCTTTTGTTTACTTTATTAGTTAACAATGTGCTAGTTAGGGTTGATAATGAGGTTCTCATCAATGTTGAGGAAGGAAGTTATCGAGGAACCAATATTGCAGGGACCTGACTGGAATAGTCCCTTTGAATTAATGATAGATGCCTCAGATTTTGCTGTGGGGGCTGTTCTAGGGCAAACAATTGGCAAGAAGGTCGTTGCGATTTATTATCCTAGCAAAACATTTGATGATGCACAATGGCATTACACGATTGCAGAAAAAGAACTTCTTGCCATTGTATTTGCCTTAGAAAAATTTAAATCTTATCTTTTGGGGTCACATGTGAAAGAGCGATCTTCGTTTTTGATAAAAACTTTAACATAAAATGACGTGCCATTGTATGTAATCGTGTGGTAGAAAATCGCTTTTGAAAACATTTTAATTCTCAGAATCTAACCACGAAAATAGTTAGGTTGTCTCCACAGAGAGGAATTAGCCTATTAAAGTAGTGAGTTGTGCTTCGTTTATTCGGGAATATCAATGTGTATGCATTCTAACTAGTGTAACTTATTTCCAATGTAAATGCTCATTTTAATCAATTGATCGGGAATGTAGGTATTTATATGCAAAATTTCCACAATAAAATATTCTAAATAGTGACCTTGGTAATAGAAAACAATGTTGATATTACTCTTCTACCAAATAACACCAATTTACTATAACCAATATCTCATGTTGTATGTCATTCATGAGAAGAAATCAATCATATGTAATTCAAATTAAAGCAAGGGATGTCCACGCAATTTCTGCCAAATATTATATAAGATAAATAAATGAATAGTACTTTTTCACAATGGCAAGAAGCATAAACTTTAATTCTCTATTTTCTATAGCGAAATAGGGGAAACGAATCCCCTGCTCGCACACACGGAGGAGGCGATGGGTGGCGTTGCGGTCACTGGTGATGGGTCTCTAAGGTGAGGACTTCGAGATGGTGGTGACGGGGAGGATGAAGGTGGCCGGTGGCGGTCGGACAGAGGAGGAAGAGAATGCCAGCAGCAACTTGCATGTGTGTGCATGTGGATAGCAGGAAAGGTTCCCGTAGTCGTGGGTGGGTTCCTAAGTGCGAGATGGGGTCGATGGCATTGTCGGAATGGAGTTTAGTGGACAGACGAGGCGGCTGTGCATGGAGATGGATGGTTGGCATTGTGTTCTTCTTGCAGAAGATGATGAATAGTGAACGACAAAGAAGAAGAAGGAAACGAAGAATAGAGTGGGTTGCATGCTAGGTCACTACGTACAAGGAGGAGTTGGGCATGCGCGAGGCTGTGGCGTGAGCGTGCAGGTGCTACTACAGCTATGGTCGTTGCGTGCGGTGGCACTGAGGCTTGAGCGCATGGTCGATGTTGAAGATGGAAGAGGATGGCTGGGTGTGGTTGCTGTGGTGGTGGTGATGTCGATAGGGTAAGGGAGGCATGAACGGTATCACCGTGCATGCCACAAAGTTGGTGAAGGCAAGGTGATGTTGAGGATGCAAGGGCCACGGTGCTCGCTTGGTTCACAGGGTACATTTTCTCCATGGTGATGGAGGAAGGAGGAGATACCCGCAGGGGGAAAAGGATGATTTCTTCTCTGGTGCGTGGGTTTTCCCTCTTTATAAAAATCCCCCCATCTGTTCCGCCTGCCGTCGGCTTCGTCAACCACTTGCGAACATTGCGAGTGGTTGAAACTGATGGATAGGCATTGGTCGTTCTATATCAGATGTCTGACTTCATCATCGGACGTCCTAAAATATGTAGAAATAGGAACTTGTGATGACAATTTCCCAGACGTTCATATTGATCTCCAGACATCATATAGATGCAGAATTGCACGTCTGGACTCTTCACCTAGCCTGCATTTTTCTGATAAATAATATTATCATATCATGTGTTATTAAATGTAAAATTGAAGCATAAAATTTAATGCAGGCCAAGGTGAATTGTCATATAACTCCTAATTAATTAACAACTAAGAACAAATAATTAAATAGTACTTAGGCTAGATAATAGTCCACAAAAGTGGACTTATCAACATGTCATTGTATATATTGACCACTTAGCACTTAAATATTTGCTGACAAAAAAAGATGTGAAACCACGCCTTATCCATTGGATCCTACTGCTTCAGGAATTTGACCTAGAAATCAAGGATAAGGTGGGCTCACAAAATGTAGTGGCCAACCATCTCTCTTGTCTTATGACGAATGACATAATGACCTTCCATGATCGATTCCCTGATGAAAGCATTTTAGCTACCACCACCCTCCATTGGTTTGCACCCATCGCAAACCATTTAGCAACAGAACGAATCCCCGTTGATTGGCCGAAAACAAAAAGGGATAAGTTCTTTGCAAACATTAAATACTATTTTTGGGAGGAGCCCGACCTTTTCCGCATTTGTGCAGATCAGGTCATTAGACGATGTGTCCCTAATTATGAAATCCATGATATTCTGACACATAATCATCCAATGGCTTGTGGCAAACATTTTTCGGGCAAGAAAATTGCAGCTAAAATCCTTAATGTGAGATTCGTTTGGCCTAGCTTGCACTGAGATGCTCATAATTTTATTTGGTTCGTGTGCGTTGGCAGAGCATTGACAACATGACTCGAGAGGATATGATGCTTCTTAATCCTATTTTAGAGGTTGAAAATTTTGATGTATGGGGCATCGACTTCATGGTACCGTTCAACTCTGATGGGTATTTATATATACTAGTCACAGTTGATTATGTGTCCAAATGGACAGAAGCAATACCCACCCGCACGAATGATCACCATGTGGTTGTCAAATTTCTTAAGAATATTTTCTCAAGATTCGACTTTCCAAAACCCATTATAAGTGATGGAGGCTCACATTTCACTAATTCACAATTCTGTCACCTTCTTTCTAAATATGGGGTTAATCACAAAATTTCCAGACCTTATCACCCCCAAATAAATGGCCAGGCAGAAGTTTCTATCAGGGAAATCAAAAATATTTTACAAAAGACGGTTAAGCCCCACCATAAAACCTGGTCCACCAAATTGGACGACGCTTTATGGGCTTATTGTACCACCTTGAAAACCCCACTGGGCATGTCCCCTGATGTAAACACATTTATTGAGGGTAAAATGCCTATTCATGCTTGTTCCTAGGTTTAGATTTGCATTTCAAGTTATAAATATTGCAATGCATACATCATTCTGCATTTAGAGTAGTTGTATATAATTTAACTTAATTGCATCCTTTTTATGGTTAGGAGAGAAGGATATTTATTTTGGAGCCTTGAATTGATGATCCAACAATACAGATCTGATCAAGACAACGATCGAAGTTCAACACCTCTGAAATCGCCTCAATTGGAGTCCCGTAGCACCATATGCAGTCCAAGAAAGATTATTGGCCAAGGGACTACGAGACATAATTCGAAGCTTCAAATGACAAATCCGACCACACGGATGGATTCGGGCCGACGATCACAGCCTAACATCGAGAAAATCAACTCAATCTGACCTTTGTAGCAACCCCTAGAACAAGAAAAAGATGGACAGTCTAGACTGCGCATGTGGTGCAACATAGGCTGCCCAGTGCATGCACGTTCCACCGCACGTGCGTAGGCATGCATGTGCCAGCGCTTATGCACGTGTGCGCGAGGCAAAGGCGGCGGAGCATAGCGCCAACTTTGCATGGCTTTGACCAATAGCAACGCATGAGTTGGACTTACAGCAACACAGCCATCGCTAATTCATCGCATGCCAGCAAAGCTGGGCATGCGCTACCTACAGCGATGCTTCCAGTGACAGTCTGGATGTCACTAATGGTCCCATACCTCTTTTTGCCTCTTCTCCTCCACTAAAAAAGTACCTACACCCCCTCCATTCGAAGCCATCTCTACCTACTCTATTCCCACCTACTCCCAAGCTCGAGCATGCCTACCAATGCTCCATTAGAGATTGTTCTCAAGCTCCTAAGGTGCTTATTAGTATAGCGAACCTCTACCCTAACAAATACTCCTCCAATTTCACATCCCCCTTCATAGGACGCCTTGAAGCTATCCTCCTACGTCCATTTCGGTAGTAGATCATCTCCATCCTCTCATCTCCATTCCGGAGCCATGTCAAAGCTATCCTCAACCTGACGTCCTCCAGCATCTCACCTCCGTCGTCCCGCTCCTTACCTCCTTCGTCCGAGCTTTTGCTAGGCACTGTCGTCTCACCGAACAGCCGATTCGGGAGATTTCCTCTCACCTCCCTCTCTTTTTATGCTTTCATAGATTATTGTAATAGGCATTGAAGTGATATCTATACCATTTTCGTTCCATCTCTATCTTGTGATTCGTTTGCTTCTTTTCTTACAAAAATACAAAAAAATAACAAAACCGTAAAATGCCAAAAAGAAGCAAAACAAAGCGCGGTTTTCAGTTAAAGTAAACGTTGCCTCCCTGTGTTCGACCCGGGACTCCCATGAAGTTTCGGTATAAATTTTATCTGATCGACATATTTTGCAACTACAACGATGGATTACTTGTAACCCCGATTTCTAACATGCAAAACAGACCTGTCCATTTTGGCATCGTTGCCGGGGTGGCAACAGAATTTACTTTATTGTTTTCTATGCTTCTTTGCATTTACATAACACTAACCCTGCTTATCCCTGATCTATTATCCTGCAGGTACCCTAGCATGGAGTTCCAAGTGCGGTAGACTAGAGTAAAGTGCGGGTAGAGTGTTTTGTAAGTGTCCCCCACACCACCCCCACCTTAGTTTTCATTCCATAACCTAATAACTCAAACCCAAATCAACTTAGTTGCTTTTTATAAACCCTAGGATAGATTTGGTTGTTTGTTTGCCACCTCCACTCACCTCATCGTCCACATAAATTAAAAAATATATATATTATTCTCATATGGGATTTAACTAAAAGCTACACACTTAACACCCACAACTTCTTATCATAAGGAGCACAGTCACTTTGATTCTACCACTTAACTAGGATCTGACTTGTGGACTTGGTACCCTTCAACTCAATACACATGAGTAGAAATCTGAATAGGTTAAACATTCTTGTGTGCCTTAACTAAGTGGTGCAACAGGCCAATTGATTGAGCTATTTGGGCCGCACCACTCAATCTAAAACTTATCCATCATGTAGCTTGCCACTTAGGGTTGATTCCTAGGGCTGAAACAGGCACTCCACATTATTTTTGATTTTTCAAGGAACATATCATCACCCGTGCTTTCAAAACATGGAGTGTTCTACTAAACCTTGATTGAACCAACCTAAGAATTAAACCCTAAAGCTACTAAACAAGGTTAAATCCTAGAAGAGACATCATCAAATAACCTTGTTTGAGAATAATGGTTGTGCTCGCACACATATTTTAACTGATCATTAAGGTACAAACCATCTAAAGGGCCCATCATATTTCAAGAGCACGATCATCCCAAGCCTAATTAAAACTGAGTAGACGTTGGCCTTATGGATTGATTCACTCTTCAAGGCTCAAACTGAGATTTTTTTTGATTAATTTGCTTTCACTGGTCCATCTAATGTGTAGCTAGGGCAGTAGTGTCAAACGACTGTGGCTAGGGGGTACACTAAGAGCCGGAGGTGTAAGCCGAAGGAAGAACCTTCTCCCCAGTCCCTCCGTCTAACTGGTCGGATTGACAAGATAAAAGTAGACCAAATCGTTTATAATCTCAAGACGGGTCTTGGGAGTCTGTAGGTCATTAGGCTACTCACATAGGGACAGGTTTGGCTGATTATATTACAGGGCACCTTTTCTCTTCTCCATTTTCCCTCCTTTTCGACCATGCACCCTTCCACATCCTACACACATTTCACATCCTATCCTCCTGCCACCACTTATCCCCAAGATGATTACTATCCCGACTTGACCTGTAATTACCCATCCACAAGTCAGGATGACTTTGATTGGGGATATGAATTCAGACCTCAGTGTCTATGGTCTAACCTTGGACAACAAGCCTATGATTACTATCCTTCCCAGAGCTACAATGATTATAGATCTCCACCCTTTGATGATCAACCTCACTAGATCTACAACATGAAGGATACGTTGATTATAACACTTACTCTCCCCAGAATTATGCTAAATATAGGTCACCACGATTCTTTGAACCCAAGACGACCAACTATCAGGGAGGAACCCGAGAACCTCAATATCTTGACTCCCCTAGAATGAACCCAAACCCACCCAACCCTAAACCAAACCAGTCGGTTCAGGTGAACTAGATCCAAGACAAGGTGTTGGCTAACTTGAGGAACACCATACAATCTTTAGAAGCTCAGCCAACACCATGCACTGAAGCATTGGAGCCTATGATAAAAATGATCGATTAGCTGAATAGCTCTTTATTGGATTTGCTCGAAAGTGTTAGGGATAGGGACTTGGGTGAGTTTCTTCTTGGGAAATTGTCGAGGTTGAGGATAAAATTTGTGGTTACCCAGGTCAAATCTTGGGATGATTCTCAAGATGAACCCACTTCAGGAGAGCCAATGTCCGAACCCGCTCAGGCTCCTGTCAGGGGGGATACATATTCTGAGATTGGAGATGACTAGGTTTGTCTAGAGTAACCCTTTGAGGATGAATCGAGTTTCTCACCCGAGATCCCCGAGCCAGGGAGTGACGAAAAATATGTCTCTTTGAACCAGGAAATGATAATCAATTTTGAGACATATATAAAAAAAGGATCATGGATTCTTTGATTCTGACGGTGAAAAATCTCTTAGTGAAGTCTCCCATGAGGATAAGGAAAATGGTTTTAGTGAGACAAACGAGCATTAGGAATCCGATGAACCATTTGATAGCCCATTCATTGAAGATTTTGATTCGATTCGGGCTAACTTGGAGGATTTGAATCCTTATTTACTTGATGATTCGATTAGTGACCCCATTCCTCACCTGCACCCCGAAGAGCTGACTTCTGAGATCATTGTGCCCAAGTCAATCTTGATTCTGCCACGATTTCTGCACTTGCATAAATCTTATGGGGTGAATAGTATGGTAGAGATCTTGGAACCTGAGCCATTGATGTTGGAAGATAGAATTGTTGAAGTAAAAATTTGGGAGGCTTATTTTAAGGGAACTTTGATTTTGGATATAAGGGTACCTACTGACCTAAAACCACCTATCTTCTTTACGGACCCTTATGATATCTTTCACGTGTGACCCAAGCCTAGAATAACTGATTATTTTTCTAAGCTAGATGTTTAGTGGACAATTGCACCTATTGAACCATCTTTCCCATTATCCAACACTTTGGTCTTGGGTTACACACCACCAAACCATAGGCCTGACCCCGCAAATACAACAACCTTCGGTTCTGGGTGATTTTCATCTAGAACCTTAGAACCACTCGACCCTTGGGCATGGGTCTACACCATAATCTCGTCCACGTCTGTGGACATCTTCTGCTGGCAAGTTTTAGGATCAATATTTTTATTTTGATTATGACCCGCACTTGTGAATTCTCAATTTCTTCTTTGTATGTATGTTATGCCTAGCTGAAGGCATTAAACTTCGCCCGTGTGTACACACTCTTCTCTCTGCGGAGCTGACCGGATTTTAACGACACTTAGGTGATATTCTGTTTACTTTGCCCCTTTCATGTGTTTATTTTTACAATGAGGACATTGCATCATTTAGGCATGGGGGGTGGATAATCAATTCCTGAAATCATTATGTTTACTCCATAGAATTTCTTCTAGTTTCTTATAAAATTTAAAAAAAATTTTGAAAATTTGAAAAAAAAGATAGAAAAAAGAAAGAAATTAGGAAAAGAGAACTTAGGCATTTGGAAGTTATTAACTTTAGGAAATGATACGAGAGGGCCTAAACACTTAGACTCTTCAGGTCTTCGGGCTTAATTAGCCCAGGTGTCCACTCGAATGTAGACCTAGTCTCGAGTCCTCACCAATTCAAATTCATTTTTAATTTGCCTAATAAATTAGGATGATGAGTATGTGACTTATCAACCCACCCTCTGATTTGGGGGGATTTTAAGGCTAAGCATCTACACACTATTTTCAGTAACTCACTTTCCAGTGGTTTTTATGAAAATTGGGTAGCTAATGGACCGACTTGGGCAATATGGCTGGCAAGTTGTCGGTAGTAACAGCTCATCGGCCGGTTGTCTAGAGCCTAGCCACAAGACCATTTTCGTTGTACTTCCTTTAAGTAAATCTTATATTAGCGAAGCCAACTACTTCGAAAAAAATGGAAAAAAAAGAGAAACAATAAAAAAGAACAGAAAAAAATTAAAAGGAAAAGGAGAAAGTAAAAAAAAGAAAATAATAAAACCATACTTCACTGCATAGGTATGACAGGCAAGTTGTCGATGGTAACAGCTCATTAGCCGGTGGTCCATAACCCAGCTCACAAAAAAAAATGCATAATAATTCCCAAAACACTTAGGGAAGAAGTGGGGAAGTAGAATAAACGGGGGAGAAATACACTGGGTTCGCTCTTGTGTTAACCCCATAAATAAAAGTAGGGAGAAAGCTACCAATCGTAAAGATAAACCTTTAGGCATGGTCACCATGGGTCATAGAAACCCGAAGTCTATCTTAATGGCCATTTTGTGAGTCTATCACTTTTCCACAAAGATGCTTACTACTTAGAGTCCTTTTCAAGTCTTGGGCAGGTCGGGTAGCCATAAAAAGTTATCCTAGAAGTCTCAAACTCCAAAAGTACAAAAAAATTAGAAAAGAAGAAAAATAAAAAAAATGTATCTTCCCTTCTCAAATAAAGTGAGAACTTGGGCAGCCTGCATTCTGGCAGACACCTGGGTACTGTTGAGTCTTCGTAGTTTAGGACCTTAGTTGAAATTTTCTATTGTTAATAAATGACTTAGGCCTAAGCGATCTAATCCTAATTGTGCTTTTATACATATAGCATATAGTTTAATTTTGCTATGTACTAGAAAAAGATAGGCATGGGGGTATGATGTAAACACATTTATTGAGGGTAAAATGCCTATTCATGCATGTTCCTAGGCTTAGATTTGCAGTTAATGTTATAAATATATGCATTGTTTGCATCATTCTACATTTAGAGTAGCTGTATATAATTTAGGTTAGTTGCATCCTTTCTATGGTTAGGAGAGAAGGATATTTACTTTGGAGCCTCGGATTGATGATTCAACCGTATGGATCTGATCATGACAGCAATTGGAGTCCAATGCCTCTGAAATCACCTCGATCGGAGTCTCGTAGCACCATATGCAGTCCGGGGAAGATCAATGGACAAGGGACTAAAAGACATAATTTGGAAATTCAAATGACAAATATGACCACGTGGATGGATTCGGGTTGACGATCGCAGCCTAACGGTGTGAAAATCGACTCAATCCGACCTCTATAGCAGCTTCTATGGTAAGAAGGAGATGGATGGCCCAGACTGCACCACGTGGTGCTGCCTTGGCCACCCAATGCATGCACGTGCCACCGCACACATGCAGCAGTAGGGGTGCTCCTACGCAGGGCAAAGATGGTGGAGCACAGCGCTAGCTATGGATGCCCTGGATCTACAGTGACGCATGAGTTGGACTTACAGCGATGCTTACAACCATCGCTAATTCATCGCATGCCAGCAAAGCTTGCTGTGGGCACCAGCAGGCATGAGCTGCCTACAGTGATGCTTCCAGTGACAATCTGGATGTCACTAATAGTCCCATACCTATTTTTGCCTCTTCTCCTCCATTATAAAAGGACCTACACCCCCTCCCATCCAAGCCATCTCTGCCTACTCTATTCCCGTCTACTCACAAGCTCTAGCAAGCATACCGACACTCCATTAGAGCTTGTTCTCAAGTTCCCAAGGTGCCTATTAGTATAGCGAACCTCTACCCCACCAAATACTCCTTGTTGAATGTCGGAAGACTATGCTATCCGATTTGGTTTTGAAAACCTGTCGTAGCTTGAATAGCAAAGAACTCGGGTTCAACAAATAAAATTTATACCAGAATAGAAATCCCAGGTCAAACTCAGGGAGGCTATGTCGATCAAGATTTGCAATTATATTCTTTTTGTGTTTTTGTTTAAAAAGTGGAGTAATTACAATGCAATGGAATCAACTTAAACAATCAGAGAAAGAGAGAGAGAGAGAGAAAACATCCACTTGAACTTGCAAAATGTTTGTACATCTAAGAAAGCAAGAAATTACATTAGAAAGTAGGAAAACTATTGCAACTAAAAAGCAGGAAAATTCTACTCTACAAAGCAAGAAAAAGGAAAGGGAGAGAGAAGTTATCCTCCTCGACGATTGCTTGGAGGACGAGTCGGACGAGACAACGCCTGGAGGACAAGGAATGGAGCAGGAAGAAAGAGGTCGAAACAAGAGGAATGGGAACAAGGCAGCACGTCGTTGTCGTCGCGGGATCCGCTTCCGAAATGGGGGTGAAAAATTGATTTTATCTCTTAAGGAGCATCCCAGGTGTGGGACAAGCTTCTCTTGAGCTTTGGAGAGGGAGAGAAGAGAAGGAAGGGATGAGAAATTCGTATGGAAGGGGTCTCCTTTTCTAGTTGCAGGGAGTGGGGGAATTTTGGACATTTTAATTTGAAAATCATTAATATGGGACCTTTAGTGATGGATAAATCCATCTATAAATTCCTGAATGTGGCCTTCGTGTGCGCGCGCTGCGCGCCTCCTTGCCTCCACATCCTCCAACGCACATGCATGTCCGCGTGCTCATAGTCGTCTAATTAGGAGATCGGAAGGCTTAAACCATCCTCGCCCGCACCACACGCCCGCGTATGATCACGCATCAGCACCACGCATCTGATCACGCATGGGCGCTATCATTCGCGTAGTGCCGTACGATCCTCATCATGCGGCCCCACTCGCTCACCCGCTCTTCATTTAGGGCACCGCAGCTCGAACGTGCTGCGGGTGGCTTTGTGTCGCACAGAGGATTTGTGTGTGCGGTTTCGCAACTGTTGGATGAGCATCCAATGGTCGAGATCGAGTAGGCAGGTGAAGAAGGAAAGGCAGCTGCGGGTCCTTGGGGCCAGTTGGGCTGCTAAGATGGTGCCATGTGGCACCATCTTGGCTGTCCATCTTCTGAGAGATGTAGATGGTGCCACAGGTGTCGGATTGGATCGATTTTCGCACTGTTAGGCTACGATTGTCGAACTGAATCCATCAGTGTAGTCAGATTTATCATCTGATGTGTGGATTAGCACCATCTTTGCCCTTGATCTTTATGGTTCCTCGATCCCTATCTGGTGCTACGGATGTCTGATTAAGGCAATCTTGGAGTCATTGAACTCCAATCGTCTCCTGATCAAATTCGTATTGTTGGAACATTGATCCGAGGCCCCGGAAAAAAGTCACCCTGTCCCTGATCATAAAAAGGAGACAATTACAGTACAATTTATACAACTTGATCTAAATGCATGATTACGTATGTTATGCACTATTTACAATGTATGATGCTATTGTGACACTAAGAACATGCATTAATAGACATTTTAGGTTAATCAGATGTATGCACATCACACTCCCTTGACTATCTCTTGCTAGTCCCTAGCAAAAACTACATTCTATTTATAAAAGGATTAGGGTGGATTACTTGGGCATAACTTATTCTAAACATTAAGAAATTCTTTTACTCAGGATCTGAACTTTCAAAGACACAACAGCACCCGGGTATCTGCCAAAATGCAGACTGCCTCAAGCCCTCGCCTTATTTGAGGAAAATTTTCTTTTTCTCTTTTTCTTCTTTTCTAATATTTTTGGATTTTTGAGTTTAGGGTTAAAGAGTGGCTTTCTACAGCCATTCAACCCACCCAAGATTTGATGAGAATCCTAAGTTCTAAGCATCTTATTGTGATTGTGATTTTCTTGTTGATCGGCAATTTGAATGGACTTCGGGTTTCTACGCCTCTAAGTGACCTTAAAAAGAAAGTTCTGCCTAAAGGTGTATCATTATTACCGGTAGCTTTCTCCCTACTTTTATTTTTATGGGGTCAACACAAGGGTGAATACAGTGTATATCTCTCTGACTTATTCTACTTCTCTACTTCTTCCTAAGTGTTTTGGAAATTTTTAGTGCATTTCTTGAGCTGGGTTCTGGATAACTGATTGATGAGCTGTTACCACCGACATCTTGACAGCCATACTCGTGCGGCAAAGTGTGGCTTATTTCCTTTGTTTTCTTCTTTTTTCTTTCTTTTCTCCTTTTCTTTTTCTTTTCTTTTTGACGTTTTTTTTAAGTAGGTGGCTTCACTGGTCTAACACTTACCTAAAGGCAGTAAGAAGAGAATGGTCCAATGACTGGGCTGTGGACAACCTACCTATAGGCTGTTACCCGCGATAACTTGCCAGCCATATCACCCTAGAAGGTTCATTAGCTACCCAATTTTCGTTAAAATCATCGATCAACAAGTCTGTGAAAAGATTGTGTGTAGATGATTTAGACTTAAAGTTTCCTCAAATCAGAGGGTGGGTTGATAAGTCATGTACTTATCACCCAAACTTATTTAATCACATTACAATAGAATTCAAGATGGTGAGGACTCAAAAAATAAATCCACATTTTAGTGGATACCTGGGCTGATTAAGCCCAAAGACCTGAAAGGTCTTTGTGTTTAGATCCTAATGTAATATTTCCTAAGATTGAAAAGTCCTAATGTCTAAGTATTCCTTCCTAATTCAATATTTTTTTATGTATATAAAAGAAGAGAAATAGGATTTACAAGAATTTCATAGCGTTGACAAAATGATTCCAAAATGAATCCACCCCCCCATGCCTAGTTGATGCAATGTCCACATTGAGAAAAAGAGACATGAAAGGAAGGGTAGAGTACGGAAGATATCACCTGAATATGAAGCCCGGGTTAGCTCTAAATCATATGTACAACTGATCAGTTTAATGCCGTCAGCTAGGCGAAGTCTAGCCAAAGAAGTCACAACATGGCTAGAGCAACTGTCTAAGAAGGGTTCTGGAAGAGTACAGTCAATAACAGGCTTCAGACGTTGACCATTGACTTTGAATGAATTACCCATCTTCGGGTCAGAGATTTGAATAGCTCCATTTGGAAAAATCTGACCGATAATGAACGGGCCATTCCATGTCGACCTAAGTTTGTTGGGAAAGAGCTTAAGTCGAGAATCGAATAACCAGACCTTCTAGTTCGGCTCAAAGCTCTTGCAGGAAATCAATTGGTCATATAGAGCTTTGGTCCAAGCCTTGTAGATCATGGTATTCTCATATGAATCATTTCTAAGCTCCTCCAACTCAGATAGTTGGAGTTTCCTGGTCTTCCCGGCTATACTCAAATCTAGATTGCACTGCTTATTTGCCGAAAATGCCCTATGTTCAATCTCTATGCATAAATGGCACGCCATTCCATACACCAGATGAAACGGAGACATGCTGATGGGCATTTTATACGTCATACGGTAGGCCCATAGAGCGTCCTCAAGCTTTTGAGTCCAGTCTTTGCGATCAGACCTAATCATTTTTTGTAGAATATTCTTGATCTCCTGATTGGAGATCTTGGCCTATCCATTCGTCTGGGGATGGAAACGTGTGGAGATTGGGTGATTAACCCCGTATTTAGCCAGCAAATTGTGAAACTGGGCATTAGTGATATGAGTGCCACCATCACTAATGATGGCCCTCGGAATCCCAAACCTGCTGAAGATGTTCTTCTTGACAAAATCAATGACCACCTTGTGGTCATTGGTTCGGGTGGGAATCACCTCAATCCATTTGGACATGTAATCAACAGCGACAAGAATGTACTGATGTCCAAATGAATGGAGGAAGGGTCCCATGAAATTGATGCCCCAAACGTCGAAGATTTCGATGGGAAGAATTGGGTTTAGAGGCATCATTTCTCTCTTAGTTATGCTCCCGAGTGCCTAGCATCGGGAACACAACCTTGAGAAATCCTGGGCATCCTTGAATAAAGACGGCCAATAGAATCCAGATTGCAAAATTTTTGCAGTCGTCTTTTTCCCAGAGAAGTGTCCACCACACGCAGATGCATTGCAGAACTCGAGTTTACTGTTGAATTTGTTTTCCAGAAGACATCAGCGAATAATGTGATCAGAGCCAATGCAGTACAATTCAGGGTCCTCCCGGAAGTAATATTTGGCCTCAGGTTTGAGTCTATCTCATTGTTGCTTGGTCCAATCTTGGGGAATTTGACAAACAGCCAAATAATTAACAATGTCAGCAAACCACTGGGTTTGCATGCCTAAAACTGTAACAATGGTTTCGTTCGGAAAGGTATCAGCAATCGAGATGTCCTGACAAGAAGAATCACTCAGAAGTCTCGTCAAACAATCCTCCACCACATTCTGTACCCCAAATTTATCCTTGATTTCAAGATCAAATTCTTGAAGTAGCAAAATCCAATGAATAAGACATGGTTTGGCATCCTTTTTAGCCAAGAGATGTCTCAAGGCCGAGTGGTCGGTATATATAACGACATGAGACCCTAAGAGATAAGCCCTGAATTTTTCCAAAGAAAATACTATCTAGTAATTCCTCTAGGCCTCATCCAGAGTTTTACTAGTGTAGTAGATGACAGAGGGCTTCTTGTCAACTTTCTAACCCAAAACAGCCTCGACCGTGTAATCAGAAGTGTCGGTCATGATCTCCAAAGGGGCTGTCCAAACCTGTGGTTGCAGACCGGAGCACAAGTGACTGCCATTATAAGAAAATCAAATACCTTACGGCATGATTCATCCAAATCAAATGGCATTTCTTTGGCAAGAAGATTGCTCAGGGGATGAGCAATCTTTGAAAAGTCCCTGATGAATCTTTTGTAGAATCCCACATGACCAGGAAATGATTGAATTTGCTTAACAGATGTGGAAGGAGGAAGTTTAGCGATAGCATCAACCTTAGCTTTATCCACTTCAATTCCCCGTTCAAAGATTACATGAGCCAAGATGATGCCTTCTTGTGTCATGAAATGACTCTTTCCCCAAATAAGGACCAATCTTATTTTGAGGCATCTTTTAAGAATCATTTCAAGATTAGCTAGACAAGAGTCCAACGATTCTCAAAAAATAGAGAAATCGTCCATGAAGACTTCCATAAACTCTCCCACCATGCTAACGAACATAGCCAGCATACACCTTTGAAAAGTTGCAGGTGCATTGCATAAGCCGAATGGCATCCTACGAAAAGCAAAGGTTCCGTAGGGACAAGTGAAAGTAGTTTTTTCCTAATCCTTGGGATGGATAATAACTTGGATGCATCCCGAGTAGCCATCAAGAAAACAGAAGTACTTCTGCCAAGTTAATCTTTCCAAGATTTGATCAATGAAAGGCAAAGGGAAATGATCCTTTTTCGTGGCCGTGTTCAGCTTCCTGTAATCGATACAAACCCTCCAAGAGGAAGCTGAATGAGTTGTGATAGATTCTCCTTTCTCATTAGTCACAACGGTAATCCTTGCTTTCTTGGGAACAATCTGCACGGGACTTACCCAAGGGCAACTAGAGATTGGATAAATGATTCCTACATCGAGCCACTTAATAATCTAGTTCTTGACCACTTCACACATATTTGGATTTAATCTCCTCTGTATCTGGCAAGAAGGGTGGGATCCATCTTCCAAAAATATTCTATGATTGCAGTAAGATGGCTTAATCCCCCTGAGGTCATGAATGATCCAACCAATTGTCTCCTTGTGTTCCTTCAGGACCTTAATCAGTTTAATCTCCTGCTCCATTGTTAATTTAGCACTGATAATCACAGGGGGCATCTTGTGTGGTCCTAAAAACTGATATTTCATATTCTCAGGCAACGGTTTCAATTCAAACTGGGGCAGGCTAATGATTGAAGGTAAGGAAGATGCTGCTAACTCATCAAGAGGAAGAGGTTGAGAGCGAACAAAATCAATAACCTCTTTAGAAGATGGCGGATCTGCCATAGTGGGTTGCAGGTCCAATTCATCATCAAAGGAGGAACTTTCAAATGAAGAAGCCATCATACAAGTTTCAATATCCACATTATTGTCCTCAAGTTCCTCAATAAATCCACAATCCTCGAATTTATTAATCACCTTAAAAATATCCAATTTCATTCTTTAATCCCAAAGGCGATTTCCATGCTACCGCTTTCACATTTAATATTGGCCTTAGTTGTAGCCAGGAACAGACGCCCCAGAATGATGGGCATGTTCCTTAGATTTTCTGGGACATGTCAAGGACAAGGAAATCTACAGGAAAATAGAAATCCTTAACCTTAACAATAACATCTTTAATAATGCCTCGCGGATTTGTGACCGAACGGTCCGCTAACTGCAGCGTTACTGAAGTCAGCCGAAGTTCACCTAATCCAAACTTCTTATAAAGAGAAGTCGGAATTAGGTTGATGGATGCACCCAGATCCAACAGTGCTCTATCAAAAGTGTAATCTCTGATGACATAAGAAATCAACAGAGCACTTGGATCTCTCTTTTTCTAAGGGAGGTGATTCAAGATAACAGAATTAGCCTGCTTGGAGAGTACCACCTTCCTCGGAACTGATTCTCTCGACTTATGCTTTTGTGTACATAAATCCTTTAAAAATCTTGCGTAAGCCAGTAAATGATTGATAGCATCGAGGAGCGAAATATTGATTTTCACATTCTTGAGAATATTCAAAAGCTCCTCATTACTATCAACAGACTTCTTCTTCCTTGATCTGATCAAGGCTTCAAGAAAAGAACATGAGTCGGATGTTTGGAATCAGGTTCTTGAGCCTTGATTTCTCCAGAGTTCTTTCTCTCCTCAGGTTCTTCAAGATTCGGTAAATCACAACAACGTGGTTGTGGATCCTGAGTTTGTTTACCACTCCTCAACGTAACAGAATTTGAGGATGCATACAAGTGTGGGTCTTGGGGAGGGTTAGGAAAGATTGGAGGGGCTTCATTAGCCAAGAATCGCTGATTTGCCGAAGAAGAAGAGGAATGATCCTGTTTAACCACCTGAGTATGTGTGTGTGGGTCCCTCTGATTTACGTACCCATGGTCTTGATTGCCCGGATTCAGGATATTTCGCAGGTTGGGTAAGGGTTGCAATGGTAGAGATTCGGGTTGATGAGAGTTAGCTATGAGCCCGGTCTCCAAGTTGTCCAGTGAGGCTTTCATTTGCTACATGAGTTGGAGGATGGATCCTTACATCTCTACCATTTCTCAGTTCAAATTAGCCTGCCCTACGGGTTGACGTGCATTCCAATCTGGCCGATTGACCTGATTCGAGGGCAACTGAGTATAAACATGACCCTGACCCATTGGTCCTTGCAGAGCATAGTTGCTGGGTCAGAATTGGGTCTACTGCCCCGGGTTTTTCCAGGAGAAGTTAGGGTGGTTTCTCCAACCTGGATTATAAGCATTGGAGTAGGGGTTGGATCTAACGTTCTCCTGATGTAAACACGTTTACACTACTTAAGATGTCTATTTATGCATGTTCCTAAGCATAGGATTGCATTGCATGCTATAAATATTGCATAACTGCAATATTCTTGCATTTAGAGTAGTTTGAATAAAATGGAGGTTAATTGTCTCCTTTTATGTTCATGGGTAGGGTAAACTTTTTATCGGAGCCTCAGATCGAAGATCCAATCGTACAGATGTGATCAGGGCAACAATTGGAGTTCAACGACTCCAAGATCGCCCTGATCAAACATCTATAGCATTATATAGACACCGGGGAACCATAGAAGATCAAGGGCCAAGATGGTGTGAATCCGCACTTCAAACAACAAATCCAATAGCACGGATGGATTCGGATCGACGATCACAGCCTAATAACGCAAAAATCGAGTCAATTTGACACCCATGGCACCATCTACATCATCTAGAAGATGGACGGCCAAGATGGCGCAATGTGGCACCATCTCGGCCGCCCAATCATCTGCACGAGATCGCTTGGACGTGCACATGCTTTGAACTCGCGAGAAAGCGAGCGGACGCGCGTGTGCTGCCCACTACTCCCAAATTCAGACCTTTAGCGACGGTTTTATCCGTCTCTAAAGGTCTTGAATTAATGTTTTAAGGGTTATAATGACCAAATTGCCCCCACTCCTTGCAACTATAAAAGGAGACCCCCTCCTCATGAAATTCTCATCCCCTCATTCTCTTCTCTCCCTCTCCAAAGCTCAAGAGAAGCTTGTCCCACACCCAGGTTGCTTCTCGCGAGATAAAGTCAATTTTTCATCCCCCTTTCGGAAGCAGATCCCGCTAGAACGACGACGTGCTACCTCATTCTCGTTCTTCCTGCTTCGCCTTCCTTCGTCCAGCTTCATCCTCCTTCCAGGCATCATCCCGTCCGGCTCGTCCTCCAAGCGACCGTCGAGGAGGATATTTCTCTCCCCATTATTTTTACTACTTTCTAGAATAGATTTACTGCTTTCTAGTGTAATCATTTTCCCGCTTTCTAGTGTAATGAACAATCGTTCTGATGATGAAATTCTATGTTTATTCTACATCTCATTTTGGTTTTTGTTTGCAACATTCTTTCTCTCTCTTATTCTCTCTCTCTCTTTTCTATTTATTGTAAATAGTTAGATAGTTCTAATCAATTGAATTATTTCATGAGAAATAAAAATAAACATGTAGTTTTTAAATCAAACGTCTGCCTCCCTATGTTTGACTGGGAATTTCCACTTCGACAAAAATTTTATTTGTTGAACACGAGTTCCTCGCTTTCAAACTACGACAACAGGTTTTTGAAAACCAAACACATTAGCGTAGCAACCCGACGTTCAATATTTTGGCACCGTTGCTGGGGAGGCAACGCTCTTGATTTTTTTTCTTCGCATTTTCTAACTTACAAGTCATTTACCTCACTTCTCTCCTTTCTTATTGTGATTGTAGGTACTCTTTTGAGACGAGCAAAAGCGGTAGATTGGAGTAAAGTGCTGTGGAAGGTTTTGTAAGTTATCCCCCACCTCCCACCCATTAGATTTCATTCCACAACATAATAACACAAACATCAATCAACCTAGGTGTTCTTATAAACTCTAAGGTTAGATTGTTTGTTGTTTGACACCCACACCCGACCCAACCCCCACATTAAAAAAAAGAAAAATTAAAAAAATCTCACAGAGGTACACAACCTCATCTGATTTTCAAACTCAACCGGTAAATCGATCTTCGGAGCTGGTACACACACATTCAAACACATAATTGAGTAGAAATCAGATTAGGTAATCAGTTGTGTGCCTAATTAAGTGGTGCAACAGGCCAATTGTTTTAGTTGATTGGGCCGCACCACTTCAATTAAAATCAACTTATCAAGTAGCTGCCACTTAGGTTCAACTCTTAGGGATTTACCAGGCACTCCACAATCTTTTAAGTTTTGAAGGAAAACATCTTCACTTGTGCTTTCAAAACCTGGTGTGCCAACAAAACTTGTTTGAAAACACCTAAAGTTGAATCCTAAAAGCTACTAGCAAGATTTGAACTCTAAAATTCACCACATCAAAAGTAATATTGCTTGAAAAGCACTGGTTGTGCACACACACGAAAATCAATCAATCATTAAGGGCACAACCCATTTAAAGGCTCTTCACATTCCAAAGCACATTCAAACCTAGCCCTAAATAGAACAGAGTAGACGTTGGCCTTAAGGATTCGACTCGCTCTTCAAAGCCCAGAATGAGATTATTTTCAATTAGTTTATTTCTACTGTTCAATCTAATGTCTAGCTAGGGGAGTAGAATCAAATGATCATGGCTAGGGGGTACACTAGGAACCGGAGGTGCAACTCGAAGGAAGAACCTTCTCCCCAGTCCCTCCTTCTAACTAGTTGGATTGAATAGACAAAAGTAGATCAAATCGTTCCTTTATCTGAAGACGAGTTTAGGGAGTCTGTAAGTCTGTAGGCTAACCCAATTAAGGATAGGTTTGATTGTTTGTATTGTAGGGTGCCTTTCTTCTTCACGTCTCTCATGAATCCTTCCACATATTACACGCATTCCAGCTCTTTCGCTCCTGTTTTGAATTATCCTCAGCATGATGATTATTCTGACTCATACTGT
This sequence comes from Thalassia testudinum, assembly GCA_037157565.1. Taxonomy (NCBI): domain Eukaryota; kingdom Viridiplantae; phylum Streptophyta; class Magnoliopsida; order Alismatales; family Hydrocharitaceae; genus Thalassia; species Thalassia testudinum. Next base: position 35,131,814 of record JAZHRO010000003.1, read on the forward strand.
AATCAAGCAATAGTTAGTTGGGATAACTCGGATTGGGGAAACAGTTTCGAACCTCCGTGTTTAGGGTCTAACCTTGAACACTATGATTGTGATTTCTATCCTTCTCAGAGCCACATCGATTATAGATCGTCACCCTTTCATGAACAACCTAATACGATCTACAATCAAGAAGGATACACTGATCCTCACCCATCCTCTGATTACACTGCCTATAGGTCATCACCACCTTTTGAACAATTTGAAATGACCTATTAGAAGGAAGGGTATAACAAATGTCAATTCGTTAATTCCCCTGCTTTGACCCCAAACACGCCAAACCCTAAACCAACTTATTTGGTTCAAGGTAACCAGGTTTAAGATAAGGTTCTGGCTAACTTGAGGAATATTATACAATCTTTAGAAGTTCAGCCAATACCTTGCAATGAGACATTGGAGCCCCTGATTGAAATGATTGATGATTTGAACAAGTCGTTGTTGGATTGGCTCCAGAATGTTAAGGATAAGAACCCGAGTGAGTTTCTGCTTGGAAAATTAGCAAAATTGAGGATGAGATTTGTGGTCGCTTTGATTCAATCATGGGATGATTCCTAGGATGAAACCTCTTCAGGAGAACCAATTTCAGAACCCGCTCAAGCACCTGTTGGGGGGATATGTGTTACGGGGTTGACCAGATTAAATTAGAGCAACCAATTAAGGATGATCTGATTTCTTCACCTGAGATCCCTAAGCCGACGCATGAGGAAACGTATGTCTCCATTTATCAGAAAGTGATAAATGATTTTGAGACATACATTAATACGAATCGTGATTCTGATGGTGAAGATTTGATTTTCAAAGTCTCACACGAGTTTACAGAACACGATTTTTGTGAGACGATTGGGCCTGATGAATCTGAAAGATCATTTGATAGCCTAAGAACTGAGGAAAATGATCTTATTAGGGCACACATTACGGATCCAGAATCGCATTTTCTTGAGGATTCAATTCAATGCTCTGATTGTCAGTTACACCCTGTTGAGCTTATTGATGATTTTATTTTTGAGGTAATTAGACCCAAGTCAATTTTGATTCAGCCACATCGTTTAGACTTGGAGATTTTAGATGGGGTGATTAACATGCAAGAGGTCTCAGAATTTAACATTCTAATTGAGGAGGATAGGAGTTGGGAAGTTCTGATTTGGGAAGCTAACTTTGGAGGAAATAGAAGATTGAGTCGAAGGGTTCCTATTAAGCTGAAACCATCAAACCAGAACCCTTACGACATCTATTCTGATGATGTCCAACCCAAGCACACATTCATTGATTATCCTCTGGAGCTTGAACTTTCTATAACCCGACTTTTTGGTCTTAGGTTGCATCCTCATAAATCGCAGGCCCGATCCCGCTTGCATTCAGATTTTAGGTTTTGGGTAATTTTCATCCAGAACCTGAGATATTCTCGATTATGGGATATAGGTCAGCATCACAATTTGGTCCACATCTGAGGACCTCTACTAACAGGTCAAAAGTTTCTTCTGTTTATTCTGATTCTAACCTGCACTTGTGAATTCTTTATTACTCTTCTTTGTATAGTGTGCCTAGCTGAAGGCACTAAATTCAGCATGTATACAGTTTTTTTACATTTCATCTTGGAGCGGACTGATGGTCGGCCTGGATAGGTTGTTAATATGATATTTTTATCGTTGAAATGTGTATAGTGGTTAACCTAATTCAGACCTAACCATCTCTTTACAAAATTTTTAACCTGGCCTAATTGATTTTATCTTGTCACTTTTAAGCCCAGGGTCGAACTCAGGGAAGTGGGGTTCAAGTCGAGTTTCTACGTTTTCCTTAAAACGCGTCTCTTCCGTTCGTTTATTCTGTTTTTGGTATTTTTCTTATTTAGGTTTTTTTTCTGGTAATCCTTGTTCTTGAGGCACACCCTCAAAATTGTGTCCTTGGCTTTTAGCCAAAACAGAGTTTCAAAACACGTCTTGCTACTTGCAAGATGGGGTACCTGCAAATCAAAGATTATCTTTTCACTTTTATACCTTTTTTTTTTTATCTTTTTACTAAGGAAGCTATCAGATAGAAAGTAAATATAGTAGCTATAGATATATATTTATATGTAGTATATATATAAAGGGGTGGGGGTGGAGGTGACGATGGAGTGTAGCACTATGTCGAGTCAGCCGACGTCTAGAGAGACGCAACCAACACGACTAGGTGCCGCGTGGAGTGTGGATGGAGGATGGATGATGTATGGGACCACGCTTTTTGTACACGCTGTATCGCAGAATATCAGCAACTGGTGCAAATATTCCCGCGATACAGCGTATAGTAAATAACGCGAAAATATATGTACATATGTATGTATATAAATGTATAAGTATATATGTATAGATATATATAGATAGATATATATATATATATAGGTGTATATATATATATATATATATATATATATGTATATATGTATATAGCTATGTATATATGTATATAAGTATATATATATAATACTATATAGATATATATATATATATATGTATATAGGTATATATGTATCTAGATATATATGTATATATATATATGTGTATATGTATAAGTATATAGATATGTATATATATATATATGTATATGAGTATGTGTATATATATATATATATATATATATATTATATATGTATATGTATATATATATTATATTATATGTATGTATACATAACTATATAGATATACTATGTATATATAAGTATATATATATAGATATATGTATATGTATATATATATATATATATATATATATATATGTATGTATATAAGTTACTATTAGTGTGTGAGTGTGTGTGTCGGTGAATGGGTGTGTGTGTGTTGCTGTAAGTGAAAAAAAGAGAAAGAGAGAGAGAGAGAGAGAGATCGGCAGAGGGAGAGAATGCAGGAGAGAGCGGAGGCAGGAGAGAGCGGGCCGCACTGCAGGGGACGAGTTAAGACGTCCGGAGGTGAAGACCGTCGTCTGATGGTCGTGGGCGCGTATTCGCGCAGGAGGAGACCTGCGTCGCCGGCTGCGAGCGCGGAGGCTCGCGACAGCGCGCTCAGAGAGGGAGGCGGGGAGTCTGCAGGCGGGCGCGGAGGAGGTCTGCAGGCGCGCGCGGAGGAGGTCTGCAGGCGCGCGCGGACGCTTGCAGAGGTTGGCAGGGAGCGGGAAGAGGCCTGGCCGGCCGCTGCAGTGCGCGCAGCGGCCTGCTGCGGGTGGAATTGCAGAGGCGACAGAGCAGAGGCGGAGACGGGGAAGTGCCCTGCAGGCGCGCGCGGAGAGCTGAGCGCCTGCGGGGAAGGTCGCGGAGGTGCGAGGGGAGGTTCTGCAGTGGTCGCGGAGGGTCGCGGGGGTCGGCGCGAGGAGGCCTGGCCGCTGCAGTGCGCGCAGCGGCCTGCTGCGGCTGCAACTGTGGCGTGGACAGAACGGAGACGGAGGCGGGGAACGGGCCTGCAGGCGCGCGCGGAGGGTTGCGCGCCTGCGGGGAAGGTCGCGGAGGAGGCGGGGGTGCTGCTGCTGCTGCTGTCGACGCTGGGCTGCTGCTGCTGCTGCTGCTTCAAGCTTCGGACCTTGAAGCGGCAGCAATGGCGTGGAGATGAAACCGAAAAGAAATGAAGACACCACGCCCACCTGCTCGTTGAAGAGCTGGGCGGTGGTGTTCCCACTGTGGTGGTGAGCACCACAGTGGGTTCTCCTGCTCGTCGGGTGCCTCCTCGACGGAGGGCCGACGTATGGGAGGGGAGAACGGTGGAGAGGAAGGTGGTGGACTGCAGGGTGGCGTTTTGCAGCAGCTCGCCGCAGCTGCGTATTGCAGCAATGTCCCTCCCCCCGGCTTCGTCGCGAGGAAGAGCTGCTGCTTTATAGAGGAGGAGAGCATGGCGGGGAGGCATGGCAGCAGCAGGGAGAGGCGTTGGAGAGTGGCTGCTGCAGGGAGAGGCGCGGGAAGTTGCAGCAGCGGGAAGGACGGCAGGGAGAGGCAGCGGAGAAGAGGTTGCAGCAGCGGGAGATGGGAGGAATGGCAGCCGCAGGGAATGGCTTGGGCAGGGAGAGGGCGGACGCGCGCGGGAAGTTGCAGCAGCGGGAAGGACCGCAGGACAGCAGGGAGAGGCGGGACTGCTGCATGCGGCTGCGGGAAGGCGCATGGCGGGGAGAGGTTGCGGAGAAGTTGCAGCCGCGGGAGAGAAAAAATAGAAATCAAGAGGAAATAAAAATAGAGAAGGGAATTTTTGCAAAGAGGCACTTGAGGAGAATGTAAATTATGAAGCCCTTTTATTCCAATCTTCCCTCCTCTTAATTAAATGCATGAATGCAAGTATTTTTACAAATGCAACAATGGAATCCTAATATGCATAGGTAGTGCTAGGAAATAGCATAAGAAGGCGTTCTTATAGGCGTGTTTTGAGGTGCAAACATATACCCCCATGCCTATCTTTTGCTAGTCCCTAGCAAAACCGTATTTAGAAATGATCTTAAGCTGAAGATTTTCTTCTGAGATGATATCGATGTGTTTATTATCGGATATTGTGAGAACCAATTGTAAAGAAGACTACCAGTACTTTAAGTCTTACATGACAAAGATTATCTCTCAACTAACCAGGACTCTTGATATTTAAACCTTAAGTACGATTTCCAGGACCCAGGAGGTTTTTCCATACTCGAGAGCTCAAGAGGTTATGGTTTGTGCATAGTGAAGGATCAAGACTGACCAGATGAACCTTAAGACTCACTCCCAGGGTTTCACGAATTTTTAAGTACAGGTTGGTCCCAATTTCAGCTCGTGTTTTCGGATTGACCCTTAAGATGATGACGGAAAACTCAACTCCCATTTTCTGATTTTTTTTTTTTTTTTTTTTTTTTTGACTCACCGAAAAACAAAGTATACAGACATTTATGAGATATACTGACTCTTTTAAAACATCTCTTTTCTGATTTTTTTTTTTTTTTTTTTTTTTTCGAAACACGTGTCAGTATATCTCTTACAACACATTTTGAAGCACACTTTTTTTTTTTTTTTTTTTTTTTTTTTTTTTTTTTTTTGGTGGGAGAGTTTCTTTTTGTTGGAAAGAGCCACTCCTAAACACAAGACTAAAGCTTGGGATAAAAAGTCTACCTGCACGCACAGGTAAGGACTCCACCTTTCCTAATGAACACTAGGGTTGGATCTTATGTTCACCTGATCTTTCCTGATATGTGTAGTGTGAACCAAGTTTACTTAAGCTCTCAAGAAAAAGCAAACCAACGAATCCTGTACTGGTGTCTCAGGTACAAGAAACGTTCTTAGTTAGGAGAGATTTTGATCTATTTCGTCAATGCTTTAAGTGAATTAAGCCGAGCCTGAGCGAATCAAGCTTCTGTGGCCTGGAAATTCTTCAAAACAGAGGTTGAATATCCATAAACACTTATTGTATTTTTGTTTCAGCTTTTAGATCATTACTAAACACCATTTATTACTAATATATATATATATATATATATATTTTTTTTTTTTTTTTTTCCTTTTTCTTGCATATTTATAAATAGGTGGTAATTGTCTGATACCATAAAATACCCGGATCCTATGGATGCCTATCCACCCCCCCATGCCAAACAATGCTATGTCCTCATATGCATGCAAGGAAAGGCAGAGAACAGACGACAGATCGGGTAACAGGAGCTGAGGTTCAGGGTATAAATCAGGGTGGAAGGGTGGGTGGATGGTGGGTGGTGAAGAGAAAAGCGAAGTAATCGCGATAGAGGCGTGAAAAGTAATGGTGGATGGTGAGAGATTTGGCGTTTTCTGGGACGAGAGTGTCCCAGGCGGATCAGAAAACAGATCAGGAAGAGGAAGTTGGCCCTTAGATTGGCCAAGAAGGGGGGCTTTTTGGATAGATGGATCCAAAAGGGAATAGCCCCGGTGAGTAAGATGTGGGCTCAAGGTCCCAGTGTGGATTTGCAAATCCGCCTGATTTAGCGGGAAAGAAAGGGCAATCCGGTCTTCCATAGTGTGGACCGGCGGTGAGCAGCCCGGCAATGACTCAGACCACGAGGTATGGGAAGTGGAGAAAACCTCGTCAGAAGTCTGGTCAGGAGAAGGTACAGGAATAGGGAGGGATTGGGGAACGTCACAGTTTGTGTTGGTCAGGTAGTCGTCAGGTAATTCGCAGCAGTCTGAATCGGCTCCAATTAGTTTGATACACGTACTGACAGTCACGTCCTCGTCAGACGTGTCATCCTTGATGTGATCACTATCAGCATAAGAGTGCGGTGCTGCAGCGGGATTAACCTGAAATCCCGAAGGAATACTCGGAGCTTGCAGAATTTGATGAACCTGTTCCTGAGAAGGTTGTACCTGTGGTTGCGGACCACAGGGTACAAAGTTTTGCGGGTTTGGAACAGGTTGGGCGGGAAAAGTGCCCTGAGATCGAGTCACCATGCTTAGTTGACTGATCTCAGCATTCTGCTGCGCCAAATGCTGAAGAGAGGTCATGTTTTCTTTATGGCGCTTTGACATTTCCGTCATCATTCGCATCAATTTATCAAGAGGTTTTGATGCGTGTTTGGTTTTCTGTACACAAGGGCCTGATGGCAGATTTGCCATAGGATTAGACTGGGCCCTTGGGATGACGGGTGCGGACGATCGCATTGGTCCACCAGCGGGGTTTCGACGCTGCGGGTTGTTGGACCATGCAAAATTGGGATGATTGTGCCACCCTGGGTTATACGTGGCAGAAAACGGGTTATTCCCCAGGGTGCAGGCATCTTCTATGCCAGAAGACGTGTCCGCATATGTGTCCGAGTACATGGAGGCTTGGTCCTCCATGTTGAAATACTGGCTCGCAGAAGCCAGTTCCACATGACTTACCGAGTCGCTTGGCGCGACACTCGATAAGGAAGGTCTTACAGGGTTTCCAGGGATAAGCCTGGTGTTGAAAGAATTGAAATTGTGACGAAGTGGTGAGGCGGAGGTGTGTGCCATGTTTGTGGAGGAGGAGGATGATTCGGCTCTTTTTCTAGATTTATCAGTCAATACAAGCAATTCAGGGTTTTGTGACCTCCTCCCAAACATGCACTACCGCAGGAAGAATTGGGGAGATGAGAAGGGAAAAGGGATGAGAGAAATGACGCCGCAAAGGTACCCTTGATTACAAATCAATACAGTCAAGTTCCTAACCTCTACAGTGTGCCCTTAGACCTAAAGATCTAAGTTACCTACTATCACGAACTACGGAACCGAATGCGAGCACCGCGTAACCACCGGGCCAGATTGAAAGGCCGTTTGCCCCAGTCTTAGACACCCGATAGCACGCGGGAACTCTCACCAGCACGTAGCCGCTACACATAGGTAGTTAGACCTCCAATCCTTAAAAGGGTCAAGTTACTACCAGTTTTAATTAGAGGCTTAGGGTCAAGTGCTTTTGGAATGTAAAGGGCGTTGTTTACGGGTAATGCCCAAGTGATTGATTTTAAGAGTGTGTAAGAACAAGCATGCAACGGGGAAATCTCCCCGAATTGAAGTTTTTATTGGCGAATCGTTTTTAAAGTTCAGCCTTAAGTAGTATGAATTTTAGGGTTTTGCTGAATTACCAATTCAACCAATCTCCGGGTTTTATGCAAAAATACAGGTTTTCCTTCTAAAACCCAAGAAACCCTTCTTCAATTATCAGTTAGTTAATGCATGCTAAAATGCAATGGGCTACCCTAAATGGAGATTTCTATGTGTGGATGTGCGAATCAATTTTATACCAATGTGAAAGGGAGCCAAAGCACTTCAATTCAAGTGCTCCCAATCACCAGAAAAGATATCCACACACAAGGCTTCAACCAACAGATAAAGAAACTAAAACTGTTGGGGTTGAAGTATTCAGGATCGAATCACAGGCAAGTTTGAAAAGTCGTGGTGGGGTTGGAATCAACTCAATTCCAAATCTCCCCACCAAAAATGTGATCCTGAATTAAAGATAATTGAGGCAAAAGAGGGATACAAGCAATCTTTTTCTTTGCCTCAAAGAATACTTCCCATGGCGAAAAATCTAAGAATCAAGATTCTAGAATTTTCGCTATGCGAAGTAAGGCGGGAAATCCCGGGGCAGTGGGAGTGAAGACAACCAATCAATCAAGTGAATTTTAATCCACTTGCCCTCAAGAAATCCCAAGAAGTTTTTCTAATTTTTTAGTTTTTAAATTTTTTTTTTTTTTTTTTTTTGTGGTGGCAAGTTAACACTAATTTGATGAGAAAAGAAAACCTACTTGTTCGGCAACGTGTGCGAAGCTCCAATGCGATGTCGGCGTCTTCACGCTCTCGTTCCCGCCTTGGATCTGCTCACGTCCTCGACTTCGTTAGCCTTCTTCTCCTTCCACCAGGTTCACCTGCACACCAAAAACAATAATACCCGTGAAGAGAGAAGAGACAAATTTAAAGGAATTGGATAGAAACTTACTCGAAAGCGCACCTCCCCGGCAGCGGCGCCAGAAAAGCTATGATGGTCGGCCTGGATAGGTTGTTAATATGATATTTTTATCGTTGAAATGTGTATAGTGGTTAACCTAATTCAGACCTAACCATCTCTTTACAAAATTTTTAACCTGGCCTAATTGATTTTATCTTGTCACTTTTAAGCCCAGGGTCGAACTCAGGGAAGTGGGGTTCAAGTCGAGTTTCTACGTTTTCCTTAAAACGCGTCTCTTCCGTTCGTTTATTCTGTTTTTGGTATTTTTCTTATTTAGGTTTTTTTTCTGGTAATCCTTGTTCTTGAGGCACACCCTCAAAATTGTGTCCTTGGCTTTTAGCCAAAACAGAGTTTCAAAACACGTCTTGCTACTTGCAAGATGGGGTACCTGCAAATCAAAGATTATCTTTTCACTTTTATACCTTTTTTTTTTTATCTTTTTACTAAGGAAGCTATCAGATAGAAAGTAAATATAGTAGCTATAGATATATATTTATATGTAGTATATATATAAAGGGGTGGGGGTGGAGGTGACGATGGAGTGTAGCACTATGTCGAGTCAGCCGACGTCTAGAGAGACGCAACCAACACGACTAGGTGCCGCGTGGAGTGTGGATGGAGGATGGATGATGTATGGGACCACGCTTTTTGTACACGCTGTATCGCAGAATATCAGCAACTGGTGCAAATATTCCCGCGATACAGCGTATAGTAAATAACGCGAAAATATATGTACATATGTATGTATATAAATGTATAAGTATATATGTATAGATATATATAGATAGATATATATATATATATAGGTGTATATATATATATATATATATATATATATGTATATATGTATATAGCTATGTATATATGTATATAAGTATATATATATAATACTATATAGATATATATATATATATATGTATATAGGTATATATGTATCTAGATATATATGTATATATATATATGTGTATATGTATAAGTATATAGATATGTATATATATATATATGTATATGAGTATGTGTATATATATATATATATATATATATTATATATGTATATGTATATATATATTATATTATATGTATGTATACATAACTATATAGATATACTATGTATATATAAGTATATATATATAGATATATGTATATGTATATATATATATATATATATATATATATATGTATGTATATAAGTTACTATTAGTGTGTGAGTGTGTGTGTCGGTGAATGGGTGTGTGTGTGTTGCTGTAAGTGAAAAAAAGAGAAAGAGAGAGAGAGAGAGAGAGATCGGCAGAGGGAGAGAATGCAAGAGAGAGCGGAGGCAGGAGAGAGCGGGCCGCACTGCAGGGGACGAGTTAAGACGTCCGGAGGTGAAGACCGTCGTCTGATGGTCGTGGGCGCGTATTCGCGCAGGAGGAGACCTGCGTCGCCGGCTGCGAGCGCGGAGGCTCGCGACAGCGCGCTCAGAGAGGGAGGCGGGGAGTCTGCAGGCGGGCGCGGAGGAGGTCTGCAGGCGCGCGCGGAGGAGGTCTGCAGGCGCGCGCGGACGCTTGCAGAGGTTGGCAGGGAGCGGGAAGAGGCCTGGCCGGCCGCTGCAGTGCGCGCAGCGGCCTGCTGCGGGTGGAATTGCAGAGGCGACAGAGCAGAGGCGGAGACGGGGAAGTGCCCTGCAGGCGCGCGCGGAGAGCTGAGCGCCTGCGGGGAAGGTCGCGGAGGTGCGAGGGGAGGTTCTGCAGTGGTCGCGGAGGGTCGCGGGGGTCGGCGCGAGGAGGCCTGGCCGCTGCAGTGCGCGCAGCGGCCTGCTGCGGCTGCAACTGTGGCGTGGACAGAACGGAGACGGAGGCGGGGAACGGGCCTGCAGGCGCGCGCGGAGGGTTGCGCGCCTGCGGGGAAGGTCGCGGAGGAGGCGGGGGTGCTGCTGCTGCTGCTGTCGACGCTGGGCTGCTGCTGCTGCTGCTGCTTCAAGCTTCGGACCTTGAAGCGGCAGCAATGGCGTGGAGATGAAACCGAAAAGAAATGAAGACACCACGCCCACCTGCTCGTTGAAGAGCTGGGCGGTGGTGTTCCCACTGTGGTGGTGAGCACCACAGTGGGTTCTCCTGCTCGTCGGGTGCCTCCTCGACGGAGGGCCGACGTATGGGAGGGGAGAACGGTGGAGAGGAAGGTGGTGGACTGCAGGGTGGCGTTTTGCAGCAGCTCGCCGCAGCTGCGTATTGCAGCAATGTCCCTCCCCCCGGCTTCGTCGCGAGGAAGAGCTGCTGCTTTATAGAGGAGGAGAGCATGGCGGGGAGGCATGGCAGCAGCAGGGAGAGGCGTTGGAGAGTGGCTGCTGCAGGGAGAGGCGCGGGAAGTTGCAGCAGCGGGAAGGACGGCAGGGAGAGGCAGCGGAGAAGAGGTTGCAGCAGCGGGAGATGGGAGGAATGGCAGCCGCAGGGAATGGCTTGGGCAGGGAGAGGGCGGACGCGCGCGGGAAGTTGCAGCAGCGGGAAGGACCGCAGGACAGCAGGGAGAGGCGGGACTGCTGCATGCGGCTGCGGGAAGGCGCATGGCGGGGAGAGGTTGCGGAGAAGTTGCAGCCGCGGGAGAGAAAAAATAGAAATCAAGAGGAAATAAAAATAGAGAAGGGAATTTTTGCAAAGAGGCACTTGAGGAGAATGTAAATTATGAAGCCCTTTTATTCCAATCTTCCCTCCTCTTAATTAAATGCATGAATGCAAGTATTTTTACAAATGCAACAATGGAATCCTAATATGCATAGGTAGTGCTAGGAAATAGCATAAGAAGGCGTTCTTATAGGCGTGTTTTGAGGTGCAAACACGGACCTGACATTCATACAATTCAGGTGCTTTCTACGGTATTCCACTCTGTTTTATGTCTTTTTAATACAATGAGTACATTGCATTAGATAGGCATGGGGGGGTGGATATTCATCTCTGAATTTATTCGTCAGCTCCATAGATTTGTTTTATTTTATTAAGAAAAGAATTTATGGAATTAGGAAAGAAAACTTGGGTTTAAGAAAATTTTCAATCTTAGGAAATACTACATTATGACTTGAACACAAAGACCCTTCAGGTCTTTGGACTTAATTAGCCCTTGTATCCACTAAAATGTGGATTTGTTTTTCGAGTCCTTGCCAACCAAAATTCTATTGGAGTAAATAAGCTTGGGTGATAAGTACACGGCCTATCAACCCACCCTCTGATTTGAGTGAATTTTGAGTTTTAAGCATCTACACACTATCTTGTCACTGACTCATTGTTCGGAGATTCTAACAGAAATTGGGTAGCTAATGAACCTTCTAGGGTGATAGGGCTAGCAAGTTATCATGGGTAACAGCCCATAGGTAGGTTGTCCAGAGCCCAATCACTGGACCTTTCTCTTTTTGCTGCCTTTAGGTAAATCTTAGACCAGGGAAGCGACCTACTTAAAAAAAAAAAATCAAAAAGAAAAGGAGAAAAGAAAAAAAAGAAATAAGCCACACTTCACCGCACGAGTACGACTAGCAAGTTGTCGGTGGTAACAGCTCATCGACCGGTTGTCCAGAACCTAGCTCAGTAAATGCACTGAAAATTCCCAAAATATTTAGGAAGAAGAGGAGAAGTAGAATAAATCGGGGAGATATACACTGGATTCACCCTTGTGTTGACCTCGTAAAAAAATAAAGGTAGGGAGAAAGCTATCGGTTGTAAAGATACAACTTTAGGCAGAATTCTTTTTTTTAGGTCACCTAGAGGTGTAGAAATCCGAAGTCCATTTTAATTGCTGGTCAATGAGTCCAGCACATTCACAATAAGATGCTTAAAACTTAGGGTTCTCATCAAATCGTGGGTGAGTTGAATGGCTGTAGAAAGCCACTCTTAAACCCTAAAACTTGAAAATAAAAAAAAAATTAGAAAAGAGGAAAAAGAGAAAAAGAAAATTTTCTTTGAATAAGGCGAGGGCTTGAGGCAGTTTGCATTTTGGTAGATACTCGAGCACTTTTGTGTCTTTGAACGTTCAGATCCTAAGTAGACATTTTCTTAATGGCTGAAAATAAACTCAAGCCCAAATTATCTAACCAAATTCTTTTATAAATAGCATATAGTTTTTGCTACAGAATAGCAAAAGATAGGCACGGGGGTACGATGTAAACACGTTTACACTACTTATGATGTCTATTTATGCATGTTCTTAAGCATAGGATTGCATTATATGCTATAAATATTGCATAACATGCATCATCTTGCATTTAGAGTAGTTTGAATAAAATGGAGGTTAATTGTCTCCTTTTATGTTCATGGATAGGGCAAACTTTTTATCGGGGCCTCGAATCGAAGATCCAACCATACAGATGTGATCAGGGCGACGATTGGAGTTCAACGACTCCAAGATTGCCCTAATCAGACATCAGTAGCATCAGATAGAGACCAAGGAACCATAGAAGATCAAAGGCCAAGATGGTGTGAATCCACACTTTAAACGACAAATCCGACCGCACAGGTGGATTCGGATCAACAATCACATCCTAACGACGCAAAAATTGAGTCAATCCGAAACCCGTGGCACCATCTACATCATCTAGAAGATGGACGGCCAAGATGGCGCTACGTGGTGCCATCTCGGCCGCCCAATCATCCGCACGTACCTGCTGAAGGCTTCCGCATCCACCCTTCCCCACTATTGGATCAAGATCCAATGGCTGCGACGAGCTCGTGCTGAAGTTAGGCACTCGACACAAATGCGCCCATAGCGCGTTGGTCGAGCGCTCTAACGTGAAGCGACGGTGCCCGTTCGAGCCTCGCCGTGCAGTAATTGGAGCAGAGGCACACGCATGAGCGAGCATCAGATCTCAATCGAATGGCTATGCGTGCCCGAGAGAGTCCATGTGCTATTGCACGTGCGACGGAGATGCAGGATCGCACACAGGCTGGTGCACAATGTAGGCGAGTGAAGGCGCGATCTAAGATGTCCAATCTCGCGATCGGACGACTGAGATCGTCTGGACGTGCACGTGTGTTGAACTCGTGGGCAAGCGAGTGGGTGTGCACGCGTCGGCCACTATACCCACATTCTGACCTTTAGCGACGGTTTTATCCGTCACTAAAGGTCCTGAATTAATGTTTTAGGAGTTGTAATGACAAAATTGCCCCCACTCCTTGCAACAATAAACGGAGACCCCCTCCACACGAAATTCTCATCCCTTCCTTCTATTCTCTCCCTCTCCAAAGCTCAAGAGAAGCTTGTCCCACACCTAGGATGCTTCTCGTGAGATAAAGTCAATTTTTCGTCCCTCTTTTGGAAGCGGATCCCACGACGACAACGATGTGCTACCTCATTCCCGTTCTTCTTGCTTCGCCCTCCTTCATCCTATTTCATCCTCCTTCTTCCTGGCATCATCCAGTTCGGCTCATCCTCCAAGCAATCGTCGAGGAGGATATTTCTCTCCCCATTCTTTCTACTGCTTTCTAGAGTAGATTTACTACTTTCTAGTGTAATCATTTTCCCACTTTCTAGTGTAATGAACAATCGTTCTGATGATGAAATTCTATGTTTATTCTACATCTCATTTTGGTTTTTGTTTGTAACTTTCTTTCTCTCTCTTATTCTCTCTCTCTCTCTTTTCTATTTATTGTAAATAGTTAGATAGTTCTAATCAATTGAATTATTTCATGACAAATAAAAACAAACGCGTAGTTTTTAAATCAAACATCTTCCTCCCTGTGTTCGACTTGGAATTTCCATTTCGGTATAAATTTTATTTGTTGAACATGAGTTCTTCGCTTTCAAACTACGATGACAAGTTTTTCAAAACCAAACACGTTAGCATAGCAACCCGATGTTCAACATCTCCTGTACAGCATAAACATCCTCATAGGGTGAGGATGGAGAGAAATAAAGGGAACGATTAGAGAAACCGGGATCAAAGGACCCAATTTGGAACCTGTGGGGTTCGGAATGATGTTGGCTCGCAGGTTGAGCCGCATCAAGTTGATTCACGAACTCCCGTCCAGAAGGAGCTTGCAATGAATGCAATATTGAATTCTGGGATTGAGTAGATCGAGAGTTATTCATTGAATTTCCACCCATCCACTCCATTCTCTTAGCAAGCAAGTCCACCTTATCAAGTTTATTACAAATCAATTCCATATCAAATGAATGAGAGTCATGGACTTCATAAACTTTCGATCTGGGCTGCTGGGATCGGTTAAAAGTATCCATGGAGGCATGATTGATCGAATTCCTACTCATTTCCTCAAACAAATCGTGTGTGCTATCTACGCCTTTATTGAGAAAATTGCCTCCGTAAGAAGCGTCCACGTGATTTCCGAGTTGCTCAGTCAACCCATTGTAGAAGATCCACACGAATTTCCATTTCGGCACCTCGTGTTGTAGACACCTTTGCAATAGGTCCTGGAATCACTCCCAATCCACATGAAACTACACCCTCGGCCACTGTGTAAAGGTAGTGATTGCCCGTCTCAAAGCATTGGTATGTCTGATAGGGAAGAATTTCTTTAAAAGGGCAGATTTCAACTCATTCCAAGTTGCAATTGGTCTTCCTATAGTCCTGTACCAATGAGTGGCCTTATTCCTAAGAGAGTAGGGGAAGAGCCTCATGATGATTTGGTCATTCACGTTTCGTGCGTTGGTGGTCTGGACCAAAGTGGTAAGTCCTCCAAGTGTTGAAACAGGTCTTCAGAGCCATGCCCATGGAAATGTTTGATCAGGATTAACACCTGGGGCTTGATTTCTGCGTCTCTAGCAATAATCTGGACACCGGGACGTTCGCTGTAATTTGAAGGATCACAAAAATCCTTCAAGGGCTAACCACCCTGCATTCTTTGGAACCATTCTTGCATTCTCTGCATTTGTTCCAGCTACCTTCGAAATTCCTCCTCTGGATTCAGAGGCAAAGGAGGTTGTTGATCGGCCATGGGATCGATTTAGCCAAAATCCAATCGACGCCTCCTAGAATACTCTAGTGGTCCTTCCAATCGGGGATTCAACGACCTTCTTCCCAGCATAAACTAGGAGAAGTTTGGAAGGACTGGGGATAAGAACCCTGCAGCATAGTAAAACAAGCCTATCCTTAAGTGGGGTAGCCTAAGGATCTACAGACTCCCAGAACCCACCTTAAGATTATAAATAATTTACTCTACTTGTGTCTACTAAATCCAACAAGCTAGAAGGAGGGACTGGGGAGAAGGTTCTTCATATGGCTTGCGCCTCCGATTCCTAATGTACCCCCCAGTCACGGTCGTTTGACTCTACTCCCCTAGCTAGACATCAGATTGATCAGTACAAGTAGGTTAATCATACACAATCTTAGACTAGGCCCGAAGAGCAAATCAGTCCTTAAGGCCAACGTCTACTTGATTTTATTGAGGCTTGGGATTGTAGTGCTTATGGAATGTAGTAGGCCCTTAAAATGGGTTGTGCCCATAATGATTGATTGAGCATGTGTAACTGCGTGCACAACCAAGGTTTTCAAGTAGGATTATTTCGG
Organism: Thalassia testudinum; assembly: GCA_037157565.1. Lineage (NCBI taxonomy): Eukaryota > Viridiplantae > Streptophyta > Magnoliopsida > Alismatales > Hydrocharitaceae > Thalassia > Thalassia testudinum. Next base: position 35,147,738 of record JAZHRO010000003.1, read on the forward strand.
ATGAGTAGATTTTAATGTTCAAATCTTGCTTAAGTAGCTTTTAAGGTTTAGAATTAGGTTGATTTCAATCAAGTTTGAGGCGAACTAGGTTTTCAAGCACGAGTGAAGATTGTTTTCCTTTAAAATCGGAAAAAAAGTGTAGTGCCTAGTATGAACCTAGATTGAAAACCCTAAGAGGAAGCTACTTAGTGAGTTGATTTAAGGCTGAGTGGTGTGGCCCAAACAACTCAAACAATTGGCCACAATTGCACCACTAAGTTAGGCACATAGAAATGATTTACCTAGAGTGATTTCTACTCTTTTATGTGTTGATTTGTGTGTACAGGTTCCACAGATCAGAATCTGATTGAGTAGAAGGAAATCAAGTAGGTTAAGTGCCTTGAATATAGGTGTATGTTGTCTGTATGTTGAATTACCCCACAAAATTATATATATATTTTTTTCTATATGCGAGGGTGAAATGTGAGTGTGAGTGGAAATCCAAACAACCAAACTAATCCTAGGATTTATGCAAACACCTAGGTTAATTGGAATTTGAATTTAATGTGATGAAATGAAATCTATGGAGGGGGAAGAATGGGGAGCACTTACAGTCATCTTGAACTGCAATTCACTCTGATCTATCACTTGATGATTCTGTGATAGAGGTATCTGCAAAACAATAGACAAGAGAGAAAGCAAGTGAGAAGACAGTGAAGTGCGTAAAATGCGAAAAGAAGATCAGGAAATCATTGCCTCCCCAGCAACGGCACCAAAATGTTGAATGTCGGAAGACTATGCTATTGGATTTAGTTTTGAAAACCTGTCATTGTAGTTTGAATAGCGAAGAACTTGGGTTCAACAAATAAAATTCATACCAGAATAGAAATCCCAGGTCTAACTCAAGGAGACTACATCAATCAAGATTCGCAATTATACTCTTTTTGTGTTTTTGTTTAAAAAGCGGAGTAATTACAAGCGGAGTAATATAAACATTCAGAGAAAGAGAGAGAGAGAGAGGAAACATCCACTTGAAGTTGCAAAAAGTTTGTACATGTAAGAAAGTGAGAAATTACACTAGAAAGCAGAAAACTATTACAACTAAAAAGCAGGAAAAAGGAATGGGAGAGAGAAGTTATCCTCCTCGATGATCGCTTAGAGGACGAGCTAGAAGAGACATTGCCTGGAAGATGAGGGACGGACTGGGAAGAAGGAGGTCGAAGCAAGAGGAACGAGGACGAGGCAGCACATCATCGTCGTCGCAGGATCCGCTTCCGGAATCAGGGCGAAAATTTGATTTCTTCTCTTGAGGAGCATCCCGGGTGTCAGACAAGCTTCTCTTGAGCTTTGTAGAGGGAGAGAAGAGAAGGAAGGGAAGAGAAATTCGTATGGAGGGGGTCTCCTTTTATAGTAGCAAGGAGTGGGGGCATTTTGGACATTTTAATTTCAAAATCAATAATATGGGAACTTAGTGACAAATAAATCCATCACTAAAGGCCTGAACGTGGCCTTCATGTGTGCATGCCGTGTGCCTCCTCACCTTAGCATCCTCCAACGCACGCGCACGTCCATGCGCTCACAGTCGTCCGATCAAGAGATCGGATGACTTAAACCATCCTTGCCCATGCTTGACGAGTCGATTTTTCGCTTTAAAGTCGTTTGCAGTTTTATGTGGTGGAAAAATCGACTAATCAATATTTAAAAAGAAATAACCACTCGCAGAGGAGCGGGTCATATCCACAGGGAGGAAATGACGTATTTGAATTCGCACCAGTTAAAAACGTTTGTTCGTAGTTAGTTTGGACAAGAATCAAGCCAGAATTGCCTTCAGATTAAGGTTGAAACAAGAAACAATGCTAAAATAGCAATTATGAGTAACTAGAGGATATTTGTCACAATGCAGAATCAATAAAATATTATTAAAAATTGACAATGGCAGAAAATGTAATTTTTAATGGCTTGGTTACTATAGCAAAACAGGGGATTTTTTCCCCTTTGCTGTGCGGGACGAGGAGTGGACGGCCGGACGCGGGAAGCTCAGGGGAAGCTCCTTGGACCGAGGGCTTCGAAACGATGGTGGCGGCGTGTCACGCGGCGGCCGAAGCCAGCCGGACGACCTCCGGCGGAGGTGGCTACAGTCGGTGTTGCAGCTGTTGTTGGCGGGCAGAGCAGTCGGGTACGGGAACGCGCGTGGCCTATGGCAGTTCTGCTGGCTCTGCTGCTGCGTGCAGGCTGAAGGCGTGGGCACGCACTGCAGCCAGTGCACGCTTTGTTGGCGGTGAGAGCGGGTGCTGCAAGCGCGGGAGGAGGGCATGCGCGGAGAGGGCAGGAAGAATGGCAGGCAGTGAGAGCAGGAAGAATGGCAGTGGTTGCGCGCACTGTTGGCGGGCGGTGCGCGCGTGGGCTTCAAAGGCTGGAGGGCGTGCGGTTGAAGACTGCTGGCCGTGGGGGTGGCGTGGGTGCGTAGGCTGGAGGGCATGGAGATGGCGTTGGAGGTGAAGTGTGCGGATGTGGTTGTGTGGGTGCGGTTGCAGGTGGGGGTGCGCCGGCTGGTGGTCTCGATGAGGTTGCAGGCGGAAGGTTAGCGGGTGGCTTCAGACGTCCGGGAAATTTCCCAAACGTCTTAACTGACTGAGAAGGTGATTGCAGAGTGGCTGCGGCGGTGGTTGTTGGTGACGATGGAGACGGAGATGCATGCTAAGGTGCTCACAGTAATGCAGACGAGCTCCAGATGGCGGTGTGGCCTGTCGCACCACACGCCCACGGTGGTGGAGACTCGCTGCCACGGTTGAGGCCGGCAGTGTTGAATGGAAGAGAGGAGATCTCTCTACACAGTGGTGGGTCGGTGGTGGAGGCCTCTCGATCTCGGCTGCCTCCCTCCTTTTGTAGTGGCCTGCACAAATTTGAAATCAGCTGCCCAACCAGATCCAACACATCCGCTCCTCCTTGAATGGGTTCTTCACTGCGGCAGCTGGTGGCGTTAGAGAGGCAGCCAGCCGTTCCTGCAAGAAGAAGAATAAAGAAAATAATGTTAAAATATTATGGTCATTTATATACAGACCCTCACCTTTTATGTTAATGAAAATAATGTACCTAATTGGTTAACTAATTAGATGAATGTCATTCTAAGTTAATTGTAAATGCACTTAAAATATGAATGTAATGCATGGATTATGTAATTAAATTAAAAATATGAATTAACCTATTAACATCCTAATTTATGCTAAATAAATGTTAGAATTAACCTAATGTCTAGGCACTTAAATACTTAAATAGCCCACAACTATGGGCTAATCAAATACCCCCATGCCTAGTTTTTGCTAGTCCATAGCAAAATTAAGCAAAACCTAGCACTCCAAGTAGACTAGTCAACCCACTTGGTCTTCCTTCAAAAGCATATTAAGTTTAGACTTTAGACCCAAGGTTCCTAAGTAGTTGCTAAGTTACAGACTATGTCGGCTAAAGACGAGTTGCAGGCACAAGTTTCCCTGATTTCTTACTCAACCCTAAAGTTTATTGATTCCTGAGATTAAAGCATCCGTGCCTATGCATTGGTCTGATTTATTTGAGTTAAAGGAATTTTTTTTTGTTATATATATATATATATTTTTTTTTTTTTTTTGTTTGTTTGATTCTTCTAAGTCTAACCTCAGATTAGCTATCAACACTGTCTGTGTCGGATTCATTGTCCCCATTACCATGACTCGAAGGGTGCCTAGCTTTCGATGCTTCGAGATAGCACCGCCCATAACGACCCCAAGAACTCCTGGCAATTGACACTTCGAGATAGTATCGCCCATGGATTTCTTAAGCAAATTCAGGCCTATGGCAATCAGCACTTCGAGATAGGGTCGCCTATGGTACCTGAATCGCATAATGCGCTTACATGCCCCCAGTAGGATGGATATCCTAAGAGACAAGTGCCGAGGAGGTAATATGTTATCATCGCATCCTCAAGGTGAGTATATACTCCCCTCTCCTGCGGCGAGAACTCTTCCAATCAAACTGTGTTCTCAAGCCTCTCCCATGTCAAGACTAAGAGAACCAAATCTCTTTTCAGAAAGATAGAAATTAAGTTAATTACTAGACCATGTGTGTGAAATTTGGATGCTTGGGTTACAAGGACCCGTAAACCAAAAGGTAGAATAAGACTCCAGGTACTACCCCACCTTTTAACTCAAACCCTAGCTTCCCTTCCTCAACCTCTTGAGGAATGGTCCGCAACTTAACTCCTACTTAAGTTTTTAAGTCCACAAAGGACCCTAAAGGTCTAAAGCTAGAAGCTCATTTAGCTTCTAAAGTTTGACCCTAGAATTAATTTAGTCTACCCTAGAGTTCTGATTTGCTTAAGACTGCAAGATCTAGCCAGTTAAGCTCAAAACTCTTTTTTCTTTTCTGTATATGCATGCTATAAACAAAATGCCTCAGGTCCTCTCCCCCATGCCTAGTTCAAACAATGTCCTCATTGAAAACAAAAATAACTAAAGGAAGATATTACCTGAGGCGGAGAATGGTAGGAGCCAAGGCTCCTCAAAAGTGACTTCGTCAACCAGATGGCCATCTAAAGTTATGTACGATTTTAACCGTTGACGATAAAGGGAGTTGCTGAAGAGGAAGGATTTTTTATCTCCATAGCTCCATGCGGAAAAACTTTGGTGATTATGTAAGGCCCATCCCAACGAGATTTTAACTTCCCAGGAAGAAGCTTAAGTCTGGAATTGAAAAGCCAGACTTGTTGGTTGGGCTCAAAGGTCTTTCGAAGAATAAACTTATCATGCAAGACCTTAGTTCTTTCTTTATAAGCTTGAGAGGTCATAAGCATCATTCCTCACTCCTCAAGCTCAGTTAATTCTAGAAGTCGTGCCTTACCTGCCGTTTCTAAATCCATGTTAACACTTCAAATAGCCCAAAGTACTTTATGTTCCAACTCAACAGGTAAATGGCATGCTTTTCGATACACCATCCGAAAGGGAGAAGTACCCAAAGGGGTCTTATAGGTCGTTCGATAAGCCCACAAAACATCATCGAGCTTTTGGGACCAGTCTTTCCTATCAGGTCTAACGATCTTTTCCAAAAAATTTTTTATCTCCCTATTTGATACTTCAACCTGGCCACTTGTCTGAGGGAGGTAAGGGGTAGCAACCTTGTGAGTCACTCCAAAACTCTTGATTAAACGATTGAAGTGATGGTTTCGGAAATGGGGTCCCCCATCACTTATAATAGTCTTGGGGTAGCCGAAACGGGATATGATATTGGCCTTCACAAATTTCAAAACCACAGAGTGGTCATTTGTGCACGTAGGAATGGCCTCTATCCATTTAGAGACATAATCAACTTCCACCAAGATATATTCAAAACCATGGGACGATGGGAAGGGGCCCATAATGTCAATTCCCCACACATCAAAAATTTCAATAGATTGAATTGGATGTTGAGGCATTTCATTCTTCTTCCCAATCGTTCTAGTCCGTTGACATCTAATACAGACCTTAACAAAATTATGAGAATCCTTAAATAAGGAAGGCCACCAAAAACCGGACTGGAGAACCTTAAAAGCAATTTTCTTAGCACCAAAGTGTCCTCCACAATGAAGTTCATGGCAGAAACTCAACACACTTTGTTGTTCCTCTTCAGGCACACGTCTCAATACTTGGTCTTGTCCAATTCTAGATAATTCTGGCTCTTCCCAATGAAAATATCTTACTTGAGAAATGAATCTCTTTCTTTTCTACTCATCCCAAGAGCCAAGAGTTTGTCCAGTGACCAAGTTATTTACAGTGTCTGCATACCAAGGTAAAGTTGGTGTTACCGCCATCAGAGTTTCATCGGGAAATGTCTCACGAATGTCTCCAGAAAGAGAGTCATTAAGATGAAGGCGAGACAGGTGGTCAGCCACAACATTTTCTACTCCTTTCTTTTCATGTATTTCTAAGTCAAATTCTTGAAGGAGTAGGATCCACCTAATCAGACGTGGCTTAGAATCTTTCTTAGCAATGAGATGTTTCACTGCTGCATGATCAGTAAAAATAACCACCTTAGACCCAAGTAGATAAGACCTAAACTTCTCCAGAGCAAAAACTACAGCAAGTAATTCTTTTTCAGTGATGGTGTAGTTTTGCTGAGGTTCGGTTAAAGTCTTGCTTGCATAATGCAGCACATGAGGTCCTCCCTCAACCCTTTGTCCAAGGACAACTCCCACTGCATAATCCGAAGCATCACACATAAGCTCAAATGGGAGTGTCCAATCAGGTGCTTGGAGAATAGGTGCAGAGATCAAGGCATCCTTTAGAGTTTGAAAGGCCTCGGTACACTTTAAATCAAAACTGAGGGAAGATTCCTTTGCCAACAAGTCACAAACTGGCCTAGAAATCTTACTAAATTTTTTAGTAAAGCGCCTATAAAAGCAAGCATGGCCCAGAAAGAATCTAATCTGTTTGACATTCGTAGGCAATGGAAGTTTGGAAATAGAATCAATCTTGGCTTTATCTACTTCCAAACCTTGCTCGGATACAACATGCCCAAGTATAATTCCTTTTTGTACCATGAAGTGACTTTTCTCCCAGCTGAGGACTAAACCAGTCTCCTTACATCATTTCAACACATTCTCCAGTGCATGAGACATTGGTCGAAAGACGAGCCATAAATAGAGAAGTTATCCATAAATACTTCAACACACTCGTCAATCATGTCCGAAAAGATAGACATCATACACCGCTAGAAAGTTGCAGGGGCATTACATAATCCAAACGACATACGCCTGAATGCAAAAGTACCGTAAGGACTCGTGAATGTCATCTTTTCCTGGTCATCAGGAAAGACTACCACCTGATTGTACCCAGAATATCCATCGAGAAAGCAATAATACTTATTCCCTGCCAATTTTTTGAGAATTTGATCAATAAAAGGCAAAGGAAAGTGATCCTTTTGGGTAGCGGTGTTTAGCTTGCGGAAATCAATACAGACCCTTCATCCAGTTGAGGGTCTAGTGACAACTTGTTCACCTTGGTCGTTGAGTTCCACAGTAAAGCCTACCATCTTTGGCACCACATGAATGGGACTGACCCATTTACTGTCAGCAATGGGATATATGATCTCGGTGTCTAACCACTTCAGGATTTCCTTTTCTACAACCTCCCTCATATTAGGGTTCAGACGTCTCTGCATGTCACTAAAAGGCTTGATGGAATCATCAGTATAAATGTGGTGCATGCAGAGTGTAGAGTCTATACCCTTAATGTCAGCAATGCTCCAAGCAATAGCTTCCTTGTGCCTAGACAGGCATTCAATCAAGGCTCCCTCCTGTGCCTCAGATAGCACAGCTGAAATGATAACGGGGAGCGTATCATTGGCACCTAGGAAAACATACTTGAGAGTGTCAGGGAGGGGTTTCAACTCAAGGTTGGGGGCTTGTATGGTTGAGGGTTTCATAATAGATGTCCCCATCTCAGGTAGCAAATCTACCTTCGGCCGAAATGATGGGGGAAGAGACTCAGCGGAAACTCCTAGCAATTCCTCTAGTTCTAGTATATCCCCTTCACCTTCCTCCAAGAGATGGGAATGCTCATTTAGCATGACATGCTGAAGGGGGTCATCACATAACATTGCAGGAGTTGCCTCTTCAATCAGGTCATCTATTACCTCAACTTGAGAACAATCCTCAAGTCCAGCTTGTTTGTAAGCATCAAACACATTAAGCTGGATTTTCTTGTTCCCAAAACCCATTTTCAATGCCCCAGTATTGCAATTGATTGAAGCATGCAAAGTTGCAAGGAAGGGGCAGCCCAAAATGATGGAGGTTTTGGTTGGCTTGTTTGTAGGGTCAGTGTCCAAAACTAAGAAGTCAACGGGAAAGAAGAAATCCTCCACTCTTATGAGGACATCTTCCAACATTCCTCGTGGTGTCTTAAGTGATCGATCAGCAACTTGAAGGATTACAGGGCTAGGCTTCAGATTGCCTCCCCCAAGTTGTTCATACATGTAGCTCGGAAGGATGTTCACCCCCGCACCCAGATCAAGTAGAGCCTCATCAATTTGTAAGTCACCAATAACTACAGAGATGTATGGGGCTCCTGGGTCCTTAAGTTTCGGGGGTGTGCCATACTGAACAATTGAGCTAACAGAATCAGGCAGGACAACTTTTGATTGGGCCTGTTTTCTAGATTGCCGCTTTTTCGTGCACAGGTCCTTTAAGAAGCGAGCATAGGATGGAATCTGCCTGATAGCTTCAAGCAAAGGCAGGTTAATCTGCACTTGCTTGAAAGTTTCCATAATCTCATCCGTCTTATCTTTGGCTCTAGATGAGCCAACAGAAGTCTGCCCAGAGGTGGATAAGCGCTCTGGAAAAGGCACTCTAGATCTCTGGGTGGAAGGGTTGTCATGTCGAGTAAGGGGTGGAACGGGGGCAACTTCTTCCGGTGAGGTGATTTCAAGTGGAGAAGATTTGGGCAAGTCTTCTCCGGTGGGGGTGAAAGTCGGGGTGGATGGTTTTTTAGGGGGTGAGACTATACGAGCATCGGGTTTGGAAATTTCTTTCCCACTCCTCAGAATAGTCACTGCCTGAGCATGCTCCCTAAAGACAATCCCTTCTCCTTTAGGATTTTCCTTAGCAACATTGGGGAGCTTCCCAGTCTCCCTCTATCTAACGTTCTCAACAAGGTGTCCAATTTATGATTTCATCTCATGTATAGCCTTGTCATGAGATTGGATGATGGCACTTTGACTTTCTTCCATAGTTTTCAACATCACCTTCAATTCATCCATCTCAGAGGTTTTAGGTTGGGCAAAGGTCTGAGATTGGTTCATTTGATGGTTTTGAAAGGATTGTGGTTTGTAATTCCCAGAATTTCAGACATTTCCTTGTCTCCATGAAAAGTTTGGGTGGTTCCTCCATCCCTCATTATAAGTGTTGGAGAAAGGATCATTACGAGTTCTTGGATGGAACCCGTGAGCGGCATTCAAATCCGCTTGTACAAGCCCTGGGAATTGGGAGGCCAAGTGGCAATCCACAGTGGTGTGTGTATTGCCTTGACAAATTAAGCATTCGGAAGCTTGGGATGTGGAGGTGTTAGGTACGAATGAACTCGGGTTCGACATAAGCCTTTCCGTGTTTTGATTCAATAATTGAATTTGATAGGCTAAATTCTGGGCGTCCCTTGCCTCATTCGCCTCCAACTTTCTTTGCATGAGAGTGGGCTTTCTATCCATGTAGGCAGAATTCAAGTGAATAGAATTCTCACTCAAAGTATCAAATAAGTTCCAAGCTTTATCCTCAATCTTAGATAGAAAGGTTCCTACACAGGCACCATCCACAGTTTGCCTATGCGAATCATTAAGTCTGGTGTAGAACCTTTCAACCAGTTGCCATTTAGGCACCTGGTGATGTGGGCAAAGTCTCAGCAAATCGTTAAAGCGCTCCCACGCACCATGGAATGCTTCCCCATCCTTTTGAACAAAATTCATAATTTCCCTCCTAAATTGATTTATTTTTCTCATGGGGAAGTACTTCTTCAAAAAATCCTTCTTCAGGGCATCCCAAGTATTTATATTATCAACGGTGTGATCCCAATATTTGGGTTTGTCCTTTAGGGAGAAGGGAAAGAGGGTTCGCATTTAAGCGTCATCAGTAACGCCCTGCAGCTTCATCGTGGAACAGACCTCGGTGAATTCCTCAATATGCCTGTAAGGGTCTTCCCTAGTAGTACCATAAAAGGAGGGTAGCAAGGATATGGTACTACTTTTGATCTCATACGGATTGTCCCCTCCAGGTCTACGTAGTGCTGGGCCAGCTTGATTGGTTTGGATGAAATATTCCTTAAGGCTCCTTTGACTGGCCATTTTTACCCTTGGAAGGTCTCTTCTTAGGATTCTTTCAGGTTCAGGATCAAATACAAGTTGTCTCCTAAGAGAACACCTACCAAGCATGCACTACAAACACAATTCAAAAGGACTTGTTTGGTCTTTACAGATTTAGTCTTTTGACTTTAGTTCAAATTGTAGGTGACAAAACAAGTTGCCCAATCAATTACTCGCCTATTGTCAACCTTCGAAATCCCTAAAAAGACCAAGTTGGAGCTTAGGTATTCTTCCCTAAATCTCAAATGGTCAAGTAAATCCAAAGATGGAAGATCGAGGGATGCAAGTAGGCCTAAGCCTTCCTTTGAAGCTGTGCTTTCACGGTGCTTCTCAACTACCACCAAAAGTCCGTGACAGGGTATCCCCCTCTTTGGATTTACAAAACCTTTGATCTCAAGTTCTGAACACTTTAGAATCCAACTGTAGGAGGGCTCTTGTCATAGTCGTTTCAAGACTTAGGAGTGTCTAAATGAGTGCTGTGGTGCAACAGATATAAGTGTGCATTCACCGCAAAAGGATTTTGAATTTTGAATCGCACACCAAGTTTTACAATCAAGTCCCTGATTTTTAGATGTCCCTCCTTTAATTAGTCCTTTTTTTTCAAATATATGTGACCACTTGTTAGATAGCTTCAAGACAAACTTTGTGGTCTTTGAATTAAATCCCAAATGCAATGCGTGATCAAGAATAGGATGCAAAGTAAGAAATGTGTTCCTTGCTTCTAGCAATCAATAATGCAAGAATGCACGCAATGCAGAGAAATAAATCTAGAGGCTGCTCATAAAGACCTAAATGGTTCGTCCTAGGGCAGGTAGCTTCTAGCAGATAGCTCATTTTTTTTATTTTTTTTATTTTTAAACTACTTATGCATAGGCAAATAAAAGTAATCAATAAACTAAAAACCTAAATCTAAAGAAAAGGGAACAGGCTCCCAAAATTTACCCAACACGGGCCCAAAACAAAAATCGGGGAACAAACCCCTCAAAATATACCCCAGAACAAGGGTTTCAAACAAAATGCAATGAAAAATTAAATCTAAAGTCTTAATGCTATCAAACTAGCGACTAAATATACAATGATGTCCGTCACGTCCTTGTCCTTCTCATCCTTTCAAAACTGCTCATCCAATTCTCCTCTGGCAACGTCAAGGGTCGACTCTCACAGTGGCTGATTCTTGCATAAAATTTCTCGCATAGGAAAGAAAATAATAAATGGTCAAATCACTGTGCAATTGACAAATAATCAAAATAAAATCAGGCAAAATTATTGTGTCTATTGCCTCCCCAGCAATGGCGCCATTTGACGAGTCGATTTTTCGCTTTAAAGTCATTTGCAGTTTTATGTGGTGGAAAAATCGACTAATCAATATTTAAAAGGAAATAACCACTCGCAGAGGAGCGGGTTGTATCCACAGGGAGGCAATGACGTATTTAAATTTGCACTAGTTAAAAACATTTTTTCGTAGTTAGTTTGGACAAGAATCAAGCCAAAATTGCCTTCAGATTAAGGTTGAAACAAGAAATAATGCTGAAATAGCAATTATGAGTAACTAGAGGATATTTGTCGCAATGCAGAATCAATAAAATATTATTAAAAATTGACAGTGCAGAAAATGTAATTTTTAATGGCTCAGTTACTATAGCAAAACAGGGGATTTTTCCCCTTTGTCGTGCGCGACGAGGAGTGGACGGCCGGACACGGGAAGCTCGGAGGAAGTTCCTTGGACCAAGGTCTTCGAAACGGTGGTGGCGGCGTGTCGCACGGCAGCCGGAGCTGGTCGGACGACCTCCGGCAGTGGTGGTTGCAGCCGGTGCTGCAACTGCTGTTGGCTGGCAGAGCAGGCGGGTGCGGGAGCACGCGCGGCTTGTGGCGGTTCTGTCGGCTCTACTGCTGCGTACTGGCTGAATGCGTGGGTGCGCACTGTAGCCGGTGCGTGCTCTGTTGGCGGTGAGAGCAGGTGCTGCAGGCACAGGAGGAGGGTGTGCGCGGTGAGGGCGGGAAGGCACTGCAGGCTATGCTGGAGGCGTGGGCGCGCAGGCGGTGAGAGCGAGAAGAAGTGGCAATGGTTGCACGCGCTGTTGGCGGGCTGTGCGCACATGGGCTTCAAAGGCTGAAGGGCGTGCGATTGAAGACTGCTGGCCGTGGGGGTGGCGTGGGTGCGTAGGCTGGAGGGCGTGGAGATGGCGCTAGAGGTGAAGTGGGTGGATGTGGTTGTGCGGGTGCAGCTGCAGGTGGGGGTGTGCTGGCGGGTGGTCGCGATGAGGTTGCAGGTGGAAGGTGAGCGGGTGGCTTCAGACGTCTGAGAAATTTCCTAGACGTCTTAACTGACTGAGAAGGTGATTACAGAGTGGCTGAGGCGGTGGTTGTTGGTGACGACGGCGACGGAGATGCACGCTAAGGTGCTCACGGTAATGCGGACGAGCTCCAGATGGCAGTGTGGCCTGTCACACCACACACCCACAGTGGTAGAGACTCGCCGCAACGGTTGAGGCCGGCGGTGTGGAATGGAAGAGAGGAGATCTCTCTGCACAGTGGTGGGTCGGTGGTGGAGGCGTCCTGAGCTCGGCTGCCGCCCTCCTCCTTTTGTAGTGGCCTGCACAAATTTGAAATCAGCTGCCCGACCTGATCCAACACATCCGCTCCTTGAATTGGTTCTTCACTGCGGCAGCTGGTGGCATTAGAGCAGCAGCCAACCGTTCCTACAAGAAGAAGAATAAGGAGAATAATGTTAAAATATTATGGTCATTTATATACAGACCCTCAACTTTTATGTTAATGAAAACAATGCACCTAATTGGTTAACTAATTAGGTGAATGTCATTCTAAGCTAATTCTAAATGCACTTAAAATATGAATGCAATGCATGGATTATGTAATTAAATTAAAAATATGAATTAATCTATTTACATCCAAATTTATGCTAAATAAATGTTAGAATTAACCTAATGTCTAGGCACTTAAATACTTAAATAGCCCACAACTATGGGCTAATCAGCGTCGCGCGCCCGCGTGCGATCACGCGTCAGTGCCATGCATCTGATCACGCATGGGCACTATCGCTCACGTAGCACCGTCCAATCCTCATCATGTAGCCCCACTCACTCACCCACTCCACACACCCGCTCTTCAATTTGAGGAGCCGCAGCTCGAACACGTGACCTCCTCTTCTCGCGAAGGCGCTCGACCAACGTGCTGCGGGCAGCTTTGTGTCGCATGGTTTTGCGACCGTTGTATCTGTTGGTGCTAAAACACCACGATCATTTATTTTGATGATAACAAAACACGTGTCATTTAACATTTGCACTTAGAGTCTTAGATTTCAGGCAAATTGCAAATGGAGACATGACCAGACGGAGTTCGAGCTCGCATCCAGGATGGATTGGAGGAGCTTGATGGAAAATAGAGGAGATTCGCATGGAGCGATAGATTGAAGAACGAAGGAGATGAAGAATAGGATAGATTTCCTTCTCTTGTACTTGTATTTTTCTTTTCTTTTGTTGCTCTTTATTTTTGTTACTTAGATTCATGTTAAAGAGCCTCAAAGTACCCTAACATTAGTCCTAGGAACACCAGCACAACCCTAGGATACTTTGGTTTTCTGTAGAGAACTTAGAAAACCAACATAGGGTTCAAACAACATTTCCAACTGTCTAATTCCAAAATCAGATGTCTGATAATGTGTTTTATGACGTCTGACTTTTGATTCAGACGTCTGATAACATTTAGGCTGGACTTGTTAATTATCGGATGAAATTAGACGTCCAGACCTATGTCCAGACGTCTTAGAAGACGTCTGATGTCTTTGCCAGACGTCCAATTAGTGGACCGTTGGCTGGCTTAGCAAGCACTCAAGGATATGACCATTAGAGCCTTATCAGATGTCCTTAGGCCTTTCCAGACATCTGATAAATGACCGTTTTGCCTCGGCTGACCCAAATCTCTTCTTAGAGATTTTCTAGCCCTTGCACTCTCTTGGAAGTCCATTCCCACGAAAAAATAGGTTTCCAGACGTCCAAATATAGTGTCAGGCGTCCTGTATGTCGTCTGATGCTCTTGCACTAGAACCCTGTTTAGGTCTGATTCAAGTCAGGAAGAGACTCGCCCAAAATCAGACGTCTGATATTTTTCCCTGACGTCTTAAAGTGATCTTCCAGACGTCTGATGCCAGGATCAGATGTCTGTTAAGCCTGTCAGTGAAATCATTATTCCTGATTTCGGCCTGATTCTCATGGACTTTGCACCCAACGGTTATGGCAGCTTTCCTATGCCTTCCAAAGCCTTCTTAAGGCCTCTATAAATTTAGGGGAACCTTTTACACACTTAGATACACTAAGACACACCCAAGAAACATACTTTCCACTCTTTTGTGTCCAAAAAAGAAGCTCTTGCTCTCCAAGCTCGAGCTCTACATCTTAAGAGCATCAAGTCTTTGCGCACCTGCTCTCTCACCGTAGTTCACGAGAGCGACGTTGTGCCGTCGCGTGGCTCACGCACCTGCGTCATCGATTCGACGCACTCCTTGCAAAGGAGTGTTTTCCTAATTCCTATAGAAGCTAGGTTTAAATTTTTGTTGGCTCTATAGGACTATATTTGTTATTTTTACTTTGTTATTTGGTTGGGTATTCGCTTTGCGAATTCCCATCTCCTTCGTGGGACAAAATCCTTCTTGTGAAGAGAAGGGGTTGAGGAACGCTACCCTCGCACTTGTAGCGTGGTTGTAATTGAGGTTGAATCGCCCTCGTTTAAAGTGATTCGTTTAGTGGATTTGATCAACTTGGTTGATCGAAAAATCCTAACTCGAGAGGGTTAGGTGGTGGTTTTCACCCAGTTTGGGTTTCCACCTAAAAATTATTGTGTACATTATGTGTTTGTCTATTTTGTAAGATTGGTATTTTTTTAATTCCGCATTTTTTACGTCACGCTGATCTCACCCCCTCCATGTAGGGAATCCACAATTTGTATCAGAGCAGGTTCTTGCTGTTTCGGCGTAACAACCAAGCAAGAAGATCTATGGAGGGGAGCAGTTCCACGAGTAGGATTTCCGAGGGCCAGTCTACGACTTGTCCGCCGTTCTTCGACGGGAGCAACTACCTTTACTGGAAGCTGCAGATGAAGATGTGGCTTCAAGCCACCGACTTCACGTTTTGGGTCAGGTGCGAGACCCCCTTCGACATCCCAGAAAAATCCACCGCAGGATAATAGCAGCAGCAGATCCGGGAACTCTCGCTCAATGCGAAAACAATGAACGCGTTGTATTGCATGCTCAGCCTGGAGGAGTTCAATAGAATCTCGCAATGCGCCACTGCATACGAGATTTGGCACACTCTTGAGGTAACTCACGAAGGTACCTCTAAGGTAAAGTCTTCTAAAATTAATCTACTTTCACAAGAATTTGAATCATTTTCTATGAAAACTGACGAAACTTTAAGTGAGATGAACACTAGGTTCACTCCTATAGTAAATAATTTGAAAGGTTTAGGAAAGACCTTCATCAAGGGGGAGCTTCAAGGGAAGCTTCTTCGTTCCCTTGGACCAGAGTGGGAACAAAAAGTCACCATCATCGAGGAGGCGAACGAGGTGGAGGAGCTCAACATGGAAGATCTCCTAGGCAATCTAATGGCCTACGAGACTAAGTTGAAACAGAAGAAGAAGGATACACCGGAGCCTAAATCGAAGAAGACTCTCGCCTTCAAAGCTGCGTCGGATAGCGAGGTAAGTTCCGACGACGAAGACTTTAAAATTTTACTTAAAAAGTTTTCCATGTTGTGTAGGGAATTGAAGAAAAAGGAGAAGGAAAAGGAGAAGAAATCTAAGAAGAAGGCGTTCCAAGCCACTTGGGATGATTCGAGCTCGGAGGAAGAAGAAGAAACCACTTGCTTTGGTTTCATGGCCAGAGGAAGCAATAGCGACAGCGAAAGCGGAAGCGACTCCGACAACGAGGTAAATTTCGATTTACAAGAAGCTTTTAATGAACTATTTCATGTTAGTAAATCATTAAGAATAGAAAACAAAAGTATTAAAAAGAACCTTAGTTTTCTTAAAAATGAAAATGATAGGTTAGAAAAATAACTTAAGGACATAGAAGCTAGTCCTAAAATTGATAACCAATTATTAGAAAATCATAACCTCATCAATGAAAATAATAAATTGATTGAGGAAAATGATAGTTTAAAGTTAGAAATCTGTGATTTAAAAACTAAGATGCATACTATAGAAAAAGAAATTTCATGTCTTAGGGAAAACTCTAACAAATTAATCAACAAAGTAGATAATTTTTATAGCCCTAAGGTTGAGAAAGGATCTCCGTCAAGGAGACCTCCTAACAGACCCGGATCCAAGCTCACTTGGATACCGAAGAAAGAATTGGAATCCTGTTTTGTAGGTCATAATAACTACAACACGAAGGACTGGACCTACAAGCTCAAGGTTGGTCAACTCGAGTTGGGAGAACCAAGGAGTAGACCAAGGAGGAGAAGGCCGACGAGACGGCGAACAAACAATGATCCCGTCGCATGTCGACCACCAGACTGGAGACCGGCACCAATGCCCGGGCCTCCAAGCTACAGATGGGAGCCCCATCCGATGTGGCATCCACCACCACCATTTGGGCCACTTTATTGGCCATGGTAGGTGAGGTAAAAATTCTTCACCCTATCTTTTTATCATTAGCATTTAGATAGGGGGAGTTAAAAAGATTTATGAGATAATTGTCAATTTTTAAGGGGGAGATGCAAGTTAGCTAAATTTCCTTTAGTAAGGGGGAGAAAATAATAGCTATCTTGTTGTTACAGAAAGGGGGAGAACATTACTTTTGAAATTCATAGAAGAGCATGTTTTAAGGGGGAGTTATAGGAAATATCAATTAAACCTTTTTGATAATGTCAAAAAGGGGGAGGATTTTTTGCATTATTATTTATGGTTTTGTCATCATCAAAGAGGAGGAGATTGTTGGTGCTAGAGCACCACGATCATTTGTTTTGATGATAGCAAAACACGTGTCATTTAACATTTGAACTTGGAGTCTTAGATTTCAGGCAAATTGCAAATGGAGACGTGACCAGACGGAGTTCGAGCTCGCATCCAGGATGGATTGGAGGAGCTTGATGCAAAACAGAGGAGATTCGCGAGGAGCGATAGATTGAAGAAGGAAGGAGATGAAGAATAGGATAGATTTCCTTCTCTTATACTCCTTGTATTTTTCGTTTCTTTTGTTGCTCTTTATTTTTGTTACTTAGATTCATGTTAAAGAGCCTCAAAGTACCCTAACAGTAGTCCTAGGAACACTGGCACAACCCTAGGATACTTAGGTTTTCTGTAGAGAACTTAGAAAACCAATATAGGGTTCAAACAGCATTTCCAAACGTCTAATTCCAAAATCAGATGTCTGATAATGTGTTTTAAGACGTCTGACTGTTGATTCAGACGTCTAATAACATTTAGGCTGGACTTGTTAGTTGTCTGATGAAATCAGACGTCCATACCTATGTCCAGACGTCTTAGAAGACGTCTGATGACTTTGCCAGACGTCCAATTAGTGGACCATTGGCTGGCTTAGTAAACACTCAAGGATATGACCATTAGAGCCTTATCAGACGTCCTTAGGCCTTTCCAGACGTCTGATAAATGATTGTTTTCCCTCGGCTGACCCAAAATCTCTTCTCAGAGATTTTCTAGCCGTTGCACTCTCTTGGAAATCCATTCCCACCAAAAATACATTTCCAGACATCTAGATATAGTGCCAGATGTCCTGTATGTCGTCTGATGCTCTTGCACTAGAACCCTGTTTAGGTCTGATTCAAGTTAGGAAGAAACCCACCTAAAATCAGACGTCTGATATTTTTCCCAGACGTCTTAAAGTGATCTTCCAAACGTCTGATGCCAGGATCAGACGTCTGTTAAGCCTGTCAGTGCAATCATTGTTCCTGATTTCGGTCTGATTCTCTTGGACTTTGCACCCAACAGCTATGGAAGCTTTCCTAAGCCTTCCAAAGCCTTCCTAAGGCCTCTGTAAATAGAGGGGAACCTTTTACACACTTAGATACACTAAGACACACCCAAGCAACATACTTTCCACTCATTTGTGTCGAAAAAATAAGCTCTTGCTCTCCAAGCTCAAGCTCTACATCTTGAGAGCATCAAGTCTTTGCGCACCCGCTCTCCCGCCGTAGTTCACGAGAGCGACGTTGCACCGTTGCGTGGCTCAAGCACCTGCGTCATCGATTCGACGCACTCCTTGCAAAGGGGAGTTTTCCTAATTCCTATAGAAGCTAGGTTTAAATCTTTGTTGGCTCTATAGGACTATATTTGTTACTTTTACTTTGTTATTTGGTTGGGTATTCGCTTTGCAAATTCCCGTCTCCTTCGTGGGACAAAATCCTCCTTGTGAAGAGAAGGGGTTCAGGAGTGCTACCCTTGCACTTGTAGCGTGGTTGTAATTGAGGTTGAATCACCCTCGTTTAAAGTGATTCGTTTAGTGGATTTGATCAACTTGGTTGATCGGAAAATCCTAACTCAAGAGGGTTAGGTGGTGGTTTTCACCCGGTTTGGGTTTCCACCTAAAAATTATTATGTACATTGTGTGTTTGTCTATTTTGTGAGATTGGTATTTTTTTAATTCCGCATATTTTACGTCACGCTGATGTCACCCCCTCCGAGTAGGGAATCCACAGGATCAGCATCGAACAGTCAAGATCGAGCGAGCGAGTGAGGTAGGAAGGTCAGCTGTGGGTCCTTAGGGCTGGTTGGGCGGCTGAGATGGAGCCACGTGGAACCATCTTGGCCGTCCATCTTTTGAGTGATGTAGATGGTGTCACAAGTGTCAGATTGGATCGATTTTCATGCCGTTATGCTGTGACCATTGATCCGAATCCATCCGTGCAGTCGGATTTGTCATCTGAGGTGAGGATTAACACCATCCTGGCCCTTGATCTTTAGGGTTCCTCGATCTCTATCTGGTGCTACAGATGTTCGATTATGGTGATCTTGGAGTCATTGAACTCCAATCGTCGCCCTGATCAAATCCATATAGTTGGATCTTCGATCTGAGGCCCCGATAAAAAGTCACCCTATACCCGACCATAAAAAGGAGAATTACTATATAATTTATACAACTTGATCTAAAAGCATTATTATGTATGTTATGCACTACTTACAATGTATGATGCTAATGTGACACTAAGAACATGCATTAACAGACATTTCAGGTTAATCAGATGTATGCACATCACTCCTCCAACATCACATCCCACTTCGTAGGTCACCTTGGAGCTGTCCTCTCACCTCCATTTTGGTACCAGATCATCTCCATCTTCTCACGTCCATTCTGGAGCCATGCCAAAGCTTTCGTCAACCTGATGTCCTTCTGCATCTCACCTCCATCGTCCTACTCCTCACTTCCTTCGTCCAAGCTTCCGCCAGGCACCCTCGTATCGTCGAACAACCGATTCAGGAGATTTCCTCTCACTTCCCTCTCTTTTTATGCTTTCGTAGATTATTGTAATAGACATTGAAGTGATATCTATACCATTTTCATTCCATATATATCTTGTGATTCACCTGCGTGTTTTCTTACAAAAGTACAAATAAAGAACAAAACCCTAAAATACCAAAAAGAAACAAAATGAAGCACGGTTTTTAGTTAAAGTAAATGTCGCCTCCCTGTGTTCAAACTGGGACTCCCTTGGACTTTCGGTATAAATTTTATCTAATCGACGTGTTTTGCAACTACAACGATGGGTTAATTGTAACCCCAATTTCTGACACGTGAAACACGCCCGACAATCCCCCTTCTGTCTGATTTCTGGGAAGGCATGCCATCTCCCAGTAGAACTAGAACGTAGGGCTTTCTGGGCAATAAGACAATTAAACATGGATTTATCTGATGCTGGTATCCAAAGAAAACTACAATTAACTGAATTAGAAGAATTACTTAATTTTTCGTATGAATATGTGTGGATTTATAAAGACCAAATAGAGAAATTTCACGATAAATACATTGTTCGAAAACACTTGGATGTTAATCAACATGTTTGGCTTTTTGATGCTAGATTATGTATTTTTCCTGGCAAATTAAAATCCAAATGGATTGGCCCCTTTATTGTCCTCAAAACTTATCCATACAATGCTGTTGATCTTTTTGATCCTAAAACTAATAGGACATTTCATGTCAACGACCAACGTTTAAAGCCCTATTTTGATCATAACCCGAATCTTCCATCGAAATCCTTTGATTTCATCGAACCAACCACAGTTGATCATTGATGCACACTGCACCCAGCTGAATGGCGTAAAAGATAGCACTGGATGAGAGGTAACCCATCATTTCCTTTCTGCTCTTTTTCTTTCGTTTCCCCAGGTTTTGACTATCCTAAATCCGACTACCTTTTACTAAGGTAATCCCTCTTTCCCTCCTAATGCATGAGGACATTGCATCTCTTAAGCATGGGGGAATGTTTTCTTAAATTTTAACGATCGAATTAGGATTTTCAAAACCTAAAAGCATGTATTTTTCTTTTGTCATTTTTGTTTTCTGGTATGCATAACCAAACAAAAAAAAATATTGAAAACTTTTTCAAGAAAAGTTTTGAAATCGGGACTAAGGTTGAAAACACACTTTTGGTAAAATGGGATTTTATCTTAACAAACTATGGATGAGGGTACGGATCTAATCATTTGAATTTTAGGGTCTATTTTTAGACTAGATCAGATATCCTTCTCTAAACTTCCACCTGAACTCATGATAGTTCAGGTGACTTGATCCTCTTTTGTAATATGGAAAGTATTTGGCTTAGTTTCTGATTCGAAAACTTGCTTTTCTTGCGAAACTTCCTATGTCAAATTTCACACACAAGCCAACACCTAAAAATCACTAAAAATTAGAAAAAAAACCCCTTGTTTGGACTTAGTAAAAGTCTGGAGCAGATAATTGGTTTGAGTTCCCACCACTGAGGATGAAAATACCTCCTTTGAGGATGCGATATCAACATGTTACCGCCTCAGTGCTGCTCCATATCTACAATTCATATCTTTAGACGGAGCATTAAAGCGCATTTTAGCAGCTCAAGTGTCTTAGACGGTGCTCTACCTATAGTGTTGGAGCAAGAGCTTGAGTTTGCTTGGAGCACCCTTTACACCGCATTGTGTTTTGGGGTTATGAGCCCCTGGGTGGTGTCATGGACAGTGCAATCTCGAAGTACTCACTCCAGAGCCCCCTCGACGATTGGTAACAGGAATGATGATCCCGACACATCTGTTGTAAGACTAAGTTAAAACTAACCATAGGGGAGAAAAAAAAATTTTAACAAGAAACATGCCCTTATAAATGTTGGCTTCTCACAAGCACGACACAAGGTTTTAAAGGTTTTTGCACGCTGTGAATCAGATTCAAGAGCCAGAAAAATCCTAAAAATGAAAATTTCAATTCATTTGAATGAATAAGGGGTTAATCTGTGAATTCTTTTGGAGGATATATTGATCCCATTTTTGTCTAATCCTTGGATTCAAAAATGAATCTCGATGTTTATCTTTAACAAATCCCATACCTCTAGCTTTTAAACCAACCAAGGTCCCATAATCCTTTTCTCCTCAAAAGTTATAAAAATTAGATTTCCCAAAAATTCAATTTTATAAATGATGTAAACACATTTACACTACTTAAGATGTCTATTTATGCATGTTCTTAAGCATAGGATTGCATTGCATTTTATAAGTATTGCATAACATGCATCATCTTGCATTTAGAGTAGTTTGAATAAAATGGAGGTTAATTGCCTCCTTTTATGTGCTTGGACAGGGCAAACATTTTATTAGAGCCTCGGATCGAAGATCCAACCGTATGGATGTGATCAGGGCGACGATTGGAGTTCAACAACTCCAAGATCGCCCTAATCAGGCATCCGTAGCATCAGATAGTGACCGGGGAACCCTATAAGATCAAGGGCCAGGATGGTGTAAATCTGCACTTTAAATGACAAATACAACTGCCTGGATGAATTCGGATCAACGATTGCAGCCCAACGATGTAAAAATCAAGTCAATCCGACATCCGTGGCACCATCTACAACATCCAGAAGATGGACGGCCAAGATGGTGCCATGTGCCGCCATCTCGGTCACCCAAACGATCGCATACAATCTCTGAAGTCCCCGCACCCACTCCCTCTTTGCCGTTGGATCTCAATCCAATGGCTGTGGATAGCCGATCATAAAAGCGCCCGCTCGACCATCCGAGCCTCGTAACACAGTGGTCGAAGGCGTTATCACGAGCTGAGGAGCACGTTCAAGCCGCAGCGAGGAGGCGAAGGGCGCGGGTGAGCAAGCGCGGGCGTGCGTCGGATTTTGATCGGACAACTTTCTGCGCTCAATAGAGATCACGCGCTATTGCACACGTGGCAAGGTTGCGCGATCGTACGCGCTGGGCAGGCAAGCAGCAGCAGGCGAAGATGCATCTTAAGCCGTCCGATGTCGCAATCGAACGGCTGAGGATGAAAGAACATGGCGGGCGTTGAGAATGAGCGCAGCTGAGGAGGTGCACGTGGGCGCAGGTGCTACGCCCACGTTGGGGCTTTAGTGACGGTTTTATCAGTCACTAAAGACCCCTCATTTATTATTTTAAAGATGCAATGACCATTTTGCCCCCACACCTTGAAACTATAAAAGGAGACCCCCTCCATACGTAATTCTCATCCCTTCCTTCTCTTCTCTACCTCTCCAAAGCTCAAGAGAAGCTTGTCCCACACCCGGGATGCTTCTCGCGAGATAAAGTCCAAATTTTCTTTCCCCTTCAGAAGTGGATCCTGCGACGACGACGGCGTGCTGCTCCGTTCCTGTTCTTCTGCTTCGTCCTCCTTCGTCTTGCTTTGTCCTCCTTCGTCTAGGCGTCATCCCATCTGGCTCATCCTCCAAGCGACCGTCGAGGAGGATTTCTCTCTCCCTATTCTTTTTACTGCTTTCTAGTATAGATTTACTGCTTTCTAGAGTAGTTTTGCTCATCCTCAAAGCGATCGTCGAGGAGGACATTTCTCCCTCCATTCTTTTAATGCTTTCTGGAGTAAATTTATCACTTTCTAGTTGTAATGAACAATCTCCTTAATGATAAATTCTCTGTTTATTCTACATCTCATTTTGATTTCTATGTGTAATATTCTCTCTCTCTCACTCTCTCTCTTTCTTCTATTTATTGTAAATAATTTGATAGTTTTAAATTGAATTACTTCATGACAAATAAAAAGAAACGCGTAGTTTTTAAATCAAACATCTGCCTCCCTATGTTCGACCTAGAATTTCAATTTCAGTATAAATTTTATTTGTTGAACACGAGTTCTATGCTTTCAAACTACAATGACAGGTTCTCAAAAACCTAACACGTTAGCATAGCAATTCGAGAGTTGAACATTTTGGCGCCGTTGCCGAGGAGGCAACGATCTTTGATTTCTCTTCGCATTTTCTAACTTACAAATCATTTACCTCACTTTTCTCCTTTCTTATTGTAATTGCAGGTACTCTTCCAAGATAGGCAAAAGTGGTAGATCGGAGTAACGTGCTGTGAAAGATTCTGTAAGTTAGCCCTCACCTCCCACCCATTAGATTTCTTTCCACAGCATAATAATTCAAACATCAATCAACCTAGGTCTTTTTATAAACTCTAAGGTTAGATTGTTTGTTGTTTGACACCCATACTCACCCCAACCCCCACATTAAAAAAAAAAAATTAAAAAAAAAATCTCACAGAGGTACACAAACTCATCTGATTTTCATACTCAATCGGTAAACCGATCTTAGGAGCCGGCACACACATCCAAACACATAATTGAGTAGAAATCAGATTAGGTAATCATTTGTGTGCCTAATTAAGTGGTGTAACAGGCCAATTGTTTGATTTGATTGGGTCGCACCACTTCACATAAAATCAATTCATCAAGTAGCTGCCACTTAGGTTCAACTCTTCAGAATTTACCAGGCACTCCACATTCTTTTAAATTTTAAAGGAAAACATCTTCACCTATGCTTGCAAAACCTGGTGTGCCAATAAAACCTGTTTGAAAACACCTAAAGTTGAATCCTAAAAGCTACTAAGCAAGATTTGAACCTTAAAATTCACCGCATCAAAAACAATCTTACTTGAAAACCACTGGTTGTACACGCACACACAAATCAATCAATCATTAAGGGCACAACCCATTTAAAGGGCCCATCACATTCCAAAGCACATTCAAACCTAGTCCTAAATAAAATAGAGTAGACGTTGGCCTTAAGGATTGGACTCGCTCTTCAAAACCCAGAACGAGATTATTTTCGATTAGTCTATTTCTACTGTTCAATCTGATGTTTAGCTAGGGGAGCAGAATCAAATGATCGTGGCTGGGAGGTACACTAGGAACCGCAGGCGCAAGCCAAAGGAAGAACCTTCTCCCCAATCCCTCCTTCTAACAGGTTTGATTGAACAGATGGAAGTAGATAAAATCATTTCTTTATCTCAAGATGGGTTTTGGGAGTCTGTAGGTCTTTAGACTAATCATTTAAGGATAGGTTTGATTGTTTGTATTGTAGGGTGCCTTTCTTCCTCCCGTATCTCATGAATCCTTCCACATATTACACGCATTCCCACTCTTTCCCTCCTATTTTGAATTATCCTCAACATGACGATTATCCCAACTCGTACTGTAATCAACCATCAGTTAGTTGGGATAATTCGGATTGGGGATACAGCTCCAGACCTCTGTGTTTAGGGTCTAACCTTAAACACTTTGATTTTGATTTCTATCCTTCTCAGAGCTACATCAATTATAGATCGTCTTCCTTTCATGAATAACCTAATACGATCTACAATCAAGAAGGATACACCGATCTTTACCCATCCTCTGATTTCACTGCCTTTAGGTCATCACCATCTTTTGAACAATCTGAAATGACCTATTATCAGGAAGGGTATAACGAATCTCAATTCGTTAATTCCTCTGCATTAATGTCAAACCCACCCAACCTTGAATCGACTCATTTGGTTCAGGTAAACCAGGTTCAAGATAAGGTTCTGCCTAACTTGAGGAATATCATTCAATCTTTAGAAGTTCTGCCAACACCTTGCATTGAGAGATTGGAGCACTTGATTGAAATGATTGATGATTTGAATAAGTCTTTGTTGGATTAGCTCCAGGATGTTAAGGATAAGAACCCGGGTGAGTTTTGACGTGTTGTTGTGCATGCATGTTAAGAAGTGTCGCTATAGTCGCACTTGCAATGTCGATTTTAAAATAGGTAAACGGAGGTGAGTCCAAGTGTCGGTCTTAGGGAGGCGTGAAAATCGGATTTTTGCCTATCACTTGTTGTCACGGAAAGTGCGGAGTTTTGCTTGCGAAGGATGCAGTTTTGAAAAGCGAGAGAGAGATAGAGAGAGAGTTTAGGGTTAGAATGTTCCTTGTTTGATGATGCAACTTGAACGGAAATTAAAGTGACAATTGAACGGAAAATAACTTCATTAATCATGCACTTGTAGTTCATAGCTTACAACATTAAATACATGCTTCAAACAAAAGTAATGGAAAGCTTAAAAGAGAGAGAGAGAGAGGGTGGAGAGCGACGAGGTAGCCACGGCGGTGGAGGAGGCTCCGTCGGTGGCTCGTCGTCTCCGACGATTACAAGAGGGCCTAAAGCTAGCTAAAAGAGGGGTGGAGTAGTTGCAAGGAGAGTGAATGCCTTGAATGAGTGGTTGGAGGGTTTTTAAATAGGGTTAAGGGCTTCCTAAAAGAAGAAGGGGCTTTAGCGATGTCCAGAGCATCGCTAAAACCACTCCCAAAAGCATCGGTGAAGCCCTCCAGCTGTCGGTCAGCTGCCCGCTCTATTTCTTCTTCTCGTGCGATCCGCGGCCGCTGCGTGAGAGCCGTCCGATCTAAGATCGGACGGCTGAGATCTCTTCTCGGCTACGCTTGGATTGCATCACGAGCACGCGTGTGCGCGAGCGTCATCGCCTAACGTGCGCGCGCGCGTGGATGCCCATGGGCTGTGGCCGCGTCATGTGGCAAAATCTCGGTAGCCCGCTGTTGATTGGGCGGCCCAATTTCGCCACGCGCAACCTCCATCATCAATTTCATGCTCCGCACGGTTCGAACCCGCGTTGTGTGCGTGCGGGCATGCACGCTCACCGTTGCGCCACGCTCGTGCTTTGTCACGGCGATTGCAGGCGGGCACGCGAATCTCGACCGTTTGATCGAAGATCAACGGTCGAGATCTGATCTCGACTGGATGAAGAGGCAGCATGCGGTTGAACAGGGGTGATGTGGCGCAATGTGGGCCATTGATCTCTAAATCAACGGTTAGAACTTCTTGGGCCCATTGTAGGAGATTCGGATGTCGGATTTGGCCGATCTTGAGTCCATTGGACTCCGTTCGCCGTTCCGAATCCATCAGTGTGGTCTGATTGCTCATCTGAGTCCTGCTTTGACAAATGCTTACACAAATGGCCATTAATACAATTTTATAAGCAATCTTGGTACATGATGCATGCAATGCTCCCATTCTACTTATGTTGTGCCTTTTATTCTTAAGATGGGCCATATTCAACATAATTATCACACCCTTATGCAGTGTTATCATACCCCCATGCTTACTCCTTGCTAGTCCCTAGCAAGGTTTATTCTAGCCTTTATTTCCTTTCATAATTTAAGAAGTAATTACGAATCGCCCTAATCCTTGCTTTAATGTATATAACTATACATATGTATATGTATATATATATATATTTTTAGAATTTTTTCAGCATTAAGTGTGGGTTGGTAACATTTTTCGGCTACCCAACCAACCCAAAACTCGGTCAAAACCCTAAGTGCTAAGCATCTTGGTGTGAATGTTTTGATAGACACACTTAATGGTAATTGAGACAGACTTTGGGTTTCTACGCCTCTAGGTGACCGGAAAAAGAAATAAATTTGCCTCAAGGTGTATTTGTTCGATTGGTAGCTTTCTCCCTACGTTTGTTTTAATTGGGGTCAACACAAGGATTTTTCCAGTGGATATCTCCCCAGCTTGTACTACTTCCCCGCTTCTTCCTTAAGTGTTTTGGTCTTTCTCCAAGTTGCTCAGACAATGGTCGAATGAATTCCCGAATACCGAGAAATCATCCATAAAGACCTCCAAGTATTCACCCACCATTTCTGAAAAAATGGCTAGCATGCAATGCTGGAAGGTCGCAGGTACGTTACATAACCAAAACGGCATTCAATGGAATGCAAACGTGCCATACGGGCAAGTGAATGTGGTCTTTTCCCGATCTTCCGGAGCAATTGCGACTTGGTTATATCCTAAATATCCATCCAGGAAGCAAAAATACTTCTGCCCTGGCAATCTTTCAAGGATTTGGTCAATGAATGGCAAGGGGAAATGATCCTTCTTAGTGGCTTCATTGAGCTTCCTATAATCAATGCACACCCGCCATGCGGTGGTGGTTCGGGTGGGGATGGATTCGCCACGATCATTGGTGACAACGGTGAGCCCAGCTTTCTTGGGAACCACTTGAGTGGGGCTCACCCAAGGGCTATCGGAGATAGGGTAGATGATGTCGGCTTCAAGCCACTTGATAATTTCCTTTTTAATGACCTCTCGCATGTTTGGGTTTAAAAGTCTTTGCATCTGGTGGGAAGGTCAGGCCTTGTCTTCCAGGTAAATTTTATGGGTGCAATAGGTGGGGCTAATTCCTCTTAAATCCGAAATGGTCCAACCAATGGCGGCCCGATGTTCTGAAAGGGTCGCAGTCAATCTAAGTTCCTGATCCTTGGTTAGATGAGAATTAATAATCATTGGGAAGATCTGGTCAGGTCCCAAGAAGACATACTTGAGATTCTCGGGGAATGGTTTAAGTTCAGGTGCGGGTGGAACCACAATCGATGGGAAGGGAAAGGGTAGGAGTTGATCAACATCATCTCTTCAAATGGTGTTGTGTGATGGTACTCAGCCTTACAGAGGTCCATGGGTATTGATGGTGATAGGTCAAAACAGTCACTACAGGTTTGGCGGTCTGATACAGAACTGAGGGTGAGGCATTCCCCGATTAGAGTTTCCACGGGATCATGTTCCTCAATGCAATCGCAATCAAAAGACTTTGTCACCTGGAAGATATCCAATTGCATTTTCCTGTCCGCGGAGGCGATTTCCATGCATCCCGTGTCGCAATCAATCTTTGCCTTAGCCGTAGCTAAGAAAGGTCTACCTAAAATTATGTGTGCATTCTGTAATTTTTCAGGGACTTCCATGTTGAGCACCAAAAAGTCGACCGGGAAATAGAAGTCCCTGACCCGTACAATCACATCCTCGACAACCCCCTTCAGGGTCTTCACTGATCTATCAGCCAGCTGGATGGTGACAGGGGTTGGTGTCAGCTCCCCAAAACCAAATTGGTGGTACAGGGTTGTTGGAATCAGATTGATAGAAGCACCTAGGTCCAGGAGTGCTCTATCAAATGTCATGCCCCTAATATTGCAGGAAATCAGGGGCACTCCTGGGTCCGTTCGCTTGAGTGGAAGGTTGCTTGATATTACGGAACTTGCTTGTTCAGAGAGCACAACCTTCCTAGGTGCTTGAGGTCTCGGCTTATGCTTAGGTGTACAGGCATCCTTTAAAAGCTTGGTGACCGGTCGATCTTTCGCTTTTAAGTCGTTTGTAGTTTAATGTGGTGGAAAAATCGACCAATCAATTTTTAATAAGAAATAACCGCTCGCAGAGGAGCGGGTCGTATCCACAGGGAGGCAATAACGTATTAAAATTCGCGCCACTTAAAAATGTTTGTTCGGAGTCAATTTGGACAAGAACCAAGCCAAGATTGCCTTTAGATTAAGGTTTAACCAAGAAACAATGCTGAAATGGCAATTATGAGAAACTACAGGATATTTTCCGCAATGCAGAGTGAATAGAATATGATTAAAATGTGGCAATGGCAGAAAATGTAAATTTTAATTAACGTTTTACTGTAGCAAAACAGGGGAATTTTTCCCCGTTGTCTTGCACGACGAGGAGCCGATGGCCGGGCGCGGGAAGCTCGGAGGAGGTCCCTTGGATCAAGGGCTTCGAATCGGTGGTGGCGGCGAGTCGTGCGGTGGTCGGAGGTGGCCGGACGAGCTCCGGCGGAGGTGCTGCAGCCGGCAGCTTGCGCAGCCTGTTGGCGTGAAGTCCGCCGCCTGCTGCTGCTGCGGGGGTGGCTGCTGCGGCTGGCGTGTGTGGCTGGCGTGCGCGGTTGGTCGGTTGGGCGGTCTGCAGGCGGTTGTGCGTGGGTGCGCGGAGGATCTGCAGGAGGGCGCGCGGTTGTGCGTGGGCGGTGGTCTGTAGGAGGGCGCTTGCGCGGTGGTCTGCAGGCGGTTGGCGTGTGCGGTGGAAGCTGGCGTGGGCGGAGGGTCTGCGGAGGGCACTGGCGCGGTTGTGCATGGGCGGTGGTCTGCAGGAGGGCGCTTGCGCGGTGTTCTGCAGGCGGTTGGCGTGTGCGGTGGAAGCTGGCGTGGGCGGAGGGTCTGCGGAGGGCGCTGGCGCGGTGGAAGCTGCAGGCGGTTGGCGTGTGCGGTGGAAGTTGCAGGCGGCTGTTGGAGGATGCTACAGGCTGGTCTGCAAGCGTTGGAGGAGAGCGCGGACTGATCTGCAGGCATGCGCAGGTCTACAGCCGGTGAGCGGTGGAGGGTGCAGGCGGTCTGGTGGCCGGTTGGAGAGTGCAGGCTGAGGAAGTGGAGGTGAGCGGGTAACTTCAGACGTCTGGGAAATTTCCCAGACGTCTTAAGTTACTGAGAGGGCGGCTGATCAGTAGCTCGGTGGTGGTGGTCTGTGACGACGGCGAGGAAGATGCACGCTAGGGTGCTCACGGTAATGCAGGCGAGTTCCGGATGGCGGTGTGGCCTGTCACACCACACGCCCACGGTGGTGGAGACTCGCCGCCACGGTAGAGGCCGGCAGTGTGGAGTGGAAGAGAGAGGTTCCCTCTGCACAGTGGTGGGTCGGTGGCGAAGGCCTCCTGAGCTCGGCTGCCTCCCTGCTCCTTTTGTAGTGTCTTGAACAAATTTGAAATCAGCGGCCGACCAGATCCACCATATCCGCTCCCCCTTGAATGGCTCCTTCACTGCATCACCCGGGCGTTGGAGCGGCAGCCAGCCGTTCTGAAAGAAGATGAATAAAGAAAATATTATTAAAATATTAGGGTTATTTATGTATAGACCCTCAACTTCTATGTTAATAAAAAAAATATACCTAATTGGTTATCTAATTAGATGAATGCTATTTTAAGCTAATTCTAAATGCACTTAAGATATGAATGCAATGTATGGATTATGTAATTAGATTAAAACTATGAATTAATCTATCTACATCCTAATTTATACTAAATAAATGTTAGAATTAACCTAATGTGTAGGCACTTAAGATATGAATTAAATAGCCCACAACTATGGGCTAATCAAATACCCCCATGCCTAGTTTTTGCTAGTCCCTAGCAAAATTAAGCGAAACCTAGCACTCTAAGTAGACTAGTCAACTCACTTAGTCTTCCTTCAGAAGCATATTAAGTTCAGGTTCTAAACCCAAGGTTCCTAAGTAGTTGCTATGTTACAGACTAGGTCGGCTAAAGACGAGTTGCAAGCACAAGTTTCCTTGATTTCTGACTCTACCCTAAAGTTTATTGATCCCTGAGATTAAAGCATCCGTGCTTTTGCATTGGTCCGAGTTATTTGAGTTAAAGGAATTTTTTTTTTTTTAATATATATACTTTTTTTTTTTTTGTTTGATTCTTCTAAGTCTAACCTCAGATCAGCTATCAACACGGTCTGTGTCGGATTCATTGTCCCCATTACCATACCTCGAAGGGTGCCTGGCTTTCGATGCTTCGAGATAGCACCGCCCATAACGACCCCAAGAACTCCTGGCAATCGACACTTCGGGATAGTATCGCCCATGGATTTCTTAAGCGAATTCAGGCCTATGGCAATCGGCACTTCGAGATAGAGCCGCCCATGGTACCTGAACCGCGCAATGCGCTTACATGCCCCCAGTAGGATGGATATCCTAAGAGACAAGCGCTGAGGAGGTAATATGTTATCATCGCATCCTCAAGGTGAGTATATACTCGACCTCTCCTGCGGTGGGAACTCTTCCAATCAAAATGTGTTTTCAAGCCTCTCTTAAGCCAAAACTAAGAGAACCAAATCTCTTTTCAGAAATTAAGTTAATTACCAGACCAAGTGTGAAAAATTTGGATGCTTGGGTTACAAGGACCCATAAACCAAAAGGTAGAATAAGACTCCAGGTACTACCCCACCTTTTAACTCAAACCCTAGCTTCCCTTCCTCAACCTCTTCAAGAATGGTCCGCAACTTAACTCCTACTTAAGTTTTTAAGTCCACAAAGGACCCTAAAGGTCTAAAGCTAGTAGCTTATTTAGCTTCTAAAGTTTGACCCTAGAATTAATTTAGTCCATGCTAGAGTTCTGATTTGCTTAAGAATGCAGGACTTAGCCAGTTAAGCTCAAAACATTTTTTTTTTTTTTATATGTACAAATGTATGCAATTATGCTATGTATATCCCCAAGTACACCCCCCCATGCCTAAAATCTGCAATGTCCTCATTGCATAGAAGGATATTACCTGGGTCAAAGCTGGGCTGAATAGCCGAAGAACCTGCAAATAAGGTTCAAGAATTGCATAAATAGGCCCTAAAAATGAGCAAAGCAAAGTTGGCCTAGAAAATAGGTAACCTAGGATGTTGGCGAGCTGATGATGAATCCCGATAGCAAATGCTCGCCCAACTAAAATGGGAATGAAATCTTCCCAGGTCACCAGAAGAGGTTCTAAAGGATAAACAGTTAAAATAACCTCCAAAGGGGTAGGGGTAGGATGACAAGGATCCTCCAAAAAGAATGGGGAAGGAATGGTATAGAGATAAACCCCCAGGGTAATGGACTGACTAAAGAAATCATCAATCCATACCCGATACTCCATTACAGAAAATATTGGTCTGTTAAGCCCCCTAGTCAGAACAAAAATGAGCAATTCTCTAAGGCATGGATCGTCTAGGGTGTCCAAGTTACGAG
Source organism: Thalassia testudinum (assembly GCA_037157565.1). Classification (NCBI taxonomy): domain Eukaryota; kingdom Viridiplantae; phylum Streptophyta; class Magnoliopsida; order Alismatales; family Hydrocharitaceae; genus Thalassia; species Thalassia testudinum. The sequence continues at coordinate 35,179,613 of JAZHRO010000003.1, forward strand.
GTTGTGGGATGACCATAAGATCTAGGTTGGGTTTAATCAGCTTGGTGTCCGTCCCAAACACTCTTTCTAAATCCTCAATTTCATCCCTAGCATTCCTTGCACCATCACGTGGATCTTCCTGCTCTTCATCAGGAGTCACAATTTCACTTTCAGATATAAGCGAATCAGAGGGTGACTTCGAAGTGAATGAAGGCAGGTTGGAAGCAACAGATCTAGGGATTATCCTATCAATGTCATCCCCAGGTTTTTGTTCTTTACTCAAATCTTCCTCGGAGTCTATATGTGAATCCACATAAATCTTAGAAATTGCTTCCAAATTTTCCATCATTTTATCATGAGGAGAAATATCATCAATGGGTGTGCTAAGGAAACCTAATTTGGTCAAATTTGTGACATCCTCAGGGGCTAACTCTTCAAATAATACATAATCACCCTTAGTGTCACTCCAAATCTTGAATGTAGGTTCCTCATATAATTCATCTTCCTCCTCATCACACAATTCATCATGTACCCGAGGTCTAGAATCATTTAATATCTCAGCAGATCCCCTAGGGTGCTCTATCTGAGGTAAATTATTTACATTGGTTACATCAGACTCCTCAGATTGGTCAATTTCTTTAGGGTTAGGTTCCCTAAGGGTGGGTTTGAGTTCCATATCGTGATCAAAAGGGAGGGTAGGATTAACAACTTGACTTTGACCCACTTCATCAAATGTCACGAAAATACTATCATCTGGGTCGAGGTCTTCCAATGGTACCATCATTCCCTTCTTTTGACTCCAATATAAATCAGGTGGATACTCAACCTTATCATCATCTTCCTCGGGTTGCCACCATTCTTCATCCAATGCATAGCTACTTTCATGTGTTTTTCCCTCCAACCTAAAGTGTAGATCTCTCAAGGAAGTGTCATCTAATGGGGAGGTTTCAAAATCGATCCTCGAAAAGTAGCTATTCTCCCCAGAATTTCCCTTCAACTTAAAGTGTAGCTTTCCCACGGGAGATGCATCTATTGTAGAGGGGTGTACGTCATCGTCAATGGGGTAGATTGGGTGGCTAATTTCATCTCTTTCTTGTTGGCCTGCTCTCAAAGATTCTCCTAACAATTCACTCATTTCATTTTGCATTTTCTGTATTTCCATCTTAAAAGAGGAGAGGTCATTTCTATCATAAGAGAAGTCAGGCTCAGGCTTATAGTACCCAGGAGTGTTTGTCCAACCATTATAAGTTTTCAGGGAGGGTGGGTTGGGTATTTCTTTGGTATGTGAGATATTGGGCAAAGCAAATCCCGCTCCTGAGTTCTGCTCACTAATTTGGGGCTTAACTAGGCCAATACTCCTATAATAGGAGTAAAACGGATCCCAATGATTGTCATTATGTCCATCAAGGAATGGACCATCTCGACGTCTGGGATCGAAGGATGCAGAGTGGGGGTGAGGGTGTGGGCAAGATGTGAAAGGATGAAAATCAATGTGGTCCATTCTAACTCACACTTCAATCAGAATTCCCCAAACAAGACACAATTCAAAAAGGACCTTTTAGGTCTTTCCCAATTTAGGCTTTTGATTTTAAGTCAGATTGCAGGTGACAATACAATTTGTTCAATCAATTTACGCACCTATTGTCGACCTACGGCTCACCTAAAAAGACCTAGTTGGAGCTTAGGTGTTCTTCCCTAAATCTCAAATGGTCAAGTAAATCCAAAGACGGAAAATCCAGGGATGCAAGTAGGCCTAAGCCTTCCTTTGAAGCTGTGCTTTCGCGGTACTCCTCAACTACCCCCAAAAATCCGTGACAGGGTATCCCCCTCTTTGGATTTACAAAACCTTTGATCTCAAGTTCCGAACACTTCAAAATCCAACGAAAGGAGGGCTCTTGTCCTAGTATTTCCAAACCTAAGGAGTGTCTAGAAACGTGCCGTGGTGCAAGTGAAATAAGTGTGCATACACTGTCAAAGATTTTGAACTTTGAATCGCACGCCAAGTTTGAAAATCAAATCCTTGGTTTTTAAAATGTCCTTCCTTTAATTAGTCCTTTTTCTAAAGAAAATATGTGACCACTTGTTAGATTTATTCAGTACAGATTAGGTGGTCTTCGCATTAAATCCCAAATGCAATGCGTGATCAAAAATAGGATGCAAAGTAAGAGAATGCGTACCCTGCCTCCAGCGATCTTCGATGCAAAAATGCACGCAATGCAGAAAAGCAAATCTAGAGGCTGCTCATACAGACCTAAATGGTTCATCCTAGGGCAGGCAACTTCTAGCAGGCAGCTTGTTTTTTTTCTTTTTCTATTTTTTTTTTTAGAACTACTTATGCACAAGCAAATAAAAGAAATAATAATAAAAAAAAAATAAACCTAAATCTAAAGAAAAGGGAATAGGATCCCAAAAATTACCCAACACGGGTCCAAAATAAATCGGGGAACAAACCCCTCAAAATTTACCCCAGAACAAGGGTTTCAAACTAACTGTAATGAAAAATTAAGTCTTCAGTCTTAATTCTATTCTAATTAAATTAGCGATTAAATACAATGGTGTCCGTTGCGTCCTCGTCCTTCTCCTCCTTTCAAAATTGCTTGTCCACTTCTCGTCTGGTGACGTCAAGGGATGCCTCTCACAGTGGCTGATTCTTGCACAAAATTTCTCGCACAGAAAAGAAAATAATAGATGGTCAAATCTCTGTGCAATTGACAAATAATGAAAATAAAATTAGGCGAAATTATTACGTCTGTTGCCTCCCCGGCAACGGCGCCATTTGACCGGTCGATCTTTCGCTTTTAAGTCGTTTGTAGTTTAATGTGGTGGAAAAATCGACTAATCAATTTTTAATAAGAAATAACCACTCGCAGAGGAGCGGGTCGTATCCACAAGGAGGCAATAACGTATTAAAATTTGCGCCACTTAAAAATGTTTGTTCGGAGTCAATTTGGACAAGAACCAAGCCAAGATTGCCTTTAGATTAAGGTTTAAGCAAGAAACAATGCTGAAATGGCAATTATGAGAAACTACAGGATATTTTCCGCAATGCAGAGTGAATAGAATATGATTAAAATGTGGCAATGGCAGAAAATGTAAATTTTAATTAACGTTTTACTGTAGCAAAACTGGGGAATTTTTCCCCGTTGTCTTGCGCGACGAGGAGCCGATGGCCGGGCGCGGGAAGCTCGGAGGAGGTCCCTTGGATCAAGGGCTTCGAATCGGTGGTGGCGGCGAGTCGCGCGGCGGTCGGAGGTGGCCGGACGAGCTCCGGCGGAGGTGCTGCAGCCGGCAGCTTGCGCAGCCTGTTGGCGTGAAGTCCGCCGCCTGCTGCTGCTGCGGGGGTGGCTGCTGCGGCTGGCGTGCGCGGTTGGTCGGTTGGGCGGTCTGCAGGCGGTTGTGCGTGGGTGCGTGGAGGGTCTGCAGGAGGGCGCGCGGTTGTGCGTGGGCGGTGGTCTGCAGGAGGGTGCTTGCACGGTGGTTTGCAGGCGGTTGGCGTGTGCGGTGGAAGCTGGCGTGGGCGGAGGGTCTGCGGAGGGCGCTGGCGCGGTGGAAGCTGCAGGCGGTTGGCGTTGAAATTGCACTAGAGGGGGGGGTGAATAGTGAAATTATATTGTATTGTAATGCAACAAATTCAATCACACAATATACTCAATTATTTTTAGGTGGAAACCCAAGATGGGTGAAAACCACCACCTAAGCCAATCTCTTGACTTAGGATTTTCGATCACAAGGTGATCAATCCACTAACCACACTACTTAAACGAGGGTAGTGTACCTCAATTACAATTCCCACCTCCGATCCCTAAACGGAGGTTTCTTTCTTCAAGATGAAGAGACGGGGACCCGACAGGCCGGATACCCAAAGTACAGAAATTAACAAGTAAAAATAACACCTATAGAGCACCCCAATAATTTAGTTGCTTTCTTATCTACTAAGCATGAAGAGAACTCCCTGATGATTTGCAGAACGGAGCGAGCCGGGAGTATGGATTTGCCCTTTGATCAGAGTATTAGCACAGCATAAGGGCAAGATGGAGCTTAGAGTAGTGAGCAAGAGATTTTTCTAATGGAATTGTATCTCAAGAGGTGTGTTTTGCCAAAGAAGAGTTGTAGTCTATTTATAGGCAAGTTTGGAACCTTCAAGAACACTTGGGAGAGCTCTTCTAGTCGTTGGAGACAAATCCCAAGAGTTTAGGACGAAATCCACACAAAATCAGGGCAATGATGATTCTGACAGCAACATCAGACGTCTAATTATAAGATCAGACGTCTTACAGGACGTCTGATTTTTACTATGGTCGTCTAATATTGCAGGATATCCTTAACGGACTCTATTGGATCAAAAGAAGGACGTCTGATATTATGTCATAAGACGTCTGATTATTTTACTGGATGTCTAATGAATGGTGCATTCGTTCCTGTTATCATCGGATCCAAACAGGGTTCTAGGTTTAGAGGATCAGACGTCGTTACGGACGTCTGAGGACATTACCAGACGTCTGGAAACCTAAATACTCTTCCTTCCTGCTTCTGCCAAAAGATTATGTGGCCGTAGACAGATACGCACAGAAAATCATGGCCAACGGTTCAAAGGCAAACGTCTGTAAGTGTGTCAAGACGTCTAGAAATTATTTTTGCCGATAAAAAGTCTAACGGTTAGTATGAGGACGTCTGGGTAGAGAATCAGACGTCTGTGAACGGTTATCGACGTCTGAAAGTGAAGTCCTTCGACTGATGTTTATGAGGAGATGAACAAAGCCAGAAATATTTGAAATTAGACGTCTGATACACATGTCAGACGTCTTATGATGGAAAATCAGACGTCTGGACTTTTTAATGGACGTCTGATAAAAGTGTAAGTGTTGGGTTTTTTGTTTCTAATTTATCCTAAGTGTAGAGAGCCTAAGTTAGCTATTTATAGGTTATGTTTGGGGGCTCTTTACAATATTTCTAGACTCAAATAAGATGAAAATTACAACCTTTGAAAGTTTACATGAAAAAAGCCTAAGACCTAATACTTTTGCTACTCGTCTTCACGCTTTTAATCTCCCGTCTTGGAAAGCTTTTTGAATTCCTGCAAATATGTTATTATAGAGAGAAAACAATATGGTACACTTTATTTATTATTTCATTTTCTACATTTTGTAAAATCATCAAAATATTATATATGAGTAGTTGAACTCACAATCTCCCCCTTTTTGATGATTTTCAAAATATAACTGTAGGTTCCTCTTTCCTCCCCCTAAAGGTTGTACTTGATAGCCTTTATCTATTTATTATTCCTTAATTTCTTACCTACATTCTTCTCCCCCTTTTTGAATATCATCATGAAGGGTTGTTTAAAGGGAGTCAAAATCCAAACTACAAGAGTAATATCTACAAAGTAGAGTGCGTGAATAAAATTGCATGTTTAAAAGATGACAAGGCATTAAGGAAAATTGATTAGGAATAGAAATATTTAAGCATGGACTAGCTATTTGTTCCCAAAAATATTAAGTAGAGGGTCAAGGCCTCTTAATACAAACTTAGAATAAAAGACAGAAAAATAGAAGCACTAAAACTATTCTTCTTGATCTTGGCGGCGGCGGCGACGAGCGGGTCCTTGTCCTATCTGCAAATTTTGAACATCTGATCTAAGTTCGTCGATGTCGCGGCGCATGCTTCCCATGTAGGTGTACATCTCGCCGGTTCGACGCAGCAGGAGGGAGATGCCGGAGGAGAGGGAATCTGTGGCTGGATCCCATGCTTCATCAAAGCTCGAGCGGGGAGCTTCTATTTGAAGGGGCCGTGGTTCATGGAAGTCTGGAAAGGGTGGAAGGGGCTCTTCTTCCATGGGTTCGTCGGCGGGCTCAAGATGTTCTCTAAGTATATGCATCTTGGCGGCTGTGGCCCGGTTGTAAGGCTCAATTTTCTTGTCAACTGCTTGGTCAGTTATGGAAATCCGATGGGATGAAAAGATTTTGGATAGAATAGACCCAAACGGAAGTGATGCCCCATGGTCCTCATTCATGACGCGAACAATGAGACGGCAATAATTGAAAGGAATATGACGAACGGCCGCAAAAAGGAGAGCCTTGTGTTGGCGTGAGATGTAATCAAAACCTCCTGATTTGTTTAGGAGGTCCCACCCAAAAATGCGAGAGAGTAGACGTGGAAGGGGTTTGAGATTTTTGCACGGTAGAGTGCCAAGGTTTTCAACATATTTTTCCGGGAGAACTAACTCTTGATTGATGATTTCTGGGTCGTATTGCCTCAGAATGTCATTGAAATCATTTCCCTCATTGGGGATGGCTAGAAGGTCAGAGATAGTTTCAGATGTGATGTGTATTTCACGACCAAATAGGCGGGTATGGAGTTCAAGTTCATCGTTGCTGTAGTCCTCAACGATGTTGGCATAAAAGAGACGGCAAAGATCAGGGAACACACCAAGAGTTCCAATGCCGGAGTGGAATTGACGGTCAAAATATTGGAAAAGATGGAGAGTTTGGAAGTGTTCCCGAAGGTTCAAATGGGCAAAATCATTCCAAACAATAAAACGAGGGCATTTAACTTTGGCATTCGCGAAACGACGAAATCGCTGCCTAGCGATGTCACCCCGCAATTGATCTGCCAAATAAGTGGAAGAGGAACTGGAAGATCCCTCAACTTGCTTCCTACGGGGAGGCATATTTGGTGGAATGGGTGGTTAGGTTTAGGAGAAATGAGTGGTGCGTTGAGGATGGAATACCTGCAAAAAAAAGAAACAACCATTCAACCAAACAACATTCACCCAAAACATAGTTTGAAACACTGTAATCATCATGAAAAAAATATGTGGCAGTATGCCTTGAGGCAATACAACCTGCCATGTAGTTGTGGCAATACACCTTTGGATGCAAGCCACTAAAAAGTCGGCTTGATCCTCATGAGGTAATACCCTTGCCATGGAAGATGCAGCTAGGGCTAAGAAGGTTTTCTTGACCGAGGGTTAGGGCTGACAATGAAATGCACATGTAGGTCAAGTGAATCAAGAAGTGAACTAGATGCTACAAGGCCGTGGGTAAAAGGAGTATGAAAATGCCCTAGGCGTTGAGAGGGTATACCCACGGGAGGAGGGAAGCCTCCAAATGCGCGGTCGAGAGGCAGGGACGACGTGCGCAGAGGAGCAGCAGTTCCGTCAGTCGTCGAAGAGGCGCGACGGTCGTCTGGCAGCGAGCAGAACTTCGCCAGCTGCTGCTGTGGGCCGTCGGGTGTGAGGGAGAGCGGCACGCAGATCTTGTGTGGGGTAGGGATTTTGGACAGGAGAGTGGGACCTTTGCGAAGGGGATCTTATATCCCAAGGTCACCGAGCAAGTCTCCCCCTGAAGTTGGGGAGATTTGCATCTCAAACCGTCCAGAGAAAAGCCGCGACGCGCAGATTTTTCCCCGATCAGACGTCTGTCAACGATGTCAGACGTCGGGATTTGGCAGAGGAATTTTTGCCCATTTCAGGGAGACGTCTGTTTTATTCATCAGACGAATAATCAGACGACTAATTCTAATATAGACGTCTGATTTCTGCAGGAATCCTCCCCAGCAAAAAGATTTATTCTCCAGGTTGTCGTCTGATTTCTTACTCAGACGGCAAAGAAGACGTCTAAATTTAATATTAGACGTCCGATTTCTGTAGACAGACCTTCCTGGATTTTCGTTTAAAGTTACAGGGTCGTCCGTTTTTCCTGTCAGACGATTCCTACGACGTCTAGCCATATATTCAGACGTCCGACAGGCAGTACATGTTCTGTCTCCGAGATAGACGTCTGTCAACACATTTGGACGACAGTTCAGACGTCTGCGTGGCGTACCAGACGTCTGATATTACTATTTTGTTATATATAAAATCGTCGTCTGTCCCAGATGTTTAGACGACGAATTTTAATGTATAAGACGTCTGATTATTTAATCAGACGTCTGATATTGGACAGAGTGTGCATTTGGATGTTTGAATGAAGGCTTAGTGAAATCAAGGTTCAATCTATGCTCATGACAAAAGAGGTTCCATTAAAACACTAAAATCTTCAAATATCACTTAGCTTACATATGCCTAGTTTCCTACGTATATAATTAAAGCGATCATAATTCAAAGGTTTAGTGAAAATATCAGCTAACTGCAGTTCAGTACAAATAAATTCAACTTCGATTTCTCCCTTAAGTACATTGTCTCTTAGGAAGTGATGTCGAACATCAATATGTTTTGTGCGAGAGTGATGTACGGGATTTTTCGAGAGGTTGATAGCACTAGTATTGTCACATAATATTTTTATCTTATTAAATATCAGGTTAAAATCCTTCAAAGTACTTTTCATCCAAAGCACTTGGGAACATGCTAGTGCAGCGGCTATGTATTCAGCTTCTGTAGTTGATAAAGCTACACTAGATTGTTTCTTTGAGAACCAAGAGACTAGTGATTCGCCTAAGAATTGGCACGTCCCACTAGTACTTTTCCTATCAGTGCGGCTACCTGCGTAGTCCGCATCGCTATATGTAACTAAGTTGAATTGTGGACTCCTAGGGTAGAATAAGCCATAATCAGATGTGTCAACTAGATATCTAAATATTCGTTTTACAGCATTTAGGTGTGATTGTTTAGGATTTGATTGAAACCTAGCGCATAAGCAGGTACTAAACAAAATATCAGGTCTACTGGAAGTTAAATACAGTAAAGATCCAATCATGCTACGATAGAGCTTTTGATCTATGGGCGTACCTGATTCGTCCAAGTCTAAGGAAGTTGTGACACTCATAGGAGTATTCTTCCCTTTACTTTTGTTCATATCAAATCTCTTCAACATCTCCTTTGTGTATTTAGATTGACACACAAAGGTTCCAATCTCGAGCTGAGTGATTTGCAAGCCCAAGAAAAACTTGAGTTCACCCATCAAACTCATTTCGAATTCTTCCTGCATAATTTCTGAAAACTTTCTACACATAGATTCATTAGTAGCACCAAATATAATATCATCTACATATATTTGAACTAATAAAATGTCTTTTCCTTTTCTTTTAATGAATAATGTGGAATCAGCTTCCCCTATAGAGAATTTTGCATTTAACAAGTACTCTTTGAGCCTTTCATACCAAGCTCTAGGAGCTTGCTTTAGACCATATAGTGCTTTGTTTAATTTGTAGACAAAATGAGGCTTATCATGAGACTCAAAACCAGGAGGTTGTTTTACAAAAACTTCCTCCTTAATGAATCCGTTAAGAAACGCGCTCTTAACGTCCATTTGAAAGAGTTTAAAGCCAAGAAAGGCGGCATAAGCAAGAAGCATGCGAATTGATTCGAGTCGAGCTACGGGAGCGTAGGTCTCATCAAAATCAATTCCTTCTTCTTGGTTGTACCCTTGTGCTACCAACCGAGCCTTATTTCGAATAACTATACCGGATTCATTCAACTTGTTCCGGAATACCCATTTGGTACCTATTACCGTTTGCCCTTCAGGCTTAGGTACTAGATCCCAAACTTCATTCCTTTGGAATTGGTTGAGTTCCTCCTGCATGGCCATCATCCAAGTTTCTTTGGAGCATGCTTCCTCGACACTCTTCGGTTCAACTTGAGATACAAAGGCGGAGAGACCAAAGGTGCAACTAAAACGAGATCGGGTTTTAACGCCATCAGAAACACTTCCAATGACTTGACTTTCGGGATGATCCCTTTGATATATCCAATCTTTTGGAAGATTATGGATATTGGAGTTTGGAATGTTAGACACATCAATAGTAGAATCATCTTCATCATCCATATTGACTCGGTCAATGGAGGAATGAGGAGATTCATCGAAGGAGACATGAAGGGTTTCCTCCACTATTAATGTGGTCTTGTTAAAAACCCGATATGCCTTACTACGTGAGGAGTAACCAATAAAGATGGCTTCTTCACCTTTGGCATCAAATTTATCTAAATTAGAGCAGGTATTCAAGACAAAACATCGACATCCAAAAACTTTAAAATAACTAATTTTGGGTATTTTCCCATAGTATAGTTCAAAACAAGTTTTTCGCAATCGGGATCGAATTAAGGTGCGATTTAACACGTAACAAGCCGTGTTAACCGCCTCAGCCCAAAAGTACTTCGGTAACCCCGAGTCTATGAGCAATGTTCGAGCACACTCTTGAAGAGTACGGTTCTTTCTCTCAACCACCCCATTTTGTTGAGGTGTTCGAGGAAAAGAGAACTCATGAGCAATACCATGCTCTTGACAAAAATCATCAAACAAGGAATTTTCAAACTCGCCCCCATGATCACTACGGATACGAGTGATTTGGTAGCCTTTTTCAGTTTGAATTTTCCTACAAAAAATAGAAAAGACAGAAAACACTCTTTCTTTAGATCTCAAGAAGGAGACCCATGAAAACCTCGAAAAATCATCTACAATTACAAGGCAATATTTGCATCCACTGAGGCTCTCATATTTTGTTGGTCCAAATAGATCTAGGTGAAGTAGTTCTAAAGGTCTTGATGTGGATATAACTTCTTTGCTTTTAAAATTAGATTTTATAATCTTACCTAATTTACATGAATCACAAACAAGCTCATTTAAAAATTTTCTTTTAGGAAGACCTCGGACTAGTTCATGTTTAGCTAATTTTTGAACCAGCTTCATATGAACATGTCCTAGTCTTTTATGCCATATACTTAACTCATCATTTGCTATAAGACATTCATAAGTGCCATTTTTATCAAATTCTACAACATAAATGTCTTTAAATCTAGTTCCCTTAAGAAGGGTTTCATTGGTTAATGCATGCATAATTTCAAACATTTTAGAAGTAAACACTACTTTAAAACCCTTATCACATATTTGACTTACACTTAAAAGATTATGTTTTAGTCCTTTAACTAGAGAAACATTTGAGATGGGAGAGAGAGGGTTACCTATTTTACCAAGGCCAATAATATGACCCTTGTGGTTGTTGCCAAATGTAACTGTTCCTCCATCCGTAGGTTGGAGGTCCAAAAATAGGCGCTTGTCTCCTGTCATATGTTTGGAGCATCCGGAGTCCATCACCCATCGGCCTCCTTGGTGGTGGAGGTTTCCTTGTCTTCCTCCTTGTAGACCTTCTTCCTCCTACAAAAGATCTTCGATTGTGACTTGGTGTTTCTATAGGTCTTTCTAATTTGAGTCGTCCATCCTTCATTTTGTATATCCAATTTTTGACATTATGATGTCCTTTCATCCCTACAAAACAAAGTGAGAGTTGTCTTTTCGGTATCCATTGTAAAGTGGATCCATATTTGTTAGTGTTCTCCTTTAGAGGAGGGTCCCTTTTTGGCTCACTTTGACTAGGCTCATAAAAGCCTAATCCAAATTTACTTGAGGAAGGTTTTTGATGGGCAATGAGTTTGTCCAAGTTATCTTTCCCCTTTGTAAATTTGGCTAGGTCCTCAAGAAGTTGGTTTGACTTTTCTTTGAGATGATTTATCTCTATTTTCATTATATCTAGTTTATCTTCTAATGCCCTAATCTCTACTCTAAGTAAGCCATTTTCATCCTTTTTAAAAGAGTTTGATTTTTCAAGCACATGGATTTTGTCGAGTAATTCTTCTCTATCTAAAAATTTTTGTTCACTCATTGCTGTATACAAATCATTTGTTAATGACTCTTTCTCAATCATTAGATTTTTTATTTTCATATTTAAAGCAGTGGTTTCTTTTGTAAGAATTAGATTCTTTTCTTCAAGATCATTGATTAATCTCTTATTTTCTAACTTTTCTTCTTTTAAAGCCTTGCTTTGGGTTTTAGTTTTCTTAAGATCTATATATAGTGAATCAAAGGCATCTTGTAATTCATCCGAAGAGTAGGGGTTTACCTCAGGTTCCTCAGATTCAGACTCGGAACCATCATTTGTTGCCATTAGTCCCAAGCATGCCGTTTCTTCATTTGTTTCCTCCTCCTCTTCTTCTTCGGAGGTGGAGTCATCCCACGTTGCTTGAAACGCCTTCTTCTTGAATCCTTTCGGTTTGGAGATCTTCTTGTAGTCAGAAGGCTTCTTGGGTTTCTTCTCATCATCCCTTTTGAGTAAGGGACAATCTTTCCTTATGTGACCTCTCTTTTTGCAATTATAGCAAATTAGAGGATCTTCTTCTCTTTTCTTTCCCTTGATCTCTCTTCTATTTCTGAGAAACTTTTTAAACTTTTTAGCTAATAAAACAAATTCTTCGTCATCGGTACTTACCTCATCATCCGAAGTAGCTTTGAAGGCTAAGGTCTTCTTCTTTGGCTCCGATGAGGTTGATTTCTTCTTTTGCTCCATTTTTGATTCGTAAGCCATGAGATTCCCAAGTAGATTTTCCATGTCTAGATCCTCTACTTGGTTGGCTTCTTCTATTGCCGTTACCTTTTGCTCCCACTCAGGTCCAAGGGAGCGAAGGAGCTTCCCTTGAAGCTCCCCCTTTATAAATGTCTTTCCTAAAGACTTGAGGTTATTCACGATTAACGTGAATCGGGTGTACATGTCCCCAAGTCTTTCATTCTCCTTCATAGAGAAAGCTTCGAATTCCTGCGATAACAAGTTTATCTTTGAGGATTTAACTTTAGATGTACCTTCGTGAGTAACCTCCAAGGTTCTCCAGATCTCGTGGGCGGTTTCGCATTGGCTGATGCGGTTGAATTCCTCCGAGCTGAGAGCGCAGTAGAGTGAGTTCATTGCCTTGGCATTCAGTCCAAGGTGATGGATTTGCTCCACTGTGTAACCAGTTTCTGGTTTCTCGGGAATGACGTATGCGGATTCGCATTTCTCCCAAATGGAGAAATCGTTGCCTTGAAGCCACATCTTCATTCTCAGCTTCCAGTAGGTGTAGTTGCTTCCTTCGAAGAGTGGTGGTCGAGTGGTGGATTGCCCCTCCAATCTGCTTGTGGAAATCGCCTTCCCCTCCATGTGATCTTTCCGCGGATGTTACTCTTGTAGGCGGAAAACCCGCTCTGATACCAAATGAAATTGCACTAGAGGGGGGGTGAATAGTGAAATTATATTGTATTGTAATGCAACAAATTCAATCACACAATATACTCAATTATTTTTAGGTGGAAACCCAAGATGGGTGAAAACCACCACCTAAGCCAATCTCTTGACTTAGGATTTTCGATCACAAGGTGATCAATCCACTAACCACACTACTTAAACGAGGGTAGTGTACCTCAATTACAATTCCCACCTCCGATCCCTAAACGGAGGTTTCTTTCTTCAAGATGAAGAGACGGGGACCCGACAGGCCGGATACCCAAAGTACAGAAATTAACAAGTAAAAATAACACCTATAGAGCACCCCAATAATTTAGTTGCTTTCTTATCTACTAAGCATGAAGAGAACTCCCTGATGATTTGCAGAACGGAGCGAGCCGGGAGTATGGATTTTCCCTTTGATCAGAGTATTAGCACAGCATAAGGGCAAGATGGAGCTTAGAGTAGTGAGCAAGAGATTTTTCTAATGGAATTGTATCTCAAGAGGTGTGTTTTGCCAAAGAAGAGTTGTAGTCTATTTATAGGCAAGTTTGGAACCTTCAAGAACACTTGGGAGAGCTCTTCTAGCCGTTGGAGACAAATCCCAAGAGTTTAGGACGAAATCCACACAAAATCAGGGCAATGATGATTCTGACAGCAACATCAGACGTCTAATTATAAGATCAGACGTCTTACAGGACGTCTGATTTTTACTATGGTCGTCTAATATTGCAGGATATCCTTAACGGACTCTATTGGATCAAAAGAAGGACGTCTGATATTATGTCATAAGACGTCTGATTATTTTACTGGACGTCTAATGAATGGTGCATTCGTTCCTGTTATCATCGGATCCAAACAGGGTTCTAGGTTTAGAGGATCAGACGTCATTACGGACGTCTGAGGACATTACCAGACGTCTGGAAACCTAAATACTCTTCCTTCCTGCTTCTGCCAAAAGATTATGTGGCCGTAGACAGATACGCACAGAAAATCATGGCCAACGGTTCAAAGGCAGACGTCTGTAAGTGTGTCAAGACGTCTAGAAATTATTTTTGCCGATAAAAAGTCTAACGGTTAGTATGAGGACGTCTGGGTAGAGAATCAGACATCTGTGAACGGTTATCGACGTCTAAAAGTGAAGTCCTTCGACTGATGTTTATGAGGAGATGAACAAAGCCAGAAATATTTGAAATTAGACGTCTGATACACATGTCAGACGTCTTATGATGGAAAATCAGACGTCTGGACTTTTTAATGGACGTCTGATAAAAGTGTAAGTGTTGGGTTTTTTGTTTCTAATTTATCCTAAGTGTAGAGAGCCTAAGTTAGCTATTTATAGGTTATGTTTGGGGGCTCTTTACAATATTTCTAGACTCAAATAAGATGAAAATTACAACCTTTGAAAGTTTACATGAAAAAAGCCTAAGACCTAATACTTTTGCTACTCGTCTTCACGCTTTTAATCTCCCGTCTTGGAAAGCTTTTTGAATTCCTGCAAATATGTTATTATAGAGAGAAAACAATATGGTACGCTTTATTTATTATTTCATTTTCTACATTTTGTAAAATCATCAAAATATTATATATGAGTAGTTGAACTAACAGGCGTGTGCGGTGGAAGCTGCAGGCGGCTGTTGGAGGATGCTGCAGGCTGGTCTGCAAGCGTTGGAGGAGAGCGCGGGATAATCTGCAGGCGTGCGCAGGTCTGCAGCCGGTGAGCGGTGGAGGGTGCAGGCGGTCTGGTGGCCGGTTGGAGAGTGCAGGCTGAGGAAGTGGAGGTGAGTGGGTAACTTCAGACGTCTGGGAAATTTCCCAGACGTCTTAAGTTACTGAGAGGGTGGCTGATCAGTAGCTCGGTGGTGGTGGTCTATCACGACGGCGAGGAAGATGCACGCTAGGGTGCTCACGGTAATGCAGGCGAGTTTTGGATGGCGGTGTGGCCTGTCACACCACACGCCCACGGTGGTGGAGACTCGATGCCACGGTAGAGGCCGGCAGTGTGGAGTGGAAGAGAGAGGTTCTCTCTGCACAGTGGTGGGTCGGTGGCGGAGGCCTCCTGAGCTCGACTGCCTCCCTGCTCCTTTTGTAGTGTCTTGAACAAATTTGAAATCAGCGGCCGACCAGATCCACCATATCCGCTCCCCCTTGAATGGCTCCTTCACTGCATCACCCGGGCGTTGGAGCGGCAGCCAGCCATTCTGAAAGAAGACGAATAAAGAAAATATTATTAAAATATTAAGGTTATTTATGTATAGACCCTCAACTTCTATGTTAATAAAAACAATATACCTAATTGGTTATCTAATTAGATGAATGCTATTTTAAGCTAATTCTAAATGCACTTAAGATATGAATGCAATGTATGGATTATGTAATTAGATTAAAACTATGAATTAATCTATTTACATCCTAATTTATACTAAATAAATGTTAGAATTAACCTAATGTGTAGGCACTTAAATACTTAAATAGCCCACAACTATGGGCTAATCACTTGGCATAAGCAGGGATGTATTTGACGACTTCAAGGAGCGGAATATTGATCTGTACTTGCTTAAAGATTTCCAACTGCTCCTTAGTTTTCACAACATTCTTCTTTTTCTTGATTGTTTCCAAGGACTCAGGGGAGGGTGTCTGAATGTGGATTGGTTCTATTTCTGGATCCTTAGTTGGTGCCTTTTCTGAGTTGGGTATTTCAGTGGGTGAAGTCTTGGGGAGAGTCGGCCATTTGGGATCCTAGGTTTTGGTGCCGCTTCTTAAGGTCACCGCATTCGTAGAGGAATTGGGGCCATGGGTTGATCCTTGAGAAGACGAGGACGAAGAAGCACCAAACCCAGGAGGTGTTTGTAGGGCTAGCTGAACTATGTGAGCTTGCTCGGGGTTATTTTGGAACCCTTGCAAATTGGGGCCTCTGTTAGTTATGTTTCGCGGGTTTGGTTGTGGTTGGGAAGGTAGGGATCTTTGTTGTTTACAGTCCAAGAGTTGGCTTAACTATCCCTTTACCAAGGCCATTTCTTCCTAATGTTTCTGGTTCATGTCAACCATCATCTTTATTAGGGTATCCATTTGGTTTTGTAGGGGAGGGGCCGCCCTATTCTGATTATATTGGGGTCTAACTGGTGGTCCTTGCTGATAGGGGGGCAAGTGTGGATGCTGGTTTGGCCTCGGCTGGTTTTGGAATTGCGGTGGTTTCTGGTTTGTCCAACTAAAGTTGGGGTGGTTACACCAGCCAGTGTTGTAAGTGTTGGAGAAAGGGTCTGGTTTCACATAACCTTGGATAGCTTGCACATCTTCAAGGATAGCCGATGTTGATGGAGAGGGAAGGGAGTAATCAAGGGTTAAGGGAGCAAAGGTCCCTCCCTGGAATGAGGTCAGCGGTTGTTCCAGGTTCAGTTGGGTGAAGGGCTGGACCAGGTCAACATTATGTGCTCCCTTTGCTAGGGAGAAAGTCTACAAGGGGTTCCTGGTCTGGTTCAGTGGCTCATCAATCTTTTTGTCCACCAATTCCACTCGATCCAATTTCTTGGCAATGATGTCCATGTCAACCATTTCAGAATTTTCTTGCACCTCATAAATCCCGCCACGGGGTTGACTGGACCAGTTAAACTAGTTCATGGAGGCATTGTTGAGTGAATTCTCGCTCAAAGACTCAAAGAGCTCAAACGCGCTCTCCTCGTCTTTGTTCAGGAAGTTTCCCCTGCATGAGGCATCGACGAAGTTCCATAGGTTGCTATCCAGACCGTGGTAGAAGATCTGGGCCAATTGCCACCTTGGTACTTCGTGGTGTGGGCATTTCCTCAAAAGTTCATTAAATCTTTCCCACGCCTCATGAAATTGTTCCCCACCCTGGAGTGTAAAGGTAGTGATAGCTCTTCTGAGGGCATTGGTCTTTCCTATGGGGAAGAATTTCTTTAAAAATGCATGCCTCAGTTCTTCCCAGGTGGTGATGGGTCTACCTAGGGTTCTAAGCCAATGAGAAGCCTTGTCTCTTAATGAGAAGGGAAACATCTTGATTAGAACAATGTCAAGGCTAATGTTCCTAGGTTTCATAGTTCATGCTATGCGGTCGAGATCCTCTAGGTGCTAAAAGGGGTCCTCATTTGAGCTTCCATGAAAGTGGCTCTGGATCAGACTTAAGACATTTGGTTTTAGCTCAAAATCATCTCCCCCCTCGAGGATCCTAAGGTGTGGCTCGACTCTAATAGCAGAGGGATTATAGAAGTCGTGGAGGGTCCTCGGCTGATCCTGAAATGGCGGTAAATCAAGTGGTGGTTGCCCTGGTATGTCTTGGAAAGGTGGTGGTGGTTGCTCTTGTGGGTTCTATAACAGTTGTATGGCTTGCATGATGGTGTGGATTTGTTGTTGCTGAAGCCGGTGGTTAGCATTAATTTGAGCTTGGACGATGGCCATAGTGTCTGGTGGGGGTTGATCTTCAGCCTCATCTACCCTAGGTTCAGCCATGTTTCCAACAGAATTACGTCGCCTAGATTCCTACCCCAAAACACACAACTCGGGATGCGGTGAGCATCTCCCGTGCATACACTAGAGAAGGACAGGAGGGGATGCGGAGGGCGACTGATGCGGGAAATGTGTTTCAATCAAGCACACAAGCCTAGTCCTTATGGTGTATTCCTTAGGAGACCTAGAAATCTCACAAAGGGTGATTAAGTCCGCAAACACTGGACCCCCCTTCCCAAGGCTAATCTGGCCAGGTTGATTATGAGGGGATTGCAGAGAAGGTTCTTCCTTTGGCTTGTGCCTCCAGTTCCGTAGACCCCACAACCGCGGTTGTTTGACACTGCCCCGCAGCCTAGTCACCAGATTCTACCAAGGGAATGAAAGCCAAGTGCCTAGTGAACAAAACCTCACCTTTCGAGACTTAACTAGTCCTGCCTAGGGCACGTCTACTCAGTTTTAAAGGGTTAGGATAGTGCTTGTGCTTAGGGTTATGTGATGAGGCGTTGATTGGGGTGGTACCTCTTAATTTTCCACTTTCAAGGTGTGTGCTTCTAGCAAAACATGATTTTCAAGCAAGGGTTTTTTAAGATGTGTTGTCTTTTAGTGTTTCATCCTTACCTTAGTATTTTTTTAGGGTTGACGTGTCTTAATGTTTTCAAACAAGTTTCAGTGGGCACGTCAAGTTCTGCACACAATTTGGTGAAAGTAGATTTCCTTTTATTCTGTAGAGGCTCTAAAACCCTAATGTACTCATCCTAATGATCACGCAGCTTCTATTAGATGAGTTGATTTTAGGGTTGAGTGGTGCGGCCTAGGTCAACTCACGATGGCTTCGCAAACACCACTCAAGAAAAAGAAAATAACACTCCAAGAATTTATTCAGAATGTTTGCGTGTACATTTTTTTGTGGGGTGATGTGTTAAGGATGTGGGTCAAGCAATCATACACCACGCCAATTTTTTTCAGTTTTTATAATTTTTTTAGTTTTTTCACGCAAGCAAACAATTAGAGAAAGATTACTCACTATCGATCCTCGTAGCGCCTACTCCCTTGCTACCGTCGTGGGATGTGATGCTTTGCTGTCCACGCATCGAATTCCTGCAACCATCAAGTAAAAAGGAAAATAGGGCATTAGACGATGTGAGGATGAATGTGGAATGGAGATGATAAAACAAATCCGTTGCCTCCCCAGCAACGGCGCCAAAAACTAACGTGCTGTTGTGCGTGTGTGTTAAGAAGTGTCGCTATAGCCGCACTTGCAACGTCGATTTTAAAATAAGTAAACGGAGGTGATTCCGAGTGTCAGTCTTAGGAAGGCGTGAAAATCGAATTTTTTCTTATCACTTGTTGTCACGGAAAGTGCAGAGTTTTGCTTGCGAAGGATGCAATTTTGAAAAGCGAGAGAGAGATAGAGAGAGAGATTAGGTTTAGAATGTTCCTTGTTGGATCATTCAACTTGAATGGAAATTAAAGTGACAATTGAACGGAAAATAGCTTCACTAATCATGCACTTGTAGTTCATAGCTTACAACATTAAATACATGCTTCAAACAAAAGTAATGGAAAGCTTAAAAGAGAGAGAGAGAGAGGGTAGAGAGCGACGAGGCAGCCACGGCAGTGGAGGAGGCTCCATCGGTGGCTCGTTGTCTCCAGTGATTACAAGAGGGCCTAAAGCTAGCTAAGAGAGGGGTGGAGTAGTTGCAAGGGGAGTGAATGCCTTGAATGAGTGGTTGGAGGGGGTTTAAATAGGGTTAAGGGCTTCCTAAAAGAAGAAAGGGCTTTAGCGACGTCTAGAGCATTGACAAAACCACTCCCGAAAGCGTCAGTGAAGCCCTCCATCCGTCGGTCAGCTGCCCGCTCTGTTTCTTCTTCTCGTGCGATCCACGGCCGCTGTGTGAGAGACATCCAATCGAAGATCGGACGGCTGAGATCTCTTCTCGGCTGCGCTTGGATCGTGCCTCGGGTGCGCATGTGCGCGGGCGTCATCGCCTGGAGTGCGCGCACGCGTGGGCGCCCGTGAGCTGTGGCCGGGCCGCGTGGCGAAATCTCGGCCGCCCGCTGCTGATCGGGTGGCCCAATTTCGCCTCGCGCAACCTCCATCTTCAATTTCATGCTCCGTGCGGTTCGAACCCACGTGGTGTGCGTGCGGGCGTGCGCGCTCACTGTTGCACCACGCCCGCGCTTTGTCACGGCGACTGTGGGCGGGCGCATGAATCTCAGCCGTTCGATCGAAGATCAACGGTCGAGATCCGATCTCGGTTGGATGAAGAGGCGACGTGTGGTGGAGCGGGGGTGTCGTGGTGCAATGCGGGCCGTTGATCTCCAGATCAATGGTCAGAACTTCTTGGGCCCATTATAGGAGCTCCGGATGTCGGATTTGGCCGATCTTGAGATCATTGGACTCCATTCGTCATTTTGAATCCATATGTACGGTCCGATTACTCATCTGAGTCCTACTTTGACAAATGCTTAGACAAATGGCGATTAATACAGTTTTATAAGCAATCTTGGTACATGATGCATGCAATGCTCCCATTCTACTTATGTTGTGCCTTTTATTCTTAAGATGGGACATATTTAGCATAATTATTAACCCCTATTGCAGTGTTATCATGTTTCTACTTGGGAAATTAGCGAAATTGAGGATGAGATTCGTGGTTGCTTTGATTCAATCTTGGGATGATTCCTAGGATGAACCCTCTTCAGGAAAGCCAATGACAGAACCCGCTCAGGCACCTGCTGGGGTGGACACGTGTTATGAGGCTGACCAGATTGAATTAAAGCAACCAATTAAGGATGATCTGATTTCTTCACCAAATATCTCTGAGCCGGGGTACGAGGAAACGTATGTCTACTTGGAACAGATAGTGACAAATGATTTTTGGGACATACATTGATACGGATCCTGATTTCTTTGATGATGGAGATTCAAGTTGCGAAGTCTCACGTGAGTTTTCTGAACACGATTTCTGTGAGACGATTGGGCTTGAGGAATCTGATAGATAATTTGATAGCCCAATAATTAAGGAAACTGATCTTAGGGCACACATTATGGATCCAGAATCGCATTTTCTAGAGGATTCAATTCAATGCCGTGATTATCAGTTACACCCTGTTGAGCTTATTGATGATTATATTTCTGAGATAATTAGACCCAAGTCAATTCTGATTCGGCCACATCATTTAGAGGAGATTTCAGACGAGGTGATTAATATACAAGAGGTCCAGGAATTTGATATGCTAAATGGGAAGTTCTAATTTGGGAAGTTAATTTTGGAGGAAATGGAAGATTGAGCCGAAGGGTTCCTTTTAAGCTGAAACCATCAAATCCGAACCCTTACGACATTTGTTTCGAGGATGTCAAACTCAAGCACACATTCAATGATTATCCTTTTGAGCTTCAATTCTCTGTAACCCGAATTTTTGGCCTTGGGTTGCATCCTCATAAATCGTAGGCCTGACCCCGCTTGCATTCTGATTTTAGGTTTTGGGTAATTTTTATCCAGAACCTAACATATTCTCGATTATGGGGGATGGGTCTGCACCACAATCTGGTCCACATCTGTGGACCTCTGTTGATAGGTCAGAGGATTCTTCTGTTTATTCTGATTCTGACCTGCACTTGTGAATTCTTCATTTCTTTTCTTTATATAGTGTTCCTAGCTGAAGGCACTAAACTCAGCACATATACAGTTCTTTTTAGTTTTCATTTCGAAGCGGAGTTGCCATTCACGCAATTCAAGTGTTTCTACGCTTTTCCACTCTATTTTATGTCTTTTTAATACAATGAGGACATTGCAATAGATAGGCATGGGGGGTGGACATTCATCCCTGAATTCATTCGTCAGCTCCTTAGATTTATTTTATTTTCTTTTATTAAAAGATAAATTCGTAATTAGGAAAGAGAATTTGGGTTTAAGAAAATTTTCAATCTTAGGAAATACTACATTATGATTTGAACACAATGACCCTTCAGGTCTTTGGACTTAATCAGCCTGTGTATCCACTAAAATGTTGATCTGTTTTTCGAGTTCTCGCCAACCTAAATTTTATTTTAATTGGAGTAAATAAGTTTGGGTGATAAGTACACGACTTATCAACTGCCCTTTGATTTAAGGGAATTTTGAGTCTTAAGCATCGACACGCTTTCTTTGCACTGACTCATTGTTCGACAATTTAATGGAAATTGGGTAGCTAATGAACCTTCTAGGGTGATATGGCAGGCAAGTTATCGTGGGTAGCAGCCCATAGGTAGGTTGTCTAGAGCGCAGTCACTGGATCTTTCTCTTTTTGCTGCCTTTAGGTAAATCTTAGACCAGGGAAGCCACCTACTTAAAAAAAAGAAAAAAAAAATCAAAAAGAAAAGGAGAAAAGAACAAAAAGAAATAAGCCACACTTTACCGCACGAGTATGGCTGGCAAGTTGTCAGTGGTAACAGCTCATCGACCTATTGTCCAGAACCCAGCTCAGTAAATGCACTAAAAATTCCCAAAACACTTAGGAAGAAGAGGAGAAGTAGAATAAACCGGGGAGATATACACTGGATTCACCCTTGTGTTAACCCCGTAAAAAAATAAAAGTAGGGAGAAAGCTACCGGTTGCAAAGATACACCTTTAGGCAGAATTCTTTTTGAAGTCACCTAGAGGCGTACAAATCCAAAGTCCATTTTAATTGTTGGTCAATGAGTCTATCACAATCACAATAAGATGCTTAAAACTTAGGGTTCTCATCAAATCTTGGGTGAGTTGAATGGCCATAGAAAGCCACTCTTAAACCCAAAAATTTGAAAATCCAAAAAAAAATTAAAAAAAAATTAGAAAAGAGTAAAAAGAGAAAAAGAAATTTTTTTTCTTTGAATAAGGTGAGGGCTTGAGGCGGTCTGCATTTTGGCTGATACTTGAGCGATGTTGTGTCTTTGAAAGTTCAGATCCTAAGTAGACAATTTCTTAATGATTGAAAATAACTCATGCCCAAATAATCCAACCTAATTCTTTTAAAAATAACATATAGTTTTTGCTAGGGACTAGCAAAAGATAGGCATGGGGGTATGATGTAAACACATTTACACTACTTAAGATGTCTATTTATGCATGTTCTTAAGCATAGGATTGCATTGCATGCTATAAATATTGCATAACATGCATCATCTTGCATTTATAGTAGTTTGAACAAAATGGAGGTTAATTGTCTCCTTTTATGTGCTTGGATAGGGCAAACATTTTATCAGGGCCTCGGATCGAATATCCAACCGTATGGATGTGAGCAGGGCGACGATTGGAGTTCAATGACTCCAAGATCGCCCTGATCAGGCATCCGTAACATCAGATAGTGACTGGGGAATCCTATAAGATCAAGGGCTAGGATGGTGTAAATCTACACTTCAAATGACAAATTCAACCGCACAGATGAATTCGGATCGACGATCGCAGCCCAACAACGCAAAAATCGAGTCAATCCGACATCCGCGGCACCATCTACAACATCCAGAAGATGGACTGCCAAGATGGCGCCACGTGGAGCCATCTCGACCGCCCAAACAGCCGCATACAATCTCTGAAGTCCCCGCACCTGCTCCCTCTCCGCCGTTGGATCTCGATCCAACGGCTGTGGACAACTGCACCTAAAAGCCCCCACTCGACCATCCGCGCCTCGTAGAGCAGCGGTCGAAGGCGTTATCGCAAGCTGAGGACGCGCGTTCGAGCCGCAGCGAGGAGGCGAAGGGCGCGGGTGAGCGACTGCGGGCGTGCATCAGATTTTGATCAGATGGCCGTCTGCACTCAATAGAGATCACGCGCTATTGCACGCGCGGCAAGGATGCACCATTGAACACGCTGGGCGGGCGTGTAGCAGCGGGCGAAGATGCATCTTAAGCCGTCCGATCTCGCGATCGGACGGCTGAGGATGAAAGAACGTGGGCGGGCATTGAGAAAGAGCGCAGCTGAGGAGGCACGCGTTGGTGAGGGTGCTACGCCAACGTTGGGGCTTTAATGACAGTTTTATCCGTCACTAAAGACCCCTCATTTATTATTTTAAAGATGTAATGACCATTTTGCCCCCACTCCTTGCAACTATAAAAGGAGACCCCCTCCATATGAAATTCTCATCCCTTCCTTCTCTTCTCTAGCTCTCCAAAGCTCAAGAGAAGCTTATCCCACACTCGGGATGCTTCTCGCGAGATAAAGTCCAAATTTTCGTTCCCCTTCGGAAGTGGATCCCGCAACAACGACGGCGTGCTGCTCTGTTCCAGTTCTTCTGCTTCGTCCTCCTTCGTCTTGCTTCATCCTCCTTCGTCCAGGTGTCGTCCCGTCTGGCTCGTCCTCCAAGCGACAGTCGAGGAGGATTTCTCTCTCCTTATTCTTTTTACTGCTTTCTAGCATAGATTTACTGCTTTCTAAAGTAGTTCTCTCTCCTCCAAGCGATTGTCGAGGAGGACATTTCTCCCTCCATTCTTTTAATGCTTTCTAGAGTAAATTTATCACTTTCTAGTGCAATTGTTTTATGCTTTCTTCTTGTAATGAATAATCTCCTTAATGATAAATTCTCTATTTATTCTACATCTCATTTTGATTTCTATGTGTAATATTCTCTCTCTCTCTCACTCTCTCTCTTTCTTCTATTTTTTGTAAATAATTAGATAGTTTTAAATTGAATTACTTCATGACAAATAAAAAGAAATGTGCAGTTTTTAAATCAAACGTCCGCCTCCCTGTGTTCGACCCAGAATTTCAATTTCGGTATAAATTTTATTTGTTGAAGATGAGTTCTTCGCTTTCAAACTACAACGACAGGTTCTCCAAAACCTAACACGTTAGCATAGCAATTCGAGAGTTCAATAATAAAAATTAAAGTTTTGCTAAGAGATTAGCAAAAGATAAGGATGGGGTTGTGATAAACGTCAGTTTTTCATCATTCTTATGCATTAAAACAAACCTACCTCATAGGATTTTGCTCTACAAATAGATTTTTTGGGTTGCATTTAGGAATAAAATAGGTTAGGCATGCAAAGCATTTGTTATTTTATTTTTGATATATTTCTTGGAGTGTTAAGGATATGTAGAAAGTTGGATCCCAGAACCCTAGAATTCATGAAGGCAACTGTTGAGGAGGAAGTTCAATCAGGCTAGGGCTCAACTAATTTTAGCTCATCATGGATGGATACCAGCTCCGTTGGGCTAGGGTTAACTCCATTCAGCTCATCTTAGCTGAATGGAAACTCAAGGGAGCTAATCTTAGCTCACCCTAGCTCAGGTCAGCTCAAATCCAGCTCAATTCAGTTGAGTCTAGCTCATCTCAGCTCCCACCAGTTAACTGGGAGCTCTAGCTAGCTCAATTGAGTTGACTTGAGTCCACTTCAACTCAAGCTCAGCTCAACTCAGCTCCAACCAGCTCACAATAGCTAGACTCTAAGCTAGCTAGCTACTTGTCAAGTTGTAGCTTATCTAGCTCTAGAGTTCTCATCAGAGGCAATTCCAGCTCAACCTAGCTCCAGCTAGGTTAGGGCTTGCTCAACTGAGCTCAACTACCTAAGCTTGGCTACTTGCATAAGAACTATGGAGCTAAGCTCAGTAGTTGATCTCCCCTTGAAGGTACCTCAGCAACCCCAGCTCCAAAGTACCTGATACTAGCTCCAAAATACTCTTCCTCAACTCTCTTCCATGAAACCTTAGCTCCTCCAGCTCTACTCTACTTGCTAAGCTAGCATAGCTAGCTTAGCTAAAAACTACTCCACTGAAAACCTCCATGGTCGTCCACTCTTCAACCCTTAACCCTAACCAAACCCTAATTTAGCCTATCTTTGGCGCCAACCCACACCAACCACCACCACTCACACCCCTTCAAGATGGTGCCAAAAACACCACATGCAGCCCTTCATTTTGGTGCCAACTTCCCCTTAAACCCTAACACTGCACATCACCACCTAAAGCCATCCCTACCACCCACCTTACCCCTTTTAGAAACCTACACTTGGTTCCAACCCTAACACCATAACTACCCTAAACCCTACCTTAGTTGGCACCAAAAATCACCCCAACACCCCTTCATTTGGTGCCAACACTTCCTCCCATCTACACCCTACATATTACCCCCCAACCTATACTAACCCTCCATCTAGTGACGCCACCTAACTCCCCCCCTTAACCCACCTAAAGTGGTGCCAACTGCCTTAACTCCACCACAACTACCACCTCAAGCATCCCTCCACTTTGGCGCCACCCTATATCTACCCTCCATCACATAACCACAGCCATATACTCCATCTCCACCCTACAACACATCTAGCCAAACCCTTAACCCCAGCTACCACATAGGGTTGGCACCAACCACCAAGTACCCCTCCATTTTAGCGCCAACACGCAAGCCCTAGGATCCTATAACCACCATCTAACTATTGGTGAAAAATCATAGCTCACATTTTTGATAAAAGCATCGTAGTATAGTTGCGAAATACGATCCAACAAAATGAGACTTTGAGTCCCGGTCGTTCGTCTCTGGGAGGCATTGCTTTTACTTTTGAAATCGATTTTATCCAGCTCTACTTTATTTAGAATCGCATATCGGTTCGTGATTATTACGTATTTAAGTATGACATGCTTAGTTGCAGAATGGATAGACAATTAAGATAGGCAGCTTGAATCACGCAAATATGATAGCAATTAATAAGGTCATTGTGATTTCATAACATGGAGATATATATATATAATAGTTTTTTGATTCATTTAGTGAGATAGTTGTTTGCAACAGAACTATAGAAGAAAGCTTATACATAAATGCTTGAAACGGAAATCTAGCTACCAGAAAATGACTGTATACAAGAATCAATGGGGGGATTTCGCATGCATCATTGGGGGAGAAGTTAAGACTACACTACTAAGCAGTAATAAAAGTAGTAAATATACGAAAAGCTAAGCTACTAATCTAGCAGAAGGAAGGGCATTCAGAGGTGGTCTCCGATGGCATTTGAGTGGCTGAGAGAAGAAGGAGGGGCAGCCAATGGAGCTTAGGCCGGCCCTTGGAGAGAGTTAGGGAGCTGATCCAGCTTCCTAGCATGGAGATGGTGGCCTCCATGGTAATGCTCTACTCGTGGAGGTGGAGTGGAGATGGAAGTGGCTAGCCTAAGTGGAATGGATGCCAAGGAAGTGAATGGCTGCAAATGGCCACCCATTGGCTCTTTTTATAGACCTAAGGGAAGCTCTCTAGAGAATTTTGGAATTCTCTAGAGAGGCCTATGGTGGGAGCTCGTGGGAGAGTGAGTGAGAGAGGGTGGATGGTGATTTTTAGATCCACCAAATGTAGAACTAAAAATTGAATGGGTCTTGGTTGCTATTTTTGGCAACCAAGGCAACCACACATGGTAGAGAGTTCTAGAGAACTCTAGGCTAGGTATTTTCATGTGGATGGTGCGTGTGGGTCGAAACTTAGGTGGCTAGGTTGATTAGGTTAGGTTCTAGTTGCTTTAGGTCAAGGTATGTCTCAAATTAGGGTTATAAACCCTAATTCACTAAGGTAAAGTGCAATTAAACTTAATAAAAGTTCAATTGGGTGTGTTAAAACTTAATTGAGAGTAAAAAAACTCAATTAATTTAGGTCTAGGTCAATTGGACTCTCACTGAGTCCAATTGGACAGTGTGTATTGAGATCAGGGCTCAATTGGACTCAATGAGTCCAATTGAATAGGCTGATGGAATTGACTAAGATCCAAGTCAATTAGGTTTAGTGAGGACCTAATTAGGTCCTTAGGGAGGTCTAGAGGTGATGTACTAGGGTTAGGGCACCTTAATTTAGGTTCCTATGGGGTTGGATTTGGGTTTAGGGACCTAGAGATCCAAGATCAAGGCTTAAATCTCAAAACAGGAATTGGAGAGCAGTATCAGATGTCTAATAATAGAATAAGACATCTTATACTCAAAAATCAGAAGTCCAGACTTGTTGTCTGGATGTCCAATCAGAGTCAGGAAGGATCTCGGGTTCTATTTTGGGTATTCTGCAGAAATTTGACGTCTGACAAAGCGTCTGGACGTCCAATAACACTGTAGAAGTGGGTTTGAAGTGTGCGGGAGTTGGCTAAGGGTCCTAGACATCCTAAAACTTATCTGGACGTTCAAAGAAGGGTTGGAACTAGGGTTTTAGGGCTTCCTAGGGTGCGGTGACCTAATCTAAGGGTGGCTAAGGCTTGGGGAAGTTTCTAGGCTATCCTAGGGCTAGGATGGACCTGAGCTCTTCACATTTTACTGCTTTATTTCTACTTAATAGAATAGAAAACCTTTAACCCCCTTACATTATTATTCCTACATCTAAAATAGGCTTTCTGCTCCAGCTCTACTGCAACTCCTATTATTCCTGATCCAGCTTCAAATCCAGCTCCTGATCAGCTTATTCCTTGCAATCGACATAATACACTTAATCAGCACATTATAACATTATTTTATGCATGGCTAAAGTAAAGCAGTAAAGATGCAGATAATGCATATGCATGCATGAATTTCCCTAACTTATGCTAAGTCCTAGCTTAATCTAGGTCAATTAAGACCTATGATTGCTGCGCAATCACTAACCCCCATCATAGCCGTCCATCCTATAACCACCCTTAACCCCTTATGATTCCTACACAAACCCCCTACCACCACCATTTAATCTTCACCCTTGGCTACAATTTTCTGCCTATATTTCCACATACATTGACTGTCAAGAGAAGAAGAAGATTAAGGGGATACTCTATCCCCTTGGTGCCTTCCCCTCTTCTCATCTCTCTTGTGCCTATGCCAGCCAAGGAAGGAAGCCAGGCATTAGAGGACAACCTAGGGTATACACCAACCCTAGGAAGTGGAGGATTTGAGGATTGTACACTACCACCCTTGGAGGAGGAATCAAAGGTGGTCCACGCCACCTTAGGAGAAGCCCTTGAAGGTGGAATTTCATCCACCTTTGAGGAGTCAAGCATGACCCCCCTTGGGCTTTCTAGGAGGAGTTCATCAAATTGGAGAAGGCTTGCGAAAAGAAGGAGATCTTTTTGATTGTGGTAGCAGCTGCAATTGGAGCAAGATCCTTGCCATCTTCACCACCATTTTAGAGGATAACTATTCTTTTTAATTTTGCACTTTTAATTCTAGCAGTTGAAGCATTCCTCTACTAGGTTTTTGTGTAAAACAATTCCTCATTTTATAAAGTTGGCTTCTTCGCAATTCTGTCACATTTGTTTGCTTTTGTTCTAGCACTTTTCACTCCATCTCCCTAATTACTCTAGGCCTCCACACACCAAGAGTGAGCTTATGGAGAGGCTCTACTTGTCATCTTTGTAGTAGTATAGTGGATTAGGTGTTAGTCATTTCCAAATCTCCTCAAAAATTCATAATGCCATTATTTCAAAAATCCATAAAAATTATATTTTTAAAAAGAACAAAAAGAAAGTTGAGTTTCATTCCTGAGCAAGAAACTTGAATTTTGCAAAATATTTCCTCCTTGGATGACCCTAGAGACTCCCCTATCTAGGTTACAAATTTTAAAAGCAAATGGATTTATGCGTTGCAGCAACTTAAAACCATAATCATAATAATCGCGTAATTTTTCGCATCACAGCTCAAGTCCAACTCCCAGAGACTCATCTCAGCTCAACTTGGTTGAGCTTAGCTATTTGACCTGGGCTAGCAACTTGATAGTTACACATTCACTTAAGTTTAAATGTTTATTTATGCAAGTTCCTAAGCTTAACATTGCATTTGACGTTGTGAATACTGCATAACGTTCATCATATTGCATTTAAGAGGACTTGTATAAATTGTATAGAAATTTATGTATTATTGTGAACAGGAGACAGGGTGATATATTTTAGAGCTTCAGATGAAGAATCCAACCATACGAATGGATCGGGATCGACGATTGCAGCTCACTGGCATGAAAATCAGTCTGATCCATCATTCATAGCATCCCTAGCAAGAGCATCTGAAGATAGATTACCCAGATGATGCCATATGGCAACATCTCGACCGCTCAAAGCCAACTGAAGCTGCTCCCTCCCCCATTGAAGGACTTTCATCATAGCTTTTCCATCGTCGGATGAGGATTGCACAACAGACAAACTACCCCACCTCATCAAGCTCACGGCTGTTGGATGAAGATCCAATGGCAACAATCGTGTACGCATGAGATCATCCACGCGACCATCCACAGCTACAGCATGATGGTGAGTGCCTTCAACTAGCAACGACCAAAGCACGATCGAAACCCCCACACAAAATTAATCTATTGTAGACAACGCACAAGTGAAATTCACCCCTTTGATCTAATTGGGCAACAGTGAAAGTGTCTATGTGGTGCGATAAACGCCCTACAATGCAGACAAGCAATCCAACGTAAGATTTGATGAGACATTTGATGTAGACACATCTATGTCACATAAACTATCTATTTATGTACGTTCTTAGGCATATAATTGATGATAACATCATCATTAGCCATATCTAGCTTTATTTAGTCATAATCAACAAATAAATGCTCCTACATAACCGCCAAAGAGCCCTAATCCACTACATATCCATTCTGAGAGAAACATGAAAATAGGGGTAAAACTACAGTTTTCACAAAATATCCTAAATGCAGAGCAATCACAGGGTTTCTCAAGGGTTAATTGAAGCTCAAAGGTCATAAATGTCAAATAAGAGGGTCCATGCGAAACAAAATAGGTTTCCACATGTTTCAAGAATTAATGGGCATCTGAAAGCCTAAAAATAGACCCACTTACTTAAATGAAGTTATGGTGGTGATAAAATTCACTTAAACCTTCTAAAAATCATAGAAAAATATTCTCTAAGGTTTGGAACCTTTGATTTGGCCATTGGAACTCATTTTGACCTAAAACAGAAACTCAGACAGATAGTTGCCCTAATTTGGATTTCTACACAAATTATCTAGTCAAACTTGGTCAAAACCAAAATCCAAATTCACCATTCAATTCCTTGGGTCCAAATTAGGTTTGTACCAAAATTTGGGCCTAGTTAGAGTCCATCTTGACCTAGTTTACATTTTAATCCCCAGACTTTTATCTTTCTACATCTAACCCCTCGACTTTCATCCTTTCCTTTCGAAGTGGCCCATAGCTTTCCATCCCTTTGGCAAAAAGGTCCAACCACCATTGTCTTCTTCGCGAAGCAAAGAAGGAAACTCCCAGACCTTCGAAACCCAAACTGTCTCATATAATTTGACGAATTTATTGATGAAATCGCAATAAAAATCGCCAAACTTGGCGAAATTGACCCTCAGATCATTCTGCATCTATCAAGATCTTCCATAAGGCCAATCATGGTAGGAATTACATTGGCGAACTCAAGGAAAGAGAGCCCTGAAAATAAGTTCGACTACTTACTTTTAGGGCATTCCAGATGAAGGGAACCTCACCTATAAAAGCGACCGTGCTCATTCAATTCATCCCTGCCAAGTTTTTTCATGCCAACCTCCTCCTCTACTTTGTCCATAGCCACCATTAATGAAGGCCTGGAGCTTCTTCAACTCTCCTCATCGATTGCTCCCACATACAATAGAGAGAGGGCTTTCTCCTACACTTCGTCGTCGTGCTTTAAAACAAAGAAAGTGGCCCAATTACCCCTTCGTTGGCTCCATCTCCATCTCCTTCATCTTTGGCTCTAGCAAACCTCCGACAAGCCTCCTCAAACCTCCATTCATCCAATTACTTTAGGACTGCTCTTTCTCTACCCTCCAATTAGGTTTAGACCTAATTTTAGGTCCCAATTCTCCCTATTATTCCTTCTCCGATGCCGGCTACAGCACCTCCGACAACCCTCACCGCTGGCATGCCTCTACCCATCGCACACCCCATACCCTGTGCCAAAAGCATCGGCTCAAACTCACAGAGCTTCTTAGCTCAATTTCTCCACTAACCACCTCCATCATCGACGACCAAAGCTCACAGGAGCTTCTCTGCCACATGCATCCGACCACCCGCACAACCAATTTCTCTAGGGATATTGTTTGGCGAGTAGCACCGGACCTTCTCATGTGCTTAATTCTAACTCTAGGGGTGTATTTTTTGCCACAAGTACTTTGCCATCTCCAATCATCCTCTTCATCTCTGGCAGACAACATTCGGCCACCTCTAGTCCCGCTCTCGCCCTTAATAGACAAAGAACCATCTCACGATCAGTTCTCGACCATCAATTGGGTAGAGCTACACCACACAAGCACCAATCAGGTGAACCTCTAGCTGTTGATTGCTCATGGAAGAATGATGTGGGATTAGTCCCACATCGTAAGCTGACGAAGAGGAAGCAACGCATATATTATTTTTGTGCTTTCATTTGTTTGCCAAAGACACATGAGGGGTCAGGTCCCTCCACACTATACCAGCACACCTTGGCTACCATACACTGCTGGTAGCCTTGGTCATTCAGATTCTCGGCTACCGATATGACTGCCCAAACATCTGAGAGTGAAGAGAAGGAAAGGAAGAGAGAGCGAGGGACAGGTCGATTTTTCTCTTCAGGTATAAATCTCTACCCTTGTGCATGAGAAGCCAAAGAAGAAGAAAAGAGAAGGCTTGTAGAGGAAAGAAAAGGAGGAGGAGAAAACCCTTGGTTGTGCTTAAGAAGAAGAAGAGAAGGGCTAAGGAAGAAAATAGAAGTAGAGGGAGGAGAATACTTGAGAAGCAGAGAAGATGAAGAAACCCAACAGAGAGAAGAAGAGAGAAAAATTGAAGAAGAAAAGAAGAGTACTGTAGCAAAGAACTTTTAAGCCATCTTAGGCATCTATCAGATGTCTGAGTATTATTCATTTATTTGACATTATTGAGTAATTGATATACATGCGCCTAGGCTAATAATTGGTGATCTAAATCACCATTATTTTGTCTTAGTTATGTTTTTTGGCCTTGAAATACATTAAGCTTCATTGAATACTTAATGTGAAAGATTAATATGTGAGTGGGTGTGCCAATGGATCTTACTTGGCCACAAATACAAGATCAAGTGTGATATCGATTATAATAAAAATATATCACAAGAAAACAATCACACAAATTACACAAATATTTATAGTGGAAACCCCTACAAGTAAAAACCACTACTTAAGCCTCCCAGCTTAGGGTTTTCCTAACTAGGCAATGCCAGTCAATCCACTAACATCCCACTTGAACGAGGGTAGCACAACCTCTTCCAACCGCTTCTCTTTTATCTTGAAGAGAAGCAAAAACAACAACCACGGATCTTCCAGACAGGTTTGGAATCCTCAAATCAAAAAAACAAAATAGTATAACAGGAAAATGAAATCTATGGAACCTCAATAAATAATCAAACCAATTTTTTGTAGAGGTTTGAGGCTTCATGCTTTCGAAGAATGTGAAGAACAGGGCGTGAAAGCCTTTTGCAAGAAGCACGGGAAGTTCTATTTTTGAATGGTGTTTGTATTTAAAAGGTGTAAAGGAATGGGCTGCGTGCGACCTCTATTTATACAAAAAGTTTTGCTTAAATAGGAAACAAAATTGGTTGATCAATTAAGGTTAATTGGTCGATCAAAAAGTACTTTGGTCGATCAATTGAGAATTTTGGTCGATCAATTGATTTCGTTGGTCGATCAAGAGGATTTTTCTAAACTTCCTAAAATGGGCTTATTTGATTGGTCAATTAATTTGGTTGGTCGATTAAAGTGATTTGGTCAGTGAATTATCTAGTTTGGTAGATCAATAACCCTAAAAGTTTGGTTTTGAAAAAGATATGCAAAAAAAATCATTTTTGAGTTTTATTTGAGGTTCCTTACAATAATGTCCTAGACTCAAATAAATGAAAAAGAAGCACATCAAGTATCTGAACTTGTGTCTTGAATAAAGGCTTCAATTCAAGATAGTCCTAAAATGTCAGTTTTAGAAATAAACATAATTTTGCTGCATTAAAACAGAGGTGCTTACATTCTCCCCCTTTTTGATGACAACAAAATTATAATTATGAAATTGAAAATAACTTTGCAAAATATCTCCCCCTTTTTATTTTAGCAAAAGGTAAATGTGCTGCTGGTTATTTCACAATTAGCTCCCCCTTAAACAAGTAATATAAGTATCAATATAATAACATGCATTGAGAGAGCTTTTAATATAACTAAAGGAAGTAATACTCATGCAATCATCATAATAAAATGATTAGAAAAGATAACATAGAACCGAGTCCAAAATAAACTGATACATGCCAAAAAAAATGAAAGCAAATATAACAGCTAATCATTTGAGGATGCCACAAATGTGTCCATGGTGCTCTAAGGATTGGTATCTAGCTCGAGATCCAATAATGGATTCTAGGCGAGCTACGGGAGCATATGCTTCATCAAAATAGAGGTCATAACATTCTCCCCCTTTTTGATATCAACAAAAAGATATATCTCAAGTGACTTGTTATTAATCATGCTTAAACATGTAAAATTCTAAGAATGAAATTTACATTTTTCTCTCCCCCTTTTTCAAGTAATATTCTATTAAGCATGATGTCAAATTAATCATATGAAAACTATCAAGTTCATGATAAGGAGATGATGAAATTCATGATAGTCTAACACAATGACTATATCAAAATAAAATGTTGAGTAAGAGTTATACAGTCCAACGTAGATAAATATACTATCTAAGGTTACTAATGATACTAAGAAAGTGATCTTGATTCTACCCCTCAAACAATGATCCCTTATCAAGGTTTGATTTTCTTTATTCTTCTCCCTCTATCAAGTTGTTATCCCAAATTAATTTATTCAATGCTTAGTCAATTTTATATTAAAAACTTATTTATAACTAAGCAGGTAATAAAGATTTAGTTTTGGGAATCATACCTGCTAAAATATAAGGAGTTATACCTAATAACAGTAGCCTGGTGGTGGGGGTCTCCACCAAAAATCTGGCATCCATTGACATTGTTGGTTCCACCATCTTTCATAGCCAAATTGATGATTGTTAGCTTGTTGAAAGTTGCCTCTCAAATTGTAATTTCCATGTCGATCTTTTCAATAACCTACAACACAATTTTCCACAAATTTTTTTGGTACCCATATTCTTTTCAGTCCATGGATGTTAATTCCTTTTGAGTTAGAGGGTCCATTAGACTCTCTTCTCTTGGCCTTTTGATATAAAAATGCATGCCTAATCTTATTTTGATTCTTCCTTTTAATGTCCTTATATTTTTCTTCATATGTTTTAGTAGAATATTTGAGGTCATTAAGTGTGTCTTTAAAGTTAATATATTGTTCCTTGAGATCTTCTACATTCTCATGGAACTCCAAGTTCACAATTCTTGTTACATCTAATTCTCTTTTCTTATTTTCTAAATCCAGAGATAAACTAAGTTTTTCATTTTCAAAACTAGTGCCCTTATCTTTAAGTTCCTTATTTTCTTTAATCTTTTAGCTAAAGTGTATAAATCATGATATGCATCTAAGAATTTACCTAAAGTAAGGTTAAAATTTACCTATTCTTTGCTTGATTCTGTTGGTGTCATGAGACATAGATGAGTAATTTCGTCTTCATGGCATTTTTCCTCTACATTTGATTCCGAACTTAGGTTGGAATAATCCCATGTTACTTCTTCGTCAATGCTTTCTTCATGTATGATAGAGAGTTGGTTCCATATCTCATCTGCACTTTTGCATGAAGCAACTTTGCCAAATTCCTCTCTTGTTAATGCACAAAATAGTGCATTCATGGCTTCGGCATTATTTGTTTCTTTCTTCTTATCTTCCTTCTTTAGCTCTTTTTCTTCTTTCTTCTTTGGCATTATTTGGACTCGATTATATGCCAAATCTCAAAGTTCATTACTTCAAGAAAGATTTGCATTCTTCTTTTCCAACAATCAAAATCTGATCCGTCGAATAGTGGTGGTTGGAAAAATGATTACTGTAACGACCCGGTTCCCGAGTCCCTACGAGACACGAGAACCGGACCGACTCGACTAATCCCAAGACCTAGTCGTCCAACGAGGAAGTAACCAAAAGACAGTAAAGTAAACCACATTTAGCATGAATATAACTAACAGTAAGAAAGTACAGCAGTAAGGAAAGAAACTACTACAGTAGGTACCACCACAACAGTAAAACAACATTTATCATATAACAAGAACTGCAAGTAAAGAAGGTACAGCAGAAACAAAAACTACTCACTAGAATAGAAACAAAAGAGGTACAAAAGGCTGTGGTAACTCTACTAGACCCTACTCGGCCCAGCGTCCTCTGCAGCCGCCGACCCTGGCTGCTCAACACCTGGTCCTAAAAAAGGTAACGAGTGTAACATGTCAGCAAAACGCTGAGTAGAGTGGCAAACTAACTAAAGGCAACAGTAGGGTGTACAGTAGCTGTTATGTTCTATTACTTCCTTTATTCACATCTTTCAATTTTTCTCACTATTTCATTTATTTCTCGGATCCTTTACTTGATCTCGAATGTCCTCGTGGGAACGATCTTGATTGCAGTCTTTTCCAAAAGTAGAAGTAGCACGTGGTGCTCTCCTGGCTGGGAGAGTCCCCCGTGGTGATCCTACCCACAGTCAACCACCCCAAGGTCACTGACAGACGTAACGGTGACTACGGCACGCGCGATAAACGCACAGGTAGCTAGCCCGCACTGGCACACGGTCAGTCATTTCCGTTAACGGGTGCGCCCAAAGCACAGCACGGAACCAGGGCAGAGCCCTCTCAGTAACAGGGGTCCAACCCCTCCACAGTAACCAAACCGGGGCCTTGCCCCTCCACAGTCCGCGCACCCTCACCTGACTACCCTGGTTTGCCCTAGTGGGCCTAACAAGTCGGTGAAGGAGGCTAGCAGAACCCCGGGGCCCGTGGGGTAGCTAGTACTCTCCTAACACTACTAGCTCTCCTCGGTACTACGTACACGAGGGCCAACAAGTCGGTACAGAGTGGCTAGTCCTAACCCCCGGGTCCCTGGGGTGGCTAGCTCAGCTCTGCACTGAACAGGGGGACAGTCGCTCTCCTTGGTACTCCGTACTCAAGGGCCAGCTCACTTACCCAATTCTATTCCATTCGCTTTCCAGGAGTTCTACTCCTACTTCCCCGTAGGGTTCCAGAACATCTTATGTCTTACTTTCCAGTTTCACGTTCTTACAAACCATGATGCCAATCATGTTTCTTTATTCATAACAGGCAGCTGTGAACTCAATTTACAGGCAGTTTCATATATTCCTTTCCATTTTTCCAAGACTGCATTATTATATATTCCACTAGTTTTTCCATCCTAGGATTCATGCCATATCCTAGGGTCTATCATACAATCTAGTTTTCTGGCCCTAGGATTCATGCAACACCAAGGAACTATCATTCCATATATTTCCCATTCCTAGGATTCATGCAATGTCCTAGGTTCTAGTTATGGTTCCATACTTTAACAAATTTTATTAATACTTAAAGCCACTCTACCAGGTACAACGGGAGTAATGGGGGCGTGATCGGGAATCCCGCGTGCCTTCGCGACTCTCAAGACTGCAACCGAACGAGGTCCTATCACAAGGATCAAACACAAGGAGTGTCTCAAAACAGTGTATAGCTACTGTAGATGGGTAGAGGAATTACTTCTGAAAAGAACGCAACTCGAATCGCGGAAAACGGAGCCCGAACGGGCCCTAAACGGGTCGAAAAAGATGATACTGTGCAAAATCAGACGTCTGGAACACCTTCCAGATGTCTTAAACGGTGGATCAGAGAATTACCTATTCAGCGTGGTTTCCCAGACGTCCAGAAGTCTGCGAGGACGTCTGTCCTATACCCCAGACGTCCGATGGTCCACATGGACGTCTGTAGGTCACTCCCGCCGTCTGGTACAACTTCCAGACGTCTGATTCGCAAAGGATGGCGAATCAGCGAACCTGCGCACAGCCAACCCCCCGCCCTCAGTATGGTCAGTCGACAGGAAGGAAGAAGAAAGCGGAAACTCACCTTTCAGACGTCTGTATGATCTTACAGACGTCGACCTTGCCGTCTGGCTATCAACCCAGACGTCTGATTCTGGAAATTTTTCCAGAATCAGAACCCTGCTCGGCCTCCACTCGCGACGCCACCCGCGTCGCACCTCGCGCTCCTGCTGCTCAGACCGCAGCAGGTCCCTCTCCGTGTCGCTCCGCGCCCCCTGCTCCCTCCGCCAGCCGGCCAAGTTGCTCCGGCGAGCTCGCCCTCACGGCAGAGCTCCGCCCTCGCACGCCGCACCTCCGCGCTCACTGCGGCCGTCGCTGCCGCCCTCGCGTCCGCTCGCTCTCGCGCACAGGAAGGAGAAGAAGGAGGAGACTGTGGAGACGGGAGGGGAGGCGTGGCCCTTCTAAGGCTGCGCGAGGAGGAGAGAGGAGGTGGCAGGCCACCTGCAGCCGCAGAAAGAAAAAAAGAGGGAATATGTGGTCTTCGCGCTCAGGCGCGCAGGCGGCTCGCGTGTGTCGAAAATAACGGATTTCCAGACGTCTGGAAACGATCCCAGACGTCTTATCAGACGTCTGGTTGTGATCCAAGACGTCTTGTCCGACGTCTGAGCCACCTCCCAGACGTCTTAAAAGACGTCTGGGGCACACATTCGTTACAATATAACAAACTCAAAGGAAGTTTCGTCCCCGAAACTTGCGCCAACTAGGGTGCGGGAAAAAGATGTCCAAATAACCATAACAAACTCAAAGAGGACCGAAGCCAGTCCAAAAAGACGTACCCGCGAAAAGCTCCGGGTACCGCTCCCGCATTGCCACCTCAGGCTCCCAGGTAGCCTCCTCGTACCGCTGGCTCCTCCACAAAACCTTTACCAGGGGTACTTGCTTTCGTCTCAACCTGCGGACGGCTCGGTCTAGGATCTGCACTTGCCGCTCGGGGTAGGTCAGGTCGTCGCTCACCTCGATGCTCTCGTGACTCAGTACGTGGCTGGGATCAGCTACGTACTTCCTGAGGTTGGACACGTGGAACACATCGTGCACACCAGAAAGCTACGGGGGAAGGGCAAGTCTGTAAGCAACGGGTCCAACCCGCTCCAGGACCTCAAAGGGCCCCACGAACCTCGGTGCGAGCTTCCCTCTCACCCCAAATCGCTGTAAGCCCTTCATGGGCGAAACACGAAGGAAGACGTGGTCCCCAACCTCGAACTACACCTCTCTGCGTCTGCGATCTGCGTAGCACTTCTGTCTACTCCTGACAGTGCGGAGTCGTCTGTGGATCTGCTCAACTACCTCCTGACTCTGCCGGATCAACCTGGGGCCAACCTCCCACTTGGTCCCCACCTCAACCCAACTCAAGGGTGCCGTGCATTTCCGTCTGTACAGAGCCTCATAGGGAGCCATGCCGATGCTCGAGTGATAACTGTTGTTGTATGCAAACTCCGCCAGGGGCAGGTGCTCCTCCCAAGAGCCCCTCCAGTCTAGTACACAGGCACGCAAAAGGTCCTCAAGTGTCTGTATCGTGCGTTCCGACTGTCCGTCCGTCTGGGGGTGGTAAGCCGTGCTAAACCTCAACCTTGTCCCCAAAGCCTGCTGAAACTCAGCCCAAAACTGGGACGTAAAGCGGGTATTCCGGTCGGATATGATCTCCCGCGGAACTCCGTGTAGTCGCACCACATCACGGATATACCTCTCTGCCAACTGTGCTGGTCCCAAAGTGACTCGGATCGGCAAGAATCGTGCCGTCTTCGTCAATCTATCCACTATTACCCAGACTGCATCATGTCCTCGCTGGGTAAAAGGTAAGCCCACCACCAAGTCCATGGTGATGCTCTCCCACTTCCACTCTGGCACTGGAAGTGGCTGAAGCGGCCCTGCAGGCCTCTGATGCTCGGCTTTCACCTGCTGGCACACTAAGCACTGCTGCACGAACTCACCCACATCCCGCTTCATCCCTCTCCACTAGAACTCGCGTCTCAAGTCATGGTACATTTTCGTGTTTCCGGGATGTATGGTGAATCTGGAACCGTGTGCCTCAGTCAGGAGCTCTCTCAACAGCTCCTCATCTCTAGGGACGCACAACCGTCCCCTCAAGCGTAACACCTGGTCTGTGAAAGAGAAGTCCCCTGGGTCCCCTGATAGTACTCTGTCGCGCAAAGACTGCAAGTACGGATCGGCCATTTGTCCCGTGATGATGCGGTCTATCAACTCTGGCCTGGTCTGCCGTGTCACCGTCACTGCCCCGCAGTACCCTCGTAACTCTAGAGGTCGCCAACTGCCCACCTCCTCCAAAAGGCTCCAACTCTGTAACTGCAGACTGGCCAAGCGTGCGGGCACCTTACGGCTCAAGGCGTCAGCCACCACATTGGCCTTTCCCGGGTGGTAGGAGATGCTGCAGTCGTAGTCCTTCAGGAGCTCCAACCAACGTCTCTGTCTCATGTTGAGCTCCTTCTGGTCAAAAAGATATCTGAGGCTCTTGTGATCTGTAAAAATCTCGAAGGTCTCACCGTACAAGTAGTGCCTCCATGTCTTCAGCGCGAAGACAACAGCTGCCAACTCTAGATCGTGGGTAGGGTAGGTATGCTCATGGGGCTTCAGTTGCCGCGAAGCGTAAGCGACCACGTGACCCCTCTGCATGAGCACACCTCCTAACCCCTGCAAGGAAGCGTCCGTGTACACAACGAACCCGCCACTACTGTCAGGGATGGTGAGCACGGGAGCCGAGGTCAACCTCTCCGTCAGCTCCAGAAAACATGCCTCACAGGCGTCTGTCCAAGCGAAAGGCACATCCTTCCGGGTCAACTGTGTCATAGGACGCGCAATCTGTGAAAATCCTCTGATGAACCGTCAGTAGTAACCTGCCAGTCCCAGGAAACTGCGAATCTCAGTGACTGAATGCGGTCTTTCCCACCTGAGCACTGCCTCGACCTTGGCGGGGTCCACCGCCAGGCCGTCTCCAGAGATCACATGACCCAAAAAGGTCACCTCCCTCAACTAGAACTCGCACTTGCTGTATTTGGCGTACAGCCTGCGTCGTCTCAGAGTGTCCAGAACCATCCGCAAGTGCTGTCCGTGCTGCGTCCGATCTCTAGAATAGATGAGTACATCATCTATGAAAACCACCACAAACTGGTCCAAGTACGGTCTAAACACCCGGTTCATCAGGTCCATGAAAGTAGCGGGGGCATTGGTCAGCCCAAACGGCATGACCAAAAACTCGTAGTGTCCGTACCGGGTGCGGAAAGCTGTCTTGGAGACGTCGGTCTCCCTGATCCTCAACTGGTGGTATCCAGACCTCAAGTCGATCTTGGAAAACACCGTGGCACCCCGCAACTGGTCAAACAAATCATCAATCCTCGGTAGCGGATATCTATTCTTGATGGTGACCCTATTCAGCTGTCGGTAGTCCACACAAAGGCGTAGGGTCCCATCCTTCTTCTTCACAAACAGTACCGGGGCTCCCCAGGGAGACGCACTGGGCCTCACGAAACCTTTCTCCAAAAGGTCCTGCAACTGGGACTTGAGCTCTCGCAGCTCAAGCGGTGCCATTCTGTATGGCGCGGTGGAGATGGGGCTGGTCCCTGGTACTAGTGAGATCTCAAACTCGATCTCACGCTCGGGCAGTAGTCCTGGTAACTCATCTGGAAACACGTCGGGGTACTCTCTGACCACCGGGATGCTCTGGAAGTCTGCCACGGGGCTGTGCTCTGCCACCACACAAGCTAGGAAGCCCTCACACCCCTGGCTCAAAAGTCTCACCGCCCGAAGTGCCGAAATGCACCTGAAACCTCCGTCCACTGGCTGCCCGTGAAACTCGAAAGAAGGCAACTCCGGAATGGAGAAGACAATCTTCCTCTTAAAATAGTCTACCAAGGCGTGGTAAGCGGACAGCCAATCCATCCCCAGAATCACTCCAAAGTCCTCCATCTGTATCATAATCAGGTCAGCTGGCAGGCTATGTCCCCCGATGCTGACCTCGCAACCCATGTACACCTCCTCAGCTACAAACAGCTGACCACTTGGACCTCTGATTACGAACGAATTCTCTAACAGTGTATAATCCTGGTCCAAACTAACTGCGAAACTGGCTGCGACAAACGAGTGCATAGCGCCGGAATCGAAAAGTGTGTAAACGAGTCTGCGAGAAACTGAAACCATACCTGCTACCACGGATCCCGAAGCTCTGGCGTCCCTGTGTGTTAGGGCGTTGATACGCCCCTCAGCTCTAGGTGCGGACGAAGTGGCCACACTCTGCGTCGGACGGGTAGGTGCTGGCCGGTACCCTCCTCGCGACTGCGGTCCTCCTCCTCGCGCCTGGGAACCGCGGCCTCCTGCACACCCTCCCGTGTTCTGCGCGGGAAGTATCTGCTGACCTCCTGCCCTAGATGGGCAGTCCCTCCTGACGTGGCCCGGCTGGCCACATTGGTAGCAGAGGGGAACCCGACTCTCGCCCTCAGTGAGTCCCTGCTGTCGGCTAGGCGGGGGTCCGGTGCTGGCGACTGGCCCCTGTCGAGGGCCCCTAAAGGCCACTGATGGCCCTGCACAACGTGACGGCTCTCCTGCAGACGCCACATGTCTCCGTTCTCGCCGGCCTTGTGAGAAGTCTGGCTGAAAGGGCCTCTTCCGCCCGCCGTCGGTCTCTCGCGCGGACGGGTTGGTCTCCTCGTAAGTCATAGCTGCCTCTACCACCCTCGAAAACGTCGGCAGCTTCAGGGGTTTGACATACCCCCGGATCGCAGGCCGGAGCCCCTCGGTGAACCTCCAAAGGCGCTCCTCCTCAGTGGCTACCGCTGTCGCTGCAAAGCAGGACAGCTCCAAGAAACGCGTGCGGTACGCGCTCACGGTCATCGTCCCTTGGCGGAGAGTGTGGAACTCCCGCCTCCTCTGGTCCTGCCACGTCTGGGGAAAGTACTACTCGCAGAAGAGGGTGACGAACTGGTCCCACGTCGGCTCGTCCCTCTCCTGTCCCCGGACCGCCCTCCACCACCGGTGTGCCGCACTCTCCAGCTGGTACGTGGCAAAGGCCACGCGGCACTCCACCGGGGGGCGAAGGGTGTCGAAGATCTTCTCCAGCTGCTCAAGCCAGTCCTCTGCCTCTGTTGGGTCCTCATCCCCCTTGAAGGAGGGGGGCTTCAGCTTCCGGAACTGTTCGAAAAGCTCGAAGTGGCGTTGTAGGGGAGGTGCTGGTGCACCTCCAGGCGAAGGTGCCTCGTGTACAGAAGTGTCGGAGGAAGGTGGGGGTGGCAGGGGCCCATCCCCTCCCTCGTGTCCAGCGCCACGTCCGTCGCGTGGTCCCACAGAGGACTCCCCCTCTGCAACCCCAGGAGGAGGTGCTCGGGAAGGTGGGTGGAGCTCCTCTCGTACAATATCCCGTATCAGTCTGGTGAGGTCCTGGGCCTGGATGCCAGGGAGTGGTGGCTGGTCCACCGAGACGTCAACGACAGCACGTCCACCTTGCCAACCTCGCCCTCGACCGCGCCCGCGGCCAGTCTCGCCAGTCCCGTGACGAGGCATCTCCTGCAAGGAGACGCGAAACAAAACGGAAACGTCAAAACAGACGGTACCTAACAAAACTTCTAAGAGCTCATGTCTAGAGATATGTTGTGGTGGCTACTCTAGCTATAAACATGTGAATTGGTTATTTTCCAGTCAGTTGATTCACTTCTCGGGACGACCTTGCTCTGATACCATCTTGTAATGACCCGGTTCCCGAGTCCCTACGAGACACGAGAACCGGACCGACTCGACTAATCCCAAGACCTAGTCGTCCAACGAGGAAGTAACCAAAAGACAGTAAAGTAAACCACATTTAGCATGGATATAACTAACAGAAAGAAAGTACAGCAGTAAGGAAAGAAACTACTACAGTAGGTACCACCACAACAGTAAAACAACATTTATCATATAACAAGAACTGCAGGTAAAGAAGGTACAGCGGAAACAAAAACTACTCACTAGAACAGAAACAAAAGAGGTACAAAAGGCTGTGGTAACTCTACTAGACCCTACTCGGCCCAGCGTCCTCTGCAGCCGCCGACCCTGGCTGCTCAACACCTGGTCCTGAAAAAGGTAACGAGTGTAACACGTCAGCAAAACGCTGAGTAGAGTGGCAAACTAACTAAAGGCAACAGTAGGGTGTACAGTAGCTATTATGTTCTATTACTTCCTTTATTCACATCTTTCAATTTTTCTCACTATTTCATTTATTTCTCAGATCCTTTACTTGATCTCGAATGCCCTCATGGGAAAGATCTTGATTGCAGTCTTTTCCAAAAGTAGAAGTAGCACGTGGTGCTCTCCTGGCCGGGAGAGTCCCCCGTGGTGATCCTACCCTCAGTCAACCACCCCAAGGTCACTGACAGACGTAACGGTGACTACGGCACGCGCGATAAACGCACAGGTAGCTAGCCCGCACTGGCACACGGTCAGTCGTTTCCATTAACGGGTGCGCCCAAAGCACAGCACGGAACCAGGGCAGAGCCCTCTCAGTAACAGGGGTCCAACCCCTCCACAGTAACCAAACCGGGGCCTTGCCCCTCCACAGTCCGCGCACCCTCGCCTGACTACCCTGGTTTGCCCTAGTGGGCCTAACAAGTCGGTGAAGGAGGCTAGCAGAACCCCGGGGCCCGTGGGGTAGCTAGTACTCTCCTAACACTACTAGCTCTCCTCGGTACTACGTACACGAGGGCCAACAAGTCGGTACAGAGTAGCCAGTCCTAAACCCCGGGTCCCTGGGGTGGCTAGCTCAGCTCTGCACTAAATAGGGGGACAGTCGCTCTCCTTGGTACTCCATACTCAAGGGCCAGCTCACTTCCCCAATTCTATTCCATTCGCTTTCCAGGAGTTCTACTCCTACTTCCCCGTAGGGTTCCAGAACATCTTATGTCTTACTTTCCAGTTTCACGTTCCTACAAACCAAGATCCCAATCATGTTTCTTTATTCATAACAGGCAGCTGTGAACTCAATTTACAGGCAGTTTCATATATCCCTTTCCATTTTTCCAAGACTGCATTATTATATATTCCACTAGTTTTTCCATCCTAGGATTCATGCCATATCCTAGGGTCCATCATACAATCTAGTTTTCCAGCCCTAGGATTCATGCAACACCTAGGAACTATCATTCCATAT
Organism: Thalassia testudinum; assembly: GCA_037157565.1. Lineage (NCBI taxonomy): Eukaryota > Viridiplantae > Streptophyta > Magnoliopsida > Alismatales > Hydrocharitaceae > Thalassia > Thalassia testudinum. The sequence goes on from JAZHRO010000003.1 coordinate 35,224,028, forward strand.
ATTTCTCATTCCTAGGATTCATGCAATGTCCTAGGTTCTAGTTTTGGTTCCATACTTTAACAAATTTTATTAATACTTAAAGCCACTCTACCAGGTACAACGGGAGTAATGGGGGCGTGATCGGGAATCCCGTGTGCCTCCGCGACTCTCAAGACTGCAACCGAACGAGGTCCTATCACAAGGATCAAACACAAGGAGTGTCTCAAAATAGTGTATAGCTACTGTAGATGGGTAGAGGAATTACTTCTGAAAAGAACGCAACTCGAATCGCGGAAAACGGAGCCCGAACGGGCCCTAAACGGGTCGAAAAAGATGATACTGTGCAAAATCAGACGTCTGGAACTCCTTCCAGACGTCTTAAACGGTGGATCAGAGAATTACCTGTTCAGCGTGGTTTCCCAGATGTCCAGAAGTCTGCGGGGACGTCTGTCCTATACCCCAGACGTCCGATGGTCCATACGGACGTTTGTAGGTCACTCCCGCCGTCTGGTACAACTTCCAGACGTCTGATTCGCAAAGGATGGCGAATCAGCGAACCTGCGCACAGCCAACCCCCCTCCCTCAGTACGGTCAGTCGACAAGAAGGAAGAAGAAAGTGGAAACTCACCTTTCAGACGTCTGTATGATCTTACAGACGTCGACCTTGCCGTCTGGCTATCAACCCAGACATTTGATTCTGGAAATTTTTCCAGAATCAGAACCCTGCTCAGCCTCCGCTCGCGACGCCGCCCGCGTCGCACCTCGCGCTCCTGCTGCTCAGACCGTAGCAGGTCCCTCTCCGCCTCGCTCCCCACCCCCTGCGCCCTCCGCCAGCCGGCCAAGCCGCTCCGGCGAGCTCGCCCTCACGGCAGAGCTCCGCCCTCGCACGCCGCACCTCCGCGCTCACTGCGGTCGTCGCTGCCGCCCTCGCGTCCGCTCGCTCTCGTGCACAGGAAGGAGAAGAAGGAGGAGACTGTGGAGACGGGAGGGGAGGCGTGGCCCTTTTAAGGCCGCGCGAGGAGGAGAGAGGAGGTGGCAGGCCGCCTGCAGCCGCAGAGAGAAAAAAAGAGGGAATATGCGATCTGCGTGCTCAGGCGTGCAGGCGACTCGCGTGTGTCGAAAATAACGGATTTCCAGACGTTTGGAAACGATCCCAGACGTCTTATCAGACGTCTGGTTGTGATCCAAGACGTCTTGTCCGACGTCTGAGCCACCTCCATAAAACTTGTTGTTGCAGCCATGTGAAGGTGAGGTGTGACATCTCCTTCATGATCAGGCTTTGATACCAATTGTGAGTGGGTGTGCTTGCGGATCTTACTTGCCCACAAATACAAGATCAAGTGTGATATCGATCATAATAAAAATATAGCACACAAAAACAATCACACAATGTACACAAAGATTTATAGTGGAAACCTCTACGGGTAAAAACCACTACCTAAGCCTCCCAGCTTAGGATTTTCCTGACTAAACAATGCTAGTCAATCCACTAACGTCCCACTTGAACAAGGATGGCACAACCTCTTACAACGACTTCTCTTTTATCCTGAGGAGAAGAAAAAACAACAACCACGGATCTTACAAATAGGCTTGGAATCCACAAATCAAAACAACAAAATAGTATATCAAGAAAATGAATTCTATGGAACCTCAATAAATAATCAAATCAATTTTTTGCAAAGGTTCAAGAGGTGGTACTTTAGAAGAACATGAAGAACGGGGCATGAAAGCTTTTTGCAATAAGCATGAGAAGCTCCATTTTTGAATGGTGTTTCTATTTAAAAGTTGTAAAGGAATGGGTTGTGTGTGACCTCTATTTATTGAAGAGGTTTTCCTTGAATAGGAAACAAAATTGGTCAATCAATTAAGGTTGATTGGTTGATCAAAAAGTACTTTAGTTGATCAATTAAGAATGTTGGTCAATCACTTGTTGGTGGATCAATTAGCTTCGCTGGTCGATCAAGAGAATTTTTCTCAACTACCTAGAATGGGCTGATTTGATTAGTTAATCAATTTGGTTGGTCGATTAAAGTGATTTGGTCGGTTAATTACGTAGTTTGGTTGATCAATCAATCTACAAATTTGGTTTTGAAAAAGATACGCAAAAAAAATCATTTTGAGTTTTATTTGAGGTTCCGTACAATAAAGTCCTAGACACAAATAAATGAAAAAGATGCACATCAGCAACTATCTAAACTTGTGTCTTGAATAGAGGCTTCAATCCAAAATAGTCTTGAAATGTTAGTCTTAGGAATAAACATAAATTTGGTGCATCAAAACAGAGGTGCTTACATAATATTCATTAAATATCTTTATTGTGCTTCATTTATTGTGCTCATTTCTATTTTAATTGAAGATTATCGTGCGAACTCCTACTTACTCCCTGTGTTTGACCTAGAACTTCATTTAGATATTTGAGTTATAAATTATATTTGTTGATTGAGTGATTTAGGAGACTTACTACAACGAGACGCATTTTATCTCCTCGAAAGCCCCTCTCAACATTTTGGCGTTGTTGTCGGAGAGGAATGCACAATTCATCGCTATTCTTACTTCTATCTCATTATATCTAAGCACTAACTTGTGATTTTGTGCGGTACATCACGAGGCGATCTTTCGCACAAAACATCCACTCCCAGGGTAGGTAATCTCTCTTCTTCACTAATCTCCTAATCCTTGGATGAGAGAAAAGGAAACTAAGCTAATTAGGAATCACCTGCCTTATTTTTATAGTAAATCATCATTTAACAGCAAATTTCCTAATTTGCAAAAAATTTCATATCCGATTGAAGTATGAGATGATTTTAGAAATTCCCTATCCAAATTGCCTATACATATTAAGGACTACGCTTGATTTGTAAATCACTTTGGGCCAACACAATTCTTGCTTGAAGCCGAAGGTGAACATTCTAAGATCAAATTGGACTTGGAATAGAGCCAATTAAGGTTTTCAACATAAAGGTTTGAGGTGTTAATATACATTTTCCTGCATTGAAGAAAAGAACCCCTCTAGCATTTGTGTGCTACCCATACCCTTGTTTTAAAATATCTAAGATAGAAAAAACATAAAACTGAGATCTAATTTCACTTGAACCCTAAAGATCTTGCACCTAATATCCTGAGAGTCAATTCAGGGTAATTTCTTGGTCTTGACCTTGATTTCATTCTATCATCTTTAGGATAGGTCAGGTGAAGTTGGTCTAGTTTGTGAGCCAATCAGCAACCAAATTAGGGCACAAGTCAAATCAACTTTGAATGAAGTGAAATTTAAGGCACTAATTAGGCTAAAATTGGCAGACTTAATGCCTTAAGTTCGTACATTCCGATCTACTTGGAACCGCAGTGATAAGGAAGGTCATGTGAGGGAAACCCTGTAACCCATGGGGGCACTCTACCGTACAGGAGTCATTGCGGGGTGTTTACATGCTGAAATGGTGTTTTAGGAAGTAATGCATCATAGTATAGCCGATAAAGTGCGAAAAACAAATAGAATTTATACTCTAATGAAATCCAAGGTCAAACATGGTGTCTGACCCGAATAGGTTGTTAATATGATGATTTTATCGTTGAAGTGTGTATAGTGGTTAACCTAAATCAGACCTAACCATCTCTTTACAAAATTTTTAACTTGGCTTACTTGATTTTATCTTGTTACTTTTAGGCCCAGGGTCAAACTCAGGGAAGTGGGGTTACAAGTCAAGTTTCTACGCCATTCCTACAGCGAGTGTCTTCAGTTTGTTTATTATTTTTTTGGTGTTTTTCTTATTTAGAATTTTTTCTGGTAATCTTTGTCCTTGAGGCACACCCTCAAAATTGAGTTCTTGGCTTTGAGCCAAAATAAGGTTCCAAAAAGGGTCTTGCTATTTGCAAGACGGAGTACCTGCAAGTCAAAGATTATCTTTTCTCTTTTATATAATTCTTTTGTCTTTGTACTATCAGGAAAGTGAAATAGAAATAAAGTAAATATATATATATAGGTATATATTACGTATATAAAGGGGTGGGGAGGTGGCAGAGATGGAGTGTAGCACGGTGTCGAGTCGATTGTTGTCCAGAGAGACACAACCAACAGGACTAGGTGCCGCGTGGAGTGTAGGATGGATGGTGGAAGATGAATGCGAACATGCTTTTGGTACGCATGTATCGAGGAATATCAGCAACTGGTGTAGATATTCCTGCGATACCACTTTTGGTAAACAATGTGAAAATATATCTATATATGTATATATGTAAATCTATCTATATGTATACATGGTTATATATAGGTATATATATGTATGTATATATGTGTATATATATATGTATATATGTGTATATAAGTATATGTATATATATATATATATGTATGTATGTACGTATATAATACTATATAGATGTATATATATATACATATGTATATATATATATAATAATATATGTATATAGGTATATGTATCTAGATATGTATATATATGTATATATGTATGTATATATAAGTAGGTGTGTATATATGTATATATATATATGTATCTATACTTAGTTATATAGGTAATAGTATATATATAGATATAAGTATATTTATATATATATATGTATATAAATGTATGTATATATATCAGAGTATATATGTGTATATATATATATAATTATATAGATATATATATATATGTATATGTATGTATATAGACTAGTACATAGTTATATAAGTACTAATTTATGTATTGATATATGTATAAATATATATATATATATAAGTATATAGATATATGTATATATATGTATATGTATTTGTATATATATAAGTATATAGATATACATATATATATGTATGTATACTAATACAAAAGTATACAGGTACGACTATATGTATAAATATAAGCATATATATATATATATCTATATATGTATATATATGTATATAAATATGTGCATATATATATCAATATATATAAGTATACTTATATATATATGTTTATAATAGAGTATAGGTGTGTGTGTGTGTGGAAGTGTGAGTGTATGTGTGTAAACGTCGGTGAAGAGAGTGAGAGAGTGTTGTGAGAGAGAGTGAGAGAGAGAGGGCAGGAGAGATGGCAGCCGCGCTGCTGGAGGCAAGTTAGGTCATCTACAACTTCAGAGCGCTGTCTGGAGGCTTCCACGCGCGCGCGCTGGCACGTATGCATGTAGAGAAGAGTGCGCTGGAGAGAGTGGTGCGGAGAGGACCGTAGCGCCTAGCGCTGTGTGGAGTGGCTGGAACGGGCGCTCGCAGGTATAGGCAAAGGGAGCTGGTGACGCAGACTGATGCGGGTGACACAGATGCGTGGGCGTGTGCGGGCGACGCGGGGCGAGACGCACGCACGGACGATTGGCGGTAGCGGCACGTTGGGTGACCGGTAAAGTGAGAAACTCACCGGTCACCCCACTGTAGCCACAGTGTCACGCAGACTCACGCGAACAATGGCTACAGTGGTCGGGCGAGCAGTGCGACCGGGAGCTGCAGGTGGTGTGATTGTGGCCTGGTCGCGGTTGGCGTGCGCGGACTGGCGCTTGAGGGAGAGGGTCTACGCTGGCCGGTTGCATGCGAGGAGAAGCTCGCGACAGAGCATGCGGAGAGGGAGTTGGCGTGCACAGGGGATGGCGAGGGTGATGCGGGTGCTGCTGGGGTGCGCTGGGGTGCTTGCCTAGCCGCTGCGGTGACGTGCGGTGGCATGTTTCCGGTGGAAGAGAGAGCGTGATAGAGCGAAGAAGCGGGAGGCGGAGAGGCCTGCAGGCACGCGCGGAGGGTGAGGGTTCCTGCAGGCGCACGAGGAAGGGACTGGGGCTGCTGCTGCTGCCTTGACGCTACTTCTACCGCCGAGCTTCGAGCTTCAGACCTTGAAGCTTGCAGCCATGGCTGAAGGTGCTGGAAACGTAAAAAAAAAATGAGAAAAGAGCCACCACGCCCACCGGCTCTTTGAAGAGCTGGGCGGTGGTGGTCTCACTGTGGTGGGTGTGCACCACAGTATAGGCTCCTGTCTGCCGGGTGTCTCCGAGGAGGGCTGGCGTGTGGAGGGAAATGGACGAGAGGACGGTGGCCTGGAAAAGAAGCTGCAAGTGGGTTTTTCTCTGTTGGACCCGGCTGGCTTGTAAAGGATGAGCTGTGGCTTTTTATGGAGGAAGAAGCCATGCACGGCCATGCCCTGGCAGTGCATGGCTCATGCATGGCCTTGGTAGTGAGAGGCAGCCGCAGGGAAGGGAAGCTGCAAGGAAGCATGGCACGAGGAGAAGAAGATGCATGCAGCTGCGGGAAAGATTTAAAAATCAAGTGAAATAAAAAATAAAAAGATGGTGAATTAGCAGAGATGCACTTGAGGACAAATGTTAATTGCAAGGCCACTTATTTATTCTCCTCTCCTCTCAATTAAATGCATGTATGCATGTATTTTTACAAACGCGATTATGGAACCCTAATATGCATAGGTAATGCTAGGAAATAGCACAAGAAGGCACTATTGCAGGTGTATTTTTGTGGTGCAATCATACCCCCATACCTATCTTTTGCTTGTCCCTAGCCGAACCTTTTTTGTTGTATTTAGAAATGATCTTTAAGCTGAAGATTTTCTTCTGAGGTGACAAAGGCGTGTTTATTGTTGGATATTGTGAGAACCAATTGTAGAGAAGACTACCAGTACCTTAAGTCTCACATGACAAAGATCATCTCTCGACTAAGCAGGACTCTTGATATTTAAACCTTAAGTACGATTTCCAGGACCCAGGAGGTTTTTGCTGTACTCGAGAGCTTAAGAGATTATGGCTTGTGCTTAGTGAAGGATCACGACTGACAAGATGAACATTAAGACTCAAGTCCAAGGTTTCATGAATCTTTAAGTACAGATTGGTCCCAGTTTCAGCTTGTGTTTTTGGATTGACCCTTAAGAAGATGATGGAAAACTCAACTTCCATTTTCTGACATTTGTGGCTCACAGGAAAATAGGGTATTTGTGACTTGCCCTGAAGAACTTTTTAGGGTAGAGACTTTACAGACATTTGCAAGATATACTGACTTATTTGCATCTTTTTTTTTTTTTAGAAACACGTGTCAGTATATCTCTTACAACATTATTGGAGGAGCACACTTTTCATTTTGGTGGGAGAGTTTCTTTTTTTTGGTGGAAAGAGTCGCTCCTAAACGCAAGACTAAAACCTGGGATAAAAAGTCTACCTGCGCGCACAGGTAAGGATTCTACCTTCCATAATGAACACTAGGGTTGGATCTTATGTTCACCTGATCTTTCCTGATATGTGTAGTGTGAACCAAGTTTACTTAAGCTCTCAAGTAAAAGCAAACCAACAGATCCTGTACTGGTGTCTCAGGTGCAAGAATACGTCCTTAGTTAGGAGAGATTCCGATCTATTTTGTCAATGCTCAAGTGAATTAAGCTGAACCTGAGCGAATCATGCTTCTGTGGCCTGGAAAGTCTTCAAAACAAAGGTTGAATATCCATAAACACTTATTGTATTTTTGTTTCAGCCTTTAGATCATTACTAAACACCATTTATTATTATTATTATTATATATATTATATATATATTTTTTTTCTTTTTCTTGCATATTTATAAATAGGTGGGAATTGTATGATACCATAAAATACCTAGATCCTATGGATGCCTATCCACCCCCCCATGCCAAACAATGCTATGTCCTCATATGCATGTAGGGAAAGGTAGAGAAAGGACAGAAGATCGGGTAATGAGAGTTGAGGTGCAAGGTATACAGTAGGGTGGTAGGGTGGGTGGATGGTGGGTGGTGAAGAGAAAAGTGAAGTGATCGTGATAGTGGTGTGAAAAGTGATGGTGGATGGTGAAAGGTCAGGTATTTCATGGGATGAGAGTGTCCCATGTGGATCGGAGAACAACTCAGGAATAAGAAGTTGGCCCTCATATTGGCCCAGAAGAGGGGCTCTTTGGATAGATGGATCAAAAAGGGAAAAGCCCCAGTGAGTAAGATGTGGGCTCAAGGTCCTAGTGTGGAATTGCAAATCCACCTGATTTGGCGGGAAAGAAAGGGCAATCCGATCTTCAAGAGTGTGGACCGGCGGTGAGTAGCCCGGATATGACTCAGACCATGAGGTATGGGAAGCGGAGAAAACCTCCTCAGAAGTCTGGCTAGGAGAAGGAACGGGACAAGGGAGGGATGGGGGAACGTCACAGTATGCGTTGATCAGCTAGTCATCAGGTAATCCGCAACAATCAGAATAGGTCCCAATTACTCTGATACACGCACTGACGGTCATGTCCTCGTTAGACGTGTCATCCTCGATGCAATGGCAATCAAAGTTCTTGGCTGCCTTGAAGATGTTAAGCTTGATCTTTTCAGACCCAAGGGCAATCTCAATACAGCCCGACTCGCAGTCGATAAGGGCATTGGCTGTGGCCAAGAAAGGTCGACCATGGATGATCGGACAATCAAAATGTGAGCTACGAACTTCCATATCTAAAACAAGAAAGTCAACTGGAAAATAGAGACTGTTGACCCTAACCACCACGTCTTCCACCACACCCTTCGGGATTTTAACAGAACGATCTGCCAACTGTAACGTGACAGGGGTGGGTTTTAGATTTCCTAAGGAAAATTTTTCGAGCATGATGGTCGATATAAGATTTATGGAAGATCCTAGATCAAGTAAGGCACGGTTAAAAGTGTAGCCTTGGATGCTGCAGGAAATAAGCGGTGTGCCCAGATCTTTCTGCTTCAATGGTAGGTTTGATAGTATAGCACATCTCGCAAGAGGCGAGAGAACCACCGGATTTTTAGTTTTCTTTAACTGTCGCCTGGGTGTTGTGTAGTCTTTGAAAAATCGAGCGACAGTAGGTATGTGGTCGATAGCCTCGAGCAGGGGTACCTTGATTTCTACATCCTTGAACAAATTACGCAGGTTATCAAAGGCCTACGTATCTTTCTTTTTGCCTTTTGGCTCCCTCAGTAGAGCCTCAGGGAATGAGACTGATTCTGGCAATAATTTGGGTGTATCGTTCTCTCGCGAATGCGATGCGCATCCCGAATGAGAGGGTGATGAAGAAGAAGATGGGCCAGGATCAGGTCGAGGCGGATCGACGGTCTGCTTACTGCTCCTCGTAGTGATAGCATTGGATGATGCGAGTTCAGTGGGATCATACAGTGGAGGAGGGTTCGCAAGGGGGACATAAGAGTATGGTGCTGCAGCGAGATTAGCCTGAAATCCCAGTGGAATGTTCGTAGCTTGCAGAATTTAATGAACCTGTCCCTAAGAAGGTTGCACCTGTGGTTGCGGACCACGAGGTACGAAGTTTTGCGAGTTTGGGATAGGTTGGGCAGGAAGAGTGCCCTGAGATAGAGTCATCATGCGTAGTTGACTGATCTGAGCATTCTGTTGCACCAATTGGTGCTGAAGAGAGGTCATGTTCTCTTCATGGCACTTTGACATTTCCATCATCATTCGCATCAATTTGTCAAGAGGATTTGATGCGTGTTTGGTTTGCAGTACGCAAGGGCCTGATGGTGGATTCGCCATAGGATTAGACTGGGCCCTTGGGATGACGGGAGCGGATGGTGGCATTGGTCCACCTGCGGGGTTTTGGCATTGCGGGTTGTTGGACCATGCGAACTTTGGATGATTGCGCCACCCCGGGTTATACGTGGCAGAGAACGGGTTGTTCCCCAAGGTGCAAGCGTCTTCTATGCCAGAAGACGTGTCCACATCTAAATATGCGTCCAAGCACATGGAGGCTTGGTCCTCCATGTCAAAATACTGGCTCGTAGAAGCCAGTTCCACATGACTTACCAAGTCACTTGGCGTGACACTCGGTAAGGAAGGTCTTACAGGGTTTCTCGGGATAAGCCTGGTGTTGGAAGAATTTGGATTGTGACAAAGTGGTGAAGAGGTGGTGTTTGCCATAGAACGGGAGAGGTTGGCCAAAAGCTCGTCCAGCTTCTTGTGCACGATGGAGACTTCATCCAATTTTTGTGCAATAAGGCTTAGATCAGTGGATGAATGGGAGGGTCTCGTGTCAATTTCGTGGACATTTTGGGGCTGGCTGGTATGATTAAAGGCGACAATGGAAGCATTGTTCATTGAGTTTTCACTCATATTTTCAAATAATTCAAATGCTCCATTCTCGTCTTTATTCATAAAATTCCCTCCGGAGGAAGCATCTACAATCTGCTTCAAAGTCTCATTTAGCCTGTAGTAGAAAATCTGAGCTATATGCCACTTAGGTAGACCATGGTGCGGACACTTCCTGAGGAGGTCATTATACTCTCCCACGCCTCATGAAATTGTTCACCGTTTTGTTGCGTAAATGAAGTGATAGCACGGTGAAGCGCATTGGTTCACCCGATTGGGAAGAACTTCTTGAGAAATGCTGTCGCATCTCTTCCCAAGAGTGGATGGTTCTCCCAAGGGTGCGTAACCATTGCGACGCTTTATCCCGCAATGAAAATGGGAACATCGTCATGAGGACTATAGGTAACCTGACATTTCTTGGTTTAACAGTTTCAGCCACTGGGGTTAGGTCTTCCAAGTGGAGAAAAGGATCTTCACTTGCAAGACCATGAAAGTGAAAATTTATTAGGCCAATTATGTTCGGTTTCAGTTCAAAGTCGTCTCCGCCCATGGGGACCCGAATTTGTCCTATGGTCTCTGTAGCAGTAGGATTCTGATAAAAGCTAAGAGACCTAGGCTCCTCCCTTTCGGGAGGGTTCTGCATTTCCTCCAATGATTCCCGAATGGCTTCAATTTGTTCATTATACATTTCCATTTGGGCTTGGAGGCGAGTTATGGGATCTAAGGCTCCACCACCTAGTGGGTTCTGAGGGCAATTTCCTCCCTCGGGATTTGGGGGTGGGCGTGCAGCCATGTTTGTGGAGGAGGAGGACGATTCGGCTTCTTTTCTAGATTTATCAGGAAATTCAATCAGTTCAGGGTTTTGTGACCTCCTCCCAAACATGCACAACCACAGGAAGAATTGGGGAGATGAGAAGGGAAAGGAGATGAGAGAAATGACGCTGCAAAGGTACACTTGATGACAAATCAATACAATCAAATTCCTAACCTCTGCGGTGTGCCCTTAGACCTAAAGATCTAAGTTACCTACTATCACGAACTACAGAACCGAATGCGAGCACTGCGGAACCACCGGGCCAGATTGAAAGGCCGTTTTCCCCAGTCTTAGACACTCGATAGCACGTGGGAACCCTCACCAGCACATAGACGCTACACACAGGTAGTTATACCTCCAATCCTTAACAAGGGTCAAGTTACTACCAGTTTTAGTTAGAGGCTTAGGGTCAAGTGCTTTTGGAATGTGAAGGGCGTTGTTTACGAGTAATGCCCAAGTGATTGATTTTTCAAGTGTGTTAAACAAGCATGCAATGGGGAAATCTCCCTGAATTGAACTTTTAATTGGTGAATGGTTTTTAGAATTAGGCCTTAAGTAGTATGGATTTTAGGATTTTGCTAGGTTTTTGAAAGAATGCATGTTTTCTGCTAAGCCCAACAAACCCTTCTTCAATGTCAGTTGGTTAATGCATGCTATAATGCAATGGGCTACCCTAAATGGAGATTTCTATGTGTGGATGCATGAATCAGTTTTATATTAGTGTGAAAGGGAGCCAAAACACTTCAATTCAAGTGCTCCAAATCACCAGAATGATGTCCACACATGGCTCAACCAAAAGATAAAGAAAATCAAATTGTTGGGGTTGAAGTATTTGGGATCGAATCTTAGGCAAGTTGAAAAGTCGTGGTGGGGTTAGAATCAACTCAATTCCAAGTCTCCCCACCAAAAAGGTGATCTCGAATTGTAGATAAATGAGGCAAAAGAGGGGTGCAATCAATCTTTTTGTGTTTGCCTCAAAGAATACTTCACACGGCGAAAAATTCAAGAATCAAGATTCTTGGATTTTTGCTATGCGAATTAAGGCGGGAAATCCTGAGGTAGTGGGAGTGAAGACAATCAATCAAACAAGTGAATTTTAATCCACTCGCCCTAAGAGATCCCAAGAAGTTTTTCTAATTTTTAGTTTTTCTTTTTTTTTAATTTATTAAGGTGTCAAGTTAACCCTAGTTGCTAAGAAAAGAAGACCTACTTGTTCGACAATGTGTGTGAAGCTCCAATGCGGTGTCGGCGTCTTCACGTTCTCATTCCCACCTTGGATCTGCTCACGTCTTCGACTTCGTCTACCTACCTTCTCCTTGCACCAGGTTCACCAGCACACCAAAAACAGAGATACCCATGAAGAGAGAAGAGGGGAGAAAAAATTGCAGGAATGGAGTAAAAACTTACTTGAAGGCGCACATCCCCAGCAACGGCGCTAGAAAAGGTGTGGTGTCTGACACGAATAGGTTGTTAATATGATGATTTTATCGTTGAAGTGTGTGTAGTGGTTAACCTAAATCGAACCTAACCATCTCCTTACAAAATTTTTAACCTGGCCTACTTGATTTTATCTTGTCACTTTTAGGCCCAGGGTTGAACTCAGGGAAGTGGGGTTACAAGTAAAGTTTCTACAACTTTCCTACAATGAGTCTCTTCCATTCGTTTATTGTCTTTTTGGTGTTTTTCTTATTTAGAATTTTTTCTGGTAATCTTTGTCCTTAAGGCACACCCTCAAAATTGAGTTCTTCGCTTTAAGCCAAAAAAAGGTTCCAAAACGGGTCTTGCTATTCGCAAGATGGAGTACCTGCAAGTCAAAGATTATCTTTTCTCTTTTATATAATTTTTTTGTCTTCGTACTATCTGGAAAGCGAAATAGAAATAACGTAAATATATATATAGGTATATATTATGTTTATGGTAGGGTGGGGGTGGTGGCGGAGATAGAGTGTAGCACAGTGTCGAGTCGGTCGTCGTCTAGAGAGACCCAACCAACAGGACTAGGTGCCACGTGGAGTGTGGGATGGATGGTGGAAGATGAATGCGAACACACTTTTTGTATGCATGTATCGGGGAATATCAACAATTGGTGCAGATATTCCCGCGATACCACGTTTGGTAAATAATGTGAAAATATATCTATATATATATATATGTAAATATATCTATATGTATATATGGTTATATATAGGTATATATATGTATGTATATTTGTGTATATATATATGTACATATGTGTATATATAAGTATATGTATATATGTATGTACCTATATGTATAGATAGATATATGTATAGATGTATATATATATATATATGTATGTATGTATATAATACTATATAGATGTATATATATAATAATATATGTATATAGGTATATGTATCTAGATATCTAAATATATGTATATATGTATGTATATATAAGTAGGTGTGTATATATGCATATATATATATATATATGTATCTATACTTAGTTATATAGTTAATAGTATATATATAGATATATGTATATTTATATATATATATATGTATATAAATGTATGTATATATATCAGTATATATATGTGTATATATATATATATAAGTATATAGATATATATATATGTATATGTATGTATATAGACTAGTACATAGTTATATAAGTACTAATATATGTATAGATATATGTATAAATATGAATATATATATATATATATAAGTATATAGATATATGTTTATATATGTATATGTATATGTATATATATAAGTATATAGATATATATATATATGTATGTATACTAATACATAAGTATATAGGTACTACAATATCTTTAAATATAAGTATATATATATATGTATATATATATCAATATATATAAGTATATGTATACATATATATGTTTATAATAGAGTATAGGGGTGTGTGTGTGTGTGGAAGTGTGAGTGTATGTTTGTGTAAACGTCGGTGAAGAGTGTGAGAGAGTGTTGTGAGAGAGAGTGAGAGCGAGAGGGCAGGAGAGATGGCAGCCGCGTTGCTGGAGGCGAGTTAGGTCGTCTGCAACTTCAGGGCACCGTCTGGAGGCTTCCATACGCGCGCGTGCTGTCGCATATGCGCACAGAGAAGAGTGCGCTGGAGATAGTGGTGCAGAGAGGACCGCAGCGCCAGCGCTGCGCGGAGTGGCTGGAACGGGCACTCGTAGGTGCGGGCGAAGGGAGCGAACGACGCAGATGCGTGGGCGTGAGCGGGCGATTGGCGGTAGCGGCACGTTGGATGACCGGTAAAGTGAGAAACTCATCAGTCACCCCACTGTAGCCATAGTTTCACGCAGACTCGCGTGAACAATGGCTACAGTGGTCAGGCGAGCCGTGTGACCGGGAGATGCAGGTGGTGTGATTGTGGCCGGCTCGCGGCTGGCGCACGTGGGCTGGCACGCGAGGAAGAAGGTCTGTGCCGGCCGGTTGCAGGCACGGAGATGCTCGCGACAGAGCGTGCGGAGAGGGAGTTGGCATGAAGAGGGGAAGGTAAGGGCGATGCAGGTGCAGCTGGGGTGCGCTGGGGTGCTTGGCCAGCCGCTGCGGTGACGTGCGCTGGCCGGTTGCGAGCGGAGGTGAGAACGTGATAGAGCGAAGAAGCTGGAGGCGGAGAGGCCTGCAGGCGCACACGGAGGGCGAGGGCGCCAGCAGGCGCGCGAGGAAGGGACTGGGGCTGCTGCTGCTGCCTTGCTACTGCTTCTGCCGTCGAGCTTCGAGCTTCAGACCTTGAAGCTTGCGTCCATGGCTGAAGGTGCTGGAAACGTAAAAAAAATGAGAAAAGAGCCACCATGCCCATTGGCTCTTTGAAGAGCTGTGCGGTGGTGGTCTCACTGTGGTGGGTGTGCACCACAGTAAGGGCTCCTGTCCGCCGGGTGTCTCCGAGGAGGGCCGACGTGTGGAGGGAAATGGAGGAGAGGACGGTGGCCTAGAAAAGAAGTTGCAGGTGGGTTTTTCTCTATTGGACCCGGTTGGCTTGTAAATGGAGGAAGAAGCCATGCACGGCCATGCCCTGGCTGTGCATGGCTCATGCATGGCCTTGGCAGGGAGAGGCAGCTGCAGGGAAGGGCAGCTGCAGGGAAGCATGGCGTGAGGAGAAGAAGATGCATGCAGCGGCGGGAAAGATTTAAAAATCAAGTGAAATAAAAAATAAATAGATGGTGAATTAGCAGAGATGCACTTGAGGAAAAATGTTAATTGCAAGGCCACTTATTTATTCTCCTCTCCTCTCAATTAAATGCATGTATGCATGTATTTTTACAAATTCGATTATGGAACCCTAATATGCATAAGTAATACTAGGAAATAGCACAAGAAGGCACTATTGCAGGTGTATTTTTACGGTGCAATCACAAGGAGAAATTAGTAATTTAATACTCAAGATTGTAATTCCAAGCACAATATAGTAATATAATGGAAATCTCAAGCACAAATAAAATAAATATAGCAGTAAGAGTCAATGTAGCCAAGATGATTAGGGCAAAATAGTGATTTGAATCACCAAATTACCCTATTACAATTATACTAAAGAGTACAATAGTACTAATCAACCAAATGCGACATAAATTGAGTGCAGAGTGCACTCCCTGTCAGAGATCAGATGGTTGGAACTTCAGTCAGACGACTTAACCATCCAGATGCTACAGTGCCAAGAGGACACTCTTCTTCTTCCTTTCCTTTATCTCCTTAGGCTCTTTTCTTCATCTCTCTTTTCTCTTCACGCACAAGGGAGGAAACACACGAATTTTGGCTAAGTGTTGGGGGCTTTCAAGAAAAAAACTGCCCTTTCCCCTCTCTCTCTTTTTTTGTCGTTTACTCCTCTTCTCAGACCTGAGTGTATACGTGAGTCGATAATCGGATAATCGGGTTAGGGTCCAGGTCCGCTGGCAGTGGTCACGGACGAGAGTGTGTAGGGTGTGCAGGGGACCTCACCACTTGTGTTGAGGCAGTAAGGCCCCAGCACTTTGTCCATTTATCTACGGTTGAGGCTCCATTGCTTGCCGATGTGGGACTAAAGTACCACCTTTATTCTTCACATAAGACAATGAAAGCTACAGCTGCTTCCTTCGTCAAATTGTTGCAGAGGACTTGGTCAAAGGCTCAAATTGGGTAGCAGGGAAGCTTCTTGGGCTGAGTCCGTGCTACCTGGGGCAAGTGCCTGGGAACTGTGTTACAAGAACATGTGTTGGAGCTCTGTCGAAGCAGTTGCATCAATGGCAACCGGTGATGAGTACCTGAAAATCAAAAGATGGCTTCAAAGCCATGTTAAAATAGCTCCGTAGATGCATGAGAGTGCAGCGAAGTCGATGGTGGCAGTGGGATGCTGTGTATGTAGTCGGAGAGGCCTAACGACCTCGAGGAAGGTGGACGGAGGTGCATGAGTCAGGTTGGGGCTTTTACTCAGTAAAGCGAGGCGATGCTTGTGGATGTGGTGGCAGGCTGAAGATGATCTGTGGCAAAAGGAGTGCTTCATCGGAGGTATACCGGTGAGATGGAAGATGGATTCGGAGTGGGTGCGTGAATGGTTGGAATGGAGTTTCAATAGTACGGTGATGATGAGTTGATAAAGCGGTGTCGAAAGAATTAGATATTGGACGAATGAGGATGCAGTTGGTGCCAGTTGTGGTATGGCCAGCGTCGGAGGAGATGAAAAACTCCGATGAGGTAGACGGCAATGAAGACAAGGTTAGGAAGCGCCATACAGGTATGTTAAGATGCAGAAGACGATGTGGGGGGAAGAACTGGCTGCCTATTGTATGAGGTGGCCGGCGAAGGAGCTAGGGATAGGAGTTCGTCAGAGCAAGCTCGGAGTGAGCTGGGGGTAGGGGAAGGAAGAGGGTTTTTGGCTTAAAGACTTGCTAAAGAAGAGGGGAATGCCAAGGGGGTCTTTTATAGGCCAGTGGGCGAGCTTTCAAGCTTGGAGACCAAGCTTTGAAACCTCAAAAATCACGGAATAGGTATAGGATTTTCAAGAGTTCGCATGAACTCTTGGACGAGATTTAGAAGGCAAGACCTGCCTCAGATTGAATAGCAACTCCTCAAGAATCTTCTTTCCAACTTTGGAAGGGTTTCACCTTGAAATCTGGGAGAATCTCTTGATTGAAGGTCAGCGGTTCAGGGGTTCACACAGTAATGGCGGCAAAGGCATTTCTATGAAGAAAATGAAAATTTTTGGGGGGGGTTTGTAATAATTTCAAAAATGAGGGGTTATTTTAGAGAATAAGAGTCAGACTTGGACTAAAATGCAAACTAGGTCGAAATAATCTCATATTGGGCCCAAATTTTGATACAAACTTAATTTAAACCCAATGATGAAGTTGGATTTTGGTTCTAACCTATTTTACTGGGTAATATATGCAAAAACCTAAATTAGGGTAATAGTCTGTCTGTGACTCTATTTTGGGTCAAGACAGGTTCTGATGGTCAATTCAAAGGTACCAAACCTTATAGAATACTTTTTCATGAATTTTAGTGGGTTTAGGTAAATTTTATCCTGACCAAAACCTCATTTATTTAAGGGGTCTACTTTTAGGGTTTTAGATGTCCATTAATTATTGAAATGCGTGAAAACCCATTTCTTTCTGCATGGATCCACTTATTGGACATTAATGACCATATGACCTTTAATAAACCCTTGAAATACCCCAAGGTTATTTTGTATTTTTGAAATGCAATTAAAATTGCAAAAATAACCCTGGTTTCTTATATTCTCAAAAAATAACATTATGCTTGTATGACCCTCTAATGGTTATGTAGGAGCTTCTATTGACTTTATCAAACCAAATTGAGCCAGTTATGGCTCATGATGGTGTTCCCATCATAGGGCTCTCCCTTCTTGGTTGCCTAAGTATTTCTCGGGTGTACGAATTTCTGATTCAGAGGTATCATTCGCCTCGAAACTGCCTTAGTCATCCAAAACTCTTTGCGTGCCTTTATTGGGTCCAAATAACATCCAGTCCCTCATCCCTTCTATGGAGCACGTACATAGGAAGGTCATTAGGTTTTTAACCTAAGAGACCTCATTAAATCTTCTTGGGAATCTCTTTTAGATATGATCAACTTCAATTTAACCTGAGTTTGATTCTACATCCTGATTCCACCACCTGATTTGAAAATGCAACCTGGTAATCCAGGAAGATTGTTTG
Organism: Thalassia testudinum; assembly: GCA_037157565.1. Classification (NCBI taxonomy): domain Eukaryota; kingdom Viridiplantae; phylum Streptophyta; class Magnoliopsida; order Alismatales; family Hydrocharitaceae; genus Thalassia; species Thalassia testudinum. The sequence continues at coordinate 35,242,029 of JAZHRO010000003.1, forward strand.
GGAAACTTGAGCCCCAAATGAGAATGAAAGAAAGGATAATTAAGAATGCTTATAAACACCATGAAGAATATTGTAAAAGGGACATTTAGGATAAATTCAAGAAAATAATGGACCACATTTTGAACTGTATAGAGATGATATGGATACAAGTAAACTGTGGTTCAACCTAGGATGATCTCATAGCAGAACACATTCAATTGGTGAAGTTACACAACAATAATTATCTGCAATATTGCAAATCCTTCAGTTGCGGAAGAACTCTAGTATTTTTAGGAAAAATGGGGGGAATTGCTAAATAGTTTATATATATCCATTGATCAAAAATACCCGTCAGAAGTTAAGATGACATCTTGGAGTAATTTCAGTGATCAACATAATTTCCCAAATTCCAGGTTTGATGATCATAATTGCTATGGCCCCCCAATCCAAATGAATTCAGATTCAAATTTCATGGCAATTGACATTCCTTATTTTGATGAGGGTTAGGAGGATCCAATTGCTAGTGTTCCCAATTCTGAACCAGCCCTAGGAAACCAAGAAGCTGGTCCATCGAGCTTAGATTTCCCCAACACCTGTGATGATGAGCTTAAAATAGAACTTCTCAAGAATGTAAATCCTGAACCTTATCCTATTAATGTGATTCTCAAGAATGATTCTGACATCACTGTAGAGCCCAGCCTAGATTCTAGTGATTCAATCCTTACCCTTAACCTAGAATCTAGATTCGAGCCTATTTGGGATAATCATGAGGCCCAACATGATGAAAGTCAGATTTTGAATTTGAATTACAATTTTGGGCCTATATTTGATGAATGCACCTATCGAACCTCCTCAGAGACACTAATTACTTTTTTGGAAGTCACACCAATTTATGGTATAGAAATAGAGGAGATGGAAGAGTCGGGATTCAATTGGGTCTATCCTAGGAGCCAAGAACCCGAGCCTATTACTAATGAGGATACCTTTTCATGCTCAGAATCTGAAAATAGGTTAGATTCAAGTCAAGTTGCTGCTTGTACACATCTTAATTCTTTATGTGGTGGAACCTTTGATCTAGAATCAAGTTCAGAACACGATCTTCGCAAGTTCTCCGATGATTTCAAATCTTACTATGATTTCGGAGAACCTTTGTTTCCTAACGATTATGAGCCAATCTACAACCTCAGCATCTATGATCCATTTTTCAACTCTGACTCTGAGGTCCCTGATCTAGAGATCATTTATTCGAAATCAGGTTGAATTGAGATGGAATCATTCCTTTTTTATCTTTAGGAATCAAAAACAGTAAGTGCCAGGAGTATCTGCAATCTAGAGTTCGAATCTTTTCTTGACTCGAATTTCCATGACCCTATAAACACTCTCGAGGCATTTACATTTGATTTTGATGGGTATTGTGAGGACTATCTAGGTGAACCTACTTTTGAATCCTTTCTAGAGGATCCCTCAACACATACAATTCTCCTTGAAACCACCTCTTCTACACCACATACAGAACCTTCTCAGATCTGATCCCAACCTTAAGCCACAACTAGAATCAATTTATACTCTGGTTCTCCTCTCAATGATCTGGTCACACATGATTCTTCCCCATCTTTTGATCGGTATTCGGACATCAATCAGAATGCAAATCATGTCCTACCCTTCTCTGATCACTCCCATAGGGTTCCTACATCCTCCTCAAACACTTTTTCATTTGAGGATCCCTACTCTAACCAGGCTAATTGGAATCAGCCAAACCCTGGATTTTCACTTCCATATCTATTTGAACATCATGGTATCCGGTGGGCTCCACATCTACTGATTCATATCCATCAACCCAGCAGATTTATTTGGTTGGGGTTGCATCGTCAGCCTGTTGATCTAAACAAGCACCTGGTTGGACCAACCAGGCTATTGATTAAGGTGCTTATTCGGCAAAATTCTTCTGATTTGACCACTCCTCCATGACCATTTTCTGCTCGACTGAAGGCATTGAATTTAGCACTTAATGGGAGGCAACCCATCATTCCAAAACCCAAGGCTCATCTGGTTAACCTTTTGAGCTTCATTTCTACTACACTGTGAGTTCAGTTTTAGAATGGCCGACTCCACCTTTGGTACATGTAGCAAACCTTGAAATCGTCTGCAATAGTCATTCCAACCTGTTCACCCACCCATTGAGCCTATTCTAATCCTTGAACCCAACTGATTTCATACCCTCCAATTTATAGTGAGGACATTGCAAAACTTAGGCATGGGGGGGTGTTAAAGTGAGAACACATAGAAATTCAAGTTTCTAAAGGGTTCTCACAAAAAAATTACTCATTAAGAAAACCAAAAAAATAAAAAATTGAAAATGAACAAAAATGGAAAGGGGAGGAAATGTTGTGAGATTCATTACATATCATTTTCTAGGAAAAAAGGGGAGGTGATTCAAAATGTCAAAATGGAGCAACAATTTGAAACAAAAAGTGATAGTCATTAGTAAATGATTATGGAATTTACTTAAGTTCTAGACCAAATCAGAAGAAAGAAGTAAAGTAAAAAAAAAATGATAGAGAGATAGAGATTAGTATGAGTGCTAATCTTAGGCCTCTTGGGCTTATTTTAGGACCTAAAAATTCATGTATCTGTTAAGATCTAGATAATCCTCGAGAGGTTGAGGAAAATGCCAAAGTTTATGTATTAGGTCTAAGGCTTAGGGATTATTCGGCCTCGTTAACTAACCTCTGATTTGCAGGACTTGGTAACCTAAACACCCTAATCAACAAATGAGTCTGGTTCAGTGTGTTTAATAATTAAAATCATGCAAAAACATTTATTCTATTCTGAAAAAAAAAGCTACCTAAATTAGGAGCAGCTTATCATGACAAGTTTATTTGGATGAGTTCTTGGGGAGGAGAAAAGGGAAATTTCCCTCGAAGATGCCCAATAACATACCATCTACTCAGTGCTTGTCTCCTAGGATATCTAAATATCCTACTGGGGCATGTAAGCACTTTATGGTGGTTCAAGTGCCATGTGCAGGATTATTATGAAATTTCAATCACCAGGGCCTGAGTTTAGATATAGAATGCCATGGGTGGCACTATCTCAAAGTGTCAAAAGCCAAGATTCTGGGGGTTGCCATGGGCGGTGTTATCTCGAATCATCGAATTCTAGAGACCTGTGAGGATTGATGGTGGGAGCTAGGAATCCGATACATATCATGTTTTTGAGCCAATCCGAAGCTAGAAATAAAGAAAAGAAAAGGGGAGAGAAAACTCTCCAAAAATGCAAAAATTCTTCTATCCCTCTCTCTTACAAAAACTCATTGCAAACTAGACCTGGACTAACCTTGTTTCAAGCACAGGTGCTTTAACCTCTAGCTTCAACAAACCTTTAGCCAGTTTCTGTGGGCCTTAGAAACCTTCACGGTAGACTGAGGCTAAAGCTGGTCAAGTCTGGATCTTGGTTGGTACTTGAGTACCTCTAGGATTATTATTGCATTCTGACCTAATTTCTAAAAAGAAGAATAAATCAAGACTCTGAGCATCAAGGCATGGTATGGAATTCGAGTTCATTCCATAAGATTTTGCTAAAGGACAAGCAAAAGTTAGGATGGAGGTATGATGATAACATCATCATCAGCCATATCTAGCTTTATTTAGTCATAATCAAAAAATAAATGCTCCAACATAACCGCCAAAGAGCCCTAATCCATTGCATATCCATTCTGAGAGAAACATGAAAATAGGGGTAAAGCTGTACTTTTAAGAGAATATCCTAAATGTAGAGCAATCACGGGGTTTCTCAAGGTTTAATTGAAGGTTAAATCGTTATAAATGTCTAATATGAGGGTCCATGCAAAATGAAATGGGTTTTCACGTGTTTTGAGAAGTAATGGACATCTGAAACCTTAAAAATAGACCTGCTTAATTAACTAAGGTTCTAGTTAGGATAAAATTCACCTAAACCTTCTAAAAATCATGGAAAAATATTCCTTAAGGTTTGGTACTTTTGATTTGACCATTTGAACCCATTTTGACCTAAAACAGTCTTAGATAGACAGTTGCCCTAATTTGGGTTTTTGCACAAATTACCTAGTCAAACTTAGACAAAATCAAAATCTAACTTGATGTTCTTGACCAATCAGAGTCCATCTTAACCTAGTTTACATTTTGGTCCCCAGACTTCTATCTTTCTACATCAACCCCTTAGCATTCATCCTTTCCTTTCAAAGAGGTCGCTAGCTTTCCACCCCTTTCCCAAAAAGGTCCAACTGCCATCATCTTCTTCACGAAGTGAGGAAGGAAACTCGCAAACCCTCAAACCCAAACTGCATCATTTAATCTAATGAATTGATTGATCAAATCTCAATCAAAAATTGCTAAAATTGGCGAAATTGACCCTCAGATCATTCTGCATCTATCAAGATCTTCCTTAAGGACAATCACAACCGGAATTGCATCGGCAAACATAAGGAAAGAGTGCTTTCAGAACAAGTTCAACCACCTTCCTTTGAGGGCATTCCAAATGAAGGGAACCTCACCTAAAAAAGCGGTCATGCTCATTCAATTCATCCGTGTCTAGTTTTGGTGTGCCAACCTCCTCCTATACTTCGTAAACAGCTGCCATTAATGAAGGCTTGGAGCTTCTTCAACTCACCTCATTGGCTGCTGCCATGCACAATAAGGAGAGGGCTTCCACCCTACACTTCGTTGTCATGCTTTCGATCTCCATCTCCATCTCCTTCGTCTCCAGCTCTGGCTCCAGCATACCACCAGCAAGCCTCCTCAGACCTCCATTTGTCCAATTAGTTTAGGGCTTCTCTTTCTCTACCCTCTAATTAGGTTTAGAATAAATTTAATGTCCCAATTCACCCAATTGTTCCTTCTTCGACGTCGGCTACCACACCTCCAACCACCGTCACCGCCGACATGCTTCCGCCCATTGCACACTCCATACCCTACGCCAAAAGCATCGCCTCAACCACATGGAACTTCCTAGCTCAATTTCTCCATTAACCACCTCCATCACCTCCCTCCATCACCGACAACCGAAGCTCATAGTAGCTTCTCCGCCACATACAACCAACCGCCCATACACCAAATTTCTCTTGGGCTTTTGTCTGGTGGGTAGCACCGAACCTTCTCGAGTGCCTAATTCTGACTCTAAGGCCATATTTTTTATCACAGGTACTTCACTATCTCCAGTCATCCTCTTCATCTTCGGCAGACAACATCTAGCCACCTCTAGTCTTGCCCTCGCCCTCAATTGACATGGAACAATCTCATGGTCAGTTCCTGAACATTAATTGGGTAGAGCTACACCACATGAGCACCAATCAAGCGAAACTCCAGCTATTGATTATGTATGGAAGAACGATGTGGGATTAGTCGCACATCGTAAGCTGACAAAGAGGAAGCAGTGCATATATTATTTTTGTGCTTTCATTTGTTCACCCAAGACACTTGAGGGGTTGGTCCCTCCTTACTATACCTATACACCTAAGCTACCATACGTTGCCGGTAGCCCTGGTCATCTGGATTCTTGGTTACTTGTATGACTGCCCAAATATCTGAGAGAGAAGAGAAGGAAGGAAGGAAAGGAAGAGAGAGCAAGGGAGGGGTCAATTTTTCTCTTCAGAGGTAAAGCTCGACCCTTTTGCGTGAGAAGCCAAGGAAGAAGAAATGAGAAGGCTTGCAGAGGAAAGAAAAGGAGGAGGAGAAAACCCTTGTCCGAGCTTGAGAAGAAGAAGAGTAGGGCTAAGGAAGAAAACAAAAGAAGAGGGAGAGAAGGAGAAGAGTTGAGAAGGAGAGATGAAGAAACCAGACAGAAAAAAGAAGAGAGCAGAATTTAAGAAAAAAAGAAGAGTACTTTAGCAGAGAACATTTAAGTCGTCTGAGTCATCTGTTAGATGTTAGAGTGCTGTTCATTTATTTGACATTATTGAGTAATTGATATACATGTGCTTAGGCTAATAATTAGTGATCTAAATCACCATTATTTTATCTTACTTATCTTTTTTGGTCTTGAAATATATTGAGCTTCGTTGAATACTTAATGTGATAGATTAATATTCATTGAATATCTTTATAATGCTTCATTTATTATGTGCATTTCTGTTTTAATTAAAGATTTGTGTGTGAATTCATACCTGCTCCTTGTTTTTGACCTTGGACTTCTTTTCAATATTCGAGTTATAAATTATAATTGTTGATTGAGTGATTTAAGAGACTTTACTACAACGAGACGCATTTTATCTCCTCAAAAGCACCTCTCAACAATAATTGCGTTCAACATTATAAATATTGCATCGCATGCATCATTGTGCATTTAGATTAGTTTGTACAAAATATAGGTTAATTTAGCCTTTTTGTGGCTAGGGGATGAGGCGATATTATTTTGGGGACTCGGATTGAAGATCCAACTGTACAGATCTTATTAGGGTGACGATCAGAGTCCAACACCTTCGAGATCACCCGAATCAAACTTCTGTAGCATCAGATGTAGTTCGAGGAAGATCAGAGGCCATGAGGCAAGATGGTGAAAATCCAAACTTCAGACGACAAATCAAACTAAGCCAAGGGGAAAGATGGTGAAAATCCGAACTTCAGACGATAAATCAAACTAACGGATGGGTTCGAATCGACGATCATAGCCCAATTGTGTGAAAATTTCCACTATTTGACATCCGTGGCAACATTTATAAGCATTGTAAAATAGACGACACAGATGGCACCACATGGTGCCATCCAAGCCACCCACGATCACCGCGGCCTCCTCCTTCATCAATGCTTTGATTAATCTCTAGCATCTGATCAACATCCAACGGTAGAGAGCACCCGTAGGTAAAATCAAGTTTTCAACCATTCGCCCTGGCAGAGTTAAGGTCGAGAGTCCTATCAAGAGGTGTTGGCGCACGATCGAACTGCACCATGCCTCAAATCAAGCGGTAGCGGCAGGTGCGGTGAAATTCAACTATTTGTTCATAATCAAGTGACCGATGTAGTAGTGATGTGGCATCTTTACAAGCACTGGAACAAGGAGCGCGTGCATGCGCATGATGATGCACGATCAAACACACCATCGCAAGCGGGTGCGTGTAATGGGTAAAGGTGAAGCGACTTCGATAAACGCCAGTTTATCATCATTCTTATGCATTAAAACAAACCTAGCCCTTAGGGTTTCACTCCGCAAATAGGTTTTTGGGTTGCATTTAGGCATCAATTAGAATAGGCTTGTATTTTACATTTCATTATATTTTTAATGTATTTTTGTGCGTGTTAAGGTTAGACATCTTGTCAGATCCCAAAAACCTTGGCACTAATGAAGGTAATTGGTGAATGAGAAGCCCAAACCAGCTGGAACATAGCTTTATCCAACTCACCATAGCTGGAATCTAGCCCACTTGATCTATGGTTAGCTCATCCTAGTCCATTCAACTCATCTTAGCTGAACGGCAACTCAGGAGAGCTCATCTTAGCTCACCTTAGCTCAAGTCAGCTCAGATCAAGCTCAACTTAGCTGAGTCTAGCTCATCTCAAGTCCCATCAGTTCGCTGGGAGCTCTAGCTGGTTCAGCTGAGTTGACTGGAGTTCACCTCAGCTTAGGACTAGCTGCATCCAACTGCTCTCAACTCTAGCTAGCTGAAGATGACTTCATCCTAGCTCAGGAAGCTTAAGTCCATCTCTAGGGACTCAGTTTGGCTCAACTTAGTTGAGCTAACCTACCATAGCTACTTCAACTAGCTAGGCCATCCCTGGGAATCGTAGACTTAGCTCACCTCAGCATATTTTAGTAGAAGCCAACTTGCTTTAGCTTAGCTTAGCAGCTAGCAAAGAACTAGAAGCTAAGACGACTAAAGTAGCTCCATGCCACCCTCTTCAATAGCTACCAGCTCCAATTTAGCTCCAGACTTCTCTTGCCCAGCTCCTCTCCTCAAACCCTAGCTCCAATTGCCTCCTCCTCTACTCTATTACAAGCTAAGCTCTAGCTCCCTTGGCCATTCACCACCCTAAAACCCTACCAAACTAGCTGCACCAACTAACCCTACCTAAGCTCCACCTAAGCTACCTAGTCCACTCCACTCATGGTGCCAACCTAAGCATCCCTTCAACCCATCACCACCACCAAAAGACACCACATTCTTGGCACCAAAACCACCTATAACTACCCCCATTTTTGCACCAACTTTTTCCTCCAAAAATCCCCCCATCCTAACCCTACACATACCCCTTCAAGCCATCACCACCCTACACCTAGCCCCCTTCTAGAAGCCCCCCATAGTTGGCATCAAAATAATGATACCTCTCCATGGTGGTGCCAACCGATCATGCCTCTCCACCACAATAACCACCACCTCCACATCCCTTAAGGTAGCACCAAACACCCTCCACCATAGGATCACCTAACCACCTCCTAGAACCCATCCTAGCCCTACATCTAACCTACACCAACTATCCCCATCTACACCTCGATAAAACCCTCCTAACCACCACTAAAAAATCATCCTCCATTTAGTTACTTCTACCCTACATCTATGCTAACCCATAGCCAAGGAAGGAGAAGAGAAGAAGATTAAGGGGCCACTCTACCCACCACCTTGGTGCCCTCTTCCCCTTCTCATTTCTTCCATGTGCCACTCCATGGAGGAGCATTCCACCACTTGAAGGATGGCCAGGCATTGAAGGAGAAAGGGTGGTGCATGCCCACCTTTTGGAGGAGCCATTAGGGTGCATGTCCACCCTTGGAGGGCATAGGGCATGACCCCTTTGTGGGCTTTTCTTGGAGGTCTTCACCTTGAAGGAGATTTAAAAGGAAGGAGTTGGAGGACTTCTTTTCAATCCCGAGAGCTACTAGGCTTGGAGCAAGAAGCCTCTATCTCTTCTTCACCATCATCATCATCAAGAGGACTAGTGTTTTTACTTTTTGTATTTTTCATTTCTTGTAGTGGAAGCATTCCTCTACAAGGGTTTTGTAAAACATTTTTCTCCTCTAGTAAAGTTGCCTTTCTCTTAATTGTTTTCCTCGCAATTTTATTTTTACCTTACTGTAATCACCCCCTCTCTCTAATTACACTAGGTTTCCACCTACCTAGAGTGAGCTTAGAAAGAGGAATTACTTGTCACTAAATTTTTAGTTTAGTAATTTTAGGTGTTAGTGACCTTCTCACCATCAAATCTGCGTTGCTTTAGTTATTTCAAACTATAAAAATTACATTTTTGAAAGCAAAAAGAGAAAGTTGATTTCCATTTTCGAGCAAGATATTCAATTTTGCGACATATTGCCTCCTTGGATGACCCTAGATACTTCCCTGTCTTGGTTTAGAAATTTAAAAGTGATTGCAATGTTGCTTGTTACGACTTAAAAACTTGCTTTTACAAACCTTGCCAAATTTCGCATCACTTTTTGGCATCGTTGATGGGGAGGCATGACTTTGCATTCATTTATTGTTCTCTTGCTTGAAGTGGATCTCATCACCTTCTCTCTTTTTCTCTTTGTGTGCAGGTATTGCGGGAAGAAAGTAGGACTCTGAGAACATTGCAGTACCTTGTCTTCCAGCAGAAGCTTAGGTTGGTTCCCTTTTTCTGATCACATAAATATAAAAACTACAAAAAAATATTAAATTTAGCTTTCAGTATCCTAAACATCTTAATTAAGTGGAGTGGTGATAATTAAAACACTGTTTGCTAGTTTGCATCATTTAACACCACACCACTCAAGTGTTAGTAGTCTGATTTTCGAGTCTAAACTTCTATCCGAACTTCAAAAATCAATTCCCAACACCACAAGCCTCTAAAAATCTTTAAATTTCACCTAGGGATTCCAAATCAAGTGAGGAACACATGTTCAAAATTTTAGTGTGATTGGTTTTGTATGAAATTTTTAAAAATTTATGGACTGTAGAGGGTCATCTCCACTAATCTTCGTATTTTGCTACTGTCTGTGAATTTTAACAATTTTTATACTCATCCAATTTTTATGAAATTTAGCTTTCTGGAATCCCTGTGTAATTCTACACATCATATAAATTCATAAAAATTTTTTGAGGTCAGCGATTGTAGTGAACAGTCCATAATAGCCACAAGTATCATTTCTGGACTTTGACACCAATATAAAGAAAAATCTTTCAAAAATATCAAAAAAATTATTTAAATCCTAAAAGATTATTTTTTTGGAATCCTTGTTTGAGTTTCCATATAGTAGTGGTGCTGTTTGCCTTGTTTGGACAACTACATTAAAAGAAAAAGCCTAAAGCAATTCATTGGTAGTTAATTTTCTGTTTATGGGCCAAAGCCAATTAGGGTTTGAAGCTTGTTTTTCCTTAGTCCTACAATATAAAGGAAATATATCATCACCATCACAACTTGTTTTTCCTTTGTTTGTGGAATATCAAACTTGTTTGAAGCTTTAAAAAGGAAACCCTAAACAACATTAAGTTAAATTAAATCACAAAATAGAAAACACAAAGAAAAACTATGTAACAACTTGTTTGATATTGGAATTACTTTCTAATTCCTACACACACCATAAAAATTTAATTAAAAAGGCAATACACCAATAAACGCCCTCAACAATTCGTGTGCACTCTAGTCACCTAGACCTAACTAAAATTTGTAGCAATTTGACACCTAAGTTTTCATCAAGTTAGGCTTGCTATCTAGGTCCTAAGTTTTCTCTGAAAATACCAATTCCTTCATCTATATCTTGTGATAGGCTAAGGGGCTATGTCAAACGACTAAGAATGGGTTTACACAGGCCCCTGGGGATTTTCCTAGGATTTGCATGGGCCCAACCCTCTCCTTATTCAACTTAGCCAGATTTGTTGATAGAACGGGTATTCACTAATAAATTCTTATTTCCTAGGTAAAACAAGTCTTAGATTAATTTTTTTAGGGAGTCACATTTAAGATAGGTCTAGAAATTTTGTTTGTTTGAATTGGGCACTTTCTCATCTCCATCTCTTCTCCTCCCCTCCCATTCTTCCCTTTTATGCAAGGGCAACGATCCCAAAATCCGCACGTGGATGGACCATCTGATTTTGCCCCCTGCGCCAAAAGATTGCTTCTTTTGTCTTCTTCTAAAAAAATGGAAAATCAACAAAATAAGTCCACTAACCCATACATTGCCACTTCTAATCCCACCTCTAATCCCAATTTCGACACATCCACCCAAAACCTCCCCACCTTTGACTTCTCGCACTTGGAGCTTCCTAATGCTGATATGCCCAATCTCAACAACAAGCCCCCTTGCCTGATCTCTACACCTTGATGGCTGAGTAAATTTCTCAACTTAACCCCAATCAACAATTGTTGACTAGGAATATCTAGGACCTAGCCAACCAAAGGCCAAACCCACCACCCCATCAGCAGCCTGTTGTTCCTCTAAAAGATTTTTATGATCCTTCTTGCTATGAGGAATGAGCAAGGGTGGTCATATTTGAGGGGGATTTCAAGATCAAGCTGGTGGTTCTGAACCTGATTAAACATTTCCATGGCGTTCCTAACGAAGACCTGTTCAACCACCTTGAAGAGCTAACTCTTCTTGCACAAACAACCCATTCCTAAAATGTTCAAGAAGACCTATGGTTGATGTGGCTATTTCCATTATCTCTTGAAGATAAGGCAGCTTACTAGTTCAGGACCATTGGTCAACCCATTACCACTTGGCCTCATCTCAAGTGTGCCTTCCTCAAGAAATTCTTTCCTATAGGTCATACAAATTCTTTACGAAGATCTACTATGACCATCCAACAAAAATCCGGCAAGAGCTTTCATGATTCTTACCAAAGATTCCAAGATCTCTTAAGAAGTTATCCGCACCACGAGATTCCTTTATGGTAGCTCATGCTGATCCTTGGTCACACGTGTTCTGCATGTTCGAAATTGGGGTTACAAGTAACTCGTCGTCATAGTTGCAAAACACGTCGATTAGATAAAATTTATACCGAAACTCCAAGGGAGTCTTGGGTCGAACACAGGGAGCCGATGTTTACTTTAACTGAAAACCACGCTTCAAGTTGTTTCTTTTTGGTATTTTAGTGTTTTGTTATTTTTTGTATTTTTGTAAGAGGAAAATAAGCAAACAAATCCCAAGATAGAGATGGAATGAAAATGGTATAGATATCACTTCAATGTCTATTACATTCTACCATGAAAGCATAAAAAGAGAGGGGGTTGAGAGGAAATCTCCCGAATCGGCTGCTCAACGAGATGATGGCGCCTAGTGGAAGCTCGGACGAAGGAGGTGAGGAGCGAGACGATGAAGGCGAGATGCAGGAGGATGTCAGGTAGAGGAAGGCTTCGGCGTAGCTCTGGAATGGAGGCGAGAAGATAGAGGTGATCTGCTACTGGAATGGAGTTGGGAGGATGGCTCCAAGGTGACCTATGAATGGGGATGGGAAGTTAGAGGAGTATTTGGTGGGGCAGAGGTTAGCTAGGCTAATAAGAGCCTTGGGAGCTTGAGAATAAGCTGTAATGGAGCGTTGGCAGGCTTGCTAGAGCTTGGGAGTAGGTAGGAGTAGAGTAGGTAGAGATGGACTGGAAGGGAGGGGGTGTATGTACTTTTTTAGTGGAAGAGAGGAGGCAAAAATAGGTATGGGACCATTAGTGACATCCAGGCCATCACTGGAAGCGTCGCTGTAGACATTTCATTCCCGCTTATGCCTGCTCATGCCCACAACTGGCTTTGTTGGTGTGTGAGGAATTAGCGATGGCTGTAAGCGTCGCTGTAGGTCCAGCTCATGCGTCGTTGTAAGCTGGTTCATGCGTCATATGGTCGATTTGTCATTTGAAGCTCTGAATTATGTCACCTAGTCCCTTGGCCGTTGATCTTCCTCGGACTGCATATGGTGCTACAAAACTCTGATCGAGGCGATTTCGGCGGCGTTGGACTCCGATCATCGTTTTGATCAGATTCGTATGGTCGGATCATCAATTTGAGGCTCCAAAATAAATATCCTTCTCTCCTGACCATAAAAAGGATGCAATTAACCTAAATTATATACAACTATTCTAAATGCAAAATGATGCATGATTAGCCCATAGTTGTGGGCTATATAAGTATTTAAGTGCCTACACATTAGGTTAATTCTAACATTTATTTAGTATAAATTAGGATGTAAATAGATTAATTCATAGTTTAAATTTAATTACATAATCCATGCATTGCATTCATATTTTAAGTGCATTTAGAATTAGCTTAGAATGACATTCATCTAATTAGATAACCAATTAGGTACATTGTTTTTATTAACATAAAAGTTGAGGGTCTGTATATAAATGGCCCTAATATTTTAATATTATTTTCTTTATTCTTCTTCTTGCAGGAACGGCTGGTTGCCGCTCCAATGCCCAATTGCCGCAGTGAAGAACCCATTCAAGGGGGAGCGAATGTGGTGGATCTGGTCGGGCGGCTAATTTCAAATTTGTGTAGGCCACTACAAAAGGAGGAGGGAGGCAGCCGAGCTCGGGAGGCCTCCACCACCAACCCACCACTGTGTAGAGAGACCTTCTCTCTTTCATCCCATACTGCCGGCCTCTACTGTGGCGGCGAGTCTCCACCACCGTAGGCGAGTGGTGTGACAGGCCACACCGCCATCTAGAGCTCGCCCGCATTACCGTGAGCACCTTAGCATGCATCTTCCTCGCCGTCGTCACCAACCAACTCCACCGCAGCTACCGTTCAACCACCCTTTCAGTAACTTAAGACGTTCGGGAAATTTCCCGGATGTCTGAAGCTACCCGATCACCTACACCCACTCGCCTGCGTACCCGTCTGAAGTCCACCCACACCCGCTCAGCCTGCAGCGCCCTCTTCCCACGCCTGCACCCTCCAACCTGCTCTCCACGCGCAACAGCCCGCGCCCATCAGCGCAACAGCCTGCACCCATCAGCCTGCAATAGCTCACGCCCACCATCAACCTTCGCCATCTCCATGCCCTCTAGACCACGCACGCCCTCCTACAACGCCTGCAGAACCTCACCTACATCACTCCTGCACTCGCAGCACATTCCCCGCAACGGCTGCACTGCGTGCCCACGCCAGCCGCAGCAGCCACCCGTTCACCTCCAGCCGCTCCCGTGCCCTCTGCCAATAGGCAGCGTGCCCACGCCAGCCGCAGCAGCCACCCACGCAGCAGCAGCGCGTGGCAATCTTCACGCCAACAGGCCGCTCACGCTCACCAGCTGCAGCACCTCCACTGGAGCTCGTCCGGCCACCTTCGGCCGCTGCGCGACACGCTGCCACCACCGCTTCGAAGCCCTCAGTCCAAGGGACTTCCTCCGGGCTTCCTGTGCCTGGCCATCCACTCCTCGTCGCGCAAGACAAAGGGGAAAAATTCCCCTGTTTTGCTACAGTAACTACAAATTAGAAATTACATTTTCTGCCATTGTCACTTTTTAATCATATTTTATTGATTCTGCATTGCGAGAAAATCCTCTAGTTTCTCAGAATTGCTATTTCAGCATTGTTTCTTCCTTAAACCTTAATCTGAAGTCAATTTTGGCTTGATTCTTGTCCAAACTAACTACGAACAAACATTTTTAACTGGTGCAAATTTTAATACGTCATTGCCTCCCTGTGGATACGATCCACTCCTCTGCGAGTGGTTATTTCTTTTTTTAAATATTGATTAGTCGATTTTTCCACCACATTAAACTGCAAATGACTTTAAAGCAAACGATCAACGAGTCAAATGGCGCCGTTGCCGGGGAGGCAACAGACGTAAAAATTTTGCTTGATTTTAGTTTGATTATTTGTCAATTGCACAGTGATTTGACCATTTATTATTTTCTTTTCTGTGCGATAAAAATTTGTGCAAGAATCAGCCACTGTTAGAGGCGATCCTGGACGTCGCCAGAGGAGAATTGGACGAGCAATTTTGAAAGGAGGAGAAGGACGAGGACGCGACGGACACCATTTTATTTAGTCGCTAGTTTAATTAAACTAGAATTAAGACTTTAGATTTAATTTTACATTGCAGTTAGTTTGAAACCCTTGTTCTGGGGCATATTTTGAGGGGTTTGTTCCCCTATTTTGTTTTGGGCCTGTGATGGGTAATTTTTGGGAGCCTACTCCCTTTTCTTTCGATTTAGATTTTTTTTTTATTACTTTTATTTGCTTATGCATAAGTAGCTCTAAAAAAAAAAATGAGCTGCCTACCCTAGGATGAACCATTTAGGTCTGTATGAGCAGCCTCTAGATTTACTTTTCTGCATTGCGTGCATTCTTGCATCGTAGATCGCTGGAGGCAAGGTACGCATTCTATTACTTTGCATCCTATTTTTGATCACGCATTGCATTTAGGATTTAATTCAAGGACCACAAAGTTTGTCTTGAAGTGATCTAACAAGTGGTCACATATATTCGAAAAAAGGACTAATTAAAGGAGGGACATCTAAAAATCAAGGACTTGATTGTAAAACGTGGTGTGCGATTCAAAATTCAAAATCATTTTGCGGTGAATGCACACTTATATCTATTGCACCACAGCACTCATTTAGACACTCCTAAGTCTTGAAATGACTAGGACAAGAGCCCTCCTATCATTGGATTCTGAAGTGTTCAGAACTTGAGATCAAAGGTTTTGTAAATCCAAAGAGGGGGATACCCTGTCACGGATTTTTGGGGGTAGTTGAGAAGCACTGCGAAAGCACAGCTTCAATGGAAGGCTTAGGCCTACTTGCATCCCTCGATCTTCTGTCTTTGGATTTACTTGACCATTTAAGAATTAGGGAAGAACACCTAAGCTCCAACTAGGTCTTCTTAGGCGAGCCGTAGGTTGACAATAGGTGCGTAATTGATTGGGCAACTTGTTTTGTCACCTACAATTTGAACTAAAGTCAAAAGCCTAAATTTGAAAAGACCAAACAAGTCCTTTTGAATTGTGTTTGTAGTGCATGCTTGGAAGGCGATCTCTTAGGAGACAACTTGTATTTGATCCTGAACCTGAAAGAATCCTAAGAAAAGACCTTCCAAGGGTAGAAATGGTCAGTCAAAGGAGCCTTAAGGAATATTTCATCCCAACCAATCAAGCTGGCCCAGCACTACGTAGACCTGGAGGGGACAATCCATATGAGATCAAAAGTAGTACCATATCATTGCTACCCTCCTTTTATGGTACTGCTAGGGAAGGCCCTTACAGGCATATCGAGGAATTCACCGAGGTCTGTTCCACGGTGAAGCTGCAGGGCGTTACTGATGACGCTCAAATGCGGACCCTCTTTCCCTTCTCCCTAAAGGACAAAGCCAAGTATTAGTATCGCACCCTTGATAATATAAATACTTGGGATGCCCTGAAGAAGGAGTTTTTGAAGAAGTACTTCCCCATGAGCAAAATAAATCACTTTAGGAGGGAAATTATGAGTTTTGTTCAAAAGGATGGGGAAGCATTCCATGATGCATGGGAGCGCTTTAACGATTTGCTGAGACTTTTCCCACATCACCAGGTGCCTAAATGGCAAATGGTTGAAAGGTTCTACACCAGACTTAATGATTTGCATAGGCAAACTGTGGATGGTGCCTATGCAGGAAACTTTCTATCTAAGACTGAGGATGAAGCTTGGAAATTATTTGATACTTTGAGTGAGAATTCTATTCACTTGAATTCTGCCTACATGGATAGAAAGCCCACTCTCATGCAAAGAAAGTTGGAGGTGAATGAAGCAAGGGACACCCAGAATTTAGCCTATCAAATTCAATTATTGAATCAAAACATGGAAAGGCTTATGTCAAACCTGAGTTCATTCGTACCTAACACCTCCACATCCCAAGCTTCCGAATACATAATTTGTCAAGGCAATACACATGCCACTGTGGATTGCCACTTGGCCTCCCAATTCCCTGAGCTTGTACAAGCGGATTTGAATGACGCCCAAGGGTTCCGTCCAAGACCTCATAATGATCCTTTCTCCAACACTTATGAGGGATGGAGGAACCACCCAAACTTTTCATGGAGACAAGGAAATGTCTCAAATTCAGGGAATTACAAACCATAATCCTTTCAAAACCATCAAATGAACCAACCTCAGACCTTTGCCCAACCTAAAACCTCTGAGATGGATGAATTGAAGGAGATGTTGAAAACTATGCAAGAAAGTCAAAGTGCCATCCTTCAAGAATTTGACTTGGAAATACATGAAAAGAAAGGAGTAGAAAATGTTGTGGCTGACCACCTGTCTCACCTTCCTCTTAATGACTCTATTTCTGAAGACATTCGCGAGACATTTCCCGATGAAACTCTGATGGCGGTAACACCAACTTTACCTTGGTATGCAGACATTGTAAATTACTTGGTCACTGGACAAACTCCTGGCTCTTGGGATTAGCAGAAAAGGAAGAGATTCATTTCTCAAGAAAGATATTTTCATTGGGAAGAGCCAGAATTATTTAGAATTGGACAAGACCAAGTATTGGGATGTGTGCCTGAAGAGGAACTACAAAGTGTGCTGAGTTTTTGCCATGAACTTCATTGTGGAGGACACTTTGGTGCTAAGAAAACTGCTTTTAAGGTTCTCCAGTCCGATTTTTGGTGGCCTTCCTTATTTAAGGATTCTCATAAATTTGTTAAGGCCTGCATTAGATGTCAATGGACTGGAACGATTAGGAAGAAGAATGAAATGCCTCAACATCCTATTCAACCTGTTGAAATTTTTGATGTGTGGGGAATTGACTTTATGGGCCCCTTCCCGTCGTCCCATGGTTTTGAATATATCTTGGTGGTAGTTGATTATGTCTCTAAATGGATAGAGGCCATTCCTACGCGCACAAATGACTACTCTGTGGTTTTGAAATTTGTGAAGGCCAATATCATATCCCGTTTCGGCTGCCCCAAGACTATTATAAGTGATGGGGGACCTCATTTCCGAAACCACCACTTCAATCGGTTAATTAAGAGTTTGGGAGTGACTCACAAGGTTGCTACCCCTTACCACCCTCAGACAAGTGGCCAGGTTGAAGTATCAAATAGGGAGATAAAAAATATTTTGGAAAAGACCGTTAGACCTGATAGGAAGGATTTGTCCCAAAAGCTCAATGATGCTTTGTGGGCTTATCGAACGGCCTATAAGACCCCTTTGGGTACTTCTCCCTTTCATATTATGTATGGGAAAGCATGACATTTACCTGTTGAGTTGGAACATAAAGCACTTTGGTCTATTCGAAGTGTTAACATGGATTTAGAGAAGGCAGGTAAGGCACAATTTCTAGAATTAAGTGAGCTTGAGGAGTTGAGGAATGATGCTTATGACACCTCTCAAGCTTATAAAGAAAGAACTAAGGTATTGCATGATAAGTTTATTCTTCGAAAGACCTTTGAGCCCAACCAACAAGTCTGGCTTTTCAATTCCAGACTTAAGCTTTTTCCTGGGAAGTTAAAATCTCGTTGGGATGGGCCTTACATAATTACCAAAGTATTTCCGCATGGAGCTGTGGAGATAAAAAATCCTTTCTCTTCAGCAACTCCCTTTATCATCAACGGTCAACGGTTAAAACCATACATAACTTTAGATGGCCATCTGGTCGACAAAGTCACTCTTGAGGAGCCTTAGCTCCTACCATTCTCCGCCTCAGGTAATATCTTCCTTTAGCTATTTTCGTTTTCAATGAGGACATTGTTTGAAGCAGGCATGGGGGAGAGGACCTGAGGCATTTTGTTTATAGCATATAAAAAAAAAAAAGAGAAAAAGAGAGAAAATGAAAAAAAAAGGGTTTTGAGCTTAACTGGCTAGATCTTGCATTCTCAAGCAAATCAGAACTTTAGGGTAGACTAAATAAATTCTAGGGTCAAACTTTAGAAGCTAAATGAGTTGCTAGCGTTAGACCTTTAGGGTCCTTTGTGGACTTAAAAACTTAAGTAGGAGTTAAGTTGCAGACCATTCCTCAAGAGGTTGAGGAAGGGAAGCTAGGGTTTGAGTTAAAAGGTGGGGTAGTACCTAGAGTCTTATTCTACATTTTGGTTTACGGGTCCTTGTAACCCAAGCATCCAAATTTCACACACTTGGTCTGGTAATCAACTTAATTTCTGTCTTTCTGAAAAGAGATTTGGTTCTCTTAGTTTTGACTTAAGAGAGGCTGGAAAATACATTTTGATTGGAAGAGTTCCCGCCGTAGGAGAGGTGTAGTATATACTCACCTTGAGGATGCGATTATAACATATTACCTCCTCGACGCTTGTCTCTTAGGATATCCATCCTACTGGGGGCATGTAAGCGCATTGCGCAGTTCAGGTACCATGGGCGGCCCTATCTCGAAGTGCCGATTGCCGTAGGCCTGAATTCGCTTAAGAAATCCATGGGCGATACTATCTCGAAGTGTCGATTGCCAGGTGTTCTTGGGGTCATTATGGGCGGTGCTATCTCGAAGCATCGAAAACCAAGCACCCTTCGAGGTATGGTAATGGGGACAATGAATCCGACACAGACTGTGTTGATAGCTGATCTGAGGTTAGACTTAGAAGAATCAAACGAAAAAAAAAAGTATAAATATAAAAAAAGAAATCCTTTAACTCAAATAACTCAGACCAATGCACAGGCACAGATGCTTTAATCTCAGGGATCAATAAAATTTAGGGTAGAGTCAGAAATCCGAGAAACTTGTGCCTGCAACTCGTCTTTAGCTGACCTAGTCTGTAACTTACCAACTACTTAGGAACCTTGGGTCTAGAGCCTGAACTTAATATGCTTCTGAAGGAAGACTAAGTGAGTTGACTAGTCTACTTGGAGTGCTAGGTTTCGCTTAATTTTGCTAGGGATTTGACTCGTCGATCGTTCGCTTTAAAGTCGTTTGCAGTTTAATGTGGTGGAAAAATTGACTAATCAATACTTAAAAAAAGAAATAACCACTCGCAAAGGAGCGGGTCGTATCCACAGGGAGGCAATGACGTATTAAAATTCATACTAGTTAAAAATGTTTGTTCGTAGTTAGTTTGGACAAGAATCAAGCCAAAATTGACTTCAGAATAAGGTTTAAGCAAGAAACAATGCTGAAATAGAAATTCTGAGAAACTAGAGGATATTTTCCGCAATGCAGAATCAATAAAATATGATTAAAAAGTGACAATGGCAGAAAATGTAATTTTTAATTGGAAGGTTACTGTAGCAAAATAGGGGAATTTTTCCCCTTTGTCTTGCACGACGAGGAGTGGATGGCCAGGCACGGGAAGCTCGGAGAAAGTCCCTTGGACCGAGGGCTTCGAAGCGGTGGTGGCGGCGTGTCACGCGGCGGCCGGAGGTGGCCGGATGAGCTCCGGCGTAGGTGCTGCAGCCGATGAGCGCATGTGGCCTGTTGGCGTGAAGACTGCCACGAACTGCTGCTGCGGCTGGCGTGGGCGTGCACTGCAGCCGGTGCGGAGAAGGTGCTGCGAGCGCGGGAGTGATGTGGGTGAGGTTCTGCAGGCATTGGTGGAGGGCGTGGAGATGGCGAAGGCTGATGGTTGGCGCGAGCTGTTGCAGGCTGATTGGTATGGGCTGTTGCACTGATGGGCGCGGGCTGTTGCGCGTGGAGAGCGGGTGCGGTTGGAGTTCTGCAGGCACGGTTGGAAGGTGCAGGCACGGGAAGAGGGTGCTATAGGCTGAGCGGGTGCGGGTGGACTTCAGACGAGCACGCAGGAGAGTGGGTGTAGGTGATCGGGTAGCTTCAGACGTCCAGGAAATTTCCCGGACGTTTTAAGTTACTGAAAGGGTGGTTGAACGATAGCTGCGGCGGAGGTGGTTGGTGACGACGGCGAGGAAGATGCACGCTAAGGTGCTCACGGTAATGCAGACGAGCTCCGGATGGCGGTGTGGTCTGTCACACCACACGCCCACGGTGGTGGAGACTCGCCGCCATAGTAGAGGCCGGCAGTATGGAATGGAAGAGAGAAGGTCTCTCTGCACAGTGGTGGGTCGGTGGTGGAGGCCTCCCGAGCTCGGCTGCCTCCCTCCTCCTTTTGTAGTGGCCTGCACAAATTTGAAATCAGCCGCCCGACCAAATCCACCACATCCGCTCCCCCTTGAATGGGTCTTCACTGCGGCAGCTGGGCGTTGGAGCGGTAGCCAGCCATTCCTACAAGAAGAAGAATAAAGAAAATAATGTTAAAATATTGGAGCCATTTATATACAGACCCTCAACTTTTATGTTAATAAAAATAATGTACCTAATTGGTTATCTAATTAGATGAATGCCATTCTAAGCTAATTCTAAATGCACTTAAAATATGAATGCAATGCATGGATTATGTAATTAAATTAAAACTATGAATTAATCTATTTACATCCTAATTTATACTAAATAAATGTTAGAATTAACCTAATGTGTAGGCACTTAAATACTTAAATAGCCCACAACTATGGGCTAATCAATACATGCTATGCAATATTTATAACATGAAATGCAAATCTAAGCCCACGAACATGCATGAATAGACATTTTACCCTCAATAAACGTATTTACATCATACCCCCATGCCAATCTTTTGCTAGTCCATAGAAAAATTAAACTATATGCTATTTATAAAAGTAGAATTAGGATTAGATCATTTAGGACTAAGTTGTTCATTAACAATAGAAAATTTCAACTAAGGTCCTAAATTGTGAAGACTCAATAGTTCCCGGGTGTCTCCCAGATTGCAGATCGCCCAAGTCCTCGCCTTATTTAAAAAGGGAAGATACATTTTTTTATTGTTTTTCTTATTTTCTAATTTTTTTGTACTTTTTGAGTTTGAGAGTTCCAGGATAACTTTTTATGGCTACTCAACCTGTCTAAGACTAAAAAAGGATTCTAAGTGCTAAGCATCTTGTTAAAATAGAGAAAGACTAACTAGGCGGCTGTTAAAACAGACATCATGTTTCTACAACCCTAGGTGACCTTGCCAATAGGTTTATCCTTTCGAACGATAGCTTTCTCCCTACTTTTATTTACAGGGTCAACACAAGGGTGAATCCAGTGTATATCACCCCAGTTTATTCTACTCCCCTCCTTCCCTGAATGTTTTGGAAATTATTATGCTTTTTTTTAGCAGTGTTGAATGCGAAAAACTACACATTCGCAATTGGATTTGAAAACCCATCGTTGTAGTTCGAGTCACGAAGAAATCCGTTCAACAAATAAAATTTATGCCAAAAAATCTACAAGGAAATTCCGAGTCGAACACATGGAGGCTACGTTGATCAAAATTTGCAGTTATATTTTTTGTATTTTTGTTAAAAGGGTGAAATAATCACAATGGAAGCAATATAAACAATAAGGGAGAGAGAGAAATAACAATCACTTGATATTGAATAATGTTTTTACAACTAAGAAAGCAA
Organism: Thalassia testudinum; assembly: GCA_037157565.1. Lineage (NCBI taxonomy): Eukaryota > Viridiplantae > Streptophyta > Magnoliopsida > Alismatales > Hydrocharitaceae > Thalassia > Thalassia testudinum. Next base: position 35,264,276 of record JAZHRO010000003.1, read on the forward strand.
GAAATGATTACACTAGAAAGTGGGAAATTGTTGCAACTAGAATGTAGGAAAATTTTACTTTAGAAAGTGAGAAAAGAAGGGAGAGAGAAGTTATCCTCCTCGCTGATCACTTAGTGGACAAGCCGGATGGGACAATGCCTGGAAGACGGGGAATGGAGTGGGAAGGGGGACGAAGTAGGAGGAACGGGAATGAAGCAGAACGTCATAATCGTCGTGGGATCTGCTTCCGGAACGGGGGCGAAAACTTGGTTTTAGCTCTTGAGGAGCATCCCGGGTGTGGGACAAGCTTACCTTAAGCTTTGGAGAGGGAGAGAGGAGAAGGAAGGGATGAGAAATTCATATAGTAGTTGTCTCCTTTTATAGTTGCAAGGAGTGAGGGTATTTTGGTCATTACAACATTAAAAACATTAATTCAGGACCTTTAGTGACGGATAAATCCATCCCTCGTGGCCGACGTACGAGTGCTGCATGCACGCCCCCTCGCCTTCGCTGCCCCATTGCCTACGCACGACCGCGCATGCTCAGCCGTCCGATCAAAAGATCAGACAGCTTAAACCTCTCCTCGCTAGCGTGCGATTGGGCGTTCACACTATGCGTCTGATCGTGCATGGGCACTATCGACTAATCTGCGCTGCCTAATGCAAATCGCCCAGCCATGATAGTGCACCTACAGGAGAGAAGGAGATGCCGCACGCGATTCGAACGCGCGCCCGTCAGAACTCGTAAGTGATTAGCCCATGTTGTTGGCTATTGAAGTATTTAAGTGCCTACCAATTAGGTTAATTCTAACAACTATTTAGCATAAATTACGATGTAAATAGATTAATTCATATTTTTAATTTAATTACATAATCCATGCATTGCATTCATATTTTAAGTGTATTTAGAATTAGCTTAGAACGGCATTCATCTAATTAGTTAACCAATTAGGTACATTATTTTAGTTAACATAAAAGTTGAGGGTCTGTATATAAATAACCATAAAATTTTAATAATATCCTTTATTCTTCTTCTTCTCAGCAACGGTTCGGCTACCGCTGCAATGCCTCCGGCCGCACTAAAAGCACATTCATGGATCAGTGGAGAAGGTGGATCTGCTCCCGCCTCTCCATTCAAATTTGTGTAGGCAGCTACAAAAGGAGGAGAGAGGCTGCTCAGCGGGGGAGGCCTCCACCATCGACCCACCACTGTGCAAAGAGATCTTCTCTCTTCCATTCCATACCGTCGACCTCAACCGTGGTGACGAGTCTCCACCATCGTGGGCATGTGGTGTGACAGGCCACACCGCCATCCGGAGCTCGTCCGCATTACCGTGAGCACCTCGCCGTGCACCTTCCTCGCCATCGTCATCAACAACCACCGTCTCTGTAATCATCTCCTTAGTCAGTTAAGACGTCCGGGAAATTTCCCGGACGTATGAAACCACACCCCACTCCAGCAGCAACCACCATTCGCCCACTTCACTTCGAGCACTTGAACCGCAGCCCTTGCCCGCTCACTCCACGCCACCCGAAAGTCCTCCATCCGCACGCAAGGCAGGCACAGCCTGCAGCGCCTCACCGCTCATGCCCGCTCACCTTCCGCCTGCAACCTCACCCGCTCACTCCCGCATCCACTCCAGGCCGCGCACGGCCTTCAGAACACCCGCGACTCCTGAGCCTGCAGCGCCTCACCGCTCACGCCCGCTCACCTTCCGCCTGTAGTGCTTCTGCAAACAGAGCGTGCACCCACGCTTGCAGCAATCGTGCTCACCGCCAACAGTGCGCGCCAATGCCTCCAACCAGCGTGCAGCATCCGTTGCAGTGCGCACCCACGCCTGCAGCAGTCTTCCCGCGCCCTCCAGCTAGCGCTCAACCGCCTGCAGCGCACGCACCGCCAGCCAACAGCAGCTACAACACCGGTTGTAGCCACCTTCGTTGGAGCTCGGTCCGGCTGGCTCCTGCCACCGTGTGACATGCTGCCACCACCGCTTCGAAGCCCTCAGTCCAAGGAACTTCCTCCGAGCTTCCCGCGTCCGGCCGTCCACTCCTCGTCGTGCACGGCCAAGGGGAAAAAATCCCCAGTTTTGCTATAGTAACACGGCCATTATTAATTGCATTTTCTGCCATTGTCAATTTTTAATGATATTTCTTTGATTATGCATTGTGACAAATATCCTTTAGTTATTCAGAATTGCTATTTCAGCATGATTTCTTCATTCAACCTTAATCTGAAGGCAATTTTAGCTTGATTCTTGTCCAAACTAACTACGAACAAACATTTTTAACTGGTGCAAATTTAAATACATCATTGCCTCCATGTGGATATGACCCGCTCTTTTGCGAGTGGTTATTTCTTTTCAAAATATTGATTAGTCGATTTTTCCACCACATAAAACTGCAAATGACTTTAAAGCGAACAATCGACTTGTCAAATGGCACCGTTGCCGGGGAGGCAACAGACGCAATAATGTCACCTGATTTTATTTTGATTATTTGTCAATTGCACAGTGGTTCGACCATTTATTATTTTCTCTTCTGTGCGAGAAATTTGTGCAAGAATCAGCCATTGTGAGAGGCAACCCTTGACATAGGCAGAGGAGAATTGGACGAGCTATTTTGGAAAGGAGGAGAAGGACGAGGACGTGACGGACATCATTGTATATTTAATCGCTAATTTAATTAGAATAGAATTAAGACTTTAGATTTAATTTTTCATTGCATTTTGTTTGAAACCCTTATTCTGGGGTATATTTTGAGGGGTTTGTTCCCCGATTTTGTTTTGGGCCCATGTTGGGTAATTTTTGGGAGCTTGTTCCCTTTTCTTTAGATTTAGGTTTTTAGTTTATTGATTACTTTTATTTGCTTGTGCATAAGTAGTTTTAAAAATAAAAAAAAAATGAGTTGCCTGCTAGAAGCTGCCTACCCCTAGGACGAACCATTTAGGTCTGTATGAGCAGCCTCTAGATTTACTCCTCTGCATTGCATGCATTCTCGCATCGTTGATTGCTGGAAGCAAGGTACGTATTTTCTTACTTTGCATCCTATTCTTGATCACGCATTGCATTTGGACTTAATGCGAAGACCACCTAATCTGTATTGAATAAATTAAACAAGTGGTCACATATTTTCTAGAAAAAGGACTAATTAAAGGAGGGACATTTTAAAAACCACGGATTTGATTTTCAAACTTGGTGTGTGATTCAAAATTCAAAATCTTTTGCGGTGTATGCACACTTATTTCACTTGCACCACAGCTCGCTTCTAGACACTACTTAGGTTTGGAAATACTAGGACAAGAGCCCTCCTAACGTTAGATTTTGAAGTGTTCGGAACTTGAGATCAAAGGTATTGTAAATCCAAAGAGGGGGATACCCTGTCACGGATTTTTGGGGGTAGTTGAGAAGCACCGCGAAAGCATAGCTTCAAAGGAAGGCTTAGGCCTACTTGCATCCCTCGATCTTCCATCTTTGGAGTTGCTCTACCATTTGACATTTAGGGAAGAACACCTAAGCTCCAACTAGGTATTCTAAGGCGAGCCGTAGGTTGACAATAGGCGCGTAAATCGATTGAACAAATTGTATTGTCACCTGCAATCTGACTTAAAATCAAAAGCCTAAATTGGGAAGGACCTAAAAGGTCCTTTTCGAATTGTGTTTTGCTTGGGGAATTCTGATTGAGATGTGAGTTAGAATGGACCATATTGATTTTCATCCTTTCACATCTTGCCCACACCCTCACCCCCACTCTGCATCCTTCGATCCCAGACGCCGAGATGGTCCATCCCTTGATGGACATAATGATAATCATTGGGATCCATTTTACTCCTATTATAGGAGTATTAGCCTGGTTAAGCCCCAAATCAGTGAAAAGAACCTGGGAGCGGGATTTGCTTTGCCTAATATCCCACATACCAGAAATACCCAACCCACCCTCCCTGAAAAATTATAAAGGTTGGGCAAACACTCCTGGGTACTACAAGCCTGAGCTTGACTTCTCTCATGATAGAAATGACCTCTCCTCGTTGAAGATGGAAATATAGAAAATGCAAAATGAAATGATTGAATTATTAGGAGAATCTTCGAGAGTAGGCCAACAAGAAAGAGATGAAATTAGCCACCCAATCTACCCCATTGAGGATGACGTACACCCCTCTACAATAGATGCATCTCCCATGGGACAGATACACTTTAAGTTGGAGGGAAATTCTGGGGAGAATAGCTACTTTTCGAGGATCAATTTTGAAACCTCCCCATTAGATGACACTTCCTTGAGAGATCCACACCTTAGGTGGGAGGAAGATACACATGAAAGTAGCTATGCATTGGATGAAGAAAGGTGGCAACCCGAGGAATACGATGATAAGGTTGAGTATCCACCTGAATTATAGTGGAGTGGAAAGAAGGGAATGATGGTACCATTAGAAGACCTCGACCTAGATAATAGTATTTTTGTGACATTTGATGAAGTGGGTCAAAGTCAAGTTGTTAATCCTACCCTCCCTTCTGATCACGATATGGAACTCAAGCCCACCCTTAGGGAACCTAACCCTAAAGAAATTAACCTATCTGAGGAGTTTGATGTTACCAATGTAAACCATTTACCTCAGATAAAGCACCCTAGGGGATCTGATGAGATATTAAATGATTCAAGACCTCGGGTACATGATGAATTGTGTGATGAGGAGAAAGATGAATTATATGAGGAACCTACATCCAAGATTTGGAGTGACACTAAGGGTGATTATGTCTTATTTGAAGAGTTAGCCCTGAGGATGTCACAAATTTGACCAAATTAGGTTTCCTTAGCACAACCATTGATGATATTTCTCCTCATGATGAAATGATAGAAAATTTGGAAGCAACTTCTAAGATTTATGTGGATTCACATATAGACTCCGGGGAAGATTTGAGTAAAGGCCAAAAACCCAGGGATGGCATTGATAGGATAATCCCTAGATCTGTTGCTTCCAACCTGCCTTCATTCATTTCGAAGTCACCCTCTGATTCGCTTATATCTGAAAGTGAAATTGTGACTCCTGATGAAGAGCAGGAAGATACATGTGATAGTGCAAGGAATGCTAGGGATGCAATTGAGGATTTAGGAAGAGTGTTAGGGATGGACACCAAGCTGATTAAACCCAACCTAGATCTTATGGTCATTCCGCAACCTCGTAACTTGGACACCCTAGACGATCCTTGCCTTAGAGAATTGCTCACTTTTGTTCTGACTAAGGGGCTTAACAGACCAATATTTCCCATAATGGAGAATCGGGCATGGATTGATGATTTCTTTAGTCAGTCCATTACCCTTGGGGTTTATCTCTGCACCATTCCTTCTCCATTCTTTTTGGAGGATCCATCTTATCCTCCCCATACCCCATTGGAGGTTGTTATACCTGTTTATCCTTTAGAACCTCCTTTGGTGACCTGGGAAGATTTCATTCCCATCTTAGTTGGGCAAGCATTTGCTATCGGGATTCATCATCAGCTCGCCAACATCCTAGGTTACCTATTTTCTAGGCCACATTGCTTTGCTCATTTTTAGGGCCTATTTCTACAATTCTTGAACCTGATTTGCAGGTTCTTTGGCTATTCAGCCCAGCTCTGACCCAGGTAATATCCTTCTATGCAATGAGGACATTGCAGAATTTAGGCATGGGGGGTGTACTTGGGATATACATAGCATAGTGCAATCATTGCATACATTTGCATAAAAAAAAAAAGAGTTTTGATCTTAACTGGCTAGATCTTGCAGTCTTAAGCAAGTCAGAACTCTAGGGTAGACTAAGTTAATTCTAGGGTCAAACTTTAGAAGCTAAATGAGCTACTAGCTTTAGACCTTTAGGGTCCTTTGTGAACTTAAAAATTTAAGTAGGAGTTAAGTTGCGGACCATTCCTCAAGAGGTTGAGGAAGGGAAGCTACGGTTTGACTTAAAAGGTGGGGTAGTACCTGGAGTCTTATTCTACCTTTTGGTTTATGGGTCCTTGTAACCCAAGCATCAAAATTTCACACACTTGGTCTGGTAATTAACTTAATTTCTTTCTTTCTGAAAAGAGATTTGGTTCTCTTAGTTTTGACTTAGGAAAGGCTTGAAAACACATTTTGATTGGAAGAGTTCCCGCCGCAGGAGAGGTGGAGTATATACTCACCTTGAGGATGCGATGATAACATATTACCTCCTCGACACTTGTCACTTAGGATATCCATCCTACTGGGGGTATGTAAGCGCATTGTGCGGTTCAGGTACCATGGGCGGCCCTATCTCGAAGTGCCAATTGCCATAGGCCTGAATTCGCTTAAGAAATCCATGGGCAATACTATCTCGAAGTGTCGATTGCCAGGAGTTCTTGGGGTCGTTATGGGTGGTGCTATCTCAAAGCATCGAAAGCCAGGCACCCTTCGAGGTTTGGTAATGGGGACAATGAATCCGACACAGACTGTGTTGATAGCTGATCTGAGGTTAGACTTAGAAGAATCAAACAAACAAAAGAAAAAAAAAATTTTCCTTTAACTCAAATAACTCATACCAATGCACAGGCACGGATGCTTTAATCTCAGGGATCAATAAACTTTAGGGTAGAGTCAGAAACCAGGGAAACTTGTGCCTGCAACTCGTCTTTAGCCGATCTAGTCTGTAACGTAGCAACTACATAGGAACCTTGGGTCTAGAGTCTAAACTTAATATGCTTCTGAAGGAAGACTAAGTGAGTTGACTAGTCTACATGGAGTGCTAGGTTTCGCTTAATTTTGCTATGGACTAGCAAAAACTAGGCATGGGGGTATTTGATTAGCCCATAGTTGGGGGATATTGAAGTATTTAACTGCCTAGACATTAGGTTAATTTTAACATTTATTTAGCATAAATTAGGATGTAAATAGATTAATTCATATTTTTAATTTAATTACATAATCCATGCATTGCATTCATATTTTACGTGTATTTAGAATTAGCTTAGAATGGCATTCATCTAATTAGTTAACCAATTAGGTACATTGTTTTAGTCAACATAAAAGTTGAGGGTTAGTATATAAATAACCATAATATTTTAATAATATCCTTTATTTGGTTCTTCTCAGCAACGGCTTGGCTACCACTACAACACCTCAATCCGCACCAAAAGCACATTCATGGATCAGCGGAGAAGGTGGATCTGCTCCCACCTCTCCATTAAAATTTGTGCAGGCAGCTACAAAAGGAGGAGAGTGGCTGCTGAGCGGGGGAGGCCACCACCACCAACCCACCACTGTGCAGAGAGATCTTCTCTCTTCCATTCCACACTGCCGGCCTCAACCGTGCCGATGAGTCCCCACCACCGTGGACGTGTGGTGTGACAGGCCACACCGCCATCCGGAGCTCGTCCGCATTACCGTGAGCACCTCGCCGTCGTCATCAACAACCACCGTCACTACAATCATCTTCTCAGTCATTTAAGACGTCTGGGAAATTTCCCGGACGTCTGAAGCCACACCCCACTCCAGCAGCAACCACCGTCCGCCCACTTCACCTCCAGCACCTGAACCGCAGCCCTTGCCCGCTCACTCCACGCCGCCCGAACGTCCTCCAACTGCACACAAGGCGGGCACAGCCTGCAGCACCTCACTGCTCACACCCACTCACCTTCCGCCTGCAACCTCACCCTCTCACTCCCGCATCCACTCCAGGCCGCGCACAGCCTCTACGCATCCGCGACTCCCGCGCCTGCAGCGCCTCACCGCTCACACCCACTCACCTTCAGGCTGCAGCGCTTCCACCAATAGAGCATGCACACGCCTGCAGCAACCGCGCTCACCGCCAACAATGCACGCCCACACCTCCAGCCAGCGTGCAGCACCGGCTGCAGCGCGCACCCACGCCTACAGCAGTCCTCCCACGCCCTCCAGCAAGCGCGCACCCACCTACAGCGCGCGCACCGCCCGCCAACAACAGCTGCAGCACCGGCTACAGCCACCTTCGCCGGAGCTCCGTCCGTCTGGCTCCGGCCACCATGTGACATGCCGCCACCACCGCTTCGAAGCCCTCGGTCCAAGGAACTTCCTCCGAGCTTCCCGCGTCCGGCCACCCACTCCTCGTCGCGCACGTAAGTGGAAAAAATCCCCTATTTTGCTACAGTAACATGGCCATTAATAATTACATTTTCTGCCATTATCAATTTTTAATGATATTTTATTGATTCTGCATTGCGACAAATATCCTCTAGTTATTCAGAATTGCTATTTCAGCATGATTTCTTGATTCAACCTTAATCTGAAGGCAATTTTGGCTTGATTCTTGTCCAAACTAGCTACGAACAAATGTTTTTAACTAGTGTGAATTTAAATACGTCATTGCCTCCCTGTGGATACGACCCGCTCTTCTGCGAGTGGTTATTTCTTTCCTAAATATTGATTAGTCGATTTTTCCACCACATAAAACTGCAAACGACTTTAAAGCGAACAATCGACTCGTCAGTGAGGCGCTGGACTAATGCACTGCAGGGGATTCTTTCCCTTGTTTAGGAATTAGGTGTGCGTGATCTGCGGCTGTTGGATGGAGATGCAACGGCCCAGATAGTCCACGCCTTTGCCTTCAGACATTGAATGGAAGGGGGTGGCTGGTGCTGGGCGGCTATGATGGCGCCACGGCTTAGATGGAGCCACTTGGTGCCATCTAAGCTGTCCATCTTCTGAGTGTTGTAGATGGTGCCACGGGTGTTCGATTGGACCGATTTTCATGCTGTTAGGCTACGATTGTCAATCCAAACCCATCCGTGAGGTCAGATTTGTCGTCTGAAGTGCGGATTAACACCATCTTCACCCTTGATCTTTAAGGTTCCTCGATCTCTATCTGGATCTACGGATGCTCGATTAGGGCGATCTTGGTGTCGTTGAACTCCAATCATCGCCTTGATCAGATTCGTACGATTGGATCTTCGATCCGAGGCCCCAATAAAAAGGTGCCTTGTCCCTCACCATAAAAAGTGATAATTACTATACAATTTATACAACTCGACCTAAAAGCTTGATTATGCATGTCATGCAATATTTACAATGTACTAAGCTAATGTGACACTAAGAACATGCATTGATAGACATTTTAGGTTAATCAGATGTGTGCACATCACACCCCCATGGCTATCTTTTGCTAGTCCCTAGCAAAATCTACATGCTATTTATAAAAGAATTAGGTTGGATTACTTGGGCACAAATCATTTTCAACATTAATAAATTTTTACTTAGGACCTGAACTTTCTAAGACACAAAAGCACCCAGGTATCTACCAAAATGCAAACCCCCTCAAGGCCTCGTCTTATTCAAAGAAGGATCTCTTTTTCTTCTTTTTTAATTTTTTTGGATTTTTGAGTTCTGGGTTACAGAGGCTTTCTACAGCCACTCAACTCGCCCAAGATTTGATGAGAACGCTAAGTTCTAAGCATCTTTTTATGAATGTGATAGACTCGTTGATTGGCAATCAGAACGGACTTCGGGTTTCTATGCCCCTAGGTGACCTTAAAAAGGGAGTTTTGCCTAAAGGTGTATCTTTATGACTAGTAGCTTTCTCCCTACTTTTATTTTTTTATGGGGTCAACACAAGGGTAAATCCAGTGTATACCTCCCTGGCTTATTCTACTTCTCCACTTCTTCCTAATTGTTTTGGGAATTTTTAGTGCATTTCTTGGGCTGGGTTCTAGACAACCGGTCGACCTGTTACTACCGACAACTTGCACCCATACTTGTGTGACAAGGTGTGGCTTATTTCTTTTGTTTGTTTTTCCTTCTTTTCTCCTTTCTCTTTTTCTTTTTCTTTTTCTTTTTGGCAGCAAGAAGAGAGTGGTCCAGTGACTGGGCTCTAGACAACCTACCTATGGGCTATTACCCACGATAACTTGCTAGCCATATCACTGATGTAAACACATTCACACTACTTAAGATGTCTATATATGCATGTTCTTAAGCATAGGATTGCATTTCATGATATAAATATTGCATAACATGCATCATCTTGCATTTTGAGTAGTTTGAATAAAATGGAGGTTAATTGTCTAGTTTTATGTGCTTTGACAAGGCAAACATTTTATCAGGGCCTCGGATCAAAGATCCAACTGTATGGATGTGATTAGGGCGATGATTGGAGTTCAACGACTCCAAGATCGCCCTAATCAGGCATCCGTAGCATCAGTTAGTGACCTGGGAACCCAAGAAGATCAAGGGCCAGGATGGTAAAAATCTGCATTTCAGATGACAAATTCGATCGCATGGATGAATTTGGATCGACGATCGTAGCCCAACGACACAAAAATCGAGTCAATCCGACATCCGTGGCACCATCTACAACTTCGAGAAGATGGACGGCCAAGATGGCGCCACGTGGTGCCATCTCGGCCGACCAAATGGCCGCATGCAATCTCGGCAGTCTCCGCATCCGCCTTTCCCCACCGTTGGATCAAGATCCAACGGCTGCGACGCGCCCCCGCTGAAGTCAGGCGCTCGACATAAATGCGACCCCAACGTGTTTGTCGAGCGCTCTAACACGAAGTAGGGACGCGCGTTCGAGCCTCGCTACACTGAAATTGGAGTGGTGGCGTGCCTCCGATCAACCGCACGATCCCGATCCAACGGCCGCACGTGCTCAATCAAGATGACGTGCTCACGCACGCCCACGCGTAACGCGCGATCGCACGTGGGCGGGCGCGCAATGCAGCGGGTGAAGGAGCGACTTAAGCCGTCCGATCGCGAGGATCATTGAAAGTGCGTAGGCATTGCACATGTGAGCAGCTGAGCGGGGGTGCATGGGCGCGAAAGCTACGCCCACGTTGGGGGCTTTAGCGATGGTTTTATCCATCACTAAATACCCCTCATTTATTATTTTGAAGTTGTAATATCCATTTTACCCCCACTCCTTGCAACTATAAAAGGAGACCCCCTCCATACGAAATTCTCATCCCTTCCTTCTCTTCTCTACCCCTCCAAAGCTCAAGAGAAGCTTGTCCCACACCCGGGATGCTTCTCGCGAGATAAAGTCCAAATTTTCATCCCCCTTCGGAAGTGGATCCCACAACGACGACGGCGTGCTGCTCCATTCCCGTTCTTCTGCTTCGTCCTCCTTCATCCTACTTCATTCTCCTTCGTCCAAGCGTTGTCCCATCTGGCTCTTCCTCCAAGCAACTATCAAGGAGGATTTCTCCCTCCCTATTCCTTTTACTGCTTTCTAGTATAGATTTACTATTTTCTAGAGTAGTTTTGCTCATCTTCCAAGCAATCGTCGAGGAGGACATTTCTCCCTCCTTTCTTTTAATGCTTTCTAGAGTAAATTGTCGCTTTCTAGAGTAGTTATTTTATGCTTTCTAGTTGTAATGAACAAATCCCCCTAATGATAAATTCTCTGTTTATTCTACATCTCATTTTGATTTCTTTATGTAATATTCTCTTTCTCTCTTACTCTCTCTCTTCTATTTATTATAAATAATTAGATAGTTTTAAATTGAATTATTCCGTGACAAATAAAAAGAAACGCGTAGTTTTTAAATCAAATGTCCGCCTCCCTGTGTTCGACCCGAAATTTTAATTTCGGTATAAATTTTATTTGTTGAACACGAATTCTTCGCTTTCAAACTACAACGACAGGTTTTACAAAACCATACATGTTAGCGTAGCGATTCGTACGTTCAACATTTTGGCGCCATTGCCGGGGAGGCGACGATCTTTGATTTCTCTTCACGTTTTGTAAATTACAAATCATTTACCTCACTTTTCTCCTTTCTTATTGTAATTGCAGGTACTCTATTGAGATGAGCAAAAGCAGTAGATTGGAGTGAAGTGCTGTGGAAGGTTTTGTAAGTTATCCCCCATTCTTTCCTCCTCTATAGATTTTATTCACCACATTAAATCCAAATTCCAATTAACCTAGGTGTTTGCATAAATTCTAGGAATAGTTTGGTTGTTTGGATTCTCACTCACATTCATTCCATCTTCATTTATATATAAAATTTCTACTCAATCGGGTTCTGATCTGTGGAACTGGTACACATAAAGCAACACATAAAAGAGTAGAAATCATTCTAGGTTAACCATCTTTGTGTGCCTAATTAAGTGGTATATCAAGCCAATTGTTTGAGTTGATTGGGCCCCACCACTTTAAATTAAATAAACTCATCAAGTAGCTGCCAATTAGGTTCAACTCTTAGGGATTTACCAGGCACTCCACATTCTTTTTAAACTTTAAAGGAAAACATCTTCACCTGTGCTTGTAAAATTTGGTGTGCCAATGAAACTTGTTTGAAAATACCTAAAGTTGAATCCTAAAAGCTACTAAGCAAGATTTGAACCTTAAAATTCACCACATCAAAAACAATCTTGCTTGAAAACCACTGGTTGTGCACGCACACACAAATCAATCAATCATTAAGGGTACAACCCATTTAAAGGGCCCATCACATTCCAAAGCACATTCAAACCTAGCCCTAAATAAAACAGAGTAGACGTTGGCCTTAAGGATTGGACTCGCTCTTTAGAATCCAGAATGAGATTATTTTCGATTAGTCTGTTTCTACCGTTCAATCTGATGTCTAGCTAAGGGAGCAGAGTCAAACGATCGCGGCTGGGGGGTATACTAGGAACCGGAGGCGCAAGACTAAGGAAGAACCTTCTCCCCAATCCCTCCTTATAGCTGGTTGGATTGAATAGACAGAAGTAGATCAAATCGTTCCTTTATCTCAAGACGGGTTTTGGGAGTCTGTAGGTCTGTAGGCTAACCCATTTAAGGATAGGTTTGATTGTTTGTATTGCAGGGCACCTTTCTTCCTCCCGTGTCTCATGAATCCTTCCACATATTTCACACATTCCCGCTCTTTCCCTCCTGTTGTGAATTATCCTCAACATGATGATTATCCCAACTTGTACTATAATCAACCATCAGTTAGTTGGGATAATTCGGATTTGGGATACAATTCCGGACCTCGGTGTTTAGGGTCTAACCCTGAACACTTTGATTCTGATTTCTATCCTTCTCAGAGCTACATCGATTATAGATCATCTTCCTTTCATGAACAACCAAATACGATCTACAATCAAGAAGGATACACCAATCCTTACCCATCCTCTGATTTCACTGCCTTTAGGTCATCACCATCTTTTCAACAATCTGAAATGACCTATTATCAGGAAAGGTATAACGAATCTCAATTCGTTAATTCCTCTACATTGATGTCAAACCCACCCAACCCTGAACCAACTCATTTGGTTCAGGTTAACCAGGCTCAAGATAATGTTCTGGCTAACTTGAGGAATATTATTCAATCTTTAGAAGTTTAGCCAATACCTTCCATTGAGAGATTGGAGCCCCTGATTGAAATGATTGATGATTTAAACAAGTCTTTGTTGGCTTGGCTCCAGGATATTAAGGATAAGAACCTAGGTGAGTTTCTACTTAGGAAATTAGCAAAATTGAGGATGAGATTCATGGTTGCTTTGATTCAATCTTGGAATGATTCCCAGGATGAACCCTCTTCAGGAAAGGCAATGACAGAACCTGCTAAGGCACCTGTTGGGGGGAACACTTGTTACGAGGCTGACCAGATTGAATTAAAGCAACCAATTAAGGAAGATCTGATTTCTTTACCAGAGATCCTGAGCCAGGTTACGAGGAAACGTATATCTCCTTGGAACAGAAAGTGACAAATGATTTTGGGAATACATTGATACGGATCCTGATTTCTTTGATGGTGAAGATTTAAGTTGAGAAGTCTCATGCGAGTTTTCGGAACACGATTTCTGTGAGACAATTGGGCCTGAGGAATCTGATAGATAATTTGATAGCCCAATAACTGAGGAAATTGATCTTATTAGGGCACACATTATGGATCCAGAATCACAGTTTCTAGAGGATTCAATTCAATGCCCTGATTGTCAGTTACACCCCGTTGAGCTTATTGATGATTCTAATTTTGAGATAATTAGACCCAAGTCAATTTTTATTCTGCCACATCATTTAGACTTGGAGATTTCAGATGGGGTGATTAATATACAAGAGGTCCTGGAATTTGGTATGATGAATGAGGAGGATAGGAGCTGGGAAGTTCTGATTTGGGAAGTTAATTTTGGAGGAAATGGAAGATTGAGTCGAAGGGTTCCTTTTAAACTGAAACCATCAAATCAGAACCCTTACGACATTTGTTTTGAGGATGTAAAACTCAAGCACACATTCAACGATTATCCTTTTGAGCTTCAATTCTCTATATCCCGACTTTTTGGTCTTGGGTTGCATCCTCATAAATTGCAGGCCCGACCCCGCTTGCATTCTGATTTTAGGTTTTGGGTAATTTTAATCCAGAACCTAAGATATTCTCGATTATGGGGGATGGGTCTGCACCACAATCTGGTCCACATCTATGGACCTCTGTTGACAGGTCAGAGGATTCTTCTGTTTATTTTAATTCTGACCTGTACTTATGAATTCTTCATTTCTTTTCTTTGTATAGTGTGCCTAGCTGAAGGCACTAAACTCAGCACATATACAGTTCCTTTTCATTTACATCTCGGAGCGGACCTGACATTCACCCAATTTAGGTGCTTTCTACGCTTTTCCACTATTTTATTTCTTTTTAATATAATGAGGACATTGCATTAGATAGGCATGGGGGGCTGGATATTCATCTCTGAATTCATTCGTCAGCTTCGTAGATTTGTTTTATTTTCTTTTATAAAAAAAAAAATTTGGAATTAGGAAAGAGAATTTCGTTTAAGAAAATTTTCAATCTTAGGAAGTACTACATTATGATTTGAACACAAAGACCCTTCAGGTCTTTGGACTTAATTAGCCCATGTATCCACTAAAATGTGGATTTGTTTTTGAGTCATCGCCATCTTAATTCAACTGTAATTGGAATAAATAAGTTTGGGTGATAAGTACATGACTTATCAACCCGCCCTCTGATTTGAGGGAATTTTGAGTCTTAAGCATCTACACACTTTCTTTGCACTGACTCGTTGTTCGGCGATTTTAACGGAAATTGGGTAGCTAATGAACCTTCTATGGTGATATGGCTGGCAAGTTATCGTGGGTAACAGCCCATAGGTAGGTTGTCCAGAGTCTAGTCACTGGACCTTTCTCTTTTTCCTGCCCTTAGGTAAATCTTAGACCAGGGAAGCCACCTACTTTAAAAAAAAAAAATCAAAAAGAAAAGGAGAAAAGAACAAAAAGAAATAAGCCACACTTCGCCGCACGAGTATGGCTGGCAAGTTGTCGGTGGTAACAGCTCATCGACTGGTTGTCTAGAACCCAGCTCAGTAAATGCACTAAAAATTTCTAAAACACTTAGGAAGAAGCGGAGAAGTAGAATAAATCGGGGAGATATACACTGGATTCACCCTTGTGTTGACCCCGTAAAAAAAATAAAAGTAGGGAGAAAGCTACCGGTTGTAAAGATACACCTTTAGGCAGAAGTTTTTTTTTTGAGGTCACCTAGAGGTGTAGAAATCTGAAGTCCATTTTAATTACCGGTCAGCGAGTCTATCACAATCACAATAAGATGCTTAAAACTTAGGGTTTTCATCAAATCTTGGGTGAGTTGAATGGCCGTAGAAAGCCACTCTTAAACCCTAAAATTTGAAATTTCAAAAAAAAAACTAGAAAAGAGTAAAAATAAAAAGAAATTTTTCTTTGAATAAGGTGAGGGCTTGAGGCGGTCTGCATTTTGGCTGATACCCGGGCACTGTTGTGTCTTTGAAAGTTTAGTTCCTAAGTAGACAATTTCTTAATAATTGAAATTAACTCAGGTAGAAGTAATCCAACCTAATTCTTTTATAAATAGCATATAGTTTTTGCTAGGGACTAGGAAAAGATAGGCATGGGGGTATGATGTAAACACATTCACACTACTTAAGATGTCTATTTATGCATGTTCTTAAGCATAGGATTTCATTTCATGATATAAATATTGCATAACATGCATCATCTTGCATTTAGAGTAGTTTGAATAAAATGGAGGTTAATTGTCTCCTTTTATGTGCTTGGACAGGGCAAACATTTTATCGAGGCCTCAGATCAAAGATCCAACTATATGGATGTGATCAGGGCGACGATTGGAGTTCAACGACTCCAAGATCGCCTTAATCAGGCATCCATAGCATTAGTTAGTGACACAGGAACCCAAGAAGATCAAGGGTCAGGATGGTGAAAATCCGCACTTCAGATGACAAATCCGACTGCACGGATGAATTCGGATCGACGATCGCAGCCCAATGACGTAAAAATCGAGTCAATCCGACATCCGCGGCACCATCTACAACTTCTAGAAGATGGATGGCCAAGATGGCGCCACATGGCACCATCTCGGCTGCATGCAATCTCAGCAGTCTCCGCATCCGCCTTTCCCCACTGTTGGATCAGGATCCAACGGCTGCGACCGCCCACGCTAAAGTCAGGCGCTTGACATAAACGCGACCCCAGCGCCTTGGTCGAGCACTCTAACACGAAGTAGCGATGCGCGTTCAAGCCTCGCCACGCTAAAATTGGAGAGGTGGCGTGCCTCCGATCGACCACACGATCGCGATCCAACGGCCGCGCGTGCTCAATCAAGATGACGCGCTCACGCACGCCCGCGCATAACGCGCGATCGCACGCGGGCGGGCGCGCAATGCAGCGGGTGAAGGCACGACTTAACCCGTCCGATCTCGCGATCGAACGGCTGAGGATCGTTGAACGTGCATAGGCGTTGCGTGCGTGAGCAGCTGAGCGGGCGCGCGTGGGCACGGAAGCTACGCCCACGTTGGGGGCTTTAGCGACGATTTTATCCGTCACTAAAGACCCCTCACTTATTATTTTGAAGTTGTAATGTCCATTTTCCCCCACTCCTTGCAGCTATAAAAGCAGACCCCCTCCATACGAAATTCTCATCCCTTCCTTCTCTTCTCTACCCCTCCAAAGCTCAAGAGAACCTTGTCCCACACCCGAGATGCTTCTCGCGAGATAAAGTCCAAATTTTCATCCCACTTCGGAAGTAGATCCCGCGACGACGACGGCGTGCTGCTCCGTTCCTATTCTTCTGCTTCATCCTCCTTCATCCTGCTTCGTTCTCCTTCGTCTAGGCGTCGTCCCGTCCGGCTCGTCCTCCAAGCAACCGTCGAGGAGGATTTCTCTCACCCTATTCTTTTTATTGCTTTCTAGTATGGATTTAATGCTTTCTAGAGTAGTTTTGCTCGTCCTCCAAGCAATCGTCGAGGAGGACATTTCCCCCGCCATTCTTTTAATGCTTTCTAGAGTAAATTTATTGCTTTCTAGAGTAATTATTTTATGTTTTCTAGTTGTAATGAACAAATCCCCCTAATGATAAATTCTTTGTTTATTCTACGTCTCATTTTGATTTCTCTATGTAATATTCTCTTTCTCTCTTACTCTCTCCCTTCTATTTATTGTAAATAATTAGATAGTTTTAAATTGAATTATTCCGTGACAAATAAAAAGAAACACATAGTTTTTAAATCAAACGTCCGCCTCCCTGTGTTCGACCCGGAATTTTAATTTCGGTATAAATTTTATTTGTTGAACACGAATTCTTTCCTTTCAAACTACGACAGGTTTTCCAAAACCATACATGTTAGCGTAGCGATTCCTATGTTCAAAAATCACCCTAGAAGGTTCATTAGCTACCCAATTTCTGTTAAAACTACCGAACAATGAGTCAGTGACGAATAGTGTGTAGATGCTTAGACATAAAGTTCCCTCAAATTACAGGGCAGGTTGATAAGTCGTGTACTTATAACCCAAACTTATTTAATCAAATTAAAATAGAATTCAAGATGACAATGACTTGAAAAACAAATCCACATTTTAGTGGATACCCGGGATGATTAAGCCCAAAGACCTAAACGGTCATAGTGTTCAAATCCTACTGTAATATTTCTTAAGATTGAAAGTTCCTGATGTCCAAGTATTCCTTCCTAATTCAATTTTTTTATGTATATATAAGAATACAAATAGAATTTACAAAAATTCTACAGAGCTGACAAAATGATTCAGAAATGAATCCACCCCCCCATGCCTAGCTGATGCAATGTCCGCATTAAGAATAAAAGACATGAAAGAAAGGGTACAATGCAGAAGATATCACTTGAATATGAAGCTCGAGTCAACTCTAAGTCAGACTGTACAACTTTTGAGTTTAACATGGTTAGCTAAGCGATGTCCAGCCAAAGAAGTCACAGCATGGCTAGACCAACCATGTCTGAGACAGGTTCTTGAATAGTATGATCAATAATATGTTTCAAACATTGACTGTTGACTTTTAATGAATTACTCATCTTTGGGTCAGAGATCTAAATAGCTCCATTTGGAAATATCTGATCGATAATGAATGGGTCATTCCATTTAGACCTATGTTTGCCGGGAAAGAGCGTAAGTCGAGAATAGAAAAGGCAGACCTTCTGGTTCGGCTCAAAGCTCTTGCGGGAAATCAATTAGTCATGAAGATCTTTGGTCTGAGCATTATAGATCTTGGCATTCTCTTACGCATCATTTCTAAGCTCCTCCAACTTAGATAGTTGGAGTTTCCTGGTCATCCCAACTAAACTCAGATCTAGATTGCACTGCTCGATTGCACAGAATGCCCTATGTTCAATTTCTACAGGTAAATGGCATGCCTTTCCATACACCAGATGAAATGGAGACATGATGATGGGTGTTTTATATGCCGTACGGTAGGCCTAAAGAGCGTCCTCAAGCTTTTGAGTCTAGTCTTTGCGATCAGGCCTAACCATTTTCTATAGAATATTCTTGATCTCCCGATTGGAGATCTCGACCTGTCCATTCGTCTAGGATGGTAAGGTATGGAGATTCTGTGATTAACCCCATATTTTGCTAGCAAATTTTGGAACTGGGCAATAGTGAAATGAGTGCCACCATCGCTGATGATGGCCCTCGGAATCTCGAATCGACTGAAAATGTTCTTGACGAAATCAATGACTACCTTGTGGTCATTGGTTTGGGTAGGAAAAGCCTCAATCCACTTGGACACGTAATCAACAACGATGAGATGGTTTTGATGTCCAAATGAAGGGAGGAAGGGTCCCATGAAGTCAATACCCCAAACATCAAAGATTTCGACAAGAAGAATCAGGTTTAGAGGCATCATATCACTCTTAGTCATGCTCATAAGTGTCTGGCATCGGGAACACGACCTCGAGAATTCCTGGGCATCCTTGAATAAAGATGGCAAATAGAATCTAGATTGCAAAATTTTTGTAGCCATCTTTTTCATGGAGAAGTGTCCACCACATGTAGATGCATGGCAGAACTCGAGCATACTCTTGAATTCGTTCTCCAGAACACATCGACGAAAAATCTGATTAGAGCTGATGCAATACAGTTTAGGGTCCTCCCAGAAATAATATTTGGCCTCAGATTTGAGTCTATGTAGTTGTTGCTTGGTCCAATCCTGGGGGATTTGACCAACAACAAAATAGTTGACGATGTCAGCAAACCATAGGGTTTGGACACCTGAAACTATAAGGATAGTTTCGTTCAGAAAAGTATCAGCAATCGGAATGTCTGGATGAGAAGAATCACTCAGAAGTCTCGACAGATGATCTTCCACCAGATTCTGTACCTTGGATTTATCCTTGATTTCAAGATCAAATTCTTGAAGCAAAAGAATCCAACGAATAAGCCAGGGTTTGGCATCCTTTTTGTCCAAGAGATGTCTCAAGGTCGAGTGGTTGGTATATATGATGACGTGAGACCCTAAGAGATAAGCCCTAAATTTCTCCAAAGCAAACACTGCAACTAGTAATTCCTTCTCAATAACAATGTAATTCCTCTGGGACTCGTCTAGAGTTTTACTAGTGTATTAGATGATAGAGGGCTTCCTATCAACCTTCTGACCCAAAATAGCCCTGACCGTGTAATTAGAAGCGTCGGTCATGATCTCAAAAGGGGATGTCCAAACTGGTGGTTGCAACACCAGAGCACAAGTGACTGCTATTTTAATAAAATCAAATGGCATTTCTTTGGTAAGAAGATTGCTCAAAGGACGAGCAACCTTCAGAAAGTCCTTGATGAATCTCCTGTAGAATCCCACATGACCAAGAAATGATCGAATTTGTTTGACAGATGTGGGAGGAGGAAGTTTAGTGCTAGCATGAACCTCAGCTTTATCCACTTCGATTCCCCTTTCAGAGATTACATGACCCAGGATGATGCCTTCTTGTGTCATGAAATGACTCTTTTCCCAGCTAAGGAGCAGTCTTGTTTTGATGCATTGTTTAAGGATCATTTCAAGATTAGCTAGGCATGAGTCAAACGATTCTCCAAAAATAGAGAAATCATCCATGAAGACTTCCATAAACTCTCCCACCATGTTAGAAAATATGTCCCGCATACACCTTTGAAAAGTCGCAGGGGCATTGCATAAGCCAAATGGCATCCTACGGAAAGCAAAGGTTCCGTAGGGACAAGTGAAAGTCATTTTTTCCTGATCCTCAGGATGGATAGGGACTTGATTGTATCCTGAGTAGCCATCAAGGAAATAGAAGTACTTCTGCCTGGCTAGTCCTTCAATGATTTGATCAATAAAAGACAGAGGGAAATGATCCTTTTTTGTGGCTGTGTTCAACTTTTTGTAATTGATACAAACCCTCCCAGATGAAGCTGAATGAGTTGTGACAAATTCTCCTTTCTCATTAGTCACAACTGTAATCCTGGCTTTCTTGGGAACAATCTACATCGGACTTACCCAAGGACTATCATAGATCAGATAAATGATTCCTTCATCGAGCCACTTGATAATCTCATTCTTGACCACTTCTTGCACATTTGGGTTTAATCTCCTCTGCATCTGGTGAGAAGGGTGGGATCCATCTTCCAAAAATATTCTGTGACTACAATATGATGGCTTGATCCCCCTAAGGTCATGAATGGTCCAACCAATTGCCTCCTTATGTTCCTTCAGGACCTTAATCAGTTTAATCTCCTACTCCTTTATTAATTTAGCACTGAAAATCATAGGGAGCATCTTATGTGGTCCTAAAAAGTGATATTTCAGATTGTCAGGCATTGGTTTTAGTTCAAGATAGGGCGGGTTGATGATTGAAGGTAAGGAAGATGCTAATGAAGACACATCAAGAGGAAGAGGTGATGGTTCGGCTCGAATAGGTTGTTAATATGATATTTTTATCGTTGAAATGTGTATAGTGGTTAACCTAATTCAGACCTAACCATCTCTTTACAAAATTTTTTAACCTGGCCTAGTTGATTTTATCTTGTCGCTTTTAGGCCCAGGGTCGAACTCAGGGAAGTGGGGTTCAAGTCGAGTTTCTACGTTTTCCTTAAAACGCGTCTCTTCCGTTCGTTTAATGTGTTTTTGATATTTTTCTTATTTAGGTTTTTTTCTGGTAATCCTTGTTCTTGAGGCACACCCTCAAAATTGTGTCCTTGGCTTTTAGCCAAAACAGAGTTTCAAAACACGCCTTGCTACTTGCAAGACGGGGTACCTGCAAATCAAAGATTATCTTTTCACTTTTATACCTTTTTTTATCTTTTTACTAAGAAGGAAGCTAACAGATAGAAAGTAAATATAGTAGCTATAGATATATATTTATATGTAGTATATATATAAAGGGGTGGGGGTGGAGGTGACGATGGAGTGTAGCACTATGTCGAGTCAGTCGACGTCTAGAGAGACGCAACCAACACGACTAGGTGCCACGTGGAGTGTGGATGGAGGATGGGTGGGACCACGCTTTTTTTTTACGCGTGTATCAGGGAATATCAGCAACTGGTGCAAATATTCCCGCGATACAGCGTATAGTAAATAACGTGAAAATATATGTACATATGTATGTATGTAAGTAAATATATCTATATGTATATAAATGTATAAGTATATATGTATAGATATATATAGATATATATGTATATATATATAGGTGTATATGTATATATATGTATGTATATATGTATATAGCTATGGATATTTGTATATAAGTATATATATATATAATACTATATAGATGTATATATATATATATGTATACAAGTATATATGTATCTAGATATTTATATATGTGTATATGTATAAGTATATAGATATGTATATATATATATATAGATGTATATAAGTATGTGTATATATATATATATGTTATATATATAGGTTTATATATATTATATTATATGTATGTATGCATAACTATATAGATATACTATGTATATAAGTATATATATGTTACTATAAGTGAGTGAGTGTGTGTGTATGTGTCGGTATAGGTGTGTGTGTGTCGGTGAATGTGTGTGTGTGTTGCTGTGAGTAAAAAAGAGAGAGAAAGAGAGAGAGAGGGAGAGAGAGAGAGTACGTGAGAGAGAGCGGGAGCGGGCGGGAGAGATCAGCAGAGAGAGAGCAGGCTGGAGAGATCGAGCGCGCGGATGATGGCAGCGAGTTAAGACGTCTGCTCGCAGCGGCGGACGTATGAAGCCGCGTCGTCTGCAGGCGGCGCCCGATGTCTGGAGGTCGAGTCGTCTGCAGATGGCTGCCGACGTCTGATGGTCGCGGATGCAGGCGCGTCTTCGTGCGGAGAAGGTGAGGCGTCAGCAGGCCGTGTGCGAGGAAGGAGAGCGGGCGATGGCGTGCTCGGAGAGGGCGGCGGGGAGTCTGCAGTCGGTCACGGAGGGTTGCAGAGGTTGGCAGGGGGCGGCGAGAGGGCCTGGCCGACCGCTGCAGTGCGCGCAGCGGCCAGTCGCGGGTGCAATGGCAGAGGCGACAGAGTAGAGGACGGAGCGGAGAAGTGCCCTGCAGGCGCACGTGGAGGGCTGAGCGCCTGCGGGGAAGGTCGCGGAGGAGTGAGGGGAGCTGCTGCTGCTGCCGCCGCCACGGTTTGGCTGCTGCTGCTATTGCTTCAAGCTTCGGACCTTGAAGCGGCAGCAATGGCATGGAGATGAAAACGAAAAGAAAAGAAGACACCACGCCCACCTGCTCGTTGAAGAGCTGGGCGGTGGTGTTCCCACTGTGGTGGTGAGCACCACAGTGGGTTCTCCTACTCGTCGGGTGTCTCCTCGAAGGAGGGCCGACGTATGGGAGGGGAAAACGGTGGAGGAAGGAGGTGGACTGCGGGTTTTGGTGCAGCAACTGTGTGTCTCCTCTCCTCCACTTCTCGCGAGGAAGAAGCTACTGCTTTATAGAGGAGGAGAGCATGGCCATGCAGCATGCGGGGAATGGGGGAGATGGCCACCACAGGGAATGGTGCGAGAAGGACAGCAGGGAGTGGCGTTGGTAGGGAGAACTCGCATGGCGTTGCATGCAGCTGCGGGAAGAGTGCAGTCGCGGGAAGGAGAGAAAAGAAGAAATCAAGAGGAAAAATAAAAAGAGGGTGATTTTGCAAGGAGGCACATGAAGAAAAATGTAACTATGCAGGCGATTGTTTCACTCCTCTTCCTCTCTTGATTAAATGCATGCATGCAACCGTTTTTACAAATGTGGCTATAGGATTATAATATACATAGTTAATGCTAGAAAATAGCATAAGAAGGCGTTATTATAGGCGTGTTTTGAGGTGCAAACAAGAGGTTGAGAGTGAACAAAATCAATAACCTCTTCAGAAGATGGCAGGTTTGCCATTGAGGGTTGTGGGTCCAAATCATCATCAGAGGAGGAACTTTCAAATGCAGAAACCACCATACAAGTTTCGATATCCACATTATCGTCCTCAAGTTCCTCAATAAATCCACAAGCCTTGAATTTGTTAATCGCCCTAAAAATATCCAATTTCATTCTTTTATCTCCAAAGGCGATTTCCATGCTACCGTTTTCACAATTAATGTTGGCCTTGGAGATAGCTAGGAATGGACACCCCAGAATGATGGATGTGTTCCTCATATTTACAGGTACATCGATGCCAAGGGTAAGGAAATCTATGGGAAAATAGAAATCCTTAACGTTAACAATAACATCTTCAATAACACCTCACAGATTTGTGACCGAACGGTCTGCTAACTGCAGCGTTATTGAAGTCGGCCGAAGTTCACCCAATCCAAACTTTTCATAAAGAGAAGTCGTAATTAGGTTGATGGATGCAACTAGATCCAGTAGTGCTATATCAAAAGTGTAATCTCCGATGACACAAGAAATCAATGGAGCACCTGGATCTCTCTTTTTCTGAGGGAGGTGATGTAGGATAACAGAACTAGCATGCTCTTAGAGTGCCACCTTCCTTGGAATAGATTCTCTCGACTTATGCTTTTGTGTACATAAATCCTTCAAAAATGTTGCGTAAGCCGATATATGCTTGATAGCGACGAGGAGCGGGATATTGATCTCGACATTCTAGAAAATATTTGGAAGCTCCTCATTACTATCAATAGACTTCTTCCTTGACCTGATCAAGGCTTGAGGAAAAGGAACATGAGTCGAATCTTTGGAATCAGGTTCCTGAGCCTTGATTTCTTCTCCAGAGTTCCCTCTTCTCTCCTTAGGTTCTTGAGGATTCGATAAATCAAAACAATGTGGATGTGGATCCTGAGTTTGTTTACCACTCCTCAAGGTAACAGAATTTGCGGATGCATACAAGTTTGGGTCTTGGGGAGGCTTAGGAAAGATTAGAGGGGCTTCATTAGCCAAGAATCATTTATTTGCAGAAGAAGAAGAGGAAGGACCCTGCTCAACCACTTGAGCATGTGCATGTGGGTCCCTTTGATTTTCGTAACCATGGGCTTGATTGCCCAGATTCAGGATATTTCGTGGGTTGGGTACAGGTTGAGATGGTAGAGATCCAGGTTGACAAGAATTAGCAATGAACCCATTTTGCAAGTTGTCCAACGAGGTTTTCATTTGCTGTATGAGTTGGAGCATAGATCCTTGCATCTATACCATTTGTCGGTTCAAATCAGCCTACCCTACGGGTTGATGGGCATTCCAAGTTGGCTGATTGACCTGATTCGGGGGCAGCTGAGTGTAAACATGACCCTGACCCAAAGCTTGGGTAACTTTATAGGTAACATTGCCGAGGAGATTCGTTGGCGATGGAGAACCCTAGGGCGACCGGAGAGAGAGTCGTCGGCGATGGAGGATGGATGACTTGGAGATCGAGATCCTGGAGGAGAAAGGAGAGAAGCATCCTGATGGTTGAGGAAGCTAGGGCTGTAGACAGAAGACGAGCTAACAATGGGCAACCATGGAGCAACAGGGAAGTTGTGTGCTTTTGCTATCTGCGCCGTGGACATATGACATCGATGTGCCGTCGCCCTCTGGTCTGTCTGGCCTACTGGGGATATGGCCACAAACGTGACACCTATACAGCCAACTGCGGACAACCAAGGGGAAGGATGAGCATGGGCAATAGATCGAAGAGGGTTGAGATGCAACCACCTCTTCCTTTTCCTCCTCCTACTTATGGGGGAAACATTTTGGATGTGGAAATACCTATGAGCGAGGACATCAAGGTGGTGGAGATGGTGCTGCAAGGGGCCCTGATTGGATAAGTGGTGACGGGCAATCTGTCCTTAGAGAAGGCTCATCAGTTGGTAAGATCTCTATCTTTGTCGACAAATGCTTGGAAGATTGCTGTCCTATCCCCTACGCATTTTGTGCTTTTTAGTTTGGGGATGATGGATGTTGAGCGGCTGCACTTTCGCTCGAGTGATTTGGGTGGGTTGATGGTGATTTGGAGGCTGGTTTCTCCTTTTGATGGCTCACTGTCTGAGCAACAACCCCAGAGAATAGCCTCAAGGTCAGGCAAACGTGGAATCAAGGGTCTGCCATTGCATTTAAGATCAAAAGAGGTAGTGGCAGCTATGATAGCAGGGTTAGCTACATTGGCAGAAGATGCTGAGGTTGGTCTGATTGAAGGAGATGGCAGCGTGATGAATGTCTAGGTAGATGTTTTCAGGGCAGGGCCTGTTCTAGAGAAGCTGATCCTCTGATGTGGGGGGAGTTCCTGGTTGCTGGTATTGAACTTTTCTATGGTTAACAGGGATGGGGGCTTACTTCACAACAACCTTTCTTATGCAGAGGTGCTACAAGCTGAGGCAAGAACATTGCAGCCTGATCATGGAACACCTGAGGAGGCGCCTAAGCCTAAAAAGCGTAAGGACATGGAGGATGTGACGGATGTGGTGCTGGTAGAGGATGATTTGGCAGAGAAATTGGAGGCTGGGATAGATGTAGCTATGATAGAAGGTGGTATGGCAGAGGAGGAGAAGGAAAGGATGGATGTGGCATTGATAAATGATGGTTGATAAATGATGATGTGGCAGATAATGTGAAGGTAGGGGAATCAAGAGCTAATACTTCTGATAATTATGCACTACAAGAGATTTCTATAAACACCTTGAGTTTGCAAAACAGCCTGCCTGCAGCTGAGGGCTTGAAGCTGGACTCAGGAGCTGCCTCCAAAGACCTACTTGGGGAAAATCCCCTATAAACTCAGACAGAGAAAACAAAACTCTACGCAAAAAATTGATGAGTGTGCCATTGCAGCTGTGATGAAGGTCAGCAAAATCTCTGTTGTAAAGAAGGGGGGTACCCAAGATGCTAAATGAGGATTATTTCATGGAATGTGCGTGGGTTGCGTGATAGAAGTTGGACGGCTTCTCTTTTGAGGTACATGAGAGAATGGGAAATTGATTGTGCCATTATCCAAGAAACACATATAGAAAATGAAGATGATAGGGCCTAGGTTGATATGAAAGCTGGGGATGCAAATGATTGTGTGATGATTAATTCGACTGGTAGGTCTAGGGGTTCTGCTATATGGTGGAAGAAGAATGTGCTACAGCTGGATGAGGTCTCTTTGGCTAGACACTTGCTGACTTGAAAGTTTAAACGAACCCAGGGGGAGTGTGAACTCTATATTACAGGTGTCTATGGCCCCTGTGACCCAGGCAAAAGGCACGAATTGTGGGAGGATTTGAATGTGGCTGGTGACCTTGTGAATGGGGCTGCTTAGGTTGTAGGAGGCGACTTCAACTATGTGCTGATGGGGAGTGACTGACCTAATGGTGTGGTTGACAATGCGACCACTGGATTCCAATTGTTGGTTCAAACCTTAGGCTTGAGTGAGTACCCATCTTCTGGCACTGAATTTACATGGAGGAATGGTAGTGACCAAATGTCCAAAATTGACAGTTTCTTTGGCAATGCTAGGCTATTGGATTTGTTCCAATTATCCTCTGTATGTGGCTTGGAATGCCCCTTTTATGATCACACTCCCTTTGTTTGGGAAAGTGGAGAGCAAGTGCTTGCTGGTTCTTACTTCAAATTTAAAAAATCTTGGTTGAGAGAACCAGGGTTCAAAGAGATGCTTGAAGGATGGTGGAGGCCCAAACATGTAGATGGCACTACCACTATCAAGTTAGCTTCCAAGTTGACAGCTATGAGAAAAATGTTAAAGGAATATGGAGCTGCTGTATCTGTTGTGAGACACCAGAGGTGCAAAGAGGCCTTAATGGAAATTCAAAACCTTGACTCAAAGGAGGCCATTGGCCTGCTGACAGAGTAGGAACTCAAGAACAGAAGATGGTGGCAGGGTGTGGTGGCTGAAGAAGGTCTGAAGTTGGAGATGGACTGAAGGGAACGCTCTAGACAGCTATGGCTTAAAGAGGGGGATGCTAACACCAAGCTTTTCCACTTGGCTACCAATTCTCATAGAAGGTTCAACTTGATCTCCTCAATACTCAAAGATGGGCAGAGAATTTCATCACTTTCAGATATAAGAGTCGAGGCCATCAAGTATTTTAGAGACTCTTCAAGGGCTATAGGGAGGGGCCAATGGAGAATGGCAGCGAGTGACTTACGTAAACTATCAGGGGAACAAATCTCTATCCTGATTGCTACCATTAGAGAGCATGAAAGAGTGGCTACCATCAAGGACCTAAACAATGAAGGCTCTCCTAGTCCTGATGTCATCCAAGTCCTCTTTTACAAAGAGATGTGGGGTGTTGTGGGCAAAGAGGTAATGGAAGCGATTAAGGAGTTTAAGGAGGGTAACTTTGGCTTTGAAAAAATCAACAAGTCCTTCCTCTTCTTGTTGCCAAAGACACAAGGGGCAGAGATATTTCAGGACATCAGACCCATAGCCCTCTCAAACTCTATCTACCTGGTGATTAGCAAGGTTTTGGCAAATAGGCTACAACCAATCTTGCAAGAGGTGATCCACCCAGTTCAATTTGCTTTCCTCCCAAACAGGTCCTTACAAGAATCTTTCATCATGGCTCAGGAGATGGTGTATGGGTCGTGATTGCATCGTGTTTCACGTGTTAGAAATTGGTGTTACAAGTAACCCATCATCATAGCTACAAAACATGTCGATCAGATAAAATTTATATCAAAACTCCAAGGGAGTCCTGGGTCGAACACAGGGAGGTGACGTTTACTTTATTGAAAACTGTGCTTCAATTCATTTCTTTTTGGTATTTTATGGTTTTGTTATTTTTTTGTGTTTTTGAAATAAAAGACAAGCAAATGATTCACAAGATAGAGATGTGGAACAAATATGATATATATATCAATTCAATGTCATTTACAATGAACTATAAAAGCATAAAAAGCAAGGGAGGTGAGAGGAAATCTCCCTAATTGGCTGTTCGGCGAGACGACGATGCTTGGCGGAAGCTCGGACGAAGGAAGTGAGGAGCGGGATGATAACGAAAATACGCGGTTTGTTAAAATACGTCGTTGTAACGCGTAAAATCGATCAACTATTAAATTTATATTCCTAGATAGGGGAGTATCTAGGGTCGTCCAAGGAGGCCAAATGTTTGCAATAGTGATTCTCTTGCTTGGAATACAATCTCAACTTTCTTTTTGGTAATTTTCAATATACCAATTTTTTTATTTTTGAACTAAGGCAACATGAGAACTGATGGCGGGAAAAGTGTTTACACTTCGAATTAAATAAACTACTTCTAAAGTGGCAAGTAGAGCCTCTCCATAAGCTCACTCTAGGCAAGTGGAGGCCTAGAATAATTAGGGAGAGGGAGTGAAGAATGCTGAAGATAAGCAACTAGAAATGCAAACAAGAAATGCAAAGAAGGCAACTAGATAATTGAAAAAGTGTTTAACAAAAATGCCTAGTAGAGGAATGCTTCTACTACTAGATAATTGAAATAAAGAAAGAAAACACAAATCCTCTAAATAGATGGTGAAGAAGAGGGCTTCTTGCTCCAAGGTTGGTGGCTCCCAAGCTTGAAAAGAATCCTTCAACTCCTTCCTTGCAGTACTCCGCCAAAGTGATGACCTCCAAGGCAAGCCCTAAGGGGGCGTGCCCTAAGTTTCTCTCCAAGGGTGGATGTCCACCCTAAGCTTTTCTCCTTTGCCTGGCCGTCCTCCTTGAAGTGGGAGAGTCCTCCTCCTTGGCGTGGCTCAAGTTGAAGAGAGTGGGGAGAAGAAGGCACCAAAAGGGCTGGTGATGTGCCCCTTTAATCTCCTTCTCTACTCCTTCTTCTTGGCCGTAGGTATAGGTTGTTTAGGTAGAAAATATACTAAGGGAGGATGCCTCCAAAATGGTGGTAGGTGGTGGCCTTTTATAGAATAGGAGGGGGGCTATGGTGACCTTTGAAATGGATGGCTAGGATGGAAGGAGGGAGGTGGTTAAGGATCCAATGGCCAAGGGTGTTTGGCGCCACCTTAAGGGACACCTAAGGGGTGGTTATGTGTGTTGACACCCCTTGATATTGGCGCCAAAATGGCTTCTAGAAGAGGGTCTAAGTTGGCGCCAAGAAGGATTCTAGAAGGGGGGTTAGGTGGATGGCTAGGATGGCTTATGTGGGTAGGTGTAGGGTGGATTAAGGGGCTGAAAGTGGCGCCAATATAGAGGTGGTTAGGGGTAGTTTTTGGCGCCAACTTGAAGTGTCTTTTGGTGGAGATAATGGGGTGAAGGGATGGCTAGGAGGTGGTGCCAACTTGAGTAGGGTAGCTAGCTTAGGTAGGCTTGAGTTGGTGGAGCTAGCTAGGGTTGATTTTGGAGGTAATGAATGGCCAAGGAGCTGGTTGTTAGCTAAGCTAAGCTAAGCTAAGATAAGCTAAGCTAGCTTAGCTAAAGGTGGAGTAGAGGAGAAGGTGTTGGAGCTATGGTTTGGAGGAAGGAGCTGAGGAGAAGAAGTCTGGAGCTGGAGCTGGAGCTGGCTGCTGCTGAAGAGGCTGGCATGGGGCTACTCTAGCTGGCTTAGCTTGCTAGTTCTTTGCTAGCTACTAAGCCAAGCTAAAGTGAGCTAGCTTCTACCAAAATGAGCTGAGGTGAGCTAGGTCTGGTGCTTCCGGGGAGAATCAAGCTGGTTGAGGCAGCTAAGGTAGCTTAGCTCAACTGAGTTGAGCTAAGCTGAATCCCCGGGAGCTGGACTTGAGCTTCCTGAGCTGAGATGAATTCTTCTTCAGCTGGCTGGAGTTGAGTGGAGCTGAATGTAGCTAGATCTGAGCTGGGGTGAACTCCTGTCAACTCAGCTGAGCTAGCTAGAGCTCCCTGTGAACTAGTGGGAGCTGAGATGAGCTAGACTCAGCTAAGTTGAGCTGGATCTGAGCTGACTTGAGCTAGGGTGAGCTAAGGTAAACTCTCTTGAGCTGCCATCCAGCTGAGATTAGCTGAATGGAGCTGGGATGAGCTAACCCTAGTTCAAGTAAGCTAGGTTCCAGCTATGGTGAGCTGGATCAAGCTGGGTTCCAACTAGTCTGGGCTTCTCCTTCACCAATTGCCTTCTTGAGTGCTAGGGTTTTAGGAATCTGTGAATCTGTACATCCCTAACACTCACAAAAACACATTAAAACAATAATAAAAAATGCAATGCATGCCTATCCTAATTTATGCCTAAATGCAGCCCAAAAACCCATTTGCGGAGTAAAATCCTAAGAGCTAGGTTAGTTTTAAAGCATAAAAATGATGATAAACTGGCGTTTATCACACCCCCATGCTTATCTTTTGCTAGTCTCTTAGCAAAACATTAATTTTTTTGGAAAACGGAATTTTTGGGAAATCTAATTTTTTTTTTATTTTTGAGGAGAAAAAGAGATTAAGGGACCTTGGTAGATTAAAACACAGGAGATACGGGATTTGTTGAAGATAAACATCAGGATTTGTTTTTGGATCCAACCATTAGATAGAACGGGATCAATATATCCTCAGAAAATTCGCAAATTAACCCCTTGTTAATTCAGATGACTTGAAATGTTTGTTTTTAGGATTTTTCTGGCTCGTGAATCTGATTCGCAACTTGCAAATTCCTTTAAAACCTTGTGTCTGTGCTTGTGAAAAGCCAACTTTTATAACGACGTGTTATTATTATTATTATATATATATATATATATATATTTTTTTTTTTTTTTTTTCTCCCCCATGCTTATTTTTAGCTTAGTCTTACAACAGATGTGTCGGTATCATCATTCCCGTTACCATTCCTCGAGGGGGCTCTGGCGCCAGTACTTCGGGATAGCACTGTCCATGACACCACCCAGGAGCTCACAACCCCAAAACACGATGCGGTGAAAAGGGGCGCTCCAAGCAAACTCAAGCTCTTGCTCCGACGCTATAGGTAGAGCACCGTCCAAGACACTTGAGCTGCTGAAATGCGCTTTAATGCTCCGTCTAAAGATATGAAATATAGATATAGAGCAGCGTCGAGGCGGTAACATGTTGACATCGCGTCCTCAAAGAAGGTTTTTTCCTTCTTCTCGACGGTGGGAACTCAAACCAATGATCTACTTCAGACTTTTACTAAATCCAAACAAGGGAGTTTTTTCAAATTTTTAGTTGTTGGCTTGTGTGTAAAAATTGACACAAGAAGTTTCTCAAGAATCGCAGGTTTTTGAATCAAAAACTAAGTCAAATACTTTCCATATTACAAAATAGGATCAAGTCACCTGAACTATCATGAGTTCAGGTGGAATTTTAGAGAAGGATATCTGATCTAGTCTAAAATAGACCCTGAAATTCTAATGATCAGATCCATATTCTTATCCTTAGTTTGTTAAGGATTAAATCCCATTGTACCAGAAGTGAATTTTTCGACCTTAGTCCTGATTTCAAAATTTTTCCTCAAAAAGTTTTCAACAATTTTTTTTTTTTTTGGTATGCAAGCAGGAAATAAATTAAAGAAAATTGCATGTTTTTAGGTTTTAAACATCCTAAATCGATCGTAAAAATTTAAAAACACCCCCCCATGCTCAAGATATGCCATGTCCTCATGCATTAGGAGGGAAAAGGAATCACCTTAGTGAAGAACGGTCAGGTTTAGGATGAATAAAACCTGGAAAAAGAAGAAAAAAGGAAAGCAAGAAAATGATGGGTTACCTCCCATCCAGTGCTATCTTTTACGCCATTCAGCCGGGCGTGAAGGTATGCACAGAAGACGGAAAATCATGTAAATAATTGGACACTTGAATGCCCGCAAAAAAGGTGTCTTCGTCTAGATCCCGAGAAAATTGATTAGAAATAATATTGGGATCAAAGTGAGATGGAAATTGATAAGTGTGGCCCGAGTCTGGCCATGGTTTTAATTCAGGTTGTGTGCCAAACTCGGGCGGGGTTGGTGGCAGGTCCGTAAGAAAGGGGTCGGGGAAGGAATGGTGAGTTAGTGTGGAAAAATTAGGTGCGTTAATAGTGGGTGGGTCAGGGGGAGTATCAGGAACAAATTTGGAGTCAAGACAAGTTTCCGGATCACAGATCTCGCCGACCACTGAGTTTGAATCAGAGTCCTCAAAAAAACTGTGGTCGGTAAGGGTATCTATTAACATTGTCTCCTCCACCATATTAGAAATTTCAGTATCTGAGTCCTCAAAGAAGTTATCATCATGGAATCTCCTGGAGGATTTAAAAATATCTAAGGTGATAGTTTGGCCTGCACAGTTGATATCCATTTTGCCTGTGTGGCAATTGATATTTGCCTTTGCAGTAGCCAAAAAGGGGCGTCCAAGGATTATCGGGGAGTCCAGTAATGATTCGGGTGCCTCAATGTCAAGAACCAGAAAGTCTGCAGGGAAGACACAATTCTGGACCTTGACTAATACATCCTCAACAATCCCACGAGGTTTGATTGTAGATCGGTCGGCTAATTGCAGGGTAACCTCGACGGGTTTTAATTCACCGATCTGAAATTCTTCGAATAAACTTGTGGGAATAATATTTACAGAGGCACCAAGATCAAGGAGGGCGCGATTAAATGTAGTGTCATCAATAATTACAGAAATTAAAGGCGCCCCCGGATCTTTCATCTTAGGAGGCAGCTTACTCTGTATGACAGAGCTTACTGTCTCTGAAAGATGCACCTGTCCTAGATTTTTAGCCTGCCTTTTAGGAGTACAAATATCCTTCAAAAATTTAGCATAGGCAGGTATATATTTGATGGCATCTAGGAGAGGGATATTGATATGAACTTGCCCAAATAGCTCCATGAGTTCTTCTGTAGTGGGCTCAGATTTCTTTCTTTTGTTGGTGGTAGGGTAGAGAGCTTGTGGGAAAGGGATAGGAATCTTGTCTTGAGATTTTTGTTGTTCTTTTTCTTCCTGATGGGGAGGTGGGGAGTCAACTTGCACATGTATCTTACCAGGTTCGTGCGAAGGCTCGGGGTCAGTGGTGGTTTTCCCACTCCTCAAGGTAACTGCATGTGCAGTCGGATTATTATTTGGAGGAGGTGGGGGGGCCTGTGATTGCAGAAACCTGGGCGGCTGCTGAGGTGGTGGATTAGGAGGAGGCTGATGTGGATAATGTGGATTTCTGCCCATATAATGGTTTCCTTGGTGATTAGGGTTGGGTATGGGTTGGGACGGAAGATGTCCTACAGGTCTTTGCGTGGGAGTAACCCCAATCTGATTGTTTAGATTTGTGATGTTGCGGGTTACTTCCGTCATTTTTGTTTGCATATCCTGCAGGGTTCGCAGCATCTGGGCATTGATATCTTGTTGGGATGGCCCAGGATGGAAATTTGGATTCGACCCATACCCATTAAAATGATATGGTTGGGAGGAAACTTGATTATTCCAGGAGTAGTTCGGGTAATTTTTCCAATTGGAAGAATTTTTAAAGGGCTCCTGGATGGCAGAAATATTTTGAGTGGGGTTAAGATCTGGATAGTTGTAGTTCCCCAGTGAATCATGGGCAACCTCAGAATAATCAGCAGGGGTAGTGTTGAGATTGTGCAAATTTTCTCTTTGTGGAAAGTTAGGTTGGGTTAGATGTGGGTGTGGAGCTTGAGTTGAAGTGGCTAGTCTTTCCTCAATTTTCTTTTGATTAATATGCATCTGGTCGAGTTTTTGAGCAATCAATTGAAGATCATCTTGGGTGACAGGGATAGATTGAGTGCCTATTTCATGAACACCGAACTGCGGGTTTTGGGTTCTGCAAAATGTGTTCATGGAAGCTTGATTAAATGAGTTTTCACTCATTTCTTTGAACAGGTCATAGGCACTTTCTGCATCTTTATTTAAAAAATTGCCGCCACACGAGGCGTCGACAAACTGTCGGATTTGATCTTCTAATCCATGATAGAAGATTTGCACGAGCTGCCATAAAGGAATCTCGTGGTGCGGGCAACTTCTTAAAAGGTCTTGAAATCTTTCCCAAGAATCATGGAAAGTTTCACCAGATTTTTGGTGAAAGGTCGTAATAGATCTTCGTAAGGAATTGGTACGACCTATGGGAAAGAATTTCTTGAGGAAGGCACTCTTGAGTTGAGGCCATGTTGTGATGGGTCGGCCAATGGTCCTGAACCAATAAGCGGCCTTATCTTTGAGAGATAATGGAAAAAGCCGCATCAGCCATATGTCTTCTTGCACATTTCGGGAACGGGTTGTCTGTGCAAGAAGAGTTAGTTCTTCAAGGTGGCTGAAAGGATCTTCCCTAGGAAGGCCATGAAAGTGTTTAATCAGGTTCAGGACGGCAGGCTTGATCTCAAAGTCCCCCTCCGGTATGACCACCCCTGGTCGTTCCTCATAATAAGATGGATCATAGAAATCTTTTAGAGGAACAACAGGCTGCTGACGGGGTGGTGGGTTTGGCCTTGGATTGGCTAGGTTTTGGATGTTCCTAGTCAATGTTTGTTGATTGGAATTTAATTTATTAATTTGATCGGCCATCAATTTTAAAAGATCAGGTAGGGGGTCTTGATGTTGTGTGTGGGGCAACTCAAGATTGGGGAGCTCCAAGTGTGGAAAGTTACTAGTGGTTGGGTTTTGGGTGGAAGGGTTAGAATTAGGGTTAGAGGTGGGGTTAGAGGTAGACGTGGAAGGGTCAGTGGACCTATTTTGTTGTGTTTCCATTTTTTCAGGAGAAGACAGAAAAAGTGGTCTTTTTACGTGGGGGGCGAAATCAAATGGTCCTTCCAAGTGCGGATTTTGAGACCGTCGCCCGTGCATAAAATGGAAGAACGGGGAGGGGAGGAGAAGAGAAAGAGATGAGAGAAAGTGTGCAATTCAAACAAACAAAAACTAGACCTAACTTGATTGTGACTCCCTAATAATAACCTAAGACTTGGTCTATATAGGAAATAAGTAGTCAATAGTGAATACCCGTTCTATCAACAAATCTAGCCAGGTTGCTTAAGGGGAGGTTTGGGCCCAAACGTTTCCCAGGGAAAACCCCAGGTGCTTGTACAAACCCGCGCCTGGTCGTTTGACACGGCCCCTCAGCCTGAACACCAGATACAGATGACAGAATTGGTACTAACTAAAGAAAACTTAAAACCTAAATAGCAAGCCTAAGTTGATAAAGCCTTAGGGGTCAAGTTGCTACAAATTTTAATTAGGTCTAGGATTCTATAGTGCACACGGAATGTGGAGGGCGTTTATTGGGTTGTTGCCCTGTTATTTGATTTTTTTGTGTGTGTGCAGGAATTGGAGAGTGGCTCCAATGAAAATCAAGTTGTCACACAATTTTTTTTTTTGTATTTTTGTCTTTTAGGATTTGATTTAATTGAATGTATTTTAGGGTTTCTTTAGTTAAGTTTTCAAACAAGTTTGAAAGTTCACAATCAAAGGAAAGACCAGTTGTATGTGTGATTGTATATTTCCTTTTAATTGAGTCTCTAAAGAGAAAGAAGAAACCCTAAGCCAATTATCCCTAAGACAGAAATTTAACTACCAATGAATTATTTTTAGCTTTCAGAATTAAGTAGTGGTCCAAACAAGTAGAACAACACCACTACCTTGAAGAAAATCAAACAAGAATTCCAGAAAAGATTTTTGTAAGATTTTAGGAATTTGTTTGATAATAGTTTTGAATTTTTAATTGTACTGGTGTCAAAGTCCAGAAATAATACCCGTGGGTATTATAGATTTTTCAGTATTACCACCGACCTCAGAAAATTTTTATTATTTTATATGATATGTAAAATTTCACAGGGATTCCAACAAGATAAATTTCACAAAAATTGGATGAGTATAAAAATTCTGAAAATTCGCGGACAGCAGCAAAACAGGAAGATTAGAGGGTGTGACCCCTCTGTAATCCACGAATTTTTAAAAATTAAATACAATTCCAATTGATCTGAAATTTGGAACAGATGTTCCAAACTTAATTGGGAATCACTCTATGAAAGTTTATGATTTTAGGAGGCCTGTGGTGTTAGGAATCAATTTTTCAAGTCTGGATAGAAATCTAGACCCGAAAAACAGAACACCAATACTTGCAATGGAATGGTGCTAAAGAAGCATACAAGCAAACAATGGATTTTAAAATGCACCACTTCACTTAATTTAAGTGTTTATGGTCCTGAAAGCCAGGTTTAATATATTTTTGGTAGTTTTAATTATTTATGTGACCAGAAAGAGGAACCAACCTGAATTTTCGCGGGAAGAAAAGGATCTTTAAGCTCTCGCTTCCAGATTCCCGCTTTCCCGCTGTAGTTCCTGCACACACAAAAGAAAGAAAGAGAAGGGGATGAGATCCACTTCAAGCAAGAGAAAATGAGTTAATGCAAAGCCGTGCCTCCCCGGCAACGGCGCCAAAAAGTGATAACGAAAATACGCGGTTTGTTAAAATACGTCGTTGTAACGCGTAAAATCGATCAACTCTTAAATTTATATTCCTAGATAGGGGAGTATCTAGGGTCGTCCAAGGAGGCCAAATGTTTGCAATAGTGATTCTCTTGCTTGGAATACAATCTCAACTTTCTTTTTGGTAATTTTCAATATACCAATTTTTTTATTTTTGAACTAAGGCAACATGAGAACTGATGGCGGGAAAAGTGTTTACACTTCGAATTAAATAAACTACTTCTAAAGTGGCAAGTAGAGCCTCTCCATAAGCTCACTCTAGGCAAGTGGAGGCCTAGAATAATTAGGGAGAGGGAGTGAAGAATGCTGAAGATAAGCAACTAGAAATGCAAACAAGAAATGCAAAGAAGGCAACTAGATAATTGAAAAAGTGTTTAACAAAAATGCCTAGTAGAGGAATGCTTCTACTACTAGATAATTGAAATAAAGAAAGAAAACACAAATCCTCTAAATAGATGGTGAAGAAGAGGGCTTCTTGCTCCAAGGTTGGTGGCTCCCAAGCTTGAAAAGAATCCTTCAACTCCTTCCTTGCAGTACTCCGCCAAAGTGATGACCTCCAAGGCAAGCCCTAAGGGGGCGTGCCCTAAGTTTCTCTCCAAGGGTGGATGTCCACCCTAAGCTTTTCTCCTTTGCCTGGCCGTCCTCCTTGAAGTGGGAGAGTCCTCCTCCTTGGCGTGGCTCAAGTTGAAGAGAGTGGGGAGAAGAAGGCACCAAAAGGGCTGGTGATGTGCCCCTTTAATCTCCTTCTCTACTCCTTCTTCTTGGCCGTAGGTATAGGTTGTTTAGGTAGAAAATATACTAAGGGAGGATGCCTCCAAAATGGTGGTAGGTGGTGGCCTTTTATAGAATAGGAGGGGGGCTATGGTGACCTTTGAAATGGATGGCTAGGATGGAAGGAGGGAGGTGGTTAAGGATCCAATGGCCAAGGGTGTTTGGCGCCACCTTAAGGGACACCTAAGGGGTGGTTATGTGTGTTGACACCCCTTGATATTGGCGCCAAAATGGCTTCTAGAAGAGGGTCTAAGTTGGCGCCAAGAAGGATTCTAGAAGGGGGGTTAGGTGGATGGCTAGGATGGCTTATGTGGGTAGGTGTAGGGTGGATTAAGGGGCTGAAAGTGGCGCCAATATAGAGGTGGTTAGGGGTAGTTTTTGGCGCCAACTTGAAGTGTCTTTTGGTGGAGATAATGGGGTGAAGGGATGGCTAGGAGGTGGTGCCAACTTGAGTAGGGTAGCTAGCTTAGGTAGGCTTGAGTTGGTGGAGCTAGCTAGGGTTGATTTTGGAGGTAATGAATGGCCAAGGAGCTGGTTGTTAGCTAAGCTAAGCTAAGCTAAGATAAGCTAAGCTAGCTTAGCTAAAGGTGGAGTAGAGGAGAAGGTGTTGGAGCTATGGTTTGGAGGAAGGAGCTGAGGAGAAGAAGTCTGGAGCTGGAGCTGGAGCTGGCTGCTGCTGAAGAGGCTGGCATGGGGCTACTCTAGCTGGCTTAGCTTGCTAGTTCTTTGCTAGCTACTAAGCCAAGCTAAAGTGAGCTAGCTTCTACCAAAATGAGCTGAGGTGAGCTAGGTCTGGTGCTTCCGGGGAGAATCAAGCTGGTTGAGGCAGCTAAGGTAGCTTAGCTCAACTGAGTTGAGCTAAGCTGAATCCCCGGGAGCTGGACTTGAGCTTCCTGAGCTGAGATGAATTCTTCTTCAGCTGGCTGGAGTTGAGTGGAGCTGAATGTAGCTGGATCTGAGCTGGGGTGAACTCCTGTCAACTCAGCTGAGCTAGCTAGAGCTCCCTGTGAACTAGTGGGAGCTGAGATGAGCTAGACTCAGCTAAGTTGAGCTGGATCTGAGCTGACTTGAGCTAGGGTGAGCTAAGGTAAACTCTCTTGAGCTGCCATCCAGCTGAGATTAGCTGAATGGAGCTGGGATGAGCTAACCCTAGTTCAAGTAAGCTAGGTTCCAGCTATGGTGAGCTGGATCAAGCTGGGTTCCAACTAGTCTGGGCTTCTCCTTCACCAATTGCCTTCTTGAGTGCTAGGGTTTTAGGAATCTGTGAATCTGTACATCCCTAACACTCACAAAAACACATTAAAACAATAATAAAAAATGCAATGCATGCCTATCCTAATTTATGCCTAAATGCAGCCCAAAAACCCATTTGCGGAGTAAAATCCTAAGAGCTAGGTTAGTTTTAAAGCATAAAAATGATGATAAACTGGCGTTTATCACGGGACGACAGACGTAAGATGCTGGAGGACATCGGGTTGAGGAAAGCATCGGTGTAGCTCTAGAATGGAGGTGGGAAGACGGAGTTGATCTACTACCGGAATGGAGTTGGGAGGATGGCTCCAAGGTGACCTATGAAGGGAGATGGGAAGTTGGAGAAATATTTGGTGGGGCAGAGGTTAGCTACACTAATAGGCACCTTGGGAGTATGACAACAATCTCTAATGGAGCGTTGGTATGCTTGCTAGAGCTTGGGAGTAGGTGGGAGTAGAGTAGGCAGAGATGGCTTGGAAGGGAGGGAGTGTACGTCCTTTTATAGTGGTGGAGAAGAGGCAAAAATCGTATCTGAGTGTTTACTGACATCCACAAACGTCGCTGCAGCTATCGCTGAAGATCTGCCCTTAATTGTTCTTGCTGGCACGCACGGGCCTTTAGTGACGTCCATAAATGTCACTGTAGCGTTGCTGAAGATCCGCCTTTCAAATCCTCCAACTGGCGTGTGCAGACCATTAGTGACACTGCAAGCGTCACTAAAGGTGCATTACTGAAGATTCGCGTGCCTCTTTACCTTCATGCACTTGTGTCGCACGTGTGCTGGCATGCATTGGCATGCGCGTGCACGTACACTGCGCTGCTGTTGCTGCATGCTGCATAGCTGTGTGGCCACTGCTGAGCGGCTGACCAAATTGGAAATTGGGGGGGCTGTGGGGATTCGAACCTGCGCCCCTCCTTTGCAAGCCAGCGCTACCACCATTACAGCAACCCCTCCCTTGTGCCGCATGCAGCGACTTAGTGCATCCGCTTCCCAGCCATTGGATCTTGATCCAACGGCTAGGATTGAATGGCACGGATGAAGGAGTTGGGCAGTGCTGCTAGCCAGTGTTGGGCGGTCTGGATGACGCCACGTGGTGCCATCTAGGCCTTCCATCTTGTTCTTCTTGTAGAGGGTGCTACGGTGCTCAGATCAAGATGATTCCCGCGATGCCAAACTATGATCGTCACTTTGGATCCATCTGTATGGTCGGATTTTCCATCCGAAACTCGTATGGATGTCGCATTGCCCCCTGGCTGTTGGTCTTCCTCGGGCATAATGTGATGTTATGGGACTCCGATTTAGACGATTTCAGAGGCATTAGTCTTTGATCGTCATCCCGATCAGATCCGTATGGTCTAATCGTCCATCCGAGGCCCTGAAATAAATCATCTTTTCTCTTGACTATAGAAAGGACCTAATTAACCTAAAATATAAACAACTACTCTAAATGCAGAATGATGCATGCTATGCAATATTTATATCATGATATGCAGTGCTAAGCCTAGGAACTATCACAAATAAGCATTTAACGATGAATTTATACGTGTTTAGCATACCCCCATGCTTACTTTTTGCTAGTCCCTAGCAAAATTAAACTATATAATATGTATATCAGTAGAATCAGGGTTCGAGTATTTAGGCAAAATTCATTGATTGCTTTAGAAAGTCTCATCCCCAAGACCTAATTACAAAAACTCAACAGTGCCCAGGTGCCTGCCAGAATGCAGGCCGTCCGAGCCCATGCCTTTTTTGAGAAGATAATTTTTTTTTTCTAATTTTCTTTTTAGTTTTGGAGTTTGAGAGTTACGGGATAACGTTTTATAACTACCCAACCTGGCCATGACTCAAAAAGGGCTTTAAGTGCTAAGCATCTTTGTGAAAAAGTAATAGACTCACAAAATGGCCTTTAAGACAGACTTCGGGCTTCTACGACCCTAGGTGACCTTGCCTAAAGGTTTATCTTTACGATCGGTAGCTTTCTCCCTACATCTTTTATTTATTGGGTCAACACAAGGTTGAATCCAGTGTATATCTCCCCAGTTTATTCTACTTCCCACTTCTTCCCTAAGTGTTTTAGGAATTATTGTGCATTTTTTTGTTTATGAACTGGGTTCTGGACAATCGACTGATGAGCTGTTACCACCGACAACTTGCCAGCCATACTCGTGCGGTGAAGTGTGGTTTGATTTATTTATTTTTTTTTCCTCCTTTTTTTTTCTTTAAAAGTAGGTGGCTTCCCTGATCTAAGATTTACCTAAAGGCAGTATAACGAAAATGGTCTTGTGGCTAGGCTCTGGACAACCGGCTAATGAGCTGTTACCACCAACAACTTCTCAGCCATACCACCCAAGTCGGTCCATTAGCTACCCAATTTTCGTAAAAATCGTCGGAAAGTGAGTCAGTGCAAAATAATGTGTGTAGATGCTTAGGCTTAAAGTCCCCCCAAATCAGAGGGCGGGTTGATGAGTCGCATACTTATCAACCCAATTTATTTACCAAATTAAAATAAATTTTAATTGGCGAGGACTCGAGACTAAATCCACATTCGAGTGGACACCCAGCTAATTAAGCTTGAAGACTTGAAGAGTCTAAGTATTCAGGTCTCAAAGAATCAATTCCTAAAGTTTACAACTCCTAATGCCTAAGTTCTCATCTCCTAATTCTAATTTTTCTTTTAACAAGAATCAAATAACAGGAAATTACTGTTACAGCTGACAAAAAGGTTATAAAATATGTCCAGCCCCCCATGCTTAGCTTTTGCAATGTCCTCATTGTGAAAAAAAAATGAAAGCATGCAAGAGAGTAGAAGTGGAAGAATAGCACCTGGTTTCCGTGAGACACTGGTCAGCTTGGAATAGTCTTTACATGTGCTAAGTTTAGTGCCTTAGACACTGGTCAGCTTGGAATAGTCTTTACATGTGCTAAGTTTAGTGCCTTTAGCTTGGCAAGGTTCTCAATCAACAATAACTAAACATTGAGGCCACAACAACACAGTTTTCGGGCCCCTAGGTATGGGTCTCGGAGAGTGAAAATGGGCTTACCAAAGAGATGAACAATGAAAGTGGTAAGCTGGTGGTGCAGGGAGAGCCCAAATGGTTTCCAATAGGAGTTTTGTTGATTTATTACAGAGGAAGTGTAGTTGGGTATAGAATTTATGCAGTGGCTGGGTGAAAAAGGACGATGAGGGTTTTGTGATGTGCTGGGGATTTGTGGGTACCCTAGAATACCAAATGTTTGAAGAGTTCTTCCCCAGTGTTCAATTTCATCCTCACACTCTAGGTTTTTAAACCAACCATCCTGATCCTTAGAATTCCAACCCACAAGTTGGACCTCAAACTCTAAGCATTCGGGATAAGGATATTGTTGGATTTTATCTTGATCACGTGAATCATTCAATAATTTTTTGATTTCATGTATATCTTCCTCATCCCCCTCATCCCGTGTTGCTACAATTGGTCGCATTTTTGCTTTGTCCTCAATTATTTCAGCAACTGTGTGATCTTCTTCCCGAGTTTGGGTTGAGTTGGCCATTAAAGGGCTGTCTAAGGTTTGTATAGCCATTACTTCCTCTATTCTACCAAGCTCCTCCATCGAACCACACTTAGTTTTATTCTTCTTTGAGACCTCAAAAATATTGAATCGATTTGTCTTATCCCTTGAGGCCATTTCTATATTTCCCGATTCACAATCAATCCTCGCCTAGGCAGTAGCCAGGAAAGGTCTTCCTAAAATAATCGGGGTGGGGTTGAGCTGTTTTCAGGCTTCCATGTCCAGGACCTTGAAATCAGCAAGGTAATGTAAATCATTAACCTTGACTAAAACATCCTCGAAAATGCCCCTTGGTTTTGTAATGGATCTATTGGCTAACTGCAAGGTTATGTCAGTGTGTTTTAGGTAGCCTAGACCAAATTCCGTGTGCAGTGAGGTAGGGATCACATTAATGGAAGCGGCTAAGTTGAGGAGGGCCCGATCAGAAGTAACGTTTCCAATTGTGCAGGAAATCAGCAGGGCTCCCGGGTCCTGCTTCTTAGGAGGTAGCTTATTAACGATCAATGTGCTTTTGTTATCGGACAAAACTACTCTCCTATTGATTTCAGATTTTGCTCTACGCCTTTCTATATATGCATTCAGTAAACCTATGGCATAGCCAGGGATTGATCTGATAGCCGCAAGGAGTAAAATGATTGTTAATTTGAAAGCCTGAAGTAAGGACATCCTTTCCTCCAATTTCTCCTCTGACTTTTCTATTTGCCCAAACAACAACAACATACTCCCAAATTAGACCCTGATGTTTTTTTGATCACATTCTTAGTTGGGAGTTTGGAATTCTTGCTCTGGGGCCTAATGGGGTTCACATGGGGTTGAGTAGGTCCCTTGCGTTTACCACCAATCCTGAAGGTGATGGTGTTTGCCGTGGCAAAATGCTGTTGGTTAGTGCCTTGGGGAGGGTTGGGCAAAACAGGAGCTCCCGGTTGATTATGGTCGGAACTTGGTTAGCTCCAGGAGGGGCTGGGGTAGACTGATAGATAGAATGAGCTTGAGCATGCAACTCCCCATCATTACCAAACCCTTGAGGCCCAACGACTCGATTCTGAACATTCCTTGGGTTTGGTATAGAATGTGATGGTAGAGATACAGGCTATTGGTTGT
Organism: Thalassia testudinum; assembly: GCA_037157565.1. Classification (NCBI taxonomy): domain Eukaryota; kingdom Viridiplantae; phylum Streptophyta; class Magnoliopsida; order Alismatales; family Hydrocharitaceae; genus Thalassia; species Thalassia testudinum. The sequence continues at coordinate 35,307,862 of JAZHRO010000003.1, forward strand.
TTGTACTAAGTTCGGATTGCAAGGTGTCCAGCGAAGTTTTCATCTGTTGCATGAGCTGGAGCATTGACCCTTGCATTTCTAACATTTTCAGGTTCAAGTCAGCCTGCTCGGTGGGTTGTTGAGCATTCTACATGGGTTGATTAACCTGATTTAGGGGCAACTGAGTATATACATGACCTTGACCCATTGGTTTTTGCGGTACATAGTTGTTGGGTCAATATTGGGTCTGCTGCCCTTGATCTTTCCAAGAGAAGTTAGGATGATTTTTCCAATTACAATTGTAGGAATTTGAATAAGGGTTGAACCTAACATTCTCTTGCATAGCATGAACATCCTCATAAGATGAGGATGAAGAAGGATCAGAAAGATTGGGATCAAAGGCCCCAGTTAGGAACCCATAAGGTTCCGAGAAAAGTTGGCTCGAAGGTCAAGCCGTCTCTAGTTGGTTCACAAACTCCCATCCTGTAGGAGTTTGCGAAGAATGAAATCTCGATCCCTAGGATTGAGCAGATCTAGAAAAATTGGAGTTTTCGAACATCCACTCTTCCATTCGTTTAGTAACCAGATCCATCTTATCTAATCTATTGCAGATCAATTCCATATCGAATGTACGAGAATCTTGGACCTCATTGGCATTTGATCTAATTTGTTGGGATTGGTTGAAGGTTTCCATGGAGGCATGGTTTAAAGAATTTTTGCTCATTTCCTCAAACAAATCATACGCGCTATCTGCGTCCTTGTTGAGGAAATTGCCTCTGCAAGAAGCGTCCACATGATTATGGAGTTGATCATTCAACCCGTGATAAAAAATCTGCACAAGCTACCATTTAGGCACCTCATGGTGTGGACACTTCCGCAACAGATCCTGGAATCTCTCCTAGGCCTCATGAAACGGTTCCCCCTGCCGCTGGGCAAAAGTGGTAATTGCCGGTCACAATGCATTAGTTTTCCCAATTAGGAAGAATTTCTTCAGGAAGGCCAATTTCAAAGCTATCCAAGTAGTAATTAGTCTTCAATGGTACGATACCAATGTGTGGCCTTATCCCTGAGTGAATGGGGGAAAAGCCTCATGAGCATCTGTTCATCCACATTCCATGATTTGGTAGTCTGAACCAGAGTGATCAGGTCTTCCAAATGTTGGAATAGGTCATCTGAGCCAAGCCCATGAAAGTGTTTAATTAGACTAAAAACCTCAGGCTTGATCTCAACATCTCCGGCGGGGATCACAACGCCAGGACGATCCTCACAATTTGAAGGATCATAAAAATCCTTCAAGGGCTGAGTGCCTCGACCATTCATTTGTTGGAACCATTGCTGCATTTGCTATAATTCTTCTAACTACCTCTGAATTAGCTCCTACTAGTTCGAAGGGGGGGAGGTGGTTGTTGATCAGCCATGGGATTTTCTTGGCTAAAGCTCAACCTCCGCCTCTGAGAATGGTCTAAAGGTCCTTCCAAACGAGGGTTCAATGACCTCCTTCCAAGCATACACTGGAAGGAAGTCAAAAGGACAAGGAAGAGAAGGGACCCTGCAGCACAAAAAATACAAGCCTGTCTTTAGGTTAGGTAGCCTACAGGTCTACAGACTCTCAGAATCCGTCCTAAGATTATGGACGATTTACTCTACTTATGTCCAGGCAATCCAATCAGTTAGAAGGAGGGACTGGGGAGAAGGTTCTTCCTTTGGCTTGTGCCTCCGGTTCCTAGTGTACCCCCCAGCCACGGTCGTTTGATGCTACTCCCCTAGCTAGACATCAGATTGACTAGTATAAGTAGGTTAATCATGAATAATCTCAATCTGGATCCCGTAGAGCGAACCAGTCCTTATGGCCAACGTCTACTCAATTTTAGTTAGGCTTAGGATATTGGTGCTTTTGGAATGTGATGGGCCCTTAATGGGTTGTGCCCTTAATGATTCGTTTGATAATGTTTGAATGTGGACAACCAAGTGGTTTTCAAGCAAGATTATTAATGATGAGGTTAGTTCTAGGATTCAAATCTTGCTTAATAGCTTTTAGGATTCAAATATTAGGTGTTTTCAAACAAAGTTTGTGAGGCAATCCAAGTTTTGAAAGCACGAGTTCAAGTATTTTTCCTTTGTAAATCAAGAAAATATGGAGTGCCTAGCTTCACCTAAGTATTGAATCCTATTGGGCAGCTACACAATGAACCTCTTTTAGATTAGGTGGTGCGACCCAAACAATTCAATCAATCGGCTCAAATGCACCATCGATTAAGGCACACAAAAAGGTAATTAACCTAATATGATTTCTACTATTTTATGTGTTGAATTTGTGTATTGGGTCCACAGGTAGGAATCCAAGTTGAGTAGATAAAAATCAAGTCCGATTATGTGCCTCAAATGTGGGTGTATAGAGTGTGTATATTGACTCGTCCCACAGCAAGTATCTCTTTTTTTCTTGTTATTTTTTTTTTAAATGTGGGGGTGAGGTGGATAAAGGTGGCAAACAAGACAAACAATTCTATCCTAGGGTTTATGCAAACACCTAAGTAGATTAGGTCTTGGTTATGATTGTGGCAAAATGAACTAGTGGGGGTGAAGTGGGCGACACTTACAGAGTACTCTACCTGCACTTTACTCCGATCTACCACACTTAGATCTCCATGCTACGGTACCTGCAAGACAGTAGATCAAAGACAAGTAGGGTTAGTGCTATGTAAATGCAAAGAAGCATAATAAACAATAGAGTAAATTCTGTTGTCTCCCTAGCAACGGCACCAAAATGATCGCGTCATGTTTCGCATGTTAGGAATTGGGGTTACAAGTAACCCATCGTCGTAGTTGCAAAACACGTCGATCAGATAAAATTTATACCGAAACTCCAAGGGAGTCCCGGGTCGAACACAAGGAGGCGACATATACTTTATTGAAAACTGGGCTTCGATTCGTTTCTTTTTGGTATTTTGTGGTTTTGTTATTTTTTTGTGTTTTTGAAATCAAAGACAAGCAAATCATTCACAAGATAGAGATGTGGAACTATGATATATATATCAATTCAATGTCATTTACAATGAACTATAAAAGCATAAAAAGAGAGGGAGGTGAGAGGAAATCTCCCGAATCGGCTGTTCGGCAAGACGACGGTGCTGGGCAGAAGCTCGGACGAAGGAAGTGATGAATGGGATGACAGAGGTGAGATGCTGGAGGACGTCGAGTTGAGGAAAGCATCGGCATAGCTCCAGAATGGAGGTGGGAAGACGGAGTTGATCTGCTACCGGAATGGAGGTGGGAGGATGGCTCCAAGGTGACCTAGGAAGGGAGATGGGAAGTTGGAGGAATATTTGGTGGGGTAGAGGTTCGCTACACTAATAGGCACCTTGGGAGAATGAGAACAAGCTCTAATGGAGCGTTGGTAGGCTTGCTAGAGCTTGGGAGTAGGTGGGAGTAGAGTAGGTAGAGATGGCTTGGAAGGGAGGTGGTGTATGTGCTTTTATAGTGCTGAAGAGGTAAAAATCGTATCTAGGTCTTTACTAACATCCACAAACGTCGCTGCAGCTGTCGCCGAAGATCCGCCCTTCAATTGTTCTTGCTGGCACGCACAGGCCTTTAGTGACGTCCATAAACGTCGTTGCAGCTGTCGCTAAAGATCTGCTTTTCAAATCCTCCTGCTGGTGTGCACAGACCATTAGTGACAGCCGCAAGCGTCACTAAACGTGCGTCACTGAAGATCCGCGTGCCTCCTTGCTGGCGTGCGCTAGGCTGGTGCCGCGCGCTTCGTGCACCTGTGTCGCACGTGAGCTGGCGTGCACTAGCATGCGTGTGCGTGTACGCTACGCTACTGTTGCTGCGTGCTGCAAAGCTGTGCGGTTACTGCTGAGCCCCGGCCAAATTGGAAATTGGGGGGGCTGTGGGGATTCGAACCCGCACCCCCCCTTTGCAAGCCAGTGCTACCACCGTTGCGGCAACCCCTCCCTTGTGTCGCGTGGAGCAGCTTAGTGCATCTACTTCCCAGTCGTTGGATCTTGATCCAATGGCTAGGATTGAAGGGCGTAGATGAAGAAGGAGTTGGTGGTGCTGCTGGCCGGTCAGGATGGCGGCACGTGGCGCCATCTGGGCCTTCCATCTTCTTCTTCTTGTAGAGGGTGCTACGGTGCTCAGATCAAGATGATTCCTGCGATGCCGAACTGCGATTGTCACTCCGGATCCATCTGTACAGTCGGATTTTCCATCCGAAACCTGTAGGATGTCGCATTGCCCCCTGGCCATTGATCTTCCTTGGGCTTATTGTGATGCTACGGGACTCCGATCTGGATGATTTCAGATGCGTTAGTCTCCAATCGTTGTCCCGGTCAGATTCGTATGGTCTAATCGTCCATTCGAGGCCCTGAAATAAATCCTCTTTTCTCTTGACCATAAAAAGGACCTAATTAACCTAAAATATAAACAACTACTCTAAATGCAGAATGATGCATGCTATGCGATATTTATATCATGATATGCAGTGCTAAGCATAGGAACTATCACAAATAAGCATTTTACGATGAATTTATACGTGTTTATCAGGTCGCAAAAGAGGAAGTGTAGAGCTTTTATGTGGAACGTTGACTTCCGCAAAGCTTATGACTCTATTTCTTGGCCCTACCTATGGGAAGCTTTCAAAGGGAGAGGGTTTCCTATTCTTTGGGTTAATTGGATGAAAAGGTGCATTAAAATAGCTTCTTTCTCCCCCTTGATTAATGGGAAGCCCTGTGGAGCCTGGATCCAACCTCAATGTCGAGTAAGGCAAGGTTGCCCTTTGGCACCCTTCATTTTTAACCTTTCTATTGATAATTTAGTATGGTATGCTTGCAAACTTGCTAAGGAAAGAATTATTAGAGGATACTCCTCCAATAGGAGCGCAATAGCCCTATACTTCAATATGGGGATGATACCATTTTTTTTGTGGAAGGATCCTTTGATGAAGCCCGTGCACCTGACCATATGGTTAACATTTTTGGGGACATCTCAGGTCTCAGTATAAACAGAGAGAAGTCCAATCTGGTGTGCTTTGGTTTAGTTGAGGTAGAGCAAGAAGATATCTCTGCTTCTTTGGGGATCCCCCGCATCTGCCTCCCCATCAGATACTTGCGATTGCCCCTGAGATGTTCAAGAATGAAGAAAAGAAACTGGAATTTCCTTTTTGACAAGATCTCAGTGAAGTTGGCTGGATGGAATAGCAGATTTCTTTCCAAGGGTGGAAACTCATCTTGCTTAACTCAGTGATTACTTCCATCCTTGTCTTTTATTTTTCTACTTTCAAGGCTCCAAAATCTATGTGGAAGTGCATGGATGTATTGAGGAAGAGGTTCTTTTGGAGAGGCCCCAAGCATGAAGGAAGATTTCTGTAGCCACTGAAATGGGAAAAACTCCGTCATCCAAAGGAACGTGGGGGTTTAGGAATCAAATCCTTAAAAGAATTCAATGAGGCTTTGCTACTCAAATGGGCCATCAAGTTTCTACAAGGGGAGGTGAAACCTTGGACTAAACTGATTAAGGACGGATATGGTCCATCCAATGGTGCGCTAGAGAGATTGCACCCTAACAGACCTTCACCCTTTTGGAATTCTGTGGTTAGAGCTCTGAAAGACAACTGGTACTTGATGCTGCCAACTCTAGGAGATGGTGGAACCTTCAACTTCTAGAGTGAAGGCTGGTCCCTGCTGGGTACTCTAAAGGAGGCTTATCCAAGGGCCTTTGCTACAGCCAGAGACAAAGATGGCACTGTCACCTTTTACTGGTCTAATAGCAAGAACTGCTGGCAATTGTGTGAAGATGATTCCACCAGAATGGGCACTCGACTATGGGAAGAAGGAAGAAACCTAACTTCAGACTTGGAAAGCTTTAATCCCAGCCTGGAGTGGATGATAATTATGTATGGGATGGAATATATACAATGCAATGTGGATATAGAAAGATTATGGAGGGAGACAGAGGTGGCAGCTATGATTACATTGACAAAAAAATAGGGCTCTTGAAGATTCCTCTCAAAGTGAAAATTTTTCTTTGGCTGTGTAGGAAGGAGGGCTTGATAACAGGTGATCTACAACACAAAAGAATGGGAGCTGCTCTTCATGAATGCCACCTATGTGGGATACACACCGATAACCTTAGCCACATTTTCTTGTCTTGCCTGATCACTGATGCGATTTGGAGGAAGACCTGCCAGGAACCACTCCCTCCGTGGGACTCCATTTGGCATAATTTTGTTGTGATGGAGAGGCCGCATCTGTGAATGGTTGCAACTCTCTGGTGTGTGTGGAGGTCAAGAAATGAGAGACTTTTTTAGGAGAGATCGGTTTGCTATGAACAAATTTTAAAGGAGTGCTGGTCCCTCATACATACGTGGGGATCTGAGCTGTAAATCTTGTTAACCTTTCACAATAAATTGTCCTCTCGGATTGCTATCACAAGACGATAGCTTTCCTTTTAGTTTAAAAACAAAAAAACATGACCCTAACCCATTGGTCTTTGTGGAGCATAGTCGCTAGGTCGAAATCGGGTCTGCTACCCCAAATTTTTCCAGAAGTTAGGGTGGTTTCTCCAACTCGGATTATAAGCATTGGAGTAAGGGTTGGATCTAACATTCTCCTGTACAACATATGCATCCTCTTAAGGTGAGGATGGAGAGAAAGAAAGAGAGGGATTAAAGAAAATAGGATGAAAGGCCCCAATTTGGAACCCGTGGGGTTCCGAATAATGCTGGCTCGTAGGTTGAGCCACATCAAGTTAATTCACGAACTCCTGTCCAGAAGGAGCTCGCGATGAGTAGAATCCCAAATTCTGGGATTGAGTGGATCGAGAGTTGTTCATCGAGTTTCCAACCATCCACTCCTCCATTCCCTTAGCAACCAAGTCCACCTTATCAAGTTTATTACAAATCAATTCCATATCGAATGAATGAGAGTTGTGGACTTCATTAACATTCGATCTGGGCTGCTGGGATCAGTTAAAAGTATCCATGGTAGCATGATTGATTGAACTCTCACTCATCTCCTCAAACAAATCATGCATGCTATATGCATCTTTGTTGAGGAAATTGCCTTCGCAAGAAGCATCCATGTGATTTTTGAGTTGCTTAGTCAACCTATGATAAAAGATCTGCATGAGTTGCCAATTCGGCACCTCATAGTTTGGACACCTTCGCAATAGGTCCTCGAATCGCTCCCAGGTAACATGAAACTACTCCCCCAACCACTGGGTGAATGTAGTAATTGCCTGTCTCAACTCATTGGTACGTCTAACAGGGAATAATTTCTTTAGGAAGGCCGATTTCAACTCATTCCAAGTTGCAATTGGTCTTCCTATAGTCCTGTAATAATGAGCAGTTTTATCCCTAAGAGAGTGAGGGAGGAGCCTCGTGATCATTTGCTCCTCATTCACGTTTCGTGCCTTGGTGGTCTAGACCAAAGTGGTCAAGTCCTCCAAGTGATGAAATGGATCTTCAGAGCCAAGCCCATGGAAATGTTTGATCAGGCTTAACACCTGGTGATAAGATGATTTTCGCTTTTGAATAATGTGAATAAGATGATTTGTCATTTTAGTAACAAAGTGGTGGAAAATCGCTTAACAAAACAATTAAAATTAAAATGAAAATTAAACCAGTAATAGGAGAGCGAGTCATGTCCACAGGGAGTCAATGACTTATTTAAACTCGCAATTAGGTAGAAATCAAGTTCGCTGAAATATTCGTCAACTCAAACAATGCCTATGTAGCTTTGAATGTAAACCTTAAATTTATGGAGAAGTCAAGGGGTGTTGTTGTAATTTTTATGTAAGAAAATTATCGATGTGCAGGGGTATTCCATGTACTTTTCACTTGCATGCACAATAAAATGTAATTCAGACTTACATACAATGCACATAGAGATGAATAATAAGGCTTAATAATTCTCTGGAAGCATAAGCGTGAAGGCATAAATTCACCATAATAAAATAATGATAAATCAAAAATCATTTTTGTGGCAATGGCATGAAATGTAAATACTAATACCACCAAAAATAGAGGTTCCACCTCTCTCCTCCTCGCGCATGGGAGAGAGGTTCGTTTGAGGAACTCTTCTGGGAATAGGTTGGCCGAAGCGAGGGCTTCGCAGCGGTGGTGGCAGCAAGTTGCGAGATGGCCGGAGTCAGCCGGATGGAGGAGAGAAGCAGTGACGGCGGTGGAGGTTGCTGCTGCTGGCTGCGCTTGCTGAAGGGAGTGTGGAGGCGACGTGCAGGCACTGCAGGCACAAGGAGGCTACGCGTGCTGAAGGGGTGGGCGTTGCAGGTCACACGCATGCATGCAGCCTCTGGAGGTCACATGGCTGCAGGTGCTGCAGGTTATAGTGGGGCGTTGGAGGTGCTAGCGTGGGGGCATGCAAGCTCTGAAGGTGAGGGTGTGTGGAGGTGAAGGCGCGCCAGTTGTTGTAGGCACGGTGGGGTGCTCAAGCAGAAGGAGGAGTGGGGGTTGGATGCAGCCTATGCGTGGGTGGTGCGCTGGCTGGAGGTGCGGGTGGCGGTTGAGGTGGGTGCACGTGCACCTGCTGTGGTGGTGGTGCAACGCATGCGCAAGGAGGTCTGCTGCAGAAGATGAAGCATGCCGAGGGAAGGTACGCGCGGTGGTGCGCTCGGCAGTGCTGAGACACAGGGAGGGTGGTTGCAGCTCTATGTGTTGCAGCGGGCGTGGCAAGGGTGTGTAGGGCGTGCAAAAGCTAAGATCTGCGCATGAAGGGAAAATGTAGCATGGTGATGCAGGGACTCTTGGCGCTGTGGCTGTCACACCATAGGCCCATGGTGGTGGAGTCGCACTGCTGCAGTTGAGGCTGGTGGTGAGGAATGGATGAGAAACTAAGTTCTCTACGTAGTGGGGAAAAAGGGTGGTGGCCTCCTCCTAAACGGCAGCCCTTCCTCCTCTTTTGTAGCAACAACTACAAAGATTTGAAATTCAAAAGGCCACCATCGAGTCAATGCTAATGTGCAGGAGGTGGAGGAGGCGGAGACAGAGCGGTTACCTGCAAAGGAGAAGAAAAGAAAATAAAAGAATAATAACAAAATAATTAGGATTATTTATACATAACTCCTTAACTTCTATCTTAATTAAAATAGTGTATGTAATGCACCTAATTAATTAACTAATCAAATGTATGCAATCCTAGGTTAATTCTAAATGCATGAATTATGCACTGAACCAAAAGATATGAATTAATTTATTTACATCCTAATGTATGTTATCTAAATGTTAAAGTTAACTTAATGTCAATACACTTAAATTTTTAAATAGCCCACAAATATGGGCTAATCACCTGGGGCTTGATTTATACGTGTCAGGCAAGAATCTGGATGCTAGGACGTTCCCCGTAATTTGAAGGATCATAAAAATCCTTCAAGGGCTGAGCATCCTACATTCTCTGGAACCATTCTTGCATTCTCTGCATTTGTTCCAACTGCCTTTGAAATACCTCCTATGGATCTTGAGGCAAAGGAGGCTATTGATCGGCCATGGGATGAATTTGGCCAAAATCCAATCTACGCCTCCTAGAATACTCTAGTGGTCCTTCCAATTGGGGATTCAATGACCTTCTTCCTAGCATAAACTAGGAAAAGGTCGGAAAAACTAGGGATAAGAACCCTGCAGCACAACAAAACAGGCCTGTCCTTAAGTGGGGTAGCCTACGGATCTACAGACTCTCAGAACCCACCTTAAGATTATATATGATTTATTCTACTTGCGTCTGCTCAATCCAACTAGTTAGAGGGAGGGACTGGGGAGAAGGTTCTTCCTTCGGCTTGCACCTCCGGTTCCTAGTGTACCCTCCAGCCGCGGTCGTTTGATGCTACTCCCCTAGCTGGACATCAGATTGATCAGTACAAGTAGGTTAATCATAAACAATCTCAAACTGAACCCCGAAGAGCGAATCAGTCCTTAAGGCCAACATCTGCTCGATTTTATTTAGGCCTGGGATTGTAGTGCTTATGAAATGTGGTGGGCCCTTAAAATCGGTTGTGCCCTTAATGATCAATTCAGTATATGTAAGTATGTGCACAACCAGGGCTTTCAAGCAAGATTATTTGTGATGAGTAGATTTTAGAGTTCAAATCTTGCTTAAGTAGCTTTCAGGGTTTACAATTGGGTTTAATTCAATCAAGTTTGAGGCAAACAAGGTTTTCAAGCGTGGGTGAAGATCATTTTCCTTTTGAAATCAAAATTAAAGTGGAGTTCCTGGTAAGAACCTAAATTGAAAACCCTAAGAGGAAGCTACTTGGTAAGTTGATTTTAAGTTGAGTGGTGTGGCCCAAACAACTTCAACAATTGGCCACAATTGCACCACTGAGTTAGGCACACAAAATGATTAACCTAGACTGATATCTACACTTTTATGTGTTGATTTATGTGTATCGGTTCCACATATCAGAATCTGGTTGAGTAAAAGAAAATCAATTAGGTTAAGTGCCTTAAATGTGGGTGTATGTTGAATTACCCTACAAAAATATCTTTTTGTTTTTGTTTTATATATGCGAGGGTGAAATGAATGTGGGTGAAAATCCAAACAACCAAACTAATCCTAGGATTTATCCAAACACCTAGGTTAATTCGAATTTGAATTAATGTGATGAGATGAAATCTATGGAGGGGGAAGAATGGAGAGCACTTACAGCCGTCTTCAATTGCATTTTACTACAACCTCCGCTTGTCGATTCCCTGGTAGAGGTATTTGGAAAACAATAGACATGAGATAAAGCAAGTTAGAAAATAGTGAAGTGCACAAAATGTGAAAAGAAGATCGAAAAATCGTTGCATCCCTGGCAACAGCGCCAAAATGTTGAATGCAGAAAACTACGCGTTCACAGTTGGATTTGAAAACCCGTCATTGTACTTTGCGACGTGAAGAAATCCATTCAACAAATAAAATTTATACCAAAAAATCTGTAAGGAAATTCTGGGTCGAATATAGGGAGGATATGCCGATCAAAATTCGCAGTTATATTTTCTTTGTATTTTTGCTAAAAGGGCAAAATAATCACAATGGAAGCAATATAAACAATAGGAGAGAGAGAGAGAAAGAACAATCACTTGATATTGAATAATATTTTTACAACTAAGAAAGCGAGAAATGATTACACAAGAAGCAGGTGATTGCTCAGCAATCATAGGTCATAATTGGCCTAAATTTGGCTACAACTTAGCATAAGTTAGGGTAATTCACGCATGCATAAGCATTACTTGCATCCTTACTTCTTTCTTTTAGCTAGGCATAAAATGATACTATAATGTACTGATTAGGTGCATTATGACAATTACAAGTAATAACTTGACCAGAAGGTAGATCGAAAGCTGGATTCAAAGCTAGAATAACTAGTGTTGCAGTAGAGCTGCAGCAGAAGACCTAGATTAGATGTAATAGATAATAATGTAAGGGAGTTAAGGCATGCTATTCTATTAAGTAGGAATAAAGCAATAAAATAGGAAGAACTTAGGACCATCCCAGCCCTAAGATAGCCTAAAAGCTTCCCCAAGCCTTAGCCACCCTTAGATTAGGTCACTGCACCCTGGGAAACCTTAAAACCCTAATTCCAACCTCTATCTAGAGGTCCAGATAAGTTATAGGACATCCAGAACCCTTAGCCAACTCCCGCACACCTTAAACCCACTTCTATAGTGTTATTGGATGTCCAGACATTTGGTCAAACATCCAATTTCTACAGAATAGCCAAGACAGAACCTAAAATCGCTCCTGACTCTGATTGGTCATCCAGACAGCAAGTTTGGACTTCTAATTTTTCACTATAAGACGTCTGACACTTTTATTTGATGTTTGGAACTACTCTTCAGTTCCTATTTTGAGATTCAAGCCTTGATTTTGGATCTCTAGGTCCATAAATGCAATTCCAACCCCATAGGAACCTAAATTAAGGTGCCCTAAACCTAGTACATCACCTCTAGACCACCCTAAGAACCTAATTAGGTCCTCACTAAACCTAATTGACTTGGATCTTAGTCAATTCCATCAGCCTATTCAATTGGACTCATTGAGTCTAATTGAGCCCTGATCACAACACACACTATCCAATTGAACTTAGTGCGTGTCCAATTTATTTGAACCCGACTTAATTGAGTTATTTTACTCTCAATTAAGTTTTCACACACCCAATTAAACTTGTATTAAGTTTAATTGCACTTTACCTTAGTGAATTAGGGTTTCCAACCCTAATTTGAGACCTACCTTGAACTAAAGCAACTAGAAGTTAACCTGATCAACCAAGCCACTTAAGTTTTGACCCACACACACCATCCACATGAAAAATACCTAGCCTAGAGTTCTATGGAACTCTCTACCATGTGTTATTTCCTTGCTTGCTAAAATTAGCAACCAAGAGCCATTCAATTTTTAGATCAACATTTGGTGGATCTAAAAACCACCATCCATCCTATCTCTCTCTCACTCTCCCACGAGCTCCCACCATAGGCCTCTCTAGAGAATTCCATAATTCTCTAGAGAGCATCCCTTATGTCTATAAAAAGACCTATGGGGTGGCCATTTGCACCCATCCATCTCTTGTCTTTATTCACTTCCATTTAGGTTAGCTACATTCCACCTCCACGAGTTGCTCACCATGGCTACCACCATCTCCATGCCAGGATGCTGGATCACCTCTCCAATGTCTCTGTAAGGGACGACCTAAGCACCATTGGCTGCCCCTCCTCCCCTTATTTCTGCTTGATTGTGTAGCAATCATAGGTCTTAATTGACCTAGATTAAGCTAGAACTTAGCATAAGTTAGGGAAATTCATGCATGCATAAGCATTAACTGCATCTTTACTGCTTTACTTTAGCTATGCAAAAAATGATGTTATAATGTGCTAATTAAGTACATTATGTCAATTGTAGGAAATAAGTAGATCTGGAGCTAGATCTGGAGCAGGATCTGAAGCTGGATCTGGAATAACGGGAGTTGTAGCAGAGATAGAGTAGAAGGCTTAGTTTAGATATAGGAGCAATAATGTAAAGGGGTTAAAGGATTTCTATTCTATTAAGTAGAAATAAAGTAGTAAAATGTGAACAGCATAGGTCATCTTAGCCCTAGGATAGCCTAGAGACTTTCCCAAGTCTTAGCCACCATTAGATTAGGTCACAACACCCTAGGAAGCTCGAAAACCCTAGTTCCAACCATTATTTGGATGTCCATATAAGCTATAGGACGTCCAAGACCCTTAGCCATCTCTCGCACACTTCAAACCCACTTCTGCAGTGTTATTGGACGTCCAGACACTTTGTCAGACGTCCAATTTCTGCAAAATACCCAAACCAGAACTCAAAATCCCTCTTGACTCTGATTGGATGTCCAAACAACAAGACTAGACTTCTGATTTTTTAGTATAAGACGTCTGACACTATTATTAGACGTCTGATACTGCTCTCCAATTCCTATTTTCAGATTTAAGCCTTGATATTGGATCTCTAGGTCCCTAAACCTAATTCCAACCCCATAGGAACCTAAATTAAGGTGCCCTAACCCTAGTACATCACCTATAGACCTTTCCAAGAACCTAATTAGGTCCTCACTAAACCTAATTGACTTGGATCTTAGTCAATTCCATCAGCCTATTCAATTGGACTCATTGAGTCCAACTGAGCCCTGATCTCAGCACACACTATACAATTGGACTCAGTGAGAGTCCAATTGACCTATAACCAAATTAATTGAGTTTTTTTACTCTCAATTAAGTTTCCACAAATCCAATGAGACTTGTATTAAGTTTAATTGCACTTTACCTTAGTGAATTAGGGTTTATAACCCTAATTTGAGACATACCCTGACCTAAACCCACTTGAGCCTAACCTAATCAACCTAGCCACCTAAGTTTCGACCCACACACACCCACACACACTATCCATACAGAAATACCTAGCCTAGAGTTCTCTAGAACTCTCTACCATGTGTGGTTGCCTTAGTTGCCAAAATTAGAAACCAAGAGCCATTCAATTTTTTGATTCACATTTGGTGGATCTAAAAACCACCATCCATCCTCTCTCTCTCACTCTCCCACGAGATCCCACCATATGCCTCTCTATAGAATTCCATAATTATCTAGAGAGCTTCCCTTAGGTCTAAAAAAAGACCTAAGGGGTGGCCATTTGCACCCATTCACTTCCTTGGCAAATTCACTCCATTGGTGCCATTCATGCCACCTCCACTTAGCTAGCCAGTCGGCCTCCATGAGCTCACTACCACCACCATGGAAGACATCATGCTGGGATGCTGGATCAATCCTCCCTCTCTCCAAGGGTCGGCCTAAGCTACATTGGCCGGCCCTCATTCTCCTCCCTACCACTCCAAGGCCATCGGGGACCACCCCTAAATGCCCTTTTATTCTTCTAGATTTAATTCATGCTCTTTATAATTTTATTGCTTCTATTTACTGCTTAGTAGTGTAGTCTTACTTCTCCCCCAATGATGCATGCGAAATCCACCCATCGATTCTTCTATGCGATCATTTTCTGGTGGCTAGGTTTAATTTTCAGGCATTTTTGTACAAGCTTTCCTCTAGATTCCGTGTGCAACAACTCCCAAACGAATGAATGAAAACACATTTTTATATATATATATATCTCTTTATGTGTTTGAAATCACCATGAGTTGAATGATTATCATATTTGTGTGATTTAAGTGCCTGCTATTTAACTGTCTATCTATTACGTACCAGCATGTCATTTCCGGAGGATATTGAAAATCTAACAATAGATGCTTTCTCCATAACTAGTCACCACCTCACTAGAATCGTGCGCACAGAAACTCACACGTTCACTTTTGTAATTTACTTGACACATGCACATGTGATCCGAGTTAATAATAAAAGTGGTGAAGTCTTTGTTAGGAGATTGGAAATTGGCGTGCATCTTTAAACGAAGTAGAGTAGTAAAAGATCGATTTCAAATGTGAAAGTAATGCCTCCCAGCGACGAACGACCAAGACTCAAAGTCTCGTAATTTTTACAAACTTAATTTTTGACGAACGTTTTTGCGCGACTATACTACAATTTCCGATGACTTTCAAATGCGCGAGAACGGTTCCTGTCACTGGTAGATTAGTAGCTAGTTCTTCATAATTTACATGCTTTTATTACTACTTAGTAGTGTAGCCCTTTATTCTCCCCCAATGATGCTTGCAAAATACCCCCATAGATTCATGTATGCGATCATTTTCTGTTAGTTAGATTTATGTTTTCAAGCTTTCCTCTAGTTCCATGTTGCAAACACCCTCCTGAATGAATGAAAATATATATATATCACTATGTTGAGAATCACCATGAGCTTATTCATTGCAATATATTTTGTGTGATTAAAGTTGCTTGCTTTTAATTCCTGATATTCATGCAACTATGCATGTCGTGCTTAAATACGTAATAACCATAAGCCACAATGCGATTTTAAGCATGTCGAGCGAAAAAGATAGAGTTGAGATTTGCATAAATGCCTCCCAGAGACGAACGACCGGGAATCAAGTCTCGTTATCTTTACAAAATCATTTTTTAACGAATGTTTTAGCGCAACAATACTACGATTTTCGATGACTTTAAAATGCGTGAAAATGGCTTCTGTCAAATGGCGCCATTGCCGGGGAGGCAACGTCATTTTTTGATTTCGATCTTTTGAGCCATCACTAACAAATCTTCCTCTACTTGTCTTTGGATGTGTAGGAAAAATAAGAAAAAAATGGGATCTACGTTCAGAATGAGCGTGGGAAAAAAAATTCCAGGTACACATCATATCTGCTTTAGTCTAGTTTTTTTTTGTGAACCCTAGGTTATATTTGATTCTAGCAATTTCATTTGAAAAAGAAAAAAAAAGCAAAAAAAGGCTTATTCATTTTCGTGAAAAAGAAAAAAAAAATCTAGGTAGTTAGATTAGGTTTCTTTTTGAATCCTAAGTTAGTTTTGAAAATGCAAAAAAAAAATTATTCTTGAAAATCCTTTGAAAAAAATCCTACTCGAAAAAAAAATTTCAAAATCTTTTGAAAAGAAAAAAAATTTTTCCGTAGAAAGTTTGAATTTTAAACTCAAACACCTTTTAAAAGCTTCTCCACCACCCTCTCATTTTTGTCTAGACTTCAAAATCTGATTTAAAAATTCAATTGGCAAAACATTAATGAGCAAAAAATTTTGAAGTTCAGGTTAGAATTTCATTCTCAAACCATCTTCCCAACGATAACATTCTTTTGAAAAAATTATAAGTACAAAATTTTTAAAAATTCGTGAAGTGCAAAGGGGTCAGACTAACCCAGATTTGAGATTTTTCAAAATTCAAAAAGCAATCTTGAGCTATCCTCAAATCTATTTTGACTAAAAAAGTTGGGGTTTGAAAGCTGATCTCATTTTCCTTAATTGCCATATTTTTTCCAAATTTTTGAAAATCATTTGATACTATTTCAATTTGAAAAATCGACCAGGGGTCAAAATTCTAGATCTAACCCCTTGACATTTAAAAATCTCTATAAATTCGGTTGAAGTAGTAAAAATTAAAAAAATATATATTCTCTAAAAAAATAATTGAAAAAGAAATCTACTCACCAAATTTCAATTTAATTAGATTCCAATTTTGTTTAGAGAACTATTTTTATTCTTGTGGTCTACTGAAGAAGAACAAAACAAATTAACAAAAAAACCCTAGAATTGCATGAACCCTAGGTTACAGCTTTAGGGTTACAATCTAGAGACCACATTTGGGCTAGAATAAAATTAATCAAGTCTAGTGCTTGGCCGGTGAGCTTTGTCACCTTGTGGGCCACTCACCACAAACCCCAACTGAACAAAAAATAGGCTAAAAATCAATTCTAAAACACGAAATCAACCCGAATTCGTTGTCGTACTACTGGGTTCTTTCAATCTCTTTGCTGGGTTAGCTTGATAGGCAGGAATCACTTTTAGTCAGTTGTACGATGAATTTTTCTTCAAGAATTCAAACTTAAAACGAAAAATCTGGTCACAAGATCATAAGGACCATCTGATTGATAGGGCCTTGGTCTTGTCTATCTTGGCTACACCAACCCAGGGGTTGGGTGGTGTATGCAAGAAAGGAGGTTACTTAGACCTCAACTAATTAGACCTTGGGAGCCATTCCCAAGGAGGCAAGTCACCTCGCTGGGACCATCTTCTCCCCCTACTTCTTCTACTCCCTTAGCCGCAATGGCTAATCCTGGACCTGGACCTAGACTGGGTCAGGATGCTGGTAATCTGGACTCGATGGCTTGTTTGGAGGCCCGAGTTGTTGAATCTAAGGAGCGACATCAGCATACCATGGATCGTATCTGGATGATGCATGATAGAATGCAGCATCCACCATGAGGAGAACAACTTTGGGATTTCTATGATCCAGCCCACCGATCGTCACACCCTTAGTCAGGATTCCCGTAGACGAAGATGTGTTTGAGCTCAAGCCCAATGTGATTGGTTTGATCAACACTCATTTTTATGGAAACTCAAGCGAAGATCCATTCTAGCACTTAGAGGACCTGAGTCGACTCACAGAAACGATTCGACCCAAGAATGTTGATCTTGAGATTGCTTTGATAATGCTTTTCCCATTTTCTCTGAGGGACAAAGCTTCATACTGGTTTAAGACCATTGGGAAGCCAATTGGAACCTGGCCAGAATTACAATGTGAATACCTGTGAAAGTTCTTCCCAATCGGTCAAATGAACGCGATGAGGCATGTGATCACGACTTTCTCCCAAGGAGCTGGGGAGAAGTTGCATGAAGCCTGGGACTGATTTCACGACCTTCTCCAGAAATGCCCACACCATGGTATACCCAGATGGCACCTAGCTTAGATCTTTTACCATGGGCTGGACGACACATCGATATCTGGTCGATGCATGTAGTGGCGGGAATTTTCTCACGAAAGACGAGAACAGTGCATTTGAGTTGTTCGAATCTTTGGTGGAGAACTCGATCAATGCCACATCCATGAACCAGTTCCAGCGGCCTAGTCAGTGGTAGGTTGGTCTCCATGAGGCTCACACCAAGTCTATTCGAGCCTATATGGATATCATCATCAAGCAGTTATATAGAATATACCTGATCGAGGAAAAGATTGACCAAATTAGTCAGGGTCAATCTCACCTGAACTCTGCTACCCCAAGACCCTCCTATGCACCCCAAGCCTCCCCTCCTCGAGTTAATCTACTCACTCACGATGCATCTTCTCCTTATTTACGAGATCCTACATATCTGGATCCCGTAAACAATCCTGATCTGGCACCATATGACCAGAGTTACACACCACCTACATACTATAATAGGTATCCCCTTGATGGATACACATCTTAGACATCTTCAGCCTGCGAGGACATCAGTGCTATTCAAGGATACGGGCGTAATAACCCATATTCAGACATGTATAACCCTATTTGGCGCTAGCATCCGAACTTCTCCTGGTCAGGTAACTCACAGAGACCACATCAAGATCCACACTACCAGACTAGGCAATATGGGAATGCGCAAAACACATACCTTAGGCAGCAGCCATTCCCACACCAGTAGCAACCCTATTCTATATACCAGCCGCTGCACCAGGCTACCAATCACCCTCCAAAGTGGGTTGACTCTTTGCAGGCACTGAAAGAGGAGCTGCAAGAATCGATGAGGAAATCTACACAGGATAGCTTGTAGATAATGAAGGCCATGGCTGACCAGATACAAACTATACAGAACACGTAAAGCCAACTATTGCAGGAGATGGGACTTAGGGAGCTTTGCCTCCCAACCTGTTCCGAACCCTCGGTATGTGTAGAACCAAGGCACCCCACCTAGGTTTCAGGCACCACAGGGACAGGCACATGAAATTTTATAGGTGCCTCCTACACCACCTGGTTATGCTCAAGGCCAATCACCTTTGATGCAGAACCCTGCATACTCTACCCCTTCCGCTCCCCCACCACCTTTTGGATACCAAGTCAATGCACATGTTGTCGCATTGAGGAGGGGAAGGAAGACATTCGGCCCACCACATAGGCAGGTGGGTCTTGATTTTTCTCACCCTTCGCTACAGGCGGGTTTGACTCCTTCTTCATCTCAGGAGCCACCTACGGTAGATAAGGGTAAGAGGCCACTTGACCCTGAGATTCCTGTCCCTTTTCTTGAGGCTCTGATGCAAAATGTAGTACGGAAGAAGGACAAGCAGAATTTTGAGGACCTGAAGTCAATGTTCAAGGAAGTACATATTCTAGTCTCCCTCCTTGAGGCAATTAATCACATCCCCATTGTTGCTAGGTTCTTCAAGGACTATTGTACCCCGAAGCGATAGCCTAGAGTTGGATGACAGGCGATACTGTCAAAAGAGGCTAGCGCCGTGATTCTAGCCAACTTGCCGCCAAAAAAGAAAGACCCCGATACCCTATTCATATCTTGCTGCTTGCAAGATTGTCCATTTGATCGGGCCCTTCTAGATCTGGGTTCGTCCATCAACCTAACTCCCACTGCTCTATTTGATTGATTTAGATTTGGGGAGTTAAAGCCTACCTCTATCATTATTTAGCTGGCTGATAGATCAGTAAAAACACAGAGGGGGGTGGTTGAGAACGTGATCGTAAAAGTCTGCGGATTCTACTTTCCTGCAGACTTTTTCGTTCTCGATATGGAAGTTCCTCCTAATCTCTGAGATGCACCAATCATTTTGGATTACCCATTTCTAGCGACAGCCCGAACAAACATTGATTATGCATCCGGGTGTATGGAGATAGCCCTAGGTAATGTGTGACTTCGACTTGACATATTCAGGGCATCAAGGAATTTTGACTGTGATCACATAAGGGAGGATGGTGAAGACGAAGATTCGGCATATTGTGGTAACATGGGGCTCCTTTGTGACAACCCAATGTCTCATTCATTTGCACTATCAGGGTTCTTGGACCGTGATCCACATGGAACTGAGACCACTGCACTGCACATATCTCCCCGAGGATCCGACTGTTTAGGGTGTGTTTCTCACCACAGCACCCCTGAATCTAGCTATCCTGATCCGTACACTACTGGATCGCCCCTATTGTTACTAGAAGACATGACCATAGCTAACGAGTTTCCTGTTACCACAGTCACAACCAAATATCTCATAGGTCATGAATCAGCAGAAATTCACACGCATTCGGATCATCAGATTTCCACCTTCGAATATGCTCCTCCTATTCCCATCTCTAACTTTGACCCACCTGTGATTGAATTGAAGCCCTTACCTGACTCACTTAAGTATGTGTTCTTAGGCGAAAGTGAGACATACTCGGTCATTATAAGTGCCCACATAACCCAAGAATAGGAGCATCAATTGATTTCTACGCTACAAGACCATTGGGATACTATAGGGTGGAGCATTGCTGATCTCTGCGATATTCGCCCTTCATATTGCACTCATCACATTTACACGGATGAGGGGATGAAACCTTCGAGACAACGTCAAAGACGGCTAAACCTGAACATGCTAGAGGTTGTTAAGAAGGTGATCATCAAATGGCTGGATGTAGGTATTGTATACCCAATTTCTAATAGCCAATGGGTGAGTCTGATCCAGATAGTGCACAAGAAAGCAGCACATACCATAGTAAAAAATGATAAAGGCGAATCCATCCCAACCCGCACTGCATCATCTTGCTAGGTCTACATTGACTATAGGAAACTGAACATGGCTACCTAGATGGATCACTTTCCTTTGACTTTCATTGATCAGATCTTGGAATGGTTAGCTGGACGTAGTTTCTTTTGCTTTCTGGATGGATACTCTGGGTATAATCAAGTAGCGATTAGCACGGACGATCAAGACAAGACCACATTCACATGCCCCTTTGGAACATTTGCTTTCAAGCGGATGCCCTTTGGCCTCTGCAACGCACCAGCAACATTTTAGCATTGTATGACGGCCATCTTCTCTGACATGATTGGGAACTATGTGGACATGTTCATGGATGACCTCTCCATTTTCGAAGATGATTTCGCATCTTGTCTTGATAACCTCACCAAGATCCTGAAATGATGTATTAAGCTAAACCTAGTACTATCCCGAGAGAAAAGCCATTTGATGGTGAGGGATGGCATAGTACTAGGAAACAGGATCCTAAAAATGGACACGAGGTTGATCGAGCTAAATCTGAGATTATTTTCCACTTTTCACCACCTGGCTTGCTCAAACGGATCAGATCATTATTGGGTCACGTCGGCTTCTACCGGAGATTTATACGCGATTTCTCAAAAATTGTTTGACCTTTGACGAATCTCCTTGTTGCTGATGCCCCCTTTGAATTCGACACCTCGTGTCTCAGTGCCTTCGAGACTTCATGAAGCGCTGTCGCTGATTCCCCGATTCTCCAACCATCCGACTAGTTGCTTGATTTTGAGATGATGTGCGACACATCTGATTTTGCCGTCGATGTTGTTTTAGGCCAGTGTCAGGAGAAACAACCTTTTGTCATATACTATGATAGCAAGATGCTAAATGAGGCTCAGTGCAATTATACTATCACCAAAAAAGGACTGCAAGCAATAGTATTCGGGTTTAAGAAATTCAGATCTTATTTATTAGGGTCCAAAGTCATCATCTTTACTGACCACTCTACCCTCTGGCATTTGTTGGCAAAGGAGGATGCCAAGCCCCAACTCATCAGATGGATCCTTCTATTGCAAGAATTTGATATTGAAATCCGTGACGAAGTCGGAAAGCAAAATGTTGTGGCAAATCACCTATCCAGACTGGACCCAGGCCACATTCCTTATTCCCTGCCTATCCACGAGCAATTTCTGGATGAATCCCTTTTGGCAGTTCATTCTGTTGAGTTCCCCTAGTACACGGATATCACAAACAATCTTGCTGCAGGCAAGATTCCCGTGAACCTACCCAAGGACCAGAAACTCAAATTCACTGCGGAGGCAACATTCTACCTCTAGGATGACCCACTGCTCTTCCGCATTAGAGCGGATCATATTATTCGAAGATGCATCCCAGATTCTGATATCCCCAGTGTGTTATCTTTTTACCACAATGATGCTTGTGGTGGTCATTTCTCGGAATGGAAAACCACTGCAAAACTTTTGCAGCTGGGATTTTTCTAGCCAATCATTTTCAGAGATACACACAAATACGCCCAACACTACAAACGATGCCAGTCGGTCGGTTCTATGACCAGGAGAGACATGATGCCACTCCAACCCATCGTGGTTGTAGAAGTGTTCGATGTCTGGGGCATCGATTTTATGAGCCCTTTTCCCAACTCCCATGGCTTCGAGTATATATTACTACCTGTTGACTATGTCTTGAAGTTGGTCGAGGCCACCCTGGCGAGACGGGCTGATCATAAGACTGTCATTTCCTTCGTATGGAAATACATCTTCATGAGATTCGGAATACCCCACACTATGATTAGCGACAGGGGAAGCCTCATCCACACCCACTTTAGGACATTATTAAAGAAATACGAGGTACATCAACATATAGCCACCCCATATCACCCACAAACAAATGGGCAGGCTGAAGTGTCTAACCATCAGATCAAGCTGATTCTCCAGAAGACGATTGGACCAGACAGGAAGGACTGGTCTGATAAATTAGTTGATGCATTCTGGGCATATCGGACCGCATACAAGGCCCCACTCGGAATGTCACCATATCGTATGGTATATGGCAAGGCCTGTCACCTTCCTGTATAGTTGGAACATCGTGCCTTTTGGGCAGTGCAAAAATGTAACCTTGATCTCAATGCAAGAGGTCAAGAATGGAAACTCCAGCTCAGCGAATTAGAAGAGATTCGGCGGGAGGGCTATGGGAACGCGTTGATATACAAGGACAAGACCAAGGCCTTTCATGACTGCCACATCTAGAGAAAAACATTCATGCCCAACCAGCAAGTCTGGTTGTTTGATTCTCAGCTGAAACTTTTCGCAGGGAAGCTCAAGTCCAAGTGGACTAGCCCATATGTTGTGATTCACCCATATCCTAATGGGGCAGTCTAGATCAAGGACCCAAAATCTAGGCATATATCTACGGTAAATGGCCAGCACCTCAAGCCATTTTTGGCTCAGGAACCTCCTCTAGCTAACGAGATCGTTCATCTTATTGAGGATGTGTGATTGAGTTTTCGCCCAACTGGAGGCGTTAAACTCAGCATCTACTCCGCATCCATCGCCCTATACATATTCATTTTCATATATAGCATATTTCCTTTCTGCATATTGCATACTGTCAGGTTGGCCGGTGCTGAATGTATAATTTCAGGAGTAATTATAGGTGATTTCTACCCATTTACTCCCTACTATATTTATTTTCTTTTATATTCATGCATGAAGACATGCAAGAACTTTGCAAGAACTTTGGCTTGGGGGGATAGATACAAAAAAACTAAAAAATTTTATGCCAACATTTAGGAAAACCTTGGAGCTACATATCAAACGTACTTTAGGACCCTAAATAAAAGAACAACCAACTCCACCTCCAATGCTCACATTAGAGCTAAAAATCATCCGTAACAACCATTTTCGACTCACTCGCTCACCTTTTGTTCTAAATTTAGGGTCAAGCTGAATGTAACCCGAAAGGAAAATTTTATGAAGTACAAATATAAGAGGTTACTTGTTTATAGCATATATACATAGTGCATCCATGAATAAGATTATTTTATTAAGAGAATGCATTAGGGATTTTATCCTTGAGTTGATTCCTGTAATCTGGAATCCAATACAATTTTTAACACATGTAGAATTTGCAATGGATTCACAGTGAAGGCTGATAAACGTCTTTAGTCTGTCGAGAAGTAGTGCTTCTTCTCCTGAACCCTTGGACAGTGTTTTGGGTGTTAGGCAGATTTTCCTCCAAAAATCCACCAAATAGTGTGAGATGAGAGTAGAGTGTACTGGTGCTCTAAGATTAGTGCAAGGAATATGGAATCCTAGATAATTAGGTGATGATACTCAGAGATTAGGCATAGTTTTCATTCTCAGTTCCTGCATATACATTTTTGTGCTAATTGTGAGAGCCACCAAAAAAGGCAAATACACGGAAAGCGAGTTTTCATAAAACTAGGGCTAAGGTGGATGGTTATGACCATTCTTTACGGAATCCTCGACTGAAGGAGGGTATTAATGTCAAGGTCAAAAATACACCGTCCTATCCATCTCTCCTGGTGCTGTGAGTAGACACTTCCACCAAATAAGCCACCCAATGTCTCTTGAGTACCACCAATCCCTAATAATGCCTCCTCAATAAAGTTCATGAATGTATGCTAGCTTGTGTTGTGTTGAAAAAAAAAAAATTACTTGGAAAGAAAATGAAAGAAAGAGAGAAAAGAGAAAAAAAGAAGACCAAGGAAAAGAAGAAAAAAATTTGAAGAAGAAAGAGTTAAGATAAAGAGTACGTGAATACTTAGTGTTTATTTCAATTGTATTGAAATACCACCAAATAAATTTGAGGCCCACCAAATATAGCCTTAACCCACCTTTCTTGTGTTTCTGATCGCCGGAATACTAGCTGAGGAATTCCGACTTAGTGTTAGGGTTATGGAACTCAATTAAAGTATTAATGCTAAGTGAGACCACCAAATGCAGGCCATATGTGTGAATCTGGTGAGATTGTGAGCTCTAAGAAAAAAAAATAGAGAGAGAGAGAATGAATATAAAGGAACCAGAAGAGAGCATAGTTTTTCTCGTCTTTCGCTGAGATGAATTACTTGATAATCCAGGTATCTAGATTCTGAAGTACTAATTTCTATGTAGCACCAAGTGAGAGTGAACCACCAAATAAACACCCATATCCCTCAGACATTCTCTACCCATGCTTAAAGTCGAGGCGGAATTCATAGAATACCTTGAATACCCAGAGGGAAGAAGTCCGTCTATCCCACTAGAATTTTACTAGGAGTCAAGTACAGGCTTTAGAGGTGAATTAGTTTTTCGCTCGAATCCGATGCAAAAGCTACATAGCTACACTTTCACGATTGTCAGGATTTCTAGAGCATAGGATGAAAACAAAAAGGAGTAAAATCTCTAGGCATACATTGGATAAAATAATCAATCCCTTAGGGACCCTTCTGTGAATGATTTAGTCTCGCATTTGCTAAGGACTAGCAAGATTTAGGCATGGGGGTATGATTGTGTAGCAATCATAGGTCTTAATTGACCTAAATTAGGCTAGGACTTAGCATAAGTTAGGGTAATTCACGCATGAATAAGCATTACTTTCATCCTTACTGCTTTCTTTTAGCTATGCATAAAATGATGCTATAATGTACTGATTAGGTGCATTAAGACAATTACAGGTAATAAGCTGACCAGAAATTATATCAGAAGCTGGATCTGTTGCTGGAATAGCTGGTGTTGCAGTAGAGTCGAAGTAGAAGACCTAGATTAAATGTAATAGATAATAATGTAAGGGAGTTAAGGTATGTTGTTCTATTAAGTAGGAATAAAGCAGTAAAATATGAAGAACTTATGACCATCCTACACCTATGGCAGCCTAGAAGCTTCCCCAAGCCTTAGCCACCCTTAGATTAGGTCACCGCACCCTAGGAAACCTTAAAACCCTAATTAAAACCACTATCTGGATGTCCAGATAAATTATAGGATGTCCAGAACCCATAGCCAACTCCCGCACACCATAAAAGCACTTCTGCAGTGTTATTGGACATCTAGACACTTTGTCAGACGTCCAATTTCTGCAAAATAGCTAAGACAAAACCTAGAATCCCTCCTGACTATGATTAGATATCCAGACAGGTCTATACATCTGATTTTTTCACTATAAGATGTCAGACACTTTTATTGGACGTCTGGAATTGCTCTCCAGTTCCTATTTTTAGACTCAAGACTTGATCTTAGATCTCTAGGACCCTCAACCCAATTCCAACCACATAAGAACATTAATTAAGGTGCCCTAACCCTAGTACATCACCTCTAGACCTCCCTAAGGACCTAATTAGGTCCTCACTAAACCTAATTGACTTGGATCTTAGTCAATTCCATCAACCAATTCAATTGGACTCATTGAGTCCAATTGAGCCCTGATCTCAACACACACTATCTAATTGGACTCAGTGAGAGTAAAATTGACCTAGACCTGAATTAATTGAGTGATTTTACTCTCAATTAAGTTTTCACACACACAATTAAAATTGTATTATGTTTAATTGCACTTTACCTTAGTGAATTAGGGTTTACAACCCTAATTTGAGGCCTACTTCGACCTAAACCCTCTAGAAGTTAACCTAATCAACCTAGCCACCTAAGTTTCGACCAACACACACCCACACACACGCACACACACCATCCACACAAAAAATACCCAGCCTAGGGTTCTCTAGAACTCTCTACCATGTGTTGTTGCCTTGGTTGCTAAAATTAGCAACCAAGAGCCATTCAATTTTTAGATCCACATTTGGTTGATCTAAAAACCACCGTCCATCCTCTCTCTCTCACTCTCCCATGAGCTCCAACCATAGGCCTCTCTAGAGAATTCCATAATTCTCTAGAGAGCTTCCCTTAGGTCCATAGAAAGACCTAAAAAGTGGCCATTCGCACTCATCCTTCTCTTGGCTTTATTCACTTCCATTTAGGTTAGCAACATTCCACCTCCATGAGTTGCTCACGACGGCTACCACCATCTTGATAACACCACGCAAGGGTGTAGTAATTAGGTTGAATATGGCCCATCTTTAGAATAAAAGGCACAACATAAAGTAGAATAGGAGCGTTGCATGCATCAAGTACCAAGATTGCTTATAAACCGTATTAATGGCCATTTGTGTAAAGTATTTCTCAAAGCAGGCCTCAGATGAGCAATCGGACCGCACGGATGGATTCAGGACGATGAACGGAGTCCAACGGACTCAAGATTAGCCAAATCTGACATCCGGAGCTCCCACAATGGGCTCAAGAAATCATGACCGTTGATCTGGAGATCAACGAATCAACGGCCCAGAACGCGCCACGTCGCCCCGCCCCTGCTGCTCGCTCGCCCTCAAGCCAGCCAAGAACGAATCTCGACCGTTGATCTTCGATCGAACGGCCGAGATCCGCGTGCTCGCCTGCGGTCGCAGCGACAAAGCGCGGGTGTGGCGCAACGGTTAGCGCGCACGCCTGCGTCGTAGCAACGCGCGTTCGAATCGCGCGGAGCAGAAATCAAGCGCGAGCGAAGGGCACGGCGAAATTGAGCCGCCCGATCAATAGCGGGCGGTCAGGATTGCGCCACGCGGCGCGACGACAGCGCCCGAGCACCCACACGTGCGCGCACGCGTGCCCGAAGCGCGATCTCAGCACGGGCGCGGGAGGATCTCAGCCGTCCGATCTTCGATCGGACGGCTCTCGTTCATCATCCATGGATCGCGCTTGGATAGAGAGACGAGGTAGGCAGCTGACCGGCGGCAGAAGGCCTTCACCGACGTATCTGGAAGCGGTTTTAGCGACGTTCTGGATGTCGCTAAAGCACATTCTTCTTCTAGGAGGCCCTTAACTCTATTTAAACCCCCTTCTACCACCATTCAAGGCATCCTCTCCCACTTGCAACTACTCCACTCCTCTCCTAGCTAGTTTCAGGCACTCTTGCAATCGTCGGAGACGATAAGCCACCGACGGAGCCTCCACCGCCGTGGCTGCCTCGTCGCTCTCCACTCTCTCTCTACCTGTCTCTCTCTCTCTTTTAAGCTTTCATTTACTTTTGTTGAAGCATGTATTTAATGTTGTAAACCATGAAATATGAATGCATGTTTAATGAAATTATTTTCCATTTAGTTGCCATTTTAATTTCTGTTTAAAGTGCATGATCAAAACCAAGAGCTTTCTAACCCTAAACTCTCTCTATCTCTCGCTTTTCAAAATCGTCTCTTTTGCAAGCAAAACTCCACCTTTTTCGTGACAATAAGTGGTAAACAAAATCCGATTTCCACACCTCCCTGAGATCGACACTCGGACTCACCTCCGTTTACTTCTTTTAAAGCCGACGTATCAAGTGCAACTATAACGACACCTCTTAACAGACACGCATGAAGGCACGTCAGTTTTTGGCGCCGTTGCCAGGGAGGCAACGGATTTGTTTTATCACCTCCATTCCACACTCATTCTCACATCGTCTAATGCCCTATTTTCCTTTTTACTTGACGGTTGCAGGAATTCGACGCATGGATGGCGAAGCGATGCATTCCACGACGGTAGCAAGGGAGTAGGCACCTCGAGGACCGATAGTGAGTAACCTGTCTCTCATTGTTTGCTTGCGTGAAAAAGCTAAAAAAAAAATTGTAAAAAACTAAAAAAATTGGCGTGGTGAATGATTGCTTGACCCACATTCTTAACACATCACCCTACAAAAAAATGTACACTCTAATATGCTGAATAAATTCTTGGAGTGTTCTTTTCTTTCTTGAGTGGTGTTTGTGAAGCCACCATGAGTTGACCTGGGCCGCACCACTCAACCCTAAAACTGACTCATCTAATAGAAGCTACATGATCATTAGGATAAGTACACTAGGGTTTTAGAGCCTCTACAGAAGAAAAAGGAAATCTACTTTCATTAAGTTGTGTGCAGAACTTGACGTGCCCACTGAAACTTGTTTGAAAACATTAAGACACGTCAACCCTAAAAAGTACTCAAGTAAGGATGAAACACTAAACGACACTATATCTTAACAAATCCTTGCTTGAAAATCATGTTTTGCTAGAAGCATACACTTTGAAAATGGAACATTAAGAGGCACCACCCCAATCAACGCCTCATCACATCACCCTAAGCACAAGCACTATCCTAGCCCTTTAAAACTGAGTAGACGTGCCCTAGGAAGGACTGAGTTAAGTCTCAAAAGGCGAGGTTTTGTTTGCTAGGCACTTGGCTTTCATTCCCTTGGTAGAATCTGGTGACTAGGCTGCGTGGCAGTGTCAAACGACCGCGGTTGTCGGGTCTATGGAACCGAAGGCGCAAGCCAAAGGAAGAACCTTCCCTGCAATCCCCTCGTAATCAACCTGGCCAGATTAACCTCGGGAAGGGGAGTCCAATGCTTACGGACTTAATCAACCTTTGTGAGATTTCTAGGTCTTCTAAGGAATACACCATAAGGACTAGGCTTGTTTGCTTGGTTGAGGACACAGCTCTCTCGCATCTGTTCTTCCCACATCCCTCCATTTCTTCCAAACCATGGATTTCAATACCTATCCATCTTACCCAAACTACCCCCAACAGGATTTGTACGCTAACCCAAGTGGACCATACCCACAGCCTACTTGGGCTAACCAACCACCAAGTTGGGGGTACAACCTTGAATATCCCTCTTGGCCCAACTATGACCAAACCGCACCAACTTCTTATTGGAATACAACCAACATAGCCACCCAAGGGTACGATTCAAATCATGGGGCTCCATATCTCGATTGTCCTCACGATGCCTCCTCATTTAGGTCCGACCCGCTCTACTGTGATAGGACCTACACTTTAGGAGAACACCAAGAACCCTACCCATCTCAGGATAATAACCAAGAAAGGTCATCTGAATTCAACAACCTTGCCTACTTGACCTTTGGATTAGAAGGAGTTCTAGACAAATGGAAATCAGAAAATGATCAGAAATCTAGGCAAGCCCAGGATCATCAACCTCTGATTTGGTCCCCTGATGAAGAATCTGACTAGGAGGAGGACTTAGAACCTCAACTATTCTGGAGTAGGACCAAACAGAGAATGGTTCCTCTTGAAGAACTGGACCCTGAATATGATAGAATAGAGGACCCACCCAAGAACCTAAACACCAATATGGATTCTGATCCACAACCTCAACCATACTCTCTTAACCTGGATTTCAAGGAGGAAATCCAAAGGACACCAAATGACATCATGTCAATTCTTGATAACCTCCAGTTAGAACTACACAGACAGAATCAAGAATTGGTTAAAGGGCAACATGCCATGTTGGAGTTGTTCCAACAATTGGGGGAAGAAGGCCAAAGAAAGCTGTTGCATACAACGCCATTCATGGAATTCATAAAGCAAGGACCTACCATGATCAATTGGACTACACCTAGTCATCCTGATTTGGTTCAGTCCACCATTGATACCCCTCAAGTGTTGGATAGCTCAGTGGATAAGGACAGTAAGGATTCTTTGGAACACAATTTGGGGAGCATTGAGAACAAACATCAGGAGGAAACTGAGAAGGTGAGGGGAGAGACCTTGGAATCTGAATCTAATCGGCTCAAGACAAGTAATCCAGTGGGAGTAGCAGCCAACGTCGGAGATGGAGAATGGAGTGACAATTTCAAAGAAATTGATTATGAATCGGTTAGAATCCCCATCACAAATTTGGAGGAGGGCCGAGAGAAAGAATATGATCTAGAGGATGAAATTGACCCTACCTCTAATGCAACCCCAAACAGTGAATCTGATACAAAGGAGGTTGAAGAAAATATTCTTGAGATCAAGGGCTTGGAGGGAATGAGCAATGAAGCCATAGTTGCGGAAGAGATGGATTCGTCTTTGAAGAGAAGACTCATGCTTGGTTGTAGGGCTCAGTATGAAACTCTGGACTTTGTTACTTGCCCTACCAGAATAAAGATCCCACAACCCGAATGCACTAGAATTGATACACTTTCGATGGATTACAATTTTATGGGGACACAAGCTGAATATAAGACCTACATCTTTAGTGTTTGGCATGTCATATTTGGGGTGCGTTCGTCCACAGCAACTTGTTTGCATGCCCACAAACTAAGAGAGGATCTGACACGGGCATGCATGATATATCTGTTACAGAATTCCCGCCCCTTAGGAACGGGACTCCACCACAACCTTATTCGCATCTGTGGACTTCTGATTTTGGGTCTGGTTAATTTTGAACATATCTTCTTGACCCAAGCCATTCCTGTTTATGCACCGCCCAGCTGGAGGGGTTAAACTCAGCGCTTCCTGAGAGGCAACCCAGCAAATTCAGACTGATCTGGTAGTTTACGTCACTCAGGTACTATATTTTCGAACCCTTCTGCATCCATGCATCTGTCAATGAGGACATTGTCCAACTTAAGCATGGGGGGATGGTAAATTGCATAATCCTGAGCTTAATTAATCAGTCTGAATGAATAAATTAATTGATTAAAAAAAAAATTGAATTTAGGAAGAAAAACTTAGGCATTAGAAACTTGTCAATAGTGGGAAATAATACAAAAAGAACTTAAACGCTTAGACTTTTTAGGCCTTCAGGCTTAATCAGCCCTAGTGTCCATTAAAATATGGATTTAGCGGCAATCCTTGCAACTTTAAGCTATTCTAATCCACCTAATAAATAAGGTTATAAGTATACGACTTATCAACTCACCCTCTAACTCAGGAAAACTTTGAGTCTAAGCATCTACACACATTTTTGCACAGACTCACTTCTTGGAGATTTTGACAGAAATTGGGTAGCTAATGAACTCTCTAGGGTGGTATGGCTGGCAAGTTGTCGTGGGTAACAGCCCATTGGCAGGTTGTCCAGAACCCAGCCACAAGCCATTTCTTTTTCGCTGCCTCTAGGTACATTTGAGATTAAGGATGCCACCTACGAAAAAAAAAAAAGAAGAGAAGAAAAGAAAATAAACCACACTTCACCGCATAAGTATGGCTGGCAAGTGATCGTGGGTAACAGCCCATTGGTCGATTGTCAAGAGCCCAGCTCAATAATTGCACAAAAAAGACCAAAACACCTAAGGACGAAGCGGGGAAGTAGTACAAGCAGGGGAGATATACACTGGAAAATCCTTGTTTTGACCCCAAGTAAAATGAACGTAGGGAGAAAGCTACCAGTCGAACAAATACACCTTTAGGCAAAAATTTATTTTCTTTTCCGGACACCTAGAGGCGTAGAAACTCGAAGTCTGTCTCAATTACCGTTAAGTGAGTCTATCACAACATTCGCACCAAGATGCTTAGCACTTAGGGTTTTGACCGAGTTTTGGGTGGGTTGGGTAGCCGTAAAAAGTTACCAACCCACACTAAATTCCAAAAATTCTAAAAAGACATATATAGATATATACGTATACATATGTATAGTTATATATACAAAGCAAGGATTCAGGCGATTCGTATTTTGGAAGACACCCAGGCGCTGCTTAGTCTTTGTAGATTAAGATCTTCGTATATTTCCTCTTATTGACGAGTAACGAAGTGTCTAAGAAATTACTTCTTGAATTCTCCAAAGAAATAAAGGCTAGAATAAACCTTGCTAGGGACTATCAAGGAGTAAGCATGGGGGTATGATAACACAACGCAAGGGGGCAGTAATTAGGTTGAATATGGCCCATCTTTAGAATAAAAGGCACAACATAAAGTAGAATAGGAGCGTTGCATGCATCAAGTACCAAGATTGCTTATAAATCGTATTAATGGCCATTTGTGTAAAGTATTTGTCAAAGTAGGCCTCAGATGAGCAATCGGACTGCACAGATGGATTCAGGACGATGAATGGAGTCCAACGGACTCAAGATCAGCCAAATCCGACATCCGGAGCTCCCACAATGGGCCCAATAAATCATGATCGTTGATCTGGAGATCAACGGCCCAGAAAGCGCCACGTCGCCCCACCCCCGCCGCTCGCTCACCCTCAAGCTAGCCAAGAACGAATCTCGGCTGTTGATCTTCGATCGAACGGTCGAGATCCACGCGCTCGCCCGCGGTCGCGGCAACAAAGCGCGGGCGTGGCGCAACAGTTAGCGCGCACGCCCGCGTCGCAGCGACGCGCGTTCGAATCGCGCGGAGCGGAAATCAAGCGCGAGCGAAGGGCACGGTGAAATTGAGCCACCCGATCAGCAGCGGGCGGTCATGATTGCGCCACGCGGCGCGACGACAGCGCCCGAGTGCCCACGTGCGCACGCACGCCGAGCGAAAACTGTTTGCACCTCAAAACACGCCTATAATAACGCCTTCTTATGCTATTTTCCAGAATTAACTATGTATATTATAATCCTATAGCCACATTTGTAAAAACGGTTGCATGCATGCATTTAATCAAGAGAGGAAGAAGAGTGAAACAATCGCCTGCATAGTTACATTTTTCTTCAAGTGCCTCCTTGCAAAATCACCCTCTTTTTATTTTTCCTCTTGATTTCTTCTTTTCTCTCCTTCCCGCGGCTGCACTCTTCCCGCAGCTGCATGCAACGCAGCACTTCTTCCCATCACTTCTCCCTGCCAACGTCGCTCCCTATAGCTGCAACTTGCGCACCCTCTCCCTGCTGCAGCCGGCACGCCACTCTCTCCTCCTCTATAAGTAGCTGCAGCTTCATCCTCGCAACGGGGGGGGCTACTGCAGCAACAAAAACCCGCAGCCATCTTCTCCACCGCTTTCCCCTCCCATACGTCGGCCCTCCGTCGAGGAAGCACCCGGCTAGCAGGAGAACCCACTGTGGTGCACACCACCACAGTGGGAGCACCACCGCCCAGCTCTTCGACGAGCCGGTGGCCGTGGTGCATTCCCTCGCTTCGTTTTTTCTCTTTAATGCCATTGCCGCTGCTCCAAGCTTCGAAGCTTGAAGCCATGGCAGCAGCAGCCCAGCAGCAGTAGCAGGTCCTCCCGCTCCTCCACGACCGTCCCCGCAGTCGCTCACCGCCTCCGCGCACGTCTGCAGGGCGTTCCCCGCCTCCGTCTCCGTTCTGTCCGCCTCGCAGTTGCACCTGTAGCCGTCCGCCGCGCGTACTGCAGTGGCCCGCGACGGCCTCGCGTCGCCCCCTGCCCTCCTCCGCGACCCCCCGCGACCACCTTCAGACCTCCTCCACGCTCGCTCCTCCACGCCTTCGCCCGCCCGTCGCTTTCACGCACGCCTGCAGGAACCCTACGCGAAGCCGCGCCCGCACCCGCCGTCTGTAGACGTCTACCTCTGCCTTCAGACGACGCGGCGTCAGACGTCCGCTTGAGGCGGCAGACGTCCTAACTCGCGCATCTGCGATCTCTCGCTCGCCCGCTCTCTCTCTCTTTGCTGATCTCTCCCGCCCGCTCCCGCTCTCCCTCCCACGTATTCTCTCTCTCTTTTTTACTCACTAACAGACACACACTCACAGCAACGCACACACACACACATTCACCGACGCACACACACCTATACCAACACATACACACACACTCACACACTTATAGTAACATATATATAAATATATATATATACATACATACATATATATATATATATATCTATATAGTTATGTATACATACTCATATATATAATATATATATAATACATATATATCTACTTATATATACATCTATATACATATACATATACTTATATATATATAGACATATATACTTATATACATATATATATATACATATCTATATACATATATATATACATATATATAGCAATATATATATATACTTATATACATATATATATATATATATCTATACATATATAACTATACATTTATATATATATATAGATATATTTACTTATATACATACATATGTACATATATTTTCATGTTATTTATTATACGCTGTATCGCGGGAATATCTGCACCAGTTGCTGATATTCCCTGATACACGCGTACAAAAAACGTGTGGTCCCATACATCATCCATCCTCCATCCACACTCCACGCGGCACCTAGTCGTGTTGGTTGCGTCTCTCTAGACGTCGACTGACTCGACATAGTGCTACACTCCATCGCCACCTCCACCCCCACCCCTTTATATATATACTACATATATATATATATACATACTATATTTACTTTCTGTCTATTTGCTTTTCTGTTAGTAAAAAGATAAAAAAAATACATAAAAAAGAAAAGATAATCTTTGACTTGCAGGTACCTCGTCTTGCGAGTAGCAAGACTTGTTTTGGGACTCTGTTTGGCTAAAAGCCAAGGACACAATTTTGAGGGTGTGCCTCAAGAACAAGGATTACCATAAAAAAACCTAAATAAGAAAAACACCAAAAACACAATAAACGAACGGAAGAGACGCATTTTAAGGAAAACGTAGAAACTCGACTTTAACCCCACTTCCCTGTGTTCGACCCTGGGCCTAAAAGTGATAAGATAAAATCAATTAGGCCAGGTTAAAAATTTTGTAAAGAGATGGTTAGGTCTGAATTAGGTTAACCACTATACACATTTCAACGATAAAAATATCATATTAACAACCTATTCGGGCTGACCCATCATAACTTTTCTGGCGCCGTTGCCGGGGAGGTGTGCTTTCGAGTAAGTTTCTATCCAATTCCTTTAAATTTGTCTCTTCCCTCTTCACGGGTATTGTTGTTTTTGGTGTGCAGGTGAACCTGGTGGAAGGAGAAGAAGGCTGACGAAGTCGAGGATGTGAGCAGATCAAAGGCGGGAACGAGAGTGTGAAGACGCCGACATCGCATTGGAGCTTCGCACATGTTGCCGAACAAGTAGGTTTTCTTTTCTCATCAAATTAGGGTTAACTTTCCACCACAATAAAAAAAAAAATTTTAAAACTAAAAACTAGAAAAACTTCTTGAGATTTCTTGAGGGCAAGTGGATTAAAATTCACTTGATTGATTGGTTGTCTTCACTCCCACTGCCCTGGGATTTCCCGCCTTACTTCGCATAGCGAAAATCCGAGAATCTTGATTCTTAGATTTTTTGCCATGGGAAGTATTCTTTGAGGCAAAGAAAAAGATTGCTTGTATCCCTCTTTTGCCTCACTTATCTTTAATTCAGGATCACATTTTTGGTGGGGAGACTTGGAATTGAGTTGATTCCAACCCCACCACGACTTTTCAAACTTGCCTGTGATTCGATCCTGAATACTTCAACCCCAACAATTTTAGTTTCTTTATCTGTTGGTTGAAGCCTTGTGTGTGGATATCTTTCTGGTGATTGGGAGCACTTGAATTGAAGTGCTTTGGCTCCCTTTCACATTGGTATAAAATTGATTCGCGCATCCACACATAGAAATCTCCATTTAGGGTAGCCCATTGCATTTTAGCATGCATTAACTAACTGATAATTGAAGAAGGGTTTCTTGGGCTTTAGAAAAAAAAACCTGTATTCTTGCAAAACCCGGAGATTGGTTGAATTGGTAATTCAGCAAAATCCTAAAATTCATACTACTTAAGGTTGAACTCTAAAAACCATTCACCAATTAAACTTCAATTCAGGGAGATTTCCCTGTTGCATGCTTGTTCTTACACACTCTTAAAATCAATTACTTGGGCATTACCCGTAAACAACGCCCTTCACATTCCAAAAGCACTTGACCCTAAGCCTCTAATTAAAATTGGTAGTAACTTGACCCTTTTTTAGGATTGGAGGTCTAACTACCTACGTGTAGCGGCTACGTGCTGGTGAGAGTTCCCGCGTGCTATCGGGTGTCTAAGACTGGGGCAAACGGCCTTTCAATCTGGCCCGGTGGTTCCGCGGTGCTCGCATTCGGTTCCGTAGTTCGTGATAGTAGGTAACTTAGATCTTTAAGTCTAAGGGAACACTGTCGAGGTTAGGAACTTGATTGTATTGATTTGTAATCAAGTGTACCTTTGCGGCGTCATTTCTCTCATCTCTTTTCCCTACTCATCTCCTTAACTCTTCCTCCGGTAGTGCATGTTTGGGAGGAGGTCACAAAACCCTGAATTGCTTGTATTGACTGATAAATCTAGAAAAAGAGCCGAATCATCCTCCTCCTCCACAAACATGGCACACACCCCCGCCTCACCACTTCATCACAATTCCAATTCTTTCAACACCAGGCTTATCCCGAGAAACCCTGCAAGACCTTCCTTATCGAGTGTCGCGCCAAGCGACTCGGTAAGTCATGTGGAACAACCTTCTGCGAGCCAGTATTTCAACATGGAGGACCAAGCCTCCGTGTACTCGGACACATATGCGGGCACGTCTTCTGGCATAGAAGATGCCTGCACCCTGGGGAACAACCCGTTTTCTGCCACGTATAACCCAGGGTGGCACAATCATCCCAATTTTGCATGGTCCAACAACCCGCAGCGTCGAAACCCCGCTGGTGGACCAATGTGATCGTCCGCACCCGTCATCCCAAGGGCCCAGTCTAATCCTATGGCAAATCTACCATCAGGCCCTTGTGTGCAGAAAACCAAACACGCATCAAAACCTCTTGATAAATTGATGCGAATGATGACGGAAATGTCAAAGCGCCATAAAGAAAACATGACCTCTCTTCAGCATTTGGTGCAGCAGAATGCTGAGATCAGTCAACTAAGCATGGCGACTCAATCTCAGGGCACTTTTCCCGCCCAACCTGTTCCAAACCGGCAAAACTTTGTACCTTGTGGTCCGCAACCACAGGTACAACCTTCTCAGGAACAAGTTCATCAAATTCTGCAAGCTCCGAGTATTCCTCCGGGATTTCAGGTTAATCCCGCTGCAGCACCGCACTCTTATGCTGATAGTGATCACATCAAGGATGACACGTCTGACGAGGACGTGACTGTCAGTACGTGTATCGAACTAATTGGAGCCGATTCAGACTGCTGTGAATTACCTGACGACTGCCTGACCAACACAAACTGTGACGTTCCCCAATCCCTCCCTATTCCTGTACCTTCTCCTGACCAGACTTCTGACGAGGTTTTTTCCGCTTCCCATACCTTGTGGTCTGAGTCATCGCCGGGCTGCTCACCGCCGGTCCACACTATGGAAGACCGGATTGCCCTTTCTTTCCCGCTAAATCAGGCGGATTTGCAAATCCACACAGGGACCTTGAGCCCACATCTTTCTCACTGGGGCTATTCATTTTTGGATCCATCTATCCAAGAAGCCCCTCTTCTTGGCCAATCTGAAGGCCAGTTTCTTCCTCCTAACTTGTTCTCCTACCCGTCTGGGACACTCTCGTCCCAAGAAATGCCAGATCCTTCCCCATCCACTCCCGAGCTAAAAGTGCTGCCTAATACACTCAAGTATGTTTTCCTGGGACCAAATGAAACGCTCCCTGTAATCATCAGTTCAAAATTAACCATGGAGCAGGAGTACAAACTAACTAAGGTCCTCCTAGAACACAAGGCAGCTATTGGATGGTCTTTATCAGACTTATCTGGTATTAGCCCCTCCTACTGCACTCATCGTATATATACGGAGGAGGAGGCTCGACCTTCTCGCGAGATGCAGCGACGTCTCAACCCAAACATGCGGGAGGTCGTTAAGAATGAAATCATTAAGTGGCTGGATGCGGGTATAATCTACCCGATCAGCGATAGCCCCTGGGTGAGTCCGATTCACATTGTGCCCAAAAAGGCAGGACTCACCATCCGTGTCAATGACAGGGGCGAATCCATCCCTACACGCACTCCTACATCTTGGAGAGTGTGTGTAGATTATAGGAAACTCAATGCTGCAACCAAGAAAGATCACTTCCCGCTACCATTTATTGACCAAATCCTGGAGCGGTTAGCGGGAAATAAATTTTTCTGCTTCCTGGATGGATTCTCAGGATATAACCAGGTGGCAATAGACCCCCGAGACCAAGAGAAAACCACTTTTACCTGCCCTTTCGGCACCTTCACCTTTAGAAGGATGCCGTTCGGACTTTGTAACACGCCAGCAACTTTCCAGAGATGCATGCTGGAGATATTTCATGACATGGTGGGTGACTTTCTCGAGGTCTTCATGGATGACTTTTCAGTCTTTGGACCATCTTTCGACGAATGTCTTGCCAACCTGACTCGCATCCTTAGGAGATGTATTGATGTAAACCTCGTGCTTTCCTGGGAAAAAAGTCATTTTATGGTGCGCGAGGGAATTGTTCTTGGACATATCATCTCTGATAGGGGTATCGAGGTTGACAGAGCTAAGCTCGATGTCATTGCTGATTTACCTGTGCCTGGTTCTGTCAAACAAATCCGCTCCTTCTTGGGACACGTCGGTTTCTATAGGAGATTGATCAAAGACTTCTCCAAAATTTCTCGACCCTTAACTCATCTCCTATCAACCGACGTGCCCTTCGACATGGGCCCTGACAGTATACAAGCATTCACGCAGCTACGTAATGCTGTCACCAAAGCCCCTGTTCTCCAGCCGCCTGAATGGTCCCTCGACTTTGAACTTATGTGTGACGCTTCAGACCTTGCAGTCGGAGCCATCCTGGGACAAAGATGCGATAGACACCCCTTCGTGGTGTACTACGCCAGTAAGACGTTGGACGAGGCCCAGCGTAATTATACTACCACTGAAAAGGAACTACTGGCAGTCGTCTTTGGGCTAGAAAAATTCCGTTCTTACCTTCTGGGCTCTCACGTTATTATTTTCACTGATCACGCGGCCATTCGCCATCTCATGCACAAGAAGGATGCCAAGCCTAGACTGATTCGTTGGATCCTTCTGCTCCAGGAATTTGACATTGAGATTCGTGATAAGGCCGGAGCCCAGAATGTTGTGGCTGATCACCTTTCCAGACTGGACCCTGACCATATTGGACTTTGCCAATTAATGAAGTTTTTCCTGATGAGCACCTATTGGCAATAAATGTGGCAAGTGGACCGTGGTATGCCGACATTGCCAATTACCTTGCTTCTGGATCTCTTCCGCGTGGCTGGCCTAAAAACCAGCGCGAGCGTCTCATGGCAGAAGCAAAGTATTATTTCTGGCATAATCCACTTCTTTTTCGGATAGGTGCTGATCAAATCATCCATCGCTGTATTCCTGACAGTGAGTTCCCCAGTGTGCTATCCTTCTGCCACGATCAGGCCTGTGGAGGCCATTTCTCTGGGAGGAAAACTGCAGCCAAGGTGTTGCAGTGCTGTTTCTTTTGGCCCTCCCTTCACCAGGATGCGCACACTTATGCCAAACATTGCACTAGGTGCCAGTCATTAGGGTCAATGGCACGTCGTGACATGATGCCCTTGCAACACATCCTAGCTACTGAAATCTTCGACATCTGGGGAATTGACTTCATGGGTCCCTTTCCTCCATCCAACGGCTTCGAATTCATCCTCGTGGCCGTCGACTATGTTTCGAAATGGATCGAGGCTATTCCCGCGCGCCGTGCTGACCATGTTATCTCCACCCGATTCGTCAAGGACCATATCTTTGCGCGTTTTGGGATCCCTCGGGCCATTATCTCGGATGGAGGAAGCCACTTTACCCATGCTTCTTTTCGGGCACTTCTGAAGAGGTACGGAGTCCACCATCGTATCGCATCCCCATATCATCCTCAGACAAACGGCCAGGCGGAAGTGTCGAACCGGCAAATCAAGCAGATTCTCCAGAAAATGGTTCGGCCTAACCGTAAGGATTCGTCCGACAAGCTGACTGTCGCACTTTGGGCGTATCGGACCGCCTTCAAGGCTCCCCTTGGTATGTCTCCATATAGAATCGTTTACGGGAAGCCTTGTCATTTGCCTGTGGAGTTGGAGCACCGCGCTTATTGGGCGGTTCGCCAATGTAACCTCGACCCAGACTTGTGTGAACGAGAAAGGAAACTCCAACTCCAAGAGCTAGAAGAGCTCCGTCGTGAAGCCTATGATTCTGCTCT
Source organism: Thalassia testudinum (assembly GCA_037157565.1). Lineage (NCBI taxonomy): Eukaryota > Viridiplantae > Streptophyta > Magnoliopsida > Alismatales > Hydrocharitaceae > Thalassia > Thalassia testudinum. The sequence continues at coordinate 35,348,272 of JAZHRO010000003.1, forward strand.
AACCTTTAAATAGCGCACTAAGGCTTTTCACGACAGCCATGTTCGGTGGAAGGAATTTGAGCCATCTCAGCAAGTTTGGCTCTATAATGCCCGACTCAAATTCTTTCCTGGGAAATTGAAGTCCAAATGGACTGGTCCTTTCCTGGTCTCAAGACCATTCCCCAATGGGGCCGTCGAGATCGAAGATCCCAAATCTGGGCGTAAATTTACGGCCAACGGGCAGCGTTTGAAACCCTATCTGACTCATGAACCTGCCCCCGTTGGAGAAACCGTTGCCCTGCTGGAGGGTAACTAATTCTTTGCCTCATTCTGAGTCCAGCTGGGGACATTAAATTCAGCGCTTGTTGGGAGGCACCCTAACAGCACTCACCATCCACCATCACTTTTCACACCTCTATCGCAATCACTTCACTTTTCTCTTCACCACCCACCATCCACCCACCCTTCCACCCTGATCTATACCCTGAACCTCAGCTCTTGTTACCCGACCTTCCATCCTTCCTCTGCCTTTCCCTGCATGCATATGAGGACATAGCATTGTTTGGCATGGGGGGGTGGATAGGCATCCATAGGATCCAGGTATGTTATGGTATCATACAGTTCCCACCTATTTATAAATATGCAAGAAAAAGAAAATATATATATATATATATTATAATAAATGGTGTTTAGTAATGATCTTGAAGCTGAAACAAAAAGGCAATAAGTGTTTATGGATATTCAACCTCTGTTTTGAAGACTTTCCAGGCCACAAAAGCTTGATTCGCTCAGGCTTGGCTTAATTCACTTAAAGCATTGACAAAATAGATCAAGATCTCTCCAAACTAAGGATGTATTCTTGTACCTGAGACACAAGTACAAGATTCGTTGGTTTACTTTTACTTGAGAGCTTAAGTAAACTTGGTTCACACTACACATATCAGGAAAGACCAGGTGAACATAAGATCCAACCCTAGTGTTCATTAGGGAAGGTGGAGTCCTTACCTGTGCGCGCAGGTAGACTTTTTATCCCAGGCTTTAGTCTTGTGTTTAGGAGCGACTCTTTCCACCAAAAAGAAACTCTCCCACCAAAAAGAAAAAAAAGTGTGCTCTTTCAAAATGTGTTGTAAGAGATATACTGACATATGTTTCAAAAAAAAAAAAAAAGATGTTGCAAAAGAGTCACTATATCTCATAAATGTCTGTATAATTTGTTTTTCGGCAAGCAAAAAAAAAAAAAAATGGGAGTTGAGTTTTCCGTCATCATCTTAAGGGTCAATTCGAAGACATGAGCTGAAACTGGGACCAACCTGTACTTAAAAATTCGTGAAACCCTGGGATTGAGTCTTAATGTTCATCTGGTCAGTCTTGATCCTTCACTATGCACAAACCATAACCTCTTGAGCTCTCGAGTATGGCAAAAACCTCCTGGGTCCTGGAAATCGTACTTAAGGTTTAAATATCAAGAGTCCTGGTTAGTTGAGAGATGATCTATGTCATGTGAGACTTAAAGTACTAGTAGTCTTCTTTACAATTGGTTCTCACAATATTCGATAATAAACACACCTATATCACCTCAGAAGAAAATCTTCAGCTTAAGATTATTTCTAAATACAGTTTTGCTAGGGACTAGCAAAAGATAGGCATGGGGGTATATGTTTGCACCTCAAAACACGCCTATAATAACGCCTTCTTATTCTATTTTCTAGCATTAACTATGTATATTATAATCCTATAGCCACATTTGTAAAAACGGTTGCATGCATGCATTTAATCAAGAGAGGAAGAGGAGTGAAACAATCGCCTGCATAGTTACATTTTTCTTCAAGTGCCTCCTTGCAAAATCACCCTGTTTTTATTTTTCCTCTTGATTTCTTCTTTTCCCTCCTTCCCACGGCTGCACTCTTCCCACAGCTGCATGCAACGCAGCACTTCTTCCCATCACTTCTCCCTGCCAACGCCGCTCCCTATAGCTGCAACTTGCGCACCCTCTCCCTGCTGCAGCCGGCACGCCACTCTCTCCTCCTATATAAGTAGCTGCAGCTTCATCCTCGTAACGGGGGGGGCTGCTGCAGCAACAAAAACCCGCAGCCATCTTCTCCACCGCTTTCCCCTCCCATACGTCGGCCCTCCGTCGAGGAAGCACCCGGCTAGCAGGAGAACCCACTGTGGTGCACACCACCACAGTGGGAGCACCACCGCCCAGCTCCTCGACGAGCCGGTGGGCTTGGTGCATTCCCTCGCTTCATTTTTTCTCTTTAACGCCATTGCCGCCGCTCCAAGCTTCGAAGCTTGAAGCCATGGCAGCAGCAGCAGCAGGTCCTCCCACTCCTCCGCGACCGTCCCCGCAGTCGCTCACCGCCTCCGCGCACGTCTGCAAGGCGTTCCCCGCCTCCGTCTCGGTTCTGTCCGCCTCGCAGTTGTACCTGTAGCCGTCCGCCGCATGCACTGCAACGGCCGGCTACGGCCTCGCGCCGCCCCCTGCCCTCCTCCGCGACCCTCCGCGACCACCTTCAGACCTCCTCCACGCTCGCTTCTCCACTCCTTCGCCCGCCCGTCGCCTTCGCGCATGCCTGCAGGAACCCTACGCGAAGCCGCGCCCGCACCCGCCATCTGCAGACATCTGCCTCCGCCTTCAAACGACGCGGCGTCAGACGTCCACCTGAGGCGGTAGACGTCTTAACTCGCACGTCCGCGATCTCTCGCTCGCCCGCTCTCTCTCTCTCTGCTGATCTCTCCCGCCCGCTCCCGCTCTCCCTCTCACGTATTCTCTCTCTTTTTTACTCACTAACAGACACACACTCACAGCAACGCACACACACACACATTCACCGACGCACACACACCTATACCAACACATACACACACACTCACACACTTATAGTAACATATATATAAATATATATATATACATACATAGATATATATATATATATATCTATATACATAGTATATCTATATAGTTATGTATACATACTCATATATATAATAAATATACATATATATATAATATATATATATCTACTTATATATACATCTATATACATATACATATACTTATATATATATAGACATATATACTTATATACATATATATATATACATATCTATATACATATATATATACATATATATAGCAATATATATATATATACTTATATACATATATATACACATATATATCTATATACATATATATATCTATACATATATAACTATACATTTATATATATATATAGATATATTTACTTATATACATACATATGTACATATATTTTCATGTTATTTATTATACGCTGTATCGCGGGAATATCTGCACCAGTTGCTGATATTCCCTGATACACGCGTACAAAAAAAGTGTGGTCCCATACATCATCCATCCTCCATCCACACTCCACGCGGCACCTAGTCGTGTTGGTTGCGTCTCTCTAGACGTCGACTGACTCGACATAGTGCTACACTCCATCGCCACCTCCACCCCCACCCCTTTATATATATACTACATATATATATATATACATACTATATTTACTTTCTGTCTATTTGCTTTTCTGTTAGTAAAAAGATAAAAAAAATACATAAAAAAGAAAAGATAATATTTGACTTGTAGGTATCTCGTCGTGTGAGTAGCAAGACTTGTTTTGGGACTCTGTTTGGCTAAAAGCCAAGGACACAATTTTGAGGGTGTGCCTCAAGAACAAGGATTACCATAAAAAAACCTAAATAAGAAAAACACCAAAAACACAATAAACAAACGGAAGAGACGCGTTTTAAGGAAAACGTAGAAACTCGACTTTAACCCCACTTCCCTGTGTTCGACCCTGGGCCTAAAAGTGACAAGATAAAATCAATTAGGCCAGGTTAAAAATTTTGTAAAGAGATGGTTAGGTCTGAATTAGGTTAACCACTATACACATTTCAACGATAAAAATATCATATTAACAACCTATTCGGGCTGACCCATCAGAAACGCGCGCGCGCATGCGTGCCCGAAGCGCGATCTCAGCACAGGCGCGGGAGGATCTCAGCCGTCCGATCTTCGATCGGACGGCTCTCGTTCATCATCCACAGATCGCGCTTGGAGAGAGAGAGGGGACAAGCAGCTGACCGACGGCAGAAGGCCTTCACTGACGTATCTGGAAGCGATTTTAGCGACGTTCTGGATGTCGCTAAAGCACATTCTTCTTCTAGGAGGGCCTTAACTCTATTTAAACCCCCTTCTACCACCATTCAAGGCATCCTCTCCCACTTGCAACTACTCCACTCCTCTCCTAGCTAGTTTTAGGCACTCTTGCAATCGTCGGAGACGATGAGCCACCGACGGAGCCTCCTCCACCGCCGTGGCTGCTTCGTCGCTCTCCACTCTCTCTCTACCTGTCTCTCTCTCTCTTTTAAGCTTTCATTTACTTTTGTTGAAGCATGTATTTAATGTTGTAAATCATGAACTATGAATGCATGTTTAATGAAATTATTTTCCATTTAGTTGCCATTTTAATTTCTGTTTAAAGTGCATGATCAAAACCAAGAGCTTTCTAACCCTAAACTCTCTCTATCTCTCGCTTTTCAAAACTGTCTCTTTCGCAAGCAAAACTCCACCTTTTTCGTGACAATAAGTGGTAAACAAAATTCGATTTCCACGCCTCCCTGAGATCAACACTCGGACTCACCTCCGTTTACTTCTTTTAAAACTGACATATCAAGTGCAACTATAACGACACCTCTTAACACACACGCACGAAGGCACGTCACATCTCCACACCAGGATGCTGGATCAACTCTCCAACATCTCTCGAAGGGTCAACCTAAGCACCGTGGTCGCCCCTCCTCCTCTCAACCACTCAAAGGTCATTGGAGACCACCTCCAAATGCCCTTATTTCTGCTAGATTAGTAGCTAGTTCTTCATAATTTACATGCTTTTACTACTGCTTAGTAGTGTAGCTCTTTATTCACCCCTAATGATGCATGCAAAATCCCCCCATAGATTCATGTATGCGATCATTTTTTGTTAGTTACATTTATATTTTCAATCTTTCCTCTATAAGCTTTCCTCTAGTTCCATGTTGCAAACACCCTCCAGAATGAATGAAAGAAATGTTTTTATATATATATCTCTATGTTGAGAATCACCATGAGCTTATTAATTGCAATATATTTTGAGATTAAAGTTGTCTGCTTTTAATTCCTACTATTATTGCAACTAAGCATGTTGTGCTTAAATACGTAATAACCATAAACCACCATGCGATTTTAAGCAAGTGGAGCGGAAAAGATCGATTTTAGATTTGCATAAACGCTTCCTAGAGACGAATGACTGGGACTCAAGTCTCATTATCTTTACAAATCATTTTTGATGAACGTTTTAGCATGACTATACTACGATTTTCGACGACTTAAAAATGCGAGAAAATGACTTCTGTCAGTGGGAAATCGTTACAACAATAAAGCAGGAAAATTCTACTTTAGAAAGTAGAAAAAGAAGGGAGAGAGAAGTTATCCTCCTCGACGATCACTTGGAGGACAAGCCGGACGGGACAATGCCTGGAAGATGGGGAATGGAGCAGGAAGAAGGAGAACGAAGTAGGACGAACGGGAATGAAGCAGCACATCGTCATTGTCATGAGATCATACTCGTGTGGTGAAGTGTGGTTTTATTTGTTTTTTTTATTTTCTCCATTTTCTATTTTTTTTATTTTCTTTTCTTTCTTTTTTTTTATGTAGGTGGCTTTCCTGATCTAAGATTTACCACAAGGAAGTACAATGAAAATGGTCTTGTGACTAGGCTCTGGACAACCGGTCGATGAGCTATTACCACCGACAACTTGCCAGCCATACCACCCTAGATAGTTCATTAGCTACCCAATTTCTAAAGAAACCACCGAAAGTGAGTCAGTGCAAAAAATGTGTGTAGATGCTTAGGCTTAAAATCCCCCCAAATCAAAGGGCAAGTTGATAAGTCGCATACTTATCATCCCAATTTATTAGCCAAATTAAAAATGAATTTGAATTGGTAAAGACTTGAGACTAAGTCCACATTTGAGTGGACACCCGGGCTAATTAAGCCCGAAGACCTGAAGTGTCTAAGTCTTAAGGTCCGCTCGTATCATTTCCTAAAGTTAATAACTTTGAAATGCCTATGTCATCTTTCCCCAATTTCTTTCTTTTTATATCTTTTTCAAATTTTCAAAATTTTTTTTAAATTTTATAAGAAACTAAAAGAAATTCTATGGAGTTAACATAATGATTTCAGGAATTGATTATCCACCCCCACATGCCTTAATGATGTAATGTCCTCATTGTAAAAATAAAAACATGAAAAGGGAAGAGTAAACTGAATATCACCTAAGTGTCGTGAAAATTCGCTCATCTCCCCAGAGAGAAGAGTGTATACACACGCGCTAAGTTTAATGCCTTCAGCTAGGCATAACAAACATACAAAGAAGAAATTGAGAATTCACAAGTGCGGGTGAGAATCAAAATAAAAATATTAATCCTCAAACCCACCAACAGAATATGTCCACAGACGTTGACCAGATTATGGTGCAGACCCATGCCCCAGGGTTGAGTGGTTCTCAAGTTCTAGATGAAAATCACCCAGAACTGAATGTTGTTAAGCTTGCGAGGCCGGGCCTGCGATTTTGTGGTGTGCAACCCAAGACAAAAGTGTCGGACAACGAGTAAAGATGGTTCAATAGGTGCAATTGTCAACTTAACATCTAGATCAGAAAAATAATCAGTTATTTTGAGCTTGGGTTACATGTGAAAGATATCGTAACGGTCCTGATAGAAAGTAAGTGGTTTTAGGTCAACAGGAACCCTTAGATCGAAAATCAAAGTTCCCTCTTAATTAGCTTCCCAAATTTTTAATTCCAACTTCCTATCCTCTGAAAATAATGTTTGCTGGACCTCCAAATTGTTGTGCACCCCATTTAATGTACCCAAGTCCAACAATTGTTGCTGAATCAGGATTGACTTGGATTTGGTTATCTCAAAAATATCATCATTCAATTCTTTAGGGTGTGTTTGAGGAATGGGGCTACTGATTGAATCATCAGGATTCAAATCGTCCAAGTTAGCCCCAACATGATCATAATCTTCAATGATCGGGCTATCAAATAGTTCGTCATACTCCTTGAGTCCGATTGTCACTAGAATCCTCTTCCTTGAGTTCAAATTAGACTTCGCCAAAAGATTCCCCACACTCAGAATCAAAGAATTGATGATCCTCATTTATATATGTCTCAAACTCATAAATCATTTCATGATCCAAGGAGACATAATTTTCTTCGTTTCCTGACTTGGGGATCTTGGGTGAATCAATCGGTTCATCCTCAAATGGTTGCTCAAGCCCAATCTGGTCATCCCCAGCCTCAGAAAATGTATCCCACTTGACAAGCACCTGAGCAGGTTCAGACATTGGCTCTCCTGAAGGGGGTTCATCTTGAGATTACTTTTAACTGGTTGAGTCCAGGTTATTCGCTGAAAGGTATATATTATTTCAAAATCACCAATTAGTTCAAAATAATTCATAGGAGGTATAATTAAGTTAATTTTGGAAACATGAATTTTGCCTGATGATTTAAATTTAAGAAATATGCAAAATTCCATATGAAAGCACATTTACTCAAATGATCTACCTTATTAGCAAGTAAACATGTTAATTTTCAATTCATTTCAAAGAAATTAAGGCATTAAGGAGTTCTTCTAATTAAAACATGCCTTATTACAACATTTAAAAACAAAAAGAAATTAAAAATACTACAAGAAAAACATTTCTTTTCTCTTAATTCTTCAGCCTCTCTCTCTCTCTTTTCTTCTTTCTTTCTCTTTCATTCTTTTTCTTTTTCTTATCTTTTATCTTTTCTCTTTCTTTTTTATTTTTTCTCTTATTTTCTCTCTTCGAGCTCTTCTCCTCTTCCTCTTTTTTTTCTGCCATTCTTCTTAGAGCCTGTTCAGCCTTTCTCTTTCCTCACTGTGAGTTCTCCTATCTTCCTTTTCTTCCTTAGCTCTTTCTTCTTCTTTTCCTTAGCCTTCTTTTACTTCAGCAATTACCTTAGCTTCCTTGGCTTCTGATCCTTAAACTTAGCCTTCAGCTCTACCTAACTTCCTTCTGATTCTTTCTTCCTTAACCTTTAGCTGAACTGGGTTTTTTCTCTCTTCAACAAAAAATTGGTTTTTTTATTTGTGGCTAGACATTTCAGGGATACATAGCACCCTTTGTAGGGTGGGACCAGACCCTACTAGGTCCTCACCTGGTTCAATTATGGTTCTATTTAATTCCAATTTAGAGTTTCGAGCCAAACCAGCTCAACACCTCCCAGGCCTTGCCCTCCTAGGGCCGCACATCCGCATGCCTCACAGGCACACACTCGTAGGCACATACGCACCCATACACACACATGCATATGCTCAATGTTCGTTCGTAACCATGCGCCAAGCACTGACGACTGATATGCCCATGCAACAAAAACGTTTTATACTAAGGCACCCGCTCGTGGTTTATCGATGTGGGATTATCATTCCCCATTCTAGAGCCAACTTCAAATGGTGATATCTCCTAGCTCAGAGCACCAATTCAAGCGAACAAAAGCTTGTTGGAAAGCTCTTGAGTTACTCTACAGAATTATGCTATCAATTTAATGTGAAGGGGAAGTTTTCCTCTTCGATTTGAAAGGCAAAATATAGGTTTTCTACGGGTATTTTAAGCCTGGAAATGGTTTTAATTGTACAAAATCCACAGGTTGGACTTTTCTCTCTCATTTAAGGTTCTAAATAGATAATGAAGGGAATTCCGCAGCTTCAAGTGTAGGTTTCAAGCTCTCAAGAGCTTTATGGAATGCAGAGAAGCTCAAAGCTTATCTAAAAGCTTTAAGGAGTGAAATCAAACATGAAAAAGACTTAATAGACATCTGAAATCATGTTTAATCAACTGAAACATATTTTAGAGGTTATCAACTTATTTGGGCAAAAATTGCAATTGAATCTCATCTAAAATCCACTACTAACAGTTTGGGTTCAAAAACAACCCAAACTAGCAGTAATTAGAATCTAATCAAATTAACTATCAAAGCTCATCCAATTCACTTTAAAATTGTTCAAATGAATCTCAAAATCAATTTAAACTCATTAATTCATCAGATTGAACTTAGAAGCAATTCATCAAACTCAGGTTTGATTAGAAGCTTCCAGATTTGACTTTCTATTTTAAATCGTTTCTCAAGAAATTAAAGCCTAAAATCTCTTCTCCTCAATCTCAGAAACATACTCAGACCATTAAATAGATGTTTCAACTTAGGATTCTAGGGTTTTAGGTTCATCACATAAACTTCAAAAGGGGCTTGTTCGTCAGAACAACCCAAAGGCTGTTACAATGATCTGAGGGCAGAAATGACTTCAGTGCATTGCACTGAAGCCTCTAGATACATTAAATACATCTTAAAGCTTTCTGTCAAACTTCTCCAACTCTGTCGGAGTTGGAGAAGATGAAGACCTAACTTCAACTCTAGTTATCAAAATCTCAAATGAATGATCTTAGAATAATCATTGAACCATATTTCATTGATCTGGAGTTTCTCACCAAGTTATATAGGCCGAAGGCTGAGAACACTTTTGACTCGCCAGAGCTTGCTGGAGCTCTGGTGAGTCCAGAAAAAGTTAATTTTTTGTACAGAAAGAGAAAGTATGCCATTGAAGACTTGAAAAGATTCTCGAGGTCATAAGGAACCTCAGGATTAAATTAAATTTTCCATTTGATCATTAAAAGCAAGATTTAATAGTGAATTGATTTTGTAAAGAATCTGGGTTAGTTGAAGCTCTGGACCTATTTTCCCACTCAATTGAGTGGTAAAAACAAGTCAACAGTAATTGCGATCACGAATATATAGTTAATTTAAGGTTTCAACTACTCTTGAGCCACCACTGACAGTGAGCTCAGGAGCTTAAATAAATTTTTGTGTTTAAGTTATATGTGATATTTACTCTAATAAAAGTGATGATTAGGATCCCTTAGTGATGAATAAGTGATGGAGGATCCAATGGAGGTGAAGTTTAGGTCAACTATTGCTGCCATGGACAACAAAAGTACTTGGTGGAGGTGAAAGTGAATTAGGCGAATTAATGATTAGATAAGTAATTAAATGTGATAGAAGTGATCATGGAAGATAGAAGAAGATGATCAGTGGCTTAAAAAGATGAAATTAAGACTCTGACAAGCTCGTCGGAGTCGAAGAAGATGAAATTTGAAATAACATTACACCTAACCTACCTACCTAACTAACTAACTAAACTATCCTACTACTACTACTACTCTTATCCTATTGTTACCTGGACAAAGGGGTCAGAGGATCTCCGTTGACAGCTCATGATGGAGGAGTGAAATAAGAGGGTAGTTGGAAGATCTCCTGCGACGGTTGTGAGGGGAAGTAGAGGAGCTCCTTAGCGCCTGTGTCCAAAGACGCAGTTGACCTCGGTGGAGTTCCAGGGCTAATAAAGGTGGATGAAGGAAGTCAAGTGGTGTGGTGGAAGTTTGTCGGAGTTGTGGACTAAATAGCCTACCAAAGTCAGTTGCAGTGAAGAAGAGGGAAGGGAGCCATTTTAGGGAAAATTAGGGGGAGAAGGGGGTATTTATAGATGACGGCGACTATGAAGGAGGTGGAATCTGGATGCGATTGTGAAGATTCTGGAGGATATATTGATCCATTTCATCTAATGGTTGGATCCAAAACAAATCTCGATGTTTATCTTTAACAAATCCTGTACCTCTTGTGTTTAGATCAACCAAGGTCCCTTAATCTATTTCTCCTCGAAAGTAGAAAAAAATTACATTTCCCAAAAATTTCGTTTTGTAAAAATTTAAGTTTTGCTAAGAGACTAGCAAAAGATAAGCAAGGGGGTGTGATAAACGCCAGTTTATCATCATTTTTATGCATTAAAACAAACTTAGCTCTTAGGATTTTGCTCCGCAAATTGGTTTTTGGGCTGCATTTAGGAATCAATTAGCTTAGGCATGCATTGCACTTTTTATTATCTTTTTAATGAGTTTTTGTGAGTGTTAGGGATATGCAGATTGTCAGAACTCCAAAACCCTAGCACTCAGGAAGGCAACTGATGAAGAAGAAGCTCAAACTAAGTGGAACTCAGCTTGATCCAGCTTACCATAGCTGGATTCCAGCTCACTTGAACTAGGGTTAGCTCATCTTAGCTCCATTCAACTCATCTCAGCTGAATGGCAGCTCAAGAGAGCTCATCTTAGCTCACCCTAGCTCAAGTCAGCTCAGATCCAGCTCAACTTAGGTGAGTCAAGCTCATCTCAGCTCCCATTAGTCCACAGGGAGCTCTAGCTAGCTCAGCTGAGTTGACTGGAGTTCACCCCAGCTCAGGTCCAGCTACATCCAGCTCTACTCAACTCCGACCAGCTAAAGATGACTTCATTCCAGCTTAGGAAGCTCAAGTCCAGCTCCCGGGGACTCAGCTTAGCCCAACTCAGTTGAGCTAAGCTACCTTAGCTGCCTCACCCAGCTTGATCCTCCCCGGGAGCATTAGACCCAGCTCACCTCAGCTCCTTTCAGTAGAAGCTAGCGTGCTTTAGCTTGGCTTAGTAGCTAGCAAAGAACTAGCAAGCCAAGGCAGCTAAGGTAGCTCCTTGCAGCTCTCTTCAGCAACCACTAGCTCTAGTGCAGCTCAAGATGACTACCTCCAGCTCTTCTCCCTGAAAGCCCTAGCTCAAAATGCCTCCAACTCTACTCCCTACTAGCTCAGCTAGCTAAGCTGCTTAACTTACCTACTCCACCACCATGGCACTAAAACCTACTACCCTACTACCTAAGCTCCAACAAAAAGACCACCTACTCCTACTTTATTTTGGTGCCAACTATCCCTTCCATCACCACCCTACATCCACCATCAAAACCCATCTCCACCCTCCATTTTTTCCCTCCAAAATTACCTTCTAGAAGGAATTTTTGGAGGGAAAACCAAGGCACCTCTTCATTTCCCTCCCATTTTTCCCTCCAAAAATATCCAAGCACCCCTTCATTTCCCTTCAAAAAAATGCCATAACCACCCCCCTTCCCATCCTATAAATACCCTACCCTACCACCACATAATTCCCATCCTCCATTAGTGCACTTTTCTACCTACACCCACCTACACCTACGGCCAAGAAGAAGGAGTAGAGAAGGAGATTAAAGGGGCACATCACCAGCCCTTTTGGTGCCTTCTTCTCCCCACTCTCTTCAACTTTGGCCACGCCAAGGAGGAGGACACTTCCACTTCAAGGAGGATGGCCAGGCAAGGGAGAAGGACCTAGGGTGGATGTCCACCCTTGGAGAGAAGCTTAGGGCATGCCCCCTTATGGCTTGCCTTGGAGGACATCACCTTGGCAGAGCACAGGAAGGAAGGAGTCGGAGGATTCTTTTCAAGATTGGGATCCACCAACCTTGGAGCAAGAAGCCCTCTTCTTCATCATCTATCTAGAGGATTTGTGTTTGATTTTCGTTATTTTAATTTTTCGAGTAGTAGAAGCATTCCTCTACTAGGCTTTTTTTTGTAAAACACTTTTTCATTAATCTAGTTGCCTCCTTTGCAATTTCTTATTTGCATTTCTACTTGCTTTATTTTTAGCATTCTTCACTCCCTTTCCCTAATTATTCTATGCCTCCACTTGCCTAGAGTGAGCTTAGGGAGAGGTTCTACTTGCCACTTAGAAGTAGTATTTCAAATTTGAAGTGTAAATCACCTTCCCGCCACCATTTCGCATGTTGTCTTAATTCAAAAATAAAAAAATTGATATATTGAAAAATACCAAAAAACAAAGTTGAGATTTTTATTCCAAGCAAGAGAATCAATTTTGCAAACATTTGGTCTCCTTGGACGACCCTAGATACTCCCCTATCTAGGAATATAAATTTAAGAGTTGATCAATTTTACGCGTTATAACGACCAAATTAACAAACCGCGTGAAATTGTTATCAAACACCGGTGAAGTTATCTCCATCCCTAAATTAGGATATCCGAGTCATCCAAACTGGTTGATGAAGATGAGATGGTGAGCGCAAGCTCCAGGAACTTGGAGAAGAAGAGATGACATCGGATGGGCGGTGATCATGCGATGGCTGCACCTTCAGTCGTCAGCCATCCAGACGGGTGTAGAGAAGAAGAACTCAGGGACCTATGCGTAGTAAAATGAAAGGACCTAAATGAAAAGTAATGACCCAAATGGAATGAAATATAAGGACCAAAATGTAAACTTAAGTTTTCAAGGTTTATTTTAGTTTAGATCTTTTTCAACTTTTTATATATGATTGTAAATAAGGTAATTATTATATTTAGACCATGAATTTACATTTTTGACCTTTTTAGATTAATTTATTTAATTGCATAATGTTACATAAGTTATTACATACTTAGCTATATATTATGCATGAGGTAGTTAATGTATTAATTAGATGAATGATTGATAATATTTCGAGTCCAATTATTAATTAGATTATTAATAATATTAATTGGATGATAATATAGCATTTTTAACTTATTTTAAGGTCCTTTACTATTTATCCCTTATTTAATAATTAACCCATGTATTCACATAATCCTAGCTAATTAACTAGTTAGACTAGTTAATTAGGGGTAATTAGAGACCATGATGAGCTTCTCACCAATCATCCTAAGATTTGACTTTAGCAACAACAAATTTCATCCTCAACCTCGACAATTTCCCAAGAAGAAACTCACCTAAGTCCCTATCCTTAACACTTTGGAGCAAATCCAATAGAGAACTATTAAGTTCATCAATCATTTTGATCATAGGCTCCAATGTTTCAGTGCATGGTGTTGGCTGAGCTTCTAACGATTGTATAGTGTTCCACAAATTAGCTAACACCCTATCCTAGATCTGGTTCACCTGAACGAATTGGTTAGGTTCAGGTTTGGGCGGTTTTGGGATAAATCTAAAGGAGTTAAGATGTCGAGGTTCTCGGGTTCCTCGCTGATAGTAGGCCATCTCAGGTTATTCAAAGAATGGTGATGACCTATTTTCAATGGAATACTAGGGAGGGCAGGTGTTATAATCAGCATATCCTTCCTGATTGTAGATCGGGTTGGTTTTGTCATCAAAGGATAGAGATCCATAATCATTATAGGTTTGGGAAGGATAGTAATGATAGTCTTTTTGTCCAGGGTTAGGCCCTGGACACTGAGGTCTGGATTCGTATCCCCAATCAAAGTCATCCCAGCTAGTGGATGGGTAATTACAAGTCAAGTCAGAATAATAATCATCTTGGGGATAAGTGGTGGTAGGCGGATAGGATTGGATGTGTAAAAGATGTGGAAGGGTACATGGTGAAGTAAGGTGGGAAATCAAAAGAGAAAGAAGCCCTGCAGTACAAGCAATCAACCCTGTCCTTAGGTGGGTTAGCCTAATGACCTACAAACTCCCAAGACCCATCTTGAGATTCTAAATGATTTGGTCTACTTTTATCTGGTTAGTCCAACTAGTTAGGAGGGACTCGGGAGAAGGTTCTTTCTTTGGCTTGCCTCCTGTTCCTAGTGTACCCCCCAGCCATGATCGTTTGATGCTACTCCCCTAGCTAGACATCAGATGGACCAGCAAAAGCAGATTAATCGAAAAAATCTCAAACTGAGCCCCGAAGAGTGAATCAATCCTTAAGGCCAATGTCTACTCAGTTTTAGTTAGGCTTGGGATGATCGTGCTCTTGGAATGTGATGGGCCCTTTAGATGGGCTGTGTCCTTAATGATCAATTAAAATGTATGTGCGTGGATAACCAGGGTTCTCAAACAAGGTTATTTGACGATGTGTCCTTTAGGATTTAACCTTGTTTAGTAGCTTTCAAGGTTTAATTCTTAGGTTGGTTCAATCAAGGTTTAGTAGAACACTCCAAGTTTTGAAATCACGGGTGATGATATGTTCCTTTAAAAATTGAAAATAATGTGAAGTGCCTAGTTTAGCCCTAAGAATCAACCCTAAGTGGCAAGATACTTGATGGAACAACTTTAGATTGATTGGTGCGGTGCAAACAGCTTAATCAATTGTCCTGTTGCACCACTTGGTTAAGGCACATAAGAATGTTTAACCTATTTAGATTTCTACTCACTTATGTGTATTGAGTTGAAGTGTACCAGGTCCATAGGTCAGATCCCGGTTAAGTGGTAGAATCAAAGTGATTGTGTGCCTTATGATAAGTTGTGGGTGTTAAGTGTGTAGTGTTCAGTTAAATCCCACAAGAGAAGAATATTTTTTTATTTTTTTATATATGCAGGTGGGTGAGGTGAGTGGAGTGACAATCAATCAACCAAAATCTACCCTAGGGTTTATGCAAAGCACCTAAGTTGATTTGGGTTTGAGTTATTAGGTTATGGAATGAAAACTAAGGTCGGGGTGGTGTGGGGGACACTTACAAAACACTCTACTCGCACTTTACTCCAGTCTACCGCACTTGGATCTCATGCAAGGGTACCTGCAAGGCAATAGATCAGAGATAAGAGGGGTTAGTGTTATGTAAATGCAAAGAAGCACAAAAAATAATAAAGTAAATTTTGATGCCTCCTCGGCATCGACGCAAAAATGGTCGGGCATGTTTTGCGTGTTAGAAATCGGGGTTACAAGCCTGTCATCATAGTTGCAAAACATGTCGATCAAATAAAATTTATATCGAAACTCGAAAAGTGAGTCTCGGGTCGAACATAGGGAGGCGACGTTTACCTTAACTGAAAATCATGCTTCGATTTGTTTCTTTTTGGTATTTAGGGTTTTTTTATTTTTTTTTTTGTATTTTTGTAAGAAGAAAACAAGCAAACGAATCACAAGTTAGAGATGGAACAAAAATGGTATAGATATCACTTCAATGTCTATTACAATCAACTATGAAAGCATAAAAATAGAGGGGGGTCAGAGGAAATCTCTCGAATCGACTGTTCGACAAGACTATGGCACCTGGCGGAAGCTCGGACGAAGGAGGTGAGGAGCGAGATGACGGAGGTGAGATGCAGGAGGACGTCAGATAGAGGAAATCTTCGGTGTGGCTTCAGAATGGAGGTGAGAAGATAGAGGTGATCTGCTACCGGAATGGAGGTGGGAGGATAGCTCCATGGTGACCTATGAATGGGGATGGGAAGATGGACGAATATTTGGTGAGGCAGAGTTTGTTAATCTTGAGCCTTGGGAGCTTGTTCTCAAGCTCTAATGGAGCGTTGGTAGGCTTGCTAGAGCTTGGGAGTAGGTAGGAGTAGAGTAGGTAGAGATGGCTTGGATGGGAGGGATGTATGTCCATTTATAGTGGAGGAGAAGAGGCAAAAATAGGTATGGGACCATTAGTCACATCCAGGCCATCGCTGGAAGCGTCGCTGTAGGCAGCTCATGCCCACTCATTCCCACTCACACCCACAGCCAGCTTTGCTAGGATGCGAAGAATTAGCTACAGCTGTAAGTGTGGCTGTAGGTCCAGCTCATGCATCACTATAGGCCAGCTCATGCATCGCTAGCACGCATTGTCCCCTCTCTGCTACGTGTGTCCACATGCTCACACGCTAGCGCTGCACTATTCGCATGCACGCGCACATGCACCCGTGTTGCTGTGCGAGTGCTGTGGCTCGTGCATGCACTGGGCAACCTAGGCTACACCACATGGTGTAATCTAGGTCGTCCATCTTCTTTTCATTGTAAGAGCTACTATAGAGGTTGGATTGAGTCGATTTTCACACCGTTAGGCTACAATCGTCGATCTGAATCCCTCCGCATGGTCGGATTTGTCATTTGAAGCTCTGAATTATGTCACCTAGTCCCTTGGCGGTTGATCTTCCTCGAACTGCATATGGTGCTATGAAACTCCGATCGAGGCTATTTAAGAGGCGTTGGACTCCAATCATCATCTTAATCAGATTTGTAGGGTCAGATTGTCAATCCAAGGCTCTGAAATAAATATCCTTCTCTCTTGACCATAAAAAGGATGCAATTAACCTAAATTATATATAACTACTCTAAATGCAGAATGGTGCATGCCATGCAATATTTATAACATGAAATGCAAATCTATGCCTAGGAACATGCATGAATAGGCATTTTACCCTCAATAAGTGTGTTTACATCAATCTTCTGTCATGGTTTAGAAGATGAAATTTGACATTTCGTCGACACCTCAAGTGGTGGCAACTTCTTGAATAAGGATGCTAAAAGTGCCTACTACCTATTTGAAGAAATGAGTGAAAAGTCATTTAATCAAGCTTCCATGAACACATTTTGCAGAACTTCAAACCCGCAGTTTGGTGTTCATGAAGTAGGCACTCAATCTATTCCTGCAACACAAGATGATCTTTCAATGATGGCACAAAAAGTCGACTTGATGCACATAAATCTAAAGAAAATTGAGGAAAGACTTGCCACACCAACTCAAGCTCCACACAATCCACATATGACCTAGCTTAACATTCGACGAAGAGAAAATTTGCACAATCTCAACACTACCCCTGTTGATTATTAACAATATTCTAAGGCTTTCTATGATTCACTAGGGAATTACAACTATCCAAACCCTAACCCCACTCAAAATATTTCTGCCATCCAGGAGCAATTTAGAAATCCTTCCAAATGGAAGAATTACCCGAACCACTCCTAGAATTATCAAGTTCCTCCCCAACCTTCAAATCAACTTAACTGGTATGGGTCTAATTCGACCTTTCATCCTAGGCCATCTCATTAAGACATCAATGCCCAGATGATGAAAACCCTACAGGATATGCAGAATAAGATGACGGAAGTAACCCGCACCATCAAAAATTTGAATAATTAGATTGGGGTTACTCCAACTCAAAGGCTTGTAGGACATCTTCCATGCCAACCCATGCCCAACCCTAGGAACCCATATCCTGACAGAAATAAAAACATTCATAACCAGCCTCCCATAAATCTATCACCTTTGCAGCCTCCCAGGTTTCCACAACAATAAGTCCCCCACCTTTTCCAAATAATAATCCAACTGCATATGTAATTACGTTGAGGAGTGGGAAAACCACCACTAATCCCAGGCCTTCACAACAACTTGGTGAAATCCACATTCCAGTGCAAATTGACTCTAAACTCCCCCATCAGGAAGAAAAAGAAACGCAAAAATCTTAGGACACGACTCCTATCCCTTTTCTGTTAGTCACTCTGAATTGGGTTTTAAAATCAATGCATTGTAGTATAGATTGAATTAGCACGAAAAACAAATAATATTTATACTCAAATGGAAGTCCGACGTCGAACATATGGAGCAATTGGCAAAATAGTTCTCAAGATTGTAATTCAACAAAATATAAGTAGTTTATGATAGAACTCCAAATAATGATATAAATGAAAGTGAATGTGAAATAATGCAAAAAGAATGGGGTAAAATGGTGATTTAAATCACCAATTATCCCTCACAATTATATCAAACATCTCAATAGTACTAATCAATCTAAATTCCACGTAGGATGAGTGCACAGTGCACTCCCTTCAGAGATCAGCCGATAGAACTCTAAGTACCAAGAGGGCACTCTTCCTCTTCCTTCCCTTTCTCTTCTCTAGCTACTCTTCTCTTCTTTTTCTTCTTCCTTCTCTTTCTCTCTTCTTCTTCCCCCTTAAGCCCCAGAGAAGGCAGAGCATAGGGCCTAGCAATGCCAGCAGAGGCACAGGCCTCTCTTAGAGATCACAAGTGTTAAGAGGAGGGTGATAGTGCAAAACCCTCCCCCCTCCCCTCTCTCTTTCTCTTCTTCCTCTCTCAGAATCCCGTGAACCAGAACAGACCCGGGTGTCCAGGTAAATGGACCGAGCCCAGACTCGTGAGGCGTGAGCATGGGCGAGGGAGTGCATGAGGCACGTGCATGTGGGGACCTCATCCCCTGTGCATGCTAAGGCGATAAGCCACCAGCACAAATTCAATTTATCCTCTATGGAGGCTTCAGTCTTCTATGAGGTGGGACAAATCCCACAAGGCTTCTTTGTGCAGCAGGTAGGTCGACTTCCCTCATCGAATTGGAGTTGTGGCAGTGTGCATTGATGCCAATTGGAGGCCTGGAGATTGGCCTGGAGTGTCCCTGCATGGCCTGGGTGTAGCACCTGGGAGGTGCGTGGCTTGGAACACGATGAACAATGCAACGAAGG
Source organism: Thalassia testudinum (assembly GCA_037157565.1). NCBI lineage: Eukaryota > Viridiplantae > Streptophyta > Magnoliopsida > Alismatales > Hydrocharitaceae > Thalassia > Thalassia testudinum. Next base: position 35,367,385 of record JAZHRO010000003.1, read on the forward strand.
ACGTAGCGACGACAGAGCTCCGACAAGAGACCTGAGAAAAGGAATACAACCAGATGGCCATGTTAAAGTAGCTCAGAAGGTTCACTAGACTACGGTGAGTACAACGGTGGTGGTTTCGTGGAGTTTGGTGCATGGAGGTGGTTGGTCGGTGATAGAGTAGGTCCATTGAAGGTTGGTTACTCGGTGGGCATTTTGGGTAGACGGTGGAGTGCAATAGGTTAGGGCTTTGGATGAGGGAAGTACGACGAATGTTTTGGATCGTTTGGTGAGATGTTTGAGTGTGTGAAGCGAGCAGAAACCCTTGCCGGTAATGTCGCCAGAGATGGAGACGAAGGTGGGGTTAGAGATATATCGGTGGTTGAAATGAGTTCTTGATGGTGTAGAAATGATCCATGGAGAGGGAGAGAGAGTTTAGAGAACTTAAGGAGATGTTGAGAGGTGGGGACGATTGATTGTTGTGGACCGACACAGGAGAAGGAGAATACGGCAAGACGGCAACAGCAAAGTAGGAGGAGATACACCCTCCCTTTGGCTGAGGAGGTTTGCGACAAAGAGAGGAGTCGAGAGAACCGACCAATCCAGTCGTTGGACGAATGGAGGAGGAGGATCGAAGAGGGTCACTGGAGCAAGAGTTTTGGTGGCCAGAGGAGGAGAATCAGAGGTGGTTGACTCACTAGAACTTGTTGAGGGGATGCACAAGGGCACGGAGGTCCTTTTATTGGTCTCTAGATGGAGTTCCAATCTTGGAAACATGCTTAGAAACTGTGAGCTCTTCGCCAACAATAGATAATAATTCAATCAAAATGTTCGCATGAGGATTATAGAGGGATTTAGGATCCATGGATGGGCTCATTTGGAAGGCAATTACTTGACGAGTTTCCCATTCAATTTTAAGAGGGATTCATCAAGAAATCACAGAGATCTTGCCATCTTAAGGTCGCCGAAGTTTATAGGATCAGGATTTCATGGTGGCAGTGACCTATTTATGAAAACAACGATAAAGGTAGGGCCTTTTTGTAAGAAATTCAAAAGCTAAGGGCCCATGTGAAATAAAGAAAATTAAACTTGGACTAAAGTGCAAAGTAGGTTCAAATAATCTTAGATTATGCTCAAATTTTGTTACAAACCTAATTTGGACCAAAGAAATCCAATGGTGAAGTTGGATTTTGGTTTTGTCCTATTTTGACTGTGTAATTTGCATAATTACCCAAATTAGGGTAAATGTATCTCTGAGAATTTGTTTTAGGTCAAGATGGGTTACAACGGTCAAATTGAAGGTACCAAAACCTAGAGAATATTTTTCTATGATGTTTAGAGGGTTTAGGTGAATTTTATCCTAACCAGAACTTCGGTTAATTAAGCGGATCTATTTTTAGGGTTTCAGATGTCATTTAATTCTAAACACATGCAAAAACCCTTTTGTGTCTGTACTAACCCACTTGTTATACTCTTAAGACCATTTGACCCTTAATTAACCCTTGAGAAAGCCCGTGGTTGTTCTACATTCAAGATATGATGGTAAAATTATATTTTTAACCCTGATTTCTTGTATTTCTCTTTAAAAGGATTTGCAATGAATTATGGCTAATGATGTTAATGTAGGAGCATTTAATGACTTAATCAGATCAAATTGAGCTAGTTATGACTCATGATGGTGTTCCCATCATTTTCCACAAGCTCTCCACCCTACCACCAATCGAAAAAAGAAATCTGAGCCCACCACAAAAGAAGTAATGGATTTATTCGGGTAAGTTCAAATCAAGATCCCTCTCCTAAATGTAATCAAGTATATACCTACTTATGCCAAATTTTTGGAGATCTGTACTCCAAAAAGATAGGCCAAAAGTCTAGGATAGGTGCATCTTTTTGAGACTGCAAGCTCTATCATATAGAGCATGTTGCCTCCTAAGATGAATGATCTGGGCGCACCATTAATTTCGGTGATTATTGGTGATACTACTTTTGATCAACCCTCCTTGATCTTGGAGCCTCAATTAATATCATTTCGACGATTTTATTTCAAGAATTTCAACTTGGTGAATTAAAACCTATTGAGCGTACCCTTCAATTAGCCGACTGATCTATAATCAAACCTCGTGGGATAGTCGAGGATGTCTTGGTTAAGGTCTAGAATTGTGTCTTCCCCGCAAAGTTTTAGGTCCTTGAAATTGAGGTACCCGAATCTTTGATGAATGCCCCTATAATTCTTAGATGACCCTTTTCGGCCATTGCAAAGGCAAATATCAATTGCCACACAAGCAAAATGGATATCACTCGCGCAAGACAAACTATTACTCTTGATATTTTTAAATCATCCAAGAGATTCCATGATGATAACTCTTTTGAGGACTTAGAGAGTGAAATTTCAAATTTGGTGGAGGAGACTATGTTGGTAGATACGCTTCTCGACCATAAAATTTTCAAGGAATCTAACTCAGAATCCGTGGTCAGCGAAATCTTTGACTTGGAGACTTGTCTTCCACACAAATCTATTCCTGATGATCCCCCTGATTATTCCTCTGACCCACCCACTTTTCTCTCAACCAACCCCAGCACACTAACCCTACCTACCTCTCATCACTTCTCTCCCGCTCCATTTCACCTAGACCTACCACCTGACTCGCCTGAGTTTGGCATTCATTATGAATTAAAACCATGGCTAGACTCAGGTTACACCTACCATTTTCAATCAAATTATGATCCTTATTTTTATCCCACTCCACTTCCTAGGGAACCAAAAGAAGACCCTTTTTATGCAGTCATCCAAGTGTCCATCTATTTACATGATTGTTCATCTTCTTTGCATACCTTCATGCCTGGCCTGATGGCGTAAAAGATAGCACTGGATGAGAGGCAACCCATCATTTTTCCTACTTTCTTTTTCATTCTTTTTCCAGGTTTTGACCATCCTAAACCCGATTGCCTTTCACTAAGGTGTTCCCTTCTCCCTCTTAATGCATGAGGACATTGCATATCATAAGCATTGGGGGGTGTTTTTAAAATTTTGATGATCGATTTAGGATTTTCAAAAACTAAAAATATGTATTTTTATTTTATCATTTTCATATTCCTACTTGCATACCCAAGAAATAATAATAATAATAAAAATGTTCAAAACTTTTTGATGGAAATTTTAAAATTGGGACTAAGGTTGAAAACTCACTTTATGGTACAGTGAGATTTTATCTTTAATAAACTAGGGATAAGGATACGGATCTGGTTATTAGAATTTTAGGGTCTACCTTTAGATTAGGTAAAATATCCTTCTCTAAAATTCCACCTGAACTCATAATATTTTTGGTGACTTGATCCTCTTTTGTAGTATGGAAAGTATCTGTCTTAGTTCTGATTCAAAAATTTGCATCTCGAGCAAGGCATCTTGTGTCAGATTTCACACACAAGCCAACACCTAAAAACAACTAAAAATTAGGAAACCCCCTTGTTTGGCCTTACTAAAAGTCTGAAGCAAATCATTGGTTTGAGTTCCCACTACCGAGGAGGAAAATGTCTCCTTTATGGATGAGATGCCAACATGTTACCACCTCGACGCTATTGTATATCTATATTTCATATCTTTAGATGGAGCATTAAAGCACATTTTTGTAGCTCAAGTGTCTTAGACGATGCTCTACCTATAGTGTCAGAGCAAGAGCTTGAGTTTGCTTGGACCACCCCTTTATACTACATTGTGTTTTGGGGTTTTGAGCTCCTAGGTGATGTCATGGACAGTGCTATCTCGAAGTATTGGCACCAGAGCCCCCTCAAGGATTGGTAATGGGAATGATGATCTCGAGACATTTGTTGTAAGACTAAGCTAAAAATAAGCATGAGGAAGAGAAGAAAAGAAGTTTTTAACCAAAAACACACCCTTATAAATGCTGGTTTTCAAAGCACAAACACAAGGTTTTAAAGGCAATTACATGTTCTGAATCAGATTTAAGAGCCAGAAAAATCCTAAAAATAAAAATTTCAAGTCATCTGAATTAACAAGGGGTTAATCCATGAATTTTTTGGAGGATATATTGATCCCATTACTTCTCTAATTTTTTGATCTGAAAATAAATCTTGATGTTTATCTTTAACAAATCTCGTACCTCCCGTGTTTAGATCAACTAAGGTCCTGTAATCTCTCACCTAAAAAGTAAATAAAAATAGATTTCCCCAAAATTCCATTTTGTAAAAAGTAATGTTTTGCTAAGAGACTAGCAAAAGATAAGCATGGAGATGTGATAAATGCCAGTTTTTCAACACTCTTATGCATTAAAACAAACCTAGCTCTTAGGATTTCGCTCCGCAAATGGATTTTTGGGTTGCATTTAGACATCAATTAGGATATACATGCATTTTACATCTTATTGTCTTTTTAATGTGGTTTTGTGAGTGTTAGGGTTTTACAGTCTGTCAGATCCCCAAAACCCTGGCAGTCAGAAAGGCAACTGGTGAAGGTGAAGCCCAAACCAGCTGGAACTTAGCTTTATCCATCTCACCATTGCTGGAATCTAGCACACTTGATCTAAGGTTAGCTCATCTTAGCTCCATATAGCTCATCTTAGCTGAATGGTAGCTCAAGAGAGCTCATCTTAGCTCACCTTAGCTCAAGTCAGCTCAGATCCAACTCAACTTAGTTGAGTCTAGCACATCTCGGCTCCCATCAGTTCACTGAGAGCTCTAGTTAGTTTAATTGAGTTGGCTGGAATTCACCTCAGCTTAAGACCAACTACATCCAGCTCCACTAAACTCCAACCATGTAATGATGACTTCATCTTAGCTCAGGAAGCTGAATTCCAGCTCCCGAGGAACTAAGCTGCCTTAGCTACTTCAACAAGCTAGGTCCTGCCTGGGAATACCAGACTCAGCTTAGCTCAGCATATTTCAGTAGAAGCCAGCTTGCTTTAGCTTGGCTTAGTAGCTAGTAAAGAACTAGCAAGCTAAGCCAGGTAAAGTAGCCCCACGTCACCCTCTTCAGTAGCTGCCAGCTCCAATTTAGCTCCAGACTTCTCCTGCCTAGCTCCTCTCCTCAAACCTTAGCTCCAATTGCCTCCTCCTTTACTCTATTACTAGCTAAGCTAGTTTAGCTTAGCTAAGATCCATCTCCCTTGGCCATTCACTACCCTAAAACCCTACCTAACTAGCTCCACCAACTAACCCTACCTAAGCTCCATGATCGCGTCGGATCTCGTCACGTAAAGGGTCTGGAATTGGAAAACTTGTCGTCGTAGTTCGATTCGCAAGAAAATCCATCGATCAGATAAAATTTATAATTGTAACTCGAAAAGTGAGTCCCAGGTCAATCACAGGAAGGCGAATGTTTGGTTTTATGAAAGATGCATTTCGATTTTTATTTGTTTTTTTCATTTTTAGTTTTATAATATTTCTGGAATTTTTTAGAAAGCAAGAGATCAGATCGACAATTGCTTATCTAACTATTCTACTTGCAAGAGATAAGATAGAGAGAGAATCACATATATTTCTAAATTAAACATTTTCTACAACTAGGAAAGCAGGAAAGATTACACTATGAAAGCAATAAAGATAGAAAGTGGTGAGGGAATCCCCCTCGACGGTTGCTTGGAGGATGACTCGCTCTGACGTCACCTGGAGGAAGGTGGTGAGGAGCGGGACAAAGGAGGATGCAGTCGGAGGACGAAGGATGAGGCAGGATGCTGTCATGGCGAGGATCTTCTTCACGAAGGCCGGTGAGAGGATAGCCATGGGATGCTCCACGAATGGGGATGAGAGGTGGGAAAACTATTTTCTTTTCTACTCTAGAGGAGCATCCTGGGCTTAAGACAAGCTCTCTCTAGAGCGTTGGAGGTCGTGAGAGGATCAAAGGAAGAGATGGTTTGGAATGGAGGTGGGTAGGTCCTTTTATAGCTGAGGAGGAGAGACAAAATCATCCAATGGCAATTAGTGATGGTTGTAATCATCGCTGAAAATCCACCCAACTGTCGCTGAAGATTCGCACCATTCAACACTCTCACTGGCCCGTACTTCATGCACTCGTGCTTCCCGTGCCGTGTCACGCACGCGAGTGTGCTAGCAGACACTGCATTACTGTACTGTTGATGCACTTGTGCATGCTTCATGAGCGGACGTCGCTCATATGCACTGGCTGTGCATGCGTCACCTCAATTGAGCAATTTGGGGGACTTGGAGGGTTTCGAACCCACGCCCCTCCTTTGGGAGTTAACTCCTCGACCGATGCACCATGCTTTCGGTTGAGTCAAGAGGAGCAACTACGGGTGAATGGTGTAGGAGCCGTTGGATCAAGATCCAATAGCTGAGAATTGATGACGAAGATGATGAGGGGAGCCTTCCAGTTGCTGCTGGTGAGTGTTGGGCGGCTTGAATGGTGCCATCCATGTTCTATCTATTGTAGAGGGTGCCATGGTGCTCAGATCGAGATGATTCCCACATTACCAGACTATGATCGTCTCTCTAAATCCATCAGTACGGTTGGATTTTCCATCCCAAACCCGTATGGATGTCACATTGCCCCCTCACCGTTGATCTTCCTAGAACTTCATATGATGCTATAGGATTCTGATCTAAATGTTTTTGGAGGGGTTAGACTCTGATCATCATCTTGATCAGATTCGTACATTCAGATCGTCCATCTGAGGCCTCGAAATAAATTTCCTTCCCTCCTGGACCTAAAAAGGACGTAATTACCCTAAAATATACACAAATACTCTGAGTGTAGGATGATGCATGCTATGCAATATTTATAACATGAAATACAAATCAAAGCCTTGGAACATGCATGAATTGGCATTTTAACCTAATTGAATGTGTCTACATCACTCCACCAAAGCTACCTTGTTCACTCCACTCTTGGCGCCAACCTAGGCATCCCTTCACCCCATCACCACTACCAAAAGACACCCCATTCCTAGTGCCATAACCACCAATAACTACCCTCAATTTGGCGCCAGCTTTTCCCTCCAAAAATCCCCCCATCTTATGCCTACACATACCCCTTCAAGCCATCACCACCCTACACCTACCCCACCTTCTAGAAGCCCCCCATAGTTGGCGACAAAACCATGGCACCTCTCCATAGTAGTGCCAACCAATGGTGTCTCTCCACCACCATAGCCATCACCACCACATCACTTAAGGTGGCACCAAACACCTTCCACCATAGGATCACCTAACCACCTCCTAGAATCCATCCTAGCCCTACATCTAACCCATGCCAGCTACCCCTTCTTCACCTCTATGAAACGCTCCTAACCACCCCTAAAAAATCATCCTCCATTTAGTTATTTCTACCCTACATCTACCCTAACCCACGGCAAAGTAAGGAGAAGAGAAGAAGATTAAGGGGGCACTCTACCCGCCCCCTTTGTGCCTTCTACCCCTTCTCACTTCTTCCTTGTGCCACGCTAAGGAGGAGCATTCCACAACTTGAAGAATGGCCAGGCATTGAAGGAAAAAGGGTGGTGCATGCCAACCCTTTGCAAGAGCCATTAGGGTGCACATCCACCCTTGGAGAGCATAGGGCACTCCCCGTTTGTGTGCTTGTCTTGGAGATCTTCACCTTGAAGGAGTTTTACAAGGAAGGACTTTGAGGACTTCTTTTCAAGCCTGGGAGATACTAGGCTTGGAGTAAGAAGCCTCTATCTCTTCTTCACCATCAACATCATCAGGAGGACTAGTTTTTTTACTTTTTGTATTTTTGATTTCTAGTAGTAGAAGCAATCCTCTACAAGGGTTTTGTAAAACATTTTTCTCCTTTAGTAAAGTTTCCTTTTTTTTAATTATTTTTTTCGCAATTTTACTTTAACCTTAGTGTAATCACCCCCTCTCTCTAATTACTCTAGGTTTCCACCTTCCTTGGATTATCTTAGAGAGAGGAATTACTGGTCACTTAGGTTTTACTTTAGTAATTTCAAGTGTTAATCACTTTCTTGCCATCAAATTCATGTTGATTTAGTTATTTCAAACTAGAAAAATTACATATTTGAAAACAACAAAAAGGAAGTTGATTTCCATTTCCGAGCAAGAGATTTGATTTTGCAACATATTGCCTCTTTGGATGACCCTAGATACTTCACTATCTAGGTTCAGAAATTTAAAAGTGAATATGATTTAGCATGTTACAAAGACTTAAAAACCCACATTTATAAATCATACCAAATTTCTTATTAGACATATGTGGATATAAGCCGTTCGATCGCTGATAACGTTTAAGCCTGATGAAGTGCGCAATGGTCGAAGAACAAGAGGCATTGACATGGCTCAATAAGAATGGTTGGATCAGCAATGGGTGGATGAGACTACTTTCACACGTTCAGCGATGTGCATATACAGTGATGCACATATCCATCACTAAAGGCCACAGAGTTAATTTTTAAAACTTGAAATGCCCTTTTACCCTCATATAATCACCTATAAAAAGCTAATCCCTCCTACACATTTGAGCATCCCTTCTCTTCTCCTCTCACCTCCTCCAAAGCTCTATGAGCTAGTCCCAAACCCGGGATGCTCCATTGGAGGTATAGTAAAATAATTTTCCATCTTCTCACCTCCTTTGTGGAGCAACCCGAGGTTGTCTTCTTGCCACCATTCGGGAAGTGAATCCTGTTGCGACACCACCCTATTCTATCCTCAGTCCTCTAACTCTGTTCTCCCTCTTCTAGCATCTCACCAGCCTCTTCCGAGATGCTCCATCAATGCAGCTTGTCCTTTAAGCAGCCGTCGAGGAGGATTTTCTCATCCCTCTCTTTTACCACTTTCTAGTATAGATTTCCAGCTTTCTAATTGTAGAAATTAGTTGTAATGGACATGCTTCCTTGGTTATGAAATATGGGTTCACTTTCTCTCTCTTTCTCTATATTATTCTCTCACCATAATGAGAATAGCTAACTGATGGGAACACCATCATGAGCCATAATAAGCTCATTTTGATCCAATTAAGTTAGTAAATGCTCCTACATAACTGCCAAAGAGCCATAAGTCACTACAAAACCATTCAGAGGGAAAGACAAGAATCAGGGTTAAAACTATAATTTTACCATCATAACTTGAATATAGTACAACCACGAGTTTTCTCAAGGGTTAGTTGAGGATCAAAAGGTCCTTCAAGGATAACAAGTGGGTTAGAACAGACAGAAAAGGGTTTGCATGTGTTTTAAGAATTAAATGACTTTTGAAACTTTAAAAACAAACCTGCTTAATTAACTAATGTTCTCGTCAAGATCAGATTAACTTAAACCCTATAAATTTCATAGAAAAATATTCTCTAGGGTTTGGTACCTTCAAGCTGACCATCAGAACCAGTTTTGGCCCAAAATAGAGTCTCAGATAGATATCTACCCTAATTTGAGTTTTTGCATAAATTACCTAGGTAAACGCGATCAAAACCAAAATCAAGCTTCACCATTAGATTCCTTAGGTCCAAATTAGGTTTGTACCAAAATTTGGACCCAAGATGAAATTGTCTTGACCTAGTTTGCACTTGGTTCTATCTGATTACATTTAAGCAATTGACTTTCAAAATCTTTACAAATAGACCCATAAATTTGTCATCATCCTCACAAATAGGTCCCTACCACAATTAATCCTATTCCTACAAGCAGCGATGACCTAAAAATGTCATGAACTCCTTGATTCCTTGACGAATCCCTTTCAAATTTGAAAGGGAAGTTCGTCAAGGAATTCCCTCCCTTTTGAGCCAAAACCCACGCCCCATAACCTTCCCAATCTCTCATGCGAATGCATGAGAGACTTGGGTTTCATACTCCAACCAAAATTCCTAGCTTGGAAGCTTGGCTTCCAAGCTCAAAATTCTCTCTTAAGCTCTATAAAAGCAAGCCTAGATCAGGCCGAATGCCCCAAGCTCAATTTCGACTGGGATCTCCACTAAATTCCTCTCTCCTGACTTGGCCGAAAGGGTCCTTGAGCTCCAGCGACCCTCCTTGCCTCTCCTCATCGTCTGACCGTAATACCAGTGGCAGATCTTCTTTCCTCACCTTCTTCCTCGTCAAGCAATACCAGCCGACGTCCCTATGCTCTTCATCGTCATTGTCAAACCCTTATCAGAGCCAGCTTCATCTCTAGAGCTGGTCATACCACAACTGGCGCCATCTCCATTCCACATCGTCCACTACCTCTCCTAGAAGACTCCTTAGCCTCCCCTCTAACTTCGACAATCTGATTTGACCTCGCCAATGCCCTCCGCGACTCCATCTTCCATCTCACCGGCAAACCTCCGGCAAGCACTAACGGCCACCATTGCCCACTTACACCACCTCTCTCGCATTCCACACCTTCATCATTCATCGTAGATAAAAAACCGCAACTTAGTTAGGGCTATTGGTCACTATCGCTCACCCCCGAACACACCAACCTTCACACACACTGCCTGACTTTGCCCCACACGCATAGACCACGCCACGCCACACAACCATCACCGTCACACTCGCCTTGGTCTGGCGATCCTTCTTGATCCTTCTGACATGGCCAAAAGGCTTTCTTGTCGATTTCAAGTACTCACCTTCTCTTCCATTGACGAGCAAGCTTCGAGCTTGCTTGAAGCTTGCTCCAGGTCTTGATAGCCCTAGGTTGAAGGCCCAGGTTGCGCAGAAACACCTCACACACATGTCCAGGTAGTCAGTTGGATGCCTGAGGAGACGTGCCATTGCAGATGCGCAAAAGGAAGGTGGGACTTTAGTCCCACCTCAAAAGCTAAGGAGCACACCGAGGTGCATAACTTGAATTTGTGTCTAAGGTTGTTTGCCTCAGACACTAGGGTGCGGTCCACGCTCACTTCCTTACCTGCGCCTCGACCGTGATGCATCCCCCTCGGTCCTGGCGCAGATCCGACCTGCCTAACCCGTTCCCACTCCTCGGCTGTGATCACGCCTGCAACCTTGGACCTGGGTGCGCTCTAGGTCCGAAGCCCGATTACTCGGTGGTGTCGGTTTGAATTGATGACCGGGTTTTGGTTTTGTTATAACGTTGTAGTAAAGCCGGTTATTACCAACATTCCAAATATAAATTTTTTTTACTCGGAAAATAAAAGAGTTCCCGAGGTCGAACTCAGGGAGCAAGTCGTATTCTAGAGATATACATGTTTCTTTTACAAAATAAAGAAAGAGAGAGGGAAAGAATTTGTTGTTCTTTTCGTTTTCTCCTCGTGATGTTCTTCTTTCTTTCTTTTCTTCAGATCTCCTTCTTCTTCTTTGTTCTGCAGAGGTGATGCTCCTCCTTCTTTCTTCAGATCTCCTTCTTCTTCGTCCTTGGTTTCTGTCTTGGTCTCTCTTCTTTTTCTGCAATTGTGGTGACCCTTTCTCTTTTCCCTTTTTTTCTTTTCTTCCTTATGGCTGCAGAGCTTCTACCTTCAGCTACTAAGTCTTCCTTTCTTCTTCTTCTGCTTTGGCCGTTGCTCTTCTTTTCTTTCTTTCTTCAGCCTGCCTTCTTTCCTGCTCTGGCTGCTGACCTTCCGTCGTCTGACCCGATGCTTAGACGACTTAACTATGCATTTGCTACAGTGCAGGTCCTTCTTCTTCCGCGGGTCTTCTTCTTCGCCTGCGCCTGCACACTTCAGAGTTTTTCGTCAGAGGCAAAACCTACTCTACCCTCCCCCCCCGCGTCTCTCTTTCTCTCTGAAACCACTCTTGGGAAAGCTCTCCCAGAGCTACCGGGTAACCGGGTTCGGATCAGGCCCGGGTCCAGGCCCACCGGCGTGCGTGGTGGGCGAGGAGTGCAGGTCAGTCGAGTCGGGTCGGGTCGGTTCGGGTCAGGTCCGCGGGGCGTGAGCGCGGACGAGACCGGGTAACCGGGCGGGTGAAGGGGACCTCACCCCGTGTGCTGAGGCAGTAAGCCTTCAGCACTTTTGCATCTTATGTCGCTGCGGCTCTTCAGGCGTTTTCGAGGTGGGACTAAACGGCCCACCTCAATTGCGCGCCCGCAGCGGGGAATTCAGCAGGAGATGGCGGCGTCACGCGGAGCTTTCTTCCTCAGCTGCGAACCTGGTGTTTTGCCAAAACTCCTCGCAAGGCCTGGGAGTGAATCTGGGCTTGGCGCTGAGCGTGGCGCGCCTGTAGCTGCAGGCGGAAGCAGGTCCTCCTGCACGGCAATGGCGGCGGAGGTCGGGTGGCCTGTCCACAAGAAAACGGCCTCTCGGCCTAATCAGAGAGTGCCAGGAGCTTCGCCAGGGTGCGGCGAAGCTCGTGTGGGTGGTGGCGAGGCGCGGGGCGACGTGCGAGGGCTGCCCTAGGTCGGACTGTGGGTCGGAGGATGGGTCTGTTCGGTGGAGTTGCAGAGGGTGATGTGGGGGAAGTGGTAGGGCGGAGATTGATCAGGGTGAGGAGGCGGAGGTCCTGCGGTGGTCGGCGAGTCGTGTGGGTCGCTGAGGTGATGGGAGCGGCTCGCCGGAGGGTGGTCGGAGACGAAGGGGGTGAAGGTGGTCAGGGTCGGTCGAGGGCTTAAGTGAATAAATTGAAAGCGGGGAAAGAAAGAGGAGAAGGGGAGTAGCTCTAGCTTACTTGCAGGGACGAAAGGGGAGGAACAGGGCGACAGTCGTATCGACTGTCGCCGGAGAAGACGATGCTCAGGGAAAGGGGCGGCGGCGAGCAGAGAGCCGGAGAGGCGCCAGCTGGGTGCGGCGTGGCGCGGGAAGAGCGAGGGAGGAAGTCTCTGCTGCTGGTATTGCGGCAGAGCGAAGAGGTGGAGGGGGAGGAAACCGCCAGAGCTGGTGAGCGTCTGCCGGAGGAAGAAGAGAAGAAAGTTGGGGATTTTCTCCGTCAGATCCAGGCTGCCCTGGTCGGTGGAGCAGCGGGGGGTATTTATAGGGATCAAACTGGGAGGAAGGCGGAGGGAGACGACGTGTCTCCCTCGCCGGAGGATGGTCGGAAACAAGAACCCATACCGTCCGTGCGTTCGCACGGCCGGTATGGTGGGCTACAACGACCAGGGGGGTGTCCCTGCGACGGCTGACGACGCAGGGCACCCCCGGTTTACTTGCCAGGTCCCCCACCTCACCCTGCGCGGCGCCATGCTCCGCGCAAGGTCGCCGGAGCATGGTGCTGGCAGGTTTTGTAGGAGGGACCTGATTGCAAAGAACGAAGGAGAGTTGGGGGCCAAAATGCGAGGGTTCAAAAGTTGAGGGCCAAAGAGTAAATATATGAGGACCAAAGTGTAAAGTCGGTCAAGGAGGTTTCTTCTTAGGCTCAAGTTTTTATACATGACTAATTAGGACCCAAGGAATCTGATGGTGAATTTCATTTTCATATTAAACCTTGTTTGACCGGTCAATTTGCGTAAAAACCCAAATTAAGTTATTAATTGGGCATGGTTCTCAATGTAGGTCAAAATGGGTTCTAAAGGCCAAATTGAAGGTTCTAAACCCTAGAGATTATTTTTCTATGAATTTTAGAGGGTTTATTCTATTTTTACTTTGCCTCGAACCTTGTGAATTGAAGTGGGTTATTTTAGGGTTACAGATTTATCATTTAGTTTCTTGGAATTGCTGTAGCCCTTGCTAGATCATTTCATCCCACTTTTATTCTTATTAAGCTGCTTTGACCTATGTTTGGGCCCTGAATTACCCTGTATGCAGATTATACTGGTGAAATTGCATTTTTACCCCTTATGACTTGTTTTCTCCTTAAACTCAGAATTCTCTGAGTTAAGCCTTTCCTTGAGTTATGTAGGAGCTTTTATCCTTTGTATTGGGTCAAAATGAGCTAGTTATGGCTCATGATGAGGTTCTCATCATACCCCCATGCCTAGCTTTTGCTAGTCCCTTAGCAAAAACTTAAGGTTTCAACCCTTGTTCTAGACCATGAAGTTTTTAATAGTTTTAGATAAGTGCCTTTTTTATTTGAGCATAGATTAGGTTAGAATGCTGACCATAGGCCTAAAAGGTACTCTAGTACCAATCAAGATCCAAATCTGTCTAGCCTTAGCCTCAGTCTTTTAGCAAAGGTTTTTAAGGCCCACAAGAACTAACCTAAGGTTTATTGGACTTCGTGGTTAAAGCACCCGTGCTTGAAATGATTTTAGCCCTGGCTCAGTTCGCAGTGCGTTTTGTAAGAGAGAGATAGAAAGTTTTTCTGTTTGGAGAGTTTTCTCTCTCTTTTTCTTTTTAGTTCTAGCCTAGGATTGGCTTTTCAACACGGTCTGTATCAGATTCCTTGCTCCCATCATCAATCCTCAAGGGTTCCTGGCGATCGATGCTTCGAGATAGCACCGCCCATGGCAACCCCCGGAACCCTGGCTATTGAGATTTCGAGATAATCCCATCCATGGTATTCCGTGGCCGAATCCAGACCCTGGCAATTGACATTTCGAGATAATGCCATCCATGGAATCTGAACCAGCAGAGTGCTTACATGCCCCCAGTAGGATATGTAAATATCCTAAGAGACAAGCACCGAGGAGATGATATTTTGTTACGCATCTTCGAGGGGATTTCCCGCCTCTCTGCGCTGGGAACTCGTCCAAATCAACTTGTGTTGATCGGCCGCTCCTATTCTAGCTGTTCTTTTCAGATTTTTGTGACGCTTCTGCGTGATTCTGATTTTTACGCTTACTGAACCAGGCTGTGTGTGAGATTAGGGTGCTTAAGTTACTGAGTCCCGTAAACCAAAAATTAGTTAACGAGGCCGAATACTCCCTAAGCCTTAGACCTAATACTTCAGCTTTTCATTTTCCTCAACCTCTTGAGGAGTGTCCAGATCTTAATGGGTACTAAGAGTCTATTCAAGAATGCCTAAGGTTTGCATTCTTTACTAATCTTATTGTGCACTTTTCTTGAATGAGGTCTAGAACCTAGGTTAATTCCTTAGTTCCTTACTAATGACTATCACTTTTTCTCATAATTTTGTGCTCCTTTTTCATTTTGTTTCTTTTCTCCTTCACAAAATTTTCTTCTCCTCTTTTCCTCTTATTCTTTTTCAAAAATTTTTTAATTTTTATGGTGTTTTTGGCATATGTGAATTTTTTTGTTTGAAACCTTTTCTTACAAGTTTTTGTACTTTCATACCCCCCCATGCCTAAGATTTGCAATGTCCTCATTGTAACCTAGGGGGTCTTAGTTTATTCCTTAAGACAGAAATTTGGGTGAGTGGATGGGTCGGGTTGAATTTTTGCGGACGATTTCAAATCCCAGATGCGAACATCTGAGTTGGGGTCGGCTGTCTACAAGGGTGAACTTCGAGTGCTGAAAGGTGTCAGAACAAGTTTCAGGTTTACAAAGAAAATGACGGGCTGCCTCCCATTAAGCGCTGAGTTTTACGCCATCGGCTGGGCGCAATAAGCTCAAGGGGAAAGGAGGATATAAGATGCCTCAGCCAAATCAGTAGAAGTTACATCAATGAACGGCTTGAGTCTCTGACCGTTCACGATGAAAGGTTCAGAATCGTGGCTGAGTGGACTGATTTCGATTGCTCCATTTCCAAAAACCTGTCGGACCAAATATGGTCCGACCCACTTAGATCTCAGTTTTCCTGGGAAGAGTTTGAGTCGGGCATCAAAGAGTAGGACCTTTTGACCAGGATGAAAGATCTTTCTCGAGATGTGTTTGTCGTGAAAGGCTTTAACCCGCTCCTTGTAGATTTGCGAGTTCTCGTACGCGTCTATGCGTAATTCATCGATCTCGCTGATTTGGAGTTTTCTGTGGGTCCCAGCCTTAGAAAGATCCAGATTACAGTTCCGTACTGCCCAATAGGCTTTATGCTCCAGTTCGACGGGAAGGTGGCATGCCTTTCCGTACACCAATCTAAAGGGAGACATGCCCAATTGGGTCTTGTGGGCGGTCCTATAGGCCCACAATGCTTCCGGAAGTCGGGACGACCAGTCCTTCCTGTCAGGTCGAACAGTGACTTGCAGGATTTTCTTGATCTCCCGATTAGACAGCTCAGCTAGACCATTAGTTTGGGGGTGGTAAGGAGTAGAGATTCGGTGAGACACCCCGTATTTGGTCATCAGTGACCTAAACTGAGCATTTGTGAAATGGGTCCCCCCATCAGAGATTATTGCACGAGGAATCCCGAACCTTGAGAAAATGTGTTGATGAATGAATTTGAGAACGATTTTGTGATCACAGGTTCGGGTCGGTATGGCTTCGATCCATTTGGACACGTAGTCCACAGCCAACAGAATGTATTCGAAACCATCCGAAACAGGAAAGGGGCCCATAAAATCAATCCCCCAAACATCAAAGATTTCGTATACTAGAATCGGTTGCATAGGCATCATGTCGCGATGGCTCATGTTGCCCAAAGTCTGGCAACGACTGCATGCCTTGCAATGACTGTATGCGTCTTTGAACAGTGTGGGCCAGTAAAAGCCGCACTGGAGGACTTTTGATGCGGTTTTATGCCCGGCAAAATGGCCACCGCATGCCTGGTCATGGCAGAAAGAGAGGATATTGTTGACTTCCCCTTCCGGGACACATCTCCGGATGATCTGATCGGCACCTATGCGGAAGAGGTACGGGTCTTCCCAAATGTAATACTTGGCATCGGAGCGTAATTTGTCTTTCTTGGCCTTCGGCCAATCGGACGGGGTCTGATGAGATGCCAAGTAATTTACAATATTAGCGAACCATGGAAGGCTAGTACCAATAGTCAGCAGGTGCTCATCGGGAAAATGCTCCGTGATGGGTCCGGAGGGGTCAATTATTTCAGAAGGAAGACGGGACAAGTGATCAGCTACCACGTTTTGTTTTCCCGCTTTGTCGCGAATCTCAAGGTCAAATTCTTGCAACAGCAAGATCCATCGGATTAATCGAGGTTTCGTGTCCTTCTTCGCAAGGAGATGCCTCACAGCTGTGTGATCCGAGTATATGATGACATGGGAACCCAGAAGGTACGATCTGAACTTCTCTAGGGCAAATACTACAGCTAGCAGCTCTTTCTCAGTAACTGTATAGTTACGCTGAGCCTCATCGAGTGTTTTGCTGGCGTAGTAAATGACCACAGGTTTCTTGTCATTTTTCTGCCCCAAAATCGCTCCTACAGCGAAGTCGGATGCATCACACATGATCTCAAAGGGTTGAGACCAATCAGGGGACTGTAGGATCGGGGCTTGGGTGACTCGGTCACGCAGGATTTCAAATGCTTGAGTGCATTCCTTGGAGATTTCGAAGGGAACATCCTTTGAGAGAAGAGTGGTCAGGGGGCGTGCGATTTTTGAAAAATCAGGGATAAATCGTCGATAAAAACCGACATGCCCTAAAAAGGATCGGATGTCCCTGATCGAGCTAGGCATAGGAAGGTGAGAAATCAGATTAACCTTAGCTCGATCCACTTGGATACCTTTTTCCGAAATTGAGTGTCCCAGGACAATTCCCTCAGGCACCATGAAATGGCTCTTTTCCCAGGAAAGAACCAAATTCACATCGATGCACCGCCTGAGTATCTGGACCAAGTGTTGGAGGCAATCGTCGAATGATGCTCCGAAAACTGAAAAGTCATCCATGAAGACTTCCAGATAATCACCTACCATATCTGAGAATATGGCAAGCATGCATCGCTGAAAAGTAGCAGGTGCATTGCAAAGACCGAAAGGCATCCTTCGGAAAGCGTATGTTCCGAAGGGGCAGGTGAACGTGGTCCTTTCTTGGTCCTCAGGATGGATTGCCACCTGGTTATAACCGGAGTACCCGTCAAGAAAGCAGAAGAACCTATTTCCCGCTAGTTTTTCGAGAATTTGATCAATGAAGGGTAGTGGGAAATGATCCTTCTTCGTGGAGGAATTGAGTCGACGGTAATCAATACAGACTCTCCACGAGTTGGCTAATCGGGTAGGAATGATTTCTCCGGTCTCAGTCGTTATAGTGGTGAGTTCTGCCTTCTTAGGCACGACCTGAATTGGGCTCACCCAACGACTATCGGAGATCGGGTAGATGATTCCGGCATCTAACCACTTGATGATCTCCTTTTTCACGACCTCCTGCAGATTGGGGTTTAAGCGTCTCTGCATTTCACGAGAAGGTCGTGTGCCCTCTTCTGAATAGATATGATGAGTACAATAAGAGGGACTTATTCCAGTCAAATCATCGAGAGTCCATCCGATGGCTCTGCGATGTTGCTGGAGGACAACAATCAGACGGGCTTCCTGTTCAGGACTGAGGTTGGAATTGATGATCACAGGAAGGGTCTGATTAGAACCCAAAAAGATGTATTTTAAGTCAGCAGGAAGGGGTTTCAGTTCGAGGATGGGGTTTTCAGCAGCAGCGGGTGGTTCAGTATAGATGTGAGGTTCAAGGGTGGGAGTTACTGGGTTGTTCATATCTGGATTCAACTCCTCTGTTTGCGGGTCAAGATCCTTCTGTGGTTGATGAGGCACAATCGAGTCATTCTGGAGGTGTGATTCATCAACCAAAGTCTTGATGTCACAAATTTGCTCGATGACGCCGCAATTAATTCCTTGTTGGGCCTTAAATATATCAATTTTCAGTGTTTGATCTCCAAACTTAAGCTCTATTTGGCCCTTCTCACAGCTGATGTTGGCTCTAGCAGTAGCCAAGAAAGGTCTCCCTAGAATGATTGGTGTATCCCTAGGGTTCTCAGGTGCATCCATATCTAAGACTATAAAGTCCACTGGAAAATAGAAATCCCGCACTCTCACGATAACATCCTCGAGAATCCCTTTTGGTGACTTTATAGATCGATCTGCTAATTGTAATGTCACCTCGGTTGGTTTCAGCTCAGATTCCTCTAGATGGTCAAGTAAGGATGTGGGTATCAGGTTTATGGATGCGCCCAAGTCTAACAATGCTCTATCAAATTGGGTACCACCTATCTTACAGGAAATCAGGGGAGTTCCAGGATCTTTTGCCTTGGGTGGGAGTCTACTAAGGATTACAGAGCTGGCTTGCTCTGACAGAACAATTGGGCTCCCTCCCTTGGTTCGCGGCTTACGCTGGGGTGTACATATATTTTTTAGAAATCGTGCGTAAGCTGGTACGTGGCGGATTGCATCCATCAAGGGGATGTTTATGTGGACCTGCTCAAAGAGCTTGACCAGGTCCTCCTCAGGGGCCACGGGTTTTGTGGTCTTCTTTCCCTTGGTCAGGGCCTCGGGAAACGGGATCTTGGTTGGTTCTTCTAGGATAGGTTCAGGTTGTGGATCTGGAACAGCGGTACCTTGGATAACTATCCTAGGGTCATGGTTATCAGGCTGGGAGTGGTTTGGATAATGCGGGTCTTGAGTTGTCTTACCACTACGTGTTGTTACAGAATTTAATCCGGCCTGATTTTGGTTTGGGTTTGGTAGGAGGGGTGGCTGCTGCTGAAATCCTGCATAAGAAGTTGAGGCTTCCATCTCGTCTGGAGATGGAGCAGTAGGAGCCTGATAAATCCATTGGGCGTGGCCTAAATTTGGATTCATAACGCGCTTCTGGGTTGGCACGTTATTTGGGTTAGGAAGAGGTTGGGAAGGGATTGTGCCTGGTTGGCGAGAATTTGCCAACTGGGCCAGTTGAGTTTTAACTTCTGTAAGCTCGTCCTTGTGCTGTTTTTGAATAGCCACATTCGATTTTTGAATGTCAGCCAGAGTCTGGAGGATTAAGGACATTTGATCTTGATTTGGCCCTGATGGACAAGTAGGGTTGGGCCGAGGCTGAGGCGGCTGGTAGTGACGAGAGGGCTGTGGGCGGGACTGAAAAGGTGGTCTTTGGGTTTGGGAATTTCCCGCCCACTGAAAATTTGGATGGTTTCGCCATCCAGGGTTGTACGTGTTGGAGAATGGGTCATTCTGGATGGCGTTGAGGTCCTCGCAGATCTGAGGAACCTCCTGAGAGTCAGGGAAAGGAGGAATGGAGTTTCCCCGGCTGGTGTAGAAAGGATCGGATGATCTTCCAGTCCAAGAATCAGATGGGGATGGATATGGATCCATCCCAGGGGAGGATCGGTGGAGGATGTTTTGCACAGTCTCCTGTGTGGAAGGAGGTTGTGCAAAGGAGTTACGCGCAGAGGTGGCTCGCTGCAAGTGCTGAGTCAGCTCATCCACCTTCTTTTCAATGATTGAGACCTTGTCCAATCGACTGGCCATTAATTCCAGGTCGACTGATGCGGACAGGCCCTGCGTCTCATGTGCCCCCTTAAGATTCGTCGCTGCGCGGGTATTCGTCCTGTCGAATAATCCCATGGAGTCATTGTTGATGGAGTTCTCGCACATATTTTCGAGAATCTCCCATACGGCGTCTTCATGTTGACCCATGATGTTTCCTCCGCAAGTTGCATTGACGAAAAGGCGGATGTCCTCACGGAGTCCCTGGTAAAAAGATTGGACTTGTTCCCATTTAGGAACTCTGTGATGGGGGCACTTTCTCATGAGATCCTGAAAACGATCCCATGCCTCATGGAGAGGTTCTCCTGATTGTTGAGTGAAGTGTGTAATCTGATGGCGCAAGGCGTTGGTCCGACCAACGGGAAAAAACTTTTTCAAAAATTCGGATTGAAGTTCTTCCCAAGTGTTGATCGGTCGGGTCTGAGTTTGATACCAATGGGCGGCCTTGTCCATAAGAGAAAAGGAGAACATCTTCATGAGAAGAATATCCCGATTTTGCGCATCTGATCCAAAAGTGTGGGCCAGATGCTTTAGCTGTTTGATGTGCTGGAAGGGATCTTCAGAATTAAGCCCATGGAATTTAGGTATAGCATGAATCATGTTGGGCTTTAGTTCGGAATCAGGTCCTCCAGTCGGGATTCTGACTCGAGGCTCAATGGCCACCGCAGCAGGATTGTAGTGGTCCCGCATCATAGGACGCTGTGGTGGGTGCACGAAGTTTTGGAAGAGGTCATTGAGTCGCTGGAGCTGGTGTTCCAGATTATTTTCTTCCTCAACTGGCTGAGCCATGCTGGGGGAAGAAGAAGAACTTGGTTCTGAATCAGAAGAGAGAATAATGTGAGGGTGTTGCTGCACAAACACGGGCGTCGAGGCTTGGCCTTGACGAGAGTGAATTTCTAATGGAGGTCTTAAGGGTGGTCCTAGGGACCTCCTTCCGTACATGCACAGTTGGGAGAGGTAAGTTAGAAGGTGCTGGACCCAATCAAGGCACCCAAAAAATGTGTTGGGTGACTATAGAGGTGCGGGGCAGATGGACCCCTTGATCAGAAAGATCGCCCACCTGAGAATTACCTGGGCAGCCAGAGAGGGAGAGTCCCGCGAAGACCCCTACACGGTAGAGCGTCCCCACGGGTTACAGGGTTTCCCCCACCCGACCTCTCTTGTCACTGCGGTTCCAGGTAGACCAGAATGGGGATCTTGACCTCTTAAGTCTACCAATTTTAAGATCAGGGTGCTTAAGGTTTCACTTGAACTTTAGTCTTTTTAAGTGCACAGAGTGACCTAATTTAAGGTTGGTTAACCCAAAGGGGTCAACTTTACCTCTTGTTTTCTTTGAGAGCTTTTTGGGTCCTTTCTTTTAGGGTCCAAGTGTTTAAAGAGAGAGCCAATTGTTTAGGATTTTTCTTGTTAATTATTTTCAATCAATGGCTTGGGCACACCTCTTTTGGATTTCCTCAATTCTTGATTAAGGGGTGTGTCTCTACTGAAATCCTAATGTTTGACCTTATGTTGGCTCTACTTGGTCCATTTAACTCTTTGTTGGGCAATTAGGGCTCAAGCAAGAATGTGTTAGCCCTTAAATACCCTTAATAGTGTGCAGGAGTGATGAGTTGAAAACATGCAACTCTTTATGGTTACTAAGTATGGAAGACAGGTTAGCCCTATATTGCTTGTTCTTTTCTTTTCTTCCTCTTTAGAGTTAATAGTGAGAGGAAAAATTTACCTGTCTTCGGAGTGGTTGTCGTGTGGTTGCTTGTCTTCTTGAGTTCCTGTAGCTGCACAAAAGAGAGGAGATTATCAGAAATTAAAAGAAACAGGAATGTTTACCTCTAGAATAGCCGTTGCTCCCCGGCAGCGGCGCCAAAATTTGGTGTCGGTTTGAATTGATGACCGGGTTTTGGTTTTGTTATAACATTGTAGTAAAGCCGGTTATTACCAACATTCCAAATATAAATTTTTTTTACTCGGAAAATAAAAGAGTTCCCGAGGTCGAACTCAGGGAGCAAGTCGTATTCTAGAGATATACATGTTTCTTTTACAAAATAAAGAAAGAGAGAGGGAAAGAATTTGTTGTTCTTTTCATTTTCTCCTCGTGATGTTCTTCTTTCTTTCTTTTCTTCAGATCTCCTTCTTCTTCTTTGTTCTGCAGAGGTGATGCTCCTCCTTCTTTCTTCAGATCTCCTTCTTCTTCGTCCTTGGTTTCTGTCTTGGTCTCTCTTCTTCTTTTTCTGCAATTGTGGTGACCCTTTCTCTTTTCCCTTTTTTTCTTTTCTTCCTTATGGCTGCAGAGCTTCTACCTTCAGCTACTAAGTCTTCCTTTCTTCTTCTTCTGCTTTGGCCATTGCTCTTCTTTTCTTTCTTTCTTCAGCCTGCCTTCTTTCCTGCTTTGGCTGCTGACCTTCCGTCGTCTGACCCGGTGCTTAGACGACTTAACTATGCATTTGCTACAGTGCAGGTCCTTCTTCTTCCGCGGGTCTTCTTCTTCGCCTGCGCCTGCACACTTCAGAGTTTTTCGTCAGAGGCAAAACCTACTCTACCCTCCCCCCCCGCGTCTCTCTTTCTCTCTGAAACCACTCTTGGGAAAGCTCTCCCAGAGCTACCGGGTAACCGGGTTCGGATCAGGCCCGGGTCCAGGCCCACCGGCGTGCGTGGTGGGCGAGGAGTGCAGGTCAGTCGAGTCGGGTCGGGTCGGTTCGGGTCAGGTCCGCGGGGCGTGAGCGCGGACGAGACCGGGTAACCGGGCGGGTGAAGGGGACCTCACCCCGTGTGCTGAGGCAGTAAGCCTTCAGCACTTTTGCATCTTATGTCGCTGCGGCTCTTCAGGCGTTTCCGAGGTGGGACTAAACGGCCCACCTCAATTGCGCGCCCGCAGCGGGGAATTCAGCAGGAGATGGCGGCGTCACGCGGAGCTTTCTTCCTCAGCTGCGAACCTGGTGTTTTGCCAAAACTCCTCGCAAGGCCTGGGAGTGAATCTGGGCTTGGCGCTGAGCGTGGCGCGCCTGTAGCTGCAGGCGGAAGCAGGTCCTCCTGCACGGCAATGGCGGCGGAGGTCGGGTGGCCTGTCCACAAGAAAACGGCCTCTCGGCCTAATCAGAGAGTGCCAGGAGCTTCGCCAGGGTGCGGCGAAGCTCGTGTGGGTGGTGGCGAGGCGCGGGGCGGCGTGCGAGGGCTGCCCTAGGTCGGACTGTGGGTCGGAGGATGGGTCTGTTCGGTGGAGTTGCAGAGGGTGATGTGGGGGAAGTGGTAGGGCGGAGATTGATCAGGGTGAGGAGGCGGAGGTCCTGCGGTGGTCGGCGAGCCGTGTGGGTCGCTGAGGTGATGGGAGCGGCTCGCCGGAGGGTGGTCGGAGACGAAGGGGGTGAAGGTGGTCAGGGTCGGTCGAGGGCTTAAGTGAATAAATTGAAAGCGGGGAAAGAAAGAGGAGAAGAAGGGGAGTAGCTCTAGCTTACTTGCAGGGACGAAAGGGGAGGAACAGGAGAAGACGATGCTCAGGGAAAGGGGCGGCGGCGAGCAGAGAGCCGGAGAGGCGCCAGCTGGGTGCAGCGTGGCGCGGGAAGAGCGGGGGAGGAAGTCTCTGCTGCTGGTATTGCGGCAGAGCGAAGAGGTGGAGGGGGAGGAAACCGCCGGAGCTGGTGAGCGTCTGCCGGAGGAAGAAGAGAAGAAAGTTGGGGATTTTCTCCGTCAGATCCAGGCTGCCCTGGTCGGTGGAGCAGCGGGGGGTATTTATAGGGATCAAACAGGGAGGAAGGCGGAGGGAGACGACGTGTCTCCCTCGCCGGAGGATGGTCGGAAACAAGAACCCATACCGTCCGTGCGTTCGCACGGCCGGTATGGTGGGCTACAACGACCAGGGGGGTGTCCCTGCGACGGCTGACGACGCAGGGCACCCCCGGTTTACTTGCCAGGTCCCCCACCTCACCCTACGCGGCGCCATGCTTCGCGCAAGGTCGCCGGAGCATGGTGCAGGCAGGTTTTGCAGGAGGGACCTGATTGCAAAGAACGAAGGAGAGTTGGGGCCAAAATGCGAGGGTTCAAAAGTTGAGGGCCAAAGAGTAAATATATGAGGACCAAAGTGTAAAGTCGGTCAAGGAGGTTTCTTCTTAGGCTCAAGTTTTTATACATGACTAATTAGGACCCAAGGAATCTGATGGTGAATTTCATTTTCATATTAAACCTTGTTTGACCGGTCAATTTGCGCAAAAACCCAAATTAAGTTGTTAATTGGGCATGGTTCTCAATGTAGGTCAAAATGGGTTCTAAAGGCCAAATTGAAGGTTCTAAACCCTAGAGATTATTTTTCTATGAATTTTATAGGGTTTATTCTATTTTTACTTTGCCTCGAACCTTGTGAATTGAAGTGGGTTGTTTTAGGGTTACAGATTTATCATTTAGTTTCTTGGAATTGCTGTAGCCCTTGCTAGATCATTTCATCCCACTTTTATTCTTATTAAGCTGCTTTGACCTATGTTTGGGCCCTGAATTACCCTGTATGCAGATTATACTGGTGAAATTGCATTTTTACCCCTTATGACTTGTTTTCTCCTTAAACTCAGAATTCTCTGAGTTAAGCCTTTCCTTGAGTTATGTAGGAGCTTTTATCCTTTGTATTGGGTCAAAATGAGCTAGTTATGGCTCATGATGAGGTTCTCATCACTCGGTACTGTGGAAGACTTTAGGAGAGCGTGACCCAGAAAGAGAAAGAGTGATAGCACGTGGGGTAGGGGGTTTTGCTATAGGAAGTAACTGCTGACACTTAAACATTTGAAGAATCTTCCCCCTCTACGTGAAGAAGGGAAATAGAGAAGAAAGGGAGAGGAAGCGAAAGACCAGAGCCAGAAGAAGAAGAGGAGCCGCATAGGAAGAGAAGGAGAAGAAGGAGAAGAGTAGAAGAATAGAAGAAAAGGATCAAAAGAAAAGAGAAGACAAGGTAGGAGAAAGCAGGAGAAGCACAGAAAAAGATAGAAGAAGAAGGGAGACCCTTGAGTCTCTAAATAGCACAGTAGCACAGGCTGTTTAAGCCATCTGATACATTTGATTGCATATATTTGAGGCTTTGATTTAATTGTTATTTGTGAGGAGTAATTTGTGATTTAAATCACCATTTACTCCATTGTTTTTACATATTGATATCTGACATTATTCCTATTATACTCTCTTATATTGCTGATTCAAATTGCCATCTTGAGTTTTGAATTCCATATTACTCGCTGTGTTCGACCTCAGACTTAAAAATTTGAGTAGTAAATTTATTTGTTTTCAAAGTGATTTCGACTATACTATAACACCATTTTCAAAACCTCTATTTCGCTGCACAAACATTTTGGCGCTATTGCCGAGGACGCAACGTGCAATTCAAATCTCTTGGTTACAATATCTGAGTCAATACTAACTTGCTCTCTCTTTTGACTTTGATCTATTTCAGGGGATCCATTGAGGAAGATCAGCTGCACATCAACCACTCTAGGGGCAGGTAATCTCCATCTACCTTCTTCTAAACCCTTGAATACAAAAGAGCTAAAAACGGAAGAAATCAATTAGGGCTACTTGCATTATATTCCTAGAGTAATCATCAAGTTGCCAGATTTGATACGTTCTACAAACATTCAAACCCTGATCTGTGCACCCATTTGAAATGAAGATATCTAGGGCTATCACATTCTTGATTAAGCCCTAGGTAGCACATTTTGACAAACTAAATTTGACCAAATAAGAGCTAATTAAGGTTTCCAGTTTAGGGTTTTAGAGACACACCTGTTTAATCAAGAATTTATCTTCCCAAAACAATGTGTGCCTAGACCTTGATTGAATTAATCTATTCAAGCAAAACCCTAAAATCAGGCTCTTAAATTCTTTTGAACACTAAAAAAGGGACCTAAATTTCTCAAGAGGATAATACAGGTGAAGTTGAGCCACCTTGTTGGGTTAATCAATATTCAAATTAGGTCACTTTTTCACAAAAACATTTTAAAAGTTCATGTGAAATCATAAGCACCCTTGCTCTTAATTAAAATTGGTAGACTTAGGAGGTCAAGTCCCCATTCTACTTTACCTGGAATATCAGTGACAAGAGAGGTCGGGTGGGGGGAATCCTGTAACCCGTGAGGGTGTTCTACCGTGTAGGGGTCTTTGCGGGACTCTCCCTCTCTGGCTGCCCAGGTAATTCTTAGGTGGATGGCTTTTTGACTAAGGGGTATCATCCACCCCGAAGCTCTATAGTCATCCAAAATTTTTGGGTGTCTTGATTGGGTACATCACATTTTTTCTCTCATCTAATCCATCGGTGCATGTTTGGGAGGAGGTCCTTAAGACCATCCGTGAGGCCTCCATTAGATATCCACTCTCGTCGAGGTTGAGCCTCAACTTCCGTGTTTGTGCAATAACCTGATCACATTGACATACCCTTTGATTCAGAACCCACTTCCCCATCATCATCTATGGATCACCAAGAAGAACAACCTAATCTTGAGCAAAAATTCCATGACTTCCAAAATTGAATCAATGTTATCATCAACCCACCGCCGCATCGTTAAATGTGAGATCACTATAATCCTTCAATGGTGGAAATCGAGCCCCGAATCAACATTCCTTTGGGAGGACCCGAGGTAGATTTCATGCCTAGCATGCTTCATATGACTCCAAAATTTCATGGCTTGATCTTCGAGGATCCTTTCCAGCACATCAAGAACCTAAAACATCTGGCTCACACCTTTAGGGCAGATGTACAGAATTAGGATGGATTACTCTTAAAACTCTTCTCATTCTCCTTGGCTGACAAAGCCGCTCACTGGTTTTAGACTCAACCACACACGATCAACACATGGGGAGAACTTCATACCACCTTTCTGCAAAAATTCTACCCCATTGGTCGTACAAACACAATGTGGTGCCAAACCATGCACTTCTCCCAAGGAGTGGTAGAATCTCTACATGAAGCATGGGATTGCTTTCTGGATCTCATGCGTAAGTGCCCCCATCATTGAGTTCCTAAGTGGGAAAAAGTCCAATCCTTTTACCACGAATTCGGTGAGAATATCAACCTCTTTGTAAATGCAACCTATGGTGGTAGCATCATGGGTCAGCATGAAGACACGATTTGGGAAATTATCGAAAACATGTGCGAGAATTCCCTGAACAATGAGTCATTGGGTGCGTATGACCAGACGTCCACCCATGCATTGACAAATAATCGAGGGGTACACGAATCTTGAGGTCTTTCCACATCCGTTGACCTGGAATTGGTATCCAGTCAATTGGACAAGGTATCCATCAATGAGAAGAAGGTGGATGACATCACTCGTCATCTACACAAATCCACCTTTGCACCTCAAGGCACATATGCGCACCTGCCCATGCGAAGGGAGGCTGCGCACAACATCTACCACTCCCTGGGGATGGATGCATATCCACGTCCATCTGATTATGGCTTCGGAGGCAACTCTGGGTCAAGCAACCTTAGTTGGGGGAACTCTGAACCCCCAAACCTCGATTATCTCGGAGCTCCTTAGACCTACAACGATCCTCACGCTGTCCAGAATAATCCTTTCTCCAACACTTACAACTCTGGATGGCATAATCGTCTAAACTTTTCATGGTCAGGTAATAACCCTAATCTAAGGCCTTAATTCCAACCCCAACCACAGGCTCTGCAACCTTATCAGCCTACCCAACCAAGGCCCACTTAAAACTTCCAATCTGGACCACCTAAAGAAGATCATACATCTCTAATTCTCCAGACCTTGGTTGACATGCAAAAACAACACAAAGAAGAGATCTCTGAGATACAAAATCAACTGGCCTAGTTGGCAAGTGCTCGCCAGCCTTGTGCACTCCCTTGTTAACATCTTCCTAATCCAAATAACGTGCCGAACCAGAGGCACATTATGAACCCAAATCAAGGCCAAGCTCATTTTGTTTATCAGGCCCCTTCTGGTCCATCACTTAATGGGATGGATGCTTCAACTTCATACTCAGGATTTCAGCAGCAAACACCTATTCTACCTACACCAAACCTGAACTAGGTGGGATTGAATCCTGTTACTACTCGTACTAGCAAAGTAACATAGGACCCACCTTATCCAAGCCACTCCTAGCCTAGTACTACAAACCCTAGCCCTAGGAAAGTCATCCAGGACACACCTATCCCAGATCAAGAGCCTGAGCCAATTCTAGAGGAACCATCTAAGGTTCCATTTCCTGAGGCCTTGACCAAAGGAAAAAGGATAACCAAAACTGTGGGACCTGAGGAGGACCTGGTTAAGCTCTTTGAACAGGTCCATATAAACATCCCCTTGATGGATGTGTTATGCCACGTACTGGCTTATGCACAATTTTTTAAATATGTGTGTACATCTAAGCGTCAGCCACAAACCAAGGGCAGGAATTTGATCGTACTGTTAGAGAAAGCCAACTCTATCATTTTGAGCAAACTCCCGCTAAAGGCAAAAGACACAGGCACCCCTCTATTCTCCTGTGCAATCGATGATATACAATTTGACCGAGCATTATTGGACTTAGGAGCCTCCATAAGTTTTATACCTACATCCCTACTAGACTACTTCAAGGAATATGAGCTTAAACTGACTGAAATAACTTTACAGCTAGCTGACCGATCAATTAAGTCACTAAAAGGAATTCTCGAGGATGTCATAGTTAGGGTACATGATTTCTATTTTCCAGTGGATTTCATTGTCTTAGACATGGATGCTCCTGAGAACGTGAAGAATACACCAATTATACTAGGAAGACCTTTTCTAGCCACTACTAGAGCCAATATCAACTGTGAGGAGGGACAAATTGAATTAAAATTTAGGGGAAAGACACTAAAGATAAACATCTTTAAGGTCCAACAAGGAATTAATTGTAGAGTCATAGAACAAATTTGCAATATCGAAGCTGTCGTTGATGACTTTATCAAGGAAAAATCAACTATATTTTATCAACCACAAGAGGATCAAAACCCACAATTAGAGGTGCCTGAACCAAACCTAGACACACCCACAACTCCTTCCTTTGCTCCCGACACAAACCCTGAACCACCCGCTGCTACTGATAACCAGGTTATGGAATTAAAGCCTCTTCCCGATCATCTCAAGTACGTCTTTTTGGGTTCCAATCAGACGTTTCCTGTGATTATCAACTCCTGACTCACACTTGATTAGGAAACACGCCTGATTTCTATTCTTCAGCAACATCGAAGAGCCATTGGATGGACTCTTGATGATCTAACTGGTATCAGCCCTTCATACTGCACACATCACATCTACACTAAAGTGGGCTCACGATCATCTCGTGAAATGGAGAGATGCCTAAATCCAAATCTGCAGGATGTCATGAAAAAGGAGATCATCAAGTGGTTAGATGCAGGAATCATCTACCCGATCTCCGACAGTCGGTGGTAAGCCCAATCCAAATTGTGCCTAAGAAGGCAGGCCTCACCGTCATTACGATTGAAATCGGAGAAACCATACCGACCCGTATAGCAAACCCGTGGAGAGTATGCATTGATTACAGAAGACTCAATTCCTCCATGAAGAAGGATCATTTCCCATTACTGTTCATTGATCAGATTCTTGAGAAACTAGTGGGAAATCGATTCCTCTTCTTTTTCGATGAGTACTCCGGTTACAATCAGGTCACAATCCATCCCGAGGACTAAAAGAAGACCACTTTCACCTACCCCTTCAGAACATACGCATTCCAAAGGATGTCATTCGATCTCTGCAATGCACCCGCTACTTTTCAATGGTGCATGGTTGCCATATTCTTAGATATGGTAGGTGAATACCTTGAAGTCCTCATGGACGACTTCTTGGTGTTTGGTGAATCATTTGATGATTGCCTCCTACACTTGGTCCAAATCCTTAGGCGGTGCATCGATGTGAACTTGGTTCTTTCCTAGGAAAAAGCCACTTCATGGTACCTGAGGGAATTGTCCTTGGACAACTCATCTCTGAAAAAGGCATCCAGGTTGATCAATCCAAGATGAATCTGATTTCCAAACTCCCTATGCCTAGCTTAGTCGAAGACATCTGATCCTTCCAGGGGCACGTCAAATTTTACTGTCGATTCAATCCTGATTTTTCGAAAATCGCACACCCCCTCACTAATCTTCTATCTAAGGATGTCCCATTTGAAATCTCCAAGGAGTGCACTCAGGCATTTGAAATTTGACAAGATTAAGTGAGCCAAGCACCTATCCTGCAGTCCCCTGATTGGTCTCAACCCTTTAAGATCATCTGCAATGCATCTGATTATGCTGCAGGGGTGATACTTGGGTAGAAAATAGACGGGAAACCAGTGGTCATCTACTACGCTAGCATGACACTTGACGAGGCTCAGCATAACAATACAGTTTCTAAGAAAGAGCTGCTACCCATAGTATTTGCCCTGGAAAAATTTAGATCAGATCTTTTGGGTTCCCATGTAATCATATACTAAAATCACACGACAGTGAGGCACCTCCTTGCGAAGAAGGATGTGAAACCTCGACTAATCCGCTGGATCTTACTGTAGCAAGAATTCGATCTCGAGATTCACGATAAAGCGGGAAAGAGAATGTGGTTGTTGACCACTTATCCCGCCTACCATCTGACAGTATCGATCCTTCAGGACACATCATAGAACATTTTCCTGATGAGCATCTCCTAACTATTATTATGGAACTTCCTTGGTTTGCTGATTTAGTAAACTACTTAGCATCACATTAGATCCCGTCCGATTGGCCAAAGGCCAAGAAAGACAAATTGCTTTCCGATGCCAAGTACTATATGTGGGAAGATACATACCTCTTCTGCATTGGTACTGATCAGATCATTAGATGGTGCATCTCGGAAGTGAAAATTAAGGACATTTTATCCTTTTGCCATGACCAGGCCTACGGTGGACATTTTTCGGAACATAAAATCGCAGCAAAAGTCTTCCAGTGTAGCTTTTATTGTCCAATGATTTTCAAAGACACATACAATCACTGTAAGGCATGCACTCATTGCTAAACCTTAGGCAACATGAGCCATCGTGATATGATGCCTTTACAACCAATTCTCGTATACAAAATTTTCGATATCTAGGGGATTGATTTCATGGGACCCTTCACTATTTCGGACGGCTTCGAATACATTCCTTTCATTGTTGACTACGTGTCCAAATGGATCGAAGCCATTCCAACTCGAACCAACGATCATAAGGTTGTAATCAAATTCATTCGTCAGAACATCTTTTCTCGATTCAGAATTCCACGTGCCATTATCTATGATGGAGGGACCTATTTCACAAATACTCTGTTAAGATCACTGACGACCAAATACGAGGTGTCACACTTAATCTCTACTCCTTATCACCCCGAAACCAATGGTCTAGCTAAGCTATCGAATTAGGAGATCAAGAAAATCCTTCAGGTCACTGTCTGACCTGATAGAAAGGATTGGTCATTCCGACTTTCGGAAGCCTTGTGGGCATATAAGACTGCCCACAAAACCCAATTAGGCTTGTCTCCTTTCAGATTGGTGTACAAGAAGGCATGTCACCTCCCTGTTAAATTGGAGCACAAAGCCTATTGGGCCATACAGAAGTGTAATCTAAATCTTTCTAAGGTAGAAACCCACAGAAAGCTTCAAATGATCGAGATCGATGAATTATGCAATGATGCACATGAGAACTCATGAATTTACAAAGACTGGGTTAAGGCCTTTCATCCTGGTAAGAAAGTCCTACACTTCGATGCCAAACTCAAATTGTTCCTAGGAAAACTCAGATCAAAATGGATTGGACCATATCTTATCAGACGAATCTTTGGAAATGGAGCCGTAGAAATTAGCCAACCTACCCTTGATTTAGAACCCTTTGTTGTGAACAGTCAGCGACTTAAGCCGTTCATTGAACTCACCGATACGAACATGGCTGAGGTATCTTTTGATCTCCATTCTCTCTGAGCTTATTACACCAAGCTGATGGCGTTAAACTCAGTGCTTAACTGGAGGCAACCCATCATCTTTTTGAAAAACCTGAAACCCTTCATGACACATCTTATACTGAACTCATATTGTACTTTAGGGTTTATCCATTAGAACAGTCAACTCCACCTCTGGTACCCGTACCTAAACTTGAAATCATTTATAACAGTCACCCAACCCTTCCACCCACCTAACACTTATTCTAATGAATGATCTAAGCTAAACTCGAACTGACCTAATTTACAATGAGAACATTGTAAATTGTAGGCATGGGGAGCTATTAAAGTGCAAAACACTATGAAAATCACTTCACAAGAAACGGTTTCATCAAAAAATCACATATTCCTAAAAACCAAAAGAATTAAAAAAATAAAAAATAAAAAACAAATAAAAAAGAACAAAAATAGGAGGAGGAAATTTTGAATTCATTGCATATCATTTTTGAGGAGAAAAGGGTAGGAGATAAAAATGTTAAAAAGGAGCACAATTTGAAAGGAAAAGGAGAAAGTCATTAATAGAAGGTTAAGGAATTGACTTAGTTCAAGATCAAATCAAAAGAAAGAAAATGAAAGATAAAAGGTACTAAGAGACAGAAAGAGATTAGTAGGAACGCTGATCTTAGCCCTCTTGGGCTACGATCTTAGGCTTAAAAATTCAAGTATCCGCTAAGATTTGGATAGTCCACAAGAGGTTGGGGAAAGTGCAAATATTAAGTATTAGGTCTAAGGCTTAGGGATTATTCGGCCTCGTTAACTAACCTCTGGCTTGTGGGACTCAATAACCTAATCACCTCAATCCACACATAGTCTGGTTCAGTGCGGTTAAATATCAAAATCACGTAAAATGCATTAAATCTATTCAGAAAATGTTACGTAGAATAGGAGTGGCTGATCAACACAAGTTGATTTGGATGAATTGCTGACGCGAAGAGGCAGGAAAGTCCCCTCAAAGATGTGCAATAACATATCATCTCCTTGGTGCTTGTCTCCTAGGATATCTAAATATCCTATTGGGGGCATGTAAGCACCTTATGCTGGTTCAGATGCCTTGGGCGGCATTATGACGAAATGTCGATTGCCAAGGTTTGGATTTAGCAACAGAATGCCATGGGCAGGATTATCTCGAAATCTAAAAAGCTAGGGTTCTAGAGGTTTCCATGGGCGGTGCTATTTTGAAGCATCGATTGCCAGGGACCATGCGAGGATTGATGGTGGGAACTAGGAATTCGATACAGATCGTGTTGTAAAGCTAATCGGAGGCTAGAAGTAAAAAGAAAAGAGAGAGAAAACTATGCTCAAATAAAGAAAAATTCATCTGTCTTTCTCTCATAAAAACATAGGTCAAACTAAATCTAAGCTAAAACATATTACAAGCACGGGTGTTTTAAACATGGAGTTCAACGTACCTTAGGTTAGTTCCTATGGGCCTTAGAAACCTTCGCAGTGGACTAAGGCTAGAGCTAGTCAGGTTCGGATCTTGGTTGGTACTTAAGTACCTCTAGGCTTACTATCAGCATTCTGACCTAACCTACAAAACAAAGAACACATCAAAGTTTTGAGCATAGAAGGGCATATGGTCTCGAATTAAAGTTAATTCCATGAGATTTTGCTAAGGGAGTAGCAAAAGCTGGGCATGGCGGTATGATGGGAACACAATCATGAGCCATAACTAGCTCATTTTGATCTAATTAAGTTAGTAAATTCTCCTACATAACAGCAAGAGAGCCATAAGTCACTGCATAACCATTCTGAGGGAAAGATAAGAAACCAGGGCTAAAACTATAATTTTACCATCATAGATTGAATACATACAACCACGGGTTTTCTCAGGGGTTAGGTAAGGGTCAAAAGGCTTTTAAAGGATAACAAGTGGGCTAGAACAGATAGAAAAAGGTTTGCATGTGTTTTGAGAATTAAATGACTTTTGAAATCGTAAAAATAGACCCGCTTAATTAACTGAGGTTTTGGTCAAGATAAGATTCACCTAAATTCTCTAAAATTCATAAAAAGATGTTCTCTAGGGTTTGGTACCTTCAAACTGACCATCAGAACCCGTTTTGGTCCAAAATAGAGTCTCAAACAGACATTTACCCTAATTTGGGATTTTACATAAATTACCCAGTCAAATGCAGTCAAACCAAAATCCAAATTCTCCATTAGATTTCTTAGGTCCAAATAAGGTTTGTACCAAAATTTGGACCAAAGATGAAAATGTCTTGACATAGTTTACAACTTGGTCCTGTCTGATAACATTTATGTCGTTAACTTTCAAAATCTTCATAAATAGGCCCCTAACTTTGTCATTGTCTTCAAAAATAGGTCCCTACGGCCATTAATCCTATTCCTACAAGCACCGGCGACCTAAAAATGGTAAGAACTCCTTGATATCTTGACAAATCGCATTCAAATTTGAAAGGGAAGTTCGTCAAGGAATTCTCTTCCTTTTTAGCCAAAACCCACACCCCAAAACCTTCCCAATCTCTCATGCAAGCGCATGAGAGATTTCGGTTTCCTACTCCAGCAACAGTTCCTAGCTTGGAAGCTTGGCTTCGAAGCTCAAAATTCTCTCCTGAGCTCTATAAAAGCAAGCCCAGATCAGGCCGAATGCCCCGAGCTCAATTTCGACTGGGATCTCCCCTAAATTCCACTCTCCTGACCCTGTTGAAAGGCTCCATGAGCTCCGACGACCCTCCTTGCCTCTCCCCATCTTCTGACCGAAATACCAGCAGCAGATCCTCTTTCCTCACCTTCTTCCGTGTCGAGCAGTACCAGCCGGCATCCCTACCCCCTTCATCCTCGCCGCTAAACCCTTATCAGAGCCAGCTTCGTCTCCGATGCCAGTCATACCACAACCGGTGCCATCTCCATTCCTCATCTTTCGCTACCTCTCTAAGAAGACTCCTTAGCCTTCCATCATCACAACAACTTCAACACTCCGATTCGACCCTGCCAATGCCCTACACGACTCCGTCTTCCATATCGTTGGCAGACCTTCAGTGAGCACTAGTGGCCAACACAGCCCACTTATGCCGCTGCTCTCGCACTCCACACCTTCACCATTCACCATAGATCAAAAATGCTAACTTAGTTAGGGTTATTGATCACTCTCGCCCACCCCCAAACACACCAACCTTCACACGCACTGCCAAACTTTGCCCCACACGCACTGACCACGCCACATCACCCATCCATCACCGTCGCACTCGCTGTGGTCCGACGATCCTTCTGATGCAGCCAAAAGGCCTTCTTGTTGATTTCATGTACTCACCTCCGCCATTGACGAGAAAGATTTGAGCTTGCTTGAAGCTCTCTCCAGGTCATGATAACTTCATGTGGAAGGCCCAGGTTGTGTGGAAACACCTCACACACATGCCCAGGTAGTAAGTTGGACACCTTGGCCTCACGAGCTGAAGCAATTGAGGAGGAGACGTGCTACTCCTGACATGCAAAAGGAAGGTAGGAGTTTAGTCCCACCTCGAAAGTTGAAGAGCGCAATTGAATTTGTGCCTAAGGCTGCTTGCCTTAGACACTGGGGGTGAGGTCCCCACTCACCCGCTCACCTGCGCCTCGCCTGTGACCTGTCCCTACGGGCCTGGCGCAGATCCGACCAGCATAACCCATTCCCACTCCTCGGTTGTGATCACGCCTACAGCCCTGTACCTGGGTGCACTCTAGGTCCGAAACCCGATTACTTGGTACTATGGAAGGCTCTACAAGAGTGTAACTGAGAGAGAGGAGGTGAGATAGCTTGCAAGGGTAGGGGGGCTTTGCTACAGGAAGTAACGACTAACACTTAGCCATTTGAAGAATCTTCCCCCGCTATGTGAAGAAGGAAAATAGTGAAGAAAGGTAGAGGAAGAAGAAGACCAGAGCCAAAAGAAGAAGAAGAGAATGAACCGCATAGGAAGAGAAGGAGAAGAAGTAGACCAGAGCCAGAAGAAGAAGAAGAGAAGGAGAAGAAGGAGAAGAGTAGAAGAATAGAAGAAAAGATCAAAAGGGGAGAAGAGAACACAAGGCAGGAGAAAGCAAGAGAAGCACAGAAAAAGAAAGAAGAAGAAGAGATACCCTTGAGTCTCTAAACAACACTGTAGCATAGGCTGTTTAAGCCGTCTGATATATTTGATTGCATATATTTGAGGCTTTGATTTAATTGTTATTTGTGTGGAATAATTGGTGATTTAAATCACCATTTTACTCCATTCTCTTTGCACATTGATATCTGACATTATTCTTGTTAAACTCTCTTATATTCCTGATTCAAATTGCCATCTTGAGTTTTGAATTCCATAATGCTCCCTATGTTAGACATCAGACTTAAAAATTTGAGTAATAAATTTATTTGATTTTAAAGTGATTTCGACTATACTATAACGTAGCTTTCAAAACCTTAATTTTGTTGCGCAAACACTAATGTAGATTAATTTTAACCAGCTAATTTGCTTTATGAAAAAAAATTCTAAATGCGATTTTTTATCAAACGTTTGCCTCCCTGTGTTTGACCAGGTACTCACCAAAGTTTTAGTTATAAATGTTACTTGAAAGCGGATTTTTACGCAACTGCAACGAGAAGTTTTTAACTCAATCTTTTAGTGTACAACATCTCACTTATCATTTTGGCACCGTTGCCGGTGATGCTACGCTCTTTGATTTCTCACATTTTTTGCCTTACTTATCTTTTACCTCACTTATCTCCTTTCTTATTGTGATTGCAGGTACTCTCTTAAGGAGGGCAAAAGTAGTAGATTGGAGCAAAGTGCAATTGAAGGGTTTGTAAGTATACCCCACCTTACACCCACAAGTTTTTATTCCAACACCTAATAACACAAACATAAATCAACCTAGGAGCTTGCATAAAACCTAAGGTAGATTGTATTGTTTGTTTTCCACCTTCACTCACCTCACCCTACACTTACAAAAAAAAAATCAAATCTGGTATTAATTGAAACTTACACACCTTGTACACCCACACACGCTTAAAGCACCTCACTTTTGTCTGATTCTGTCACTTAACTCGGAATTTGACCAAAGGACTTGGTACACTTGCATGACCTATACAAATAAGTGATCAGAAACATATTAGGCTAAAATTGCTTTTGTGCCATAACCAAGTGGTGCAAGAGGCTAACTGATTGAGTTGCTTGTGTCGCACCACTTAAGATAAAAGTGATCCATCAGTAGCTTGTCCCATAGGATTCAATTTTTAGGGCTGAATTAGGCACACCCCATTATTTTTTGATTTGCGAAGGAATATATCTTCACTTATGCTTTCAAAACTTGGTGTGTGATGAGGGTGTGTTTCACGAATTAAAATTAAGGTTCGGAGAACCCATCAACGTAGATCGCCAAATGAATCCATCAGATAAAATTTATAACTAAAACTCAAAATGTGAGTCCTAGGTCAAACACGGTGAGGTGTGATTAGCCCATATTTGTGGGCTACTTAAATATTTAGGTAACTAGACATTAAGTTAATTCTAACATTAATTTAGCATAAATTAGGATGTAAATAGATTAATTCATATTTCTAATTTAATTACATAATTCATGCATTTAGAATTAACTTAGAATTGCATTAGTTAACCAATTGGGTGTATTGCATGCATTAATTTAAGTTAACATAAAAGCTGAGGGTTTGTATATGTATAACCATAATATTTTATCATTATTTTTATTCTTCTTCTTTCAGCAACGACTGCAATGCCACCAGCTGCCGCACTAAAACCTGCATTCAAGGACTAGCAGAGAATGTGGATCTGCTCCTCCCTCTCCATTCAAATCCATGGAGGTGGCCACAAAAGGAGGGAGGCTGCCTTGTATGGGAGGCCACCATCCCAACGACCCACCACTATGCAAAGAGTTGATCTCTCGTCCATTCCACCACCACCGGCCTCAACCGTGGCGACGAGCCTCCACCACCGTGAGCGTGTGGTGTGACAGGCCACACCGCCATTTGGAGCTCGTCTGCATTATTGTGAGCACCTCTATGTGCACCACTCTCGCCGTCATCACCAACAACCCCCACTGCAGTCATTGCAACTTCACGTCCCTGTCAGTTAAGATGTCCGGGAAGTTTCCCGGATGTTTGCAGCTTCGTCCCCACACACAATAGCAACCGATAGCTCACTTCACACCCACACCCCTCCTGCTGCACAAGCCCTCCAGCCTCCAGCCTGCCCACTCCAAAGCCCACTTCTGCGCGCTCACTTCACGCCTGCACCCCTCCAGCTGCACAAGACGCCAGCACCATGCACCACCTCTGCGCGCACCCTGCAATCGCCTGCAGCCATGCACGCAGCCGGAGCGCCTACCAGCGTGCAGCACACCCACCAGCTCCCCTCAGTGCGCCTCATTTCCTTCAGCGCATCCACTTCCATGCCCACGCATGCCCTTGCTGCTCCTCACCTCCTTCAGCCCCTAACGCACCCACCTCACCTCTTGCAGCACCACCTCCAGCCTACTCACCGCGCGCCTTTCGTGCAGCGTGCGGCCAATAGCATCCAGCAGCAGCAGTTGCGTCAGCCTTCAGCACCACCCTCCGTGCATGTGCAGTCCAGTGCGTGCGCCTCCTCGCCAGGAGCTTAGCCGTGCCCATCCATGCCTGCACGGCCTGCGGCACTTCAGCAGCCACCGGAACCCACCACCACCATTCCTCCATCCAGCCACCTCGAGACATCTCGCACTTCGCCACGACCGCCATCACAGAGCCCTCAGTCTAGAGATCCTCCTCCGAGCTTCACACCTCAGGCCATTGCTTCCTCCTCGCGCACGAACATGGGAAGAAGTTCCCTTGTTTTGCTACAGTAAAAGCTATATTAATATTTACATTCTATGTCATTGTCAACTTTTAGTAATATTTTATTGAGCTGCATTGCAAAAAATATCCTTTAGTTGTTCAAAATTGCCATTTCAGCATCTTCTCTTGATGATTTCTTAATCTGAGGGCAGATTTTGCTCGATTCTCTTCAAAACTAACTGTGAACATACGTCTTTAACTGGTGCGAGTTTAAATATGTCATTGCCTCCCTGTGGACATAACCTGCTCTTCTGCGAGTGGTTATTTTAATTATTGATTAGTCAATTTTTCCACCAGATAGAATTACAAATGATTTTAAAAGCGAAGAATCGATTCGTCAAATGGCTCCGTTGCCGAGGAGGCAACAGACGCAATAATTTTACCTGATTTTATTTTTGATTCTTTCTGATAGCACAGTGATTT
Organism: Thalassia testudinum; assembly: GCA_037157565.1. NCBI lineage: Eukaryota > Viridiplantae > Streptophyta > Magnoliopsida > Alismatales > Hydrocharitaceae > Thalassia > Thalassia testudinum. The sequence continues at coordinate 35,406,576 of JAZHRO010000003.1, forward strand.
GACCATTTATTATTTTCTTCTGTGCGAGGAATCAGCCACCGTGAGAAGCGACCCTTGACGTCGCCAGAGGAGAAATTGATCGAGCTACCTTGCAAAGGAGGGGAAGGACGAGGACACGACGATCATCTAGTCACTGATTTAATTAGAGTAGGTTTAAGAATTTAGACTTAATTTTTCATTGCACATTTGGTTTGAAACCCTTGTTCTGGGGTATATTTTGAGGGGTTTATTCCCTAATTTTGTTTTCAATCCGTGTTGGGTAATTTTTGGGAGCCTGTTCCCTTTTCTTTAGATTTAGGTTTTTAATTCATTTTTTGGATTGTTTACTTTTATTTGCTTGTCCATAAGTAGTTTAAAAAAAAAAATGAGCTACCTGCCCCTAGGATGAACCATTTAAGTCTGTATGAGCAACCTCTAGATTTACTTCTCTGCGTTGCGTGCATTCTCTCATTGTTGACCGCTGGAAGCAAGGTACGCATTCTCTTACTTTGCATCCTATTCTTGATCATACATTGCATTTGGACTTAATTCGAAGACCACAAAATTTATCTTGAAGTGATCTAACAAGTGGTCACATATATTCTTGAAAAAGGACTAATTAAAGAAGGGACATCCAAAAATCAAGGACTTGATTGTCAAACGTGGTGTGCAATTCAAAATTCAAAATCTTTTTGCGATGAATGCACACTTATATCTTTTGCACCACGGCACTCATTTAGATAGGACAAGAGCCCTCCTACCGTTGGATTCTAAAGTGTTCGGAACTTGAGATCAAATGTTTTGTAAATCAAAAGAGGGGGATACCCTGTCACGGATTTTTGGGGGTAGTTGAGAAGCACCGCGAAAGCACAGCTTCAAAGGAAGGCTTAGGCCTACTTGCATCCCTCGATCTTCCATCTTTGGATTTGCTTTACCATTTGAGATTTAAGGAAGAATACCTAAGCTCCAACTTGGTCTTTTTAGGCATTTCGAAGGTTGACAATAGGTGCATAATTGATTGGGCAACTTGCTTTGTCACCTACAATTTGAACTAAAGTCAAAAGCCTAAATTTGTAAAGATCGAACAAGTCCTTCTAAATTGTGTTTGTAGTGCATGCTTGGTAGGCGTTCTCTTAGGAGACAGCTTGTGTTTGATCCTGAACCTGAAAGAATCTTAAGAAGAAACCTTCCAAGGGTAGAAATGGCCGGTCAAAGGAGCCTTAAGGAATATTTCATTCCAACCAATCAAGCTGGCCCTGCATTACGTAGACCTAGAGGGGACAATCCTTATGAGATCAAAAGCAGTACCATATCCTTGCTGCCCTCCTTTTATGGTAATGCTAGGGAAGACCCTTACAGGCATGTAGAGGAATTCACAGAGGTCTGTTCCATAGTGAAGCTACAGGGCGTTACTGATGATGCTCAAATGCTGACCCTCTTTCCCTTCTCCCTTAAGGACAAAGCCAAGTATTGGTATCACACCCTTGATAATATTAACACTTGGGATGTCCTGATGGAGTTTTTGAAGTACTTCCCCATGAGCAAAACCAATCACTTTAGGAGGGAAATTATGAGTTTTGTTCAAAAGGATGGGGAAGCGTTCCATGATGCGTGGGAGTGCTTTAACGACTTGCTGAGACTTTTCCCACATCACCAGGTGCCTAAATGGCAACTGGTTGAAAGGTTCTACACCGGACTTAATGATTCGCATAGGCAAACTGTGGATGATGCCAATGCAGGAACCTTTCTTTCTAAGACTGAGGATGAAGCTTGAAACCTTTTCGATACTTTGAGTGAGAATTCTATTCACTTGAATTCTACCTACATGGATAGAAAGCCCACGCTCATGCAAAGAAAGTTGGAGGCGAATGAGGCAAGGGACACCTAGAATTTAGCCCATCAGATTCAATTATTGAATCGAAACATGGAAAGGCTTATATCAAACCCGAGTTCATTCGTATCTAACACCTCCATATCCCAAGCTTCCAAATGCTTAATTTGCCAAGGCAATACACACGGCACTGTGGATTGCCACTTGGCCTCCTAATTCCTTGAGCTTGTACAAGCGGATCTGAATGCCGCTCAAGGGTTCCATCCTAGACCTCGTAATGACCCTTTCTCTAACACTTATAATGAGGGATGGGGGAACCACCCAAACTTTTCATGGAGACAAGGAAATGTCTCAAATTCAGGGAATTACAAACCACAATCCTTTGAAAACCATCAAATGAACCAACCTCAAAACTTTGCCCAACCTAAGACCTTTGAGATGGATGAATTGAAGGCAATGTTGAAAACTATGGAAGAAAGTCAAAGTAGCATCATCCAATCTCATGACAAGGCTATACATGAGATGAAATCACAAATAGGACACATTGTTGAGGCCGTTAGAGGGAAACTGGGAAGCTCCCTAGTGCTGCTGAGGAAAATCCTAAAGGAAAATGGATTGTCTTTAGGGAGCATGCTTAGGCAATGACTATTCTGAGGAGTGGGAAAGAAATTTCCAAATCCGATGCTCCTATAGTCTCACCCCCTAAAAAACCATCCACCCCGACTTTCACCCCCACCGAAGAAGACTTGCCCAAATCTTCTCCGCTTGAAATCACCTCACCGGAGAAGTTGCCCCCGTTCCACCCCTTACTCGACATGACAACCCTTCCACCTAGAGATTGAGGTTGCCTTTTCCAGAGCGCTTATCCATCTCTCGGCAGACTTTTGCTGGCTCATCTGGAGCCAAAGAAAAGATGGATGAGATTATGGAAACTTTCAAGTAGGTGTAGATTAACCTACCTTTGCTTGAAGCTATCAGGCAGATTCCGTCTTATGCCTGCTTCTTAAAGGACCTATGCATGAAAAAGCAGCATCTAGAAAGCAGGTCTGATCAAAAGTTGTCCTGCCTGATTCTGTTAGCTCAATTGTTCAACATGGCACACCCTCGAAACTTAAGGACCCAGGAGCCCCATACATCTTAGAAGTTATTGGTGACTTACAAGTTGATGAGGCTCTACTTGATCTGGGTGTAGGGGTGAACATCCTTCCAAGCTACGTGTATGAACAACTTGGGGGAGAAAATTTGAAGCCTAGCCCTGTAATCCTTCAACTTGCTGATCGATCACTTAAAACACCATGGGGAATTTTGGAAGATGTCCTCATAAGAGTGGAGGACTTCTTCTTTCCCATTGACTTCTTAGTTTTGGACATTGACCCAACCAACAAGCCAACCAAACCCTCCATCATTTTGGGCCACCCCTTCCTTGCAACTTCTCATGCTTCAATCAATTGCAATACTGGGGCATTGAAAATGGGCTTTGGGAATAGGAAAATCCGGCTTAATGTGTTTGATGCTTACAAATAAGTCGGACTTGAGGATTGTTCTCAAGTTGAGGTGATAGATGACCTGATTGAAGAGGCAACCCCTGCAATGTTATGTGATGACCCCCTTCAGCATGTCATGCTAAATGAGCATTCCCATCTCTTGGAGGGATGTGAAGGGGATATAGTAGAACTTGAGGAATTGCTAGGTGTTTCTGCTGAGTCTCTTCCCCCATCATTTCTGTTGAAGGTAGATCTACTACCTGAGATGGGGACATCTATTATGAAACCCTCAACCATACAAGCCCTCGACCTTGAGTTGAAACCCCTCCCTGACACTCTCAAGTATGTTTTCCTAGGTGCCAATGATATGCTCCCCATTATCATTTCGGCCGTGCTATCTGAGGCACAGGAGGGAGCCCTAATTGAATGCTTGTCTAGGCACAAGGAAGCTATTGCTTGGAGCATTGCTGACATTAAGGGTATAGACTCTATACTCTGCATGCACCACATTTATGCTAATGATTCCATCAAACCATTTAGGGACATGTAGAGACGTCTGAACCCTAATATGAGGGAGGTGGTAAAAAAGGAAATCTTGAAGTGGTTGGATGTTGGGATCATATATCCCATTGCAGATAGTAAATCGGTAAGTCCTATTCATGTGGTGCCAAAGAAGGAAAGCTTTACTGTGGAATTCAACGACCAAGGTGAACAAGTTGTCACTAGACCCTCAACTAGATGGAGGGTCTGAACGCCGCTACCTAGAAGGATCACTTTCCTCTACCTTTTATTGATCAAAGTCTCGAGAAATTGGCAGGGAATAAGTACTATTGCTTTCTTGATGGATATTCTAGGTACAATCAGGTGGCAGTCTTTCCTGATGACTAGGAGAAGACGACATTCACGAGTCCTTACGGTACTTTTGTATTCAGGCGTATGCTGTTTGGATTATGTAATGCCCCTGCAACTTTCCAGCGGTGTATGATGTCTATCTTTTCGGACATGATTGACTAGTGTGTTGAAGTGTTTATGAATGACTTCTCCATTTATGGCTCATCTTACGACCAGTGTCTCCTACACCTGGAGAATCTGTTGAAGCGATGTAAGGAGACTGGTTTAGTCCTCAGCTGGGAGAAAAGTCACTTCATGGTACAGAAAGGAATTGTACTTGGGCATGTTGTATCCGAGCAAGGTTTGGAAGTAGATAAAGCCAAGATTGATTCTATTTCCAAACTCCCATTCCCTACGAACGTCAAATAGATTAGATCCTTTCTCGGCCATGCTAGCTTTTATAGGTGCTTTATTAGAAATTTTAGTAAAATTTCTAGGCCACTTTGTGACTTGTTAGCGAAGGAATCTTCCTTCAATTTTGATTCAAAGTGTGTCGAGGCCTTCCAAACTCTAAAGGAGGCCTTGATCTCTGTGCCTATTCTCCAAGCTCCTGATTAGACACTCCCATTTGAGCTGATGTGTGATGCTTCGAATTATGCAGTAGGAGCAATCCTTGGACAAAGGGTTCAGGGAAGACCTCATGTGCTGCATTATGCAAGCAGGACCATAACTAAACCTCAGCAAAACTACACCGTCACCGAAAAAGAATTACTTGCTGTAGTTTTGCTCTAGAGAAGTTTAGGTCTTATCTGCTTGGGTCTAAGGTGGCTATTTTTACTTATCATTAGGCAGTGAAACATCCCATTGGTAAGAAAGATTCTAAGCCACGTCTAATTAGGTGGATCCTACTCCTTCAAGAATTTGACTTGGAAATACGTGAAAAGAAAGGAGTAGAAAATGTTGTGGCTGACCACCTGTCTCACCTTCCTCTTAATGACTCTCTTTCTGGAGACATTCGCGAGACATTTCCCAATGAAACTCTGATGGTGGTAACACCAACTTTACCTTGGTATGCAGATACTGTAAATTACTTGGTCACTGGACAAACTCCTGACTCTTGGGATGAGCAGAAAAGAAAGAGATTCATTTCCCAAGCAAAATATTTTCATTAGGAAGAGCCAGAATTATTTAGAATTGGACAAGACAAAGTATTGAGACGTTGTGTACCTGAAGAGGAACAACAAACTGTGCTAAGCTTTTGCCGTGAACTTCATTGTGGAGGACACTTTGGTGCTAAGAAAATTGCTTTTAAGGTTCTGCAGTTTGGTTTTTGGTGGCCTTCCTTATTTAAGGATTCTCATAATTTTGTTAAGGCCTATATTAGATGTCAACGGAATGAAATGCCTCAACATCTATTCAATCAGTTGAAATTTTTGATGTGTGGAGAAGTGACTTAATGGGCCCCTTCTCGTCGTCCCATGGTTATGAATATATCTTGGTGGCAGTTGATTATGTCTCTAAATGGATAGAGGCCATTCCTACGCGCAGAAATGACCACTCTGTGGTTTTTAAATTTGTGAAGGCCAATATCATATCCCGTTTTGGATGCCCCAAGACCATTATAAGTGATGGGGGACCTCATTTTTGAAACCACCACTTCAATCGGCTAAACAGGAGTCTAGGAGTGACTCACAAGGTCGCTACCCCTTACCATCCTCAGACAAGTGGCCAGGTTGAAGTGTCAAATAGGGAGATAAAAAATATTTTGGAAAAGATCGTCAGACTTGATAGGAAAGACTGGTCCCAAAAGCTTGATGATGCTTTGTGGGCATATCGAACGGCCTATAAGACCCCTTTGGGTACTTCTCCCTTTCGGATTGTGTATGGGAAAGCATGCCATTTACCTGTTGAGTTGGAACATAAGGCACTTTGGGCTATTTGAAGTGTTAACATGGATTTAGAGAAGGCAGGTAAGGCACGACTTCTAGAATTAAGTGAGCTTGAGGAGCTGAGGATGATGCTTATGACACCTCTCAAGCTTATAAAGAAAGAACTAAGGTCTTGCATGATAAGTTTATAATTCGAAAGACCTTTGAGCCCAACCAACAAGTCTGGCTTTTCAATTCCAGACTTAAGCCTTTTCATGGGAAGTTAAAATCTCGTTGGGATGGGCCTTACATAATCACTAAAGTATTTCCGCATGGAGCTGTGGAGATTAAAAACCCTTCCTCTTCAGCAACTCCCTTTATCGTCAATGGTCAACGGTTAAAACCTTACATAACTTTGGATGGCCATCTAGTTGACGAGGTCACTCTTGAGGAGCCTTAGCTCCTTCCACTCTCCGCCTCAGGTAATATCTTCCTTTAACTATTTTTGTTTTCAATGAGGACATTGTTTGAACCAGGCATGGGGGAGAGGACCTGAGGCATTTTGTTTATAGCATGCATACATTTGCATTAAAAAAAAAAAAAGTTTTGAGCTTAACTGGCTAGGTCTTGCATTCTTAAGTAAATCAAAACTCTAGGTTAGACTAAGTTAATTCTACGGTCAAACTTTAGAAGCTAAGAGAGCTACTAGCTTTAGACCATTAGGGTCATTTGTGGACTTAAAAAACTTAAGTAGGAGTTAAGTTGTGGACCATTCCTTAAGAGGTTGAGGAAGGAAAGCTAGTGTTTGTGTTAAAAAGTAGGGCGGTACCTGGAGTCTTGTTCTACCTTTTGGTTTACGAGTCCTTGTAACTCAAGCATCCAAATTTCACACACTTAGTTTGGAGTAAGTAAGTAATCAACTTAATTCCTTTCTGGAAAGAGATTTGGTTCTCTTAGTTTTGACTTAGGAGAGGCTTGAAAACACAATTTGATTGGAAGAGTTCCCACCGTAGGAGAGGTGGAGTATATACTCACCTTGAGGATGCGATGATAACATATTACCTCCTCGGTGCTTGTCACTTAGGATATCCATCCTACTGGGGGCATGTAAGCCCATTGTGCGGTTCAGGAATCATGGGTGGCCCTATCTCGAAGTGCCGATTTCCATAGGCATGAATTCGCTTAAGAAATCCATGGGCGATACTATCTTGAAGTGTCGATTGCAAGAAGTTCTTGGGGTCGTTATGGGTGGTTCTATCTCGAAGCATCGAAAGCCATGCACCCTTTGAGGTATGGCAATGGGGACAATGAATCTGACAGACCGTGCTGATAGCTAATCTAAGGTAAGACTTAAAGGAATATAAACAAAAAAATCCTTTTTCATTTAACTCAAATAACTCAGACCAATGCACATGCACGGATGCTTTAATCTCAGGGATCAGTAAACCTTAGGGTAGAGTCAGAAATTAGGGAAACTTGTGCTTGCAACTTGTCTTTACCCGACCTAGTCTGTAACTTAGCAACTACTTGAGAACCTTAGGTCTAGAGTCTAAACTTAGCATGTTTCTAAAGGAAGACTGATTGGGTTGGCTAGTATACTTGGAGTGCTAGGTTTTGCTTGGATTTGCTAGGGACTAGCAAAAACTAGGCATGGGGGTATTTGATTAGCCCATATTTGTGGGCTATTTAAATAATTAAGTGCCTAGACATTAAGTTAATTCTAACATTTATTTAGCATAAATTAGGATGTAAATAGATTAATTCATATTTCTAATTTAATTACATAATTCATGCATTGCATTCATATTTAAATACATTTAGAATTAACTTAGAATTGCATTAGTTAACCAATTAAGTGCATTGCATGCATTAATTTAAGTTAACATAAAAGTTGAGGGTTTGTACATAAATAACCATAATATTTTATCATTATTTTTAATCTTCTTTCAGCAATGAATGCAATGCCACCAGCTGCCGCACTAAAACCTGCATTCAAGGATTAGCGGAGAATGTGGATCTGCTCCCGCCTCTCCATTCAAATCCATGCAGGTGGCTACAAAAGGAGGGAGGCTGCCGTGTATGGGAGGCCACCATCCCAACGACCCACCACTGTGCAGAGAGTTGATCTCTCATCCATTCCACCACCACCGGCCTCAATCGTGGCGGCGAGCCTCCACCAACGTGGTCGTGTGGCGTAACAGGCCACACCGCCATCTGGAGATCATCTGCATTACCGTGAGCACCTCAGCGTGCACCACTCTCGCCGTCATCACCAACAACCACCACTGCAGCCACTGCAACTTCACGTCCCTGTCAGTTAAGACGTCCGGGAAGTTTCCTGGACGTCTGAAGCTTCGTCTCCACACACAACAGCAACCGGCCGCTCACTTCATGCCCATGCCCTCCGGCTGCACAAGCCCTCCAGCCTCTAGCATGCCCATTCAAGAGCCCACTTCTGCATGCTCGCTTCATGCTCGCACCCCTCTGACTGCACAAGATGCCAGCACCCTACACAACCTCCGCGCGCACCCTGTAATCACCTCCAGCCATGCACACAGCCGGCGCACCTGCCAGTGTGCAGCACGCCCACTAGCTCCACTCAGCACGCCTCATCTCCTCCATCACGTCCACTTCTGCGCCCGTGCATGCCCTTGCTGCACCTCACCTCCTTCAGCCCGTAGCGCACCTGCCTCACCTCCTGCAGTAGCACCTCCAGCCTACCCGTCGCGTGCCTTCCTTGTTGCGTGTGGCCAGCAGCATCCACCAGTAGTAGCTGCATCCGCCTTTAGCACCACCCTCCACGCGCATGCAGTCCTGTGCGTGCGCTTCCTCGCCTGGAGCTCAGCCACACCCGTCCACGCCTGCACGGCCTGCGGTAATTTAGCAGCCACCGGAACCCACCAACGCTGTTCCTCCATCCAGCCACCTCAGGGCATCGCGCACTTCGCTGCAACCGCCATCACGGAGCCCTCGGTCTAGAGATCCTCCTCTGAGCTTCACACCTCCGGCCATTGCTTCCTCCTCGCGCATGGAGAAGGGGAAGAAGTTCCCCTATTTTGCTATAGTAAAATCTATATTAATATTTCCATTCTATGCCATTGTCAACTTTTAATAATATTTATTAAGCTACATTGCAAAGAATATCCTTTAGTTGTTCAAAATTGCCATTTCGGCATGTTCTCTTCATGCTTTCTTAATCTGAAGGAAGATTTGGCTCGATTCTCGTCGAAACTAACTGTGAACATATGTTTTTAACCAGTGCGAGTTTAAATACGTCATTCCCTCCCTATGGACACGACCCGCTCTTCTACGAGCGGCTATTTTAATTATTGATTAGTCGATTTTTCCACCACATAGAACTACAAATGACTTTAAAAGTGAAGAATCGACTCGTTAAGGCGAACATTTGGTTTTATGAAATCTACGTTTCACTTTATTTCTTTTTTTTGTCATTTTTATCTTTTATAAATTTTTTGGGAATTCTGTAGAAAGCAAGAGATTAGATCAACAATTGCTTATCTAACTAATCTGCTTGCAAAATATACAAGAGAGAGAGAAAATCACATATATTTCTTAATCAAACATTTGCTACAACTAGGAAAGCGAGAAAGATTACACTATGAAAGTAATAAAGATAGAAAGAGGTGAGAGAATCTCCCTCGACAGTCGCTCGGTGGATGACTTGCTCAGATGTCACTTGGAGGAACATGGTGAGGAGCGGGACGAAGGAGGACATAGCCAGACAATGGAGGATGGGGCAGGACGGTGTCACGGCAAGGATCTTCTTCCCAAAGGGCAGTGAGTGGACGACCATAGGATGCTCCATGAATTGGAAGAGAGGTGGGAAAGCTACTTTCTTTTCTACTCTAGAGGAGCATCCCAGGCTTGGGACAAGCTCTCGCTAGAGCCTTGGAGGTGGTGAGAGGATGAAAGGAAGAGATGGTTTGGAATAAAGGTGGGTAGGTACTTTTATAGTGGAGGAGAGACAAAATTTGTCCATGGGCAATTAGTGATAGTTGTAATCATCACTGAAGATCCACCCAACTGTCGTTCAAGATCCGTGCCCTTCAATTGCTCTACTAGCGAGCGCAATGCACAGGCCATTTGTGATAGCTACAGGAGTCACTAAAGGCCCATGGAACTATCGTTGAAGATCCACCCTTGATTCTTCTGGTGCGTGCATCGCATGCTCTTTGTCGTGCTCGCACACTGACGCTGTGGTGTGAGTGCTGGCGTGGGTGCATGCGTTGTGTTCTGGCCTACTACACGCGTGCCTCATATGCATTGCGGTGGCTTTAGGTTCTAAATTGGGAGGGCTATGGGGATTCGAACCTGCACCCCTTCGTTGCAGGTCCACTGAATTGAACCTTTATTCAGTGGAATACTGGGGAGGGTAGGTATTATAATCATTATATCCTTCTTGATTGTAGATCGGGTTAGGTTGATCACCAAAGGATGGAGATCTATAATCATTGTAGCTTTGGGAAGGATAGTAATCATAGTCTTGTTGCCCAGGGTTAGGCCCTGGACACTGAGGTCCAGATTCATATCCTCAATCAAAGTTATCCCGGCTAGTGGATGGATAACTATAAGTCAAGTCAAGATAGTAATCATCCTAGGTATAAGTGGTGGTATGAGGGTAGGATGGAAAATGAGTGTAAGATATGGAAGGATACATGGTAGAATAAAAGGGGAAATCGGAAGAAAGAAAGAAGCCCTACAATATAAACAATCAACCCTGTCCTTAGGTGGGTTAAACTAAAGACCTACAGACTCCCAGGACCTGTCTTGAGATTATAACCGATTTAGTCTACTTTTATCTGGTCAATCCAACCTGTTGGAGGAGCTGAGGAGAGGTTTCTTCCTTTGGCTTGCGCCTTCAGTTCCAAGTGTACGCCCCAACCACAGTCGTTTGACACTACTACACTAGCTAGACATCAGATGGACTAGTAGAAGAAGATTAATTGGAAAAAATCTCATTCTGAGCCTCGAAGAGCGAATCAATCCTTAAGGCCAACGTTTACTCAATATTAATTAGGCTTCAGATGATTGTGCTCATGGAATGTGATGGGCCCTTTAGATGGGTTATACCCTTAAGGATCAATTCAAATGTGTGTTCGTGCACAACCAAGTTTTGCAAACAAGCTTATTTGATGATGTGTCTTTTAGGGTTTAATCCTTAAATTGGTTTAATTAGGGTTCAGCAGAACACTCCAGGTTTTACAAGCACTGATGATGATGTATTCCTTTAGAAATCAAAGAAAAAAATGTGGAGTGCCTAGTTCAGCCCTAAAAATCATGCTTAAGTAGCAAGCTACTGATGAATCACTTTTATCTTAAGTAGTGTCGCCCAAAAAGTTCAATCAATTGGCCTATGGACCACATAGTTGAGGGTTTAATCTTAGGTGTATTCAATCACGGTTCAGGAGAACACTCCAAGTTTTGAAAACACAGGTGTAGATATACTCCATTAAAAATAAAAAATAAAGTGTGGAGTGCTTGGTTTAGTCCTAAAAATCAACCCTAAGTGGCAAGGTACTTGATGAGTCAATTTTAATTTGAGTGGTGCGGCCCAAATAGCTCAATCAATTGGCCTATTGTAGCACTTAGTTAAGGCACACAAAAGGTCTTAGCCTAGTCAAAGTTTCTACTCACTTATTGGTGTGTTGAGTTAGGGTGTACCAGATCCACTGGTCAGATTCTGGTTAAGTGGTAGAATCAATGTGAAGTGGTGCACCTTAAGGTGAGAAGTTATGGGTGTTAAGTATGTAGCTTTCAGTTAAATCCCACAAGAGAAGAGTATTATTCTTTTTATTTTTATTTTTTTAATATATGCGGGTAGGTGAGGTGAGGCGAAGTGACAATCAAACGATTAGATCTATCGTAGGGTTTATAAAAGCACCTAGGTTGATTTGAGTTTGAGTTATTAGCGTGGCTAAATGGAAACTAGGGTGGGGGTGGCAGGGGATAAACTTACAAATGTCTCTACTTGCACTTTACTCCAATCTACCGCCTTCGGCTCCTCGATTAGGTTCCTGCAAGACAATATATCGAAAAAGAGAGATACGTTATAAAAATATGTGAGTAATGAGGGAAACACGAGAAAAACTAAAGAGCGTTGCCTCCTAGGCAATAGCACCAAAATGATGAGGGCGTGTTTTGCGAATTAAAATTAGGGTTCGGAGAACCTTTCGTCGTAACTCGCAAATTGCGTCTACCAGATAAAATTTATAACCGAAACTCAAAATGTGAGTCTCGAGTTGAACATGGGGAGGCGGACGTTTGGTTTTATGAAATTTACATTTCACTTTATTTCTTTTTTTTGTCATTTTTATCATTTATAATTTTTTTTGGAATGTTTTTAGAAAGGAAGAGATCAAATCGACAATTTCTTAACTAACTAATCTATTTGCAAAATATAAGACAGAGAGAGAATCACATATATTTTTGAATCAAACGTTTGCTACAAGGAAAGCGGGAAAGATTACAGTACTAAAGCAACAAAGGTAGAAAGAGGTGAGAGAATCCCCCTCGATGGTCACTTGGAGGATGAGTCACTCTGACAACACCTGCAGGAAGGTGGTGAGGAGCGAGACAAAGGAGGATGTTGCCGAAGGATGGGGCAGGACATTGTCACGGTGAGGATCTTCTTCCCAAAGGGCGATGAGAGGACGGCCATAGGATGCTCCACGAATGGGGATGAGAGGTGAGAAAACTATTTTCCTTTCTAATCTATAAGAACATCTTGGGCTTGGGACAAGCTCTCTCTAGAGCCTTGGAGGTGGTGAGAGGAAGAAAGGAAGAGATGGTTCGGAATGGAGGTGGGTAGGTCCTTTTATGGTTGAGGAGGAGAGACAAAAATTTTCCATGGGCAATTAGTGATGGTTGTAATCATCGCTGAAGATCTGCGGCCTTCAATTCCTCTGCTAGCATGTGCAATGCATAAGGCATTAGTGACAGCTACAAGCATCACTAAAGGCCCGCGCAACTGTCGCTGAAGATCCGCCCTTAATTCTACTCGTGCAATCATCACATGCTCCTTATCACGCACACATGCTCGCATGCTGGCATTGCGCTGCGAGAGCTGGCGTGCACGCATGCACTGCATTGTGGTTTGCTTCACACACGCCTCATGTGCACTGCGGTAGCTTCACACGACCAATTGTGGGGGCTGCGAGGATTCGAACCCATGCCCCTCCGTTGCAAGTCCATGACTTCATTGCACCAAGTCATCCAGATGGTTGCGCAGACGTCTTAAGACACATGGTGGGGGGGGAGCACTGTTGAACTTACGAATTGCTATGCTAACGTGTTAGGTTTTGGAAAACCTGTCGTTGTAGTTTGAAAGCGAAGAACTCATGTTCAACAAATAAAATTTATACCAAAATTGAAATTCCGAGTCGAACACAGGGAGGCGGATGTTTGATTTAAAAACTACGCATTTGTTTTTATTTGTCACAAAGTAATTCAATTTAAAATTATCTAATTATTTACAATAAATAGAAGAGAGAAAGAGAAAGAGAGAGAGAATATTACACACAGAAATCAAAATGTGATATAGAATAAACATGGAATTTATCATTAAGGAGATTGTTCATTTCACTATTACAACTAGAAAGCATAAAATAATTACACTAGAAAGCAATAAATTTACTCTAGAAAGCATTAAAAGAATGGAGGGAGAAATGTCCTCCTCGACGATCGCTTGGAGGACGAGCAGAACTACTCTAGAAAGCAGTAAATCTATACTAGAAAGTAGTAAAAAGAATAGGGAGAGAGATATCCTCCTCGACGGTCGCTTGAAGGACGAGCCAGACGGGACGACGCCTGGATGAAGGAGGACGAAACAGGATGAACGAGGATGAAGCAGAAGAATGGGAACGAAGCAGCACGTCGTCGTCGTCGCGAGATCCACTTCCGAAGGTGGACGAAAATTTGGACTTTATCTCACGAGAAGCATCCCAAGTGTGGGACAAGCTTCTCTTGAGCTTTGGAGAGGTAGAGAAGAGAACGAAGGGATGAGAATTTCATGTGGAGGGGGTCTCCTTTTATAGTTGCAAGGAGTGGGGGCAAATTAGTCATTACATCTTTAAAAGATTAAATTAAGGGTCTTTAGTGACGGATAAAACCGTCGCTAAAGCCCCAACGTGGGTGTAGTGGCTGCTCCCCATGCGCACCTCCTCGGTTGCTAACTCTCAATGCCTGCCAGACGTTCAGCCATCCACAGCCGTCTGATCGCGAGATCGGATGGCTGTGATTGCGCCTTCCTAGCTCGTTGCATGCCCGCCCCAGTGCATGTGATGGCGCGTTCCCGCCTCGCGTGAAATAGCACGTGGCCGCTATTGGAAGATCTGAGCCGCCCGATCATGATCCAATGCATACCCGCGCCTACTCACACGCGCCCTTCGCCCCTTCGCTGCAGCTCGAACTCGCGTCCATTACTCGCGATAGTGTCTTCGACCGTTGTGCTACGGGGCGCGGATGGTCGAGCAGACGTTTTTAGGCGCAACCGTCCACAGCTGTTGGATCGAGATCTAACAGCGGAGAGAGGGTGGATGCTGAGGCTTCAATGGTTGCATGTGGGCATTTGGGCAGCCGAGATGGCACCACGTGGCGCCATCTTGGCCGTCCATCTTCTGGATGTTGTAGATGGTGCCATGGATGTCAAATTGACTTGATTTTTGCGTCATTAGGCTGCGATCGTCGATCCGGATTCATCCGTGCGGTCGGATTTTTCATTTGAAGTGTAGATTTACACCATCCTGGCCCTTGATCTTCTAGGGTTCCGCGGTCACTATCTGATGCTACGGATGCCTGATTAGGGCGATCTTGGAGTCGTTGAACTCCAATCGTCGCCCTGATCACATTCATACGGTTAGATCTTTGATCTGAGGCCCTGATAAAAAGTTTTCCCTATCCAAGCACATAAAAGGAGACAATTAACCTCCATTTTACTCAAACTACTCTAAATGCAAGATGATGCATGTTTTGCAACATTTATAACGTGCAATGCAATCCTATGCTTAAGAACATGCATAAATAGACATCTTAAGTAGTGTAAATGTGTTTACATCAAGCACTCAGCCGTTGGATCAAGATCCAATGGAAAAAAATTGATGGTGAAGATGATGGGGGGTGCCTTCGAGTTGCTGCTGGCCAATGTTAGGCGACCTAGATGGCTCCACGTGGCACCATTTAGGCCATCCATCTTCTTTCTGTTGTAGAGGGTGCCACGGTGCTCAGATTGAGATGAATCCTACGTTGCTTGACTGTGATCGTCGCTCCGGATCCATCTGTATGGTTGGATTTTCCATGCAAAACTTGTATGGATGTCGCATTGCCCCCTGGCCATTGATCATCCTCGGACTTCAAATGATGTTATGGGAATCCGATCTAGATGATTTCAGAGGCATTAGACTCCAATCATCATCCTAATGAGATCCTTATGGTCAGATCATCCATCTGAGGCCCTGAAATAGATCTTCTTTGTTGACCATAAAAAAGACCTAATTAACGTAAAATATATACAACTACTCTAAATGCAGAATGATACATGCTATGCAATATTTATTACATGAAATGCAAATCTAAGGCTAGGAACATTCATGATTAGGCATTTTAACATAAATGTGTCTATATTATTGTGCCTCAAAAAAACTTGTCTAAATATACCAGAAATTTGAATCCTAAAAGCTACCAAGCAAGATTTAAACCCTAAAATTCACTGCATCCAAAGATAATCTTGCTTGAAAACCATTGGTTGTGCATGCACACTCATTGAAATTGATCTTTAAGGGCACAACCCATTTAAAGGGCCATTACATTCCGAAGTACATTCAAACCTAAGCCTAAGTAAAATCAAGTAGACATTAGCCTTAAAGATTTGACTCGCTCTTCAGGGCCCAGATCGAGATTATTTTTTATTAATCTACTTCTATTGGTCTGCCTGATGTCTAGCTAGGGGAGCAGTGTCAAATGACCGCGGTTGGGGGTATGAAAAGAACCTGAGGCAAAAGCCAAGGGAAGAACCTTCTCCCTAATCCGTCCCTCTAACTGGCTAGATTGACTAAAAACAAGTAGACCAAATCATTTGTTTCATCTCAAGATTGATTCTAGGAGTCTGTAGGTCTTTAGGCTACCCTACCTACAAGTAGGTTTGTTTGTAATATAGGGCACCTTCTTTTCCTCCCATTTTGTCATGGATCCTTCCACATCCTATACACATTTCCACTCCTACTCTCCTGACACATCTTATTCCCAATATGATGATTACTATCCTAACCCATGCTATACTCAACCATTTACTAGTTGGGATAACTTGGATTGGGGATGCAATTCCAGACCTCCGTGTTCAAGGTCTAACCCTGGACACCATGATTTTGATTTTTATCATTCTCCGAACTACACCAATTATAGATCACTGCCCTCCTTTGGGCAACCTAATATGATCTACAATAAAAAATGATATGTTGATTATAATCTCTACCCTCCCCAGGACTACACCGCATATAGGTGACCACCCCTTTTTGAACAACCCGAAATGACCTATTATCGAGGAAAGAACCAAGAACCTCAATTCGTTGACTACTTTGACTTGAACCCAAACCCACCCAACCTTGAGCCAAACCATTTGGTTCAGGAAAACCAGGTCTATGATGGGGTGTTGGCTAACTTAAGGAACACCGTTCAATCTTTAGAAGCTTAGCCAACACATGCACTAAAGAATTGGAGCCTTTGATTCAAGTGACTGACGATCTTAACAAGTATTTGTTGGATTGGCTGCAAGATGTCAAGGATAAGGACCCTGGTGAGTTTTTACATGGAAGGTTTTCAAAATTGAGGATGAGATTTGTGATTGCTCTAGTTGAATCTTGGGATGATTCCTATGATGAACCCCCTGCAGGAGAGCCAATGTCAGAACCCGCTCAAGCACCTGTAGGATGGGACACATTTTACATGACCAGGGTTGACCAAGATGGTCAAGAGCAATCAATTAAGGATGAATTGATTTCTTCACTCGAGATCCCTAAACCAGGGTACGAGGAAAAGTATGTCTCCATGGACCAGGCATTTATAGATGATTTTGAGACATATATAAATGCAGATCCAAAATTATTTGATTCTGAAGGTGAAGAATCTTTATGTGAAGTCTCACTTGAGTTTGAGAAAGATAATTTTTGTGAGACATATGGGCTTGAGGAGTATGATGGATCATTTGGTGGCCCTATAATTGAGGGAATTGATCTTGTTGGGGCTAGCTCAGAGGATACAAATCCTGTTTTCATGGATGATTCAATCAATAAGATAATTTTTGTGAGACATATGGGCTTGAGGAGTATGATGGATCATTTGATGGCCCTATAATTGAGGGAATTGATCTTGTTGGGGCTAGCTCAGAGGATACAAATCCTGTTTTCATGGATGATTCAATCAATAGCCTCATTCTTCAATCACACCCTAAAGAGATTAATGATGATGCTTTAAGAATAGCATCGTAGTATAGGACAAAAATTGCAACAATAGTTAAAATTTATAAACTTGAAAACAAGAAATGAGTTTGAGGTTGTTCGTAGCGAGCAAATATGGAATTCATGCACTAATTGAAATATAGAAATAATGAGCACAATAACAAGATGTTCATTAAATAAAAGCATACTCAGAAATGTATTCAATTGTAGCACAAGTTATTGGGATAAAAAGAAATTAGGAGCTCTAGAAAGAATGGCATTGAAATCACCACTTAATCCTCAAATTAAGCAAATATCCCAAGCATATCAACCAATCAAAGATTCCAACAGTGGTCCTTGAGCCATTTAAGAAATATTCATGTCGGATTCAGATATGAAATTTGTCCACAGTATCAAAGCCAAGGCCAAGTCAAATGTCACAGTGGATCATCAGATGCCTTAAACCACCAAGGCCTTAGCATAAGACCTCAATCGAACCAAAGTAGAGACCTAAGAGATGCTAAGTATAGGAGACATATATGCATGCATCTCGAGGATGACCAGTGCAAAACCCTCCCCCACCCTCCCTAGAAGTTGCTCTCTATTTCTCTAATCGGGCGCACAATTAAGTAATCGGATCTGGGCATGTGGTCCAGATTCACTAGATGTGGTGATGAGTGAGGAGATTGGAGGCTGGTGTGGGATGAGGGACCTCACCTCTTGTGAAGAGGCTAGGAGCCTACAATAGATATTCACTTTAGATGCCTACTTCAGCTCATTCCCAAATGATGTGGGACTATCAGAAGTCCTCATTTTTGCATGCAGCTACAGATGAAGCTTGAGAAATTGAGGAAGCTACTGCTGCTGTTTTGTCTAATTAGAGCTGATGTATACACATCCATTTATTTTAAAATTCAAATTTATGTATGTTCCTATGCTTAGATATGCATTCCATATTATCAATATTGCATAGCATGCATCATTCTCCAATTAGAATAGTTTGCATAAATTTTAGGTTAATTCACATACTTTTGTGGCTAGGAGAGAAGGAGATTTATTTTGAGACCTCGGATTGACGATCCAACATTATGGATCTGATCAAGACGACGATCGGAGTGCAATGCCTCCGAAATCATCTTAATTAGAGTCCTGTAGCACATTACGCAGTCCGAGGAAGATTAATGGCTAAGGGGCTAGGTGATGCAATTTGGAGCTTCAAATGACAAATCCCACAGTATGGACAGATCTAGATTGATGATCACAGGCCAATGGGGCAAAGTTGACCGAGTCCGATGTCCGTGGCACCACTAACAAGCATCTAAAGATGAATAGTTCAGATGGTGTCACGTGGCACCATCCGAACCGCTCAAGGCCAATAGCAGGCTCTCCTCAACATCTGCACCCTCATATCCTAGTTTTTTGATCATCATCCAATAGCTGGAAAGCATTCATGCCCTAAGCAGCAGAAACACCCACGCGACACAAAGGTTGCCTTGGCATGGTGGTCACACATGCGGCTCTCAAGGGAGGGATGCACGCTCGAGGCCCCACGCACCCCCTAAATTCACAACATGCATCGGGTGCTTGATTAGAGCCCCGCGATTCGCATCAAATGGTGCAGACTTGTCCACATGGCAACAAGGATAAGTGCGGATGCAGCCGGGCGGAAACGCATGATCACACATGTAGATGAACACGTAATTGCATGCGCTATCCAATGTGATCAATAAGCGTGATCTCTGCGCATCCTTAGCCGCACGGTCTCAATCGAGGGCTCTCCTTCAACCACGCCTCAGTAGTTATACAAGCAAGCATGAGCAAGCGTGAGTTGGGCATTCAATGACCTTTGTGGCAAGGCTTTAGCGACGATTGTAGATGTCGTTGTTGACCCATGACTTTATTTTGCCACTTCTTCTCCACTATAAAAGGACCAATACCCCTGCCATTCTTCTTTACCTCTTCCTTTCTCTCCCTCACCAACTCCAACACTCTATAGAGAGCTTGTCCCAAGCCCGGGATGCTCCTCTGGAGTAGAAAATCAAATTATTTTCACTTCGCACCCTCATTCATGGAGAATCCCGTGGCCATCCTCTCATCAACATCAGAAAGAAGATCCTCGCCGCGATGCCGTCCTGCCCCATCCTCCTTCCTCTGATGTCGTTCTTCGTTGAGCTTCCCACCACATTCATCCAGGGCATCATCAAAGTGAGTCATCCTTCAAGCGACCATCGAGGGGGATTCTTCTCACCTTTATCTTTTATCGCTTTCTAGTCTAGTTATATTATCTTGATTATCTGTAGAAAACTTTGTGGGAACATATATGTTGATTGTTTATCTCTTTCTCTCTTATTCTGTTAGAGTAGGTTATAATATATCATAATTCGCCTGATATTCTGCCATATAAAACACCAAAATAATTGCTAAAGATAAAAATAATTAAAATCGAAGCGCTGATTCAAAACTAAACGTTCACCTCCCTGCATTCGACCCGAAACTCACTTCAAGTTTTAGTATAAATTTTGTTTGGTAACGATTTTTGTGACTACGATGATAGGTTCTCCAAACCCCTTACTTTTCTCGCGAAATTTACTCTCACCATTTTTGGTGTCGTTGCCGACCAGGGAACGCTCTTTGGTTGTTCCTCATTTTCCGCCGTGTTTAATGTTTTAGCTCACTTTGTTCCTTTCTTTCAATGATTACAGGTACCCTTCCAAGGCGAACCAAACCATAATAAATTGAAGTAAAGTGCAACTACAAGGTTATGTAAATTTACCCCTACCCCCACCCATTAGATTTCACATCGTCACACTAATAACTCAGACCCTAATTAAGCTAGGAGCTTGCATAAACCCTAGATTAGTCCTAGTTGTTTGATTGCCACTTCACCTCACCTCACCCACCCACATAAATTCAAAAAAATAAAAAAAAATACTCTTCTCTTGGGGTATTTAATTAAAAGAGACACACTTAACACCCACAATTATCATCCTAAGGTGCACAACCACTTTGATTCTACCACTTAACCAGGATCTAACCTGTGGACCCGGTACACTTCAACAAGTGAGTAGAAATCAAATTAGGTGAAGACATTGTGTGCCTTAATATGTGGTGTGAATAGTCCAACTTATTGAATTGTTTGGGCCGCACCACCTGAGATAAAAGTGACTCATCAGTAGCTTGCTGCATAAGGTTGATTTTTAGGGCTGAACCAGGCACTCTACTTTATTTTTGTCTTGTAAAGTAATATATCATCACTGGTGCTTTCAAAACTTGGAGTGGTCTATTGAATCTTAATTGAATACACATAAAGATTAAACCCTAAAAGCTACTAAACAAGGTTAAACCCTAAAAGACAAATCACAATAACCTTTCTTGAAAATCGTGGTTTTGTACACACACACATTTGAATTGATCATTTAGGGCACAGCCCATCTAAAGGGCCCATCACATTCCAAGGGCACAATCATCCCAAGCCTAATTAAAACTGAGTAGACATTGGGCTTAAGGATTAACTCGCTCTTTGGGGGTCCAACTAAGATTTTTTTTTATTAATCTGCTTCATTGGTCCATTTGATGTCTAGCTAGGGGAATAGTGTCAAACGAGCATGGTTGGGGGGTATCAAAGGAACTTGAGGCACAAGCCAAAGGAAGAACCTTCTCCCCAACCCTTCCCATCTTCTCCCCAATGATTGCACAGCAAAAATACAACAGCAATTGTGCCATCTTGTGCTATTTCCTAGCATTTCCAGCGCATATTAGGTAGCCATAGTCGCATTTGTAAAAATACACGCATGCATGCATTTATTTGAGAGGGGAGGAGAGTGAAATAATTGGCCTTGTAATTTATGTTTTCCTCAAGTGCTGCCTCGCAAATTCACCATCTTTATTTTTATTTTTATTTGACTTTCTTCTCCATGGCTGCATGGCATGGCTGGCCTTCCTCGCGCCATTCTCTATAGCAAACACTCCCTGCAGCCGCATGCACAGCCAGGGCATGGCTGTGCATGCCTTCTTCCTTGCGGTTGAGCCAAGTCCACCCACACGAACAACACCTTCTTCTCCAGGAAATCTCCTCCCCTCTCCCCTCCATACGCAGCCTCTCCTCCTTCTGAGGAGCTACTTTGCGAGCAGGAGCAACTCACAGTGGTGCACAACCACCACTGTGAGTCCACCACTGCCCAGCTCATTAAAGAGCAGGTGGGCATGGTGGTTCTCTCTTCCCTATTTTGACGTTTAGCCAATTCTACCATTGCCATAGGAGCTTCAAGCTTTGAACCTCAAGCTCTGCAGCAGCACTAGCAAGGCGGCAGTAGCAGCGAAGGCCTCCAGCACACTCCTGCAGGCTACCCTCGCCTCCCGCTTCTTCGCGCCCCTTTCCGTGCACCCTGTTGCGAAGATTCTTCACACAAGCCAACAGCCGTGCACAGCCTCTTCAGCTTGCGCACCAGCTGCTCCACACCGCAAGCACCCAGTCG
This sequence comes from Thalassia testudinum, assembly GCA_037157565.1. Classification (NCBI taxonomy): domain Eukaryota; kingdom Viridiplantae; phylum Streptophyta; class Magnoliopsida; order Alismatales; family Hydrocharitaceae; genus Thalassia; species Thalassia testudinum. The sequence goes on from JAZHRO010000003.1 coordinate 35,428,491, forward strand.
TGCAAGTCAAGCGGCACTGTAGCCACTGTTCACGCTAGTCAATGGAACACTATGGCTACAGTGCGGTGACCGGTAAGTTTCTCACTTATCCGATCACCCGGCACGCCGCTACTGGCCCCAGCTCACGCCTGCGTCTCTCCCTGCGCCTACTCCAATGCCTGCATCCACGTCTCTCCCCGCTCCTGCACCCGTGTGCACGCGCCTGCGTCTTTCCTAGCTTCTTTGCACCTGCACTCGCCTCACCACACAGTGCAGTGCAATGCGGTTCCTTCCTCCCCACACCCGCTCCCTCCTGCGTGCGCACCTCTTCGCGCGCCTATGCTCCTGCGCATGCACGTGCACCATCAGACATCGCCCGCTGGATTCAAACGACTTAAACGCCCACGCTTCTTCTCCAATAGACGATCCCTCTCTCTCTCTCATAGCACTCTCTCACTCTCTCTGCGGACACATACACACACACACTCACACTCTCGTACACACACTCTCACTTATACACTATTATGTACTTCTATATATATACATATACATAAATATATTTATATCTATATATATTTATAAACATATATATATATACATATATCTATACTTATATTAGTACCTATATAACTAACTATAAGTATATATACATATATATATATATACATATATATGCACATTTATTTATACATATATATATATACATATATATACATACATATATACATATACCTATAACTATAAATACATATATATATATATATATATATATATATATATATATATATTTGTATATCTATCTACATATATCTATATACATAAATACTTATACTAGTATATATATTTATACATATACACATATATATACCTATATACATACCTATATATATATATATATATATAGACATATCTATATCTATATATATAGTTATATATACATGCATAAATATACAATTATAAATATATATATACATATACATATATCTATCTATACATATATTTATATATCTATAAATATATATATATACATATATATATATTTTCACATATACATATATATACATATTTTCATATCACCTACCATACGTTTATCGCCGGAATATCTACACCAGTTGCTGATATTCCCTGATACACGCTTACAGAAAGCGCGTTCGCACTCATCTTCCACCAATCCACCTTACACTCCATGCGGCACTTCGTCCTGTTGGTTGCATCTTCCTAGACGACGACCAACTTGACACCGTGCTACATGCCATCTCCACCTCCACCCCCACCCCTTTATACATATATAATATATATACATATATATATATGCTGTATTTACTTTATTTCTGCTTCTCTTTCCTGCCAGTAAAAAGATAAAAAAAATATACAAAAGAGAAAAGATAATCCTTGACTTGCAGGTACTCAGTCTTGCGAATAGCAAGACCAGTTTTGAACCCTAATTTGGCTCAAAGCCAAGAACCTAATTTTGATGGTGTACCTCAAGGACAAAAATTATCATAAAAAATATTAAATAGGAAAACACCAAAAACATAATAAAGCGAACGGAAGAGATTTGTTGTAGGAAAGGCGTAGAAACTCATTCACTTTTAATCCCACTTCCCTGAGTTCGACCCTAGGCCTAAAAGTGACAAAGATAAAATCAAGTACACCAGGTTAAAAATTTTGTAAAGAGATGGTTAGGCTCGATTTAGGTTAACCACTATATGCATTTCAATGATAAAATTACCATATTAACACAACCTATCTGGGTCTACACCACATCCTATTCATGGCACCATTGCCGGGAGGTGCACATTCAAATAAGTTTCTATTCCATTCCTTTAATTTTTCTCTTCTCACACCCTTCTCTTCACGGGTGTTTTTGTTTATTGGTGTGCAGGAGAACTAGTTGCATGGAGAAGGCATGCAGACGAAGTCGGAGCCGTAGGCAGATCCAAGGCGGGAACGAAAGCGTGAAGACGTCGACACTGCACTGGAGCTTCGCACACGTTGCTGAACAAGTAGGTCTTCCTTTCTTAGCAACTTAGGTTAACTTGTCACCTTAATAATAAAAAATAAAAAATAAAAAAAAGAGCTTCTTGGGATCTCTTGGGGCAAGTGGATTAAAACTCACTTGTTTGATTATTTGCCTTCACTCCTACCTCCCCGGGATTTCTTGCCAAACTTCGCATAGTGAAAATCCAAGAATCTTGATTCTTGAATCTTTCTTGATTCTTGAATCTTTCACCGTGTGAAGTACTCTTTGAGGCAAAAATAAAAAGATTGATTGCCATCCCTCTTTGCCTCATTTATCTATAATTTACGATCACCTTTTTGGTGGGGAGACTTGGAATTGAGTTGATTCCAACCCCACTACGACCTTTCACGTGCCTAAGATTCGATCCCGAATACTTCAACCCCAACAATCTAATTTTCTTTATCTTATGGTTGAGCCTTGTGTGTGAACATCATTCTGGTGATTGGGAGCACTTGAATTGAAGTGCTTTGGCTCCCTTTCACACTAATCTAAAACTGATTCATGCATCCACACATAGACATCTCCATCTAGGGAAACCCATTGCATTTTAGCATGCATTAACCAACTGACATTGAAGAAGGGTTTGTTGGGCTTAGAAGAAAACTTGTATTCTCTCAAAACCTGGAGATTGGTTGAATTGGTAATTCAGAGAAATCCTAAAATCCATACTACTTAAGGCTGAATTCTAAAAACCATTCACAAATTAAAACTTCAATTCGGGGAGATTTCCCTGTTGCATGCTTGGTTTACGCACTCTATAAAATCAATCACTTGGGCATTACCCGTAAAAAATGCCCTTCACATTCCAGAAGCACTTGATCCTAAGCCTCTAACTAAAATTGGTAGCAACTTGACCCTTATTAAGGATTGGAGGTCTAACTACCTGCGTGTAGCACCTACGTGCTGGTAAGCATTCCCGCGTGCTATCAGGTGTCTAAGACTGGGGCAAACGGCCTTTCAATCTGGCCCAGTGGTTCCGCGATGCTCGCATTCGGTTCTGTAGGTTGTGATAGTAGGTAACTTAGATCTTTAGGTCTAAGGGCACTCTGTAGAGGTTAGGAAATTGATTGTATTAATTTGTCATCAAGTGTACCTTTGCAGGGTCATTTCTCTTGTCTCTTTTACCTTCTTATCTCCCCAATTCTTCCTGCGGTAGTGCATGTTTGCGAGGAGGTCACAAAACCCTGAACTGTGTGAATTGCCTGATAATTTTAGAAAAGAAGCTAAATCGTCCTCCTCCTCCACAAACATGGCTGCACGCCCACCCCAAATCCCGAGGGTGGAAACCGCCCTCAAAACCCACCAGGTGGTGGAGCCTTGGATCCCATAACCCACCTCCAAGCCCAAATGGAACTGTATAATGAACAGATTGAAGCCATAAGGGAAACATTGGAGGAAATGCAGAACCCTCCTGAACGAGAGGAGCCTAGGTCTCTTAGCTCCTATCAGAATCCCACTGCTACAGAGACCATAGGACAAATTCGGGTCACCACGGGCCGGGATGACTTTGAATCGAAACCTAACATAATTGGCCAGATAAATTTTCACTTCCATGGTCTTGCAAGTGAAGATCCTTTTCTCCACTTAGAAGACCTAACCCGATTAGCTGAAATAGTTAAACTGAGAAATATCGGGTTACCTATAGTCCTCATGAAAATGTTCCCGTTTTCATTGCAAGATAAAGCGTCGTAGTGGTTACACACCCTTGGGAGAACCATCCACTCTTGGGAAGAGATGCAAACAGCATTTCTCAAGAAGTTCTTCCCAATCGGGAGAACCAATGCACTTCGTCGTGCTATCACTTCATTTACGCAACAAAACGGCGAACAGTTTCATGAGGCAAGGGAGAGATATAATGACCTCCTCAGGAAGTGTCCGCACCACAGTCTGCCTAAGTGGCATATAGCCCAGATTTTTTACAATGGGCTAAATGAGACTTTGAAGTAGATTGCAGACGCTTCCTGCAGAGGGAATTTCATGAATAAAGACGAGAATGGAGCATTCGAATTACTTGAAAATATGAGTGAAAACTCAATGAACAATGCTTCCATTGTCGCCTTTAATCATACCAGCCTACCCCGTAATGTCCATGAAGTTGACATGGGACCCTCCCATTCATCCACAGATCCTCGCCTTATCGCACAGAAATTGGATGAAGTCTCCGTCGTGCACAAGAAGCTGGATGAGCTTCTAGCCAACCCTGCCCATTCTATGGCAAACACCCCCACCTCACCACTATGTCACAATTCCAATTCTTCCAACGCCAGGCTTATTCTGAGTAACCCCATAAGACCTTTCTTACCGATTGTCGCACCGAGCAATTTGGTAAGTCATGTGGATCTGGCTTCTGCGAGCCAGTATTTTGAAGCTCAGAAGCGTATTTACATGTGGACACGTCTTCTGGCATAGAAGGCGCTTGCGCCCTGGGGAACAACCCATTCTCTGCCACTTATAACCCAAGGTGGCAAAATCATCTAAACTTCACATGGTCCAACAACCCGTAGTGCCAAAACCCCACGGGTGGACCAATGCGACCGTCCTCACCCGTCATGCCAAGGGCCCTGTCCAATCCTATGGCAAATCCGCCATCGAGTCCTTGCGTACCACAAACAGAACACGCTTCAAGTCCTCTTGACAAATTGATGTGAATGATGACGGAAGTGTCAAAGTGCCATGAAGAGAACATGACCTCTCTTCAGCACTAATTGGCGCAGCAGAATGCTGAGATCAGTCAACTACGCATGGTGACTCGATCTCAAGGCACTCTTCCAGCCCAACCTGTTCCAAACCTGTGAAATTTCATACCCCGTGGTCCTCAACCACAGGTACAACCTTCTCAGGGGCAGGTTCATCATATTCTGCAAGCTCTGAGCATTCCACCTGGATTTTAGGCTAAACCTACTGCAGCACCTCACTCTTATGTCCCCATTGCGAACCCTCCTTTGCCTTATGATCCCACTGGACCCGCATCATCCAATGAGATCACTACGAGGAGCAGCAAGCAGACCATCGATCTGCCTCGACCTGATCCTGGCCCGTCTTCTTCATCGACCTATCATTCGAGATGCGCACCGCATTTGTGAGAGGATGATATACCCAAATTTGTACCAGAATCAGTCCCATTCCTTGAGGCTCTACTGAGGGAGCCAAAAGGCAAGAGAAAGGATACACAGGCCTTTGATAACTTGCATAATTTATTTGGGGATTTTGAAATCAAGGTACCCCTACTCGAGGCTATCGACCACGTACCTATTGTTGCCCAATTTTTCAAAGACTACACAACACCCAAGCGACAGTCAAAGAAAACTAAGAATCCGGTAGTTCTCTTGCCTCATGCGACTTGTGCTATACTGTCAAATCTACCACTGAACTAGAAAGATCCGAGCACACAGCTTATTTCCTGTAGCATCAAAGGATGCAATTTTAACCGTGCCCTGCTTGATCTAGGATCTTCCATCAATCTTATACCAACCATCATGCTCAAAAGATTTTCCTTGGGAAATCTGAAACCCACCCCTGTCACATTACAGTTGGCAGATCGTTCTGTCAAAATTTCGAAGGGTGTGGTGGAAGACGTGGTGGTTAGGGTCAATAGTCTCTATTTTCCTGTTACTTTCTTATTTTAGATATGGAAGTTCCTAGCTCACTTTTTGATTGTCCGATCATCCTTAGTCGACCTTTCTTGGCCACATCCTGCCCCCATATCGACTGCGAGTCAGGCAGTATCGAGATTGCTGTTGGATCTGAAAAGCTCAAGCTTAACATCTTCAAGGCAGCAAAGAACTTTGATTGTGATTACATCAAGGATGACACGTCTGATGAGAACCTCATCATCAACCCTAACTGGCACAATCTAACCTAGATATGCAAGAAAAAGCTCCTACATAACTCATAGAAAGGCTTGACTCAGAGAATTTTGAGTTTGTAAAGAAAACAGGTCATAAGGGGTAAAAATGCAATTTCACCAACACAATCAGTAAACAGGGTAACTCAGGGTCCAAACATAGGTCAAAATAACCTAATAAGAAGGAAAATGGGATGATTTGATCTAACAAGGGCTACAGCAACTTCAAGGAATTAAATGACATTCTGTAACCCTAAAACAAACCCACTTCAATTCACGAGGTTCGAGGCAAAGTAAAAATTGACTAAACCCTCTAAAATTCATAGAAAAATAATCTTTATGGTTTAGAACCGTCAATTTGGCCTTGGGAACCCATTTTGACCTACATTGAGAATCATGCCCAATTAATGATTTAATTTGGGTTTTTACGTAAATTGGATGGTCAAACAAGGTCTAATCTAGAAATAAAATTCACCATTAGAATCCTTAGGTCCCATTTAGTCATGCATAAAAACTTGAGCTTAAGAAGAGACCTTCTTGACCGACTTTGCATTTTGGTCCTCATCTATTACTTTTTGACACCTCAACTTTTGAAACCCTCACATTTTGGCCCCTATGTTCCTCGTCGTTCTTTTCACTTAGGTCCTCCCTGCAACTCTCTGAGCAGCGCCATGCTCCGGCGACTTTGCGCGGAGCATGGCGCCGCGCAGGGTGAGGGAGGCCCTCTACCAGTTGAACCAGGTGTTCCCTGCGACATCTACTGTTGCAGGGACACCACCATGACCTCTGCCATCACCCACACCTTCCGTGCAAACGCGCGGAAGGTATGAGTTGCTACTCCGACCATTCTCTGGCGAGGGAGGCACGTCGCCTCCCTACGCCCACCTCTCCACCTTCGCCTTTATAAGGACCACCATCGCCTGCAGAAGGAGGCAAGCTGTCTCTGACGGAGAATAACCCCCCACTTCATCCTCTCCAGCTCCGACAGACGGCCTGCAACTTTCGGTGACCAACTCTTCCTCCTCCTCATCACTCTGCTGGCTTACCTGCAACAGGGTTCCCCTAACCCTTTCGTCTGTGTCGTGCTGCACCTGCCGACACCCTCCGCCTGCCTCCTCGTCGCTGATCTCCCCTTCTAGGGCCTCTTCTTCCTCAGCTCTGGCAGGCACGAGCCAGTGGCTCCGCCCTCCCCCCTTCATCCAAAACTTAGGTAAAAGCTTCCTCTCCTCCTCCTTTAAGTTTCCCCTCTGTCAATTTGTATTTTTGCACCCCCACCACAACTTCCACCTCCGCCTGCTCCGTCTCCGACCACCCTCTCCAGCAAGCCCATTCCACCTCCACAGACCTCTCCACTCCTCGCCGATCACCTCAGAAGCTTCCCCTCACTCCACTCCACAGCTTCCCTTTTTTCATTCCCTGCCACACACCACCTAAAGACCCCCCGAACAGACCCATCTTTCCAACCACAGTCTGACCTAGGGCTGCCACCATACACCGCCTCACGCCTCGCCACCACCCGCACTGGCTTCGTCGCACTACGGTGAAGCTCCCTGCAACTTCTGACTAGGCCGAGAGGCCGTATTCCTGTGTTCAGGTCACGCCCCCTTCGCCGCCAATGCTGCGCAGGTGAAGCTCCTTCACCTGCAGCTGCAGCTTTGATCTCGCCCAGGCGCTGATCCCAGGTTGCACGGAGTGTCTCCGCAAAGACTCCCAGGTCTGTAGCTGGGACGAGAATCCTCCAGGCTACCCCAATTAGCCGCGAGCTCCTTGCCTACGGGCGCCAATCTGGGAGGTGGGACTTTAGCCCCACCTCGGAAGTGCACGGCTCAGTGCTCGCGTATAAATAGAAAAAGTGTTCGAGGTTATTCGCCTTCGAACACAGGGGTCAAGTCCCTTACGCAAGAGCCCCCCATGCACTTGCCCTCGCCCGCGCTCACTCCCCACGGGTCTGGGCCGGATCCGAATACCCGACACTATGCACACCTCGCCCACCACCGCACATTGGTGGGCCTAGTCCCATGCGCGACACCCGTACCCAAATACCCGGCTCTAGGATAGTGATCCTATGAGAGAAATTTGAGAAAGAGAGAGACGCGGGAAAGGGTAGGGGTAGGTTTTGCTCTGACCAGTTGTGTGAGTGTGCAGGCAGAGAAGAAGAAGAAGGAAGAAGGTGGCCGAAGCCTTGGCCACTCAAGGCAGAGAGGAAGAAGAAGGACTGTGAGAAGAAGAAGGAAGAAGACTGCAAGGACTGTGAGAAGAAGAAGAAGACTGCAAGGACTGTGAGAAGAAGAAGAAGAAGACTGCAAGAAAGAAGAAGGAGGAAGAAGCACAGAGGAAGCGCTGTAGCAGACGCCACTTAAGCCGTCTGATTGAGAAATCAGACGACGGATGAAGCTCTGCAGACAAAGCAAAGAAGAAGAAAAAGAAAAGAAAAGGTGCCGCAGCTTGAGAGCAGAAAGAAGGAAGAAAAGAGAAGAAGAAAAGAAAAGAAGATAAAGAAAGAAGATGAGGAATTGAAGAAGATCAAGAAGATAAAAGAAGAGAAGAAGAAGACAAGCAAAGAGAGAAATAAGAGAAGAAAAAGCCAAGAAACAAAACCTATCTCTCTCTCTCTCTTATTTTTGTAGTAAAAGCATTGTACTTCTAGAATTCTAGTAGCTCCCTGAGTTCAACCTCGGAAGAAAAACATATCTGAGTAAAATTGTAATAGTGGCAATGACAAACCGTATCTATTTTACCTGTACCACAACGACATTACTATAACAAACAAAATACCTAGCCACAGTCGGTCACATAAGTCGGCCACCAAGCGCTCTCAAAGAGCAAGTGTGAGATCGAGCCATGATTCGCCACACCCCGCTACAGTGCTAGATGCAATAGGGCCACCCAATTGCAATCGAGTAGTCGAGTTCCCCAAGAGTGATCCAATGCCACCCGCCGATGCGAAGGCACGTGACAGATTACATGCATGCCATCTGGGGTGTGCATTTAAGTCGACCGAGAGCAACACCTGCCGTCCAATCTTCACAATTGCGCGAGGCGCTCGAGTAAAATTAAAGCACATGCGATTTGCAAGCGTGTCTTGACCGTGAGATGCATCATCCAACGGCTACCAGAGAATGCGCCAGCGATGCGAATTTCAAACACTGGCAGGCATGCACACTCCTCTCGCAATCACAGTCTTCCACACCTGATCCAATGGTTGACGATTGCCGCACCTATGATAGCTGCGGGCGTAAGCGTTGGGCGCAGGCTTTACAATGACAAAATTGCAAGCCTTTAGCCAAGGCACTGAAGAGGCACGGATCTTTTGGCAACAACTTGAGTAGCCTTTAGTGACACTTGTAGTTGTCAATGAATGCCTGTGCACAGGATAATCTTTTTGCCTCCAATATATAAATGCCCCTACACCCTCCATTCCTCTCCATCTCTACCTACTCTACTCCCACCTACTCCTAAGCTCCAGCATGCCAATGCAAAGAAGTAAATCTAGAGGCTGCTCATACAGACCTAAATGGTTCGTCCTAGGGGTAAGTAGCTTCTAGCAAGCAGCTTGTTTTTTTTTCTTTTTTTTAAACTACTTATGCACAAACAAATAAAGGTAAACAATCCACAAAATAAACTAAAAATATAAATCTAAAGGAAAGGGAACAGGCTCCCAAAAATTACCCAACACGGGCCTAAAATAAAATCGGGGAACAAACCCCTCAAAATATACCCCAGAACAAGGGTTTCAAACCAAATGCACGTAATGAAAAATTAAATCTAAAGTCTTAATCCTACTCTAATTAAATCAGCGACTAAATGTACAAAGATGATCCTCGTGTCCTCGTCCTTCCCCTCCTTTTCAAGGTAGCTCGACTAATTCCTCCTCTGGCGATGTCAAGTGTCGCCTCTCACGATGGCTGATTCCTCACACAAATTTCTCGCACAGAAAAAAAAATAAATGGTCAAATCACTGTGCAATGAGAAGTAATCAGAAATGAAAAAAAAACAGGTGAAATTATTGCATCTGTTGCATCCCCGGCAACGGCGCCATTTGACGAGTCGTTTGTTCGCTTTAAAAGTCATTTGTAGTTTTATGTGGTGGAAAAATTGACTAATCAATAATTAAAAAAAACCACTCGCAGAAGAGCGGGTCATGTCCACAGGGAGGCAATGATGTATTTAAATTCGCATCGGTTAAAAACGTACATTCGTAGTTAATTTCGAGGAGAACCGAGCCAAATCTACCTTCAGATCAAGATAGTATCAAGAGAACATGCTGAAATGGCAATTTTAAACAACTAACGGATATTGTTTGAAATGGCAACACAACAGCAGATGTGGCACAGCGGTGAGGTCGAGCGCTCTCAAAGAGTGAGTGTGAGATCGAGCCATGATTTGCCATGCCCCGCTACAGTGCTAGATGCAATAGGGCCACCCAATTGCAATCGAGTAGTCGAGTTCCCCACGAGTGATCCAACACCACCCACCGACACAAAGGCACATGACAGATTACTTGCATGCCATCTGGGGCATGCATTTATGTCGACCGCAAGCAACACCTGCCATCCAATCTTCACAATCACGCGAGGCATGCGAGTCAAATTAAAGCACATGCGATTTGTGGGTGTGCCTCGACCGTGAGATGCATCATCCAACGGCTACCAGAGAATGCACTAGCAATGTGAATTTCAAACTCTGGCAGGCATGTACTCTCCTCTCTCAATCACAGCCGTCCACACCTGATCCAATGGTTGACGATTGCCGCACCTATGATAGCTGCAGGCGTGAGCATTGGGCGCAGGCTTTACAATGACAAAAGAGCAAGTCTTTAGCCAAGGCACTGAAGAGGCACAAATCTTTTGGCAACAGCTTGAGTAGCCTTTAGTGACACTTGTAGTTGTCATTGAATGCCTGTGCACAGGATGCTCTTTTTCCCTCCAATATATAAATGCCCCTACACCCTCCATTCCTGTCCATCTCTACCTACTCTACTCCCACCTACTCCTAAGCTCTAGCATGCCTACCAATGCTCCATTAGAGCTTACTCTTAATCTTTCAAGGCTCGTATTAGTGTAGGGAACCTCTGCCTCACTAGATATTCATCCCTCGTCCCATCCCCATTCATATGTTGCCTTGGATCCATCCTCCCACCTCCATTCCGATAGTAGATCATCTCTGCCTTCTCGCCTCCATTTCGGGGCCATAGCAAAACTTTCCTATACCCGACGTCCTCCTGCATCTCACCTCCATCGTCCCTCTCGTCATGTCCTTCATCTGAGCTTCCACCAGGTACTATCATCTCGCCGAACAGTCGATTCGGGAGATTTCTTCTCAGCCTCCTCTCTTTTTATGCTTTCATAGTTTATTGTAATTGACATTGGAGTGAAATATATTTCAGATTTGTTCCTTATCTCTTGTGATTCATTATGGTTGCCTTCTTCTTTCAAAAATGCAAAAGAATAACAAAACCCTAAAATACCAAAAATAAATAAATCGAAGTGCGGTTTTCAATTATAGTAAACATCGCCTCCCTGTGTTCGACCTGGGACTCCCTTGGAGTTTTGCTATAAACTTTATTTCATCACGAGTTTTGCAACTACGACGATGGGTTACTTGAAGCCCTAATTTCAAACTCACTAAACACATGCGATCCACGCATAGGCCTTCTCTCTTTCTTCCCTTCGCAGAGAAAGGGAAACAATCCTTCTTCACCTAAGTGTCACATAGGGACACTTCCTTGAGAGAGCAAAAATCCCCTTGATTGCATAGCAAGCTATGCCAATAAATATTCCATCTTATGTTATTTCCTAGCATTACCCATGCATCTTATGTAGCCATACTTGCATTTGTAAATATGTACTTGCATGCATTTATAAAGAGGGGAAGAAAGTGAGAATAAATGGCCATTCAATTCACTTATATAATTAACATCTTCGTTGTGTGTTGCATTGCAATTTTGCCATTTTCATTTTCTTTTCTCAACAGCTGCTGTGCACATCTCCTTTCACCCTACCCTGCTGCAGCATCGTGAGAGGCGTGCACTCCTATAAAAGATCACGCACCCTCCCCTGCTATGGTAGCGGCCTCACCCTCAGACAACACACAACACACACACCCGCCGGCCACTCTTTCTCCCTCTCCCTCTCCATACATAGCACCTCTTCTCACAAGTTGAGAAGGGGTACACTGTGTGCAGGAGAAAAGTTCACAGTGGTCACAGACCCCCACTGTGAGCTCCACCACTGCCTAGCTCTATCATGAGTAGGTAGGCATGGTGGATTCTTGTTTTTTTTTTTATTTGCATATTTTTTCTTTTTCATTTTTGTTTGTTGTTTCTTCTCCTCCTCCATTAGTGCAGGCATTCAAGCTCTGAAGCTCGCGAGCCCAGCACCTCTACGCACCCTCGAGCGCTACCGCTTGAGCTTGCAGACCGCTCGGGCTCTCTTTCCGCGTGTGCGTGCATTGCATAGCACCATCCCCACACCACACCACCTCAGCCAATCGAATTGTCACCACGTGCACTCTAGCCCACTGTTCACACCTCTCTACATGACACTATAGCCACAAGCTCGTTTCTCACTTACCCGGTGGCTCTACGTGATTAGCCCATATTTGTGGCTATTTAAGTATTTAAGTGCCTAAACATTAAGTTAATTCTAACATTTATTTAGCATAAATTAGGATGTAAATAGGTTAATTCATATTTCTAATTTAATTACATAATTCATGCATTACATTCATATTTAAATGCATTTAGAATTAACTTAGAATTGCATTCATTTAATTAGTTAACCAATTAGGTGCATTGCATGCAATAATTTAAGTTAAAATAAAAGTTGAGGGTTTCTATATAAATAACCATAATATTTTATCATTATTTTTTTATTCTTCTTCTACGTGCAATGGCTGCATTTCTTCCTCCAGCTGCCGCAGTGAAGAACCTAATCAAGGAGGAGTGAATGTGTTGGATCTAGTCGGGCCAGCTGATTTCAAAAGAGAGGAGGAGGCAGCCGAGCTCGGGAGGCCACCACCCCGAACCCACCACTGTGCAGAGAGTTCGTCTCTCCTCCATTCCACCACCGCCGACCTCAACCTTGGCGACAAGCCTCCACCATTGTGGGTGTGTGGCGTGACAGGCCACATCGCCATCTGGAGCTCGTCCTCATTACTGTGAGCACCTCAACATGCACCACCCTCACCGTCATCACCAAAAACAACCGTCGCAAACACTGCATTTTCATCTCCTCAGTCAGTTAAGAAGTCCAGGAAATTTCCTGGACATCTGAAGCTTCGACCCCCCACTCCAACAGCAACCGGCCGCTCACTTCACGCCCACGCCCCTCTGGTTGCACACTTTCGCCACACCTCCTGCAGCATCCACGGCACAAGCCCTTGCTACACAAGACCGCCTTCATGCCCGCTACACCGTACTCCCCTTCCATCCTCCAGTGCCATCCCCAGTCTGCACACGCATTCGGCTGCACACGCCTGGCAGCATTTGTGCCAGCCTGCAGCACTTCTCCAACGCGCCAGCAGACCGCGTACCGCCTGCAGCAGCAACCACTTCCACGTGCGCACACTGCAGCACCGGCCACTAACTACTCACCTACGCGCATACGCACCGCCTCCAACAGGCACGCGTTCTTCTCTACGTCCGCACCACCTGTAGTGCCAAGCCCGCTAGCACCTCAGCGCGCCCACTCTAGCACGCCCGCCTTTAGCCCTTAGCACACCCGCCTCACCTCCTACAGTAGAGTGTTCTACCTACCTACCGTGCACCTTCCTTGCAGCGTGCGGCCAGTGGCTCCAACACCTGCCGGCAGTACGCTCCAGCAGCACATGCGGCCTCATTGTGCGCAACAGCAGCCTCCATGTACACCACCTGCAGCAGCCTCCGCGTGCACCTATCCGCGCTTCCTCCAGCAGGTGCAGCCACTGTCGAAACCAACCTTCACCAGAGCTCCGTCTGCCCGGCTCCGGCCACTTCGCGACTCGCCAATACCACCGCTGCGAAGCCCTCGCTCCAAAGAACCTCCTCCAAGCTTCACGCCTCCAGCCATTCCTTCCTCTTCGCGCATGGCCAAGGGGAAGAAATCCCCTGGTTTGCTACAGTAAATGGGCTATTAATATTTACATTCTCTGCCATTGCCAACTTTTATTGATATTTTATTAAATCTGCATTGCAAAAAATATCCGTTAGTTGTTCAAAATTTCCATTTCAGCATGTTCTCTTGATACTATCTTGATCTGAAGGTAGATTTGGCTAGGTTCTTGTCAAAATTAACTACAAATATACATTTTGAATCGGTGCAAATTTAAATACATCATTGCGTCCCTGTGGACACGACCCGCTCTTCTGCGAGTGGTTATTTTTAATTATTGATTAATAGATTTTTCCACTACATAAAACTACAAATAACTTTTAAAGTGAACAATCGACTCGCCAAATGGCGTCGTTGTCGGGGATGCAACAGACGCAATAATTTTACCTTTTTTTTCATTTCTGATTATTTCTCATTGCACAGTGATTTGACCATTTATTTTTTTTTCTGTCCGTGAAATTTGTGTGAAGAATCAATCACCGTGAGAGGCGACCCTTGACGTAGCCAAAGGAGGAATTGGTCGAGCTACCTTACAAAGGAGGGGAAGGACAAGGATGTGAGGATCATCTTTGTACATTTAGTCGCTGATTTAATTAGAGTAGGATTAAGACTTTAGATTTTATTTTTCATTGCGTGCTTTTGGTTTGAAACCCTTGTTCTGGGGTATATTTTGAGGGGTTTGTTCCCCGATTTTTTTTTAAGCTCGTGTTGGGTAATTTTTGGGAGCTTGTTCCCTTTTTTTAGATTTAGGTTTTTAGTTCATTTTGTGGATTGTTTACCTTTATTTGTTTGTGCATAAGTAGTTAAAAAAAATAAAAAAAAATGAGCTGCCTGCTAGAAGCTACCTGCCCCTAGGATGAACCATTTAGGTCTGTATGAGCAGCCTCTAGATTTACTTCTTTGCATTGCGTGCATTGTCGCATCGTTGATTGCTGTAAGCAAGGTACGCATTCTCTTACTTTGCATCCTATTCTTGATCACGCATTGCATTTGGACTTAATTCAAAGACCACCTAATCTGTATTGAATAAATCTAACAAGTGGTCACATATTTTCTAGAAAAAGGACTAATTAAAGGAGGGACATCTAAACACCAAGGATTTAATTTGCAAACTTGGCGTGAGATTCAAAATTCAAATTCTTTTATGGTGTATGCACACTCTTTTCGCTTGCACCATGGCACGCGTTTAGACACTCCTAAGTTTTGGAAATACTAGGACAAGTGCCCTCCTACCGTTGGATTCTGAAGTGTTCGGAACTTGAGATCAAAGGTTCTGTAAATCCAAAGAGGGGGATACCCTGTCACGTATTTTTGGGGATAGTTGAGAAGCACTGCGAAAGCACAGCTTCAAAGGAAGGCTTAGGCCTACTTGCATCCCTCGATCATCCATCATTGGAGTTTCTTTACCATTTGAGATTTAGGGAAGAACACCTAAGCTCCAACTAGGTCTTCTTAGGCGAGCCGTAGGTCGACAGTAAGCGCGTAAATTGATTGAACAAATTGTATTGTCACCTACAATCTGACTTAAAATCAAAAGCCTAAATTGGGAAAGACCTAAAAGGTCCTTTTTGAATTGTATTTTGCTTGGGGAATTCTGATTGAGGTGTGAGTTAGAATGGACCACATTGATTTTCATTCTTTCACATCTTGCCCACACCTTCACCCCCACTCTGCATTCTTCTATCCCATACGTCGAGATGGTCCATCCCTTGATGGACATAATGACAATCATTGGGATCCGTTTTACTCCTATTATGGGAGTATTGGCCTGGTTAAGCCCCAAATCAGTGAGCAAAACCTAGGAGCGGGATTTGCTTTGCCCAATATCCCACACACCATAGAAATAACCAACCCACCCTCGGTGAAAAAATATAATGGTTGGACAGACACTCCTAGGTAGTATAAGCCTGAGCCTGATGTCTCTCATGATGGAAATGACCTCTCCTCTTTGAAGATGGAAATACAGAAAATGCAAAATGAAATGATTGAATTGTTAGGAGAATCTTCGAGAGCAGGCCAACAAGAATGAGATGAAATTAGCCACCCAATCTACCATATTGAGGATGACGTACAACCCTCTACAATAGATGCATCTCCCATGGGAGAGCCACACTTTAAGTTGGAGGGAAATTCTGGGGAGAGTAGCTACTTTTCGAGGTTCGATTTTGAAATCTCCCCACTAGATGACAGTTCCTTGAGAGATCCACGCCTTAATGGGAGGAAGATACATATGAAAGTGGCTATGCATTGGATGAAGAAAGGTGGCAAGCCGAGGAAGATGATGATAAGGTTGAGTATCCACTTGAATTATATTGGAGTCAAAAGAAGGGAATGATGGTACCATTGGAAGACCTCGACCCAGATGATAGTATTTTCGTGACATTTGATGAAGTGGGACAAAGTCAAGTTGTTAATCCTACCCTCCCTTTTGATCACGAGATGGAACTCAAGCCCACCCTTAGGGAACCTAACCCTGAAGTAATTGACCTATCTGAGGAGTCCGATGTTACCAGTGTAAACCATTTATCTCAGATAGAGGACCCTAGGGGATCTGCTAAGATATTAAATGATTCTAGACCATGGGTATATGATGAATTGTGTGATGAGGAGAAAGATGAATTATATGAGGAACCTACATTCAAGATTTGGAGTGACACTAAGGGTGATTATGTCTTATTTGAAGAGTTAGCCCCTGAGGATGTCACAAATTTGACCAAATTAGGTTTCCTTAGCACACCCATTGATGATATTTCTCCTCATGATGAAATGATGGAAAATTTGGAAGCAACTTCTAAGATTTATGTGGATTCACATATAGACTCCGAGGAAGATTTGAGTAAAGAACAAAAACCCGGGGATGACATTGATAGGATAATCCCTAGATCTGTTGCTTCCAACCTGCCTTCATTCATTTCGAAGTCACCCTCTGATTCACTTATATCTAAAAGCGAAATTGTGACTCCTGATGAAGAGCAGGAAGATAAATGTGATGGTGTAAGGAATGCTAGGGATGCAATTGAGGATTTGGAAAGAGTGTTAGGGATGGACACTGAGCTGATTAAACCCAACCTAGATGTTATGGCCATCCCGCAACCTCGAAACTTGGGAGGGTGCTGGAGTGATGGGAGCGGTTCGCCGGAGTTTGGTCGGAGGTAGAGAAGGTGAGGGTGATCGGTGGGAAATCAGGGCTGACAGTAGGGTTTTCAGTATGGAAAAGAAAGAAGGGAGGAAGAAGAGAAGTTTTACCTATTAAACTGGACGAAGAGGGGTTGGCGCAGGTGACAGTCGTATCGACTGTCGCCGGAGAAGAAACTGCCCAGAGGAAGGGGCGACAGCGAGGAAGGGACCGGAGAGGCGCCAGCTGGGTGCGGCGTGACGCGGAAAGATCGAGGGAAGGTAACCCTGCTGCTGGTAGTGCGGCAGGGCGACGAGGAGGAGGAGGAGAGGCCGTCGGAGCAAGGGGGCGTCTGTCGGAGTGGGAAGGGAGGAATTGAGGTGGTGTCTACGTCAGATCCGAGCTGGGAAGAACGGCGGAGCGACGGGGGTATTTATAGGGCCAGAATCAGAGAGGAGGGCAGAGGGAGACGACGTGTCTCCCTCGCCAGAGGATGCCGGAAGTGGAGACCCATACCATCCGTGCGTTCGCACGGCCGGTATGGGTGGGTGCAGCGCTCAGGAGGGTGTCCCTGCGGTGGCTGACAATGCAGGGTACCCCCCATTGACTTGCCAGGGCCCCTCCCTCACCCTGCGCGGCGCCATGCTCCACGCAAGGTCGCCGGAGCATGGCGCTGCTCAGGTTTTGCAGGAGGGACCCAAACGCAAAGAACGAAGGAGAGTTGGCGGCCAAAATGTGAGGGTTCAAAAGTTGAGGGCCAAAACGTAAATATATGAGGACCAAAGTGTAAAGTTGGTCAAGAAGGTTTCTTCTTAGGCCCAAGTTTTTATACATGACTAATTAGGACCTAAGGATTCTGATGGTGAATTTCATTTCTAGATTAAACCTTGTTTGATCGGTCAATTTACGCAAAAACTGAAATTAAGCTGTTAATTGGGCATGGTTCTCGATGTAGGTCAAAATGGGTTCCTAAGGCCAAATTGAAAGTCCTAAACCCTAGAGATTATTTTTCTATGAATTTTAGAGGGTTTAGATAATTTTTACCTTACCTCGAACCACGTGAATTGAAGTGGGTTTATTTTTAGGGTTACAGATTATCATTTAGTTCCTTGGAATTGCTGTAGCCCTTATTGGATCAGATCATCCCACTTTCCTTCTTATTAGGTTATTTTGACCTATGTTTGGATCCTGAGTTACCCTGTTTTCAGATTGGATTGGGAAATTACATTTTTACCCCTCAGTTTCTATTTTCTTTGCAAACTCAGAATCTCTCTGAGCCAAGCCTTTCTAAGGTTATGTAGGAGCTTTTTCCTGCAAATCAGGGTTAAATGGTGCTAGTTTAGGGCTCATGATGAGGTTCTCATCATACCCCCATGCCTAGCTTTTGCTAGTCCCTTAGCAAAAACTTAAGGTTTCAACCCTTGTTCTAGACCATGAAGTTCTTAATAGCTTCAGATAAGTGCTTTTTCATTTAAACTTAGATTAGGTTAGAATGCTGACCATAGGCTTAAAAGGTACTCTAGTACCAACCAAGATCCAAATCTGTCTAGCCTCAGCCTCAGTCCTTAGCAAAGGTTTTTAAGGCCCACAAGAACAAACCTAAGGTCTATTGGACTTTGTGGTTAAAGCACCCATGCTTGAAATGATTTTAGCCCTGGTTCAGTTCGTAGTGCGTTTAATAAGAGAGAGATAGAAAGTTTTTCTATTTGGAGAGTTTTCTCTCTCTTTTTCTTTTTAGTTCTAGCCTAGGATTGGCTTTTCAACACGGTCTGTATCAGATTCCTTGCTCCCACCATCAATCCTCAAGGGTTCCTGGCAATCGATGCTTCGAGATAGCACCGCCCATGGCAATCCCCGGAACCCTGGCTATTGAGATTTCGAGATAATCCCATCCATGGTGTTCCGTGGCTGAATTCAGACCCTGGCAGTTGACACTTCGTGATAATGCCATCCATGGAATCTGAACCAGCAGGGTGCTTACATGCCCCTAGTAGGATATGTAAATATCCTAAGAGACAAGCACCGAGGAGATGATATTTTGTTACGCATCTTCGAGGGGATTTCCTGCCTCTCTGCGCTGGGAACTCGTCCAAATCAACTTGTGTTAATCGGCTGCTCCTATTCTAGGTGTACTTTTTAGAATTTTTTCGACGCTTCTGTGTGATTTTGATTTTTACGCTTGCTGAACCAGGCTGTGTGTGAGGTTAGGGTGCTTTGGTTACTGAGTCCCGTAAACCAGAAGTTAGTTAGCGAGGTCAAATACTCCCTAAGCCTTGGACCTAGTACTCAAGCTTTCATTTTCCTCAACCTCTTGAGGATTGTCTAGATCTTAATGGGTACTAAGAGTCTATCAAGAATGCCTACGGTTTGCGTTCTTACTAATCTTACCAAGCACTTTTCATTTCTTTTCTTGAAAAATGGTCTAGACTAAGGTTAATTCCTTAGCTTCTTACTAATGACTATTACTCTTTTCTTTCATCTTTTTGTGCTCCTTTTCATTTTGTTTCTCCAAAAAATTTCCTTTCTCCTCTTATTCTCTTTTTTCGAAAAAATTTTAATTTTTGTGTTTTTGGCATATGTGAATTTTTTGTTTAAAACCTTTTTTTCTACAAGTTTTGCACTTATATCCCCCCCATGCCTAAGACTTGCAATGTCCTCATTGTGATTTAGGGGTTTTTATTTAGTTAATTTATTCCTTAAGACAGATATTTTTGTGAGTGAATGGGTCAGGATGAATTCTGCAGACGATTTTTAATCTCAAATGCAAGCATCTGAGGTAGAGTCGGCTGTCTTAAAGGGTGAACCTTAAGTGCACAATGGTGTCAGAAAAAAGGTTTTAGATTTTCAAGAAATGACGGGCTGCCTCCCGTTAAGCGCTGAGTTTTACGCCATCGGCTGGGCGCAGTAAGTTCAAGGGTAATGGAGGGTGAGGGATGATTCAGCCGAATCAGTAGAAGTCACATCAATGAATGGTTTTAGTCTCTGACCGTTCACGATTAAAGGTTCGGAATCATGGCTGAGTGGACTGATTTCAATTGCTCCATTTCCAAAAACCTGTCGGACTAAATACGGTCCGACCCACTTGGACCTCAATTTCCCCAGGAAAAGTTTGAGTCGGGCATCAAAGAGTAGGACCTTTTGACAAGGATGAAAGATCTTTCTCGAGATGTGCTTGTCGTGGAAGGCTTTAACCCGCTCCTTGTAGATTCGCGAGTTCTCGTACGCATCTAGGCGTAATTCATCGATCTCCCTGATTTGGAGTTTTCTGTGGGTTCCAGCCTTGGAAAGATCTAGATTACAGTTCCGTACTACCCAATAGGCTTTATGCTCCAGTTCTACGGGAAGGTGACATGCCTTTCCGTACACCAGTCTAAAGGGAGACATGCCCAATTGGGTCTTGTGGGCGGTCCTATAGGCCCACAATGCTTCCGGAAGTCGGGACGACCAGTCCTTCCTATCAGGCCGAACAGTGACTTGCAGGATTTTCTTGATCTCCCGATTTGATAGCTCAGCTAGACCATTTGTTTGGGGGTGGTAAGGAGTAGAGATTCGGTGAGACACCCCATATTTGGCCATCAGTGACCTAAACTGAGCGTTTGTAAAATGGGTCCCCCCATCAGAGATAATAGCATGGGGAATCCCAAACCTTGAGAAAATGTTTTGATGTATGAACTTAAGAACAATCTTGTGATTGCAGGTTCGGGTCGGTATGGCTTCGATCCATTTGGACACGTAGTCCACTGCAAGCAGAATGTACTCGAAACCATCCGAAACAGGAAAGGGGCCCATAAAATCAATCCCCCATACATTGAAGATTTCGCATACGAGAATCGGCTGCAAAGGCATCATGTCACGATGGTTCATGTTGCCCAAAGTCTGGCAACGACTGCATGCCTTGCAGTGACTGTATGCGTCTTTGAAAAGTGTAGGCTAGTAGAAGCCACACTGGAGGACTTTGGATGCGGTTTTATGCCCTGAGAAATGGCCACCGCATGCCTGGTCATGGCAGAAAGATAGGATATTGCTGATTTCCTCTTCCGGAACGCATCTCCGAATAATTTGATCAGCACCAATGCGGAAAAGGTACGGGTCTTCCCAAATGTAATACTTGGAATCAAAAGGCAATTTGTCTTTCTTGGCCTTCGGCCAATCAGACGGTGTCTGATGAGATGCCAAGTAGTTTACTATATCAGCAAACCATGGAAGTCTAGTACCAACAGAAAGAAGGTGCTTATCAGGAAAATGCTCCGTGATGGGTCCGGAAGGGTTGATGATCTCAGAAGGAAGATGGGACAGATGGTCGGCTACCACATTCTGCCTTCCCGCCTTATCGTGAATCTCAAGATCGAATTCTTGCAACAGCAAGATCCAACGGATTAGTCGGGGCTTCGCGTCCTTCTTGGCAAGGAGATGCCTTACAGCCGTGTGATCCGAGTAAATGATGACATGGGAACCCAGCAGATACGATCGGAATTTTTCAAGGGCAAATACTACGGCTAGCAGCTCTTTTTCCGTAACCGTATAGTTACGCTAAGCCTCGTCAAGTGTCTTGCTAGCGTAGTAGATGACCACGGGTTTCCCGTCAGCTTTCTGTCCCAGGACCGCTCCTACAGCGAAGTTAGATGCATCGCACATGATCTCAAAGGGTTGAGACCAGTCAGGGGATTGTAGGATAGGTGCCTGGGTGACTCGGTCACGCAGGTTTTCAAAGGCTAGCGTGCATTCCTTGGAGATTTCAAAAGGTACATCCTTAGAGAGAAGAGAAGTCAAGGGCGTGCGATTTTCGAGAAATCAGGAATGAAACAGCGGTAAAAACCGACGTGCCCTAAAAAGGAGCGGATGTCCCTGATCGAGCTAGGTACAGGAAGGCGAGAAATCAGATCAACCTTAGCTCGATGCACCTGGATGCCATTTTCCGAAATTGAGTGTCCCAGGACAATTCCCTCAGGCACCATGAAATGGCTCTTTTCCCAGGAAAGAACCAAGTTCACCTCAATGCATCGCCTGAGTATCTAGACCAAGTGTTGGAGGCAATCATCAAAAGATTCTCCAAAGACTAAAAAGTCATCCATGAAGACTTCCAGGAAATCACCTACCATATCTGAGAATATGGCAAGCATGCATCGCTGAAAGGTAGTAGGTGCATTGCAAAGATCGAAAGGCATCCTTCGGAAAGCGTACGTTCCGAAGGGGCAGGTGAACGTGGTCTTTTCTTGGTCCTCAGGATGGATTGCCACCTAGTTATAACCGGAGTACCCGTCAAGAAAGCAGAAGAACCTATTTCCCGCTAGTTTCTCGAGAATTTGATCAATGAAGGGTAGTGGGAAATGATCCTTCTTCGTGGAGGAATTGAGTCGGCGGTAATCTATACAGACTCTCCATGCATTGGCTACTCGGGTAGGAATGATTTCTCCGGTTTCAGTCGTTCTGGTGGTGAGTCCTGCCTTCTTAGGCACAACCTGAATTGGGCTCACCCAACGACTATCGGAGATCGGGTAGATGATCCCGGCATCTAACCACTTAATGATCTCCTTTTTCATGACCTCCTGCAGATTAGGGTTTAAACGTCTCTGCATTTCACGAGAAGGTCATGCGCCCTCTTCTGAATAAATATGATGAGTACAATAAGAGGGGCTTATTCCAGTCAAATCATCAAGAGTCCACCCGATGTCTCTGCGATGTTGCTGGAGTACAGCAATCAGACGGGATTCCTGTTCGGGATTGAGGTTGGAATTGATAATCACAGGGAGGGTCTGATTGGAACCCAAAAAGATGTATTTCAAGTGAGCAGGAAGAAGCTTTAACTCGAGGATAGGGTTATCAGCAGCAGCGGGTGGTTCAGTGTAGATGTGAGGTTCAAGGGTAGGAGTTACTAGGTTGAGTATGTCTGGATTCGACTCTTCTATTCGTGGGTCAAGATCCTTCTGTGGTTGATGAGGCATAATCGAGTCATTCTGGAGGTGTGACTCATCAACCAAAATCCTAACGTCACAAATCTGTTCGATGACACCGCAATTAATTCCTTGTTGGGCCTTAAATATATCAATTTTTAAGGTTTGATCTCCAAATTTAAGCTCTATTTGGCCCTCCTCACAGCTGATGTTGGCTCTAGCAGTAGCCAAGAAAGGTCTCCCTAGAATGATTGGTGTATCCCTAGGGTTTTTAGGCGCATCCATATCTAAGACTATAAAGTCCACTGGGAAATAGAAATCCCGCACTCTTACGATAACATCCTCGAGAACCCCGTTTGGTGACTTTATATATCGATCTGCCAATTGTAATGTCACCTCAGTTGGTTTTAGCTCAGATTCTTCTAGATGGTCAAGTAAGGATGTGGGTATCAGGTTTATGGATGCACCCAAGTCTAGCAGAGCTCTATCAAATTGGGTATCACCTATCTTGCAGGAAATCAGGGGAGTACCAGGATCTTTTGCCTTGGGTGGGAGTTTACTGAGGATTACAGAGCTGGCTTGCTCTGACAGAACAATTGGTCTCCCACCCTTGGTTCGCGGCTTACGCTGGGGTGTACACACATTCTTTAAAAATCGTGCGTAAGCTGGTACGTGGAGGATTGCATCCATCAAGGGGATGCTTATGTGGACCTGCTCAAAGAGCTTGACCAGGTCCTCCTCAGGTGCCACGAGCTTGGTGGTCTTCTTTCCTTTGGTCAAGGCCTCGGGAAACGGGATCTTGGGTGGTTCTTCTAGGATAGGTCCAGGTTGCGGATCTGGGATAGGGGTGGGGACGTCCTGGATTACTGTCCTAGGCTTGGGATCACTACCAAGCTTGGAGTGGTTCGGATGAGGTGGATCTTGGGTTTCCTTACCACTACGGGTCGTTACGGAATTAAGTCCTGCCTGGTTTTGGTTGGGATTGGGTAAGATAGCTTGCTGCTGGTAATCTGCAAAAGAAGTGGAGGCCTCTATCCCGTCAGGTGAAGGAACAGAGGGGGCCTGATAAATCATATGGGCATGGCCCGGGTTTGGGTTGATAACGCACCGCTGGGTGGGCACGTTATTGGGATTAGGCAGAGGTTGGGTAGGAAGAGTACCTGGCTGGCAAGAGTTTCCCAACTGGGTCAATTGGTTTCGGACCTCTGTAAGTTCGTCCTTGTGTTGTTTCTGGATAGCCGCATTCATTCTTTGAATGTCAGCCAGGGTCTGAAGGATAAGGGACATTTGATCTTGATTTGGCCCAGATGGATAAGTAGGGTTGGGCCGAGGCTGAAGCGACTGGTAAGGACGAGGAGGTTGTGGGCGGGGTTGTAAGGATGGTCTTTGGGTTTGGGAATTTCCCGCCCACTGAAAGTAGGATGGTTACGCCATCTAGGATTATAGGTGTTGGAGAACGGGTCGTTCTGGATGGCGTTGAGGTCCTCGCAGGTCTGAGGAACCTCCAGAGAGTTAGAGAAAGAGGGAATGGAATTCCCCTGGCAGGTGTAGAAGGAATCGGAAGGACCTCCGGGCAAAGATTCGGATGATGGGTCCATCCTAGGAGAAGATCGATGGAGAATGTTTTGCACAGTTTCCCTTGTGGAAGGAGGCTGTGCGAAAGGGGTATGCGCAGAGGTGGCTCGCTGCAGATACTGAGTTAGCTCATCCACCTTCTTTTCGATAATCGAGACCTTGTCCAATCGACTGGCCATTAACTCCAAGTCGACTGATGCGGACAGGCCCTGTGTCTCGTGTGCTCCCCTGAGATTCGTCGCTGCGTAGGTATTCGTCCTGTCGAATAATCCCATGGAGTCATTGTTGATGGAGTACTCGGACATGTTTTCGAGAATCTCCCACACGGTGTCTTCATGTTGACCCATGATATTTCCTCCGCAGGTTGCATTGACGAAAAGACGGATGTCCTCACGGAGTCCCTGGTAAAAAGATTGGACCTGTTCCCATTTAGGAACTCCGTGATGGGGTCACTTTCTCATGAGATCCTGAAAATGATCCCATGCCGCATGGAGAGGTTCCCCTGTTTGTTGGGTGAAATGTGTAATCTGATGGCGCAAGGCGTTGGTCCATCCAACAGGGAAGAACTTTTTCAGGAACTCGGACTGAAGTTCTTCCCAATTGTTGATCAGCCGGGTCTGAGTTTGATACCAATGGGCGGCCTTGTCCATAAGAGAAAAGGAGAACATCTTCATGAGAAGAATATCCCGATTTTGTGCATCTGACCCGAAAGTTTGGGCCAGATGCTTTAGCTGTTTCATGTGCTGGAAGGGATCTTCAGAATTAAGCCCATGGAATCTAGGTATAGCATGAATCATATTGGGCTTTAATTCAGAATCAGGTCCTCCTGTCGGGATTCTGACTCGAGGCTCGATGGCCACCGCAGCAGGATTATAATGGTCCCGCATCATGGGACGCTGCGGTGGGTGCACAAAGTTTTGGAAGAGGTCGTTGAGTCGCTGGAGCTGGTGCTCCAGATTGTTTTCTTCCTCAACTGGCTGAGCCATGATGGGGGAAGAAGAAGACCTTGGTTCTGAATCAGAAGAGAGAATAATGTGAGGGGGTTGCTGCACAAACACGGGCGTCGAGGCTTGGCCTTGATGAGAGTGAATTTCTAAAGGAGGTCTTAAGGGTGGTCTTAAGGACCTCCTACTGTACATGCACTGTTGGAAGAGATGAGTTTAGAAGGTGCTGGACCCAATCAAGACACCCAAAAATGTGTTGGGTGACTAAAGAGGTGCGGGGCAGATGGACCCCTTGATCAGAAAGATCGACCACCTAAGAATTACCTGGGCAGCCAGAGAGGGTGAGTCCCGCGAAGACCCCTACACGGTAGAGCGTCCCCACGGGTTACAAGGTTTCCCCCACCCGACCTCTCTTGTCACTGCGATTCCAGGTAGACCAGAATGGGGATCTTGACCTCTTAAGTCTACCAATTTTAGTTCAAGAGCAAGGTGCTTAGGGTTCCACTTGAACTTTAGTCTTTTAAGTGCAAAGAGTGACCTAATTTGAAGGTTAGTTGACCCAAATGGTCAACTTTACCTGCTAGTTTTGCTTATTAGGTCTTGTCTTTTAGGATTCAAGTGTTTAAAGAGCCAATCTTATTTTAGGGTTTCTTTGGATAGGTATTTTCAGATAATGTCTTGGGCACACTTCTTTTAAGGTTTCTCAATTCTTGTTTAAGAAGTGTGTCTCTAAATTCCTAATGTTGAATCTTATGTTGGCTCTACTTGGTCCAGTTAGTTCTTTGGTGGGTAATTAGGGCTCAAGCAAGAATGTGTTAGCCCCTAAATACCCTTAATAGTGTACAGGAATAATGGGTTGAAAACATGCAACTTCTTATGGTTTACTAAGTATAGAAGACAGGTTAGCCCTATATTGCTTGTTCTTTTCTTTTCTTCCTCTTTAGAGTTTAGGGGTTAATAGCGAGAGGAAAAAAAAAATTACCTGTCCTCGGAGTGGTTGCCATAAGGTTGCTTGTCTTCTTGATTTCCTGTAGCTACACAAAAGAGAGGAGATTATCAAAACTAAAAAAAATAGGAATGTTTACCTCTAGAATAGCCGTTGCTCCCCAGCAACAGCGCCAACTGGTGAACGGTGGCAGCAACTAGCTTTTCTTAAGTTGTTGTAGTACAGATAGTTATTGCCATCATTTGCTAATATTTGTTACTCGGAAAATACAGTTCTCCCGAGGTCGAACTCAGGGAGCAAGTCGTATTCTAGAGATATACATATTCTATTACAAAAATAAAGAGAGAGAGAGAGAGATGAAAGTTTGGCTCTTCTTCTTCTCTTCTTTCTTCCTCTTTGTCTTCTCTCCTCTTTGGCTTTTGTTCTTCGTGTTCTTCCTCTATTTCTTGGTTGGACGATCCTGTCTTTTTCTTCTTTTTATTTTCTTTGTTTATTCTTTTCTTGCTTCAGATCTTCCTCCCGTGTTCTTCTTCTTCTTTTCTTCTTGCTTCTCTTCTTGTTCTGCTTTCTGTTTCTTCACTTGGCTGCTCCTTCTCTCTTCTGTTCTTCTTCTTCTTTGTCTTCTGATCTCTGTAGAGTCTTCACTTGGCTTCTCTATGTTCCTCTCTTTCCTCTGCCTCGCCTTCCTTCTTCTTCTTTGCGTTCACCTATCTTCAGGACGTCGTCTAATTTCTCAATCAGACGACTTAACCCACGGAAGCTACAGTGTCAATTCAGTTCTTCTTCCGCAGTCCTTCTTCTTCACCTGTGCCTGCACGCTTAAGAGTTCAGCATCAGAGGGCAAAAACCTACGCTACGCCCCTCCCCCACGCGTCTCTTTTTCTCTCAGAATTCGCTCTTAGGACAGCTCTCCCAGAGCAACTGGGTAATCAGGTATGAGTCACGCTCGGGTCCAGGCCCACCAGCGTGCGGTGGTGGGCGAGGAGTGGTAGTCAAGTCGGGTCGGGTCGGCCGGATCCGCGTGATGAGCTCACGGACGGGCCGGGTGAAGCGGTGTGAGAGGGACCTCACCCTGTGTGCTGAGGCGATAAGCCTACAGCACTTTTTCAACTTATATCGGCGCTCCTCTTCGAAGTCTTCTGAGGTGGGACTAAATGTCCCACCCCAATGTGAGCGTCTGCGTGGAGGAAGCAGCGGCAGCGAGAACTTCGCGTAAGGGCTTCGGGCGAGGGCTTCGCCCGAACTGCAGCCTGACACTTCGCGAAGCTACCCCGCGAAGCCTGGGAGTCTGACCTGGGCGTGGTGTTGCCTGGAGCAGCAAGTCGAAGGAGCTTCGCTGCTCAGCAATGGCGACGGCGGACGCGACACCTGTTCACAGAAGCACGGCCTCTCGGCCTAATCAGATATGCGGAGAACCTTCGCCGTGGCACGGCAAAGGTGGTCGGAGGGTCTGCAGTGGGCGTGGTGGAGCAAAAGGGTTGCCCTAGGTCAAACTGCGGGCGAAGAAGTGGGTGTGTTCAGTGGGATCTGCAGAGGGCGTTTGGTAGGAAGTGGAGGGGTGGAAGAGGATCAAGGTGAGGAGGTGGAGGTTATGCACAGGTCGGCGAGCCATGTGGGGTGCTGGAGCGATGGGAGCGGTTCGCCGGAGTTTGGCCGAAGGTGGAGAAGGTGAGGGTGATCGGTGGGAAATCGGGGCCGACAGTAGGGTTTTCAGTATGGAAAAGAAAGAAGGGAGGAAGAAGAAAAGTTTCACCTATTAAACTGGACGAAGAGGGGTTGGCGTAGGCGACAGTCGTATCGACTGTCGCCGGAGAAGAAATTGCCCAGAGGAAGGGGCGGCGGCGAGGAAGGGACCGGAGAGGCGCCAGCTGGGTGCGGTGTGACGCGGAAAGATCGAGGGAAGGTAACCCTGCTGCTGGTAGTGCGGCAGGGCGACGAGGAGGAGGAGGAGAGGCCGCCGGAGCAAGGGGGCGTCTGCTGGAGTGGGAAGGGAGGAATTGAGGGGGTGTCTCCGTCAGATCCGAGCTGGGAAGAACGGCGGAGCGACGGGGGTATTTATAGGGGCAGAATCAGAGAGGAGGGTGGAGGGAGACGATGTGTCTCCCTCGTCAGAGGACGCCGGAAGTGGAGACCCATACCTTCCGTGCGTTCGCACAGCCGGTATGGGTGGGTGCAGTGCTCAGGGGGGTGTCCCTGCGGTGGCTGACGACGTAGGGTACCCCCCATTGACTTGCCAGGGCCCCTCCCTCACCCTGCGTGGCGCCATGCTCCGCGCAAGGTCACCGGAGCATGGCGCTGCTCAGGTTTTGCAGGAGGGACCCGAACGCAAAGAACGAAGGAGAGTTAGGGGCCAGAATGTGAGGGATCAAAAGTTGAGGGCCAAAAAGTAAATATATGAGGACCAAAGTGTAAAGTTGGTCAAGAAGGTTTCTTCTTAGACCCAAGTTTTTATACATGACTAATTAGGACCTAAGGATTCTGATGGTGAATTTCATTTCTAGATTAAACCTTGTTTGACTGGTCAATTTATGCAAAAACCCAAATTAAGTTGTTAATTGGGCATGGTTCTCAATGTAGGTCAAAATGGGTTCCTAAGGCCAAATTGAAAGTCCTAAACCCTAGAGATTATTTTTATATGAATTTTAGAGGGTTTAGTTAATTTTTACCTTGCCTCAAACCACGTGAATTGAAGTGGATTTGTTTTTAGGGTTACAGATTATCATTTAGTTCCTTGGAATTGTTGTAGCCCTTATTGGATCAGATCATCCCACTTTCCTTCTTATTAGGTTGTTTTGACCTATGTTTGGACCCTGAGTTACCCTATTTTCAGATTGGATTGGGAAATTACATTTTTACCCCTCAGTTTCTGTTTTCTTTGCAAACTCAGAATCTCTCTGAGCCAAGCCTTTCTAAGGTTATGTAGGAGCTTTTTCCTGCAAATCAGGGTTAAATGGTGCTAGTTTAGGGCTCATGATGAGGTTCTCATCAGAGAATTGCTTACTTTTGTTCTGATCGGGGGGCTTAACAAACCAATATTTCCTGTAATGGAGTATCGGGTATGGATTGATGATTTCTTTAGTCAGTCCATTGCCTTGGGGGTTTATCTCTGCACCATTCCTTTTGGAGGATCCTTGTCATCCTCCCCCTACCCCTTTGGAGGTTGTTATACCGGTTTATCCTTTAGAACCTCCTCTGGTGACCTGGGAAGATTTCATTCCCATCTTTGTTGTGCGAGCATTTGCTATCGGGATTCATCATCAGCTCACCAACATCCTAGGTTTCCTATTTTCAAGGTCAACATTGCTTTGCTCATTTTTAGGGCCTATTTCTGCAACCCTTGAACCTGATTTGCAAGTTCTTTAGATATTTAGCCCAGCTCTGACCCAGGTAATATCTTTCGATGCAATTAGGACATTGCAGATTTTAGGCATGGGGGGGTGTACTTGGGGATATACATAGCATAGTGCATTCATTGCATACATTTGCATTAAAAAAAAAGAAAAAAAGAAAAGGTTTTGAGCTTAATTCGCTAGGTCCTGCATTCTTAAGCAAATTAGAACTCTAGGGTAGACTAAGTTAATTCCAGGGTCAAACTTTAGAAGCTAAATGAGCTACTAGCTTTAGACCTTTAGGTCATTTGTGGACTTAAAAACTTAAGTAGGAGTTAAGTTGCGAACCATTCCTCAAGAGGTTGAGGAAGGAAAGCTAGGGTTTGAGTTAAAGGGTGGGGTAGTACCTGGAGTCTTGTTCTATCTTTTGATTTATGAGTCCTTGTAATCCAAGAATCCGAATTTCACACACTTGGTCGAGTAATCAACTTAATTTTTTCTTCTTTCTTAAAAGAGATTTGGTTCTCTTAGTTTTCACTTAGGAGAGGCTTGAAAACACAATTTGATTGGAAGAGTTCCCGCCGCAGGAGAGGTGGAGTATATACTCACCTTGAGGATGCGATGATAAAATATTACCTCCTCGATGCTTGTCTCTTAGGATATCCATCCTACTGGGGGCATGTAAGCGCATTGTGCAGTTCAGGTACCATGGGCGGCCCTATCTCGAAGTGTCAATTGCCATAGGCCTGAATTCACTTAAGAAATCCATGGGTGATACTATCTCGAAGTGTCGATTGCCAGGAGTTCTTGGGTTCGCTATAGGCGGTGCTATCTCAAAGCATTGAAATCCAGGCACCCTTCGATGTATGGTAATGGGAACAATGAATTCGACATAGACCTTGTTGATAGCTAATCCGAGGATAGACTTAGGGGAATCAAACAAAAGTAAAAATATATATATATATTTAACAAAAAATACTTTTTCCTTTAACTCAAATAGCTCAGACCAACGCACATGCATGGATGCTTTAATCTTAGGGATCAATAAACTTTAAGGTAGAGTCAGAAATCAGGGAAACTCGTCCCTGCAACTTGTCTTTAGCAGACCTAGTCTGTAACTTAGCAACTACTTGGGAACCTTAGGTCTAGAGTTTGAACTTAATATGTTTCTAAAGGAAGACCGATTGAGTTGGCTAGTCTACTTGGAGTGCTAGGTTTTGCTTGGATTTGCTAGGGACTAGCAAAAACTAGGAATGGGGGCATTTGATTAGCCCATATTTGTGGGCTATTTAAGTATTTAAGTGCCTAGACAATAAGTTAATTCTAACATTTATTTAGCATAAACTAGGATGTAAATAGGTTAATTCATATTTCTAATTTAGTTACATAATTCATGCATTACATTCATATTTAAATGCATTTAGAATTAACTTAGAATTGCATTCATTTAATTAGTTAACCAATTAGGTTCACTGCATGCATTAATTTAAGTTAACATAAAAGTTGAGGGATTGTATATAAATAACCATAATATTTTATCATTATTTTTTCATTCTTCTTCCATGTGCAACGACTGCATTTCTTCCTCCAGCTGCCACAGTGAAGAACCCAATCAAGGAGGAGCGAATGTGTTGGATCTGATCAGGGCAGCTGATTTCAAAAGAGATGAGGAGGAAACTGAGCTCTGGAGGCCACCACCTCGGACCCACCACTGTGCAGAGAGTTCGTCTCTCTTCCATTCCACCACCGCCGGCCTCAACCATGGTGACGAGCCTCCACCACCGTGGGCGTGTGGTGTGACAGACCACACCACCATTCGGAGCTCGTCCGCATTACCGTGAGCACCTCAGCGTGCACCACGCTCACCGTCATCAACAACAACCACCACCGCAGCCACTGCATTTTCATCTCCACAGTCAGTTGAGACGTCTGGGAAATTTCCCAAACTTCTGAAGCTTCGACCCCCCACTCCAACAGCAACCGGCTGCTCACTTAACGCCCACGCCCCTCTGGTTGCATACTTGCGCCGTACCTCCTGCACCATCCACGGCGCAAGCCCTTGCTGCACAAGACCGCCTTCATGCCAGCTACACCGCACTCCCCTTCCATCCTCCAGTGCCATCCCCAGTCTGCGTGCGGATCCGGCTGCACAGGCCCGGTAGCGTTCGCGCCAGCTTGCAGCACTTCTCCAACGTGCCTGCAGACCGTGTACCACTTGCAACCACTTCCACACGCGCACCCTGTAGCACCGGCCACTAACTCCTCACCTGCGTGCGTACGCACCGCCTCCAGCGGGCGTACTTTCTTCTCTACGTGTGCACCACCAAGCTTGCCAGCACCTCAACGCGCCCTGTCCAGTGCGCCCACCTTCAGCCCTTAGCGCACCCACCTCACCTCTTGCAGTAAAGCCTTCTGCCTACCCACCGTGTTCCTTCCTTGCAGCATGCGTCCAGGAGCTCTAGCACCTGCCAGCAGTACGCTCCAGTAGTGCGTGTGGCCTCAATGCACGCAACTGCAGCCTTCGCGCACACCACCTACAGCAACCTCTACGTGCGCCTATCCGCGCTTCCTCTAGTAGGTGCAGCCACCATCGAAACCCACCTTCACACGAGCTCCGTCCGGCCAGCTCCGACCACCTCGTGACTCGGCGCTACCACCGTTGCGAAGCCCTCAATCCAAAGAACTTCCTCCGAGCTTCACACCTCTGGCCGTTCCTTCCTCTTCGCGCACGGCCAAGGGGAAGAAATCCCCTATTTTGTTGCAGTAAAAGGGCTATTAATATTTACATTCTTTGCCATTGCCAACTTTTATTGATATTTTATTAAATCTGCATTGCAAAAAATATCCGTTAGTTGTTCAAAATTGTCATTTCATCATGTTCTTTTGATACTATCTTGATCTAAAGGTAGATTTGGCTCAGTTCTCGTCGAAATTAACTACAAATATACATTTTTAACCTGTACGAATTTAAATACGTCATTGCCTCCCTATGGACACGACCAGCACTTCTACGAGTGGTTATTTTTAATTATTGATTAGTCGATTTTTCCACCACATAAAACTACAAACGACTTTTAAAGCGAACAATCGACTCGTCACTATGCTCTCTCTCCTCTATGCTACCACCTCCAGCCGGTCGCCGTGCCCGTGATGCGTGGGTTCCACTCAACTCAGTAATGAAGTTAATTTCACTTAATTAAGAGTAGAAGAAATCACTTAGGTTAACTCGAAGTTGTGTCGGCTGTGTAGTATAGGGTCGAATTAACCTAACATTTTAGAAATTTTTACTGGTTGAGTCTAGGTCGTTCACTGGGAGGCATAATAATTTTCTCCAAGTTAACCAATTTTCTTTTATCTCTTTAAGTTTAGGAGGTAAAACTAGTTTGATTTTCAAAACATGAATTTTGTCAAAATATTTAAACTATAAAGAATATACAAAATTCCATATGCAAACATATTTACTCAAAATGTTATACTTTATTAACAAGTAAACTTGCTAGTTTTTCAACTTTATTTCATTCTAAGAAATTAAGGCAATTAAAAGTTATCTAATTAAAGCATGCCTTTTTACATTTAAGAAAAAAAGATAATGATGCAAGAAAAATTATATCTTCTTCAACCTCTCATCTCCTTCTCTCTTCTTTTCTTCTTTCATTCTTTTATTTTCTTCTCTCGAGCTCTCTTTCTTCTTACCTTTCTTGTGTTGTTCCAGCCTTCTTATCCTCCTTCTCTTCTTCTTTTTCCCTTTAATCTGCTGCCTTCTCTTCTTCCCTTAGTTTTTCTCCTTTGTTCCTTAGTCTTTTTCCTTAACACTTCTTAGTGCCTGTGCCTTCTCCTTTAGCACTTAGCATCCTTCAGCGGCTTCTCTTTTCCTTAAGCTTTCAGCTGAACTGGGTTTTTTTTACTTTTTTAACCAAAAGTTTTTTTATTTGCAGCTAGGTCCTTTCGAGGATATACAGCACCCTGAGATCAGGGGGGGACCAGACCCTACTCGGTCCTCACCTAATCTCAGTTAGGTTCATTTCGGTTCATTTGTTAATTGGTTCAAAGTCTCGAGCCACATCGGCTCAACCCGGCCTCCCACGCCACTCTCGCCCTCCCAGGGCATAATCACTTCCGCATGCCCCCAAGGGTGTACACCTGCAGGCATAAGCGGGCACACACAGAACACACAATGCTCAGATCAGATCAGAAGGAATCAGAATCGGTGCATCTAGCGTTGACAACTGCATAGCCAAGGGAAAAAATCTATTTTATCCCCAATCGCGTGCTTGTGAATAACCGGGGTGGGACTAACCTACCCCTTCCAAACCCGAATTCAAACGTTCATAACTTTCTACCCAGAGCTCCAAATTGAATGATTTCAAGTTTGTTGGAAAGCTCTAAGGGTAATCTACATAATTTTAGGGTCAATTTAATGTTTTAATGATGTTTAGCTCTTCAATTTAAGAGATGAAATCAGGGGTTCCTGCAGGTTTTTTTTAAGCCTAGAAAGTAGTTTTAAATCAGGAGAGTCCTCAGATGGACTTCTTGCTTCTATTAAAAGGTCTATATATGTTATATAAGTAATTCTACTTCTGTTAAAGTAGATTTTAAACTCTAAAGACCAACAGAACCTACAGAGAAGCTTTTCTCTTCTCTGAATGCTTCAGAGATTGATTTTCAGATTTCAATAAGTGCAACAGACACTTTAAAGTGTTCCTAATCTATTTAGATTAATTCTAAGGGTTATAACAAATCATTCTGGGCAGGTTTTAAGTTTGAATTTCATCAAAATAGTACTTTTGTTGGTTTGGGTTAGAAAGTAACCCAAATTGGCAGAAACTAAATCTTCACTAATTCATTCATCTGAGCTTACTTTAATTAATTTCAAATCATCAATAAGATCCTAGAAATAGTTTTCACATCTTAATTCCTCAATTCAAGCTTAGAACACCATTATCAGACTCAGGTTTGACTATGGAAGCTTCAAAATTGACTTTCTTTTCTAAGCTTACTCCTAAGAAATGAATGCCAAAAATAGAGTCTTCTGATCATCTAGAACTTATTCAAATCTTTAGATTTGTGTTCTGTGCTTAATTTCTAGGGTTTCAGGATTGCTGCCTGAACTAAAATAGGTGTTTGTTCGACAGAGTATAGGAAAGATTGCTACAATGTTTTGAGGGTTAAATGTTTCTCAAATCCTTCCTAATAGATTTCTCCAACTCGTCGAAGTTGGGGAAGAAGAAGTTACATCTAAAGCTCCAGTGGTTAAAACCTCAAGCAAATTTCTTTAAAATAATCAGTAATCGTTATTATACTATTCTAGAGCCACTTAGCAAGTTCTAGAGGCTGCAACACAACTTTGGCTCGCCGAAGCTCGCTGGAGCTCCGGTGAGTCCAGAAAATGTAGAATTGTATGTACAGATTAATAAAACTAACTATTTTTTATCCAAAAATGATCCTGAGGTTGCAAGCAACCTCATTATCACATTAAATTCTTCATTTGTTCATTAAAATGTAAGATTTGACAGTAAGTTTGCTTCTTAAAAAATTTGAGTGGTTAAAGCTCAGGACTTAATTTAACTACTCGATTGAGAAGTTAAATCAAGTCAACAGATGTTATTATTCATAAATGTGTATTTAATTTTGTAGTTTGAACTGTTCCTGAGCTGCCATGGACAGCGAGCTCAGGCGCTTAAGTAAGATTTAGGCATTTAATTGTAGATGATAATAATAGGTAATATAATGTCGATTAGGGTTCATTAGTGGTGATAGGTGATGAAAGAACCCAGTGAAGGCGGAATTAGGTCGACTACTGTCACCATGGACAGTGTCAGTAGTCGGTGAAGGTGAGATTTGAATTAGGCGTTTAGGTGATTTAATTAATGATTAGGTGAATTAGAAGTGAACATGGAAGATATAGGAAGGTGTACAGTGAGTAAAAAGACAAAATTAAAGCTCTAGTGAGCTCAAGGAACTCATCGAAGTCGAAGGAGATGAAATTAAAATCTGAAATTACTCTAACCTAACTAACTAAACTAACTAACTAAGCTAGCCTACTCCTACTCCTACTCCTAGTCTACTGTTACCTGGACAAAGGGGTCATAGGGTTCTGCCGAAGGTTCATAGCGGACGACGAAATCAGAGGGTGGGAGAAAGATCTCCGGCAGGCGGATTTGAGGTGGAGTAGAGGAATCCTTAGGTCGGCACCTTTGTCTGAGGTGCGGAAGACCATGGCGGATCTCCTCGGCTACTTAAGATGGACGGAGGAAGTCAGAAGATGGAATGGGGAATCGCCAGAGGTTTGCAAGAATAGCCTATCAAAGTCGACTACAGTATTAGAAGAGGGAAGGGAGCCAACCTGAATAAAATTAGAGGTGTGAGGGGGTATTTATAGTAGTTTGCGACGAAGAAAGTGGCAGGGTCTGGCCTAAGAAGGAGCTCGAGGAGCTTCATCTCCGTCGTCGTCTCCGACGACGGTGAGGTTATCTCCCACTGAAAAATAGGATTCTCGATTAGTCCAGACCGATGGATGAAGTGGAGGTGGTGAGCGCAAGCTGCAAGAGCTTGGACAAAGAGGAATGATGTCAGCAAGGCGGTGATCGTGCGGTGGGGTGACTCTCTGCTGCCAGCCGTTCATTCTACTGGAGAAGAAGAAGAAGAAGAAAAAGAAGAGGGACTTAGAAGTAATAAAACTTAAGGACCTATGTGAGAAATAAGGACCCAACTGTAATGAAAAGTAAGGACTACAATGTAAACCCAGGTTTTGAAGGTTTATTTTAATTTAGATCTTTTTCAACTTTTTATATATGTTAGTAAATATGGTAAATATTATGTTTACACCTTGAACTTACATTTTTGACCTTTTTAGGTTAATTTATTAGATTAAGTAAAATCACTTAAGTTATTACATACTTAGGTATACATTATACTTAACTTACTTATCATATTAATTAAGGAAATGATTAATAAGATTTCGAGTCCAATTATTATCTAAATTATTAATAATGTTAATTGAATGATAAAATGTCATTTTAAACTTATTTTAAGGTCCTTAACTAAATATCCCTTATTCTATAATTAACCCTTATATATTCATAACCCTAGCTAATTAACTAGGAAGACTAGTTAATTAGGGCTAATTAGAGATCATGATGAGTGTCTCATTAGCCCACACATCCGCACGCCACACGCCCGTGTGTCCCTCATCCCTACGCAACACTTGTGCGCTGCATCTCACCCTCTCCACGTGCGCGCACGTTCTCCATCAATTCTGTACCTGCATGCGCGTGCCCACACGACGGCTGCTGACCCTAGACAACTTAACAGCTTCTGCCCTCTCACACACACAGCAGACACTCACCCTCACTCTCACTCTCTCACACTCACACACATAGAAACTCAAGCACTCACACGCATACATACATAAATATATATATTCACACACTCTCATCCTCACATATATCTATATATTTATATAAATATATTTACAAATATATATATATAGATAGATAGATATATACACATACACACACATATAAATATAGTTATACAAAGATATATATACATATATACTCATATATCCACATATCCACATTCTCCCATACACCACACATCTACTACCCACATACCCATGCACTCACCCCTTCACCATGCATCATATCGTGGGAATATTCACACCAATTGCCAATATTTCCCGATACCCGTGCAAAGCAAGCACTTCCGCCCACACTCACACACACCCACTCCACACTCCATGCGGCACTTACTCTTGTTGGTTGTGTCTTGCTAGACATGGACCAACTTGACACTGTGCTACATTCCATCTCCATTTCCACCTCCACCCCTCTCTATATAAAATATAGCTATGCATATATATGTATTCAATATCTACTATATATATATATACATATATATATA
The DNA here is from genome assembly GCA_037157565.1 of Thalassia testudinum. Lineage (NCBI taxonomy): Eukaryota > Viridiplantae > Streptophyta > Magnoliopsida > Alismatales > Hydrocharitaceae > Thalassia > Thalassia testudinum. The sequence continues at coordinate 35,466,129 of JAZHRO010000003.1, forward strand.
CTAAGCTAACTATTTCTTTTCATTTCTTTCCTTGCAATTTATTTTTCCTTCATTTGTCTTTTATTTCTTGCTATTAAATGACCAAAGAAAAAGTATAAAAGAGAAAAGAAATTTCTTGTCTTGCAGGTACTTAATCTTGTGAGTAACAAGATCGATTTTGGAATCCTAAGTTGTCTTCAAGCCAAGGACCATTTGGCTCAAGGCCAAGGACTTCATTTTTTGAGGGTGTGCCTCAAGAACAACATTATCCCAAAAAAATCTTAAAAGTAGAAAAACCAAAAACAAAATAAACGCAAGGAGGAGATACGTTTTGGGCAAGGCGTAGAAACTCATTGATCGCCTAATCCCTGCCTCCCTAAGATCGACCCTGGGCCTGAAAGTGACCATGATAAAATCAAGTAGGCCAAGTTAAAAATTTTGTGAAATTGGTGTAGACTCGATTTAGGTTAACTCACTATACTAATTTCAACGATAATATCACCATATTAATAAGACCTATTCGAGTACGCATAACATTTTTCTAGCATCGTTGCCAAGGAAGCGCTATTTGGAGTAGGTTTCTACTCTCTTCCTTTGGTTTTCTTGTCTCCCACCCTTTTCTTCACAGGTGTTTTGTTTGTTTGTGTGTAGGTGTACCTGTTGCAAGGAGGAGACATGCAGAGGAGGTCGGAGACATGGGCAAAATTGAGGCGAGTGCGTGAGCATGAAGTCCTTGGCATTGCATTGGAGCTCCGCCCACGTTGCTGAGGTAAGTGTCTTCCTCTTAGTAACTTAGGTCATCTTGTCACCTTAAAAAAAAAAAAGAAAAAATATCTAAAAACCTAAAAACACTTGGGAATTTCTTGGGGCAAGTGGACTAAAACCCACTTGTTGATTTTTCCTATCATCCCCACCACCCCTTGATTTCTCGCAAACTTCACATAGCGCAAATCCAAGAATCTTGCTTCTTGCCTTTTTTGTTGTGTGAAGTCTTCTTAGAGGAAAGATAAAAATTGAACGATTGTCATCCTTCCTTGCCTCATTTATTAGCATTTAGAGATCACATTTTTTGTGGGGAGTCTTGGAATTGTATTGATTCCAACCCAACCACGACTTTACATTTGCCGTAGATTCGATCCTGAATATTTCAACCCCAACATTTTCATTTTCTTTACATCATTTAGTGGTTGAGCCATGTGTGGATTATCATTTTAGTGATTGGGAGAACTTGAATTGAGTGTGTTGGTGATCACAAAAATACGCAGTTTGTTAATTAGGAAATTTAGTGTCGTTGCAACATGTAAATCCGCTTTCACTTTTAAATTTGTATCCTAGATACGAGAGTATCTAGGGTCGTCCAAGGAGGCAAAAATTGTAATTCAATTCTCTTGATAAAAATAAATCTCAACTTTCTTTTTGGTATTTTAAATAAATAAATATATATATATATATTTTTGTGTTTTGAAATAATACAGGCAAAATGTGAATTGTGACGAAAAAGTGCTAACACCTAAAATGCTAAGCTAAAACTTAAGAGATTAAAATGTCCACTACCTCAGCTCACTCTAGGCAAGTGGAGGCCTAGAGTAATTAGGGAGTGGAAGTAGAATAAGTGGTAGAACAAAAGTAACAATTGCAATAGGAAATTAAAAAGAAGGCAATTTGATTAACTAGAATTTTTGTTTTTTTTTTTCAAAGAAAAGTAGAGGAATGCTTCTACTAGAAATGAAAAAAACACAAATCCTCTTGCAAAATTTGGTGAAGAAGGGAGTCTTCTTGCTCCAAGCCTAGCTGCTCCTTGGCTTGAAAAGAGGGCCTCCTTCTTCTCCTTCCTTGAGAGCTCCTCCAAGGTGGATACTACCACCTTCAATTCTCTCCTCCAAGGGTGGGCGTGCACCACCCTCAAATTCTCCTCCAAGGTGGTGTGGACCACCTTCAAGATCTCCTCCAAAGATCTTCCTTGCCTGGCTCCTCCTTTGGCTGGCGTAGGCTCAAGAGAGAAGGGAAGAGGGGAAGGCACCAAAGGGACATAATATCCCCTTAATCTTCTTCTTCTTCTCTCTTGGGCGTGGGCTCTAGGTAGAGTATGAGAGTGAATTTGCTAACCAAGGATGGTTTGAATGGTGGTGGGTAGTGGTCTTTTCATAGGGTAGGATGGGGGGTTAAGGTGACTCTTGAAATGGAGGGCTCAGATGGAAAGATGGAGGTGGTTAGATGATCCTAGGGTTAAGGATGGTTGGCACCACCTATGGGGTGTAAGGGGGGTAGTTAGGGTTGGTAAAGGGGCACCTAAAAGTGGCACCAACCATGGAGAGGTGCCATTGGTTGGTGCCAACTTTGAGGCTTCTAGAAGGTGGGATTATGTGGATGGTGGAGACGGGTTTAAGGGGAGATGTGTGGTGGAGATGAAGGGGATTTTTGGAGGGAAAAGTGGCACCAAAAAGGGGGTAGTTAGGGTGGTTTTGACACCACTTTTTGGTGTCTTTTGGAGGTAGTGGGTAGGCTAGGTTGGTGCCAAGTAGGGTTAGCTTATGTGGAGCTTAGGTGGAGCTAGTTGGTGGAGTTGTTAGGTAGGGTTTTTGGGTGGTAAAAGCCAAGGAAGCTAAAGCATAGCTAAGCTAAGCTAAGCTAAGCTAGCTTAGCTAATGGTGGAGTAGAGGAGGAGGTGTTAGAGATAGGGTTTGGAGGGAGGAGATGGATCTGAAGAATCTGGAGCTGAAGTGGAGCTGGCAATTGCTAAAGAGGTCAACATGGGGCTACTCTAGCTGGCTTAGCTTGCTAGTTCTTTGCTAGCTACTAAGACAAGCTAAAGTGAGCTGGCTTCTGTTGAATGGAGCTGAGGTGAGCTGGGTCTGGTGCTCCCAGGGAGGATTGAGCTGATCGAGGCAGCTAAGGTAGCTTAGCTCAATTAGCTTGAGCTAAGTTGAGTCCCCGGGAGCTGGACTTGAGCTTCCTGAGCTGGGATGAATTCTTCTACAACTAGCTGGAGTTGAGTGGAGCTGGATGTAGCTGGATCTGAGCTACAGTGAACTCCAGTCAACTCAGCTGAGCTAGCTAGAGCTCCCTGTGGACTAGTGGGAGCTGAGATAAGCTAGACTCAACTAGGTTGAGCTGGATCTGAGCTGACTTGAGCTAGGGTGAGCTAAGATGAGCTTTCTTGAGCTACCATTCAGTAGAGAGTAGCTGAATGGAGCTGGGATGAGCTAACCCTTATTCAAGTGAGCTAGGTTCCAGCTGTGGTGAGCTGGATCAAGTTGAGTTCCAGTTAATCTGAGCTCCACCTTCACCATTTGCCTTCTTGAGTGCTAGGGTTTTAGGGATCTGTATATCTGTTCATCCCTAACACTCACAAAAACACATTAAAACAACAAAAGAAACTTCAATGCATGCCTAACCTAGTTAATGCCTAAATGCAACCCAAAAACCCGTTTGCAAAGTAAAATCCTAAGAGCTAGGTTTGTTTTAATGCATAAGAATGATGGTAAATTGGCATTTATCAGTTGGCTCCCTCTCACATTATGCTAAAATTGACTCATGCATCCACACTAAGAAATTTCCATCTAAGGAAGCCCATTGCATTTTTAGCATGTATTAACTAATTCACATTGAAGAATGGTTTGTTGGGCATTAAGAACTTGTATTTTATGAAAACCTAGAGATTGGTTGAATTGGTAATTCAGTGGAATCATAAAGTCCATACTACTTGAGGTTGAAATTCTAAAAGCCATTCACCATCTAAAACTTCAATTCAGGGAGATTTCCCTGTTGCATGCCTGATTTACACACTCTTAAAATCAATGCACTTGGGCATTACCCATATACAATGGCCTTCACATTCTTTGAGCACTTAATTCTAAGCCTCTAAATTAAAACTGGTAGCAACTTGACCCCTCTTAAGGATTGGAGGTCTAACTACCTGCATGTAGTGCCTACGTGCTGGTGTGGGTTCCCGCATGCTATCGGATGTCTAAGACTAGGGAAAACAACCGTTCAATCTGGCTCGGTGGTTCCGCGGCGTTCTCATTTGGTTCCGTAGGTTGTGATAGTAGGTAACTTAGATCTTTAGGTCTAAGGGCACATTGTAGATATTAGGAAATTGATTTCTTTGATTTGTCATCAAGTGTACCCTTACGACGTTGTTTCTCTCATCCCCTTTCCCTTCTCATCTTCTTCTTGCAGTAGTACATGTTTTGGAGGAGGTCACAAAACCATGAATTGTTTGAATTGTCTGATAATTCTAGAAGAGTAGAAACTGGTGAATCGTCATCCTCCACCACAAACATGGCTACACGCCCACCCCCAAATCCCGAGGGAGGAAATCGCCCCCCTCCAATCCCACTAGGTGATGGTGGAGCCATTGACCCCATAACCCACCTCCAAGACCAAATGCCACTGTATAATGAACAAATCTAGGCCATAAGGGAAACATTGGAGGAAATGAATCTCCCTCCCCCTGAAAGGGAGGAACCCAGGTCTCTTAGTTCCTATCAAAATCCCGCTGCTACAGAGACCATTGGGCAAATTTGGGTCTCCATGGGTGGGGATGATTTTGATTTAAAACGTAATGTCGTTGGCCTAATTAACTTCCACTTTCATGGTCTTGCAAGTGAAGATTGCTTTCTTCATTTGGAAGGCTTAACCTGATTAGCTGAAACTGTTAAACCAATAAACATCAAGTTATCAATAGTCCTCATGAAGATGTCCTCATTTTCGTTGTGGGACAAAGCATTGCAATGGTTGTGCACCCTTGGGAGACCCATCCACTCTTGGGAAGAGATGTGCATAGCATTTCTCCAGAAATTCTTCCTAATCGGGCGGACCAATGCACTTCGCTGGGCCATAACTTCATTCATGCAACAAAACGCCGAGCAATTTCATGAGGCTTGGGAGAGGTATAATGACCTAAGGAAGTGCCCACACCATGGTCTTCCAAGGTGGCATATAGCCCAAGCCTTCTATTATTGGCTAAATGAGACTTTGTGACAAATCGTCAATGCTTTTTGCAGAGGGAACTTTATGAATAAAGATGAGAATGGAGCATTTGAATTGTTTGAGAACATGAGTGAAACTCAATGAACAATGCCTCCATTGTCGCCTTTAATCGTACCAGCATGCCCCGCAATGTTCACAAAGTTGACACGGGACCCTCCCATTCATCCATAGATCTCAACTTAATTGCACAAAAATTGGATGAAGTCTGCGTTGTGCACAAGAAGCTCGACGAGCTTCTAGCAAACACCTCCACACCATCACTTCATCATAATCTTAATCCTTCCAATGCCAGGCTTATTCCCAAAAATCCAGTGAGACCATCCTTACCGAGTATCACACTGAGTGACTCAGTAAGCAATGTGGACCTGGCTTCTGCAAGCCAGTATTTTCACATAGAGGATCAAGCCTCCGTGTGCTCGAATGCATATAAACATGCGGACTCGTCAACTGGCTTAGAAGACGCTTGTGCCCTGGGGAACAACCTGTTCTCTGCTACTTATAACCCATGGTGGCGAAATCATCCTAAGTTCTCATGGTCCAGTAACCTACAGCACCAAAACCCTGCAGGTTGACCAATGCGACCATCTGCACTTGTCATATCAAGGGCCCAGTACAATCCTGTGGCAAATCCACCATCGGGTCCTTGCGTACCTCAGACAAAACATGCATCAAGTCCTCTTGATAAATTGATGCGAATGATGACGGAAATGTCCAAGCGCCATGAAGAAAACATGACCTCTCTTCAGCACCAATTGGCACAGTAGAATGTTGAGATCAGTCAACTACACATGACGACTCAATCATAGGGCACTCTTCCTGCCCAATCGGTCCCTAACTCGCGAAATTTTGTACCCCATTGTCCGCAACCACAGGTACGACCATCTCAGGGGTAGGTTCATCAGATTCTGCAAGCTCCGAGTACTCCACCGAGATTTCTAGCTAATTCCGCAACAGCACATCACCTTTAAGTCCCTATGTGAACCCTCCTACACTTTATGATCCCACTGGACTCGCATTCCCTGATCTTGGCCCAATGTGATTACTACAAGGAATGGTAAGCAAACTGTCGATCCACCTCGACCTGAACCAGGCCCATCCTCTTCAGCGCCCTCTCATTTAGGATGCACACTGCATTCTCATGAGGACGATACGCCCAAACTGGTTCCAGAATTGGTCTCATTCCCTGAGGCTCTATTGAGGGAGCCAAAGGGAAAGAAAAAGAATACGCAGGCCTTTGATAACTTGCATAATTTATTTAGGGATGTTGATAACAAAGTACCCGTATTGGAGGCTATCGACCATATACCTACTATCACCCTATTCTTCAAAGGCTACACTACACCGAAGCAACAATCAAAGAAAACAAAGAATTCGGTGGTCCTCTCACCTCATGGGAGTTGTGCTATGCTGTCAAATCTACCATCGAAGTAGAAAGATCCGGGTACACTGCTTGTTTCATGTAGCATCCAAGGCTGAAATTTTAACCATGCTCTACTTGATCTAGGATCCTCCATCAATCTTATACCAACCATCATGCTCGAGAAATTTGCCTTAGGAAACCTCAAACCCACCCCTGTCACATTGCAATTCACAGATCGTTATGTTAAAATTTTGAAGGGTGTGGTGGAAGACGTGGTGGTTAGGGTCAACAGTCTATGTTTTCTTGTTGACTTTCTTATTTTGGATATGGAAGTTCCTAGCTCACTTTCTGATTGTCTGATCATCCTTTGTCGACCATTCTTGGCCATAGCCCGCACCCATAGCAACTATAAGTCGGGTTGCATTGAGATCGTCGTTGGCTCTGAGAAGCTCAAGCTAAACATTTTCATGGCTGCCAAGAATTTTGATTGTGATTGCATCGAGGATGACACGTCTGACGAGAACATGGCCGTCAGCGCATGTATCAGACTAATAGGGACCTATTCTGACTACTATGGATTGCCCCTGAACACTGACCGTCACCTAATAGACATATATTGTGACGTTTCCCTATCCCTCCCCTTACCTGTACCTTCTCCTGACCAGACATCTGACGAGGTTTTCTCTGCTTCCCACACCTCAGAATCTGAGTCATATTCGAGCTACTCACAGCCGGTCCACCCTCTTAAAGATTGAATTTCCCTTTGTTTCCCACCAAATCAGGCGGAAATGAGACTCCACACTGGGACTTTGAGCCCAAATGCTGATCACTGGAGCTTTCCATTCTTGGATCCGTCAATCCAAGATGCCCCTCTTCTTGGCCAATTTGAGGTCCAACTTCTTTCTCCTACCCTTCTTTCTTCTAATCCTTTTGGGACACTCTTGTCCCAAGAAATGCTAGATCTTTCACCATCTACTCCCGAGCTGAAAGCGGTGCCTGACACGTTTAAATATTTTTTTTTGGAGCCAAATGAAGCGCCCCCGTAATTATTAGTTCAAAACTGACCAGGGAGCAAGAGTGCAAGCTAATGAAGGTCCTCATGGAACACAATGCATCCATTGGATGGTCCTTATCAGACATAACTGGCATTAGCCCCTCCTACTGCACTCACAATATATATATGGAGGAGGTGGCTCAACCTTCTCGTAAGATGCAGCGACGTATCAACCCCAACATGTGGGAAGTCGTTAGAAAGGAAATCATTAAGTGGCTAGATGCGAGTATAATCTATCCGATCAGCGATAGCCCCTGGGTGAGCCCAATTCATGTCATGCCCAAAAAGGCGGGACTCACCATCCATGTCAATGACAGGGGCAAAGCAATCCCTGCATGCACTCCTACATCTTGGAGAGTGTTTGTAGATTATAGGAGACTAAATGCTGCAACAAAGAAAGACCATTTTCCGCTACCTTTTATTGACCAAATCCTTGAGCGGTTAGCAGGAAATAAGGTGGCTATTGACCCCCGGGACCAAGAGAAAACCACCTTCACCTACAACTTTGGCACCTTCGCATTTAGAAGGATTCCATTCAGACTTTGTAATGCACCAGCAACTTTCTAAAGATGTATGTTGGCGATATTTCATGATATGGTCGGTGACTTTCTTGAGGCCTTCATGGATGACCTTTCGGTCTTTTGACCTTCATTTGATGATTGTCTAAACAACCTAACCCACTTCCTTTGGAGATGTATTGATGTGAACCTCGTGCTTTCTTAGGAGAAAAGTCATTTTATGGTACACGAGGGGATTGCTCTCGGTCGCATCATCTCCGATCGAGGTATTGAGGTGGACAGAGCTAAGCTTGATGTGATTGCTGATTTACCTATGCCTAGCTCTGTCTGGAAAATCCGTTCCTTCTTAGGACCCATCGGTTTCTATAGGAGATTCACCAAAGTCTTCTCCAATATTTTTACATCTTGAACTCCCTCCTATGAACCGACATGCCCTTTGATATGGGCCCTGACTGTATACGTGCATTCACACAACTACATGATGCTGTCACTAAGGCCCCTATTCTCCAGCCACCTAATTGGTCCCTCGACTTTGAACTCGTGTGACGCTTCCAACCTTGCAGACGGAGCCATCCTGGGACAAAGACGTGATAGACACCCTTACGTGGTGTACTACACAGTAAGACGCTGGATGAGGCCCAGCATAATTATACGACTTCTGAGAAAGAACTACTGGTGCTCGTCTTTGGGCTAGAGAAATTCCGCTCTTACCTTCTGGGCTCTCACATTACTGTATTCCCTGATCACACGACTATTCGTCATCACATGCACAAGAATGATGCCAAGCCTAGACTAATTCGTTGGATCCTTTCACTCCAAGAATTTGACCTTGAGATCCACGATAAGGTCGGAGCCCAGATTGTTGTTGCTGATCATCTCTCGAGACTGGACCCTGACCATATTGGACTTACCCCGTAGATTAATGAGGTTTTTCCTAATGAGCACTTACAAGCAATTATTGTGGCAAGTGGACCTTGGTATGCCAACATTGCCAGTTACCTTGCTTTTGGCTCCCTTCCATGTGGCTGGCCTAAAAACCAGTGCAAGCATCTCATCATAGAAGCGAAGTATTGCTTTTGGGATAATCCACTACCTTTCGAGTAGGTGCTGATTAGATCATCCATCGCTGTATTCCTGACAGTGAGGTCCCTAGTGTGCTATCCTTCTATCACGCTCAGGCCTGTGGAGACCATTTCTCTGGGAGGAAAACTATAGCCAAGGTGTTGCAGTGCGGTTTCTTTTGGCCCTCCCTTCACCAGGATGTACACAATTATGCTAAACGGTGCACTAGGTGTCAGTTGTTAGGGTTAATGTCACGTCGTGACATGATGCCCTTGCAACCCATCGTAGCTGCTGAAATCTTTGACATCTGGGGAATTGATTTCATGGGTCCCTTTCCTCCTTCCAATGGCTTTGAGTACATCCTCGTTACTGTTGACTATGTTTCAAAATGGATTGAGGCTATTCCCACGCGCCATGCTGACCATGTCATATCTACTCGATTTGTCAAAGACCACATTTTGGCATGCTTTGGGATCCCTCGAGCCATTATCTCTGATGGAGGAAGTCATTTTACCCATGCTTCCTTTCGGATACTTTTAAGGAAATATGGGTCCACCATCATATCACATTTCTGTATCATCCTCAGACGAACAGCTAGGCTGAGGTGTCGAACCGGCAAATCAAGCATATTCTCCAGAAAATAGTTTGGCTTGACAATAAGGATTGGTCTGACAAGCTGATTGACGCACTTTGGGCGTATCGGACTACCTTCAAAGCTCCCCTTCGTATGTCTCCTTATAGAATTATTTACAAGAATCCTTGTCATTTTCCCATTGAGTTGGAGCACCACGCTTATTGGGCAGTTTGCCAATGTAACGTCGACCTAGGCCTATGTGGTCAAGAAAGAAAACTCCAACTCGTGGAGCTGGAAGAGCTCCATCGTGAGGTCTATGATTCTGTCTTAACTTTCAAACAACGCACTAAGGCCTTTCACAACAGCCACATTTGGCGGAAGGAATTTGATCCATCTTAGCAAATCTGCCTTTACAATGCCCGGCTCAAATTCTTTCCAAGGAAATTAAAGTCCAAATGGACTAGTCCCTACTTGGTTTCAAGACCATTTTCCAATGGGGCCGTCGAAATTGAAGATCCCAGATCTTGGCATAAATTTATTGTCAATGGGTAGCAATTAAAACCCTATCTTACTCATGAGCCTGCCCCCGTTGGTGAAACTGTTGCCCTGTTGGAGGGTAATTGACTTCGTGCCTTACTCTAACTCCAGCTGGTGACGTTAAATTCAACGCTCGTTGAGAGGCACCCCAGCAACACTCCTCAACTTTCGCCTACACATTCCATTACACTTCACTTTGTACTTCTTCACTTTTCACTTCACCACCCACCATCCACCCACCCTACAACCCTACTGTATACCTCACACCTCAGCTCTCATACCAGGAGCCTTGGACCTTGCTTAACCCTGCATGCATATGAGGACATAGCATCATTTGTCATGGGGGTGAATAGGCATTCATAGGGTCTGGGTATTATATGGGTATCATGATGCTTTTGCATCCATTATACATATCCATTTATAAATATGTACATAGATGAATTAAAAAAAAAAGAACAAAAAAGAAAAGAAAATGTGTGTAAAGTTTTTAGCAATGATCTGAAAGTTGAAACAAAAATGCAATAAGTGTTTATGGATATTCAATCTCTACTTTGACGATTTTATGGGCCACAGAAGCTTGACTCGCTCAGGCTTGGCTTAATTCACTTGAGCATTGATAAGATAGATCAGAATCTCTCCAAACTTTGGACGTATTCTTGTACCTGAGTCACCAATATAGGATTTGCTGGTTTGTCTCTACTTAAGAGTCAAAGTAATCTTGGTTCACACTACACATATCAAGAAAGACTAGGTGAACATAAGATCCAACCCTAGTGTTCATTAGGGAAGGTGGAGTTCTTACCTATGCATACAAGTAGACTTTTTATCCCAGTCTTTAGTCTTGTGTTTAGGAGAAACTCTTTTTACCAAAAAAATATTCACCCACCAAATAGGTGTGCACTTCCAAATAAAGTTGTAGGAGATATACTGACACTTTTTTAAAAAAAAAATCTTGCAAATAAGTCAATATATCTTCAAAATGTCTGTTATTTCTTCTCCTCTAAAGCTTTTCAAGGCACGTTACAAATACCCTATTCTACCATGTATTCTTTGAGCAATTAAAGTGGGGTCAAGTTTTTCCATCATCTTTTTGATGGTTAATCCAAATACATGAGCTGAAGCTGGGACCAACTTGTATTTAAAAATTCATGAAACCCTAGGCTTAAGCCTTAATGTTCATCTAGTCGGTCTTGATCCTTCTCTATGCACAAACCATAATCTCTTAGCTCTCGAGTACAGCAAAAACCTCTGAGTCCTGGAAATCGTACTTGAGGTTTAAATATCAAGAGTCCAGGTTAGTCGAGAGATGATCTATATCATGTAAGACTTGAGTATTGGTAGTCTTCTCTACAATTGATTCTCACAATATCCACCTGATAAACACATTAATGTTGCTTCAAAAAAAAAAAAGATCTTTAGCTTAAGATCAATTCTAAACACAATACAAATGTTTCACTGGGGACTAGGAAAAGATAGGCATGGGGGTATGATTGCACAGCAAGCTACGCCAATAAATATGCCATCTTATGTTATTTCCTAGCATTACCCATGCATCTTATGTAGCCATACTTTCATTTGAAAATATGTACTTGCATGCATTTATAAAGAGGGGAAGAGAGTGAGAATAAATGACCATTCAATCCACTTCTATAATTAACATCTTTATTGTGTGTTGCATTACAATTTTGCCATTTTCATTTTCTTTTTTCCACAGCTACTGTGCACATCTCCTTGCACCATACCCTACTGTAGCATGGCAAGAGGCGTGCACTCCTTCTTTAAACGATCATGCACCCTCCCCTGCTTTGCCAGACAGCCTCACCCTCCGACACACCCATCGCCACCCCTCAGACAACACACACAACACCACACACACTCGTCGGCCACTCTCTCTCCCTCTCCCTCTCCATACATAACACCTCTTCTCACAAGTTGAGAAGGTGTACACTGTGTGCAAGAGAGAGTTCATAGTGGTCTCAGACCCCCACTGTGAGCTCCACCACCGCCCAGCTCTATCGTAAGCAGGTGGACGTGCCGGATTCCTATTTTTTTGCTTTTATTTTCATATCTTTTCTTTTTCATTTTTGTTTGTCGTTTCCTCTCCTCCACCAGTAGTGCAAGGCTTCAAGCTCTAAAGGTCGCAAGCCCAGCACCTCCCAACACCTCTGCGCACCCCCGAGTGCCACCGTGTGCTCTTGCAGATTGCTCGGGCTCTATTTCCACGTGCACACACGCTCCACAGCATCGTCTGCACACCGCACCGCCTCAGCCGATCACCTTCTCACCGCAAGCACTGTAGCACACTGTTCACTCCTCTCTATGTGACATTGTCGCCACAGGCATGTTTCTTACTTAGCTGGTGGCTCTACGCTCTCTCTCCTCTACACTACCGCCACCAGCTGGTCGCTGTGCCCATGCATCTGCATGCTTGCACGCCCACGAGTCCCTAAGTGCTGCATAGCCCTTGTGTGCTGCATCTCACCCTGTCCGCGTTCGCGTGCGTTCACCATCACCTCTACGCCTGTGCACCTGCGTGCCCAAACAACGGCCGCTAACCCCAGACAACTTAACCACTTCCGCCCTCTCACACACACAGCAGGCACCCGCCCTTGCTCTCACTCTCTCACACTCACACACACAGACACTCACTCACTCACCCGCATACATACATAAATATATATATTCACGCACTCTCATCCTCACATATATCTATATATATATAAGTATATATACATTTATATATATATAGATATATATATACACATATGTAGATATGTACACATATACACATATATATATATAGTTATAGATACACATATATATATATATACTCATATATCCACATATCCACATTCTCCCATACATCTCACATGTACTACCCACATACCCGTGCACCCACCCCTTCACTGCGCACCGTATCGTAGGAATATTCTCACCGGTTGCCAATATTTCCCAATACCCACGCGAAGCAAGACCTTCCACCCGCAATCACACAGACTTGCTCCACACTCCACGTGGCACTTAGTCATGTTGGTTGCGTCTTGCTAGACGTGGACCAAGTTCACACTGTGCTACATTCCATCCATTTCCAGCTCCACCCCTATCCATATAATATATAGTTATATGTATATTCTATGTCTACTATATATATATACATATATATATACATAGCTAAGAATTTCTTTTCATTTCTTTCCTTGCAATTTATTATGCTTTCATATGTATTTTATTTCTTGTTATTAAAAGACCAAAAAAGAAAGTATAAAGGAGAAAAGATAATTCATGTCTTGCAGGTACTCGATCTTGTGAGTAACAAGATCGATTTTGGAACCTTAAGTTGGCTTCAAGCCAAGGACCATTTGGCTCAAGGCCAAGGACTTCATTTTTTGAGGGTGTACCTCAAAAACAACATTATCACAAAAAAGTCTTAAAAGTAGAAAAACCAAAAACATAATAAACAGGAGGAAGAGATACGTTTTAGGAAAGGCATAGAAACTCCTTGATCTCCTAATCCCCACCTCCCTGAGATCGACCCTGGGCCTAAAAGTGACCAAGATAAAATCAAGTAGAACAGGTTAAAAATTTTGTGAAGTAGATGTAGACTCGATTTAGGTTAACTCACTATAGCAATTTCAACAATAATATCTCCATATTAATAAGTGACAGTCCCATTTTCACGCGTTTTGATGTCAGAAATTGTAGTATAGTCACGCTAAAATGCTCATCAAAAAAATTTATAAAGATAACAAGACTTGAGTCCTGGTCGTTCGTCTCTGGGAGGCATTTATGCAAATTTAAAATCAAACTCTTTCGCTATTCTTGCTTAAAATTGCACGTCGGTTTCTAATCGTCGGATCATTGTTTGGCCACTTTCATTATGAACCCTTATTACATGCGCATGTGTGACATAGATGACAAATGTGAAAGTGAGTTTCAATACGCACGATTCTAGTTATGTGGTGGCTATTTACAGAAAATGCATTAATTGTTAGACCATCAATATTTTCAGGTACTGACATGGTGGTTACAACAAATAATAATTAAAAGCAGGCAACTTTAATCACACAAAATATATTTCTATAAGCTCAGGGTGATTCTCAACATAGAGATATATATATAATCATTTATTGATTCATCAGGGTGTCTGCAACATGGAACTAGTGGAAAGCTTAAAGAGGAAAGCTTGAAAAAATAAATCTGGCCAACGAAAAACGATCGCATACATGTATCTAAAGAGGGGATTATGCAAGCATCATTGGGGGAGAAGCAAGGAACAACACTACTAAGCAGTAAATAAAGCATGTAAACTATGAAGAACTATAATCTAGTCTAGCAAAAATAAGGGCATTTGGAGGTGGCTCTGATGGCCTTTGAGTGGTTGAGAGGAGAAGGAGGGTCGGCCAATGGTGCTTAAGCTGACTCTTGGAGAGAGGTTGGAGAGGTGATCCATCATCTTGGCATGGAGGTGGTGGTGGCCATGGTGAAGCTACTCATGGACATGGAGGTGGAGTGGATGTGGAATAAACCTAAGCTAAATGGAACCAAGAGTGGATGGGTGCAAATGGCCACCCCTTAGGTCTATAAGGGAAGCTCTGTAGAGAATTATGGAATTCTCTAGAGATGCCTATGGTGGGAGCTCATGGGAGAGGGAGAGAGAGAGAGAGGATGGATGGTGGTTTTAAGATCCACCAAGTGTGGATCTAAAATTTGAATGGCTCTTGGTTCCTAATTTTAGCAACCAAGGCAACAACACATGGTAGAGAGTTCTAGAGAACTCTAAGCTAGGTATTTTCATGTGGATGGTGTGTTTGGGTGTGTGTGGCTATGTGTGGGTTGAAACTTAGGTGGCCAAGTTGATTAGGTTAGGTTCTAGTGGGTTTAGGTCAAGGTAGGTCTCAAATTAGGGTCATAAACCCTAATTCACTATGGTAATGTGCAATTAAACTTAATACAAGTTTAATTGGGTGTGTGAAAACCTAATTTAGAGTAAAATAGCTCAATTAAGTCAGGTCTAGGTCAATTGGACTCTAACTAAGTCCAATTGGATAGTGTGTGCTAAGATCAGGGCTCAATTGGACTCAATGAGTCCAATTGAATAGGCTGATGGAATTGACTAAGATCCAAGTCAATTAGGTTTGGTGAGAGCCTAATTAGGTCCTTAGGGAGGTCTAGAGGTGATGTACTAGGGTTAGGGAACCTTAATTTAGGTTCCTATGGGGTTAGAATTGGGTTTAGGGGGCTAGAGATCCAAGATCAAGGCTTGAATTCCAAAATAGGAATTGGAGGACAGTATCAGATGTCTAGTAAAGTTGTCAAATGTCTTATAGTGAAAAATCAGAAGTCCAGACTTGTTGTCCAAACATCCAATTAGAGTCAGGAGGGTTTCTAGGTTCTGTCTTAGGTATTTTGTAGAAATCGGACGTCTGACCAAGTGTCTGGATATCCAATAACACTATAGAAGTGGGTTTAAGGTGTGCAGGAGTTGGCTAAGGGTTCTGGACATCCTATAACTCATCTAGACGTCCAGATAGAGGTTAGAATTACGATTTTAAGGTTTCTTAGGCTGTGGTGACCTAATCTAAAGGTGGCTAAGGCTTGGGGAAGCTTCTAGGCTATCCTAGGGCTAGGATGGTCCTAAGTTCTTCATAATTTACTACCTTATTCCTACTTAAAAAGAATAGCACACCTTAACCTCTTACATTATTGTATACTACATCTTATTCTAGGTCTTTTGCTCCAGCTTTGCTACAACTCCACTTATTCTTTATTCTTCAGATCTAGCTTTAGATCTACCTTCAGGTCAGCTTATTACCTGTAATTGACATAATGCACCTAATCAGCACATTATAGCATTATTTTATGCATAGCTAGAAGAAAGCACTAAGGATGCAAATAATGCTTATGCATTCATGAACTACCCTAACTTATGCTAAGTCCTCGCCTAATTTAGGTCAATTAGGACCTATGATTGCTGCACAATCAATAAGACCTATTTGAGTTTGCATCACCCCTCCCCCGTGCTCTTTCTCTCTCCTTCTTGCTTTCTCCCTCTCATGTAACGGGGCATATAATCAGGCCTTCGGATCTGGGTAATCGAGTTTGACCAGTTTCATCGGGGGTGAGGGTGAATGAGGAGTGCATATGTGTCAGAGGGGACCTGACCCCCATGAACATGGGTGACAAGGCATCATCACAAATCTCATATATGGGCAGCTAACGAGCAATTAGTTAACGACGTGGAACTATTGCATCTCCAATTTCTTTATTCAAATGCAGCAACCAATGTCGAGTGATTGGAACAACTGCTGCTACTCCCCTACTGAATTGAGCTCTGGAGACCTGGGGCTAACAATTCCACTTTGAGTGTGGCCTGCAGTTGGATGAATTGAGAGATGGAGACCTGTGAACGACGTCGGAGATGGTAAGGGCAGCAGAGGAGGTCTGATGGATATTTGAAACACAAAGTATGGTCTTTCGACCTAGTCAAAGGCACTCAGATGTTTCGCTATGAGGCAAGGAAGATGTTGGCGAGGTTAATTTGGTGATTGGTGGTGAGTGGTGGCTGGAGGGTGAAGGAATGAACAGCAGAAGGATGGGTTCCCCGACTGGTGGTTCCATTGAGTGAAACCTTCAATATTTTGAGGGGTTTTTCTCACACGGTCATGGGAGCACTTATGGAGTAGATGGTATGGAGATTCGGGGCATGGATCACCGGTGCAAGCTCACTAGAGCTCTCGTTGAACTTTGGGAAGATAGTGAGGAAGAGGGTGATTTGTTGGTCGAATCTAAAACCTATGGGAAGAGGAGTAAAGTAGAAAGAGAGAAAAAGATAGGGAACCTAATTTTATTGGTCGAAAGGGGTAGGAGGGCATCGGCATTGATTGGCCGACGCTATGGAAGAGGAGTTCTCCATTAGAGGAACGACGAGGAGGAAGGAGAATTGGAAGCCCCTGAATTGATCATCGAGGAGCGAAAGAAGATGGGGAACATCTTGGCACTCCTAATTTTGCTATTGGGAGGTCATAGGATGATGGAGGAGGATGCCCAGCGGAGCTAGGGCGAAGGTTTCCGGAGATAGGGAAAAGGGAAGATCTTTTAGGCCAAACCTAGCTAAAGAGGTGAGGTTTGCATCGTAGGTACATTTATAGGCCACGGGGAGGGGTTTCAAGTTTGGAAACCAAGCTTGTAACTCCATGTTTTTCGCTCTAGTTGGGCATGTGAACCTTCAAAAGGTTCGTATGAGGATTTGGGAGCAATTTAGGATTCTTGTATGGGCTCATGTAGAAGGAAATTTCACAAGGAATCTTCGATTGAAATTTTGTATGGTTTGGTTGAGCATCGAGCAAGAAATCCTCGCTCAAAACTCGAAAATGAAGGTCTGACCTTCCAAAAATGGTGTAAGGACCTTTTTGCAAATAATGATGATAAATTTAGGGGCATATGTGTGAGATAATAGAGTCAATAGGATTGGAATGTAAACTAGGCCAAGGTGATCTCTAATTAAGCCCAAATTTTTCTACAAACGTAATTAGAATGCAAGGAATCTGATGGTTAAGTCAGATTTTGATTTTGACTAGGTTTGTCTAGGTAAATTGCATTGAAACCTAAATTAGGGCAACCATCTATCTGAGACTCTATTTTAGGTCAAAGTAACTTCTAATGGTCAAATCAAAGATGCCAAACACTAGAGAATACTTTTCTATGATTTTTAGAGGGCTTAGGTGAATTTTGTCCTGGCCAGAACCTCAATGAATTAAGTAGGTCGATTTCTAGGGTTTCAGATGTCATTTAATTCTCGTAACGTGTGAAAATCCATTTCTTTCTACACGAACCCTCATGTTAGACTTTAATGAATATTTGACATTTAGTAAACCCTTGAGAAAATCCACAATTGTTCTGTATTCATGATATGATAGTAAAATTACAGTTTTAACCTTGGTTTAATGTTAAACTCTTATAAAGGATGTGTAGTGAATTACGATCCTTTGGCAGTTATGTAGGAGCATTTATTAATGGAATATGACAAATTAAAGCTAGATATGGTTTATGATGATGTTATCATCATACCCCCTTGCCTAACTTTTTCTAGTCCCTAAGCAAAATCTCAAAGAATTAACTCAAATTCTAGACCATGACTTGATGTTAAATGTCCTGATTCTTTCTTCTTTTTAGAAATTAGATCAGAATGCAAATAATAGGCCTAGAGGTACTCAAGTACTAATCAAGATGCAGACCTGACCAGATTTAGTCTCAGTCTACCGCGAAGGATTTCAAGGCCCACAAAAACTATCCTAAAGTTCGTTGGACCCAGCAGTTAAAGCACTCGTGCGTGCAACATGGTTAGTCCTAGTTTAGTTTACAGTATGTTTTTGTAAGAAAGAAGGACAGAAGAATCTTTTCATTTTTGGGGAGTTTTTCTCTCTATTTTTCTTTTCTTTATTTCTAGCTTTGTATTAGCTCAAAAACACGGTCTGTATTAGATTCCTTATTCCCAGCATTAATCCTAGTAGGGTCCCTGGCTTTTGATGCTTCGGGATAGGACTGCCCATGGCAACCCCAAGAACCCTAGATTTCGACACATTGGGATAGTGCTGTCCATGGCATTTTGTAGCTAAATTCAGGCACTGGCAATTGAAAATTTGGGATAATCCCACCCATGGCACCTGAATCATCACTAGGTGCTTACATGCCCCCGGTAGAATATTTTGATATCCTAAGAGACAAGCACCGAGGAGATGGTTTGTTATTGCGCATCTTCAAGGGGAATTTCCCACCTCTCCCCATCGGAAACTCATCCAAATCAACTTGTGTTGAGAAGCAACTCCTAATCTGGGTAGCTTTTTTAGAATAGAATTAAACACTTTTGCATGATTTTCATTATTAGGCACACTGAACCAGACTTGTGTGTGGATTAGGGTGCTTAGGTTACCGAATCCCGCAAACTAGAGGTCAGTTAAAGAGGTCAAATAATCACTAAGTCTTAGAACTAATACATAAGCTTCGCATTTTGCTCAACCTCCTGAGGACTATCTAGATCTTAACAGATACATGAATTTTTAAGCCCTAAAACAAGCCTAAGAGGCCTAAGATTAGCACTCATACTAATCTCTTTGTCTCTTTGTTATTCTAGGACTTAATTTTTTTCTTTTGATTTCGTCTAGAACTTATGTAGGTTCCATAATCATTTACTAATGACTCACTTTTTTATTTCAAATTGTGTTCTTTTCTGACATTTAAATCACCTCCTCTCTTCCTACTCAAGAATGATATGCAATTAATCTCACAAAATTTCCTCCCCTTTCCAACTTTTTGTTCTTTTCAGTCTTTTTATTTTTTAGGTTTTTTGAATGAGTAATTTTTTTTGTGAGGACCTTTCAGAAACATCAATTTTTATATGTTTGCACTTTAACACTCCCCCATGCCTAAGTTTTGCAATCTCCTTACTGTAAACTGATGGGTATGAAATCAGCTTGGGTTCAAGGATTAGATCAGGGTCAAAAGGGTGGGCAATGGGTCAGGAAGACTATTGCGGACGATTTCAAGCTATGGTATAGGTACCAGAGGTGGAGTCAGCTATTCTAAAACTGAACTCAGAGTGCAGTAGATGTGGAGCTCAAAAAGGTAATCAGAAGGATCTCAAGTTTTTGAAATGATGGGTTGCAGCTCGTTAAATGCTAAATTCAATGCCATCAGTCGAGTAGAAAGTGGTCATGGAGGAGTGGTCAAATTAGAAAAATTTTGTAGAAGAAGCACCTTGATCAAAAGCCTGGTTGGTCAACCAGGTGCTTGTTCAGATCTACAAGTTGATGATGCAACCAAGACCAAATCAGTCTGGTAGGTTGATGAATATGGATTAGCAGGTGTCAAACTCACCAGATCCTGTGAGGATCTAGAAGATATGGAAGTAAAAATCATAAGTTTGGCTGATTACAATCAACCTAGTCAGAGTAGAGATCCTCAATTGAGAATGGATCTGTGTAGTATGTGAGATCCATATGAGAGTGATCAATGAAGGATTGGGCATGATTATTAGTCTGATTGATATCTGAAACCCTATAAAAAGCTAAAGGAGAATCATATGCAACTTGATCAAGGAGAGGTGAATGATAGCGATTTCACGCGGTTTGTTAAAATACGTCGTTGTAACGCGTAAAACCGATCAACTCTTAAATTTATAATCCTAGATAGGGAAGTATCTAGGGTCGTCCAAGGAGGCCAATTGTTTGCAATAGTGATTCTCTTGCTTGGAATATATCTCAACTTTCTTTTTGGTAATTTTCAATATACCATTTTTTTTATTTTTGAACTAAGGCAACATGAGAACTGATGGCGGGAAAAGTGTTTACACTTCGAATTAAATAAACTACTTCTAAAGTGGCAAGTAGAGCCTCTCCATAAGCTCACTCTAGGCAAGTGGAGGCCTAGAATAATTAGGGAGAGGGAGTGAAGAATGCTGAAGATAAGCAACTAGAAATGCAAACAAGAAATGCAAAGAAGGCAACTAGATAATTGAAAAAGTGTTTAACAAAAATGCCTAGTAGAGGAATGCTTCTACTACTAGATAATTGAAATAAAGAAAGAAAACACAAATCCTCTAAATAGATGGTGAAGAAGAGGGCTTCTTGCTCCAAGGTTGGTGGCTCCCAAGCTTGAAAAGAATCCTTCAACTCCTTCCTTGCAGAACTCCGCCAAGGTGATGACCTCCAAGGCAAGCCCTAAGGGGGCGTGCCCTAAGTTTCTCTCCAAGGGTGGACATCCACCCTAAGCTTTTCTCCTTTGCCTGGCCGTCCTCCTTGAAGTGGGAGAGTCCTCCTCCTTGGCGTGGCTCAAGTTGAAGAGAGTGGGGAGAAGAAGGCACCAAAAGGGCTGGTGATGTGCCCCTTTAATCTCCTTCTCTACTCCTTCTTCTTGGCCGTAGGTATAGGTGGTTTAGGTAGAAAATATACTAAGGGAGGATGCCTCCAAAATGGTGGTAGGTGGTGGCCTTTTATAGAATAGGAGGGGGGCTATGGTGACCTTTGAAATGGATGGCTAGGATGGAAGGAGGGAGGTGGTTAAGGATCCAATGGCCAAGGGTGTTTGGCGCCACCTTAAGGGACACCTAAGGGGTGGTTATGTGTGTTGACACCCCTTGATATTGGCGCCAAAATGGCTTCTAGAAGAGGGTCTAAGTTGGCGCCAAGAAGGATTCTAGAAGGGGGGTTAGGTGGATGGCTAGGATGGCTTATGTGGGTAGGTGTAGGGTGGATTAAGGGGCTGAAAGTGGCGCCAATATAGAGGTGGTTAGGGGTGGTTTTTGGCGCCAACTTGAAGTGTCTTTTGGTGGAGATAATGGGGTGAAGGGATGGCTAGGAGGTGGTGCCAACTTGAGTAGGGTAGCTAGCTTAGGTAGGCTTGAGTTGGTGGAGCTAGCTAGGGTTGATTTTGGAGGTAATGAATGGCCAAGGAGCTGGTTGTTACCTAAGCTAAGCTAAGCTAAGATAAGCTAAGCTAGCTTAGCTAAAGGTGGAGTAGAGGAGAAGGTGTTGGAGCTAGGGTTTGGAGCAAGGAGCTGAGGAGAAGAAGTCTGGAGCTGGAGCTGGAGCTGGCTGCTGCTGAAGAGGCTGGCATGGGGCTACTCTAGCTGGCTTAGCTTGCTAGTTCTTTGCTAGCTACTAAGCCAAGCTAAAGTGAGCTAGCTTCTACCAAAATGAGCTGAGGTGAGCTAGGTCTGGTGCTTCCGGGGAGAATCAAGCTGGTTGAGGCAGCTAAGGTAGCTTAGCTCAACTGAGTTGAGCTAAGCTGAGTCCCCGGGAGCTGGACTTGAGCTTCCTGAGCTGAGATGAATTCTTCTTCAGCTGGCTGGAGTTGAGTGGAGCTGAATGTAGCTGGATCTGAGCTGGGGTGAACTCCTGTCAACTCAGCTGAGCTAGCTAGAGCTCCCTGTGAACTAGTGGGAGCTGAGATGAGCTAGACTCAGCTAAGTTGAGCTGGATCTGAGCTGACTTGAGCTAGGGTGAGCTAGGATGAACTCTCTTGAGCTGCCATCCAGCTGAGATTAGCTGAATGGAGCTGGGATGAGCTAACCCTAGTTCAAGTAAGCTAGGTTCCAGCTGCGGTGAGCTAGATCAAGCTGAGGTGAGCTGGATCAAGCTGAGGTGAGCTGGATTAGGCTGAGTTCCAGCTAGTCTGGGCTTCTCCTTCACCATTTGCCTTCTTGAGTGCTAGGGTTTTAGGGATCTGTGCATCTGTACATCCCTAACACTCACAAAAACACATTAAAACGACAATAAAAAATGCAATGCATGCCTATCCTAATTTATGCCTAAATGCAGCCCAAAAACCCATTTGCGGAGTAAAATCCTAAGAGCTAAGTTAGTTTTAAAGCATAAAAATGATGATAAACTGGCGTTTATCACACCCCCATGCTTATCTTTTGCTAGTCTCTTAGCAAAACATTAATTTTTTTGGAAAATGGAATTTTTGGGAAATCTAATTTTTTTTTTTTTTTTTTTTTTTTTTTTGACTTTTGAGGAGAAAAAGAGATTAAGGGACCTTGGTAGATTAAAACACAGGAGATACGGGATTTGTTGAAGATAAACATCAGGATTTGTTTTTGGATCCAACCATTAGATAGAACAGGATCAATATATCCTCAGAAAATTCACAAATTAACCCCTTGTTAATTCAGATGACTTGAGATTTTTGTTTTTAGGATTTTTCTGGCTCGTGAATCTGATTCGCAACTTGCAAATTCCTTTAAAACCTTGTGTCGGTGCTTGTGAAAAGCCAACCTTAATAAGGACGTGTTATTATTATTATTATTATTTTTTTTTTTTTTTCTCCCCCATGCTTATTTTTAGCTTAGTCTTACAACAGATGTGTCGGTATCATCATTCCCATTACCATTCCTCGAGGGGGCTCTGGCGCCAGTACTTCGGGATAGCACTGTCCATGACACCACCCAGGAGCTCACAACCCCAAAACACAATGCGGTGAAAAGGGGCGCTCCAAGCAAACTCAAGCTCTTGCTCCGACGCTATAGGTAGAGCACCGTCCAAGACACTTGAGCTGCTGAAATGCGCTTTAATGCTCCGTCTAAAGATATGAAATATAGATATAGAGCAGCGCCGAGGCGGTAACATGTTGACATCGCGTCCTCAAAGAAGGTTTTTTCCTTCTTCTCGACGGTGGGAACTCAAACCAATGATCTGCTTCAGACTTTTACTAAATCCAAACAAGGGAGTTTTTTCAAATTTTTAGTTGTTGGCTTGTGTGTAAAAATTGACACAAGAAGTTTCTCAAGAATCGCAGGTTTTTGAATCAAAAACTAAGTCAAATACTTTCCATATTACAAAATAGGATCAAGTCACCTGAACTATCATGAGTTCAGGTGGAATTTTAGAGAAGGATATCTGATCTAGTCTAAAATAGACCCTGGAATTCTAATGATCAGATCCATATCCTTATCCTTAGTTTGTTAAGGATTAAATCCCATTGTACCAGAAGTGAATTTTTCGACCTTAGTCCTGATTTCAAAATTTTTCCTCAAAAAGTTTTCAACAATTTTTTTTTTTTTTTTTTTCTTTTTTTGGGTATGCAAACAGGAAATAAATTAAAGAAAATTGCATGTTTTTAGGTTTTAAACATCCTAAATCGATCGTAAAAATTTAAAAACACCCCCCCATGCTCAAGATATGCCATGTCCTCATGCATTAGGAGGAAAAAGGAATCACCTTAGTGAAGAACGGTTAGGTTTAGGATGAATAAAACCTGGAAAAAGAAGAAAAAAGGAAAGCAAGAAAATGATGGGTTACCTCCCATCCAGTGCTATCTTTTACGCCATTCAGCCGGGCGTGAAGGTATGCACAGAAGACGGAAAATCATGTAAATAATTGGACACTTGAATGCCCGCAAAAAAGGTGTCTTCGTCTAGATCCCTAGAAAATTGATTAGAAATAATATTGGGATCAAAGTGAGATGGAAATTGATAAGTGTGACCCGAGTCTGGCCATGGTTTTAATTCAGGTTGGGTGCCAAACTCGGGTGGGGTTGGTGGCAGGTCCGTAAGAAAGGGGTCGGGGAAGGAATGGTGAGTTAGTGTGGAAAAATTAGGTGCGTTAATAGTGGGTGGGTCAGGGGGGGTATCAGGAACAAATTTGGAGTCAAGACAAGTTTCCGGATCACAGATCTCGCCGACCACTGAGTTTGAATCAGAGTCCTCAAAAAAACTGTGGTCGGTAAGGGTATCTATTAACATTGTCTCCTCCACCATATTAGAAATTTCAGTATCTGAGTCCTCAAAGAAGTTATCATCATGGAATCTCCTGGAGGATTTAAAAATATCTAAGGTGATAGTTTGGCCTGCACAGTTGATATCCATTTTGCCTGTGTGACAATTGATATTTGCCTTTGCAGTAGCCAAAAAGGGGCGTCCAAGGATTATCGGGGAGTCCAGTAATGATTCGGGTGCCTCAATGTCAAGAACCAGAAAGTCTGCAGGGAAGACACAATTCTGGACCTTGACTAATACATCCTCAACAATCCCACGAGGTTTGATTGTAGATCGGTCGGCTAATTGCAGGGTAACCTCGACGGGTTTTAATTCACCGATCTGAAATTCTTCGAATAAACTTGTGGGAAAATATTTACAGAGGCACCAAGATCAAGGAGGGCGCGATTAAATGTAGTGTCATCAATAATTACAGAAATTAAAGGCGCCCCCAGATCTTTCATCTTAGGAGGCAGCTTACTCTGTATGACAGAGCTTACTGTCTCTGAAAGATGCACCTGTCCTAGATTTTTAGCCTGCCTTTTAGGAGTACAAATATCCTTCAAAAATTTAGCATAGGCAGGTATATATTTGATGGCATCTAGGAGAGGGATATTGATATGAACTTGCCCAAATAGCTCCATGAGTTCTTCTGTAGTGGGCTCAGATTTCTTTCTTTTGTTGGTGGTAGGGTAGAGAGCTTGTGGGAAAGGGATAGGAATCTTGTCTTGAGATTGTTGTTGTTCTTTTTCTTCCTGATGGGGAGGTGGGGAGTCAACTTGCACATGTATCTTACCAGGTTCGTGCGAAGGCTCGGGGTCAGTGGTGGTTTTCCCACTCCTCAAGGTAACTGCATGTGCAGTCGGATTATTATTTGGAGGAGGTGGGGGGGCCTGTGATTGCAGGAACCTGGGCGGCTGCTGAGGTGGATTAGGAGGAGGCTGATTTGGATAATGTGGATTTCTACCCATATAATGGTTCCCTTGGTGATTGAGATTGGGTATGGGTTGGGACGGAAGATGTCCTACAGGTCTTTGCGTGGGAGCAACCCCAATCTGATTGTTCAGATTTGTGATGTTGCGGGTTACTTCCGTCATTTTTGTTTGCATATCCTGCAGGGTCCGTAGCATCTGGGCATTGATATCTTGTTGGGATGGCCCAGGATGGAAATTTGGATTCGACCCATACCCATTAAAATGATATGGTTGGGAGGAAACTTGATTATTCCAGGAGTAGTTCGGGTAATTTTTCCAATTGGAAGAATTTTTAAAGGGCTCCTGGATGGCAGAAATATTTTCGGTGGGGTTAAGATCTGGATAATTGAAATTCCCCAGTGAATCATGGGCAACCTCAGAATAATCAGCAGGAGTGGTGTTGAGATTGTGCAAATTTTCTCTTCGTGGAAAGTTAGGTTGGGTTAG
Source organism: Thalassia testudinum (assembly GCA_037157565.1). Lineage (NCBI taxonomy): Eukaryota > Viridiplantae > Streptophyta > Magnoliopsida > Alismatales > Hydrocharitaceae > Thalassia > Thalassia testudinum. The sequence goes on from JAZHRO010000003.1 coordinate 35,491,877, forward strand.
ATGTGGGTGTGGAGCTTGAGTTGAAGTGGCTAGTCTTTCCTCAATTTTCTTTTGATTAATATGCATCTGGTCGAGTTTTTGAGCAATCAATTGAAGATCGTCTTGGGTGACAGGGATAGATTGAGTGCCTATTTCATGAACACCGAACTGCGGGTTTTGGGTTCTGCAAAATGTGTTCATGGAAGCTTGATTAAATGAGTTTTCACTCATTTCTTCGAACAGGTCATAGGCACTTTCTGCATCTTTATTTAAAAAGTTGCCGCCACACGAGGCATCGACAAACTGTCGGATTTGATCATCTAATCCATGATAGAAGATTTGCACGAGCTGCCATAAAGGAATCTCGTGGTGCGGGCAACTTCTTAAAAGGTCTTGAAATCTTTCCCAAGAATCATGGAAAGTTTCACCAGATTTTTGGTGAAAGGTCGTAATAGATCTTCGTAAGGAATTGGTACGACCTATGGGAAAGAATTTCTTGAGGAAGGCACTCTTGAGTTGAGGCCATGTTGTAATGGGTCGGCCAATGGTCCTGAACCAATAAGCGGCCTTATCTTTAAGAGATAATGGAAAAAGCCGCATCAGCCATATGTCTTCTTGCACATTTCGGGAACGGGTTGTCTGTGCAAGAAGAGTTAGTTCTTCAAGGTGGCTGAAAGGGTCTTCCCTAGGAAGGCCATGAAAGTGTTTAATCAGGTTCAGGACGGCTGGCTTGATCTCAAAGTCCCCCTCAGGTATGACCACCCCTGGTCGTTCCTCATAATAAGATGGATCATAGAAATCTTTTAGAGGAACAACAGGCTGCTGACGGGGTGGTGGGTTTGGCCTTGGATTGGCTAGGTTTTGGATGTTCCTAGTCAATGTTTGTTGATTGGAATTTAATTTATTAATTTGATCGGCCATCAATTTTAAAAGATCAGGTAGGGGGTCTTGATGTTGTGTGTGGGGCAACTCAAGATTGGGGAGCTCCAAGTGTGGAAAGTTACTGGTGGTTGGGTTTTGGGTGGAAGGGTTAGAATTAGGGTTAGAGGTGGGGTTAGAGGTAGACGTGGAAGGGTCAGTGGACCTATTTTGTTGTGTTTCCATTTTTTCAGGAGAAGACAGAAAAAGTGGTCTTTTTACGTGGGGGGCGAAATCAAATGGTCCTTCCAAGTGCGGATTTTGAGACCGTCGCCCGTGCATAAAATGGAAGAACGGGGAGGGGAGGAGAAGAGAAAGAGATGAGAGAAAGTGTGCAATTCAAACAAACAAAAACTAGACCTAACTTGATTGTGACTCCCTAATAATAACCTAAGACTTGGTCTATATAGGAAATAAGTAGTCAATAGTGAATACCCGTTCTATCAACAAATCTAGCCAGGTTGCTTAAGGGGAGGTTTGGGCCCAAACGTTTCCCAGGGAAAACCCCAGGTGCTTGTACAAACCGGCGCCTGGTCGTTTGACACGGCCCCTCAGCCTGAACACCAGATACAGATGACAGAATTGGTACTAACTAAAGAAAACTTAAAACCTAAATAGCAAGCCTAAGTTGATAAAGCCTTAGGGGTCAAGTTGCTACAAATTTTAATTAGGTCTAGGATTCTACAGTGCACACGGAATGTGGAGGGCGTTTATTGGGTTGTTGCCCTGTTATTTGATTTTTTTGTGTGTGTGCAGGAATTGGAGAGTGGCTCCAATGAAAATCAAGTTGTCACACAATTTTTTTTTTTTTTTTGTATTTTTGTCTTTTAGGATTTGATTTAATTGAATGTATTTTAGGGTTTCTTTAGTTAAGTTTTCAAACAAGTTTGAAAGTTCACAATCAAAGGAAAGACCAGTTGTATGTGTGATTGTATATTTCCTTTTAATTGAGTCTCTAAAGAGAAAGAAGAAACCCTAAGCCAATTATCCCTAAGACAGAAATTTAACTACCAATGAATTATTTTTAGCTTTCAGAATTAAGTAGTGGTCCAAACAAGTCAAACAACACCACTACTTTGAAGAAAATCAAACAAGGATTCCAGAAAAGATTTTTGTAAGATTTTAGGAATTTGTTTGATAATAGTTTTGAATTTTTAATTGTACTGGTGTCAAAGTCCAGAAATAATATCCGTGGGTATTATAGATTTTTCAGTATTACCACCGACCTCAGAAAATTTTTATTATTTTATATGATATGTAAAATTTCACAGGGATTCCAACAAGATAAATTTCACAAAAATTGAATGAGTATAAAAATTCTGAAAATTCGCGGACAGCAGCAAAATAGGAAGATTAGAGGGTGTGACCCCTCTGTAATCCACGAATTTTTAAAAATTAAATACAAATCCAATTGATCTGAAATTTGGAACAGATGTTCCAAACTTAATTGGGAATCACTCTATGAAATTTTATGATTTTAGGAGGCCTGTGGTGTTAGGAATCAATTTTTCAAGTCTGGACAGAACTCTAGACCCGAAAAACAGAACACCAATACTTGCAATGGAATGGTGCTAAAGAAGCATACAAGCAAACAATGGATTTTAAAATGCACCACTTCACTTAATTTAAGTGTTTATGGTCCTGAAAGCCAAGTTTAATATATTTTTGGTAGTTTTAATTATTTATGTGACCAGAAAGAGGAACCAACCTGAATTTTCGCGGGAAGAAAAGGATCTTTAAGCTCTCGCTTCCAGATTCCCGCTTTCCCGCTGTAGTTCCTGCACACACAAAAGAAAGAAAGAGAAGGGGATGAGATCCACTTCAAGCAAGAGAAAATGAGTTAATGCAAAGCCGTGCCTCCCCGGCAGCGGCGCCAAAAAGTGATAGCGAAATATGCGTGATTTGTAAAAGCAGTTTTTTAACGTGTAAATCCGCTTTCGCTCTTAAATTTATAATCCTAGATAGGGAAGTATCTAGGGTCGTCCAAGGAGGCCAATTGTTTGCAATAGTGATTCTCTTGCTTGGAATATATCTCAACTTTCTTTTTGGTAATTTTCAATATACCATTTTTTTTATTTTTGAACTAAGGCAACATGAGAACTGATGGCGGGAAAAGTGTTTACACTTCGAATTAAATAAACTACTTCTAAAGTGGCAAGTAGAGCCTCTCCATAAGCTCACTCTAGGCAAGTGGAGGCCTAGAATAATTAGGGAGAGGGAGTGAAGAATGCTGAAGATAAGCAACTAGAAATGCAAACAAGAAATGCAAAGAAGGCAACTAGATAATTGAAAAAGTGTTTAACAAAAATGCCTAGTAGAGGAATGCTTCTACTACTAGATAATTGAAATAAAGAAAGAAAACACAAATCCTCTAAATAGATGGTGAAGAAGAGGGCTTCTTGCTCCAAGGTTGGTGGCTCCCAAGCTTGAAAAGAATCCTTCAACTCCTTCCTTGCAGAACTCCGCCAAGGTGATGACCTCCAAGGCAAGCCCTAAGGGGGCGTGCCCTAAGTTTCTCTCCAAGGGTGGACGTCCACCCTAAGCTTTTCTCCTTTGCCTGGCCGTCCTCCTTGAAGTGGGAGAGTCCTCCTCCTTGGCGTGGCTCAAGTTGAAGAGAGTGGGGAGAAGAAGGCACCAAAAGGGCTGGTGATGTGCCCCTTTAATCTCCTTCTCTACTCCTTCTTCTTGGCCGTAGGTATAGGTGGTTTAGGTAGAAAATATACTAAGGGAGGATGCCTCCAAAATGGTGGTAGGTGGTGGCCTTTTATAGAATAGGAGGGGGGCTATGGTGACCTTTGAAATGGATGGCTAGGATGGAAGGAGGGAGGTGGTTAAGGATCCAATGGCCAAGGGTGTTTGGCGCCACCTTAAGGGACACCTAAGGGGTGGTTATGTGTGTTGACACCCCTTGATATTGGCGCCAAAATGGCTTCTAGAAGAGGGTCTAAGTTGGCGCCAAGAAGGATTCTAGAAGGGGGGTTAGGTGGATGGCTAGGATGGCTTATGTGGGTAGGTGTAGGGTGGATTAAGGGGCTGAAAGTGGCGCCAATATAGAGGTGGTTAGGGGTGGTTTTTGGCGCCAACTTGAAGTGTCTTTTGGTGGAGATAATGGGGTGAAGGGATGGCTAGGAGGTGGTGCCAACTTGAGTAGGGTAGCTAGCTTAGGTAGGCTTGAGTTGGTGGAGCTAGCTAGGGTTGATTTTGGAGGTAATGAATGGCCAAGGAGCTGGTTGTTACCTAAGCTAAGCTAAGCTAAGATAAGCTAAGCTAGCTTAGCTAAAGGTGGAGTAGAGGAGAAGGTGTTGGAGCTAGGGTTTGGAGCAAGGAGCTGAGGAGAAGAAGTCTGGAGCTGGAGCTGGAGCTGGCTGCTGCTGAAGAGGCTGGCATGGGGCTACTCTAGCTAGCTTAGCTTGCTAGTTCTTTGCTAGCTACTAAGCCAAGCTAAAGTGAGCTAGCTTCTACCAAAATGAGCTGAGGTGAGCTAGGTCTGGTGCTTCCGGGGAGAATCAAGCTGGTTGAGGCAGCTAAGGTAGCTTAGCTCAACTGAGTTGAGCTAAGCTAAGTCCCCGGGAGCTGGACTTGAGCTTCCTGAGCTGAGATGAATTCTTCTTCAGCTGGCTGGAGTTGAGTGGAGCTGAATGTAGCTGGATCTGAGCTGGGGTGAACTCCTGTCAACTCAACTGAGCTAGCTAGAGCTCCCTGTGAACTAGTGGGAGCTGAGATGAGCTAGACTCAGCTAAGTTGAGCTGGATCTGAGCTGACTTGAGCTAGGGTGAGCTAGGATGAACTCTCTTGAGCTGCCATCCAGCTGAGATTAGCTGAATGGAGCTGGGATGAGCTAACCCTAGTTCAAGTAAGCTAGGTTCCAGCTGCGGTGAGCTAGATCAAGCTGAGGTGAGCTGGATCAAGCTGAGGTGAGCTGGATTAGGCTGAGTTCCAGCTAGTCTGGGCTTCTCCTTCACCATTTGCCTTCTTGAGTGCTAGGGTTTTAGGGATCTGTGCATCTGTACATCCCTAACACTCACAAAAACACATTAAAACGACAATAAAAAATGCAATGCATGCCTATCCTAATTTATGCCTAAATGCAGCCCAAAAACCCATTTGCGGAGTAAAATCCTAAGAGCTAAGTTAGTTTTAAAGCATAAAAATGATGATAAACTGGCGTTTATCAGTGAATCAGAGTACAAGTTGATTCCGGTTGTGGGTCGATGTTGGGTTTGGATTTTGTAAGGCTCTGTATGTGTAGAAAAGGTGGCTTCAAGGAAAACTATGTGTGAGGGTTCCTCTAGGAATGGTTCAAAGGTTAGTGCATCTAAAGAATCCTCATAGATCCCATCAAAGTCAAATGTAAATGGCTATAGAGTTCTTATAGGATCATGAAAATCGGAGTCAAGAAAAGATTCAATCTCTGGATTGCATACACTCTCGGCACATGTAGTTTCTGAATCCTGTAGATCATAAAGGAATGATTCGAAGTCAATGGAACTTGATTGTGAAGTGATGATCTCGGGGTCAGGGACCTTAGAGTCAGAGTCAAAGAATGGATCATAGATACTAAGGTCGTAGATTGGCTCGTAGTTGTCAGGAAACAAAGATTCTCCAAAATCAAAGTAAGATTTGAAATCGTCGAAGAATTTGTGAAGATCGTGCTCTGAACATAATTCCAGATCAGACGTTCCACAATAGAATGAATCGAGATATGGGGAAGCAGCAACTTGACTCGGATCTAACCTAAACATCGAATCCGAACTCAAAAAGGTGTCCCTATTAGGCATGGGTTTGGGTTCTTGGCACCTAAGAGAATCCCAATCGAATCCCAACTCTGCCGCTTCCTCAATTTCTATGTCGTAAATTGGCATGATTTTCTACAAATCAACATGTATCTTGGAGGAGGCTAGAGAGGTGTAATTGTCAAACATAGGCCCAAAATCGTAGTTGAACTCGAACATCTAAGTCTCATCACATGGGGCCTCATAATTATCTCAAGTATGCTTGAATCAAGATTCTAGGTTAAGGGTAGGGGTTGGATAACTAAAATCTAGGCTGGGCTATATTGGGATGTCAGAATCATTCTCGAGAATTACCTTAACAGGATAGGGCTTGGGATTTACATTCTCGACGAGTTCGATTTTAAGCTCATCATTATAGGTGTTTGGGAATTCAAAGCTAGGTGAATGAGCTTCTCATATCTTTAGGACTGGCTCGAAATCGAGAACACCTACAATTGGATCTTCCCAACCCAACCTAAGATTAGGCATATAAGTCTTGACATAAGTTGGATCATATTCCATCTGGGTTGGGGATTAACAACAACCTTGATTCTCGAACTTGGGATTTGGGAAATCATATTGATCCTAAGTCTTATTCCAAGATGTTTCGCTAAATTCATTGGGAATATACGAGTAGTTTTATTGATAATATGTCACAACAATTTTATCATCTCTTCTCGTTTCTCAAGGTCATCTTGGTGTCCTTCCAAAAGTACAAGATTTGTCATGCATTGAAGATATTCAAAGTTATGAAATTTCTCTAATTCAATATATCCTGTCATGAGAATATCCTTAGTTGATCCATTTGTTATTTGTGTCAATATTAATTGAGCACAATTTGTAGTAAAGGCTATTGTTTCTGGGATATTAACCTGAATTATGCTGACTGGATTTGAGGTTTTGTCATTAACTCCATAAAATTTCAGGGCATCCTCAACCATTCTATCTCTCATGGACATTCAGGAATCAAGTATCATAAATGGTCTTCTTAAATTGACAAGCTGCATCTTCAAATCAGGTGGTGGATCAGAATGTACAATTAAATTCAGGTTCAGATCGAAGTGATCCAATCAGATCAGAAATCCCATAGAAGATCTAATGAGGCCACTTAGGTTAAAAACCCAAGGACCTTCCTGTGTGTTTGCTCCAGAAGATAGTTGAGGGACTGGATATGAATTTGACCCAATCAAGGCACCTAAAGATTTTTGGATGGCTACAGAGGTTCAGGGCGAATGATACCCATGGATCAGAAAGTCGTCCACCAGAGAATTACCTCGGCAGCCAGGACGGGAGAGTCCCGCAAAGACCCCTACATGGTAGAGCATCCCCACGGGTTACAAGGCTTCCCCCACCCTATCTTCCATGTCACCACGGATCCAGGTAGACCAGAATGGATAACTTGACCTCCTAAGTTTGCTAGTTTTAAGTCCTAATTTGTGCCTTTAATTACACTTGATTAGAAGTTAATTTGACTGATGACCTAATTTGGAGGTTGGTTGGCCCACAATACTGGTCAACTTCACCTGAACTGCCTTAAAAAATGGCAAACCCAAAAATCGCCCTGAACGACTCTCAATTTATTAGGTCCATGATTTTACGGTTCAAGTGATTTTAGAGCCTGATTTTTGGGGCTTTCCTTAATAGGTCTTTTCAAATAGGGGCTTGGGTAGCACATAAATGCAGGAGGGTTTATTTCCTTGTATTCAAGCAAATGTGAACTAGCACTTCAAACCCTAGTGTTGAATCCCTAATTGGTTCTATTTCAAGTACAATTTAATCTCAAAATGTTCACCTAGGGCTTCAAGCAAGCAGTGTGTTATCCAAGGTTGATTTTAGAAATTAAGCGTAGTCCGTAATAGGTACATGCAATTTGGGTAGGGAATTCTAAACAAAATTGCTTTAGACTTCAATCATATATCAAAATTTTTCACAAAACAGGAAACTTGCCACTTAATGATAATTACTAGAAAAATAGGGCAGGTGACTCCTAAGTAGTTTGTTTCCTTTTCTCTCTTCCAAGCATTAGGAGATTAGGGATTAAGAGAGATTAGCAGCCTTGGAGTGGTTGAATTGCATAGAAGTTCGCCTCATGAAGTACCTCGCAAAATAACAAGAAATCAAACAGGGCAAGGTAGTGCTCAAATATAATCAGATAAAGCAAAGAATAGTGATGAATTGCTCGTTGTTTCACAACAACGGTGACAAAATGTTGAAGCGATTTATCGAGGGTTTATATTATTATTGTTGTAGTTCAAATCCTCAATCGATTGAACAACAAATACAATTTATAGCTCGAATATAAGTCTGAGGTTGAATGTAGGGAGCAAATAGGAATTCAAACAGTAATCTTGAATTAAAATCAATGAGCATCATTAATTGAGCATTAAAAATAGATATTCAATGAATAATAGCCTGTCACATTATTTATTTAATGTATCTGGAGATTGCATGGAATAAAAAGAGGAGAATCAAAAAATAATGGCTAGTTAGATCACCACTAAACGTCTTAAGTAAACATACCTTTAAATTACTCAACGGTAATTCTAATAATGCCACAATGTTCTCGACTTAACAGAGCCTTAAAGCCTCTCTCTCTATCTCCTTCTTCCTTCTTCTTTTAGCATGCATAGGCACTCTCTCTTTCTTCCCTTCGTGGCACAATGGAAACAATCTCTTATGCGCCTATGTCTCACACAGGGACACTTCCTTCATAGAGCAAAACCCCCCCTCCCCTACGCTGTCTCTCTCTCCTTCCTGCTTTCTCCCTCTCATGTAACTGGGCATATAACCAGGCCTTTGGCTCTAGGTAATTGGGTTTAACCAGGTTCACCGGGGGTGCGGTTGAACAAGGAGTGCATATGTGTGAGAGGGGAATCAACTCCCATGATCATGGGCAACAAGGCACCATCACAACTCTCATATATGGGTAGCTAACGAGCCATCAATTAACAATGTTGTACTATTGTGTCCATAGTTTCTTCGCGCGAATGCAGCAACCAACTTTGAGTAATTAAAGCAACTACTACTTCTCCCATTCTCAATTGTGGACCTGGAGACCTGGGGTTGAGGATTACTCATTGAGTGTCACCTGCAGCCAGATGAATTGAGAGATGGAGACTTGTGAATGATGTCAGAGAAGGCAAGGGTGGCGTAGGAGGTTCGATGGTACTTGAAACAAAAGGTTAATTTGGTGATTGGTGGTGACTGGTGGCTGGTGGGTGAAGGAATCAAAGGAGGAAGGATGGGTTCTCTGACCGGTGGTTTCATTAAGCGAAACCCTCAATCTTTTGCAAGGTTTTGCTCACACAGTCATGGACAAGCTTATGGAGTAGATGGCCTGGAGGTTTGGGGTGCGGATCGCTGGTGCAAGCTCGCTGGAGCTCTCACTGAACTTGGGGAACACGGTGAGGAAGAGGGTGATTTGTTGGTCTAATCTAAAACCTAAGGGAAGAGGAGTGAAGTTGAAAGAGAGAGGGAGGCAGGGAACCTAATTTTATCAGTAGAAAGTGGCAGGAGGGCACCGACTTTGATTGGTCGGCGGCATCGAGGAGGAGCTCTTTGGTGGAGGAACAACGAGGAGGAAGGAGATTTAGAAGCCCTTGAGTTCACCGTCGAGGAGTGGAAGAAGTTGGGGAAGAACTTCGCACTCCTAATTTAGCCATTAGGAGGCCATAAGATGACAGAGGAGGATTCTTGCTAGAGCTAGGGCGGAGGTGGTCAGAGATAGGGAAAAGGGGAGATTTTTTGGGACAAACCTAGCTAAAGAGGTGAGGTTTGCATCGTAGGTCCATTTATATGCCTTGGGGAGGGGTTTCAAGCTTGGAAACCAAGCTTGTAACTCCATGTTTTTTGCATGAGTAGGACATGTGAACCTTCAAAAGGTTCGCATGAGGATTTGGCGGTGATTTAGGATTCATGTATGGGCTCATGTGGAAGGTAATTTCATAAGGAATCTTTGGTTCAAACTTGGTAAGGCTTGGTTGAGAATCAAGCGAGAAATCCTTGCTCAAAACTCGACGGTGAAGGTCTGACCTTCCAAAATGGTGTGAGGACCTTTTTGCAAGGGATGATGATAAAGTTTGGGACCTGATTGCTGTTAATTCAAAAGTTAGGGGCGTATATGTGAGGAAAAAGAGTCAAACAGGACTGAAATGTAAACTAAGTCAAGGTGATCTTTGATTGGCCACAAATTTTGGTACAAACATAATTTGGACCCAAGGAATCTGATGGTGAAGTCAGATTTAGGTTTTGACCAAGTTTCTTTATGTAAATTATGCTGAAACCCAAATTAGGGCAACTATCTATCTGAGACTCTATTTTAGGTCAAAATGGGTTCCAATGGTCAAATCAAAGATGCCAAACACTAGAGAATATATATATATATATATTTTTTAGAGGGTTTGGGTGAATTTTATTCTAACCAAAACATCATTGAATTAAGCAGGTTGATTTTTAGGGTTTCAGATGTCATTTAATTCTCGTAACGCGTAAAAACCCATTTCTATCTGCACGGGCCCTCTTGTTAGACTTAATGCATATTTGACCTTTAATAAACCCCTACGAAAACCCACGATTGTTTTGCATTCGTGATATGATGGTAAAATTACAGTTTTAACCCTCGTTTCATGTTAAACTCTCAGAAAGGTTGTGTAGTGAATTATGGGTGGTTACATAGGAGCATTTATTAATGCAATAAGACTAATTAAAGCTAGATATGGCTGATAATGATGTTATTATCACCTTCCGCTGCTCACCCCTTCATCCACCGACCACCACATGCCACCCTTCACCTAATCGACCTCACCGTCAACTTCCTTGCCTCGCAGCGATGCTTAGGAGCTTTCTAATTTGGTCTCGAGGCTTGTATTTTCCTTTTTCAGGTGCTGCTGGAGCTCCACCTACCATCATAGTTTATCTCTTTGTCTTCGCCACCATCACCAACACTACCACATCCAACAGAAGCTGCTCAACACCACGAAGCTCTCCAGGGCTCCTGGTGAGTGTAAATTTCACGGGAAAAGTTAGGGTTTTGGAGAACCTATCGTCGTACTTGCAAAAATTGCTAATTTCTACCGAAACTCGATGTGAGTCCCTGGTCAAACACAAAGAGGCGAACATTTGCTTCTGAAATTCGCGCTTCGATTTTATTTATTTTTGTTATTTTTATCTTTGGCAATTTTTTTGGTATTTTGTAAGGTAGAATATTAAGTGAATTCTGATCTATTCTAATATACTCTAATAGAAAGAGAGAGAGAGAGAGAGAGAAAGAAAGACAAAAACAATCAACATATATGTCCAAACAAAGCTTTCTACAGATAATCGAGAAATTACAACTTCAGTAGAAAGCGATAAAAGATAAATGTGAGAAGAATCCACCTCAATGGCAGCTTAGAGGATGACTTACTTTGATGATGCTCCGGATGAATGTTGCAAGAAGCTGGATGAAGAACGGCGTTAGAGGATGGACGACATGGCAGGATGGCATTGTGGTGAGGATCTTCTTCCAGAAGGTGGTGAGAGGATGGCCACGGGATGCTCCACGAATGGGGTTTAGAAGTGTGTAAATAATTTGATTTTCTACTCTAGAGAAGCATCCCATTCTTGGGACAAGCACTCTCTAGAGCCATGGAGGTGGTGAAGGAGAGAAAGGAAGAGATGACGAAGAATGGGAGGGGTACTGGTCCTTTTATAGTGGACGAGATGAGGCAAAATAAAGTCATGGGTTAACAGCGGCATTTACAATCTTCACTAAAGCCTCACTGTAAATGTCGCTGAAGTCTACCATACGCTCACTCACGGTTGCTTACACAACTGCTAAGGCATTGTCCAAGGAGATCTGTCTGATTGAGATTGTGTGGCTGATGATGTGTGGAGACCACACGTTTTGATCACATTGGATAGCGCGTGCGATCATGCATTCACCTGTGCATGCAATCACGCATTTTCGTCCCACAGCATTTGCACTAATCAATGGTACCACGCGGAGAAGTCTACACCATTCGATGCGAATCGTGTGGCTCTAATCAAGCGCTTGGCACATGTTGTGAATTTAGGGGATCCGTGGGAACATGAACGTGCATCCTGATGAGAAGCTCATCATGGCCTCTAATTAACCCTAATTAACTAGTCTTCGTAGTTAATTAGCTAGAAATATGTGAATATATGGGTTAATTATTAAATAAGGGATAAGTAGTAACGGACCTTAAAATAAGTTAAAAATGCTATATTACCATCCAATTAATATTATTAGCAATTTAATTAATAATTGGACTCAAAATATTATCAATAACTCTTCTAATTAATGTGTTAACTAACTTAAGTATAATATATACTTAAGTATGTAATAACTTAAGTAACATTACTTAATTAAATAAATTAATCTAAAATGGTCAAAAATGTAAATTCAAGGTCTAAATATAATAATTATCTTATTTATAATCATATATATAAATTTGAAAAAGATTTAAATTAAAATAAACCTTGAAAACCTGAGTTTACATTTTAGTCCTTATATTTTATTTCAATCGGGTCTTTACTTTCCATTTAGGTCCTTAGTTTTCACTACAAACAATTCCATGTTCTTCTTCTTTTCTTCTTTAACCATCTGGATGGCTGACGACAGAAGGTGCATCCACGGCCTGATCACCGCCCATCCGATGTCATCCCTTCTCCAAGCTACTGGAGCTTGCGCTCACCATCTCCTCATCCACCGGTCTGGATGATGCCAAAATCCTATTTTAGGGTTGGAGATAACCTTACAGGCATCGGAGAAGACACCGGTGGTTACTCCCCTCCTAGCCACTAATCCGTCCAGATTCCACCTCCTTCTTAGTTGCCGTCAACTATAAATACCCCTTCACACCCTCAATTTCCACCAAGTTGGCTCCCTTCCCTCTTCTTCACTGAAGCTGACTTCGATAGGCTATTCCCTCCAAAACTCCTATGAACTTCCTCTGCCTCATCCGACTTCCTTCATCCATCTTCAATAGCTCTGGGTCTTCGCCAAACTCAGCTGCGTCATCAGACAAAGTGCTGACTAGGAGCTCTCCTCTGCTTCATGTCACAACTGCCCGTCGGAGATCTTTCGACAACCCTATGATTTCCTCCTCCGTTATGAGCCATTGACAGAGATTCTCTATCCCCTTCATCTTGGTAATAGTAGACTAGGTAGGTAGATTAGTTTAGCAAGTTAGTTAGGTAGATTAGGCAGTGTAATGTTAGATTTAGAACTCATCTTCCTCAACTCCAGCGAGCTCCTTGAGCTTTTCAGGAGCAATGATTTCATCTTTTTAAGTCACCGTTCACCTTCTTGAATCTTCCATGAACATTTCTATCATCTTTAATAGCTAAATTGATCATTTAATTGCCTAAATCACCTCCACCTCCACCAACTACTTCTGTTGTCCATGGCAGTAGTAGTTGGGCTAATTCCACCTTCATTGGGTCCTCCAGCACCTATTCATCACCTAAGGACCCTGTTCTTCACTTTAGTTTGAATAATTACCATCTATATTGTAAACACGTAATTTTAATTAAGCTCATGAGCTTGCTGTCAATGGCGGCTCAGGAGTAGTTGAAATCATTAATTATATTTATTACTATCGCAATTATCTGTTGACTTATTTTCTCCACTCAATTGAGTGGGAAAACAAGTCCTGAGGCTAATCCAACTCAAATTCTTTGTAAAATGAATTCACTATTAAATCTTTACTTTAATGAACAATTGAAGGAATTTATTTGTTCCTGAGGTTCCTTGTGACGTTAGGAAGCTTTTTGAATCATTAATGGCATAATTTTACATATCTATACACATTTTAACTTTTTCTAGAATCACAGGAGCTCTGGCGAGCTCTGTTGAGTCAAAGCAAGCTCTTCAGCCTATTAAACTTGGTGTGAAGCTCCAGATCAATAAATTGAGGTTCACTGATGATGCTGAGACATTTAAATTGAGAATTTAGTGTCTAGAGTTGTTGTTAGGTCTTCATCTTCTCCAACTCCGGCGGAGTTGGAGAAGTCCGACAGTTAGGTTAAAGTTGCATTTAAGAGGTTTGAAAGCTTCAGAAACTTGCCCTAAGTTCATTTCCATAAGTCAACCACTGTAACAACTCTTGGTTTGTCCAAACAAACAAACTACTTTTGAAGCTCAGGCAACGAGCTTAGAACCCTAGGAAAGTTAGTTGAAACACCTCTTTAGAGGCCTGAACCTATTCCTGTGATTGAATAGAAGATATTTCAGGTTTTAATTTCGTCTGAAATAGCCAAACTTAGTCAAAATTCAAGGCTTAGTAATCAACCCTAAGTCTGATCCCTAAGTTCTGTATTCAATCGGATGTATTAATGAGTTAAAATTGTTTCTGAGATGATTGTGAATAATTTAGAAGAGATTTAAGTGAACTCTGATGGATTATGTTGTAGAATTTGAATTATGTTCAGTTTAGGTTGTTTTTGAACCCAAACTGACGACAGTTGCTTTTTGATGAGATTTGAATGTATAATCTACCCAGATGGATTTGTAACAACCTCTAGAGGTTGTTTTAATCGATTAATTAGGTCTTTAGTTGCTTGTTAGACTTTTCAGAGTCTGAATCAAGGTTCTGAAGCTTCCTGAGAAGCTTTTAGCTTCTACACCCTTTTTGAAGCTTCTGAGAGCTTGAAACCTCCACCAGCGGTAGCGGAATTCATCTCCTAACCTATTTAGCACTTCATCTGGAAGTTAAAGTCCGGTCTGTGGACTTTAGAACCAAAACTCTACTTTGTAGGCCATTTTAATAGTAGATAACATAGAACCTTCGCCCTTCAAATTGAAGAGCTTAACTTCCTCTTTGAATTAAATTGACACTTCAATTCTGTGGAGTAACTCAAGGGCTTTCCAACAAGCTTTTATTCCCTTGGAACGGAGCTCTGAGTTGGGAGAAATTAACGTTTGAAGTTTGGTCTGGGAGGAGGAAACTTAGTCCGACCTTGGAAAAATTTGAGTAGTCGCATGGGTATAAAACGATTTTGTGTTATGGCCTCTTCAGTCGACAGTGCATGGCGCATGGTTACGAACGAGCATTGGGTGTGTGTGTGGGCACATATGTGCCCAGGTGTGTGTGCACCTGTGGGCGTGCGAGTGTGGGCCTGCGAGCGCGTGAACATGGGCCTGGGAGGTCATAGGCTGGTTTGGCTCGAGACTATGAACTGAAAATAAATCAAGCTAAATAAACCAGGCTTGGACCAAGTAGGGTCTGGTCCTACCCTGAGAGGGGTGCTATGTATCCCCGACCGGTCCATGCCCCCAATGAAAAACCTAATTTTGGTTAAAAGAGAAAAAAAATAGTTCGATTCAGAAAGAAGGTCTGCAGAACGCTGAGGGCTCAGAAGCTTAGGCTGAAGACAAAGAGAAGGAATGAAGGAAGAAGTGCTAAGGCTCAAAGGCAAGAAAGGCTAAGAAAGGAAGAAATGCTTAGAAGAGAAGGAGAAGGAGCAAAGGAAAGGAAGAGAAGAAAGAAAGAAAAGAAAGAGAGCTCGAGAAAAATTAAGAAAAAGATTAAAAAGAAGATTAAGAAATAAGTAGAAAGAGAAAGAGAAAGAAAGAAAGGTAAAAGAAGAAGAAGGAAAGAGAGAGGCTGAAGACAAAATGAAGAGAAGGAAATGATTTAATTTCTTGCATATTTTTAATTCTTTTTGCGAGTTTAATGTTGTAATAAGGCATACTTCTATTATTAATACTTTCTATTGCCTTAATCTATTAGAAATAAAAAGAATTAAACATATTTACTTGTTAAAGAAGATCATTTGTGTAAATATGTTTTATTATGGAATTTTGCATAGCCTTTTAAATTGAAATAATTAGGCAAAGTTCATGTTCTTAAAATAGACTTAGTTATACCTTCAATGAGTAGCTTAGACTGATTGGTGAATTCTAAATAAGCTATGCCTCCCAGCGAACGACCTAGACTCAACCAGTTAAAAGAAACAAAATATAAAATGTGAGGTTAACTTGACCTTACACTACACAATCGACACAGATTCAAGTTGACCTAAGTTACATTCTTCTGCACATAATTAAGCACAATTGACTTAATTAACTATGTTGACGACAAAACGTATCATTTTAATAGCGCTCTTGCCATGGAGGTAATATTTTAATGGTGCCATTCCAAGTAACTGTAATTATATTCACCATTATTACTATTTTTAGTGTTTGTTTTAATTAGTTTTTTTTTTGTTTTGTTTTCTATCTTCTTTTCTAGTTTACCTCTATGGCTAATCTCAGGAAAGAAGGCAGGATTTCTTTTTCTATTTTCCATTATACATACCATTGTAAGTACTCTTTCCTTAGTCCTTAGTTTGAATTGTTGCATTTAGTTAGCTAAAAAAATTTTAAAAAATACAAAAATACATACCTTTCTGACTAGTAGCAGCATGATATAAGCTTACACACTTAGGAGTGCATTTACCTGCTAGTGGTTTACAAACTGACCTGGGAAAATTTCTACTGTTTTTCTTGCATCAACAGGAAAACATGCGAAAAAAATCGTGTAGAGCCCTGTCTTTGAAATAATATCGAGACCACATATTTTTTTTTGAAAATACTTAAAAAGCGGTCACTTTAATTCTTTCTGTCATATTTCTTAAAAGATTAAGTAAAAAGAGGATAATAAAAATTGTGACTTAAATCTATTTACAGAATGCATGCGGGTTTTATTGCTATTGTCTGTTGCATGCTATCGCACACACAACGCGATCACTAGAGTCACACGAGTCTAAATTTTCTATCTCTCCTCTTTACACCTCTTAGGGCTTTGGTCAAAGATCAACAATTCTGTCTCACTACTAGAGCCCCAGGGAGCCAGTAGTGAACGTTCTCGATCCTAGACCTTTGAGCTTTAAGGATACGCACTTGCATAGACACAGGAATAGGTGATGGGTCGGCCCAAATAGGTTGTTAATATGATATTTTTATCATTGAAATGTGTATAGTGGTTAACCTAATTCAGACCTAACCATCTCTTTACAAAATTTTTAACCTGGCCTAATTGATTTTATCTTGTCACTTTTAGGCCCAGGGTCGAACTCAGGGAAGTGGGGTTCAAGTCGAATTTCTACGTTTTCATTAAAACGCGTCTCTTCCGTTCGTTTATTCTGTTTTTGGTATTTTTCTTATTTAGGTTTTTTTTCTGGTAATCCTTGTTCTTGAGGCACACCCTCAAAATTGTGTCCTTGGCTTTTAGCCAAAACAGAGTTTCAAAACACGTCTTGCTACTTACAAGACGGGGTACCTGCAAATCAAAGATTATCTTTTCACTTTTATACCTTTTTTTTATCTTTTCACTAAGAAGGAAGCTAACAGATAGAAAGTAAATATAGTAGCTATAGATATATATTTATATGTAGTATATATATAAAGGGGTGGGGGTGGAGGTGACGATGGAGTGTAGCACTATGTCGAGTCAGTCGACGTCTAGAGAGACACAACCAACACGACTAGGTGCCGCGTGGAGTGTGGATGGAGGATGGATGATGTATGGGACCATGCTTTTTTTGTACGCGTGTATCAGGGAATATCAGCAACTGGTGCAGATATCCCCGCGATACAGCGTATAATAAATAACATGAAAGTATATGTACATAGATATAAATGTATAGTTATATATGTATAGATATATATATATATATAGATATATATGTGTATATATATGTATATAAGTATATATATATATTACTATATATATGTATATATATATATATATGTATATAAGTATATATGTATCTAGATATATATATATATGTGTGTATATATATAAGTATATAGATATGTATATATATATATGTATATAAGTATATATGTATATATATATAAGTATATGTATAAGTATATAGATATATATATACGTGTATATATATATATAGAGAGATATATTATATATATATGTATGTATACATAACTATATAGATATACTATGTATATAAGTATATATATATAATAGATATATGTATGTATATATATATATATGTATGTATATATATGTTACTATATATAACTATACGTATAGTGTAAGTGTGTGTGTGGGTGTGTGTGTGTGTCGGTGAAGATGTGTGTGTGTTGGTGTAGTGTGTGTCTGTGAGTGAGTGAAAAAGAGAGAGAGAGAGAGAGAGAGAGCGCCAGAGAGAGAAAGAGCGGGTGGGAGAGATCGCGAGCGCGGACGATGGCAGCGAGTTAAGGCGTCTGCTCGTGGCGGCAGACGTCTGACGCCGCGTCGTCTGAAGGCGGAGGCAGACGTCTGAAGACGGCGGGTGCGGGCGCGCCTTCGCGTAGGGTTCTCCAGGCCTGCGCGAAGTCGACGAGCGGGCGATGGCGCGGAGGAGCGAGCGTGGAGGAGGTTCTGCGGTGGTCGCGGAGGGTCGCGGAGGGTCGCGGGGGTCGGCGCGAGGCCATAACCAGCCGCTGCAGTGCACGCGGAGGCCGGTCGCGGGTGCAATGGCAGAGGCGACAGAGCAGAGGATGGAGCAGAGAAGTGCCCTGCAGGCGTGCGCGGAGAGCTGAGCGCCTGCGGGGAAGGTCGCGGAGGAGCGAGGGGAGGTTCTGCAGTGGTCGCGTAGGGTCGCGGAGGAGGGCAGGGGGCGATGCGAGGCCGTAGCCGGCCGCTGCAGTGCGCGAGGCGGCCGGCTGCGGGTGCAACTGCGGCGTGGACAGAACAGAGACGGAGGCGGAGAACGCCCTGCAGACGTGCGTGGAGGCGGTGAGCGGCTGCGGGGCCGGTCGCGGAGGAGCGGGGGGTGCTGCTGCTGCTATTGCCGCGGTTTAGCTGCTGCTGCTGCTGCTTCAAGCTTCGGACCTTGAAGCGGCAGCAATGGCGTGGAGATGAAAACGAAGAGAAAAGAAAACACCACGCCCACCTGCTCGTTGAAGAGCTGGGCGGTGGTGTTCCCACTGTGGTGGTGAGCACCACAGTGGGTTCTCCTGCTCGTCGGGTGCCTCCTCGACGGAGGGCCGACGTATGGGAGGGGAGAACGGGCGAGGAAGGTGGTGGACTGCAGGGTGGCGTTTTTCAGCAACTGCCCCTCCCTCGTCGCGAGGAAGAGCTGCGGCTTTATAGAGGAGGAGAGCATGGCGGGGAGGCATGGCAGCAGCAGGGAGAGGCGTTGGAGAGTGGCAACCGCAGGGAGAGGCGTTGGGTGGGTATGGCATCGCAGCATGGAGTGCATGTGGGCGCGGGAAGAAGGCGGATGCGCGCGGGAATGAGAAAAAAGAAGAAATCAAGAGGAAAAATAAAAAGGTGGAATTTGCAAGGAGGCACTTGCGATAAAATGTGAATTACGAAGCCATTTATTCATTTCTCCTCCTCTCATGATTACATGCATGCATGCAACCGTTTTTTACAAATGTGGCTATAGGATTATAATATACATAGTTAATGCTAGGAAATAGCATAAGAAGGCATTATTACAGGCGTGTTTTGAGGTGCAAACATATACCCCATGCCTATTTTTTGCTAGTCCCTAGCAAAATCGTATTTAGAAATGATCTTAAGCTGAAGATTTTCTTCTGAGATGATATAGGTGTATTTATTATCGAATATTGTGAGAACCAATTGTAAAGAAGACTACCAGTACTTTAAGTCTCACATGACATAGATCATGTCTCAACTAACCAGGACTCTTGATATTTAAACCTTAAGTACGATTTCCAGGACCCAGGAGGTTTTTACCGTACTCGAGAGCTCAAGAGGTTATGGTTTGTGCATAGTGAAGGATCAAGACTGACCAGATGAACCTTAAGACTCACTCCCAGGGTTTCACGAATTTTTAAGTACAGGTTGGTCCCAATTTCAGCTCGTGTTTTCGGATTGACCCTTAAGATGATTACGGAAAACTCAACTCCCATTTTCGAAAAACAAATTATACAGACATTTATGAGATATACTGACTCTTTTGCAACATCTTTTTTTTTTTTTCTTTTTGGTGGGAGAGTTTCTTTTTGGTGGAAAGAGCCACTCCTAAACACAAGACTAAAGCTTGGGATAAAAAGTCTACCTGCACGCACAGGTAAGGACTCCACCTTTCCTAATGAACACTAGGGTTGGATCTTATGTTCACCTGATCTTTCCTGATATGTGTAGTGCGAACCAAGTTTACTTAAGCTCTCAAGAAAAAGCAAACCAACGAATCCTGTACTGGTGTCTCAGGTACAAGAAACGTTCTTAGTTAGGAGAGATTTTGATCTATTTCGTCAATGCTTTAAGTGAATTAAGCCGAGCCTGAGCGAATCAAGCTTCTGTGGCCTGGAAATTCTTCAAAACAGAGGTTGAATATCCATAAACACTTATTGTATTTTTTGTTTCAGCTTTTAGATCATTACTAAACACCATTTATTACTAATATATATATATTTTTTTTTTCTTTTCTTTTTTCTTTTTCTTGCATATTTATAAATAGGTGGTAATTGTCTGATACCATAAAATACCCGGATCCTATGGATGCCTATCCACCCCCCCATGCCAAACAATGCTATGTCCTGATATGCATGCAGGGAAAGGCAGAGAACGGACGACAGATCGGGTAACAGGAGCTAAGGTTCAGGGTATAAATCAGGGTGGAAGGGTGGGTGGATGGTGGGTGGTGAAGAGAAAAGCGAAGTAATCGTGATAGAGGCGTGAAAAGTAATGGTGGATGGTGAGAGATTTGGCATTTTCTGGGACGAGAGTGTCCCAGGCGGATCAGAAAATAGATCAGGAAGAGGAAGTTGGCCCTTAGATTGGCCAAGAAGGGGGGCTTTTTGGATAGATGGATCCAAAAGGGAATAGCCCCGGTGAGTAAGATGTGGGCTCAAGGTCCCAGTGTGGATTTGCAAATCCGCCTGATTTAGCGGGAAAGAAAAGGCAATCCGGTCTTCCATAGTGTGGACCGGCGGTGAGCAACCCGACGATGACTCAGACCACAAAGTATGGGAAGTGGAAAAAACCTCGTCAGAAGTCTGGTCAGGAGAAGGTACAGGAATAGGGAGGGATTGGGGAACGTCACAGTTTGTGTTGGTCAGGCAGTCGTCAGGTAATTCGCAGCAGTCTGAATCGGCTCCAATTAGTTCGATACACGTACTGACAGTCACATCCTCGTCAGACGTGTCATCCTTGATGTGATCACTATCATCATAAGAGTGCGGTGCTGCAGCGGGATTAACCTGAAATCCCGGAGGAATACTCGGAGCTTGCAGAATTTGATGAACCTGTTCCTGAGAAGGTTGTACCTGTGGTTGCGGACCACAGGGTACAAAGTTTTGTGGGTTTGGAACAGGTTGGGCAGGAAAAGTGCCCTGAGATCGAGTCGCCATGCTTAGTTGACTGATCTCAGCATTCTGCTGCGCCAAATGCTGAAGAGAGGTCATGTTTTCTTTATGGCGCTTTGACATTTCCGTCATCATTCGCATCAATTTATCAAGAGGTTTTGATGCGTGTTTGGTTTTCTGTACACAAGGGCCTGATGGCAGATTTGCCATAGGATTAGACTGGGCCCTTGGGATGACGGGTGCGGACGATCGCATTGGTCCACCAGCGGGGTTTCGACGCTGCGGGTTGTTGGACCATGCAAAATTGGGATGATTGTGCCACCCTGGGTTATACGTGGCAGAAAATGGGTTATTCCCCAGGGTGCAGGCATCTTCTATGCCAGAAGACGTGTCCGCATATGTGTCCGAGTACACGGAGGCTTGGTCCTCCGTGTTGAAATACTGGCTCGCAGAAGCCAGTTCCACATGACTTACCGAGTCGTTTGACGCGACACTCGATAAGGAAGGTCTTGCAGGGTTTCTCGGGATAAGCCTGGTGTTGAAAGAATTGGAATTGTGACGAAGTGATGAGGTGGGGGTGTGTGCCATGTTTGTGGAGGAGGAGGATGATTCGGCTCTTTTTCTAGATTTAGCAGTCAATTCAAACAGTTCAGGGTTTTGTGACCTCCTCCCAAACATGCACTACCGGAGGAAGAGCTGGGGAGATGAGAAGGGAAAAGGGATGAGAGAAATGACGCCGCAAAGGTACACTTGATTACAAATTAATACAGTCAAGTTCCTAACCTCTACAGTGTGCCCTTAGACCTAAAGATCTAAGTTACCTACTATCACGAACTACGGAACCGAATGCGAGCACCGCGGAACCACCGGGCCAGATTGAAAGGCCGTTTGCCCCAGTCTTAGACACCCGATAGCACGCGGGAACTCTCACCAGAACGTAGTCGCTACACACAGGAAGTTAGACCTCCCATCCTTAGTAAGGGTCAAGTTACTACCAGTTTTAATTAGAGGCTTAGGGTCAAGTGCTTTTGGAATGTGAAGGGCGTTGTTTACGGGTAATGCCCAAGTGATTGATTTTAAGAGTGTGTAAGAACAAGCATGCAACGGGGAAATCTCCCCAAATTAAAGTTTTAATTGGTGAATGGTTTTTAGAGTTCAACCTTAAGTAGTATGAATTTTAGGATTTTGCTGAATTACTAATTCAACCAATCTCCGGGTTTTGCAAGAATACAGGTTTTCTTTCTAAAGCCCAAGAAACCCTTCTTCAATTATCAGTTAGTTAATGCATGCTAAAATGCAATGGGCTACCTAAATGGAGATTTCTATGTGTGGATGCGCGAATCAATTTTATACGAATGCGAAAGGGAGCCAAAGCACTTCAATTCAAGTGCTCCCAATCACCAGAAAGATATCCACACACAAGGCTTCAACCAACAGATAAAGAAACTAAAATTGTTGGGGTTGAAGTATTCAGGATCGAATCACAGGCAAGTTTGAAAAGTCGTGGTGGGGTTGGAATCAACTCAATTCCAAGTCTCCCCACCAAAAATGTGCTCCTGAATTAAAGATAAGTGAGGCAAAAAGAGGGATACAAGCAATCTTTTTCTTTGCCTCAAAGAATACTTCCCACGGCGAAAAATCTAAGAATCAAGATTCTCGGATTTTCGCTATGCGAAGTAAGGCGGGAAATCCCGAGGCAGTGGGAGTGAAGACAACCAATCAATTAAGTGAATTTTAATCCACTTGCCCTCAAGAAATCCCAAGAAGTTTTTCTAATTATTAGTTAAATTTTTTTTTTTTTATTGTGGTGGCAAGTTAACCCTAATTTGATGAGAAAAGAAAACCCACTTGTTCGGCAACGTGTGCGAAGCTCCAATGCGATGTCGGTGTCTTCACGCTCTCGTTCCCGCCTTGGATCTGCTCACGTCCTCGACTTCGTCAGCCTTCTTCTCCTTCCACCAGGTTCACCTGCACACCAAAAACAACAATACCCGTGAAGAGAGAGGAGACAAATTTAAAGGAATTGGATAGAAACTTACTCGAAAGCGCACCTCCCCGGCAACGGTGCCAGAAAAGTTATGATGGGTCGACCCAAATAGGTTGTTAATATGATATTTTTATCATTGAAATGTGTATAGTGGTTAACCTAATTCAGACCTAACCATCTCTTTACAAAATTTTTAACCTGGCCTAATTGATTTTATCTTGTCACTTTTAGGCCCAGGGTCGAACTCAGGGAAGTGGGGTTCAAGTCGAATTTCTACGTTTTCCTTAAAATGCGTCTCTTCCATTCGTTTATTCTGTTTTTGGTATTTTTCTTATTTAGGTTTTTTTTCTGGTAATCCTTGTTCTTGAGGCACACCCTCAAAATTGTGTCCTTGGCTTTTAGCCAAAACAGAGTTTCAAAACACGTCTTGCTACTTACAAGACGGGGTACCTGCAAATCAAAGATTATCATTTCACTTTTATACCCTTTTTTTATCTTTTACTAAGAAGGAAGCTAACAGATAGAAAGTAAATATAGTAGCTATAGATATATATTTATATGTAGTATATATATAAAGGGGTGGGGGTGGAGGTGACGATGGAGTGTAGCACTATGTTGAGTCAGTCGACGTCTAGAGAGACGCAACCAACACGACTAGGTGCCGCGTGGAGTGTGGATGGAGGATGGATGATGTATGGGACCACGCTTTTTTTGTACGCGTGTATCAGGGAATATCAGCAACTGGTGCAGATATCCCCGCGATACAGCGTATAATAAATAACATGAAAGTATATGTACATATGTATGTATATAAGTAAATATATCTATATATAGATATAAATGTATAGTTATATATGTATAGATATATATATATATAGATATATATGTGTATATATATGTATATAAGTATATATATATATATTACTATATATATGTATATATATATATATATATGTATATAAGTATATATGTATCTAGATATATATATATATGTGTGTATATATATAAGTATATAGATATGTATATATATATATGTATATAAGTATATATGTATATATATATAAGTATATGTATAAGTATATAGATATATATATACGTGTATATATATATAGAGAGAGATATATTATATATATATGTATGTATACATAACTATATAGATATACTATGTATATAAGTATATATATATAATAGATATATGTATGTATATATATATATATGTATGTATATATATGTTACTATATATAACTATACGTATAGTGTAAGTGTGTGTGTGGGTGTGTGTGTGTGTCGGTGAAGATGTGTGTGTGTTGGTGTAGTGTGTCTGTGAGTGAGTGAAAAAGAGAGAGAGAGAGAGAGAGAGTGCCAGAGAGAGAAAGAGCGGGCGGGAGAGATCGCGAGCGCGGACGATGGCAGCGAGTTAAGGCGTCTGCTCGCAGCGGCGGACGTCTGACGCCGCGTCGTCTGAAGGCGGAGGCAGACGTCTGAAGACGGCGGGTGCGGGCGCGCCTTCGCGTAGGGTTCTGCAGGCCTGCGCAAAGTCGATGAGCGGGCGATGGCGCGGAGGAGCGAGCGTGGAGGAGGTTCTGCGGTGGTCGCGGAGGGTCGCGGAGGGTCGCGGGGGTCGGCGCGAGGCCGTAACCGGCCGCTGCAGTGCGCGCGGCGGCTGGTCGCGGGTGCAATGGCAGAGGCGACAGAGCAGAGGACGGAGCGGAGAAGTGCCCTGCAGGCGTGCGCGGAGAGCTGAGCGCCTGCGGGGAAGGTCGCGGAGGAGCGAGGGGAGGTTCTGCAGTGGTCGCGTAGGGTCGCGGAGGAGGGCAGGGGGCGATGCGAGGCCGTAGCAGGCCGCTGCAGTGCGCGAGGCGGCCGGCTGCGGGTGCAACTGCGACGTGGACAGAACGGAGACGGAGGCGGAGAACGCCCTGCAGAAACGCGTGGAGGCGGTGAGCAGCTGCGGGGACGGTCGCGGAGGAGCGGGGGGTGCTGCTGCTGCTGCTGTTGCCGCGGTTTAGCTGCTGCTGCTGCTGCTTCAAGCTTCGGACCTTGAAGCGGCAGCAATGGCGTGGAGATGAAAACGAAGAGAAAAGAAAACACCACTCCCACCTGCTCGTTGAAGAGCTGGGCGGTGGTGTTCCCACTGTGGTGGTGAGCACCACAGTGGGTTCTCCTGCTCGTCGGGTGCCTCCTCGACGGAGGGCCGGCGTATGGGAGGGGAGAACGGGCGAGGAAGGTGGTGGACTGCAGGGTGGCATTTTTCAGCAACTGCCCCTCCCTCGTCGCGAGGAAGAGCTGCGGTTTTATAGAGGAGGAGAGCATGGCGGGGAGGCATGGCAGCAGCAGGGAGAGGCGTTGGAGAGTGGCAACCGCAGGGAGAGGCGTTGGCAGGGTATGGCATCGCAGCATGGAGTGCATGTGGGCGCGGGAAGAAGGCGGATGCGCGCGGGAATGAGAAAAAAGAAGAAATCAAGAGGAAAAATAAAAAGGTGGAATTTGCAAGGAGGCACTTGAGATAAAATGTGAATTACGAAGCCATTTATTCATTTCTCCTCCTCTCATGATTACATGCATGCATGCAACCATTTTTTACAAATGTGGCTATAGGATTATAATATACATAGTTAATGCTAGGAAATAGCATAAGAAGGCATTATTACAGGCGTGTTTTGAGGTGCAAACAATAGGATGCGTATTTTGATACTGATACTATACTTGTTTGCATCCAAAGTATTTTTGCGTATTCTAGGAATCACTTCTTTCCATTTGAAAGAAGAGACAATCCTACGTTTTTCGCGCTGTTTTGCGGGTTTTGTTGCCGGTATTTTTCTGGGGGTGTAAGTATGCCTTTGCACATTCTTTTCATTTTATGCACGAGAGGCGATCCTTCCATCCACCTCTTGTAACTCCTTTAATAGGTGACCCTAGGCCGATTGTAGCTAAGCAACCATTTAATTTCTCGTTTGATTCGTCTATTCCTATGGATCAATTGCAAAATCAGAATCCCGAGATCCCTTCTTCTTCTAGTCAGGGGGAGATGCCGTCTTCTAACATTCATGAGGCACTCCTGAACCAGAATCTTATGATGCTTGAACAAAATCGACAAATTAATCTTTTAACAACAACCTTAAATAATTTGCAGAATCTTCAAACCCATCCTCCACCACAACTTGAGGCGGGTTTTGACCTTCCTGATTTACCGATCCCTCTTCCAAGTCCTCTACTCAGAGACTACTATAATCCATCTAATGCACAAGTAGAGCCCAATGTTAGGATTCCCATTGGGGAAAATGATCCAAAATTAAAGCCAAACTTTATAGGTCCAATCCCACATTTTCAGGGATTTGCATCCGAGGATCCATTTCAACATATTGAAGATCTTACGAATCTATCTCAAACTCTTGGACCTCGAAATCATAATAGGGAAATCCTACTTATGAAAATGTTCTCTTTTAGCCTTAGAGATAAAGCGGCATATTGGTGTAGAATTATAGCAAGACCAATCTCAACTTGGGCTGAACTCAAATCTGCATTCTTAAAGAAATTCTTTCCTATTGGTCGCACAAATGCATTAACGCGGGTAATCACAACTTTTAATCAAAATCAAGAAGAACCAATTCATGAAGCGTGGGAACACTTTCATGAATTACAAAGGAAATGCCCACATCATGACATCCCTCGTTGGCAACTAATGCATATCTCTTATTATGGATTGCAAGAGGGCATTCGCAATCTAGTTGATGCCTCTTGTGGAGGGAACTTTCTCAATCGCGACGCAGAATCCGCTTCAGAATTATTTGAAGGGATGGCGGAGAACTCAATCAACAATGCATCTATGTCACAATTTACACAGGGTACGAATACAGCACATCAAAATCCGCATAAAGGCATTCACGAGATCGGTAATCCATCCAATTCAAAGGATTTGGAAATTATTGCAAAAAAACTGGACAAAGTCGACATCGTAGCAAAGCATCTTGATGAGGTCCAAACACTATGAAAACTCTTACACCTCTACTTGCTATGCTAAATCCCACATAGTCACCTGTTTTGCAAATTCCCATAGGGAGGGAATTTGTGAATAATCTGGATTCTAGAGATCCATCTTCCTTGGGTTTCCTATCTACTCCTGCACCAACCCAAGGAGGGACCTTTGTCCCACAATCTTTCCCACCTTTTTCCCTATCTCCTATTTTTGTGGAAAACACGCCATATCCTTTAGATTTGAACTCCATTCAAGGATATGCATGGAGATCAAACCCATATTCTAATTCCTATAATCCTAGATGGCGTAATCACTCTAATTTCTCTTGGTCTGAGCATTCACAAAGTCCATCATATCCGACTCAGACCAAGCAAAACCTGCCTACTTTGCCATTTCAGCAACCTAATGCATGGCCATTTTACACGGGTTCGAAAACCCCATAGGGTCAAATAGAGATTCACAGTTTAACCAGATTTTGAGAGTTGTGACTGAGAGCCAGCGACAAAATGCTGAGGCTCTTGCTGAAGTCCAATGGAATGTTCGGCAGAGTTGGCTGATCTTAGGGGCCAAATCACACGGTTAGCTGAATCTCGTCAGCTAGGGGCCCTTCCATCCCAACTAATTCCATACCCTAGGAATATCCAACAGAGACAACACCTGGGAGTGCAAAATCTAAATCAGGGACATGTCCATTTCCTTAATCAATTACCCCTGAATCCAAATCTGAATCAAAATCCAAATCCACCCTCTGCTAATCATGATTTTGAGTATCTTAATCAACAGTAATCATTTTCAAATCAACCTTTGAACTCTAATTCATCTTTCCAAAATCAACAAGCATCTTCTTCTTCATCAGCTTCCTCTTCTCATGTAGGTATTAACTTCGTTACAATTCGCCATGGAACTTCCACTAGGGATCCAATTTATCCAAGGAACCTATCCCAAGACCCTAGTACATCTAAAATGACCCCTGTTTCTACACCTGAAAGAGGTGCAGAACCCGATCCTATAATTCCTGCTAATTCACTAGAACCGGGAAATACCTCAGCAGAATAGGAAATCCACGCCCCATTTTCTGAAGCTTTGAAGAAGACTAGGAAACAAAAACAACTTCTTACATTAAATGAAGATTTAATTAAAATTTTTGAATAGGTACACATTAATATCCCACTCCTAGATGCTATCAAATACATTTCGACTTATGTGAGATTTCATAAGGAGTTGTGTACTCCTAAGCATAAGCCGAAGAAAGGAAGCACTCTGGTACTTTTAGAGCATGTGAGCTCTATAATTTCAAGTACGCTTCCTTTGAAAAAGAAAGACCCTGTATCTCCATTTATTTCCTGTATAATTAGGGGTCAGTGTTTTGATAGAGTCCTCCTAGATTTAGGAGCATCTATTAACCTCATTACTTTATATTTGGTAAAACATTTCAACATAGAAAACCTTAAGTATACCAATGTGACTTTACAATTAGTCGATAGATCTATTAAGTCACCTAAAGGAATGTTGGAGGATGTAATTGTAAGGGTTCAGGATTTTTATTTCCCAGTACATTTTATTATCCTTGATATGGAAGTACCCGAACACCTTAAAGATACCCCAATTATCTTAGGAAGAGCCTTTTTGGCCACTACAAAGGCCAATATTGATTGTGAATCTGGAAAGATTGAATTGAAATTTGGGGAGAAGACAATTAAGTTAGATTTATTTAGAGCTTCTAGTGGATTAGATTGTGAATGGATTGAGGAAATCAAATTTATTACAGCTTTTGAGGATGACATTAGTTCCTTAGATCTAGAGAGCATAACTTTTGATATCCCATACCCTCAAAAAAATGAAATCCTTTTGTTAGAATCTTTACTCATTTCTGAATCTAAATCTTATGACTCTTCTAACTCACTTCTCACAATCGAAAATCCCGCCCCAAATCCTGCTGTTGATTCTACTCCTATACTAGAATTGAAACCATTTCCTGATAATATTAAATATGTCTATCTTGAATCTGATCAAACATATCCTATAATTATTGACTCTCATCTTTCTGAATCACAAGAATCCAAATTGATCAAGGTTCATCAAGATAACAAGAAGGCAATTGTGTGGACTCTACATGATCTCACCAGGATTAGCCTTAATTTTTGTACTCATCACATCTATATTAAAGTTGGGGCACGACCTTCAAGAGAAGCTCAAAGACATCTAAATCCGAATTTAAAGGGGGTCATTAAGAAAGAAACAATCAGGTGGCTAGATGCTAAGATTATTTATCCCATATATGATGGCCCTTGGGTGAGTCCAATCCAAGTGGTACCTAAAAAGGTAGGACTCACCATAATTAAGATTGAATCTGGAGAAACCATTCCCACACGAAGTGCGAATTCATGGCGAGTTTGTATTGATTATCATAAGCTGAATACTGTTACAAAGAAGGACCATTTTCCTTTGCCATTCATTGATCAAATACTTGAGAGATTAGCTGGTAATAGGTTCTTCTGCTTTTTAGATGGTTACTACAGATATAATCAAGTAGCAATTTATCCCGAAGATCAAGAGAAAATGACTTTCACCTACCCCTTCAGAACTTTTGCTTTCCGAAGAATGACATTTGGGCTTTGCAATGCACCTGCGACTTTTCAGCCTTGCATGTTAGCCATTTTTACCAAAACGATGGGTGAATATATGGAGGTTTTTATGGATGATTTTTCAGTCTTTGGGGAAACATTTGATATTTGTCTGGATAATTTGTTGAATGTTCTTAGGAGATGTGTACAAGTAAACATTGTCCTCAGTTGGGAGAAGAGCCATTTTATGATCCTAGAGGGCATTGTACTTGGCCACCTCATATCTGACTGAGGTATCCAAGTAGATCGAGCTAAGATCATTCAAATTGCAAATCTTCCAATTCCTGACTCGATCAAAGGCATTAGATCATTTCTTGGGCATGTGGGATTTTATAAGAGATTTATACTTGATTTTTCAAAAATTTCCCAACCACTCACGAACCTCCTCATAAAGGATGCTATTTTTGAGATGAGTGAGGAGTGTATTCCAGCATTTGAAACATTGAGAGATAGAGTTACACAGGCTTTGATCTTACAACCACCTAGTTGGGATTTGCCATTTCAGATCATGTGTGATGCATCAGATTATGCAATAGGAGCTGTTTTGGACAGAAAATTGAGAAGAATTCGATAGTAATTTACTATGCTAGTAAAACTTTGAATGAGACAGAAAGAAATTGCACAGTTACAGAGAAGGAATTACTAGTAATAGTACTTGAATTAGAAAAGTTCAGATCTTATATACTCGGATCTCGAATCATTGTGTACTCCGATCATTCAGCTATCCGACACCTTCTATCCAAAAAGGGCATGAAACCTAGGTTGATAAGATGGATCTCTCTTTTGCAAGAATTTGACCTAGAAATTCGTGACAAGGTGAGATGACAGAATGTTGTTGCCGATCACCTTTCTCTCCTTCCTTCTGATACTATTGAATCATCTCCTCCAATTACTGAACACTTTCCTGATGAACATCTTTTGACTGTATCGTCAGATCTTCCTTGGTATGCAGATATTGTTAATTATTTGGTTACACATCAATTCCCGCCAAACTGGGATGGGAATCACAAATCACGACTAAAAGCAGAAGCCAAATACTATTTCTGGGAAGATTCGTATCTTTTTCGACTCTATAATGATCAAATTGTCAGGCATTGTGTCACTTCTTCTGAGATTGATTCTATCCTCTCTTTTTGTCATGACCAGGCTTGTGGTGGTCATTTTTCTGGTCGAAAGACCGCTGCAAAATTTCTGCAATGCGGGTTTTATTGGCCCACGTTATTTGTTGATTCACAGACATATTGTAAGGCATGTAGTCATTGCCAAACTCTTCGTGGCATGTCACGAAAAGACATGATGCCTCTAAACCCGATTGTTGTCTGTGAAATCTTTGATATTTGGGGCATAGACTTTATGGGTCTGTTTCCATCCTCTTTTGGCTTCGAATACATTTCACTTGCTGTTGAATATGTTTCTCGTTGGATTGAAGCCATACCCACATGCACAAACGATCATCGAGTTGTCATTCCTTTTATACAGAGTAATATTATCGCTCGTTTTGGGGTACCTCATGCCATTATTTCCGATGGTGGTTCCCATTTTATTAATGCCTAGTTTAAAAATCTACATAGAAAATATGGGGTTACACATCGTATTTCTACGCCTTATCATCCCCAGACTAATGGGCAAATTGAGGTCTCTAATCAAGAGATCAAAAAGATCCTTCAAATTACAATCTGACCCGATAGGAAGGATTGGTCTTCCCGTTTTGATGAGGCTTTGTGGGCTTATAGGAATGCCTACAAAACACCAATAGGCATGTCACCATACAGACTTGTTTACAGGAAACCATGTCATCTTCCCAAAGAAATTGAACATAAGGCCTATTGGGGAATCAAAGCCTGTAATTTAGACCTCAGGAAGGCTGGTGATCATCGTAGGTTGTAGCTTAGCGAACTTGAGGAATTGCACCATGATTCTTTTGAGAGTTCAAAGCTGTATAAGGAAAAATTTAAAGCCTTCCACGATAGATATATTTCCCACGAGTCTTTTACACCTGGTCAGAAGGTGTTGCTTTTTTATGCTCGTTTGAAGCTCTTCCCTAGGAAACTTAGGTCTAAATGCCAAGGGCCATCTATTGTTGTTGGAGTCTTCGACAACAGAGCTGTTGAAATCACTGAACCTAACAAGGATCAACCCTTCAAAGTTAATGGTCAATGTTTAAAACCTTTCTTGGAATTACATCCTTTGAGTCTTGCTGGAGACTGTTACATGCTCCATTAGGGTTGGCCACTATCCATCCATTTTGTACATAGTTGCATCCTACATTTTACACTTTTCTTTTCCCATACACTTTTCTGATTTTTTCACTTCATCTTATACAGATTACCTTCATTTAGTCTGACTAACCACTCTGACCTTTGGTCAGACTTGAAATTGTCTGCAAAGAGATATTTGATCTCCTCTATAAGACTCCTTCCATCACCCTACGCTAAATGAAGTGTAATATCTGTTCACCCTACTTACAATGAGGACATTATAAAATCTTGTCTTTGGTGGGTGTGAAGTGAAATTCTCACTTCAAGTGTATGTGTAGAGAGAAGATATAAAAAAAATACATAAAAATTAAATGCCCACGAAATTTAAAACAAAATTAGAAATACAAAAATTATAAACATTTTAAAATAAAAAATTTCATAAAAATTTGAAAAATTTTGAGAAAAAATTTATAAAAATTTGAGAATTTTATAAACATAAAAACAAAAATGTATAAATAAAAAATTTGGAAATTGAAAATTTAAAAAAATAATAATAAAAGGGGTATTTACATATGGAATAAAGAAAAG
Source organism: Thalassia testudinum (assembly GCA_037157565.1). NCBI lineage: Eukaryota > Viridiplantae > Streptophyta > Magnoliopsida > Alismatales > Hydrocharitaceae > Thalassia > Thalassia testudinum. The sequence continues at coordinate 35,524,187 of JAZHRO010000003.1, forward strand.
AAGAAATATATATATATATGTCAATAATTAAGAGCTTAATTTTTCTTTTAGGTAAGAAACTAAAAAAATATATAAAGAACATATAGAGTATATATATATAAGAGCATTAAATTCTTATTTAGATTTTTACTTATAACATTTTGTAAAAACACACTTTTATTCACAAAATTTTTAAACAAGATTTTATTTGAATTAGAATCTTTTAACCTTAAAGCATTGATTTTTCTATTCTTACCTTGAAATTAAGAAACTAAGGTGTATTAAGTTTGAAACCTAAGTTTTGGAATTAAATTATAACTTTTTAGTCAATTAGATTAAGTAATTCTTTTGCTTTATGAATATTTGATTTTATCATAATGTTAAGTAAAAAGGCCAGATATTCAGAGTTAATTAAGTAGAGAGTTAGTAGAATTTTAGTCTACAAGTCTATTAGGCTATAGTTAGCATAATCAACTAAAGGACATTTGGCTAGACTTGGAGAATTTTTGTCTTGACAGATCCTATAGGAGGAAACTAAAAGTTTAAAGAACCAGAGAGTGAATTACTTTGTTGTCCAAGCTCTGGTTTGAGAGCTAAGTAATCTAAACATCCAAAAATCACATACATAGAATTGTCTTGTTGGCATCTGAGATCATGAAAACACAGAGGTTAAGAGATCGATTCTAAATCCTCTTTAGCCCAACGATTTCCGTGGGGTGGTTCTTGAAAGGGTGAAGGATGTGCCATTCACCTAGAAAAAGGATTAAGAATATAAAGTTAGTAAGAAAAATGAGAAGGGGGAGAAAAATAAAAAAAATAAAATAAAACACCCTGCAGTTAAGTACCTCGCTACAAATGGGTACTTATGCAGTTTCTCCATAACAAAAAAGCATGTCGGTATAAATAGATGCTACCCTTCCTTCCTTCAAATAAAAGAACACCTCGCTACATATGGGTGTTCTAACCTATAGAAAAAGTTGAAAAAAATATGGAGATAAAAATTAGGAATAAGAGACCCAGTGGTCCACCGGGGAGATATACACAAAAAGTGTTGACCTCGGGATAGAAAATTGATGAGGAGAAAGCAACCAAACCTGAGTAAGGCCAAGCCAAAGGCTTGAATTGGAATAATCTGGATTGGAAATTGATGTCTTAAGATCTGGATTTTTGCAAATTTGGATGCCTTTAGGACAACTCTCTTCACAAAGCACGGATGTTTTAAAATCATAGCTACTGAACCTTGGTATGAGGCAAAGAAGCCTAAGAAATCAAGTTTTAAGGATTTATAGTTGACACCTAAAGAAGAAGGATTAACAAAATCCTACGTCTAGAAGTTTGTCCTTAATGCTGTAGGCTAGTAGATTAAAGTTTTACTACTCTAAGTTTAATTAATGATGAATATCTAGTTAATTTGTTTAAACTTAGATTGATAGAAATCAAATATCATAAACAAAGGATTAACTTAAGTCTATTGAATTTTTGGGTTAAAATTTAATTTCCAACTCTTAGGTTTTGTTTTCTTAAAACACTTTGAATTCTATGTTTTAAGGGTTAAGAATGGTTACAAAGAATAAGAGACTTTTTACATTCTAATTTTAAATAAAATTCCTGTTAATAACACTATCTTTAATAAAGTGTGTTTTAAAGATGAGTTGAGTTTAGGTCTAAGTAAGGAAATTTTCATAAAATGCTCTGCATATTAATTACTTATATTAAATCTAAAAAAATTTTTTTGACCTAAGCTTTCCTCTACTTGGTTCTTATTTATATTAATTTAAACCCAAGTGCTTTGAATCATCATATTCTTAGTGAATTTTGCTAGGGACTAGCAAAACTTTGGCTTGGGGGTATGATGAGAAGCTCGTCATGGTCTCTAATTACCCCTAATTAACTAGTCTTCCTAGTTAATTAGCTAGAAATATGTGAATATATAGGTTAATTATTAAATAAAGGATAAATAGTAACATACCTTAAAATAAGTTTAAAATGATATATTATCAACCAATTAATATTAATAATAATTTAATTAATAATTGGACTCAAAATATTATCAATAATTCATCTAATTAATGTGTTAACTAACTTAAGTATAATATATACTTGAGTATGTGACAACTTAAGTAACATTACTTAATTAAACAAATTTATCTAAAAAGGTCAAAAATGTAAATTCAAGGTCGAAATATAGTAATTTTCTTATTTATAACCATAAATAAAAGTTTGAAAAAGATTTAAATTAAAATAAACCTTGAAAACCTGAGCTTACATTTTAGTCTTTATATTTTATTTCAATCGGATCCTTATTTTCCATTTAGGTCCTTAGTTTTCACTACAAACAAGTCCCTGAACTAATTCTTCTTTGTTTCTTCTTTAACCGTCTCGACAGCTGCCGACAAAAGGTGCATCCACAGCCTGATCATCGCCCATCCGATGTCATCCCTTCTTCTCCAAGTTCCTGGAGCTTGCGCTCACCATCTCCTTCTCATCCACCAGTCTGGATGATGCCAAAATCCTATTTTAGGGTTGGAGATAACCTCACCGGCGTCAGAGAAGACGCCAGTGGTTACTCCCCTCTTAGCCACTAATCCGTCCAGATTCCACCTCCTTCTCAGTCGTCGTCAACTATAAATACCCCTTCACACCCTCGATTTCCACAAAGTTGGCTCCCTTCCCTCTTCTTCACTGAAGCTGACTTCGATAGGCTTTTCAATCCAAAATTCTGGCAAACTTCCTCCACCTCGTCCGACTTCCTCTATCCATCTTCTCTAGCTCTGGATCTCCACCGAAGTCAGCCGTGTCTTCTGCCAAAGTGCTGACTAGGAGCACTCTGCTTCACCTCAAAACCGCCCGCCGGAGATCTTTCGACAACCCTCTGATTTCCTCCTCCGTTATGACCCATCGATGTAGATTCTCTATCCCCTTCATCCAGGTAACAGTAGACTAAGTAGGTAGATTAGTTTAGATAGTTAGTTAGGTAGATTAGGTAGTGTAATGTTAGATTTAGAACTCGTCTTCCTCAACTCCGGCGAGCTCCATGAGCTTGTCAGGAGCAATGATTTTGTCTTTTTAAGGCACCGTTCACCTTCTTGAATCTTCCATGAACATTTCTATGATCTTTAATTACTAAATTGATCATTTAATCACCTAAATCACCTCCACCAACTACTTTTGTTGTCCATGGCAACAGTAGTTGCGCTAATTCCACCTTCATTGGGTCCTCCACCACCTATTCATCACCTAAGGACCTTGTTCTTCACTTTAGTTTGAATAATTACCATCTATAATGTAAATGCCAAATTTTAATTAAGCTCCTGAGCTCACTGTCAATGGCGGCTCAAGAGTAGTTGAAATCATTAATTATATATATATACTATCGCAATTATATATTGACTTGTTTTCTCCACTCAATTGAGTGGGAAAATAAGTCCTAAGCCTAATCCAACTCAGATTCTTTATAAAATGAATTCACTGTTAAATCTTTACTTTAATGAACAATTCAAAGAATTTATTTGTTCCTGATGTTCCTTGTGACCTCAGAAAGCTTTTTGAATCATTAATGGCATAATTTTACATATCTGTACACGTTTTACCTTTTTCTAGACTCACTGGAGCTTCGGTGAGCTCCAGCAAGTCAAAGTAAGCTCTTCAGCCTGTTAAACTTGGTGTAAAGCTCCATATCAAAAAATTAAGGTTCACTGATGATGCTAGGACATTGAAATTGAGATTTTAGTGTCTGGAGTTGTTGTTAGGTATTCATCATCTCCAACTCCGATAGAGTTGGAGAAGTCTGACAGCTAGGTTAAAGTTGCATTTAAGAGATCTGAAAGCTTCATAAACTTGTCTTGAGTTCATTTCCATAAGTCAACCATAGTAACAACCCGTGGTTTGTCCAGACGAACAAACTACTTTTGAAGCTCAGGCAACAAGCTTAGAACCCTAGGAACCTTAGTTGAAACACCTTTTTAGGGACCTGAACCTAATCCTGTGATTGAATAGAAGATATTTCAGATTTTAATTTCATCTGAAATAGCCAAACTTAGAATGTCAAAATTCGAGCCATAATAGTCAACGCTGAGTCTGATCCTTGAGTTCTGGGTTCAATTAGATGAATTAATGAGTTCAAATTGTTTCTGAGGTGATTGTGAATAATTTAGAGGAGATTTGAGTGAGCTCTGATGGATTATGTTGTAGAATTTGAAATATGTTCAGTTTGGGTTATTTTTGAACCCAAACTAACAACAGTTGCTTTTTATGAGATTTGATTGTATAATCTGCCCAAATGGATTTGTAACAACTTCCTAATTAATCAATTAAAATAATCTCTAGAGGTTGTTTTACTTGATTAATTAGTCTTTAGTTGTCTGTTAGGACTTTTTAGAGTCTGAATCAAGGTTCTGAAGCCTCCTGAGAACCTTTTAGCTTCTACACCTTTTTTGAAGCTTCTGAGAGCTTTAAACCACCACTAGTAGCTACGAAATTCATCTCCTAACCTATTTAGCACTGCATCTGGAAGTTAAAGTCTAGTTTGTGGACTTTAGAACTAGAACTCCACTCTGCAGGCCTTTTTAACCGTAGATAACACAGAACCTTCACCCTTTAAATCGAAGAGCTTAACAGCCCCTTGGAATTAAATTGACACTTCAATTATGTAGAGAAACTCAAGAACTTTCCAACAAGCTTTTATTCGCTTGGAACAGAGCTCTGAGTTGGGAGAAATCAACGTTTGAAGTTTGGTCTGGGAGGGGGAAACTTACTCCCACCTCGGAAAAATCTAAGCGGCCGCATGGGTATAAAATGATTTTGTGTTGTGGCCTCCTCAGTCGACAGCACATGGTGCATGGTACGAACAAGCATTGGGTGTGTGTGTGTGGGCGAGTATGTGCCTGAGTGTGTGTGCGCCTGTGGGCGCGCAAGTGTGGGCCCATGAGGGCGTAAGAGTGGGCCTTGGAGGCCGTGAGTTGGTTTGGCTCGAGACTATGAATCGAAAATAAAAAAAACTAAATAAACTAGGCTTGGACCTAGTAGGGTCTGGTCCTACTCTGAGAGGGGTGCTGTGTATCCCCGACTGGTCCAAGCTACCAATGATAAACCTAATTTTTGGTTAAAAGAAAAAAAATCGGTTCGGTTCAGAAAGAAGGTCTGTAGAATGCTGAGGGCTCAGAAGGTTAGGCTGAAGACAAAGAGAAGTAATGAAGGAAGAAGTGCTAAGGCTCAGAAAGAAGAAAGGCTAAGAAAGGAAGAAATGCTAAGAAGAGAAGGAGAAGTAAAGGAAAGGAAGAGAAGAAAGAAAGAAAAGAAAGAGAGACTGAGAAAAATTAAGAAAAAGATTAAAAAGAAGATTAAGAAATAACTAGAAAGAGGAAGAGAAAGAAAGAAAGAACGGTAAAAGAAGAAGAAAAGAGAGAGGCTGAAGACAAAAGCAAGAGAAGGAAATGATTTAATTTCTTGCATATTTTTAATTCTTTTTGTGAGTTTAATGTTGTAATAAGGCATACTTCTATTAGTAATACTTTCTTTTGCCATAATCTCTTAGAAATAAAAAGAAATAAACATATTTACTTGTTAAAGAAGATCATTTGTGCAAATATGTTTTCATATGGAATTTTGCATAGTCTTTTAATTTGAAATCATTAGGCAAAGTTCATGTTCTTAAAAAAAACTTACTATACCTTCAATGAGTAGCTAAGACTGATTGGTGAATTCTAAATAAGCTATGCTCCCCAGCAAACGACCTGGACTCAACCAGTTAAAAGAAACAAAATCTAAAATGTTAAGTTAACTTGACCCTATACTACTCAATCGACACAAATTCAAGTAGACATAAGTTACTTTCTTCTGCACATAATTAAGAACAATTAACTTAATTAACTGTGTTGAGGAGAGGACGCATCAATTTAATGGCGTCGTTACCAAGGATCGAACCCGGGTCACCCACGTGATAGGCAGGAATACTCAGCACTATGTTATCGCATCCGGCTGCATTTGCGCTAATCAGTGGTACCACGTGGAGAAGTCTACACCATTCGATGCAAATCGTGTGGCCCTAATCAAGCGCTTGGCGCATGTTGTGAATTTAGGGGGTCCGCAGGGGCTCAAACGTGCGTCCCTCTGGTTGGATTGGTTGTTTGTAGCTCTGAACTATGTCATCTAGCCCCTTGGCCATTGATCTTCCTCGAATTACGTAATGTGCTACATGACTTCGATCAAGATGATTTTGGAGGTGTTGCACTTTGATCATCGTCCTTATCAAATCTGTATGTCAGATTGTCAATCCTGGGCCCTGAAAAAAATCTCCTTCACTCCTAGCCATAGAAGGACACGAATTAACCTAAAATTTATACAAACTATTCTAAATGCATAATGATGGGTGCTATGAAATATTTATAATATAGAATGCATTTCTAAACCAAGGAGCAAACATAAATAGGCATTTTAACCTAAATGAATGTGTATACATCATACCGCATGCCTATCTTTTGCTAGTCCCTAACAAAATTAACCTATACGCTATGTATAAAAGCAGAATTAGGGCTCGATCGCTTAAGGCATTAGTTGTTTATTAACAAAAGGAAATTTCAACTACGGTCCCAAGCTATAAAGACTCAACAGTGCCTAGGTGCCTACCAAAATGCAGACTACCCAAGTCCTCACCTTATTTTTAAAAGGGAACATACATTTTTTCTATTTTTTTCTTCTATTCTAATTTTTTTGGATTTTTGAGTATACAGTTTCGGGGCATCTCTCTACAACAATTGATGTAGACACATCCATTCTGGTTAAAATGCCTATTTATGCATGTTCCTAGGCTTAGATTTGCATTCCATAATATAAATATTGCATACCATGCATCATTGTATATTTAAAGTAGTTGTGTACTTTTTAGGTTAATTATGTCATTTTTTTCTGGAGAGAAGGAGATTTATTTCAGAGCATTAGATTGACGATCTGACCATACAAATCTAATCAGGACAATGTTCAAAGTCCAATGCCTCCAAAATCGCCTTGATCGGAGACCCATAAAATCATATGCATTCTGAGGAAGATCAATGGCTAAGGGACTAGGTGACGTAATTCGGAGCTTCAAACGATAAATATGATCGTGCAGATTGATTTTGGTCAAAGATCGCAGTCTAATGGCTTCAAAATTGACTTAATCTGACCTCTGTAGCATCCCCTACAATGGAAAGAACATGGACGGCCCACATCACGCCACATGGTGCAATCCAGGATGCCCATGCGCACGCATGCGCCACCGCACGTGCTTAGTAGCACGGGGGCACGCACGCACAGCAATGCAGCAAGCAACATGGGCACGCATGGAGGTGTGTGACAAGGGTGCCTAGAGCGCGCGCTAGCGCAATGGTTGGTGGGCACGTGGGCTGTCCTCAGCGACATTTGCAGAGGATCTTCAGTGATGTTTATGACCGCCACTAAATGTCCTATATACGAAGTTGATTGTTTCCTCCACTATAAAAGGACCCCTGCCCCTCCCATTTTTCTTGATCTCTTCCTTTCTTCTCCTTACCACCTGCAAGGCTCTTGAGAGGGCTTGTTCCAAGCCTAGGATTCTCCTTTAGAGTAGAAAACCAAGATTTGTTCCCGCCTCTCATCCCCCTTCGTGGAGCATCTCATGGTGTTCTTCTCACCTCTCTTTGAGAAGAAGATCCTCGTCACGATGCCATCCTGCCCCGCCCTCCACCCTCCAGCTCTGTCCACATTCGTCCCACTCCTCACCACTTTCCTCCAGGCAATGTCAGAGGGAGTCGTCCTCCAAGTGACCGTCGAGGGAGAATTCCCTCACCTATCTCTATCTTTATTTCTTTTGTAGTAAATATTTCCCACTTTCCTAGTTGAAATAAAGATTTGATTATAAAAATACATGATTGTTTCTCTCTCTGTCTCTATCTCTCTTTATTTATTTTGCAAGTAGATTAACTAGAATTCATCAATTGATCTCTTGCTTGCTAAAAATGCAAAAAAAATTAGAAAAGATAGAAATGACAAAAATAAATGAAAAGCGAAATGCGGATTTTCAAAACCAAATGTTCACCCCCCTTGCACGACTCAGGACTCACTTTTCGAGTTTCGGTTATAAATTTCATCTGATCAATGGATTTTCTCGCGAATCAAACTATGATGACTGGTTTTCCAAACTCCGAACCTTTTATCGATGAAACTCTATGTCATCATTTTGGTGTCGTTGCCAGGTTTTCCAAATGCCACGTGGAGCGATCTGAGCCATCCATCTTGTTTCTGTTGTAGGGGCTCTTACAGAGGTCAGATTGAGTCAATTTTCACGCTGTTAAGCTATGTTCGTCAACCCGAATCCATTCGCTTGGTCAGATTTGTCATTTGAACCTCCAAATTACATCACCTAGTCTCCTAGGTGTGATCTTCCTTGATCTGCATATGATGCCACAGGATTTCGAACAAGGAGATTTCGAAGGCATTGGACTCTAATTGTCGTCCTGATCAAATCCAAAGAATCAAATCGTCAACCCGAGGCTCTGAAATAAATCTCCTTCTCTCCTAACAACAAAAAGGATGCAGTTAACCAAAGATATACACAACTACTCTAAATACAAAATGATGCATGCTATGCAATATTTGTAATATGGAATGTAAATCTAAGCCTAGGAACATCCATAAATAGGCATTTTAACCTAAATGGATGTGTCTACATCATACCCCCATTCCTATCTTTTTCTAGTCCCAAGCAAAATTAAACTACATGCTATGTATAAAAGTAGAATTAGGACTTGATCGCTTAGGCCTACGTCGATTATTAACTACAGAAAATTTCATTTAAGGTCCTAAACTACGGAAACTCAACAGTACCTGAAAGAGTGGTCTTCGTTTTTCAATAAAAATTTACGCATGAAATGACGTGCGTTATAGTTCGTTGCATGGTAGAAAATCGCTTTTCAAAAATATTTAATAATTTAAAACTAACCATGAAGAGTTAGGTTGTCTCCATAGGGAGGAATTAGCCTATTAAAATGATTAATGATGACGTATCTACTCGAGAATATCAATGGATATGCATTCAAACTCTTGCAACACTATTTCAATTCTAATTCAACTTTCTGCACAATTACTTCATATCAGGAGGGTTCTCATGCAAATTCGTTGCAATATATTAAATCATTAAATAAATGAATAGTAAAGTGGCAATGACATCTTTCGTAAATATTAATTGGATCTTCCCTGTAGTGAAACAGAGCATTCCTTTGCCGTGCTCACGTGAGGAGGGTCCATGGTCAATGACGAGGATCAAGGGGAAGGTTCAGCTCAACAAGGGCTTCGCATTAACAATCTTGGCGTAGGCTGAGATGGCCAGTGTCGGAGGTTGGAGGCACGTGGTCACCGGTGGAAGGTGGATGACAATGGTCGTGCATGGAATATAAGGAGAGCACCTGAAGGTGTGGGCAAGTTCGTGGTGTTGAGGCCAGCATGGGGAAGTCGACAGCATAGAGAACGACATCTGGATGAGGTGGCTGCATGTGGGGGATGACGGTTGTTTGTTGGGTTCCTCTCCTGTCAGTTGACGAAGAAGAAGAAGAGGAAGCCGGTGGGTTGCGTGCGGACTAGAGCGCAGGTGGTGCGGGTTGCGCTGCTAGTGGTGTAGGCTATGCTGCTGGTGGTGCACCCACATGCTGGGGCGAGGACGCGTGAGGGGACTTAGGCAAGGGTAGCTTGCTAGTGGTGTGCACAAGGACATGCACACGGAGTGCGGACGGTCACTGTGTAGGCGCAAAGGAGATGTTGGGATCCTTTTGGAAAGTTGCAGGGGGCGGTTGGAAGAAAGAAGGTTGAAGAAGAAGGAGATGAAGGGAAAAGTGATAGGTGGCTGTTGGGGCATGGAAGTAGAATTTGTTGCAAGGATGGCATTAGCTTTGGGTTATGTTGGTGTAGGAGGTTTTCGATGGAGAAGCAGTTGATGGTGGAGGTGGTCGATGGTGATGGTGGTGCTCTCTATCACTGAGCATCACCATGGCATAAGCAGCGACGATGATGTTTGCCTCAATCCATAGTGCACGCTTGGGGTTCACGATGCAAGTCCAAGCCATGGTGCCAATGGTGGATAGGGAGAAAGTCCCCACAGGGGGGAGGGGATGGGTTTGGTCGATGTGGTCGCATGCAAACAGCATGCCTGCAGCTGTGGTGTGATGGTGGCTGTGGTGATGTTGCACATGCTCGAGGATGCGCATGGGAATGGTTATGCGCGGTGGGTGTGGCTGCGTGCGGGAGGTTCTCTGCACACGCTGGTGACGGATGGTGTTGGTGGCGATGATGGTGTGCGCTCTGTCACTGGGTACACCATGGCAGGAGAAGGGTGGAGGTGGGTGCATGGGGAAGGTGATGAAGAAGTTCACTCAAGCCACGGTGCACATCCGTTCAACGGTGGTGGAGGAGGGAGGAGATCCTCCGCAGTGTGAAGGGAAGATCGATCACTCTGTTGGCCCTCTCTCTTTTAAAAGTCCCCCAGTTTGTTCCTTCGGCCACTAAATTCTCCAACCACTTACAAACATCGCAAGTGGTTGAAACCGATGGATAAGTATTGGCCGATCTTTATCAGACGTCAAATTTCATCATCTGACATCTTAAAAAATGTAAAGTCAAGGAACTTGTCCTGGCAATTCTTGGTCGTCCATCCTTAGCTCCAGATGTCTTATAAATGAAGAAATGTCGTGTGAACTCTTGTACCTCGGCTGCATTCATAAAATAAATTACATTACCATAACATATTTTATTAAAGATAAAATTAGAGCATAAAATTGAATGTAGGCTAAGGTAAATTGCCATTTACTTCCTACTCAATTAATAATTAAGGACAACTAATTAAAGAGTACTTAAGCGGAATAATGATCCATTAAAGTGGACTTATCAGTATCCACGTGTCTGCCAGAATACAGACCGCCAAAGTCCTTGCCTTATTTAAAAAGGGAAGATACATTTTGTTGTTTTTCTTCTTTCTTAATTTTTTTGGACTTTTGGAGTTTAAGAGTTTCGGGATAACCTTTTATGGCTACCGGACCCGCCCAAGACTCAAAAAGGACTCTAAGTGCTAAGCATCTTGTGAAAAGATGATAGACTCACTAAGTGGCCGTTAAAACGGACTTTAGGTTTCTATGACCCCAGGTGACCTTAAGAGTTTCTGCCTAAAGGTTTATCTTTTCGAATGGCAGCTTTCTCCCTACATTATTTTTATTTTTATTTTTTTATGGGGTCAACACAACGGCAAACCCAGTGTATATCTCCTCAATTTATTGTACTTTCCTGCTTCTTCCCTAAGTGTTTTGGGAATTATTTATGCATTTTTGTGAGTTGGGCACTGGGCAACTAGCAAATGAGTTGTTACCCATAGTAACTTTCCAGCCATACTCGCACAGAGAAGTGTGGTTTTATTTATTTATTTATTTATTTTCTCCTTTTCTCCATCTCTTTTCCTTTTGGGTACCATTTTTCTTCTTTTTTTCTTTTTCCTAAGTAGGTGGCTTCCTTGATCTAAGATTTACCTAAAGGCAGTATGAAGAGAATGGTGATGTGGCTAGGCTCTGGACAACTAGCCGATGAGCTGTTGCCACCAACAACTTGCCAGTCATACCACCTTAGACAATTCATTAGCTACCCAATTTTTGTAAAAACTGCCGGAAAGTGAGTCAGTGCAAACAGTGTGTAGATGCTTAGACTTAAAGTCCCCTCAAATTAGAAGGCGGGATGATAAGTCGTGTACTTATCATCCCAATTTATTCACCAAATTAATGTAAAATTACTTAGCAAGGACTCAAGGCTAAGGCCACATTCGAGTGGACAGCTGAGTTAAGTAAACCCGAAGGCATAAAGAGTTTAAGTGTTCAGGTCCTATCATATTGTTTCCTAAAGTTAATAACTTCCAAAAGCCTAAGTTCTCTTCTCCTAATTCAATTTTTTACTTCATTTTTTCATTTTTAATTTTTAAAAATTTTTTTAAAGAAAATAAAAGAAATTCTACAGAGCTAATGAACTAATTTCAGGATTAAGTATCGACTCCCCATGCCTAAATGATGCAATGTCTTCATTGTAAAAATAAAGAAATGAAAAGAATGGAATAACAGAATATCACTTGAATTTCGTGACAATATAGTCATCTGCACAGATGATGAGAGCCTCATCATGATCCCTAACTAGCTCATTTTGACCTAAGAAAGAGAAGGAGAGCTCCTCCATAACCTAGAGAAGGGCTTAATTCAAGGAATAAGTGTTCTGAGAAGAAAACATGAAATAAAGGTTAAAACTGTACTTTTACCATTGTAATACCTAAACGGGATTTCTCAGAGGCAAAACATAGGTCAAATGATCCGAATAAGATGAAAAGTGGGCTGGTTTAATCATAAATGGGTTCATGTGCAATCCTGGAATTAAATGACATTCAATAACCCTAAAATAGACCTGCTTAATTCAACAAGGTTATGGTTAAGATAAAAATCAATTAAACCCTCTAAAATTCATGGAAAAATATCCCCTAGGGTTTAAAACCTTCAAGTTGGCCTTTGGAACCTATTTTGCCTAGATTGGGGTCCTAGCTCATTAATTAACCTAATTTGGGTTTTTATGAAAAAATATCCAGTCAAACATGGTCAAACATAAAATCCAACTTCACCATTGGATTTTCTAGGTCCAAATAAGGTTTGTACCAAAATTTGTACCTAAGGGGAGGTCATCTTGACCTACTTTGCAAAATAGTACACCCAATTACATTTTGGTCCCTATCTTTTGAAAACCATTGCATAGACCCCCCAAACTTCCTCGCCACTCTTACAAATAGTCCCTCTGCCATTAATGTGTACAAATCCTACTCTGGCGAGGAATGGAGGGGGAGTACTCCTTGATTCCTCAGAGATCTCCTAGATTTGGAAGGGAGGTTCTCTGAGGAATTCCCCTCCATCTGAGCTCGATCCTAATCTCTGATTTGCACCCAATCTCTCATGCGAACGCACGAGAGATTTGGGTCTCTGACTGATTCCATCTCCGGTGAGGACTCGCACGCGTGGAAGCTTGTCTTCCAAGCATAAGAGCCCTGGCTAGTGCCTATAAAATGATCCTCAACCCTGGCCGCACCTCCTCAGCTCGACTTGGCCAGAGATTCACCCCACTTTCTTCTTCTTCTCCTCCAGTCAAGTGGTCTAGCAAGCCTCGGTGAGCTTCCCTCCTCTTTCTTGTCACTCTGGCACAATACCAGTGGCAGAGCTATCCTCACCATCTTCCTCCGCTTCGTGCAACACCTGCGCGAGCATCTCTACCCCCGTCATCGTCGCTGTCTCCCTCCACTGGATACCTTCTTCTCCGACGATAGCAGGTACTGCCAGTCGCCACCTCTCCCCCTTTGTCCACTTAATTATGCTAGACTTACTCCTCTCTATCCCCTCTTCAATTCCCCTTAAATCTATTTCACGAATTACCCCTCGACTGTCACCGTCCACCGCCATCTTCCCCATCTCCGGCCAACCTCTAGCGAGATGCACCCATCACTCCACACCTACACATGTATCGCCACCAACCTCACAACCCCCGCCATCGACCACTGAACATTTTCCACCCATCCATTGACCGCCTACACCTCCCTAAACGCTTCTCAGCCTAACCCATAAACCTGGCCACAAAGTCACCTAGGCATGCATGCCTAGGTCACCCCACGGCCTGCCACCAACCGTCCCACCTTCGCCTTGACACGACGAAGTTTCCCATGTATTTTAATGGGGCTGCAAGGCCATGATTGTGTGTGACAGATTTGACCCCTCCACCACCATTAGCGACACCTCGAGAAGGTCGCAAGCTTGCTCCAGGCTGAAGCACTCCAGGGTCCCAGGTCCAGAAGGCTTGGGTTGGTCTCACGCATTCATCTGCCCAGGCAATTAGTGCTGCGAGGCCTCTAGCTATAGGTATTGGAAGAAGGAGGTCCTGCGGGTGAAAGTGCAGAAGCGGGTTGGACATTTAGTCCCACCTCGTGAACACAGGAGTGAGGCGCGTGTGATAAATTGATTTTGTGTTTCAGTCTATTCACCTCGAGACACAAATGGGGTAAGGTCCCTCGCCCTTATCACGCCTCGTCCGTGAATTGACCCCGCGGACCTGGCACCCAACCCGACTAACCTACCAAGCACTCCTCGCACACCACACCCATGTTGGTGCACCTGGACCCGGGCAAGCAACTGACCCGATAACCTGGCTCTGGGAGAGCATATCGAAGAGATATACGTAGAGAGAGAGAGAGATGTGTGCGGAGGGTAGGGGAATAGGTTTTGCTGTGTGGTGATTCTGCAGGAAGAGGAAGCTAAGGGAGGAACAGGCACAGCAAGAGAAGGAAAGGAAGAAGGACTTAGCGGCAGCAAGAGAAGAAAAAGAAGGAAAGACAAAGCAGAAGGAGAGGCAAAGCCAAAGAGAAGAGGAAGTCAGAGAGCTAAGGTTGAAGAAGGAAGAAGAAAGAAAGAAAGGAAAAGACAAGCAGAAAAAGAAGATGGAAGGAAGAGAAAATGCAAGAGGATAGCTAAGGTTGAAGAAGGAAGAAGCAAGAAAGAAAGAAGACCTGCAAGGGAAGAAGAAGGAGAAAGACATTGCAGAAGAGAAACAAAAGCTAGGAAGGCAGAAGAGAAGCAACTGAAGCAGTGACAGGAAAATTAGAAGGAAGAAGAAGAGCAAGCTGCAAGGAAGAGACCAATCATTTAAGATGTCTGATCCTATGATCAGATGTCCAACTCTTTTATTTTTGCTATAAATTTAATTCATAAATTCTTGCATTTACATTCTTAATTAATTTTTGAGTAATTTTAAGTGTTCAATTACATTATTGAGATTAGTGAATAAATTCCATTTGCTCCCTGTGTTCAACCTCGGATACTTAGGTTTTCGAGTAATAAATTTTTATTTGTTGTCAATGCTTGGCCACCTATACTACAACACAACTGATATAAAACACGATCAAGCGCTGCCAACAACTAAGAACGTGGAATATACACAAGTGCTAAATTTATTGCCTTGAACTAGGCATAAAATACAAGCAAGGAAGCAAAGGACAATTCACCAGTATGGGTCAGAATCAAAATTAAAAGATTAATCCTCAGACCCACCAGTAGAAGATGTCCACAGATGTGGACCAAGTTGTGGTGTAGACCCATGTCCCATGGTTGAGTGGTTCTAAGGTTTTGGATGAAAATAACCCAGAACCGAAGATTGTTGTATTTAAGGGGTCGAGCCTACGATTTCGTGGTGTGCAACCCAAGACTAAAGTGTCGAACAATGTGCAAAGATGGTTCCATAGGTTCGGATGTCCCTTTAGATTTCAACTCAAAAAGATAATCAATGATTCTGAGCTTGGGTTGCATGTGAAAGATATAATAAGGGTCTTGGTAGAAAGTAGGTGGTTTCAGGTCAATAGGTACCCTTTCTTGCAAAATTGTAGACCCCTCAGAAGTAGCTTCCTAGATCTTTATTTCCAACTTCCTATCCTCCAAGATCAAGGTTTCTAAGACCTCCAGATCATTGTACACCCATCTAAAATACCCAAGTCAAACAATTATGGCTAAATTATGATTGAGTTGGGTCTGGTGATCTCAAAAATATCATAATCAGCTGTTCACGGTGTGGTTGAGCAATGGGGCTACTAATTGAATCATCTGGATTCGGATCATCTAAGTTAGCCCCAGCATGATCATAATCTTCAATAATCGGTCTATCAAATGGTTCATCTTGCTCCTCGAGCCCATTAGTCTCACTAAAATCATTCTCCTTAAGCTCCAATGAGACTTCACTAAGAGATTCCTCACCCTCAAAATTAAAGAATTCATAATCCTCATTTATATATGCCTCAAAATCATATGTCATTTCATGGTCCATGGAGACATATCTTTCATCATTCCTTGGCTTCAGGATCTCGGGTGAGAAACTTGGTTCATCCTCAATGGGTTGCTCTAGCCCAACCTGGTCATCCTCGGTCTTAGCATATGTATCCCCCTCGACAGGTGCCTGAGCAAGTTCAGACATTGCCTCTCCTGAAGGGGGTTCATCTTGAGAATCATCCCAAAATTGGATTAGGGCAACCTCAAATTTCATCCTCAACATCGATAATTTCCCAAGTACAAACTCACCAAGGCCCCTGTCCCTAGCATTTTGGAGCAAATCCAATAGAGAACTATTAAGTTTATCAAACATTTTGATCATAGGCTCCAATGCTTCAGTGCATGGTATTGGCTGAGCTTTTAAAGACTAGATGGTATTCGTCAAGTTAGCCAACACCTTGTCATTGACCTTGTTCACCTGAACCGAATGGTTTGATTTAGGTTTGGGTGGGTTTGGGTTAAATCCAAGGGAGTCAAGATATTGAAGTTCTTGGGTACCTCCTTGATAGTAGGTTGTTTCAGGTTGTTCAAAGAATGGTGGCGACCTATATTCATTGTAACATTGGGGAGGGTAAGTGTTATAATCAACATATCCTTCTTGATTGTAGATCAAGTTGGTTCGACCAGGAAAGGGTGGAGATCTATAATCATTGTAGCTCTAGGAAGGATAGTAATCATAGTCTTGTTCTCCAGGGTTAGGCCCTGGACACTGAGGTCCGCTATCGTTTCCCCAATGAAAGTTATCTCGGCTAATGGATGGGTATTATAAGTCGAGTCGGGATAGTAATCATCTTGTTTATAAGCTGTGCTAGGAGGGTGGGATGGGAAATGAGTGTTGGATGTGGAAGGATACATGGTAGAATAGGAGGGAAATTGGAAGGGAAAAAGGAGCCCTACAATATAAGCAATCAACCCTGTCCTTAGGTGGGTTATCCTAAAGACCAACAGACTCCTAGGACCCATCTTGAAATTATAACCAATTTGGTCTACTTTTATCCAGTCAATCCAACCAGTTAGAACCAAGGGCTAGGGAGAAGGTTCTTCCTTTGGCTTGCACCTCTGGTTCCTATTGTACCCCCCAGCCATGGTTGTTTGACGCTACTCTCCAAGCTAGACATTAGATGGACCAGCAGAAGCAGGTTAATCGAAAAAAATCTCAGTCTGAGCCCCGAAGGGCAAATCAATCCTTAAGGCCAACATCTACTCAGTCTTAAATAGGCTTGGGATGTTTGTGCTCTTGGAATGTGATGGGCCCTTTAGATGGGTTGTGCCCTTAATGATCAATTCAAATGTGTGTGTGTACACAACCAGGGTTTGCAAACAAGCTTATTTGATGATGTGTCTTTTAGGGTTTAACCTTGTTTAGTAGCTTTTAGGGTTTAATCCATAGGTTGGTTCAATCAGGGTTAAGTAGAACACTCCAGGTTTTACAAGCATTGGTGATGATGTATTCTTTTAGAAATCAGAGAAAAAAATATGGAGTGCCTGGTTTAGCACTAAAAATCAACCCTAAGTGGCAAGCTACTGATGAATCACTTTTATCTTAAGTGGTGCGGCCCAAAAAGTTCAATCAATTGGCCAATTGCACCACTTAGTTTAGGCACACAAAAATGTTTCACCTATTCAGATTTCTACTCACTTATTGGTGTGTTGAGTTAGGGTGTACCGAGTCTGCAGGTCAAATTCTGGTTAAGTGGTAGAATCGATGTGAAGTGGTGCACCTTAAGTCCAGAGTTGTGGGTGTTAATATGTGTCTCTTTCAGAAAATCCCACAATAGAAGAGTATTTTTTTTTAATATATGCAGGTGAGTGAGGTGAGGCAAAGTGACAATCAAACAATTAGATCTATCCTAGGGTTTATGCAAGCACCTAGGTTGATTTGAGCTTGAGTTATTATGTTATGGAATGGAAATCTAGTCTGTGGGTAGGGGGAATACTTACAAATGTCTCTACCCGCACTTTACTCCAATCTACCGCCTTTAGCTCGACCAGGTTCGTGCAAGATAATAAATCGAAGAAGAAAGATAGGTTAGGAAAATATGTAAATAATGTAGGAAAATGTAAGAAAAAACCAAAGAGCGTTGCCTTCCCGACAATGGTGCCAAAATGATGAGGGTGGATTCGCATGCGTAAAGGTTAGATTTTGGAAAACCCGTCGTCATAGTTCAATTCGCGAGAAAATTCTTCAATTAGATAAAATTTATAATTGAAACTTGAAAAGTGACTCCTAGGTCGAACACGGGGAGGCGAACGTTTGGTTTTGAAAATCCGAGTTTCGCTTTTTATTTGTTTTTGTCATTTTTATCTTTTCTAATTTTTTTGGTATTTTTAGCAAGCGAGAGATCAGGTGGATGAATTATAGCTAATCTACTTGCAAAATAAACAGAGAGAGACAGAGACATAGAGAGAAACAATCATGTATTTTTATAACCAAATGTTTATTACAACTAGGAAAGCGGGAAATTTGTACCATGAAAGTAATAAAGATAGAGATAGGTGAGAGAAATCCTCTTCGACGGTCGCTTGGTGGATGACTCGCTCTGACGTTGCTTAGAGGAAAGTGGTGAGGAGCAGGACGAACAAGGATGGAGGGCACGACAGGACAACATCAGGCGAGGATCTTCTTCTCGAAGAGAGGTAAGAAGACAGCCATAGGATGCTCCACGAAGGTGGATGAGAGGATGGAACAAATGTTTGTTTTCTACTATAGAGGAGCATCTTGGGCTTTGGACAAGCTCTCTCTAGAGCCTTGGCAGTGGTGAGGAGAAGAAAGGAAGAGATCAAGAAAAATGGGAGGGCTAGGGGTCCTTTGATAGTGGAGGAAAGAATCAACTTTGTATATAGCACATTTAGTGACGGTCATAAATGTCGCTGAAGATCCGCCACAAGCATCGTTGAAGACAGTCCACACACCCACCAACTGCTATGCTGGCGCATGCTCCATGCACCTACACACCGCCCATGCATGCCTGCTGGGCTGCTGCGTGTGCGGTAGCACGTGCAGCTGCATGGGAGGCCTGGGTTGTGCCATGTGGCATAATTTAGGTCGTCCATTTTCTTTCTGTTGTAGGGGCTGCTACAGAGGTGAGATTGAGTCCATTTTCACGTCGTTAGGCTACAATCGTTGACCAGAATCCATCCGTGTGATCAGATTTGTCGTTTGAAGCTTTGAATTACGTCACCTAGTCCCTTGGGCAATGATCTTGCCCAAACTACATATGTTGCTACGGGACTTCGATCAAGGCAATTTCAAAGGCGTTGGACTCCGATCATCGTCCTGATCAGATACGTATGGTCAGATCATCAATCCGAGGCTTCGAAATAGATCTCCTTCTCTCCTAACCACAAAAAGGATGTAATTAACCTAAAATAACTACTCACCCGATGATGCATGCATGCTATGAAATATTTATAATATGGAATGCAAATCAAAGCCTAGGAACATGCATAAATAGGAATTTTATCTTAAATGGATGTGTCTACATTAGCTACCCAACCCACCCAAGACTTGAAAAGTACTTTAGGTTCTAAGCATCTTGTGAAAAACTGATAGGCTCACTTGGCGGCTGTTAAAATGGATTTCGGTTTCTAGGACTTTAGCTGTTCAATAGGTAGCTTTCTCCATTCTATGTTTATTTTTTATCGAGTCAACAGAATGGTGAGCCTAGTATTTATCTCCTTGATTTATTCTACTTTCCCACTACTTCCCTAGGTGTTTTGGGAATTATTTGTGCATTTTTACAAGCTAGGCTTTGGACAATTAGCCAATGGGCTGCTACCCACGACAACTTGCCACCCATACTCGTGCGGTGAAGTATGGTTTATTTCTTTTTCTCCTTTTTCTTTTAGTTTTATTTTTCTTTTTTCTTTTTGAGCATATATATATTTTTCTTTCTTTTCATTTTTAGTAGGTGGCTTCCCTCATCTAAGAATTTCTTAAAAGCAGTAGAATGGGTACGGTTATGTAGCTGGGCTCTGGACAACCGGCTAGTGGGTTGTTACCCACGACAACTTGCCAGCAATACTAACCTAGAAAGCTCATTAACTACCTAATTTCCATAAAAACTATCAAAAAGTGAGTTAGTGCAAATAGTGGTGGATGCTTTAGACTTAAGGTTCCCTTAAATCAGAGGGTGGGTTGTTAAGTCATGTACTTATCACCCAAATTTATTAGCCAAGTTAAAGTAAAATTAACGTGGCAAGGACTCGAGAGCAGGTCCACATTTTAGTGGACACCCGTGCTGATTAAGCCCGAAGACCTAAAGAGTCTAACTATTTAAGTCCTAAATTATTGTTTCTTAAACTTAACAACAACTGATGCCTAAGTTCTCTTCTCCAAATTCTATTTTTTCGTCAGTTTGAATTTTTTTTAAGAAAATAAAAGAAATTCCATGGAGCTAACAAAATAATTTTGGAATTACATAACCACCCCCCATGCCTAAATGATCTAATGCCCTCATTGTAAAAATAAAGACATGAAAAGGGTGAAATAAATAGAATATCACCTAAATTTCATGAACATCAAGTCAGCTCCATAGAGAATGTGGAATATAAACACGTGCTAAATTTGTTGGCTTTAGCTAGACATATTATACAAATAAAGAGAAGGTTAAGAATTCACAAGTGCAGGCCAAAACCAAATAAAAATGTTGATCTCAAGAATTGCTTGTAGGAGATGTCCACAGATGTGGACTAGATTGTGATGCAAGCCCATGCCCTAGGTCGGGTGGTTCTAATGTTCTGCATGAAAATCACCCAGGACCTGAGATCAGTGTGCTTTCAGGGTTGAGCCTGCGACTTTGTGGTGTAGAACCTAAGTTTGAAATTCATGACAAAATAAAGTTCTAAACTAAAAGGAGCATTTGTCCACTCGAAATTTGTATCAAAAAGATAATCCACTATTCTATACTTGGGTTGAAAATCCTCAGAATCAAAAGTATCGTAAGGGTCATGAAAGAAGGTAGGTGGCTTTTGGTCAACAGGAACCCAAAATCCAAACTCCTTTCTTCTCTGGAGTTAACTTACCAGTTCTTAATTTCCAAATTCTTGTCCTCCAAGATCAAGTGCTCAATTTTAGAGACCTCTAGCATATCATTCACCCCATGTGATTTACACAAGTGCAAAAATCGTTGCTGAATCAAGATTAACTTGGGCACAATTATTTCAAAAGTATGATCATTCAGTTCTTTGGGGCATGGTTGAGGAATGAGTCTATTGATTGAATCATCCAATAATTCCAAATCAGAATCCTCCATGTCGACCCCAGTAGGATCAAATTCCTCAATTACAAGGTCATCAAATAATTAATCAGATACCTAAGGCCCGTTTGTCTCACTAAAATCATTTTCTTTGAGCTCAAGTGAGACTTCACTAAGAGATTACTCACCCACAGAATTAAAGAATTCTTGATCCTCATTTATATATGTCTCAAAATCATATGTTGTTCCTTGGTTTATACAGAAATTTTTCCTCGCTTCCTAGCTCTCCCGAAGGGGCTTCATCATAGGAATCAACCCACGATTGGACTAAGGCAACCACGAATTTCATCCTCAATCTTGATAATTTCCCAAGTAGAAACTCATGCGGTTCCCAATCCTTAACATCTTGGAGCCAATCTAATAAAGAACTATTATGCTCATCAATCATTTTGATCATAGGCTCCAATGCTTCAATGCATGGTGTTGGATGAGCTTCTAAAGATTGTATAGTGTTCCATAAATTAGCCAGCACCCTATCTTGGACCTTGTTCACCTGAACTGCATGGTTAGGTTCAAGGCTAGGTGGGTTTGGGTTAAAAGTAGGGGAATCAAGACATGGAGGTTCTAGGGGTCCTCCTTGATAGGTGGTCATTTTGGGTTGTTCAAAGAATGGTGGTAACCTATATTCAATATAATCTTGGGGAGGATAAGAGTTGTAATCATCATATCCTTCATGATTGTAGATCAGGTTGGGTTGATAATCAAAGGGTGGAGATCTATAATCAATATAGGCATGAGAAGGATAATAATCAAAGTGTTGTTGTCCAGGGTTAGGCCCAGGACATTAATGTCTGGAATCATATCCCAAATCAAAGTTATTCCAACTAGGGGATGTGTAGTCATAAGTTAGGTCAGGATAGTAATCATCTTGGGGATAAGTGGTGGTAGGAGGGTAGGATTGGAATTGTGTGTAGGATTTGGAAGGATAGATGGTGAAGTAGGAGGGAAAACATAACAAAGAAAGGGGCCCTACAATACAATCAACCAAACTTGTCCTTAAGTGGGTAGCCTAAAGACCTACAGACTCCTAGAACTTGTCTTGAGATGATAGAAATGATTTAGTCTACTTCTATTCGGTCAATCTACCCAGTTAGAGGGAAGGGTTGGGTGAAAAGGATGTGGTGTAGACCTGGATAGGTTGTGTTAATATGGTGATTTTATCGTTGAAATGAGTATAGTGGTTAACCTAAATCGAGCCTTACCATCTCTTTACAAAATTTTTAACTTGGCCTACTTGATTTTATCTTAGTTACTTTTAGTCCTAGGGTTAAACTCAGGGAAGTTGGATTAGAAGTGAATGAGTTTCTACGCCTTTCCTACAACGAATCTCTTCCATTCGCTTTATTATGTTTTTGGTGTTTTTCTATTTAATATTTTTTTCAGATAATTTTTGTCCTTGAGGTACACCCTCAAAATCAAGTTCTTGGCTTTGAGCCAAATTAGGGTTCAAAACTGGTCTTGCTATTCGCAAGACTGAGTGCCTACAAGTCACAGATTATCTTTCACTTTTGTATATTTTTTTTAACTTTTTACTGGCAGGAAAGAGAAACAGAAATAAAGTAAATATAGCATATATATATATGTATATATATTATATATGTAAAAAGGGGTGGGGGTGGAGGTGGAGATGGCGTGTAGCACGGTGTCAAGTTGGTCGTCGTCTAGAAAGACGCAACCAACAGGACGTAGTACCGCATGGAGTGTAAGGTGGATTGGTGGAAGATGAGTGCAGATATTCCCGCGATATCAGGAACTTTCTGTACGCGTGTATCGGGGAATATCAGCAACTGGTGCAGATATTCCCGCGATACAACATATAGTAGGTGATATGAAAATATGTATATATATGTATATGTGAAAATATATATATCTATATGTATATATATGTATATATATATGTGCATATTTATTGATATGTAAAAATATGTATAGATGGATATATGTATATGTATATATATATATTTATAATTTTATATACATGTATATATATATAACTATATATAAAGATATAGATATGTGTATATATATATATAGGTATGTATATAGTTATATATATGTGTATATGTATATATATATTAGTATAAGTATTTATGTATATAGATATATGTAGATAGATATACAAATATTTTTATATATATGTATTTATAGTTATAGGTATATGTATTTATGTATGTATATATATGTATATATATATATATGTATAAATATATGTTTGTATATATGTATATATATATGTATATATACCTATACTTAGTTATATAGGTACTAATTTATGTATAAATATATGTATGTATATATATATATATGTATATAAATATATATAGATAGAAATATATATATATAAGTATATAATAGTGTATAAGTGAGAGTGTGTGTGCGAGAGTGTGAGTGTGTGTGTGTATGTGTCTGCAGAGAGAGTGCTGTGAGAGAGAGAGAGAGAGAGAGAAAGAGAGAGGGAGAGGGATCATCTGCTGGAGAAGAAGCGCGGGCTTTTAAGTCATCTAAATCCAGTGGGCGATGTCTGATGGCGCATGTGCACATGTAGGCGCGTAGGCGTGCGAAGAGGCGCGCACGCAGGAGGGAGCGGGAGCGGGGAGGAAGGAACCACAGTGCACTGCGCTGCGCGGTGAGGCAGGTGCGGGCACGAAGAAGCAGGCGAAGATGCGGGAGCATGTAGACGGGTGCGGGAGCGGAGAGAGACGCGGACGCAGGCGCTGGAGCAGGCGCGGGGAGAGACGCGGGCGCGAGCTGGGGCCGGTAGCAGCGCTTCGGGTGACCGGATAAGTGAGAAACTTACCGGTCACCGCACTGTAGCCACAGTGTTCCGCAGACTAGCGTGAATAGTGGCTATAGTGCCGCTCGGCTCGCGCGATCGGGTGCCAGTGGTTCTGTGAGTGCAGGCGGTGTGGAGCGGCTGGCATGCGCACTGAAGAGGCTGCGCCAGCTGCTGGCTTGCACGGAGAAGCTTCACGAGAGGGCACGTGGAGAGGGGCGCGAAGAAGCAGGAGGCGAGGGCAGCCTGCAGGCGTGCGATGGAGGCCAAGGTAGCCTGTAGGCATGCGGTGGAGGCCTGCGCTGCTGCTGCCGCCTTGTTATTGCTGCTGCGGAGCTTGAGCTTCAAAGCTTGAAGCTCCTGTGGCAATGGCGGAAGTGGCTAAACGTCAAAATAGGGAAGAGAGAACCACCACGCCCACAGGCTCTTTAATGTGTTGGGCGGTGGTGGACTCACAGTGGTGGTTGTGCACCACTATGAGTTGCTCCTGCCTGTAGAGTAGCTCCTCAGAAGGAGAGGCTGCGCATGGAGGGTCAGGGGAGGTGATGGCCTGGAGAAGAAGGTGCTGTTCATGTGGGTGGACCAGGCTCAGCCGAAAGGAAGAAGGCTGAGCTCTTTTTAAAGAGGAAGAAGGCATGCACAGCCATGCCCTGGTTGTGCATGCGGCTGCAGGGAGTGTTTACTGCAAAGAATGGCGTGAGGAAGGCCAGCCATGCCATGCAGCCGCAGAGAAGAAAGTCAAATAAAAATAAAAATAAAAATAAAAATAAAGATGGTGAATTAGGAAAACGTAAATTACAAGGCCAATTATTTCACTCTCCTCCCCTCTCAAATAAATGCATGCATGCATGTATTTTTACAAATGCGACTATGGCTACCTAATATGCATTGGCAATGCTAGGAAATAGCACAAGATGGCACAATTGCTGGTGTATTTTTGCTATGCAATCATACCCCCATGCATATCTTTTGCTAGTCCCTAGGAAAACATTTTTTTGTATTGTATTTAGAAATGATCTTAGGCTGAAGATTTTCTCCTGAGGGGACATAGGCGTGTTTATTGTTGGATATTGTGAGAACCAATTGCAGAGAAGACTACCAGTACTTTAAGTCTTATATGGCATAGATCATCTCTCAACTAACCTAGACTCTTGATATTTAAACCTTAAGTACGATTTCCATGACCCAGGAGGTTTTTGCTGTACTCGAGAGCTCAAGAGATTATGGCTTGTGCATAGTGAAGGATCAAGACTGACCAAATGAACATTAAGACTCAAGCCCAGGGTTTCACGGATTTTTAAGTATAGGTTGGTCCCAGTTTCAGCTTGTGTCTTCAGATTGATCCTTAAAAAGATGACGAAAAACTCAACTCCCATTTTCTGACATTTGTGGCTCAAAGAAAATAGGGCATTTGTAACTTGCCATGAAGAATTTTTGTAGGAAGAAGACTTTATAAATATTTGCGAGATATACTGACTTATTTGTATCTTTTTTTTTTTTTTGAAACACACACCAGTATATCCCTTACAACATTATTTAGAGGAGCACACTTTTCTTTTTGGTGGAAAGAGTTGCTCTTAAACACAAGACTAAAGCCTAGGATAAAATGTCTACCTGCGCGCACAGGTAAGGACTCCACCTTCCCTAATGAACACTAGGGTTGGATCTTATGTTCACCTGGTCTTTCTTGATATGTGTAGTGTGAACCAAGATTACTTAGGCTCTTGAGTAGAAGTAAACCAACGGATCCTATACTGGTGTCTCAGGTACAAGAATACATCTTTAGTTAGGAGAGATTCCGATCTATCTTGTCAATGCTCAAGTGAATTAAGCCGAGCCTGAGCGAATCAAGCTTCTGTGGCCTAGAAAGTCTTCAAAACAGTAGTTGAATATCCATAAACACTTATTGTATTTTTTTTTTAGCCTTCAAATCATTACTAAACACCATTTTTTTCTTTTTAACATAGTTACAGATAAATGGGAACTGCATGATACCATAAAATACCCAGATCCTATGGATGCCTATCCACCCCCCCATGCCAAACGATGCTATGACCTCATATGCATGCAGGGAAGGGTAAAGGAAGGATGAAAGATCGGGTAACGAGAGCTAAGGAGCAAGGTATACAGCAGGGTGGTAGGGTGGGTGGATGGTGGGTGGTGAAGTGAAAAGTGAAGTGAGCGTGACAGTGAAGTGAAAAGTGATGGTGGATGGTGAGTGTTGTTGGGGTGCCTCCCAATGAGCGTTGAATAGAATGCTGCCAGCTGGACTCAGAATGAGGCACAAAATTAGTTACCCTCCAGCAGGGCAACAGTTTCTCCAAAGGGGGTAGGTTCATAAGTAAGAAAGGGTTTCAAATGCTGCCCATTGACCGTAAATTTATGCCTAGATTTGGGATCTTCAATCTCAACGGCCTCGTTGGGAAATGGTCTCGAGACCAGGGAAGGACCAGTCCATTTGGACTTTAGTTTTCTTGGAAAGAATTTGAGCCAGGCATTATAGAGCCAAACTTGCTAAGATGGCTCAAATTCTTTTCGCCGAATACGGCTGTCATGAAAAGCCTTAGTGCGTTGCTTGAAAGTTAAGGCAAAATCATAGGCTTCACGACGGAGCTCTTCCAGCTCCTAGAGTTGGACTTTCCTTTCTCGACCACACAGGTCTGGGTCGAGGTTACACTAGCGAACCGCCCAATAAGCACGGTGTTCCAACTCCACGGGCAAATGACAAGGCTTCCCGTAAATGATTCTATTAGGATACATACCAAGGGGAGCCTTGAAGGCGATCCGATATGCCCAAAGTGAGTCAATCAGCTTGTCGGACCAATCCTTACGGTTAGGCCGAACTGTTTTCTGGAGAATTTGCTTGATTTGCCGGTTCGACCCCTCTGCTTGGCTATTCGTTTAAGGATGATACGGAGATACGAGACGATGGTGGACTCTGTATTTCCTCAGAAGTGCCCGAAAAGACGCATGGGTAAAGTGGCTTCCTCCATCCAAGATAATGGCTCGAGGGATCCCAAAGTGTGCAAAGATGTGGTCTTTGACAAATCGAGTGGATATAACATGGTCAGCACGACTCATGGGGAATAGCCTCGATCCATTTCAAAACATAATCAACAGCCACGAGGAAGAATTCGAAGCCGTTGGAAAGAGGAAAGGGACCCATGAAATCAATTCCCCAAATGTCGAAGATTTCCGCAGCTACGATGGGTTCTAAGGGCATCATGTCATGTAACGACCAGGTTCCCTAGTCCCTACGAGACACGAGAACCGGACCGACTCGACTAATCCCAAGACCTAGTCGTCCAACGAGGAAGTAACCAAAAGAGCAGTAAAATAAACCCCATTCAGCATGAATATAACTAACAGTAAGAAAGTACAGCAGTAAGGAAAGAAACTACTACAGTATATACCACCACAACAGTAGAACAACATTTATCATATAACATGAACTGCAGGTAAAGAAAAGTACAGCGGAAACAAGAACTACTCACTATAACGGAAATAAAGAGGTACAAAAGACAGTAGTAACTCTACTGGACCCTACTTGGCCCAGCGTCCTCTGCAGCCGCTGACCCTGGCTGCTCAACACCTGGTCCTGAAAAAGGTAACGAGTGTAACACGTCAGCAAAAAGCTGAGTAGAGTGGAAACTAAAACTAAAGACAACAGTAGAGTGTACAGTAGCTGTTATGTTCTATTACTTTCTTTATTTACATCTTTCAATTGTCTCACTATTTCATTTATTTCTCAGATCTTTTACTTGATCTCGAAAGTTCCTCGTGGGAACGATCTTGATTGCAGTCTTTTCCGAAAAGTAGAAGTAGCACGTGGTGCTCTCCTGGCCGGGAGAGTCCCCCGTGGTGATCCTACCCTCAGTCAACCACCCCAAGGTCACGGACAGACGTAACGGTGACTAAGGCACGCGCGATAAACGCACAGGTAGCTAACCCGTACTGGCACGTAATCAGTCGTTTTCGTTAACGGGTGTGCCCAAAGCATAGCACGGAACCAGTCCAGGGCAGAGACCTCTCAGTAACAAGGGTCCAACCCCTCCACATTCCGCGCACCCTCGCCTGACTACCCTGGTTTGCCCCAGTGGGCCTAACAAGTCGGTGTGGGAGGCTAGCAGAACCCCGGGGCCCGTGGGGTAGCTAGTACCTCCCTACACTAGTAGCTCTCCTCGGTACTACGTACGCGAGGGCCAGCAAGTCGGTACAGAGTGGCCAGTCCTAACCCCGGGTCCCTGGGGCAGCTGGCTCCACTCTGCACTTAATAGGGGGACAGTCACTCTCCTTGGTACTCCGTACTCAAGGGCCAGCTCACTTCCCCAAAACTATTCCATTCACTTTCCAGGAGTTCTACTCCTACTTCCCCGTAGGGTTCCATCCTTTTTACTCAAACATCTAGTTTTCACTTTCCAGTTTCACATTCTTACAATCTATGTTGTCAACCACGTTATCTATTCACAACAGGCAGCTGTTAATTCA
Source organism: Thalassia testudinum (assembly GCA_037157565.1). Lineage (NCBI taxonomy): Eukaryota > Viridiplantae > Streptophyta > Magnoliopsida > Alismatales > Hydrocharitaceae > Thalassia > Thalassia testudinum. Next base: position 35,552,560 of record JAZHRO010000003.1, read on the forward strand.
AATTACAGGCAGCTTTATATCTCTTTCCATTTTCCAAGACTGCAGTATTATACATTCCACTAGTTTTCCCATCCTAGGATTCATGCCATATCCTAGGATCTATCATACAATCTAGTTTTCCAGTCCTAAGATTCATGCAACACCTAGGAGCTATCATTCCATCTATTTCTCATTCCTAGGATTCATGCAATGTCCTAGGTTCTATTTATGGTTTCATAATTTAACAGATTTTATTAATAACTTAAAGCCACTCTACCAGGTACAACGGGAGTAATGGGGGCGTGATCGGGAATCCCGCGTGCCTCCGCGACTCCCAAGACTGCAACTGAACGAGGTCCTATCACAAGGATCAAACACAAGGAAAGTCTCAAAACAGTGTATAGCTACTGTAGACAGGTAGAGGAATTAATTCTGAAAAGAACGCAACTCAAATCGTGGAAAACGGAGCCCGAACGGGCCCAAAACGGGTCGAAAAAGACGATACTGTGCAAAATCAGACGTCTGGAACTTCTTCCAGACGTCTTAAAAAGTGGATCAGAGAATTACCTGCTCAGCGTGGTTTCCCAGACGTCAAGAAGTCTGCGGGGACGTCTGGCCAAGCTCCCAGACGTCCTATGGTCACCTCAGACGTCTGGAGGTCGCTTCCGCCATCTGGTACAACAGCTAGACGTCTGATTCGCGTTGGATGGCAAATCACCGAGCCTGCGCACAGCCAACTCCCTCCCTCAGTACGGTCAGTCGACAGGAAGGAAGGAGAAAGCGGAATACTCACCTTTCAGACGTCTGTATGAGCTTCCAGACGTCTCCCTCACCATTTGGCTATCAACCCAGACGTCTAATTCTGGAAATTTTTTCCAGAATCAGGGTGCCACTCGGCCTCTGCTCGCGATGCCGCCCGCGTCGTACCTCACGCGTCTGCTGCTCAGACCGCAGCAGGTCCCTCTCCGCGTCGTTCCGCGCCTCCTGCGCCCTCCGCCGGCCGGCCAAGCCGCTCTGGCGAGCTCGCCCTCACGGAAGAGCCCCGCCCTCGCACGCCGCACCTCCTCCGCGCTCACTGCGGCCGCCGCTGCCGCCCTCGTGCACAGGAAGGAGAAGAGGAAGGGGACGGTGGAGACGACAGTAGGGGAGGCATGGCCTTTTAAGGCCACGCGAGGAGGAGGGAGAGAGTGCGCGGCAGGTCTGCAACCGCAGAGAGAGAGGGAAAAAGAGAGAGAGAGAGGAATCGCGGGTCTGCACGCACAGGCGCGCAGACGAATCTCTCGTGCGAAAAATAACTATTTTACAGACGTCTGGAAACTATCCCAGACGTCTGGTCAGACGTCTGGATGTGATCCCAGACGTCTGGTTCGACGTCTGGGCCACCTCCCAGACGTCTTAAAAGACATCTGGGGCATGCATTCGTAACATGTCACGACGTGACATTGACCCTAACGACTGGCACCTAGTGCAATGTTTGGCGTAATTGTGTGCATCCTGGTGAAGGGAGGGCCAAAAGAAACCGCACTGCAACACCTTGGCTGCAGTTTTCCTCCCAGAGAAATGGCCTCCGCAAGCCTGATAGTGGCAGAAGGATAACACACTGGGGAATTCACTATCAGGAATATAGCAACGGATGATTTGATCAGCAACTATGCGAAAAAGAAGTGGATTATCATAGAAATAATACCTCGTCTTTTCCATGAGATGCTCGCACTGGTTTTTAGGCCAACCACATGGAAGGGTTACAGAAGCAAGGTAATTGGCAATATCGTCATACCAAGGTCCAACTGCCACATTAATTGCCAATAGGTGCTCATCGGGAAAAATCTCATTAATCGGCAGAGTAAGTCCAATATGGTCAGGGTCCAGTCTGGAAAGATGGTTAGCCACAACATTCTTTGCTCCGGCCTTATCACGGATCTCATTGTCAAATTCTTGGACCAGAAGGATCCAACGAATAAGTCTGGGCTTGGCATCCTTCTTGTGCATGAGATGGCGAGCGGCCGCGTGATCAGTGAAAACAATAACATGTGAGCCTAGAAGGTAAGATAGGAATTTCTCTAGCCCAAAGATGACCGCCAGTAGTTCTTTTTCAGTGGTAGTATAATTACGCTGGGCCTCGTCCAATGTCTTACTGGCATAGTACACCACGAAGGGGTGTCAATCGCGTCTTTGTCCCAGGATGGCTCCGACTGTAAGGTCGAAAGCGTCACACATGAGTTCAAAGTCAAGGGACCAATCAGGTGGCTGGAGAATAGGAGCCTTGGTGACAGCATTATGCAGTCGGGGCCCATATCAAAGGGTACGTCGGTTGATAGGTGTTATGATCCCAGCATCAAACGTCATTTAAGATGTCTGGGAATTGGTCCAGACGTCTGGTAAGACGTCAGGAAGCCTTCCCAGACGTTTGGAAATTAATTTTTTCGTCGTACGATTTTGCGTCTGTGCGCATGCACGTGCAGACTGAACCACCGCCCTCCTTTCTTCTAGCTCTTTCCTCCTCGTCCTGCAGGCACAGCCTTCCTTCTCTCTCTCTCCCGACGGCACCTTCAAATACTCCCCCTCTCCTCTCCCTCACCATCACTCCATCGCCTTCTTGTTCTTCTTCCTGTTAGCGTGAGGGTGAGCAGGCGAGGGCAGTAGCTGCTGCCGTGTGTGCACGGGGAGGAGGGGTTGCAGCGAGAGGGAGGGAGTCAGAGTGCGAGGGTGCGAGCTCGCCGGAGCAGCCAGGGTCGGTCGGCGAGGGCGCAACAGGAGCATGGCGCTTGGGAGGTGCTGCTGCAGCTCAGGCAGCAGGCAAGCGCAGCGCGGCACGGCCGTGCGCAGCAGGCGGAGGGCGAGGAGGTCCTGATTCTGGGAAAATTTCCTAGAATCATACGTCTGGACCTACATCCAGACGATGCAGGAGTCGTCTAGAGGAAGGTCCAGACATCTGAAAGATACGATATTATCCTTTCCTTCTTCTTTCACGTGTATGGCCATGCAGCCGTTCTGCCGAAGAGTTCTGCCTCATTTCATGTTGAGGACGGTCGCGTACGCATGCAAGTTTCATTCAGGAAGGCGCAAGGGCACGCCCTCCCACACAGATCGGATCATTGGGCACAGCACCAGATGGCGAAGAGGGTCTCCAAACATCCGGAGTGACAGTCGGACGTCTGGAACTAAGTCCAGAAGGTTCAGCGGGATTCTGGACGTATGAAGGACTGCGCTGGAACAAGGTATGACCTGAACCATCATTTAAGACGTCTGGAAGATGTTTCAGACATCTGATTTTGGGCAGACTTGTCGTTTTTGACCTGTTTAAGGTCCGTTCGAAGTCCGTTTTCAGCGTTTAAAGTTTTGTTCTTCTCATATTTAGTTCCTCTACCTATTTACAATAATTGCATCCTGTTCTGAGTAGTTCCTTGTGTTAGGACCCCATTCCGTTGCAACTCCAGGGGTTACGGAGGCATGCGGGTACTCCCGATTTTGTAGGTAGTACTCCCGATTTTGTAGGTAGTACTCCCGGTTTTGTAGGTAGAGTGGCTACCTTTAATTATTTACCAACATTTATGCACTTGAGAGATAATTAATAGATTCTAAGGTGTGGCATGAACCCTAGGATTGGAAAACTAGATTGAATGATATATTCTATGGTATGGCATGATTCTTAGGACTGAAAAACTAGATTGAATGATAGATCCCAGGATATGGCATGAATCCTAGGACTGGAAAGCTAGATTGAATGAAAGATCCTAGGGTGTTGATTAGCCCATAGTTGTGGGCTATTTAAGTATTTAAGTGCCTACACATTAGGTTAATTCTAACATTTATTTAGTATAAATTAGGATGTAAATAGATTAATTCATAGTTTTAATCTAATTACATAATCCATACATTGCATTCATATCTTAAGTGCATTTAGAATTAGCTTAGAATAGCATTCATCTAATTAGATAACCAATTAGGTACATTATTTTCACTAACATAGAAGTTGAGGGTCTATACATAAATAATCCTAATATTTTAACATTATTTTCTTTATTCTTCTTCTTTCAGAACGGCTGGGTGCCGCTCCAACGCCCGGCTGCTGCAGTGATGAAGCCATTCAAGGGGGAGCGGATGTGGTGGATCTGGTCGGCGGCTGATTTCAAACTTGTTCAGGCCACTACAAAAGGAGCAGGGAGCCAGCCGAGCTCGGGAGGCCTCCGCCACCGACCCACCACTGTGCAGAGAGAACCTCTCTCTTCCACTCCACACTGCTGGCCTCTACTGTGGCGACGAGTCTCCAGCACCATGGGCGTGTGGTGTGACAGGCCACACCGCCATCCGGAGCTCGCCGCATCACCGTGAGCACCTTAGCGTGCATCTTCCTCGCCGTCGTCGCAGACCACCACCACCGAGCTACTGATCAGCCACCCTCTCAGTAACTTAAGACGTCTGGGAAATTTCCCAGACGTCTAAAGTTACCCGCTCACCTCCACTTCCTCAGCCTGCACTCTCTAACAGGCCACCAGACCGCCTGCACCCTCCACCGCTCACCGGCTGCAGACCTGCGCACACCTGCAGATCAGCCCACGCCACCTTCCCCGCGCCCATCAGCCTGCAGCACACCCGCGCCCACCATCAACCGCGCCTGCAGACCACCGCAGCCATCTCCACGCGCCTGCAGACCACCGCCCACGCCAATCGCGCCAGCGCCCTCCGCAAACCCTCCGCAGCGCACGCCATCCTCCAACCGCGCTGCAGCACCCTCTGCCGTGCTTGCAGAATCGCCTGCAACGCCCTCTTCCCCGCGCCTGCAGACGAACGCCTGCCACGCCAACCGAAGCAGTGCCCACGGCAGCGGCAGCAGCCACCCCCGCAGCAACAGCAGGCGGCGGACTTCACGCCAACAGGCTGCACAAGCTGCCGGCTGCAGCACCTCCGCCGGAGCTCGTCCGGCCACCTCCGGCCGCCGCGCGACTCGCCGCCACCACCGATTCGAAGCCCTTGATCCAAGGGACCTCCTCCGAGCTTCCCGCGCCCGGCCATCGGCTCCTCGTCGCGCAAGACAACGGGGAAAAATTCCCCAGTTTTGCTACAGTAAAACGTTAATTAAAATTTACATTTTCTGCCATTGCCACATTTTAATCATATTCTATTCACTCTGCATTGCGGAAAATATCCTGTAGTTTCTCATAATTGCCATTTCAGCATTGTTTCTTGCTTAAACCTTAATCTAAAGGCAATCTTGGCTTGGTTCTTGTCCAAATTGACTACGAACAAACATTTTTAAGTGGCATGAATTTTAATACGTTATTGCCTCCCTGTGGATACGACCCACTCCTCTGCGAGTGGTTATTTCTTGTTAAAAATTGATTAGTCAATTTTTCCACCACATTAAACTGCAAACGACTTAAAAGCGAAAGATCGACCAGTCAAATGGCGCCGTTGCCGGGGAGGCAACAGACGCAATAATTTCGCCTAATTTTATTTTGATTATTTGTCAATTGCACAGAGATTTGACCATTCATTATTTTCTTTTCTGTGCGAGAAAATTTGTGCAAGAATCAGCCACTGTGAGAGGCGACCCTTGACGTCGCCAGACGAGAAGTGGACAAGCAATTTTGAAAGGAGGAGAAGGACGAGGACGCGACGGACACCATTGTATTTAATCGCTAATTTAATTAGAATAGAATTAAGACTGAAGACTTAATTTTTCATTACAGTTAGTTTGAAACCCTTGTTCTGGGGCATATTTTGAGGGTTTGTTCCCCGATTTTGTTTTGGATGGGAGCCTGTTCCCTTTTCTTTAGATTTAGATTTTTTTTTTTATTACTTTTATTTGCTTGTGCATAAGTAGTTCTAAAAAAAATAGAAAAAGAAAAAAAATGAGCTGCCTGCTAGAAGCTGCCTGCCCTAGGACGAACCATTTAGGTCTATATGAGCAGCCTCTAGATTTACTTTTCTGCATTGCGTGCATTTTTGCATTGAAGATCGCTGGAGGCAAGGTACGTATTCTCTTACTTTGCATCCTATTTTTGATCACGCATTGCATTTGGGATTTAATGCGAAGACCACCTAATCTGTACTGAATAAATCTAACAAGTGGTCACATATTTTTTTAGAAAAAGGACTAATTAAAGGAAGGACATTTTAAAAACCAAGGATTTGATTTTCAAACGTGGCGTGCGATTCAAAGTTCAAAATCTTTGACGGTGTATGCACACTTATTTCACTTGCACCACGGCACGCTCCTAGACACTCCTTAGGTTTGGAAATACTAGGACAAGAGCCCTCCTTTCATTGGATTTTGAAGTGTTCGGAACTTGAGATCAAAGGTTTTGTAAATCCAAAGAGGGGGATACCCTGTCACGGATTTTTCGGGGTAGTTGAGGAGCACCGCAGAAGCACAGCTTCAAAGGAAGGCTTAGGCCTACTTGCATCCCTCAATCTTCCGTCTTTGGATTTACTTGACCATTTGAGATTTAGGGAAGAACACCTAAGCTCCAACAAGGTCTTTTTAGGCGAGCTGTAGGTCGACAATAGGCGCGTAAATTGATTGAACAAATTGTATTGTCACCTGCAATCTGACTTAAAATCAAAAGCCTAAATTGGGAAAGACCTAAAAGGTCCTTTTTGAATTGTGTCTTGCTTGGGGAATTCTGATTGAAGTGTGAGTTAGAATGGACCACATTGATTTTCATCCTTTCACATCTTGCCCACACCCTCACCCCCACTCTGCATCCTTCGATCCCAGATGCCGAGATGGTCCATTCTTTGATGGACCTAATGACAATCATTGGGATCCGTTTTACTCCTATTATAGGAGTATTGGCCTAGTTAAGCCCCAAATTAGTGAGCAGAACTCAGGAGCGGGATTTGCTTTGCCCAATATCCCACATACCAAAGAAATACCCAACCCACCCTCCCTGTAAACTTATAATGGTTGGACAAACACTCCTGGGTACTATAAGCCTGAGCCTGACTTCTCTTATGATAGAAATGACCTCTCCTCTTTGAAGATGGAAATACAGAAAATGCAAAATGAAATGAGTGAATTGTTAGGAGAATCTTTGAGAGCAGGCCAACAAGAAAGAGATGAAATTAGCCACCCAATCTGCCCCATTGACGATGACGTACACCCCTCTACAATAGATGCATCTCCCGTGGGAAAGCTACACTTTAAGTTGAAGGGAAATTCTGGGGAGAATAGCTACTTTTCGAGGATCGATTTTGAAACCTCTCCATTAGATGACACTTCCTTGAGAGATCTACACTATAGGTGGGAGGAAAATACACATGAAAGTAGCTATGCATTGGATGAAGAAAGGTGGCAACCCGAGGAAGATGATGATAAGGTTGAGTATCCACCTGAATTATATTGGAGTCAAAAGAAGGGAATGATGGTACCATTGGAAGACCTCGACCCAGATGATAGTATTTTCGTGACATTTGATGAAGTGGGTCAAAGTCAAGTTGTTAATCCTACCCTCCCTTCTGATCACGATATGGAACTCAAACCCACCCTTAGGGAACCTAACCCTAAAGAAATTGACCTATCTGAGGAGTCTGATGTAACCAATGTAAATAATTTACCTCAGATAGAGCACCCTAGGGGATCTGCTGAGATATTAAATGATTCTAGACCTCGGGTACATGATGAATTGTGTGATGAGGAGGAAGACGAATTATATGAGGAACCTACATTCAAGATTTGGAGTGACACTAAGGGTGATTATGTCTTATTTGAAGAGTTAGCCCCTGAGGATGTCACAAATTTGACCAAATTAGGTTTCCTTGGCACACCCATTGATGATATTTCTCCTCATGATAAAATGATGGAAAATTTGGAAGCAATTTCTAAGATTTATGTGGATTCACATATAGACTCCGGGGAAGATTTGAGTAAAGAACAAAAACCCAGGGATGACATTGATAGGATAATCCCTAGATCTGTTGCTTCCAACCTACCTTCATTCACTTCGAAGTCACCCTCTGATTCGCTTATATCTAAAAGCGAAATTGTGACTCCTGATGAAGAGCAGGAAGATCCACGTGATGGTGCAACAAATGCTAGGGATGAAATTGAGGATTTAGAAAGAGTGTTTGGGATGGACACCATGCTGATTAAACCCAACCTAGATCTTATGGCCATCCCACAACCTCGAAACTTGGACACCCTAGACGATCCTTGCCTTAGAGAATTGCTCATTTTTGTTCTGACTAGGGGGCTTAACAGACCAATATTTTCTGTAATGGAGTATCGGGTATGGATTGATGATTTCTTTAGTCAGTCCATTACCCTGGGGGTTTATCTCTACACCATTCCTTCCCCATTCCTTTTGGAGGATCCTTGTCATCCTACCCCTACCCCTTTGAAGGTTATTTTAACTGTTTATCCTTTAGAACCTCTTCTGGTGACCTGGGAAGATTTCATTCCATTTTAGTTGGGCGAGCATTTGCTATCGGGATTCATCATCAGCTTGCCAACATCCTAGGTTACCTATTTTCTAGGCCAACTTTGCTTTGCTCATTTTTAGGGCCTATTTCTGCAATTCTTGAACCTGATTTGCAGGTTCTTCGGCTATTCAGCCCAGCTTTGACCCAGGTAATATCCTTCTATGCAATGAAAACATTGCAGATTTTAGACATGGGGGGTGTACTTGGGGATATACATAGCATAATTGCATACATTTGTACATATAAAAAAAAAAGTTTTGAGCTTAACTGGCTAAGTCCTGCATTCTTAAGCAAATCAGAACTCTAGCGTAGACTAAATTAATTCTAGGGTCAAACTTTAGAAGCTAAATAAGCTACTAGCTTTAGACCTTTAGGGTCCTTTGTGGACTTAAAAACTTAAGTAGGAGTTAAGTTGCGGACCATTCTTCAAGAGGTTGAGGAAGGGAAGCTAGGGTTTGAGTTAAAAGGTGGGGTAGTACCTGGAGTCTTATTCTACCTTTTGGTTTACGGGTCCTTGTAACCCAAGCATCCAAATTTCACACACTTGGTCTGGTAATTAACTTAATTTATAAAAAGAGATTTGGTTCTCTTAGTTTTGACTTAAGAAAGGCTTGAAAACACATTTTGATTGGAAGAGTTCCCGCCGCAGGAGAGGTGGAGTATATACTCACCTTGAGGATGCGATGGTAACATATTACCTCCTCGGCGCTTGTCTCTTAGGATATCCATCCTACTGGGGGCATGTAAGCGCATTGCGCGGTTCAGGTACCATGGGCGGCCCTATCTCGAAGTGCCGATTGCCATAGGCCTGAATTCGCTTAAGAAATCCATGGGCGATACTATCTCGAAGTGTCGATTGCCAGGAGTTCTTGGGGTCATTATGGGCGGTGCTATCTCGAAGCATCGAAAGCCAGGCACCCTTCGAGGTATGGTAATAGGGACAATGAATCCGACACAGACCGTGTTGATAGCTGATCTGAGGTTAGACTTAGAAGAATCAAACAAAAAAAAAAAAAAAAAGTATATATATTAAAAAAAAAAAATCCTTTAAATCAAATAACTCGGACCAATGCACAAGCACGGATGCTTTAATCTCAGGGATTAATAAACTTTAGGGTAGAGTCAGAAATCATGGAAACTTGTGCCTGCAACTCGTCTTTAGCCGACCTAGTCTGTAACTTAGCAACTACTTAGGAACCTTGGGTCTAGAGCCTGAACTTAATATGCTTCTGAAGGAAGACTAAGTGAGTTGACTAGTCTACTTGGAGTGCTAGGTATCGCTTAATTTTGCTAGGGACTAGCAAAAACTAGGCATGGGGGTATTTGATTAGCCCATAGTTGTGGGCTATTTAAGTATTTAAGTGCCTACACATTAGGTTAATTCTAACATTTATTTAGTATAAATTAGGATGTAAATAGATTAATTATAGTTTTAATCTAATTACATAATCCATACATTGCATTCATATCTTAAGTGCATTTAGAATTAGCTTAGAATAGCATTCATCTAATTAGATAACCAATTAGGTACATTGTTTTCATTAACATAGAAGTTGAGGGTCTATACATAAATAATCCTAATATTTTAACATTATTTTCTTTATTCTTCTTCTTTCAGAATGGCTGGGTGCCGCTCCAACGCCCGGCTGCTGCAGTGATGAAGCCATTCAAGGGGGAGCGGATGTCGTGGATCTAGTCGGCGGCTGATTTCAAACTTGTTCAGGCCACTACAAAAGGAGCAGGGAGGAAGCCGAGCTCGGGAGGCCTCCGCCACCGACCCACCACTATGCAGAGAGAACCTCTCTCTTCCACTCCACACTGCTGGCCTCTACTGTGGCGATGAGTCTCCAGCACCGTGGGCGTGTGGTGTGATAGGCCACACCACCATCCGGAGCTCACCGCATCACCGTGAGCACCTTAGCGTGCATCTTCCTCGCCGCCGTCGCAGACCACCACCACCGAGCTACTGATCAGTGATGAGTGTCTACTCATCATAGCTAAAAGGCCGAAATTAAGCTAGACACTAAGCAAAACAATATCAAATTAACACATAAAAAGGGTTAAGTGTGGGAATTAAAGAAAAGACCTAAAACTTTTAATGTGTGTTAAAACCTCCTAATTAGGTCACAAAAATGAGATATTCTGAAAACTAAAGAACAAATGATGATCCATGCATCAATTGAACACATAAACAAGTTTGAAAAGATAAATCAGAAGTAAAATCAATGTCTTAAATGTTCAATTAAGCACATGTAAAAATTTGAAAGCAATTGGACATCATTTAGGCTTAGAAATAAATAGATTACAATTAGGTCCTTCATGCATTACATTTCTACCCTTCAAAACTCCTTCTTGGACCTTTTTGCAAGCCGCAGGGACCCTTCTGTATGACTGCAAGGCCCTTCCAGTTATAGTTCTTCTCACTTTTGGACCTGCACGCTATTCTTCTACCCCTTCGTTTAAGGGTCTTCCTGCAAGTTTTCCCTCATTTCAGAGAGAAGCCTGTGTTCTTCACGCGCACTGTAGCACGCGAAGAACACAGCCATTCTCGACCGTCCATCACACTTTTGATCTCGATCTGCGACTGGAATCAAATGGAACCTTCGCGTAATTCGGTGCGTGCATTCACCTCTCTTCCCAGATCTCATCTGACGGTCAGATCTCTCTCTTGACTCGCCGCGCGCTCTACCCATCTCATCCTCACCGCCGGCCTAATTTTGATTAACCTCACCCTTGCGGTGATCTCAGTCACTGAGCTGCTATTTAAGCACCTCAGTGGTGTCACGCGCAAAGGATCGCTCCCTCCTACATCTCTTAGCGATCAATTCTTCCACTCCAGTCTCTCCTCCTCATCTAGACCCTGATTTCACAGCCACCGGCTGTGGAATTATCGCCTGCTCTCGACCCTCCTCATCGCTAAGGACCTCGTAGCACCTGAGGACGACCCTGGAGTCTCACTAGCAGACTCTTCCCTCCGTTGGAGTCACCCTCCTCTTTTCTTCCTCCTTAGCCGCCGGCTAAGGACCCATAGGTCCCATTCTTCCTTTTAGTTTAGGTTTTTAATTCTGCACAAGTAGTGTTAGATTTAGTTTGCAGTAGTTTAGAATAGATTTAGTTTTAATTGTTAGTGTTTAATGTTAGCTGTAGTTAGATTAGTCTTAGGAGTAGAATTAGTATTAGATCCCCTCCCTCACCTCCTCTGATCAGTCCAGATCAGAGGGGAAGAATCATCTGTTCATTGTTCAATTTATCTCCCTCTTCATGTTTTGTTTTTCCATCATCCAAATTCTGATTCTTGTTTTTTCCTTTTTAACGACGAATTTTTCATCAATCACCCACACATCCTAACCCAATTTCAGATCTGATGGCGCACTGCCTCAGATCTGAAAGTGGCGTCACAAGCACCATTTGGGGCTTCTCACTCATTCCATTTGTTTCATAAAAGCCCCTCTGTTTTAAATGGATTGCCTCAGTTTGTCAGAGCACTTTTGATCTGGATTTTAAAGGATTTTTACTCTCTGAAATGTTTTGACAGTTCTGACAAATTGAAGGGATTTTTGGTTTTCATTGTAGGCAAGGATTCTGAGAAGTTCTCTGGTGACAGAGAACCAATCAGAAGAGCCTTTCATAATTCTGTTTATACTTTGTTTTGAATGCATTCGCCAGCTTCCATTAAATTTCCTTAGTGCATTCTTAGTCTCTTTTTGCTATTTCAGAACTGCCATGCACTATTTGTGTTGATGATCATTTCTGTATGGTGATTCTCTAACCTAAGGAGTTTTCCATACTCCTTAAGGTTGCAAGAAACTGGGATTGTGTTTCTTTGGTTTTAATTGATCGAGCTAAGTCTTCCTTCATGCTGTCTATGGCATTAGGAAGACTAACTCAATGCCATTTGATTTTTGATCTGAAAGGATGCTTCTGATAAGGTTTTTCCTAATGAGTATTTGAGCTGAATTTACCTGAGATTTTCGTGAGATTTAAACCCTTTTCAGATTTGGATTTCAACTCTGTAAATTGTAGTTTGTTTTGAATTTTATCTTATTCCCAGTTATACAGCAACATGCTCCAACTTGCAGCTACATTTCCCTCCATCTCCAAATTCTCTTCTCCTCCAAATTCCCCTTTCATCTGTGAATTGTTTGTTCCCCTTTCTCCAAGTGGACTAACTGCAGCAGCAGTTAGCCATTTGACAGTGGCTTAAGCCACTGCCACTGTAAACAACACATACTAAATACATTCTTCTTTTCTCCATCTCCTCTGACAGTAGCTGCAGCTGCTGTCTAAACTCAAATAAAAACTCAATCAACTCTAATTCCCTAACTTTATACAAAAGCCTAATGGCATAGACTTATTTTAAAACTGTAATATGTATAAAACCTGTACAGAAATTCGTATACATATGTAATCTATGTAAAAATATGTATATATACTAATCTAGTATGTATGTATTTACTGATTTATGTATATATGTATGTACAGATTTATATTTACTGATTTAGTAGCTAAGTTAATAAGTTAAGCAATAATCAAATAAATAAATCTATAAACTTGGGAATATATATATATTAAGTAACTTAAGTTAGTCAAAGTATAATTATACCTAGTATAACTTACTGTAACTTAGTTTTAATTTTAAACACCCAGAATTGCTATTTTAGCCTAAATAAAACATAAATAAATTCGTAAAAATACAATAAAAATATGTATTAAATACTTAAGTATGTAAGTTAAAACTGTTTAAGGTCAATTAGACCATTTACTAATTATTTTATAAGTAATTAACTATTTAATCACCTAAATCAACCTGTATAATCAGCCTAGTTTAGCGAATTTATTTGTATAGTAAAAATATTTAAAATTCAAAATTAATTAATCAATTATGTAGTATTATGTAAATATTTTATTTACCATATTTTATTTTATTTTTTTTAATAATTTATGGCCCCCAAATCGAGGGCCAAAAACGCGCACAGACGCAACTGCGTCTGGTTTCCAGCGCACGATGTGGCGCTGGAATAGCGCCACATCGTGGGCTGCAAACCAAACGCAGCATATAAATATAATTTATGTTATATCTTAATCAGTCGTCATGGCGCCGAGCGCCCGAAACACCGCCTGTTATGTCTGATCCGATAACCCGATTTGTGCTGAACTCTGATATGTGATGATATTGAATATGTGATGCATGTGTGGGGCTGGAGGCCCGAGCGTGTGCGAACTCGTTGAAGGCGTTGGGCTGAGGCCCTGTGCTGATACGAAAACGTAATTAAGGCACCTAATCTGAGATTAGGGCGCGCTTAGTAGAGGTCTGGTCCCACCCGAAGGGTGCTGTGTATCTCTCGAAAAGCGCGCCCGCTAATTAAGTAAATTTTACACTAAGGACTCTCCACCGCAGCCTCTGAAATACCACAGAACAAAATGAAAGGACAGACGACTTAAAAAAAGAAAAAAGAGAGAACACGAGATAACAACAGAAAAGACTCTGTACATACAGCAGTAGAATAAGTAATACACATACGTATAAGTAAACCCACATAATTACTAACAGAATAAAACGACACTATAAATGTCGCTAAAGACCTCAGTTTGCTTCTTTAGGTTGTATATAGTGTTTTCTGAGATTTAGCGACGTTTATATCTGTCACTAAAACTGATATATATGTCACGATAAATAAAAGACTAGTAAGTTAAGTTTTTACACTATGGTATCCTCATGTAGTATGAACTAACATATTAGTGTTAATAGTATAACTTGTAAATACATAGTTTAGAGTATAATAATAGATTGTTTGATGCTTGTTCATAGTTAGCATTTTTGCAAGCACTTCTTAGTAACTAGGTAAATAAAACATTCATTCACTCTTTAAATGTAGAGTTTCTTTTTGAATAAGAAGACAATTTTGGAGATAATCAAAGAGTGACCGAATTAAGTTCAATAAATTGCCTCCCAGAGAACGACCTGGAACAAAACCAGTAAAAAATTAGATAAATAAGCAAATGATAATAATGGTTGTAATGACTGGTACTCACCCATACTCACCACTATACGACATCCTTAATGTTATATTATACACCCTATACTACAACGACATGATCAACAATTATTACCAACAAACATTTACGACCATCATTATTTTGGCACCGTTGCCGGGGAGGCAACGCTCTTTGCACCAAAATTTTCTTTTTATTCTTTTGTATATAGAAATTCTTTATTTCATTCATTCATTCATTGTAATTTCTTTTATTTTCCATTGAATTAATTGTGTATACATTCCTTTATTCTTTTACTAATGATTTGTTTTTCCATAGCACTTGAGGAGGAGTGTCGTCTTCCTGGTGGAGTCGCTGCGCTCCAGATCCGTCTTCCTGGTGGAGTTTTGCCTCGAAGTAGCTGTAGGATTTTAGTATTAGTTTTAGTATAGATAGTTTTAGGTTTATTGATTATGAGCAATTGTTAGTCATAAGTTGTGAGAGCTTGTTCTCACACAATTTTTGTAATAATTCTGGACTGTCTGGACTTTATTTCTTTATCTTCTTAATTTCTTTCCTTACTTTTGAATTGCATATAAAATTTTTTCAAAAAAATCAAAAAATCAAAAAGACCTCATACTTATCTAGCAGCAGCATAACCTTAGGCATCCATTTTTAGGATTGCATTTCATTCCTGCTAGATTTTAATTCAAGTCAAATCTGCATTAGAAGATTGCTGGAGTCAGGTACGCATTTCTTACCTAACTCTAACTCCTGCCATATTTGCATTTGACTTAAAGTTAAGAAGACCACTACTTGTTCTGAATTTATTAAAAAGTGAAACGAGCAGCATAGAAAACACATTTTAATCACTTCAATTAAATCAAAAAGGAGATAGCAAAATTGGGTGAAACCATGTTTGAGATTTTAATCGCCTTGTGTTGAATGTTATCGTGCACACAGCACGATCACTTAAGGCCACAATACACGGGTTTCTACCTCATCTTTCTGCAACCACAGGATCTGGATTCGCACGCTCAGTCTTATCCAGATTCCCAGTGGATTTTAGAGGTCTGCACTTCGCTAGGTTTATCTTAGGATACGTACAATTGCTTGAAACAATTGTTTGCGTATAACATACTTTGCATCGCAGCCTCTAGGAAAAATTTTCTCCGATTCATTTCGATTGATTGGTCTTCTTGAATTGAGATTTTATTGGGATTCTTCTGTTTTATTGTGAACGTTAAATTTTTTTTTTTCCCATTGAGTTGGATCGAATTAGAGTAAACGGGATTTCAAAAAAACCAACTCAATGGAAGGTAGGAGATCCCAAAACCCAGAACTTGTACTCCCCTTGGGTACTGCTACCCAAGCTACTGCATCATCTTCTTTGCCTTCCACTTCTAATCCCTTACCTCCTGAGTCTCAAAATACTTTTCACAATCCCCCTCGCCAAGAGGATGATCTTGATTCTTCACACTTTGAGGATTTTGAAGAACTTCCTCCAGACTTAGTTGCACATCCTCTACCACAGCAACCACCTATCCCTAGGTTCCAACCTCCACCTTATCCTAATCATCCTAATCCACCCCCGGAGAGAGGACCTATGCCTCATCTTCAGCACCTTTTCGATACACAACTACAAATGAATACCTTAACCCAACAGGTGCAACAGCTTGCTCAAGCTGTAAATCTATTAGCTAACCCCCAACCACAACCACTTCAACCTAGAAATCCTCAGGCACCACCCCAACCCTGTAGACCTCAACTACGAGATTATTATAATCCCGCAGTTGCCCAACCAATGCCTGTGGTACGTTATCCCAATGGGGGTCGTGCTGCTGAATTGAAGCCGAACATTATAGCACTCATTCCTCACTTCCATGGACTTGCTTATGAGGACCCTTTTCAGCATTTAGAGGAGCTGAAGAATCTTGCCCAAACTTTGGGTCCGCAAGGACATGATCAGCACACGCTTTTGATGAAAATGTTCTCTTTTTCATTAAAAGATAAGGCAGCCTTTTGGTTTAGAACACTTGCACGGACTACACCTATAGATTCCTAGGCTTCTTTAGAACATGAGTTCTTAAAGAAGTACTTTCCTGTAGGCCGCACTAATGCCTTAAGGCGTGCCATCACCACCTTCACCCAGAATTCAGGAGAACCTATGCACGAGGCTTGGGAGAGATTCCATGAGCTTTTGAGAAAATGTCCCCACCATGGTGTCCCACGCTGGCAACAGGTCCAGATCTTCTACCATGGGCTCCATGATGACACACGGAATTTTGTAGATGCCGCTTGTGGAGGCAATTTCCTGTGTCGGGATGAGGACTCAGCCTTTGAGCTCTTTGAAGGCATGGCCGAAAACTCTATTAATAATGCTTCAATGAGCGTGTTTAATAGAAAGTCCTCACATTCCCACTCACACACGGGGGTACATGAAGCCCAATCCAGTAGCAAAGACTTAGAGATAGTGGCTAGTCAACTGGATAAAGTGGCTTAATCGAGAAGAAAGTAGATGAAGTATGGAAATTTCTCTCAAAACACCCATCTTCTTCTTCTCAGTCACCAGCACAAAACACTTCTTCTCAATTTCCCACAGGGATGGAAACTGTGAATAACCTTTCTGTGACACAAACTGCATTACCGGATTTTCCATTTCCATATCCTTCACCGGTTGGAGGAACCTTTGTTCCTCCCTTCACTGACTTCCCTGCACCTTCTGGAGCTTCGGAGGAGCTTCATGCCATTCACAATGATCCTTTCACACAAACCTATAACCCTGGATGGCGTAATCATCCAAATTTCTCGTGGTCGGGAAATTCACAGAGACCTCCTTTTCAACAACCTTCTGCACCACCATTGCACAACCCGACTCGAGCACCACCTCCACAATCACACGGATATCCACCGCGTACCTACCAACAACCCCAACCCAGGCCCACCCAATACTCTCAATCTGGGCCTACACGAGATGACCAGTTGGGGTCTATCATGAAAGCTCTTGCTGATATGCAACAACAGAATATTGCTATGCAGCAAAGACAGGACGCGGCCTTAGCTGAGATGAGAGCCCAGCTATCACACTTGACGGAGTCCCGTCAACCACATTCACTCCCATCCCAAGCACAACCCAACCCTAGGAACATACCTGCTCAAAGGTATGTCCAACCTAGACCAGCACTGCAAGACCAAACACATGAAATTTCACAACCAGTGCACAACACTGAATTCTTCACTAACTCAAATTCTTCTCTTGCACAAACACAACCACCTCTGCTACCTAACAATGATTTACCATCTACCACTAGAGCTGAACTAAATGCCATAGTCACTAGGGGTGGTAAATGCACACTAGATCCACCTCTTCCAACACCTACCACTTCTAGTTCTGCTCCTCCACTTCCTACTTCTCCTCTACCTATGACTGAACCTCTCACAACTCCAGTACCTTTTCCTGAAGCTTTAAAGAAGAAGGAGAAAGGAAAGAAAAAGACCTGTGTGGCACCTGAGGAGGATTTGCTTAAGCTCTTTGAGCAAGTCCACATAAACATCCCCTTGTTGGATGCAATCCGCCACATCCCTCTTTACGCTAAGTTTTTAAAAGACCTATGTACACCTAAGCGTAAAGCAAGAATTCAAAAAGGGAGTAGTCCAATCATTCTCTCGGAACAAGCTAGTTCCATCATCTCTAGTACCCTCCCAACTAAGATGAAAGACCCAGGCACCCCTCTCTTATCCTGCATGATAGGTAACACCACATTCAATAGAGCACTACTTGACCTAGGTGCTTCCATCAATCTTATCCCAACCTCTCTACTGACACATTTTGAGGTTGGCAATCTGAAGCCAACCAAGGTGTCCCTGCAATTAGCTGACAGATCAGTTAAGACACCTCAGGGAGTGTTGGAAGATGTCATAGTGCGGGTCAAGGATTTTTACTTCCCTGTAGACTTTATAGTCCTTGACATGGAAGTACCTGAAGATATCCAGAATACACCTATCATTTTAGGAAGACCTTTCTTGGCTACGGCCAAGGCAAACATCAATTGTGAGGAGGGCCTTATAGAATTAAAGTTTGGAGATCAGAAAATAAAAATTGATATTTTTCAGGCCCAAAGAGGACCAACCTGTAGTTTAATTGAAGAAATCTTCTCCTTGGATTCATTGGATCAATTGGTTGAGGACACCTTGATCAATTCATTAAATTTAGAACCTCAACACTCTTTGGACTCTGACTTGACTTCCACTGAGATACCAAATTTAGAGACTGAGGACCTTCCTCCCATTCCATTAGTATCTCTAGGATCTCCTGAAACTTTCACACCTGCTCCTTCTGATCCTGTGCCTGTTGAACTCAAACCTCTTCCTGACTCTCTCAAATATGTTTTCTTAGGACCTGATCAGACCTATCCGGTGATTGTTAACTCTTCCCTTTCTTCTGATCAAGAGTCACGACTCTTATCTGTCCTAAGAGCACATAGGCAGGCTATAGGATGGAGCCTTTCTGACCTTACTGGCATCAGTCCTTCTTATTGCACACATAGGATTTTCACTGAAGAAGGATCTAGACCTACTAGACAGCCCCAGCGTAGATTAAACCCTACATTACAAGAGGTGATAAAAAGTGAAATGATTAAATGGCTGGACAATGGAATTATCTACCCAATTTCTGACAGCAGATGGGTAAGTCCTGTTCAGGTTGTGCCAAAGAAGGTCGGACTTACCATCGTCACCACTGATTCTGGAGAAGTCATCCCTACACGCATTGCTAGTTCGTGGCGAGTATGTATAGATTACCGAAAACTCAACCAAGCCACGAAGAAAGATCATTTCCCTTTGCCCTTCATTGATCAAATACTGGAAAGAGTGGCAGGGAATAGATTTTTCTACTTTTTGGATGGCTATTCAGGATATAATCAGGTGGCAATTCACCCCGATGATCAGGAGAAAACGACATTCACCTGCACCTACGGAACCTTTGCATTCCGTAGGATGCCTTTTGGATTGTGCAACGCACCTGCTACATTCCAGTGGTGTATGTTTGCAATCTTTTCCGACTTAGTAGGCGATTGTTTAGAAGTCTTCATGGATGACTTCTCGATCTTCGGGAGCACATTTGATGCATGTCTAGACCACCTGACCAAGGTCCTGCAAAGATGCATTAATGTGAATCTGGTACTTTCCTGGGAGAAATCTCATTTCATGGTAACTGAAGGACTTGTATTAGGTCACCTTATTTCTGAGAGAGGAATTGAGGTTGACCGTGCGAAGGTAAAGTTGATTTCTGATTTACCACTACCTTCGTCGGTTAAGCAAATTCGATCTTTCCTCGGGCATGTTGGTTTTTATCACCGCTTTATAGCGGATTTCTCGAAAATAGCCCGACCTCCCACTACTCTCCTCTCTAAAGACGTAGAATTCCAGATCTCTGACGATTGTGTTCGTGCCTATACGACACTTCGTGATCTGATTACGAAGGCACCCATACTGCAACCCCCGAATTGGTCTCACCCTTTTGAGATCATGTGTGATGCCTCTAATTATGCAGTAGGAGCTGTCCTTGGTCAAAAATTGGATGGGAAACCCACAGTCATCTATTACGCTAGCAAGACCTTAGATGAAGCTCAGAGGAATTACACCGTCACGGAAAAGGAATTGCTAGCTGTAGTATATGCACTGGAAAAATTCAGACCTTATCTTTTAGGTTCCCACATTATAGTCTACACTGACCACACGGCAGTTCGATTTCTCACCAAGAAGGACGCGAAATCTCGTCTGATTAGATGGATCCTACTTTTACAGGAATTTGATTTAGAGATTTGTGATAAGGCTGGAAAGAAGAATGTGGTAGCTGACCACTTATCCCGCCTTCCTTCTGAAGCGATTTCTCCTTGTTTACCCATCTCTGACCACTTCCCTGACGAGCAATTGCTGGTCATTCATTCTGATCTTCCCTGGTATGCTGACATTGTCAACTACCTGGCTTCTGGACTCATCCCCACTAATTGGGTCCGACATCAAAAAGACAGACTTAGATCCGAGGCCAAGCACTATTACTGGGAAGAACCTTGGCTTTTCAAGCATTGTAAAGACCAGATCTTTAGGAAGTGCGTCCCTGATAAGGAGATTAGAAGCATCTTATCATTCTGCCACGACCAGGCGTGCGGCGGTCATTTCTCTGGCAAAAAGACCGCTGCAAAGATTTTGCAGAGTGGTTTCTATTGGCCCACAATCTTCAAGGATGCACACGAATATAGCAGGGCATGTTCACGCTGTCAGTCTCTCGGTAGTATTGGCTGCCGAGACATGATGCCCTTGAATCCGATCATGGTGTGCGAAATCTTTGACATTTGGGGCATTGACTTCATGGGACCTTTTCCTAAATCTTATGGCTTCGAGTACATATTGTTGGCAGTTGAGTATGTTTCAAAATGGATTGAAGCCATCCCCTCAAGGACTAATGATCATAGAGTTGTGACACAATTTGTTCAAGATTTCATCTTCTCTAGATTCGGGGTACCTAAAGCCATCATTAGTGATGGAGGGTCTCATTTTAGAAACACACATTTTCAGTCCCTACTTCAAAAGTATGGGGTGTCACATAGGATCGCTACATCTTATCACCCTCAAACCAATGGACTTGCTGAATTATCTAATCGGGAGATCAAAAAGATTTTACAGACTACCATCCGACCTGATAGAAAGGATTGGTCTTCCCGCCTTTCTGATGCGTTGTGGGCATATAGGACAGCCCACAAAACCCCTTTAGGCATGTCTCCTTTTAGACTTGTGTATGGGAAACACTGTCATCTTCCTGTAGAATTAGAGCACAAAGCCTATTGGGCCATCAGAAAGTGTAACTTAGACTTAGAGAAGGCCGGTGATCTTAGGAAATTACAAATGACTGAGCTCGATGAATTAATGAATGAATCTTATGAAAGCTCAAGGATGTATAAGGACAAACTTAAGGCCTTCCATGACCGTCACATTCTTAGGAAATCTTTTCACCCTGGTAAAAAAGTCCTTCTCTTCGACTCTAGACTGAAACTCTTTCCTGGGAAGTTAAGATCAAATGGATTGGACCTTTCAAAATCTTGAGACTTTTTGATAATGGAGCCGTTGAGATCACTGAACTTGACAAATCTGAACCCTTTATTGTTAATGGACAAAGACTGAAACCTTTCATTGAGCCGCATGATCTCAGACTTGTCAATTCCACCATTTCGCTCCTACATTTTGAGCTACCAACTAAGTTTTCGCCTAGCTGACGGCGTTAAACTAAGCAAACACCTACCCTTGTATATAGCTGTTTTACACCTTTCTTACTTTAGCTTTCATTTGCATATAGTGTCTACCCTTGCATTCTGAGCATACATTCATTGACACACATGTCATGCATTTCACTTCCTAGCCCGACTGTTCACTCTGATCCTAGATCAGACTTAAAATCGTCCGCACAGAGATTTTATCTCCTCATTCCGACTTTCTTCCATCACCCAGTCTAGGATAGTGAAAAGCAGAGCATGCATTTGCATCCACCCTTTCATTCAATGAGGACATTGAAACATTTAAGCATGGGGGGGTGTAAATGGTAAACCATTTAAACCAAAATGCAATTGTAGACACAACTATAGTACATATAGTATTATCAAAAAATTATATACTTCAAAAAAAAATTGAAAAATTTTGAAAAATTTTTAAAAATTACAAAGCTAAAAATACAAAAAAATAACAAATCAGAAAAATTCCAAAAATACAATAAGGGACATGTACTTCATTATCAAAGGAGGACATTCATTTCAAGAGGGGAGGGAGAGAAAGAAAAAGAAAAAGAAAGAAAAGATAAGTGATCTTATAGCTGGAAAAAAAAAAATAATAATAATAATAATAGAATAAGTGTCTATGGACATTCAACCGTTACTAGTTTAACCTCCCGGGCCATAGGAGCTTGAAACAAGCTTAGGCTTAATACACTTTGAGCCTTGACAAGATAGACCACAGTCTCTCCTAACTTTAGGATAATTCTTGTACCTAGTCACCAGTACAGGATTCGTTGGTTTGCTTTGACTTAAGGAGTCTAAGTAACCTTGGCTTTCACTACACAATGTCAGGAAAGACCACTTGAACCTAAACCTCAACCCTTGTGTTCATTAGGGAAGGTGGAGTCCTTACCTGTGTGTGCAGGTAGACTCTTTGTCCTAATCTTTAGTTTTGTGTCTAGGAGAAGCTCTTTCCACAAAAGAAATCCACCCACCAAATACAGTGCGCTCTACCAAATAAGTTCCGGAGAAAAAAAAAAAAAAAAAAAAGGTCAAGTATGTTCTCCAAAAAGTCTGAAAAACTACTCTTCCACCAAAAATGTTTTCAGGGTTCAAAACAATACCCTGTTTGTCCACCAAAAAAAAAAAAATCTTCTCTGAGCCACAAATACAATAAGGGTTGGGATTGAATACCATCAATTTTTGAGTCATCCGAAAGCATGAGCTAAAGTTAGGACCAACCTGGACTTGAAAAGAAGTGAAACCCCGGGAATGAGCCTTAGAATTCACCTGGTTAGTCCTGACTTATCACAAAGCACAGCCATAACTTCATAGCATTCTGAGTCTCTGTAAAAACCCCCTGAGTCCTGGAATTCGACTTAAGGTTTAAATATCAAGAGTCCTTGTTGGTTGAGAGATGGTCTATGTCATTTAAGCCTCGAGTTCTGGTAGGTTATCCTCAGTAACCAGGTTCTCACAATGTCCAAAAACACAGTTGGTTTATTAAAAAATTTTTTCAGCTTAAAGATCATCATAAAACACTTAAAAATTTTTTGAAAGAAGAAAAAGATATCTTCACACACTTACCTTGCTGATACTTAAATTTCCTTACACTTCAATAGATTGTTTGCTAAGGGACTAGCAAAACGTAAGCATGGGGGTATGATGAGTGGCTACTCATCATAGCTAAAAGGTCGAAATTAAGCTAGACACTAAGCAAAACAATATCAAATTAACACATAAAAAGGGTTAAGTGTGGGAATTAAAGAAAAGACCTAAAACTTTTAATGTGTGTTAAAACCTCCTAATTAGGTCACAAAAATGAGATATTCTGAAAACTAAAGAACAAATGATGATCCATGCATCAATTGAACACATAAACAAGTTTGAAAAGATAAATCAGAAGTAAAATCAATGTCTTAAATGTTCAATTAAGCATATGTAAAAATTTGAAAGCAATTGGACATCATTTAGGCTTAGAAATAAATAGATTACAATTAGGTCCTTCATGCATTACATTTCTACCCTTCAAAACTCCTTCTTGGACCTTTTTGCAAGCCGCAGGGACCCTTCTGTATGACTGCAAGGCCCTTCCAGTTATAGTTCTTCTCACTTTTGGACCTGCACGCTATTCTTCTACCCCTTCGTTTAAGGGTCTTCCTGCAAGTTTTCCCTCATTTCAGAGAGAAGCCTGTGTTCTTCACGCGCACTGTAGCACGCGAAGAACACAGCCATTCTCGACCGTCCATCGCACTTTTGATCTCGATCTGCAGCTGGAATCAAATGGAACCTTCGCGCGATTCGGTGCGTGCGTTCACCTCTCTTCCCAGATCTCATCTGACGGTCAGATCTCTCTCTTGACTCGCCGTGCGCTCTACCCATCTCATCCTCACCGTCGGCCTAATTTTGATTAACCTCACCCTTGCGGTGATCTCAATCACTGAGCTGCTATTTAAGCACCTCAGTGGTGTCGCGCGCAAAGGATCGCTCCCTCCTACATCTCTTAGCAATCAATTCTTCCACTCCAGTCTCTCCTCCTCATCTAGACCCTGATTTCACAGCCACCGGCTGTGGAATCATCGCCTGCTCTCGACCCTCCTCGTCGCTAAGGACCTCGTAGCACCTGAGGACGACCCTGGAGTCTCACTAGCAGACTCTTCCCTCCGCTGGAGTCACCCTCCTCTTTTCTTCCTCCTTAGCCGCCGGCTAAGGACCCATAGGTCCCATTCTTCCTTTTAGTTTAGGTTTTTAATTCTGCACAAGTAGTGTTAGATTTAGTTTGCAGTAGTTTAGAATAGATTTAGTTTTAATTGTTAGTGTTTAATGTTAGCTGTAGTTAGATTAGTCTTAGGAGTAGAATTAGTATTAGATCCCCTCCCTCACCTCCTCTGATCAGTCCAGATCAGAGGGGAAGAATCATCTGTTCATTGTTCAATTTATCTCCCTCTTCATGTTTTGTTTTTCCATCATCCAAATTCTGATTCTTGTTTTTTCCTTTTTAACGACGAATTTTTCATCAATCACCCACACATCCTGACCCAATTTCAGATCTGATGGCGCACTGCCTCAGATCTGAAAGTGGCATCACAAGCACCATTTGGGGCTTCTCACTCATTCCATTTGTTTCATAAAAGCCCCTCTGTTTTAAATGGATTGCCTCAGTTTGTCAGAGTACTTTTGATCTGGATTTTAAAGGATTTTTACTCTCTGAAATGTTTTGACAGATCTGACAAATTGAAGGGATTTTTGGTTTTCATTGTAGGCAAGGATTCTGAGAAGTTCTCTGGTGACAGAGAACCAATCAGAAGAGCCTTTCATAATTCTGTTTATACTTTGTTTTGAATGCATTCGCCAGCTTCCATTAAATTTCCTTAATGCATTCTTAGTCTCTTTTTGCTATTTCAGAACTGCCATGCACTATTTGTGTTGATGATCATTTCTGTATGGTGATTCTCTAACCTAAGGAGTTTTCCATACTCCTTAAGGTTGCAAGAAACTGGGATTGTGTTTCTTTGGTTTTAATTGATCGAGCTAAGTCTTCCTTCATGCTGTCTATGGCATTAGGAAGACTAACTCAATGCCATTTGATTTTTGATCTGAAAGGATGCTTCTGATAAGGTTTTTCCTAATGAGTATTTGAGCTGAATTTACCTGAGATTTTCGTGAGATTTAAACCCCTTTCAGATTTGGATTTCAACTCTGTAAATTGTAGTTTGTTTTGAATTTTATCTTATTCCCAGTTATACAGCAACATGCTGCAACTTGCAGCTACATTTCCCTCCATCTCCAAATTCTCTTCTCCTCCAAATTCCCCTTTCATCTGTGAATTGTTTGTTCCCCTTTCTCCAAGTGGACTAACTGCAGCAGCAGTTAGCCATTTGACAGTGGCTTAAGCCACTGCCACTGTAAACAACACATACTAAATACATTCTTCTTTTCTCCATCTCCTCTGACAGTAGCTGCGGCTGCTGTCTAAACTCAAATAAAAACTCAATCAACTCTAATTCCCTAACTTTATACAAAAGCCTAATGGCATAGACTTATTTTAAAACTGTAAATATGTATAAAACCTGTACAGAAATTCGTATACATATGTAATCTATGTAAAAATATGTATATATACTAATCTAGTATGTATGTATTTACTGATTTATGTATATATGTATGTACAGATTTATATTTACTGATTTAGTAGCTAAGTTAATAAGTTAAGCAATAATCAAGTAAATAAATCTATAAACTTGGGAATATATATATATTAAGTAACTTAAGTTAGTCAAAGTATAAGTATACCTAGTATAACTTACTGTAACTTAGTTTTAATTTTAAACACCCAGAATTGCTATTTTAGCCTAAATAAAACATAAATAAATTCGTAAAAATACAATAAAAATATGTATTAAATACTTAAGTATGTAAGTTAAAACTGTTTAAGGTCAATTAGACCATTTACTAATTATTTTATAAGTAATTAACTATTTAATCACCTAAATCAACCTGTATAATCAGCCTAGTTTAGCGAATTTATTTGTATAGTAAAAATATTTAAAATTCAAAATTAATTAATCAATTATGTAGTATTATGTAAATATTTTATTTACCATATTTTATTTTATTTTTTTTAATAATTTATGGCCCCCAAATCGAGGGCCAAAAACGCGCACAGACGCAGCTGCGTCTGGTTTCCAGCGCACGATGTGGCGCTGGAATAGCGCCACATCGTGGGCTGCAAACCAAACGCAGCATATAAATATAATTTATGTTATATCTTAATCAGTCGTCATGGCGCCGGGCGCCCGAAACACCGCCTGTTATGTCTGATCCGATAACCCGATTTGTGCTGAACTCTGATATGTGATGATATTGAATATGTGATGCATGTGTGGGGCTGGAGGCCCGAGCGTGTGCGAACTCGTTGAAGGCGTTGGGCTGAGGCCCTGCGCTGATACGAAAACGTAATTAAGGCACCTAATCTGAGATTAGGGCGCGCTTAGTAGAGGTCTGGTCCCACCCGAAGGGTGCTGTGTATCCCTCGAAAACCGTGCCCGCTAATTAAGTAAATTTTACACTAAGGACTCTCCACCGCAGCCTCTGAAATACCACAGAACAAAATGAAAGGACAGACGACTTAAAAAAAAAAAAAAGAGAGAACACGAGATAACAACAGAAAAGACTCTGTACATACAGCAGTAGAATAAGTAATACACATACGTATAAGTAAACCCACATAATTACTAACAGAATAAAACGACACTATAAATGTCGCTAAAGACCTCAGTTTGCTTCTTTAGGTTGTATATAGTGTTTTCTGAGATTTAGCGACGTTTATATCTGTCACTAAAACTGATATATATGTCACGATAAATAAAAGACTAGTAAGTTAAGTTTTTACACTATGGTATCCTCATGTAGTATGAACTAACATATTAGTGTTAATAGTATAACTTGTAAATACATAGTTTAGAGTATAATAATAGATTGTTTGATGCTTGTTCATAGTTAGCATTTTTGCAAGCACTTCTTAGTAACTAGGTAAATAAAACATTCATTCACTCTTTAAATGTAGAGTTTCTTTTTGAATAAGAAGACAATTTTGGAGATAATCAAAGAGTGACCGAATTAAGTTCAATAAATTGCCTCCCAGAGAACGACCTGGAACAAAACCAGTAAAAAATTAGATAAATAAGCAAATGATAATAATGGTTGTAATGACTGGTACTCACCCATACTCACCACTATACGACATCCTTAATGTTATATTATACACCCTATACTACAACGACATGATCAACAATTATTACCAACAAACATTTACGACCATCAATCAGCCACCCTCTCAGTAACTTAAGACGTCTGGGAAATTTCCCAGACGTTTGAAGTTACCCGCTCACCTCCACTTCCTCAGCCTGCACTCTCCAACCGGCCACCAGACCACCTGCACACTCCACCGCTCACCAGCTGCTGACCTGCGCACGCCTGCAGATCAGCCCACGCCACCTTCCCCGTGCCGACCATCAACCGTGCCTGCAGACCACCGCCCATGCCAATCGCGCCAGCGCCCTCCGCAGACCCTCCGCAGCGCACTCCATCCTCCAACCGCGCTGCAGCACCCTCCGTCGCGCTTGCAGAACCGCCTGCAGCGCCCTCTTCCCCGCGCCTGCAGACGAACGCCTGCCACACCAACCGTAGCAGTGCCCACGGCAGCGGCAGCAGCCACCCCCGCAGCAGCAGCAGGCGGCGGACTTCACGCCAACAGGCTGCACAAGCTGCCGGCTGCAGCACCTCCGCCGGAGCTCGTCCGGCCACCTCCGGCCGCCGCGCGACTCACCGCCACCACCGATTCGAAGCCCTTGATCCAAGGGACCTCCTCCGAGCTTCCCGCGCCCGACCATCGGCTCCTCGTCGCGCAAGACAACGGGGAAAAATTCCCCTGTTTTGCTACAGTAAAATGTTAATTAAAATTTACATTTTCTGCCATTGCCACATTTTAATCATATTCTATTGACTCTGCATTGCAGAAAATATCCTGTAGTTTCTCATAATTGCCATTTCAGCATTGTTTCTTGCTTAAACCTTAATCTAAAGGCAATCTTGGCTTGGTTCTTGTCCAAATTGACTACGAACAAACATTTTTAAGTGGCACAAATTTTAATACGTTATTACCTCCCTGTGGATACGACCCGCTCCTCTGCGAGTGGTTATTTCTTGTTAAAAATTGATTAGTCGATTTTTCCACCACATTAAACTACAAACGACTTAAAAGCGAAAGATCGACCAGTCAGGTGTGGCAAGAATCCAAGGAGTAGAAAACACCGAAACGAATGTCATGAATTTATGAATTGCAGTCTTGGAAACATAGAAAGAAAAATGATAATTGCCTGTAATTGGATAACAGTTGCTGGTGTATGAAAGGATATTAACTGTTGAGAACATGGGCTATATGAAAATAAAGCTGAAATGATGAAACCTAAATTGGCTTAGCTAAAGAAATATGAGCATGAACCCTACGGGGAATTAGGAGTAGAGCTCCTGAGAGGTGAATGGAATAGAATTGGGAAAGTGAGCTGGCCCTTGAGTACGGAGTACAAAGGGGAGCAACTGTCCCCCCTGTTTTGTGCAGAGCGGAGCTAGCCGCGCCAGGGACCCGGGGTTAGGTCTGGCCACTTTGTACCAACTTTTAGCCCTCGATTACATAGTACCAGGGAGAGCTGCTAGTGTAGGGAGAGCACTAGCCACCCCACGGGCCCCACGGTTCTACTAGCCTTCCTACATCGACTTGTTAGGACCACTGGGCAAATCGAGGTAGTCAGGTGAGGGTGCGCGGACTGTGAAGGAGCAAGACCCCTGTTTGGTTACTGTAGAGGGGCTAGACCCCTGTTACTGAGAGGGCTCTACCCTATACTGGTTCCGTGCTGTGCTTTGGGGCACACCCGTTAACGGAAATGACTGACTGCGCACCAGTGCGAGATAGCTACCCGTGCGTTGTAGCTACCCATGCGTTTATCGCACGTGTCGTAGTCACTATTATGTCTGTCAGTGGCCTTGAGGTGGTTGACTGAGGGTAGGGCCACCATGGGGGACTCTCCCGACCAGGAGTGCACCACGTGCTACTACTACTTTTCAGAAAAGACTGCAATCAAGACGTTCCCACGAGGAACATTCAATACCAAGAGAAGGATCTGAGAAATAATTCAAGAATGAGTAAATAGAAAATAAAGAAAGAAATTAAAAATATAGCTACTTGTCCACCTTACCGTTTTCCTAGCTAGTTAGTTGCCACTCTACTCAGCACTTCACTGACGTGTCACCTTTGTCACCTTTTCAGGACAGGTGTTGAGCAGCCAGAGTCGGCGGATGCAAAGGGTACTGGGCCTAGTAGAGCACAGTAGTTTTACTTGTGTATACCTACTGTACCTTTCCTTCTATTGTAGAGAGTATTTTCTGTTACCACTATACTGTTTTATTGTAAGCATCATGTTTATGTACCTGTTTAATTTTCTACTATTGTGGTGGTGTATACTGTAGTAGTTCTTTTCTTTACTGCTGTACTTTTATTACTGCTAGTTATATACATGGTGAATGTGGTTTATTTTACTGCTCTTTTGGTTACTTTCTCGTTGGACGATTGGGTCTTGGGATCAGTCGAGTCGGTCCGATTCTCGTGTCTCGTTGGGATTCGGGAATCGGGTCGTAACAAGATGGTATCAGAGCAAGGTCGTCACGAGCAGTGAACCAACTGGCTGGAAAATAACCAATTCACGTGTCTGTAACTAGAGTAGCCACCACAACGTATCTTTTGATGTCTATTCCGAGATTTCTCCGCTTGATATCGATTTGTATTGATGTCTTTTTCTATTTTGTGTTCATGTCTCCTTGCAGGAGATGCCTCGACGAGGAGGTAGCGAGGCAGGCCGTGGGCACGGTCGAGGACGAGGTTGGAGGGGTGGGCGCTTTGAGGTGTATGGTGGCAGCCCTAGGTCGGACTATGGTCAGAAAGATGGGTCTGTTCGGGGGTTCTTTAGGTGGTGTGTGGTAGGGAATGAAAAGGGGGAAGCTGTGGAGTGGAGTGAGGGGAAGCTTCTGAGGTGATCGGCGAGGAGTGAAGAGGTCTGTGGAGGTGGAATGGGCTCGTCGGAGAGGGTGGTCGGAGATGGAGCAAGCGGAGGTGGAAGTTGTGTGTGGGGGAGCAAAAATACAAATTGACAGAGGGGAAACTTAAAGGAGGAGGAGAGGAAGCTTTTACATAAGTTTTGGACGAAGGGGGGAGGGCGGAGCCACCGGCTCGTGCCTACCGGAGCTGAGGAAGAAGAGGCCTTGGAAGGGGAGATCGGCGATGAGGAGCCAGGCGAAGGGTGTCGGCGGGTGCAGCACGACACAGACGAAAGGGTTAGGGGAACCCTGCTGTAGGTAAGGCAGCAGAGTGACGAGGACGAGGAAGAGTTGGTTGCCAGAAGCTGCAGGCCGTCTGTCGGAGCTGGAGAGGATGAAGTGGGGGCTTATTCTCCATCAGAGACAGCTTGCCTCCTTCTGCAGGCGATGGCGGTCCTTATAAAGGCGAAGGCGGAGAGGTGGGCGCAGGGAGGCGACGTGCCTCCCTCACCGGAGAATGGCTGGAGTAGCAACCCATACCTTCCGCGCATTCGCACGGAAGGTGTGGGCGATGGCAGAGGTCATGGTGGTGTCCCTGTGACAGCAAACGTCGCAGGGAACACCCGGTTCAACTCGCAGAGGGCCTCCCTCACCCTGCGCGGCGCCATGCTCCGCGCAAAGTCGGAGCATGGCGCTGTTCAGAGAGTTGCAGGGAGGACCTAAGTGCAAAGAACGATGAAGAACCTAGGGGCCAAAATGCAAGGGTTACAAAAGTTGAGGGTCAAAAAGTAATAGATGAGGACCAAAATGCAAAGTCGGTCAAGAAGGTCTCATCTTAGGTTCAAGTTTTTATGCATGACTAAATGGGACCTAAGGATTCTAATAGTGAATTTTATTTCTAGGTCAGACCTTGTTTGATCGATCAATTTATGTAAAAACCCAAATTAAATCATTAATTGGGCATGGTTCTCAATGTAGGTCAAAATGGGTTCCCAAGGCCAAACTGAAGGTTCTAAACCCTAGAAATTAATTTTCTATGAATTTTAGAGGGTTTAGTAGATTTTTACTTTGCCTTGAACCTCATGAATTGAAGTGGGTTTGTTTTAGGGTTACAGAATGTCATTTATTTCCTTGGAGTTGCTGTAGCCCTTGTTGGATCAAATCATCCCACTTTCCTTTTTATTAGGTTAGTTTGACCTATGTTTGGACCCTGAGTTACCCTGTTTACTGATTATGTTGGTGAAATTGCATTCTTACCCCTTATGACCTATTTTCTTCACAAACTCAGAATTCTCTAAGTCAAGCCTTTCTATAAGTTATGTAGGAGCTTTTTATTGCATATCAAGGTTAGATTGTGCCAGTTAGGGTTTATGATGAGGTTCTCATCAGCACTCAACCTCACCACTGTGCCACATCTGCTGGTGTGTTGCGAAGAAGAATTGTGCCAGCACAGTGAGGGCAACCTTTCAGCCATTGGATTTTCATCCAACGGCTAAGATCACTCGTTGGGCAGCCTTTGGAGAAGTGTAGGTAGCTTTGGGCACTCCAGATGGTGCCACGTGGTAACATCTAGATCGTCCACCTTTCATTGCTTGCAGAGGATGCCACGGTGCTCGGATCATGGTGATTTCTATGTTGTCGAACTGCGATCGTCACTCCGGAACCATCTGTATGGTTGGATTTTTCATCCGAAGTTCGAAAGGATGTCACATTGCCTCGTGGCCATATAAAATGAAGGAATTAATATACAAAACATACAACTATCCTAAATGCCATGCAATGGATGTTATGCAATATTTATAACATGATATGCAATGCTAAGCCTATGAACTATCATAAATAAGCAATTTATCATGAATTCATGTGTGTTTATCATACGCCCATGCTTACTTTTTGCTAGTCCCTAGCAAAATTAACCTAAATGCTATGTATAAAAGTAGAATCAGGGTTCGAGTATATAGGAAAAATTCATTGATTGCTTTAGAAAATCTCACCCCTAAGACCTAATTACAAAACCTCAACAATGCCCGGGTGTCTACCAGAATGCAGACCATCCAAGCCCTTGCCTTACTTCTAAAGAGTGGATAAAAAAAATTTTTCTTGCTTTTCTTCTTTTCTAACTTTTTTTATACTTTTGGAGTTTGAGAGTTCCGGGATAACTTTTTACAGCTACCCAACCCGCCCAAGACTCGAAAAGGACTCTAGGTGCTAAGCATCTTGTGAAAATAGTGAAAGACTCACTAGACGGCCGTTAAAACAGACTTCAGGCTTCTACAACCCTAGGTGACTTTGCCAGGAGGTTTATCTTTTCGATCGGTAGCTTTCTCCCTACTTCATTGATTTATGAGGTCAACACAAGGGCGAATTCAGTGTATATCTACTCGATTTATTCTACTTCCCCGCTTCTTCCCTAAGTGTTTTGGAAATTATTGTACATTTTTTTGTGAGCTAGGTTTTGGACAATCGGTTAATGGGCTGTTACCCACAGCAACTTATCAGCCATACTCATGCAGTGAAGTGTGGCTTTGTGTTTTTTTTTTCTCCTTTTTCATTTTTTTTCTTTTTCTTTTTGTTAGTTTTTTTTTTCTTTCTTTAAGTAGGTGGCTTCCCTGATCTAAGATTTACCTAAGGCCAGTACAATGAAGACGGTCTTATGACTGGGCTTTGGACAACCTGCCGATGAGCTATTACCACCAACAACTTACCAGCCATACCTCCCAAGGTAGTTTCATTAGCTACCCATTTTCTGAAGAAACTGTTGAAAAGTGAGTTAGTGCAAAAAAAAATGTGTAGATGCTTTGGCTTAAAGTCCCCCCAAATTAGAGGGTGGGTTGATAAGTCGCATGCTTATCATCCCAATTTATTTACCAACT
Source organism: Thalassia testudinum (assembly GCA_037157565.1). Classification (NCBI taxonomy): domain Eukaryota; kingdom Viridiplantae; phylum Streptophyta; class Magnoliopsida; order Alismatales; family Hydrocharitaceae; genus Thalassia; species Thalassia testudinum. The sequence continues at coordinate 35,585,660 of JAZHRO010000003.1, forward strand.
TAAAATAAATTTTAATTGGTGAGGTCTCGAGGCGAAGTCCACATTTGAGTGGACACCCGAGATAATTAAGCCCGAAGACCTGAAGAGTCTAAGTATACAGGTCTCAAAGTATCAATTCCTAAAGTTTGCAACTCCTAATGCCTAAGTTCTCATCTCCTAATTCTAATTTTTTTTAATAAAATAAAAAAAAAGGAAAATACTGTTACAGCTGACAAGAAGATTATAAGATATTTCCACACCTCCATGCTTATCATTGTAATGTCATCATTGCTCAAAATGAAAGCATAAAGGAGAGTAGAAGAGGAAGAATAGCACCTGGTTTCCGTGCGACTCTGGTCAGTTTGGAATAGTCTTTACATGTGCTGAGTATAGTGCCTTCAGCTGGGCGACGATTGGCCCGCGGTGGTTAATGCAAGGTAAGAGCAACCTTGTCTAAGATGGGTTCAGGGAGCACATGGTTGACAAAAGGTTTGAGACGCTATCTGTTGACCTTGAAATTATCACCCATCTTTAAGTCAGAGATTTCGACAGCCCCGTTAAGGAAAATCTACTCAATAATGAATGGGCCGTCCCACTTAGATCTGAGTTTTCCAGGGAAGAGCTTCAATCGAGAACCAAAAAGCCAGACCTTCTAGTTCAACTCAAAGCTCTTACGTGAAATCATCTGGTCATGGAGAGCTTTGGTCCTTGCCTTATAGATTCTGGCATTTTCATAAGCATCATTTCGAAGCTCCTCCAACCTAGTTTTCCCAGCTAACTCAAGGTCCACATTACATTTCCGGATGGCCCAAAATGCCCGATGTTCAAGTTCTATGGGTAAGTGACACGCCTCACCAAACACCAGACGAAATGAAGGCATACCGATAGGCATTTTGTATGTCGTACAGTAGGCCCAAAGAGCATCATCTAGCTTTTGGGTCGAATCCTTCCTATCAGGATTAACGATTTTCTGCAAAATGTTTTTGATCTCCCAATTGGAGACCTCGGCTTGTCTGTTTGTCTAAGGGTGGTAAGGTGTGGAAATTCGATGATTCACCCCGTATTTCCCAAGTAAATTCTGAAATTGGGCATGAGTGAAATGTGCGCCACCATCACTGATAATTACCCTAGGAACCCCAAACCGACTGAAGATATTTTTCTTAACAAAATCTATGACCACCTTGTGGTCATTGGTCCAGGTGGGAATTGCCTTAATCCACTTGGACACGTAATCAACAGCGACCAAAATATACTGGTGTCCAAATGAAGGAGGGGAGGGTCCCATAAAGTCGATGCCCTAAATGTCAAAAATTTCGATGGAAAGAATTGGGTTCAAGGGCATCATATCTCTCTTAGCCATGTTCCCGAGTGTCTAGCATCGGGTGCACAACTTTGAGAATTCCTGGGCATCCTTAAATAATGACGGCCAATGGAATCTGGATAGCAAGATTTTTGCTGTGATTTTTTTCTCGGAAAAGTGTCCACCACATGCTGATGTGTGACAGAACCCAAGTATGCTATGGAACTCGATTTTTGGGATGCATCAATGAATAATCTTGTTTGCGCTGATGCGGTGCAGCTCAAGATCATCCCAAAAATTAATATTTGGCCTCAGACACAAGTTTATCCCATTGTTGTTTAGTCCAGTCGTTGGGGATTTGACCAACGGCCAAATAATTGACAATATCTGCAAACCAGGGGGTTCGGATACCTAAGACTATGAGGATAGTCTCATTCAGAAAAGTATTAGAGATCGGGAATGTGGATGAGGAGAATCAATTAGGATTCTCGAGAGGTGATCCACCACAACATTTTGTGCCCTAACTTTATCCCTGATTTCAAGATCGAATTCTTGAAGCAGCAGAATCCAGCGAATAAGCTGGGGTTTGGCATCCTTTTCGGCTAAGAGATGTTTCAAGGCCTAATGGTCGATATAGATGATGACACGAGAACCTAATAGATAAGCCTTGAATTTTTCTATAGAGAAAACTACGGGTAGTTCCTTTTCAGTAATGGTGTAGTTCCTCTAGGCCTCGTCCAGAGTCTTGCTAGTGTAGTAAATCACAGAGGGTTTTTCTCACACTTTTGACCCAAGATTGCCCCGACGGCATAATCAGATGCGTTAGCCATTGATGAGTCCATTTTAATGTATGCTTAAGTTAACTCTATTTTTACCTTTTAGGTTTGTTAATAACTACATTAAGTTATGGAATGTTGGCATGCATCATTATTTAAGTTTACATCCATTCTATCGCATTCTATAACTTAGTATTAATTATTTTATGTTTTGTTGTTGTAGGAATAATGTTGGAAAAGAATAGGATGGTGAAGATAAATTTCCCCTCAGTCACCGGCCACAACTAAGTCTTCCTCAACCTCCGGTCAGCCTCAACATCTCCCCAACAACCAAAGGCCAAATTTAGTAAGGGAATTAAAAATCCCTTGACTTGCATTGGGAGAAGAGATAAAAAGAGGTTCTGGCATGAGGGAGGGGGGTTCTTCTCTCCCCCTGAGGGGATATCACTTCTTCTCCACCATCCCCACTGTGGAGAGGGCGGGCACTGTGGAACGAGCAAGCACTGTGCACACCAACTTCCACCATCCTCTCCACTGCCACCACGCACCGCCAACCTCTCCAACACTGCACAGCCGCAGCCCAACTACGTGCCTCATCCTCCCACGCCAGCCTGCCTCCACCGCGCGCAAACAACCGTCTGCCCGCACATGCGCCCTCTGCCGACGCTGCACCAGCCCCCACTGCGCGCAGCACACCAGTGTCATCGCCCTCCACTTCTTGCCTTGCCTACGCTGTAGGCACTACACCCACGCCACAGCCGCGCCAAACGATCTACAAGTGCTCCCTTCCAGCCTACACCACACTCCACCATCCTCCCAGGTCCTGCAAGCACCACCTCAAAACCAAGTGCGCACAGCAGGCACTGCCGCACACCCCCCTCCACTTGTTTCCCTCACTGCACCCACGTACGCAAGATGGCCACCCATAGTGCAACTGCCTGCAGGTGCGCCCTTCCAGCCTGCAGGCAAATTGCACGCAAGCAGACCGCCCGGGCGCGGTCAAGCCCGCAGGCCAGTACCCACTCGTAGGCGCTCATGTTAGTGGCCAACCCTATAGGTGCGCGTTAGCATGCCCTTGCGCATGTGACGCCAGCATGCATCTGTGTGGGCTGTAGCAGCGGCCCCATCCTCTCCACGTGCGGTGCTCCTCCTCCAACAGAGCCAATAGGCCAGCGGCTATTCTCCACCATCCAGCCTTCGTTGGCTACCTCCGGTCGCCGCATCACCACCATCGTGAAGCACACGTCGAGGCGTACCACCCCATCGACTCTCGTCGCCAACCGTGCATACCCGTTCGAGCAAGGAAGAGAGAGGAGAAATCCTCTATTTTCTCCTTAATTATATTTACATTGAATGCCATTGCCATTTAGATATTAATATTTTATTCAGGCCACATTGCATTGATGCACTTATAGTTTCCTAAAATTATTTCACCTATGTTATGTGCATCATTTAACTTTGAATTTCAAATCAAATTTGCATGCAAGTCGAATTTACATGATTTGCCATTACACATGCATTATATATATATTTTTGGAGATTAATTCCTGATGTGAAAATTACATAAATAACCTTGAACTTTTAAGGAAATTGCAAGCTCCATTTAAAATCTCTTATTCCTCGCATTAAAATCATGAAAGTGTCTACAAACAATATATTCCTCTACTCGTAAATTTATTGGTCTATTCCTCCTTGTAGATGCGACATCTTTATTGTGGTTAAATTTGATATTTAATTTTGATTGAGAGATTTTCCACCACATAAAGCATGACATATCATTCTATTGCTATCACAAATAAGCGATAATCTCTCTGTCAAATGGCGCCATTCCTCGGGAGGCAACAGACGCAATAGATTCACGTTATTATTTTTGAATATTCTGAGTTGCGCAATTATATGATCATTCTTTATCTTACTGTGCAAGGAATCTGACGGGGCGACAGGCGTAGAAGAGCGATGACATTGACCTCGAACGACGAACACGGTGGAGACAACCTTTTTGATGGAACTTGGCACCACCTGGAGGCCAGCAACAAGAGCACGTGGGCCTTGATCCCATGACCATAGGCTTACGAAGAAGCCAGATTCTGCTTGAGTCATTAGAGCATAGTTTAGATTTAGTTTAGATAGACATTAGAATTTAATTTCTATCTTTTGGACCCTTGTTAGGTATTTTTGGGAACATGTTCCCAATGTTTCTTTATTTCTTATCGCTCTTGTATGCAGGAGCGGGAGCGTTTTCCCATTTATTTAGATTATAAGATTATTCAAATTGTTTGACCTGCAAGTTGGTTAGTTAGTTATATTAGGTTTGTTTGCTTATTATTATTAATATATATATATATATATTCGAATTGCCTGCTAGAAGCTGCATATCTATAGGACGACCATCTAGGACTGAATGTGCAGCATCTAGTTTATTTTTACTGTATTGCATATTCTTGCATGAAGAAAGTTGGAGTAAGGTACGTCTTCTCTTGAGCATCAATTGCCTGTCATGCATCTACATTGAACGTAAATCTAAGACCACTGAAGTTCTTGAATTGAATTAATTCAGTGGTCACTTTAAAAATTGGGACTGCTAAAAGGTTGGACCTTAAAATCTGTGACTTAAAATTGTGTGCAAAAGGATCTTATTTGCAAAATTTCAAAACTCAAAACACTATCGTATGTTTGCACACCTGAGAGACTATGCACCTCATACATAAGGTCACCAGATAAATTTCTACCTCTCCTCTTTTGCACCACAAGGGAAGTTAGTTGGAAATCAACAAGCCTATCCACCAAGTTACTTCGGTTCCTCATGTGTGGGCTTCATTGAAGACTTCCATCCCTTGGAAGTAGGTTATAGGCACCAACGAAAGTTGGCCTAGGAAGCGTAATTTGTGAAAAACTTTTTTGGCCGCCAACTGAACATTAATTCTATGACGGACAATCTACAAAAAATAGATCCCACTGAATTTGCATTTGCTTTGATAGTAGAACTCTCTAGGTAGTTCTATTCGTGTTCTGAATTCTTCTAAATCCTAAGAGAGTTAAAATTATTTTACTTAAAGAAATGGATCACCCTTACTCCTATCATTTAGATTATCAGAGTCAATACTTCCCATCTTTTAACCAGGATCCCATGCCCCGAGGGTATCCATCCTTTGATGGGTACATTGACAATTCATGGGATCATTCATATTCCTATCCTAGGAGTACTGGCATGATAACTCCCACTTTTGAGCAGAGCCTAGGAGCAGGATTTTCCAACCCTGGAATCCCTACTTCTATGCAAACACCCAACCCTCCCACCCTTCATGATTTTCCGTATCGAGGTTGGATCGATACCCCTAGGCAACTAAAGCCTAAAAATGACTATCCTCCCCCACCTGATAATAGTAGCCTCTACTCTTTTATGATAGAAATGCAAAAATAGCAAAAGGAAATGATGGAATCCATGTAAGAGATGTTGAGGAATAGTCAATAGTTAAATGAAGAAATAAGATAGCTTAGCTACACGCTTCCCAGTAATTCTGATCCCTACCCATACGACCATGATCAGAATTCTGAGGAAACCAATGACAATAGGGATCCAGTTTTATGTAGCTATCACTTAGACTCTCCCAATGAGACAGCCACTAGAGGAGAACGATCATAGTGATTATCCACCCAAGATATATTGGAGTCTAAAGCATGGGAAGATGGTACCTCTTGAGGACCTTGACCCCAATGACAGTATTCTCCTTACCCCTACTAACCCGAGTCAAGGTTGTATTGTTCCTATCACTTCCCTATTGATTATCTGCTGGAATCCTATTCTACCCTTAGTGAGCCTACTCTTGATACTCCACTTACGGAATCAACACCTACCATTCAGCATTCTGAGGATATAAATGCACCCAATGAAGGTGACCCTAAGGGAATGGAGGATGAATTAGATCAATTTTGGTCTTAGTGATATGAAGAGTCTATTTCAGAGGACGAGGATGCCCCAATAGAGGAACCTGCATTGAAAATCTAGAGTGAATCACTGGGGAATTATTTATTATTTGAGGATTTACCTCCAAAGGATATAAATAATATGGTGAAATCTAGATTCCTCCCTTCTTTTGAGAGTCATCATCCATCAAAACAGGAGTTGATATTAGAGGAGGACAAACAAAATAGTGAGAAGCCTAGGGGAGACTCTCGGGGGCAAAACATGTTAGTTGAGGATTTATAGCCCGAGAAGAATAACGAATTCAGTGATATAGGCTTGCTTCAAAATATTAAGACTGATCCTCCTTTAGGAATAATTGAGGATACTGATCCAACTCCTTTCCTCATTAATGAATCACATATACACCCCGACAAAAATTTAAGTGAACCAAACAAATCCGGGGATGAGCTTGATGATAATGATTATGATATTTTGACCCTGCCATCAAAGAGTTATACTTTGGAGTCTACCCTTGATTCACATATATTGAATGGTGAAAATATGACTCCGATCATTAATGCTAGGCAGGGTAACGTGAAGTTGTCTACAACTATTAAGGAGTATACACAATCTGAATCACTGTTGGAATTGAACCTGACACTGACTAAGCCCTCATTGGACTTAACCATTACCTTCCAACACTACAAACAACCCTTATACTCCCTAACTGATCCTTGGTTCAGATCTCTGCTCATGAACATTCTTTCTGGAGAACATATCAGTCCAGTACATCCTTGGGTAGAATGGCAAGTACGGATTGATGCTTGTACTTTTAGTCTTGCCATTCAAATATTAATGTTTATATCTTTTAAAACCCATCCTGCTTTGGTGGATCCTTGTTATCCTCCACTTATTCCATTTCAGGGGCTCCCTTTTCATTTTCCTTTTATTATTTTTAGACCTCCCTAGGTAGCCAATGAGATTTTCTGCTTTCATATCTTCTGGCGAGAATTTGGGATTATATTGCATCATCAGCTCGCCAACATCTGTGGCTGCCTCTTTTCTAGGCCGTCGCTGTTACGCATATTTTTAGGGCCTAACTTTTTCTGTCTGGAACCAGACTTACAGGTTCCTTATAAGTCTTGCTGCTGACAGAAAATGTAGTGCTTGTTGGGAGGCAACCCAGTGTTCTGAATAACACCGTTGTCAGGAGATCTCTTTCCTTTCTCCCCATGTTTTAATTTTACAATGAGGACATTGTAAGATTTAGGCATGGGGGATGCATTTTGCATTTTAGGAAGTATTCATGCATTTAGGTTAGCATATAAAAAAAAAATAAGAATTCTCTTTTCATGAGCTGAATGGGTTAGTCCCTAGCAGAATACCTTTGTCATTGGAGGCTTTTCTTCTTGAATTATTTATTAAATTTAGAATCCAGTACATTTATTTCACGTGCACGTAGACTATGTAATGGATCTTTGTAGAAAACCAATAAGCATTTGTAGTCTACTGAACCCTTGGACAGTTAATAGGGAGTCAGGCATACTATCTTCTAGTAGATCCACCTCATATTTGTGAGATGAAAGTAGAGAGATTACTGGTGCGCTAAGTCTAGTGCAAAGACTCTTAAGTTTTGGACAATTAGATGATGGTACTTTAGAGTTAGGCGTAGTTTTCGCTCTCTGTTCCTGTATGCGTACTTTGTGTGAATTCCTAAGAGTCACCAAATAAGGCAGATACACAGAGATTGAGCCTTAATAAAGCTATGACTATGGTGGATGGTTACGACCATCCTTTAAGGAGTCCTAGGCTGAAGGAGGGTAATAGTGTCAAAGTTTAGAAATACTTCTGTCCCATCCATTCCTTCCCGATGCTGAGGATAGGCACTTTCACCAAATAAGCCACAAAATATGCTCTTAACCATCATCATCCCTAATAATGCCTCATAAATAGAAGTCTATATCATGTTCTGTTGATTGATAAGGAATGAGAAAGAAAAAAAAAGAAGAAACAATTTTAAAAAAAAAGTGAAAGAAAAAAAGAAAAAAAAAGAAGAAATGAAAGAGAAAGAAAAGAGGAGTCCAAGGTTATATTTTATCATTGTAACATTATTTCCGAGGCAACAAAAGCATTTATCACGTTCCACCAAATATAACCCATACCTACCTTTTAGTATTTCTGATCGCCTGAATACTGGCTAAGGACTCTAACTTAGTTGTAGAGTTATTGAGACTTTAATTGAAGTGTGGATGCCAGGTGAGGCCACCAAATAGTGAGTACACACTAAATATGGCAAGATTTGGGTTCTCAGAAAGACAAGAAATAAAAGAGTAAGTGCCAAGGAACATGAAGAGAGCACAGTTGTTTAGCCTCTCTCCGAGTTGACATGTCTAATAGTCTAGAGATCCAGAGTCTGTAGTACTAAACTACATGTAGCACTAGGTGAGTGTGTGCCACCAAATACAAATCCATTCAACTCGATATCTCCTACCTAAGTCAAAAGTCGAGGTCAAATTAGAGATTATCTCTTGCATTATCCACGAGGGAAGTAGTTGCCTATCCCGACAGAAATATTTATCAATGGTGCAGTACGAACTCCTAACGCGAATTGGCTTTTCACTTGGATCTGTTACTTAGGCTATTATCACATCACATTTGTTTGGATCTCTAAAGTTTTGAAATATAAAAAGAAGAAATCTTCTAATTACTTATATTATTTTTCATTTTTACTAAGGACTAGCAAATCTTAGGCATGAGGGTATTTGATGAGTCCATTTTAATGAACTATTATTATGCCTAAGTTAACTCTATTTTTAGATTTTAGATTTGTTACAAATTACATTAAGTTATAGAATGTTGGCATGCATCATTATTTAAGTTTACATATATTCTATTGCATTCTACAACTTAGTATGTAATTATTTTACGTTTTGTTGTTGTAGGAATAATGTTGGAAAAAAATAGGATGGTGAAGATAAATTTCCCCTCAGCCGCTGGCCTCAACAAAGTCCTCCTCAACCTCTGGCCGACCTCAACATCTCCCCAATAGCTGAAGGCCAAATTTAGTAAGGGATTTGAAAATCCCTTGACTCGTGCGGGGAGAAGAGATAAAAAGAGGTTCTGGCATGAGGGAGGGGGGTTCTTCTTTTCCCCTGAGGGGATATCTCTTCTTCTCCACCTTCCCGACCGTGGAGAGGGCAGGCATTGTGGATCGAGCAAGCACTGTGCGCACCAACTTCCACCATCCTCTCCACTGCCACCATGCACCGCGAACCTCTCCAACAGCACGCAGCCACAGCCCAAGTGCGCACCTCATCCTCCCATGCCAGCCTACCTCTACTGCACGTAAACAACCGCCTACCCGCACTTGCGCCCTTTACAGGCATTGCACCAGCCCCCACCGCGCGTAGCACACTAACGCCATCGCCCTCCACCTCTTGCCTTGCGTGCCTTGCAGGCGCTGCACCCACGCCACAGTCACGCCAAATGATCTACAGGCGTGCCCTTCTAGCCTGCACCACACTGCACCATCCTCCCCGGTCCTACAGACGCCCCCTCACAACCAAGCACACACAGCAGGCACTGCGACTCACCCCCATCCGCGTGCTGCCCTCACTGCACCTGCCCACGCAAGAAGGCCGTCCGTAGTGCAGCCGCCCACAGGTGAACCCTTCCAACCCACCGGCAGACTGCACACAAGCAGACCACCTCCGTGCGGCCAAGCCCGTAGGCCAGCACCCCCTTTTAGGCGCTCATGCCAGCAGCCAACCCTGCAGGCGCGCACTAGCATGCCCTTGCACGTGTGACGCAAGCACGCATTCGCACGGGCTGCAGCAGTGGCACCATCCTCTCCACGTGCGATGCTCCTCCGCCAACTGAGCCAACAGGCCGCCGACCACCTCCAACCGCCACATCACCACTATCGCAAAGCATACGTCGAGGTGCACCACCCTGTCGACTCTCGTCGCCAACCGTGCATGCCCATCCAAGCAAGGAAGAGAGAGGAGAAATCCTCTATTTTCTCCTTAATTAATATTTACATTGAATGCCATTGCCATTTAGATATTAATATTTTATTCAGGCCACATTGCATTGATGCACTTATAGTTTCCTAAAATTATTTCCCTTGTGTTTTGTGCAACATTTAACTTTGAATTTCAAATCAGATTTGCATGCAAGTTGAATTTACATGATATGCCATTACACATGCATACATATTTTTGGAGCTTAATTCTTGACGTGAAAATTGCATAAATAACTCTAAAATTTTGAGGAAATTGCAAGCTCCATTTAAAATAACATATTCCTCGCATTAAAGTCACGAAAGTGTCTGCAAACAGTATATTCCTCTACTCGTGAATTTATTGGTTCATTCCTCCCTGTGTATGCGACATCTTTATTGTGGTTAAATTTGATAATTAGTTTTGATTGAGAGATTTTCCACCACATAAAACACAATGACATATCAATCTATTACTATCATAAATAAGCGATAATCTCTCCATCAACCATAATCTCAAATGGGGCTGTCTAGACCAGTGGTTGCAACATCGGGGCATAGGTGAATGGCATTTTTAATAAATCAAATGCTTCCAGCATGATTCACCAAACTTGACCAGCGTGTCTTTAGCCAAAGGGTTACTCAAGGACCAAGCAACCTTTAAGAAATCCTTAATGAATCTTTTGTAAAAACCAACAAGCCCAAGGAAAGAGCAGATCTGTTTTACGGATGTGGTTGGAGGAAGTCTGCAGATAGCCTCCACCTTAGCTTTATCAACTTCAATACCCCGACTAGAGACCACGTGACCCAGGACAATGACTTCCTGAGTCATAAAGTGGCTCTTTTCCCAACTAAGGACCAGCTGTGTTTTAATGCATCTCTGGAGGACTAATTCTAGGTTAGCCAGGCAGGGCTCAAAAGAATCTCCAAAAATGGAAAAAGCATCCATGAACACCTCAAGACAATCTCCCACCATGTCAGAAAAGATGGCCCGCATGCACCTTCGAAAAGTCGCAGGTGCATTGCAAAGCCCGAATGGCATTCTATGGAATGCAAAGGTTCCATAGGGACATGTGAAAGTTGTCTTTTTCTGGTCTTCGAGATGGATAGGGACTTGGCTACATCCCGAATAACCATCCAGGAAGCAATAATATTTTTTCCCACACGCCCTGATTTTGCACATTGCACGGGTTGGGTATGGGTTGGGATGGCAGAGATCCTAGTTGTCAGGTTTTAGCAATTAACTCGGATTGCAAATTATCCAATGATGTCTTCATTTGCTGCATAAGCTAAAGCATGGACCCTTGCATTTCCACCATCTATCAGTTTAAATCAGCCTGCTTTGCAGATTGTTGGGCATTCCAAGATGGCTGAGTAACTGGTCTCGAGGGCAACTGGGTGTATACTTGACCCTGACCCAAAGGTCTTTGAGATGCGTAGTTGCTGAGTCGAGTTTGGGTCTGTTCCCCCTAATTTTTCCTGGAGAAGTTAGGGTGGTTCCTCCATCCCAAGTTATTAGTGTTGGAATACAGGTTGGACCTAACATTCTCCTCCATTGCATACGCATCCTCATAGGATGAGGATGGAGAGATGGAAGGATCATAAAAATTAGGATCAAAGGTCCTAGTTTGGAACCCATAAGGTTCCGAGAAATACTGGCTCACAGGTTGAGTCTAATCAAGTTGGTTCATGAATTCCCACTGCATGGGAGCTTGTGTGGAATGGAATCCCAAATTATGGGATTGAGTAGGTATAGAAGTGTTTTCTGAATTCCTGGACATCCATTCTTACATTCTCTTAGCAACCAAGTCCATTTTATCCAGTTTATTACAAATTAATTTCATGTCAAATGAATGAGAATCCTGGATCTCATTAGCACTTGACCTAGGTTTTTGGGATCAGTTGAATGCATCCATGGAGGTGTGATTAATTGAGTTCTCGCTCATTTCCTCAAATAGGTCATATGCACTATCTGCATCCCTGTTGAGGAAATTGCCTTCCCAAGAGGTGTCCATGTGATTACGTAGTTGCCCAACCAACCCTTAATAGAAAATCTGCACGACTTGCTATTTCGGCACATCATGGTGTGGACACTTCCTCAAAAGTTCCTAGAATCACTCCCAGGAACCATGAAATGGTTCCCCCGGTCGCTGGGCGAAACTAGTAATCGCCTGTCGCAAGGCATTGGTCCTTCCGATAGGAAAGAATTTCTTCAAGAAAGCAGACTTAAGAGCAACCCAAGTTTCAATTGTTCTTCCTATAGTCTGGTACCAATGTGTGACCTTATCCCTGAGAGAGTGAGGGAAAAGCCTCATGATCATTTGCTCTTCATTCACATTCCTTGCTCAGGTGGTCTGAACCAAAGTGGTCAGATCCTCCAGGTGCTGGAATGGGTCCTTCGAGCCAAACCCATGGAAATGCTTAATCAAACTTAAGACTTGGGGCTTGATTTCTAAGTCTCCGGCAAGAATCATGATGCCAAGACATTCCCCGTTGTTTGAAGGATTGTAAAAATCATTCAAGGGCTGAGCGCCTTGACCATGTATACGTTGGAACCATTGCTGCATCTGCTGCAATTCTTCTAACCACCTCTGAATCAACTCTTGCTGGTTCGGAGGCGGGGGAGGTGGTTGTTGATCAACCATGGGATCTACTTGGCTATAGCTAAACCCCCGCCTCCTAGAATGGCCTAAAGGTCCTTCCAATCTAGGATTCAATGACGTCCTTCCAAGCATATACTGGAAGGAAGTCAGAAGGATGGGGAAAAGAGGGAACCCTGCCACATAAGAATACAAGCCTATCCTTAGATTGGGTAGCCTAGTGGTCTACTGACTCTCAGAATCTGTCCTAAGATTATGGACGATTTACTCTACTTATGTCCAGGCAATCCGATCAGTTAAAAGGAGGAACTGGGGAGAAGGTTCTTCCTTTGGCTTGCGCCTCTAGTTCCTAGTGTACCCTCCAACTATAGCCGTTTGACGTTACTCCCCTAGCTAGACATCAGATTGACTAGTATAAGTAGGTTAATCATGAATAATCTCAATCTAGATCCCGACGAGCGAATGAATCCTTAGGGCCAATGTCTAATTGATTTTAGTTAGGCTTGGGAAATTGGTGCTTGGATTGTGATGGGCCCTTAATGGGTTGTGCCCTTAATAATTTGTTTGAGAATGTGTGAATGTGCATAACCAAGAGGTTTTAAAGAAAGATTATTAATGATGAGGTGAGTTCTAGGGTTCGAATCTTGCTTAATAGCTTTTAGGATTTAAATATTACATGTTTTCATCCAAGTTTGTTTTTAAAAGCATGTGTTCATGTGTTTTTCCTTAGAAATCAAGAAAAAATATGGATTTCCTGGCTTGACCTAATTATTGAATCCTACGGGGCAGCTACAAAATGAACCTCCTTTAGATTAGGTGGTGCGGCCCAAACAATTCAATCAATTGGCTCAAATGCAACACCGATTAAGGCACACGAAAAGGTGATTAACCTAATATGATTTCTACTCTTTTATGTGTTGAATTTGTGTACCGGGTCCACAGGTTAGAATCTCGGTTGAGTAGATGAAAATCAAGTTTGATTATGTGCCTTAAATGTTGGTGTATGAAGTGTGTATATTGATTCATCCCACAGAAAGTATCTTTTTTTATTTTTTTTGTTTTAAATGTGGGGGTGAGGTGGATGAAGGTGGTAAACAAGACAAACAATTCTATCCCAGGGTTTATGCAAACACCTAAGTAGATTATGTCTTGGTTATGAGTGTGGCGAAATGAACTAGTGGGGGGGAATGTGGGGGACACATACAGAGTACTCTACCCGCACTTTACTTCGGTCTACCGCACTTGGATCTCTATGCTAGGGTACCTGCAAGACAATAGATTAAAGACAAGCAGGGTTAGTGCTATGTAAATGGAAAGAAGAGTAGAAAATAATAGAGTAAATTTTGTTGCCTCCCCGACAACAGTGCCAAAATGATCGACATGTTTTGCGAGTTTGAAATCAGGGTTACAAGTAACCCATTTTTGTAATTGCAAAACTCGTGATCAAATAAAGTTTATACCGAAACTCCAAGGGAGCCTTGAGTCAAACACATGGAGGCAACGTTTACTTTAATCAAAAACCGCACTTGGATTTGTTTATTTTTGGTATTTTAGGGTTTTGTTATTTTTTTGTGTTTTTGAAGGAAAAAGACAAGCAGAATGAATCACAAGAGATATGGAACAAATCTGATATATATATCACTCCAATGTCAATTACAATAAACTATGAAAGAATAAAAAGAGAGGGGGTTGAGAAGAAATCTCCCAAATCGATTGTTCGACGAGACGACGGTGCCTGGCAGAATCTCGGATGAAGGAGATGAGGAGCGGGACGGTGGAGGTCAGATGCAGGAGGACGTCGGGTAGAGGAAAGCTTCGACGTGTTTCCGGAATAGAGGTGAGAAGGCAGAGATGATTTGCTACCAGAATGGAGGTGGGAGGATGGCTCCAAGGAGACCTATGAATGGGGATGGGAAGAGGGATGAATATTTGGTGAGGCAGAGGTTTGCTACACTAATAGGAATCTTGGGAGCTTGAGAGTAAGCTCTAATGGAGCGTTGGTAGGCTTGCTAGAGCTTAAGAGTAGGTGGGAGTAGAGTAGGTAGAAATGGAGAGGAATGGAGTGTGTAGGGCTGTATATATAGTGGAGGGAAGAAGAGCATCCCACGCACAAGCATTTAGCGATAGCTAAAAGCGTCACTAAAGGCCACTCGAGCTATCGTCGAAATATCCGTGCTACTTCAATGACTTGGCTGGCGCACTGCACAAGCTATTTAGTGACAGCTGCAAGTGTCACTAAAGGCCAACTCTTCTGTCATTGTAAAGCCCACGCCCAACACTCACGCTCGTAGCTATCATAGGCACTGCAATCGTCAACCGTTGGATCAGGCGTGGACGGCTGTGATTGCGAGAGGAGAGCACACGTCTACGAGTGTTTGAAATTCGCATCGCTAGCACATGCTCTGGCAGCCGCTGATGATGCATCGCACGGTCGAGATGCACCTGTAGATCACACGCCTTATGCGATTATGAAGATTGGACGGCAGGCGCTGCTCGGGGTCGACTTAAATGCACTCCCTAGATGGCATGCGTGTGATTTGGCATGCGCCTTCATGTCGACGGGTGGTGTTGGATCACGTGTAGGGAATCCCGACCATTCTAATGTGATCAGGTGGCCCTATTGCATTTGGCACTGTAGCGGGGTGTAGCAATCGCAGCTTGATCTCATGCTCACTCTTTGAGAGCACTCGACCTCACCACTGCACCACATCTACGGGTGTGTTGCAAAGAAAAATTGCACCCACGTAGTGAGGAGGCATTTGGAGATGTTCGGGTGGCTTTGGGTGCTCCAGATGGTGCCACTTGGCAACATCTGGACCGTCCACCTTTCATTGCTTGTAGAGGATGCCACGGTGCTCAGATCATGGTGATTTCTATGTTGTCGAACTGCGATCATCGCTCTAGATCCATCCGCACGGTTGAATTTTTTATCCAAAGTCTGTAAGGATGTTGCATTGCCTCCTAGCCATATAAAATGAAGGAATTAATATACAAAACATACAACTATCCTAAATGCCACGCAATGGATGTTACGTAATATTTATAACATGATATGCAATGCTAAGCCTAGGAACTATCATAAATAAGCAATTTATCGTGAATTCATGTGTGTTTATCATGCGCATTGAAAGAAGAAGGAAGGAAGAAGAAGAAAGAGAGAGGCTTCGAGGCTCTTTTAAGTTGAGAACACCGTGGCATTATTAGAATTACTATTGAATAATTCAAGAGTATGTTTAATTAAGAGGATTAGTGGTGATCTAAATCACCATTGTCTTTTGATTATCCTCTTTTTATTCCTTACAATCTCTAGATACATTGAATAAATAATGTGACGGGTTATTATTCATTGAATATCTATTTTTAATGCTCAATTAATTACGCTCATTGATTTTAATCAAAGATTAGTGTTTGAATTCATATTTGCTCCCTACGTTCAACCTCGAACTTATATTTGAGTTATAAATTGTATTTATTATTCAATCGATTGAGGAATTGAACTACAACGACGATAATATAAATATTCGATAGATCACTTCAACATTTTGGCATTGTTGCCAGGAAGCAACACACAATTCACTGCTATTCTCTACTTTATCTGATTGTATTTGGGCATTAACTTGCCCGGTTTGATTTCTTGTGATTTTGCAAGGTACTCACGAGGCGAACTTCCGTGCAATTCAACCACTCCAAGTCATGTAATCTCTCTTCCTCCCTAATCTCCTAATCCTTGGAAGAGAGAGAAGGAAACAAACTACTTAGGAATCACCTGCCTTATTTTTCTAGTAATTATCATTAAGAGGCAAGTTTCCTGATTTGCAGAAAATTTTAATATATGAATGAGGCTTGAAGCGATTCTATTTAGAATTCTTGACCCAAATTTCCTGTACCTATTAGAGACTACGCTTAATTTCTAAAATCACCCTGGGCTAACACACTGCTTGCTTGAAGCCTGATCGCATTTTTTGTGCAATTTGTTAAATTGGTGTTTTAAGTCGTTGCAATGCACAAAATGGATTCGCTTTTAAAATTTATAAGAACAGATAGTGGGGTATCTAGGGTCGTCCAAGGAAGCAAGTTTGCAAATCAAAATCCCTTGCTTTAAAGATGGAACTCAACTTTCTTTTTGGTCTTTTAAATATATAGTTTTTATGATTTTGAAATAACGGTAACACCAGAGATTTTGTTGATAGCAAGAAAACAAATAAACCTACTTCAATAAAGCTAACCCTAAGGTGACAGTTAGAGCCTCTCCCTAAGCACACCGTAGGCACGTGGAGGCCTAGAATAATTAGGGAGAGGGAGTGAAACAAATGCTAGGCAAAAATTGTAAAAAGCGATGCAACAAAAAATTAAAAAAAGGCAACTTGAATTAAAATGAACTTGTTATACACAAAACTCATAGTGGAAAGCTTCTAATCTGCTTGAAATGCAAGAAGATAAAAACACAAATCCTATAAATGAAATGGTGAAGAAGATGATGGCTTCTTGCTCCAGGCCTGGAAGCTCCTGGGCTTGAAAAGAGTCCTCCAACTCCTTCCTTACTTTGCTCCTCCAAGATGGTGTCCTCCAAGGTGGAAGCTACAACCATCAATTCTGCTCCTCCAAGGGTGGACGTCCACCCTATTTCCTTCTCCTTTCCCTGGCCATCCTCCTTGAAGTAGAATTGCTCTCCTCCTTGTCGTGCCACAAGTTGAAGAGAGTGGGGAGAAGAAGGCACCAAAGAGGTGGGTGATGTGCCCCCTAAATCTTCCTCTCTACACCTTCTTCTTCACCGTAGGTGTAGGTGGGTATAGGTAAAATAAAACACTAATGGAGGATGATGTAAATGGTGGTAGGGGATGGGATTTTATAGAGGTGGAAGGTGGTGGTTATGGTGGAGATGAAATGTAGGGCTAGGACAACTTTTAGGAGATGGTTAGGTGATCTTATGGTGGAGGATGGTTGGTGCCATGTGGGGGGATGTAAAGGTGGTTGCTATGGTGGTGGAGAGGCACCTAAAGGTGGTGCCAACCATGGAGAGGTGCCTTGGTTTTGGAGCCACCATGAATGCTTCTAGAAGGGGGGTTAGGTTGATGGCTAGGATAGGTTGTAGGGTTATGTGTAGGGCTATGATGTGGGGGTGTTTTGGCGCCAAAAGGGGGGCTTCTAGAAGGTTATTTTGGGGCCAAGACAAGGTCTCTTATGGGTGTAGTTGAGGGGCTAAGAGGTGTCCATCTTGGCGCCAAAATAGAGTAGAGGTTTAGGTAGCTTAGGTTGACTAGGTAAGTTAAGTTGAAGGTGGAGGATGGCTTTTAGGAGCTAGATGCTAGCTAAGCTAAGCTAGCTTAGCTAGTAATGTAGTAGAGGCGGAGGCAATGGGAGCTAGGGTTTGAAGAGAGGAGCTGGACAGAAGAAGTCTAGAGCTAAAATGGAGTTGGCAGCTGCTGAAGGGGGTTGCATGGAGCTACTCTAGCTGCCTTAGCTTGCTACTTCTTTGCTAGCTGCTATGCAAAGCTAAAGTAAGCTGGCTTCTACCATAATGAGCTAAGGTAAGCTCGGTCTAGTGCTCTCGGGGAGGATCAAGCTGGTTGAGGCAGCTAAGGAAGCTTAGCTCCATTGAGTTGAGCTAAGCTAAGTCCCCAAGAGCTAGACTTGACCTTCCTGAGATGGATTGAAATCATCTTCAGTTGGCTGAAGTTGAGTGGAGTTGGATGTAGCTGGACCTCAGCTGCGGTGAACTCTAGTCAACTCAGCTGAGCGAGCTAGAGATCCCTGTGGACTAATGGGAGCTGAGATGAGCTAGACTCAGCTAAGTTGAAATGGATCTAAGTTGACCTGAGATAGGGTGAGCTAAGATGAGCTCGCTTGAGCTGCCATTCAGCTGAGATGAGCTGAATGGAGCTAGGATGATCTAACCCTAATTCATGTGAGGTGAATTCTAGCAATGGTGAGCTGGATCAAGATGAGTTCCAGCTGGTGAGTGCTTCTCCTTCACCAGTTGCCTTTTTGGGTGCTAGGGTACTGGTCATCTGGCAATCTTTTTATCCTTAACACTCACAACAACACATTAAAAACACAATAAAAAATGCAATGCATGCCTAACGTAATTAATGCCTAAATGGAGCCCAAAAACCCTTCTATGGAGTAAATTCCTAAGAACTAGGTTTGTTTAATGCATAGAAATGATGATAAACTTTCATTTATCACATCTCCATGCTTATCTTTTGCTAGTCTCTTAGCAAAACTTAGTTTTTTGGAAAATGGAATTTTTAGGACATCTATTTTTTTTTCAACTTTTGTGGAGAAAAAATTTAAGGGACCTTGGTTGATCTAAACACAGGAGGCACGGGATTTGTTAAGGATAAACATCGGGATTTATTTTTGGATCAAAAAATTAGACAAAACAGGATCAATATATCCTCCAGAAAATTCACAAATTAACCCCTTGTTAATTCAGATGACTTGAAATTTCTGTTTTTAGGATTTTTCTGGCTCTTGAATCTGATTCGCAACTTGCAATATCCTTTAAAACCTTGTGTCCGTGATTGTGAAAAGCCAACAATTATAAGGGCATGTTTTTGGTTTGAAACTTTTTTTTTCCTCCCCCATGCTTATTTTTAGCTTAGTCTTACAACAAATGTGTCGAGATCATCATTCCCGTTACCAATCCTCAAGGGGGCTCCGACGCTAGTACTTTAGGATAGCACTGTCCATGACACCACCCAGGAGCTCACAACCCCAAAACACATTGCGCTGTAAAGGGGCGCTCCAAGCAAACTCAAGCTCTTGCTTCGACACTATAGGTAGAGCACCGTCTAAGACACTTGAGCTACTAAAATGCGCTTTAATGCCCTGTCTAAAGATATGAAATATAGATATGGAGCAGCGCCGAGGCAGTAACATGTTGACATCGTGTCCTCAAAGGAGGCATTTTCCTCCTTCTCAATGGTGGGAACTCAAACCAATGATCTACTTCATACTTTTACTAAGTCCAATTAGTTGTTTTTAAGTGTTGACTTGTGTGCGAAATTTGACATAGGAAGTTTCGAAAGAAATGCAAGTTTTTGAATCAGAAACTAAGCCAGATTCTTTCCATATTACAAAAGAGGATCAAGTCACCTGAACTATCATGAGTTTAGGTGTAATTTTAGAGAAGGATACCTGATCTAGTCTAAAAATAGACCCTAAAATTATAATGATCAGATCTGCATCGTCATCCCTAGTTTGTTAATGATAAAATCCCATTGTGCCAAAAGCGAGTTGTCAACCTTAGTCCCGATTTCAAAATTTTCCTCAAAAAAATTTTTAAGTATTTTTATTTTTATTTTTATTTTTTTGGGTATGCATGCATGAAAATAAAAATGACTAAAGAAAAATGCATGTTTTTAGGTTTTGGAAATCCCAAATCGATTGTCAAAATTTTAAAAACACCCTACCATGCTTATGATATGCAATGTCCTCATGCATTAGGAGGGAAAGGGATCACCTTAGTGAAGGGCGGTTGGGTTTAGGAAGGTCAAAACCTGGAAAAGGAAAGGAAAAAGGAAAGTAGGAAAAATGATGGGTTACCTCCCATCCAGTGCTATCTTTTACGCCATTCATTCGAGCGTGAAGGTATGCACAGAAGACGGATAATCGTGTAAATAGCTGGACACTTGAATGTCCTCAACAAATGTGTTTTCCTCAAGATCCCTAAACAGATGATTGATAAAGAAATATGAATCAAAATGAAATGCAAACATGGAAAAATGTCCTGGGTCTGGCCATGGTTTAAGTTCATGTAAAATGCCAAACTTGGGTGGATCGGGTAGTAGGTCCAATGGAAAGGGAGGGAGAAAGTAGTCAGCGAGATGTAGGGTGGGTGAAGTTACTGTGGATGCTTTTGGTGAAAAATCAGGAAGATTGAAAGAGTAAAAGTCAAACCCTAGGTTATCTGAAAAGTCTCGGACCACAAAATCATTCTTAGAATAGGAATCAATAAAATCCAGATCCATGGTGGTCAAAGCTGAGTAGGATTTGATCAACAATGACTTCTCACAAATTGCTTACATTGTATTATCAGTGTCCTCAAAAGTTTTATGATCAATGGATCTCTAGGAAGCTTGAAATAAATCTAATGAGAAAATCTGGTTACCGCAACTTATATTCATTTTCCCAAAATGAGAGTTCATATTAGCTGCTATGGTAATCAGAAGGGGTCTTCCAAGAATGGTATTAGTGAGAGTTGCAGGTACCTCTATGTCAAGGACCAAAAAATTTATCGGATTTAGACAATTCTGGACCTTGACAATATGATCCTCAATGATTCCCTGCAGTTGAATGGTAGATTGATTTCCCAATTGAAATTGAACCTTAGTAGGTTTAAAATCACTGAATTGAGATTCCTCGAATAAGACTGGGGGAATGATATTAATGGAGGTACGTAAGTTGAGAGGGGTGCAAAAAAAAATGGTGTCGTTTATGACAACTGAGGTGAGGGATGTGCCTGGGTCCTTTTTTGTGTGAGGCACATGATGAGTCCATTTTAATGGACTAATATTACACCTAAGTAACTTTAATTGTACATTTTAGGTTTGTTAATAACTACACTAAGTTATAGAATAGTTGTATGCATTATGATTTAATTTTATAACAATCTATAATTTAATGTGTAATGATTATGTTCTTTTCATGTGCAGGAAAAATAAGTGGCAAAAGAATGAGGAGGAAAGGGTAAATTACCCTTTCAAATAACCGGTGGCTACACTTTTCCCTCTCTATCGGCCACCCGCAATAGCTGCCGGCGTCTCCCCAATAGCCTCCTACCAAAATTAGAAAAGGGATTTGAAAATCCCTTGATTGGTGCATGCGGGGAGAGAGAGGAGTTAAAGAGAGGAGGTTGAGAGAAGAACGGGGGCCATCTTCCTCCTTGCGGGCAACTACTCAACGGACACTGTGGATCCAAGAAGGCAAGCGTGCACTGTGGCCTCCTTCCCCCTTGTGGGGAAAAACCTCTGCCATCTGCCGGCGCACCCTCCTTGCGCGCCTTCTCCTTCCTCCAATTCAAAGCACCCTTATCACCGCATCGCAGGCACCCGCGCCACGCCTGTAGGCTGCTTCCTGCCTTCAGCGCCATCTGCCTTCACCGCGCACCCCACTACCTGCTAGCGCGCCCCACCGCCCTACTGCAGACGCCGCACCACTCGTCGCCCTCTCATCCGCTCACGCACAAGCCTCTGCAAGCGCCTGCCCGCGTGCCTTCCTGCCTCTCCAACGCACCAAGCCCGCACCTCCCCGCCCACGCGCCTCTCCCTCCAGCCACTGCAGGCGCAAACCAGCGCGCCCTACCGCTCGCCCCCTTCAGCGCCATCTGCAGGCGCACCACTTCACCAACAGCCCGCGCTTCTCCACCCTGCAGGTGCGGCCGCAAGCCCCACCGCAGGCAATGCGCTCCACTACTCATCTGCAGGCGCGTTAGCGCGTGCACGCTCGCACACCAGTACACGCACGCTCGCACGCCACCAGCCGCAGGCACTGCAACAGCACCTCCGCCTTCTTGTTCAACAGGCTGGAGCTCCGACCACCTCCATCGCCGCCGCTGCCACCACCGGAGGGCCCTCGAGCTCGCCGTCCTCATGAGCCTTGCGACTGCCCCACGGTTCTCTCTCTCTCTCTCGCGAGGAGGAGAGAGGAAAAAAGCCCTATTTTCCCCCAATTAAAATTTACATTCAATGCCATTTCCACCTAACTTGATTTTTTTATTATTATTATATTGTGGCAGAATTGCGTTCGAACACTCATAGTTCTTTATAATTGCATGGTATTGATATTAACTAGTTTAAAGATTGATTTTGGGCTTAACTTACGTACTAATTGTCTGTAGTACACATCACGTGAAAATTGCATAAATTCATCATAAATTTATTAATTATTTCTGTGAGGGAAAACTGCACATATAACCTTATCTTTTTAAGTTATTGCAAATCTACTTTCCTTCACATTTTAAGTTAGATTTGAATAAGGATTTCGCACTATCCGAAATAACATTAAATAATTAAGTATTGATTGCATAATTGCCTCCCTATGGACACGACCCGCTCTTCTGTGAGTGGTTAATTTCGTTGTTTTTTATTAGTTAATTTTTCCACCACTTAAATACTATAATGCAAAGCGAAAAGTCATCTATCAAAATTGGCGCCGTTGTCGGGGAGGCAACAGATGCAGTAGATTTGCTTTATTGTTTGTAAATCTTTTCTGACCTTGACATCAATACCCTACTTCAGCCAAGGATTCCGCAGAGGATAGTCGTGACCATCCACCTCAGTCTTAGTTTTGTCAGAACTTGCTCTCTGTGTTTTTGCCTTATTTGGTGGCTCTCGTATGGAATTTCTCACAGATTTAGTATGCAAGAACTGAGAGCGAAAACTATGCCCAACTCCAAGTGTCATTATTCAATTATTAAAGATTCCTTATACTAGCCTTAGAGCACCGGTACTCTCTACTCTCACCTCACATATGTTTTGGTGGATCTACTAGAAGATAGTTCACCTAACTCCCTGATTGCTGTCCAAGGGTTCAGGAGAAGAAACGATGCTTCTTTTCGACTAACTAGAAATGTCTATCGGTTTTCACAAAGGATCCATTGCAAAATCTACATGCAAGTATGAAATTATAGTGGATTCTAAGTTTAGGAATCTACTAAAGAATAACCCTCTAATAAAACCTCTTAATAATGTGATCTAATCCCCCAATCGTTGGCAGAAAATTTTCAGTTTTCATGAACTACCCCCCATGCCTAAGTGTTTGCATGTCCTCATGCATGAATAAAAGAAATAAGGCAGGGTGTATGTGAATAGAAATCACCTGAAACTACTTCTAAGTTGTCATTCAGTTCATGCCATCACAACAATACCATACACAATATCCAAAACAATATGCGAGAACAAAATATGCTATACATATATGTATAAGTGCAACTGTGATGCCTGAATGCGAAGTCTAAATGCTATGCCTAACTACGATGCTGAGTTTAACGCCTCCAGTTGGGCAAAACTCATCAATGGATCAATGACTGTAGGAGACAGACTAAAGATAGATAAGAAGATGTGTTCCACTGTCATCAATGAGCCAAGAATGTAGAGTAGTTGCCCGTGAATACCAAGGCCATAAGGTTGGCAGAATAGAATCACAAGGCCTGGAACAGGTTGTAGCCAGCTGCTACAAGAGAAATAAATCCGGGTGCCAAAGTTATAGGGAGCAAGTAGCAGCCATGAGGGATCTGGAGTGGGACACCAGTCATACAGGTCCTAAAAGTGTTGAAATAGGAATGGAGGGACCCGTGTGGTGTAATCAGAAATGGTGTAAAGAACCATTTCATGATTGGATTTGGGTGTTGGTGGTTGCAGAGTAGGTGTGTCGAATATGATTTTGTGTTCCATCCTAACAGCTGTATTTTCACCCAAATCACTCTCATCCTTGGGTTGATCAAGAATCTTGTACGGATCACCCAAATTTCGCTCGTAGTGTGAATCCTCAAATGTACTGGGCGGTAATTTATTTTCCCCAAGGTGTAAAGAATCATAATACAGTAAAGCCTCGAATTCTTTCATTTTTTGCTCTATGGCTTTAGTGAAATCCTTGATATCCAAAAGCGAAGATGTGAAAGAATCTATGATAAATTCATCTGACTCCAAATCTAAAAATTCCTCCAAATTTTTTAGATTATCCTGACAATTGGAAATGGAGTTTTTAGTACATTCTTTCTCAGCTTTGATTGGATTCTCTAGTAATTCAAAATTACCCTCATGGATTTCAATATATTTATCATCTAAGCTTGTCTTGAGGGTTTTAGGCAATTCCACTCTAGATCTCTTATAATCCAAATCATGGGCCTCATTAAGTGTATATACCCAAGTCTCAGAATGTACCAAGTCTTGGGTGTCATGATCCTCCATCTCTATCTCCCAAGATTCAGGATTTTTAGATTGAAAATCGATCATGGGACTTTCCTCACTATTTTCTAGGCTAGGGTTCATAACTAATTTCTTTTCAGATATGCCAAGAACATTTCCCCTAATTCCATCAGATATCTCATCTCTCACTTGAAAATCACCTACATCATCTACTTCGGGCATGTGAGTTGAAGAATCCTTAAAAGTCATCTTAAGTTCCCTAAAATCCTCTAGGCTAGTCTAAACTTGGTACTGCAAAAGGAGTATATCTTGAAGTGTACGAGTTTGTTGACTCATCCGAGCCATAGATTCTAGTTCTTTAAGGGCTTCCATCAGAGATTCTTCGGTTGCAATCAAAGTTTGTCTCTGCCCTGGATCAATAGTGATCTGGATTTGATGTCAATATCTCGCAACTGTGTCCATGTACTTTGCTATTGTTTGTTGCAGTCTGAGAAGTAGTTGCGAGTGTATTGGTGGCTCCCCAGTGGTGATCTGTGTGGACGTGGCCTCAAATGCGAGTCTCAGGGAAGATGGAGGGTTATAATAGATTTGGTTTGGGAAATCAGAAGGGTGGTGGGTGGGTTCAATGCAGTTATAGGTTGCAGTTGATTCCTTAACCTTGAGTGGCTCACCATCCACCTGCGGTACATTCTCTCTGAATTCAAGGCCCCTAGAGGTGATGTCTTGGGTTCTTTGTCTTTCATCCTAAATTGCTTTTCTTAAGCCTTCATATTCCCTTTTTCTGACTTCCTTTGCTTCTTGGACTATTTGAATCAATTTGGCGATCTGAGGGTTCTTATGAGATGTAGGAGCCTGCCTTTGGTGGTACTGATCAAGATAACCAGTCATCATGATGAGATCTCGATCCTGCATGGAGAGTGTCTCTAAGTGCTACGAGATCTGTGTGGATGTCCAAGAGGTTGAGGTGGGTATGTCTTAGGCCTGAGGAGCCTACATATCAGAATAATGAGGAGTAATCTCCCACACATAAGAGGTTGGGGCAGGAGAACCTGATAATGGTAAGACGAGAAGGAGTATGGGTCCATGATTAAGATGGTCAAAGGACACCAGAAGGGTCCTAGTGACCTTACACTAGTTACAAGGGACTAGTGGCAGAACAAGGCAAGGGCCTTGTAATCAAATTGGTCCTTAAAATTAGTTGACCAGATTTTTCGTTCAAATTCAAGTTGAAGAAAATTCGACAAGAGACTGACTGCAAGGAATTCCTACCTCTCGGGCTAACCCAGCCAGGCTGGTTACGAGGGGACTACAAGGAAGGTTCTTCCTTCAGCTTTTGCCTCCGGTTCCGTTACCCGTAGCCGCGGTCGTTTGATGCTACCCCACAGCCTTAGACACTAGGTTTTGCAAGAGAAGTTGAAACTCCTCCGTAGTTTCAAACCAAATGCAGGTTATTTGATGTGCTTTCAAGAATTCTTAGCCTGTCTCTTCAATGTAGTAGATGGTGGGTGGTACACAAGGTGACTCACCTCACTGACTAACTCTTGGGCTCGTCGGAGTCCAAGTTAGTCAATGTCGTCCTAGTGGCTCATGCGCTTCTAAGTTATTTCAAATTAAAGACCACAAATCAAATACAAACTCTCAGGTAAATACATAATTTAAATGATTTAAAGCTTGACAAGAAGATTCCTTTTTCAATAAGCTTTTCAAAGAGTATTTTTGCAGAATTTTTATTATTTCCAACAAATAGTTATGAATTTTTACTAGCAAGGGGTCAAATCTGGTATTTAGAACCCGAGTTACTTTTTCTATTAGAAACGATAACAAATATGCTCCAAAAATTTTTTGAAAATATGATATTGAAACTTAATTTGATTATCTATCAAACCCCACAAATTTTGAGGCAATCTGATTTGTATGTTGGTCAGAATTAATTTTCAAAGTTCATAACAGTTCTATTTTTTAGCAATCAGATACATATGTAGTCTAATAATTTCTAAAAATTCCACAGAAGAAATTTCTTTTCAAGAAAAGAGGCGTTGGAAAGATAATTTAAATATCTAGTTCCAGTCCAAATTTCAGGATTTTTGGAGCATTAGAAACATGGCTATTGAATTTTGAATATAACACTTACTTTCTGGCCGAATTTCTAATCGGAATGTGTGCACCTAATTTTCGTAGCGCCTGCTTCGATTCGTTCGCCGCTTCTATAGTTTAATCTACACACAAAAATAGTATGTTAGAGATGAAATCCAAAGTCTCCTTGCCTCCCTGGCAACGACACCAATTTGTTCGTGGCGTAGATCGCATAAAAGATAAATACGTCATAATATAGCACAAACTACATCTCGACAAATAAAATTAACGGAACTGGGAGTCCCAATCGATCACAGGCAGGTAGAAAAATGCTTTTGATTTCATGCACTTGCTCTAAATCTAATTACTAAATAGTAGAGATAATGAACCACAATATACATATCACATCATGAATTGCATACATGGAATTGAAACAAATTATAACATGAACATAAACTACTTATGTAACAGAATGAGGGCACCACGGGTGGTTCGTGGTGGCCTTTTGGAGAGGTTGAGGAGAGTAACGACAATCCAACAAGGTGGCCCAATGGATTCTTCTAACGGGAATGCAGAGACAGAGGCAGAGAAGACGGGAAGAAGAAGAAGAGAGAGGTAGAAGAAGGAAGAAGAAGAGAATGAAGAGAGTTGTGGGAGAGTTATGTTTTTTTTCCAAGGGAGGGGGGCCTTTGGTCCTTTTATATCTCATGCAAATCCTTCTTCTTTCCTCCGTTCTCTTTGATGCTGCCACGTGGCACGCTGTGTGCTCTCAGATCCTTCATCGCACGGCTCCCACTCACCCAAGCCTGTGCCTTCGTGTTTTTGCCTTCAAATCCTGCCTCATCATCTCAGCCATCCGATTTCAAATCCTATGAGTGCTTCTCACACCTTCCTGATCTCGCAACAACCCACACGATCGCGCCACGTGGATGCATCTCAGCCCTCCAATCGTGCATACGCACCTGCACGCGCCTGCCCATGACATCGCATCAATATTGCGCAGCGCAAGGCTCGAACCCACACCTTGCCTCCCAAGCAACAGTGCCAATTTTTTCGTGGCATAAATCACGTAAAAGATAAATACATCGTAGTATAGTGCAAACTACGTCTCGACAAATAAAATTAACGGAATTGGGAGTCCTAGTCAATCACAGGGAGGTAGAAAAAGCTTTTGATTTCATACACTCATTCTAAATCTAATTACTAAATAGTAGAGATAATGAACCGCGATATATATATATATCACATCATGAATTGCATACATGGAATTGAAACAAATTATAATATGAACATAAACTACTTATGTAACAGAATGAGAGCACCACGGGTGGTTTGTGGTGGCCTTTTGGAGAGGTTGATGAGAGCAATGACAATCCGACAGGGTGGCCCAATGGATGCTTCTAACGGGAATGCAAAGACGGAGGCAGAGAAGATGGGTGATGGGTCAGCCCGGATAGGTTGTTAATATGGGGATTTTATCGTTGAAATGTGTATAATGGTTAACCTAATTCGGACCTAACCATCTCTTTACAAAATTTTTAACCTAGCCTAATTGATTTTATCTTGTCACTTTTAGGCCCAGGGTCGAACTCAAGGAAGTGGGGTTCAAGTCGAATTTCTACGTTTTCCTTAAAACGCGTCTCTTCCGTTCGTTTATTGTGTTTTTGGTGTTTTTCTTATTTAGGTTTTTTATGGTAATCCTTGTTCTTGAGGCACACCCTCAAAATTGTGTCCTTAGCCTTTAGCCAAAATAGAGTTCCAAAACACGCCTTGCTACTCGCAAGACGGGGTACCTGCAAATCAAAGATTATCTTTTCTCTTTTATATTTTTTTATCTTTTTACTAAGAAGGAAGCTAACAGACAGAAAATAAATATAGTATCTATAGATATATATATATGTAGTATATATATAAAGGGGTGGGGTGGAGGTGACGATGGAGTGTAGCACTGTGTCGAGTCAGTCGACGTCTAGAGAGACACAACCAACTCGACTGGGTGCCGCGTGGAGTGTGGATGGATGATGGATGATGACTGTGCCCACGCTTTTTGTACGCCTGTATCGGGGAATATCAGCAACTGGTGCAGATATTCCCGCGATACAGCATATAGTAAATAACGTGAAAATATATGTACATATGTATGTATATAAGTAAATATATCTATATGTATATAAATGTATAAGTATATATGTATAGATATATATAGATATATGTATATATATATATAGGTGTATATGTATGTATATATATATGTATGTATATATGTATATAGCTATGTATATATGTATATAAGTATATATATATAATACTATCTAGATATATATATATATAGGTATATATATATGTATATAGATATGTATATATATATATATGTATATAAGTATATATATATATATGTATATATATATAGGTATATGTATAAGTATATAGATATATATATATAGATATATTATATATATATGTATGTATACATAAATATATAGATATTACTATGTATATATATATATATATATGTATATATGTGTTACTATATATAACTATATGTATAGTGTGTGTGTGTGTGCATAAGTGTGAGTGTAGGTGTGTGTATGTTGGTGAAGATGTGTGTGTGCATTGGTGTAGTGTGTGCTGTGAGTGAAAAGAGAGAGAGAGAGAGAGAGAGCGGGAGAGAGAGAGAGCGGGCAGGAGAGAGGGCGGACGCGTGTTGGAATACTCGCGCTAGAGAGAGAGAGCGGGCGGGAGAGCTGGCGAACGCGCGAGTTAAGACGTCTGTCGGATGCGGTGGACGTCTGGCGCCGTGTCGTCTGAAGGCGGAGGCAGACATCTGAAAATGGCGGGTGCGGGCGCGCGCCTTCGAGTAGGGTTCTGCAGGCCCACGCAAAGACGACGAGAGGGCGATGGCGCGGAGGAGCGAGCATGGAGGAGGGTCTGCGGCGGTCGCGGAAGGTCGCGGAGGAGGGCAGGGGACAGCGCGAGGCCTTAGCCAGTCGCTGTAGTGCACGCAGCGGCTAGTTAAGGGGTGCAACGGCGGAGACGACAGGATGGAGATTGAGCGGGGAACGCCCTGCAGGCGCACGCAGAGGCGGTGAGCTTCTGCGGGGACGGTCGCAGAGGAGGTGGGGGGAGCTGCTGCTGCGGCTTCAAGCTTCGGACCTTGAAGTGGCAGCAATGGCGTGGAGATGAAAACGAAAAGAAAAGAAGACACCACGCCCACCGGCTCGTTGAAGAGCTGGGAGATGGTGTTCCCACTATGGTGGTGTGCACCACAGTGGGTTCTCCTGCTCGCCGGGTGTCTCCTCGAAGGAGGGCCGACGTATGGGAGGGGAGAACGGTGGAGAGGAAGGTGGTCTGCGGGTTTTCTTGCTGCAGCCGGGTGTATGTGGCTCTATTCGCGAGGAAGAGGCTGTGGCTTTAAATAGAGGAGGAGAGCGTGGCTGCAAGCATGGCTGCAGCAGGGGGATGGTGTGGGAATGGCAGCCGCAGGGAATGGCTGCTGCAGGAGGCATGGCGTGCATGTGGGCGCGGGAAGAAGAAGAAAAAGATGAAAGTAAAAAATAGAGAAGGGACTTTTGCAAAGAAACACTTGAGAAAAAATGTAAATATGCAAGCCATTTATTCCATTCTCTTCTCCTCTCAATTAAATGCATGCATGCAAGCATTTTTACAAATGCGACTATAGGATCATAATATACATAGTTAATGCTAGAAAATAGCACAAGAAGGCATTATTACAGGCATGTTTTGAGGTGCAAACATATACCCCCATGCCTATCTTTTGCTAGTCCCTAGCAAAACGGTATTTAGAAGTGATCTCAAGCTGAAGATTTTCTTCTGAGGTGATATCGGTGTGTTTATTATCGGATATTGTGAGAACCAATTATAGAGAAGATTACCAGTACTTTAAGTCTTACATGACAAAGATCATCTCTCAACTAACCAGGACTCTTGATATTTATACCTTAAGTACGATTTCCAAGACCCAGGAGGTTTTTGCCGTACTCGAGAGCTTAAGAGGTTATGGTTTGTGCATAGTGTGGGATCAAGACTGACCAGATGAATATTAAGACTCAATACCAGGGTTTCACGAATTTTTAAGTACAGGTTGGTCCCAGTTTCAGCTCATGTCTTCGGATTGACCCTTAAGATGATGACGGAAAACTCAACTCCCATTTTCTGATTTTTTTGTGGCTCACAGAAAAACAAAGTATACAGACATTTATGAGATATACTGACTCTTTTGCAACATCTTTTTTTTTTTGACAACTCTTCTCTTTTTTTTTTCTTTTTTTTTTAACACGTGTCAGTATATCTCTTACAACACATTTTGAAAGAGCACACTTTTTTTTTCTTTTTGGTGGGAGAGTTTCTTTTTGGTGAAAAGAGTCGCTCCTAAACACAAGACTAAAACCTAAGATAAAAAGTCTACCTGCGCACACAGGTAAGGACTCCACCTTCCCTAATGAACACTAGGGTTGAATCTTATATTCACCTGATCTTTCCTGATATGTGTAGTGTGAACCAAGTTTACTTACGCTCTCAAGTAAAAGTAAACCAACGAATCTTATACTGGTGTCTCAGGTACAAGAATACGTCCGTAGTTAGGAGAGATCTTGATCTATTTTGTCAATGCCTTAAGTGAATTAAGGCGAGCCTAAGCGAATCAAGCTTTTGTGGCCTGGAAATTCTTCAAAATAGAGGTTGAATATCCATAAACACTTATTATATTTTTGTTTTAGCTTTTAGATCATTACTAAACACCATTTATTATATTCTTTTCTTTTTTCTTTTTCTTGCATATTTATAAATAGGTGGGAATTGTATTATACCATAAAATACCCGGATCATATGGATGCCTATCCACCCCCCCATGCCAAACAATGCTATGTCCTCATATGCATGCAAAGAAAGGTAGAGAAAGGACGAAAGATCAGGTAACAAGAGCTGAGGTTCAGGGTATAGATCAAGGTGGTAGGGTGGGTGGATGGTGGGTGGTGAAGAGAAAAGTGAAGTGATCGCGATAGAGGTGTGAAAAGTGATGGTGGATGGTGAGAGATTTGGCATTTTCTGGGACGAGAGTGTCCCAAGCGGATAAGAAAATAGATCAGGAAGAAGTTGGCCCTTAGATTGGCCAAGAAGAGGGGCTCTTTGGATAGATTGATCCAAAAGGGAATAGCCCCAATGAGTAAGATGTGGGCTCAAGGTCCCAGTGTGGAGTTGCAAATCCGCCTGATTCACTATAAAGGCATGAAAAGTGATGGTGGATGGTGAGAGATTTGGCATTTTCTGGGACGAGAGTGTCCTAGGAGGATCAGAAAATAGATCAGGAAGAAGTTGGCCCTTAGATTGGCCAAGAAGAGGGGCTCTTTGGATAGATTGATCCAAAAGGGAATAGCCCCAATGAGTAAGATGTGGGCTCAAGGTCCCAGTGTGGAGTTGCAAATTCGCCTGATTTGGCGGGAAAGAAAGGGCAATCCGGTCTTCCAGAGTGTGAACCGCCGGTGAGCAGCCCAACGATGACTCAGACCACGAGGTATGGGAAGCAGAGAAAACCTCGTCAAAAGTCTGGTCAGGAGAAGGTACGGGAATAGGGAGGGATTGGGGAACGTCACAGTTTGTGTTGGTCAGGCAGTCGTCAGGTAATTCGTAACAGTCTGAATCGGCTCCAATAAGTTCAATACACGTACTGACAGTCATGTCCTCATCAGACGTGTCATCCTTGATGTAATCGCTATCAGCATGAGAGTGCGGTGCTGCAGCGGGATTAACCTGAAATCCCGAAGGAATACTCGGAGCTTGCAGAATTTGATGAACCTGTTCCTGAGAAGGTTGTACCTGTGGTTGCGGACCACAGGGTACGAAGTTTTGCAGGTTTGGAACAGGTTGGGCGGGAAGAGTGCCCTGAGATCGAGTCGTCATGCCTAGTTGACTAATCTCATCATTCTGCTGCGCCAAATGCTGAAGAGAGATCATGTTCTCTTTATGGCGCTTTGACATTTTCGTCATCATTCGCATCAATTTATCAAGAGGCTTTGATGCGTGTTTGGTTTTCTGTACGCAAGGGCCTGATGGCGGCTTTGCCATAGGATTAGACTGGGCCCTTGGGATGACAGGTGCGGACGATCGCACTGGTCCACCAGCGGGGTTTTGGCGCTGCGGGTTGTTGGACCATGCAAAATTCCGATGATTGCGCCACCCTGGGTTATACGTGGCAGAAAATGGGTTGTTCCCCAGGGTGCAGGCATCTTCTATTCCAGAAGACGTGTCCCAATATGTGTCCTAGCACACGGAGGCTTGGTCCTCCGTGTTGAAATATTGACTCGTAGAAGCCAGTTCCACATAGCTTACCGAGTCGCTTGGTGCGACATTCGATAAGGAAGGTCTTGCAGGGTTTCTCGGGATAAGCCTGGTGTTGAAAGAATTGGAATTGTGACGAAGTGGTGAGGAGGGGGTGTGTGCCATGTTTGTGGAGGAGGAGCAGGGTTTGGCTCTTTTTCTAGATTTATCAGTCAATTCAAACAATTCAGGGTTGTGTGACCTCCTCCCAAACATGAACTATCGCAGGAAGAATTGGGGGGATAAGAGGGGAAAAGAGATGAGAGAAATGACGCCGCAAAGGTACACTTGATTACAAATCAATACAGTCAAGTTCCTAACCTCTACAGTGTGCCCTTAGACCTAAAGATCTATGTTACCTACTTCACGAACTACCAAACCGAATGCGAGCACCGCGAAACCACCGGGCCAGATTGAAAGGTCATTTGCCCCAGTCTTAGACACCCGATAGCACGCAGGAACTCTCACTAGCACGTAGCCGCTACACGCAGGTAGTTAGACCTCCAATCCTTAAGAAGAGTCAAGTTACTACCAATTTTAATTAGAAGCTTAGGGTCAAGTGCTTTTGGAATGTGAATGGCGTTGTTTACAGGTAATGCCCAAGTGATTGATTTTCAGAGTGTGTAAAAACAATCATGCAACGGGAAAATCTCCCCGAATTGAAGTTTTTAATTGGTGAATGGTCTTTAGAGTTAAGCCTTAAGTAGTATGAATTTTAGGGTTTTGCTGAATTACCAATTCAACCAATCTCTGGGTTTTTTCAAAAATACAGGTTTTCTTTCTAAGCCCAAGGAACCCTTCTTCAATATTAGTTAGTTAATGCATGTTAAAATTGAATGGGCTACCCTAAATGGAGATTTCTAAGTGTGGATGCACGAATCAGTTTTATACCAATGTGAAAGGGAGCCGAAACATTTCAATTCAAATGCTCCCAATCACCAGAAAGATGTCCACCACCCAAGTCTTCAACCAACAAATAAAGAAACTAAAATTGTTGGGGTTGAAGTATTCAAGATCGAATCACAGGCAAGTTTGAAAAGTCATGGTGGGTTGGAATCAACTCAATTCCAAGTCTCCCCACCAAAAATGTGATCCTGAATTAAAGATAAGTGAGGCAAAAGAGGGATGCAAACAATCTTTTTATTTGCCTCAAAGAGTACTTCACACGGCAAAAAAATCTAAGAATCAAGATTCTCGTATTTTCGCTATGCGAAGTGTGGCGGGAAATCCCAAGGCAGTGGGAGTGAAGACAACCAATCAAACAAGTGAATTTTAATCCACTTGCCCCAAGAAATCCTAAGAAGTTTTTGTAATTTTTTTTTATTTTATTGAGGTGGCAAGTTAATATTAGTTTGGTAAGAAAAGAAAACCTACTTGTTCGGCAACGTGTGCGAAACTCCAATGCGGTGTTGGCGTCTTCACGCTCTCGTTCTCGCCTTGGATCTGCTCACGTCTTCGGCTTCGTCTGCTTTCCTTCTCCTTCCACCAGGTTCACCTGCACACCAAAAACAACAATACCCGTTAAGAGAGAAGAGAAAAAATGAAAAGGAATTCAATAGAAACCTACTTAAAGACGTACTTCCCCAGCAACGGCGCCAGAAAAGTATGATGGGTCGGCCCTGATAGGTTGTTAATATGGGGATTTTATCGTTAAAATGTGTATAATGGTTAACCTAATTCGGACCTAACCATCTTTTTACAAAATTTTTAACCTGACCTAATTGATTTTATCTTGTCACTTTTAAACCCAGGGTCGAACTCAGGGAAGTGGGGTTCAAGTCGAATTTCTACGTTTTCCTTAAAATGCATCTTTTCGTTCATTTATTGTGTTTTTGGTGTTTTTCTTATTTAAGTTTTTTATGATATTCCTCGTTCTTGAGGTACACCCTCAAAATTGTGTCCTTAGCTTGAGTTCCAAAACACGCCTTGCTACTCGCAAGACGGGATACCTGCAAATCAAAGATTATCTTTTCTCTTTTATATTTTTTTTATCTTTTTACTAAGAAGGAAGCTAACAGATAGAAAATAAATATAGTATCTATAGATATATATATGTAGTATATATATAAAGGGGTGGGGGTGGAGGTGACGATGGAGTGTAGCACTGTGTCGAGTCAGTCGACGTCTAGAGAGAGGCAACCAACTCGACTGGGTGCCGCGTGGAGTGTGGATGGATGATGGATGATGACTGTGTCCACGCTTTTTGTATGCGTGTATCGGGGAATATCAGCAACTGGTGCTGATATTCCCGCGATACAACATGTAGTAAATAACGTGAAAATATATGTACCTATGTATGTATATAAGTAAATATATCTATATGTATATAAATGTATAAGTATATATGTATAGATATATATAGATATATGTATATATATATAGGTGTATATGTATGTATATATATATATGTATGTATATATGTATATAGCTATGTATATATGTATATAAGTATATATATATAATACTATCTAGATATATATATATATATAGGTATATATATATGTATATAGATATGTATATATATATATGTATATGTATATAAGTATATATATATATGTATATAAGTATATGTATAAGTATATAGATATATTATATATATATGTATGTATACATAAATATATAGATATTACTATGTATATTTATATATATATGTATATATATGTTACTATATATAACTATATGTATAGTGTAAGTGTGTGTGTGTGTGCGTAAGTGTGAGTGTAGGTGTGTGTACATTGGTGAAGATGTGTGTGTGCGTTGGTGTAGTGTGTGCTGTGAGTGAAAAAAGAGAGAGAGAAAGGGAGAGAGAGAGAGAGCGGGAGAGAGAGAGAGAGAGCGGGTGGGAGAGCTGGCGAACACACGAGTTAAGACGTCTGTCGGATGCAGCGGATGTCTGGCGCCGCGTCGTCTGAAGGCGGAGGCGGACGTCTGAAAATGGCGGGTGCGGGCGCGCGCCTTCGCGTAGGGTTCTTCAGGCCCACGTGAAGACGACGAGAGGGCGATGGCGCAGAGGAGCGAACGTGGAGGAGGGTCTGCGACGGTCGTGGAAGGTCACGGAGGAGGGCAGGGGATGGCGCGAGGCCTTAGCCGGTCGCTGCAGTGTGCGCAGCGGCCAGTTAAGGGGTGTAACGGCGGAGACGACAGGACGGAGATTGAGCGGGGAACGCCCTGCAGGCGCGCGCGGAGGTGGTGAGCGGCTGCGGGGACGGTCGCGGAGGAGGCGGGGGGAGCTGCTGCCGCCGCTTGGCTGCTGCTGCTGCGGCTTCAAGCTTCAGACCTTGAAGTGGCAGCAATGGCGTGGAGATGAAAACGAAAAGAAAAGAAGACACCACGCCCACCGGCTCGTTGAAGAGTTGGGCGGTGGTGTTCCCAATGTGGTGGTGTGCACCACAGTGGGTTCTCCTGCTCACCGGGTGTCTCCTCGAAGGAGGGCCGACGTATGGGAGGGGAGAACGGTGGAGAGGAAGGTGGTCTGCGGGTTTTCTTGCTGCAGCTGGGTGTATGTGGCTCTATTCGCAAGGAAGAGGCTGTGGCTTTAAATAGAGGAGGAGAGCGTGGCTGCAAGCATGGCTGCAGCAGGGGGATGGTGTGGGAATGGCAGCCGCAGGGAATGGCTGCTGCAGGAGGCATGGCGTGCATGTGGGCGCGGGAAGAAGAAGAAAAAGATGAAAGTAAAAAATAGAGAAGGGACTTTTGCAAAGAAACACTTGAGAAAAAATGTAAATATGCAAGCCATTTATTCCATTCTCTTCTCCTCTCAATTAAATGCATGCATGCAAGCGTTTTTACAAATGCGACTATAGGATCATAATATACATAGTTAATGCTAGAAAATAGCACAAGAAGGCATTATTACAGGCGTGTTTTGAGGTGCAAACAATGGGAAGAAGAAGAAGAGAGAGGTAGAAGAAGGAAGAAGAGAATGAAGAGAGTTGTGAGAGAGTTACTTTTTTTCCAAGGGAGGGGGGCCTTTGGTTCTTTTATATCTCGTGCAAATCCTTCTTCTTTCCTCAGTTCTCTATGATGCTGCCACATGGTGCGTTGTGCGCTCTCAGATCCTTCATCACATAGCACCCACTCACCCGCACCTTTGCGTTTTCAACTTCAAATCCCACCTTATCATCTTAGCCTTTCGATTTCAAATCCAATGCATGCTTCTCGCACCTTTCTAATCTCACAACACACGTGATCGTGCCACGTGGACCAATCTCAGCCCTCCAATCACCTGTACGTGCCTGTATGCACTTACCCGCGACGCTGCATCAATTTTGCACAGCGCAGGGCTCGAACCCGCATCTCGCGCCTACGTGTGCGCACGCGCGATCCAATGCGCTGCGCAAACCCTTTAGTATATATACTTGTTAGTTTCCATTTATACTCATCCAATCTGGGTGGGCGACGTGGTGCACTCGTGGTCATTCATCTTGTTTTCCTTGTATCTGGTGATGTAGGCCTCCAATTAAGTTGATTCTGCACCGTTGGATTGCGAACATCAATCTAGATCCATCCGTATGGTTGGATTTGTCATTTGAGGTCCAGATCTTCTTCAATTTTCCCCTTGGATCTTGCTTTTCTGCGGACTCCCTAGGGTGCTACGGGAGTTTGATTGATGCGATCTTGGATGTGTTGGACTCCCGTCGTTATTCCGAACAGATCCATAAGGTTGGATTGGTCATCTGCAGCCCTGGATTACCTGCAATCATTAATAACTCTCAAATAACATAGTTTAATGCATAAAACACATATATCAACTACGATGCAGAATATGATGCGTATGCATGCAGAATGTTCATGTTAAGCTAAGTTCTAGCTTAATTCAGGCGAATTAGGGCCTATGATTGCTATGCAATCAGCCTGCATTTAATTTTATATGCTAATTTTACATTTAATAACATATGATATGATAATATAATTTATTTGTTGAATGCAGGCTAGGTGAAAGAGTTTAGACGAGCATTTCTACATCTATTAGACATCTAGAGAACAGTATGGACGTCTGGCAAATTACCATCACAAGCTCCTATTTCTACATGTTTTAAGACGTCTGGAGTTAATTTCAGACATCTGATGGGAACTGCCAGCGCTTATCCATCTGTTCCATCCACTCTCAAAGATCGTGAGTGGTTGAAGAAGCTTCCGATGGAGGAAATAAACTGGTACGTTTTGTTTTTAAAAGAGAGGATCATCTTCTCTAAGGTATCATCATTACCTCCACCCTCTCCACCGTGGCCCTCTCACCCACACCGTGAACCCAAAGCGGGCACCATGGCTTGAGCGTCCTCCACCGTCGACGCTACCTACCCTCGAGTGGTGCTTTGTGACAGAGAACATCACCACCACCATCAGCACCTACCCCTCACCTCCACCCTCTTCATCTTCTCCATCAAACAAAGGCACGCACCGCCTCCAACCCGTGCGTGACCAGCGCACCTCCCACACACCTTCCATGCGCTGCCTGCGTGCAAGCTACACGTCCGCACCCCTCACGCAACCACTCCACCTTCAGCAAGCCACCCCTTCCTGCGCCACCTCGTGCATCCTCACCCCCACGTGTAAGCTCACCAACAGCAACTGCGCACTTGCGCTCCCAGCCCATGCATGCACAACAGGCACTCGCACTCCCAACCTGCGTGTGCATAGTCGGCCTCTTCTTCTTCTTCCTCCTCTCTGCCAACCGAAGGAACCCAAACCACCCAAAACGCAGCCTCGTCCACAGGCATCGAAACTCTACACCGATGACACCAAGACTCTCCCCTCGCCTTCACGAGTGCACCCATGCCATCAACCAATGACCTGCACGCCGCGAGCCGCCACCGTCGTTGCTGGTCCTCCTCATTGCCGGTGCCAACTTCAGTCGTCGTTGGCCGTGCCACCACTACCATCGGAACGCCCTCCTCACAACCATCCTTCCCTAGGCATCTCTCCTCCAAACATGCCTTCTCCTCTATGTGCGAGCAAAGGGAGTTTTTCCCCTGTTTCGCTACAGTGAAGGGCCAATTAAAATTTATGACGCATGCCATTGCAGCTTCTACTATTTACTTATTTATTGATTTAATATATTACAGTAAATTTGCATGGGCATCCCTCTCTTTAATCTGAATTACATATGATTGAGTTCTTATGATTGATATAAAACATAGGATATTGGTTATAGTAATAGGGTGCTATTGGGTAGGAGATTAATATAGACATTGTTTGCTATTACCTAGATCACTATTAGTGACAAAATCTTATATAGTGGTGATGGGAACACCATCATGAGCCATAACTAGCTCAGTTTGATCTGGTTAAGTCATTAAATGCTCCTACATAACTGCCAGAGAAACATATTTCACTGCAAATCCATTCTGAGGGAAATGCAGTAAAATAGGGGTAAAACTATAGTTTTAATAGTATATCTAAATTACAGTACAATCGTAGGTTTCTCCAGGGGTTAATTAAGTGTCAAATGGTCTTGATAGTCTAAAAAGTGGGTTAATACAGACAAAAAAGGATTTTCGCACATTTCAGGAATTAAATGACATCTGAAATCCTAAAAACAAACCCACTTAATTAACTGAGGTTCTAGTCAAGATAAAATTCACCTAAACCCTCTAAAATTCTTAGAAAAATATTCTCTAGGGTTTGGTATGCTTGATTTAACCATCAGGACCCGTCTCGACCCAAAATAGAGTCTCAGACAGACATTTACCCTAATTTGGATTTTTACATAAATTACCCAATCAAACTTGATCAGAACCTAAATCCAACTTCACCATTGAATTCCTTAGTTCCAAATTAGGTTTGTACCAAAATTTGAACCCAATCTGAGATTGTATTGACCTAGTTTGCAATTTGGTCCTATCTGATTCTTTTATCTCACACTCATGCCCTTAACTTTTGAATATCTTACAAATAGCCCCCCAATTTCTTTGTATTCTTCACAAAAAGGTCCCTACCACCATGAAATCCTATTCCTACAACTCCGACGACCTTAATATGGCAAGATCTTCACGATTCCTTGACGAATCCCTCTCAAAATTGAAAGGGAAGTTCGTCAAGGAATTGTCTTCCTTTTAACCAGATTCAAAGCTCCAAATCTCGCCCAATCTCTCATGCTAATCCTTCAAAGTGATGGGTATCATATTCCAGTGAACATTCCAAGCTTGGAAGCTTGGCTTCCAAGCTCAAATCAACCTCCAGACTCCTATAAAAGGACCCTCAGACCTCACCGAGTTCCCTAGACTCGATTTCAACTGGAAAATCCCCAATTTCCTCTCTCCTATTTCGGTCAAATAGCTCCTCGAGCTCCGGCGACTCCCTCCGACTCCTCTCATCGTCTGACCATAATACCAATGATAGATTCGTCTTCCTCACCTTCCTCTGCATCGTGCAATACCAACCGTCGTCGCTCTCTCTCCGTCGTCGTCGCTGCCCCTCTTTACTAGAGCGTCTTCTTACCTAGCACCGGCCTACCAACACCGATGTTGTTCTCCCCCTTTCATCTGATTAGATTAGTTTAGATTAGTTAGTTTAGATTCTTAAGTTAGTTTTATACCCAAAAACCCCAAAAACAAGCCTAGACTACGTCGCTCACCCTTGTCTTCTCCATCTCCGATCGCTCCTCTGACGAGGCGTATACACCGCTACACCCCTCCATCCGCCTCGTCGACCACCTCACAACCTTCGCTACACCACCCTCTTCAAAACCCCTCTACCTATTCACCACTTCGCTTACCCAAATCACCCACCAAACAAACCCATGTTCGCTGACCTATCCCATAACCGATCGACCTCCTCCGTGCACCAAACTCCACAAAACCACCACCGCAACCTTCGTCATCACCTCGCGACTCTCCTGAGCTGGTTTAATGTGGCCATAAGGCCGTTTGTTTGATTGCAGGTACTCAGGTCCCCCACGCCATTATTAAAGCTCCTTCGCGAAGCTTCAGACCTTGTTCGTGCAGGATAAGCCCAGGTGAAGACTCCAGGCAGCGCGGCTTACTCCCAGGAGAGCATCCAGGTCTTCAATTGATGACCACAGGAGTATCAGCCACTCCAATTGAAGGTGCCACCACCTGCTACTGCGTGAAGACACACAGCGGCATAAATTGAATTTGTGCCTATGCCTCTTCGCCTCCTAACACGAGGGTTAGGTCCTCCTTACCCACGCACACCTCACTCGTGACACCTAATCCGCGGGTCTGGTGCTCACTAGATTACCTACCTAAGCTAAGCACTCCTCGCTCACCACCCATTGCCAGTGAGCCTGGTCCCGAGTGCGCGTGTGCCCATTAACCTGATAACCTGATACTGTGAAGGGCCTTGAGAAGGCGAGGAAGAGGATTCCAGAGAGAAAGAAAGAGAGAGCAGGGGGTAGGGGAGGGTTTTGCTCTCATTGGTACCTGTGCGACACTTAGTCGCGAGAAGAGGAGGAGAGCAGCTGAAGAAGGAAAGCAAAAGGAAAGAAAGAAGAGGAGGAAGAAGAAGAAGAACATTGCTTCCCTAGCACTGTAGCACCTGTGGGTTAAGACATCTGATTAAATGTTCAACCATCTAATACTTGATTGAGAAGATTTATTTGATTGATACTATTGATATATTTGAGTAGCTAAGTTTGAATGGTTGATGGCACTGTTGCATTATTTGAACTCAATGCATATACGCTTAAATTGAATAATTGGTGATCTAAATACCATTATTTTTGCTTTGAGATTCTTTTTTCCATGCATACTTATTGTTAAACTCATGCTTTACATTGATTATCATTTCTGAGTAATTTATTGGCTTATTTCTTATGCTCATTTACATTATTTATTGAGATTAGGGATTGAATTCCTATTTGCTCCCAGCGAATGACCTCGGACTTCCATTCGAGTATAAATTCTATTTGTTTTCAAGAGATTTTGACCTATACTACGATGTACCTTTTATAAGATCAATTTCGCTCAGTCAACAAGTGGTGGTTTTGCATGTGAATACCTACATTTGTGATTAATTGTTTAACTGAGAACTTATGTTGGAAATAAGTTGCATATGCATCTATTGAGATTCCCGAATAAAAGAGGCACCACTCACGAGTTTAATAGGCTAATTCCTTCCTATGGAGATGACCTAACTATTTTTGCGGTTTGATTTTGAGAATTAAAGGTTTTAAGAAGTGATTTTCTACCACACGATTAAATACAATGAGACGTTATTTCATGTTAAAGTTTTTATCGAAAATGAAGATCGCTCTTTCAAATGGCTCCATTGCCAGGGAGGTAATACGCCTATTAAATTTTTCAGGGAATTTCTATCATTTTATTATATTTCTAAAGCTTTTCTGAATTACTGACTATGGATCTTTTTCTGTGCAAAAATAACAAACGAACGCAGCGGGCACACAAGGCGGAGATGATATTTTTGGTGGATCGTGACGCCACCAAGAGGGCAGCAATAGGAGCACGTTGGCCTTGATTCCACATGCGTGGAAGGAAGATTGGTGACTGAATACCTATTTGCCTCCTTTAGATTTAGATTAGGCTAAATAAACATTAGACATTTAATTTTTGTCTTTTAGAACCGTGTCGGGCATTCTTGGAAACTTGTTCCCAGTGTTTTTATTACTTATCGCTCTTGTATGAGGGAGCGAATTTTTAGGAGTTTGTTCCCATTTTATTTAGATTATAGGTTTATTTGAATTATTTGAACTGCATATTAGTTAATTAGTTAGATTACGTTTGTTTGCTTATTATTAAATATATATATATTAACAATAATAAATAAATATTCGAACTGCCTGCTAGAAGTTGCATATCAATAGGGCGAGCATCTAGGATTGAATGAGCAGCATCTAGTTTATCTTTACAACATCTCTTACATCCCTGCATTGAAGAAAGCTGGAGTAAGGTACATCTTCTCTTAAGCATCAATTATCTGTCATGCATCTGCATTGGACTTAAATCTAAGATAACTAAAGTCTTTGAATCTAATTAATTCAGTGGTGACTTTAAAAATTGGGATTGCTAAGAGGTTGGACCTTAAAATCAATGACTTTAAATTACGTGCAAAAGGATTTGATTACGAGATTTTAAAATACAAAATGCGAACGTGTGTTGCACACTTGAGACACTGTGCACATCACACATAAGGTCACAAGATAAATTTCTACCTCTCCTCCTTTGCACCACAAGGGAAGTTAGTTGGAAATCAACAAGCCTATCCACCAAGTTACTTCTATTCCTCATGCATGGGCTCGATTAGAGACTTCCATCCCTTGCGAGTAGGTTGTAGGCACCAACGAAGGTTCGCCTAGGAAGCGTAATTCTTGTAAAACTTGTTTGGCCACCGACTAAACACTTAATTCTAAGACCTAGAATCTACTTAAAATAGATCCCACTGTATTCGCGTTTGTTTTCACAGTGGTAGAACTCTCTAGAAAGTTTCTACTTTTGTTCTGATTTCCTTTAAGTCCTAAGAGAGTTTAACCTATTTGACATAAAGAAATGGATTATCCTTACTCCTATCATTTTAACCAGGATCCCATGCCTTGAGCGTATCCATCCTTTGATGGGTACAATGACAATTCATGGGATCAAACATATTCCTATCTTGGGAGTACTGGCCCAATAACTCCCACTTTTGAGAAGAGCCTAGGAGTAGAATTTTCCAGTTTGCAAATACCCAACCCTCCCACCCTTCATGATTTTCCTTATCGAGGTTGGATCGATACCCCCAGGCAACCAAAGCCTGAGATTGACTATCCTCCCCAATCTGATAGCAGTAGCCTCTGCTCTTTTATGATAGAAATGCAAAACCAACAAAAAGAAATGATGGAGTCTATGGGAGAGATGTTGAGGAATAGTCAACAATTGAATAAGGAAATTAGACAGCTTAGCTACGCTCTTACTATTGATTCTGATTCCTACCCGTACAACCATGATCGTGAAAATAATTCTGAGAAAACCAATGACAATAGGGATCCAGTTTTGAGTAGCTATCACTTAGACTCTCCCCATGAGACATGGCCACTAGAGGAAAATGACCCAAATGATTATCCACCCGAGCTATATTGGAGTCAAAAGAAAGGAAAGATGGTACCTCTTGAGGACCTTGACCCCGATGACAGTATTTTTCTTACCCCTAATAACCCGGGTTAAGGTCGTGTTGTTCATGCCACTTCCCCTATTAATCATGTGGTGGAACCTTATTCTACCCTTAGTGAGCCTAATCCTAACCCTCCACTTAGGGAATCAACACCTACCATTTCGCATTCTGAGAATTTAAATGCGCCCAATGAAGATGACCCTAAAGGAATGGAGGATGAATTGGATCAATTTTGGTCTCAGGGATATAAAGAGTCTATTATAGAGGACGAGGATGACCCAATGGAGGAACCCAGCCTTAGAGTTTGGAGTGAATCTCGAAGGGATTATGTGTTGTTCAAAGTCTTACCCCCCGAGGATATTAATGATTTGGTAAAATTCAGATTCCTTCCTACTTTTGATTTTGAAAATTATCCCCCACAAAATTAGGAGTTGATATTGGAGGAGGACAAACACAATAGTGAGAAGCCTAGGGGAGACTCTCGAGGACAATACACATCAATTGAGGATTTATGCTTTGAGAAGAACAAAGAATTCAGTGATATAGGCTTTCTCCATAACATTAAAGATGATAATCCTCCTAAAGATAGTAAGGATAATGAAGTAGCACACAAAGTCCCCGAAAAGGATGTAATTGACAAGAAAGAACCCGGGGATGGATTTGATGATAATTCTGATCTCGCTACTTCCTAGGAAACCCAACTATCGTCAAAGCATGTTGAGCATGAGTCTATTAATGAGATATTGAATTCTATTCATGACTCATCTATTGTAGAGGAGCAGTTGGAGGTTCATAAAATAATGAAGTTATGTAAGGATGTGGAAGATGAATTCTTATTGGGAATGGAACCTAAACATACTACGCCCTCCTTGGACTTAACAATTACCACCCAATCACTCAAGCAACCTATAGATTCCTTACCTAATCCTCGGCTCAGGTCTCTGCTCATATACATTCTTTCTGGGGAGAATATCAGGCCAGTACATCCTCAGGTAGAATGGCGAGTGTGGATTGATGCTTGTACTTTTAGTCTCGCCA
The DNA here is from genome assembly GCA_037157565.1 of Thalassia testudinum. Taxonomy (NCBI): domain Eukaryota; kingdom Viridiplantae; phylum Streptophyta; class Magnoliopsida; order Alismatales; family Hydrocharitaceae; genus Thalassia; species Thalassia testudinum. The sequence goes on from JAZHRO010000003.1 coordinate 35,630,600, forward strand.
TTTAAGGGTTTGAAATAATTATGTTTATATCTTTTAAAACCCTTCCTGCTTTGGAGGACCCTTGTTATCCTCCACTTATTCTGTTTCGAGAGGTCCCTTTTCATGTTCCTTTTGCTATTCCAAGACCTCCCCAGGTAGACTACGAGGTTCTCTATTTTCATATCTTTTGGTGAGCATTTGGAATCACGCTGCATCATCAGCTCACCAACATCCGTGGTTACCTGTTTTCTAGGCCAACACTGTTACACATATTTTTAGGGCCTAGCTCTTTCTGTTCGGAACCAAACTTACAGGTTCCCTATAAGTCTAGCTACCGACAGAAAATGCAGCACTTGTTGGAAGGCAACCCAACATCCAGAATAACGCCTCATCAGGTGATTTCCTTCCTTTCTCCCCCTATTTTAATTTTACAATGAGGACATTGTAGGATTTAGTCATGAGGGTGTGCATTTTGCATTTTCGGAAGTATTCATGCATTTAGGCTATGTGCATTAGTAAAAAGAAAATCTCTTTTGAGCTGAATTGGTTAGCCCTAGCAAAACATCTTTGTCAAGGATGTGTCATTGAAGATTTTCTTCTTAAATTGTTCCTTAAGTATAGAATCCAGTACATTTACTTCACTTTCACGTAGACTGGGTAATGGATCTTTTTAAAATAATCAATAAACATTTTGTCTACTGAACCCTTGGACAGTTAATAGAGAGACAGGCAAACTATCTTCTATTAGATCCACCTAATATTTGTGAGAAGAAAGTAGAGAGACTACTGGTGCATTAAGTTTAGTGCAAGGACTCTTAAGTTCTGGATAATTAGATGATGATACCTCAGAGTTAGGCATAGTTTTCACTCTCCGTTCCTATGTGCATACATTGTGTGAATTCCTGAGAGTCACCAAATAAGGAAGATACACAGAGATTGAGTCCTAATAAAACTATGACTATGGTGGATGGTTACGACCGTCCTTCGTAGAGTCCTTAATGTAAACATGTTTACATCACATAAAATGTCTATTTATGCATGTTCTTAAGCATAGAATTGCATTACATACTATAAATATTGCATAACATGCATCATCCTACATTTAGATTAGTCTGAATAAAATGGAGGTTAATTATCTCTTTTTATGGTCAAGGACAGGGCGACGGTTTATCAAGGCCTCGGATCGAAGATCCAACCATACAGATCTGATCAAGGAGACGATGGGAGTTTAACGACTCCAAGATCTCCCTAATTAGACATCTGTAGCATTAGATACAGACTGAGGAACCCTAGAAGATCAAGGGCCAAGATGGTGTGAATCCGCACTTCATATGACAAATCCAACCGCACGGATGGATTCGGATCTACGATCGTAGCCTAACGGCGTGAAAATTGACTCAATCAGACACACGTGGCACCATCTACATCATAGAAGATAGAGCGTTCGCTCGTGGATGGCCACGGGTTTGAACCGCGAGAAGGCAAGGGGGCACGGGCGAGCAGGCGTAATGACCTCTTGATCGCAATTGAATGGCTGCGAGCGCCCGATAGAGCCCACGTGCTATCGCACGCTCATGCGGATGCGAGATTTCACGCGGGCGTTGAGGCTTGAGGAGGCACGGCGAGGATGCATCTCAACCATTCGAGGCGCACGCACCCGCTCATCTCCTTAAGGCACAACGCTCTCCCACAATCTTGAAATCTCAGTCGATCGATCTTATGATTGAACAATCGAGATTTCAAGATCGTGGGAAAGCGTTGCACCTTGAGGAGATGAGTGGGCGTGCATGCCACCCCCACTACACCCACGTTCAGACCTTTAGCAACGGATTTATCCGTCACTAAAGGTCCTAAATTAATGATTTTCAATTTAAAAAGACCAAATTGCCCTCACTCCTTGCAACTATAAAAGGAGACCCCCTTCATACAAAATTCTCATCCCCTTCCTTCTCTTCTCTCCCTCTCCAAAGCTCAAGAGAAGCTTGTCCCACACCCGGGATGCTCCTCGAGAGAAAGTCAAATTTTCGCCCGCATTTCCGAAGCGGATCTCGTGAAGACGATGACATGCTACCCCGTTCTCATTCCTCTTGCCTCAACCTCCTTCCCACTCCGTCCTCCGCCCTCCAGGTGGCGTCTCATCCGGCTCGTCCTCCAAGCGACCGTCGAGGATGATAACTTCTCTCTCCCACTCCTCTTTTCAACTTTCTAGAGTAGAATTTTCCTGTTTCCTAGTGTAATAGATTTCTCTCTTTCTAGTGTAATTCTTCTCTGGTTTTATTGTATAAACATTTTGAAATATTGAGTGCATGTTTCTCTCTCTCTCTCGTTTATTTTGATTGTTGCTTCATTGTAATTACATCACTTCGCTTTTCAACAAGAACTCTAAAAAAAAATATAATAGCATATATAGATCGATGTAGCCTCCCTGAGTTCAACCTAGGATTTCTATTTCGGTACATTTTATTTATTGAACACAAGTTCTTCACTTTCAAACTACGACGATAGATTTTTCAAAACCAAATAAGTTAGCATAGTAACTCGCAGCATCAACATTTTGGCGTCGTTGCCTGGGACAGGGCCACTATTTATTAGGGCCTCAGATCGAAGATCCAACCGTACTGATCTAATTAGGACGACGATGGGAGTTCAACGACTCCATGATCGCCCTAATTAGACATCTGTAGCATCAGATACAGACCAAGGAATCCTAGAAGATCAAGGGCCAAGATGGTGTGAATCCGCACTTCATATGACAAATTGATAGCGAAAATACGCGGTTTGTTAAAATACGTCGTTGTAACACGCGAATCCGCTTTCGCTTTTAAAATTTATATCCTAGATAGGGGAGTATCTAGGGTCGTCCAAGGAGGCAAAAATTGCAATAATGATTCTCTTGCTTGGAATACAATCTCAACTTTCTTTTTAATATTTTTCAATATGTAATTTTTTTGTATTTTGAAAAGACGAGGGCAAACGGCAGATTGTAGCGAAAAGAACTAACACCTACAAATGATTAAAAATCTAAAAGATAGAAATATCTTCTTCCTAAGCTCACTCTAGGCAAGTGTAGGCCTAGGGTAATTAGGAAGAAGAGGTGAAATAAGTGCTAGAACCAAAACAAACAACTGCAATAAAAAGCTTAAAAGAAGGCAATTTTTGATTGAGTAGAATGAATGTTCTTTTCAAGGACAAGTAGAGGAAAGCTTCTACTAGAATTGAACAATTTAAAAGCAAGAAAAGAAACACAAATCCTCTTGTAACAATGGTGAAGAAGGTTGTCTTCTTGCTCCAAGCCTAGCTGCTCCTTGGCTTGAAAAGAGGGCCTCCTTCTTCTCCTTCCTTGAGAGCTCCACCAAGGTGGAAGCTACCACCTTTAATGCTCTCTCCAAAGGGGTGGGCGTGCACCACCCTTAAAACTCCTCCAAGGTGGCGTGACCACCTTCAAGATCTCCTCCAAGATCTTCCTTGCCTGGCTTCTCCTTTGGCTGGCGTGACCCAAGAGAGAAGGGAAGAGGGGAAGGCACCAAGGGGACAGAATATCCCCTTAATCTTCTTCTTCTTCTTCTCTCTTGGACGTGGGATTCTTGGTGGAATATGAGAGTGAAATGGCTAGCCAAGGATGGCTTGAATGGTGGTGGGTAGTGGTCCTTTTATAGGGTAGGATGGGGGGTTAAGGTACCCCTTGAAATGGAGGGCTAGGATGGAAGGATGAGGGTGGTTGGTGATCCTATGGCTAGGGTTAGTTGGCGCCACCCCAAGGGGTGTTAAAGGGGGTGGTTATGGTGGTGTTGGTGTCTTTTGGTGGTGGAGAGACACCCCCATGTTGGCGCCAACATGGGGTCTTCTAGAAGGAGGGTTAGGTGGATGGTGGAGATGGATTCAAGGAGGATTGTGTGGTGGAGATGAGGGGGGGATTTTGGAGGGAAAAGTGGCGCCATTAAGGGGTGGTTATGGGTAGTTTTTGGCGCCAATTTTAGGTGTCTTTTGGAGGTGGTGGGTAGGTTAGGTTGGTGCCAAGTAGGTTAGCTTATGTGGAGCTTAGGTGGAGCTAGTTGGGTAGAGTTGGTAGGTGGGTTTTTGGGGTAGTACAAGCCAAGGAAGTTGGAGCATAGCTAAGTTAAGATAAGCTAAGCTAAGCTAGCTTAGCTAATGGAGGAGTAGAGGAGAAGGTGTTGGAGCTAGGGTTTGGAGGAGGGAGCTGAGGAGAAGAAGTCTGGAGCTGGAGCTGGAGCTGGCTGCTGCTGAAGAGGCTGGCATGGGGCTACTCTAGCTGGCTTAGCTTGCTAGTTCTTTGCTAGTTGCTAAGCCAAGCTAAAGTGAGCTAGCTTCTACCAAAATGAGCTAAGGTGAGCTAGGTCTGGTGCTATCGGGGAGAATCAAGCTGGTTGAGGCAGCTAAGGTAGCTTAGCTCAACTGAGATGAGCTAAGCTGAATCCTCGGGAGCTGGACTTGAGCTTCCTGAGCTGAGATGAATTCTTCTTCAGCTGGCTGGAGTTGAGTGGAGCTGGATGTAGCTGGATCTGAGCTGGGGTGAACTCCTGTCAACTCAGCTGAGCTAGCTAGAGCTCCCTGTGAACTAGTGGGAGCTGAGGTGAGCTAGACTCAGCTAAGTTGAGCTGGATCTGAGCTGACTTGAGCTAGGGTGAGCTAAGGTGAACTCTCTTGAGCTGCCATCCAGCTGAGATTAGCTGAATGGAGCTGGGATGAGCTAACCCTAGTTCAAGTAAGCTAGGTTCCAGCTATGGTGAGCTGGATCAAGCTGGGTTCCAACTAGTCTGGGCTTCTCCTTCACCAATTGCCTTCTTGAGTGCTAGGGTTTTAGGGATCTGTGAATCTGTACATCCCTAACACTCACAAAAATACATTAAAACAACAATAAAAAATGCAATGCATGCCTATCCTAATTTATGCCTAAATGCAGCCCAAAAACCCGTTTGCGGAGTAAAATCCTAAGAGCTAGGTTAGTTTTAAAGCATAAAAATGATGATAAACTGGTGTTTATCACAAATCTAACCGCACGGATGGATTCGGATCGACGAACGCAACCTAACGACATGAAAATCGACTCAATCAGACACCTGTGGCACCATCTACATCATCCAAAAGATGGACGGCCAAGATGGCACCACGTGGCACCATCTCGGTCGCCCTCAACTTCTGAAGCTGCTAGCACCCATGCATCTCCGCTGTTGAGTGCATGTTTTCTCTCTCTCTCTCTCTCTCTCTCTCTCTCTCTCTTGTTTATTCTGATTGTTAATATTGCTTCATTGTAATTACGTCGCTTCGCTTTTCAATAAAAACTCTAAAAAAAATATAATTGCGAATATAGATCGATGTAGCCTCCCTGAGTTTGACCTGGGACTTCTATTCCAGAAAAAATTTTATTTGTTGAACACGAGTTCTTCGCTTTCAAACTATGACAACAAGTTTTCAAAACCAAATACAATAACGTTGTAACTCGTAGCTTCAACATTTTGGCGCCATTGCTGCGGAGGCAACGATTTTAGATCTTCTTTTCGCATTTCACTCACTTTATTGTCTTCTAGCTTGCTTTCTCTTGTGTCTTTTGTTTTGCAGAGACCTCCATCAAGGAATTGTCAAGCGGTAGACCAGAGTAAAGTGCAGTTGAAGACAACTATAAGTGCTCCCCATTCTTCCCCCCTTCCATAGATTTCATTTGTCACATTAAATCCAAATTCCAATAAACCTAGGTGTTTGCATAAATCCTAGGAATAGTTTGGTTGTTTGGATTCTCACTCGCATTCATTCCACCCTCGTTTATAAATAAAAAAATAAAAAGATAATCTTGTGGGGTAATTTTCAACAAACACACAACGCACACCCACATTCAAGGCACTTAACCTAATTGATTTGTTTCTACTCAACCGGGTTCTAATCTGTGGAACCGATACACACAAAGCAACACATAAAAGAGTATAAATCATTCTAGGTTAATCATCTCTGTGTACCTAACTTAGTGGTGCATTTGTGGCCAGTTGTTTGAGTTATTTGGGCTGCACCACTCTACTTAAAATCAACTCATCAAGTAGCTCCTCCTTAGGGTTTTCAATCTAGGTTTATTCCAGGCACTCCACTTTATTTTTGGTTTTAAAGGAAAAACAATCTTCACCCGTATTTGATGACCTGGTTTGCCTCAAAACTTAATTGAAATCAACCTAATTTTAAAACCTAAAAGCTACTTATGCAAGATTTGAATATTAAAATCCACACATCACAAATAATCTTGCTTGAAAACCCTGGCTGTGCATGCACTTACACAATTCTCAATCAATCATTAAGGGCACAACCCATTTTAAGGGCCCATCACATTCCATAAGCACCACAATCCCAAGCCTTAATAAAATTGAGTAGACGTTGGCCTTAAGGATTGATTCGCTCTTCAAGGCCTAGTCTGAGATTGTCTTTGATTAACCTACTTGTACTGATTAATCTGATGTCTAGTTAGGGGAGTAGCATCAAACTATCATGGCTGGGCGATACACTAGGAACCGGAGGCAAAAGCAGAAGGAAGAACCTTCTCCCCAGTCCCTCCTAACTGGTTGGATTGAGCAGATGCAAGTAGAGTAAATCATTCACAATCTTAAGGAGAGTTTTGGGAGTCTGTAGATCCTTAGGCTACCCCACTTAAGGACAGCCTTGTTTTGTTGTGCTGCAAGGTCCTTATCCCCAGTCCTTCCGACCTTCTCTTAGTTTATGCTGAGAAGACGGTCATTGAATCCCCGATTGGAAGGGCCACTAGAGTATTCTAGGAGGCGCAAATTGGATTTTGGTCAAATTGATCCCATGGCCGACCAACAGCCTCCTCTGCCTGAGGATCCATAGGAGGAATTCCGAAGGCAGCTGAAACAAATGTAGAGAATACAGGAATGGTTCCAGAGAATGCAGGGTGCTCAGCCCTTGAAGGATTTTTATGATCCTTCAAATTATGGGAAATGTCCCGGCATCCAGATTCCAGCCAACGACATGGAAATCAAGCCTCAGGTGTTAAGCCTGATCAAACATTATCATGGGCTTGTCTCCGAAGATCCGTTTCAGCATTTGGAGGACTTGACCACTTTGGTCCAGACCACCAAGGCACGAAACGTGAACGAAGAGCAAATGATCATGAGGCTCTTCCCCCACTCTCTTAGGGATAAGGCCGCGCATTGGTATAGGACAATAGGAAGACCAATTGCAACTTGGAATGAGTTGAAATCTGCCTTTCTGAAGAAATTCTTCCTAGTCAGACGTACCAATGCCTTGAGACGACAATCACTACCTTTACCCAGTGGCCGAGGGAGCAGTTTCATGTGTCCTGGGAGCGATTCCAGGACCTATTGTGGAGGTGTCCACACCATGAGGTGCCGAAATGGCAACTTGTACAGATCTTCTATCATGGGTTGACTGAGCAACTTAGAAATCATGTGGATGCTTCTTGCGGAGGCAATTTCCTCAACAAAGATGCAGATAGTGCACATGATTTGTTTGAGGAAATGAGCGAGAATTCAATCAATCATGCCTCCATGGATACCTTTAACTGGTCCCAGCAGCCCAGATCAAATGTCAATGAAGTCCATGACTCTCATTCATTTGATATGGAATTGATTTGTAACAAACTTGACAAGGTGGACTTGGTTGCTAAGAGAATGGAAGAGTGGATGGCTGAAAATTCTATGAACAACTCTCAATCCACTCAATACCAAAATTTGGGATTCCATTCTTCACGAGCTCCTTCTGAACGGGAGTTCGTGAATCAACTCGATGTGGCTCAACCTGTGAGTCTGCATTTTTTGGAACCTCACGATTTCCAAACTGGGGCCTTTGATCCCAGTTTTTCTGATCCTTCCCTTTCTTTCTCTCCATCCTCACCCTATGAGGATGTCAGTGCTGTACAGGAGAACGTTAGATCCAACCCCTACTCTCATGCTTATAATCCGGGTTGGAGAAACCACCCTAACTTCTATTGGAAAAACCTGAGGCAACAGACCCAATTCTGACCTGACAACTATGCTCCGTAACGACCAATGGGTTAGGGTCATGTGTATACTCAGTTGCCCCCAAATTAAGTCAATCAGCCAACTTGGAATGCCCATCAACCTGTATGGCAGGCTGATTTGAACCGGCAAATGGTAGAGATGCAAGGATCCATGCTCCAGCTCATGCAGCAAATGAAAACCTTGCTGGACAACTTGTAGACCAGGCTCATTGCTAACTCTCGTCAACCAGAATCTCTATCATCCCAACCTGTACCCAACTCGCAAAATATTCTGAATCCGAGCAACCAAGCCCATGGGTACGGAAATCAGAGGGACCCACACGCACGTGCTCAAGTGGTTAAGCAGGGTCCCTCCTCTTCTTCTTCTTCTGCAAATCAACAATTCCTGGCTAACCAAGCCCCTCCAATCTTTCCTAACCCTCCCCAAGACTCAAACTCTTATGCATCTGCAAATTCTGTCACCTTGAGGAGTGGTAAGCAGACTCAGGATCCACAACCACACTATTCTGATCTACTGAATCCTGAAGAACCTGAGGAGAGAGAGGAGAATTCTAGAGAAGAAATTAAGGCTCAGGAACGTAATTCCAAAGATCTGACTCATGTTCCTTTCCTTGAAGCCTTGACTAAATCAAAGAAGGAGTATGTTGATAGCAATGAGGAGCTTTTAAATATATTTAAGAATGTTGAGATCAATATCCCACTCCTCGATGTTATCAAGCATATACCGGCTTACGCGAGATTTTTAAAGGATTTATGTACACAAAAGCGTAAGTCGAGAGAATCTGTTCTAAGGAAGGTGGTACTCTCCGAGCAGGCTAGTTCTGTTATCCTGCACCCCTTAGAAAAAGAGAGATCCAGGTGCTCCATTACTTTCTTGTGTCATCAGAGATTACACGTTTGATAGAGCACTTCTGGATCTGGGTGCATCCATCAACTTAATTCCGACTTCTCTTTACGAGAAATTTGGATTAGGTGAACTTTGGCCAACTTCAGTAATGCTACAGTTAGCGGACCGCTCGATCACAAATCTGCGAGGTGTTATTGAAGATGTTATAATTAAGGTTAAGGATTTCTATTTTCCTATAGATTTCCTTGTCCTTGACATGGATGTACCTGAAAATATGAGGAACACGCTCATCATTTTAGGGCATCCGTTCATGGCTACCACTAAGGCCAACATTAACTGTAAAAGCGATAACATGGAAATCACCTTTGGGGATCAACGAATGAAATTGGATATTTTTAAGGTGATTAATAAATTTAAGGATTGTGGATTTATTGAGGAACTTGAGGAGGATAATGTAAACATTGAAACTTGTTTGATGGTTTCTTCAATTGAAAGTTCCTTCTTTGATGACGAATTGGACCTGCAACCCTCTATGGCAGACCTGCCATCTTCTATTGTTCACTCACAGCCTCTTCCTCTTGTTGAGTCTTCAGCATCTTCCTTACCGTCAATCATCACCCCGCCCCAGCTTGAACTGAAACCATTTCCTGAGAATTTAAAATATCAATTCTTAGGACCTCAGAAGACAACCCCTGTGATTATCAGTGCTAAATTAACAAAGCAAGAGAACAAATTGATTAAGGTCCTGAAGGAACACAAGGAGGCAATTGGTTAGACCATTCATGACCTTAGGGGAATTGAGCCATCTTACTGTAATCATAGAATATTCTTGGAAGATGGATCCTGCCCTTCTCGCCAGATGCAGAGGAGATTAAATCCAAATATACAAGAAGTCAAAAAGGAAATCATTAAGTGGCTCGATGCAGGAATTATTTATCCAATCTCTAATAGTCCCTGGGTAAGTCCCGTGTAGATTGTTCCGAAGAAAGTCGGGATTACCGTTGTGACTAACGAGAGAGGAGAATCTGTCACAACACATTCAGCTTCCTCTTAGAGGGTTTGTATTGATTATAGGAAGCTGAACATAGCCACGAAAAAGGATTATTTTCCCCTGCCTTTCATTGATCAAATCTTGGAAAGACTAGCCGGGCAGAAGTACTTATGTTTTCTTGTTGGCTACTCGGGATACAACCAAGTTCCTATCCATCTCTAGGATTAAGAAAAAACTACTTTCACCTGTCCCTATGGAACCTTTGCTTTCCGTAGGATACCTTTCGATTTATGCAATGCACCTGCAACTTTTCAAAGGTGTATGTTAGCTAAATTCTCTGACATGGTGGGAGTTTATGGAAGTCTTCATGGATGATTTCTTTGTTTTTGGAGAATCGTTTGACTCTTGTTTGGCTAATCTAGAAATGATTCTTAAGCAATGTATCAAAACACGATTGGTCCTTAGCTGGGAAAAGAGTCATTTCATGACCCAAGAAGGCATCGTCTTAGGTCATGTAATCTCTGAACGGGGAATCGAAGTGGATAAAGCTAAGGTTGATGCTATCGCTAAACTTCCTCCTCCCACATCTATTAAACAAATCCGATCATTTCTTGGTCATGTGGGATTTTATAGAAGTTTCATCAAGGATTTCTCGAAGGTTTCTCGTCCCTTGTGCAATCTTCTCACCAAAGAAACGCCATTTATTTTCAACGAATCATGCCGTAAGGCATTTGATTTCCTGAAAACAGCAGTCACTTGCACTCCAGTGTTGCTACCACCAATTTGGACAGTCTCGTTTGAGATTATGACCGACGCTTCTGATTACGCGGTCGGGGCTGTCTTGGGTCAAAAAATAGATAGAAAGCCCGCTGTCATCTATTACGCTAGTAAAACTATGGATGAAGTCCAGAGGAATTACACTGTTACTAAAAAGGAATTACTAGCTGTATTGTTCGCTTTGGAAAAATTCAGGACTTATCTCTTAGGGTCTCATGTTATCATCTATACCGACCACTCGGCTTTGAGACAACTCTTGGCCAAAAAGAATGCCAAACCCCAACTTATTCATTGGATTATTCAGCTTCAAGAATTTGATCTTGAAATCAAGGATAAAACTGGGTACAAAATGTGGTTGCGGATCATTTGTCGAGACTCCTAAGTGATTCTTCTCGTCCGGACATCCCAATTGCTGACACTTTTTCGAACGAAGCTATCCTTACAGTTTTAGGTGTCCAAACCCCGTGGTTTGCTGACATTGTTAACTATTTGGCCGTTGGTCAAATCCCCCAGGATTGGACCAAGCAACAACGGGATAGACTCAAATCTAAGGCCAAATACTACTTCTGGGAGGACCCTGAACTGTACGGCATCGACTTTGATCAGATTATTCACCGATGTGTTCCAGAGAATGAATTCAACAGTATACTCGAGTTCTGCCATGCATCTGCTTGTGGTGGACATTTCTCCAGGAAAAAGACGGCTGCAAAAATTTTGCAATCTGGCTTCTATTGGACGTCTTTATTTAAGGATGCCCAGGATTTCTCAAGGTCATGTTCTCAATGTCAACACTTGGGAGCATAACTAAGAGAGATATAATGCCCCTAAACCCAATTCTTCCTGTTGAAATTTTCGATGTTTGGGGCATCGATTTCATGGGACCCTTTCTCCCTTCATTTGGATATCAGTACATTCTTGTTGCTATTGATTATGTGTCCAAATGGAATGAGGCGATTCCCACCTGAACCAATGACCACAAGGTGGCGATCGATTTTGTCAAGAAAAATATATTCTGTAGGTTCGGGATTCCAAGGGCCATCATCAGTGACGTTGGCACTCATTTTACTAATGCCTAATTCCAGAATTTGTTGGCCAAATACGAGGTTAATCACCGAATTTTCACACCTTACCATCCTCAAACGAATGGACAAGCCAAGATCTCCAATCAAGAGATCAAGAACATTCTACAGAAAATGGTTAGGCCTAATCGCAAGGACTGGACTCAAAAGCTTGAGGATGCTCTTTGGGCCTACCGTATGGCATATAAAATGCCCATCGGCATGTCTCCGTTTCGTTTGGTGTATGGAAAGGTGTGCCATCTACCCGTAGAGATTGAACACAAGGCATTTTGGGCGATCAAACAATGCAATTTAAATCTGAATTTAGCTGGGAAGACCAGGAAACTCCAACTATCTGAGTTGGAAGAGCTTAGAAATGATGCATACGAGAATGCCAAGATCTACAAGGCTAGGACCAAAGCTCTACATGATCAATTGATTTCTCGCAAGAGCTTTGAGCTGAACCAGAAGGTCTGGTTATTCAATTCTCGACTTAAGCTCTTTCCTAGCAAACTTAGATCTAAATGGAATGGCCCATTCATTATTGACCAGATTTTTCCAAATGGAGCCATTCAGATCTCTGACCCAAAGACGGGTAACACATTTAAAGTCAGCAGTCAACGTCTGAAGCCTGTTATTGACCGTACTCTTCCAAAACTCGTCTCAGCCATGGTTGCTCTAGCCATATTGTGACTTCTTTAGCTGGACTTCACCTAGCTGACGGCATTAAACTTAGCAGTTGTACATTGACACAAAGCTGACACGAGCTTCATATTCAGGTGACATCTTTCATACTCTACCCTTTATTTCATGTCTCTTTCTCAATGTGGACATTGCATCAGCTAGGCATGGGGGGTGGATGCATTTCTAAATCATTTTGTCAACTTTGTGGAAGTTTTGTAAATTGTATTTCTCTTCTTATTTATACATTAGGATATTTAGACATTAGGACTCTTCAATCTTAGGAAATATTACATTAGGATCTGAACACAAAGACCCTTCAGGTCTTTGGACTTAATCGGCTCGTGTATCCACTAAAATGTGAATTTATTTTTTGAGTCCTCATCATCTTAATTTTATTGTAATTTGAGTAAATAAGTTTGGGTGATAAGTACATGACTTATCAATCGACCCTCTGATTTAAGGGAACTTTGAGTCTTAAGCATCTACATACTTTCTTTTCACTGACTCATTGTTTGGCAATTTTAACTGAAATTGGGTAGCTAATGAACCTTCTAGGGTGATATGGCTGGCAAGTTATTGTGGGTAACAGCCCATAGGTAGGTTGTCTAGAGCCCAGTCACTGAACCATTCTCTTCTTGCTGCCTTTAGGTAAATCTTAGACCAAGGAAGCCACCTACTTAAAAAAAAAAGTCAAAAATAAACGAAAAAGTAAAGGACAAAAGAAAAGAAACAAAAGAAATAAGCCACACTTCACAACACGAGTATGGCTGGCAAGTTGTCAGTGGTAACAGCCCATCGACCGGTTGTCCAGAACCCAGCTCAAGAAATGCATTTAAAATTTCCAAAACACTTAGGAAGAAGCGGAGAAGTAGATTAAATCGAGGAGATATACAATGGATTCACCCTTGTGTTGACCCCAGAAAAATAAAAGTAGGGAGAAAGCTACCGGTTGTAAAGATACACCTTTAGGCAGAACTCTCTTTTTAAGGTCACCTAGAGGCATAGAAACTCGAAGTCCGTTCTAATTGCCCATTAACGAGTCTATCACATTCACAGTAAGATACTTAGAACTTAGGGTTCTCATCAAATCTTCGATGAGTTGAATGGCCGTAGAAAGCCACTCTTAAACCCTAAACTCAAAAATCAAAAAAATTAGAAAAGAAGGAAAAGAGAAAAAGAAATTTTTCTTTAAATAAGGCGAGGGTTTGAGGCAGTCTGCATTTTGGCAAATACCCAAGCACTGTTGTGTCTTTGAAAGTTCAAATCCTAAGTAAACATTTTCTTAATGATTGAAAATAACTTATGCCTAAATAATCCAACCTAATTCTTTTATAAATAGCATATAGTTTTTGCTAGGGACTAGCAAAAGATAGGCATGGGGGTGTGATATAAACATGTTTACATCACATAAAATGTCTATTTATGCATGTTCTTAAGCATAGAATTGCATTACATACTATAAATATTGCATAACATGCATCATCTTGCATTTAGATTAATCTGAATAAAATGGAGGTTAATTGTCTCTTTTTATGGTCAGGGATGGGACGACTACTTATCGAGGTCTCAGATCGAAGATCCAACTGTATAGATCTGATCAGGGCGACGATGGGAGTTCAACGACTCCAAGATCGTCTTAATCAGACATCTGTAGCATTAGATACAAATCAAGGAACCCTAGAAGATCAAGGGCCAAGATGATGTGAATATGCACTTCAGATGACAAATCCAACCGCACGAATGGATTCGGATCAACGATCGCAGCCTAACGGTGCAAAAATCGACTCAATCAGACACCCGTGGCACCATCTACATCATCAAGAAGATGGACGGCCAAGATGGCATCACGTGGCACCATCTCGACTGCCCTCAACTTCTGAAGCTGCTAACGCCCACGCATCTCCACTGTTGGATCAAGATCCAACGACTGAGAATGGATCCCAACCAACGCTCTCAAACTCTGAAGGATCACTTGGAGACGAAGCCCTGACCATTGGATCTTAATCCAACGGTCCTGATCGTGCATGCAGATATCACTCCGCCCGCCCATCCACGCGCGTAGCGCAGTGGATAGAGCGTTCGCTCGTGGATGGGTGCGGGTTTGAGCCACGAGGAGAAGGCGAGGGGGGCGCGAGCGAGCGGGCGTAACGACCGCTTGATCGCGATCGAGCGGCTGCGAGCGCCCGATAGTGCCCATGCGCTATCGCACGCACGTGCGGACGCGGGATTTCACGGGGCATTGCGGCTTGAGGAGGTACAACATGGATGCATCTCAGCCATTCGATCTCACGATCGAACGGTCGAGATTTCAAGATCGTGGGAGAGTGTTGCGCCTTGAGGAGATGAGTGGGCGCACGCGTCGCCCCCACTACACCCACGTTCGGACCTTTAGCGACGGATTTATCCATCACTAAAGGTCCTGAATTAATGATTTTCAATTTAAAAAGACCAAATTGCCCTCACTCCTTGCAACTATAAAAGGAGACCCCTTCATACGAAATTCTCATCCCCTTCCTTCTCTTCCTCTCCAAAACTCAAGAGAAGCTTGTCCCACACCCAGGATGCTTCTTGAGAGATAAAGTCAAATTTTTGCCCTCATTTCGAAAGCGGATCCCGCGATGACGACGATGTGTTGCCCCGTTCTTGTTCCTCCTGCTCGACCTCCTTCTTCCCACTCTGTCCTTCGTCTTCCAGGAGGCGTCTCGTCCAGCTCGTCCTCCAAGTGATCATCGAGGAGGATAACTTCTCTCTCCCATTCCTCTTTTCAACTTTCTAGAGTAGAATTTTCCTATTTTCTAGTGTAATAGATTTCCCGCTTTCTAGTATAATTCTTCTCTGGTTTTATTGTATAAACATTTTGAAATATTGAATGCAAGTTTCTCTCTCTCTCGTTTATTTTGATTGTTGCTTCATTGTAATTACGTCACTTCGCTTTTCAACAAAAACTCTAAAAAAAATATAATTACGAATATAGATCGACGTAGCCTCCCTGAGTTCTACCCAGGATTTCTATTCCGGAACAAATTTTATTTGTTGAACACGAGTTCTTCGCTTCCAAACTACAACGACTGGTTTTTCAAAACCAAATATGATAACATAGTAACTCGCAGCTTCAACAATCCTCAGCTGGAGGAGGATAATAGTGTCAAACATCAGAAATAGGATTGTCCTATCCATTCTTTCCCGATGTCGTGAGTAGGCACTTCCACCAAATAAGCCACACAATATCCTTTTAACCATCATCATCCCTAATAATGCCTCATAAATAAAAGTCTACATCATGTTGTGTTGGAGTTATAAAAAAAAAACAAAGAGAGAGAGAGAGAGAAAGAAGAAGAAAGGACATATATAGATATACATAGGAAAAAAAGGAGAAAAGAAAAAAAAATAGAGAGAAAAATGTATAGATATGTTCAAAAAAAAATTAGGTTAAAGTTGTTTTAGGTGTCTATTTTATCAGGTGTCAATAACATCGAGGCAACAAAAACAGCCATTGCAATCCACCAAATATGACCCATACCTACTTTTTAGTATTTCTGATCGCCCAAATACTGGCTAAGGTCCTCTAACTTAGTTGTAGGGTTAGTAGGACTTTAATTGAAGTGAGAATATCATGTGAGGCCACCAAACATTGAATACATTTACAAAATTTGGCAAGATATGTGATCTCAGAAAGGAAAGAAGAAAAAGAAAAAGAAAAAGAGAGAGTGAGTGAGTATAAGGGAACGCATAGAGAGCACAGTGTTTAGCCTTTCTCTGAGTTGACTTGTTTGATAGTCTAGAGATCTAGAGTCTGCACTACTAGATTACATGTAGCACCAGATGAGTGTGTGCGCCACCAAATATGAATCCATTTAACTCAGTATCTCCTACCTAAGCCAAAAAGCTGGGGTCAAACAACAAATTATTTTCTACTTTATCCCCGAGGGAAGAAGTTGCCTATCTTAATAAAATGTTTACCAAGGGTTAAGTACAAATTGAAAATATAAGTTGGCATTTCACTTGGATCCGTTACCTAGACTACTATCACTTCACATTTTTCTGGATTTCTAAATTTTTGGAATAAGGAAAGGAGAAATTTCTTGGTTACTTCCATTGTTTTTTTCACTTTTGCTCGAGACTAGCTAAACTTAAGCATGGGGGCCTTTTATAAGTCCACTTTTGTGGACCATTATTTGGCTTAAGTACTCTTTAATTAGTTATCCTTAATTGTTAATTGAGTAGGAGTTAAATGGTAATTCACCTTAGCCTGCATTTAATTTTATGCTCTAATTTTACATTTAATAACATATGATATGATAATATAATTTATTTGATGAATGCAGGCTAGGTGAAAGAGTTAAACATGCATTTCTACGTCTATTAGGCGTCTGGAGATCAGTATGGACATCTGGGAAATTTCCATCACAAGCTCCTGTTTCTACAAGTTTTAAGATGTCCGGAGTTAACGTCAGACGTCTGATGGGAACCGCTAGCACTTATCCATCTGTTCCAACCACTCATGAAGATTGTGAGTGGTTGGAGAAGCTTCCAGTGGAGCAAACAAACAGGCGAGCTTTGTTTTTAAAAGAGAGGATCATCTTCTCCAGGGCATCATCATCACCTCCACCCTCTCCACCATGGCCCTCTCGCCCGCACCGTGAACCCAAAGCGTGCACCATGGCTTGAGCATCCTCCACCATCGACGTTGCCTACCCCCGGGTGGTGCTCTGTGATAGAGAGCATCACCACCACCATCAGCGCCTACCCCTCACCTCCACCCTCTTCATCTTCTCCACCAAACAAAAGCACAGACCAGCGCACCTCCCACACACCTTCCATGAGCTACCTGCACGCAAGCTACACGTCCGCGCCCCTTACGCGACCGCTCCACCTTCAGCAAGCCACCCCTTCCTACACCACCTCACACGTCCTTGCCCCTGCGTGTGGGCGCACCAACAGCAATAGCGCACTCGTGCTCCTAGCCCACACGTGAATAACAGGCACTCATGCTCCCAACCCGCGTGCACAAGCTGGCCTTTTCTTCTTCTTCTTCCTCCTCTTTGCCAACCAAAGGAACCCAAACCACCCAAAATGCAGCCACGTCCATGGGCATCAAAACTCTACACCATTGATGCCAACACACTCCCCATGCCTTCACGAGTGCATCCACGCCATTCGCGCCATCAACCGATGACCTGCATGCCAGTGAGCCGCCACCACCGCTGGTCCTCCTTGCCAACGCTAACTCCGGTTGCAGTTGGCCATGCCACCACCGCCATCGGAATGCCCTCCTCGCGGCCATCCTCCCCTGGGCGTCTCTCCTCCAGACATGCCTTCTCCTCCGCCTGAGAGCAAGGGGAGTTTTTCCCCTATTTCACTACAGTGAAGGACCAATTAAAATTTACAACTCATGCCATTGCAGCTTCTACTATTCACTTATTTATTATTTTAATAATGAATGACATAAAACATGGGATATTGATTATAGTAAAAGGGTGCTATTGGGAAGGAGATTAATGTAGACATTGTTTGCTATTACCCAGATCACTATTAGTGATAAAATCTTATATAGTGGTGATTTTGCATGTGAACACCTACATTAGTGATTAATTATTTAAACTGAGAACTTATGTTGGAAATAAGTTGCATGTGAATCTATTAAGATTCCCGAATAAAAAAGGCACCACTCACAAGTTTAATAGTCTAATTCCTCCCTGTGGAGATGATGTAAACACATCTATTTGGGTTAAAATGCCTATTCATGCATGTTCCTAGGCTTAGATTTGCATTTCATGTTATAAATATTACATAGCATGCATCATTCTACATTTAGAGTAGTTGTATATAATTTAGGTTAATTGTGATCTTTTTGTAGTCAGGAGAGAAGGATATTTATTTCAGAGCTTCGGATTGACGATCCTACCATACGAATCTGATCAAGGCGACGTCGGAGTCCAATGCCTCCGAAATCGCCTCGATCGGAGTCCCGTAGCACCATATGCAGTCCGAGGAAAATCAACCCCTAAGGAACTAGGTAACATAATTCAGAGCTTCAAATGACAAATCCGACCACACGGATGGATTCGAGTTGACGATCGCAGCCCAACCGCACGAAAATCGACACAATCCAACTTCTATAGCAGCCCCTGCAACAAAAAGAAGATGGACGGCTCAGGTCGCACCACGTGGCGCAACCCAGGCCGCCCATGCGCACGCACGCACCACCGCACGCGCACAGCAGCGCAGGTGCACGCGCATGCGGGGAGGCACGCATGCGCACAGCACAGCGCCAGCACATGAGCGTGCGAGCTCACAGCAAAGAGTGCACACAACGTAGCGCCAGTGGAGCATGGGGCAAGCACGAGCTCGATTGGTGCTAGCCTACAGCAACGCCTAAGCTGCACCTACAGCGACGCTTACAACCGTCACTAATTATTCACACACTAGCAAGGCCAGCTACATGTGCCAATGGGCATGAGCTGCCTATAGCGATACTTCCAACGATGGCCTGGAGGTCACTAATGATCCCAAACCTATTTTAGCCTCTTCTCCTCCAATATAAAAGGACCTACACCCCCTCCCTACCAAGCCATCTCTACCTACTCTACTCCCACCTACTCCTAAGCTCTAGCAAGCCTACCAATGCTCCATTATAGCTTACTCTCAAGCTCCCAAGTCTCTTATTAGTTTAGCGAACCTCTACCTCACCAAATATTCATCCCTCTTCCGATCCCCATTCATAGGTCGCCTTGGAGCCATCATCCCACCTCCATTCCGATAGCAAATCATCTATGCCTTCTCACCTCCATTCCGGAGCCATGCCGAAGCTTTCCTCTATCTGACATCCTCTTGCATCTCACCTCCGTCATCCCACTCCTCACCTCCTTCGTCAGAGCTTCCACCAGGCACTGTCGTCTCACCTAACAGCCGATTCGGGAGATTTTGTCTCACCCCCCTCTCTTTTTATGATTTCATAGTTTATTGTAATTGACATTGGAGTGATATATATATTAGATTTGTTCCATATCTCTTGTGATTCATTCTGTTTTTCTTTCAAAAATACAAAAAAATAACAAAACCCTAAAATACCAAAAACAAACAAAACGAAGCACGATTTTCAATTAAAGTAAACGTCGCCTCCCTGTGTTTGACTTGGGACTCCCTTGGAGTTTCAATATAAATTTTATTTGATCACGAGTTTTGCAACTACGACGACGGGTTACTTATACCCTGATTTCTAACTCGCGAAACCCGTGGGATCAAGAGATGACCTAACTATTTTTGTGGTTAGATTTTGAGAATTAAAAGGTTTTGAAAAGCATTTTTCTACCACGCAATTAAATACAATGACACGTCATTTTATGTTAAAGTTTTTATCGAAAATGAAGATCACTCTTTCAGACTCCCATGGAGTTTCAGTTAAAAATTGTATTTGATAACGTGTTTTGCGAACTACGACGATGAGTTCTCAAAACCCTAATTTACTTCGCCAAAACCTGCTATCATTTAGCTTCCAAATCTTAACGCCTAATTCTTCGATCAATGTCTCCTATGTCCCTAATTTTTCAAGACACTTCAAATCATGCAAATTATTCTATAAACAAGTTTTTTTTTAATATGAAATTAACATATATAAAAAGTGTTTGGACTAGATAAAATATATTCAACAAAATACTACCCACCCCTCATGCCTATCCCAAGCAATGTCCTCATTATATGATAAAAAGTGCATGAAAAGGTAAACAAAGGGAGGATATCACCTGCAAAACTCTGAACTGGTGCAATGGAGCTCTACTAGTCTAACCTAAAATTAGAAATCCTAAATATTCATAAGGAAAATTATGTTGGGTTAGCTCCCAAACAAGCGTTGAATTTTATGTCTACAGCTAGACGCAATATAATAACAAAATGTGTGTGCTGCTCTAGAATGTCCACAAAGGTGAACCAATTGATGGTGCAACCACAATCCAGGAGGTCAAGTATATGATAGATAAATCAAGTGGTGATATACCCAGTGGATTTTGGTGTGCAAATAATGAGGAGCAAATTTTGGATTTGAGTTTTGTAACCCAAGTACAAAAGATTTGTGCTTAATAGAATTATGAGCCCAATGATTTTTTGAAACAGAAAGGAAAGCTATCGAATCGTCGATAATTATGAACCCAATGATAGTGATATTTGAGATGATGGTCTAAGGATGGGCTAGCTTGGGTTTAGCAGATTCTGATCTAGTTAAATCATAGGGGTCCTTAAAAAGAGTTGGGCTCTTCGAAAATAAAGCCACCCTAAAATCCTTGATTCTATTTCCCCAAAAATCCATTCTCAATTCCACCACCTCTTCTATTTCTTTAACTTCTTTTTCTTCATTTTTTTTTCTCAAAGTCCAAGTCCTTAGAATCATAGAGGTTAGAATCTAACTTAGTTACAATAGATGGGAAATTACATTCTGGACAAAAAGATTCAAATTCAAGCTCATCAAAATCTAATGCAAAGGTGAAGCTAGTCCTTAAAGGTTCCTTAAGCTCAAATTGAAGTTGTTTTGCTTTGCCTACTTCATATAGGGAATTTTCCTCAAAATCAAATGTAAAGCTTTCAAGTTCAAATTCATCGAAAATTTTATCCTTGAAAACAAATGTCTCATATTCAGGTTTATTTGTATATTCTGCAGATTCTAAGTCTTTCAAAGAGACATTTTTTTCATCATTAATCAGACCCTCAACCTTTTTAAGTTCCTCAATAAGCCCACAACTTTATTTAGAATCTTCAGTAGCCTTAAAAAGTTATAATTACATATTTTCATCACCGAAGGCTATTTCTATATTCCTGTTCTTAGAGTCAATCAGGGCCTCCACAGTTGCTAAAAATGTCCTTCCAAGAATAATCGAAGGTCATCTCAAATCTTCAGGAATGTTAAGATCCAAAATGATGAAGTCCACAAGGTAACAAAAATTATTGATCCGAATAATTACATCACTTAAAATTCCCCGTGGACATCTTATAGATTGGTCGACCAACTGGATTTGAATTGAAGTTGGTTCAAGATTCCAAAATCCAATCATCTCATAAATCATGGTGGGCATTAGGTTGATGGAAGCCCCTTAATAAATTAAAGGCCTATCAAAGGCTAGATCATTAACTATATAGGAAATCAAGGGGGTTCCTGGATCACCCTTCTTGGTAGGTAGGTCCTTTAAGAGAATAGAGCTTGCTTGTTCAAAGAGGATCACCTTCTCATGATTACTTGATTTCGACTTGTGCTTGGTTGTGGTTAGTTCCTTTAAAAACTTGGCACAAGCCGGGATGTGTTCAATTGCTTCTAAAAGTGGGATATTGATCTAAACTTGTTTAAACACATCCAACCAGGCTTCATTATTATGTTTAAGTCTCTTCTTCCTAGGCCTATTCAAGGCCTTCGGGAAAGGAACAAGGATGTCTTGAATCAGAGGGTTGGGAGCCTGGGTTTATTCTTCCTCATCTGTCTTATTCTCTAGCTCCTTAGTTAAATCAAATACACTAAGACTCATAGGATCTGAGTGGATTGGTCTGCAGGGTCCTAGGTGGTTTTTCCACTTCCTAGGGTAATGGCATTAGAGTTCATACCCTGAGGAGGAGTACGAAAATAAGTGCAGTAAGGTGTTAAACTTGAGGTGCATTAAAACTAGGGGATCAAGGCTGCTGGGTGAATCACATGTGCTTGGTACTCCCTGTTTTAACTGAACCCTTAGGGTTGTATCCTTGGTTAGGCATGTTCCTAAGGTTCAGGATAGGTTATGTAGGTAGGGCACCAAATTATCTATCACTAGGCCTAGTCTATTCGAGATATTGTCAATTGAGACCTTCATCAGTTGCATCAATTGTAACATAGTTGCCTACATTTCAACTATTTAGTGGTTCAAATCAACTTGGCTTTGCTACTCCAAGTTGGTCTAAATAGGCTGAGTGAACTAAATAGAGGGCATGGCAAGGTTAGATTGATCATGACCCAAGGTTCTTTGATGGCTTTGTTGATAGTAGGGTATAGATTGATTTAGTTGAGTCTAGGCTTGCCCTTGAGGACTCCAAGAAAAGTTAGGATGATTTCTCCAACCTGGATTATAGGTATTGAAATAAGGGTTGTTCCTAGGGTTGGTCTGGATAGCTTGGACATCCTCATAGGTCGAGGATAGATAGTCAAAGTAATTGAGATCAAAGGTCCTGGACAAGCTCATAGGAGGAGCTGAATTAAGATTGTTCACAAACTGCCTAGAATAGGTAGCTTGTGAAGAAGTCAAAAAATCAAACGTTGTTCCCTGCACAATGGACCTTGTAGAAATCTAATTCTGAGATAAATATTGATCCAATTTCTAATCTAGCTTCTAAGAAACCATGTTCTCCAATTTTGCACATAAAGCATCTGTGTCAACCTTCCTAGAGTTATCCTCAATTTCATATATCTCAATCCTAGGTTGCATGGATTTGTCAAAAGTATCCATGGAGGCATGATTCAAAGAATTTTTACGTAGTTCGTCAAAAAATTCATATGCACTATCTACATCCTTATTCAAGAAATTGCCTCCGCAAGAAGCATCCACATATTGCTTATTATATGTGGTTAGCCCATGATAGGAAATCTAGACAAACTGCCATTTAGGTAACTCATGATGTAGGTACTTTCTTAATAGCTCCATAAATCTCTCCAAGGATTCATGAAGTTGCTCCCCAGATTTTTGAGAAAAAGTGGTGATAACCCTCCTAATTGCATTGGTTTGACCAATCAAGAAAAATTTATTGAGGAAGGCACTCTTCAATTCCACCCAAGTATAAATAGGCCTTCGTATAGTCCTATACCATTGTGTAGCCTTATCCATGAGGGAGTGTGGGAATAACTTTATCATCATATCTTTAACATTGGTATTCCTGGGTTTGGTGGTATCAGCTAAAGTCGTCAAATTCTCCAAGTGCTGGAACGGATCTACATTGTTGTTTCCATAAAAGTGTTTAATCAAACCCAGTAGGTGGGGCTTAAGCTCATAGTCTCCATCAAGAATCATAACTCTAGCCCCAGCTTGATGATTGAAAGGATCATAAAAATCACGGAGTTTAGTTTTATTAACTTGGGCCATTTGAGTTACATTCATCTCCTGCAGATGTTGCATCTACTCAATTGTCTTCTCATATCAGCATTAGGGTCAGGTGGGTTTGATCCAGATAGTCCAGATCCAGCTTGGTCAACCATAGGTTCAGAATCAAATTCAGATCTAAGTTTCCCAAAATGAAGCCTCTTTTTGGATTTAGGTTCGAAAGGTCTAGACAAATGAGGTTTTTGGGATCTCCTCCTCTGCATACACTATCAGAAGAAATGGAGGAGATGCAAAGGGAATAGATGAGAGAAAGTGTGTGCACAATGATGGGTGAGATTTTGCGCAAGGAAAAATTGAGGCTCGGAAAACTCGATCGTCACAATCACAAAAATCCGCTTATCAAATAAATTTACCAAAACTCAGGTGAGTCCCGAGTAGAATACGAGGAGGCAAACATTTGATTTAGGAAAATCACATTTGTTTTATTTATTTTTGGTTTTTTGTGGTTTCCTTTTTTTTTTGGTGTTTTTATGAGGTGGAAATCAGGTTAGAATAATTTCTATCTAACTACTCTACTTGTAGAATATTAAAGAGAAAGAGAGAATAATTATTTCATCAAATCAAATCAATGTTCATTACACTAATTGCAAAAGATAAATCTATTCTACAAAAGTGGTAAAAGAGAAGAGGTGAGAGAAATCCCCTCGACAGCTACTTAGAGGACGAGCTGCTTGAACGACGCCCCAGATGAAGGCGATGAGGAGTTGGAGGAAGGAGAATGGAGTCGGACAAAGGAGGATGGAGCAAGGCGACATCACAACGGTGATCCACTTCCGAAACAGGGGTGAAAGGTCAACCACGGGCACTCCACAAATGGGGGTGAGAAGCAAGACTAAAAAAATTATTTTCTATCTCTAATGGAGCATCCCGAGCTTGGGACAAGCTCATAGAGCTTTGAAGGGGGTGAGGAGAGAGTAGGAAGAGATTATTTGAAAGGGAGGAGTGGTGCATGGCCTTTTATAGGTGAACAAATGGATTTACTTTGGTCAAATCACAACCATAAAGGCCTAAATTGCGCCCATGAATTTCACATTCACCATCACGTACACAGCTCGCACATGCTAAGCATTAGCTAGCATAAGCGTGGGTGGAGACGCGTCCTTGGATCTTGATCGCATGACTGATGGACGGCCTTGCGCAATCTTCACAAATCACATGTAGCATGCACAAGAGGAGCAAGGAGGACTGACAACCTGAAACAACTCGTTGCCTCTTTGGGTTGTTTAAGACATCTAGATTAGCCGACAAACGTCTATCTAGACATCTAGACAGAGTGTTGGACGTCTGAAAGTAGAGAACCATACCTTCTTTTCTGTGTGCTGCACGCGTATTTCCTCTCTCCTTACCCCAAACCCTAACCCTCTATCTATTTCAACCCCCACTTCCCCTCACGCATGCCACTCTCCACCAGACACCACCACCTTCATCCTCCCCTCCATCCTTCACCTTCCTCCCTTCCTTCCAGCACGGCAAGAGGAGAGGAAGAAGAGAGAGAGACGGGATGCTGAGGAGGAGGAGAGGGTGAGTAGGAGCATGAGAGGAGCTCACGAGGGAGCTGCAAGAGCGTAAGAGGAGCTCAGAGGAGCTCATGCCCGAGGAGGAGGAGCTCGCGGAGGTGAGCTTCGCGGCCTTTTGAAGCTATGGGTGGCATGGAGGGGTTTCACGCAGAGGAGAAGCTCGTGGAGGTTGTACGTAATAGATATTTTCCAGTATCAAATGTCTGGAGCACATCCCAGACATCTGGAATAGGAGAAGGACATCCGGAGCTGAGGATGGACGTCTGAAAGCATGCTCTATGCTAAGGTACGTGCTTTTGTGCGGTTACGGCCATGCAAGCCTCACCATAGGGATCTTTTTAGGCCATTTCTGATGGTTTGCATAAACGTACTCAAGAAGCAAGCCATTGGAAAGGCACGAGGTGCGCCCTTTGAGGTGCTTTTAGATGTCTGGACATGTCGCCAAACATCTGACCGTACCTCCAGACGATCGGAAGGAGAGTCCAACATCTGGAACTCACCTCAAACGATCCCGGAAGGGTCCGGACGCACGAGGTAGCCACAGGAAACCCAGGATGAGTTTGACATCTTTTAAGACATCTGGGACTAGACCTCGATGTCTAATTTCGGATAGTTGTGTTTTTGGATCGTTTAGGGCCCAAATGGAATCAGATTTCTACAAATGAAATACCGTGGCTTTTTGCTTGAGTTTCTCTATGAGTTAGTGTCACTTGTATATGATTTTGGACTCATTTGATGTGGTTGGTAAATTGTATAGGTCTCCAACCAGTTGAGTACGCAGGAGCCGCAAAGGTGATGGGATCTGTGATCCGAGCCCCCATTCCTCCTATGTTTGCCGGTAGAGTGGTTTACATTAATATTATGATTTAAATAAATGAACTGCATGCTTAGAATAACTTGAATGAACCCTAGGATGAGAACGAACCCTAGGGCAAAAATAGATGAGCATGGTTTGAGCTATACTGTATACTTGAGAAACATGTAGAACCCTAGGATGAGCATGAACCCTAGGGTAGGAACAAATGAGTATGGTTGAGCTACACTGTTTACTTGAGATGCCTACAAAACTTTAAATGCTAGCAAATGTACTGGTTACTTAGTATGATGCCTTGTCAGTAGAAAATCACGAGCTGCCTGTTTTAAGAATGGAACCGATAATGCAAATAGAGAAATCTAAAGGACTATGATATCAAACAAAAGGAATATCAACATGAACCCTACAGGGAATTAGAAGGAGATCTCTTGTAGATGGAAAGTGAGCTAGCCCTTGTGTATGCGGTACCAAGGAGAGCCACTGTCCCTTTTGTGTAGAGGAGTACTAGTCGCTCGTTGGGTTGAGTCCTGGGGTCAAGCCTAGACACTTTACACTGACTCTATTTAACCCTCGTGTATGTAGTACCAAGGTAAGCTACTTAGTGTAGGGAGGGAGCTAGCCACCCCAGGGGACTCAAGGTTAGGACTAGCCGCCCTACATCGACTCTTGTTAGGCCCACTGGGCAAACCAGGATAGTCGGACAAGGGTACGCGGATTGTGGAGGGGCGAGACCCCTGTTCTATTCTATTCTGAGAGGGCAAGGCCCTGTACTATTCCGTGCTGTACCTTTAGGCATATCCGTTAGCAGAAATGACTAACCACATGCCAGTGCAAGATAGCTACCCGCATGCTTATCACACGTGCCGTAGTCACCGCTTCGTCACGACCGTGAACTCGAGGTGGTTGACTGGGTGTAGGACTATCATGGGGGACTCTCCCGACTAGGAGAGCACCACGTGTACCTCCTACATCATAGAAAAGACTGCAATCAAGATCGTTCCCGTGAGGAACAGGCCAGGTCAAGAAATGATCTAAGTGAATAAAGGAACAACAAATTAGCAATACTCAGTTGAACTAAATAAAAATGTATAGTTGTTTAATTGCATAAATTAACTGCTTGTCTTAATTACATGTAAATGGCTGAATTACCACTCTACTCAGCGTTCGCTGACTCTGAAAATTTTCAAACCTTATTTAGGTCAAGGAGTTGAGTAGCCAGCACCACCGGCTACAGAGGGAGCTGGGCCCAGTTGAGCTCAGCCTTAGCTGCGTTTCTTATTATTTTCCTTACCTCTGGTTGTAGCAATGAGCATTTTTTGGTTCCATGTAATACTATTTCAGTTAATTTCCCGCTATACTTTTCTCTATTGTAGTTGTGATGGCTTGTAACTTTGATAGACCATTTTGCTCTATTTCTTTTACTGTCGCTTGTTTCCTTATGCCTAGTTACATTGCATGTGTAGATGTGAATTATTTCCTACTTTTGGTTATTTCCCATTGGATGACTAGGTCTTGGGATTAGTCGAGGTGAGCCTGTCTCAGGTCCTGTAGGGTTTTGGGATCGGGTCGTAACAAGATGGTATCATAGCAAGGTCGTCCCGAGAAATGAACCAAATGATTTGAGAACTAGTCACCCACATGCATGTAACTAGGATGGCCATCACAATGTATCACTTTGATCTTCGCTTCGAGTCTTATCTCTTGATGTAATCTATTATCATTGACAGTTCCCACTCTTTTTCCTGTGTCTCCTTATAAGAGATGCCTCGTCGGGGGGTTCCCAAGGCAAGCCACGGACGTGGTCGTGGGCGGGGTATAAGGGGTGGACATTACGGACTTGAGGCACCAGCCAACCCACCTCTCCTTCCAAGCATTCAGGCCCAGGATCTCGCCCAGATGATCCAAGATATCATACGGGTGGAGCTCCAGCAGGCTCCTCGGCCACCCTTTCCCGAGGACGTGGAGGGAGAGTCCTTCGTGGGGCAAGGGAATCACCGCAGCGTCGTATGAGCTGGAGGGGGAGGGGGTGATCCTCCACCACCCTCACCACCCTCAAACACTTCTGAGCACGAGCCCTCCTTGCCTGGAGGCATACCTGTTCCCCCATTGCAGCTCCACCACGAGCTTTACGACCAGTTCTGGAAGCTGAAGCCCCCTTCCTCAAGGGGGATGAGAGCCCATCTGAGGTAGAGGACTGTCTGGAGAAAATAGAGAAGGTGTTCGACACCCTCCGCCCTCCTACAGTGTGGCGCATGGCCTTTGCCACGTACCAGCTGGAGAGCGCAGCCCACAGGTGGTGGAGGACAGTCAGAGGCCAAGAGGGGAGAGAACCAATGTGGGACCAGTTCGTGGCTCTCTTCTGCGAGCATTACTTCCCGTAGACCTGGCAGGACCAGAGGAGGCACGAGCTCCACACTCTCCATTAGGGGGCGATGACAGTTAGCACGTACCGCATGCATTTCCCAGAGCTGTCATGCTTCGCCTCGACAGTTGTGTCTACTGAGGAGGAGTGCCTGTGGAGATTTACTGAGGGGCTTCGACCTACGATTTGGGGGTATGTGAAACCCCTGAAGTTACCCACTTTCTCCCGTGTGGTTGAGGCAGCCATGACTTATGAGGAGACCAACCCGGCCGTGCAAGACACTGACAGCGGACGGAAGAGGCCCTACCAGCCAGAGTACTCACAGGGCTGTCGGGAGAGGAGGCACACGATGGTTGCAGGAGAGCAGTCTCGTTTTGTGGGGCCATCAGTGGCCTTTGGGAGCCCCAGACAGGGACTTGCTACCAGCACTGGACCCCTACCCAGCCACCAGTAGAGACCGACTGAGGGAAGGGGCCGTGTTCCTCTCTGCTACCAGTGTGGCCAGCCAGGCCACATCAAGAGGGACTGCCCATCTAGGGCCGGAGCACAACAGATGCTCCCCGCATCGAGCACTGGAGGCCAAGCTGGTGGCCGCGGTCACCAGGCACATGGGGGAGGACAGAAGTCACGAAGAGGGTACCAGCCAGCTGTTGCTCACCCGACCTAGAGCATGGCCACTTCATCTACACCTAGGATTGAGGGGCGCATCAATGCCCTAACACATAGAGATGCCAGGTGATAAACACCAGTTTATCATCATTTTTATGCTTTAAAACTAACCTAGCTCTTAGGATTTTACTCCGCAAACGAGTTTTTGGGCTGCATTTAGGCATAAATTAGGATAGGCATGCATTGCATTTTTTATTATTGTTTTAATGTGTTTTTGTGAGTGTTAGGGATGTACAGATTCACAGATCCCTAAAACCCTAGCACTCAAGAAGGCAATTGGTGAAGGAGAAGCCCAGACTAGTTGGAACCCAGCTTGATCCAGCTCACCATAGCTGGAACATAGCTTACTTGAACTAGGGTTAGCTCATCCCAGCTCCATTCAGCTAATCTCAGCTGGATGGCAGCTCAAGAGAGTTCACCTTAGCTCACCCTAGCTCAAGTCAGCTCAGATCCAGCTCAACTTAGCTGAGTCTAGCTCACCTCAGCTCCCACTAGTTCACAGGGAGCTCTAGCTAGCTCAGCTGAGTTGACAGGAGTTCACCCCAGCTCAGATCCAGCTACATCCAGCTCCACTCAACTCCAGCCAGCTAAAGAAGAATTCATCTCAGCTCAGGAAGCTCAAGTCCAGCTCCCGGGGATTCAGCTTAGCTCATCTCAGTTGAGCTAAGCTACCTTAGCTGCCTCAACCAGCTTGATTCTCCCCGATAGCACCAGACCTAGCTCACCTTAGCTCATTTTGGTAGAAGCTAGCTCACTTTAGCTTGGCTTAGCAACTAGCAAAGAACTAGCAAGCTAAGCCAGCTAGAGTAGCCCCATGCCAGCCTCTTCAGCAGCAGCCAGCTCCAGCTCTAGCTCCAGACTTCTTCTCCTCAGCTCCCTCCTCCAAACCCTAGCTCCAACACCTTCTCCTCTACTCCTCCATTAGCTAAGCTAGCTTAGCTTAGCTTATCTTAACTTAGCTATGCTCCAACTTCCTTGGCTTGTACTACCCCAAAAACCCACCTACCAACTCTACCCAACTAGCTCCACCTAAGCTCCACATAAGCTAACCTACTTGGCACCAACCTAACCTACCCACCACCTCCAAAAGACACCTAAAATTGGCGCCAAAAACTACCCATAACCACCCCTTAATGGCGCCACTTTTCCCTCCAAAATCCCCCCCTCATCTCCACCACACAATCCTCCTTGAATCCATCTCCACCATCCACCTAACCCTCCTTCTAGAAGACCCCATGTTGGCGCCAACATGGGGGTGTCTCTCCACCACCAAAAGACACCAACACCACCATAACCACCCCCTTTAACACCCCTTGGGGTGGCGCCAACTAACCCTAGCCATAGGATCACCAACCACCCTCATCCTTCCATCCTAGCCCTCCATTTCAAGGGGTACCTTAACCCCCCATCCTACCCTATAAAAGGACCACTACCCACCACCATTCAAGCCATCCTGGGCTAGCCATTTCACTCTCATATTCCACCAAGAATCCCACGTCCAAGAGAGAAGAAGAAGAAGAAGATTAAGGGGATATTCTGTCCCCTTGGTGCCTTCCCCTCTTCCCTTCTCTCTTGGGTCACGCCAGCCAAAGGAGAAGCCAGGGAAGGAAGATCTTGGAGGAGATCTTGAAGGTGGTCACGCCACCTTGGAGGAGTTTTAAGGGTGATGCACGCCCACCCCTTTGGAGAGAGCATTAAAGGTGGTAGCTTCCACCTTGGAGGAGCTCTCAAGGAAGGAGAAGAAGGAGGCCCTCTTTTCAAGCCAAGGAGCAGCTAGGCTTGGAGCAAGAAGACAACCTTCTTCACCATTGTTACAAGAGGATTTGTGTTTCTTTTCTTGCTTTTAAATTGTTCAATTCTAGTAGAAGCTTTCCTCTACTTGTCCTTGAAAAGAACACTCATTCTACTCAATCAAAAATTGCCTTCTTTTAAGCTTTTTATTGCAGTTGTTTGTTTTGGTTCTAGCACTTATTTCACCTCTTCTTCCTAATTACCCTAGGCCTACACTTGCCTAGAGTGAGCTTAGGAAGAAGATATTTCTATCTTTTAGATTTTTAATCATTTGTAGGTGTTAGTTCTTTTCGCTACAATCTGCCATTTGCCCTCGTCTTTTCAAAATACAAAAAAATTACATATTGAAAAATATTAAAAAGAAAGTTGAGATTGTATTCCAAGCAAGAGAATCATTATTGCAATTTTTGCCTCCTTGGACGACCCTAGATACTCCCCTATCTAGGATATAAATTTTAAAAGCAAAAGCGGATTCGCGTGTTACAACGACGTTAAAAAACTGCTTTTACAAATCACGCGTATTTCGCTATCACCAGGGCTTCGGGTTCTATGGTGGCAGGTATGGTTACTATTTCTGGTATATTAGTATATGTTCTTTTTTATTCTGGTGCCACACATTCCTTTGTCTCCTCGAATTTTGCCATCAGTTTGGGACCGGGTAGTGTACTGTTAGAGGTTCCATTCCTGATTAGAGGGCCAGGTGGACAGTTGTTCGTAGCAGAGGAGGCCTTTACAGACTATGAGGTCGCTATAGGGGGACACAGTCTTCCCGCCGACCTGATTGTGATCCCGATGGATGACTTTGCCGTGATTCTAGGGATGGACTGGCTGTCTGCCTATCACGCCTTGGTGGACTATTTTGGGAGGAAGATTGTCTTCTCCATACCAAAGTTGCCTCCCTTTGAGTTTCATGGCCAGCCAGTGGACGGAGGTTTAGGTGCATCTTTGCGCTTCAGGCAGCGAAGCTTTTGGGCCAGGGGTGTGAGGGCTTCTTAGCTTGTGTCATAGCAGGGCCTAGCCCCGTGGTCGACTTTCAGAGTATTCCGGTGGTCTGCGAGTACCTTGACATTTTCCTAGAGGAGTTGCCAGGACTACCGCCTGAGCGTGAGATCGAGTTTGAGATCTCACTAGTACCGGGGACCAGCCCCATTTCTACTGCACCGTACAGGATGGCGCCGCTTGAGCTGCGAGAGCTCAAGTCCCAGTTACGGGACCTATTGGAGAAGGGCTTTGTGAGGCCCAGTGCATCCCCTTGGGGAGCCCCTTTGTTGTTTGTGAAGAAGAAGGACGGTACCCTGCAACTTTGTGTCAACTACCAACAGCTGAATCAGGTCACCGTCAAGAGCAAGTACCCGTTGCCTCATATCAACGACCTCTTCAACTAGTTGAGAGACGCCACAGTGTTCTCTAAGATAGATCTGAGGTCAGGTTACCCCTAGTTGAGGATCAAGGAGACCGACATCTCCAAGACAGCTTTCCATACACGATACGGGCACTATGAGTTCTTGGTCATGCCGTTTGGGCTGACCAACACCCCCGCTGCTTTCATGGACATGATGAACCATGTTTTCAGACCGTATTTGGACCAGTTTGTGGTGGTGTTCATCGAAGACATCCTAGTCTACTCACGAGATCAAGCACAGCATGGATAGCATTTACGCATGGTCCTGGATACCTTGAGATGACGCATGTTGTATGTGATAAACGCCAGTTTATCATCATTCTTTTGCATTAAAACAATCCTAGCTCTTAGGGTTTTTCTTCGCAAACGAGTTTTTTGGGTTGCATTTAGTCATAAATTAGGTTAGGCATGCATTACATTTTTCTTGTCGTTTTAATGTGTTTTTGTGAGTGTTAGGGATGAACAGATATACAGATCCCTAGAACCCTACCACTCAAGAAGGTAATTGGTGAAGAAGAAGCTTAGATTAGCAGGAACTCAGCTTGATCCAGCTCACCATAGCTAGAATCCAGCTGACTTGGACTAGGGTTAGCTCATCCTAGCTCCATTCAGCTCATCTCAACTGAACGGTAGGTCAAGAGAGTTCATCTCAGCTCACCCTAGCTCAGGTCATCTCAGATCCAGCTCAACTTAGCTGAGTCTAGCTCATCTTAGCTCCCATTAGTCCACAGGGAGCTCTAGCTAGCTCAGCTGAGTTGACTGGAGTCTACCCTAGCTCAGATTCAGCTACATCCAGCTCCACTCAACTCCAATAATCTAAAGATGACTTCATTCCAGCTCAGGAAGCTCAATTCCAGCTCCCGGGGATTCAGCTTAACTCAACTCAGTTGAGCTAAGCTACCTTAGCTGCCTCAACCAGCTTGATCCTCCCTGGGAGCACTAGACTTAGCTCACCTAAGCTCATTTTGGTAGAAGCCAGCTCACTTTAGCTTGGCTTAGGAGCTAGCAAAGAACTAGCAAGCTAAGCCAGCTAGAGTAGCTCCATGCCACCCTCTTCAGCAGCTACCAGCTATAGTTCAAGCT
This sequence comes from Thalassia testudinum, assembly GCA_037157565.1. NCBI lineage: Eukaryota > Viridiplantae > Streptophyta > Magnoliopsida > Alismatales > Hydrocharitaceae > Thalassia > Thalassia testudinum. The sequence goes on from JAZHRO010000003.1 coordinate 35,663,672, forward strand.
CCAGACTTCTCCTCCTCAGCTCCTCTCTTCAAACCCTAACTCCAATACCTCCTCCTCTACTCCACTACTGGCTAAGATAGCTTAGCTTAGCTTAGCTATGCTCTAGCTCCCTTGGCTTTTTACCACCTAAAACCCTACCTAACAACTCCACCAATTAGCTCCACCTAAGTTCCACATAAGCTAACCCTACTTCCACCTCACCTTGGCGCCAACCTAACCTACCCACTACCTCCAAAAGACACTACAAAGTCGAGCCAAAATCCCTCATAACCACCCACCAATTGACGCCACTTTTTCCCTCCAAAACCCCTTTCATCTCCACCACATATCTTCCCTTAAACCCATCTCCACCATCCACCTAACCCCCCTTCTAGAAGCCCTCATGGTGGTGCCAAAACCAAGGCATCCCTTCATGGTTGGCTCCACCTTTAGGTGACTCTTCACCACCATAACCACCACCTTCACACCCCACTACTTAGCGCCAACTATTCACCACCATAAGATCACCTAACCACCCCCATCTTCCCATCTTAGCCATCCATTTCAAGAGTCACCTTAACCCTCTCATCCTACCCTATAAAAAGACCAACACCCACCACCTTACAACCCATCCTTGGCTAGCAAAATACCTCTCATATTCTACCCATAGCTCATGCCCAAGAGAGAAGAAGAAGAATAAGATTAAGGGAATACTCTATCCCGTTAGTGCCTTCCCCTCTTCCCTTCTCTCTTGTGCCTACGCCAGCCAAAGGAGAAACCAGGCAAGGAAGACTAATGAGTCCATTAAAATGGACTAATATTAAGCCTAACTATATTTAATCGTATAGTTTAAGTGTGTTAATAATGGCAATTAAGTTATAGAATATTTGTATGCCTTATAATTTAAGTTTATAACATTCTATAACTTAATTATTTTATTATTTTTGTGTGCAAGTAATAAAACCAGAAAGAACAAGGGTGGGGGGATAATTTCCCCAAACAGCCGATTCTTTTCCCCCTCCCCCGCCGACCATTGGGGCTATCTTCTCCAATGGTGGCCGGCCAAAAACAGAAAGGGATTTGCAAATCCCTGGATTGGCGCACTGAGGGAGAGAGAGGATTTAAAAGTGAAGAGGCGGCATGCACAAGGGAAAATCTCCCCCCTTGCGGGGAAAAACTCCACCGCATGCACTGTGCCCATGCTCTCTCCCTCAGCCACCATAGCGCCCGCACGCCACCTGCAGGCGCTCCTCACCACACCTGCCCTACCGCGCGCCTTCACCCCACAGTGCCCGCACGCCACCTCTACAGCCGCGCCTTAGTGCACCAGCGCGTGCCCGCCAGCGCTTTCCATCTCCCTACAACCGTGCACCGCTCATCTGCCATCCTGCACACCATCTGCCGGCCCGCACGACATCTCCAGCATCTCTCATCACCTACCGCTCGCGCGTCGGCACGCCACCTAAAGGCGCTCCCTCTACCTGCCTGCACGCAAACCGCGCGCCCCAGCACCCTCTCGCCCACGCACGCCTCCACCTTCAAATCTGCAGACCGTCTCACCCGCGCCAGACTTCCTCCAGCGTGCCCCACCGCCAGCTGCAGCCAGACTTCCTCCAGCGCGCCTCCACGCCACCAGCAGGTGCTTCCTGCCTGCGCACCAGTGGGTGCACGCACCACAGCTGCTCGAACAGCCGTAGCAGCAGCCGCTCTGTTGCTCCATAGGTCGGAGCTCCGGCCACCGCCTCCGGCCACCTCCGCCGCAACTGCAGCCACCATCAGAAAACTCTCGACCTCGCCATCCTTTGAAGCCCTGCATCGACCCCAGCGGATCTCTCTCTCTCTCGCGAGGAAGAGAGAGGAAAAGCCCTGTTTTTATTTGAATTAGAAATTACATTCAATTCCATTGCAGGAAATTTCATTTTATTTAATAATATTATATTCTGGCAGAATTGCATTCACGCACTCACAGTTCTTTTTAATTACATGGTATTAATATTGGCTAGTTTAAACATTGATTTTGGACTTGATTTAAGTACTAATTGTCTATAGTACACATCACATGAAAATTGCATTAATTCATCATAAATTTATTGAGGATTTCTATGAGGGAAAACTGCACTTACACCCTTAACCTTTTAGGTTATTACAAACCTACTTTCCTTCACACTTTAGGTCCAATTTGAAAAGGATTTCGCACTATCCGAAATAACATAAATAATTAAGTATTGATTGGATCATTGCCTCCCTGTGGACACGACCCGCTCTTCTGCGAGTGGTTATTTCATTATTTTTGATTCGTCGATTTTTCCACCACTTAAATACTATAACGCTAAAGCGAAAATTTGACACGTCAAATTGGCACCGTTGCCGGGGAGGCAACAGACGCAATAGATTTACTTTATTATTTTTAAATCTTTTGAGTTGCGAAATTATCTAATCATCTTTATTATTTTGCAAGGAATCTAACACGGCAACGAGGCGCAGCAAAGCGACTACTTTGAACATGAACAATGCGCACGGCGGAGATGATCTTTTTGGTGGACCTTGACGCCACCTGGAGGATAACAACAGAAATACGTGGGCCTTGATCCCATGCATTTAGGCTTACGGAGAAGCCTATTTCTGATTTAGGCAGTAGGTCTTAGTTAGATTTAGTTAGATAGACATTAGAATTTAAATTACTATCTTTTGGGCCTTTGTTGGGCATTTTTGGGAACGTATTCCCAGTGCCATTTTATTTCTGATCGCTCTTGTATGCGGGAGCGTATTTTCGGGAGTGTGTTCCCATTTGTTTGATTATAGGATTATTTGAACTATTTTGAACTGCATTTCAGTTAGTTAGTTAGATTAAGTCTGTTTGTTATTCTTATTAAAAAAAAAAATTCAAATTGCACTGCATTCATCACTGCATGAAGAAGGCTGGAGTAAGGTACGCCTTCTCTTGAGCATTAATTACTTGTCATGCATATGCATTGAACCTAAATCTAAGACCACTAAAGTGTTTGAATCAAATTAATTCAGTGGTCACTTTAAACAAATTGGGATTGTTAAGAGGTTGGACTCTAAAATCTGTGACTGAAAATTGTGTGCAAAAGGATCCTGTTTGCGGAATTTAAAAAAAAAAATCAAAACACGATCGTATGCTTGCACACTTGAGACACTGTGCACCTCACATAAGGTCACTAGATAAATTTCTACCTCTCCTCTTTTGCACCACAAGGGAAGTTAGTCGGAAATCAACAAGCCATCCACCAAGTTACTTCGGTTCCTCGTGTGTGGGCTCGATTCGAGACTTCCATCCCTTGCGAGTAGGTTATAGGCACCAACGAAGGTTTGCCTAGGAAGCGTAATTTTTGCAAAACTTGTTTGGCCACCAATTAAACATATAACTCTAAGACCTACAATCGACTAAAAACAGATCCCGTTGAATTTGCGTTTGCTTTGACAATAGAACTCTCTAGGAAGTTCTTCTGCTTATATTCTGAATTTTGCTAAGAGAGTTAAAATTGTTTTGCTTAAAGAAATGGATTATTCTTACTCCTATCATTCAGATTATCAGAGTCAATACTTCCCATCTTTTAATCAGGATCCCATGCTCCGAGCGTATTTATCCTTTGATGGGTACATTGATAATTCATGGGATCATTCTCATTCTTACCCTGGGAGTACTGGCTTAATAACTCCCACTTTTGAGCAGAGCCTGGGAGCGGGATTTTCCAATCCTGAAATCCCTACTTCCATGCAAACACCCAACCCTTCCACCCTTCATGATTTTCCATATCGAGGTTGGACCGATACCCCTAGGCAACCAGAGCCTGAAATTGACTATCCTCCCCAACCTGATAATAGTATCCTCTCCTCTTTTATGATAGAAATGCAAAAACAACAAAAGGAAATAATGGAATCAATGGGAGAGATGTTGAGGAATGGTCAACAATTAAATGAAGAAATAAGATAACTTAGCTACACGGTTCCCAATAATCCTGATCCCTATCCATCCAATCATGATCATGAAAATAATTATGAGGTACTTAATGACAATAGGGATCCAATTTCATGTAGCGATCATTTAGACTCTCCCAATGAGACGCAGCCACTAGAGGACAACAATCATAGAGATTATCCACCTGAACTATATTGGAGTCAAAACCAAGGGAAGATTATTGTTCCTATCACTTCCTCTCTTGATTATTTGGTGGATTCCCATTCTACTCTTAGTGAGCCTACTCCTGACCCTCCACTTAGGGAATCAACACCCATCATTCAATATCCTGAGGATTCAAATGTACCTAATGAAGGTGACCCTAAGGGAATGGAGGATGATCAATTCTGGTCTCAGGGATATGACGAGTCTAATTCTGAAGATGAGGATACCCAAATAGAGGAATCTGGACTGAAAATCTGGAGTGACTCACAGGAGAATTATTTATCATTTGAGGATTTACCTCCAGAGGGTAGAAATAATATGATTAAATCTAGATTCCTTCTTTCTTTTGAGAGTCATCCTCCATCAAAACAGGAGTTGATATTAGAGGAGGACGAACAAAATAATGAGAAGTCTATGGGAGACTCTCGGGGATAAAACACGTCATTTGATGATTTATACCCCGAGAACAATAACGAATTCAATGATATAGGCTTCCTCCAAAATATTAAGACCGATCCTCTTTTAGAAATAATTGAGGATACTCATCCAACTCCTAATGAATCACATATACACCCCGACAAATATTTCAGTGAACCAAACGAATCTGGGGATGAGCTGAATGATAATGATTCTTACATTTCGACCCTGCCATTAGAAAGTTGTAATTTGGAGTCTACCCTTGATTCAAATATGACTCCGATCATTAATGCTAGGCAGGATAACTTGAAGTTGTCTACTACTAGGGAGTGTACACAATTCGAATCATTGTTGGAATTGGACCTAACACCTACTAAGCCCTCATTGGAGTTAACCATTACCTTCCAACACTACAAACAACCCTTATATTCCATAACCGATCCTTGGCTCAGATCTCTGCTCATGTACATTCTTTTTGGAGACTATATCAGGCCAGTACATCCTAGAGTAGAATGGCGAGTATGGATTGATACTTGTACTTTTACTCTCGCCATTCAAGGGTTTGAACTAATAATGTATATATCTTTTAAAACCCATCCTACTCTGGAGGATCCTTGTTATCCTCCACCTATTCCTTTTCGGGAGGTCCCTTTTCATATTCTGTTTATTACCCCTCGACCTCCCAAGGTAGCCAACGAGGTTTTTCGCTTTCATATCTTCTGGCGAGCATTTGGAATTACATTGCATCATCAGCTCGCCAACATCCGTGGTTACCTATTTTCTAGGCCTGCACTGTTACACATATTCTTAGGGCCTAACCTTTTCTGTTTGGAACCCGACTTACCGGTTCCTTTAAGTCTAGCTGCAACTGGCGGAAATGCAGCGCTTGTTGGGAGGCAACCCAGCAAATTGTGTCATGTGATATTTTTCCTTTCTCCTCCTGTTTTAATTTTACAATGGGGACATTGTAGGATTTAGGCATGGGGGAGTGCATTTGCATTTTAGGAAGTATTTGTGCATTTAGGTTAGTATAAAAAGAAAAAAAGAGAGAGAAAAGAGCTGAATGGGTTAGTCCTTAGCAAAATACCTTTGTTATTGGAGGTTCTTCTTTTGGATTATTTCTTAAGTTTAGAATCCAGTGCATTTATTTCACGTGCACGTAGATTTGGTAATGGATCCTTGAGGAAAACCAATGAGCATTTGTAGTCTACTGAACCCTTGGACAGTTCATAGAGAGTCAGGCATACTATCTTCTAATAAATCCACCTCATATTTGTGAGAAGAAGTAGAGAGATTACTGGTGTGCTAAGTCTAGTGCAAGGACTCCTAAGTTCTAGATAATTAGATGATGATACTTCAGAGTTAGGCGTAGTTTTCACTCTCTATTTCTAGGTGCGTACTTTGAGTGAATTCCTGAGAGTCACCAAATAAGGCAGATACACAGAGATTGAGTCTTAATAAAGCTATAACTATGGTGGATGGTTATGACCGTCCTTCATAGAGTCCTCAGCTGAAGGAGGGTAATAGTGTCAAAGGTTAGAAATACGCCTGTCCTATCCATTCTTTCTCGGTGCCAAGAATAGGCACTTCCACCAAATAAGCCACACAACTTCCTCTTGACCGTCATCATCCCTAATAATGCCTCATAAATAAAAGTCTGTATCGTATTGTGCTGATTGAAAAAGAAACAAAAACAAGAAGAAATAAAACAAAAAAAAAAGGGTGAGAGAGAAAAGAAGAAAAAGAAAAAGAAAAAAAAAGTTATATTACAAAAAAAAAATCGAAGTTTCTAATGTTTCTGAGGCAACAGAACACCTATTCTGTTCTACCAAATATGACCCATACCTACCTTCTAGTATTTCTGATCGCCTGAATATTGGTTGAGGACTCTAACTTAGTTATAGAGTTATTAGGACTTTAATTGAAGTGTAGATGCCATGTGAGGCCACCAAATAGTGAGTATAATTTCTAATTCTGGCGAGATTCGTGATCTCAGAAAAACAAAAAAAAAAAAAGAGAGTGCCCAGGAACATCAGGAGAGCACAGTTATGTAACCTCTCTCAGAGTTGACTTCTCTAATAGTCTAGAGAGCTAGAGTCTGCAGTACTAGACTATATGTAGCACCAGTAGAGTGTGTGCCACCAACTACAAATCCATTCAACTTATTATCTCCTACCTAAGCCAAGCGCCAGGGTCAAATTTCAGATTATCGTCTGCTTTATCCCCGAGGGAAGTGGTTGCCTATCTCGACAGAAATTTTTGCCAAGGGTGATGTATGAACTCCCAATGCAAATCGGCTCTTTCACTTGGATCCGTTACCTAGGTTATCAGCACTTCACATTTATCTGGATTTCTAAAGTTTTGAAATAACATCAGAAGGAGTCTTCTGATTACTTCTATTATTCATTTTTGCTAGGGACTAGCAAAACATAGGCATGGGGGCATTTGATGAGTCCATTAAAATGGACTAATATTAAGCCTAAGTATATTTAATCGTATAGTTTAAGTGTGTTAATAATGGCAATTAAGTTATAGAATATTTGTATGCCTTATAATTTGATTTTATAACATTCTATAACTTAATTATTTTATTATTTTTGTGTGTAGGTAATAAAACCAGAAAGAACAAGGGTGGGGGGATAATTTCCCCAAACAGCCGATTCTTTTCCCCCTCCCCCACCGGCCATTGGGGCTACCTTCTCCAAAGGTGGCTGGCCAAAAATAGAAAGGGATTTGCAAATCCCTTGATTGGCGCACTGAGGGAGAGAGAGGATTTAAAAGTGAAGAGGCGGCGTGCACAAGGGCAAATCTCCCCCCTTGCGGGGAAAAACTCCACCGCATGCACTATGCCCATGCTCTCTCCCTCAACCACCACAGCGCCCGCACGCCACCTGCAGGCACTCCTCACTGCACCTGCCCTACCGCGTGCCTTCACCCCACAGCGCCCGCACGCCACCTCTGCAGCCGCGCCCTAGCGCACCAGCGCGTGCCCGCCAGCGCTTTCCATCTCCCTACAACCACGCACCGCTCATCTGCCATCCTGCACACCATCTGCCGGCCCGCATGACATCTCCAGCATCCCTCATCACCTACCGCTCGCGCGCCGGCACGCCACCTACAGGCGCTCCCTCTACCTGCCCGCACGCAAACCGTGCGCCCCAGCACCCTCTCGCCCGCGCACGCCTCCACCTTCAAATCTGCAGACCGTCTCACCCGCGCCAGACTTCCTCCAGCGCGCCCCACCGCCAGCTGCAGCCAGACTTCCTCCAGCGTGCCTCCACGCCACAGCAGGCACTTCCTGCCTGTGCACCAGTGGGCGCACGCGCCACAGCCGCTCGAACAGCTGCAACAGCAGCCGCTCTCTTGCTCCACAGGTCGGAGCTCCGGCCACCGCCGCCGGCCACCTTCTCCGCAGCCGCTGCCACCGTCAGAAAACTCTCGACCTCGCCGTCCTCTGAAGCCCTGCATCGACCCCAGCGGATCTCTCTCTCTCTCGCGAGGAAGAGAGAGTGGAAAAGCTCTGTTTTTATTTGAATTAGAAATTACATTCAATGCCATTGCAGGAAATTTCATTTTTTTTATTAATATTATATTTTGGCAGAATTGCATTCACACACTCATAGTTCTTTTTAATTGCATGGTATTAATATTGGCTAGTTTAAACATTGATTTTGTACTTGATTTAAGTACTAATTGTCTATAGTACACATCACATGAAAATTGCATTAATTCATCCTAAATTTATTGAGGATTTCTGTGAGGGAAAACTGCACTTACACCCTTAACCTTTTAGGTTATTACAAACCTACTTTCCTTCACATTTTACGTCCAATTTGAAAAGGAATTTCGCACTATCCGAAATAACATTAAATAATTAAGTATTGATTGCATCATTGCCTCCCTGTGGACACGACCCGCTCTTCTGCGAGTGGTTATTTCATTATTTTTGATTCGTCGATTTTTCCACCACTTAAATACTATAACGCTAAAGTGAAAATTCGACACGTCAAAGACCTTTGGAGGAGGTCCTGAAGATGGTCGACGCCACCTTGGAGGAGAGCTAAGAGGTGGTCCACGCCACCTTAGAGGAAAGCCTTGGCACGCCCCCTTACTTCTGGGTTTCCCAAGGAAACAACACCTTGAAGAATTTTGCAAGGAGAAGGAGGAGCACTTTTTGATTGCGGGAGCAGCCACAATTGGAGAAAGAGCCTCTCCATCTTCACCATCATTTTAGAGGATTTTTGTGTTTTCATTACATGCATTTTTAATTCTAGTAGTTTAAGCATTCTTCTACTAGATTTTTTGTAAAATAATTCCTCAATTTTATACAATTTGCCTTCATTAGATTATTTTCGTCTTGATTGCAATTTAAATTTTCCTTTTGTGCACTCACTTCCCTCCCTCTCTAATTACCCTAGGCCTTCACGTGCCTAGAGTGAGTTTAGAAGGAAGGTAGCTCTTGTTACCTAGGGTTACTATTAGGAGTAGTTTTCATTAATTCGAAATCCTTATTATTTCAATTACAAAACAAAAAAAATGATATACTGAAAAAAACTAAAAAGAAAGTTGAGATTTATTTTCTAAGCAAGAGGTTTGATTTGCAAGCATATTGCCTCCTTATATGACCCTAGATACTCCCCTATCTAGGTTTATAAATTTAAGAGTTGATCGGTTTTGTGTATTACAACGACAAATTTTACAAACTGCGTAAAAATCCATATCACTCTTTGGCACCATTGCCAGGGAGGCACGGTTTTGCATTTTAATTGATTCTCTTGCTTGAAGTGGATCTCATCCCCTTGTCTCTTTTTTCTCTCGTGTGTGCAGGAACTACAAGAAGAAAGCGGGAATTTGGAAGCGAGAGCTCAAAGTTCCTTTTCTTCCCACGATTTCAGGTTGACCCCCCATTTCTTATCACATTTAGGCTAAAAGACTACCAAAAAAAAAATATTAAACTTGGCTTTCAGGATCCTAGACATTTTAATTAAGTGGAGTGGTGCCCATAAAAATCCATTATTTCCTTGTATGCTTCATTAAACACCACTCCAATCCTAGTGTTGGTGTTCTATTTTTCGGATCTAGATTTCTATCCAGACTTCAAAAATAAATTCCCAACACCACAGGTCTCCTAAAATCCTGAATTTCACATAATTATTCCAAATCAAGTTATGAACGTCTATTCCAAATTTTAGATCAGTTCGCTTTGTATTTAATTTTTTAAAATTCGTGGACTACCAAGGGGTCACACCCTCTTATCTTCCTATTTTTCTACAGGCCATGAATTTTTAGAATTTTTATACTCATCCAATTTTTGTGAATTTTAGCTTTCTGTAATCCTTGTGCAATTCTACATCTCACATAAAATCACCAAAATTTTCTGAGGCCAGTGGTGGTATAGAAAGTCCAAAATACCCACGGGTACCATTTCTGGACTTTGACACCAGCACAAATAAAAATTCAAAACAAATATAAAACAAATTCCTAAAATCTTAAAAAAAATCTTTTCTGGAATCCTTGTTTGATTTTACATAAGGTAGTGGTGTTGGTTGCATTGTTTGGACCACTACTTATTCAGGAAGCCTAAAAAAGATTCATCGGTAGTTAAATTTATGTATTAGGGTTCAAATTCAATTAGGGTTTCTTTCTTGCTTTTTAGTCCCACAACATAAAGGAAACACATCATCACCAATACAACTTGTTTTCCTTTGATTGTGGAAGTTTCAAACTTGTTTGAACATTTAAAAAAAGAAACCCTAAAATACAGAAAATTAAATTGAATCCTAAAAGATAGAAATACAAAAATTGTGTGACAACTTGTTTGAAATTGGAACCACTTTCCAATTCCTGTGCACACATAAAAAAATTGAAATAATGAGGCAACAACCCAAACAACGCCCTCCACATCCCGTGTGCACACTAGTATTGTAGACCTAATTAAAATTTGTAGAAATTTAACCCCTAAGGTTTTCATCAACTTAGGCTTGCTATATAGGTCTTAAGTTTTCCATTGTTAATATCGACTCTGTCATCTATATTTGGTGTTCAAGCTGAGGTGTCGTATCAAACGACCAGGCGTGGGTTTGTACAAGCACTTGGGGATTTTCCTGGGAAACATTTGGGCCCAAACCTCCCCTTAGGTAACTTAGCTAGATTTGTTGACAGAACAGGCATTCACTATTGATTACTTTTTTCCTAAGTAGACCAAGTCTAAGGTTAATTTTTTAGGAAGTCATACTTAAGTTAGGTCTAGAATTTGTTATTTGAATTGCACACTTTCTCTCATCTCTTTCTCTTCTCCTCCCCTCCAATTCTTCCAAAATAGTGCATGCATGAGCAAAGGTCCCAAAAACCACATCTTGAGGGACCATCTGATTTTGCCCCCCACACTAGAAAATCTTTGTTTTCTTCTCCTTCCTCTTCTAAAAAAATGGAAAACCCAAGAAACTGATAAAAAAATTCTGCTTCTGCTTCTAACCCGTCAGCCAACCCACAAGCTGACTTCCCTCTCCCACACCTCCCTCATCTGGAGCAACCAAAAATTCCTGCAAGGCCAGGTGGCCCTCCAATCCTAACTCAAAATACAAACCCCTTTGCCTTGATGGTCGACCATTTGGTTCGGCTGCAACAAAATCAAGAAGATCTAGCTAGGACTATAACGAACCTAGCTGACCAAGGGCAAAACCCACCACCTCGCCAACAGCCTGTCGTTCCTCTTAAGGATTTCTATGATCCTTCCAATTATGAGGAAAGAACCGAGGTGTCATACCACAAGGGGATTTTGATATCAAACCAGCCATTCTAAATCTTATCAAGCATTTTCATGGTCTTCCAAGAGAGGACCCTTTTTGTCATCTCAAGGAATTAATTGTCCTCGCTCAAACCACTCGTTCCTGCAATGTGCAGGAAGACATGTGGTTAATGAGATTTTTTCCTCTCTCTTAAAGATAAAGCTTCACATTGGTTTAGAATGGTTGGTCGCCCGATTACCACCTAGCCCCAATTAAAGAGCGCTTTTCTAAAGAAATTTTTTCCGATCGATAGAACTAATGCTTTAAGAAGATCCATAACGACCTTTCAACAAAAAATTGGTGAACCCCTCCATGAAGCCTGGGAAAGATTCCAAGAACTTTTAAGATGTTGTCCCCACCATGAAATTCCGCAATGGTAGTTAGTGTAGATCTTCTATCATGGATTAGAAGATCAATTGAAGCGATTTGTGGATGCCTTATGTGGGGGCAATTTCCTTAATAAAGATGCTGAAAGTGTCTATCTCCTCTTTGAAGAAATGAGTGAAAACTCATTTAATATGACTTCAATGGACACTTTTGGTAGAACACAAAAGCCCAGACACGGAGTCCATGAAATTGACTCTAAATCCACCTCTATTCCAGTCACTCAAGATTATCTATATATGTTAGCTCAACGACTGAACCAGATGCAAATTCACCAGAAAAAAATGGAAGAAAAGCTTACAAACAAACAAGCTCCACACTTTAACTATCCACACACTAACACTCCACAACTTCTCCGAAGAGAAAATCTGCACAATATTGATGCCACACCTGCTGGTTAGCAGTTTCCAACTGATTTCCCACAGGAATTGATTAGGAATTTTGATCAAGATATTTTTGATCCCACCACGAAAAATATTTATGCTCTCTAGGGGCAATTTAGAAACCCCTTCAACACTTTCAATCAAAACTAGAGGACCAACCCAAATCAATCCTGGAAAAACCTGAACCCGATTCCTTTTCCCAAACAAAATCATTTTGGGAATTATGGCCAACCTGTATATCAACCTGGACCATCCCAAGAAGATATTAACACTCAGGTCATGAAAACTCTGCAAGATATGCAGAATCAAATGACAGAAGTAACCCACATGATTACCAACTTGCAACACCAAGTTAAGGTTACTCCTGATCATAAACCTGTTGGGAATTTACCTTCCCAACCCATGCCCAACTCGAATAATCAAAGGAATCAGTTCCAAGGTGGATATCCCAATCAACCCATTCAACCAGCACCTCAGCATCGCCCGGGTTGGGTGGTGTGCTCATGCATAGGGGTCACGTTGTCACTTACGCTTTGCAGCAACTGAAGACCCATGAGCATAATTATCCCACCCATGACTTAGAGCTGGCAGCAGTTATCTTCGTGCTGAAGACATGGAGGCACTACCTGTATGGTGAGACATTCAAGACCTTCACAGATCACAAGAGCCTCAGGTACCTATTTGACCAGAAGGAGCTCAACCTGAGACAGAGGCGTTGGTTAGAGCTCCTGAAGGACTACGACTGTAGCATCTCCTACCACCGAGGGAAGGCCAATGTGGTGGCCGATGCCTTGAGCCGGAAGGCGCCCGCCCACTTGGCCAGCTTGCGGGCACAGAGTTGGAGACTCATGGAGGAGGTGGGCAGTTGGTGACCCTGGGAATCACAAGGGTATTGCGAGGCAGTTACAGTGACATGGCAGGCACGACCAGAGCCGATAGATCGCATCATTGCAGGACAAATGGCCGATCCATACTTACGGACACTGCGAGACAGGGTGCTGACTAGGGACCCAGGAGACTTTTCCTTCTCAGATGAGGTACTACGCATGAGGGGACGCCTATGCATTCCTAGGGACGAGGAGTTGTTGAGAGAGCTCCTGACTGAGGCACACGGGTCCCAGTTCACCATACATCCTGGAAATACAAAAATGTACCATGATTTATGATGCGACTTCTGGTGGAGAGGGATGAAGCGAGATGTTAGTGAGTTTGTCCAGTAGTGCTTGGTATGCCAGCAGGTGAAGGCCGAGCACTAGAGTCCTGCAAGGCCATTACAGCCACTTCTTATGCTAGAGTGAAAGTGGGAGAGCATTACCATGGACTTAGTCATGGGACTACCAATTACCTAGTGGATACACGACATAGTTTGGGTGATAGTAGACCAATTGACGAAGACGGCATGGTTCCTACCGATCCGAGTCACTTTTGGGCCAGCACAGCTAGTAGAGAGATACGTCAGAGATGTGGTGCGTCTGCACGGAGTCCCTCATGAGATTGTCTTCGACAGGGATACTTGTTTCACTTCCCAGTTCTGGACAGAGTTTCAGCAGGCATTGGGGACCTGGTTGAGGTTCTGCACCGCATACCACCCCCAGACCGATGGGCAATCAGAGCACACCCTACAGACACTCGAGGACCTCCTACGCGCTTGTGTACTAGACTGGAGAGGCTCCTAGGAGGAGCATGTGCCCCTGGCAAAGTTTGCATACAATAACAGCTATCATTCGAGCATCGGCATGGCACTTTACGAGGCTCTATATGGACAGAGGTGTACCGCACCCTTGAGTTGGGTCAAGGTGGGGACCAAGTGGGAGGTTGGCCCTAGGCTGATCTAGTAGAGTCAGGAGGTGATAGAGCAGATTCATAGGTGACTCCACACTGTCAGGAGCAAACAAAAGAGCTATGCCGATAGGAAGCGCAGGGAGGTGCAATTCGAGGTTGGGGATCACGTCTTTCTCCGTGTTTCGCCCATGAAGAGCTTGCAGCATTTTGGGGTGAGAGGGAAGCTTGTGACAAGGTTTGTGGGACCCTTTGAGGTTTTGGAGCAGGTTGGACCCATTGCTTACATGCTTGCCCTTCCTCCCCAGCTCTCTGGAGTGCACAACGTGTTCCACGTGTCCAACCTCAAGAAGTACGTCACCGATCCTAGCCACATTCTGAGCCACGAGAGCATCGAAGTGGGAGACAACCTGACCTATCCCAAGAGGCCAGTATAGATACTAGACAGAGCCATCTGGAGTCTGAGGAAGAAGCAGATATCACTAGTGGAAGTCCTATGGAGAAGCCAATGATACGAGGAGGCCACGTGGGAGCCTAAGGCAGTAATGCGAGAACAATACCTGGAGCTTTTTGAGGGTACATCTCTTCATATCTACTTTGATCCTCTTTAAGCTTGTTATGCACTTTTATGCTACTTTTCCACACCCTACTTGGCTCAAGTTTCAGAGATGAAACTTCCTTTAAGTTTGTTATGTTGAAACGACCCGTTGCCTCTTTGCGTTGTTTAAGATGTCTGGATTAGCCGTCAGACGTCTGGATAGAGTGTTGGATGTCTGAAAGTAGAGAACCGTACCTTCTTTTCCGCGCATGCGCTGCATGCATATTTCCACTCCTCACCCCAAACCCTAACCCTCTATCTATTTAAATCCCCACTTTCCCTCACCCACGCCACTCTCCACCAGCCACCACCACCTTCATCCTCCCCTCCATCCTTCACCTTCCTTCCTTCCTTCTAGCACGGTGAGAGGAGAGGAAGAAGAGAGAGAGACGGGACGTTGAGGAGGAGGAGAGGGGAGCAGGAGCGTAGGAGGAGCTCGTGAGGTAGTCGCGAGAGCATGAGAGGAGCTCAGAGGAGCTTGTGCTTGAGGAGGAGGAGCTTGCAGAGGTGAGCTTCACGGCCTCCTGAAGCTGCCGACGTAGTAGCTGCGGGTGACGCGGAGGGCTTTCGCGAGGAGGAGATGCTAGCGGAGGTTCTACGTATTGGATATTTTCTAGCATCAGACGTCTGGAGTACATCCCAAACGTTTGGAAAAATAGAAGGATGTCCGGAGCTGAGGCTGGACATTTGAAAGCATGCTCTATGCTAAGGTACGTGCTTTTGTGCAGTTACGGCCATGCAAGCCTCACCGCAGGGATCTTGTCCGGCCTTTTCTGATGATCTGCACGAATGTACGCAGGGAGCAAGCCATTGGAAAGGCACAAGGTGCACCCTTCGAGGTGCTTTTGGACGTCTGGACACGTTGACAGACGTCTGACCATACCTCCTGTAACGAGCGCATGCCCCAGACGTCTTTTAAGACGTCTCGGAGGTGTGCCAGACGTCTGACCAGACGTCTGGAAACGATCCCAGACGTCTGAAAATCAGTTATTCTGGCACGAGTCTTCGTATGCGCGCCTCAGCGCGCAGGCCCGCGAATATTCGATATTCTCTGCGGCTGCAGACGCTCTGCCGCGTCTCTCCCTCCTCCTCGCGTGGCCTTAAAAGGGCACGCCTCCCCTCCCGTCTCCACCGTCTCCTCCTTCTTCTCCTTCAGCCAATGAGTGGAGCGTGAGCGCGAGCGCGAGGGCGGCAGTGGCGGCCGCAGTGAGCGCGGAGGAGGTGTGGCGTGTGAGAGCGGAGCTCTGCCGTGAGGGCGAGCTCGCCGGAGCGGCTTGGCCGGTCGGCGGAGGGCGCAAGGGGTGCGGAGCGACGCGGAGAGGGACCTGCTGCGGTCTGAGCAGCAGACGCACGAGGTGCGACGCGGGCGGCGTCCCGAGCGGAGGCAGAGTAGCGCCCTGATTCTGAAAAAATTTCCAGAATCAGACGTCTGGGTTGATAGGCAGACGGCGAGGACGACGTCTGGTAGCTCATACAGACGTCTGAAAGGTGTGTATTCCGCTTTCTTCTTCCTTCCTATCGACTGACCGTACTGAGGGAGGCAGTTGGCTGTGCGCAGGTTCGCTGATTCGCCATCCTTTGCGAATCAGACATCTAGAAGTTGTACCAGATGGCGGGAGTGACCTCCAGACGTCCGGGGTGACCATCTGATGAGAACCTCATCATGAGCCATAACTAGCTCATTTTGACCCAATACAAAGGATAAAAGCTCCTACATATCTCAAGGAAAGGCGTAACTCAGAGAATTCTGAGTTTGAGAAGAAAACAAGTCATAAGGGGTAAAAGTGCAATTTTACCAGTATAATCTGCATACAGGGTAATTCAGGGCCCAAACATAGGTCAAAACAGCTTAATAAGAATAAAAGTGGGATGAAATGATCTAGCAAGGGCTACAGCACTTCCAAGGAACCAAATGATAATCTGTAACCCTAAAACGACCCACTTCAATTCACAAGGTTCGGGGCAAAGTAAAAATAGAATAAACCCTCTAAAATTCATAGAAAAATAATCTCTAGGGTTTAGAACCTTCGATTTGGCCTTTAGAACCCATTTTGACCTACATTGAGAACCATGCCCAATTAATAACTTAATTTGGGTCTTTACGCAAATTGACCGGTCAAACAAGGTTTAATATGAAAATGAAATTCACCATCAGATTCCTTAGGTCCTAATTAGTCATGTATAAAAACTTGAGCCTAAGAAGAAACCTCCTTGACCGACTTTACACTTTGGTCCTCGTATATTTACTCTTTGGCCCTCAACTTTTGAACCCTCGCATTTTAGCCCCTAACTCTCCTTCGTTCTTTGCAATCAGGTCCCTCCTGCAAAACCCTGCCAGCACCATGCTCCGGCGACCTTGCGCGGAGCATGGCGCCGCGCAGGGTGAGGTAGGGGACCTGGCAAGTAAACCGGGGGTGCCCTGCGTCGTCAGCCGTCGCAGGAGCACCCCCATGGTCACTGTAGCCCCCCATACCGGCCGTGCGAACGCACGGACGGTATGGGTTCGTGTTCCGACCATTCTCCGGCGAGGGAGACACGTCGTCTCCCTCCGCCTTCCTCCCTGCTTCATCCCTATAAATACCCCCCGCCGCTCCACCGACGAGGGCAGCCTGGATCTGACGGAGAAAACCCCCAGCTTTCTTCTCTTCTTCCTCCGGCAGACGCTCACCAGCTCCGGCGACTTCCTCCCCCTCCACCTCTTCGCTCTGCCGCAATACCAGCAGCAGAGACTTCCTCCCCTGTTCTTCCCGCGCCACGCCGCACCCAGCTGGCGCCTCTCCAGCCCTCTGCTCGCCGCCGCCCCTCTCCCTGAGCATCGTCTTCTCCGGCGACAGTCGATACGACTGTCGCCCTGTTCCTCCCCCTTCGTCCCTGCAAGTAAGTTAGACCTACTCCCCTTCTCCTCTTTCTTTCCCCGCTTTCAATTTAGTCAATTAAACCCTCGACCGCTCCTGTTCACCCTCATCCTCTCCGCCTCCGACCACCCTCCGGCGAGCCGCTCCCATCACCTCAGCGACCCACACGGCTCGCCGACCACCGCAGAACCTCCGCCTCCTCACCCTGATCCTCTTCCGCCCCTCCACTTCCCACCAAACACCCTCTGCAGATCCACCGAACACACCCACTTCCTCGCTCACAGTTTGACCTAGGACGACCTGTTAGCTCCATCTCGCCCCCTGCAAACCCCCTGACCACCTTCGCCGTGCCACGGCGAAGGTCCCCCGCCTGTCTGATTTGGCCGAAAGGCCGTTCTTCTGTGACCAGGTGACTCGCCCGCCGTCGCCATTACTGCGCAGGCAGAGCTGCTTCACCTGCAGGTGCAGGCACGCCTTCGCCCAGGGTTGACTCCCAGGTTGCGCAGGGACTCTCCACGAAACGTCCCTGGTTCACAGACGGGGCGAAGGCCGCGCGGGAAGCCACGATCGCCCACTGCTCCATCCGCGACGCGCGCTCAATTGGGGTGGGACATTTAGTCCCACCTCGGAACCTCTCGGAGGCGCGCGGACGCATAAAGGCAAAAGGTGCCTTATGCTGTCTGCCTCCTGACCACGGGGTGAGGTCCCTCTCACCCGACCCGACCCGGCCTCGTCCGTGACCACGCTCCGCGGACCTGGCCCGACCCGATTAGACTGACCTGCACTCCTCGCCCACCACGCACGCCGGTGGGCCTGGACCCGGGCCTGACCCGAACCCGATTACCCGGTAGCGCTCTGGGAGAGCTTCCGAAGAGTGATTTCAGAGAGAAAGAGAAACGTGGGGGAGGGGGGTAGAGTAGGTTTTGCCCTCTGATGCTGAACTCTTGAGCGTGCAGGCACAGGTGAAGGACTGCGGAAGAAGAAGAACTGAAGCGGCACTGTAGCATCCGCGGGTTAAGTCGTCTGATTGGAAAATCAGACGACGTACTGAAGACAGGTGAAGACAAAGAAGAAGAAGAAATGAAGAGAAGCAAGAAGCAAGAAAAGAAGAAGAAGATCTGAAGAAAAAGAAAGAAAAGAAAACAAGGAAGAACAGAAGACAGAAGAAGACTTAGCAACTGAGAGGAAGAGAAGGTAGAAGCCTCTGTAGCCGCAAGGAAAGAAAGAAGAAAATTAGAAAGGAAGAAAGGAGATATGACAAAGAGGAAGAAAGAAGAGAAGAAGAAGAAGCCAAATTTTTATCTCTCTCTCTCTCTCTCTTTATTTTTGTAATAGAACTTGTATATCTCTAGAATACAACTTGCTCCCTGAGTTCGACCTCGGGAACTCTTTCATTTTTCCGAGTAAAAAATTTTTATATGAAACGTTGGTAACAACCGGCTTCACTACAACGTTATAACAAACCCGGTAAAACCGACGCTTCATTTTTGGCGCCGTTGCCGGGGAGCAACGGCTATTCTAGAGGTAAACATTCCTGTTTCTTTTAAGTTCTGATAATCTCCTCTCTTTTGTGCAGCTACAGGAACTCAAGAAGACAAGCAACCACACAACCACTCCGAAGACAGGTAAAATCTTTTCTCTCACTATTAACCCCTAAAGAGGAAGAAAAGAAAAGAACAAGCAATATAGGGCTAACCTGTCTTCCATACTTAGTAACCATAAAAAGTTGCATGTTTTCAACTCATCACTCCTGCACACTATTAAGGGTATTTAAGGGCTAACACATTCTTGCTTGAGCCCTAATTGCCCAACAAAGAGTTAAATGGACCAAGTAGAGCCAACATAAGGTCAAACATTAGGATTTCAGTAGAGACACACCCCTTAATCAAGAATTGAGGAAATCCAAAAGAGGTGTGCCCAAGCCATTGATTGAAAATAATTAACAAGAAAAATCCTAAACAATTGGCTCTCTCTAAACACTTGAACCCTAAAAGACAGGACCTAAAAAGCTCTCAAAGAAAACAAGAGGTAAAGTTGACCCCTTTGGGTTAACCAACCTTAAATTAGGTCACTCTTTGCACTTAAAAAGACTAAAGTTCAAGTGAAACCTTAAGCACCCTGATCTTAAAATTGGTAGACTTAAGAGGTCAAGATCCCCATTCTGGTCTACCTGGAACCGCAGTGACAAGAGAGGTCGGGTGGGGGAAACCCTGTAACCCGTGGGGACGCTCTACCGTGTAGGGGTCTTCGCGGGACTCTCCCTCTCTGGCTGCCCAGGTAATTCTCAGGTGGACGATCTTTCTGATCAAGGGGTCCATCTGCCCCGCACCTCTATAGTCACCCAACACATTTTTGGGTGTCTTGATTGGGTCCAGCACCTTCTAAACTTACCTCTCCCAACTGTGCATGTACGGAAGGAGGTCTCTAAGACCACCCTTAAGACCTCCATTAGAAATTCGCTCTCGTCAAGGCCAAGCCTCGACGCCCGTATTTGTGCAGCAACACCCTCACATTATTCTCTCTTCTGATTCAGAACCAAGTTCTTCTTCTTCCCCCATCATGGCTCAGCCAGTTGAGGAAGAAAATAATCTGGAACACCAGCTCCAGCGACTCAATGACCTCTTCCAAAACTTCGTGCACCCACCACAGCGTCCTATGATGCGGGACCACTATAATCCTGCTGCGGTGGCCATTGAGCCTCGAGTTAGAATCCCGATTGGAGGACCTGATTCCGAACTAAAGCCCAACATGATTCACGCTATACCTAAATTCCATGGGCTTAATTCTGAAGATCCCTTCCAGCACATCAAACAGCTAAAGCATCTGGCCCACACTTTTGGATCAGATGCGCAAAATCGGGATATTCTTCTCATGAAGATGTTCTCCTTTTCTCTTATGGACAAGGCCGCCCATTGGTATCAAACTCAGACCCGGCCGATCAACACTTGGGAAGAACTTCAATCCGAGTTTTTGAAAAAGTTCTTTCCCGTTGGTCGGACCAACGCCTTGCGCCATCAGATTACACACTTCACTCAACAATCAGGAGAACCTCTCCATGTGGCATGGGATCGTTTTCAGGATCTCATGAGGAAGTGCCCCCATCACGGAGTTCCTAAATGGGAACAAGTCCAATCTTTTTACCAGGGACTCCGTGAGGACATCCGCCTTTTCGTCAATGCAACCTGCGGAGGAAACATCATGGGTCAACATGAAGACACCGTATGGGAGATTCTCGAAAACATGTGCGAGAACTCCATCAACAATGACTCCATGGGATTATTCGACAGGACGAATACCCGCGCAGCGACGAATCTTAAGGGAGCACATGAGACGCAGGACCTGTCCGCATCAGTCGACCTGGAGTTAATGGCCAGTCGATTGGACAAGGTCTCAATTATTGAAAAGAAGGTGGATGAGCTGACTCAGCACTTGCAGCGAGCCACCTCTGCGCGTAACTCCTTTGCACAACCTCCTTCCACACAGGAGACTGTGCAAAACATCCTCCATCGATCCTCCCCTGGGATGGATCCATATCCATCCCCATCTGATTCTTGGACTGGAAGATCATCCGATCCTTTCTTCACCAGCCGGGGGAACTCCATTCCCCCTTTCTCTGATTCTCAGGAGGTTCCTCAGACCTGCGAGGACCTCAACGCCATCCAGAACGACCCATTCTCCAACACTTACAACCCTGGATGGCGAAACCATCCCAATTTTCAGTGGGCGGGAAATCCCCAAACCCAAAGACCACCTTTTCAGTCCCGCCCACAGCCCTCTCATCACTACCAGCCGCCTCAGCCTCGGCCCAACCCTACCTATCCATCAGGGCCAAATCAAGATCAAATGTCCTTAATCCTTCAGACTCTGGCTGA
Organism: Thalassia testudinum; assembly: GCA_037157565.1. Classification (NCBI taxonomy): domain Eukaryota; kingdom Viridiplantae; phylum Streptophyta; class Magnoliopsida; order Alismatales; family Hydrocharitaceae; genus Thalassia; species Thalassia testudinum. The sequence goes on from JAZHRO010000003.1 coordinate 35,684,874, forward strand.
CATTCAAAAATCGAATGCGGCCATTCAAAAACAGCACAAGGACGAGCTTACTGAAGTTAAAACTCAACTGGCCCAGTTGGCAAATTCTCGCCAGCCAGGCACACTCCCTTCCCAACCCCTTCCTAACCCAAATAACGTGCCAACCCAGAAGCGCGTTATGAATCCAAATTTAGGCCACGCTCAATGGATTTATCAGGCCCCTACTGCCCCATCTCCAGACGAGATGGAAGCCTCAACTTCGCGTGCGGGATTTCAGCAACAGCCACCCCTCCTACCAAACCCAAACCAAAATCAGGCCGGATTAAATTCTGTAACAACACGTAGTGGTAAGACAACTCAGGACCCGCATTATCCAAACCACTCCCAGCCTGATAATCATGACCCTAGGATAGTTATCCAAGGTACCGCTGTTCCAAACCCACAACCTGGACCTATCCTAGAGGAACCAACCAAGATCCCGTTTCCCGAGGCCCTGACCAAGGGAAAGAAGACCACCAAACCCGTGGCCCCTGAGGAGGACCTGGTCAAGCTCTTTGAGCAGGTCCACATAAACATCCCCTTAATGGATGCAATCCGCCACGTACTAGCTTACGCACGATTTCTAAAGAATATATGTACACCCCAACGTAAGCCGCGAACCAAGGGAGGGAGCCCAATTGTTCTGTCAGAGCAAGCCAGCTCTGTAATCCTTAGTAGACTCCCACCCAAGGCAAAAGATCCTGGAACTCCCCTGATCTCCTGTAAGATAGGTGGTACCCAATTTGATAGAGCATTGTTAGACTTAGGTGCATCTATAAATCTGATACCCACATCCTTACTTGACCATCTGGAAGAATCTGAGCTGAAACCAACCGAGGTGACATTACAATTAGCAGATCGATCTATAAAGTCACCAAAAGGGATTCTCGAGGATGTTATCGTGAGAGTGCGGGATTTCTATTTTCCAGTGGACTTTATAGTCTTAGACATGGATGCACCTGAGAACCCTAGGGATACACCAATCATTCTAGGGAGACCTTTCTTGGCTACTGCTAGAGCCAACATCAGCTGTGAGGAGGGCCAAATAGAGCTTAAGTTTGGAGATCAAACACTGAAAATTGATATATTTAAGGCCCAACAAGGAATTAATTGCGGCGTCATCGAGCAAATTTGTGACATCAAGACTTTGGTTGATGAATCACACCTCCAGAATGACTTGAGTATGCCTCATCAACCACAGAAGGATCTTGACCCGCAAACAGAGGAGTCCAATCCGGATGTGAACAACCCAGTAACTCCCACCCTTGAACCTCACATCTATACTGAACCCCCCGCTGCTGCTGAAAACCCCATCCTCGAACTGAAACCCCTTCCTGCTCATTTGAAATACATCTTTTTGGGTTCTAATCAGACCCTTCCTGTGATCATCAATTCCAACCTCAATCCTGAACAGGAATCCCGTCTGATTGTTGTCCTCCAGCAACATCGCAGAGCCATCGGATGGACCCTCGATGATTTGACTGGAATAAGTCCCTCTTATTGTACTCATCATATCTATTCAGAAGAGGGCACACGACCTTCTCGTGAAATGCAGAGACGCTTAAACCCCAATCTGCAGGAGGTCGTGAAAAAGGAGATCATCAAGTGGTTAGATGCCGGGATCATCTACCCGATCTCCGATAGTCGTTGGGTGAGCCCAATTCAGGTCGTGCCTAAGAAGGCAGGACTCACCACTATAACGACTGAGACCGGAGAAATCATTCCTACCCGATTAGCCAACTCGTGGAGAGTCTGTATAGATTACCGTCGACTCAATTCCTCCACGAAGAAGGATCATTTCCCACTACCCTTCATTGATCAAATTCTCGAAAAACTAGCGGGAAATAGGTTCTTCTGCTTTCTTGACGGGTACTCCGGTTATAACCAGGTGGCAATCCATCCTGAGGACCAAGAAAAGACCACATTCACCTGCCCCTTCGGAACATACGCTTTCCGAAGGATGCCTTTCGGTCTTTGCAATGCACCCGCTACTTTTCAGCGATGCATGCTTGCCATATTCTCAGATATGGTAGGTGATTATCTGGAAGTCTTCATGGATGACTTTTCAGTTTTCGGAGCATCATTCGACGATTGCCTCCAACACTTGGTCCAGATACTCAGGCGGTGCATCGACGTGAATTTGGTTCTTTCTTGGGAGAAGAGCCATTTCATGGTGCCTGAGGGAATTGTCCTGGGACACTCAATTTCGGAGAAAGGTATCCAAGTGGATCGAGCTAAGGTTAATCTAATTTCTCACCTTCCTATGCCTAGCTCGATCAGGGACATCCGATCCTTTTTAGGGCATGTCTGTTTTTATCGACGATTTATCCCTGATTTTTCAAAAATCGCACGCCCCCTGACCACTCTTCTCTCCAAGGATGTTCCCTTCAAAATCTCCAAGGAATGCACTCAAGCATTTGAAATCCTGCGTGACCGAGTCACCCAAGCCCTGATCCTACAGTCCCCTGATTGGTCTCAACCCTTTGAGATCATGTGTGATGCATCCGACTTCGCTGTAGGAGCGGTTTTGGGGCAGAAAAATGACAAGAAACCTGTGGTCATTTACTACGCCAGCAAAACACTCGATGAGGCTCAGCGTAACTATACAGTTACTGAGAAAGAGCTGCTAGCTGTAGTATTTGCCCTGGAGAAGTTCAGATCGTACCTTCTGGGTTCCCATGTCATCATATACTCAGATCACGCGGCTGTGAGGCATCTCCTTGCAAAGAAGGACGCGAAACCTCGATTGATCCGATGGATCTTGCTATTGCAAGAATTTGACCTCGAGATTCGCGATAAAGCAGGAAAACAAAACGTGGTAGCTGATCACTTGTCCCGTCTTCCTTCTGAAATGATAGACCCTTCCGGACCCATCACTGAGCATTTTCCCGATGAGCACCTGCTGACTATTGGTACTAGCCTTCCATGGTTTGCTAATATTGTAAATTACTTGGCATCTCATCAGACCCCGTCCGATTGGCCGAAGGCCAAGAAAGACAAATTACGCTCCGATGCCAAGTATTACATTTGGGAGGACCCGTACCTCTTCCGCATAGGTGCCGATCAGATCATCCGGAGATGTGTCCCGGAAGGGGAAGTCAACAATATCCTCTCTTTCTGCCATGACCAGGCATGCGGTGGCCATTTTGCCGGGCATAAAACCGCATCAAAAGTCCTCCAGTGCGGCTTTTACTGGCCCACACTGTTCAAAGACGCATACAGTCATTGCAAGGCATGCAGTCGTTGCCAGACTTTGGGCAACATGAGCCATCGCGACATGATGCCTATGCAACCGATTCTAGTATGCGAAATCTTTGATGTTTGGGGGATTGATTTTATGGGCCCCTTCCCTGTTTCGGATGGTTTCGAATACATTCTGTTGGCTGTGGACTACGTGTCCAAATGGATCGAAGCCATACCGACCCGAACCTGTGATCACAAAATCGTTCTCAAATTCATTCATCAACACATTTTCTCAAGGTTCGGGATTCCTCGTGCAATAATCTCTGATGGGGGGACCCATTTCACAAATGCTCAGTTTAGGTCACTGATGACCAAATACGGGGTGTCTCACCGAATCTCTACTCCTTACCACCCCCAAACTAATGGTCTAGCTGAGCTGTCGAATCGGGAGATCAAGAAAATCCTACAGGTCACTGTTCGACCTGACAGGAAGGACTGGTCATCCCGACTTCCGGAAGCATTGTGGGCCTATAGGACCGCCCACAAGACCCAATTGGGCATGTCTCCCTTTAGATTGGTGTACGGAAAGGCATGCCACCTTCCCGTCGAACTGGAGCATAAAGCCTATTGGGCAGTACGGAACTGTAATCTGGATCTTTCTAAGGCTGGGACCCACAGAAAACTCCAAATCAGCGAGATCGATGAATTGCGCATAGACGCGTACGAGAACTCGCAAATCTACAAGGAGCGGGTTAAAGCCTTCCACGACAAACACATCTCAAGAAAGATCTTTCATCCTGGTCAAAAGGTCCTACTCTTTGATGCCCGACTCAAACTCTTCCCAGGAAAACTGAGATCTAAGTGGGTCGGACCATATTTGGTCCGACAGGTTTTTGGAAATGGAGCAATCGAAATCAGTCCACTCAGCCACGATTCTGAACCTTTCATCGTGAATGGTCAAAGACTCAAGCCGTTCATTGATGTAACTTCTACTGATTTGGCTGAGGCATCTTATATCCTCCTTTCCCCTTGAGCTTATTGCGCCCAGCCGATGGCGTAAAACTCAGTGCTTAACGGGAGGCAGCCCGTCATTCTCTTTGAAAACCTGAAACTTGTTCTGACACCTTTCAGCACTCGAAGTTCACCCTTGTAGACAGCCGACCCCAACTCAGATGTTTGCATCTGGGATTTGAAATCGTCCGCAAAAATTCAACCCGACCCATTCACTCATCCAAATTTCTGTCTTAAGGAATGAACTAAGACCCCCTAGGTTACAATGAGGACATTGCAAATCTTAGGCATGGGGGGGTAGGAAAGTGCAAAAACGTGTAAGAAAAAGTTTCAAACAAAAAAAAAAAAAAAAATTTCTTCGAAAAAGAATAAGAGGAGAAGAGAAGGAAAATTTTGTGAAGGAGAAAAGAAACAAAATGAAAAAGGAGCACAAAATTATGAGAAAAAAAGGTGATAGTCATTAGTAAGGGAACTAAGGAATTAACCTAAGTTCTAGACCTCATTCAAAAAAATAACTGAAAAGTGCACAATAAGATTAGTAAGAATGCAAACCTTAGGCATTCTTGAATAGACTCTGAGTACTCATTAAGATCTGGACACTCCTCAAGAGGTTGAGGAAAATGAAAAGCTGAAGTATTAGGTCTAAGGCTTAGGAAGTATTCGGCCTCGTTAACTAATTTTTGGTTTACAGGACTCAGTAACCTAAGCACCCTAATCTCACACACAGCCTGGTTCAGTAAGCGTAAAAATCAGAATCACGCAGAAGCGTCGCAAAAATCTGAAAAGAACACCTAGAATAGGAGCGGCCGATCAACACAAGTTGATTTGGACGAGTTCCCAGCGCGGAGAGGCGGGAAATCCCCTCGAAGATGCGTAACAAAATATCATCTCCTCGGTGCTTGTCTCTTAGGATATTTACATATCCTACGGGGGGCATGTAAGCACTCTGCTGGTTCAGATTCCATGGATGGCATTATCTCGAAGTGTCAATTGCCAGGGTCTGGATTCGGCCACGGAATACCATGGATGGGATTATCTCGAAATCTCAATAGCCAGGGTTCCGGGGGTTGCCATGGGCGGTGCTATCTCGAAGCATCGATCGCTAGGAACCCTTGAGGATTGATGATGGGAGCAAGGAATCTGATACAGACCGTGTTGAAAAGCTAATCCTAGGCTAGAACTAAAAAGAAAAAGAGAGAGAAAACTCTCCAAACAGAAAAAAACTTTCTATCTCTCTCTTACAAAACGCACTGCGAACTGGGCCAGGGCTAAAATCATTTCAAGCACGGGTGCTTTAACCACGAAGTCCAATAAACCTTAGGTTAGTTCTTGCGGGCCTTAAAAACCTTTGCTAAAAGACTGAGGCTAAGGCTAGACAGATTTGGATCTTGATTGGTACTAGAGTATCTTTTAGGCCTATGGTCAGCATTCTAACCTAATCTATGCTCAAAAAAAAAAGGCACTTATCTAAAACCATTAAAAACTTCATGGTCTAGAACAAGGGTTGAAACCTTAAGTTTTTGCTAAGGGACTAGCAAAAGCTAGGCATGGGGGTATGATGAGAACCTCATCATGAGCCATAACTAGCTCATTTTGACCCAATACAAAGGATAAAAGCTCCTACATATCTCAAGGAAAGGCGTAACTCAGAGAATTCTGAGTTTGAGAAGAAAATAAGTCATAAGGGGTAAAAGTGCAATTTTACCAGTATAATCTGCATACAGGGTAATTCAGGGCCCAAACATAGGTCAAAACAGCTTAATGAGAATAAAAGTGGGATGAAATGATCTAGCAAGGGCTACAGCACTTCCAAGGAACCAAATGATAATCTGTAACCCTAAAACGACCCACTTCAATTCACAAGGTTCGGGGCAAAGTAAAAATAGAATAAACCCTCTAAAATTCATAGAAAAATAATCTCTAGGGTTTAGAACCTTCGATTTGGCCTTTAGAACCCATTTTGACCTACATTGAGAACCATGCCCAATTAATAACTTAATTTGGGTCTTTACGCAAATTGACCGGTCAAACAAGGTTTAATATGAAAATGAAATTCACCATCAGATTCCTTAGGTCCTAATTAGTCATGTATAAAAACTTGAGCCTAAGAAGAAACCTCCTTGACCGACTTTACACTTTGGTCCTCGTATATTTACTCTTTGGCCCTCAACTTTTGAACCCTCGCATTTTAGCCCCTAACTCTCCTTCGTTCTTTGCAATCAGGTCCCTCCTGCAAAACCCTGCCAGCACCATGCTCCGACGACCTTGCGCGGAGCATGGCGCCGCGCAGGGTGAGGTAGGGGACCTGGCAAGTAAACCGGGGGTGCCCTGCGTCGTCAGCCGTCGCAGGAGCACCCCCATGGTCACTGTAGCCCCCCATACCGGCCGTGCGAACGCACGGACGGTATGGGTTCGTGTTCCGACCATTCTCCGGCGAGGGAGACACGTCGTCTCCCTCCGCCTTCCTCCCTGCTTCATCCCTATAAATACCCCCCGCCGCTCCACCGACGAGGGCAGCCTGGATCTGACGGAGAAAACCCCCAGCTTTCTTCTCTTCTTCCTCCGGCAGACGCTCACCAGCTCCGGCGACTTCCTCCCCCTCCACCTCTTCACTCTGCCGCAATACCAGCAGCAGAGACTTCCTCCCCTGTTCTTCCCGCGCCACGCCGCACCCAGCTGGCGCCTCTCCAGCCCTCTGCTCGCCGCCGCCCCTCTCCCTGAGCATCGTCTTCTCCGGCGACAGTCGATACGACTGTCGCCCTGTTCCTCCCCCTTCGTCCCTGCAAGTAAGTTAGACCTACTCCCCTTCTTCTCCTCTTTCTTTCCCCGCTTTCAATTTAGTAAATTAAACCCTCGACCGCTCCTGTTCACCCTCATCCTCTCCGCCTCCGACCACCCTCCGGCGAGCCGCTCCCATCACCTCAGCGACCCACACGGCTCGCCGACCACCGCAGAACCTCCGCCTCCTCACCCTGATCCTCTTCCGCCCCTCCACTTCCCACCAAACACCCTCTACAGATCCACCGATCACACCCACTTCCTCGCTCACAGTTTGACCTAGGACGACCTGTTAGCTCCATCTCGCCCCCTGCAAACCCCCTGACCACCTTCGCCGTGCCACGGCGAAGGTCCCCCGCCTGTCTGATTTGGCCGAAAGGCCGTTCTTCTGTGACCAGGTGACTCGCCCGCCGTCGCCATTACTGCGCAGGCAGAGCTGCTTCACCTGCAGGTGCAGGCACGCCTTCGCCCAGGGTTGACTCCCAGGTTGCGCAGGGACTCTCCGCGAAACGTCCCTGGTTCACAGACGGGGCGAAGGCCGCGCGGGAAGCCACGATCTCCCACTGCTTCATCCGCGACGCGCGCTCAATTGGGGTGGGACATTTAGTCCCACCTCGGAACCTCTCGGAGGCGCGCGGACGCATAAAGGCAAAAAGTGCCTTATGCTGTCTGCCTCCTGACCACGGGGTGAGGTCCCTCTCACCCGACCCGACCCGGCCTCGTCCGTGACCACGCTCCGCGGACCTGGCCCGACCCGATTAGACTGACCTGCACTCCTCGCCCACCACGCACGCCGGTGGGCCTGGACCCGGGCCTGACCCGAACCCGATTACCCGGTAGCGCTCTGGGAGAGCTTCCGAAGAGTGATTTCAGAGAGAAAGAGAAACGCGGGGGAGGGGGGTAGAGTAGGTTTTGCCCTCTGATGCTGAACTCTTGAGCGTGCAGGCACAGGTGAAGGACTGCGGAAGAAGAAGAACTGAAGCGGCACTGTAGCATCCGCGGGTTAAGTCGTCTGATTGGAAAATCAGACGACGTACTGAAGACAGGTGAAGACAAAGAAGAAGAAATGAAGAGAAGCAAGAAGCAAGAAAAGAAGAAGAAGATCTGAAGAAAAAGAAAGAAAAGAAAACAAGGAAGAACAGAAGACAGAAGAAGACTTAGCAACTGAGAGGAAGAGAAGGTAGAAGCCTCTGTAGCCGCAAGGAAAGAAAGAAGAAAATTAGAAAGGAAGAAAGGAGATAAGACAAAGAGGAAGAAAGAAGAGAAGAAGAAGAAGCCAAATTTTCATCTCTCTCTCTCTCTCTTTATTTTTGTAATAGAACTTGTATATCTCTAGAATACAACTTGCTCCCTGAGTTCGACCTCGGGAACTCTTTCATTTTTCCGAGTAAAAAATTTTTATATGAAACGTTGGTAACAACCGGCTTCACTACAACGTTATAACAAACCCGGTAAAACCGACGCTTCACCATCGGACGTCTGGGAGCTAGGACAGACGTCCCCGCAGACTTCTGGACATCTGGGAAACCACGCTGAACAGGTAATTCTCTGATCCACTATTTAAGACGTCTGGAAGAAGTTCCAGACGTCTGATTTTGCACAGTATCGTCTTTTTCGACCCGTTTAGGGCCCGTTCGGGCTCCGTTTTCCGCGATTCGAGTTGCGCTCATTTCAGAATTAATTCCTCTACCCGTCTACAGTAGCTATACACTATTTTGAGACACTCCTTGTATTTGATCCTTGTGATAGGACCTCATTCAGTTGCAGTCTTGAGAGTTGCGGAGGCACGCGGGATTCCCGATCACGCCCCCATTACTCCCGTTGTACCTGGTAGAGTGGCTTAAGTTTATTATTAAAATCTGTTAAAGTATGGAACCATAACTAGAATCTAGGACATTGCATGAATCCTAAGGCTGGAAAACTAGTTGTATGCTAGATCCTAGGATGTGGCATGAACCCTAGGATGGAAAAACTAGTGGAATGTATAATACTGCAGTCTTGGAAAAATGGAAAGGAATATAAAGCTGCCTGTAAATTGAATTAATAGCTGCCTATTATGAATAAAGAAACATGATTGAGATCATGGATTGTGAGAACGTGAAACTGGAAAGTGAAACATATGATGTTCTGAGATAAAGAGTTGGAACCCTACGGGGAATTAGGAGTGGAACTCCTGGAAAGAAAAAGGAATGGAACTGAGATGTAGTTTGTACTGTCTCTTGGGTACGCATTACCAAGGGAAGTACCTGTACCTATTCAGTGCAGAGTGGGGCCAGCCACCCCAGGGACCCGGGGTTAGGATTGGCCGCTCTGTACCGACTTGTTGGCCCTCGTGTACGTAGTACCGAGGAGAGCTACTAGTGTTAGGAGAGTACTAGCTACCCCACGGGCCCTGGGGTTCTGCTAGCCTCCTTCACCGACTTGTTAGGCCCACTAGGGCAAACCAGGGTAGTCAGGCGAGGGTGCGCGGACTGTGGAGGGGCAAGGCCCCGGTTTGGTTACTGTGGAGGGGTTGGACCCCTGTTACTTGGAGGGCTCTGCCCTGGTTCCGTGCTGTGCTTTGGGCGCACCCATTAACGGAAACGACTGACCGCGTGCCAGTGTGGGCAAGCTACCTGTGCGTTTATCGCGCGTGCCGTAGTCACCGTTACATCTGTCAGTGACCTTGGGGTGGTTGACTGAGGGTAGGATCACCACGGGGGACTCTCCCGGCCAGGAGAGCACCACGTGCTACTTCTACTTTTGGAAAAGACTACAATCAAGATCGTTCCCACGAGGACATTCGAGATCAAGTAAAGGATCTGAGAAATAAATGAAATAGTGAGAAAATTGAAAGATGTGATTAAAGGAAGTAATAGAACATAACAGCTACTGTACACTCTACTGTTGCCTTTAGTTAGTTTGCCACTCTACTCAGCATTTTGCTGACGTGTTACACTCGTTACCTTTTTCAGGACCAAGTGTTGAGCAGCCAGGGTCGGCGGCTGCAGAGGACGCTGGGCCGAGTAGGGTCCAGTAGAGTTTACCACAGTCTTTTGTACCTCTTTTGTTTCTGTTCTAGTGAGTAGTTTTTGTTTCCGCTGTACTTTCTTTACCTGCAGTTCTTGTTATATGATAAATGTTGTTCTACTGTTGTGGTGGTATCTACTGTAGTAGTTTCTTTCCTTACTGCTGTACTTCCTTACTGTTAGTTATATTCATGCTGAATGTGGTTTATTTTACTGCTCTTTTGGTTACTTCCTCGTTGGACGACTAGGTCTTGGGATTAGTCGATTCGGTCCGGTTCTCGTGTCTCGTAGGGACTCGGGAACCGGGTCGTTACAAGATGGTATCAGAGCAAGGTCGTCCCGAGAAGTGAATCAACTGACTGGAAAATAACCAATTCACATGTTTATAGCTAGAGTAGCCACCACAACATATCTCTTGACATGAGCTCTTAGAAGTTTTGTTAAGTACCGTCTGTTTTGACGTTTCCGTGTTGTTTCGCGTCTCCTTGCAGGAGATTCCTCGTCGCGGGACTGGCGAGACTGGCCGCGGGCGCGGCCGAGGACGAGGTCGGCGAGGTGGACGTGCTGTCGTTGACGTCTCGATGGACCAGTCACCACTCCCTGGCATCCAGGCCCAGGACCTCGCCAGACTGATACGAGATATTGTACGAGAGGAGCTCCACCCACCGCCCCGAGCACCTCCCCCTGGGGCTGCAGAGGGGGAGTCCTCTGTGGGACCACGCGACGGATGCGACACTGGACACGAGGGAGGGGATGGGCCCCTGCCGCCCCCACCTTCCTCCGACACTTCTGTACACGAGGCACCTTCGCCTGGAGGTGCACCAGCACCTCCCCTACAGCGCCACTTCGAGCTTTTCGGACAGTTCCGGAAGCTGAAGCCCCCCTCCTTCAAGGGGGATGAGGACCCAACCGAGGCAGAGGACTGGCTTGAGCAGCTGAAGAAGATCTTCGACACCCTTCGCCCCCCGGTGGAGTGCCGCGTGCCCTTTGCCACGTACCAGCTGGAGAGTGCGGCACACCGGTGGTGGAGGGTGGTCCGGGGACAAGAGAGGGACGAGCCGACGTGGGACCAGTTCGTCACCCTCTTCTGCGAGCAGTACTTTCCCCAGACGTGGCAGGACCAGAGGAGGCGAGAGTTCCACACTCTCCGCCAAGGGACGATGACTGTGAGCGCATACCGCACGTATTTCTTGGAGCTGTCCCGCTTTGCAGCGACAGCGGTAGCCACTGAGGAGGAGCGCCTTTGGAGGATCACCGAGGGGCTCCGACCTGCGATCCGGGGGTATGTCAAACCCCTGAAGCTGCCGACGTTTTCGAGGGTGGTAGAGGCAGCTATGACTTACGAGGAGACCAACCTGTCCGCGCGAGAGACCGACGGCGGGCGGAAGAGGCCCTTTCAGCCAGACTTCTCACAGGGCCGGCGAGAACGGAGACACGTGGCATCCGCAGGAGAGCCGTCACGTTGTGCAGGGCCATCAGTGGCCTTTGGGGGCCCTCGACAGGGGCCAGTCGCCAGCATCGGACCCCCGCCTAGCCGACAGCAGGGACTCACTGAGGGCGGGAGTCGGGTTCCCCTCTGCTACCAGTGTGGCCAGCCGGGCCACGTCAGGAGGGACTGCCCATCTAGGACTGGAGGTCAGCAGATACTTCCCGTGCAGAGCACTGGAGGGTGCACAGGAGGCCGCGGTTCCCAGGCACGAGGAGGAGGATAGTAGTCGCGAGGAGGGTACCGACCAGCACCTACCCGTCCGACGCAGAGTGTGGCTGCTTCGTCCGCACCTAGAGCTGAGGGGCATATCAACGCCCTAACACACAGGGACGCCAGAGCATCGGGATCCGTGGTAGCAGGTATGGTTTCAGTTTCTGGCAGACTCGTTTACACGCTTTTCGATTCCGGCGCTACGCACTCGTTTGTCGCAGCCAGTTTCGCAGTTAGTTTGGACCAGGATTATACACTGTTAGAGAATCCGTTCGCAATCAGAGGTCCGAGTGATCAGCTGTTTGTAGCTGAGGAGGTGTACACGGGTTGCGAGGTCAGCGTCGGGGGACATAGCCTGCCAGCTGACCTGATTATGATACAGATGGAGGACTTTGGTGTGATTCTGGGGATGGATTGGCTGTCCGCTTACCACGCCTTGGTAGACTGTTTTGAGAGGAAGATTGTCTTCTCCATTCCGGAGTTGCCTTCTTTCGAGTTTCACGGACAGCCAGTGGACGGAGGTTTCAGGTGCATTTCGGCACTTCGGGCGGCGAGACTTTTGAGCCAGGGGTGTGAGGGCTTCCTAGCCTGTGTGGTGGCATAGCCCAGCCCTGTGGCAGACTTCCAGAGTATCCCGGTGGTCAGAGAGTTCCCCAACGTGTTCCCAGACGAGTTACCAGGACTACCGCCCGAGCGTGAGATCGAGTTTGAGATCTCACTAGTACCAGGGACCAGCCCCATCTCCACCGCGCCATACAGGATGGCACCGCTTGAGCTGCGAGAGCTCAAGTCCCAGTTGCAGGACCTTTTGGAGAAAGGTTTCGTGAGGCCCAGTGCGTCTCCCTGGGGAGCCCCGGTACTGTTTGTGAAGAAGAAGGATGGGACCCTACGCCTTTGTGTGGACTACCGACAGCTGAATAGGGTCACCATCAAGAACAGATATCCGCTGCCGAGGATCAACGATTTGTTTGACCAGTTGCGGGGTGCCACGGTGTTTTCCAAGATAGACTTGAGGTCTGGATACCACCAGTTGAGGATCAGGGAGACCGACGTCTCCAAGACAGCTTTCCGCACCCGGTACGGACACTACGAGTTTTTAGTCATGCCGTTTGGGCTGACCAATGCCCCCGCTACTTTCATGGACCTGATGAACAGGGTGTTTAGACCATACTTGGATCAGTTCGTGGTGGTTTTCATAGATGATGTGCTCATCTATTCTAGAGATCGGACGCAGCACGGACAGCACTTGCGGATGGTTCTGGACACTCTGAGACGACGCAGGCTGTACGCCAAATACAGCAAGTGCGAGTTCTGGTTGAGGGAGGTGACCTTCTTGGGTCATGTGATCTCTGGTGACGGCCTGGCGGTGGACCCCGCCAAGGTCGAGGCAGTGCTCAGGTGGGAGAGACCGCGTTCAGTCACTGAGATTCGCAGTTTCCTGGGACTGGCAGGTTACTACAGACGGTTCATCAGAGGGTTTTCGCAGATTGCACGTCCTATGACACAGTTGACCCGGAAGGACATGCCTTTCGCTTGGACAGACGCCTGTGAGGCGTGTTTTCTGGAGCTGAAGGAGAGGTTGACCTCGGCTCCCGTGCTCACCATCCCTGATAGTAGTGGCGGGTTCGTTGTGTACACGGACGCTTCCTTGCAGGGGTTAGGAGGTGTGCTCATGCAGAGGGGTCATGTTGTTGCTTACGCTTCGCGGCAACTGAAGCCCCATGAGCATACCTACCCTACCCACGACCTAGAGTTGGCAGCTGTTGTCTTCGTGCTGAAGACCTGGAGGCACTACTTGTACGGTGAGACCTTCGAGATTTTTACAGATCACAAGAGCCTCAGATATCTTTTTGACCAGAAGGAGCTCAACATGAGACAGAGACGTTGGTTGGAGCTCCTGAAGGACTACGATTGCAGCATCTCCTACCACCCGGGAAAGGCCAATGTGGTGGCTGACGCCTTGAGCCGTAAGGCGCCCGCACGCTTGGCCAGTCTACAGCTACAGAGTTGGAGCCTTTTGGAGGAGGTGGGCAGTTGGCGACCTCTAGAGTTACGAGGATACTGTGGGGCAGTGACGGTGACACGGCAGACCAGGCCAGAGCTGATAGACCGTATCATCACAGGACAGATGGCTGATCCGTACTTGCAGTCTTTGCGCGACAGAGTACTATCAGGGGACCCAGGGGACTTCTCTTTCACAGACCAGGTGTTACGCTTGAGGGGACGGTTGTGCGTTCCCAGAGACGAGGAGCTGTTGAGAGAGCTCCTGACTGAGGCACACGGTTCCAGATTCACCATACATCCCGGAAACACGAAAATGTACCATGACTTGAGACGCGAGTTTTGGTGGAGAGGGATGAAGCGGGATGTGGGTGAGTTCGTGCAGCAGTGCTTAGTGTGCCAGCAGGTGAAAGCCGAGCATCAGAGGCCTGCAGGGCCGCTTCAGTCGCTTCCAGTGCCAGAGTGAAAGTGGGAGAGCATCACCATGGACTTGGTGGTGGGCTTACCTGTTACCCAGCGGGGACACGACGCAGTCTGGGTAATAGTGGATAGATTGACGAAGACGGCGCGATTCTTGCCGATCCGAGTCACTTTGGGACCAGCACAGTTGACAGAGAGGTATATCCGTGATGTGGTGCGACTACACGGAGTTCCACGAGAGATCGTATCCGACCGGGATACCCGCTTTACGTCCCAGTTTTGGGCTGAGTTTCAGCAGGCCTTGGGGACGAGGTTGAGGTTTAGCACGGCTTACCACCCCCAGACGGACGAACAGTCTGAGCGCACGATACAGACACTTGAGGACCTTTTGCGTGCCTGTGTACTGGACTGGAGGGGCTCTTGGGAGGAGCACCTGCCCCTGGCGGAGTTTGCATACAACAACAGTTATCACTCGAGCATCGGCATGGCTCCCTACGAGGCTCTGTACGGACGGAAGTGTATGGCACCCTTGAGTTGGGTTGAGGTGGGGACCAAGTGGGAGGTTGGCCCCAGGTTGATCCGGCAGAGTCAGGAGGTAGTTGAGCAGATCCACAGACGACTCCGCACTGTTAGGAGCAGACAGAAGAGCTATGCGGATCGCAGACGCAGAGAGGTGCAGTTCGAGGTTGGGGACCACGTCTTCCTTCGTGTTTCTCCCATGAAGGGCTTACAGCAGTTTGGGGTGAGAGGGAAGCTCGCGCCGAGGTTCGTGGGGCCCTTTGAGGTCCTGGAGCGGGTTGGACCCGTTGCTTACAGACTTGCCCTTTCCCCGCAGCTTTCTGGTGTGCACGACGTGTTCCACGTGTCCAACCTCAAGAAGTACGTAGCCGATTCCGGTCACGTACTGAGCCACGAGCGTGTCGAGGTGAGCGACGACCTGACCTACCCCGAGCGGCCAGTGCAGATCCTAGACCGAGCCGTCCGCCGGTTGAGACGAAAGCAAGTACCCCTGGTAAAGGTTTTGTGGAGGAGCCAGCGGTATGAGGAGGCTACCTGGGAGCCTGAGGCGGCAATGCGAGAGCGGTACCCGGAGCTTTTTGCGGGTACGTCTTTTCGGACCGGCTTCGGTCCTCTTTGAGTTTGTTATGGTTATTTGGACGTCTTTTCCCGCACCCTTCTTGGCGCAAGTTTCGAGGATGAAACTTCCTTTGAGTTTGTTATATTGTAACGAGCGCGTGCCCCAGACGTCTTTTAAGACGTCTGGGAGGTGTGCCAGACGTCTGACCAGACGTCTAGAAACGATCCCAGACGTCTGAAAATCAGTTATTCTGGCATGAGTCTTCGTCTGTGCGCCTCAGCGCGCAGGCCCGCGAATATCCGATATTCTCTGCGGCTGCAGACGCTCTGCCGCGTCTCTCCCTCCTCCTCGCGTGGCCTTAAAAGGGCACACCTCCCCTCCCGTCTCCACCGTCTCCTCCTTCTTCTCCTTCAGCCAGTGAGTGGAGCGTGAGCGCGAGGGCGGCAGCGGCGGCCGCATTGAGCGCGGAGGAGGTGCGACGTGCGAGAGCGGAGCTCTGCCGTGTGGGCGAGCTCGCCGGAGCGGCTTGGTCGGCCGGCGGAGGGTGCAAGGGGCGCGGAGCGACGCGGAGAGGGACCTGCTGCGGTCTGAGCAGCAGACGCGCGAGGTGCGACGCGGGCGGCGTCGCAAGCAGAGGCCGAGTAGCACCCTGATTCTGGAAAAATTTCCAGAAGCAGACGTCTGAGTTGATAGGCAGACGGCGAGGACGACGTCTGGTAGCTCATACAGACGTCTAAAAGGTGTGTATTCCGCTTTCTTCTTCCTTCCTGTCGACTGACCGTACTGAGGGAGGCAGTTGGCTGTGCGCAGGTTCGCTGATTCGCCATCCTTTGCGAATCAGACGTCTGGAAGTTGTACCAGACGGCGGGAGTGACCTCCAGACGTCCGGGGTGACCATCGGACGTCTGGGAGCTAGGACAGACGTCCCTGCAGACTTCTGGACGTCTGGGAAACCACGCTGAACAGGTAATTCTCTGATCCACTGTTTAAGACGTCTGGAAGAAGTTCCAGACGTCTGATTTTGCACAGTATCGTCTTTTTCAACCCGTTTAGGGCCCGTTCGGGCTCCGTTTTCCGCGATTCGAGTTGCGCTCTTTTCAGAATTAATTCCTCTACCCGTCTACAGTAGCTATACACTATTTTGAGACACTCCTCTTGTTTGATCCTTGTGATAGGACCTCATTCAGTTGCAGTCTTGAGAGTCGCGGAGGCACGCGGGATTCCCGATCACGCCCCCATTACTCCCGTTGTACCTGGTAGAGTGGCTTAAGTTTATTATTAAAATCTGTTAAAGTATGGAACCATAACTAGAATCTAGGACATTGCATGAATCCTAGGGCTGGAAAACTAGTTGTATGCTAGATCCTAGGATGTGGCATGAACCCTAGGATGGAAAAACTAGTGGAATGTATAATACTGCAGTCTTGGAAAAATGGAAAGGAATATAAAGCTGCCTGTAAATTGAATTAACAGCTGCCTGTTATGAATAAAGAAACATGATTGAGATCATGGATTGTGAGAACGTGAAACTGGAAAGTGAAACATATGATGTTATGAGATAAAGAGCTGGAACCCTACCGGGAATTAGGAGTGGAACTCCTGGAAAGAAAAAGGAATGGAACTGAGATGTAGTTTGTACTGTCTCTTGGGTACGCATTACCAAGGGAAGTACCTGTACCTGTTTAGTGCAGAGTGGGGCCAGCCACCCCAGGGACCCGGGGTTAGGATTGGCCGCTCTGTACCGACTTGTTGGCCCTCGTGTACGTAGTACCGAGGAGAGCTACTAGTCTTAGGAGAGTACTAGCTACCCCACGGGCCCCAGGGTTCTGCTAGCCTCCTTCACCGACTTGTTAGGCCCACTAGGGCAAACCAGGGTAGTTAGGCGAGGGTGCGCGGACTGTGGAGGGGCAAGGCCCCGGTTTGGTTACTGTGGAGGGGTTGGACCCCTGTTACTGAGAGGGCTCTGCCCTGGTTCCGTGCTGTGCTTTGGGCGCACCCGTTAACGGAAACGACTGACCGCGTGCCAGTGCGGGCTAGCTACCTATGCATTTATCGCGTGTGCTGTAGTCACCGTTACGTCTGTCAGTGACCTTGGGGTGGTTGACTGAGGGTAGGATCACCACGGGGGACTCTCCCGGCCAGGAGAGCACCACGTGCTACTTCTACTTTTGGAAAAGACTACAATCAAGATCGTTCCCACGAGGACATTCGAGATCAAGTAAAGGATCTGAGAAATAAATGAAATAGTGAGAAAATTGAAAGATGTGATTAAAGGAAGTAATAGAACATAACAGCTACTGTACACTCTACTGTTGCCTTTAGTTAGTTTGCCACTCTACTCAGCGTTTTGCTGACGTGTTACACTTGTTACCTTTTTCAGGACCAGGTGTTGAGCAGCCAGGGTCGGCGGCTGCAGAGGACACTGGGTCGAGTAGGGTCCAGTAGAGTTTACCACAGTCTTTTTTACCTCTTTTGTTTCTGTTCTAGTGAGTAGTTTTTGTTTCCGCTGTACTTTCTTTACCTGCAGTTCTTGTTATATGATAAATGTTGTTCTACTGTTGTGGTGGTATCTACTGTAGTAGTTTCTTTCCTTACTGCTGTACTTCCTTACTGTTAGTTATATTCATGCTGAATGTGGTTTATTTTACTGCTCTTTTGGTTACTTCCTCGTTGGACGACTAGGTCTTGGGATTAGTCGAGTCGGTCCGGTTCTCGTGTCTCGTAGGGACTCGGGAACCGGGTCGTTACACCTCCAGACGACCGGAAGGAGTCCGACGTCTGGAACTCACCTCAAACAATCGTGGAAGGGCCCAAACGTCTGAGGTAGCCGCAGGAAACCTAGGGTGAGTTTGACTTCTTTTAAGACGTCTGGGACTAGACCCAAATGTCTGATTTTGGACAGTGTGTGTTTTTGGCTCGTTTAGGGCCCAAACAGAATCGAATTTCAACAAACGAAGTTCCGTGATTTTTCGCTTGAGTTTCTCTACGAGTAATTGTTACTTGTATATGGTTTGGACTCATTTGATGTGGTTGGTAAATTATATAGTTCTCCAACCAGTCGAGTACGCAGGAGCTATGGAGGCGATGGGATCTCAGATCCGAGCCCCCATTCCTCCCGTGTTTGTCGGTTGAGTGGTTTACATTAATATTATGATTTAAATAAATGAACTGCATGCTTAGAATAACTTGAATGAACCCTAGGATGAGAACGAACCCTAGGGTAGAAACAGATGATCATGGTTTGAGCTATACTGTATACTTGAGAAACATGTAGAACCCTAGGATGAGCATGAGCCCTAGGGTAAGAACAAATGAGTATGGTTGAGCTACACTATTTACTTGATATGCCTATAAAACTTTAAATGCTAGCAAATGTATTGGTTACTTAGTATGATGTCTTGTTAGCAGAAAATCACGAGCTGCCTATTTTAAGAATGAAACCGATAATGCAAATAGAGAAATCTGAAGGATTGGGATATGAAACGAAAGGAATATCATCATGAACCCTACGAGGAATTAGGAGGAGAGCTCCTGTAGATGGGAAATGAGCTTACCCTTGTGTACACGGTACCAAGGAGAGCCATTATCCTTTTTGTCTAGAGGAGTACTAGCTGCCCGTTGGGTTGAGTCCCAGGGTCAGGCCTAGACACTTTACACCTACTCTATTTGGCCCTCATGTACATAGTACCGAGGTGAGCTACTTAGTGTAAGGAGGAAGCTAGCCGCCCCAGGGGACTCAGGGTTAGGACTAGCTGCCCTACACCGACTCTTGTTAGGCCCACTGGGCAAACTGGGATAGTTGGACGAGGGTATGCGGACTGTGGAGGAGCGAGACCCCTATTATGTTCTGTTCTGAGAGGGCAAGGGCCTATACTGTTCCGTGTTGTACCTTTAGGCGTACCCGTTAGCGGAAACGACTGACCGCGTGCCAATGTGGGATAGCTACCTGCACGCTTATCATGCATGCCATAGTCACCGCTACGTCGCGACTATGACCTCAAGGTGGTTGACTGGGTGTAGAACTATCATGGGGGACTCTCCCGACCAGGAGAGCACCACGTGTACCTCCTACATCATGGAAAAGACTACAATCAAGAACGTTCCCATGAGGAACAGGCCAGATCAGAAATGATCTAAGTGAATAAAGGAACAACAAATTAGCAGTACTCGGTTGAACTAAATGAAAATGGATAGTTGTTTAATTGCATAAACTAATTTCTTGTCTTAATTACATGTAAACGGCTAAATTACCACTCTACTCAGCGTTCGCTGACTCCGAAAATTTTATAACTTTGTTCAGGTCAGGGAGTTGAGTAGCCAGCACAACCGACTGCAGAGGGAGCTGGGCCCAGCCTTAGCTGCATTTCTTACTATTTTCCTTAGCTATGGTTGTAGTAGTGAGTATTTTTGGTTCCATGTAATACTGTTTCAGTTATTTTTCCGCTATACTTTTCTCTGTTGTAGTTGTGATGGCCTGTAACTTTGATAGACCATTTCGTTCTATTTCTTTTACTATCTCTTATTTCTTTCTGCCTAGTTACATTGCATGTGTGGATGTGAATTATTTCCTGCTTTTGGTTATTTCTCATTGGATGACTAGGTCTTGGGATTTGTAGAGGCAAACCGGTCTCGGATCCTGTAGGGATCGGGTTGTAACACAACCGTTTGATTGCCAACAAAGGGTTGAGATTGTGTGTGCTCGTGCACAGCAGATCACACCTGTGTCGCATGAGATCACGCATCACGTGATCTCGCCCATCCAGGGCGCCACATAGCACGCTTGCCACTGCTCAATGGAGATCATGCGATAGAGTGCACGATGGAGGTATGTGAGGCATGCTTTAGACATCAACGTGGCCGACTTTGCCGTCATTCGATCTTTAATTGAATGGTGCAATTTTGATGATGCGCGTGCTGAAGGCATAGTGGATTACACCTCAAACGCACATCTCAAATTTAAGAAGCAGACATGCGACTGCTATGCTATGCATGTTTTTGTGTTCAAAGGATGTCGATCTGATGGAGGAGACATGGAAGCACGGTGACCGTTGGATTGAGATCCAATGGCCCAGATAGCGCATGCAAGCTTTAGAACTTGAACAAGGACTCCGGGCAGCTTTTGGGTGGTCTAGATGGCTCCATCTGGATAATCCATCTCCTTTTCTTCATAGGTGACACTACGAATGTCGAATCAAGGTGATTTCGCATTGTTGGATTACGATCGTCGACTCGAATCCATCTATACAGTTGGATTTGTCATTTTGGTTCCAGATGTGCATCACCTTACCTCTTGGCCTTTAATCTTCCTTAGACTGCTACGAAGGTCCAATAAGAGTGATTTTGGAGGCGTTGGACTCCGATCGTCACCTTAATCAGATCCATACAGTTTGATCTTCAATCCAAGGTCCCATCGCATTCTCCCCTAGCTACAAAAGAGGCAAATTAATCTATAATTTACATAATCTAGCCTAAATGCAATATGATTCATGTTATGTACTATTCATAATGTTAAATGCAATTATGAACCTAACAACACTCATAAATAGGAAATTTAAGCCAAATAGATGTGCCTACATCACACAATACAAGCAAACAAGTCTAACCCTTACCGGTTGCACCTATTAGACCTAATCTAAGCCCAACTAACCCCGATTAAATTAGCTTGACCCTTGAATTACTTGGCTGGCCAGAAAGATGGGACCCTCTAGGACACCCCACATAGCGAGACACCCTAAAGGTTAGCATGGTTACCGCATTGACCTTTCTTGTCACTAGTTGATCTAAATAGACAAGGCCCCAGACAAACCAATCAAGTCTAACCTAACTTAGAAAAAAATTCCAACCTAGTTGGCACGTCTATCAGATTAATTAGGGCTTAGGCTCTATAGTACACGGGGTTAAATGATGGGCGTGAGGGGGGTGGTTGCCCAATTAAACCAATTTAGAAAGTGTGTGCGTGTCAAACAAGTGGCTTGCAAACAAGACTTAATTAAAAGAGTACCTTTTAATTTACAAGTCATGTTAGGCAAACTTGTAGGGTTTGGAATTCGATGAGTTCAATCAAGTTCATGTTGGCACATGATAAACACCAGTTTATCATCATTTTTATGCTTTAAAACTAACCTAGCTCTTAGGATTTTTCTCCGCAAACGGGTTTTTGGGCTGTATTTAGGCATAAATTAGGATAGGCATGCATTGCATTTTTTATTGTTGTTTTAATGTGTTTTTGTGAGTGTTAGGGATGTACAGATTCACAGATCCCTAAAACCCTAGCACTCAAGAAGGCAATTGGTGAAGGAGAAGCCCAGACTAGTTGGAACCCAGCTTGATCCAGCTCACCATAGCTGGAACCTAGCTTACTTGAACTAGGGTTAGCTCATCCCAGCTCCATTCAGCTAATCTCAGCTGGATGGCAGCTCAAGAGAGTTCACCTTAGCTCACCCTAGCTCAAGTCAGCTCAGATCCAGCTCAACTTAGCTGAGTCTAGCTCATCTCAGCTCCCACTAGTTCACAGGGAGCTCTAGTTAGCTCGGCTAAGTTGACAGGAGTTCACCCCAGCTCAGATCCAGCTACATCCAGCTCCACTCAGCTCCAACCAGCTGAAGAAGAATTCATCCCAGCTCAGGAAGCTCAAGTCCAGCTCACAGGGACTCAGCTTAGCTCAACTCAGTTGAGCTAAGCTACCTTAGCTGCCTCAACCAGCTTGATTCTCCCCGGGAGCACCAGACCCAGCTCACCTTAGCTCAGTATGGTAGAAGCTAGCTTACCTTAGCTCGGCTTAGTAGCTAGCAAAGAACTAGCAAGCTAAGCCAGCTAGAATAGCTCCATGCCAGCCTCTTCAGCAGCAGCCAGCTCCAAATTTCAGCTCCAGACTTCTCCTCAGCTCCTCCCTCCAAACCCTAGCTCCAACACCTTCTCCTCTACTCCTCCATTAGCTAAGCTATCTTAGCTTAGCTTAGCTTAGCTTAACTATGCTCCAACTTCCTTGGCTTGTACCACCCCAAAAACCCACCTACCAACTCCACCCAACTAGCTCCACCTAAGCTCCACATAAGCTAACCTACTTGGCACCAACCTAACCTACCCACCACCTCCAAAAGACACCTAAAAGTGGCGCCAAAAACTACCCATAACCACCCCTTAGTGGCGCCACTTTTCCCTCCAAAATCCCCCCTCATCTCCACCACACAATCCCCCTTGAATCCATCTCCACCATCCACCTAACTCCCCTTCTAGAAGACCCCATGTTGGCGCCAACATGGGGGTGTCTCTCCACCACCAAAAGACACCAACACCACCATAACCACCCCCTTTAACACCCCTTGGGTTGGCGCCAACACACCCTAGCCATAGGATCACCAACCACCCTCATCCTTCCATCCTAGCCCTCCATTTCAAGGGGCACCATAGCCCCCCTCCTATTCTATAAAAAGCCACCACCTACCACCATTTTTGGGCATCCTCCCTTAGTATATTTTCTACCTAAACCACCTATACCTACGGCCAAGAAGAAGGAGTAGAGAAGGAGATTAAAGGGGCACATCACCAGCCCTTTTGGTGCCTTCTTCTCCCCACTCTCTTCAACTTGAGCCACGCCAAGGAGGAGGACTCTCCCACTTCAAGGAGGACGGCCAGGCAAAGGAGAAAAGCTTAGGGTGGACATCCACCCTTGGAGAGAAACTTAGGGCACGCCCCCTTAGGGCTTGCCTTGGAGGTCATCACCTTGGCGGAGTTCTGCAAGGAAGGAGTTGAAGGATTCTTTTCAAGCTTGGGAGCCACCAACCTTGGAGCAAGAAGCCCTCTTCTTCACCATCTATTTAGAGGATTTGTGTTTTCTTTTACTTCAATTATCAAGTAGTAGAAGCATTCCTCTACTAGGCATTTTTGTTAAACACTTTATCACTTATCTAGTTGCCTTTTTCGCATATCTTGTTTGCATTTCTTTTTGCTTATTTTCAGCATTCTTCACTTCCTCTCCCTAATTATTCTAGGTCTCCACTTGCCTAGAGTGAGCTTAGGGAGAGGCTCTACTTGCTACTTTAGAGTTGTTTACTTAATTGGAAGTGTACACACTTTTCCCGCCATCAGTTCGCATGTTGCCTTAGTTCAAAAATAAAGAAAAATGGTATATTGAAAATTACCAAAAAGAAAGTTGAGATATATTCCAAGCAAGAGAATCAATTTTGCAACCATACTGCCTCCTTGGACGACCCTAGATACTCCCCTATCTAGGAATATAAATTTAAGAGTTGATCGATTTTGCGTGTTACAACGACGTATTTAACAAACCGCGTATTATCGCTATCAGCACACAAATTTGTACAATCATAAGTGATAGTAATTTGCCTTTGAAGTTCAAAAGTGTGAGTGCCTATTCTAAAACCCAAGAAATTGGTATTAATTGTAAACAACTTCTACAAGTTGATCAGTTTTAATCAGATTGAGTGGTGTGACCTAAGCAAAGCAATCAATGGATTTTGAGCACCACTCAATTAGGCACACAGAAAAAAAAATTCTATGAATATTCTGGCCCAAAAAATATTTTTCCCCCAATTGTTTGTGTATTGGAGTCTAAAGATCAGAAATGATCCCCAATTAGTAATTTCTATGAATCAGTATGTGCAAGTTGCCCAAAATTCCCAAAATTTTTTGAGAGAATGAAACTTTGAATAGGAATCCAATGCAAGTGATTTCACTCACTTTGAATAAGTAGAAAAATTATGAAAATGCAAACAATGCACAAAATCAAGAGAAAAATCAGTACTAGATATAAATCTGATCCACAAATTTTTTATTTTTTTATACTTAGAGTTAGAGCATGAAATTTTCAGGATTGTTTCTAACTTCAAAACACACATCCAACCCAAATGTTATGATTTTTGGAGTAGTAGATTTCCTAGAATAGATTTTTGAAAATCTCTTTTCAGATCTACCCAAATTTCAAAATGATAGAGTGATGATGAAACCTTGAAATTGCACAACCAAATAGAGGTTCTCTTGTTTTTTCAATAAGATGCCTAATCTTAAGATAATAGGGTTACCTCAATTTCTTCACCAACACTTTTCTCCTATCTACCACTTCATGATCCAATCCTCTACTCCTTGCGTGGTTTCCTACACACGAAACAACAAACAAGAGAAAGCGGGTTAGAACTCAAAATAAAGCCCACAATGAAAATGAAAGCATAAATATACATCATGTCTCCCCAGCTACACTGCCAAAATGTGATCATCACAAAATCAAAGTCATAAAAATACATTCATTGTAGTCAAAATTGCAAAGAGACTCTTAAATTTATAATACCGAACTTAGAAAATCATGCAATTTAAAAGCAGAGTTTAGGTCATCTCTGGGAGACAACCGATGTTTTCGCTTCCTAAGAGAGATAATTTTTTTAATTTGTACTTTTGTTTTTCTAATTTTTTTGTTTTTTTTTATAAGGAACAACATAGAAGCAAACTAAACTAAACAAACAACTAAGAAAGTAAATGCAAGGAAACTAAGCTACTAGCTACAGAAATAAGTGAGACATAAAGACATGTTAAGGAAAGCTTCACTAATGATTCAAAAAGTTCTAATACATCAAAGCAAAACTACAATAATGAATACTACAACTAGAATAACTAAAACAAGAAAAAGTGAAAGTCAGGCGAAAGTGGTCATGAAGGCGTAGCCCAGAGAGATGCAGAGACGAATCAAATGCGAAGGCACACCTGGCAGAGAAAGTGGTCATCATAGAGTTCCTTGAAGATGTGGGAAGGCCTATGTCTAAGGAGGAAGGTGGAGGATGATGGTAGAAGATGAATATAGTGGTGGAATACTAAGGGATTTAATGATATACCTAAGAACTAATGGAACTAAATTGCAAGCTAAGGAGAGGAAGAGGCCAAAGAGACTAGATGACCAACCAGAGGGGATTTACTTGAGTTTAAATAGAGGAGGGGGCCGTTCAAGGTGGCTTAGGAGGCAAGGTTTAGGTTTGCATTTTTAGAAATTAGGTTTAGGTTTAGGATTTATCTAAATATAAAAGTAGGACCTGATTGCTTTCAATTTTCATCCTCTTTATAATTCAAATTCTAAATTGCACATAACAGGAAAGTTGTAGCCCTTGAAATTAGCTTTCAACTGCAACTTGAATCACTCAATTTGGAGTTAAATTGAGAAGTTGTGAACAAAACATAGAAGGTTTATCAAGCTATCCTGAATTTTAGGATTGGGATCTTGATTGGAGAGATTTGAGGGATTTATTTAGAAACCTAATTGGATACAATCAAGGCCACTTGTTACTAATTGATTGAAGAATATTTCAGACATTTTTGTGTAAAAGAATTAAGTGGCACATGTGGATAATGTGTAGGACTCCATAGGATAGGTTTAGGATTAGGACTAAGGTAGTGTCACTAGGTGTGTGGGCTAGGTTTTAGGACTAGGTTTAGGAGTGAACCTAGGGTTTACAAAATGGTTTAGGGAGCTAAGTGGAGATGGTTTAGGGTTAGGATTAAGTATTAGGATTAGGTTTTGGGTAACGGGTAAAAGAGGCAGGCAAATTCTCTTCCTCTTACTTGTACCTTTGGTGCTCACTTTTCCTGCTTCCTTTCCTCTTAAGCATGAGTACTTGACTCCTACGTATGGTGAAGTACAAATTAGGCTAAAAATTACCATTCTACCTCTAGCATGCAAATATGCAATTATATACAATATGACCTAAATCTACTGTAACTAATACCTAAAATCAACAAAACTAAGCATGTTATTATATAAATTACCTCACTCATCAGTGAACAAAGTGATCATCCATACCATGTTGATTGGGATTATGTGGAAGCTGATTGCAACCCCGTCTACATGTACAGACTTGGACTTCTCATGCGACGTCCAGAAGATGATAGATGACAAATGGCCAAAGTTTTTGCCAACCTTCAAGAGCATATTTCCTCACTTCACATGGAGATCGAAGATATCATGAAGTGCATTTGATGTTTTTCCTTATGTTTCGTGGTTGTTTGATATTGTTGACTTTGGCTAGGATGTTGTTATGATCTTTGTGGTTGCTTGATTTGGAACTTTCCTTTCTAGTCATTTGCTTAGATGCTTACTATGGATGCTTTCTTATTTCCTATGGCATGTAATTAAACTTTATGGATATATTTTATGGCATGGTAGGGAGTTGTAGATAAGATCAATTCACTTATTCATAACTTTATATTTTGACAAAAACATCAAAATGGGGGAGATTATTAGTACTTAGATACTAATCTTATTTATTTTGATGTTTTATGAAAGATTATATTTTATTAAAAAGTTATTTGCAGATTTAGATATTCATCAAATAATCATGATAGAAGGTTTCAATGATGATGATAGAAAGCTTCAATGATGGTGAAGATGTTGATTGAAGAAAAGAGAAGATCTAAGAAGATCAAATTTGATGATTTAAAGTCTCTCCAACATTCTATTTTAAATTTTTATAGGTTCTTTAGATTTTTTGTTAAGAGCCAAATGCACACAAACACACACACATTTAATTCTAATACCTAGATGTAATTTTTCTAAATTCAGTTATGCGCATAAAATGAAAATAAAACTTGTAGAATGTTAGTTATAATAGTTATAAAATAGTTATTACTAAAAAATGTGTAAAATGATTTATAACATATCAAAAATAATAAGTAAATCTTCTAGAATGGCGATTACATCTTTTAGGTTAGTTATAAGATTCAAACAATGCACCCCATTATAAATGGTCATTATGAAGCCATTTACACCTATTCATAAAAAGAAAACCTATAAAATAACCACCTCTTTTATTTTCTACCTGCTGCAAAATTAATCAAGTAACTAATCGATTAATTTTGCTAAATAGTTTCCTATGATTTTTCAAAAATAAAATAGAGGTTTATTAGTGTTTCCAAGTAGTTATACTTGAATTGTGGCGTATGATAACTTCCAGTTAGTTACTAATGTTTAGTATAACCTCCAATTGGTTTCAAATTATTTTTAACTTCTCATAATCTTATTCTATAAATTTCCTACATGAGTTCCTTCATCGATACACAAATGTTACAACATTTTCTCCTACATTCTACTTGCAATTACACTCTTGAGAAGTTGTTTTCCAAGCCTCCAAAGAAGCATTCTTCACTCCAACTTTGTGCTCCAAGAAAACTCCATGATCCTACTTCCTTTGTTGCGCCAACATTGTGTTTCATTAGAAACTCCAAGATTCTACTTCCTTTCTGTACGCAAACTTATTCTACTTCCTAGGGAAGTACAAGGGAGTTTTTTTGTAAACTTGATCTTGTTTCATATATACACATTACTTCTTTGTGGAATCATTTTGATCAAAAGAGTTTCTCACTATTAGAATCAAATGCTTATATTGTTGAAGTTATTTTTCAAGAAACTTTGATTTTAGACATTCTCCAAATTCATGTCCTCAACACGAAATTTGTTTTTCCATTAAAAGGAAGCTTCAATAGAACATTTCTCAATGTTTGTTCTTAACACATCTTTTATATCAAATTCTATTTCCCTTGCGCTAAGATATATTCATCTTCAAAGGTAATTCAAAAAAATATTTCTAAGTCCTATTACATTTGATTAAGCACTTGCACATTGGCTCAATAGGACTTGTATCAATTTTATTATCTCCTACTTATTGTAATTTGGGGGCAAGGGTTGTTGGCCTCCCGTTCTTCTAGTGAGTGAAGAATAAAAGACCTTCTTGTGAGTTATACAAGAAAGAGTTTATATGATTGAGGCTCACGACCCTCGATTTAAGTAATGAAGTTAGTTGATTTTCTTGCTTGGAGAGCAAGAGAAAAATCCTAGTTTGAGATCAACTAGGTAGAGATTTTTCCTGATTTTGGTTTCCTCAATGAATCTTGGTGTTAATTGTAGATAAATTTTGCAATTGCCATATTTTTCATTAAATATTTAAATTATACAATTCACCCCCCATCTTGTATAATTATCAATATCTTAACACCGCACAAAACCAACACCTTCTTAACAAGAGTTGTCTGTGCATTCTCATATTGAAATTCTTTCATCTTATATTCCTGTTCCACCAATGGGTTAATTTTACCAACACGTTCTAAATCTATACAATGACTTTGTTGAGATGGAGATCTTTTCATTGCACAAGTTAAACATTTCTAAACAAGATATCAATAGTTATTGTAAATATGATACCCAACCTAAGGGCAAAAAAGTCAAAAACAAAACTTTCCAACAACCTTCTTTAATTTAATCACATAACAACCAATTTATCCTACAAACAAATGCCTCCACTAAATACAAATAACACACCAAATAAGGGATACTTCATCTTTATCCCTCCTCATCACCCAATGTTCAACCAAACAATAAAATCCATTTATCCCTCACTTATCCTTCTATTCCTTCACCAATATTTACATCTTACCATTCTCTCCCATATCACAACCTTTCAAATTTTTGGGGAATGTATCTCCATAAGTAGTAATATGTAAAATAAATGTCTCGATACCTAAATGGAAACACTCGATAAATAGGAGATAGGTATCATGCCTCCAAAAATTTTTCCATATCTACTAAGTGCATTTGAAATTTTGTATAGGATGTAGAATATTCCATGAAATTGATCAGAAATCAACTCGACTCGGTAAAGGGAATAGTTATCAAAGGCAATTTATATGATTGGGCTCATTTTGTCCTTGAGGCTGCATTCGTTACGTGTGACACTACCCAAAGTCCCCATATTTTGCTCTCCAAATCCCAAGATTGTCGAATCTACGGATTGCATGGAAAATATCAGAGTTGACTCCGCCTCCTCCTCGTAAGAATAGCCTTCCACTAGTTATATCCAAACAAAAAGTACTTTTTTATTATTTTGACTCTTCCACCACTGATCAGAACCTATCCCACTTTCATATTTCACCTTGAGCTAGTTGCCATGGAAATAACTAAAGTTACAGGCTGTAATTAGGTTTGTCGAAAAGGTTTGGATTTCAATAAGCTCAACTCAAAGCTAACTTTATAGACTTGACTCCATTCATTAGCGAGCCAAGCCCAAACCCAGGTTTTAACTTGATAACAGCTCAAGCTCAATAAGAATGTAAGTATACTTAAATAAATAAATGATTTACACTATAAGTACTTTGTGCTAAAATCTAATAATATAAAATCTAAGATGTACATCTTTGGAAACCTCTCCTTTAACTCCTCTTTTCTCATCGTTATGTGACAATAACACCCATCCAAAACATGTTGATTGATCATTAATGTTGTGGTAATGATTTTCTAATTTCTTTTATTGTATTTTACATCAATTTACATTTATACATTTTATTTCTAAAATTATAATATTTATACTTATAGTGATTTTATTAAACCCTAATAAGAACTTAAAGTCTTTGAGATCAATAATGGTTGGACTCAATAAAGACTTGAACCTAATCAAATTCAAGCCTTAACCAACTTGCTCAAGCATTATGAAGCTCAAACGTAAGTTCAAGCTTATGCTATCAAGCCCAAGCTTAAAGTTCATCTTGTTAGGTTCGATAGAAGCCCTACCCATTACTCTAGTTGTGTCATATAACTACAAGAAATTACTTACTAACAATTCTAATTTTATTCTTTGACTATATGTTACAATCAATCAAGAAATCTACGCTAATATAAGATAGACCTATATACTACATGTGCAAATGAATTAGGTCCAACTCACAACCTGACTTAACCTAATTATCTATATTTATATTGTATATATTAATATTTATTTATTTTGAAAAGTATCATCGTTAAGATGAGAAATAAGAGAAGGTTTGATTGAATATTTTTCTTTCCCTCATTTACATTAACTTTTCCCTCTAAAATAAAAATTACACTTCCATTGTCACATTCCTCAACCTATGCTCTCCCCGTTCAATCAAACAAAACAAAATCATACCTTCTGCACAAGACCATGTCACCTCCATTGTCGCCACCTTCTCATTTGCTCCATTTGTCAACTTCGACCTCTCCCCTCCTTCCAAGGCACTTCGCCCTTCCCCCTATAAAACTTGTATTTTTCTTTTTTCTTTGAAGTTCTTTTTAATTTTTATTTATTTTATTCACTTTGTTATAAAATAAAGTGAATAAAATAAATAAAAATTAAAAAGAACTTCAAAGAAAAAATTAAAAAAAAATGAGTAAGGGTTCTCCCATGGGGAATACATGCAAGTAAAGAAGTTAGTTCCGCTACATCGACGCCCGGATATAGTCTAAAATGAGTAAAGTTTCTTGCGGGAGGAACGTATGCAAGTAAAGAAGCTAGTTCCACCACTTCACCATCGAAGTGTGTCACAAAGAATGTTGAGATTCGGTAGTTGGAATATTGGTACTTTGACCAGCAATCTCATGGAGATTGTGGATACAATAGTAAGGAGAATTATTCAAATTCTTTGCCTTCAAAAGACTAAGTGGGTTGGAAAAAAAGTAAAAGAAATCAAGAGAACAGATTTTAAACTATGGTATTCAGGAAGGGACAAAGGTAGAAACGGCGTAGGCATTATAATTCATAAGGATTTGAAGGAGAGTGTAGTTGAGGTTAAGAGATTGGGTGATCGAATTATTTTGATAAAATTAGTCTTATAAGAAGAGATCTTGAATGTCATTTCAGTTTATGCACCTCAAGTTGGTCTGGTGGAAAGAATAAAGAACATTTTTGGGGGGAGCTTAATATGATAATTCAAGAAATCCCACAGAGAGAAATGATTTTCTTAGGTGGAGATTTAAATGGGTATGTGGGAAAAGATGCTTTAAAGTATGCAGAAGTGCATGAAAATCATGGTTTTGGTGTTAGGAATGAAAAAGGGAAAACTTTCCTTGATTTTGCAATAGCTTATGATCTTTTCATAGCAAATAACTTCTTCAAAAAATGAAAAGAGCATTTGATCACCTATAAAATTGACTTAACAAGAATGCAGATTGATTACTTTGCTTTGAGAAAAATAGATCGTTTATCTTGTAAATATTGTAAGATTATTCCAGGGGAGAGTTTAACTGCTCAACATCATCTTTGGGCGTTGGATGTTCATTTGAAAAAGGCAAAGAAGAAAAAATTAGTGTTTAAGAATTTGAGAATTAAATGGTAGAATCTAAAGAAAGAGCAAGTCAGATTTAAAGAAAAAATGATACAACAAAAGACTTGGGATCTTGATGGTAGTGCGGATGAAATGTGGTTAAATATGGGAAACTGTATCAAGAAGGTGGCAAAGGAGGTGTTAAGTGTGTCTAAAGGAGTTGTTCTAAGACAAAAGGAAGCTTGGTGGTGGAGTGAGAAAGCGTAGGAGAAGCTTAAATTTAAAAAATTTATTTTAAAGCCTTATATCAAGATAAGACTGATGAAATTATGAAAAACTAGAAAAGTGCAAAGAAAGAAGCAAAGAAAATAATTAGTAAAGTAAAAGCAAAAGCTTGGGAGCATTTTTATAAGAAACTTGATTCTAAAGAAGGTGAAAAAAATATCTTCAAGTTAGCTAAAGCAAAAGAACGGAAAGCAAATGACCTTACACATGTAAGATGCATCAGGGATGAAGAAAGAAGGGTGCTTATAGTTAGTGAGGATATAAAGACAAGATGGAAAAGATATTTTCATAAGCTTTTTAATGAAGACATAAAAGAATGATATCATCTTAGGGGAGTTAGCCAACTCAAAAGATTATGTGAATCGGGTAAGTTATCAAAGGATACAAGAGAAAGAAGTAGAGGAGGCTTTGAAGATGATAAAAAGTGAGAGGGTTGTTGGGATTGATGATATTCCTATAGACGTTTGGAGAATGATGGGAGAATAAGGTATAACTTAGCTCACAAATTTATTTAATACTGTTTAGAGAGGCAAGAAGATGTCAAAGGAATGGAGAAAAAGTTTTTTGGTACCTTTATACAAGAATAAGGGTAACATATAAGATTGTTCCAACTATAGAGGTATTAAGTTGATGAGTCATACAATGAAACTTTGGAAGAGAATAATTGAAAGAAGGGTGAGGCAAGTCTCTATGGTAACTGAAAATCAGTTTGACTTTATGCCAAGCCGGTCTACTATTGAGGTAATACATCTCTTGAGATGTATGATAGAGACATACAAAATTAAGAAGATGGATTTACATATGATTTTTATTGATTTGGAGAGGGCCTATGATTCTATCCCAAGAGATATCTTGTGAAAAATTTTGGAGAAGAGACAAGTGCCAATTTTATATATCAACCTCATAAAAGATATGTACTATAAAGCAACAGCTTGTGTAAAGACTAAGGATAATTTGACGAACTACTTTGATATCACCATTGGTTTACATCAAGGATCGACTTTACGCCCTTACATTTTTCCTTAGTCATGGATGAGTTGACGAAACATATCCAAGTTAAGGTGCCATGGTGTATGCTTTTTGCTGATGACATTGTGTTGGTTGATGATATAAGAGATTAAGTGAATAGAAAACTCAAGCTTTGAAAAGAAGTCCTGGAAGATAAAAGATTACACATAAGTAGGATAAAGACTGAGTATATGGAATGCAAGTTTAGTAGTAGAGGGAACAATGAAGGGATTGATATAAAACTTGGAGAAGAGTGCATTTTAATGAAAGATTTTTTTATGTACTTGGGATCCATTTTCCAACAAGATGGTGGAATTGATGGAGATGTTACAGATAGAATTAATAAAAGGTGGTTGAAATGGAGGGGTGCATCTGGTGTTCTCTGTGATAAAAGTATTCCTTTAAAAGTCAAAGGAAAATATTATCGAGCTGCGGTAAAACCAACCATTTTGTATAGTTCTAAATGCCAAGCTATCAACTATAAGCATGTACAGAAAATATCTGTAACAGAAATGAAGATGTTAAGATGAATATGTGATCATACAAGAATGGGTCATATTTCAAATGAGATTATTAGAAAAAAGATTAAGATAGCACCAATAGATGATAAAATGAGAGAAATACGTCTGAAGTGGTTTGGACATTTATACAGAAAGCCGCTAAATGCTTCAGTTAGGAAGACCAAACAAATGTTAAAAAAAACTATTAAACATAACCTTCATTACTTTAATTTAATTTCAGAAAGAGTCAAAAAAAATCCATATAACCAACCTCACTTGATATAGAAAAAGACTTTGATTTTGGTTGGTTGGTTATTCACTTTGTTATAAGATACAAATTATTTAAATTTATTTTTTTTATTATTAAATTAAAAAACATATAGAAAACGTGTACCTAACGAAATATAAACTTTAACAAAGTACAAAACCTTTACTCAACGCAAATAAATTTTACAAATTAGATCAGGTTAGATTCAATAGCGCAAATATTTGAATTGAATTGGAAAAAGTCCTTCGGAATTGGATCTGTATTAATTCTCAATCCAACTCAATCCACGTATATAAGAATTTTTCTTATATAAGAATTTTAACTAATGGAGAACACTGTATATAAGAATTTTTCTTGCAACTAACTTTGGTCCACATCAAATTGTCTAACTCCTCTACCGGACAGAAAAACCGTTTTGCTTATTCCAGATGTAACCCAAAAGTGAACATGTTCTACGATTAAGGTGGAAAATATAATGAAAGTTTCCACGTACACGGCCATCAAGAATTGGCAGGGAAGAGGGCTAGGATTCGGTTGAAGTTATCTCCCACATATAATAAGGTCTAGAGAATAAATATGCCTGGCAAGAATCCTCTCGTGCACTGATGTTTGGATCTTTGACACTCCACAAAAATGACCACCAAGGCATCACCCTTAGCACACGAGATTTGCCTACCAATTGAGTTGATCCCTGTCGTGAGAAGAAAGGGGCAACGATAATTTTAACCCCCGGCCACCAAACCGCACTATTTCCGGCTCCTTACCGAGAGTGGGAACTAAATAAACCCGAATGGCAAGTACAAGTAAAACAACATGCTTATGACCATCACCTCTTTCTCGGGAACGTCTTGCCGAGAAAGAAAGCTCCTAAAGCGATCCTTACATTTAAACTTTCGAAGAGCACTAACAATCGAAATATTCCAGTGTAGCATGAAAATCAAATCGACCTGGATAAAGGCCATCCTCTGAAAGCTAAAACATAACAAAAAGCTTTTGCCATACGCTCTGTGGATTTGAATGACCTCCAGAGTAAAATCTTCCGGTGCATTTAAAGGACAGAACATCCATCAACCGAGCACTACAAAGTATTCCAGCTTCCAGGACATATTATTGGACCATAGTCCTGTTCACCTCCAGAGAAGGGCACTGGCATTTGAAAATTAGTATCTATTTAAGCATAAATGCATGTACACGTAAAATCGAGAATATTCACATGTACACAAACAACAGTTATCAGCTAGTGGGTCTCTCCATGCCTTGGAGTAGGAAAAACAACTCCAGGATAATTAACCGAAAGCCATTCCCATCTGACCTAGTGGGTCTCTCCATGCTATCGTATATTTGAGCGTCAGCTCTTTAAAAGCAACAAAACAGTGAAGGAGATGAAACAAGGCACGGTTACTACATCAAGAAATGGATCAAACAAACCTTGAATTTATACCAGCACACTATAATATCAGCTTGGCAAGCATCAGAGCCATAAATTGGTAGAAAAGCATGAATATGGGCAGGCTACTGCTAGCATGGTTCCCACTATCTTGGGTTTGGTTAGAAATATATTGTCAAAGCTATATAGAAGAATCATAGGAAAACAATAACTCACAATTCCTAACTACTGCAATTAAATGAAAAGGATTCCACTATTCCAGTACTCATGACAAGGAATTCAACCCGAAGCAAATCAACGAAACAAGAATCCAAATCCAAAATTGATCAACCAAACCAAGTTCCTAAGGAAAGCCCAGGCATATTCTCTCAAGTGAAATTTTCAGCCATTCTATGCTTTAATGGCATACTTTCTCCGGGGAAAGTATCTTTCCTTCTTCCTTTCCCTTTCTGTCTTTAAAGAAAGCTGCAAATGAAACATGACAACATCAGCATGCAAAAGTTGTTATCAAAATCAACTGCTTGTCTGCAACAACTAAACCAACATCTCAGCGCCACCACCCCTCCCAACCAACAAATCCTCTACCCCATACCGACACATGTCCACACCCGGAAACCACCCCAAACAGCAGTCTCTCTCCACACACACATAAAAGGGTCACCTTTGAAAGGTATATAGATAATACCGATAGCATGATATATATTGACAAATGAAATAATATCAATAGCATGATATATAATTATGGATAATGACAAATATTGATGGATGGGATGCATAAATGCACATCTAAAATATCAAGAAAAGCTGCTGCAACATTGAGACTTAACAGTATATACATCCAAAATTCAATTATATGGGAAGAGATAATTAAAAAATATATTAAATAAATATTAATGACTTCCATTGTAAATAATGAAAAAGCAATTCTCTCAATGGCTCTCTATCATCTTGATTTGAACTTTAAAAGCTTCAACATTAAAGAACAGAATGTAGATACTGGATTGTTATAGTTTCAAATATATTTAAGGGAAAAAGATCGTGGCAGGACACAATATTCAACTATCTAGATACCCTTTCCCCAAGTAATATCGTTTCCTTCTAGGTGCCACAATTTTCCCTTGGAATCTAGATATTATCGTATCTTAAAATAACAAATTGTGAGGGTATTGTACTCAATTCACAACATACTTAAGGTGTTTCTACAAATATGACCCCAAACTTCGTAAATTTACTTCTGTGCCTCTTAGTTTTACAAATTTCACATCAACCCTTGAAAACATCAGTTTACTCACGTGTATGCCCTTAAAAAAAATTTTACTTGTAGGCCTCACATGTATGATCGAGACCTACAAGTAGAAGCTCATCATCTATGTCCTAAACTGTGACATGGTAACAGCCTGCCTACTTACAACCTCACCAACTTGCAAGGCTCACTCCATGATCTACTCCATCACCATCTATCATGGCTGTGTCAATTCCATCTTCACAGCCATTGAACTTGACAATTTTGAGAGGCACCTCACATTTTACAAGCTTCTTCATCTTAGGTAGAACCATGTCCAAGAAGGTGGTCCGAGACCATCAGCAATAAAGCCAACATTCTCGTTACTGTTCCAGATGGTAGGAGAGGACTCAGCAAGGTCTTGGTTTTCAGTGAGAACTTCATCATCTACAAGAAACAGAGGCATCCAGACGTATGGACTACTGTCCCTCGGCAAGCTAACCCCTTCAAAAAACAGACTACCCTTATCATCTCAATGGAAACGCACAGGTATAATACAAGATTCTTCTTCCCTTTGCAGACTTACGGTAATGTCTTACAGGTTATGCTAGAACATGAAGCCAAGAAGGTTACTGAGTTTAAGGTAAAATAGTTCCAAGACAATACTGGCCACCACTGCAATGTGTTTGCTTCCAGGTTACTGAGTTGAAGGTAAAATAGTTCCATGTAAAATAGTTTAAGTACATGGTATCTATTTACAGCCTCCAGGTTGTGCTCCAACAAGCATAAACAATCAATGAAGAAGAGGAGAGTGGATGCAAACAGGAGGGGTGGTGATGGGAGGCCAATTAAAAGAGGCAACATGAGCAGTGTGGTGGCATCGCAAGTGGTAACAGAAAGGGTTTGGGGGAAGAGGGAGTTGGAGAGAGGGGAGGGATGTAAGGATAAATAAGATTTAGTTTTAGTCCATGTGTTTAATTAAGGGCATACTTGTTAGTAAAGTTATATTTTCATGGTGCATAGATAAATACATACAAGGGGCATATACATAAATTGCAAAGATTTCAAAGGTATATTTGTGAAAACCCCCTGTAGTTAACATGATACCTACTAATTATAAAAGGAGTTTTTACATATATACAATGCTGTCAATGCGAAAGGCGATACCAAAGCGACACGGCTCAAAATCGCCCGAGGCGAGAGGCGACAAAAAAGCGACAGCCTAAGTAAATTGAGGCGATCGTTTTTTATTTGCATATATATATATATATATATATATATATATATATATATATATATCTTATTAACTCAATTTAATAGTACTAAGTTTATAAAAACATGTCTAATAACAATGTTAGAGACTTTAAGTAGAAGAAAATGATATGAATTGTATGGTCAAAAATTGTTTCACATAATTTCAACTGGTAAAGAAAGAAAAGCTTTAAACATAAAAATCAAAATTGTTATTAAAGTGAAAAACATAAAAACCAAAAAATATATATATGCATATTTATACATATACATAGTTACAATGTTACATACAAATATAGCAATATATATACATATATATATATATATATATATCATAAAAGTAATATAACATAAGGGTAAACGGTAAACATATATATATGTTATATAAGTATGTATATAACATAAGTATTGTATATATATATATATATGTGTGTGTGTGTGTGTACCCTTATGTTATATATGTGCCTGAGCACTATTAGTACTTAGTACATATATATGTTTACCCTTATGTTTTTTTTATATATATATATATAAAGAAAGAAAACAAAGAAAGAGTTTCGTTCCCAGCTTCATCGCCAAAACGTAGAAGCTCAAGCCGATGACGCTCAGGCAGTGCAGGTCGAGGAGATCATACATGGGCGATCGAGGTTGAGGCACTGCAGATGGCAAGCGACGCTCAGCAACTCAGGGCGATGGTGGTCGAAGAAGCTTACCACCATTTCAAATAATCTAGGGTTCAGGCGATGAGGCGACGAGGCGATGAGGCGCTACCCAAGGCGAGGAGGCACGTCGCCTGATCAAAGGCCATCGCCTGGGTCTTCATCAAGGCGACAACTCCCTGTAGCGCCTCGCCTCATCGCCTGAGGCACTCGCCTCGACAGCATGGCATATATACCCCTGTAAACTTTTGATAAGACATATATACCCCCATATTCTTGATATTTACGTGCATACTCCTATAAACTTAATATGTTAAGGCTATATGCCCCTACTCCGTTTAACCAAACGTAAAACGTCAAAAAAAAATTAAATAAGAAAATTTATATTTTCATCCCCAAATTTCTCCCCCTCCTTCCACCATTAACCATCACCACCAGCCACACACCCCCTTCATTCTCCTCCCTCCTCCCATACCCCTACCTGGACCTCACCGACCCCTTCTTCCGCTTCGTCGACCCCATCCACCACCTGGCTCTGCTATGAGCACCGTGAGGATGAGGTCAACTCGAGCCCCTCCATCGAGTGCCCCCATGCTGCCCTCCTCCCAGGCTACAACCCCAA
Source organism: Thalassia testudinum (assembly GCA_037157565.1). Taxonomy (NCBI): domain Eukaryota; kingdom Viridiplantae; phylum Streptophyta; class Magnoliopsida; order Alismatales; family Hydrocharitaceae; genus Thalassia; species Thalassia testudinum. The sequence goes on from JAZHRO010000003.1 coordinate 35,723,319, forward strand.
GACCGCCCTCGACCTTGCCCCTGTCGCCGCCACCCCTCCAATGTCGCTCCCCAGGACGAGGAAGAAGACCATGGGGACTCGAAGTCAAAGGAAGGCAACATCCTGTTCAGCGTGGGGGACGAGGTTGTCTACCTCCGCAAGAGGATCGCCTCCCTTTCAATGCTATTGCGGACGATGTCATATGGTGGGTTCGCAAAGTCGCTCCCCGAATAGGTCGACTTCACCCACAACAGGATCACCACGAAGGCGATTCAGGCAATTGATCGATTCAACAGGCTTTGGGTGCCTTGACGAGGATCTCGACTCGGAGATCACCCTGGAGGTCCTTGCATTCTCAAACAAGTTCTGCTACGAGGGGATGAAGGTCAAGTGCGACACGCGTCCCGCCTCCCTCGTCTGCAGCGTCGACGCATTCCTCCTTATAGACTACGACCTTGAGGAGACCACCCACCTCTTCGTCAGGACGTGCCTCCAGGCCTTCCTCCACGAGCTCCTGAGATCCCTCCAGTTCCCGTAGGTCACGCGACCCGTCTGCTGCCCTGACAGGTGCGACTGCCTCGTCGCTACGTGGCACGCCTCCTTCGCCTTTTACTACCTCCTCAGCCAGGTGGCCCTTGAGGACCCGAGGTCTAACACTACAGTCATGCTCCTGGAGAGGTTGAGGCAGGCCACCTGCCTCAGGTGGGAGGCCCAACTCACCCTCCACCAGCTTGGCAACGTGATGCTCGAGCACTACGAGTTCGAGGATGCGTAGAGGTGGTTCAGAAAGTGGTCAAGGTCGAGGTGTATGGGGGTTCTATGTGGGGATGAAAATATAAATTTCCCTTTTTTTTGACGTTTTACATTGGATTTAACGGAGTAGGGGCATACAGCCTTAACGGAGTAAATTTATAGAGATATACATGTAAATATCAAGAATATGGGGGTTATATACGTTTTATCAAAAGTTTATAAGGATATATATGTAAAAATCCCATTATAAAATGTTCCCACAATGAAGTGTGGACTAATTTGATTAGTAACACTTGAAAACAAAGTCAAAAAATGGAACTAAAGATGGCTTCTGTAAAACTCTGCAATTCGCAGCAACCACACCACATAATACAAACCCTAGTTATTAACAACAAATGGAAGTAGGAATGGATATCAAGTCCAATCAGTTGAGTCAGGTCCAACTCTCACTCAATAAGCCCCCATGGACTCAAACACCTACTCGACTCATCGAGTTCAAGTCAACTCATGAATCCACTCGATAGACTCAATTGAGCTCAAATTGGCTAATAAGCTAAAGTTGAGTCGTTAACTTGAATTAGTTCATGAAGTCCAATTGGACTCATGAGCCAAATGGGCTCACCATCACTTAACAGAACTTAATTTTTTTTTTTTAATTTTGAAAAAAATGCCAATAATTTATATTCTATCTAGCAAAAGTAGCCAACATAACCATCGGAATATATGTTATAGTCCATCATTTATTTCATTTTCTCGAGTCATTTGTTATTTCTTTTTTTTAGGGGAATCACTTAGTAATTTTTCCCTCTGTCTTTAAAAGAAGCTAGGGTTTCTTTTGAGAATTAATGACAACTTCATTTCTTCTCACATGGTATCATGACAACAATCTTAGTTCGATATTCCGATATCCCACTAAAATCCCTAGTTCTCAATTCTCACTCTGAAAGATCTCATTGCCTTGTCCCAATCAGGGACCATCACATCACTAGCAACTGCATCAACGTTGCCTTAGGTGACAACCAGTGTCGCCACCAGCTAACAACAACACTAACATCGCCTCAACAGCAACCAACGCCACCATCAGTGGTGTTTCTCATCCATCCTTGCCACCAATAGTGAGGCTTGCCACTAAGTATTCAGTTCCCATCGAAAAGTGTGGCCAATCCTACGTGGTTGGTCTAAGACCTACATATCCTTGTGTGTATGGTCTTCCTTAACACGTAGATAGCCACATGCACTTGATGATCTTACACGTGTTTTCTGCTGCTGGTAATCATTTGTTTAAATGACCATACGCCTATTCACTAATGATCATGCCTTCACTACTACTAATGGTGCTTGGGATCGTCTCCCACTACCTGCCTGTCTATATGCTCATATTTATACTTGCATCGGTGATTCTTTTGGTCTACCACTACTGGAGATGGACGCCTCTCTTTTTGTCTAAGGACATTTAACCTACATGCTAATTAAAATGCAAATGTATCAAGCACTCAAGCGCTTTCGACACCTACCATTTCCTAGCAATGGGTGATTGATTCTAGAGCGTGATTCCCTACGCGCGACACCAAACCAACAAGAAGAGTCACCTTTAGTGAAGGTGGCTAACGATAGTACTTTGCTAGTAACTATTGTTGGAGATCTACAGTTTTCTCACTACTCCTGTCAGAGTCCACTATTGATAAGGAACAAAAAGACAAGCCCACCAAAAGTCAACCTATAAAGCAAACCAACACAAATATTGCCTAAAAAAGGGGTTAGCCCAAACTAAAGGCAAATAAACCCTCTATAGGCCAAGTCAAAGGGGGCACCATATCTTGCGAACCACATGAAATTGACTAGCAGATTCACCCACCAAAAGCTTTGGCAGTAGGAAACCTCCTGGATGACTATAACCCTCTGCCTGCTACCACACCAACGCTAGCAACACTGAGCAGGAAAGGCACCGATGGTACGAGGACAGCGGGGACAATCAGGAATCAAATCAAGGCAACAACATGAGGAGCAAGATGACAGAATGGAAGGCGATGCAACTCTTGGGTCGATTGCACTTCGCAAGAAGAAAATGATTATCAGCCTTAATTATAATCAACAAACCTCTATAAAGCAGGTATCATGTAGTCAAAAAAAGGGAGAGATCCTTGTACAATACTTGAAAGACTACTAGTAGATAATTGAGTTAGATCCCCTCTCCAAACGTACACCAATGCAATAAAACCAAGTCACCAACTTCTCAAATTCCCTCTCTCTACATGTGCCTAGCAATATTCCCTTCAACCCTTCTTCCTATCGGGCTCCTCAACTTTGGTCAACTATGCACTTGAGTTCCCCATGAGTTTGCCACTAGTTAGAAGATTGTGCAAGGATCTCGAGTGTAAGTAATTTTCAATGAATGGCACTACCATTTTCATTATAAGAAGATCAATGAAAGTGCTGGAGCTAAAAAGAATGGTCTTTATTATCTTAATACAACACCTCACTTTGCTAAAGCCATTTTTATCTCTACGAATACATTACGTTTGCATCATCGTCTTGGTCACCCATCTTTATGGAAAATGCTTCAGATGTTTTCCCAGATCTGCTTACCTCCGCAAAATTTAATGGTGAAGCCTATCAACTTGACAAGCATCACCGGTCTACATTTCCTACACGAGCTTAAAGGACGAAGCTCATCTCCCTTTCACCTACTACATTGTGATGACTAGGATCCTTCTCATATTAGCAACACTAGAGGACACTCATACTTCACTCTTTGTAGATGACTGCAACTAATCCACCTAGGTCTTCCTTATCAAGGATTGATCATAGATTTTTCATATTGTGCTACACTTCATAGAAGTGCAGAATGTTTACTCATCCCAAATTCAAAAATTCTTCAAAGATGACATCTTAGAGTTCATACAGAAAAAAAAAAAATCTAGTCCTTTATCAGCAACGATACACTCCATCAAACCTCATGAGTATATACCTCTTAGTAGAATGGAGTGTCCAAAAAGAAACTAAGGCACATACTAGATATAGCACAAATAATTTTGGTGTTCATGAAGGTGCCTAAATAATTCTGAGGAGACAATGTATCTCATCAACAGGGTAACATCATCAATTCTACAGGGAGAGACCTATCAAGTCTTGTATCATGAGTCTAATCATCCGTTCACTATGCCCCTACAAGTATTTGGTTATACCAGTTTTGTGCATGCATTTGGGCAATAGGACATGTTCTCCACAAGAAACGAAGTGTGTTTTTCTAGGCTATTCGCAAACCTAAAAGGGATACAAGCGTTATGACCTTATTAGCAAGAGATACATTGTAACTGTAGATGCTACATTTTTCAAAAAGACTTCATTCTTCTCCAAAGAAGGGTCTAGCAATGAATTTGTACCTCAAATTCTGAACATATCATAGACGCAATCCTAATCCCCTTCTCCTTCCACTACCTACTATCAATGTTACTTCCGAAAGGATTACTCCACCAAGGAAACACAAACAGAGTCAGGGAGATGTTGATAAGAGACCAATTGCACAAAGGAAGCTGGTTTAATACAAAACTATGCACCCTATCTCACACTACACCACCACCTGTCTAGATCAAGATTTACAAGTGTTTTCACAAGCACTACTCAATACAATGATACCACATAGTTATAACAAGACGTCATAGGATCTGTAGTGGAAGGCTGATAAGGATGCAGAGATGGAGGCCCTGACGTCTCATGGAACACAAGGAAAATTGTGTCATGTCCCCTTGAAGCAAAACTAGTTGACCATAAGTGGATGTACACTATAATGTTTCTGACAAATGGTACTATTAATAGACTCAAAACTAGACTTGTGACCAAAGGAATCACCCAAACATATGGAATTGACTATTTTAAGACCTTTCAAGTCGTACGAGTCTCATCTATACAGATCATTCTATTTATTGCAGTCAGCAAGAACTTGCCTCTTTTTCAGCTGGATATCAAGAAAACATTTTTGTATGGTGATCTTACTGAGTACGTGTATATACGACAACCTGTTAGTTACGAGGTTGAGGGGAAGTATGTCTGCGAGTTGAAAAAGGTGATATATGGACTCAATTATGGTCCTTGGCAATCAAGCTTGGTTTGATAGGTTGTGTAGCAATTATGGAGATTGCTTCCAAAGATCTACGTAGAACCATTCTATTTTTATTAAGCAAGCCACCATTTGGGTTGTTAGATATGTATGTGGATAATGCGATTTTGAAGAAAAACAACAATGCTAGTATGAGGTATCCAGGAGGCCAAGGCATTCTTACAAAAGATCTTTGTTACCAAAGATTTAGGAAAACTGTGATATTTCTTAGGAATAAAAGCAATAGGACAAGAGCAAGGCCTTGCACTTTCTCAAAGAAAGTACACATTGGAGATTATTGAGGCAAGACTTCTAGGAACCAGGCCATCTACTATACCAGTTGAATAGAAGAACATCCCAAAAACAACAATGATCACTTGTTTGAGGATGTTCATAGATATAGCATTACAATTGGCAAGTTACTGTAATTGATCATTACAAGGCAAGATATCGATTTTGTTGTAAGAAGAGTCGGTCAATTTATGGACAGATATAGCCACTAACATGATATCTATCTCATCTTGAAGCACCTGAAGGGAACACCTAAAATGGGAATCTACTATAAAGTTAATAGACATCTTAACTTATGCTCTTACTCCAATATGTGGATTATACTAGATTTGTTGAGGATGTGAAATCCACTACGGGCTATGCTATTTTCTTAGGTGGCAACCTTATCTCATAGCATAGCAAGAAACAGACAATGGTTGTTTGTTCCAATGCTAAGGAAGAATACAAGGCAATGGCTCACACAACCAGTAATGTGGATCACATCTTTTATAGTAGATCTTGGGATTTATGTGCACACCCTAGTTCATATGTTTTGTGACAAGTCTACCACCTATATTGCCTTGAATCTTGCATTTCATGAGTGGATGAAACATATTAAGGTGAACCATCACTTAGCCAGGAATGCTACAACAGCAAAGCTCCAAATCGCTAACATCCTTAAAATGGAATTAACGAAGTAAAGTCAATTGTTTCTATGTGACAAGTTAGACTTGATGGTCACCTATGCTCCAACTTGAGGGAGTGTTAATCCATTTGTTATTTCATAATCTTGAGCCATTTGTTATTTCTTTTTATTGAATAAACTCACTTTGTAATTTTTCCCTCCTCTCTCTTTATAAGAAGGGGTTAGGGTTTCTTTTGAGAATAAGACAACTTCATGTCTTCCCACACTAACCTTATTGACATTTAAATAGGGGTGTTATTGTTCATGAGGTTTAGTTTCAAGTAAATGACAATTTTTCAATAAGTTATCAAGTCAAGTTGATGAGTTAAGTCAGGCCTAACTCAAAAACTCAATAAATCGAACTCACAAGTCCTAATCGAGTTGAGTTTGACGCAACGAGTTCAAGTCGGATGGCCACCCTTACATAGATGACAAAAGCTTCAGCTAAAGCGCATTTTATTAGTAACTAGTATAATCAACAAATGCACAGTTTTTGCTACAGTCAAATGCACAACATAAGTCCTAGAATTCCAGTGGCGGTAAAGACATATTATTGCATACTAAAATTTTGTGTATGACATCAAAAACAGAAAAATTGAGATAAGGTGGTTAAGCCTTTAGAATTACTCAACAAATAAATATCAAGGGCATGTTAAATTCTCTCTACGGAGAAAACTAAAACATCCAGGTTGATAACGTACTGAAATATTCCCCATAATAACCGCATAGACAAAATATATATAGAGGGGGAAAGAGAGAAACAAAGAACAAAAATCAAATAGAACAAGCATAAAAGGAGGAAATCCACAAGACAATCAAATTTCACAAGAATGCACATCCCCCAAGACAGCTTATTGGTTTGAAATATTCAACAGCATCAAGAAGCACTAATAAAACTATTAATGAACAGCTACCTACAGATAGCAAATGGTAGAACCAGCTCAATATATAAAATAGGACATATTACAATTTCCAATTCTCTCTTTCCTTTAATGGGCAGCATTTTAAACTTACTTCTGAAGATGGAAAAATAGTGGTAGAGATAAGGATGTTGAATAACCATGTAATAAACATAGTGGTTCCACCTCAAATGCTCAGTTTTATATGTAACCGTATTAGGATAACAGCTTCAATAAAACTGCTATTATTGTTCAACTAAATTTTTGAGAAAGTACTACATGAATCTAAATTATTACTGCATATAGCATCCATAAAATACAGGATACAAGGTGAAATTAAAATTGAAAATAAATATTGACCAGAATCAATGAAGAAAAGTACAGGAACAATGAATCAACAAAAAACTAGCACCAACAAATAATCCAATAGAAAATAAGCACCCTTAAATAACCATGAGATTTCTTATTCATTACTTTGCCAATCATCTACACATTGACATCATTATAGGCTTCAATTCAGGCAGTCTCTTTATGTGCCAATTTCAATGCCAACATGATGATTCGGAACAATGCGCATTTCAAAGGCACGCCAGAAGCCTAGAAGAATGCTTACAAGATTCCAGAATTTCGATATCAAATTTCAATGGTTTCAACAACTTGTAAAAAATAGGCATCTTAAAGGCATACCAAAGGCAGAAGGATGAAATCTTAGAATGTTGACAAAGTAACTAAATGCAAATGCCATCTATGGAATTATGCCTCCATTTAACACGAGTCAACATTCATGTTGATTTGAAGATGCTTAAAAAGCACAAATCTAATCATCAATGCCATATAACAAAGTGAAAAGTGTGTCCAAGCATATCATAAACCAATAAATAAAAAAAATAAGAAAATCAAGATAGACAAAAGTAAACCAGTACAGATCATCTAATAGTATCAATAGTTTCAAAAGAACATAAAGGGTGCAAGCAGTATTCACGTTGTCCTTAATGATATTAGTTAACACCTATTGTAGTGGTGTTGTATGGGCCTAAGCTAGCTACATCTGTGAAGCTCTAATTATTTCTTATGTTGAGCTACACGTGACTTGAATCTGTTATAGAAGGCATAGAACTAGTTATCTAAGCTTTAGAATCTTCAAGTCTGACTGATAAGCAAATTTTGTTAAAATTGCGACAAAGTATAACCCACCACACACACACACAACCCAAAAATAATAATAAAGTCACAGAGAGAAATCAGTTGGGAGGGTAGCAACTAAGGGGAAGAAAAAAAAATGGGAGGGGGTGGGGGGCGGGGGGAGCATAAATGGTGATGGATGGATGAGATGAGTGAGGTGTGGTGTAGGGCTACCTGGTGCTTCGTAAGTCTGCGCCTGATGGCCCTGGTCTTCTTGGGCCTGAGGTCCAGAGGCATGTACTTGCTCTTCTTATAGGCCTCCCTAAGCGCTGCCTTCTGCGTCTGAGATATCACCGTCAGCACCTGCGCTATCGACTTCCTCACCACCTTTCTGCATATGCAATCACACACACACACACACACACACACACACACATTATTTTACTTATCCTAAGTTACCACTTACTGCAATGAACTCCAACAACAACAACAACAACTACTACTACTACTTAGGTTAATAACAACATGGACAATTGCTCTCCCTTACATCTTAGAGAGCTTGTTTGGCGCCCCACCAGTGACCTTCGCTACGCGGAGGAGCGATAGCTCCGCCTTGAGGTCCTTCAGCTGCGCCTCAAGGTCCGTCTTCGACTTTCCGCGGAGCTCGTGCACCTTGATCCTCGCTGCAAAACCACCCCAATACACACAATACAAAAATAAGAATAAAAGAAAAGAAAAAAGCCCATCATTACCCGATCATCGTAAGATACGGGTGAAGGAGAAGAAGGTTGCAATGAGATCTGTCTGTGCACGTCTAACCCATTCTTGTGGATATCTCTGCTTTCGGCAGCGGAGGGAGAGAGAGAGAAAGAGAGGCTCCGGATGGAGAACGGAGAAGGGAATAGCGCGGCGCCCTCTGGTTGAAGCAATTTATCTACGGCGTGGATGAGGGACACCTGAAACCCTAGTGGGCGGCGCGGGCCCTTTCGGCTGCTGCTGCTCTTGGGCCTCCTTGATCAAATCCTCTCGGCCCATTTGGTACGGAGAATTAAGAAAAAGAAATTAAGCTGAGGAATTTTGCAGGAAAAAAAAAATTATAAGAAGAACTGGACACTTTTTGTCTGATCGGTGGGCAATGGTGTCAAGTCACTCGATTTGGTAGCTTAAATTCCCCCAGCAAGTTTAGCGTATTGGTTAAGATGGAATGAATAGGTGGAAAAATGTAATTCATCTCATTGTGTTTTGCTCCAAGTTTCACAATAATTAAATTTTTAAGTTTTGTGGAATAAATCTGTGAAATAAGTAACAATATAAAAAAATAAAATAAATATTGAAATAAATAAATTAACTCATTTGAATGTTAGATATATTAAATAATATGTTAAAATTATTTTATAAAATAAATAAAATAAATTATTAACTCATTTCCAAACGCGATAACTCGTTAACAAGCCTGGGAGATACAAAGCCGGGACGAAGCTCCACGTTTCTGCCAACCAAACCAACTTTTCAGGATTTATGCCTATGATTTTATCTTTAAAGTTATCCAATTTCACGCGTACCCACAATCCCCACCCCCACGACAATCCCCTCTCTCTCTCTCTCTCTCTCTCTCTCTCTCTCTCTCGCGCTATATATATATATATATATATATATATATATAAAAGCTTATTAATTAATCAGATGTGAATTAATTGACACCAAGGTTACGATTGACTAAGATATTGGCATCTTCATAAGAATTAACATTCGATTGAAATATTAAAAGCATTCGTTGAATGGAAGAACTTGGCTGGGATATCAGTGTAAGCACAAAGTTGTGGAAGATTTACGATTCAGCCGACGAAAGGTAGAATTAACATTAGTTTGATTGTTAAGATAAAGATAGATGAAAAGTTTTCTTGCCTTTTAATCTCTCACATGAAATTAGTAAATTACTTATTGAAGTTAAGGATACAAGTTTTGAAAAAAATAGGTAAAGTCTAACTCATTTAAATTCAAATTTTATCAAGTAATCACGATCAAGTATGATGTGAATTTTGATCCATATTCATTAATTCAATCCATATACCTAATTTATATTATATATATATTAAAAGTATCGAGTGAGTATCATGCACACAATTCAAATGAAAAACCTGCATTTCTTGCCATTCGGTCACTCATTTTATCGATGAAACCACTTTTATATTTTGCAAGTGGTTTCACGTATTAGATGCATACGTCAAATATCTTTTGGCAAATAAAATCAACGATTAATAACTCATCCTTAAAATTACACGCTTAGTGCTTTTTCTGTCATACTTCCTTGTTTTTCATCTTAATTTTCACATATCTTATCCATTCCTCTTCTTCTTGGTCTCATTTAGCATTGTAATTGCACTCATTTTCTTAGCATTAGATTTGTCATTAGATGATTCAAAAATTTTTTTTGATTCTTTATGCACGAATATTCACGCTTATCATTCTTTATATGCAAGTAACTTCTTATTCATGGAAAGAACGGACCTTTCATCATCTGATATTTCATTTCGTAGTTCCACTATTAAAAATTCTCATGCAATCATTTTCGTTCGAGATTCTATGCAAGATGATGGTATGTATTTAATTTATGAGATTTTTGCATATATATTTTTATAAATTTTAGATATTATGTCTATACTCCTATAATCTTGATAATTATGTAAATACCTCCTCAATCTTCCCTTCATTAATAAAATTATCCTTCTGTTAGTCTATCGTTTGGTTAAATTGTAATAGTCATTATATAAGAGGTATTTTTGTTAATGAAGGGAAGATTGAAAGGATATTTACATAATTACAAAGAATACAGACTCACACACATATCACCCACGCCAAAGTCCTCCTCCCTCCTCAATCTATACCCCTCCACTCTTACTATTCTCTCCTCCTTATCTCCTCCCCATCTCCCTCTCACTCCTTCGCCTCCTACGCACATCACCCGCATTAAAGTCCTCCGCCCCCTCTCCATCTAGTCCTCCTCTACCGTCATTACTGTGGAGAAGTCGAAGGTTCACATGCTCGACGTTGAGGAAGATCTTGTTGCCTCCCTGGCAAAGTACACCTCTAACCACTCTGGCGAGTTCACCCATCGATAGGGGACCTTCATTGTCGTCCTCTCAAGTGGATCACTCATAAAAGCCCTCAAGTGCTTTTCTTATTTGGGATTCGTGTGTGTGTGTGTTTTAGGGTTTTCGATGGTGGATTTTGAAGGCAGGTGCTATGGATGATAGGAAGCTGACGGAGGGGCTGTATAAGGGGGCAGTGGAGCACAGAGATGAAGGTCGTCTTCTCCACGACACCAACTACCACCTTCTCTTCTGTCCTCTCACGTTGCCCTCCACTCTTACTATTCTCTCCTCCTCCTCCTTGTCTCCTCCCCATCTACCTCCAACTCCTCCCACACACATCACCCACACCATGCCCTCCTCCCTCTACCCCCTCTCCATGTAGTTCTCCACTGTCGCATGATGATAACGTCATCATCAACCATATCTAGCTTTATTTAGTCATATTTCATCATTAAATGCTTCTACATAACCGTCAGAAGATCATAATTCATTGTATAATCATTCTGAGAGAAATACAGTAAAATATGGGTAAACTGCAGTTTTAACAGCATATCTCAATTGCAGAACAATCATGGGGTTTATCAAGGGTTAATCAAAGGTCAAATGATCTTAAATGTCTAACAAGTGGGTCCGTACAGACAGAAATGAATTTTCACACGTTTCAAGAATTAAATGATATCTGAAACCCTAAAAATATACCCACTTGATTCCCTAAGGTTCTGGTCAGGATAAAATTCACCTAAACCCTCTAAAAATCATAGAAAAATGTTCTCTAGGGTTGTTACCTTCAATTTGACCATCAGAACCCGTCTTGACCCAAAATAGTCTTAGATAGATAGTTGCCCTAATTTGGGTTTTTGCATAAATTACCCAGTCAAACTTGGTCAAAACCTAAATCTGACTTCACCATCATATTCCTTGGGTCCAAATTAGTCTTTTGCCAAAATTTGGACCCAATTAGAGATTATCTTGACCTAGTTTTCAATTTGGTCCAGTCTAAGTCTTTTCTCTCACACACATGCCCCTAACTTTTGAATTTCTTACAAATAGGCCCCCTATCTTTGTCATCACTCTTTACAAATAGGTCCCTCCACCATTATTGCGGAGGAATCCTTCTCCAGTGACCTTTGATTGAAGAAAACTCCTTCTCTGATCAACGAATCCCTTCCAAAATTGGAAGGGAGATTCCTTGAGAAGTTAGTTCTCCAACGCACCCAACTTTGATCTCCATAACTTTCCCAATCTCTCATGCAAATGCATGAGAGATTTGGATATCTCTTAGGTTTCCAACTCCGATGAACTTTCCAAGCTCTAACCGACTCCCTGAGGCCTATAAAAGGGTCCCCATGACAAACCGCTTTCCTTACGCTCGAATTCGACAAGAATTACCCTCAATTCCTCCCTCCTCCCCAACTGAATAGCTCCTTGATGTCCGAAAATCTTCTCCGACCTCCCTCGTCGTCCGCCTGCAATACCGATGATTGATTCTCCTTCCTCGTCTTACTTTATGTCATGCCGTACCAGCCGATGCCTCTCCCTCCGTCGTCCTCTCTGTCTTACCATCACCGAAGCCTTCTTCTTCCACGACGTCGACCAATCAAAGCCAGCGTCGCTCCATCCATTTTGTTCGTAACTCTAGGGTTAGTTAGGTCCCTCTCCCTCTCTACTTCATTTCTAGCTTCTTTCCTGTCCCTTTCAACTACCAACTACGCCGTTCACCCTCATCTCCGGCGACCACTTCGGCGAGGTGTTTCCACCGCTATGCACCTCCATCCACCTTGCCAACAAGTTCGTGACCTCCGCCACATCCACCCACACAAAATCCCTAACATCTCCCCTCCTATTACTCATCCTAACACCTCGATGATCGACCCATTGCTCTCCGACACACCCCTACACGCACTCCCATGCCACATAAGGCACACGACCATGTTCGCCATCCTCTGGCGAAGCTTCTGGACCTTTTAATTAGGCTTTTGAGGCCATATGTTTGATTTCAGGTCTCATCGTCCACTTCGCCGCCACCATTTTCCTAACCTCTCTCATGGTGTTCTAGCCACAATTACTCCAGGCTTCAGCTCCAGGTAGTGCGGAATCACCTCAAGATCATCTCCAGGTCTTCAAGCGAGGATGCCAACCTCACCTGCATGCTCAATTGAAGGCATCTTCCTTCGGGAGTGCATGCAAGCAGAAGGGGTGGGCATTAGTCCCACCTCAGAAACACAAGAGTAGTCGGAGTGCTATAAAGTGAAAAAGTGACTTAGCCTCTTCGCCTCCTAACACGAGGGTAAGGTCCTCCTTACCCGATCACATACCCGACCCACCTTCACACCTCGGCTGCTACCCATGTCGGTAGCCCTGGTCTCGGGTATGCAGATCCCTGAATACCCAATTACCTGAGCATCTGACCAACATTGAAGAAGAAAGAGGAGGGGAAGAAAGAGAGAGAGTGCGGGAAAAGGGGTGGGTTTTGCTCTGTGCATTGGCTAACACTTAGCCAAATTCAAGAGTGCTTTCCCCCTGTGCGTGAGAAGAAGAGGAGGTTGAAGCAGAAGGCCTGAATAAGAAGAAGAAGAAGAGCTAAAAGAGAAAAGAAGAGGATGGTAGAAGAAGAGGAGAAGCAAAGGAAAAGGTAGAGAAGAGGAGGCTGAAGAAGAACAGCAGAAGAAAATCAAAGAGGGGTCACTGTAGCAATGCACTTTAAGTCATCTTATTAGACGTCTAATTATCTGTTCCTTCATTTGATTATATTCAATAAATACTATATATGTGTTAGGCTAATAATTGGTGATCCAAATCACCATTATTTTGTCTAGAATTCTTTTTATCTCCTCATGTACTCAAGTTAAACATTGCACATTAGTTTTTGAGTAATTAATTATGCTCATTTATATTATTTGTTAAGATTAGCACGTGAATTCCATATTTGCTCCTTATGTTCGACCTCGGATACTCTTTTGAATTCGAGTTATAAATTTTATTTGGTGATGAGCGATTTTGGTCTGTACTACAACATAGCAATCTTAAACACCAATTTCGCACGAACAACACTGCGGTTGTGAAGAAGCCGAAGGTCCTTGTGCTCAACGCCAAGGAAGATCTCGCCACCTCCCTGGCGAAGTACACCTCCGACCTCTCCGGCAAGTTCTCTCATCGGTGGGGTCCTTCACCGTCGTCCTCTCCAGTGGATCACTCGTAAAAGCCCTCAAGTGCTTTTCTTATTTGGGATTCATGTGTGTGTGTGTGTGTTTTAGGGTTTTGGATGGTGGATTATGAAGGCAAATTCTTTGGATGGCAGGAAGCTAACAAAGGGGCCATACAAGGGGGTGGTTAGTGGCACATGTTCTGGGTGGATGAGAGGGTGTTGCCTAGGGACCACCCAAATAGCAACTACAAGCTCGCCTACAATGGTTTCCTCTCTAAGTTTGCAATGAAGCTCTAAAAGGTTTTTGTCTTTTTGTTGAATTGAAGGATTTTGGTGTGGATATGTAGTGTGTGTTTGTTTCTTTGTTTGCTTTCTTGCATGTGTGGGAAGAGGAGAGAGATCTTTCGTAAAGGATGATTGGTTAAGAAGATTGTTTTTCGGGAGGTCAACTTGGTGCCATGACTTGCTTGGAGTTAGTTTGTGGGAGGATAGATGTTGAATTCAAGAAAAATGTACTTTGAATGAGGGGTTTTGCTGACCTTAAATCATAAATTTTCCATATTTTTTATAATTATGTAAATACCCCCTCAATCTTCCCTTCATTAACAAAAATACCCTTGACATAACGACCGTTACAGTTTAACCAAACGGCAGACTAATGGAAAGGTAGTTTTGTTAACGAATGGAGGATTGAGGAGGTATTTATATAATTACCAAGGTTATTCTAAAATTTATAGGAGCATGTATGTAAATATTGAAATTGCAATAGAGGGGGGTGAATAGTGAAATTTTATAATAATGTAAAACAAAAAAATTCAATCACAAAAGGTGGTACCAGATTTTTAGGTGGAAACCCAGGATGGGTGAAAACCACCACCTAAGCCAATCCCTTGACTTAGGATTTTCGATCACAAGGTGATCAATCCACTAACCACACTACTTAAACGAAGGTAGTGTACCTCAATTACAAATCCACCTCCGATCCCTAAACGGAGGTTTCTCCTTTCACAATGAAGAGGCGAGGACCTAACAGGCCGGATACCCAAAGTACAAAAGTAGGAATTAAAACAGCACCTAGAGAGCACCCCAATACTTTGATTACTTTTTTATCTATTAAGCATAAAAAAACTCCCTGAGGATTTGTAGAACGGAGTGAGTCGGGCGTATGGATTTGCCCTTTGATCAGAGTGTTGGCAAAGCACAAGGGCAAGATGAAGCCTAGAGTAGTGAGCAAGTGATTTTTCTAAGGGAATTGAATTTCAAGAGGTGTGTTGTGCCTAAGAGAGGTTGTAGTCTATTTATAGGAAAGTTTGGAACCTTCAAGAACACTTGGGAGAGATCTCCTAGCCGTTGGAGACAAATCCCAAGAGATTGGGACGAAATCCACCACAAATCAAGGTAATGATGAGTCTGACAGCAATATCAGACATCTAATTTTAGGGTCAAACGTCTTATAAGACGTCTGATTATAATTTTAGTCGCCTAATACTATAGGCCAGCCTGAACTGACTTCATTGGTTCGAAACAAGGACGTCTGATATTTTCACATAAGACGTCTGACAGAGTTATTGGACGTCTAATATGTGTGGATTCGTTCCTGTTTTGATCAGATCCAAATAGGGTTCTAGATTTGAAGAATCGAACGTCGGTATGGACGTCTAAGGGATTCACTAGACGTCTGGAAACCTAAAAAGACTTGGCTACGATATCTGACAAAAGATCTTATATTCATAATGAGATATGCATAGAAACACATGGGCAACGATCCAAAGGTAAACATTTGGAAGCATGTCCAGATGTCTGAAAATACATTTTTGCCCATTATCTATAGAACGAAGATAGGTGCTTAGTCTAACGGTTATTCTGAGGACGTCCGGGCAAAGTATCAGACGTCTGGATGAGGATATGGACGTTTGATAGAGGAGTGCTTCGACTGATGTTTATGAAGACAGAAACTAAAGGTAGAACTATAGGTAGTTAGACGTCTAAGACACTTGTTAGACATCTTAAAGTTGAAAATCAGACGTCTGACAATTGTTATGGACGTCTGATAAGAGTCTTAGTGTTAGGTTTTTATTTTTAATTTATCCTAAGTGTAGAGAGCCTAAGTTAACTATTTATAGGTTATGTTTGGGGGCTCTTTACAACATTTCTAGACTCAAATAAATGAACCTTTGAAAGTTTACATGAAAAGCCTCTAACCTAATACTTATGCTACTTAGTCTTCACACTTTTAATCTCCCATCTTGGAAAACTTTATGAAACCTGCAATTATGTTATTATAGAGGGAAACAATATGCTACGCTTATTTTTAATTTCTTTTTCTTCATTTTGTAAAAATCATCAAAATATTATATATGAGTAGTTGAACTAACAAATATCCTTTAATTTATTGTCATATTATCATGTAAGTTGATAATAAAAGTTTGTACAGTACTTCATTATTTGTTGTATTACAACATAAAATAAAAATGTCACACGCCATGATTATCATTTCATGCTTGAAAGTGTAATACATTAGCTTCCATAAAATTGGACCACAACATTTTTGTATTCAATGCTTACAATTGCAAAAACTTGTGTCAACTTTTTGTATTACAATACTACTAATAACTTTGCATGCCAAGAAGGCCTATTAATGTATGAAATTGTACTACATAACCTTCCATGAAAGTGCATCACATGCTTTTGAATCCAATCTTCTTGCAAGCATATGTTTGTAGTTGCAAAAACTTGTTTGAACTTTTTGTATTACAATACCATTAACAACTCCACATGCTAGGAAGACCTAGTAAGTTATAAACCTGTAATACATTAACCTTCCGTTTTTGAATCCAATCTTTTTGCAAGCATATGTTTGCAGCTGCAGAACTTGTATGAACTTTTTATATTACAATACCATTAATAACTCCACATGCTAGGAAAACCTACTAATTTTTAAACTGGTAATACATTAACCTTCCATGAAACTGTATCCCACGATTTTGAATCCACCCATTTTGCAAGCATATTTCGTATATACTCATAATACATTGTATTACATTTTTCTTTACGAAAGTTTGTGTACTGATGAGTTTTTTTTATCAATGCTCTCGAAATTAGACACATCTACTAATGCATTATATTTATTTTTGTACTTTTTGCTACATGTTCAAGAAAAGTATGCAATAATAAATCATCATATGTATTACAATATTTTTCCAGTTTTACACATATCCTTTTCACATACATAGACATTGCCCTGAAATTATGTCGTAGTTAGTAAGGTGTTTTTATTTACTAATTATGATTTATATGTTGTAACATTTTTACAATATAGAAAATCGATCTTTGATTGTGTTGAGAGGAGCAGAAATGGTTGAGACCCAAAATTAGTATGAAATTCAACTTTATAATTGAGGTCAAAATTTTTATGAACATTATGCAATTGCCTATAGATTTATAATTCGCAATAGTAGCACAAAGTATTCTATAGATAAATTCTCGAAAGATAATGTATTGTCATACAAGAAGTTTGTTTGTATATTTGAGGAATTTTCAGACAAAACTTTAGATGTGTTAAGCAACAAGTCATTATCCTTTTTTGATCCATTTCCTGATTCCATATCACCTTCGAAAAGGAACGTGAAGAAGAGATTTGGTAGACACAGGACCAACTGCAGTGCAAAAATGGCAATTAAGCTTAACTTCCCTAATAACAAATGAGAAGTGTAGCAGTTTGAGGACAATCACAACCACCCAATTTCATCTCCTTTGAAATAAAGGTATCTAAAATCCATAAAAAAAATAAATGATCACAAAAAAGTTTCCTTGGAAGTGTGTACACTATGGCTAGTATAGGGTTGTGATTGGATCTCGAATTATGGTCGAGCTATGATGACACATGTTGATTTTCTCCAATGTGTTATGTGTTTCCCTTGAGAAGGAAGCGTTCTTAAGGTGGTGAATGGTTTGACCACGTTAAGGAATGGAACTAGCTGAAGTGGTGGAGGACAGAGTAGTCTTGAGAAAAAGTGGTTGGGATATATCAGGTTTCTCGACGACGTGTGGAGTACGGTGAAGTCACCTACTTCTTACGAACTAGTGATCATCCACCGTAGAGGATAAGATTCTGATGGTTTAAAGGATTTTGGTTCTCTCCAGATGGGAGGAGAACACAAGGTGCAAATGGCTACGCTTAAACTTGAGAATACTTTAGAGCAATGGTGGGTTGTAGTGTAAGTTTCTAAGTGGTTGCCAGGGTTTTGGGACAGGAAAAAGGAAATGGAAGACTTAGAAACAAGATGGATCCCTAGATCCCCGACAGGACCAGATGGCAGTGACAGAGGGTGGCATCAAGGTTATAGAACTACCTTGTTGTGTCAGAAAAGCTTTCAAGAATAAAGGAAATAAGTTTGGAGTTTTACTTGGGGTCTAAGGGATTATTGAATGTGTTTCAAGGAGATTTATGAAATGATCGTCATAGTACACTCCTCAAATCGCATAACAAACACTTAAATTTATAAACTCAAAATCTACTTGGAGTCCGAGGTCATTCGCAGAGAACAAATATGGAATTCACGCACTAATCTCAATTTAGAATTAATGTGCACAATTAATTAGTCACAATAAAAGATGTTCAATGAATA
The DNA here is from genome assembly GCA_037157565.1 of Thalassia testudinum. Taxonomy (NCBI): domain Eukaryota; kingdom Viridiplantae; phylum Streptophyta; class Magnoliopsida; order Alismatales; family Hydrocharitaceae; genus Thalassia; species Thalassia testudinum. The sequence goes on from JAZHRO010000003.1 coordinate 35,741,988, forward strand.
AACTGCTCAGAAATAATATTCAAATATAAATCAATGTATCTCAAGGATTCATGGGATAAAAAGGAAGAGAGAATAAAAAACAAAGGTGATTTGAATCACCAATTATTCTCTTAATTAAGCATGCATCCCAAGTATTCAAATAATTCAACACTAACTCTAATCAAGTACTCAAATAATGCCACAGAACTTTGAACCAAGTTAGACGTCGGATATATGTATCAAACGACTTAACTATTAAGGCACGGCACCACAGTAAGGTGCATAAGAGCGCCAAGCCTCTCAAAGCCTTTTCAAGCACAGCACAAGGCCAAACCTTCTTCCCTCTGAGGCTAAGTATTAAAGCCTTTCTCTAGCACGCACACCGAGGGAGATCAATCCGAAGCAAAACCCTCCCCCTCATCACAAATTCCTCCTCTCTCTCAGGACCAAGCCATAATTGAATCCATATATGGGTAATCGGGCCATGAACAATACCGGCTAGGGGACCAGGCTCATCGGGAGTGCGAGTGAGCAAAGTGTGGAGGTATAGTGCATGAGAGACCCGACCCCTCATGTACTAGGCAAGGAGTTCGTATCACGAAAACAAGATATATGCTTCCATGAGCTCTCATGTCTACGATGTGGGACTATCCCACATTTCCCTCGCGTGTTGTCTTTGTTGCATGCAATTGCTGAAGCTCTCCTCCTCAATTGACTGTTGGCACTACTGCTGCTGCTCAATTGGTGCTCCAGATGAATTCATGGCTTGCTTCCACAGCACCTGGAAGTGGTAGCGAGTCCTATGGATGTTGGAGGAGTGTGGTTGGTGTCGAGGAAGATGAAGGTGGCGGCGAGCAACCGATGAACCCTGAAATTCACAAACATAGGCTAAACACCCCAATCAATAGGTTCAGGAGCATCGCCAAGTTGCATGGAGTGCAACGACGGTGGTATTTTGGTGTATGCGTGCATGTGGAGGGCTGATGGAGTTGGCGATGCTGTGCGAAGAAGGTGGAGTTCGGTGGAGGTTTTGCGAGCGTGGAACCCTCAATTTCTTGAGGGGTTTTGGTGAGGGTGAGGCAGAGGTGCTTTTGGAGGTGATGCGGAGGCGTTTGGTGGTCTGTGGCGTTGGGGCGGCCACACTGGAGCATAATTGGAGCAGAAGAAGATGGAGGGGGAGGCGATAAATCGACGGTTGAAAGAGGAGACTAAGGTGCTAAACCTAAACTATAGAGAGAGAGGGAGAGTTTGGGACCTAATTAACGGATGAAAGGGGAGAGATGGCACCGTCTTTGATTGGCTGGAGTCAGAGACGATGAATTCCTTTGGTGAGGGAGCGGCGAGGAAGAAGAGGGCCTGGGAGCTCCTGATTTGTCTGTCAAGGAGCGAAAGAAGGAGATGAAGACGATCCCGTTGCCTATGGTATGTGGCAGCGGGCGAAGAAGCTGGAGAAGGAGGCATCACCAGAGCTACGACAGAGGTGGCTAAAGAGAGGAATTTGAAGACTTTGAAGCCTAAAACCAAGCTAAGGAGCAAGACCTTGCTAGGGGGTTCTTTTATAGAGCTCAAATCCGAGCTCTGGACGAGGAAAGAAGCTCTAATTGGCTTGAGATTTGGAATCACGAATCCCACAAATTTCGTTGGTTCACTGGGGCTAATCAATGCGATTTGGGATCCCGAATTGCCTTCAGAAGACTCCTTACAATGTGAACATCAATCCCACCAAATTTGGTGGGATTTGGTGGTGATCTGATGCTGTTTTGGTGTGGTCAAAGTCGGTTGAAGGTTAGTTTGACCTCCAATGGCGGCAGGGGTGCGTTTGTGAAGAAGACAAGGAAGTTAGGGACCTATTTGAAAGTTAGGGGCTTGTCTGAAGAAATAGAGACTTAATGGACCAAATTGCAAACTAGGTTAAGATGGACTTTAATTGGACCAAAATTTTGGTACATACCTAATTTGGATCCAAGGAATCTAGTGGTGAAGTAGGATTTAAGTTTTGACCAATTTTGACTGGGTAATTTGCGTAGAGACCCAAATTAAGGCAAAAATCTATTTACGACTTTGTTCAAGGTCAAAATAGGTTCAAATGGTCAAACCAAGGGTATCAAACCTCTCAGGACATTTTTCTATGAATTTTATGAGGTTTAGATGAATTTTATTCTGACCAGAATCTCTTCAATTTAAGCAGATATGAAATTAGGGTTTTGTGTTCTAATTCGATTCTCGAAACGCGTGAAACCCTGTTTCTATCTATATGGACCCACTCTTTGGACTTCAATACTCATTTGACCTTAATTAACCCTTGAAAAATCTTGTGGTTACTCTGCATTCATGATGTGATGTTAAAATTGTAGAATTAACCCTTTTTAATATTTTCTCAGAATGGATTTACGGTCTTCAAATGACTATTCAGGAGCATTTGTTAATTAATCTTGCCTAAATAAAGTTAGGTATGGCTCATGATGGTGTTACCATCAAGGATGACCCAAGAATGCAGATAGTTGAGACATCAGCGACTAATGGACCAGGACAGTGGAGCAAGAGCTATGATAGTCAAAAGGACGATGACAGCGATTCAACAGCAGGAATAGATCTCGCAATTTCTCCTTTGGCGAGTAGGATATGCTCATAGGAATAACCACCAACCTTTACGACGAACTCATGTATAGGAGAAGAGTTCTGGCATGGAAAGCACCTTAGGTACTACATGTTGGTTTTGTAAGAGAAAGCAGTGCGCTACTTGCGAAAGGAATCATGTGGGATCATATTAGGTTCCTATAAGGAAGAATTATCCCATGAAAGGACAAGTGTTAGCCTTGATTGCAGGACGTCAGGGCGGAGACAATGATGTTGGACTGAGAACTGCTATGATGGACTCACTGGATGCAAGCTACACCTTCCGGGAAGCCAGAACACGGACCCAGCTACGGTTAAAGGGAAGCAGGTGATTGGTATTCCTACGGCAGATGATGACTTTGATGTTTGAGCCTGATTGATAGGCTCAAGATGATAGATTTGGTTTCGGTGCATGAATTTCGATGTAAACTCCCTCTTTAGTGTTCTTTGGTGATTTCGAGGGAGGTCACCTGATATGATGTAATTGTACTGATTATATGAAGCAGATGTAATGCTGCTCTTGCACTTGTGTTCTCGTGATTTGTGCTGGCATGATTGTCATCATGGTATTATTTGTAACTATTGTGCTTACACCCGATTGCCTTAGCTAATTTCTGAGATGAAATCCTTTCTAAGGAGGGTAGGGTGTAATGCCCCGAATTTGTAATACTCTTAATAGGATAATTAAAAACCTTAATTGGTTACTTAAGGCAAGATTTAAGGTTTTGAGAACCCTAATTTAGTGATATTAGCCTAGGAATTAAACAAATCCTTTAAGTTATTAACAAGATGTTAACAAATGAAAGGTTAAGGGGTTCTTTGTAAAGAAACATAGTTTGGGGGCCTTGCTTGAGGCTCAAGAAAGAAGTGGAAGGGTCTGTATGCAATTTTCATAACCCTTATATAAGAGAGAGGTTTAAAATTTAAAGGAAAAATCTCATTTTCTTCTCCCCCTCAGTCGATTCCTTTTCCTTCAACTGATGCACCCCCATCCCCCTCCTCCCTGTCGATTGCTGCTGCTGTTGCGACTATTGCTGCTGCTACAAGGAGAAGGAGAAGGAAAGGAAGAGGAGAGTTGCTGCTGCAGCTGTTGTTGAAGTTGTTGTTGTTGCTATTGTGGTTGTTGCTGCTGCTGCGTGAAAGAAAGGAGAAGAGAGGAAAGGAGGTGGTGCTGTTGTTGTAGCAGCTACCATTGCTGTTGTGATTAGGAGAAGAGAAAGGAGCTCCAACTGAGGTAGGGTTTATTCTCTTATTTCATCCTCTTGTTCCCATGACTAGAAGTAGACAAAAAGGGTTATTTTGGTAAAAATTTCCATGCTGCTTGTGATAGTGGTTGGGCTATGCCCTAGTTATGGGTTAAATCTTGGGAATGCCAAATGGAGGGTTTCCATTGTGGGTTGAAATTGATGTTGAGGTCTATAAATTCATGTGGTTTTACATGTTTACCATCGATTCTGAGTTGTAGCATAAATGATGGTTTGTGTTGCTGTTAACTGGGTGTTTTGATATGTTTAACTGGGTGTGTGAACACTTAGTACTGGTACTAACGATCAGTATTGGTATTAGTTGACCTAGCACCACAATGTAACGCATTGAAATGGGAACTGAAAGCACCCAGTACCGGTATTAATCACCAGTATCGGTATTGGATGACTTCAGCCGGTGAATTGGGCTGCCCAATACCGGTACTAGATGACTTTAGCCGGTGAACTGGACTACCCAGTACCGGTACTGGTGTTTAGTACTAGTGTTGGCTGGGTTAAGTTGGTATAGGCTGGTTGTGCCTAGTACCGATACTGGTGTTTAGTACCGGTACTAGCTGGGCTAAAAGATAAGTAACTGCAGGTGCCCAGTACCGATACTGGTGCCTAGTATCAATACTGGCTGGAACCTGGGATTTGGTTCTAGGGGTTATCAAACGTCTGATAAATTCATTAGAAGTTTGATAGCCCTAATCCCGACGTTTGATCTCTTAGTTAGATGTCCCTGCAACTCGATTGCAATTCCAGGGACTAAGCCCCTAGCGATTGGACGTCTGGCATTGCATTGGATGCCCAATGTGCTTGTTTGGATGTCTAGCCAAGGAATCAGATGGTCGTTTGTAACTGTTTGTGGCTTTTGGTGCCAAGTCATTGTTTGACATCTGTTCTTATAGTTAGACGTCCAAGGAAGAGTTTGGATGTCCAATATTGTTGGCTTGGGACGGGTCACCCTGGTATTTTATCTTCGGATGTCTAGGTTGTGTATCAGATGTCCTATGATGCATTTTTGGACATCTGGCACTTGTGCTAGATGTCCGATAAGATACTTGTGGTATTGTTGTGTGTGGAATTTCCCCACATGGGCCGGGAACTTAAAATGATTCGCTAAATCCCTGTCTAGTGCCAGGAATGGAAGGTATTAATCCATGTTAGTGTCTAATGTTAGAAACTTGGATTTTGGGCATAATCAGGACTTACGATGATTAGTCCAGATGAGAAATGGAGTGAACCTAAGTATGATGCATGAGTCCATGTTGTCAGGATATCTGCGAGGTCAGATGCATGATATTAAACAAGGTTTAATATGAAATGTGGAAAGGGTATAAGAACCCTGATTGGTGAATAAGCATTACTCTGGGATGATAGAGTGTGGGTTCTGTCAAGAACCTTGGTAATTGATGTAAACACATTTATTAAGGGTAAAATGCCTATTCATGCATGTTCCTAGGCTTAGATTTGCATTTCACGTTATAAATATTGCATAGCATGCATCATTCTGCATTTAGAGTAGTTGTATATAATTTAGGTTAATTGTGTCCTTTATTTGTGGTCAGGAGAGAAGGATATTTATTTCAAAGCCTCGGATTGATGATCTGACCGTACGAATCTGATCAAGACAACGATCGGAGTCCAATGCCTTCAAAATCGCCTCGATTGGAGTCTCGTAGCACCATATACAATCTGAGGAAAATCAACAGCCAAAGGACTAGGTGACATAATTCGGAGCTTCAAATGACAAATCCGACCGCGCGGATGGATTTGGGTCGACAATCGTAGCCTAACAGCGTGAAAATCGACTCAATCTGATCTCTGTAGCAACCCCGACAACGAAAAGAAGATTAACAGCCTAAATTGTATCACGTGGCACAGCCCAGGCTGCCTATGCACACGCATGCGCCACCGCACGCACGCACCACCCAACACGTGAGCGTGCACACGCATGGCAAAGGTAGGGACAGCGTGCACTAGCGACGCATGAGTTGGACCTACAGCAATGCATGAGCTGAACTTACAGCGACGCTTATAGCCGTCGCTAATTCTTCGCGCGCCAACAAAGCCAACTGTGGGCGTAAGCAGGCATGAGCTGCCTATAGCGACGCTTCCAGCGACAACCTGGATGTCACTAATGGTCCCATACCTATTTTTGCCTCTTCTCCTCCACTATAAAAGGACCTACACCCCCTCCCTTCCAAGCCATCTCTACCTCCTCTACTCCCACCTACTCCCAAGCTCTAGCAGGCCTACCAACGCTCCATTAGAGCTTGTTCTCAAGCTCCCAAGGCTACAATTAGTGTAGCAAACCTCTGCCTCACCAAATATTCGTCCATCTTCCCACCCCCATTGATAGTTCGCCTTGGAGCTATCCTCCCACCTCTATTTCAATAGCAGATCATCTCCCTCTTCTCACCTCCATTCCAGAGCCATGCTGAAGCTTTCCTCTACCCGACGTCCTCCTGCATCTCACCTCTGTCGTCCCGCTCCTCACCTCCTTCGTCCGAGCTTCTGCCAGGCACCATCGTCTCGCCAAACAGTCGATTCAGGAGATTTCCTCTCACCCCCTCTCTTTTTATGCTTTCATAGTTGATTATAATAGACATTGAAGTGATATCTATACCATATTTGTTTCATCTCTATTTTGTGATTCATTTGCTTGTCTTCTTCTTACAAAAATATAAAAAAATAACAAAACCCTAAAATACCAAAAAGAAACAAATCGAAGTGCAGTTTTCAATTAAAGTAAATGTCGCCTCCATGTGTTCGACCCGGGACTCCCTTGGAGTTTCGGTATAAATTTTATTTGACCACGTGTTTTGCAACTACAACGACTGGTTACTTGTAACCCCGATTTCAAACTCGTGCAACACGTGCGATCAGTAATAATAAAATACGAGGAGTTGAATGGGGGATTTAAGGTTTGGAACTTGATGCTGGAGACACCTAGTACCGTTACTGGTAACCTGTGTCGGTACTAGCTGGCTTAGCATGAGCTAGATATGGAACTTAAGTCAGGTACTGAGGGCACCTAGTATCGGTATTCGTGACATGTACCGATACTGGATGGGTTCAGTAGCCATGACAAAGGGTGCCCGGTACCGACACCGATGCTCAGTACTAGTACGGGATGGATTATTTGGAAAGGTGTTGTTGGTGCCTGGTACCGACATCGGTGTTCGGTACTGGTACTAGCTGGGGTTGGAAATTGTATTAAGGTTTCCTAGTGCTGGTACTACGGTCTAGGATTGGTACTGGCTGGCCTGTTGGAGGTTGTGCTGTGGGTGCACAGTACCGGTACTAAAGCTTAATATCAGTACTAGTACTCTATAACCTGGTGGGTGAAGTAGGTGCCTAGCCCCGGTGCCTAAGACTAAGATCGATACTGGTGTACTCGTTCTACATTATTGAACTCTAAAGAAGGATAAAATTGGCTTAACCTAGCTGAGGGCTGAAGTATGAACTTTGAGATCAGGGATCTCTTGGGTTCATATTACAGACATGTGTGTGTGCTAGTGGTCTTGATTATAGAGGATCTTGGCAGTGCAAAACCTAGGTTTCGGGCATGAAAGGCAGGTTTTGAAGTCCTAGTTTGGACAGGCATCTTGACCTAGTAATAGGTCAGGATTACCTGATAACAGATGTATGCTGTTTGAGTGTACTAATGATAGGGAGCAGGTCCCTGATGTTTTATAAACTATTGAATGTAATAATTGTATTGAACTGTGTGATTCTGATAATTAGAAATCCCGTGTAATGTTAGAACCTAATTGGCGGTCTAGCAGGTAGCTCAATGGATATGGATGAATGGGGAAAACAATGCAATTAGACCCTAGAGGGATAAAGCATGTGTGTGTGTATGTGTGGGTGTGTGTGTGTGTACACCTATAATTTGAGCATGAAGCTCCGAAAACACATTAAAAGCCATCTGAATTGACTAAGTAATTGCTTGAATCGCACGAGATGACAACTATGACTCGATCCGAGTCTAATGAAAGGAAATGCTTGGATCCTAAGGTCTTGGATAAGACCCCAGGAGATCCACTAGGTCCTTAGGACTGCGTTCCGAGCATGGAACCCAAATGAAATCTAAGATATGGTAAGTCAACTAGGTGAGCTCATAAGGCTGCACCCTTAGACTTAGTGAACCACGGGTTCACTGCTCGGGTAGAAGGTCGAGCTGTTGTGGTAGTGAGAGGCTACCAAGGAGATCTGCCTAGGAACAAGAAAGGTTCCTAGGTTCGGTGACAAGCCTTGGGGCTATCACTGGTGTTTGGTACTTGGATGTACCTGAATCCAACTCGGTGCGAAGGTACTCGAGCAAGAGGCTCGCTAGGCACCTGCATGTGCGGAGATGGTCGGAGTATTGAGATGGATTGGTTGAGATCTCGTCCGATGAAGGATTGAGAGGGTACACCCAAGGACTGCGTTCCTACGGGGCACTACTCCTAGCAGAAGCATTGGTGTAGCTTGACAATTCTGGCCAATCCTGTGATGATGATCTTGTTTGATCTGTGACTAGTCCTTGTTGGACACCAATTGGGCTTGTGTTTTGTGATCACAAGCCATAGGCCTGGGTAGCTCCCAAGAAACCCAACTCTTCTGACTGAAGTCATCAATGTACTCGATACATCAAGAATAGGCATGCCTTTCTAGAGGATTAACAGACTGCCAATCTCTCCCTTGGTCAGGGCAAGTCTATCAGGCTGGGATTCAAAGGAAAGGATGCATCTCAATCTCCTCTAGTAGAGAGGGATGATTTCCAGAATCTGATCATTGAGGCGAGTGAAAGAATAAATTATTATACCAAATCATGGAAAGAACTTGGGTTACTTGTTAATGGATTACTGGATCAAGGTGATTGGTCGTACCAGGTAGGGTTTGAGAAACTAGAACCTGGAGTGTGGGTTTGGGCTAGGAACTAGCCAGTAAATGGAAATGTACACTATCCTGTTTGGTTGAGATGCAGTAGATAATTGTTTCCTGCTGAGCTGATTGGCTCATCCCTACTTTGTAACCTACTTTCAGGTTGTCGTCGCGGGTCATCGACGTACAAAATTTGTCGCTGTGCAAGTTTGTGCATGCTCTGTTGACAGGTACATTTTATGCTTTGGTTTACAACAAGTTTATGTTTTGTTACTATTTTCCTGTATCAATTATGTGCCATTCTTTTTGGATTTTCTTCCATTTTATGCTATGAATGGAACTCTTTTATAACTCGACTTAGTTAGGTACAACCCAAACTAAATAAACCATCACCTCTTTCTTTTCCGTCCCTCGAGACTCTAACCCTCATTTGGGGGTTTGGGTTTTGGGGCGTGATAGTTCTTTCTCGTGGCAAAAGTTAATATGGATAATAGCCATCATTTTCTAGAATAACTGATGGGGAATCGAAATCACCGCCAACCCAAATTAATTTGGGAGCGCATTCAAGAAGTTGGTTTGATGTTTGCCATCGCTTTATAATTAAAGAGACGACAAAACTCCATCATCTACAAACCTTGCGTAAGCCTTCTCCTCCCCTATCACATATTCATTTTCCCAAAACCCTCAAGGCACCACCGGAGCTCATCATCGTCATCCCTTCTCCTCCTCCTCCTTAGGTAACTCCTCCTCATGCATCGCCACTCCTCGCCAGTCATCCTCGCCTCCTGCCCTTCCTCCTCCTCCCCAATGGCCTCGCTCGTTGTCCTCCTCCCCCTCCCTGACACCCTCCTCCTCCTTCTCCGACGGCCTCCTCATCCTTCTCATTGCCATCTCCATGCTCCTCCTCCTTTTCCCCAACACCATCGTCCTCCTCCTACCCCTCTTGTCACCCCCTCCTCCCCCTCCTGCCACCCCTCTCCTCCTCTTGGTCCTCCTCCCCCCTCCGCCTCCTGCCCCCCTCCTCATCCTCCGCCCCCCCTCCACCTCCTCCTCCTACCCCCTCCTACCAACCCCCTCCTCCCCCTCTGACGACTTCCTCCCTCTCTTGTTGCCCCCCTCCTCCTCCTAGTCCTCCACCCCCCTCCGCTTCCTATCCCCCTCCTCATCCTCCGCCCACCCTCCACCTTCTTCTCCTACCCTCTCCATGTATAGGAAGATTTCCAACTAATTAATTGGGGACCCTCTCCCTAAAATCTCATAGACAAGCTGGTGATTTTTCTAATTAAATCACGTGCAATGCCTCCTCCTTCGGTTCCACCTTGATCCTACTCTCCCCAAGTCATTGGTAGTGAGTGAGCGTGCACCTAAGCAACGAGTGCTCTATTCGAGTACATTGTAGATAAGCATGCTTTGGAACTTTTTATTCACTTTCAAAAATCTGATTTTGTTTTTCCTTGTAACCACTTATATGTGTTTTTGCTGTTTTGAAGTGACATTGCAAGTGTAATTTGAGCACTAAGCACTAAAAGAGGAGGGCTTGAAGACTCTGTTAAGTAACCCACCAGCTATACAATTGTCATCATACATAAATTCTAGGAACTTTTGCTATTAAAGTATGGAATACATGTGTTGGCAACCATTAGTGCCATGAAGCATGGCACAATTTTTAGTGTCTAAACAACAAAATACATCGTTGTTAAACAAACATTTCTCAATGAATGATTAAGGCCTGCTCATCTTTTGCGTTTCCTATTGCCTCCCATTGGTCCATGTATTGATGCCAGATTGCATTGTAACTGGAACCATTAGTTCATTGCCATAAGGTTCTCTACTTAAGTAGCTTCATCCCCTCAGGATATAATGAGCAACAAGAAACCCCATAACTTTAATTAATGCTGCTACCGATACATCTATTGTTCATCTTTACGAAGCAGCTACACCTCGCACGTATATAATATTTTCTTATTTCACGAGCATAATTCAAATTCCAAAGCCATAACAGAAGTAACGAGAAAAGTTGAATAGATGGTATCATGATCAGATATGATATGAAAGTGGCTGAGTAGAGGAAGATGGGGATGTGAGTTCTCCAAATCATTTGCAAATTGTAAAAAAGGAAGTGGATCAGATGCTGCATAGGCACCGAAAACAGTTGAAGGAAAAGCAAATTTCCAGGATGAGCTTTACTTCATAAGAGTTGTTGGACTGAACATTTGTGTTTGCTCTCTTGGTTGCTCGTTTAGATGAGGTGTTTTGACTATATGAGCTTGTTGGTGACATCAACTTGAGATGTGGTTTGGAGAATGCATGGGAGTGAGAGGATAGAGAGTTCGATTTTTTTTTAGTCATTCTCAATATGCATGGGAGTGAAAGCAATTGTTGTTGCTTTACTTCATATACAAATAGCTTTAATTGGAGTCTATAACTATAAGCATCCTGTTTATATCAAAAGGAAAATGATGCTCTTTTCCATAAGTATCACTAGGAGAAAACATACAAGTGTATTCATATTAGCTTATGAAAAAGAAAATGCTATGTTTCTACAGCCACCTCCTCATCCTTCGCCTCTTGCCTCCTCCTCTTCATCCTCATCGTCCTTGTCCTCCTTGTTAATATATATCTTATGTTAATATATTTGTTATTAACATTTAAGATTATAATATGTTATTTAATTAATTTTACTGTTGAAAAAGTGTCAGATATACTCAGAGGCTCTAGTTGTTGGAGGTATATATACATTCAATCTTTTTAATTTAATTTGATGATATTTTAGTTTTTTTGTTGAATTTCTTTATTGTTCAAATTAGTTATTGTTTAGATACATACACTTGCTAAAGAAGATATATGCATGCGAGGCCAAACAATAGGTATTCTAACCCCTAGGGTAAAAGTCCTCCGAGTCAAATTGTTTCCAAATTACTCACCCGTCGAGACTTATGATCATATTATATAAACAATGCCGGAAGTGTATGTATACCTCACTTATATGCAATGATGTGTTGTCTTTGTAGGATGCCATAAGACTCGATCAACTTTAGTTCGGTGAAGTACAAAACTAAAGAAGGTCCTTAAAGATTTGATCATAACTTAGTTTTGCTCATTACATGTAACTTTGTGTGGTGAAATTTCGGTTGCTTCTTCCTACTCTTCTCTGATATACCAACTAATCTTATCTAGTTTCCTGCGGTATCCTTAACTGGGTGTTAAACAAAATCTAGCTAAGGTGAGTATTGGGGGTATGCTGGAGAAGTACGAGGAGATGCTGTTGAAATTTCACCACACTAAGGTTACATGTAATGAGCAAACCTAAGTTGTGATTAAATATTTGAGGATGAGTTATAAAGTGAAAATCTCAAGATACACATCATTCAGTCCTTTCCCTTCCTAATAAGTGACTTGTTTACATTAAATTTTAGTTTATAATGGTTAAATCTTGGATTAAAATGTGGGGTTTAGATTACACTAGATATAAGGATGGAGTAATTTCATTCTTGGATTGGGCCTTTGATGAAGATAGGAAGATATTTAGGCGAGGAGATCAACTTGATAATATCTTCTACCCATGCAGAAGATGTTTGAATGATTCCTTGCATGATCGTAATATTGTGCTTGAGCACTTGATTTGTAATGGGTGGTGGCAGCATTACACTACTTTGGTAGCTCATGGAGAGAAGTTGACTGAGAAAGTCATAAACAATGAGAACACTATTGACAAAGAGATCAACGAGGAAATTGCTAATAGTGGAGGTGAAGGAATATAAGAAATGTTGAATGAGATGAGAGTAGGAGAGGATATAAATACAAATGAGGAAGATCCGTTCAGTTGTGATATGTTCTATGATGCTGTTAAGGCAGCTGAGGATCCTATTTCTCCCGGTGTTAAGAAAATGTCAAAGTTGTCATTTTTATTGAAGATGTTTCAATTGAAGGTTATGAATAAAGCTAGTGTTAAATTCATGTCAGAAATACTTCAGTTTATTATTCAGTTATTGAATAACCCTAATGGTTTTCTGGCTTCATGGTACGATGTAAGGAAACAGATTCGCAAGCTTGGTTTGGACTGTTAGAAGATCGATGCATGTCCAAATGACTGCATTCTTTTCATAAATGTATTCTCAAACTTGAGTAACTATCTCAAATGTGGACATGAGAGATATAAAGAAGATAAAAATGAAAGTAAGAGGAAACAACCTCAGAAGGTTCTTCGTTACTTCCCACTGACACCTAGGCTTCAACGCCTTTTTATATCAACTAAAACTGCACGGTGGATGACATAGCACCAGGATTGTAAATCTGAAGATGGAAGAATATGTCATCCTACTGATTCAGAGGAGTGGAAGAGATTTGATGAAATAAATAATTCATTCGCTTTAGAAGCAAGGAACGTGCAGCTAGGTCTTGCAAGCGATGGATTTAATCCATTTAAGAGTATGTGCCTGTTGTACTCTATATGACCAGTGGTAATGGTCACTTATAACTTACCTCCCTGGTTGTGAATGAGATCATCATTCATGATGCTGACCCTATTAATCCCCGGTCCAAAATAACCAGGAAATGCAATAGATGTTTATCTACAGCCATTAATCGATGACTAAAACAGTTGTGGTACACTGGCATGAAGACGTATGATGCAGCACTGTTGTAGGCCATAAATGACTTCCCAAAGTACACAAATTTGTCAGGTTGGAGCACTAAGGAAAGCTTGCTTGCTCAGTCTATATGGAAGATACTCATTACCTACAACTACCAGAAAGTAAAAAATTATGTTACTTAGGGCATCGTAGATTTCTACCCATTGAGCATAGTGATGGGAACACCATCATGAGCCCTAACTAGCCCAATTTGGTCTGATAAAGTTGATAAAAGCTCCTACATAACCTTCAGAGGGTCATATATGCATAATATTTTATTTTGAGAAGATAAGAAACCAGAGTTATTTATGCAATTTTAACTGCATTTCATAAGAACAGAATAACCATAGGGAATTCTAAGGGTTAATTAAATGTCAAATGGTCATTAATATCTAATAAGAGGGTCCATGTAGATAGAAATGGGTTTTCGCGCATTTCAAAAATTAATAAACATCCGAAACCCTAATTTTGGACCCGCTTAATTAACTAAGGTTCTGGTCAGGATAAAATTCATCTAAACCTTCTAAAAATCATAGAAAAATATTTCATAAGGTTTGGTATCCTTGATTTGACCATCTAAACCCATTTGACCTAAAATAGAGTCTCAGACGGATAGTTGCCCTAATTTGAATTTCTACATAAATTTTTCAGTCAAACTTGGTCAAAACTGAAGTTTGACTTTACCATCAGATTCTTGGGATCCAAATTAGGTTTGTACCAAAATTTGGGCTCAATCAGAGTCTATCTTGACCTAGTTTGCATTTTGGTCCTCTAAGACTTATTTTCTCTCTTATAGCCCTCTGGTTTTGAAAACTTTGTGAAATGTCCCCTAGGTTTATCTTCATTCTTTACATTTGGGTCCCTATTGCCATGGCATTTGTGAACCCACGCAGTCGAGCTTCAATCAGGGATACCTCCCTGATTTCTCGATCAATCCCTTCCAAAATTGGAAGGGAAGATCTTGAGGTCATCCCTAAACATTTAAACCTAATCCTAAACTCCAAATCTCCTCGTGGAGCTCGTGCGAATTCCTTGAAATCACAAATCCTATTCCTTGATTTTCCAAGCCTTCAAGCTTGTTTCCAAGCTTGGAAGCTCGTCTAATGGCCTATATAAGACCCTCATCGCCTGCCTTACCTCCTTTGCAAATTTTGGCCTCAGAAATCCTCTCCTTCTCCTTCTCCCACCATCTTCAAAACTTGCTTAGGCAACCTCCTTCGTTCACCCTCTTCTGGTCGTCCAACCATCAAATTGGATGGCCTAACTTCTTCCTCCCTTCCTTGCACACCTCTCCGGTCAAAGAGAGGACGTCTCTCTACCTTGTTCGTTGTCGCCGCCTCACCGTCCCTTCCTCCTTCTCTGGCTCTGGTCAGACACAACCGGATCTCTTTGATCTTCTTCCTCTCCTCTAAGACCCTCTATCTATTCCCCTACTCCTCTACATCATTCTCCCTCACTCACACTCCAAATCAACCACCGACACGCACTCACACCTTCTATCTTTCTCCGCTTCGGTGATGCTCCGGTGAAGCTTTCCCGCCGCTCCATCGCACGAAACTCGCTGCCACCACCTCCATTAGCTCTGTTGCGACTCCACTGTCAAAATCCCAAACCTAATTTGGGCTTTTGACCTCTCACTCACCCCACCGAACACCTCCACCTTCGCACTCCCTTTTTGACATCGCCACTCTCACACACGCACTCTCGCACCATGCCGCACCCATCGTTGCACTCGCCGCATCAGCATGAAGCTTCTGAGCATTTTTGATGTGGCCGAAAAGCCATTTTCGTCGTTGGAGGTGTTCGTGGTTCGCCTCCATTAGCAACCTTCTTCTGCGACTTCAGGAGCCAAGCTACAACACACGTTCCTCCTTGCACCTCCAGATCGCACGAAACTCTCCTAGGAACGTGCCCAGGTCTTCAATTGGAGGAGTCCCCCTTCCTTTCGACTGTAATTGAGAGATTCACCAGCTACTACTTCGTGCGAAGGACTGAAGGAAGGATAGTCCCACATCATGGGATTAGGAGCTGCAACCAGAAGACAAAACCAATTTGTGCCCTTACTCGGTTGCCCAAGAGCACCAGGGGTCGGGTCCCCGTTCATGCGCCTCCCGCGCTTGCACACCTCACCCACAGTTCACGCACGTGGGTCTAGCCCAGGTCCGGATCAGGTAACTAGATTAGGTGGGTTTGAGAAGAGAAAAAGAGAGAGAGAGAAGGGGGGTTTTTGCCCTCAGTTGTGCCCTTTCTACACTTAGTCGCTGGGAGGCCCTTCGTGCCTCTGTGTTGTGCCTCTCCTTGAGGCTTGAAGAGAAAAAGAGAGGCCTTTGCCTCTGTGCATAGCTGCTGAGGCTTGAGAAGAAGAAAGAAGAGAAGAGGCCCTTGAGCCTCTTAACGGCACTATAGCTGGGTGTCATTTAAGGCGTTTGAGCACCTATTCTGTTGTATGATTTTTGAGGCATTTGATTTTGATATTGTGATTGAACGTACTATTCATATATTTGACCGCTTGTGAAGGCTTAAACTAAAAGGGATAATTTGGTGATTTAAATCACCATTTTACCCTAGATTTTTGCACACTTCTACCACTAATTTTATTTATACATCATTTTGGATTGTTCTTGATAATGATTTGATCTTGATTACTTATATTTATGATTAAAATTGTGATTGGTGAAGATTAAATTGCAATTGATTGCTCCATGTGTTCGACTTCGGATACTTTTTTGAATTCGAGTTATAAATTGTATTTGTTGACAAGAGATTACGGCTTTATTACAAAGAAGTGATTTTAAAACCCCATTTCGTGCGTTAACACATAGATGGCGAACGTCATAGTTCAGGGGTAAATTTGATGGCAGGACGTGTCGATATTCAAAGAAAAATCCAAAGAATAAACTTAGTACAGATTCTATTAGGTTGCCGGGTTAGGTTATAATGGAGAGATTACAAGAAATGGGTGAGATACGGTTGGGTCGATCATTCAAACAAGACCAAACGACCTTGAGAAAATTCTGGGTTTCGAAAGGAAAATATTTTCTTTATGGAGTTGCTATACTAGAAAGATCTTACACTACATCATAATTTAGATGTTATGCACATCGAAAAGAATGTGATGGATAACATCTTAAACATATTAAATTTAACCGATGATCCAAAGGATACAGTGAAAACAAGACAAGAGATGAAAACTTTGGAGATATGTCCGGAGCTGCATGTTCATGAGGAGGATGGGTACTTCCACCTGCTATTTACAACTTGAATCAAGACCAGAAGAGTAGACCGTTCTTCTTAAAGGAAATTTGGGTGCCAGATGGTTTTTCGTCGCATCTTTCGCATTGTGTGAATGAAGAACAGAAAAAGATATCTGGCTTGAAAAGTCATGACTCCCACGTTTATATGCAAGATTTTTCCAATAGCGATACAAGAGATACTGCCAGAGCTAGTTGTTGATTCATTTACAGAGATGAGCAGATTTTTCAAAGCTATTTATTCGAAGATGCTACAAAATGATACACTAGATCACTGGGATAAACAAATAGTCATTACTCTCTGTAAGATGGAACATATTCTTCCCCTAGCCTTCTTTGATGTAATAGTTCATCTTACGTTGCATCTTGCAAATGGAGTGAGACTCGGTGGACCTATACAAGTCAGATGGATGTATCCTATGGAGTGATTTCTGAAAAAGCATAAAGATTATGTTTTAAATAAGGTAAAGCTGGAAGGTTCAATTGTAGAAGGGTATCTCGTGGAGGAGTGTATAAATTTTACTTACATGTGCATGAATGAAACAAATAACTGCTTAAATAAACTTCAAAGGAACTATGAGGGGGAATACAATGATGTTGATGAAGAATGTTTGTCAAATTTTGATATCAGAGGAAGGTCGATTCTTCATATAGAGTATAGGCTATTGTAGAAATAGATAGATGTTAGGCACATCTATATATTTTAAAACAAATTCCTGAAATTGATCTATTCTATGAGGAATTTAAATGATTACCTCTTTCAAGGAAAATCAAATTTGACTTCTTAGATTGATTTAAAGATCGAGTTAATCAATTGAAAGAGGATAAGGACCCATGATGGATTCCAAATTTTGATGTAATTGCTAATACACCATTATATTACGCACATTACCACTTTGGGTATATAATAAATGGGTTTATATTCAGAATAAAAGAAGTTGATGACAGAAAGGTTACATAACAGGTCGGAGTTGTTGATTCAGATCTTTTCACCGATCCAGATGAATACCATGGTGAAATCAGAGAAATTGTGGAGATCAATTTTAGATATGATCGCAAAGTTGTCCTATTTAAATATCATTGGTTTGATGTTTTTAAAGAGGGCACTAGTTTCAAAATTGACAAGAAACATAATTTCTTGAGTTTAAATCCTAATTGTCAAATTCTTCAGTCTGATGAATCATTTACATTGGCATGTCAAGCAGCACAAGTTTTTTACGTCGTCGATAATTGCCAAAGGGGATGGGTTATACCAATAAGAACAGTACCATGCAATCATTTTGATGCACATAATGAAACATACTAAGACTTAACGGAAGAAGGTCATATAGATTCAAATGCAATAGATGTGGAAATCTAAGGTTAGTAACAATTTTTAGCCTTTTGTTTAAATCTAATGTATATTCAAATTTAAGAAACCTAAAATTCTACTGGAATTATCTATACACTAGAAACACTAAAACTTGAAAGTGATCATGCACACATGTTCAAAATATGTTACTCTTACTCACTACACTTTTTATTTATTTATTTAAATTATGTTATTAAGATTGTAATACGTTATTGATGCAAAAAATTGGTGTGATTTGAAATTAGGGTTTTAAATCGTTGTAACATGTCAATTCGCAATCACTTTTAAAATTTGTAACCTAGATAGTGGTAGTATCTAGGATCGTCCAAGGAGGCAAGTTTGCAAAACTCAAATCTCTTGCTCGAAAAATGGGAAATCAACTTTCTTTTCGATTTTTGAATATTAATTTTTTTTGGTTTTTGAAATAATGGGTAATGGCAAATTTGTAAAAGAAAAAGCAACTACACCTTAGTTACTAGAATTAAAACCTAGGTGACAAGCAAATGCTCTCTCTAAGCTCACTCTAGGTATGTGAAGACCTAGAGTAATTAGAGAGAGTGTGTGTATGCACTAAGGAAAAAGCAACACAACACAAAAAGAATTGTAACAAGAATTTAAAGGAGGCAACTTTTACTAAAGGAAAATATTGTTTTACAAGTAGAAGAATGCTTCTACTTAAAATTAAAAAGGACAAAAAAAAACTCAATATCCTCCTGATGATGATGATGAAGAGGGGAGGATCCTTGCTCCAACTGTGGCTACTCCTGTAGTTGAAAAGATTCCTCCTTCTCCTCCTTGAATTGCTCCTCCAAGGTGTGTCCTCCTGGCAAGCCTTAGATGGGGCGTGCCTTAGCTCCTCCAAAGGTGGATGATTTCCACCTCAAAAGCTCCTCCAAGGGTGGGCATGCACCACCCTCGAGACCTCCTCCCAAGGTCTTCCTTGCTTGGCTTCTCCTCTGGTTGGCATGGGCACAAGAGAGAAGAGAAGCAGGGAAGGCACCAAGGGGACAGAGTGTCCCCTTAATCTTCTTCTTCTTCTTCTCTTGGTCATCTAAGGAACGTGGAAGTATGGTATAAAATTATGTAGCCAATGGTGAATTGATGGTGGTGGGTGTTGGTCTTTTTATAGGAGTGGAAGGGGGTTAAGGGTAGTTAATGGATGGAGGGCTAGGATGGGTTGTAGAGGGTGGTTAGGAGATCCTAAGGTTGTTAATGGGTGGCACCAAAATGGGGGGATGCTTGGTATTTGGCGCCAATCCTAGGTAGGGACTAGAGTTAAGGATTGATGGTGGTAGGGTTAGGTGGCGTGTAGGGTATGTGTAGGGTTAGGATGGTGTTGTAAGGTGGTGGTTTGTGAATGGAGGGTAGATAAAAGGTGGCACCAAAAGGAGGGATGTATGGAGTGGTGGTTATGGTGGGGTTAAGTGGTTTTGGCGCCACTTTAGGATGGTTAAGGGAGAGGGTTAGATGGCGCCAACATAAGAAAAGTTAGGATAGGTTGTGGTGTTGATTGGGTGGTGATGATTGAAGGTGGTGTTGGCGCTGACATGAAGGGGTGTGGGTAGGAGTTTTTGGCACTAACTAGGGGTGGTTTAGGGTTGGTTAGATGTGGAGTTAGGTGGTTAAGTGGTCGCGTGTGTCTCGCGAGTTCAAATCGAGGTTATAAGTAACCCATCGTCGTAGTTGCAAAACACATCGATCAGATAAAATTTATAACAAAAACTCGAAAAGCGAGTCTTGGGTCGAACATGGGAAGGTGAACGTTTAGTTTTATGAAATCCACGCTTTACTTTTATTTATTTATTTCATTTTTGTCTTTTCTAAATTTTTTGGTATTTTTAATAAGCAAGAGATTAGATCGATGAAAACTTTATCTACTTGCAAAAATATAAGAGAGAGAGGGAGAGAGAGAGAGAGAAACAATCATCTATTTATCAAGAATTGTTTGTTACAACTACGAAAGCAAGAAAACTACACTACGAAAGCGTAAAAAGATAGAAAGAGGTGAGAGAAATCCCCCTAGGCAGTTGCTCGGAGGATGACTCGCTCTAACGTCACCTGGAGGAAGGTGGTGAGGAGTGGGACAAAGCAGGACGGAGCCAGAGGACGGAGGATGGGGTAGGACGGTGTCGCAACGAGGATCTTCTTCCCGAAGGGCGATGAGAGGACGACCACGGGATGCTCCACAAATGGGGATGAGGGGAGGGAAAACTATTTGATTTTCTACTCTAGAGGAGCATCCCGGGCTTGAGATAAGCTCTCTCTATAGCCTTGGAGGTGGTGAGGTGAAGAAAGGAAGAGATGGATTGGAATGGTGGTGGGTAGGTCCTTTTATAGTGGAGGAAGAACAAATTCGTATCTAGGTCATTAGTGACGGCTGTAAACGTCGCTACAGCTATTGCTGAAGATCCGTGCCGTTCAATACTCTTGCTGGCTCGCGCATCACGCACCGTGTTGCACGCACGCATGCGCTATGCACCCACACCAACTGTGCTCGTGCCCTTTGTTGCGCCTGCTGCCGCTTCCGCTATTACGCGCACGTATGCGCTGTGCACTACACTATTGCGCGTGCTGCGGTGCTTGGGTGCGCATGTGCCTCTGCGTGAGCGTGCGCCCACACTGTTGTGAAGTGTGCGGCGGTGCGTGTGTGTGCGTGGGTAGCCTGGGTTGAGCCACGTGGCGCGACCTGGGCCATCCACCTGGGCTGTCCATCTTCATTCCTTTGTAGAGGGTGCCACCGTGCTCGGATCGAATTGATTTCCACACTGTCGGACTATGATCGTTGCTCCAGATCCATCCGTACAGTTAGATTTTTCATCTGAAACCCGTAAGGATGTCGCATTGCCTCCTAGTCGTTGATCTTCCTCAGGCTTCATATGATGCTACGGGACTCCGATCTGGACGATTTCAGAGACGTTAGACTCTGATCATTGTCTTGATCAGATCCGTACGGTCTGATCATCCATCCGAGGCCTTGAAATAAATCTCCTTCCTGTCCATAAAAAGGACCTAATTAACCTAAAATATATACAACTATTCTAAATGCAGAATGATGCATGCTATGCAATATTTATAACATGAAATGCAAATCTAAGCCTAGGAACATGCATGAATAGGCATTTTAACCTAAATGGATGTGTCTATATCATTAAGGTTGGCGCCACATAAGGCTTCTAGAAGGGGGTTTATGTGTAGGGTAGAGATAGCCTTATGTGGTAATGTGTAGGGTGGAGATTTAAGGGGGGGTTGGCGTCATTTTGAATGGGTGTGTGTGGGTGGTTTTGGCGCCAACATGAAGTGGTGTGATGGGGTGGTTGTTGATGAGGGTTGGCTCCAAAAGTAGGTGGGTTAGGTTAGGGTTTAGTTAGGGTTAAGGGGAAAGGGTGGATGGCCATGGAGTTGGAGTAGGTTGGGAGCTTAGCTAAGCTCCACCATCCTCTACCCTACTAGCTAAGCTAGCTTAGCTAGTAGGGTAGAGGATGGTGGAGCTAGGGTTTGAGGAAGAAGGAGCTGGGAAAAATTTCTAGAGCTGGACTGATGCTGCATTGGAGCTAAGGAAGCTAAGGGAATCTTCATGAAGACTCAACTACTAGCTTAGCTAGCTATTTTTCAGGTTAGTAGCTAAGCTAGGGTAGTTGAGCTGGTATGAGTTGGTTTCAACCTATCTGGGTTAGGTTGATCTAGAGCTGCCTCAGATGGAGACTCTTGAGCTAGCTTAGCTACTAGTTGACAAGTAGTAGCTAAGCTAGAAAGAGTTGAGCTACAATAAGCTAAGTGGAGCAGGAGAGAGCTGGTCTTCAGTTGATGTCAACTTAGTTGAGCTAGTTAGAGCTCCCAGTGAACTGACTGGAGCTGGGATGAACTAGACTCAACCAAGTTGAGTTGAATCTGAGCTGATTGAAGCTAATGTCAACTTTGTTGAGCTAGTTAGAGCTCCTAGTAAATTGAATGGAGCTGGGATGAACTAAACTCAACCAAGTTGAGCTGCATCTAAGCTAACTTGAGCTAGGTTTAGCTAGATGAGTTTCCCTGAGCTACTATCTAGCCAAAATGAGCTGAATGGAGTTGAATGGAGCTAATCATAATCTAGGAAAGCTGGTATCCAGCTATGTGGAGTTGGATCTGGCTGAGTTCTAGTTGAATTGATCTTCTTCTTCACCATTTGCCTTCATGAGTGTTAGGGTTCTAGGGTTCTGCTTATCTGCTTTAACCCTAACACTCAAATAAACATGTTAAATATAATAAAACAATGCAATGCATGCCTAAACTATATGATGCCTAAATGCAGCCCAAAAGCCCATTTGCGTAGTTAAAATCTTAATAGCTAGGTTTATTTTAAGGCATAAGAATGATGATAAACTGACATTTATCATTTATTTAATAACTTTTCTTTTTAAATTTATAGGTTATCGATAATGAGCATACTCAGAGGCCATTGTTGTTAGAGGTATAATTTTAATATTTTTAGTTTAATTGAATTATATTAGAAGCTTTTGCTAGATGTGGGGTGTGCCCACTTTAATTGTATATGATTCTTTTTAATGTGGGGTGTTCCCACTTTAATTGTATATGATTTTTTTTATTGTTGGGTGTGCCTACTTTAATTGTATGTGATTTTTTTTAATGTGGGGTGTACCCACTTTAATTGTATATGATTTTTTTTAATATGGGGTGTGCCCACTTCAAAATTATGTCAACCATGCAACATATCCTTGCATGCTTGTTGTGGCTGGTAAAGCGTGTTTTGATAGGAAAATGCATTGTAGTATAGTGCGCAATACGATCAAATAAAAATATTTATATAAAAATAACGAGACTAGAGTCCCAGTCATTCGTCTTTGGGAGGCGTTTATGCAAATCTGAAATCGATCTTTTATCGCTCTACTTATTTAGAATCGCACGCCGATTTCCAATCTTCGGATTAAAGTTTTGCCACTTCTATTATGAACTCTGATTACGTGCGCATGTGTTAGATAGATAACGAAGGTGAAAGTATGAGTTTCGGTACGCACAATTCTAGTTATGTGGTGGCTATTTACGGAAAATGCATTGATAGTTAAATCTTCAATAGTTTCTGAAGCCGACATGCTTGTTGCAATATATAAAAAATGAAAAGCAGGTAACTTGAATCACAAGAAATAGATTGCAATCAATAAGCTCATGGTGGTTTTCAATACAAAGATATGTATATAAAAAAATATATCTTTCATTCATTCATTCAGGAGGGTGTTTGCAACATGGAATGTAGAGGAAATCTTATAAAGGAAAGCTTGAAATTATAAATCTAGCTAACAGAAAATGATCGCATACAGGAATCTATGGGGGGATTTTGCATGCATCATTGGGGAAGAATAAGAGCTACACTACTAAGCAGTAAATGCAAGCATGTAAATATGAAGAACTGGCTACTAATCTAGCAAAAACTAAGGGCATTCGGAGGTCGGCTCCAATGGCCTTTGAATGGTTGAGAGGAGAAGGAGGAGCAGCCAATGGTGCTTAGGCCAGCCCTTGGAGAGAGGTTGGGGAGATGATCCAACATCCTGTCATGGAGATGGTGGCAGCCATGGTGCACAACTCGTGGAGGTGGAATGAATGTGAAGGTAGCTAACCTAAGTGTGAATGAGTGCCAAGAACGGGATGGGTGCAAATGGCAACCCCTTAGGTCTTTTTATAGACCTAAGGGAGACTCTCTAGATAAGTGTGGAACTCTCTAGAGAGAGCCCCATAAGTGGCCGGCCAAGTGAGAGAGAGAGGTAGTTCTTAGATCCATAAAAAGTGGATCTCAATTTGAATGGCTCTTGGTTGCTATTTTTGGCAACCAAGAGTGGCGCCACCTTTCGAAGAGAGTTCTAGAGAACTCTAGATGAGTGTGTGTGCATGAATGGGTGTGTGTGTGTGGCCGTGCCCTATGTGGCTAAATGGTTTAGGTTAGGTCCTAAAGGGTTTAGGTTGGTGTAGGCCTCAAATTAGGGTTGCAAACCCTAATTGCTAATGAGGAATTGTAATTAAACTTAACACAAGTTTAATTGAATGAGTGTGAACCTAATTGAGAGTGAAATAACTCAATTAGGTTGGGCTTAGGTCAATTGGACTCTCCCTGAGTCCAATTGGACTTGTGTGGGTTGAGATCTGAGCTCAATTGGACCCGATGAGTCCAATTGACTAGGCAATGGTAATTGACTGTGATGTAAGTCAATTAGGCTTAGTGAGGACCCAATTAGGTCCTTAGGGAGGTCTAGAGGTGATGTGCTAGGGTTAGGGTACCTTAATTTAGGTTCCTATGGGGTTGGAATTGGGTTTAGGGAGCTAGAGATCCAAGATCAAGGCTTGAATCTCAAAACAGGAACTGGAGAGCAGTTCCAGATGTCCAAAAATAGAATCAGACATCTTATACTAAAAAATCAGAAGTCTAGACTTATTGTCTGGATGTCCAATCAGAGTCAGGAAGGATTCAAGGTTCTGTCTTGGGTATTCTACAGAAATTGGATATCCGACAAAGTGTCTGGATGTCCAATAACACTGCAGAAGTGGGTTTAAGGTGTGCAGGAGTTGGCTAAGGGTTATGAACGTCCTATAATTCATCTGGACGTCCAGATAAAGGTTGGAATTAGGGTTTTAAGGTTTCATAGGGTGCGGTGACCTAATCTAAGGGTGGCTAAGGCTTAGGGAAGTCTCTAGGCTATCCTAAGGCTAGGATGGACCTAAGTTCTTCACATTTTACTTCTTTATTCCTACTTAATAGAATAGCATACCTTAACTCCCTTACATTATTATCTACTACATCTAATCTAGGGCTTCTGCTCCAGCTCTGATGCAACACCTGTTATTCTTCTATTCTCCTGCTCCAGCTTCAGATCCAGCTTATTACCTGTAATTGACATAACGCACCTAATCAGCACATTATAGCATTATTTTATGCATAGCTAAAAGAAAGCAATAAAGATGCAGATAATACTTATGCATGCATGAATTAAACTAACTTATGCCAAGTCCTAGCCTAATTTAGGTCAATTAAGACCTATGATTGATGCGCAATCATACCCCCATGCCTAAATTTTGCTAGTCCCTAGCAAATGCATGACTAAATTATTCACAGCGAGGGTCCCTAAGGGATTGATTATTTTATCAAGTGTATGCCTAGAGATTTTTCTCCTTCTATTTTCATCCTATGCTCTAGAAATCCAGACAATCATGAAAGTGTAGCTATGTAGCTTTTGCAACGGATTCGAGTGAAAAACTGATTCACCTCTAAAGCCTGTACTTGACCCCTAGTAAAAATTCTAGCGGGATAGGCGGACTTCTTCCCTTGGGGTATTCAAAATATTCTTCCCTCAGGGTATTAAAGAAAGACGAGAAAAACTATGCTCTCTTTTGGTTCCTTTGTATTCATTCTCTCTTTCTCTTTTTTTTTTCTTTTTCTTAGAGCTCACAGTCTCACCAGATTCACACATATGACCTGTATTTGGTGGTCTCACTTGGCATTAACACTTTAATTGAGTTCCATAACCCTAACACTAAGTCGAAATTCCTCAGCCAGTATTCGGATGGTCAGAAACACAGAAAAATAGGTTAAAGCCATATTTGGTGGATCTCAAATTTATTTGGTGGTATTGCCTCAATGCAACTGAAATAAACACTAAATATTCACTTTTTTTTCTTTGCTTTTTTTCTTTTTCTAATTTTTTCTTTTTTTTAGATCTCTTTTTTTTTCTCAACATATACACAACTAGCACACATTCATGAACTTTATTGAGGAGGCATTATTAGGAATTGGTGGTACTCAAGAAACATTGGGTGGCTTATTTGGTAGAAGTGCTTACTCACGACACCGGGAGAGATGGATAGGACGATGTATTTCTGACCTTGACATCAATACCCTCCTTCAGCTGAGGATTCCATAAAGAATGGTCGTAACCATCCACCTTAGCCTTAGTTTTATGAAAACTTGCTCTCCGCGTATTTGCCTTATTTGGTGGCTCTCAAAATTTCACACAAAAATGTATACGCAGGAACTAAGAGCGAAAACTATGTCTAATCTCAGAGTATCATCACCTAATTATCCAGGACTCTGGATTCCTTGCACTATTCTTAGAGCACCAGTACACTCTACTCTCATCTCACACTATTTGGTGGATTTTTGGAGGAAAATCTGCCTAACTCCCAAAACACTGTCCAGGGGTTCAGGAGGAGAAGCACTGCTTCTTCTTGACAGACCAAAGACGTTTATCATCCTTCACTATGAATACATTGCAAATTCTACCTGTGTGTGAAAAATTATACTGGATTTCAGCTTATAGGAATCAACTAGAGGATAAAATCCCTAATGCATTCTCTTAATAAAATAATCTTATTCATGAGTGCAATATGTATATATGTTATGAACAATTAACCTCTTATATTCATACTTCATGAAATTTCCCTTTCGGGTTACATTCAGCCTGACCCGAAATTTCAGAACAAGAAGGGTGAGCGGGTGAGTCGGAAATGGCTGTTACGGGCGATTTTTAGCTTCAATGCGAGCATTGGAGGTGGAGTCGGTTGTTCTTTTATTTATGATCCTAAAGTATGTGTAACATGCAGCTCCGAGGTTTCCCTAAGGGTTGGCATAAAAATTTTTCAGTTTTACTGTTCTACCCCCCTAGGCCCAAGTTCTTACATGTCCTCATGCATGAATATAAAAGAAAATAAATACAGCAGGGAGAAAATGGGTAGAAATCACCTGTAATTGCTCCTGAAATTATACATTTAGAACTGGCCAACTTATTAGTATGCAATATGCAAAAAGAAAATATGCTAAAAGGAAAAATATGCTATGTATAAAAATGGTTATGTATAGATGATGGTGGAATGTGGGATATGCTATCTATACATGCTGAGTTTAACGCCTCCAGCTGGGCAAAAACTCAATCATACGTCCTCAATAAGATGAACAATCTCGTCAGGTGGAGGAGGTTCCTGGGCCAAAAATGGCTTGAGGCGCTAGCCATTTACAGTAGATATATGCCCAGATTTTGGATCCCTGATCTGGATTGCCCCATTAGGATATGGGTGAATCACAACATAAGGGCCAGTCCACTTGGACTTGAGCTTCCCTGTGAAAAGTTTTAATCGTGAATCGAAGAACCAGACTTTCTGGTTGGGTGTGAATGATTTCCTCCAGATGTGGCGGTCATGAAAGGCCTTGGTCTTGTCCTTGTATATCAATGCATTCTCATAGGCCTCCCGCTAGATCTCTTCTAATTCGCTGAGCTAGAGTTTCCGTTCTTGACCTCTTGCATCGAGGTCAAGGTTACATTTTTGCACCACCTAAAAGCCGTGGTGTTCCAATTCTACAGGAAGGTGACAAGCCTTGCCATATACCATACGATATGGTGACATTTCGAGTGGGGCATTGTACGTGGTCTGATATGCCCAGAGTGCATCAACTAATTTATCGGACCAGTCCTTCCTATCTGGTCAACAGTCTTTTGGAGAATCAGCTTGATTTGATGGTTAGACACTTCAGCCTGCCCATTGGTCTATGGGTGATATGGGGTGGCTATACGGTGATGTACCCCGTATTTCTTTAATAATGACCTAAAGTGGGCATGGATGAAGTGGCTTCCCCTGTCCCTAATCAAAGCGTGGGGTATTCCAAATCTCTCAAAGATGTACTGTCGTACGAAAGAAATGACGGTCTTATGATCAGCCCGTCTCGCCGGGATGGCCTTGACCCACTTTGAGACATAGTCAACGGCTAGTAATATGTACTCGAAGCCATGCGAGTTCGAAAAAGGGCCCATAAAATTGATGCCCCAGATGTCGAACACTTCTACAACCATGATGGGCTAGAGTGGCATCATGTCACTCTTGGTCATAGAACTGACCGACTGGCATCGTTTGCAATGTTGGGCGTATTCGTGTGTATCTCTGAAAATGGTTGGCCAGAAAAATCCCGACTGCAAAATTTTTGCAGCGGTTTTCCATCTCGAGAAATGACCACCACAAGCATCATTATGGCAAAAAGATAACACACTGGGGATGTTAGAATCTGGGATGCATCTTCCAATAATCTGATCCGCTCCAATGCGGAAGAGTAGTGGGTCATCCCAGAGGTAAAATTTGGCCTCTACAGTGAATTTGAGTTTCTGGTCCTTGGATAGGCTCGTGGGAATCTTGCCTGCAGCAAGGTAGCTCGCGATATCCACGTACCAGGGGAACTCAACAGAGTGAATTGCTAAAAGAGATTCATCCGGAAATTGCTCGTGGATAGGTAGGGAATAAGGAATGTGGCCTGGGTGCAGTCTGGATAGGTGATCCGCCACAACATTCTGCTTTCCGGCTTTGTCATGGATTTCAATATCAAATTCTTGTAATAGAAGGATCCATCTAATGAGCCGGGGTTTGGCATCCTTCTTTGCCAACAAATGCTAGAGGGCGGAGTGGTCAGTGAAGATGATGACTTTGGACCCTAATAAGTAAGATCTGAATTTCTCCAACTCAAATACTATTGCTAGCACTTCTTTTTCTGTGACGGTATAATTGTGCTGAGCCTCATTCAGTGTCTTGCTAGCATAGTATATGACAAAAGGTTGTTTTTCCCTACACTGGACTAAAACATCACTGATAGAAAGTCAGAAGCGTTGCACATCATCTCGAAATCAAGTGACCAGTCGGGTGGTTGGAGAATCGGGGAGTCAGAGATAGCGCTTCGTAAAGTCTTGAAGGCATTGAGACACGAGGTGTCGAATTCAAATGGGGTATCGGCAACAAGGAGATTCGTCAAAGGTCGTGCAATTTTCGAGAAATCGCATATAAATCTCCGATAGAAGCCGACGTGACCCAAGAATGATCTGATATGCTTGACCGAGCTAGGTGGCGGTAAGTGGGAAATAATCTCCGATTTAGCTCGATCGACCTCGAGTCCCTTTTTAGAGATCCTGTGTCCTAGTACTATGCCATCCCTCACCATGAAGTGGCTTTTTTCCCAGGATAGTACTAGGTTTACCTCAATACACCATTTCAGGATCTTGGTGAGGTTATCAAGACAAGATGCGAAATCATCTCCGAAAATGGAGAAGTCATCCATGAACACCTCCACATAGTCCCCAATCATGTCCGAGAAGATGGCCATCATACAACGCTGAAATGTTGCTGGTGCATTGCAGAGGCCAAAGGGCATCCGCTTGAAAGCGAATGTTCCAAAGGGACAAGTGAATGTGGTCTTGTCTTAATCTTCTGGGCTAATCGCTACTTGATTATACCTGGAGTATCCATCTAGAAAGAAAAAGAAACTACATTCGACTAACCGTTCCAAGATCTGATCAATGAAAGGCAAAGGAAAGTGATCCTTCTGGGTAGCCATGTTCAGTTTCCAATAGTCGATGCAGACCTGCCAAGATGTCACAGTGCGGGTCGGGTGGATTCACCCTTATCATTTTTTACTACGGTGAGTCCTTTCTTGGGCACATCTGGATCGGACTCACCCACTGGCTATCTTGGGTATACAATACCTGCATCCATCCATTTGATGATCTCCTTCTTAACAGCCTCTAGCATGTTCGGGTTTAGCCTTCTTTGAGCTTGTCTCAAAGGTTTCACCCTCTCATCCGTTTAAATGTGATGAGTGCAATACGAGGGGTGAATACCGCGGAGATCAGCAATGCTCCAACCTATAGCAGCCCTATGATCTTGTAGCATAGAAATCAATTGATGCTCCTGTTCTTGGGTTAAGTGGGCATTAATAATGACTGGGCATGTCTCACTTTCTCCCAAGAACACATACATAAGTGAGTCAGGTAAGGGTTTCAATTCAATCACGGGTGGGTCAGAGTCAGAAATGGGAGTGGGAGGAGCAAACTCGAGGGTGGGAATCTACTAATCCGTATGCATGTGAATTCTTGCTGATTCGCTTCCTGTGAGATAATCGGTTGTGACTGTGTTAACGAGAAACCCGCTAGCTGAGGTCACGTCTTCCTGCAACAACAGGGGCGATTCAGTAGTGTGCGGATTAGGATAGCTAGATTCAAGGGTGCTGTGGTCAGAAGCACACCCTAAATAGTCAGATCCTCGGAGAGATATGTGTAGTGCAGTGGTCTCAGTCTTGTGTGGATCGAGGTCCAAGAACCCTGATAGTGCAGACAAATGAGACATTGGGTCATCACAAAGGAGCCCAATGTTATCACGGTATGTCGAATCTTCGTCTTCACCATCCTCCTCTATGCGATCATAGTCAAAATTCCTTGATGCCTTGAATATGTTAAGTCGAAGTTGCTCATTACCTAGGGCTATCTCCATACACTCGGATGCACAATCAATGTTTGCTCGGGCTGTCGTTAGAAATGGGCGACCCAAAATAATTAGTGCATCTTGGAGATTAGGAGGAACCTCCATATCGAGAACGAAAAAATCTGCGGGAAAGCAGAATCTGCGGACTTTTACGATTACATTCTCAACCACCCCCCTCGATGTTTTTACTGATCTATCAGCCAGCTAAATCGTGATCGAGGTGGGCTTTAACTCCCCAAATCGAAATCAATCAAATACGGTAGTGGGAGTTAGGTTGATGGATGAACCCAAATCTAGATGGGCCTGATCAAATGGAGAGTCCTGCAAGAAGTAGGATATGAGTGGGTTACTAGGGTCTTTCATTTTCGGTAGCAAGTCAGCTAGAATCACGGCGCTAGCTTCTTTTGACAGTACCGCCTATCGTCCAATTCTAGGCTATTGCTTTGGGGTACAATAGTCCTTGAAGAACCTGGCAACAGCGGGGATGTGATCAATTGCCTCAAGGAGGGGGACCTGAATATGTACTTCCTTGAACATTGTCTTCAGGTCCTCAAAATTCCGCGTGTCCTTCCGTACTACATTTCGTGTTAGAGCCTTAGGAAAAGGGATGGGAATCTTAGGGTCAAGTGGCCTCTTACCCTTATCTACCGTAGGTGGCTCCTGAGATGAAGGAGTCAAACCCTCTTGCAGCGAAGGGTGAGAAAAATCAGGACCGGCCTGCCTATGTGGTGGGTTGAATGTCTTCCTTCCACTCCTCAAAGAGATAGAATTTGCATCAGCTTGCTGTCCATGAGGTGGTGGGGGAGCGGAAGGGGCAGAGTATGCGGGGTTCTGCATCAAAGGTGGCTGGCCTTGAGCATAACTAGGTGGTGTAGGAGGGGCCTGTAATATGGCGTGTGCCTGTCCCTGTGGTGCCTGAAACCTAGGCGGGGCGCCTTGGTTTTGCACATACTGAGGGTTTGGGACGGGTTGGGAGGGCAAGGCTCCCAGAGTCCTATGCTCCTGCAATAGCCGATTTTGCGTGTTCTGTATAATCTGTATCTGGTCAACCATCGCCTTCATTATCTGCAAGCTATCCTGTGTAGATTTCCTCATCGATTCTTGCAGCTCCTCTTTCAGTGCCTCCAAAGGGTCAGCCCGCTTTGGAGGGTGACTGGTAGCTTGGTGTAGTGGCTACTATATAGAACGAGGTTGCTGCTGCTGAGACGGGAATGATTGCTGCCTAGGGTATGTGTTTTGTGCATTCCCATATTGCCTGGTCTGATAGTGTGGATCATGATGTGGTCTCTGTGAGTTACCAGACCAGGAGAAGTTTGGATGCTGGCACCAACCAGGGTTATACATCTCTAAATATGGTTTATTACGCTCGTATCCTTGGATAGCACTGACGTCCTCGTAGGTCGAAGACGTCTGAGATGTATATCCATTAAGGGGATACGTATTATAATCTGCAGGTGGTGCATAACCCTGGTCATATGGTGCCAGATCTGGATTGTTTACGGGATCCTGATATGCAGGATCTTGTAAATAAGGAGAAGATGCATCCCGAGTGAGTAGATTAACTCGAGAAGGAGGGGCTCAGGGTGCATAGGAGGGTCTTGGAGTGGCAGAGTTCAAGTCAGATTGACCCTGACTGATTTGGCTAATCTTTTTCTCAATTAGGTTTATTCTATCCAACTGCTTGACGATGATATCCATGTTGGATCGAATAGGCTCGGTGTGAGCCTCATGGACACCAACTCACTGCTAACTAGGCCACTGGAATTGGTTCATGGACGAGGCATTCATCGAGTTCTCCTCCAAAGATTCAAACAACTCAAATGCACTGTTCTCGTCTTTTGCGAGGAAATTCCCACCACTAGATGCATCGGCTAGATACCGATGTGTGTCATCCAGCCCATGGTAAAAGATTTGAGCTAGGTGCCATCTAGGTATACCATGGTGTGGGCATTTCCGGAGAAGGTCAAGAAATCGGTCCCAGGCTTCATGCAACTTCTCCCCAGCTCCTTGGGAGAAAGTCATGATTGCACGCCTCATCGCATTTGTTCAACTGATTGGGAAGAACTTTTGCAGGAATTCACATCATAATTCCGGCCAGGTTCCAATTGGCTTCCCAATGGTCTTGAACCAGTATGAAGCTTTGTCCCTCAGAGAAAATGGGAAAAGCTTCATTAGAACAATCCCAAGATCATTGTTCCTAGGCTGAATCATTTATGCGAGTCGGCTCAGGTCCTCTAGGTGCTGGAACGGAGCTTTGCTTGAGTTTCCATAAAAGTGAGTGTTGATCAAACCGATCACGTTGGGCTTGAGCTCAAACGCATCTCCACTTGTGGGAATCTTGACTAAGGGTGCGATGATTGGTGTGGCTGGATCATAGAAATCCTGCAGTTGTTCTCCTCACGGTGGATGCTGCATTCTGTCAAGCGCCGTCAAAATGCGGTCCATGCTCTGCCGATGCCACTCCTCAGATTCAACCACCCGGGCTTCCAGACGAGCCATCGGGTCCAGATTATCGATGTCCTGACCCAGTCTAGGTCTAGGTCCAGGATTAGCCATTGCAGCTGCGGGAGTAGAAGAAGTGGGGGGAGAAGATGGTCTTGGCGAGGTGACTCGCCTCCTTGGGAGTGGCTTCCAAGGTCCAACCAGTTGAGGTCTAAGCGACCTCCGTCCTTGCATACACCACCCAACCCCTAGGTTGGTGTAGCCAAGCCAAACAAGGCTAAGGCCCTGTCAATCAGACGGTCCTTATGATCTTATGACTAGATTTTCATTTTAAGTTCTAATTCCTGAAGAAAAATTCGTCGTACAACCGACTGAAAGTGAATCCTGCCTCTCGGCTAACCTACCAGGAGGTTGAAAGCACTTAGTAGTACGACAACGAATTCGGGTTGATTTCATGTTTTAGAATTAATTTTAGCCCATTTTCTTTAGTTGGGGTTTTTGGTGAGTGGCCCACAAGGTGACAAAGATCACCGGCTAAGTCCTAGACTTGACTAAGTCTAGGTTAGCCCAATGTGGTCTCTAGATTGTAACCCTAAAGATGTAACCTAGGGTTCATGTAATTCTAGGGTTTTTTTGCTCTTTTATTTTTTTCTTTCTTCAACAGACCACAAAAAATACAATTAGTTCTCTGACAAAAATTGGAACTCAATTAACTTGAAATTTGGCGAGTAGATTTCTTTTTTAATTATCTTTTTAGAGATTTTTTTTGTAATTTTTACTATTTCAATCAAATTTCTAGAGATTTTTGAATGTCAGGGGGTCAGATATGGAATTTTGACCCCTGGTCGCTTTTTCACTTTGAAATAGTATCAAATGAATTTAAAAAATTCAGGAAAAATATGGAAAATAAAGCCAATGAGATTAACTTTCAAAGCCCACCATTTTTAGTCAAAACATATTCATGGATTGCTCGAAATTACTTTTTGAATTTTGAAAAATCTCAAATCTAGGTCAGTCTGACTCCCTTGCACTTCACAAATTTTAAAAAATTTTATACTTGGATTTTTTTCAAAAAAATGGCGTCGTTTGAAAGATGGTTTGGAAATGAAGTTCAGCCTGAATTGTAGATTTTTTTGTTCTTTAGTTTTTTGGCAATCGAATTTTTAAAACAAACTTTAAAATCTGGCCGAAAATCAGAGAATGGTGGAGAAGCTTTTAAAAGGTGTTGAGTTTGAAATTCAAACTTTCCACCAAAAATATATATTTTTTTTTCAAAAACTTTTGAAATTTGTTTTCAAAAAAGATTTTTTTTCAAAGGATTTTCAATTTTTTTTCAAACTAACCTAGGAGGATTCAAAAAAGAACCTAATCTAACTACCTAGATTTTTTTTTTTATTTTTTTTTTCACAAAAATGAATAAGCCTTTTTTTCTCCTTTTTTTTTTCAAAAGAAATTGCTGGAAGCAAATCTAACCTAAGGTTCAAAAGAAAACCTAGCTTAAAGAAGGTGTGATGTGCACTTGAAAATCTTTTCCACACTCGTGTGCGTAGATTCCATTTTTCCTATGTTGTCCTGCACATCCAAAGACAAGCAGAGGAAGATTTGTCAGTGACAGCTCAAAAGATAGAAATCAAAAAATGACCTTGCCTCCCTGGCAACAACGCCATTTGTTGTGGCTCGTAAAGCGCATTTTGATAGGAAAATGCGTCGTAGTATAGTGCGCAATACGATCAAACAAAAATATTTATATAAAAATAATGAGACTAAAGTCCCAGTCGTTCGTCTCTGGGAGGCATTTATGCAAATATGAAATCGATCTTTTATTGCTCTACTTGTTTAGAATTGCACACCAGTTTCCAATCTTCGGATTAAAGTTTTGCCACTTCTATTGTGAACTCTGATTATATGTGCATGTGTTAGATAGATAACGAAGGTGAAAGTATGAGTTTCGGTACGCACAATTCTAGTTATGTGGTGGTTATTTACGGAAAATGCATTGATAGTTAAATCTTCAATAGTTTCTGAAACCGACATGCTTGTTGCAATATATAAAAAATGAAAAGCAGGCAACTTGAATCATAGGAAATAGATTGCAATCAATAAGCTCATGGTGATTTTCAATACAGAGATATGTATATAAAAAAATATATCTTTCATTCATTCATTCAGGAGGGTGTTTGCAACATGGCATGTAGAGGAAAGCTTATAAAGGAAAGCTTGAAATTATAAATCTAGCTAACAGAAAATGATCGCATACAGGAATCTATGGGGGGATTTTGCATGCATCATTGGGGAAGAATAAAAGCTACACTACTAAGCAGTAAATGCAAGCATGTAAATATGAAGAATTGGCTACTAATCTAGCAGAAACTAAGGGCATTCGGAGGTGGGCTTCGATGGCCTTTGAATGGTTGAGAGGAGGAGGGGCAGCCAATGGTGCTTAGGCCAGCCCTTGGAGAGAGGTTGGGGAGATGATCCAGTATCCTGGCGTGGAGATGGTGGCATCCATGATGCACAACTTGTGGAGGTGGAATGGATGTGAAGGTAGCTAACCTAAGTGTGAATGAGTGCCAAGAATGGGATGGGTGCAAATGGCAACCCCTTAGGTCGTTTTATAGACCTAAGGGAGACTCTCTAGATAATTGTGGAACTCTCTAGAGAGAGCCCCATAAGTGGCCGGCCAAGTGAGAGAGAGAGGTAGTTCTTAGATCCATAAAAAGTGAATCTCAATTTGAATGGCTCTTGGTTGCTAATTTTGGCAACCAAGAGTGGCACCACCTTTCGAAGAGAGTTCTAGATGTGTGTGTGTGCGTGAATGGGTGTGTGTGTGTGAGTGTGTGGCTGTGCCCTATGTGGCTAAATGGTTTAGGTTAGGTCCTAAAGGGTTTAGGTTGGTGTAGGCCTCTGATTAGGGTTGCAAACCCTAATTATTAAGGAGGAATTGCAATTAAACTTAACACAAGTTTAATTGAATGAGTGTGAACCTAATTAAGAGTGAAATAACTCAATTAGGTTGGGCTTAGGTCAATTGGAATCTCCCTGAGTCCAATTGGACTTGTGTGGGTTGAGATCTGAGCTCTAATTGACTATGACCTAAGTAAATTAGGTTTAGTGAGGACCCAATTAGGTCATTAGGGAGGTCTAGAGATGATGTGCTAGGGTTAGGGTACCTTAATTTAGGTTCCTATGGGGTTGGAATTGGGTTTAGGGAGCTAGAGATCCAAGATCAAGGCTTGAATCTCAAAACAGGAACTGGAGAGCAGTTCCAGATGTCCAAAAATAAAATTAGATGTCTGGAGGTCCAATCAGAGTCAGGAAGGATTCAAGGTTCTGTCTTGGGTATTCTGTAGAAATTGGACGTCTGACAAAGTGTCTGGACGTCCAATAACACTGCAGAATGCAGGAGTTGGCTAAGGGTTATGGACATCCTATAATTCATCTGGACGTCTAGATAAAGGTTGGAATTAGGATTTTATGGTTTCCTAGGGTGCGGTGACCTAATCTAAGGGTGGCTAAGGCTTGGGGAAGTCTCTAGGCTATCCTAGGGCTAGGATGGACCTAAGTTCTTCACATTTTACTGCTTTATTCCTACTTAATAGAATAACATACCTTAACTCCCTTACATTATTATCTACTACATCTAATCTAGGTCTTCTGCTCCAGCTCTACTGCAACACCTGTTATTCTTCTATTCTTCTGCTTATGCATGCATGAATTACTCTAACTTATGCGAGGTCCTAGCCTAATTTTGGTCAATTAAGACCTATGATTGCTGCGCAATCAATGCCCAACTTTCATATTTGAGAAACTACAATGAGAAATATGCAGGTTTCTTTGTAAATCAATATAATCACACAAGCATGCATTTCAAGTATCTTTTTAATATGCAGGTTTCTTTGTAATAGTAATTTCTATATGCAGGTTTCATTTTTTTTTTTTTGAAGCAGAAAGGAAAGCTATCATCTTACGATAGCTATCCGGAATGGTATATTATATAAACAAGTAAGAGGAATTACAAAAGAGATCTCCAAAAATGTATGAGGGATCAGCACTCTCTTACAATTCTTTCACAGCACACCAGCCTCTCCTGAAAAAGTCTCTCATTTCTCGCCTTCCACACACACCATAGAGTGACAGCCATGTGTACATGTGGCTTCCCTCTCATACCAAACCCATGCCAGATGGAATCCCAATCTGGTAGTGGCACTTGACAAGTCCTCCAAATAGCATCAGTGATAAGGCAAGAAGAAAAGATATGATTTGCATTGTCAGTATGCATCTCACATAAGTAACAAACTTGATGATCAGTTCCCAACCTTCTATGTCGTAGATCACCTGTGATCAATCCATCTCTCCTACATAGCCAAAGAAATATTTGTACCTTAAGGGGAATTTTTAGAAGCCAGATCTTCTTGTCAATGAAGTCGCAGCTCTACCCACTTTCATGGTTTAAAATTCTGTTGTAGCCACTTTGCACGTTATAAATCCCCTCCCAAAGGTACTTGTCCTCCACTCCAGGCCTTGGCCTAAAGCTCTCAAGGTCTGAAATTAGCTTCCTCCTTTCTTCCCACAGTCGAGTGCCCCTCCTGTTGGAATCCTCCTCATTCAGATTCCAACAGCAGCTGCTACAAGACCAGACCCTGCTGACGGTAGCCTCCTTATCAGATGTTGCAGCAAATGCCCTTGGATAGGGCTTCAAGACACCCAGCCTTGACCACCCCTCCTTCTAGAAGCTGAAGGTCCTACCATCCCCAAGAGCCGGCTGCAGCAGGTGGAAGTGATCAGCTAAAGCTCTTGTCACTAATTTCTAGAAAGGAGAAGGATTGTTGGGATGAAGTCTGGACAACACACTGTTGGAAGAACCACAGCTATCTCTGATCAGGATAGTCCATGGTTTCAGGTCTCCTTGCAAGAGTTTAACTGCCCACTTAAGTAGCAAAGCATCATTGAAGTGTTTCAGAGACTTAATCCGAAGTCCACCCCTATCTTTTGGTATGCAAATCTACTCCCATTTGAGTGGCTGCAAGAATCTGCCCTCATGTTTAGCTCCCTTCCAAAAGAACCTTTTTCTCAACACATCCAACCTTTTCCAAATGGAGTTAGGTGCTTTAAATATGGAAAATTAGAAAACAGGGATGGAGGTGATCACAGAGTTGAGCAAGATAGGTCTTCCACCTTTGGAGAGGAAACTGCTATGCCAGCCATCCAATTTCACCAAAATTTTGTCAAAGAGGCAGCTCCAATCTCTCTTTTTCATTCTAAAGCATCTCAAAGGCAGCCCCAAGTATCTAATAGGAAGACTGATGTGGGGGGTCCTCAAAACAACAGTTAAAGCACCTTGCTCCTCCTCAGGTAAGCCAAAGCAGACCAAGCTAGATTTATCCCTATTCAGCCTCAGGCCAGAGAGCTCACCAAAGATATTAACCATATGATACAAAGCCAGTGCTTCATCCAAAGAACCCTCTACAAAAAAATCATATCATTTGCATATTGAAGAATGGGAGCCAAATTACTCCTGCAAGACAATGAGTACCCTCTAATAAGACCTGCTTCAGCAAGCTTACAAGCATACCAGGCCAAGCTGTCAACTGCCAGGTTGAAAATCAGGGGAGCCAGAGGACATCCTTGCCTGATACCACATTGGGGCTGAATCCAAGACCCACAGGGCTTCCCATTTATCAAAGGGGTCAAAGAGGCAGTGATGATACATCTTTTCACCCAATGAATCTAGGTAGGGGGAAAGCCTCTTCTTTTAAGCACTTCCTAAAGATAGGACCAACCGATGGAATCATAAGCTTTGCGAAAGTCAACCTTCCATAGAAAAGCCTTACATTTTCTCTTGTGCCATCCACAAATCATCTCTTGGGCCATGATAAAGGATTCTTGTAGAGATCTGCCAGGGAGGAAGGCTGATTGAGCAGGATGAATCAATTCTTGCAAAATAGGCCTCAATCTATTGGCCAGGACCTTGCCAATCACCAAGTGCAAAGAGTTGAGAGAGCAATAGGTCTAAACTCCTGAAAAGATTCAGCACCTAGAGTCTTTGGCAAAAGAAAGAGATAGGATCTATTAATTCTTTTAAAGCCAAAATTGCCACTCTCAAACTCTCTGATCACTTCCATAACCTCGGTGCCCACAATATCCCATAATTCTTTGTAGAAGAAAACTTGGATCCCATCAGGACTAGGCGATCCTTCACAATTGAGATCCTTGATGGCCTTCAAGACTTCAGCTTCAGATATAGATTCAATCAGGCTGGATCCTTGAATTTCTGTAATTTTGGGAAGATCACTAGCTGCCATCCTCCAATAGCCCCTACCAGCAGCTCTTGAAGACTCCTTGAAGTACCTGACAGCCTCAGCTCTGATATCAGAGATGGAGGTAAATCTCTGCCCCTCTTTAACAATAGAGGAGATCAGATTAACTCTTCTCCTAGAGCTGGC
Source organism: Thalassia testudinum (assembly GCA_037157565.1). Classification (NCBI taxonomy): domain Eukaryota; kingdom Viridiplantae; phylum Streptophyta; class Magnoliopsida; order Alismatales; family Hydrocharitaceae; genus Thalassia; species Thalassia testudinum. Next base: position 35,781,087 of record JAZHRO010000003.1, read on the forward strand.
AGCCAAGTAAAAGAATTTAGTGTTTGCATCCCCCTCACGTAGCCACAGCTGCCTTGACCGTTCCCTCCAATCCATCTCTAGTTTTAGGTCTTCTTCAGCCACCACCCCCTGCCACTTCATTCTTTCAACATAGTCCATCTCAGACAGTTGAGCCAAAGCTTCCTTTGCATCTAGTTCCTGAATCTTCATCAAGGCCTCTCGACGTTTCTGATGCCTAAGGACAGAGATAACATCAACATACTCCTTTAACATTCCTTTCAAAGCCAGAATCCTGGAAGCCAACCTGAAGGTAGCCGTGCCTTCAAACTGCTGGGCCCTCCACCAACTAGTAAACATATCTTTGAATCCTGGCTCCCTCAGCCAAGACTTCCTAAACTTGAAGTAGGATCCAGCCAACACCTGTTCCCCATTGTCCCAGACCAAGGGTGTATGGTCAAAGAAGGGATGTTCAAGACCACAAACAAAGGACAATTGGAAGAGATCCATCAGCCTAGCATTACCAAAAAACCTATCAATCTTGGACATGAGCCCATTACCATTCCTCCAAGTGAATTCAGAGCCCGAGGAGGGAAATTCACACAAGCCCATAGCTTGGACCATCAATTGGAAGCCAGTGGTAGAGCTATCCACCACCCCATTGGGTCTGTCACTCCCCACCAAAACACAATTGAAGTCCACTCCAACAAGCCAAACCGCCCCATTCACAAAATCTGCAGCTAAGTTCTAATCCTCCCACAGCTCCTATCTTCTGCTAGGGTCACTAGGACCATACACACTGTCACAAAGAGATCACTATCCCCCTGGCCTCTTTTGAACCTGCAAGTTAATAGGTGCCTAGCTAAAGAAACCTCCTCTAAACGCAGCACATGCTTCTTCCACCAGATGGCAATTCCCCCAGATCTGCCATTAAAATTGATCACCACAATTCTAATATACAAGTTTATAGAGCACATGCAGGTTTCATTTTAATATGCAGGTTTATAGAGAAACCTCTAAATTTAAGGAGGAACTGCCGAAAATTTTTAAAATTTGCTAGTATTTGCCAAAGTTTTTCATTAATGATTTATATATTAGTTTCAATTGTACTAATTATTATATTTATTCACAACAACAGTATGCACCTACACCGACGGTCAGTAACTGTCGGTATAGGTTAAAATGACCGTCGCTGTAGCTTCAAGTGGCTATTCCAATGGCTAACTTTAGCATTCTCTTAAGAGGTGTCGCTGTAGGGTACCTTGACAGTAAAAACCGTCGGTGTTGTACCAAGTCCTACAGCGACTATCATCTTTGCAAAGCTATGGAATCTAGTGTTCAGGCCAACAACGACGGTTAGCTTGGATCTATCACCAATGATTTATTTATTATGTCAGTGTAATGCCTATATATACACTAATGAACATAATTGTCGGTAGCATCAACACTGTAGACAAAAAAGTGGGGATTTTATATGGTAATTCTATCCTTTACTACAACCATTGGAGTAGGTCTTACATGTAATATTCATTAATATCCCTACTACAGTATATACTAACAATGCCCTATTCCTGTTAAACTATATATTATGCATAAATGAAATTTCCAATATAGATATTAAAAAATCATCTAATTTAGTTAACACAAATTAGTCAAACTATCCCCTACAACAATTTTCAAATGTAAGCATTGAAATAAAAAGAAATCAACATTTGTATAAGGATTTAACATAACTAAAATATGATCCATCATTACCCACTTGAAAGTATGACCTTGTTTTGAACACCAATAACAAACACCCAACACCTTAATATGTAAGAACAAAATCAAAGTCTATTTTTTAATCCTAAGGCTCTAATGTGTTCATATTTGGATTGTGGCCTCATCCCTACTACAAAGTGTATGCCCTATTCTCTTCCACACAATCAAATGCAATATACCTTATTCTGGTGATCAACACTTGAAGTATAACTAATAAAACTATATGCTATATATGCATTCTTATTTATCACTAGGCTAGAGAAAGTGAGTGCCACTACATTACACTTACCACTTACACTATCTTGGTTAAATGGCCACACTGTTTTCATCGTCACCCTTCCCAAAACTACTTTATGATATAATCACTATATCAATCAAAAAAATCTCTCTATATAAGAATAAGACTCTACTCCTCAACTTTAATTACAAATAAATAACATGATGATCGGTTGATGTTATTCTCTATGCATCCTTCTAGCAACTTATACACCATGCCATTTGGTTCTAAAAATAGTTAATCGAACATCCTAGGATGAACATAACATTTCCTCGAAATTCAAATTACAAGTTGTATCATTGTCATGAAAGAGGAAAGAAAGTAATGTCATGTAGTTATTTATAATTCTTTTATCCTTAAAGAACCTCCCATTTCTTTGTTTGAAGAAACTAAATTCAAGATGCATAAGGATTAAGAAATGGATGCTCCAACTTGGAACCAAAAAATGATGCACCAGCCAGGAATCGAACCGGGGTCTGTACCATGGAACGGTACTATTCTACCACTAGACCACTGGTGCTATTCATATTTCATGAACTTAAAATAACACAAACTAAGAGTTGTCAGAAGATAAATAATCTCGAAGTCATTCTTAATAATTTTGAAATAATAATGACATAAAACTTCACTATTGAAAGAAGTGATATGGAAAAAGAGTATTTAATTCCTACAACATCCTAAATAGGGTTCTTCAAGAAATTTGGACATTTAAGATTTTAAGAAAATTGGCATTTCATGAATAAAGTCATTTATCATCAAAAAAGAATTGTGAAATGATTTTCATTTTGTGATTTAGTAGAATTATTAAAAAAGAAAGATGGGGAAACATCAATCTATAGATCTATACAAATCAACCTCTCCATATGTCTTTTACTCAACATTGCTCTTCAACTCATTCGCCTAAACAAACAAACAAGCAAATAGATGATCTGTATCTTCGTCTAACATTAGTTAAGAGTCAAGTAATGTTATTTAGGAAAGGTTGTAGAAATATTAACATATGCAACAAACTAATTTTGATTGCATGGAGGGCTTACTAATACCCAAACTGCTGGTGTTCAAGTGATAAAAGCATCTTGCAAAAATTAGTGAAGCATAGGTTAATAGATTAAAAGGTAAAGATAATGATCACTCCGCTTAGTGAAAATCAAACACAAAGTATTAAATCGAAACCAAATAGGGAAAAGTGTCAAGTCTAGTGATTGTGTTATTTAATAGTTGCAAAATATTGAGTCTAACTGTTGTGTTATTTGCTCTTCTTTTCACATTGCTCTTCTTTGTGATAACCCAAAGCATCATCTTTATCAGTTTGCAGTCTGCAGTTAACTGCTTCAGCAGGAACTGTTATAGCAGAAAACTGACACCATGGATTATTAGGAACTGTTGTAACAGTTTGGGTAGAAAGATCAAACCTTTAGCAAAGTACACAACATCATATCACCAAATTAAGCAACAAGACTAAACTAGCAACAACCACCATGGATTAGAACTGTTATAGCAGTAATAGTGGTAACAACCACCATGGAAACATCATTATGGAGGAAAAAGTGGTCTAGGAAGGGAATCCTTGCATATTTTTTTCGGAAGCTTTTTGCTTGTTCTATGGAACCGATGAAAGTGGCTGGTCCTCCTGATCCATTCTTAGGTTTGTGGACACCTACATTTAACAATGCATTATTTTCATAAAGGCTTGAGAACCTATTTTTATTCTTCATAGTCTTCTGGGGCTCCATTTGACTTGATGAGGATGCATGTGTTTGGTTGTGTGGAAACTTTTTGGTTTGAGAGCCTTACTGGTTGCAAATGGGGGTGGTTGTGGCTTTTTTGAGGGGCTACCTACTTATACCCTTTGTCATTGCAGAAAAGGGGAATTTTCCCTTAAAAACAAAGAAAAGGGAATTTTGAATTAGGAATGCCAAATTAATCATAGAGAAGAAAGAAGTTCTAAATGCTTAATTACAATTGCCTCAAGAAGAAATATCCTCGAGAATCATAGGAATGACTCCATCCCCTCAAAATCCTCTCTTGTTTGACCCCTCTTTCCCCACTCTACCACAAAACCTCATTTTCCAACTCCAGTATTCATCCAATCAACCTGCCAACTGAACAACTATGGACTGCAGTTGGTCATTGAATTAAAATTGTAAAACTTAAAAGAATATATAACATCATTGACCATGAACCTTGGATACTAGAAGAATTAGAAATTTTAATTGCCAAAATCTTATTCAATAAAGATAGGAACAAAGTAATGTTTCACCAACAAGATTACTGGTGGCAAAAAATCCAGTAGTTTATCATGAAGTCCTGCACGTGTAACTGGATCTTGAATTTAACTACAATGGCAATCTGTTTTGTCTACACACTAAAATAAATTCTATACATTAGTGAAATATGAGAATAATTAATAGCAGGTCAGTCTGCTTCATACAAAAAGAATAACAAAGACCACCAAAATCTTAATGGTACAATAAAAAGGAGAAAAAAAATGGAGAGTTTACATCTTGCCTTTCCTCTTATCATCCAGGGCTTGAAAATGACAAGAATATCCCCATTAACAATCATAGTTGCATTTTTCAACAAGATAACCAGCCAACTAAAAATGAAAGTAATAAACTAAAAGATATGAACATTAAGTTGTATATTTCCATTTATTATAAAAATGGAAAATACTAACATGAAGTGCTTGTATAAAAAATCAATTAGCACTATGGTTTATTGTATGCACTTATGACTTGCTGCAAAAGACACACATTGGTTTAGAAGTATGCACAGCAACACCAGAATGACTTGCCGCAACAATTTTAGCAGCACTGTAAATAGAATGGAAAGGTGCTAATGTAATAACTGTTATTTTCTTTTAAAAAAATGTGTTCGGGTGAAGAATCTAAAGGAGTGCTTTGCCTTAAATAATCTTTTTAAGATGGACTCTCCATTTTGTCTGCATGATATTACGAAGTTATTCTGAGACATATCCCAGTGTTTTATTTCAAGTACTATTGAAAAGAATCCAATAATTGAAAACACATTGCAGTTAAGGTCCCTAACTGATTAATGATATAAATTCAAACCAATGCAACCTTGCAGAATAAAGGATCTAGTAAAATCCTATGTAGCTAAGTCAAAGAATTCAACCTTTGACTGGAAGAGCCTCGTTGTCAAGACTATTATGTCCCATAACCTGATAAAAGAATAATGTCATTATAAGAGATGTATGAGCTGTGATGAGAAGTACGTAGGGGTTAAGTAAAACAAAAAGAGTGGTTGAAATATGATGAAAAAAAGAGATCATAATCGATTTCAAACATACAAGATGACCTTACTGCAATCAAGTAGTTAAGCACTTTTCCCTTTCAGATAATAATAATTTCAAAAAGAAAAAGAAATATACTCAGCTTGAGTAGTAAAGTGTTGTAATGGGCAAATCCTTCCACACGCAACAGTTCAAAGAACAGCAATCACAACTGCCTCGAGAAGTAGGAAAAACATGATCCAATCCTCAATCCATTGAGGCCTCCACCACCTCTCAAGATTCCTCATTCAAGGGCAAATAATTTCCATCTTCCTTTCCCCTTCATCATCCTAATCCATCTAATCATCTTTTTCTCAGTTCCTTCCCTGGTTTCTCCCTTCCACTTGTTCAAGGTCTTCTCAATCATGATCTTGATCTAAGGAATGTTCCCTGCATTGATCATGATCTCATCCATGCTCATATTCCTTTTCTCGATCCCTATCGTGTTCTTCAAATCTATTTCTGTTCCAATCTCGATAGTGATCTCTATCAAAAGATAAAAAAGAAGATAAAATCTAGCAAAAGTAGATGGATAGGATCTATGCATATGCAAAGTAGTGAAGTAAAATGCTAGTCTATTGAACATGAATTGATTTACTTCTTTTTGTTTATCTTGAAATAAATAGTCTCCTTAACATGTCTAGGCTATTAATTTATCTACAAATTGCAGAAATTGAAAACAACAAAGCAAACAATAAAGAGATGAGATGCTTAGGTCTCCATACACCACTCCAAGGCTCTGATATGCCAACAGCAATATGGTTCGCCAAGATTCCTTTTGCCACACAACAAAGTAAACAACAATGTAGCTAAAGAAATCCACATAAACCTCAAAAAAGATAGGAACTTGGTCTTGCTTCTTTTATCAGGATACATAGGAATTTGCCAATTTTATTCTACTAAATAAAGATAAATAAATATGTTACCTTGGGCACACCCAGCCCTTCAGGATCCATAGTCATTGGCCTTGATCACTCTCACATCCTCACCTTTGGATCCCTTCCTAATCGTCTTCCTCTCCTCCTCCGTGGGTCTCGCTTTCTCATCATTCTCCGCTGCCCCCTCGAAAACCATCTCCTTCACCTCTGCCTCCTACACTAGCACTGGAGGTGGTACCCCCCGCTCCTTGAGGGCATTCATGAGTACCTCCATGCTCACCAGCTCCCTTACCCCTCGCTTGATCACCTTGAGCCTCTCACGGAGGGTGGCAATCTCATGGAGGAGTGACTCACGCTCAACGTTCCACTGAGACTCCTCTCAGAGCCATAGCTTCTCCTCTTTGAGCCACTGCTGCTCGTTGCAGAGCCATCAGGACTCGTCACTCTCCGACGGGGAAGGAGAGGGAGAAGGGGAGGCGGAGATGGAGGAGATCGATCGGAGTGGGAGGTTGTTAGGGTTTGGTCGGAGGAGAGGCTTGTGGGAATGGTGGAGTCTGGAAGGGGATCTGTGAGGGGAAGGGAAAGGGGAGAGGGAAGCGTGGAGGTGGATCTAGAGGGGTTTAGGGTGAGGGGCGTCAGGTGGTAGCCCTAAGCGGATGTGCTGGAAGTGCAAGGGGCATTTGGTGTTGGAGGTGGAAAGTTGGGAAGGAAAGAAATCGAATAGGAATAGGGTTTAGCAATGTAAAGAATGTAAAGATATATCTACCCCTAATTGTTCATAGGTGCAGCATGTAATATTAGTGACATATAATTAAACTTATAGCGACATATATTTTATGTTAGTGTATGTACACCAACAACTATTTTTTTGTAATGATTTCTTCTTACAGATGGTGTTTAAGGAAAAACCTAATAAAAAGGGTCCCCCTCAGACACAGCCATCCATCTAGCCTGAGCCATCTCCCGAGGCTCAGCCGCGCCCCCAACAGTAGACTTAGCCACCCCCTGGTAATAGGCTCCTCCTAGTCATGTTTTGTATGACTTGGGGACCTAGCACGTTTACCACATGCGGGGGGGAAGGGAAAGGGGAAGGAGATTGCTCCTACCTTCCTAGCGCGAGTAGAGGATGATCCAGATTATGAAGCATGAGATGAGGAGGATAAAGATGAGAATGATGACATGAAGGGAGAGAGGGAGGATGAGGGGAAGTAGGTGGAGGATGAGATGGTGGGGAGTACGTCCCCAGTTCATGTGGCAGGAACAAGTGCAGGTAAGAACTCCTTTACTTTTAAGAAGTCAATTAATTCTATATTTTAAAGTTTATTATAACTTCAGAAATATATAATGAATATGATTAATGTTTACGCATGTAAAGTAAAAAAAGGAAGGGGGAAGACAAAGAATTTACACCTCCAACGTGTCCCTAAGGGCCTGAGAATAACGATTAGGCTTAGATCCATAGGGGAGGCGGAGAATTACCTGGGCTTCATCAGTCGAGTGGGCACAATGGTTAAGTCCATTGTGCCCATTTGCTACTTCAACTGGAAGAAGGTGCCCATAGAGCTGAAGAGGCATCTCCTCCGATAGTTGGAGGTAATTTCATTTATCAAAGTTATTTCTTCTATAACTTTATCTTAAAATTATTATCAAGTAAGATTGACATATCATTTTTTTAAATAAATGTAGGCAAATTACAACTGAGGTGATGACCCCAATGCCTCCCGATATATCCTTAAGCACGCCGCCAAAATCCACAGAGATCAGAGGACGAAGAGTAAAAGAAAGGTAATAATTTTCAAGCATTTACATTTTTATTATGTACATAATTTCATATATTATTTCTAACAATTTATATTTAGTATTTAGTTTTTCTCGAACTGTAGTTCACCTGAGGAGGCAATGGAGAATTGTCCTCCTGCTGTCATGCCTAAACATTGGAAGAAGGCATGTGAGCATTGGCTGGGTCCCAAGGCGGATGTTAGTAATTGATTAAAAATGATTCTATTAATTTCATATATCTTAAATTCATAAAAAATATTGTGTATATTAATTCATACATACATACAATATATATATATATATATATATATATATATATATATGCTTTTAGTACAGGAGTAAGCAATGAAAAATAAGGCCAATAGGGCCAAAGCTCCACCACAGACCCATTGTTTGGGCTAAAGGAGCATCGAGATGGTTAGGACCCGTTAATTAAGTATTGTAACTACTTCGCACTTGAATATTTCTTAATTTATAAGTTATCTTAACATAATTGTATCATTTTCATATTTTCAGTCCGATACACATGATGGGAAGGAGATGACTAGGATGGATATCTAAGAGGTCACCCACAGTAAGGCTGCAGCTGAGGGTTCTCATAAGTGGATTCATGAGACATACTAGGAGAAACACGTAAGTTTCTTAAACTTCAAAAATTTATAATTTTGTATATATATGTTATAATAATATTTTTTAATACATTTAGGAGAAAATGATACAATTGGTGCATCCCTTCAATGATGAGACCTTCGACAGCATCCACTAACCTTTAGATCCAAAGGAGACATTTAGGAGAGTGATGCCACTGGATCACAGTGGTTTTGTTTGTATTGCAGGGAGGGCACACACCTTATCGAGTTGGTATGAGTACAAAAGTGTCGTCTCATCTAATGTTGTCGATCAGCTGCATCAAAAGATCGACACACTACAGAGACGAGAGGAGGGGAGGGAGAAAAGAGAGGCAGAGAGGGAGAAGAGAGAGGTAGAGATGAAGAATAAGATGAATGCCATGGATGATAAGTTTCGGATGCTTTTATCCATTCTTCTGAAGAAGGGATAGTCAGAGCATCCATTTTCATCAGATCCTAGCCTCTACAGATGAGATGACGATGATGACGTTGGCAGTGCTAGTGGAGTTGGCAGTATCGGGGCAGCAGCATTTTGATTTTTATTCATTTTCTATTGTTATATTTTCATATTACATTTTCATGTAAATATTTCATTTTCAAACTTTCTCTATACTAGACTTTATATTTATGAAATATAAACTTCTTTTCATTTTCATTACCTATTTTTCTATAATAGTAGGTCTTTTAACTCGATTTAATATGTTTCCCATAATTTTCAAAATTTTTTTAAAAAACCCAACCTTCGTCGTCAGTTCTTAAAAAAAGCGACGGCATTAAGTTTAAATGTGGTAGCCTATATTGTATATTTACCGTCTCTTATTTGGAGAAGTGGTAGATCTCGAATAGGTTGTGTTAATATGGTGAAATTATCATTGAAGTGAGTATAGTGGTTAACCTAAATCGAGTCTAACCATCTTTCACAAAAATTTTTTTTTAACCTGGCCTACTTAATTTTATCTTGGTCACTTTTAGGCCTAGGGTCGATCTCAGGGAGGTAGGAATTAAAGGTGAAGAAGTTTCTACGCCTTTCCTAGAATGTATCTCTTCTGTGCGTTTATTATGTTTTTGTTTTTTTTCTATTTAAGATTTTTTTGTTGATAATATTGTCCTTAAGGCACACCCTCAAAATCAAGTTCTTGGCTTTGAGACAACTTAGGGTTTCTAAAAAATCTGGTCCTACTATTTAAAAGACAGAGTACCTGCAAGACAAGGATTATCTTTTCTCTTTTACTCTTTTTTTTTTATCTTTTTAATAGCAGGAAACAAAAGAGAAATAAAAATAAGGTAGGTTGCTTGTAGAGAAAGGAATACTTAGCTTAATGTAATAAATACAGTCTCTATATATATATAGATATGTATATAATATATATAGGGCTGGAGGTGGAAGTGGAAATGGAGTGTAGCACAGTGTCGAGTTGGTCCACGTCTAGTAAGACGCAACCAACAAGATGAAGTGCCGTGTAGAGTGTAGGATGAATGTGTGGGAGTGTGTGTGGAGGTGCGTGCTTTGCACGGGTACCAGGGAATATCAGCAACTAGTGCAGATATTCCCGCGATATAATGCGCGGTACTAGTGCAAGGGCATATGGATACAGGTAGGTGATGTGTATGTAAAGATATATATATATATATGTATATATATAGATAGGGTTAAAACTATATAGGTATATATGTAGTTGTGTATATATATAAATATATATGAATATATATATTCGTGTATATATATATATTTATGAATATATATAATATATTTATAACTATATCGATATATATATATATATAGTAATATATGTATATGTACATGTGTATATATATATGTGTATATATATATGTATATATGTATGTATATATGTATAAATAAATAAATAAATATATATATATATATATATATATATATATATATATCCACTCACTTATATACCTATATATATATATAGGTATATATATATATATATATATGTATGTATGTATGTATGTATGTATGTATGCATGTATGTATGTATGTGTAGGTGTGTACAAGTAAGTGTGTGAGTGTACGAGTGTGTATGTGTACGAGTGTGTGTGTGTATGAGTATGGGTGTGTTCGCTGGCGGGTGAGCGTGAGAGAGAGGGCAGGGTTAAGTCATTTGGCAGGAGCGTCCGCCGTCTGATCTCGTAGGAGCGCGGGCGCGCAAGGGCTTCACGCAGGCACTGGAGGGAACGCGCGCGCTGTCTTCGTGCGCAGGCGGGTGTGGGAGTGCAGCGCAATGCAGTACATAGAGTAGCGCACAGCGTTGCGGGTGAGAGCGGGCGAGGGTGCAGATGCGGGAGACCGGCTGGAGCGGGTTGCGGGTGAGGAGAGAGAGCGCTGTGCCACCGGCTAAGTGAGAAATAAGCCTGTGCCTACAGTGTCGCGCTGAGAGGCATGAACAGTGGCTACAGTGCCGTGCGGGAGCGGGCGACCGGTAGCGGCCTGTTCTACTTACGCGGCCTCACTGGGAAGCGCCTGGATGCGCGGGGAGAGCTTGCGGAGGTCTGCTGGTGTGCGTGTGGTGGCCTGCGCTGCTTCAGGCGGTTGTTGCTGCTGCTGGAATTTCCGAGCTTGAAGCTCTGGCAATGGTGGCGAGGGCGTTCAGCAATGAAATCAAATGGTGAAGCCACCACGCCCACCTGCCCACGAAGGAGCTGGGCGGTGGTGGAACTCACAGTGGTGGTCATGGGACCACTGTGAGCTTGCTTCTGCCCGCAGTGTGTCTCTTTAGTGAGAAGAGATACTGCATATGAAGAGGGAGAGGGGAGGAGGTTGGCTTGACAGTGGAGGAAAGTGTCTGAAGGTGGTGTGTGTTCAGGTTGTCGGCACAAGGGAGAGGACAAGGCTTTTTAAAGAAGAAGTAGCCTGCCACAGCCATGCTGCTGGTGTTGCATGTCCAGCCATGCTGTTGGTGGAGTGGTGCGAAGAGGTGCATGCCCCATGCCCTGCAGCCGCACGAGGGAGAAGAATTCAAAGTCAAGATAAAAAATGAAGATGGTGAAATTGTAATGCAACCCTTGATGAAGATGTTAATTAGATGGCCAATTATTTGCATTCTCCTCCCCTCTCAATAAATGCATGCATGTGTTAATTTACAAATGCAACTATAGTTACATAAGATACAATGGTAGTGCTAGGAAATAATCCAAGATGGCATAATTATTGGTGTATTTCTGCTATGCAATCATACCCCCATGCCTATCTTTTGCTAGTCCCTAGCAAAACATTTTGTATTGTATTTAGAAATGATCTTAAGCTGAAGATTTTCTTTTGAGGTGACATGGGTGTGTTTATTTGTTGGATATTGTGAGAACCAATTGCAGAGAAGACTACCAGTACTTTAAGTCTTACGTGACATAGACCATCTCTCGACTAACCTGGACTCTTAATATTTAAACCTTAAGTACAATTTCCAGGACTCAGAAGGTTTTTGCTGTACTCAAGAGCTCAAGAGATTATGGTTTGTGCATAGTGAAGGATTAAGACTGACAGATGAACATTAAGACTCAAGCCCAGGGTTTCACGAATCTTTAAGTGCAGGTTGGTCCCAGTTTCAGCTCGTGTCTTAGGATGACCCTTAAAAAGATGACGGAAAACTCAACTCCCATTTTATTACATTTGTGGCTCAAAGAATATATGGTAGAAACAAGGTATTTGTAACTTGCCCTGAAAAACTTTTTAGGGAGAAGAATTTACAGATATTTACGAGATATACTGACTTATTTGCACATATTTTTTTTTTTGAAACAAGTGTCGGTATATCTCTTACAACTTTATTTGGAGGAGCACACTTTTTTTTTTTTTTTTTGGTGGGAGAGTTCCTTTTGGTGGACAGAGTTTCTCCTAGACACAAGACTAAAGCCTGGGATAAAAAGTCTACTTGCGCGCACAGGTAAGGACTCCACCATCCCTAATGAACACTAGGGTTGGATCTTATGTTCACCTGGTCTTTCTTGATATGTGTAGTGTGAACCAAGATTACTTAGGCTCTCGAGTAGAAGCAAACCAACGAATCCTGTACTAATGTCTTAGGTACAAGAATATGTCCTTAGGAAAAATTCCGATCTACCTTGTCCATGCTCAAGTGAATTAAGCCAAGCCTGAGCGAATCAAGCTTCTGTGGCTTGGAAAGTCTTTCAAAACAGTGGTTGAATATCCATAAACACTTATTGTATTTTTTTGTTTCAACCTTCAGATCATTACTAAACACCTTTTTTTTTGTGCTATGTACATATTTATAGATGGATGGAAGCTGCATAATACCATATAATACCCAGATCCTATAGATGCCTATCCACCCCCGCATGCCAAACAATGCTATGTCCTCATATGCATGCAGGGTAGAGGAAGGTGCGAAGATCGGGAGACGAGAGCTGACGTGCAAGGTATATAGCAGGGTGGTAGGGTGGGTGGTGAAGTGAAATGACATGGAAGTGTGTACGTAGAGGAGTGTTGCTGGGGTGCCTCCTAACGAGCGTTGAATTTAACGTCCCCAGCTAGACTCAGAGTGAGGCACGAAATTAGTTACCCTCTAGCAGGGTAACAGTTTCACCAACGGGGGCAGGTTCATGAGTAAGATAGGGTTTTAAACGCTACCCATTGACTGTAAATTTATGCCCAGATTTGGGATCTTCAATTTCAATGACCCCGTTGGGAAATGGTCTTGAGACCAGGAAGGGACCAGTCTGCTTGGACTTCAATTTCCCTGGAAAGAATTTGAGTCAGGCATTGTAAAGCCAAACTTGCTGAGATGGCTCAAATTCTTTCCACCGAATTTGGTTGTCGTGAAAAGCCTTAGTGCGTTGCTTGAAAGTTAAGGCAGAATCATAGGCTTCAAGACAGAGCTCTTCCAGCTCTTGGAGTTGGAGTTTCCTTTCTCGACCACACAGGTCTGGGTCGAGGTAACATTGGCGAACTGCCCAATAAACGCGGTGCTCCAACTCCATGGGCAAATGACAAGGCTTCCCGTAAATGATTCTATAAGGAGACATACCTAGGGGAGCCTTGAAGGCAGTCTGGTACGCCCAAAGTGCGTCAATCAGCTTGTCGGACCAATCCTTAAGGTTAGGCTGAACCATTTTCCGGAGAATTTGCTTGATTTGCTGGTTCGACACCTCAGCCTGGCCGTTCGTATGAGGATGATACAGAGATGTGATACGATGGTGGACTCCATATTTCCTTAGAAGTGCCCGAAAAGAGGCATGGGTAAAATGACTTCCTCCATCAGAGATAATGGCTCGAGGGATCCTAAAGCATGCAAAAATGTGGTCTTTGACAAATCGAGTGGATATGACATGGTCAGCATGGTGCGTGGGAATAGCCTCGATCCATTTTGAAACATAATCAACAGCAACGAGGATGTATTCGAAGCCGTTGGAAGGAGGAAAGGGACCCATGAAATCGATTCCCCAAATGTCGAAGATTTTAGCAGCTAGGATGGGTTGCAAGGGCATCATGTTACGACATGACATTGACCCTAACGACTGGCACCTAGTGCAATGTTTGGCATAATTGTGTGCATCCTGGTGAAGGGAGGGCCAAAAGAAACTGCACTGCAACACCTTGGCTGCAGTTTTCCTCCCAGAGAAATGGCCTTCACAGGCCTGATTGTGGCAGAAGGATAGCACACTGGGGAATTCGCTGTCAGGAATACAGCGATGGATGATTTGGTCAGCACCTATTCGAAAAAGTAGTGGATTATCCAAGAAATAATACTTTGCTTCTGCAATGAGATGCTCGCACTGGTTTTTAGACCAGCCACGTGGAAGGGAACCAGAAGCAAGGTAATTGGCAATGTCAGCATACCAAGGTCCACTTTCCACATTAATTGCCAAGGTGCTCATCGGGAAAAACCTCATTGATTAGTAGGGTAAGTCCAATGTGGTCAGGGTCCAATCTTGAGAGATGATCAGCCACAACATTCTGGGCTCCAGCCTTATCGTGGATCTCAATGTCAAATTCTTGCAGCAGAAGGATCCAACGAATCAGTCGAGGCTTGGCATCCTTCTTGTGCATGAGATGGAGAATGGCCGCGTGGTCAGTGAATATAATAACATTTGAGCCCAGAAGGTAAGAGTGGAATTTCTCCAGCCCAAAGACGACCGCCAGTAGTTCTTTCTCAGTGGTTGTATAATTACGCTGGGCCTCGTCCAACGTCTTACTGGCGTAGTTGTATGGTCGAGCCCGGATAGGTTGTTAATATGGTGATTTTATCGTTGAAATGTGTATAGTGGTTAACCTAAATCGGACCTAACCATCTCTTTACAAAAATTTTTTTACCTGGCCTACTTGATTTTATCTTGTCACTTTTAGGCCCAGGGTCGAACTTAGGGAAGTGGGGTACAAGTCGAGTTTCTACGCCTTTCCTACAACGAGTCTCTTCCGTTCGTTTATTGTGTTTTTGGTGTTTTTCTTATTTAGATTTTTTTCTGGTAATCTTTGTCCTTGAGGCACACCCTCAAAATTATGTTCTTGGCTTTGAGCCAAAACAGAGTTCCAAAACGAATCTTGCTATTCGCAAGACGGGGTACCTGTAAGTCAAAGATTATCTTTTCTCTTTTATATATTTTTTAAATCTTTTTACTAACAGGAAAGTGAAACAGAAATAAAGTAAATACAGTATATATATGTATATATTATGTATATAAAGGGGTGGGGGTGGAGGTGATGATGGAGTGTAGCACGGTGTCGAATCGGTCGTTGGAGTCGGTTGGTGTGACGACCGGGTTTTAGTTTGTTATAACGTTGTAGTATAGCCGGTTATTACCAACATTTCAAATATATAAAAATTTTTTACTCGGAAAATAAAAGAGTTCCCGAGGTCGAACTCAGGGAGCAAGTTGTATTCTAGAGATATACATGTTTCTTTTACAAAATAAAGAAAGAGAGAGGGAAAGAATTTGTTGTTCTCTTTGTTTTCTCCTCGTGATGTTCTTCTTTCTTTCTTTCTTCAGATCTCCTTCTTCTTCTTCTTTGTTCTGCAGAGGTGATGCTCCTCTTTCTTTCTTCAGATCTCCTTCTTCTTCTTCCTTGGTTTCTGTCTTGGCCTCTCTTCTTCTTTTTCTGCAGTCTCTTCTGTGAAGGTTTCTTCTTGTTTCTCCTCCCTGCGGTTAAGTGTCAGCTTCTTCTTTTCTTTTTCAGCCAGGGACGTCACGCGAAGCTTTCTTCCTTGGCTGCTTCAGGCCGTCGTCTGATTTCCAAATCAGACGACTTAACTACCTGTTGCTACAGTTAGCTTCCTTCTTCTTCCGCGGGTCTTCTTCTTCGCCTGTGCCTGCACACTTCAGAGTTTTTCGTCAGAGGCAAAACCTACTCTACCCCCCCCCCCCCCCCCCCCGCGTCTCTCTCTCTCTCTGAAACCACTCTTCGGAAAGCTCTCCCAGAGCTACCGGGTAACCGGGTTCGGGTCAGGCCCGGGTCCAGGCCCACCGGTGTGCGTGGTGGGCGAGGAGTGCAGGTCAGTCTTGAGTCGGGTCGGGTCGGTTCGGGTCAGGTCCGCGGGGCGTGAGCGCGGACGAGACCGGGTAACCGGGCGGGTGAAGGGGACCTCACCCCGTGTGCTGAGGCAGTAAGCCTTCAGCACTTTTGCATCTTATGTCGCTGCGGCTCTTCAGGCGTTTCCGAGGTGGGACTAAATGGCCCACCTCAATTGCGCGCCCGCAGCGAGGAATTCAGCAGGAGATGGCGGCGTCACGCGAAGCTTTCTTCCTTAGCTGCGAACCTGGTGTTTTGCCAAAACTCCTCGCAAGGCCTGGGAGTTGAATCTGGGCTTGGCGCTGAGCGTGGCGCGCCTGTAGCTGCAGGCGGAAGCAGTTCCTCCTGCGCGTCAATGGCGGCGGAGGTCGGGTGGCCTGTTCACAAGAAAATGGCCTCTCGGCCTAATCAGAAAGTGCCAGGAGCTTCGCCAGGGTGCGGCGAAGCTCGTGTGGGTGGTGGCGAGGCGTGGGGTGGTGTGCGAGGGCTGCCCTAGGTCGGACTGTGGGTTGGAGGATGGGTCTGTTCGATGGGGTTGCAGAGGGTGATGTGGGGGGAGTTGCAGGGCGGAGGTTGATCAGGGTGAGGAGGCGGAGGTCCTGCGGTGGTCGGCGAGCCGTGTGGGTCGCTGAGGTGATGGGAGCGGCTCGCCGGAGGGTGGTCGGAGGCGAAGGGGGTGAAGGTGGTCAGGGTCGGTCGAGGGCTTAATTGAATAAATTGAAAGTGGGGAAAGAAAGAGGAGAAGAAGGGGAGTAGCTCTAGCTTACTTGCAGGGACGAAGGGGGAGGAACAGGGCGACAGTCGTATCGACTGTCGCCGGAGAAGACGATGCTCAGGGGAAGGGGAGGCGGCGAGCAGAGAGCTGGAGAGGCGCCAGCTGGGTGCGGCGTGGCGCGGGAAGAGCAGGGGAGGAAGTCTCTGCTGCTGGTATTGCGGCAGAGCGAAGAGGTGGAGGGGGAGGAAATCGCCGGAGCTGGCGAGCGTCTGCCGGAGGAAGAAGAGAAGAAAGTTGGGGATTTTCTCCGTCAGATCCAGGCTGCCCTGGTCGGTGGAGCAACGGGGGGTATTTATAGGGATCAAACAGGGAGGAAGGCGGAGGGAGACGACGTGTCTCCCTCGCCGGAGGATGGTCGGAAACAAGAACCCATACCGTCCGTGCGTTCGCACGGCCGGTATGGTGGGCTACAACGACTAGGGGGGTGTCCCTGCGACGGCTGACGACGCAGGGCACCCCCGGTTTACTTGCCAGGTCCCCCACCTCACCCTGCGCGGCGCCATGCTCCGCGCAAGGTCGCCGGAGCATGGTGCTGGCAGGTTTTGCAGGAGGGACCTGATTGCAAAGAACGAAGGAGAGTTAGGGGCCAAAATGCGAGGGTTCAAAAGTTGAGGGCCAAAGAGTAAATATATGAGGACCAAAGTGTAAAGTCGGTCAAGGAGGTTTCTTCTTAGGCTCAAGTTTTTATACATGACTAATTAGGACCTAAGGAATCTGATGGTGAATTTCATTTTCATATTAAACCTTGTTTGACCGGTCAATTTGCGCAAAAACCCAAATTAAGTTATTAATTGGGCATGGTTCTCAATGTAGGTCAAAATGGGTTCTAAAGGCCAAATTGAAGGTTCTAAACCCTAGAGATTATTTTTCTATGAATTTTAGAGGGTTTATTCTATTTTTACTTTGCCTCGAACCTTGTGAATTGAAGTGGGTTGTTTTAGGGTTACAGATTTATCATTTAGTTTCTTGGAATTGCTGTAGCCCTTGCTAGATCATTTCATCCCACTTTTATTCTTATTAAGCTGCTTTGACCTATGTTTGGGCCCTGAATTACCCTGTATGCAGATTATACTGGTGAAATTGCATTTTTACCCCTTATGACTTGTTTTCTCCTTAAACTCAGAATTCTCTGAGTTAAGCCTTTCCTTGAGTTATGTAGGAGCTTTTATCCTTTGTATTGGGTCAAAATGAGCTAGTTATGGCTCATGATGAGGTTCTCATCATACCCCCATGCCTAGCTTTTGCTAGTCCCTTAGCAAAAACTTAAGGTTTCAACCCTTGTTCTAGACCATGAAGTTTTTAATAGTTTTAGATAAGTGCCTTTTTTATTTGAGCATAGATTAGGTTAGAATGCTGACCATAGGCCTAAAAGGTACTCTAGTACCAATCAAGATCCAAATCTGTCTAGCCTTAGCCTCAGTCTTTTAGCAAAGGTTTTTAAGGCCCACAAGAACTAACCTAAGGTTTATTGGACTTCGTGGTTAAAGCACCCGTGCTTGAAATGATTTTAGCCCTGGCTCAGTTCGCAGTGCGTTTTGTAAGAGAGAGATAGAAAGTTTTTCTGTTTGGAGAGTTTTCTCTCTCTTTTTCTTTTTAGTTCTAGCCTAGGATTGGCTTTTCAACACGGTCTGTATCAGATTCCTTGCTCCCATCATCAATCCTCAAGGGTTCCTGGCGATCGATGCTTCGAGATAGCACCGCCCATGGCAACCCCCGGAACCCTGGCTATTGAGATTTCGAGATAATCCCATCCATGGTATTCCGTGGCCGAATCCAGACCCTGGCAATTGACACTTCGAGATAATGCCATCCATGGAATCTGAACCAGCAGAGTGCTTACATGCCCCCAGTAGGATATGTAAATATCCTAAGAGACAAGCACCGAGGAGATGATATTTTGTTACGCATCTTCGAGGGGATTTCCCGCCTCTCTGCGCTGGGAACTCGTCCAAATCAACTTGTGTTGATCGGCCGCTCCTATTCTAGGTGTTCTTTTCAGATTTTTGCGACGCTTCTGCGTGATTCTGATTTTTACGCTTACTGAACCAGGCTGTGTGTGAGATTAGGGTGCTTAGGTAACTGAGTCCCGTAAACCAAAAATTAGTTAACGAGGCCGAATACTCCCTAAGCCTTAGACCTAATACTTCAGCTTTTCATTTTCCTCAACCTCTTGAGGAGTGTCCAGATCTTAATGGGTACTACGAGTCTATTCAAGAATGCCTAAGGTTTGCATTCTTACTAATCTCATTGTGCACTTTTCAGTTATTTTCTTGAATGAGGTCTAGAACTTAGGTTAATTCCTTAGTTCCTTACTAATGACTATCACCTTTTCTTATAATTTTGTGCTCCTTTTTCATTTTGTTTTTCTTCTCCTTCGCAAAATTTCCTTCTCCTCTTTTCCTCTTATTCTTTTTCGAAAATTTTTTAATTTTTATGGTGTTTTTTGGCATATGTGAAATTTTTTTTTTTTTTTTTGTTTGAAACCTTTTCTTACAAGTTTTTGTACTTTCCTACCCCCCCATGCCTAAGATTTGCAATGTCCTCATTGTAACCTAGGGGTTTTTATTCAACTAAGTTCATACATTAGGATAGCTGTTTTGATGAATCTCAGATGCAAGCACCTGAGGTGGAGTTGGTTGCCCTAAAGTGTGAACTTCAAGTGCAAAAAGCTGTCAGAACAAGTTTCAGGTTTTCAAAGAGAATGACGGGCTGCCTCCCGTTGAGCGCTAAATTTGATGCCTTCAGCCAAGCGGGAAATGCGATGGAGAGGGGGTGGTCAAATCAGCAGAGTTTTGTAAGACAAGCACCTTGATTAAGAGCCTGGTTGGTCCAACCAGGTGCTTGTTCAGATCAACAGGCTGATGATGCAGCCCAAACCCAATCATTCTGGTGGGTTGATAGATGTGGATAAAAAGGTGTGGAACCCACCATAAACTATGAAGCTCAGATAGATGTGGAAGTGTAAACGCAGGGTTTGGCTGAGTCGAATCAGCCTGGTCAGAGTAGGGACCCGTAGAATAATCAATGAATGACGCGGAAACCCTACAGGGGTGATCAGAGAATGATAGAGCATGGTATGTAGTCTGATCAATGTTCGAAACCCGATGTGGAAATGCAATCGGCTTGGTGAGAGGTGAATCTGAATAGAAATTGAGTCCGGTTGCAGGTTGAGGTTGGGAAGAGGTTTTGATCCGTTCTGTGTGTGCGGATGAGGTGGCCATTGTGTACGAGGGCTCTTCTAGAGATGGATGATAGGTGGTTTCCTGTAGAGAGTCCTCTGGGTAACTATCAAATGCCGGAAGAGTGTCTGTAGGATGAAAGAAATCGGATTCGAGAAAAAATTTGGATTCTGGGTTACAATCACTCTTGGCATTTTCTGTTTTTGGTTCCTGAGGATCGAAAAGGAATGATTCTGTGTTATCAGTGATCTCGGGAATCAGGACCTCAGAGTCGGAGTCAGAGTCGTGAGAACTGAGGTCGTAGATAGGCCTGACGTGTTCAGGAAGGAGAATCTCTCCGCAATTATAGTCAGATCTGAAATTGTCGGAGAGTTGGCGAAAATGATCATGAATTCCACCACAGCACAAATCATCAGATGTGGAATCAGCAGCCTGACTGGGTTCTAGCCTATATGTCACTTCTGGGCTCAAAAAGATGTTCTGTTCAAGCTCTAAGCTGGTAGGATAGACCCCATTAAAACCTTGCTCATCCAACTCCTCAGTTTCTGTATCATAAATTGGCATGTTTTCTGAAAAATCGATCAGATTTCCTGAGGATGTTGGAGAGGGATATTCATCAAATAGAGGCCCGGAATCATAATCTGTAAAAATTTGATCTTTCTCATAAGGGGCCTCATAATCTTCCCAATAAGTTTCAGATCTAGGTTCTAGGCTTAGGATGTGGGTAGAATTATTAGAACCTAAGTCCGAATAACCTTCGAGGGTTACCTTATCAAAACAAGGGGCGGAATTTATACCCTCCAGAGGTTCAATTCTAATCTTGTTATTGCAGGAGTCTTGGAGTTCTAAGCTTGGTGATTTATGGCCTAGGGTTGGCTCAACATTGTGTTCTCCTGCAACTTCCCAACCTATTTTAATGCTATCTTCTATTTGGGTTGGGAGTCGACAACCACCTTGTGCCTCAGTCCCGAGGTCTGGGAAACTGGATTGATTTTTAGTACTGTTCCAAGATGACTTATCCTCTATTTCTGGTGTATACGGGTATTTTTGGTTGATAGTTTTTTCTAAAAGTCTCATCATCTCTACCCGTTTTATAAGGGCACCTTGGTGTTGTTCCCAAAGTACAGGATTTGTCAAGCATTGAAGGTATTCAGATTGGTGTAATTTTTCTATCTCAATGTATCCTGTCATGAGCATATCTCGGGTTGATCCTTTTGAAATTTCAGTCAATAGAATTTGGGCACAGTTTATGATGAAAGCTGTGGTTGTTGGGACATCAACCTGAATGTTTTCTACTGGTGTTGAGGGTTTGATTTCATAGATTTCAAGGGCATCCTCAATCATCTTATCTTTCATGGATCTCCGATATTCAGGTTTTTTGAATGGTAGTCTTGCTAGGTAATTAGGCTGCATAATTGGATCAGGTGGTGCAATCGAGATATAGAATCAAAGTTTGAATCGAGATGGAAGAAGGGGATTTTGTTCAGAATCAGAGGAAAGAGGGGCTATGTGAATGATTTCTGCAAAAACAAAGGAGCCGAGGCTTAGCCTCGGGGAGAGTGAATTTCTATAGGAGGTTTCAAGGACCTCCTGAAAAACACTGAAGGGCTGGATGAGATAAGCAGGTGCTGGACCCAATCAAGACACCCAAAAATTGTTGGGTGACTATAGAGGTTTGGGGCATATGGACCCCTTGATCAGAAAGATCTTCCACCTGAGAATTACCTGGGCAGCCAGAGAGGGAGAGTCCCGCGAAGACCCCTACACGGTAGAGCGTCCCCACGGGTTACAGGGTTTCCCCCACCCGACCTCTCTTGTCACTGCGAGTCCAGGTAGACCAGAATGGGGATCTTGACCTCTTAAGTCTACCAATTTTAGCTTAATGATCAGGGTGCTTAAAGTTATACTTGAACTCTTAGGTATTTTGAGTGAGAAAGTGACCTAATTTTAAGGTTGGTTGACCCAAGGAGTCAACTTCACCTCTTGTTCCTTTGAGAGCTTTTTGGGTCCTTTCTTTTAGGGTTCAAGTGTTTAGAGAGCCAATTGTTTTAGGTTTCCTTTGAATAGGTATTTTCAGACAAGGGCTTGGGCACACTTCATTTGGTTTTCTCAATTCTTGCTTACGGAGTGTGTCTCTAAATCCCTAGTGTTGGATCCTAGGTTGGCTCTACTTGGTCTAGTTAATTCTTTGTTGGGTAATTAGGGCTCAAGCAAGAATGTGTTAGCCCTTAAATACCCTTAATAGTGTGCAGGAATAATGAGTTGAAAACATGCAACTTTTATGGTTACTAAGTATGGAAGACAGGTTAGCCCTATATTGCTTGTTCTTTTCTTTCTTTTGAGTTTTAGGGGTTAATAGCGAGAGGAAAAAGAATTACCTGTCCTCGGAGTGGTTGTTGTGCGGTTGCTTGTCTTCTTGGTTTCCTGTAGTTTTCTGCACAAAAGAGAGGAGATTATCAGAAATTAAAAAGAAACAGGAATGTTTACCTCTAGAATAGCCGTTGCTCCCCGGCAACGGCGCCAAAATGGAGTCGGTTGGTGTGACGACCGGGTTTTAGTTTGTTATAACGTTGTAGTATAGCCGGTTATTACCAACATTTCAAATATATAAAATTTTTTTACTCGGAAAATAAAAGAGTTCCCGAGGTCGAACTCAGGGAGCAAGTTGTATTCTAGAGATATACATGTTTCTTTTACAAAATAAAGAAAGAGAGAGGGAAAGAATTTGTTGTTCTCTTTGTTTTCTCCTCGTGATGTTCTTCTTTCTTTCTTTCTTCAGATCTCCTTCTTCTTCTTCTTTGTTCTGCAGAGGTGATGCTCCTCTTTCTTTCTTCAGATCTCCTTCTTCTTCTTCCTTGGTTTCTGTCTTGGCCTCTCTTCTTCTTTTTCTGCAGTCTCTTCTGTGAAGGTTTCTTCTTGTTTCTCCTCCCTGCGGTTAAGTGTCAGCTTCTTCTTTTCTTTTTCAGCCAGGGACTTCACGCGAAGCTTTCTTCCTTGGCTGCTTCAGGCCGTCGTCTGATTTCCAAATCAGACGACTTAACTACCTGTTGCTACAGTTAGCTTCCTTCTTCTTCCGCGGGTCTTCTTCTTCGCCTGTGCCTGCACACTTCAGAGTTTTTCGTCAGAGGCAAAACCTACTCTACCCCCCCCCCCCCCCCCGCGTCTCTCTCTCTCTCTGAAACCACTCTTCGGAAAGCTCTCCCAGAGCTACCGGGTAACCGGGTTCGGGTCAGGCCCGGGTCCAGGCCCACCGGCGTGCGTGGTGGGCGAGGAGTGCAGGTCAGTCTTGAGTCGGGTCGGGTCGGTTCGGGTCAGGTCCGCGGGGCGTGAGCGCGGACGAGACCGGGTAACCGGGCGGGTGAAGGGGACCTCACCCCGTGTGCTGAGGCAGTAAGCCTTCAGCACTTTTGCATCTTATGTCGCTGCGGCTCTTCAGGCGTTTCCGAGGTGGGACTAAATGGCCCACCTCAATTGCGCGCCCGCAGCGAGGAATTCAGCAGGAGATGGCGGCGTCACGCGAAGCTTTCTTCCTTAGCTGCGAACCTGGTGTTTTGCCAAAACTCCTCGCAAGGCCTGGGAGTTGAATCTGGGCTTGGCGCTGAGCGTGGCGCGCCTGTAGCTGCAGGCGGAAGCAGTTCCTCCTGCGCGTCAATGGCGGCGGAGGTCGGGTGGCCTGTTCACAAGAAAACGGCCTCTCGGCCTAATCAGAAAGTGCCAGGAGCTTCGCCAGGGTGCGGCGAAGCTCGTGTGGGTGGTGGCGAGGCGCGGGGTGGCGTGCGAGGGCTGCCCTAGGTCGGACTGTGGGTTGGAGGATGGGTCTGTTCGGTGGGGTTGCAGAGGGTGATGTGGGGGGAGTGGCAGGGCGGAGGTTGATCAGGGTGAGGAGGCGGAGGTCCTGCGGTGGTTGGCGAGCCGTGTGGGTCGCTGAGGTGATGGGAGCGGCTCGCCGGAGGGTGGTCGGAGGCGAAGGGGGTGAAGGTGGTCAGGGTCGGTCGAGGGCTTAATTGAATAAATTGAAAGTGGGGAAAGAAAGAGGAGAAGAAGGGGAGTAGCTCTAGCTTACTTGCAGGGACGAAGGGGGAGGAACAGGGCGACAGTCGTATCGACTGTCGCCGGAGAAGACGATGCTCAGGGGAAGGGGGGGCGGCGAGCAGAGAGCCGGAGAGGCGCCAGCTGGGTGCGGCGTGGCGCGGGAAGAGCAGGGGAGGAAGTCTCTGCTGCTGGTATTGCGGCAGAGCGAAGAGGTGGAGGGGGAGGAAACCGCCGGAGCTGGCGAGCGTCTGCCGGAGGAAGAAGAGAAGAAAGTTGGGGATTTTCTCCGTCAGATCCAGGCTGCCCTGGTCGGTGGAGCAACGGGGGGTATTTATAGGGATCAAACAGGGAGGAAGGCGGAGGGAGACGACGTGTCTCCCTCGCCGGAGGATGGTCGGAAACAAGAACCCATACCGTCCGTGCGTTCGCACGGCCGGTATGGTGGGCTACAACGACCAGGGGGGTGTCCCTGCGACGGCTGACGACGCAGGGCACCCCCGGTTTACTTGCCAGGTCCCCCACCTCACCCTGCGCGGCGCCATGCTCCGCGCAAGGTCGCCGGAGCATGGTGCTGGCAGGTTTTGCAGGAGGGACCTGATTGCAAAGAACGAAGGAGAGTTAGGGGCCAAAATGCAAGGGTTCAAAAGTTGAGGGCCAAAGAGTAAATATATGAGGACCAAAGTGTAAAGTCGGTCAAGGAGGTTTCTTCTTAGGCTCAAGTTTTTATACATGACTAATTAGGACCTAAGGAATCTGATGGTGAATTTCATTTTCATATTAAACCTTGTTTGACCGGTCAATTTGCGCAAAAACCCAAATTAAGTTATTAATTGGGCATGGTTCTCAATGTAGGTCAAAATGGGTTCTAAAGGCCAAATTGAAGGTTCTAAACCCTAGAGATTATTTTTCTATGAATTTTAGAGGGTTTATTCTATTTTTACTTTGCCTCGAACCTTGTGAATTGAAGTGGGTTGTTTTAGGGTTACAGATTTATCATTTAGTTTCTTGGAATTGCTGTAGCCCTTGCTAGATCATTTCATCCCACTTTTATTCTTATTAAGCTGCTTTGACCTATGTTTGGGCCCTGAATTACCCTGTATGCAGATTATACTGGTGAAATTGCATTTTTACCCCTTATGACTTATTTTCTCCTTAAACTCAGAATTCTCTGAGTTAAGCCTTTCCTTGAGTTATGTAGGAGCTTTTATCCTTTGTATTGGGTCAAAATGAGCTAGTTATGGCTCATGATGAGGTTCTCATCAGTCGTCGTCTAGAAAGATGCAACCAACAGGACTAGGTGCCGCGTGGAGTATGGGATGGATGGTGGAAGATGTATGTAACCACACTTTTTGTACGTGTGTATCGAGGAATGTCAACAACTGGTGCAGATATTCCTGCGATACAACGTATGATAAATAATATGAAAAAATATATATATACATGTAAATATGTCTATATGTATATATATATGGTTATAAATATATAGGTGTATATATATGTAGATATATATATATGTATATATATAAGTGTATATGTATATATATATATGTGTATGTATATATAACTATATAGAGGTATATATGTATGTATGTATAAGTATATAGTAATATATGTATATATAGATATATGTAGCTAAGTATATATATATATATATATGTATGTATGTATGGATATAATACTATATAGATGTATATATATATATATATATGTATGTATGTATGTATGTATACTAATACATAAGTATATAGGTACTACTATATGTATAAATATAAGTCTATATATATATATAGATATAGATATATATATGTGTATATATATATATATATATATGTATGTATGTATATCAATATATGTATATATATAGCACTATATATAAGTATACGTATATATATGTTTATAATAGAGTATAGGTGTGTGTGTGTGTGAAAGTGTGAGTGTAGGTGTGTGTATGCGTCGGTGTAGAGAGAGTGTTGTGAGTGTGGTGAGAGAGAGAGAGAGAGAGTGGGAGAGAGCGGCAGAGAGAGCACAGCCACTCTGCTGGAGGCGATGAAGGGCGTTTTAAGTCGTCTGCACGTGAAGGCCGTCGTCTGATGGCTTCTGCGCATGGGCGCGTATTCGCGCAGAGGAGGGCACTTGCGCCGACCGGTTGAGAGCGTGGAGAGCTCGCGAAAGAGCACGTAGGGCTGGAGGGCGAGGGCGCTTGCAGCTTGCGCGGAAGCTTGCAAGTGCCGCAGGGAGGCAGGGAGGCGCTTGGCCGGCCGCTGCAGAGGCACGCAGCGGCCGGTTGCGGGCGACAATGCGTGCGATAGAGAGGAGAAAGCGGAGGCGGAGAAGGCCTGCAGGCGTGCGCGGAGGGCTGGGGTGCCGGCAGGCGTGCGCGGAAGGAGCTGCTGCTACTACTGCCGCTGCTGCAGCTTCCTTGCCGCTGTTGCTGCTTCAAGCTTCAGACCTTGAAGCTGCTCCAATGGCGGGAAGGTGCGGGAACATAAAAAAAATGAAAACATACCCACCACACCCACCGGCTCTTTGAAGAGCTGGGCGGTGGTGGTCTCACTGTGGTGGTGTGCACCACAGTGAGGGCTCCTGCCCGCCGGGTATCTCCTCGAAGGAGGACCGACGTATGGAGGGGAATGGAGGAGAGGATGGTGGTGGCTTGGAGATGTAGCTGCCTCCGAGATTATTTTTGGCTGGGACCAGGCTCTCCTTGCAAAGGCAGGAGCTGCGGTCTTTAAATAGAAGAGGAATGGCATGGCTGCATGCAGCTGCAGGGAGAGGGATGGAATGGCTTGGTAGGGAATGGCAAGTTGCAGGGAAGGGCTGCTGTGGCAGGGAATGGTGCGAGGAGAAGTTGCATGCAGCCGTAGGGAAAATTGAAAATCAAGTGGCAATAAAAATAGAGGTGGTGGATTTTTGCAAAGAGGCACTTGAGGAAAAAAGGTAAAATGCAAGGCCACTTATTTCATTCTTCTTTCCTCTCAATTAGATGCATGTATACATGTATTTTTACAAATGCAACACAATCATGGGTTTTCTCAGGAGGTGAACAAAGGTAAAATGGTCTTAAGAGTCTAATAAGTGGGTTAGAATAGACAGAATAGGGTTTTCATGCGTTACAGGAATTAATGGACGTCTGAAACACTAAAAACAGACCTGCTTAATTAACTAAGGTTCTGGTCAGAATAAAATTCACCTAAACCCTCTAAAATGCATAGAAAAATATTCTCTATGGTTTGGTATGTTTGATTTGACCATTGGAACCTATCTTGACCCAAAACAGAGTCTCATACAGACATTTACCCTAATTTAGGTTTTTGCATAAATTACCTAGTCAAACGACGTCAAAATCTAAATCTAAATTCACCATTTGATTCTTTGGGTCCAAATTAGGTTTATACCAAAATTTGGGCCCAATTTGAGATCATCATGACCAAGTTTTCATTTTGGTCCAGCCAGACTCTTTTTATCTCATTCAAATCCTTAGCTTTTTGAATTCCTTGCAAATGGCCCCCAGCTTTGTTGTCTTCTTCACAAAAACGTCCCTGCCACCATGAATCATATTCCTACAACTTCGACGACCTTTGATTGAAGAGAACTCCTCTGGTCAATCAATCCCTTCCAAAATTGGAAGGGAGATTCCTTGAGTCTTCCTTCCATTGAATCTGTCCATGAGCCCTAAAACTTTCCCAATCTCTCATGCGAATGCATGAGATTTGGGTATTATAGAATTTCCAACTCCGGTGACATTCCAAGCTTGGCAGGGGGGTTTGCTCTCTGTAACACTTGGCCAAATCTAAGAGTGCCTTCCTCTGTGCCTGAGGAAGAAAGAAGAGGTTGAAGACAGAAGAAGAAAGGAGAAGAGAAGAAGAGCAAAGGAAGAAGGCCTGCAGCAGGAGGAAGAAGAAGAAAAGTGCTAGGGAAGCATTATAGCAACTGATGGTTAAGTCGTTTGGTCATTAGACCCGACGTCTGATTTGAGGCTTGATATTTTAGAATTATTGTTGAAATATTTAAATTGATTGAATCTTGATATATATATGCTTAGAGAGTAATTGGTGATTTAAATCACCATTGTTTTAGCTTATTTATTTTTTTATTTCCTCAAGATACATGAGAATTCATTGAATATCTAATGTAACAGATTAATATTTATTGAATATCATTATTTGGCTTGAATATTGTGCTTAGTTACATATTATTTGAGATTAGTGTGTGAATTCCTATTTGCTTCCTGTGTTCGACCTCAGACTTCTATTCGAGTAATAAATTCTATTTGTTTTTCGCACTGATTCAACCTATACTATACGCATTGATTTTAAAACCCGATTTAGAGTGTACAACACCTAAGATTAAACCCTAAAAGCTACTAAACAAGGTTAAACCCTAAATGACACATCATCAAAACCTTGTTTGAAAACCATTGATTGTGCATGCACACACATATTAACTGATTTTTAAGGGTACAGCCCATCTAAAGGGCCCATTGCATTCCAAGAGCACAATCATCCCAAGCCTTAATTAAATTGAGTAGACGTTGGCCCTAGGATTCATTGAGTTTGTTTCAGGGTGTTCTCCTGAACGCATTTCGAATTAGTGATGTTTGCTTACTTCAAAAGGTGCTAAGTTGGGGGGCCTGATTGTCAAACGACTTAAGCAAGCAGGGGTTTGGCATAATTAGTGGCCCTCGGGACACGCTCCCTCTACTTCGCCAACCCAACTTTACCACCTTCGGGAGTAAGGAAAACACCAAATTCGTTGTGTGGTTAGAGTTCATTTTTGAATCATAGGTCCTTAACCTACCTAATTTAAGGATAAGATTGATTGATTGTATTGCAGGGCACCTTTCTCTGTTTTATTTTCCCTCCTACTTCACCATGTATGCTTCCACATCCTACACACATTTCCAATCCTACCCTCCTATCACTACTTATCCTCAAGATGATTACTATCCTGACTCGACATATGATTACCCATCCACTAGCCGGGATAACTTTGATTGGGGATATGAATCCGGACCTCAGTGTCCAGGGCCTAACCCTGGACAACAAGACTATGATTATTATCCTTCTCACACCTACAATGATTATAGATCTCCACCTTTTCATGATCAACCTAACCCGATCTATAATTAAGAAGGATATGATGATTATAACTCTTATCCTCCCTAGGATTATACTGAACACAGGTCACCACCATTCTTTGAGCAACCCGAAACAACCTATTATCAGGGAGGACCTTAATTTCTTGACTCCCCTAGATTAAACCCAAACCAACCCAACCCTGAACCAAACCATTCGGTTCAGGTGAACCAGATCCAGGATAAGGTGTTGACTAACTTGAGGAAGACCATACAATCTTTAGAAGCTCAGCCAACACCATGCATTGAAGCATTGGAGCCTATGATCAAAATGATTGATGAACTTAATAGTTCTTTATTGGATTGGCTCCAAGATGTTAAGGATAGGGGCCCAAGTGAGTTTATACTTGGGAAGTCGTCAAGATTGAGGATGAGATTTGTGGTTGCCTTAGTCCAATCTTGGGATGATTCTCAAGATGAACCCCCTTCAGAAGAGCCAATGTCAGAACTCGCTCAGGCACTTGTTGAGGGGGACATTTTTTATGAAACTGGGGATGACCAGGTTGGTCTAAAGAAACCCATTAAGGATAAATTGATTTTCTCACCCGAGATCCCTGAGGCAGGGAGCGAGGAAAAATGTCTCTATAGACTAAGGAACAACATATGATTTTGAGACATATATAAATGAGGATCAAGAATTCTTTGATTGTGAGGGTGAAGAATTTGTAGGTGAGGTCTCACTCAAGCTCAAAGGAAATGATTTTAGTGAGATAAATGGGCCTGAGGAATTTGATGAACTATTTGATATCCCGATAACTGAGGATTATGATCCAATTGGGGCCGACATGGAGGATTCTGATCCTAGTATAATAGATGATTCAATTGGTAGCCCTAATCTTCAACCACACCCCAAAAGCTAAATGATCATACTTTTGAGATCATGGTGCCCAAGTCAATCCTGATTTAGCCATGATTTTTGAACTTGGGTGAATCACATGGGGTGAATGATATGCTAAAGGTCCCAGAACCTGAACACTAGATGTTGGAGGATAGGAATTTCGAAGTAAATATCTGGGAAGTTAACTTCAGGGAAAATAGGAGTTTTGATCAAAGGGTTCCGATTGATCTAAAACCACCAAGCTTCTATCAGGACCCTAATGATATCTTGGATGTGCAACCCAGGATCAGAATAATTGATTATCTTTCTGAGCTGAACTCTAAGTGGACACATGAATCTATTGAACCAGATCTACCTATTGTTCGCCACTTTTGACTTGGGTTGAACACCACCAAACCATAGGCCCAGCCCTGCAAACACAGCAATCTCCAGTTTTGGGTGATTTTCATCCAGAACCTTAGAACTACTTGACTATGTGGCATGGGTTTGCACCATAATCTGGTCCACATTTGTGGACACTTGTTGGTAGATCCTGAGATTAATATTTTTAATTTGATTTTGACCTGCACCTATGAATTCTTAACCTCTTCTTTGTTTGTATAATATGCTTAGCTGAAGGCAATAAACTTAGCACGTGTAGATATTTCATTTTCTCTGCAGAGCTGACTGAAGTTTCACGAAATTCAGGTGATATTCTGTTTATTCCACTCTTTTCATGTCTTTATTTCTACAATGAGGACATTGCATCATTTAGGCATCGGGGGGTGGATACTTAGTCCTGAAAATATTTTGTTAGCTCCATGAAATTTCTTTTATTTTCTTAAAAAAAAAATAGAAGTAGGGAGAGAACTTAGGCATTAGGAGTTGTTAATGTTAAGAAACGATACTTTAGGACCTAAACACTTAGACTCTTTAGGTCTTCGAGCTTAATCAGCCTGGGTGTCCACTCGAATGTAGACTTGGTCTCGAGTCCTCGCCAAGTAATTTTATTCAAATTTGGCCAATAAATTGGGGTGATAAGTACACGACTTATCAACCCGCCTTCTGATTTGAGGAAACTTTAAGTCTAAGCATCTACATACTATTTGCATTGACTCACTTTTTGACAATTTATATGAAAATTAGGTAGCTAATGAACTTTCTAGGGTAGTATGGCTAATAAGTTGTCGTGGGTAACAACCCATTGGTTGGTTGTCCAAAGCTCAGCTATATGACCATACTCAATCTACTACTTTTAGGTAAATCTTAGATCAGGGAAGCCACCTACTTAGAAAAAGAAAAAAATGATACTCAAAAATAAAAAGAAAAAAGGAAAAAAAAAAGAAAAATAAAAAAGCAGAAAAAATAAAATAGAAAAGTAAACCACACTTCACCACACGTGTATGGCTGGCAGGTTGCCATAGATAACAGCCATTGGCTGGTTGTCCAGAGCCTAACTCACAAAAATGAACAAGTAATTCCTAAAACACTCGGGGAAGAAGCGGGGAAGTAGAATAAATCGAGGAGATATACACTGGGTTTGCCCTTGTGTTGACCCCATAAAAAATAAAAAAAGTAGGGAGAAAGCTACTGATCGGAAAGATAAACCTTTAGGTAGAAACTCTTAAGGTCACCTAGGGTTGTATAAACTTGAAGTATGTTTTAATGGTTGCCTAGTGAGTCTATCACTCTTTCACAAAGATGCTTAGCACTTAGAGTCCTTTACAAGTCTTAGGCGGGTCGGGTAGCTGTAAAAAGTTATCCCAAAACTCTCAACTCCAAAATTCCAAAAAAAAATTATTAGAAAAGAAGAAAAAGCAAAAAAATGTATCTTCCCTTTTCAAATTAGGTGAGGACTTGGGTGGTCTACATTTTAGCAGACACCCGAGCACTGTTGAGTTTTTATAATTAGGTCCTTAGTTGAAATTTTCCAATGTAATCAATAAATCTTGCCTTAGTATAATTCTATTTTTATACATATCATTTAGTTTGATTTTGCTAGGGACTAGCAAAAGATAAGCATGGGGGTATGATGTAGACACATTTAATTAGGATAAACTGCCTATTTATGCATGTTCCTAAGCTTAGATATTGATGTGGGCGTGCTACGCAAATTAAAATTGGGGTTTGGAGGACCATCGTCGTAGCTCGCAAAACGTGTCTATCAAATAAAATTTATAACCGAAACTCAAAAAGTGAGTCCTAGGTCGAACACGGGGAGGCGAACATTTGGTTTTGAAAATCCATGCTTCACTTTTATTTATTTTTGGTTGTTTTTGTCTTTCTAATTTTTTTGGTATTTTTAATAGGGCAAGAGATCAGGTCGATGACTTCTATCTAATCTACTTACAACAATATAAGAAAGAAGGAAAGAGAGAGAAACAATCATCTATTTATGAATGAATGTTTGCTATACTATGAAAGCAGAAAATCTATACTACGAAAGTGTGAAAAGATAGAATGAGGTGAGAGAAATCCCCCTCAATGGTTTCTCGGAGGACAACTCACTCTGATGTCACCTGGAGAAAGGTGGTGAGGAGCGAGAAGAAGGAGGAACAGAGTAGGAGGATGGGGCAGGACGACGTCGCGGTGAGGATCTTCTTCTTGAAGGGTGGTGAGAGGACAGCCATAGGATGCTCCATGAATGGAGATGAAGGGAGGGAAAACTATTTGGTTTTCTACTCTAGAGGAGAATCCCAGGCTTAGGACAAGCTCTCTCTAGAGCCTTGGAGGTGGTGAGAGGAAGAAAGGAAGAGATGAAGAAAGATGGGAGGGGTAGAGGCCCTTTTATAGTGGAGGAAAGAATCAAATTCGTATACAGGACATTTAGTGATAGTCATAAACATTGCTGAAGATCTGCCGCAAACGTTGTTGAAGACAGCCCACATGCCCACGCTGTCGTTGCGCTGGCGCACGCTATATGCGCCCTTGTCGCACTTGCACGCGTGATACACGCCGCTGCTGCTGCTGCCTCTGCGTGCATGCCTTCGGGCGCGTGTGCACCGGTGCTGCTATGCAAATGCAGTGGCGCATGCATGCGCATGGGCTGCTTGGGTTGCGCCACGTGGTGCGATTGGGCCGTCCATCTTCTTTTCGTTGTAGGGGCTGCTACAGAGGTCGAATTAAGTCGATTTTCACGCCGTTGGGCTGCGATCGTCGACCCAAATCCATCTGAGTGGTTGGATTTGTCATTTGAAGCTTGTTTGCACCTCAAAACACGCCTATAAGAATGCCTTCTTATGCTATTTTCTAGCATTAACTATGTATATTATAATCCTGTAGTTGCATTTGTAAAAATACATGCATTCATGCATTTAATTGAGAGGAGAGGAGAATGAAATAAAAGGGCTTCATAATTTACATTTTCCTCAAGTGCCTCTTTACAAAAATCCATCTCTTCTATTTTTTATCTCCACTTGATTTTTATTTTTCCTACGGCTGCAACTTCTCCGCAACCTCTCCCTGCCAGCCCTCTCCCTGCCATGCCATTCCCTGCGGCTGCCATTCCATCCCACTCCCCGCATGCTGCATGACCATGCTTTCATCTTCTATAAAGCCACGTCTTCTTCTCTTCAAACGGGGCTGGCTGCAGCAAGAAAAAAACGTTGCTGCAATACGCAGCTGCGGCAGCTGCTGAAAAATCGCCACGCTGCAGTCCACCACCTTCCTCGCCCGTTCTCCCCTCCCATACGCCGGTCCTCCGTCGAGGAGGCACCCGACGAGCAGGAGAACCCACTGTGGTGCACACCACCACAGTGGGAGCACCACCGCCCAGCTCTTCAACGAGCCGGTGGGCGTGGTGTGTTCTTTTCTCTTCGTTTGCATCTCCACGCCATTGCTGCCGCTTCAAGGTCCGAAGCTTGAAGCAGCAGCAGCCCAGCGGCGACAGCAGCAGCAGCAGCACCCCCGCCTCCTCCGCGACCTTCCCCGCAGGCGCGCAACCCTCCGCACGCGCCTGCAGGCCCGTTCCCCGCCTCCGTCTCCGTTCTGTCCACGCCGCAGTTACAGCCGCAGCAGGCCGCTGCGCGCACTGCAGCGGCCGGCTACGGCCTCGCGCCGACCCCCGCGACCCTCCGCGACCACTGCAGAACCTCCCCTCGCACCTCCGCGACCTTCCCCGCAGGCGCTCAGCTCTCCGCGCGCGCCTGCAGGGCACTTCCCCGTCTCCGCCTCTGCTCTGTCGCCTCTGCAATTCCACCCGCGACAGGCCGCTGCGCGCACTGCAGCGGCCGGCCAGGCCCTCGCGCCGACCCCCGCGAACCTCTGCAACCCTCCGCGACCGACTGCAGACTCCCCGCCGCCTTCTCCGAGCGCGCCATCGCCCGCTCTTCGTCCTCGCACCCGGCCTGCAGACGCGTCACCTTCTCCGCGCGAAGACGCGCCTGCATCCGCGATCTTCAGACGTCCGCCGCCGCGAGCAGACGCCTTAACTCGCTGCCATCGTTCGCGCGTCCGCGATCTCTCCCGCCCGCTCCCTCTCTGTCTGCCGCTCTCTCTCTCTCACGTATTCTCTATCTCTCTCTCTCTCTCTCTCTCTCTCTTTTTTCACTTACAGCAACACACACACACCCATTCACCGACACACACACTCACACACTAATAGTAACTTATATACATACATATATATATATATATATATATATATATATATATATATACATATACATATATCTATATATATATACTTATATATACATAGTATATCTATATAGTTATGTGTACATACATATAATATAATATATATATGCATATACATATATAATATATATATACATATATATATATATATACACATACTCATATACATATATATATATATACATATCTATATACTTATACATATACACATATATATATACATATATATCTAGATACATATATACTTATATACATATATATATATATATCTATATAGTATTATATATATATACTTATATACATATATACATAGCTATATACATATATACATACATATATATATATATATATATATATATATACACCTATATATATATATATATATCTATATATATCTATACATATATACTTATACATTTATATACATACATATGTACATATATTTTCACGTTATTTATTATACGCTGTATCGCGGGGATATCTGCACCAGTTGCTGATATTCCCTGATACACGCGTACAAAAAGCGTGGTCCCATACATCATCCATCCTCCATCCACACTCCACGCGGCACCTAGTCGTGTTGGTTGCGTCTCTCTAGACGTCGGCTGACTCGACATAGTGCTACACTCCATCGTCACCTCCACCCCCACCCCTATATATATATACTACATATAAATATATATCTATAGCTACTATATTTACTTTCTATCTGATAGCTTCCTTAGTAAAAAAGATAAAAAAAGGTATAAAAGTGAAAAGATAATCTTTGATTTGCAGGTACCCCCGTCTTGCAAGTAGCAAGACGTGTTTTGAAACTCTGTTTTGGCTAAAAGCCAAGGACACAATTTTGAGGGTGTGCCTCAAGAACAAGGATTACCAGAAAAAAACCTAAATAAGAAAAATACCAAAAACAGAATAAACGAACGGAAGAGACGCGTTTTAAGGAAAACGTAGAAACTCGACTTGAACCCCACTTCCCTGAGTTCGACCCTGGGCTTAAAAGTGACAAGATAAAATCAATTAGGCCAGGTTAAAAATTTTGTAAAGAGATGGTTAGGTCTGAATTAGGTTAACCACTATACACATTTCAACGATAAAAATATCATATTAACAACCTATCCAGGCCGACCCATCAAAGCTCTGAATTATGTCACATAGTCCCCTGGCCGTTGATCTTCCTTGGATTGCATATGGTGCTACAGGACTCCAATCGAAGCAATTTCGAGGGCGTTGGACTCTGATCGTTGTCTTTATCAGATTTGTACGGTCGAATAGTCAATTCGAGGCTCCGAAATAAATATTCTTCTCTCCTAACCACAAAAAGGATGCAATTAACCTAAATTATATACAACTACTCTAAATGCAGAATTATGCATGCTATGCATTATTTATAACATGAAATGCAAATCTAAGCCTAGGAACATGCATGAATAGACATTTTACCCTCAAAATTGTGTTTATATCATACCCCCATGCCTATCTTTTGCTAGTCACTAGAAAAATTAAACTAGATGGTATGTATAAAAATAGAATTAGGACTCGAGCGCTTAGGCATAAGTTGTTTATTAACAATAGAAAATTTCAACTAAGGTCCTAAACTACGAAGACACAACAGTACTTGGGTGTCTGCCAGAATGCAGACTGCCCAAGTCCTCACCTTATTTGAAAAGGGAAGATACATTTTTTTTATTTTTCTTCTTTTCTAATTTTTTTGTACTTTTGGAGTTTGAGAGTTCCAGGATAACTTTTTACAGCTACTTGACTTGCCCAAGACTCGAAAAGGACTCTAAGTGCTAAGCATCTAGTGAAAAGAGTGAAAGACTCGCTAGGTGACCGTTAAAATGAACTTCGGGTTTCTACGATCCTAGGCGACCTTGCCTAGAGGTTTATCTTTTCGAATGGTAGCTTTCTCCCTACTTTCTTTTATTTATGGGGTCAACAGAAGGGCAAACCCAATGTATATCTCCCCGATTTATTCTACTTCCCCGCTTCTTCCCCAAGTGTTTTGGGAATTATTGTGCATTTTTGTGAGCTGGGCTCTGGACAACTGGCCAATAGACTATTACCCACGGCAACTTGCCAGCCATACTCGTGCGGTGAAGTGTGGTTTTATTTGTTTATTATTATTTTTTTATTTTCTCCTTTTTTCTATTTTTTTTCCTTTTTTTTTTTCTTTTCCTTTTTTTTTTTAAGTAGGTGGCTTCCCTGATCTAAGATTTACCTAAAGGCAGTATGACGAAAATGGTCATGTGGCTGGGCTCTGGACAACCAGCCGATGAGCTGTTACCACCGACAACTTGCCAGCCATATCACCCTAGATAGTTCATTAGCTACCCAGTTTCCAAGGAAACCGTCAAAAAGTGAGTCAGTGCAAAAAAAAGTGTGTAGATGCTTAGGCTTAAAGTCCCCCCAAATCAGAAGGTGGGTTGATAAGTCGCATACTTATCATCCCAATTTATTTACCAAATTAAAATGAATTTTAATTGACGAAGACTTGAGACTAAGTCAATATTCGAGTGGACACCTAGGCTAATTAAGCCCAAAGACTTGAAGAGTCTAAGTATTTTTGTCTCGAGGTTCCATTTCCTAAAGTTAATAACCTCCAAATGCCTAAGTTCTCTTGTCCTAATTCTTTTTTCTTTTTAATTTTCAAAATTTTTTTTAAAGAAACTAAAAGAAATTCTATGGAGTTAACAAAATGATTTCAGGATAAAATATCCACCCCTCCATGCCTAAATGATGAAATGTTCTCATTGTAAAAACAAAAACATGAAAAGGGCGGACTAAATAGAATATCACCTGAATTTCATGAAAATCTGGTTAGCTTCGCAGAGACCATGGAATACACACACGTGCTAAATTTAATGCCTTCAGCTAGGCATAACATAAATACAAAGAAGAAATTGAGAATTCACAAGTGTAGGTCAGAATCAAAATCAAAAGATTAACCCTCAGACCCGCCAATAGAAGATGTCCACAGAAGGGGACCAGATTATGGTGTAGATCCATGCCCTAGGGTCGAGTGGTTCTAAGGTTCTGGATGAAAATTACCCAGAACCTAAGGTTATTGTGTTTGCGGGGTCGGGCCTACGATTTTGTGGTGTGCAACCCAAGACCAAAGTGTTGGACAACGGGTAAAGATGGTTCAATAGGTGCGGATGTCTACATAATGTTCAGCTCAGAAATATAATCAGTTATTTTGAGCTTGGGTTGCACGTGAAAGATATCATAAGGGTCTTGGTAAAAAGTAGGTGGATTTAGGTCAATAAGAACCCTTAAATCCAAACTCATAGTTCCCTCAGAAGTAGCTTCCTAGACTTTTATTTCCCACTTCCTATACTCAAAAGTCAATGTTTCCGGGACCTCTAAATCATTGTATACCCCATCTAAAGTACCAAAGTCCAACAATTGTGGCTAAATCAGTATTGACTTGGGTCTGGTGATCTCAAAAATATCATCATTCAATTCTTTAGGGTGTGATTGAGCAATGGGGCTACTAATTGAAGCATCAGGATTCACATCGTCCAAGTTATCCCTAGCATGATCAATTTCCTCAATTATCGGGCTGTCAAATGGTTCATCAGATTCCTTAGGCCCGTTTGTCTCACTAAAATCATTTTCCTTAACTTCAAGTGAGACGCCACTCAGAGATTCCTTACCCTCAAAATAAAAGAATTGTCGATCCACATTTATATATGTCTCAAAATCAAATATTATTTCATGGTCCATGGAGACATATTTTTTGTCATTCCCTAGCTCGGGGATTTCGGGTGAATGAATCGGTTCATCCTTAAAGGGTTGCTCTAGACCAACCTGGTCATCCCCGGTCTTAGAAAATGTATCCCCCCGACAGGTGCCTGAGCTGGTTCAGACATTGGCTCTCATGAAGGGGGTTCATCTTGAGAATCATCCCAAGATTTGACTAGGGCAACCACAAATTTCATCCTCAACCTCGATAATTTCCCAAGAAGAAACTCACCCAGGTCCCTATCCCTAACATTTTGGAGCAAATCCAATAGAGAACTATTAAGTTCATCAATCATTTTGATCATAGGCTCCAATGCTTTAGTGCATGGTGTTGGCTGAGTTTCTAAATATTGTATAGTGTTCCTCAAATTAGCCAACACCCTATCCTGGATCTGGTTCACCTAAACCGACTGGTTTGATTCAAGGTTGGGTGGGTTTGGGTTAAATCTAGGGGAGTCAAGATATTGAGGTTGGGTTCCTCCTTGATAGTAGGTTGTCTCGGGTTATTCAAAGAATGGTGGTGACCTATATTCAGTATAATTCTGGGGAGGGTAAGTGTTATAATCAACATATCCTTCATAGTTGTAGATTTGGTTAGGTTGATCATCAAAGGGTGATCTATAATCATTGTAGCTCTGGGAAGGATAGTAATTATAGT
The DNA here is from genome assembly GCA_037157565.1 of Thalassia testudinum. Taxonomy (NCBI): domain Eukaryota; kingdom Viridiplantae; phylum Streptophyta; class Magnoliopsida; order Alismatales; family Hydrocharitaceae; genus Thalassia; species Thalassia testudinum. The sequence goes on from JAZHRO010000003.1 coordinate 35,820,142, forward strand.
CTTGTTGTCCAGGGTTAGGCCCTGGACATTGAGGTCTAGATTCGTATCCCCAATCAAAGTTATCTCGGCTAGTGGATGGGTAATACAAGTCAAGTCGGGATAGTAATCATCTTAGGGATAAGTGGTGGTAGGAGGATAGGATGTGAAATGAGTGTAGGATGTGGAAGGATACATGATAGAATAGGAGGGAAATCGGAAGAAAGAAAGGAGCCCAAAAATACAAGCAATCAACCCTCTCCTTAGGTGGGTCAACCTAAAGACCTATAGACTCCCAAGACCCATCTTGAGATTATAAACGATTTGGTCTACTTTTATCTGGTCAATCTAACCAGTTAGGAGAGACTGGGGAGAAGGTTCTTCCTTTGGCTTGCACCTCTGGTTCCTAGTGTACCCCCCAGCTACGGTCGTTTGACGCTACTCCCCTAGTTAGGCATCAGATGGACCAGCAAAAGCAGATTAATCGAAAAAAATCTCAATCCGAGCCCTAAAGAGTGAATTAATCCTTAAGGCCAACGTTTACTCAGTTTTAATTTGGCTTGGGATGATTGTGCTCTTGGAATGTGATGGGCCCTTTAGATGGGTTGTGCCCTTAATGATCAGTTAAAATGTGTGTGCTTGCACAACCAAGGTTTTCAAACAAGGTTATTTGATGTTGTGTCTTTTATGATTTAACCTTGTTTAGTAGCTTTTAGGGTTTAATTCTTAGGTTGGTTCAATCAAGGTTTAGTAGAACACTCCAAGTTTTGAAATCATGGGTGATGATATGTTCCTTTAAAAATAAAAAATAATGTGGAGTGCTTGGTTTAGCCCTAAGAATCAACCCTAAATGGCAAGCCACTTGATGGATCAGTTTTAGATTGAGTGGTGCAGCCTAAATAGTTCAAGTAATTGGCCTATTGCACCACTTGATTAAGGCACACAAAAAGTCTTAACCTAATTAGATTTCTGCTCACTTAGGTGTGTGTTGAGTTAAGTTGTGCCAGATCCACAGGTCAGATCTTGATTAAGTGGTAGAATCAAAGTGGAGTGGTGCGCCTTAAGTTGAGAGTTGTGGGTGTTAATGTGTGTATTTTTTAGAAAATCCCACAAGAGAAGAGTATTTTTTTTCTTTTTAATATATGCAGGGGTGAGATGAGTGGAGGTGACAAACAAACAACCAGATCTATCCTAGGGTTTATAAAAAGCACCTAAGTTGATTTGGGTTTGAGTTATTAGTGTGGTGAAATGAACTAGTGGGTGGGGAAGTGGGGGGAAACTTACAGAATTCTCTACCTGCACTTTACTCCAATCTACCGCCCTCGGCTCCACGATCGGGTTCATGCAAGAAAATAAATTGAATAAGAAAGATAGGTTAGAGAAATATGTAAGTAATGCGGGAAAATGCAATAAAAACCAAAGAGTGTTGCCTCCCTGGGAACGGCGTCAAAATGATGTGGGTGCCCTTTGCGAATTAAAATTGGGGTTTGGAGGACCCGTCATCGTAGCTCGCAAAACGCATCTACCAGATAAAATTTATAATCGAAACTCGAAAAGTGAGTCTCAGGTCGAACACGGGGAGGCGAACGTTTGGTTTTGAAAATCTGCGCTTTGCTTTTATTTGTTTTTGGTCATTTTTGTCTTTTCTAATTTTTTTGGTATTTTTAATAGGGCAAGAGATCAGGTCGATGACTTCTATCTAATCTACTTGCAACAATATAGGAGAGAGAGAGAAAGAGAGAGAAACAATCATCTATTTATGAACAAATGTTTGTTACATTATGAAAGCGGAAAATCTACACTATGAAAGCGTAAAAAGATAGAATGAGGTGAGAGAAATCCCCCTCGATGGTCCCTCGGAGGACGACTCACTCTGACGTCTCTTGGAGGAAGGTGGTGAGGAGCGAAATGAAGGAGGGACAGAGTCAGAGGATGGAGGATGGGGCAGAACGGCGTCGCGGCGAGGATCTTCTTTCTGGAGGGCGGTGAGAGGATGACCACAGGATGCTCCACGAATGGGGATGAGGGGAGGGAAAACTATTTGGTTTTCTACTCTAGAGGAGCATCTCGGGCTTGGGACAAGCTCTCTCTAGAGCCTTGGAGGTGGTTAGCGGAAGAAAGGAAGAGATGTAGAAAAATGGGACGGTAAGGGTCCTTTTATAGTGGAGGAAAGAATCAAATTCATATACAGGACATTTAGTGACAATCATAAACATCGCAAAAGATCTGACGCAAGCGTTGCTGAAGACAACCCACTCGCCCATGCTGCCACTACGCTGACGCACCCTCCGTGTGTTGTGTCGCACGCCTCCGCGAGTGTACCTGTGTGAGATGCCGCTACACGTGTGTGCCTCCACGCACGCGTGTGCACCCGCGCTGCTATGCGCGTGCTTGTGCTTGGGTGGCTTGGGTTGCACCACGTGGCGCGATTTGGGCCATCCATCTTCTTTCTGTTGTAGAGGCTGCTAAAGAGGTTGGATTGAGTCGATTTTCGTGTCGTTGGGCTGCGATCGTCAACCTGAATCTATCAGCGCAGTTGGATTTGTCATTTGAAACTCCGAATTATGTCACATAGTCCCTTAGCCATTGATCTTTGTAAAGACCCATTCTGTTTGAGCCTTTTAAGACGTCTGGACTGTCAGTCAGACGTCTGGCCAGATGTTTGGATCCCTTCCCAGACATCTAGAAATTGAAAAATATGTATGTGAAGTTGGTTCTGAGCGCAGCCAGTGCGCAGAGTCCTTTTCCTTCTCTCTCTTCTTCTCTTTCTCCCCCTTGCTGAACCCTAACCCACTGCCTGTATAAGAGCCTCTTTCCTCTCCTCTCCACTCCACCACCACCACCTTCCTTCCCCCTCCATTGCCGTGAGAGAGGCGCACAAGAGAGAGGGAGCAAGAGAGAGGAGGAGGAGTGGTGTGAGGAGGAGGAGGAGGACAAGGTCGCGAGCTCATGGAGGCTCGTCGGAGTGTTGCACGGCCACCGCGGGAGGAGGAGAGTGACGGGGCATCGTCCCCAACTTTCTGTAGCGGTCGGAGCTGCAGTCGAGCTGGAGGAGTCGCGGCAGAGCGCGGTGAGAGAAGTGGGAGCGCGTTTTGATATTGGAGTTTTTCTAGTATCAGACGTCGAGAGTGACTTCCGGATGACGGGCTGGACGTCTGGTGACGACATCGGATGTCTGAAAGTGAGTTTTCGTGCAGGTACGTCTTCCTCGCAGTTAAGGCTATGTAGGCTGCACCGTAGAGTGATTTTCTTGGCTAGAAAAGGGTGTGCTACTCTGTCGTGTGCCGGAGTAGCTTTGGGATGGCGCGGGACACACCCTCCCACGCTTTTTGGATGTCTGGACAGCTTACCAGATGACCGGAGGCATTCTTAGATGACTGGAGGACAGGTCGGACATCTGGAGCTAGGTTCAAACGGTCGCGGAGGAGTCCTGGACATCTGAGGTCAACACAAGGACTTGAGGTGAGACTCTGGTGACTTTTAAGACATCTGGACTTCATCCCAGACGTCTGATTTGGGTCTGCAGATTTGTTTTTGACTCGTTTAGGGTCTGATCGGGATCTGTTTTTCCCAAACAAAATATCTGTGGCTTCCTTGTGAGTTCCTCTACATATTAGAAACCTTTATATACTATTCTGAATGTTTCATTGTGATGTGTTCCTTGGTATAGGACTTCGACCTGTTGCATGTCTGGGGCTTGCAGAGGCATGTAGGTCTGCAATTCGAGCCCCTAGTACTTCCGAATTGTCTGGTAGAGTGGTTTTCCCCTATTTTATTTATAAAACATGAATGCAGCCATGAAAATTAGATAACTAGAAACCTAGGATGTGGCATGAATCCTAGGACGAGAAATAGTTGCATTGTTTGTATAAGTGATTGAGATTGCAGTCATAAATGAATGAGCTGAATTGTAAACAATTGCTTATTAATAAATAGGAGCTGCCTGTTAGAATATGAAATGCCTGAGATAACTAAATAGTTACTTGTGATATCGCTTGTGCATGTGTTAAATTGTGGAAATACGAGCTGCATGTGTAGAATACGGATGGAATTGTGAATGATGAAACCTAGTATGGAATAATATGATGAATATGAGAATGAATCCTACGGGGAGTTAGGAGTGGAACTCTTGTGGATGAATGGAAAGGCCTGGAAATGTGGATGGGAAGTGTGCTGGCCCTTGAGTATGTGGTACCAAGGAGAGAGACTGTCCCCTTTTTAGTGTAGAGTGGAGCTAGCCACCCTTGGGTTGGGACCCGAGGTTAGGATTGGCCACTCTACACCAACTTTTGTTAGCCCTCGCGTACACGGTACTGGGGAGAGCTACTAGTGTAGGGAGGGAGCTAGCTAGCCCACGAGGCCCGAGGTTCAGCTAGCCACCCTACACCGACTTGTTAGGCCCACTGGGCAAATTGGGGTAGTCAGATGAGGGTGCGCGAACTGTGGAGGGACGAGACCCCTGTTTGATTCTGAGAGGGCTAGGCCCTATATTGTTCCATGTTGTACTTTGGGCGTACCCGCTAGCGAAAACGACTAACCGCGTGCCAGTGTGGAGTAGCTATCCGTGCACTTATCATGCGTGCCGTAGTCACTGCTACGACTGTCTGTGACCCCGGGGTGGTTGACTGGGTGTAAGATTAGCACGGGGGACTCTCCCGGCTAGGAGAGCACCACGTGTGCCTTCTACTCTTCGGAAAAGATTGCAATCAAGATTATTCCCACGAGGAACATGCGAGATCAAGAAAGAAATCTGAAAGTAAACCATTGGGTGAAAAGGAATTACTTGTAAAATAAAATAATTGGAAAGGATAAATTTACCTGTTAGCTTTTACTGCTTTAGATAGTTGGTTACCACTCTACTCAGCATTTGCTGACTTCATTTTCTCGTACCCTTTACAGGTCCAGGAGTTGAGCTGCCCGAGTTACCGGCTGCAGAGGGTGTTAGGCTCAGTCCAGCCCAGCAGTAGTTCTTACTGTTGTTGTACTTCCTTTCTGTTAGTGAGTTTCAGACTTTGTTTACTGTTTCTGTTATTGTACTTTTGTTCTACTTTCTTGTTGTTGTGGTCGTATATACTGATTAGTAGCTTTTACTTCCTTTACTGCTTGTACGCTTTTACTGTTAGTTATTTTGCATAGTGAATGTGGTTTATTTTCCTGCTTTTCGGTTATTTCTTGTTGGATGACTGGATCTTGGGATTAGTCAAGTCGAGCCGATCTCGGGTCCTGTAGGGATTCAGGAATCAGTTCGTAACAATCTTCCTCGGACTGCATATGGTGCTACAAGACTCCGATCGAGGCGATAGACTCCGATTGTCGTCTTGATCAGATCCATACAGTCAGATCGTCAATCTAAGGCTCCAAAATAAATACTCTTCTCTCCTGACCACAAAAAGGACATAATTAACCTAAATTATATATAACTACTCTAAGTGCAGAATTATGCATGCTATGCAATCTTTATAACATGAAATGCAAATCTGAGCCTAAGAACATGCATGAATAGACATTTTACCCTCAATAATTGTGTCTATATCAGATATGCATTCTATATTATAAATATTGCATAGCATGCATCATTTTTCATTTAGAGTAGTTTGTATAAATTTTTGGTTAATTGCATCCTTGTATGGTAAGGAGAGAAGGAGATTTAATTCAGAGTCTTAGATTGACGATTCGACTGTATGGATTTGATCAGGACGATGATTGGAGTCCAACGCCTCCAAAATTATTTTGATCAGTGTCCTGTAGCACCTTATGCAGTCTGAGGAAGATCAATGGCCAAGGGACTTGGTGACATAATTTGAAGCTTCAATCGACAAATCCGACCGCATGGATGGATTCGAGTCAACGATCGCAGCCTAACGGTGTGAAAATTGACTCAATTCGACTTCTATAGCAACCCCTACAAAGGAAAGAAGATAGATGACCCAGATTGCACTACGTGGTGCTATCTAGGTTGCCCATGGGTGCGCACGCACCATTGCACGTGTGTAGCAGTGTAGCGTGCACCATACGGGCACGTGGAAGCAGTGTAGCACGCACAGTGCATGGAGGCAACGTAGCGTCAGCGGGCGTGCATGACTCGGGTGTGCGGGAGCACCGCGCATGGGGCATGTGAGTTGGGGCTTTAGCGACGCTTGCGGTGGATCTTCAGTGAAGTTTACATTTGTCATTAAATGTTCTATGTACGAAATGGATCCTTTCCTCCACTATAAAAGGATCCCTAATCCTCCCATTCTTCATCTCTTCCTTTCTTTCCCTTACCACCTCCAAGGCTCTAGAGAGAGCTTGTCCCAAGCTTGGGATGCTCCTCTAGAGTAGAAAACCAAATAGTTTTCCTACCTCTCATCACCATTCGTGGAGCATCTCGTGGACATCCTCTCATCACTTCAGGAAGTAGATCCTTACTGAGATGCCGTCTTGTCTTGCCCTCCTTCCTCTGACGCCGTCCTTGTTCGTTCCGCTCCTCACCACCTTTGTCCAAGCGCCATCAAAGTGAGCCGTCCTCCAAGAAATCGTCATGGGGGATTCTTCTCACCACTCTCTATCTTTTCACTTTCTAGTGTAGTTTTTCCCTTTCTATCTATAGCAAACATTTGTTTAGATAAAATTATTGATGTTCTCTCTCTCTCTCTCTCTGCAAGTAGATTAGATAGAAATTATTTCACCCTGATCTCTTGCCTTATAAAAATACAAAAAAATTACAAAAGATAAAAACAACAAAAAGAAATAAAATCGAAGTGCGGATTTCACAAAACCAAACGTCGCCTCCCCGTGTTCGACCCGGGACTCCCTTTCGAGTTTCGATTATAAATTTTATTTGGTTAGCGGATTTCTACGCACTATGATGATGGGTTTCGAACACAAATCTTTTCGCGTACAAAATTGTGCTAGTCAATCCTCCATGTTAGCCCTAATAGAATCAAATTCCTTAATTATCAGGCCATCAAATAATTCGTCAAATTCTTCAGGCCCATTTGTCTCAATAACATAATGCACCTTAACCTCAAGTGAGACTGCACGTAAAGATTCTTCACCATTACTATCAAAGAAATCTTGATCCTTATTTATATATGTCTCAAAATCATCTATTATTCCTTGGTCTGTGGAGACATATTTTCCCACGTACCCTAGTGCTGGGATCTTGAGTGAAGAAATCATATAGCCTCAATTGGTTGCTTTAGGCCAACCTAGTCATCTCAGGGCTCATAAAATGGGTCCTCCCTTATAGGTGCCTGAGTTGTTTTTAACATTGACTCTCCTGAAGTGGGTTCGTCATAGGAATCATCCCAAGATTGGACTAAGGCAATCACAAATTTTATCCTTAATCTTAATAATTTCCCAAGTAAAAACTCACTCGAGCCCTTACCTCAATATCTTGGAGCCAATCCAATAATGAACTATTTGGATTGTCAATCATTTGAATCACGAGCTCCAATTCTTGAGTGCAGGGTGTTGGCTGGGTTTCTAAAGATTGTATGGTGGTCCTCAAGTTAGCCAATACCCTATCTTAGACCTGGTTCACCTGAACTAAATGGTTCAGTTTAGGGTTGGGTGGGTTTGGGTTCAGTTCAGGGGAGTTAAGGAATTGAAGTTCTTGGGGTCCTCCCCGATAGTAGGCTAGATTAAGTTGTTCATAGAGGGGTGGTGACTTATGTAGTGTAATCCTGGGGAGGGTATGTGTTGTAATCATCATATCCTTCTTGATTGTAGATCGTGTTAGGTTGTTCCTCAAAGGGTGGAGATCTATAATTAGTATAGGTGTGAGAAGGATAATAATCATAGTCTTGTTGTCTAGGGTTAGGCCTTGGACACTGAGGTTCAGAATTGTATCCCCAATCAAGATTATCCCAACTAGTTGATGGTTGGTCATAGGTTAGTTAGGATAATAATCATCTTGGGGATAAATGGTGGTAGGAGGGTAGGAGTGGAAGTGTGAGTAAGATGTGGAAGGATACATGGAAAATCAAAAGGGAGAACAAAGAAATGAAAGGAGCCCTCCAGTATAAGCAATTCAAACTTGTCCTTAAGTGGGTAGCCTAAAGGCCTACAGACTCCCAGAACCCGTCTTAAGATTGTAAATGATTTAGTCTGCTTTTATCCAGTCAATCCAACCAATTGAGGGTGGGATTGGGGTGAAGGTTATTCCTTTGGCTTGCGCCCTGACTTCCTTTGATACCCCCCAACCGCGATCGTTTGACACTACTCCCCTAGCTAGACATCAGATGGACCAGTAGAAGCAAATTAATTGAAAATAATCTTGATCTATGCCCCAAAGAGCGAGTCAATCCTTAAGGCCAATGTCTACACAGTTTTAGTTAAGCTTAGGTTTGAATGTGCTCTGGAATGTGATGGGCCTTGTTAATAGGTTGTGCCCTTAAGAATCACTTTCAATGTGTGTGTGTGCACAACCAAGGCTTTCAAGCAAGATTATTTTGGATGTGGTGTATTTTAAGGTTCGAATCTTTCTTAGTAGCTTTTAGGGTTCAGCTTTAAGTCTATTCAATCAAGCTCTGTGAGGCAAACCATGTTTTGAAAGCACTAGTGAAGATGTATTCCTTTAAAAGTCAAAATAATATGAAGTGCTTGGTTTAAACCCTAAGAGTTGAATCCTACAGAGTAGCTACTAGATGAATTAATTTTAACTTAAGTGGTGCGGCCCAAACAGATAAATCAATCAACCTTTTCGCACCACTAGTTAAGGCACACAAAATAATTCTAGTCACTAATGTGTGTAATCGATTCAGGTGTACCGGGTCCACAGATCACATTCCCAGTTAATGACTAAATCATATAAGAGTGGTGCGCTTTAAGTTAGAAATTATGGATGTTTAATGTGTGTAGATTTCAATTTATGTTCCACAATCAGAGAAAGAAAATTTTCTTTTTATATACAGGGGGGAGGTGGGTAGAGGTGACAAACAAGACAAACAAATCTATCCTAGGGTTTATGTGAACAATGAAGTAGATTCAGGTCTTAGTTATTAATGTGGAAAAATGAAATCTAGTGGGGGGTAGTGGGGTACACTTACACGCCCTTCAACTGCACTTTGCTCCAATCTACTGCTTTTTCCCACCTCAAGAGACTACCTACAATCACAATAAGAATGGAGAGAAGTGAGGTAAAAGATAAGCAAGGCGGAAAACGCGGGAAATCAAATAGCGTTGCCTTTCTAGCAATGGCACCAAAATGGTAAATGAGATTTTACGCGAGAAAAATCGAGTTTGAAAACCCGTCGTCGTAGTTGTGAAAGATCCACTAATCAAGTAATTTTTATAATCAAAAGTCGAAGTGAGTCTCGGGTTGAACACGAAGAGGCAAACGTTTGATTTAAAAGTCACATTTGAAATTATTGTCACAAGCAGAATAGTCAGTTGAAATCAATCTACACAAGCTACTCTACTTAAAGAATAAATAATAGAAGAGAGAGAGAATAATTATTTCATAAAACAAATCAGGGTTTATTACAACTACTTGCAGAAAATAAAACTATTCTAGAAAGTAACAAAGAGAGAAGAGATGAGAGAAATTATCCTCAACAGTTGCTTGGAGGACGAGCCGCGTTGACGGAGCGCTCGGAAGATGGTAGTGAGATGCTGGACAAAGGAGAATGAAGTTGGATGAAGGAGGGTGAAGCAGGGTGGTGTCGTAGTGGGATCTGATTCTTGAAGGGAGGTGAGAACAACCACGGGCGCTCTACGAACTAGGGTGAGAGGATGGAAAAAATTACTTTTATAAACTCTAGTGGAGCATCTCGGGTATGGGACTAGCTCTTTAGAGCTTTGGAGAGGAGAGGAAAAGAAAGGAATGGATGGTTTGGAAGGAGGGGATGTAGGTCCTTTTATCAGTGAAGGGAGAGGTGAAATTTGTTATGGGCCTTCATTGTGCATGCATGGGACACAGGAGCTTGTCCTAGGCATTCCTGCTGGTACAAAGTAACACCCTTGCTCACTGAAACATCCACTGACCAATCACTTACGTGGAGAAGAAACCATTGCATGGCCAATTCACGCTCATTGCAATTCATGCCCATGCATCCCGCTGCAATTCACACCCATGCAATTCACGCATGCATGCTGCCAGCGTCATCACGTGGAGAACAAATCCCATGCATGGCTTGCACTAGATAATTTAACGCATGGGAAGAATCCCATGCAAGGCCAACTCATGCATGGAACAAATCCCATGCGTACCTCTTCAACGCATGGACATCCATGTCCCAATTAGCATGCAAAATGGAATTGGAGGGTCAACTGGGGTCTTCCAAGATTCAAACTCGCAACCTCCATTGAGGATAAAGCTCTTGACCAATGTGCTACAACCCTTGGACTATCAAGTGGATGAATTTACGGTCCCACACTCAAGGCATTGGATCTTCATCCAATGGTGGAGAGGGAAGGTCATCCATGGGTGAGGGAAGGCTATGGTTGGCCTTGGGCGACCTAGATGATGCCATGTGGAGTGATCTGGGCTGTCCATCTTCAAATGCACATGGAAGATGCTCCAGATATTCGATTGTACTAATTTTCGCGCCGTTGAGCTGCGATCATCGATCCGAACCCATCTATGCTATTGGGTTTGTCGTCTGAAGTCTAGATTTTTACCACCTTCCTCCTTGGCCTCTGATCTTTCTTGATTGCATATGATGTTACAGAAGTCCAATCAAGATGATTTCGGAGACGTTGGACTTTGATCTTCATCTTGATCAGATCTGTATGGTTCGATCTTCAATCCGAGGTCCCAAAATATATTGTCTTATCTCCTAGCCACGAAAAAGGGTGAATTAATATATAATTTACAGAACTATTCTAAATGTAGAATGATGCATGTTATAAAATATTTATAATGCATGATGGTTCTATGGATCTAGGAATATGCATAAATAGACATTTTAAGCCAATTAGATGTGTACACATCACCTTACAAGCAGATTTTATGTTATTTTGAAATACATGAATGTTTCATGTCTTGAAGATCTGTACATTCTACCTAGATGGAGGAACAATATCAAGAAATCAGGCAATTACCCCATTTACAAGGTATCTGGTCACAATAATAATGTGAAGGAAGCACATCACCTTTGTTCAGATCTAAGTAATAAGCTAATTAAATATAATGATATGCTTGCAATGACAAAAATTACAATTGAGTTAGCAATTTTGAGGTTCGTATAGTAATAAACAAGAAGATTTCACTTAATAAAGAGTCCATTTCTCATCCTTTGAGCACATATGGCCATGATGAGATTAAAATAGTTTGCAAAGACAAAAAGAAGTGGCAAAAGTGGTAGACCAAAGCTTAGCGGTGTTCAAATGAAGCCTACAATTGAGCAGAAGTAATCATGAGGTCGATAGTGCAAGTATTGCTTAAAGTTCACTACAAAAATAATTGTCTTTAGTGACAATTAATATTTGCCATTATAGACATTCTATTTGTTGTTATATGTAATTAGTGATACTTAAAATAATTGCTGCTTAATTGCTGCTTTCATTGGCATCACTAAAAAGTTAGCAACAATTGTACAATCGTTGCTAAATCAATGGTATTAGCCTCACATTAATTGCCGCAAATAATGCCACTAATGATCTTCTTTAATGGTAATTTTTTTGCCATTATTTCGCCACTATTAATTTATATTAGTGGTAATTTAATTGATGCTATTAGTGTTGCTATATATTTCATTTAATGACTTTTTTTATGTCACTAAATTGTCATTATTGATTCACTTTAGTGACACTTTATTTTACCATTTAATTTCCTTTATTGATATTATTTAGTAGTAATTATTTGTGTCTCTAAATTACCACTATTGATTTTCTTTAATGACACTTTCTTATCCCACTAAATCGTCACTAATTATTTACTTTAATGGTAATTTCTTTTGCTATTTAATTACCATTGCTGATTCACTTTAATGATGCCTATAGGACTTAATTTTATTCTTTACTAAGAAATAAATCTTTTTAACAAGCACAAAACATAATGGTTCGAGCACAAAGTCCTTTTTATTGACTTCCCAATCATCAAAGTACATATTCCCTCTTACGGGTAATACAAGAGAAAAGAAAAGAAAAATATAAAAAAAAAAAACATTGAGGATCAATTCCAGCAAATCTAATTGAAATGTGAAGCATGTCATTAACCTAACTGAAATCATATGCAAAATCATATTTATCTAATGAACATCTTCAACATCTCCAAACAATATAGCCTTCAACTTTAGCAGCTGCAAAGAATTTTCAAGTATCATACAAACCATCTTCTTGTTAGCAACAGTAGCAGCAATGAGATTGACAACAAAAGTAGTAGCATCTTCTGAGGTTGTAAAGGATAACTATTAAAAGAACAAACAAAAAAGTCAACAAAATATCACCTCGTCGATGCATGCTATGATAAGAAGTTCCAAGATATCCAAAACAAATGTAAAAGCTTACCTCAAGAATGTCAAATAAGAGATGGATCAACAAAAGCTTTTCGGAAGAAATATGAAGAATACAACTACAAAAACAAAAAATAATAATGTTTATCACAAGATCAAATAAAGAGATACTGCTCAAGATCTTTATAAATTAACAAAAAAAAAATGGAAATTCATTTCAGCACATGAGCTAATTAATGTTGCTTCTTCTTGAAGTTAATACAAGCTACAAGGGAACACCAGATAACAAAAGTCCCATGTAGGACAATGGTAGTTGCGAACTTCTAGATGCATTGATACAATTCCATAATGATGCAAATTTACCAAATTTCTAATTGTAGACTTTCTTTATGGGATACTAGTGATAATAAGGAGCAATTGATCCATACCCAATCTGGTGCTCTATCCATTTCTAGAAGGATACAAATATAAATTTGAGATCCATATAGAAATATGGTCATTCATTCATACACATGCATGTTCACATCTATCATCCATTTCATATTATAAATATACTCATATTTGATGAAAATTTTGCTTAGCGTTATTCCCTTGCCCTTTTCTAAAATGATAGAAATAATTGATGTTATCCTGAAAAGAAAAGAAAAATAAAAAAAGAAACATACTCCTTAGAAGGTGTGGGGCTAGCAATTTATGAAGCCTAACAATCTACTTCTATTGGTTGATGTCCTTGAACTCCTCTTGAAATTCCTTTAAACATGCAAACTAGAAGAAAAACACCAAAAATAACAAAACTGTCACAAAAACACATGGATGATGAGAATGATGGTGATGAAAGGGCACAATAAGGACATACATATTGTAGTTATCTCAAATAAGTTTTTCTTCTAAATTTTGAATGACTAATTATCATAAACAAACCTTGCCTGCATCAGGGAAATGCATCAGTGTGAAAAGCTCATCCAGATTATTTTGAAATAAAGAAAGAATATCAGAACAATTAATACACTTAACATTGTAACTAATTAGTTTTTCATCATTTAAATTAGCTCCTCAATTGCATGTTATCTGTTAGAAAATTCTTATGCATATATACATTAGGGTCATGGAAACATTCAGATATATCCACCACACTTGTAACCATTGAGATAAAATGAAATTGAAGTTATTGAAGTATTGTCATCATAGCATTTATTCATAGCTTTCTAATATCAGATCACATGATTTATGGAGCTTTATTTTCATGGTTAAAAATCTTGTGTATTCACAGTTGTGTAAATGTGAATAAACAAGATCTACCTTGCAATACTCTTTGAATTGAATATTCAGATCTACTAGCTTTATCCTTTCCATGGAAAGACTCCTCAGAAGTTTCAGAGTTGAGATTATGTTGCATAAAAAGCATGTTTTACTAGAAGGCCTAGTGTACCTATATAGTTACTTGGCATATGTGTGTTTGAAAAAAACAAGGGTCAAGGATTGACAAGACTACCCACAACAGTATTCCCTCATAAAAGCCAACCAATTTTGTTTTCTGAAGTGCCATAACCACATTATATCAATCCCACAAGAGTCCACACCCTAGCAAGCACCATACAAGTCCACATATTCTGAGCATTCTATTGGACAATCTTCATATCAATGCATTAACCTATTCAACCATATGAATTAAGGTGAACTTCAGTTGATGATGCCATCTAATGCAGAAAATGGAAAGCCTCTACAACAGTAGCGAACACAACCTTGTTTTACCTGGCAAGGTTCCCTTTCACCCTGGCCAATCACGTCATGTAAAGAGCGTGTGGCCCAGACGTCTTTTAAGATGTCTGGAAGTTGTACCAGACGGCGGGAGTGACCTCCAGACATCCGGGGTGACCATCGTACGTCTGGGAGCTAGGACAGACGTCCCCGCAGACTTCTGGACGTCTGGGAAACCACGCTGAATAGGTAATTCTCTGATCCACTGTTTAAGACGTCTGGAAGAAGTTCCAGACATCTTATTTTGCACAGTATCATCTTTTTCGACCCGTTTAGGGCCCGTTCGGGCTCCGTTTTCCGCGATTCGAGTTGCACTCTTTTCAGAATTAATTCCTCTACCCGTCTACAGTAGCTATACACTATTTTGAGACACTCCTTGTGTTTGATCCTTGTGATAGGACCTCGTTCAGTTGCAGTCTTGAGAGTCGCGGAGGCACGCGGGATTCCCGATCACGCCCCCATTACTCCCGTTGTACCTGGTAGAGTGGCTTAAGTTTATTATTAAAATCTGTTAAAGTATGGAACCATAACTAGAATCTAGGACATTGCATGAATCCTAGGAATGAGAAATGTATGGAATGATAGCTCCTAGGTGATGCATGAATCCTAGGGCTGGAAAACTAGTTGTATGCTAGATCCTAGGATGTGGCATGAACCCTAGGATGGAAAAACTAGTAGAATGTATAATACTGCAGTCTTGGAAAAATGGAAAGGAATATAAAGCTGCCTGTAAATTGAATTAACAGCTGCCTGTTATGAATAAAGAAACATGATTGAGATCCTGGATTGTGAGAACGTGAAACTGGAAAGTGAAACATATGATGTTCTGAGATAAAGAGCTGGAACCCTACGGGGAATTAGGAGTGGAACTCCTGGAAAGAAAAAGGAATGGAACTGAGATGTAGTTTGTACTGTCTCTTGGGTACGCAGTACCAAGGGAAGTACCTGTACCTATTTAGTGCAGAGTGGGGCCAGCCACCCCAGGGACCCGGGGTTAGGATTGGCCGCTCTGTACCGACTTGTTGGCCCTCGTGTACGTAGTACCGAGGAGAGCTACTAGTGTTAGGAGATTACTAGCTACCCCATGGGCCCCGGGGTTCTGCTAGCCTCCTTCACCGACTTGTTAGGCCCACTAGGGCAAACCAGGGTAGTCAGGCGAGGGTGCGCGGACTGTGGAGGGGCAAGGCCCCGGTTTGGTTACTGTGGAGGGGTTGGACCCCTGTTACTGAGAGGGCTCTGCCCTGGTTCCATGCTGTGCTTTGGGCGCACCCGTTAACGGAAACGATTGACCGCGTACCAGTGCGGGCTAGCTACCTGTGCGTTTATCGCGCGTGCCGTAGTCACCGTTACGTTTGTCAGTGACCTTGGGGTGGTTGACTGAGGGTAGGATCACCACGGGGGACTCTCCCGGCCCGGAGAGCACCACGTGCTACTTCTACTTTTGGAAAAGACTGCAATCAAGATCGTTCCCACGAGGACATTCGAGATCAAGTAAAGGATCTGAGAAATAAATGAAATAGTGAGAAAATTGAAAGATGTGAATAAAGGAAGTAATAGAACATAACAGCTACTGTACACTCTACTGTTGTCTTTAGTTAGTTTGCCACTCTACTCAGCGTTTTGCTGACGTGTTACAGTTGTTACCTTTTTCAGGACCAGGTGTTGAGCAGCCAGGGTCGGCGGTTGCAGAGGACGCTGGGCGGAGTAGGGTCCAGTAGAGTTTACCACAATATTTTGTACCTCTTTTGTTTCTGTTCTAGTGAGTAGTTTTTGTTTCCGCTGTACTTTCTTTACCTGCAGTTCTTGCTATATGATAAATGTTGTTCTACTGTTGTGGTGGTATCTACTGTAGTAGTTTCTTTCCTTACTGCTGTACTTCCTTACTGTTAGTTATATTCATGTTGAATGTGGTTTATTTTATTGCTCTTTTGGTTACTTCCTTGTTGGACGACTAGGTCTTGGGATTAGTCGAGTAGGTCTGGTTCTCGTGTCTCGTAGGGACTCGGGAACCGGGTCGTTACAAGATGGTATCAGAGAAAGGTCATCCCGAGAAGTGAATCAACTGACTGAAAAATAACCAATTCACATGTTTATAGCTAGAGTAGCCACCACAACATATCTCTTGACATGAGCTCTTAGAAGTTTTGTTGGGTACCGTCTGTTTTGACGTTTCCGTTTTGTTTCGCGTCTCCTTGCAGGAGATGCCTCCTTGCGGGATTGGCGAGACTGGCCGTGGGCGCGGCCGAGGACGAGGTCGGCGAGGTGGACGTGCTGTCGTTGACGTCTCGGTGGACCAGCCACCACTCCCTGGCATCCAGGCCCAGGACCTTGCCAGACTGATATGGGATATTGTACGAGATGAGCTCCACCCACCGCCCCGAGCACCTCCCCCTGGGGCTGCAGAGGGGGAGTCCTCTGTGGGACCACGCGATGGATGCGGCGCTAGACACGAGGGAGGGGATGGGCCCCTGCCGCCCCCACCTTCCTCCGACACTTCCGTACACGAGGCACCTTCGCCTGGAGGTGCACCAGCACCTCCCCTACAGCGCCACTTCGAGCTTTTCGGACAGTTCCGGAAGCTGAAGCCCCCCTCCTTCAAGGGGGATGAGGACCCAACTGAGGCAGAGGACTGGCTTGAGCAGCTGGAGAAGATCTTCGACACCCTTCGCCCCCCGGTGGAGTGCCGCGTGGCCTTTGCCACGTACCAGCTGGAGAGTGCGGCACACCGGTGTTAGAGGGCGGTCCGGGGATAGGAGAGGGACGAGCTGACGTGGGACCAGTTCGTCACCCTCTTCTGCGAGTAGTACTTTCCCCAGACGTGGCAGGACCAGAGGAGGCGGGAGTTCCACACTCTCCGCCAAGGGACGATGACTGTGAGCGCGTACCGCACGCGTTTCTTGGAGCTGTCCCGCTTTGCAGCGACAGCGGTAGCCACTGAGGAGGAGCGCCTTTGGAGGTTCACCGAGGGGCTCTGGCCTGCGATCCGGGGGTATGTCAAACCCCTGAAGCTGCCGACGTTTTCGAGGGTGGTAGAGGCAGCTATGACTTACGAGGAGACCAACCCGTCCGTGCGAGAGACCGACGGCGGGCGGAAGAGGCCCTTTCAGCCAGACTTCTCATAGGGCCGGCGAGAACGAAGACACGTGGCATCTTCAGGAGAGCCATCACGTTGTGCAGGGCCATCAGTGGCCTTTGGGGGCCCTCGACAGGGGCCAGTCGCTAGCACCGGACCCCCGCCTAGCCGACAGCAGGGACTCATTGAGGGCGGGAGTCGGGTTCCCCTCTGCTACCAGTGTGGCCAGCCAGGCCACGTCAGGAGGGACTGCCCATCTAGGGCAGGAGGTCAGCAGATACTTCCCATGCAGAGCACTGGAGGGCGCGCAGGAGGCCGCGGTTCCCAGGCACGAGGAGGAGGACAGCAGTCGCGAGGAGGGTACCGGCCAGCACCTACCCGTCCGACGCAGAGTGTGGCTGCTTCGTCCGCACCTAGAGCTGAGGGGCGTATCAACGCCCTAACACACAGGGACGCCAGAGCATCGGGATCCGTGGTAGCAGGTATGGTTTCAGTTTCTGGCAGACTCGTTTACACGCTTTTCGATTTCGGTGCTACGCACTTGTTTGTCGCAGCCAGTTTCGCAGTTAGTTTGGACCAGGATTATACACTGTTAGAGAATCCGTTCGTAATCAGAGGTCCGAGTGGTCAGCTATTTGTAGCTGAGGAGGTGTACACGGGTTGCGAGGTCAGCGTCGGGGGACATAACCTGCCAGCTGACCTGATTATGATACAGATGGAGGACTTTGGAGTGATTCTGGGGATGGATTGGCTGTCCGCTTACCACGCTTTGGTGGACTGTTTTGAGAGGAAGATCGTCTTCTCCATTCCGGAGTTGCCTTCTTTCGAGTTTCACGGACAGCCAGTGGATGGAGGTTTCAGGTGCATATCGGCACTTCGGGCGGCGAGACTTTTGAGCCAGGGGTGTGAGGGCTTCCTAGCCTATGTGGTGGCAGAGCCCAGCCCTTTGGCAGACTTCCAGAGCATCCCGGTGGTCAGAGAGTACCCCGACGTGTTTCCAGACGAGTTACCAGGACTACCGCCCGAGCGTGAGATCGAGTTTGAGATCTCACTAGTACCAGGGACCAGCCCCATCTCCACCGCGCCATACAGGATGGCACCGCTTGAGCTGCGAGAGCTCAAGTCCCAGTTGCAGGACCTTTTGGAGAAAGGTTTCGTGAGGCCCAATGCATCTCCCTGGGGAGCCCCGGTACTGTTTGTGAAGAAGAAGGATGGGACCCTACGCCTTTGTGTGGACTACCGACAGCTGAATAGGGTCACCATCAAGAACAGATATCCGCTGCCGAGGATCGACGATTTGTTTGACCAGTTGCGGGGTGCCATGGTGTTTTTCAAGATAGACTTGAGGTCTGGATACCACCAGTTGAGGATCAGGGAGACCGACGTCTCCAAGACAGCTTTCCGCACCCGGTACAGACACTACGAGTTTTTGGTCATGCCGTTTGGGCTGACCAATGCCCCCGCTGCTTTCATGGACCTGATGAACAGGGTGTTTAGACTGTACTTGGATCAGTTCGTGGTGGTTTTCATAGATGATGTGCTCATCTATTCTAGAGATCGGACGCAGCACGGACAACACTTGCGAATGATTTTGGACACTCTGAGGCGACGCAGGCTGTACGCCAAGTACAACAAGTGCGAGTTCTGGTTGAGGGAGGTGACCTTCTTGGGTCATGTGATCTCTGGTGACGGCCTGGCGGTGGACCCCGCCAAGGTTGAGGCAGCGCTCAGGTGGGAGAGACCGCGTTCAGTCACTGAGATTCACATTTTCCTGGGACTAGCTGGCTACTACAGACGGTTCATCAGAGGGTTTTCGCAGATTGCATGTCCTATGACACAGTTGACCCGGAAGGACGTGCCTTTCGCTTGGACAGATGCCTGTGAGGCGTGTTTTCTGGAGCTGAAGGAGAGGTTGACCTCGGCTCCCGTGCTCACCATCCCTGACAGTAGTGGCGGGTTCGTTGTGTACACGGACGCTTCCTTGCAGGGGTTAGGAGGTGTGCTCATGCAGAGGGGTCACGTGGTTGCTTACGCTTCGCGGCAACTGAAGCCCCATGAGCATACCTACCCTACCCACGACCTAGAGTTGGCAGCTGTTGTCTTCGCGCTGAAGACATGGAGGCACTACTTGTATGGTGAGACCTTCGAGATTTTTACAGATCACAAGAGCCTCAGATATCTTTTTGACTAGAAGGAGCTCAACATGAGACAGAGACGTTGGTTGGAGCTCCTGAAGGACTACGATTGCAGCATCTCCTACCACCCGGGAAAGGCCAATGTGGTGGCTGACGCCTTGAGCCGTAAGGCGCCCGCACGCTTGGCCAGTCTACAGTTACAGAGTTGGAGCCTTTTGGAGGAGGTGGGCAGTTGGCGACCTCTAGAGTTACGAGGATACTGTGGGGCAGTGACGATGACACGGTAGACCAGGCCAGAGCTAATAGACCGTATCATCACAGGACAGATGGCTGATCCGTACTTGCAGTCTTTGCGCGACAGAGTACTATCAGGGGACCCAGGGGACTTCTCTTTCACAGACCAGGTGTTACGCTTGAGGGGACGGTTGTGCGTTCCCAGAGACGAGGAGCTGTTGAGAGTGCTCCTGACTGAGGCACACGGTTCCAGATTCACCATACATCCCGGAAACACGAAAATGTACCATGACTTGAGAAGCGAGTTTTGGTGGAGAGGGATGAAGCGGGATGTGGGTGAGTTCGTGCAGCAGTGCTTAGTGTGCCAGCAGGTGAAAGCCGAGCATCAGAGTCCTGCAGGGCCGCTTCAGCCGCTTCCAGTGCCAGAGTGGAAGTGGGAGAGCATCACCATGGACTTGGTGGTGGGCTTACCTGTTACCCAGTGGGGACACGACGCAGTCTGGGTAATAGTGGATAGATTGACGAAGACGGTGCGATTCTTACCGATCCGAGTCACTTTGGGACCAGCACAGTTGGCAGAGAGGTATATCCGTGATGTGGTGCGACTACACGGAGTTCCGTGGGAGATCGTATTCGACCGGGATACCTGCTTTACGTCCCAGTTTTGGGCTGAGTTTCAGCAGGCCTTGGGGACGAGGTTGAGGTTTAGCACGGCTTACCACCCCCAGACGGACGGACAGTCTGAGCGCACGATACAGACACTTGAGGACCTTTTGCGTGCCTGTGTACTGGACTGGAGGGGTTCTTGGGAGGAGCACCTGCCCCTGGCGGAGTTTGCATACAACAACAGTTATCACTCGAGCATCGGCATGGCTCCCTACGAGGCTCTGTACGGACGGAAGTGTACGGCACCCTTGAGTTGGGTTGAGGTGGGGACCAAGTGGGAGGTTGGCCCCAGGTTGATCCGGCAGAGTCAGGAGGTAGTTGAGCAGATCCACAGACGACTCCGCACTGTCAGGAGCAGACAGAAGAGCTACGCGGATCGGAGACACAGAGAGGTGCAGTTTGAGGTTGGGGACCGCGTCTTCCTTCGTGTTTCACCCATGAAGGGCCTACAGCGGTTTGGGGTGAGAGGGAAGCTCGCGCCAAGGTTCGTGGGGCCCTTTGAGGTCCTGGAGCGGGTTGGACCCGTTGCTTACAGACTTACCCTTCCCCCGCAGCTTTCTGGTGTGCACGACGTGTTCCACGTGTCCAACCTCAGGAAGTACGTAGCCGATTCCAGTCACGTACTGAGTCACGAGAGCGTCGAGGTGAGCGACGACCTGACCTACCCCGAGCGGCCAGTGCAGATCCTAGACCGAGCCGTCCGCAGTTTGAGACGAAAGCAAGTACCCCTGGTAAAGGTTTTGTGGAGGAGCCAGCGGCACGAGGAGGCTGCCTGGGAGCCTGAGGCGGCAATGCGGGAGCGGTACCCGGAGCTTTTCGCGGGTACGTCTTTTCGGATCGGCTTCGGTCCTCTTTGAGTTTGTTATGGTTATTCGAACGTCTTTTCCCGCACCCTAGTTGGCACAAGTTTCGGGGACGAAACTTCCTTTGAGTTTGTTATATTGTAAAGAGCGTGTGGCCCAGACATCTTTTAAGACGTCTGGAAGGTTGTCCAGATGTCTGACCAGACGTCTGGGATAGTTTCCAGACGTCTGGAAATCCGTTATTTTCGACACACGCGAGTCGTCTGCGCGCCTGAGCGCGCAGACCGCATATTCACCCTTCCTCCCTCCTCCAGCTGCAGGATTCCCCTGCCGCGAATCCTTCTCTCTCCTCTCCGCGTGGCCTTAAAAGGGCACGCCTCCCCTCACTCCGTCACCACCGTCTCCTTTCCCTTCTCCTTCAGCCAGAGCGCGAGAGTGAGCGCGAGGGCGGCAGCGGCGGCCGCAGTGAGCGCGGAGGAGGTGCGGCGTGCGAGAGCGGAGCTCTGCCGTGAGGGCGAGCTCGCCGGAGCGGCTTGGCCAGCCGACGGAGGGCGTAGGGGGCGCGGAGCGATGCGGAGAGGGACCTACTGCGGTCTGAGCAGCAGACGCGCGAGGTACGAAGCGGGCGGCGTCGCGAGCGGAGGTCGAGTAGTGCCCTGATTCTGGAAAAATTTCCAGAATCAGACGTCTGGGTTGATAGGCAGACGGCGAGGACGACGTCTGGTAGCTCATACAGACATCTGAAAGGTGTGTATTCCGCTTTCTTCTTCCTTCCTATCGACTGACCATATTGAGGGAGGCAGTTGGCTGTGCGCAGGTTCGCTGATTCGCCATCCTTTGCGAATCAGACGTCTGGAAGTTGTACCAGACGGCGGGAGTGACCTCCAGACATCCGGGGTGACCATCGGACGTCTGGGAGCTAGGACAGACGTCCCCGCAGACTTCTGGACGTCTGGGAAACCACGCTGAATAGGTAATTCTCTTATCCACTGTTTAAGACGTCTGGAAGAAGTTCCAGACATCTTATTTTGCACAGTATCGTCTTTTTCGACCCGTTTAGGGCCCGTTCGGGCTCCGTTTTCCGCGATTCGAGTTGCACTCTTTTCAGAATTAATTCCTCTACCCGTCTACAGTAGCTATACACTGTTTTGAGACACTCCTTGTGTTTGATCCTTGTGATAGGACCTCGTTCAGTTGCAGTCTTGAGAGTCGCGGAGGCACGCGGGATTCCCGATCACGCCCCCATTACTCCCGTTGTACCTGGTAGAGTGGCTTAAGTTTATTATTAAAATCTGTTAAAGTATGGAACCATAACTAGAATCTAGGACATTGCATGAATCTTAGGAATGAGAAATGTATGGAATGATAGCTCCTAGGTGATGCATGAATCCTAGGGCTGGAAAACTAGTTGTATGCTAGATCCTAGGATGTGGCATGAACCCTAGGATGGAAAAACTAGTAGAATGTATAATACTGCAGTCTTGGAAAAATGGAAAGGAATATAAAGCTGCCTGTAAATTGAATTAACAGCTGCCTGTTATGAATAAGGAAACATGATTGAGATCCTGGATTGTGAGAACGTGAAACTGGAAAGTGAAACATATGATGTTCTGAGATAAAGAGCTGGAACCCTACGGGGAATTAGGAGTGGAACTCCTGGAAAGAAAAAGGAATGGAACTGAGATGTAGTTTGTACTGTCTCTTGGGTACGCAGTACCAAGGGAAGTACCTGTACCTATTTAGTGCAGAGTGGGGCCAGCCACCCCAGGGACCCGGGGTTAGGATTGGCCGCTCTGTACCGACTTGTTGGCCCTCGTGTACGTAGTACCGAGGAGAGCTACTAGTGTTAGGAGATTACTAGCTACCCCACGGGCCCCGGGGTTCTGCTAGCCTCCTTCACCGACTTGTTAGGCCCACTAGGGCAAACCAGGGTAGTCAGGCGAGGGTGCGCGGACTGTGGAGGGGCAAGGCCCCGGTTTGGTTACTGTGGAGGGGTTGGACCCCTGTTACTGAGAGGGCTCTGCCCTGGTTCCGTGCTGTGCTTTGGGCGCACCCGTTAACGGAAACGATTGACCGCGTACCAGTGCGGGCTAGCTACCTGTGCGTTTATCGCGCGTGCCGTAGTCACCGTTACGTCTGTCAGTGACCTTGGGGTGGTTGACTGAGGGTAGGATCACCACGGGGGACTCTCCCGGCCAGGAGAGCACCACGTGCTACTTCTACTTTTGGAAAAGACTGCAATCAAGATCGTTCCCACGAGGACATTCGAGATCAAGTAAAGGATCTGAGAAATAAATGAAATAGTGAGAAAATTGAAAGATGTGAATAAAGGAAGTAATAGAACATAACAGCTACTGTACACTCTACTGTTGTCTTTAGTTAGTTTGCCACTCTACTCAGCGTTTTGCTGACGTGTTACAGTCGTTACCTTTTTCAGGACCAGGTGTTGAGCAGCCAGGGTCGGCGGCTGCAGAGGACGCTGGGCCGAGTAGGGTCCAGTAGAGTTTACCACAGTCTTTTGTACCTCTTTTGTTTCTGTTCTAGTGAGTAGTTTTTGTTTCCGCTGTACTTTCTTTACCTGTAGTTCTTGTTATATGATAAATGTTGTTCTACTGTTGTGGTGGTATCTACTGTAGTAGTTTCTTTCCTTACTGCTGTACTTCCTTACTGTTAGTTATATTCATGCTGAATGTGGTTTATTTTACTGCTCTTTTGGTTACTTCCTCGTTGGACGACTAGGTCTTCGGATTAGTCGAGTCGGTCCGGTTCTCGTGTCTCGTAGGGACTCGGGAACCGGGTCGTTACACGTCAAGATAATGCCAATTTTCCTGTGCATCACAATCACGTCCATGTTACTCCACCCTGAGATGCCTTCTCCAGAAACGTTGTCAAGAAAAGTAAAGATAAAGCAAAGAGAATGATATGCAAAAAGAGTTATCTAGCATGCCTTCTCCAAAGTTTTATCAATGTTGAGGCCATAGCTACTCTGTATCCTGATAGAGCACGTTATCTGGATATACAAAAAGAGTGATGGAGTTAATGTATGTTGGGTCCTCCAATTAGATATTTATTGGTTAAGCCTGCTGTAAATGACCATCGTTGCTCTAGAAATAAGCAGATAAGCTCATTAGAGTACATGGGTCTAGTAACAAGCAAAGGGAATCTCATCTGTAGTACAAGTTCTAAATATGCTTCTTTATCTAGTTTTACACAACTAACAGGTACAGAACCAATAAATAGATCCATGAACCTAATACATACTCCTCAGAAGCTTATTTTCTGATAGCTGCATATTCAAACAATGTACCTGCAGAACTAACAGGCCATGGATTAAGCATATTAGGGTCATACATACCTAATATTAGGGTTATTGTCTGAATATGCAGTTATATGACCTACAGTTCTGATAACTTATTAGGTACCTATTAGTTTTACATATTCATGATCTGATAGTTCAATATTAGGTATGTTATCAAAACCGCATATTCAGAAGCTTCTGAGGAGTTTATATCAATCCATAAACCTAATATGCTATGTCAGGACCTAATATGTAGTTACTCTTTTTAAAAAGAGGCTATTGGATCTTATTGGACCATCATATATCATTAGAAGGATTCAACGGAGTGGTTTTTTCCTAAACAGTTGTACACCTGTCCTTTTTTCATCTAAAAGTGGAGTCGTAAAACTGCCAGAGATTATCATGTTGAGTGGGTTGCACACCCTTGGTCTCAGCACCAGCTCTTGGCAACCACATCAAAATAGCCACCAATGTAAAAGTGAGCTAATGGGTAATCTTTCAAGTTCACTAGTGACCCTTTTTGTTTTACTAATATACAACTCTATAAATGCCTGTTAAACATGCATGTGGAACCACTTCAGTAATAATAGCTCTCAATCACATTATGCAATTAGCACCTACAGACACCACCTTGAGGCTTTTAGACAAGCAATTAGAGCTTCGTTAAAGGATAATAAAGGTTCATTATCTGGCTAAATTCTTAGTCATTAGTGAGTTTTTGGGATCAAAGTTTCATGATCATGAATGACCTCATTCATAGTAGGAATTTGAGATCCATATATTCTTCATCCAAATATGTAATAGGCTAACAACAAGGATATTTCATTGTCAGAGTGTAGCATAATGTAGAAGTTATGAAAAAGATATGCAAGGGGCAGGTATTTTCAGGGAGGGTTTAGACTGCGGCAAGCACCAAGCAAAGTCAGAAGCTGGGTGGTTATCCCATTGAAAGGGGTCATCCTCTATAGTCTTAATTAAAAGTGTTGTGGTTTTCAATTAAATAGTCTTGCAACTTTTCCCAAGTTCCAATATAAGAAAATGATAAAGTCACTTCCATTGAAGTAAGCATCACATCTGATCCACCACTTATCCCCCCAAACAACTGAAAACTCACTTATTCTATCCAACTTCCCAGTTGTAGCTTATCCCACCACCAAATGCTGCCTAAGATGTAAGCTTCAGCAACAGATAGCTAGCAGCTCATACTTGGGACATTCCATCATTGCAGATACAATATAATTGCTGTGAATTTGAATTAGTATTTGTTGTTTTGACAATCTTCTTTGTGTTTCTCAATGTAAGGCCATATGAGCAACTATGCTTTTCCTTTCAAAAAGTCATATCAACCAATATGTTTGATGTGTCAGTAGTGAACCCCTTATCAAGTTTAAAGGGGATTTCTTGGGCTTGGAAATAAGTCCCCTATAACAAACAAAACTTCAAGCCATTTTTGTGTTTGCTATCACATCAATGCACTTGACATCTTTTCTTTATTTTTTGAAAGGGGATCAATAAACTTAATGCTGTATTGAAGGTTATAATTTATGTGAATGAGTTTAACAAGCATTCCTCAGAAATTCCAAAAAAAATGCATTTAGCAAAAATTTTCCTATTCTTGCCACCCAACAATGACTTCCTTTGGGTTAACCATTGATGTGAGGTTAGCATGTTATGATGATAATCAATATCTAGCGCAACCTACATAGATGAATTTCATTAGAAGCACAATCCAAATAACTTATGAACCATGAAAAATAGACTAAAAGATCCAAAGTAGAGCATTATGATCGCTAGAATCCAGAATTCTCAAACCAAAACCATGTGAAAAGAAATATAGGTGCTATGAGAAATAGATACAAAAACATACTAAAACTAGCCCTTAAGTCATCATCTCTTCAACCAATTCATCCAAAAAGTTAAAATTAGTTTGAAATACCAAAGCTCTAGATTGAAGTTGGTATATTTTCCTCAATAAAATTCATTTGCTATTTTATCTCAACAAGACTCCATCTGAAGTATTAAAAATGAATGCCAAAATTGATCTGTGTAGTAGAAAAAATTGATCCAAGTTCACCACCAACATTATAAATAAAAGCAGTAGACAAGACTCTTTAAAAATACATAAGATTCCATCTGACATAAAGCAACACAGAAGCAAGAAGCACACAAATTTAGCCCTTGAATTCAGTATTGTTGAGCAATCAAATAAATTTTCAACTCTAAACTCGCAATGTTGAGCTTGGCTTACCATCTAGCCACCCTAAAAACAAAAACTACAAATTCAACATATTTAGGTGGTTCTTATTCACTTTATATTAGGATTAAACCAAAGTTGTGGAGGTAGTTGTAGTAGTGGACTCAAAACCAGCAACTCTTGGATTATGTGATCCAAAACAATCCTTAAAATTTTCTAATATGGAAATCATCATAATAATGAGAATATGTTCTTTGATAGTACTGAAACTCTTTAGAAATGAAATGAATGAGAGAGGAAAACTCAACTTTTAGGCACATATCTAGTTTGGATATGTGCCCAAAAGTCATTAATGCTAATTAGAGAATTAAAAATCCATTGATAATCATCCTACCCCTCATTATATTGAAAAATCATGCATATTATAAAAATGAATCTCCTTCATTTCTGTTCTAAAAAATAAAATCGAAATCAATAATCAACAACAATTCAATAATCTCCAATTATATTCAACAATTTTAAATCAATAATACTTCAATCAACCTCTTAAAGTCTGAATTAACCAATGAAGAAGTTCCAATGCCATGCATTGGAAGTAATTCTCTAAAATCCCATCCTACTTCAACTTCAGAGCTCCCTTAGATCTGCCCTTTTAAGCTATAAGTCTGAAAATTAAAGCCCTTTTAGTTCCATCGAGCTTGTCTACAAGCGAATCTGAGAAGTGGGTGAAATCTAATTTTTAGTATCAATCTCCTATTTACTAGCAATTGACTATATTTTTAAATTACTTGTGAAGAAGCCATTCTTTAAAAATGTATTAATCTACTTGTGCAAGGGTGACAAATCCTTTCCAATCTCCTAAAACAATAGAAGATAAAGATTATGATTATTTAGGGATAGAAATACGTAGTAATAACAACTAACAATGGCAAGTAATGCATACTGGAAGAATGATGAATCCAATGTCTTATAACATTGTACCAGGTTGATGGAGGAAATTAATGACATCCATGATTAGCAAATCCATGTAAAAGATAGCAAGTGATCCTTTGCATTACTAAGCAGTGAGAGTTTTTTCCATGCATGATGCTATTACTAGGTTTCTAAAACAAGATCGTGTTGCAGTGCTAAGAAAAAGGAAAAACTGATAAAAAAAACGTGATGGTAGAACCTTAGAATCTCATAGGTGTTGGTGCTAGAGCACCACGATCATTTGTTTTGATGATAACAAAACACGTGTTATTTAACATTTGCAATTTGAGTCCTAGATTTCAGGTCAATTGCAAATGAGGACGTGTTTAGACGGAGTTCGAGCTCGCATCCAGGACGGATTGGAGGAGCTTGACGGAAAACAGAGGAGGTTCGCGTGGAGCGAAAGATTGGAGATGGAAGACAAGAAGAATAGGATAGATTCTTTTTTATCCTTTCATGTATCTCTTGTATTTATTTTCTTGCTCTTTATTTTCCTTAGACATTATGTTAAAGAGCCTCAAAGAACCCTAACAGTAGTCCTAGGAACACCTGCACAACCCTAGGATACTTAGGTTTTCTGTAGAACACTTAGAAAACCAATATAGGGTTAAAACAGACTTTCCAGACGTCTAATTCACGAATCAGACGTCTGATAAAGAATTTTAAGACGTCTGACTGTTGTTTCAGACGTCTGATAACTGTTAGGCTGGACATAGTTAGTTCTGTCTGATGAAATCAGACGTCCAGACCTTAGACCAGACGTCTTAGGAGACGTCTGATAACTTTGCCAGACGTCCAGTTAGTGGACCGTTGGCTGGCATAGAAGACACTCAAGAATATGACCGTTAGAGCCTTATCAGACGTCCATAGGACTTTACAGACGTCTGATAAATGACCGTTTTGCCTCGGCTGACCCAAAATCTCTTTTCAGAGATTTTCTAGCCGTTGCAACGTTTGGAAATCAATTCCCACGGTAAAAGTAGGTTTCCAGACGTCCAGACATAGTACCAGACGTCCTGTATGTCGTCTGATGGACTTGCACAAAAACCCTGTTTAGATCTGATTCAAGTCAGGGAGAAACCCGCATAGAATCAGACGTCTGACCTTGGAATCAGACGTCTTAAAGTGGCCTTCCAGACGTCTGATGCCAGAGTTAGACGTCTGATAACCCTGTCAAATGCAATCATTGTCCTGATTTCGGCCTGATTCTCTTGGGCTTTGCACCCAACGGCTATGGAAGCTTTTCCAAGCCTTCCAAAGCCTTCCTAAGGCCTCTATAAATAGAGGGGAACCTTTGTAACACATATAGACAAGAAGAGAAACATAAGAGACACTTAGAAATACACTTGGATACACTTAGCTACACATTTTTCACACTCTTGTGTCCAAGAAGTTCTTGCTCTCCAAGCTCAAGCTCCATTTTCTTGAGAGCATTCAACCGTTGCGCACCCGCTCTCCCGCCGTAGATAACGAGAGCGACGTAGCGCCGTCGCGTGGCACACGCACCGCGTCATCGTCGACGCACTCCTTGCAAAGGGGAGTTTCCTATTTCCTATAGAAGCTAGGTTTAATTTTGTTGGCTCTATAGGACTGCTGTTTTATTTTATCTTTGTATTTTGGTTGGGTATTCGCTTTGCGAATTCCCGTATCCTTCGTGGGACAAAATCCTTCTCGTGGAGAGAAGGGGTTGAGGAACGCTACCCTCGTACTTGTAGCGTGGTTGTATTGAGGTTGAATCACCCTCGTTCAAAGTGATTCGGTTAGTGGATTTGATCAACTTGGTTGATCGGAAAATCCTAACTCGAGAGGGTTAGGTGGTGGTTTTCACCCGGTTTGGGTTTCCACCTAAAAATTACGTGTGTACATTGTGTGATTGCTTATTTTTGTGATATTGCTTTATATATTCAATTCCGCAATTTTATTACGTCACCCCTCCTGGTAGGGACGAACCTTCAATTGGTATCAGAGCAGGTTCTTGCGAGTTCGGAGTAACACCCGGCAAGAGATCAAATGGAGGGAAGCACATCAGCGATCAAAATTTCCGAGGGGCAGTCCACAACCCGTCCGCCCTACTTTGACGGGAACAACTACAGCTACTGGAAGCTGAGGATGAAGACGTGGCTCCAAGCCACTGAATTCGAGGTATGGGGATATTGCGAAACCCCATACGAGATCCCGAAGCAACCCCAAGGAGGCTACTCGCAGGTGCAGATTCTAGAGCTCTCACTCAACGCAAAGGCAATGAATGCCTTGTATTGCGCGTTGAGTCTGAAGGAGTTCGAGAAAATCCAAGAGTGCACCATCGCCCATGAGATATGGAGGAGGTTGGAAGGCACTCATGAGGAGACGAGTTCGGAAGAAGATCTCGGAGAGAAGGAAACCACGTGCCTTGGTTTCATGGCAATCGGAGAAAGCGACATCGACAGCGAAAGCGACTCCGATAATGAGGTAAACCTGGATTTACAAGAAGCTTTTAATGAACTTTTTGAGATTAGTAAATCACTTAGGGTAGAAAATAAAAGCATTAAAAAGAACCTTAGTTTTCTTAGAAATGAAAATTATAGGTTAGAAAAACAACTCAAGGACATAGAAGCTAGTCCTAAGGATGATAACCTATTATTAGATAATCATAACCTCATCAATGAAAATAATAAATTGATTGAGGAAAATAATAGTCTAAAGTTAGAAATTTTTGATTTAAAGACTAAGATGCAAATTATAGAAAGAGAAATTGCATGTCTTAGGGAAAATTCTAACAAATTAATCAACAAAGTAGACAAGTTTTATAGCCCTAAGGTTGAGAAAGGATCTCCATCAAGGAGACCCTCTAACAAATCCGGATCCAAGCTCACTTGGATACCAAAGAAAAAATTAGAATCTTGTTTTGTAGGGTTCAGGGATGACTACAACATAAAGGACTGGACCTACAAACTCAAGGCTGGTCAACTTAAGTTAGGAGAACCAATGAGTAGACCAAGGAGGAGAACAAGAAGACCGACGAGACGGCGAGCAAACAACGGACCCGCCGCACATCGACCACCAGATTGGAGACCGGCGCCGATGCCCGAGCCTCCAAGCTACGGATGGGAGCCCCATCCGATGTGGCATCCACCACCACCATTCGGGCCATTTTATTGGCCATGGTAGGTGAGGTAAAACCCTTTACCCTATCTTTTTATCAGTAGCATTTAGATAGGGGGAGTTAAAAATCTTATGAGCTAATTGTCAATTTTTAAGGGGGAGAAATAAGGTAGCTAAATTTCCTTTAGAAAGGGGGAGAAAAATAATAGCTATCGCATTGTTACAAAAAGGGGGGAGGATATTACCTTTGTTAAAAGAAACTCATAGAAGAGCATGTTTTAAGGGGGAGTTATAGGAAATGTAAAATCAATTAAACCTTTTTGATAATGTCAAAAAGGGGGAGGATTTTTATGCATTATTTACGGTTTTGTCATCATCAAAAAGGGGGAGATTGTTGGTGCTAGAGCACCACGATCATTTGTTTTGATGATAACAAAACACGTGTTATTTAACATTTGCAATTTGAGTCCTAGATTTCAGGTCAATTGCAAATGAGGATGTGTTTAGACGGAGTTCGAGCTCGCATCCAGGACGGATTGGAGGAGCTTGACGGAAAACAGAGGAGGTTCGCGTGGAGCGAAAGATTGGAGATGGAAGACAAGAAGAATAGGATAGATTCTTTTTTATCCTTTCATGTATCTCTTGTATTTATTTTCTTGCTCTTTATTTTCCTTAGACATTATGTTAAAGAGCCTCAAAGAACCCTAACAGTAGTCCTAGGAATACCTGCACAACCCTAGGATACTTAGGTTTTCTGTAGAACACTTAGAAAACCAATATAGGGTTAAAACAGACTTTCCAGACGTCTAATTCACGAATCAGACGTCTGATAAAGAATTTTAAGACGTCTGACTGTTGTTTCAGACGTCTGATAACTGTTAGGCTGGACATAGTTATTCTGTCTGATGAAATCAGACGTCCAGACCTTAGACCAGACGTCTTAGGAGACGTCTGATAACTTTGCCAGACGTCCAGTTAGTGGACCGTTGGCTGGCATAGAAGACACTCAAGAATATGACCGTTAGAGCCTTATCAGACGTCCATAGGACTTTACAGACGTCTGATAAATGACCGTTTTGCCTCGGCTGACCCAAAATCTCTTTTCAGAGATTTTCTAGCCGTTGCAACGTTTGGAAATCAATTCCCACGGTAAAAGTAGGTTTCCAGACGTCCAGACATAGTACCAGACATCCTGTATGTCGTCTGATGGACTTGCACAAAAACCCTATTTAGATCTGATTCAAGTCAGGGAGAAACCCGCATAGAATCAGACGTCTGACCTTGGAATCAGACGTCTTAAAGTGGCCTTCCAGACGTCTGATGCCAGAGTTAGACGTCTGATAACCCTGTCAAATGCAATCATTGTCCTGATTTCGGCCTGATTCTCTTGGGCTTTGCACCCAACGGCTATGGAAGCTTTTCCAAGCCTTCCAAAGCCTTCCTAAGGCCTCTATAAATAGAGGGGAACCTTTGTAACACATATAGACAAGAAGAGAAACATAAGAGACACTTAGAAATACACTTGGATACACTTAGCTACACATTTTTCACACTCTTGTGTCCAAGAAGTTCTTGCTCTCCAAGCTCAAGCTCCATTTTCTTGAGAGCATTCAACCGTTGCGCACCCGCTCTCCCGCCGTAGATAACGAGAGCGACGTAGCGCCGTCGCGTGGCACACGCACCGCGTCATCGTCGACGCACTCCTTGCAAAGGGGAGTTTCCTATTTCCTATAGAAGCTAGGTTTAATTTTGTTGGCTCTATAGGACTGCTGTTTTATTTTATCTTTGTATTTTGGTTGGGTATTCGCTTTGCGAATTCCCGTATCCTTCGTGGGACAAAATCCTTCTCGTGGAGAGAAGGGGTTGAGGAACGCTACCCTCGTACTTGTAGCGTGGTTGTATTGAGGTTGAATCACCCTCGTTCAAAGTGATTCGGTTAGTGGATTTGATCAACTTGGTTGATCGGAAAATCCTAACTCGAGAGGGTTAGGTGGTGGTTTTCACCCGGTTTGGGTTTCCACCTAAAAATTACGTGTGTACATTGTGTGATTGCTTATTTTTGTGATATTGCTTTATATATTCAATTCCGCAATTTTATTACGTCACCCCTCCTGGTAGGGACGAACCTTCAATTGGTATCAGAGCAGGTTCTTGCGAGTTCGGAGTAACACCCGGCAAGAGATCAAATGGAGGGAAGCACATCAGCGATCAAAATTTTCGAGGGGCAGTCCACAACCCGTCCGCCCTACTTTGACGGGAACAACTACAGCTACTGGAAGCTGAGGATGAAGACGTGGCTCCAAGCCACTGAATTCGAGTTATGGGGATATTGCGAAACCCCATACGAGATCCCGAAGCAACCCCAAGGAGGCTACTCGCAGGTGCAGATTCTAGAGCTCTCACTCAACGCAAAGGCAATGAATGCCTTGTATTGCGCGTTGAGTCTGAAGGAGTTCGAGAAAATTCAAGAGTGCACCACCGCCCATGAGATATGGAGGAGGTTGGAAGGCACTCATGAGGAGACGAGTTCGGAAGAAGATCTCGGAGAGAAGGAAACCACGTGCCTTGGTTTCATGGCAATCGGAGAAAGCGACATCGACAGCGAAAGTGACTCCGATAATGAGGTAAACCTGGATTTACAAGAAGCTTTTAATGAACTTTTTGAGATTAGTAAATCACTTAGGGTAGAAAATAAAAGCATTAAAAAGAACCTTAGTTTTCTTAGAAATGAAAATTATAGGTTAGAAAAATAACTCAAGGACATAGAAGCTAGTCCTAAGGATGATAACCTATTATTAGATAATCATAACCTCATCAATGAAAATAATAAATTGATTGAGGAAAATAATAGTCTAAAGTTAGAAATTTTTGATTTAAAGACTAAGATGCAAATTATAGAAAGAGAAATTGCATGTCTTAGGGAAAATTCTAACAAATTAATCAACAAAGTAGACAAGTTTTATAGCCCTAAGGTTGAGAAAGGATCTCCATCAAGGAGACCCTCTAACAAATCCGGATCCAAGCTCACTTGGATACCAAAGAAAAAATTAGAATCTTGTTTTGTAGGGTTCAGGGATGACTACAACATAAAGGACTGGACCTACAAACTCAAGGCTGGTCAACTTAAGTTAGGAGAACCAATGAGTAGACCAAGGAGGAGAACAAGAAGACCGACGAGACGGCGAGCAAACAACGGACCCGCCGCACATCGACCACCAGATTGGAGACCGGCGCCGATGCCCGAGCCTCCAAGCTACGGATGGGAGCCCCATCCGATGTGGCATCCACCACCACCATTCGGGCCATTTTATTGGCCATGGTAGGTGAGGTAAAACCCTTTACCCTATCTTTTTATCAGTAGCATTTAGATAGGGGGAGTTAAAAATCTTATGAGCTAATTGTCAATTTTTAAGGGGGAGAAATAAGGTAGCTAAATTTCCTTTAGAAAGGGGGAGAAAAATAATAGCTATCGCATTGTTACAAAAAGGGGGGAGGATATTACCTTTGTTAAAAGAAACTCATAGAAGAGCATGTTTTAAGGGGGAGTTATAGGAAATGTAAAATCAATTAAACCTTTTTGATAATGTCAAAAAGGGGGAGGATTTTTATGCATTATTTACGGTTTTGTCATCATCAAAAAGGGGGAGATTGTTGGTGCTAGAGCACCACGATCATTTGTTTTGATGATAACAAAACACGTGTTATTTAACATTTGCAATTTGAGTCCTAGATTTCAGGTCAATTGCAAATGAGGATGTGTTTAGACGGAGTTCGAGCTCGCATCCAGGACGGATTGGAGGAGCTTGACGGAAAACAGAGGAGGTTCGCGTGGAGCGAAAGATTGGAGATGGAAGACAAGAAGAATAGGATAGATTCTTTTTTATCCTTTCATGTATCTCTTGTATTTATTTTCTTGCTCTTTATTTTCCTTAGACATTATGTTAAAGAGCCTCAAAGAACCCTAACAGTAGTCCTAGGAATACCTGCACAACCCTAGGATACTTAGGTTTTCTGTAGAACACTTAGAAAACCAATATAGGGTTAAAACAGCCTTTCCAGACGTCTAATTCACGAATCAGACGTCTGATAAAGAATTTTAAGACGTCTGACTGTTGTTTCAGACGTCTGATAACTGTTAGGCTGGACATAGTTAGTTCTGTCTGATGAAATCAGACGTCCAGACCTTAGACCAGACGTCTTAGGAGACGTCTGATAACTTTGCCAGACGTCCAGTTAGTGGACCGTTGGCTGGCATAGAAGACACTCAAGAATATGACCGTTAGAGCCTTATCAGACGTCCATAGGACTTTACAGACGTCTGATAAATGACCGTTTTGCCTCGGCTGACCCAAAATCTCTTTTCAGAGATTTTCTAGCCGTTGCAACGTTTGGAAATCAATTCCCACGGTAAAAGTAGGTTTCCAGACGTCCAGACATAGTACCAGACGTCCTGTATGTCGTCTGATGGACTTGCACAAAAACCCTGTTTAGATCTGATTCAAGTCAGGGAGAAACCCGCATAGAATCAGACGTCTGACCTTGGAATCAGACGTCTTAAAGTGGCCTTCCAGACGTCTGATGCCAGAGTTAGACGTCTGATAACCCTGTCAAATGCAATCATTGTCCTGATTTCGGCCTGATTCTCTTGGGCTTTGCACCCAACGGCTATGGAAGCTTTTCCAAGCCTTCCAAAGCCTTCCTAAGGCCTCTATAAATAGAGGGGAACCTTTGTAACACATATAGACAAGAAGAGAAACATAAGAGACACTTAGAAATACACTTGGATACACTTAGCTACACATTTTTCACACTCTTGTGTCCAAGAAGTTCTTGCTCTCCAAGCTCAAGCTCCATTTTCTTGAGAGCATTCAACCGTTGCGCACCCGCTCTCCCGCCGTAGATAACGAGAGCGACGTAGCGCCGTCGCGTGGCACACGCACCGCGTCATCGTCGACGCACTCCTTGCAAAGGGGAGTTTCCTATTTCCTATAGAAGCTAGGTTTAATTTTGTTGGCTCTATAGGACTGTTGTTTTATTTTATCTTTGTATTTTAGTTGGGTATTCGCTTTGCGAATTCCCGTATCCTTCGTGGGACAAAATCCTTCTTGTGGAGAGAAGGGGTTGAGGAACGCTACCCTCGTACTTGTAGCGTGGTTGTATTGAGGTTGAATCACCCTCGTTCAAAGTGATTCGGTTAGTGGATTTGATCAACTTGGTTGATCGGAAAATCCTAACTCGAGAGGGTTAGGTGGTGGTTTTCACCCGGTTTGGGTTTCCACCTAAAAATTACGTGTGTACATTGTGTGATTGCTTATTTTTGTGATATTGCTTTATATATTCAATTCCGCAATTTTATTACGTCACCCCTCCTGGTAGGGACGAACCTTCAATAGGTAGAGCTATTCTAATAGAAAGAAGAACAAACGATCTTACTTGGGTCGACAATGCAGTGGGGTGAGGTCAGTGATGAGCTGGAGGTTGAGGAGGGTAATCAATGATAAGGATGGGAATGAGGGTGGGCACTTGAGGGTTTTAGGAGGTAGAGGTTGTGGGGGAAGAGGACTACGACAGAGGTTGTGATTGGGGGATCGAGTTGGATGGGTCAAGGGCATTGAAGCTGAAGTGAAGGGGATTTGGGGAGGGGGAAATCATGGAGGGGAAGGGGGTGGCGGAGATTGTGGGATGGCACGATCGAGGGGAGATTTGCTACAGGGAGTCAGAGCAGAAGGGGGTGGCGGAGATCATTAGAGGGATTTGGGTGCGATCGAGGGAGATTCGTGAGGGGAATTGGAGGTGAAGGGGGTAGCGGAGATCATAGGAGGGGTTTGGGTGCAAGGGGATTGGGATTTGGAGGCTTCACATTAAAAATGGGTTTATTAGAGGCAGGAGGGGTCAAAATATTTGTTATAATTATTTTTTGATTTGTAATTAGTTTAATTTCTACTATGCTAAAAAAATCATATAATTTTGAAAATCATATTATTATTGTCACAAAAAGTAAATAAGTATATTTTAAATTATATCTTGATTCATTTATTAATATAAGTTTTTAACATTACTGTCATATTACTTTAATTCCCACCCACATGTTTCTCGACACTAAATGAAATTAGAAGTTTTTTTTTCTACTTAAAGAGAATAAGTTTCGATTTAGTTCTTCTCTGTTTATGTTATCAAAAAAATGTTGAAGATGAATTAGTGGTCTCCTTTTACCTACACCAATTTGTCATTTAACAAAAATATTATAGTGACAAAAGTAAAAATTACCCTAAATCAATGGCTATAGTGGCAAATATATTTGCCACTAATGTTAATTGTCGTTTGATAAAAATATTATAGTGGCATATTGTTACGACCCGCTTCCCGAATCCCTATAGGACACGAGACCGGACCGACTCGACTGATCCCAAGACTCAGTCGTCTAACGAGAAAGTAACCAAAAAGTAGGAAAGTAAACCACAGTCACTATGCTAAGCAACTAACAGTAACAAAAGTATAGCAGTAAAGAAGTAAAACTACTACAGTACACACCACCACAACAATATAAAGTAAACAGGTATAGGAATATAAAGTACAAAATGTCAAAGTACAGAGGTGCAAGAACTACTCACTACAACTGGAAAGGGAGTACAACAGAAAGTTGCAACTACTGGGCTCTAATGGGCACAGCACCCTCTGCTGCCGTAGGCTCTGGCTGCTCAACACCTGGACATGAAAAAGGTTATGAGTACAAAACGTCAGCGAACGCTGAGTAGAGTGGCAACCAACTAACTAAAGCAGTAAAGGTGGACAGGTAGCTGTTGTTTTTCAATTTTTTTCATTCTTTAACTAATTATTCTTTCTTTCACCACTTGGTTTATTTATCAGGTCTCTTGATCTCGAATGTTCCTCGTGGGAACGATTTTGATTGTAGTCTTTTCCGAAGAGTAGAAGTCGCACGTGGTGCTCTCCTAGCCGGGAGAGTCCCCCGTGGTGGCCTTACACCCAGTCAACCACCCCAAGGTCACAGACAGACGTAACGGTGACTACGGCACACGCGATAAGTGCACGGGTAGCTACCCTGCACTGGTACGCAGTCAGTCATTTCCGTTAGCGGGTGCGCCCAAAGAATAGTATGGAACTAGTATAGGGCATAGCCCTCTCAGTAATAGGGGTCTAGCCCCTAAGAACTAAATAGGGGTCTCGTCCCTCCACAGTCCGTGCACCCTCGCCTGACTACCCTGGTTTTCCCAGTGGGCCTAACAAGTTGGTGTAGGGCGGCTAGCTGAACCCTGGGCCCCATGGGGTGACTAGCTCTCTCCCTACACTAGTAGCTCTCCTCGGTACAGTGTACACGAGGGCCAAGAAGTCGGTATAGAGTGGCCAATCCTAACCCCAGGTCCTAACTCAAGGGTGGGTAGCTCCGCTCTGCACTAAACAGGGGGAACAATCACTCTCCTTGGTACTCCGTACTCAAGGGCCAGCTCACTTCCCCACTCACATTTCCAGTTCCATTCCATTTATTTTCAGGAGCTCTACTCCTAATTTTCCGTAGGGTTCATGCTCATATTCCTCAGGCCATTCCATATCAGGTTTCATCATTTCTATTTCCATTCTCAGGTTATACACATGCAACTTGTAATTCTATCATTCATACTTCTATATTCAGGTTATTCACAGGTAGTTCGTGTTTCCAACATTCACCTTTCCATTTTCAAGTTATATACATGCAGCTCATATTATGTGTGTGACAGGAAATTACATTCAACAGTTAACTAGCACAAGTACTACACAATTCGCAGGCAACTGTTATTCATTTATAGGCAATTGTTATCATTCTATCTACTCATTCAAGACTACAATCCATTCATTCAATACAGACATTCCATTATTTCTAGTCCTAGGAGTCATGCCACATCCTAGGTTCTAATCATTCATTCCACACATGCATTTAGGTTTTAATTAAATTTAGAGGAAGCCACTCTACTAGTAAACCCAAGAGTAATGGGGGCTTGAACGGCAGGCTCATGTGCCTTAGCAAGCCTTGAACCCGCAACGGAAACCAGTCCTATCACAAAGATCAATCACAAGAGAATACTCAAAATAGTATAGAAAGTCTTCTAACAAGTAGAGGAAATCATACGGGAAACATCGGTATCTTAATTGCGAAAATCGAACCTCAAACAGACCCTAAACGGGTCAAAAATAGTGTTCCTGACTCAAATCAGACGTCTGGGACAACTTCCAGAAGTCTTAAAAGTGTCCAGTGCCATACCTCAAGTCCTGCGCCACTCCTCAGACATCCAGGAACTCCGCTGGACCATCTGGACCCAGTTCCAAACATCCGACTACCTCTTCAGACGTTTGGAAGTGCTTCCCGTCGTTTAGTAGGTCATTCAGATGTCTGAAATGAATGGGAGGGCGTGTCCCGCGCCTTCCCGAAGCGAATCCTGCATGTGTAATCGAATCTTCTCAAATCGGACATGAATCAGTGCATCGGCGGAGCGACCTGCATGGCCATGTCCACAAAGAAGACATACCTTCGCGAGGCCTCCTTCTTAGACGTCTGGCGCCACCTCCAGACGTCCGCACCGTCGTCTGGAGGTCACTCCAGACGTCTGATTCTGGGAAAATCCCAGAACCAGAACTTGCTTCTGCCCTCTTGTGCCACGCACGGCTGTGCCGCGCCCTCTCGCCTTCTGCTCCGGCTGCAGCAGTGTTGGGGAGGACCTCCCCGATACGCTCCTCCGCCTTACGCATGCGCCGCCCCGCTGTGAGCTCACCGGCGAGCTCCCACGCGAGCTCTCAAGCTTGCTCTCCTCTCCTTCTCACGCTTCTCCTCTCCTCTCATGCCGTTCCTTCTCTCTGTCGTTCTCGCTCTGCTGCTCTTGCTGAGGGAAGGAGGAAAGTGGCTGGGAGTGGGGGTGGGTTGAGGGAGAGGAGGGGGATTATATAAGGATGTGGGTTTAGGATTTTCGTCGGGCAGAAGGAGAGAGAAGAAGAAGAAAATGAGTGAAGTGTACTGTCTGCACGCAGCACGCACGCAGATGCGAGATCGTACATGAAATTTTCGATTTTCAGACATTTGGGAATGAGTCTAGACGTCTTACAAGATGTCTGACCCTCAGTCCAGACGTCTTACCAGACATCTGACCTAAAGTCCGGACGTCTTAAAATGGCTTAACAGCACGGGTCTTAACATCATAACAAACTCAACGGAAGTTTCATCTCCGAAACTTGAGCTAGCTAGGGTGCGGAAAGAGAACAACATACGCATAACAAACTCAAAGTGGACCGGAGCCGGTCTGAAAAGGCGTACCCTCAAAGAGCTCCAAGTGCTGCTCTCGCATCGCCGTCTCAGGCTCCCAGGTAGCCTCCTCGTATCTCTGGCTCCTCCACAAGACCTTCACTAGGGGTACTTGCTTCCGTCTCAAACTCCGGATGGCTCTGTCTAGTATCTGCACTGGTCGCTCGGGGTAGGTCAGGTCGTCACCCACCTTGACACTCTCGTGGCTCAGAACGTGACTAGGATCGGCGATGTACTTCCTGAGGTTGGACATGTGGAACACGTCATGCACACCAGAAAGCTAGGGAGGAAGGCAAAGCCTGTAAGCAACGGGTCCAACCCGCTCCAGGACCTCAAAGGGCCCCATAAACCTCGGCGTGAGCTTCCCTTTCACCCCAAAATGCTACAGGCCCTTCATGGGCGAAACATGAAGGAAGACATGATCCCCAACCTCAAACTGCACCTCTCTGCACTTCCGATCGGCATAGCTCTTCTATCTGCTCCTGACAGTGCGGAGTTGCCTATGAATCTGCTCAATCACCTCCTGACTCTGCCGGATCAACCTGCGGCCAACCTCCCACTTGGTCCCCACCTCAACCCAACTCAAGGGTGCAGTACACCTCCTTCCGTACAAAGCCTCGTAGGGTGCCATGCCGATGCTCGAGTGATAGCTGTTATTATATGCAAACTCCGCTAGGGGCAAGTGCTCCTCCCAATAGCCCCTCTAGTCCAGTACACAGGCACGCAAAAGGTCCTCAAGGGTCTGTATCGTGCGCTCTGACTGTCCGTCCGTTTGGGGGTGGTATGCTGTACTGAACCTCAACCGTGTCCCCAAAGCCTGCTGAAACTCAGCCCAAAATTGGGACGTAAAGCGGGTATCCCGGTCGGATACAATCTCATGCGGAACTCCATGCAGACGTACCACGTCGCGAATATACCTCTCTGCCAACTGTGCTGATCCCAAGGTCACTCACATTGGCAAGAAACATGCCGTCTTCATCAATCTGTCTACAATCACCCAAACTGCGTCATGTCCTCACTGGGTAACGGGCAAGCCCACCACCAAGTCCATGGTGATGCTCTCCCACATCCACTCTGGCACTGGAAGTGGCTGCAATGGCCCTGCAGGCCTCTGATGCTCAGCCTTTACCTGCTGGCACACCAAACACTGCTGTACGAATTCACCTACATCCTACTTCATTCCCCTCCACCAAAAGTCGCGTCTCAGATCATGGTACATCTTTGTGTTCCCGGGATGTTGGCGAACCTGGAACCATGTGCCTCAGTCAGGAGCTCTCTCAACAACCCTCGTCCCTGGGAACGCACAAACGTCCCCTCATGCGCAGCACCTCATCAGTAAAGGAGAAGTCTCCAAGGTCCCCTGACAGTACTCTGTCATGAAACAACTGCAGGGT
This sequence comes from Thalassia testudinum, assembly GCA_037157565.1. Lineage (NCBI taxonomy): Eukaryota > Viridiplantae > Streptophyta > Magnoliopsida > Alismatales > Hydrocharitaceae > Thalassia > Thalassia testudinum. The sequence goes on from JAZHRO010000003.1 coordinate 35,861,392, forward strand.
CTGCCATCTATCCTGTGATGATGCGGTTTATCAGCTCTGGCCTCGTTTGTCATGTCACAGTCACTGCCCCACAGTGCTCCAGTAACTTTAGTAGTCGCCAACTGCCCATCTCCTCCATGAGTCTCCAACTCTGTGACTGTAAACTAGCTAAGTGGGCGGGTGCCTTCTGGCTCAAGGCGTTAGCCACCACATTGGCTTTCCCCGGATGGTAGGAAATGCTACAGTCATAGTCCTTCAGGAGCTCTAACCAACGTCTCTGTCTCATGTTGAGCTCCTTCTGATCAAATAAGTACCTGAGGCTCTTATGATCCGTGAATATCTCAAAGGTCTCACCATACAGGTAGTGCCTTCATGTCTTCAGCGCGAAGACGATAGCTGCCAACTCTAGGTCGTGGGTAGGGTAGCTATGCTCATGGCGCTTCAGTTGCCGCGAAGCGTAAGCGATAACGTGACCCCGCTACATGAGTACACCCCCTAACCCCTGCAAAGAGGCATCCGTGTACACAACTGTCCGGAATGGTAAGTACGGGAGCTGAAGTCAGCCTTTCCTTCAGCTCCTGAAAACATGCCTCACAAGCGTTTATCCAAGAAAAGGGCACATCCTTCCAGGTCAACTGTGTCATAGGACATGTAATCTGTGAGAAACCCCTGATAAACTGTCGGTAGTAGCCTGCCAGTCCCAAGAAACTGCGGATCTCTGTCACTGTACGTGGTCTCTCCCACCTGAGCATTGTCTCAACCTTGGCTGGATCCACAGCCAAGCCATCCCCTGATATCACATGACCTAGAAAGGTCACCTTCTTCAACCAGAACTCGCACTTGCTGTATTTGACGTACAGCCTACCTCGTCTCAATGTGTCCAAAACCATCCTCAAGTGGTGTTCATGCTGTGCTTGATCCCGAGAGTAGACGAACACATCATTAATAAATACCACCACAAACTGATCCAGGTATGGTCTGAACACCCAGTTCATCAAATCCATGAAAGCAGTGGGGGCGTTGGTCAGCCCAAATGGCATGACCAAAAACTTGTAGTGTCCGTACCGGGTGCGGAAAGCTATCTTGGAGATGTCGGCCTCCTTGATCCTCAACTGGTGGTAGCCAGACCTCAAGTCTATCTTGGAGAAAACCGTGGCACCTCGCAACTGATCAAACAAATCATCAATCCTCGGCAGCGGATACCTGTTCTTGATGATGACCCTATTCAGCTGTCTATAGTCCACACAAAGGCGTAGGGTACCATCCTTCTTCTTCACAAACAATACCGGGGCTCCCCACAGAGACGAACTGGGCCTCACAAAGCCCTTCTCCAGAAGGTCCTGCAACTGGGACTTGAGCTCTCGCAGCTCAAGTGGTGCCATCCTGTAAGGTGCTGTAGAAATGGGGCTGGTCCCCGGTACCAATGAGATCTCAAACTTGATCTCACGCTCAGGCAGTAGTCCTGGCAGCTCTTCTGGAAACATGTCGGGGTACTCTCTGACCACCGGAATACTCTGAAAGTCTGCCACGGGGCTGGGCTCTGCCACTACACAAGCCAGAAAGCCCTCACACCCCTTGCCCAAAAGTCTCGCCGCTCGAAGTGCAGAAATACACCTGAAGCCTCCGTCCACCGACTGTCCATGAAACTCAAAAGAAGGCATCTCTGGTATGGAGAAGATGATCTTCCTCTCAAAACAGTCCACCAAAATGTGGTAAGCGGACAACTAGTCCATCCCCAGAATCACGCCAATGTTCTCCATCGGTATCACAATTAGGTCAGCGGGGAGGCTGTGTCCCCCAACACTGACCTCACAGCTTGTGTAAACCTCCTCAGCTACAAACAGCTGACCACCCAGACCTCTGATCACAAACGGATCCTCTAACAACACACAGTCCTGCCCCAAATTGATAGCAAAACTTACAGCAATGAACGAGTGCGTGGCGTCGGAATCAAAAAGTGTGTAAACTAGGCTGCCGGAAACTGTAACCATACTTGCCACCACTGAACCTGACGCTTTGGCGTCTCTGTGTGTTAGGGCATTGATATGCCCCTCAGCCCTAGGTGCGGAAGAAGCAGCCACACTTTGCGTCAGATGGGTAGCCATTAGCCAGTACCCTCCCCTCAACTGCTGTCCTCCCCCATGCGCCTAGGAACCACGGCCTCCTGTTAGTCCTCCAATGCTCTGTGCGGGGAGCATCTGCTAGCCTGTAGCCCTAGACGGGCAGTCCCTCCTGATGTGGCCCGGCTGGCCACACTGGTAGCAAAGGGGAACTCGACTCCCGCCCTCGGTAGGTCCCTGCTAACGGTAGGGGCGGGGTCCGGTGCTGGTGGCTGGCCCCTGTCGGGGGCCCCCAAAGGCCACTGACGGCCCCGCAAAGCGTGACGGCTCTCCTGTGGGTGCCGCGTGCCTCCTCTCTCGTCGGCCCTGTGAGTAGTCTGACTGGTAGGGCCTCTTTCGTCCGCTGTCAGTGTCACGTGTGGCCAGGTTGGTCTCCTCATATGTCATAGATACCTCCACCACCCTTGAGAACATAGGAAACTTCAAGGGTTTGACATACCCCCGAATAGTAGGTCGGAGCCCCTCGGTGAACCTCCAAAAGCACTCCTCCTCAGTAGCTACAGCTGTCGCGGTGAAATGAGACAGCTCCAGAAAATGCGTGCGATACGCGCTCACGGTCATCATCCCCTGGTGGAGAGTGAGTAACTCCCGCCTCCTTTGATCTTGCCACATCTGGGGAAAGTACTGTTCACAGAAGAGGGTGACAAACTGGTCCCAAGTTGGCTCGGCCCTCTCCTGACCCTTGACCACCCTCCACCACCTGTGAGCCGCGCTCTCCAACTGGTACATGGCAAAGGCCATGCGGCACTCCACAGGGGGCGGAGGGTGTCAAACACCTTATCGATCTACTTAAGGCAGTCCTTCGCCTCAGTCGGGTCCTCATCCTCCTTGAAGGAGGGGGGCTTTAGCTTCCGGAACTGTTCGAAAAGCTCGTAATGGAGCTGAAGTGGGGAAACTGGTATGCCTCCAGGCAAGGAGGGCTCGTGCTCGGAAGTGTCAGAGGACGGTGGGGGCGGCGGAGGGCCACCCCCTCCCCCACGTTCGTGATCCAGGGAGAGGCGCCTGTGGAGGTGGGTGGAGCTCCTCTCGCACGATCTCTTGTATCAGCTGGGCGAGGTCCTGGGATTGAATGCTCGGAAGTAGTGGCTGGTCCACTGAAACGTCGGGCTCAACACGTCCGTCCCTCCGACCCCATCAATGGCCGCGTCCGCAGCCTGCCTCAGTGGCCCCACGTTGAGGCATCTCCTGCAAGGAGACGCGAACACAGAGCAGAAAGACGTCAAATCTAACTGACATTCAGTAATAGAACCTCAAAACAAATGTCAAAAGGTACATTGTGGTGGTTACTCTAGTTACAAGCACGTGAATTGGTTATTCTTAAGCTAGTTGGTTCACTTCTCAGGACGACTTTACTCTGATACCATCTTGTTACGACCCGGTTCCCGAATCCCTACAGGACACGAGACCGGACTGACTTGACTGATCCCAAGACCAGTCGTCCAACGAGAAAGTAACCAAAAAGCAGGAAAGTAAACCACAGTCACTATGGTAAGAAACTAACAGTAACAAAAGTACAGCAGTAAAGAAGTAAAACTACTATAGTACACACCACCACAACAATATAAAGTAAACAGGTACAGGAATATAAAGTACAAAATGTCAGAGTACAGAGGTGCAAGAACTACTCACTACAATTGGAAAGGGAGTACAACAGAAAGCTACAACTACTGAGCTCTACCGGGCCCAGCACCCTCTGTAGCCGTAGGCTTTGGCTGCTCAACACCTGGACCTGAAAAAGGTTATGAGTACAAAACGTCAGCGAACGCTGAGTAGAGTGGCAACCAACTAACTAAAGCAGTAAAGGTGGACAGGTAGCTGTTGTTTTTCAATTTCTTTCTTTCTTTAACTAATTATTCTTTCTTTCACCACTTGGTTTATTTATCAGGTCTCTTTCTTGATCTCGAATGTTCCCCGTGGGAACGATCTTGATTGCAGTCTTTTCCGAAGAGTAGAAGTCGCACGTGGTGCTCTCCTGGCTGGGAGAGTCCCCAGTGGTAGTCCTACACCCAGTCAACCACCCCAAGGTCACGGATAGACGTAACAGTGATTACGGCACGCGTGATAAGCTCATGGGTAGCTACCCCGTACTGGCACACGGTCAGTCATTTTCGTTAGCGGGTGCACCCAAAGCACAGCACGGAACCAGTATAGGGCATTGCCTTCTCAGTAACAGGGGTCTAGCCCTAAAGAACCAAACAGGGGTCTCGCCCCTCCACAGTTCGCGCACCCTCGCCTGAATGCTCTGGTTTGCCCAGTGGGCCTAACAAGTCAGTGTAGGGTGGCTAGCTGAACCCCAAGCCCCGTGGGGTGGCTAGCTCTCTCCCTACACTAGTAGCTCTCCCCGATATAGTGTACACAAGGGCCAAGATGTCAGTATAGAGTGGCCAATCCTAACCCCGGGTCCCAACCCAAGGGCGGCTAGCTCTGCTCTGCACTAAACAGGGGGAACAGTCGCTCTCCTTAGTACTCCGTACTCAAGGGCCAGCTCACTTCCCCACTCACATTTCCAGTTCCATTCCATTTATTTTCAGGAGCTCTACTCCTAATTTCCCGTAGGGTTCATGCTCATATTCCTCAGGCCATTCCATATCAGGTTTCATCATTTCTATTTCCATTCTCAGGTTATACACATGCAACTGGTAATTCTATCATTCATACTTCTATATTCAGGTTATTCACAGGTAGTTCGTGTTTCCAACATTTACCTTTCCATTTTCAAATTATATACATGCAGCTTATATTATGTGTGTGACAGGAAATTACATTCAACAGTTAACTAGCACAAGTACTACACAATTCACAGGCAACTGTTATTCATTTACAAGCAATTGTTATCATTCTATCTACTCATTCAAGACTGCAATCCATTCATTCAATACAGACATTCCATTATTTCTAGTCCTAGGAGTCATGCCACATCCTAGGTTCTAATCATTCATTCCACACATGCATTTAGGTTTTAATTAAATTTAGAGGAAGCCACTCTACTAGTAAACCCAGGAGTAATGGGGGCTTGAACGGCAGGCTCATGTGCCTTAGCAAGCCTTGAACCCGCAACGAAAACCAGTCCTATCACAAAGATCAATCACAAGAGAATATTCAAAATAGTATAGAAAGTCTTCTAACAAGTAGAGGAAATCATACGGGAAACATCGGTATCTTAATTGAAGAAATCAGACCTCAAACGGATCCTAAACGGGTTAAAAACAGTGTTCCTGACTTAAATCAAACGTTTGGGACAACTTCCAGACGTCTTAAAAGTGTCCAGTGCCATACCTCAAGTCCTGCGCCACTCCTCAGACGTCCAGGAACTCCACTGGACCATCTGGAACCAGTTCCAAACGTCCGACCACCTCTCCGGATGTCTGGAAGTGCTTCTTGTCGTCTGGTAGGTCACTCAGACGTCTGAAATGCATGGAGGGCATGTCACGCACCTTCCCGAAGCGAATCCTGCACGCGTAATCGAATCTTCTCAAATCGGACATGAATTAGTGCATTGATGGAGTGGCTTGCATGATCGTATCCGCAAAGAAGACGTACCTTCGCAAGGCCTCCTTCTCAGACGTCTGGCGCCACCTCTAGACGTCCGCACCATCTTCTAGAGGTCACTCCAGACGTCTGATTCTGGGAAAATCCCAGAACCAGAACCTGCTTCCGCCCTCTCACGCCACGCGCGGCCATGCCGCATCCTCTCGCCTGTTGCTCAGGCTGTAGCAGTGTCGGGGAGGACCTCCCTGACGTGCTCCTCTGCCTTGCGCACGTGCCGCCTCGGCCGTGAGCTGACCGGCGAGCTCCCACGCGAGCTTGCAAGCTTGCTCTCCTCTCATTCTCACGCTGCTCCTCCTCTCCTCTCACGCTGTTCCTTCTCTCCGTCATTCTCACTCTGCTGCTCTCACTGGGGGAAGGAGGAAAGTGGCTGGGAGTGGGGGTGGAATGAGGGAGAGGAGGGGGCTTATATAAGGGTGTGGGTTTAGGGTTTTCGTCGGGCGGAAGGAGAGAAAAGAAGAAGAAAACGAGTGAAGTGTACTGTTTGCGCGCAACACGTGCGCAGACGCGAGCTCGTACACGAAATTTTCGATTTTCAGATGTCTGGGAATGAATCCAGACATCTTACAAGTAGTCTGATCCTCAGTCCAGACGTCTTAGCAGACGTCTGACCTAAAGTCCGAACATCTTAAAAAAGTTTAACAGCACGGATCTTAACACATATATAAAAAATTTACTGCTAAATCAAAAGAATTAATGACAAATATATTATATACCACTATATAATTCACTGCTAAAAGCTATTTTTTATATAGTGATTCAATATTGGTCCAGACTCAAGAAATTATCCATTAAAGAATGCATCCACTAAACCTCAAGCAATCAGGTCTTACGTATTTATCACAAAGAAGTTTATTATTTTAGATAACCAAATACATTATGATTGCATTAATATATTTTTTATTTTGTGCAGATCACTTGGAAATGTGAACGACATTAGGTTCATCACCCTTTGATTTTTCGTCTTTGAGGCAACCACTTGGATGAAGACAATCATATTAATAGCAAGGGATTGTCTTCCAAATATCTTCGCATTTGTTATGCGATTTTAATGAACCCTCTTCTTAAATAATGATATAGAAACATTTTTTTCAAGCTGTTGTCGTCACTGTATGTTCATAGTTATGGTCATGTTTTGTTATTCCTTTAGAATTCTTATTCTAAATTATTATTTCTAATTTATTATTTCATTGTCTTGATGATATCCTATTCAATTTTCATTCTATATTGTATTTGTTCAGTAAGCATTTATTATTATCTCATCGTACTTGTTATTTGGTTAGTACATTTTTTTTTGTTATTTTATACAATGTACATATGAAAAGGCATTTTATATTAACTAAAAATACATGTCCAACGGACAAGACGATTGACTATCATTTTGTTTGTAATTGATAATATTGTATTGTCAAATCTCATCGAAAGTTGTATTACATCTATAAACATAGCATTCTATAACAAATACAAGTACTTGCAATGATACTACTAATATTATAATACAACACCTGCAAATCTTGTTGCATTATCTCGTATACAACAGATTCATTGTAATACAGTATATCCTGATAATTGTATTACAATTCATAGTTAAATTGCATCAATTTTGCTTCATAATCACCTATGGTCAATTTTAACTATCCTAATTTCTATTACAAAATATCATTATTGCATAAGCAACACTCACTAAATTATTAAAATCAACTTGTAGACAATCATATCAGCAAATCACAGTGTAATACAACAATGTTATTGAAATTGCAAACGACGTAATATAATGTATAGCTTAATTTTTCGGTGGTTTGCCTTTCATGTAAAGCTTTGTAATACAACAAGCATAGAGTTATGTATTACAAAAAAGTATGCGTAATAAAATGTAATACATGTCTTAAAAGAATTGCTTATAACATTATAATACGTCACTTTCAAACCTTGTTTTAGTTTTTTATATATATTGGATTCCATATAATACAATGTATCCCATAGATATATTACAAATTAGTGTTAAATTATATCAATTTATTTGCATAATTACCTACGTTCAAATTTAATTCTTTGCATAAGCAACAATCATTAACTTTCAAAAATCATCACATATATAAACATATTATCGATTCCTAGTGTAATACAATAATTTCAATTAAAGACCTAAACATTGTAATACAACACACAATACAATTCTTTGTAGAGTCATACATTTCATATAAGCATCTGTAATACTATAGGCAATGAAAAATGTATTACAAAAAAGCATAGACTATTCTACATGGCATGTTTAAACCACTATTAAATCTCAATGCTATGTTGTTCATTTCACTAAATCTTCCCACATTATGTAGATCAAAAGTTCTATACTGCTTTAAACCAAGAAAAAAAACTAAAACCCTACTTCACGTGCATAATACACTACTATCAACAAAGGTTATTGATAAATTTATAACCCAATTGCTTATTCTCCTCTATTCCACACTCTAGAAGGATAGTTGCTGTCTTTACTCTGAACTTTTCAATTTCTACGTATTGCAATTTAATATCCTTCCCATCACAAATGAAATCCATGTACTTGAGTAGATAAATTTCACAGTCAATGCTAGTCTCTGGTTGCTGTGGAGCTTCCTTTACGAACTGTATCCCCCAAGTCCACGTCCTTTCCCCTAGAATTACTCGCGTAAAGAACCTTGTTGCAATGTCTTTGTGCATAAAATGATATTCAATTCTCCAATATCACATGTATAATTATTAAAATTTAATTCTATATTAGTTAATCTTACCCATCTATATGTCTCAACTTTGATTTGTTATCATGTTGTAATGAATCATAGACTTGTAATTCCTTACTTCCAAAGCAAGCGACGAAGAGTATCCAATGTCTTGGCAAATGAATTGGGAAGAATTCTTTCTTGATATTTCCATACATGCTTGACCTTGTTGGAACCTTGTTCCACATCTTATTTTGGTGGTAATAAAATTATTATAGATTAATGTTTGCAATTGAGTATTTTTCAGATTTAGGTGAAGATCAAGGCAAACATTGAATTATGTCAAGGAGGCATGATGACAAGGAAGAAAGATGACAAGGAGAAGATCATCTTCGATATTTAGTTTTTTAGATTAGGTTTTTATTTCTTAGAATGTATGCCTCTTAATAAAGAAATATACTTAAATAGTAAAATTAATTAGAGATAAAGTAGGATTAATATTACGATCATTTTTCAAAGAACATTCTTTAAAGTTAATCTTTGTAAAATCCTTATATAAAGGTACTTGAAAGCAAGTATTGGTACTGTTCATAAGTACTAGTACATGCAAGGCACATATTTGAGTCTTTGTCTCAAACTGTGAACAACAAGTACCAATACTAATTAGGAGTACCAGTATTTGATGGTCACAGTTTGAAGACTCAGATCGGGCCTAGACCTTACAAGTACCGATACCCATGATGAGTACCAGTGCAGGTAGGTCACAGTGCTTAGTGAGTCTCAAACCTGGGAGTCACAAGTACTGGTACCTATGATGAGTACCGGTACTAGGACTCTTACGTGCTAGCTACAAAAAAACTGTGAGCTGCTAGTACCGGTACCTGTACTTTAGTATCGGTACCAGTTAGCCATTGGCCCAAATTTTAATGGCTGGAAAATTAATTTTGATAAGATGAACATTGGGATTTAAACCTCAACGTCTAGTTGATAGTCTACTAAGGTCCTAACTCTATAAAAAGACCTTAGGACTCTTAGTTTGCACACAAGAAATAAGACAAAATCGTAGAGCTAGATTTTCATATTTCCACCATATTTCAAGAGAAGAAAAAGTAGTTTGCTGCTCTCATTCTCTCTAGGCATTTGAAAACACATCGACGTGCTTTTCTTTCGTAATTACAAAGCATTCACGTCCTTTCTAGGCTCTCTATTCGGTAATATTATTCTAATTATTGTTGAGAGGCTTAGGAATTTTTGTTGTAAGATTTTTACTTACTATTTGTTGTATTGAGCTTGTTGCTTATTGTTTGGGTTGTAACAAACTTGTTTCTTGTACTTGGGTTAAGGTATCCCATTAATTATCTCGGTTAATAAAGTGATTCCCTCGGGATTGAGGGAATCAGATTAAAAATCCTAAGCTGGGAGACTTAGGTAGTGGAGTACCCAAGTGAGTGGAGAACCACTATACATTTTATGTCCTTTGTGGTTTAATTGTAATTTGTGCAAATCTTTTTATTGTTAATATTTGCTTGAGTTTTTGTGAGCGTGTAGCCATTTATATTAGATTCGAAGTTTTCAACAGACCTTGCATCAAATATTTCATCTTAAATTTTTAATTTCATCCTTACCTAAATTCTGGCCCTTCTTTTTTATCAAACTTTGCATAATTTTAAAATAATTTAATTAGCTACATGCATATGTCCTATATTTGTTTATTCCATATAATTATATGCAATATTATTTTTTCTTACCATGGTTGTCAATGACGCGAACAAGGCACTTCTCCCTTGGAAAGAATTGAATGCTTGAAGAATAAGAAATCAATGCATATGTCTATTATCGATATTATTTTTCATGTTTTGAACATCATTATTGAAACATTATTATTTATTACATAACACAGTCACAAATTAGATTATGCACCATATCCTCCATCATTCCTCCATACAAAAGATTGTATAGATGTTGTCCTATGCAGAAGTTGTCTAAAAACGTGGTAATTTCTATACAATCTAAAAAATTTTATTCAAATTAGTAGGATCTAAAGAATAAATTACCCCCTATCTACAAGTTAACTTGAAGATATGCATAAACATCATCTTTCTGGAATGTATTACAAAAAATTTTGATAATGATGCTATCACTGTAATGCATAATATGTTACATTTTTGTCATCTTTTTTTGTTATATGACTGTAAGAGTGTATTACAATTATTCTTTTTAGATGCATTACAAATCAAAGTTAAAATCCATCTATACATATGTTTAACACTTATCTTATTCTTAACTATCAGAATATGTATCAGAGTATATTAATATTATAACACTAACATAATCATTAAATTATTGAAAATTGTACATCTAATAAGCACACTAGATATCTATGACATAATACACTTTCATATTTACTATCTCTATGGTGTAATACATTTTCATATTTACTCACTTGTCAGCTGGGTCACAAAGGAATGCCTGAATTATTTCATTTTCTTTTTCTATTACATCATGCCAACCTTCATACTCATCTCTTGGGTCACAGAGGTACTAAATAGTAACACCATTCATACATTAATAAATTTTTGAAATCATTAATTTTCAACACATGTAAATACTTACGGCATCTCTATCAACATCGTCGTTCACTGGTAAGTTCAACCCATAATTTTTTTCTCCTCTACATTATTTTCAACCCCTTTATTGCCTTCATTTTCATCATCAATCTCATGTACAACCTTTGTTTCTTCCTTGTCTTTCCCTTTTTTCAATTTTTTTTTGTTTTAGTTTTATGTTCATCCCTCCATCCCTTCCTCTCTTAATGGTCGTCTTGTTTTTATCCTCTTCACCATTGAACTTGGTGTTTTTTTTCCTTTCCACTCCTTCAATTGTTGTCCAACTTTCTTAGTAGAGAATCTTTCGCCTGATTTGTTATTATTTTCATCAGCAACTCCTTTTGCTAGCAATTCTGTAGCCTTGCTCATTATTTCAGAGCTTTGAGCATACTAATCTAACGTGAATATAGATGTGCGAAAAATGCATTCATCGTAGTAAAATCATGTAGATGTTTATAATTCATTTGTATCGAACTCAAGAATATGGAAATCGATGTTCTAAAAATCGAAGTCTGAGTCGTTTGCAAGGAGTCAATAGGATTAAATCACTTTCCTAAATCCTAAATTTTTTGTATTTTTGATCTTATAAAGAATAGGCGAGTAGAAGTAGAATAATTAGAACTGGAGATAAAGTAGTAAGTAGAACTAATGCAAAAGCAAATAGCAACTAGAGCTAAAAGATAACTAGTAACTAGAAATAATGTAAATACTTGAAGGCAAGTAGTGTGTAGAGTGACATGTTACGGATGCGTTTGTTTAACTTGGTCGTTGTAGCTTCGTGTTTGCAACGTTGATTTTAAATATAAGAATGGACGTGAGCCTGAGTGTCGAACACAGGGAGGCATGAAAGTAGATTTTTTCTGTCACTTAGTTGTCACAGAAATGGCGAGTTTGTTGCTTGCGCGCGAGAAAATGCAGGAAAGAAAAGTGAGAGAGAGAAAGAGAGAGAGAGAGTTGGGTTAGAATCTTTTGTTCATAGTGTTCATGCAAATCATGATGAGAGAACTCGATAAAAAGAGAGCCAACATAATTCAACATGCAACTTGAGTTTTCATAAATACATCAATAGACAAATGCTTCAACAAAAGTAAAGTAATGCTAAGATAAAGAGAGAGAGAAAGAGAAAGGAGACGGCGAGACGACCACGGCGGTGGAGGAGGGCTCCGTCGGCGGCTCGTTGACTCTGGCGAGTACAAAAAGGTGCCAAGGGTAGCAAGGAGTAAGGTAGAAGGCTTGCAAGTGTAATGAATGCTTTACATGGGTAGTTGGAGGGGGTTTATATAGGAAGAAGGGGTTTCTAATTTGGGTAGGGGCTTTAGCAATGTCCAGGACGTCGCTAAAACCATGATGAAAGCGTTGGTGTAGACCCCTACCCGTCGGTCCAACGTGCGCACCTGCTCTTCTTCTCCTTCGTGATCCGTGTGCACGCCTTGGGGCCATCTGATCGAAGATTGGACGGTTGAGATTGCGTGGAGGGCACACTTGCGGATTGCGCTTGCGCAGCGCGTGCCCTACGCGTCATCGCGCACGTCTGGAATGAACGTTCATGATAGCACCGCGTGCCTTCATCCTCTCCATCCACGTGCAAATCAACGACTGAATTTTGATTACGCGCGTGGAGGTGAGCAATTGCGATTTGAACGTTCATGCCTGGTGTGCGAGGAGGGTCGCTGATCACTGCAGCACGCACATGAGATGATCACGCTCTTCGTTAAACCTCAGCTGTCTGATGGGAGATCAGATGGCTGTGGATTGCTCCTGTGCGATGAAGCGGTGCTGTGCGCAGGTCGGGCGTCTGCTGAGATCCATTCTCAACCGTCCGATCAAAGATCGGACGGCTGAGATTCATCCTGCGGCTGATGGAGGAAGTGGGCCAGTGGCTGGTGTGCACCGATCTTGCGCCACATGGCAGCTCTATGGTAGTTGATCGTTAGATCAACTGTCACAACTTCTTGGGCCAATTGCAGGAGCTCTGGATGTTGGATTTGGTCGATTTGAGTCCATTGGACTCCGTTCGTCGTTCTAAATCCATCCGTGTGGTCCGATTGCTCATCTGAGGCTTGTTTTGACATGAACTTGTATAAATGGCCATTAATATTGAATTATAAGAAATCTTAATGTGCAATGCATGTAATGCTCCCATGTCCATTTATGATGTGTTATTTATGCATGTTATCCTTAAGAGAAACTCCGATTGGTAGAATTATAACCATAAAATGTAGCGTTATCATACCCCCATGCTTACTCCTTGCTAGTCCCTAGCAAGGTTAATCCTAGCCGTTATTCTCAGTCAGAATTCAGAATTGATCACTTAGACATTTTGTTACTTGTCAACAGGAGGAAATATACTAAGATCCTGATCTACAGAGATTAAACAACACCCGGGTGTCTACCAAAATGTGAATCGCTCGAATCCTAGCTTTAAGGCATCTATATTTTTTTTCTTTTTCATCTTTTCTCATTTTTTGGATTTTTGGAGTTGAGAGTGTGTTGGTAACTTTTTACGGCTGCCCAACCCACCCAAAACTCGAAAAAGACTCTAAGTGGTAAGCATCTTGGTGTAAAGATCATGATGCTCTCACTCAATGGTAATTCAGACAGACTTTGGGTTTCTACTCCCCTAAGTAACCGGAAAAGGAAGAGTTTGCCTGAAGGTGTATTTGTCCGATCGGTAGCTTTCTCCCTACTTTTATTTTATTTGGGGTCAACACAAGGATGTTTCCTGTGTATGTCTCCCTGGAGTGCTCTACTTCCCTGCTTCTTCCTTAAGTGTTTTGGATCTTTTTGTGCATTTAGTGAGCTGGATTTTGGACAACTGGCCAATGGGCTGTTACCCACGACCACTTGCCAACCATACTCGTGAGGTGAAGTGTGGCTTATTTTGTTCTTTTTTTCTTTTCTATTTTTTTCTCTTCTTTTTTTTGTTGTTGTTTAGTAGGTGGCTTCCCTAATCTCAAATTTACCTAAAGGCAATAAGAAGAAAGTGGTCCTGTGGCTGGGCTTTGGACAACAGGCTAATGTGCTATTACCCATGACAACTTGCCAGCCATACCACCCTAGAAGGTTCATTAGCTACCCAATTTTTGTCAGAATTTTCGAGGAGTGAGTCAGTGCAAAAATATGTGCAGATGCTTAGACTAAAAGTCCCTCCGAGTCAGAGGGCGGGTTGATAAGTCATATACTTATCACTCTATTTTATTGGTGGATTAAAATAAATTAAGGTTGCGAGGATTCAAAGCTAAATTCATATTTTGACGGACACCAGGGTTGATTAAGCCTGAAGGCCTAAAAAGTCTAAGTGTTCAGGTTCTTTTCGTATTATTTTCCACTGTTGACTAGTTCCTAATGCCTAAGTTTTTCTTCCTAAATTCATCATTTTTTTTTAATTTTATTTTATTTAGATTGATTAAATGAACTCAGAACATACAAATTACCACCCCCCCATGCTTAAGTTAGACAATGTTCTCATTGACAAATAAATTGATGCAATGGGGGTTCAGAAAGAAATCACCTGAGTAATGCAGTATGCATGATCAGTCTGAATCTTCTAGGTTGCCCCTAGGAAGCATTGAGTTTAATGCCTCCAGCTGGGCGATGCTTCATGTTAGCCCTCAATGAGGGTGACAACCTCCTTTAGGAGAACTTGGGCAAGGAAGTGCTTCAATATCTGACCATTTACCATGAAGGTATGCCCAGTGTTTAGATCTACAATTTCAACCGCCCCATTGGAAAAGGGTTTGGCCACCCGATACGGTCCTGTCCACTTGGATCTGAGCTTCCTGGGAAAGAGTTTGAGTCGGGCGTCAAAAAGCCAGACTTGCTGGTCGGGCTCGAAGGTCTTTCTATGGACGAGTCAGTCGTGGACAGCTTTCATCTTTTCCTTGTAAAGTTGATTATTCTCAAAGGTGTCCTGATGAATTTTCTCGAGCTCGAAGAGTTGGAGTGTCCTCTATGCACCGACTAACTGAGAATCCATGTTACATTGCTTAATGGCCCAGTAAACCTGGTGTTCCAACTCGACAGGAAGGTGGCAACCTTTGCCAAAGACCAGGCGATAAGGCAACATGCCTATCGAGGTGTTGAAAGCGATCCTGTATGCCCACAGGGCATCATCTAGTCATGTGGACCAATCCTTCCTGTCAGGTCTCACGGTCTTTTGCAGAATATTCTTGATCTGCCTATTGGAGACTTAAGTCTTCCCATTGGTTTGTGGATGATACGAGGTGGCAATGCGATGAGTAATCCCGTATTTTCTGAGGAGGGCATAGAACTGGGTGTGGATAAAGTGACTTCCACCATCACTAATCATGGCCTTTGGTATTCCAAATCGAGAAAAGATATTTTGCTTAATAAAGTCCATGACAGCCTTATGATTGCATTGACAGGTGGCGACGGCTTCAATCCATTTTGAGACATAGTCTACTGAGACTAAGATGTACTCAAAGTCGTTGGATGGTGGAAAGAGGCCCATGAAATCAATGCCCCAAACGTCAAAGATCTCGACGATCAGAATGGGCTGGAGGGGCATCATGTCTTTCCTGTTCATGATCCCCAAAGTCTGGCAGCGAGAGAAAGTCTTAGCAAAGTTGTGTGCATCCTTCAATAATGAGGGCTAGTAAAACCCAAACTGCAAAACCTTTGCAGCCATTTTCTTTCCCGAAAAGTGGCCACCACATGCTTGGTCATGACAAAAGGATAACACACTTTGAACTTCTTCCTCCGGGATACACCTCCTGATAATTTGGTCGGCACAGAGGCGAAACAACATGGGATCATCCCAAAAATAGTGCTTAGCTTCAGTCAAGAACTTATCCGATTGCTGTCTGGACCAGTTGTGTGGGGTTCGTCCTACTACTAGGTAGTTGAGGAAGTCGGCATACTAAGGTAGTTTCTTGTCTTGCACAGCCAGAAGTTGCTCATCGGGAAAGGTGTCAGATTAGAGCAAGGAGGGCCTAATGTGGTCTGCGTGGAGTCTGGACAAGTGATTGGCCACAACATTCTTGGACTCGACTTTGTTGTGAATTTCTAGGTCAAATTCCTGCAAGAGCAGGATCCATCTGATGAGCTTGGGTTTAGTGTCTTTCTTGGCCAACAAATGCTGGATGGCCGAGTGGTCCGTATAGATGGTCATGTGGGATCCCAAAAGGTAAGATAAGAACTTTTTGAGTACAAAAACTATGGCAAGCAGTTCTTTCTTTGTGACCGTATAATTCCGTTGGGCCTTGTCTAATGTCTTGCTCACTTAGTAGATCACCACGGGTTTCTTATCTTGTCTCTATCCCAGGACTACGCTGATGGCAAAGTCTGATGCATCACACATGATCTCAAAATTCTGGGACCAGTCAGGGGGTTGTAACATAGGTGCGGTGGAGACTGATTCCCTGAGAGTGTGGCAAGCCT
Source organism: Thalassia testudinum (assembly GCA_037157565.1). NCBI lineage: Eukaryota > Viridiplantae > Streptophyta > Magnoliopsida > Alismatales > Hydrocharitaceae > Thalassia > Thalassia testudinum. The sequence goes on from JAZHRO010000003.1 coordinate 35,877,739, forward strand.
TGATGCAATCAGGTGTCATGTGAAATAGGGCGTCGTTGGCCAGAAGGTTGGTCAAGGGTTTCGAGAGTTTGGAGAAGTCTTTGATGAACCTTCTATAGAAGCCAACATGTCCAAGGAACAAGCGAATTTGCCAAACCGAGCTAGGTGGGGGAAGTTTGGAAATCAAATCAACTTTAGCTCGATCCACCTCAATGCCCCTATGTGATACGATGTGACCGAGGATAATTCCTTCTTGAACCATGAAATGGCTCTTTTCCCAACTTAACACCAAGTTAACCTCGATACATAGCTTCAGGATTTTCTCCAAGTTACTTAGACAATGGTTGAATGAGTTCCTAAATACTGAGAAATCATCCATAAAAACCTCCAAGTATTCACCCACTATCTTTGAAAAGATGGCTAGCATGCAACGCTGAAAGGTAGCGGGTGCATTGCATAACCCGAATGGCATACAATGGAATGCGAACGTTCCATACGGGTAAGTGAATGTGGTCTTGTCTTGATCTTTAGGAGCAATTGCAACTTGGTTGTATCCTGAATATCTATCCAGGAAGCAAAAATATTTCTGCCCTGCCAATCGTTTTAGAATCTAGTCAATGAATGGCATAAGGAAATGATCTTTCTTGGTCGCCTCATTGAGCTTCCTATAATCAATGCACACCCACCATGCAGTGGTGGTGTGGGTGGGGATGGATTCGCCGCGCTCATTGGTGACGACGGTGAGCTCGGCTTTCTTGGGGACCACTTGAGTGGGGCTCACCCAGGGGCTATCGGAGATTGGGTAGATGATGCCAACGTCAAGCCACTTGATGATTTCCTTTTTAACGACCTCCCGCATATTCGACTTTAATCGTCTCTGCATCTGACAGGAAGGTCGAGCCCCATCTTCCAGATAGATCTTGTGGGTGCAATAGGCAGGGCTAATTCCTCGCAAATCTGAGATGGTCCATCTAATGGCTACCCGATGTTTTGATAGGGTCGCGGTCAACCTGAGTTCCTGATCCTTGGTTAGATGGGCGTTGATAATTATCGGGATGGTCTGGTCAAGTCCAAGGAAACTTTAGATTTTCGGGTAGCGGTTTCAACTCAGGTGTGGATCGAACAACACTTGATGGGTAGGGAAAAGGTGGGAGTTAATCAGCATCAATCTCCTTGAACAGCGGTTGCTGATGGTAATTGGCTCTACAGAGGTCAGTGTGCACAGACGGGAATGGGTCAGAACAGTCATCACAGGGTTGGGTCTGATGGTCTGATATAGAACTAAGGGTGAGGCATTCCTCAACCAGAGGCTCCACGGGATCGTGCTATTTAATCCAGTCGTAATCAAAAGACTTGGTCGCCCTGAAGATATCCAACTGCATCTTCCTGTCTCCAAAGGTGATTTCCATGCATCCCATGTCACAATCGATGTTCGCCTTAGCTGTAGCTAAGAAAGGTCTTCCTAGGATGATGGGTTTGTTCTGTAGCTGTTCAGGGACTTCCATGTCAAGCATCAAGAAGTTGACCGGGAAGTAGAAGTCCTTGACCCGAACAATCACATCCTCGACAACCCCCTTCGTGGTCTTCATAGATCTATCAGCCAACTGGATGGTCATAGGTGTGGGCGTCAACTCTCCAAATCCAAATTGGTGATACAGGGTCGTCGGGATTAGATTGATTGAAGCACCTAAGTCCAGGAGCGCTCTATCAAATGTCATGACCCCGATATTGCAGGATATTAGGGGTGCTCCTGGGTCAGTTCGTTTGAGTAGAAGGTTGCTCGATATCATGGAACTCACTTGCTCTAAGAGCACAACCTTCCTAGGTGCTTGGGGTCGTGGCTTACGCTTCGGCGTACAGGCATCCTTTAGGAACTTAGCATAAGTTGGGATGTGCTTGACTACCTCGAGGAGCAGAATATTAATCTAAATCTGCTTGAAGATTTCCAAAAGCTCCTCATTTTCCACAACAACTTTCTTTTTCTTTATCTTCTCCAAGGCCTCGGGATATGGTGTCTAGATGTGAATAGGGTCCATCTCCGAGTCCTTGGGATTTTCCTGCTCATCTTCAGAGTTGGGTATCTCAGGGGGTGAAGTCACGGGAGGAGTCGTCCATTTGGGATCCTGGGTTTTAGTGCCACTTCTCAAGGTCACCGCATTTGCAGAGGCATTGGGACCATGGGTTGATCCTTGAGAAGAAGAGGAAGAAGAGCCAAACCCAGGGGGTGTTTGTGGGGCTAGCTAGACCATGTGGGCCTGCCTGGGATTGCCTTGGAACCCTTGCAAATTGGGGCCTCTGTTAATTACGTTTCGCGGGTTCGGCTGTGGCTAAGAAGGAAGGGATCCCTGTTGTTTGCTATCCAACAGTTGGCTCAACTGTCCCTTCACTAAAGCCATTTCCTCCTTGTGTTTTTGGTTCATTTCAGCCATCATTTTTATCAAGGTGTCCATTTGGTTTTGTGGGGGAGGGGTCGCCCTATTCAGATTATAGGGGGGTCTAATCGGTGGACCTTGCTGATAGGAGGGTGGGTTTGGCTGATGGTTTGGCCTGGGCTGGTTCTGAAATTGAGGCAGTTTCTGGTTCGTCCAAGTAAAGTTTGGGTGATTACGCCATCTGGCACTGTAGGTGTTGGAGAAGGGGTTAGGTTTGGAATAACCTTGGATAGCCTGGACATCTTCAAAGATAGAAGGTGTCGAGGGGGAGGGAAGAGGATAATCAGGGGTTGAGGGAGCAAAGGTCCCTCCCTGGAACATGGTCAGGGGTTGTTCCAGGTGCATCTGGCTCAGTGGCTGGACTAGGTTGACATTGTGAGCTCCTTTGCTAGGGAGAGAGTTTGTAGCAGGTTCCTGGTCTAGTTTAATTGTTCATCTATCTTTTTATCTACCAATTCCACTCGATCCAATTTCATAGCAATGATATCCATGTCAACCGTTCCAGAATTTGCTTATACCTCATAGATCCCACCACGGGGTTGACTGGATCGACTGAACTGGGTCATGGAAGCATTATTGAGAGAATTTTCGCTCATAGACTCGAAGAGCTCAAACATGCTCTCCTCGTATTTGTTCAGGAAGTTTCCTCTGCATGAGGCATTGACGAACTTCCGAAGGTTGCTGTCCAGATCGTGGTAGAAGATCTGGGCCAATTGCCACCTCGAAACCTCATGGTGTGGGCATTTCCTCAATAATTCATTAAATCTCTCCCATGCCTCATGGAACTATTCCCCGCCTTGGAGTGTAAAGGTGGTAATGGTTCTTCTGAGGGCATTGGTCTTTCCTATGGGGAAGAATTTCTTTAGGAATGCATTCCTCAGTTCTTCCCAGGTGGAGATAGGTCTTCCTAAAGTTCTAAGCCAGCGAGACTCTTTGTCTCTCAGCAAGAAGGGGAACATCTTGATCAAAACAATGTCTAGGCTGATGTTCCTGGGCTTTACGTCTGGGCGATCTAGTCAAGGTCCTCTAGGTGTTAGAAGGGGTCCTCATTTGAGCTCCCATGGAAGTGGCTCTGAATCAGGCTCAGGACATTTGGTTTCAACTCAAAATCATCTCTCCCCTTGGGGACCCTAAGGTGCGGTTCGATCCGAATTGTAGAAGGATTGTAGAAGTCGCGGAGGGGCCTAGGTTGGCCCTAAAAGTGTGGTGGATCAGGTGGTGGTGGTTGCCCCTGCAGGTTCTGCAACTGGTGTATGGCTTGCATGATAGTGTGGATCTACTGCTGCTGAAGCTAGTGGTTTGCATTGATCTAGGCCTAGATAATGGCCACGTATCTGGTGGAGGTTGGTCCTCAACCTCATCTACTCTAGGTTCGGCCATATCTCTAGCAAGATCAAGTCTCCTGGTTTCCAGTCTCAAAACAAACAACTCAAGATGAAGTGATCGTCTCTCGTTCATACACTAGAGAAGAACGGGGGAGGGATGCAGAGAGAGATAGATGCGAGAAGCATGTGTGCACAACCAAGTAAACAAGCCTAGTCCTTACAGTGTATTCCTTAGGGGACCTAGAAATCTCCAAAGGAACGATCAAGTTTGTAGGCACGGGACCACCCTTCCCAAAGCTAATATGGCCAGATTGATTATGAGGGGATTGTGGGGTGACGGGAGTGGAAATCACGTATTTTGAAATCATTGGAAATCGTAGTATAGTCGCAAAAACCACTCGTCAAAGATATTTGTGATAACGAAACTCTCGTAGATCTTTATTCTTTTTAGAACTTGAGTCCTGGTCGTTCGTCTCTGAGAGGCGTAAAAATGAATTAAGATTTGGATCGACTTTTATAACCTAAATCTAACCTAAGCTACTATTTTTGTCTTTTTGTGCTTTTGATTTTTTTTTTTATTTCGAAAAGCGAATTGAAACCTAGATCTAGATAAACTAGCAAAAACCTAAGTGACTATGTGCATCTAAATGAGGCCATGGTGGGCGTGCATGGTGTGAATAAACCAAAGTGTCATATAAGCAAGCAAATATGAGGACAATCAATCACAGAAACATTATTTATGCATAGAAATTTATCACACATCATCTACACTAGAAAGCATATAAATAGAAGAAAATCCCTCACACTGGAAAGTTGCCATTGGGTCATCGGCCTTGTGTGAGGGTGTAGGCTAGACCTTGGGTATGCAAACCCGTCTACACGCCTACCAAAAGAGATGGCCGGCCACAAGAGGCTATGAGTGAGCCTTCATGGCCGTCCAAAAAGAAGAAGAAGATGGGGGCTAGTGCACCCAAGTGGAGAGAGGAGGGTGTTCCTCCCTTTCTCTACCAATGGTTGTCCTTGAAGCTTTGGAGAGAAGCTTCTCTAGCTAGTCGTCCATGGAGCCTTGGAGGAGGATGAGGAGGATGGCCTTTGAGTTTTGGAGGGTGGAAGCAAGTTTAGAGTGGAGAGGATGGATGGGAGAGTGTATGGAGAGATTGTCTAATTTCGTAGCTCTCTCTTTGCCCTTATGGAAGGCTCCATTTGGTTGCCACTTTTGGTGGCTCCAAAAATAGCAAATGCCACAATTTTTGGATCTAGGTTTGACACAAGCTTTTAGGGTTTCCAAGAGAGTGTGCATGGGTTTGGTGGGAGTAAAATGGGAAGGTGTGCGTGTGTGTGTGGGTGTGTGTTTTTCGTAGGGTTAGGTTGTGGGTTTTGGTAGGATTAGGTGCTAAATAGGTTGGGTCAATCTAGATTAAGTGGGTGTGGACCTAATTGGGCTTAGGAAAGTCTAATTGGGTAGGAGTGAACCTAATTAGGTCTAGGTCAAGTCTAATTAGATGTGTGCATGTGATTAGGCTAGGGTAACCCTAATAGGTATGAGTTAATTAGATCCTAGGTGGATCTAATTGGGCTCGGGTGCACCCAATCAACTGTAGATGCACCCAATTAGGTATGGGATGATTCAATTGGGTTAGGGATAGGACAAGTAGGGCTATGGATAGTGGACTAGGCTTAGGAGGTCTCTACTTAGGTTTCCTAGGGTGTCCGGTGGGGTTCCTAGGTCAAAATAGGCAAGCTAGGGCTTCCAACACCCAAAATCAGGAACCAGACAGCAATATTAGACATCCAGGATAGTGGTCAGACATCTTATACTATAAAATTAGACGTCTTGACACTAAATTAGACGTCCAATTCTATGTCAGCATGAGTTTTGGCTTCCTGGATTGTTATTCTGCAGAAATCAGACGTCCAGCCAGATGTCTAGACGTCTTAAAAGGTGCTGGAGAGTGGGTTTTGTGTTTTCTAAGGTTGGTTTTGGTTCCTAAGTGTTTGGGAGAGGGATAGGAACATGGATAGTGCTATCCATGTTTGGGTTTTGTGGCTAAGGTGCCCTAATGGAGGTTGTTTTGGATTTGGGAAGGCTGTCCTAGGGTTTCTAAGGGTAGGGATAAGGCTATCCTCCTCACTCCTCTTATCTGGATCAATCTTCTTCTTCCTTTATTGCTTTATTCCACTATCTCCATCCTGGATCACTTTATTATCTGTAAATAGCAATAAAAAAAACATTAACTAGCAGGATATCTCATCTCATTCTAAATAGATTGATGCAATGCATGATATGCAAGATATGAGTACAATATCCACAATTTAAGATAGGTTCAGACATTATTTAGGTTGATTAGGACCTATGATGGTTGTGCAATCATACCCCCATGCCTAAACTTTGCTAGACCCTAGCAAATGCAAGACTAAATTATTCACATAAGGGTACCTAAGGATTGATTATTTTATCAAGTGTATGCTTAGAGATTTTTCTCCTTTTTGTTTTCATCCTATGTTCTAGAAATCCAGACAAATGTGAAAGGTAGCTACATAGCTTTTGCAACGGATTCAAGTGAAAGACCTGATTCACCCCTAAAGCCTGTACTTTGACCCGTAGTAAAAATTCTAGCGGGATAGGCTGACTTCTTCCCTCGGGGTATTCAAGATATTCTATGAATTCCACCCAGCTTTAAGCTTAGGTAGAGGGTCTTAAAGTGAAAAGATTATATATTTGGTGGCTCACTCTCGACTGGTGCTACATAGAGATTAGTACTATAGAATCTAGATTCCCAAATTATTAAGTAACTCCACTCAGAGAAAGACGAAAAAAACTATGCTCTCTTTTGGTTCCTTTGTATTCATTCTCTCTTTTTCTTTTTCTTTCTTTTTCTTAGAGCTCACAACCTCACCAGATTCACACATAGGATTTGTATTTGGTGGTCTCACTAGGCATTAACACTTTAATTGAGTTCTCATAACCCTAACACTAAGTAGGGATTCCTCAGCCAATATTCGGGCGATCAGAAACACAAGAAAATAGGTTAAGGCCATATTTGGTGGAGCTTAATTTTATTTGGTGGTATTGCCTCGATGAAATAAACACTAAATATTCATTCTTTTCTTTTTTTTTCTTCTTTTTCTAAATTTTTTCTTTTTCAGTTTTTCTTTCTTTTCATCATTCTTTTTCTTTTTCTTTTGTCATTTTTTTTTTAATTTTTTTTTCAGCATAACACAACTGGCATATATCCATGAACTTTATTAAGGAGGCATTATTGGGGATTGGTGGTACTCAAGAGACATTGGGTGGCTTATTTGGTGGAAGTGCCTCATCATGAGCCATAACTAGCTCATTTTGACCTAATACAAAGGATAAAAGCTCCTACATAACTCAAGGAAAGGCTTAACTCAGAGAATTCTGAGTTTAAGGAGAAAACAAGTCATAAGGGGTAAAAATGCAATTTTACCAGTATAATCTGCATACAGGGTAATTCAGGGCCCAAACATAGGTCAAAGCAACTTAATAAGAATAAAAGTGGGATGAGATGATCTAGCAAGGGCTACAGCAAGTCCAAGAAACTAAATGATAATCTGTAACCCTAAAACAACCCACTTCAATTCACGAGGTTCGAGGCAAAGTAAAAATAGAATAAACCCTCTAAAATTCATAGAAAAATAATTTCTAGGGTTTAGAACCTTCAATTTGGCCTTCAGAACCCCTTTTGACCTACATTGAGAACCATGCCCAATTAATAACTTAATTTGGGTTTTCGCATAAATTGACCGATCAAACAAGGTTTAATATAGAAATGAAATTCACCATCAGATTCCTTAGGTTCTAATTAGTCATGTATAAAAACTTGAGCCCAAGAAGAAACCTCCTTGACCAACTTTACACTTTGGTCCTCATATATTTACCTTTTGGCCCTCAACTTTTGAACCCTCGCATTTTGGCCCCTAACTCTCCTTCGTTCTTTGCGTTCAGGTCCCCCCTGCAAAACCTGCCAACACCATGCTCCGGCGACCTTGCGCGGAGCATGGCACCGTGTAGGGTGAGGGGGAGAGCCTGGCAAGTAAACCGGGGGTGCCCTGCGTCGTCAGCCGTCGCAGGGACACCCCCTGGTCGCTGTAGCCCACCATACCGGCCGTGCGAACACACGGACGGTATGGGTTTTCGTCTCCGGCCATCCTCCGGCGAGGGAGACACGTCGTCTCCCTCCGCCTTCCTCCCTGTTTTGATCCCTATAAATACCCCCCGTCGCTCCACCGACCTGGGCAGCTCGGATCTGACGGAGAAAACCCCCAACTTTCCTCTCCTCTCACTCCGGCAGACGCCCACCAGCTCCGGCGGTTCTTCCTCCTCCTCCTCTTCGCTCTGCCGCAATACCAGCAGTAGAGACTTCCTCCCCTGCTCTTCCCGCGCCACGCCGTACCCAGCTGGCGCCTCTCCGGCTCTCGGCTCGCCGCTGCCCCTTCCCCTGGGCATCTTCTTCTCCGGCGACAGTCGATACGACTGTCGCCCTGCCCCGGCCCCTTTCGTCTCCGTATCTAGGTCAGAACTCCTCCCCATCTCCCCCTCTTTCTTTTCCTCACTGTCTTTTATTTGATTAAACCCTCGACCGCTCCTGTTCACCCTCACCTTCTCCGCCTCCGGCCATCCTCCGGCGAGCCGCTCCCATCACCTCAGCAACCCACACGGCTCGCTGACCACCGCAGAACCTCCGCCTCCTCATCCTGATCACCCCCCACCCCTCCACTGCCACTCCACACCTCCGTAACACTCCCCCAAACAAACCCATTTCTCCGGTTGCAGTCCAACCTAGGGCCACCGCCAGACACTACCTTGCGGCTTGCCGCACAGCTCGACACCTTCGCCGTGCCACGGCGAAGGTTCCCCAGTAGTTTGATCAGGCCGAGAGGCCATATTCGTGTCCGATAGGTTCTGAGGCTCGACCGCCATTAACGCCACATTGAAGCAGCTTCTCCCGTGCTCCAGGCTTGAGGACTCCAGGTCTCCAGCTGCTGCGGATTACGGAGACTCCTGCGAAGGCAGCCAGCCAGCAACCGACGCAAATCGAAGCTGCAGCTGCATAAGCAAAGCCGCGGTCTTCCAGCAGGCGCACGCGAGGAGAGGCCTCCGTTTAGTCCCACATCGGTAAGCCTCACAACTCTTTCACCGTTTAAATTGATTTTGTGAATAAGCCTTACTGCCTCAGCACACGGGGTGAGGTCCCCTTCACCCGCCCGGTTACCCGGTCTCGTCCGCGCTCACGCCCTGAGGACCTGACCCGACCCGACTTAGACTGACCTGCACTCCTCGCCCACCACGCACGCCGGTGGGCCTGGACCCGGGCGCGACCCGTACCCGACTACCCGGCAGCTCTGAGAGAGCTATCCCATGAGCGGTTTCTGAGAGAGAGAGAGACGCGGGGGGGAGGGTAGAGTAGGTTTTGCCCCCTGACGTAAACTCTGAAGTGTGCAGGCACAGGTGAAGAAGAAGGACCGCGGAAGAAGAAGGAAGCTGAGGGAGACACTGTAGCAACAAGCGGTTTAAGTCGTCTGATTGGAAAATCAGACGACGTCCTGAAGGGAAAAGATGAAAGAAGAAGAGACGACGTCCTGATAGGAAAAAGAAAGAAGAAAGAAGGAGATCTGAAGAACAACAGAAGAAGGCGAGGCAGAGGAGAACACAAAAGAACAAGGGAAGAACTGAAAGAAGAGAAGCACGAGAAGAAGATCTGAAGAAAGGAAAAGAAGAAGAACATGACTACTCTGCAGAAGAAAAAGGAAGAGCAGGAACAGCTGAAAGAAAGAAGAAGAACATCACCACTGCAGATAAAGAAGAAGAAGATAACAGAAGATCTGAGACGAGGAGAAGCAAAGGGAAAAGAAGAAAAGACAACAAATTCTTTCTCTCTCTCTTTCTTTATTTTTGTAAAAGAAACTTGTACCCCTAGAATACAACTTGCTCCCTGAGTTCGACCTCGGGAACTCTTTTATTTTTCGAGTAAAAAATTATATATTTGAAATGATGGCAATAACTGGCTATACTACAACGCTATAACAATAAAACCCGGTTATATCTGTCTCTCATTTTTGCCGACAGATATAACCGGGTTTTATTGTTATAGCGTTGTAGTATAGCCAGTTATTGCCATCATTTCAAATATATAATTTTTTACTCGGAAAATAAAAGAGTTCCCGAGGTCGAACTCAGGGAGCAAGTTGTATTCTAGGGGTACAAGTTTCTTTTACAAAAATAAAGAAAGAGAGAGAGAAAGAATTTGTTGTCTTTTCTTCTTTTCTCTTTGCTTCTCCTCGTCTCAGATCTTCTGTTATCTTCTTCTTCTTTATCTGCAGTGGTGATGTTCTTCTTCTTTCTTTCAGCTGTTCCTGCTCTTCCTTTTTCTTCTGCAGAGCGGCCCTGTTCTTCTTCTTTTCCTTTCTTTCTTCTTTTCCTTTCTTCAGATCTTCTTCTCGTGCTTCTCTTCTTTCAGTTCTTCCCTTGTTCTTTTGTGTTCTCCTCTGCCTCGCCTTCTTCTGTTGTTCTTCAGATCTCCTTCTTTCTTCTTTCTTTTTCCTATCAGGACGTCATCTCTTCTTCTTTCGTCTTTTCCCTTCAGGATGTCGTCTGATTTTCCAATCAGACGACTTAAACCGCTTGTTGCTACAGTGTCTCCCTCAGCTTCCTTCTTCTTCCGCGGTCCTTCTTCTTCACCTGTGCCTGCACACTTCAGAGTTTACGTCAGGGGGCAAAACCTACTCTACCCTCCCCCCCGCGTCTCTCTCTCTCTCAGAAACCGCTCATGGGATAGCTCTCCCAGAGCTGCCGAGTAGTCGGGTACGGGTCGCGCCCGGGTCCAGGCCCACCGGCGTGCGTGGTAGGCGAGGAGTGCAGGTCAGTCTAAGTCAGGTCGGGTCAGGTCCGTGGGGCGTGAGCGCGGACGAGACCGGGTAACCGGGTGGGTGAAGGGGACCTCACCCCGTGTGCTGAGGCAGTAAGGCTTATTCACAAAATCAATTTAAACGGTGAAAGAGTTGTGAGGCTTACCGATGTGGGACTAAACGGAGGCCTCTCCTCGCGTGCGCCTGCTGGAAGACCGCGGCTTTGCTTCTGCAGCTGCAGCTTCGATTTGCGTCGGTTGCTGGCTGGCTGCCTTCGCAGGAGTCTCCGTAATCCGCAGCAGCTGGAGACCTGGAGTCCTCAAGCCTGGAGCGCGGGAGAAGCTGCTTCAATGTGGCGTTAATGGCGGTCGAGCCTCAGAACCTGTCGGACACGAATATGGCCTCTCGGCCTGATCAAACTACTGGGGAACCTTCGCCGTGGCACGGCGAAGGTGTCGAGCTGTGCGGCAAGCCGCAAGGTGGTGTCTGGCGGTGGCCCTAGGTTGGACTGCAACCGGAGAAATGGGTTTGTTTGGGGGAGTGTTACGGAGGTGTGGAGTGGTAGTGGAGGGGTGGGGGGTGATCAGGATGAGGAGGCGGAGGTTCTGCGGTGGTCGGCGAGCCGTGTGGGTTGCTGAGGTGATGGGAGCGGCTCGCCGGAGGATGGCCGGAGGCGGAGAAGGTGAGGGTGAACAGGAGCGGTCGAGGGTTTAATCAAATAAAAGACAGTGAGGAAAAGAAAGAGGGGGAGATGGGGAGGAGTTCTGACCTAGCTACGGAGACGAAAGGGGCCGGGGCAGGGCGACAGTCGTATCGACTGTCGTCGGAGAAGAAGATGCCCAGGGGAAGGGGCGGCGGCGAGCCGAGAGCCGGAGAGGCGCCAGCTGGGTACGGCGTGGTGCGGGAAGAGCAGGGGAGGAAGTCTCTGCTGCTGGTATTGCGGCAGAGCGAAGAGGAGGAGGAGGAAGAACCGCCGGAGCTGGTGGGCGTCTGCCGGAGTGAGAGGAGAGGAAAGTTGGGGGTTTTCTCCGTCAGATCCGAGCTGCCCAGGTCGGTGGAGCGACGGGGGGTATTTATAGGGATCAAAACAGGGAGGAAGGCGGAGGGAGACGACGTGTCTCCCTCGCCGGAGGATGGCCGGAGACGAAAACCCATACCGTCCGTGTGTTCGCACGGCCGGTATGGTGGGCTACAGCGACCAGGGGGTGTCCCTGCGACGGCTGACGACGCAGGGCACCCCCGGTTTACTTGCCAGGCTCTCCCCCTCACCCTACACGGTGCCATGCTCCGCGCAAGGTCGCCGGAGCATGGTGTTGGCAGGTTTTGCAGGGGGGACCTGAACGCAAAGAACGAAGGAGAGTTAGGGGCCAAAATGCGAGGGTTCAAAAGTTGAGGGCCAAAAGGTAAATATATGAGGACCAAAGTGTAAAGTTGGTCAAGGAGGTTTCTTCTTGGGCTCAAGTTTTTATACATGACTAATTAGGACCTAAGGAATCTGATGGTGAATTTCATTTCTATATTAAACCTTGTTTGATCGGTTAATTTATGCGAAAACCCAAATTAAGCTATTAATTGGGCATGGTTCTCAATGTAGGTCAAAAGGGGTTCTGAAGGCCAAATTGAAGGTTCTAAACCCTAGAAATTATTTTTCTATGAATTTTAGAGGGTTTATTCTATTTTTACTTTGCCTCGAACCTCGTGAATTGAAGTGGGTTATTTTAGGGTTACAGATTATCATTTAGTTTCTTGGAATTGCTGTAGCCCTTACTAGATCATCTCATCCCACTTTTATTCTTATTAAGTTGCTTTGACCTATGTTTGGGCCCTGAATTACCCTGTATGCAGATTATACTGGTAAAATTGCATTTTTACCCCTTATGACTTGTTTTCTCCTTAAACTCAGAATTCTCTGAGTTAAGCCTTTCCTTGAGTTATGTAGGAGCTTTTATCCTTTGTATTAGGTCAAAATGAGCTAGTTATGGCTCATGATGAGGTTCTCATCATACCCCCATGCCTAGCCTTTGCTAGTCCCTTAGCAAAAACTTAAGGTTTCAACCCTTGTTCTAGACCATGAAGTTTTTAATAGTTTTAGATAAGTGCCCTTTTTTATTTAAGCATAGATTAGGTTAGAATGCTGACCATAGGCCTAAAAGGTACTCTAGTACCAATCAAGATCCAAATCTGTCTAGCCTTAGCCTCAGTCTTTAGCAAAGGTTTTTAAGGTCCACAAGAACTAACCTAAGGTTTATTGGACTTTGTGGTTAAAGCACCCGTGCTTGAAATGATTTTAGCCCTGGCTCAGTTCGCAGTGCGTTTTGTAAGAGAGAGATAGAAAGTTTTTCTGTTTGGAGAGTTTTCTCTCTCTTTTTCTTTTTAGTTCTAGCCTAGGATTGGCTTTTCAACACGGTCTGTATCAGATTCCTTGCTCCCATCATCAATCCTCAAGGGTTCCTGGTGATCGATGCTTCGAGATAGCACCGCCCATGGCAACCCCCGGAACCCTGGCTATTGAGATTTCGAGATAATCCCATCCATGGTGTTCCGTGGCCGAATCCAGACCCTGGCAATTGACACTTCGAGATAATGCCATCCATGGAATCTGAACCAGCAGAGTGCTTACATGCCCCTAGTAGGATATGTAAATATCCTAAGAGACAAGCACCGAGGAGATGATATTTTGTTACGCATCTTCGAGGGGATTTCCCGCCTCTCCGCGCTGGGAACTCGTCCAAATCAACTTGTGTTGATCGGCCGCTCCTATTCTAGGTGTTCTTTTCAGAATTTTGTGACGCTTCTGCGTGATTCTGATTTTTACGCTTACTGAACCAGGCTGTGTGTGAGGTTAGGGTGCTTAGGTTACTGAGTCCCGTAAACCAAAAATTAGTTAACGAGGCCAAATACTCCCTAAGCCTTAGACCTAATACTTCAGCTTTTCATTTTCCTCAACCTCTTGAGGAGTGTCCAGATCTTAATGGGTACTAAGAGTCTATTCAAGAATGCCTAAGGTTTGCATTCTTACTAATCTCATTGTGCACTTTTCAGTTATTTTCTTGAATGAGGTCTAGAACTTAGGTTAATTCCTTAGGTCCTTACTAATGACTATCACCTTTTCTCATAATTTTGTGCTCCTTTTTCATTTTGTTTCTTTTCTCCTTCACAAAATTTCCTTCTCCTTTTATTCTTTTTCGAAATTTTTTTTTAAATTTTTATGGTGTTTTTGGCATATGTGAATTTCTTTGTTTGAAACCTTTTCTTACAAGTTTTGCACTTTCATACCCCCCCATGCCTAAGATTTGCAATGTCCTCATTGTAACCTAGGGGGTCTTAGTTCATTCCTTAAGACAGAAATTTGGATGAGTGGATGGGTCGGGTTGAATTTTTGCAGACGATTTCAAATCCCAGATGCAAGCATCTGAGTTGGGGTCGGCTGTCTACAAGGGTGAACTTCGAGTGCAAAAAGGTGTCAGAAGAAGTTTCAGGTTTTCAAAGAGAATGACGAGCTGCCTCCCGTTAAGCGCTGAGTTTTACGCCATCGGCTGGGCGCAATAAGCTCAAGGGGAAAGGAGGATATAAGATGCCTCAGCCAAATCAGTAGAAGTTACATCAATGAACGGCTTGAGTCTCTGACCGTTCACGATGAAAGGTTCAGAATCGTGGCTGAGTGGACTGATTTCGATTGCTCCATTTCCAAAAACCTGTCGGACCAAATATGGTCCGACCCACTTGGATCTCAGTTTTCCTGGGAAGAGTTTTAGTCGGGCATCAAAGAGTAGGACCTTTTGACCAGGATGAAAGATCTTTCTCGAGATGTGTTTGTCGTGGAAGGCTTTAACCCGCTCCTTGTAGATTTGCGAGTTCTCGTACGCGTCTAGACGTAATTCATCGATCTCGCTGATTTGGAGTTTTCTGTGGGTCCCAGCCTTGGAAAGATCTAGATTACAGTTCCGTACTTCCCAATAGGCTTTATGCTCCAGTTCTACGGGAAGGTGGCATGCCTTTCCGTACACCAGTCTAAAGGGAGACATGCCTAATTGGGTCTTGTGGGCGGTCCTATAGGCCCACAATGCTTCCGGAAGTCGGGACGACCAGTCCTTCCTGTCAGGTCGAACAGTGACTTGCAGGATTTTCTTGATCTCCCGATTAGACAGCTCAGCTAGACCATTAGTTTGGGGGTGGTAAGGAGTAGAGATTCGGTGAGACACCCCGTATTTGGTCATCAGTGACCTAAACTGAGCATTTGTGAAATGGGTCCCCCCATCAGAGATTATTGCACGAGGAATCCCGAACCTTGAGAAAATGTGTTGATGAATGAATTTGAGAACGATTTTGTGATCACAGGTTCGGGTCGGTATGGCTTCGATCCATTTGGACACGTAGTCCACAGCCAACAGAATGTATTCGAAACCATCCGAAACAGGAAAGGGGCCCATAAAATCAATCCCCCAAACATCAAAGATTTCGCATACTAGAATCGGTTGCATAGGCATCATGTCGCGATGGCTCATGTTGCCCAAAGTCTGGTAACGACTGCATGCCTTGCAGTGATTGTATGCGTCTTTGAACAGTGTGGGCCAGTAAAAGCCGCACTGGAGGACTTTTGATGCGGTTTTATGCCCGGCAAAATGGCCACCGCATGCCTGGTCATGGCAGAAAGAGAGGATATTGTTGAATTCCCCTTCCGGGACACATCTCCGGATGATCTGATCGGCACCTATGCGGAAGAGGTACGGGTCTTCCCAAATGTAATACTTGGCATCGGAGCGTAATTTGTCTTTCTTGGCCTTCGGCCAATCGGACGGGATCTGATGAGATGCCAAGTAATTTACTACATTAGCAAACCATGGAAGGCTAGTACCAATAGTCAGCAGGTGCTCATCGGGAAAATGCTCAGTGATGGGTCTGGAAGGGTCAATTATTTCAGAAGGAAGACAGGACAAGTGATCAGCTACCACGTTCTGCTTTCCCGCTTTGTCGCGAATCTCAAGGTCAAATTCTTGCAACAGCAAGATCCATCGGATTAATCGAGGTTTCGCGTCCTTCTTTGCAAGGAGATGCCTCACAGCTGAGTGATCCGAGTATATGATGACACGGGAACCCAGAAGGTACGATCTGAACTTTTCTAGGGCAAATACTACAGCTAGCAGCTCTTTCTCAGTAACCGTATAGTTACGCTGAGCCTCATCGAGTGTTTTGCTGGCGTAGTAAATGGCCACAGGTTTCCTGTCAATTTTCTGCCCCAAAACCGCTCCTACAGCAAAGTCGGATGCATCGCACATGATCTCAAAGGGTTGAGACCAATCAGGGGGCTGTAGGATCGGGGCTTGGGTGACTCGGTCACGCAGGATTTCAAATGCTTGAGTGCATTCCTTGGAAATTTCGAAAGGAACATCCTTGGAGAGAAGAGTGGTCAGGGGGCGCGCGATTTTTGAAAAATCAGGGATAAATCGTCGATAAAAACCGACATGCCCTAAAAAGGATCGGATGTCCCTGATCGAGCTAGGCATAGGAAGGTGAGAAATCAGATTAACCTTAGCTCGATCCACTTGGATACCTTTCTCCGAAATTGAGTGTCCCAGGACAATTCCCTCAGGCACCATGAAATGGCTCTTTTCCCAGGAAAGAACCAAATTCACATCGATGCACCGCCTGAGTATCTGGACCAAGTGTTGGAGGCAATCGTCGAATGATGCTCCGAAAACTGAAAAGTCATCCATGAAGACTTCCAGATAATCACCTACCATATCTGAGAATATGGCAAGCATGCATCGCTGAAAAGTAGCGGGTGCATTGCAAAGACTGAAAGGCATCCTTCGGAAAGCGTATGTTCCGAAGGGGCAGGTGAACGTGGTCTTTTCTTGGTCCTCAGGATGGATTGCCACCTGGTTATAACCGGAGTACCCATCAAGAAAGCAGAAGAACCTATTTCCCGCTAGTTTTTCGAGAATTTGATCAATGAAGGGTAGTGGGAAATGATCCTTCTTCGTGGAGGAATTGAGTCGGCGGTAATCTATACAGACTCTCCACGAGTTGGCTAATCGGGTAGGAATGATTTCTTCGGTCTCAGTCGTTATAGTGGTGAGTCCTGCCTTCTTGGGCACGACCTGAATTGGGCTCACCCAACGACTATCGGAGATCGGGTAGATGATTCTGGCATCTAACCACTTGATGATCTCCTTTTTCACGACCTCCTGCAGATTGGGGTTTAAGCGTCTCTGCATTTCACGAGAAGGTCGTGTGCCCTCTTCTGAATAGATATGATGAGTACAATAAGAGGGACTTATTCCAGTCAAATCATCGAGAGTCCATCCGATGGCTCTGCGATGTTGCTGGAGGACAACAATCAGACGGGATTCCTGTTCAGGACTGAGGTTGGAATTGATAATCACAGGAAGGGTCTGATTAGAACCCAAAAGACGTATTTCAAGTGAGCAGGAAGGGGTTTCAGTTCGAGGATGGGGTTATCAGCAGCAGCGGGTGGTTCAGTATAGATGTGAGGTTCAAGGGTGGGAGTTACTGGGTTGTTCATATCTGGATTCGACTCCTCTGTTTGCGGGTCAAGATCCTTCTGTGGTTGATGAGGCATAATCGAGTCATTCTGGAGGTGTCATTCATCAACCAAAGTCTTGATGTCACAAATTTGTTCGATGACGCCGCAATTAATTCCTTGTTGGGCCTTAAATATATCAATTTTCAGTGTTTGATCTCCAAACTTAAGCTCTATTTGGCCCTCCTCACAGCTGATGTTGGCTCTAGCAGTAGCCAAGAAAGGTCTCCCTAGAATGATTGGTGTATCCCTAGGGTTCTCAGGTGCATCCATATCTAAGACTATAAAGTCCACTGGAAAATAGAAATCCCGTACTCTTACGATAACATCCTCGAGAATCCCTTTTGGTGACTTTATAGATCGATCTGCTAATTGTAATGTCACCTCGGTTGGTTTTAGCTCAGATTCTTCTAGATGGTCAAGTAAGGATGTGGGTATCAGGTTTATGGATGCACCCAAGTCTAACAATGCTCTATCAAATTGGGTACCACCTATCTTACAGGAAATCAGGGGAGTCCCAGGATCTTTTGCCTTGGGTGGGAGTCTACTAAGGATTACAGAGCTGGCTTGCTCTGACAGAACAATTGGGCTCCCTCCCTTGGTTCGCGGCTTACGCTGGGGTGTACATATATTCTTTAGAAATCGTGCGTAAGCTGGTACGTGGCGGATTGCATCCATCAAGGGGATGTTTATGTGGACCTGCTCAAAGAGCTTGACCAGGTCCTCCTCAGGGGCCACGGGTTTGGTGGTCTTCTTTCCCTTGGTCAGGGCCTCGGGAAACGGGATCTTGGTTGGTTCTTCTAGGATAGGTCCAGGTTGTGGATCCGGAACAGCGGTATCTTGGATAACTATCCTAGGGTCATGGTTATCAGGCTTGGAGTGGTTTGGATAATGCGGGTCTTGAGTTTTTTTACCACTACGTGTTGTTACAGAATTTAATCCGGCCTGATTTTGGTTTGGGTTTGGTAAGAGGGGTGGCTGCTGCTGAAATCCCGCATAAGAAGTTGAGGCTTCCATCTCGTCTGGAGATGGCGCAGTAGGGGCCTGATAAATCCATTGAGCGTGGCCTAAATTTGGATTCATAACGCGCTTCTGGGTTGGCACGTTATTTGGGTTAGGAAGAGGTTGGGAAGGGAGTGTGCCTGGCTGGCGAGAATTTGCCAACTGGGCCAGTTGAGTTTTAACTTCTGTAAGCTCGTCCTTGTGCTGTTTTTTAATAGCCGCATTCGTTTTTTGAATGTCAGCCAGAGTCTGAAGGATTAGGGACATTTGATCCTGATTTGGCCCTGATGGATGAGTAGGGTTGGGCCGAGGCTGAGGCGGCTGGTAATGATGAGAGGGCTATGGGCAGGACTGGAAAGGTGGTCTTTGGGTTTGGGAATTTCCCGCCCACTGAAAATTGGGATGGTTTCGCCATCCAGGATTGTAAGTGTTGGAGAATGGGTCGTTCTGGATGGCGTTGAGGTCCTCGCAGGTCTGAGGAACCTCCTGAGAATGAGGGAAAGGGGGAATGTAGTTCCCCCGGCTGGTGTAGAAAGGATCGGATGATCCTCCGATCCAAGAATCAGATGGGGATGGATATGGGTCCATCCCAGGGGAAGATCGGTGGAGGATGTTTTGCACAGTCTCCTGTGTGGAAGGAGGTGTGCAAAGGAGTTACGCGCGGAGGTGGCTCACTGCAAGTGCTGAGTCAGCTCATCCACCTTCTTTTCAATGATTGAGACCTTGTCCAATCGACTGGCCATTAATTCCAGGTCGACTGATGCGGACAGGCCCTGCGTCTCATGTGCTCCCTTAAGATTCGTCGCTGCGCGGGTATTCGTCCTGTCGAATAATCCCATGGAGTCATTGTTGATGGAGTTCTCGCACATGTTTTTGAGAATCTCCCATACGGTGTCTTCATGTTGACCCATGATGTTTCCTCCGCAAGTTGCATTGACGAAAAGGCGGATGTCCTCACGGAGTCCCTGGTAAAAAGATTGGACTTGCTCCCATTTAGGAACTCCGTGATGGGGGCACTTTCTCATGAGATCCTGAAAATGATCCCATGCCTCATGGAGAGGTTCTCCTGATTGTTGAGTGAAGTGTGTAATCTGATGGCGCAAGGCGTTGGTCCGACCAATGGGAAAAAACTTTTTCAAAAACTCGGATTGAAGTTCTTCCCAAGTGTTGATCGGCCGGGTCTGAGTTTGATACCAATGGGCGGCCTTGTCCATAAGAGAAAAGGAGAACATCTTCATGAGAAGAATATCCCGATTTTGCGCATCTGATCCAAAAGTGTGGGCCAGATGCTTTAGCTGTTTGATGTGCTGGAAGGGATCTTCAGAATTAAGCCCATGGAATTTAGGTATAGCATGAATCATGTTGGGCTTTAATTCGGAATCAGGTCCTCCAGTCGGGATTCTGACTCGAGGCTCAATGGCCACCGCAGCAGGATTGTAGTGGTCCCGCATCATAGGACGCTGTGGTGGGTGCATGAAGTTTTGGAAGAGGTCATTGAGTCGCTGGAGCTGGTGTTCCAGATTATTTTCTTCCTCAACTGGCTGAGCCATGATGGGGGAAGAAGAAGAACTTGGTTCTGAATCAGAAGAGAGAATAATGTGAGGGTGTTGCTGCACAAACACGGGCGTCGAGGCTTGGCCTTGACGAGAGCGAATTTCTAAAGGAGGTCTTAAGGGTGGTCTTAGGGACCTCCTTCCGTACATGCACTGTTGGAAGAGGTAAGTTTAGAAGGTGCTGGACCCAATCAAGACACCCAAAAATGTGTTGGGTGACTATAGAGGTGCAGGGCAGATGGACCCCTTGATCAGAAAGATCATCCACCTGAGAATTACCTGGGCAGCCAGAGAGGGAGAGTCCCGCGAAGACCCCTACACAGTAGAGCGTCCCCACGGGTTACAGGTGTTCATGGTCGTTTCGTGCGGATTTAAAGCGTATTATGTTGTAGTATAACCGACAAAACGTTCGAACAAATACAAAGTTTTTATTACTCGAACAACTAGAGTATCCGAGGTCGAACACAGGGAGCAAATGGAACTTACCACTAAATCAAAATGTAATTGAACACTCTAATTTACTCAAAATGTCAATTCAGGTATGAATGTATGCGATTAAAAGGAGTTAGGGCAAGAAAATATGAAATTGGACGTCTGATCACAAGATCAGACGTCTTAAAAGCATTTCTCCTTTTCTTCTTGATTATTCTTCTTCTTCTGCTGCAGTCTTTGCTCTTTCTTTTCTTCTTCTGATCTCTGCAAAGTCTTCACTTGGCTTCTCTGTGCCTTTGCTTCTGGCTTGCTCTTTCCTTTCTTCTCCTGCGAAGACCTCTAACCTTTCTGTTTTCCTCCTTCGCCTGCGAAGACTTCTTTCTTTCTTCTTCTTCTGTCTTGCTTCTCCTTTCTTCGTTGCCTTCTTCTTCTTCTTTGTCTTGCTTCTCCTTTCTTCTGCAGCGGCCACGTCCTTCTCCTGCAATCAGCCTGCCTGCACAGGGGAACAAAACCTAACCCTTCTCCCTCTACCCGCGCGTGTCTCTCTCTCAAGAGATTCACTCTAACCGCTCTACCAGAGCCACAGTCTCAATCGGGTCGGATCGTACCCGGGACCAGGCGCACCTGCAGGTGTGTGATGCGCGAGGAGTGCGTAGGTCTAGGTCGGGTCGGATCCGCCAGGTCCGCGTGGTCAAGCCGCGGACGAGGCGGGTGGGGTCAGTGAGGGACCTCACCCCTGTGCTTTCGAGGCAGTAAACGTATATCACAAAAAACCTTTATACCATACCTGTGCCTTGAGATTCCACGATGTGGGACTAAACGTTCCGCCCTTCCTTTGCGTGCGCCCGCAGACTCTCGTGTGCAATTGCCCACGCTGAAGGCCCTGCTGCTGATCCTTGCTGAACTCAGTCACCTCGCAACTCTTGCGAGAGTCTGCTGCACCTGCCGCCTGGGAAGCCTGACGCCTGCTGCTGCTCCAAGCTTCCTGCTGCTTCGACTGTTAATGGCGGCCGGAGCGTTTACCTGAACTTCCACAGAACGGCCTATTGGCCCAATTAGAATAGCTGGAAACCTTCGCCGTAGCACGGCGAAGGCGGTGGGTGATGCTGCAGGTTGCCGGTCGGCCTAGGCGTGCTCGCCTAGGTTAACCTGTGGCCGGAGATGGTGGGTTGTTCGGGGGGTGGTTATGGAGGTCTGGAGTGGCAGTTGTGGGGTGGAGCGAGTTCCTGGTGGTGAGGCGGAGCTCACAAGGTGGTTGGCGAGCCGTGTGGAGTGGCGGAGTGGTGTGGGCGGCTCGCCGGAGTTCGGTCGGTGATGTGGAAGATGAGGGTGGTCAGCGTCGGTCGAGGGGTAATCAGATGAGATAACAGGGGGAAAAGAGAGAGGATAGGATGGAGAGGAGTTCTATCCTAATTGTAAGGACGAAAGGGGACAGAAGGCGGACAGCAGTACTTGCTGTCGCCGGAGAAGATGACGCCCAGTGGGGGAGAACGGCGGCGACGACGGGGCTGAGGCGGCGTGCGCTGGTACTGCGCGACGCGGAGGGAGGTCAGGAAGCTAACTCTGCCACTGGTTTTGTGGCAGAGCGAAGAAGTAGGGGAGGGGGGCTCGCCGGAGCTAGCTGGGGTATTTGGCCGAGCAGGAGGAGAGGAATTGAAGGGGGAAACTCGGCCAAATCAAGCTCAAGATGAGTGGCCGGGTCCGAGGGGTGTTTTATAGGTGCTGGACTTGGTGTGCAGGGCGTGAAGGGCACGTAATTGCCTGAGGTTGGTCGCCGGAGATGGAAAGGAGTTAGGATACCCAAATCTCTCGTGCGTTCGCACGAGAGATTGGGTTCACACCAACGATTGTGATTGACTTTATGAGGAAGGGAATTCCTCAGAGAATCCTCCTTCCATTTCTGGGAGGGAATCTCTGAGGGATTAGAGAGCAATCCCTCTCCGAACCTCGCCGGAGTTCGGTTCTGCCCTAGCAATGGCGGCAGGACCGGTTTGCAAAGAAGGCGAGGAACCTAGGGGGCTCTCTGCAAGGATATTCAAAAGATAGGGACCTCTTTGTGATTTGGGTGTACTAACTTGCAAAGTAGGTCAATATGACCTCTCCTTAGGTCCAAATTTTGGTATAAACCTAATTTGGACCTAAGGAAACCAATGGAGAAGTTAGATTTCAGGTTTGACCTCGTTTGACTGGATATTTTGCGTAAAAACCCAAATTAGGTTAATTGAAGAGCTAGGACCCTAATCTAGGTCAAACTAGGTTCCAAAGGCCAAATTAAGTGTTCTAAACCCTAGAGTATGGTTTTCCATGATTTGTAGAGGGTTTACTTGCTTTTTGTTCTGACCGGAACCTTGTTAATTTAAGCGGGTCTGTTTTAGGGTTACCAAGTGTCTTTTAGTTCTTAGATTGCACATGAACCCATTTCTGATTGACTCAACCCACTTTTTATCTCATTTAGACCATTTGACCTATGTTTTGCCTCTGAGAAATCCCGTTTATCTACTGCAATGGTAAAATTGCAGTTTTAACCTTTATTTCATGTTTTCTTCTTAGAGCACTTGTTTCTTCAGTTAGGCCTTCTTCTAGGTTATGTAGGAGCTTTTATCTTCTTTATTGGGTCAAAATGAGCTAGTTATGGCTCATGATGAGGCTCTCATCAACAGGGTTTCCCCCACCCGACCTCTCTTGTCACTGCGATTCCAGGTAGACCAGAATGGGGATCTTGACCTCTTAAGTCTACCAATTTTAAGATCAGGGTGCTTAAGGTTTCACTTGAACTTTAGTCTTTTAAGTGCAAAGGGTGACCTAATTTAAGGTTGGTTGACCCAAGGGGTCAACTTTACCTCTTGTTTTCGTTGAGAGCTTTGAGGTCTTGTCTTTTAGGGTTCAAGTGTTTAGAGAGCCAATTGTTTTAGGTTTTCTTTTGAATAGGTATTTTCAATCAATGGTTTAGGCACACTTCTTTTGGATTTTCTCCATTCTTGATTTAAGTAGTGTGTCTCTAAAACCCTACTGTTGAATCTTATGTTGGCTCTACTTGGTCCAGTTAGTTCTTTGTTGGGTAATTAGGGCCCAAGCAAGAATGCGTTAGCCCTTAAATACCCTTAATAGTGTGCAGGACTAATGAGTTGAAAACATGCAACTCTTTATGGTTACTAAGTATGGAAGACAGGTTAGCCCTATATTGCTTGTTCTTTTCTTTTCTTCCTCTTTAGAGTTTAGGGGTTAATAGCGAGAGGAAAAATTTACCTGTCCTCGGAGTGGTTGTCATGCGGTTGCTTGTCTTCTTGATTTCCTGTAGTTTTCTGCACAAAAAGAGAGGAGATTATCAGAAATTAAAAAGAAACAGGAATGTTTACCTCTAGAATAGCCGTTGCTCCCCGGCAACGGTGCCAAAAATGAGAGACAGATATAACCGGGTTTTATTGTTATAGCGTTGTAGTATAGCCAGTTATTGCCATCATTTCAAATATATAATTTTTTACTCGGAAAATAAAAGAGTTCCCGAGGTCGAACTCAGGGAGCAAGTTGTATTCTAGGGGTACAAGTTTCTTTTACAAAAATAAAGAAAGAGAGAGAGAAAGAATTTGTTGTCTTTTCTTCTTTTCTCTTTGCTTCTCCTCGTCTCAGATCTTCTGTTATCTTCTTCTTCTTTATCTGCAGTGGTGATGTTCTTCTTCTTTCTTTCAGCTGTTCCTGCTCTTCCTTTTTCTTCTGCAGAGCGGCCCTGTTCTTCTTCTTTTCCTTTCTTTCTTCTTTTCCTTTCTTCAGATCTTCTTCTCGTGCTTCTCTTCTTTCAGTTCTTCCCTTGTTCTTTTGTGTTCTCCTCTGCCTCGCCTTCTTCTGTTGTTCTTCAGATCTCCTTCTTTCTTCTTTCTTTTTCCTATCAGGACGTCATCTCTTCTTCTTTCGTCTTTTCCCTTCAGGATGTCGTCTGATTTTCCAATCAGACGACTTAAACCGCTTGTTGCTACAGTGTCTCCCTCAGCTTCCTTCTTCTTCCGCGGTCCTTCTTCTTCACCTGTGCCTGCACACTTCAGAGTTTACGTCAGGGGGCAAAACCTACTCTACCCTCCCCCCCGCGTCTCTCTCTCTCTCAGAAACCGCTCATGGGATAGCTCTCCCAGAGCTGCCGAGTAGTCGGGTACGGGTCGCGCCCGGGTCCAGGCCCACCGGCGTGCGTGGTAGGCGAGGAGTGCAGGTCAGTCTAAGTCAGGTCGGGTCAGGTCCGTGGGGCGTGAGCGCGGACGAGACCGGGTAACCGGGTGGGTGAAGGGGACCTCACCCCGTGTGCTGAGGCAGTAAGGCTTATTCACAAAATCAATTTAAACGGTGAAAGAGTTGTGAGGCTTACCGATGTGGGACTAAACGGAGGCCTCTCCTCGCGTGCGCCTGCTGGAAGACCGCGGCTTTGCTTCTGCAGCTGCAGCTTCGATTTGCGTCGGTTGCTGGCTGGCTGCCTTCGCAGGAGTCTCCGTAATCCGCAGCAGCTGGAGACCTGGAGTCCTCAAGCCTGGAGCGTGGGAGAAGCTGCTTCAATGTGGCGTTAATGGCGGTCGAGCCTCAGAACCTGTCGGACACGAATATGGCCTCTCGGCCTGATCAAACTACTGGGGAACCTTCGCCGTGGCACGGCGAAGGTGTGGAGCTGTGCGGCAAGCTGCAAGGTGGTGTCTGGCGGTGGCCCTAGGTTGGACTGCAACCGGAGAAATGGGTTTGTTTGGGGGAGTGTTACGGAGGTGTGGAGTGGCAGTGGAGGGGTGGGGGGTGATCAGGATGAGGAGGCGGAGGTTCTGCGGTGGTCGGCGAGCTGTGTGGGTTGCTGAGGTGATGGGAGCGGCTCGCCGGAGGATGGCCGGAGGCGGAGAAGGTGAGGGTGAACAGGAGCGGTCGAGGGTTTAATCAAATAAAAGACAGTGAGGAAAAGAAAGAGGGGGAGATGGGGAGGAGTTCTGACCTAGCTACGGAGACGAAAGGGGCCGGGGCAGGGCGACAGTCGTATCGACTGTCGTCGGAGAAGAAGATGCCCAGGGGAAGGGGCGGCGGCAAGCCGAGAGCCGGAGAGGCGCCAGCTGGGTACGGCGTGGTGCGGGAAGAGCAGGGGAGGAAGTCTCTGCTGCTGGTATTGCGGCAGAGCGAAGAGGAGGAGGAGGAAGAACCGCCGGAGCTGGTGGGCGTCTGCTGGAGTGAGAGGAGAGGAAAGTTGGGGGTTTTCTCCGTCAGATCCGAGCTGCCCAGGTCGGTGGAGCGACGGGGGGTATTTATAGGGATCAAAACAGGGAGGAAGGCGGAGGGAGACGACGTGTCTCCCTCGCCGGAGGATGGCCGGAGACGAAAACCCATACCGTCCGTGCGTTCGCACGGCCGGTATGGTGGGCTACAGCGACCAGGGGGGTGTCCCTGCGACGGCTGACGACGCAGGGCACCCCCGGTTTACTTGCCAGGCTCTCCCCCTCACCCTGCACGGCGCCATGCTCCGCGCAAGGTCGCCGGAGCATGGTGTTGGCAGGTTTTGCAGGGGGGACCTGAACGCAAAGAACGAAGGAGAGTTAGGGGCCAAAATGCGAGGGTTCAAAAGTTGAGGGCCAAAAAGTAAATATATGAGGACCAAAGTGTAAGGTTGGTCAAGGAATTTTCTTCTTAGGCTCAAGTTTTTATACATGACGAATTAAGACCTAAGGAATCTGATGGTGAATTTCATTTCTATATTAAACCTTGTTTGACCGGTCAATTTATGTGAAAACCCAAATTAAGTTATTAATTGGGCATGGTTCTCAATGTAGGTCAAAAGGGGTTCTGAAGGCCAAATTGAAGGTTCTAAACCCTAGAAATTATTTTTCTATGAATTTTAGAGGGTTTATTATATTTTTACTTTGCCTCGAACCTCGTGAATTGAAGTGGGTTGTTTTAGGGTTACAGATTATCATTTAGTTTCTTGGAATTGCTGTAGCCCTTGCTAGATCATCTCATCCCACTTTTATTCTTATTAAGTTGCTTTGACCTATGTTTGGGCCCTGAATTACCCTGTATGCAGATTATACTGGTAAAATTGCATTTTTATCCCTTATGACTTGTTTTCTCCTTAAACTCATAATTCTCTGAGTTAAGCCTTTCCTTGAGTTATGTAGGAGCTTTTATCCTTTGTATTAGGTCAAAATGAGCTAGTTATGGCTCATGATGAGGTTCTCATCAGTGCCTACTCATGGCACCGGGAGAGATGGATAGGATGGTGCATTTCTGACCTTGACATCAATACCCTCCTTCAGCCGAGGATTCCATAAAGAATGGTCGTAACCATCCACCTTAGCCCTAGTTTTATGAAAACTCACTCTCTGCGTATTTGCCTTATTCGGTGGCTCTCAATATTTCACACAAAAATGTATACGCTGGAACCGAGAGCGAAAACTATGCCTAATCTCTAAGTATCATCACCTAATTATCTAAGATTCCAGATTCCTTGCACTAATCTTAGAGCACTAGTACACTCTACTCTCATCTCACACTATTTGGTGGATTTTTTTTTTGGAAGAAAATCAGCCTGACTCCCAAAACTCTATCCAAGGGTTCAGGAAAAGAAGCACTGCTTCTTCTCGACAGACTGAAGATGTTTATCAGCCTTCACCGTGAATCCATTGCAAATTCTACGTGTGTGTGAAAAGTTGTACTGGATTCCAGATTACAGGAATCAACTAAAGGATAAAATCCCTAATGCATTCTCTTAATAAAATAATCTTATTCATGAATGCAATGTCTATATATGCTATAAACATGTAACCTCATATAATTTGTACTTCGTGAATTTCCCGTATTAGGTTACTCAGCTTGACCCTAAATTTAGAACAAAAGGTGAGCGGGTGAGTCGGAATTGGTTGTTGCGAATGATTTCTAGCTCCAATGAGAGCACTGGAGGTGGAGTCAGTTGTTCTTTTATTTAAGGTCCTAAAGTACGTTTTACATGCAACTCAGAGGTTTTCCTAAGTGTTGGCATAAAATTTTTTCAATTCTTCTGTATCTACCCCCCCATGCCTAAGTTCTTGCATGTCCTCATGCATGAATGTAAAAGAAAATAAATGTTGCAGGGAGAGAATGGGTAGAAATCACTTGTAATTGCTCCTGAAATTATATTCAGCACCGGCCAACCTGTTAATATGCAATATAAAAGGAAATATGCTAAAACAAAAATATGCTATGTATAAAAATGATGGTGGAATGTGGGGCGAATGGTATCTATATGTGCTGAGTTTAATGCCTTCAGTTGGGCGAAAGCTCAAAAAGGATATACCAATACAATATTGAGAATGGCGAGTAAAATGATAAGAATTTTAGTCTCATTCGCCAACAGCGGACTGCAAATGCGAACTAGCTGTCCATGAATTCCAAGTCCAAATAATCGGGAAAATATGTAGATGGGGCTTGGGATTATTTGCAGCCAGATGCTACAGAAGAAAGATAGATAAATACGGGTGACTGGAAGGAATGAAGGTGAAGGCATCCCGAAGAGGTGATGGAGAATGTGGGTGGTAGGGGTATGGGTGGAGTTGTGTAGGGTGAAATCATATGGGTCCTAATAATGGTTATGAATGGAAGGAATGACCCACATAGTGTGGTCAGATCTGGAAATCAAGGTCCAGTGATCAGTCTCTGTCTCTACCAAAGATGTTTGGGTCTCATCTTCTTTTATCTCTTACAAATTGTCCAATGCCAATTCCAAATTATCACATGATTCCCCAAAATTCCTATCTTCCTTTGATATCTCATCATATGTTATTCCCAATAATCTTTCAATTTCTTGAATATCTATTTCATAAGGGGATATTTCCTTCTTCTCACTTGGATGAAGTTGGGCATTAGATTTAGTAGTGAGTCCCTCCATGAAAGTTGAATGGGCTGAATCATTGATTGAGGAGTTGTTACAGTCTTTTTGATTTTGTTGCTCCGTGTATGAGATCATTTGAATTAATTCATCAATGTCTCCATGGGTATTCTCAAATACAACAAAATTATATTCAGGTCCCTTAATGTTTGGTTCCTCAAAATGAAATGATTGGTACTCAGGCCCTATATCAAGATCAAGATTCTCAAATAAATCTCCATTCTCAGCTTCCATAGGGTTATCAATATCATCCACCTCGGGTGTTTGATCAACAAAATCCTGCATGACCACCACCGAATCGCGAATCGGTTGTGACACACTTGACCCTATTCAAACATTTCTGGTTTTTGTTGCTCATCCCAGATTCTATGAAGCTCTTTCCTTATATCATCATATTCTCTTGCACTAGCTTCTTTTATTTCATGAATCATTTTGATCAATTGAGTAATCTGGGATTCATTGCAAGGGGCAGGGGTTTGAATTGGGCTAGGTCGATCAAGATAGTCAACCATACTATCAATGATTTGATCTGGTAGGGAGGGTGACTTATGTGATCTAGTGGATTGTTGATTCGGGTCGTGTGGTTCTACCCAGGTGTCAATTGCCATAGTTTCTTCCGAATTACCCTCCGACTCACTTTCCATGTCATCCAGAAAGTACCCTGACTTTGTTTTCTTAGTGGTTGCATACATATCAAAGAGAATCTTCTCATTGCCACTACTCACCTCCATACATCCTAAGTAACAGTCAATCCGTGCATTGGCCGTAGCCAAGAAAGGTCGACCCAGAATAATGGGTGAATTACTTAGCTTCTCTGATATATTCATGTCCAAGACAATAAAATCGACTGGAAAGCTAAGACCTTGCACTTTAATAATCACATCCTAAACTACCCCCTTCGATAGTTTGATGGAGCCATCTGCCATTCTAATGGTGACAGGTGTGTGGTGCAGATCTCCAAGTTTGGTGCGGTCAAAAAGGGCGATAGGAATCAAGCTAATGGAAGACCCTAGATCCACAAGGGCTTTGTTGAAGGTGAATCCCTTTATGGCACAAGATATGAAGGGTTTTCCAGGCTCAGTCATTTTGGGTGGTATAGTGCCAGAAACAAATGCACTTATGTTAGCTAATAAAACCACCTCTTTAGGTGTGCAAGTCATTTTTTTCTTTTGTGACTCTTTCTTTAAGGCCTCAAGAAAGGGTAAATAGGTCAAATCAACTTCAGAGGCCTTTTTCTTCTTTTTGTCCCTTGAGTCTGAGTTAGAGCTGGATGTGGGTTTGGTCTTATGATTTTTGGTTGAGCCCAAATCAGGTCGTTTGGGTGGGCTCTTAGCTTTTCTCTTCCTTTTAGAGGCCATAGATTTGACCTCCGCACAAGGGCATGTTTGATAGATTGGAGGAGGGGTCGGAAGAATAGATGGAGAATAGGAGTGAAAAGGCATTTGCATTCGGGGATAAAGTGATTCTTGAAGTCTCTTGATTTGATCCCCTTGAGATTTCACATGATTTTCCAACTTAGTCAGCCTTTCTTCATTTTTCATGTTAAAGTCCAACAAAATGTTCATGATATCTTCAAGGGTGGTTGCGGGTTGGGCTGGACTAGATGGTTGCCCTAAAGTGGATTGAGTGGAGTATTGGGCTGGCCTAGATTGATGTTCAGTCTGAGTCGATCTCTGTGGTGGCCATGAAAGATTAGGATCGTTTCTCCACTCAGGGTTATATGAATTTGGATATGAATAAATAGGTGTATCGCCCTGAGTGGGGCTGACTACAGAGGGAGTTGATTGAGAACCTGTTATGTGGTCCTGTACTTGTGATCCATTATTCCAATTCATTAGAGATATCTCATCAGGTACAGGTGTATTAGAAATAGTGCATTCCTTAATTGATCTACCCAAATCATGGATTAGGTCCAAAGGTGCCTTTTGAGTTGGTTGAGTCCAGGATGCCTCCCCATGGTAGCAAGAATCAGTAGAATAGCTAGTGGTTCCAAAATATGGGTCACTAGACCCACTAGGCTGGTTGTTCCAAGTCTCTTGTCCCTGGGAGGAGTGATAAGATTGAGATTGTGCCTGAGATCGTCTAATTTGCTCCAGAAGCTTGGCACATTGATTTGTATAGTCCTTGTTATATTCCCGGAATTCAACAACTATGGCTTTCAATTGGTTCTGATCTAGATAAGGGCCATATCCATGAGATTCAAGTTCTAAATAAGCTGGGGGATAAGGATAATCATATCTCAGTTGGTTAGGATGAGTCTCCCAACCAGGAGGAGTCGAAATCATGGTTGGGTTGGGAGATGGAGGACCCCGAGGGTCAAAAGAATGATATGGGTTCATGGATATTTGAGAAGATGCAAATAAAGATAAGAGATAGTCTTTACATCAAATCCATTCTCATGCAATCACACCCAAATCAGGCTCAAAAAGGTTTGTTTTGAGTCTCTAAATTTAAACCCTAATGTGAATTACCTAGGGTTTGTGCTTCTTCTAAAATCTGCAGTCAGACCTTAGTCTGACTTGAAATCACTGCCCAAATCAATAAATGAAGAAAAATATTATGAAATTTGGTAGAGATCTTAATTTTTCAATAAATTTTTCATGGAATATTTTTTCAATATTTTTACTATTTCGTGCAAATTTTCACAAATTTTTATGTTCAAGGGGGTCAAACAGACCAGATGGACCCCCTGCGAGAAGTTCAGTTTGAAACAGTATCAGAAAAAATCCAAAAATTCTTGAAAATTCATAGAAAATACTAGGTTTCAGTGGATTTCCAAATCCACAAATTTCAAAGATATCTGATTTATGTAAAGGACAGAATTAATGTTTAAATTTATAAAAAATCAGAGCGCAGACTGTTCTGACCCTCTTCCACTGTGCGAATTTTTAAAATTTTTGTAGTGATAATTTTTCCAAATAAAAGGTGGCGCTCGAAAGCTAGTTTGAAAACCTAATATCAGACCAAATCCCAAGATTTTTGGACTCCAAATTTCACAGCAATAAAATTTTGAAGATCGTCAATATTTTCTGGCTGAATTTTCAAATCTGATTTTGGTGTGTTTAAATAGTCTCCAAGTTAAAACACACACCAAAGAAAATGATTTTTTTTTAAAATTCAGATCTGAAATTTTGAATTTGAATTTTTATATATATATATATATTTCTTTTTTTCTACCCTAAGGAAGCATTAAACTAGAGGACGAAGAAGATACCTGCGATCTTCACCACGGGTCGATGTGTGCACAGATCCTCATCTTGACACCCTACAATCAAAACAAATAGAAGTTAAGAAAATCCAAATCTAAACTCACGTGTTACCTCCCCGGCAATGGCACCATTTGACGGGAGTGGCATTCGCGTATTTTGAAATCGTTGGAAATCGTAGTATAGTAGCAAAAACCACTCGTCAAAGATATTTATGATAATGAAACTCTCGTAGATCTTTATTCTTTTTAGAACTTCAGTCTTGGCCGTTCGTCTCTGGGAGGCATGAAAATGAATCGAGATTTGGATCTGCTTTTATAACCTAAATCTATCCTAAGCTACTATTTTTGTCTTTTTATGTTTTTGATTTTTTTTATTTCGAAAAGCGAATTGAAACCTAGATCTAGATAAACTAGCAAAAACCTAAGTGACTATGTGCATCTAAATGAGGCCATGGTGGCCATGCATGGTGTGAACAAACCAAAGTGTCATATAAGCAAGCAAACATGAGGACAATCAATCACAAAAACATTATTTATGCATAGAAATTTATCACACATCATCTACACTAGAAAGCATATAAATAGAAGAAAATCCCTCACGCCGGAAAGTTACCACTAGGGCCATCGGCCTTGTGTGAGGGTGTAGGCTAGACCTTGGGTATGCAAACTCGTCTACACGCCTACCAGAAGAGATGGCCGGTCACAAGAGGCTATGGGTGAGCCTTCATGGCCGTCCAAAAAGAAGAAGAAGATGGGGGCTAGTGCACCCAAGTGGAGAGAGGAGGGTGTTTCTCCCTTTCTCTACCAATGGCCATCCTTGAAGATTTGGAGAGAAGCTTCTCTAGCTAGCCGTCCATGGAGCCTTGGAGGAGGATGAGGAGGACGGCCTTTGAGTTTTGGAGGGTGGAAGCAAGTTTAGAGTGGAGAGGATGGATGGGAGAGTGTATGGAGAGATTGTCTAATTTCGTAGCTCTCTCTTTGCCCTTATGGAAGGCTCCATTTGGTTGCCACTTTTGGTGGCTCCAAAAATAGCAAATGCCACAATTTTTGGATCTAGGTTTGACACAAGTTTTTAGGGTTTCCAAGAGAGTGTGCATGGGTTTGGTGGGAGTAAAATGGGAAGGTGTGCGTGTGTGTGTGGGTGTGTGTTTTTCGTAGGGCTAGGTTGTGGGTTTTGGTAGGATTAGTTGCTAAATAGGTTGGGTCAATCTAGATTAAGTGGGTGTGGACCTAATTAGGCTTAGGAAAGTCTAATTGGGTAGGAGTGAACCTAATTAGGTCTAGGTCAAGTCTAATTAGATGTGTGCATGTGATTAGGCTAGGGTAACCCTAATAGGTATGAGTTAATTAGATCCTGGGTGGATCTAATTGGGCTCGGGTGCACCCAATCAACTGTAGATGCACCCAATTAGGTATGGGATGGTTCAATTGGGTTAGGGATAGGACAAGTAGGGCAATGGATAGTGGACTAGGCTTAGGAGGTCTCTACTTTGGTTTCCTAGGGTGTCCGGTGGGGTTCTTAGGTCAAAATAGGCAAGCTAGGGCTTCCAACACCCAAAATCAGGAGCCAGACAGCAGTATCAGACGTCCAGGATAGTGGTCAGACATCTTATACTATAAAATTAGACGTCTTGACACTAAATTAGACGTCCAATTCTATGTCAGCATGAGTTTTGGCTTCCTGGATTGTTATTCTGCAGAAATCAGACGTCCAGCCAGATGTCTGGACTTCTTAAAAGGTGCTGGAGAGTGGGTTTTGTGTTTTCTAAGGTTGGTTTTGGTTCCTAAGTGTTTGGGAGAGGGATAGGAACATGGATAGTGCTATCCATGTTTGGGTTTTGAGGCTAAGGTGCCCTAATGAAGGTTGTTTTGGATTTGGGAAGGCTGTCCTAGGGTTTCTAAGGGTAGGGATAAGGCTATCCTCCTCACTCCTCTTATCTGGATCAGTCTTCTTCTTCCTTTATTGCTTTATTCCACTATCTCCATCTTGGATCACTTTATTATCTGTAAATAGCAATAAAAAAACATTAACTAGCAGGATATCTCATCTCATTCTAAATAGACTGATGTAATGCATGATATGCAAGATATGAGTGCAATATCCACAATTTAAGATAGGTTCAGACATTATTTAGGTTGATTAGGACCTATGATTGCTGTGCAATCATGGGGAAGGTTCTTCCTTTGGCTTGCGCCACCGGTTCCGTAGACCCTACAACCGCTGTCGTTTGACACTTCCCTGTAGCCTAGTCACCAGATTCTACTAAGGAAATGAAGGCCAAGCGCCTAGCAAATGAAATCACGTCTTTCGAGACTTAAACCAGTCTTGCTTAGGGTATGTCTATTCTATTTTAATGGGGCTAGGGCAGTGCTTGTGCTCAGGTTATGTGATGAGGAGTTGATTGGGGTGGTGCCTTTTAGTTCTCCGATTCAAATGTGTGCGCACCTAACAAGACATGGTTTTCAAGCAAGGATTTAAGATGTGGTGTCTTTTAACGTTTCTCCTTACTTTAGTGTTTTTTAGGGTTGATGTGTCTTAGTATTTTCAAACAAGTTTCAAGTGGGCACACCAAGATTTGCACACAATGGGTGAGAGTGAATTTCCTTTAGTGTGATGAGACTCTAGAATCCTAATGTGCTCATCCTAGTGTTCATGCAATTTCTACCAGATGAGTCGATTTTAGGGTGAGTGATGCGGCCCAAGTCAAGTCATGGTGGCTTCGCAAACATCGCTCAAAAATGAAAAGAACACTCTAAGGAGATTATGTCTTTAAGAATGTTAGAGTGTATATATATATATTTTGTTGGGTGATGGGTTTAGGATGTGGATCAAGCAATCATTCACTATGTCGATTTTTCTCTAATTTTAATTTAATTTTTTTTAAAGATTTCTTTTAGCAAGCAAACAACCACGGGTAGAGCGATACTCATAACCAGTCTTTGCTATGTTTACTCCATCTCCACCATCTCGAGTCGCGCTCCTTCGCCACCCAAGCATCGAGTTCTTGCAACCAATCAGGTAGAGAGAGAAAATGAGTTAGACGATGTGAGTATGGATGCAAAATGAAAGCGACAAAATAAATTCGTTGCCTCCCCAGCAACGGTGCCAAAAACTGACATGTTATGGATGTGTTTGTTTAACTAGGTCATTGTAGCTTCGCATTCACAACGTCGGTTTTAAATATAAGAATGGACATGAGTTCGAGTGTCGAACAAAGGGAGGCATGAAAGTGGGTTTTTTCTGTCACTTAGTTGTCACGGAAATTGTGGGTTTTTTGCTTGCGCGCGAGAAAATGCAGGAGAGAAAAGTGAGAGAGAGAGAGTCGGGTTAGAATCTTTTGCTCATAGCTTTCATGCATATCACGATGAGAGAAAACTCGATAAAAAGAGAGCCAACATAATTCAACATGCAACTTGAGTTTTCATAAATACATCAATAGACAAATGCTTCAACAAAAGTAAAGTAATGCTAAGATAAAGAGAGAAAGAGAAAGGAGATGGCGAGGCGGCCACGGCGGTGGAGGAGGGCTTCGTCAGCGGCTCGTCGACTTCAGCAAGTACAAAAAGGTGCTAAGGGTAGCAAGGAGTAAGGTAGAAGGCTTGCAAGTGTAATGAATGCTTTACATGGGTAGTTGGAGGGGGTTTATATAGGAAGAAGGGGTTTCTAATTTAGGTAGGGCTTTAGCAATGTCTGAGATGTCGCTAAAACCATGCCAAAAGTGTCGGTGTAGATCCATGCCGGTCCAACGTGCACACCTGCTCTTCTTCTCCTTCGTGATTCATGTGTGTGCCTTGAGGGTCGTTCGATGGTTGAGATTGCACGGAGGGCATGCTCGCAGATCATGCTTGCGAAGCGTGCGCCTCGCGCGTCATCACGTGCGTCTGGAATGAACGCTCGCGATAGCAACGTGTGCCTTCATCTGCTCCCTCCATATGCAAATCAACGACTGAATTTTGATTGCGCACATGGACGTGAGAGATTGTGGTTTGAATGCACGCGCCTGGTGTGCGAGGAGGGTCGCTGACTGCTGCGGCACACACGTGAGATGGTCGCGCTCTTCGTTAAATCTCAGTCGTTCGATGGGAGATCGGATGGCTGTGGATTGCTCCTACGTGATGAAGCGGTGCTATGAGTGAGCGAGGCATCTGCTGAGATCCGTTCTCAGCCGTCCGATCTTCGATTCATCCTGCTGCTGATGGAGGAAGTGGGGCGGTGGCTGGCGTTCACCGATCTTAAGCCACATGGTAGCTTTGTGGCCGTTGATTGTCAGATCAACGGTCACAACTTCTTGGGCCAATTGCGGGAGCTCCGGATGTCGGATTTCGTCAATTTTGAGTCTGTTGGACTCCGTTTGTTGTTCTGAATCCATCCATGCAGTCCGATTGCTCATTTGAGGTCTATTTTGACATGAACTTGTACAAATGGCCATTAACATTGAATTATAAGCAATCTCAATGTGTGATGCATGTAATGCTCCCATGTCCATTTATGATGTGTTATTTATGCATGTTATCCTTAAGAGAAACTCCGATTGGTAGAATTATCACCATAAAATGTAGCGTTATCATAGAGCAACTAGAATTTTTATTGAATACCAAAGTTGTAATACAAGTAGGAACAAGAATGCTATTAGAAAAAGATTACAACTGAAACTTCTACTAAAAATAGAACTAGAATAGAACTAGTACAAATAAATCTAAAGCTATCTAAAGTTCTGAAGACAAAGCGTTGGCGATGGGAGGAGGCGGATGCGAACATGCACCCAGAGAGCACCAAAGGTGGCATGTAGAGGGAGAGAGGCTAGAGTCTTGTGTTGGAGTTTTTGGAAGGATCTAGATCCTCTAAGGAGGGGGGCGGTTAGGGTTTAAATAGAAAGGGTGGAGGGTTTTGATTGGTTGATCCAAGTTGCCTTGGATCACCAAAATAATGGGCTAGGATTAGGTGTCTAGGAATCAATGGTTGGGATTTAGATTTAAGATGGAAGATAGGTTGATTTTTGTTGGAACTTAAGGGATGGCTAGGATTTAATTGGAGGAGTGATCAAGGGTTGAGGTGAGGCTAAGGGGTCGACACCTAAGAGGATAGCAACTAGGGCTTTTGGGTTTTCTAAGGTGTTGTATAGGAAGGGATAACATAAGGTCATTGTCGGACTTAATTAATGTATTTGTTGGCAGGCCATTAATAGTTCTACAAATAGGTCCATGCATGGCTGACCAACATAGGATGGGGACTAGGCTAGTAGGTTAGGTCCACGATTAGAAAAAATTAGGTTCTTAATTAGGCTAGGGTTAGGATCAATTGGGCTAGGTTAATTAGGTATAGGAGTTGACTAAACCACTTGCACAAGTGAGCTCAGATCCAGATCTTCTAACTGCCAAGGTCCAATCAGCTCCAAACTTGGTACCTGCACATATTACACAAAGGACATCAAGGTACCAGATATAGATTAGGGAAAAATTGTAGAAAACCTAAAATTATGCATTATTTACAAAATGCACCTATATGACTAAGTTGACCTAAACAAATGCATTTTGATCTAATTTACTCTCAAACTAACATTAGTTAAGCATAAATTATGTCAATAAATGTGAAATTATTACATACCCAACACTTTCCCCCCTACACCTCCCTACGTTAAGCCGAGATCGAAGGATGGTGCACTAAAATTGACATCTACCATCCTTGAATCATTGTTAACTGTGTTTGCTCCATCATCCTCTCTAGGTGTGTCCCTCATAGAGACGGCATGACTTGATGCTACATCTATCTGCAACCCTATGCTTTTAGGTTCTCCCCTCTCATCCTCTTGCTCCCTTCCTATTTTTTGAACCATTTGTTTCAGTTCTTGCACCCTTTTCCTTAAATCTTTTATCTCTTCCTTTAGCTCCCTCTTCTCACCTAGACAGGTGTCTACCCTACATTCCTGGCTAAGATTATCCCCACCATATTCCTCGCTTTGTTCCACCACTCTCAATGGAACTAGGTCTCTTGGAAAACCTAAAGTCACAAATGTCTCCTATGTACAAACCTCGACGCCTCAAACGTTTCTAGTTGGAATATGTAATCATTTGCTCCAACCCAAAACATTTCATTTTTTTAGGAACAAGCTTAATATAGACTTGAACATTGAATATTATTCAATTACACGCTATAGTAGTTGTAAACACTAAGTATAGATGTGATTATGCAACTTACTGTGTCAAAGGTGATGCTCTCTATGTCTTTTAGTTTCATCATGCTTGAACCCATCCACTTTTGCAGTCATAGCCTAAGATCCCTATTTATGTACGCATCTTTGAAGCAGTGTTCCATTACCCAAACATATTCGTGGATGTAATTCAAATTATGTTAACCTCTCAATTTATATTTCTAAAGTCATTTAGAACATACTGTCTATATATGGTAACGATACTTACATACAAACATGCCATACATTCATTCAAGTACCCAAGAGACTCACACCCTTCATTTTGATCCATTGATTCTAGCCTTTTCATTATGCCTCACATCTTAAATAAGATGAATTTAACCACTGCTGACAACCAATGGAACTACTTCGTGTCTTCCAAGAGTCAATTCAATTTAAAAGGATCCTTGGAAACGAGTACCCTAAATTCAAAAATAAGAAAGTAGTAAGCATCATGCATATGAGATAAGTTACAAAGATGTAGACTGACTTGTAATCATCGTAATGGTAGTAAGAATGCAAAATTGGTTCAATGGACTTTTTGTCCAGGTGCTTCTCCCTCTTGAATATATTATCCTAATAGTAACTTCTCGAAGTGAGTGATTTCTCATTCACCTTGACATCGTAGCAACTACTTGGTATTCCAAGAATAGTTCAACATTCTCATGCTAGAATTCAACTATGATGTCTCCAAGACATAACTTTTGGTGTCCTCTATACCTCCTGATTATCCACTTCAGAACATGATGGTAACACCATCATGGGCCCTAACTATCCACATTCAGTCAGGATTGAATAATAAAAGCTCCTACCTAATCATCTGAGGGTCACAATTCTACATCATTCTAATTTGAGAGGAAAATAAGGAAATATGGTTAATTTTGCAGTTTTAACAGCACATCACAAATAAAGATTAACCATGGGGTCACTCAGGGGTTAAATGAAGGTTAATTGAACACAAAAGTCTAAGAGGTAGGTCAACATTGACTAAAATGGGGTTTCACACATTTTGAGGGCAAAAATAGCATCAAAACCCTTAATTATCAACCCACTTAAATTGAGGAGGTTATGGTTAGGATGAAATTAATATAAACCTCCTAAAATTTATAGAAAAATATTTTAAGAGGTTTGGTACCTTTGGTTTGACCATCTAAACACATTTTGACCTAGAATAGAGTCTCAGCTGGGAATTTGCCTTGATTTGGGATTCTATGCAATTTTTCTAGACAAACATGGTCAAAACTCAAATCCAAGTTCATCATTAGATTCCTTGGGTCAAAATTAGGTTAACACCAAAATTTGGGCCCAATCAGAGTCCATCTTGACCTAGTTTGCAATTTAGTCCCTAAAAACTCTATTTCTTTCATTTAAACCCTAGGTTTCAAATTTATTGCAAATCAGTCCCTAACTTTATCATTGTTCTTGAATTTTGGTCCCTACTACTAATGGTGGTGGGAATGCACCTGCAACGAGATTCGAGGCAGGATTCCTCCCTCAAATTAAATCTAAATCCCTCCAAACTTGGAGGGATTGATCTAGAGGAGTTTCCAAATTGATTGAACCGCCTCAAGAATCCTCAATCGACCCCTAGAGATCAGGTGAGCTAGAGATTCTAGGGAAACTATTTCCCTTAAAACCTCAGCATAATCAAGCCTCTTCCTTGGTTTAGATCTCAGATTTGAGCTTTATAAAGATCCCCTGTGCTCCCAGCTTCTTCCTTAGCCAAGATTAGGCCAAGAACCCTCTCTCCTCTCCTTCTCCAGCCACCGCACCTTGAGCTCTGGTGAGCTTCTCCAACCCTTTCATCCGACCGGCCAACGGTCAAATTGACCAACCCTTCGTCCTCCCCTCTTCTTTGTGATCATGACCGACCAAAGTCCGACCACTCTTCGCCTCTCCTTCCTCGCCATTGTATCACCATCAAATTTGCCTTCTTC
Source organism: Thalassia testudinum (assembly GCA_037157565.1). Lineage (NCBI taxonomy): Eukaryota > Viridiplantae > Streptophyta > Magnoliopsida > Alismatales > Hydrocharitaceae > Thalassia > Thalassia testudinum. The sequence continues at coordinate 35,917,079 of JAZHRO010000003.1, forward strand.
GACTTCGGCTAATCAATGCTGGATAACTCTGCCCTCCTCTCTATCCATAAACCTCTTCTCTCCCCTCCTCTCCTTCTTTAGATCACATTCGCACCCTTTGCACTCACTTTGGACCATCGGACCACCCTCACCCCCATAGTCTTCCCCAACTCCATCTCGAACTCCTGCGAGTCCGTGCCATCGCTCCACTCCACCAAACTGCATGCCATAGCACCCGTTAGCTTTGCCTTGACCCACTGAACAGAAGCCTTGACTTTGTTGGGACTTCTGACCACGCATGAGCTCCACCAACCACACCCATCACAGCGCACCCTTTTCGACTTAACCACACCACAACACACACCCTCACACCCAATCCCACTGGCATGCTCTGCACATGTGCCTTCACCCGTGCTCACACTACGCAGGTCTGGGCGGGATCTGTTTACCTGGTTACTGTTCACCCGGGTTTAAGCTTGAGAGAGAGAGATTTGAGGGAGGGGGTTTTGCACTATAGCACATTGGGATTTGTACCCCCCTCTCCTCACTCCACACTTAGCCGTTGTTGAGCATTGTCTCTACTGAGCCTTATGCTTCTGTGTTGTGCTTTGCCATAGTTCTTCTGAGGCCTTGGAGTTAAGGTGTCTGAAGCCTTGTGCTGGTTCTGTTTCTTGGTTACTGTGGACACATCTACTAACGTGGATATTTGGTTGTGGTTACTATTCAAGTATTTGAGTTTGATTAGAGCTTAAATTCTAGGGTTAATTTGGTGGATTCAACCACCATTTTTACCCTATTCTTTTTAACTTAATTTTGCTATACATTGAATATCATTTTGATTTCATTTGCATTATTACTCTTGATAATTGTGATGAGTAGACTAATATGCTAAACTTTCTCCCTGCGAACGACCTTGGACTCACTTCTGTTTTCGAGCTTATAAATTTAAATGTTGTATCGATTTTCATCGCTATACTATGACGCGATATTTTCCTAAACACGACGATTTTCAACGTAACATTTTGGCGCTGTTGCTGGGGAGCAATGCACATTTCATTAATTGATTACAATTCTGATTTGATACTAACTTGATTTATCTGATTTACTGTGATTTTGCGAGGTGAATCTAAAAATCAACCACACAAGCAGCCACACCAGGGGCAAGTAATCTCATTCCTTTCTTCCTTAGGTCCCTTATCTCTGGAAAATTTGAAAAGGAAGTCAATTAGGATCAACTCGCTTTATTTCATAGTAATCAATCATCTGAGTTGCCTGATTTGATCAGATTTGATTAGAGATCCCTATCCTGATACTTGCACCTATTAGGGAATTAAGGTGCCTTGGGCTATTCACCTTCTTTATTGAGCCCTAGGTACCAACTTTGGAAAAAATTGACTTGGAAAATAGAACCAAATTAGGGTTTCCATATTAGGGTTTCAAGAATACACACTTGCCTGATTTAAAGAGAACATATTTTCCCACATTGCATGTTACCTAAGCCTTAGTTGAATTGATATAATCAAGTGAACCCTAAAAATAGGCTCTAACAATCACTTGAATTACTAAAACTAACTCATCCTCAATTTTAGGGTAGGTTAGGTGAAGTTGATCCACTTTGTGGGACAACCAACCTCCAAATTAGGTCACAATCAAATCAACTCTAAAGTTCAAGTGAAATTCAAGGCACATACACAGGATTAAAATTGCTAGACTTAGAAGTCAAGATTGCTCATTCTGGTCTACTTGGAATCTTAGTGACAAGGAAGGTTGGGTGGGGGAAACCCTGTAACCCATGGGGACGCTCTATCATGTAGGTTCTTTGTAGGACTCTCCCTTCCTGGCTGCCCAAGTAATTCTCGGGTGAGTGAGTTTTTGATCCAGAGGTATCATCCGCCTCGAACTTCTTTGGTCATCTAAATATTTTTAGGTGCCTCGATTGAGTCCATTACACATTTTATCCCTCATTTTGTCCCTTAGTGCATGTTCGGGAGGAGGTCCTTAAGACCAAACTTGAGGCCTCCACTAACAGTTCATTCCTGTGTAGGCTAAGCCTTGACTCACTTATTTGTCCTACCAACCGATTAGATTGAGATCTCTTTCGACTCTTCCATATCTGAGCCCAGATCTCCATCATCTGCATCCATGGAGAACCAAGAAGAAAGGCCCAACATTTAGAATCAATTGCAGCACCTCACTGATCTATTCCACACATTCATGAACCTGCTGCAGCATCCACAGATGCAAGATCACTACAATCCCGCTGTAATGGCAATCGAACCCAGGGTGCAAATCACAGTTGGAGGGCCTGATGCTGAACTGAAGTCTAATCTGATTAATGCTATCCCCAAATTCCATGGCTTAAATTTCAAAGATCCCTTCCAGCACATCAAACTGCTGAAACATTTGACCCAGACCTTTGAACCACCTATTCAAAATTGAGACATCCTGCTCATGAAGATGTTCTTTTTCTCTTTTATGGATATGGCTTCCCACTGGTATCAAACTCTAACTTGTCCAATCAACACTTGGGAAGAACTCCAATTTGAATTCCTAAAGAAATACTTCCCAGTTGGTCACACCAATGCATTGAGGCACCAGATCACGCATTTCACACAAAATGCTAGAGAACCACTTCATGAGGCATAGGACTGCTTTTTGGATCTCATGTGGAAATGCCCCCATTATGGAGTTACTAAATGGGAATAAGTCCAGTCTTTTTACCAAGGACTTCGTAAGGATATCAAGCATTTTTGTCAATGCAACCTATGGTGGCAACATCATGGGTCAGCATGAAGATACCATTTGGGAGATTCTCGAGAACATGTGCGAGAACTCCATAAACAATGACTCTATGGGTGTGTTCGACCGAACGACCACCCGCTGATGGGAACACCATCATAGGCCCTAACTAGCCAATTTTAATCAGGTATTATTGATAAAATCTCTTGCATAATCATCTGAGGGTCGTAATTTCATAATATTCTGATTTGAGAAGAGAATGGGAAATCATAGTTAATTCTATAATTTTAACAGTACATCATGAACACAGATCAACCACAGCATCACTCAGGGGTTAAATAAATGTTACATGAGCTTAAAAGTCCAAAATATGGGTCCATACAAACATAAACAGGGTTTCACGTATTTCGAGAACAATAATAGCACATAAAACCCTAATTTCAAACCTGCTTAATTTAAAGAGGTTCTGTTCAAAATAAAATTCATCTAAACCTCCTAAAATTCATAGAAAAATATTCTAAGAGATTTGCTACCCTTGGTTTGACCATCTAAACTCATTTTGACCTTAAACAGAGTTGAATATGGAATTTTACCTTAATTTGGGTTTCTATGCAAATTGCCTAGTCAAACGTGGTCAAAAATCAAATCCAACTTCATCATTAGATTCTTGTGGTAAAAATTAGCTTAAGGCTAAAATTTGGGCCCAATCAGAGTCCATCGTGACCCAGTTTGCAATTTAGCCCTTTAAAATTCTATTTCTAACATTTAGTCCCGTAGGTTTTGAATTATTTGCAAATAACCCCCTAACTTCTTGTCATTTTTTTCATTTAGGTCCCTACCGCCATTAGAGGTAGGAACACACTTCAGTCAAGATTTGTGGAGAGATTTCTCTCTCGAATCAAGACCAAATCCCTCTAAATTTAGAGGGATTGTTCTTTAGGAGTTTCCCTATCGTTTGGATCAGATCTTGGACCTTGATTTGCATCATGGAGCTTGAACGAGCTCAGAGATATCAAGGATCTTTATCCATGATTTCACTACCAAGACTGACCATTTTCCTCATCTGGAGCTTGTCCTTAAGCTCTATATAAGCTTCCCTATGCATGACCATTCTCCTTAGCTCAAAAAAGACGGAGATACCTTCTCCTCTCTCCTCTCCGGCCGACCACATCTCGAGCTCTGGAGACCCACTCTGATCTCCTTCTCTGGTTGTCCAACAATCAAATTGGATGATCCTCTACCTTCCTCCCTTGCTTCCGCCTCTCGTTGGTCAAAGTAGAGGTCCTCCATGCATTCGTCCTTGTCAGTTTTCCTCGCCGTCGCACTCATCTTCTTCGGCTCTGGCCCATCACAGTCGGATGCCCCCTCCTCCATCTCACTCCCTAAGTCCCTCTAAACACCTCTCCTACTCCTCTACTTCATTTATCTCCACTTAAATCTTGTTGTCGACAGCTGCTTCACCCTCAACACCCTTGTCTTCCCCACGTCCAGCACGAGCTTTGATGAGCCTGCACCGGTGCTACACTGCACCAAACACCTCTCTACCACCAACAAAGCCTTCTTTGAGTCTCACTAAGCAAAAGCCTCAAAGAAATTTGGGGCTTTTGCTTCTCTTTTCCTCTATCAAACATACGCACTCATATACACTTTCACCAGCTTCGACAGAGCTCCAGCAAGCTCACCATGCCCTAAAACCACCACTGTCACACTCGCCTTCGCATGATGAATCTTCTGAGCACTTCTGACAGGGTCGAAAGGCTATTTTCTTGCTTTAGGGACTTCATCGGAGCTCCGCTACCACCTTCATCTTCTTCGACTTTGCCTGTAGTGCTCCGGCCATCTCCAACTAAATTACAAAGCCTAGGGCCTGTAGAACTCATCCCTGAAGCTTTGCAGGTCTTCAACTGAGCGCATCCACAGCAGCTGCTTCTCCAATTGACATAGGGTTCCTACTGCAAGTGCGCGAAGAACAGATGTGGGATAGTCACACATCGTGCGCTTCAAGCCTCTCCATCGCGTATAAGTTGATTTTGTGTTAGGGTTGTCCACCTCAGCAAGCAGGGGGTGAGGTTCCCATATGCATGCCCCACCGCACGTGCTATACATGTGCTTATCCATGCGCCCTTGCCCATGCTCACGTCTCGTGGGTCTGGGTGGTGGATCTGTTTACTTAGTTAACCAGGTTCGACAAAGTTCTGAAAGTGGGAAATCTAAGGAGGGGGGAGGGTTTTGCACTATGGCCTTGGGATTCATGCCCTCCCTCTCCTCTCTCAACACTTAGCTGAGATCTGAAGAAGGGCACTTGTGTTGGTGCTGCTGTGCCTTGGCTCCTCTAAGGTTTGAGGTAGGGCCCTTATGCCTTGTATGGTTCTGCTGGTTAAGGCGTCTATGCCTTAGTTCTATCGACTGATTCTGATTGCTGAGATAATTGATAGGAAGCACTGTTCATTTATTTAGGCTAATTAGAGCTTAACTTGTACGGTTAATTTGGTGATTCAAATCACCATTTTAACCCCATCTTTTTGCACTCTAATTTCTGGTCTTATTGCAATATTATTCTGATTTATCTTGAGCAATAATTTTTTTATATTTGCATATCTTTATTGAGAATTGTGATTAGTGATTGAAATTTGACATTTTTCTCCTTGTGAATGACCTCAGACTCATTTCCTATTTTTTAGTTTTATAAATTTAAGTGTTCATGCAAATTTTGCCTTATACTACGATGCATATTTCTTAAAACGATGATTCTCACGCATAAACATTTTGGCACCGTTGTTGGGCAGCAATGCGCAATTTCATTCACTGATTACAATTATGATTTGATACTAACTTGCTTTATCTACTCTATTGTGATTTTGCAAGATACACGGGAGAAGATCAGCTGCACAACCACTCTAGGGGCAGGTAACTTCATTTCCCTCTTCTTAAGCCCCTCATTTCTGGAAGGAATTAAAAAGAAGAATCAATTAGGATCAATTAGCATTATTTCATAGATTTAATCATTTGAGTTTCCTGATTTGATTTTCTTAGAAATCCCCATCCAGATATCTGCACCTACTGGGGACTTAAGGCGCCTAGGGCTATTCACCTTCTTGATTGAGCCCTAGATGCCAATTTTGGAAAGAATTGGACCTGGAAAAAAGAGCCAAATTAGGATTTCCATCTTTAGGGTTTCAATAAAACATACTTGCCTGACTTAAAAGAGAATTGATTTCTCGCATCATGTGTCACCTAAGCCTTGATTGAATTGATATAATCAAGCAAACCCTAAAAGAAGGCTCTAACAATCACTTGAATTACTAAAAATTAGGACTTAATAACCTGTTTGCAAACCACTCAAGGTGATTTTGGGTTCTTTACCCAACTTATCCTAAACTTTAGGACAGGTTAGGTGAAGTTGACCCACTTTGTGGGTTAACCAAACTTCAAATTAGGTCACAAATCACAATCAATTCTAAAATTCAATTGAAATTCAAGGCACTATAATTCAGAAATAAAATTGGTAGACTTAAGGGGTCAAGTTTTCTCATTCTGATCTACTTAGATTCTTAGTGTCAAGGAAGGTCGAGTGGGGAAAACCTTGTAACCCATGGGGATGCTCTACCGTGTAGGGGTCATTGCGAGGCTCTCCCTTCCTGGCTGCCCAAGTAATTCTTGGGTGAGTGACTTTTTGATCAAGAGGTATCATCTGCCTCAAACCTCCTTAGTCATCCAAAGATTTTTTTTGAGTGCCTCGATTGGGTCCATCACACATTCTGTCCCTCATCTAGCTCTATAGTGCATGTTCGGGAGGAGGTTTTTAAGACCACCATTGAGACCTCTATTAGCAGTCCATTCTCGTCAAGACCAAGCCTCGACCCACTTGTTTGTGATACCACTCAACCAGATTGACATCTCTTCTGAATCTTCTGCTTCTTCTTCTGAGCTCAGATCTCCTTCATCCACATCCATGGAGAATCACGAAGAAGAAGAACCCAATTCCCAGAATTAGCTACAGTGCCTCAATGATCTATTTCAGGAATTCATGAACCCATCGCAGCGTCCTCAGATGTGAGATCATTACAATCCTGCTGTGGTGGTGATCGAACCTAGGGTGCAAATCTCAGCTAGAGGACCTGATACTGAAGTCAAGTCGAATCAAATTCATGCTATCCCAAAATTCCACGGCTTGAACTTCGAAGATCTCTCCTAGCACATCACGCAGCTGAAACATCTGTTCCAAACCTTCAGGCCACCTATTCAGAATTGGGACATCCTACTCATGAAGATGTTCTCCTTCTCCCTCATGGATAAAGTTGCTCACTGGTATCAAATTCTGACCCGTCCAATCAACACATGGGAGGAACTCCAATCTGAATTCCTGAAGAAATTCTTCCCAGTTGGTCGGACGAATGTTTTGAGGCACCAGATCATGCACTTCACATAGAATGGGGGAGAACCACTTCATGAGGCATGGGACTGCTTCTTGGATCTCATGTGGAAATGCCCCCATCACTGAGTTCCTAAATGGGAACAAGTCTAGTATTTTTACCAGGGACTCCATGAGGATATCAGGCTCCTTGTCAATGCAACCTATGGTGGCAACATCATGGGTCAGCATGAAGATACAGTTTAGGAGATTCTCGAGAACATGTGTGAGAACTCCATAAACAATGAATCTATGGGTGTGTTCGACTGGATGAGTGATCGCTAAAAAGCGTGATTTGTAAAAATTGCGATTTAGGTCGTTGTAGCATGTAATTTGGATCGCTTTTAAATTTATAAACTTCAAGTACCTGGGAAAGTATTTGGGTTGTCCCAAGAGCGGTAGGAATGCTTTAAACAAAATCTCTCGCTCGACTCTTGGAAATCAACTTCTTTGTTTTTAGGTTTTGAACTATGTAATTTTTAGGGTTTTTGAATATGGGCAAAATAATACGGAGAGAGATGAAATTTGAATTACAAGAAAACAAAGCAACAAGTGTCTTGTTTTATCCAACTCACTCCAAGCAAGAAATGCTTGGAATAATAGATATAACAAAACACAATAAAAGAGCAACACAAGCTATTTAAAGGGATAGTAGAGGAATGCTTCTTAATTGAAAAGGTTTTACAATGAGGTTGGAGAACTCACAAGTGAAAGGAATTCCCACTTGTAATCTCCGAGAAAAATCAAACACTAACTACTATGCAAAATACAAAGAAAATGTAGAAGAATGCTTATGAAAAAGATGGTGATGATGCTGTAGAGTTTCCACTCAAACTCAGGTTGCCCCTAGGTTGAAGAAACTTGCTCCTGGTGCCTGGCTCTCCTCTTCTTCTTGGAAAGCCCTAGGTGGGCATGCCTCCTCCTCCTTGATGTGGAAGACTCCAAGAACTTCTCCCTTAGGTGGCGTGGACCACCTTCAGGATCTCCTCCTCTTGATGTCCTCCTTGCCTAGCCTTCCTCCTTGGTTTGGTGGAGTCTGGGTAGAAAAGAAATGTAACCAAGGATGATCTTGAAGTGGGTAGTTAGTGGCCTTTTTATAGGATGGGTAGGGTTGTAGGTATGCTTAAGGGATCCTAGGGCTAGGGTTAATGGTGCCAACATGAAGAGGCTTCTTAGGAGTTGGTGCCAACCCTAGGTGGAGACTAGAATTAAGTGGTTGTATGGTGTGTTGTAGGGTTAGGATGGATGCTTAGGAGGGTGGTTAATGGATGGAAGGTTAGGATAGGTAGGTGCCATATGTAGGGGTGTGTTGGGTGGTGGTTATGGTTGAGTTAATAGAGTTGGTACCAACTCTATGTAGGTTAAGGGTTATGGGTTGGTGTGGAGATGGATGGAGGGTTAGGATTAGGTCTTTAGGTGGTGGTTATATGGTGGAGGGTTTAGGTTAATTGGCGCCACATGAAAGGGTGTAGGATGGTGGGTTTGGGTTGAGTTGGAGCCAATTTAGGTGTGGTTAAAGGGCTTGTTTTTGGTGCCAACATGTGGATGGAGGAGATGGGTTATGGTGGTGTTTGGATGGTGGTGAGTGGAGGTAGAGTTGGCACCAATTTGAAGGGGTGGTGGTGGCTTTTGGAGGTGGTAGTGTGAAGAGATGTGGGGATGGTGGCACCAACTATAGATGGAGGTAGGTGGTTAGTTTAGGTGGTGGACTTGGAGTAGAGTTAGGGCGGAGTTAGGTTTGGGTTTAGGTAGTTGGTGGATGGCCATGGAGGTGGAGCTGGTTTTGAGCTTAGCTAAGCTAGCTAAGCTAGCTTAACTAGTGGAATAGTAGTGGAGGAGTCAGGGTTTTGAGAAGAGGAGATAAGGGAAAGCTGACTGGAGCTACATTAGAGCTGCATTAGAGCTGAATCTGTTGAGGAGGTCTTCATGAGGAGCTCAACTACTTAGCTAAGCTAGCTAGTTCTTATGCTAGTAGCTAGGCTTGAGTAGTTGAGCTATGTTGAGTTGGTTTCAACCTAGCTGAAGCTAGGTTGAGCTAGAATTGCCTCTAATGAGAACTCTCGAGCTAGCTTAGCTACTAAGTGGGCAAGTAGTTGCTAAGCTGTTGGAAGTTCAGTTGTTGTGGGCTAAGTGGAGCTAGGTAGAGCTAGACTTGGAATGAGCTGGAGTTGGAATGAACTCTAGTCAACTAAGCTGAGTTAGCTAGAGCTCCTAGTGAACTGACTGGAGCTAGGATGAGCTAGGCTCAACTAAGTTGAGCTGGATCTGAGCTGAGCTAAGGTGGGTTGAGCTAAGATGAGCTGAATAGAGCTGGAAGGAGCTAAACTTAACCAATGTGAGCTAATATCCAGTTGAGATGAGTTGGATCCAGCTAGGGTTCATCTGATCTGGACTTTTTCTTCACTTTCTTCCTTCTTGAGTGTTAGGGTTTTAATGGTTTGAACATCTGCTTAACCTAAACACTTAAGTAAAGATGCTAAAAATAAAAAAGAATGCAATGCATGACTAATCCTAGGTTATGCCTAAATGCTACCAAAAACCCATTTGCAGAGTTAAAAACCTAAAAGCTAGATCTGTTTTAGGTCATAAGAACGATGAAAAACTAGCATTTATCAATGACCACCCACGCATTGAAAACATGCGAGGGGCACATGAGACTCAAGGCCTATCTGCATTCGTTGATCTGGAATTGGTGGCCAGTCATCTGGATAAGGTCTCGATCATCGAGAAAAAGGTGGAAGAATTGACTTGACATGTGCAAAGAGCCACCGTTGCATAGTAGAACATGTATGTGCAACTGCGCTCAAGTAGGGAGGCTGTGCATAACATTTACCACCACTCTCACTAGGGGATGGACTTGTATCCATCTTCGTCTGATCCAGGTTTCAAAGGAAACTCTGAACCCACCTACTCTAGTTGGGGGAACTCTGAACCCTCGTATTCTGACTTTTCTGGAGTTCCTCAGACCTACGAGGATCTCCACACCATCCAGAATGATCCATTTTCTAACACCTATTGTTCGTGGCATAGATCACGTAAAAGATGAGCACATTGTAGTATAGCGCGAAATACGTCTCGAGCATATAATTAACGGAACTGGTGACTCCTAGTTGATCACAGGGAGGCAGAAAGCACTTTTGATTTCATACGTTTCTTCTTAATATGATTACTAAATAATAGAAACAATCAATCACAATATCCACTTCACAAAGAGATTGTATTTGATATATGCAATAGACTAAAAACATGAATGTAAACAACTACTTATTGTAACAGAATGAGGGCACCACAGGTGGTCCGTGGTGGCCTTTTGGAGAGGTTGGGAAGAATAGCAACGATCCATCGGGGTGGCCCAACGGACGTTTCAGACGGAGGTGCAAAGACGGATGTAGAGAAGATGGGAAGAAGAAGAAGAGAGAGGGGTTGAAGAAGGAGGAAGAAGAAGAAATTCTAAAGAATGCCTTTCAAATGGGGCCCTTAGGCCTCCTTTTATAGCTTTAGTGAAGGGCATTTATGGTATTTGGGCCCTTAAATCCGTACAAAGGCTTCAGATTAATTAGATCTGTTGATCAGGAGATCAACAGCCTTGATCGAGCCTTCTAAATCCTTCTTTTATCCTCAGTTTGTTCTGATGTTGCTACGTGGCAGCCTGTGCGCCCTCGGATCAAGACCTGACGGCTCTCGCTTGCCCACGCACTCGCTGCTTCGTTTCTCGCTTCACCTCTCGCCTTCAAAACCCGCCCGATCGTCGACAGTCCGATCGTAAGATCGAACGGTGTAGATTCAAGCTTGCATTGCCCGCTGAATCCTTAAGACATGTGTCATCACACACGTCTGCATCCGACGCTTCCGTGCCCACCACATGTTCACTGCCAATCTATCTGATGATGATCCGGTGGTCAAATTTCATCTGCGGGCACCCATCTCCTAATTGCACTTCGATCCCACGTCGGTCGCTGGCTGTTAGCTTCCCTCTCCACTACGCTACGTGCACGGATTGTCGCACTTTCCATTTCCTATGCAACTGCCCTTGGCCATTGGATGGGAATCCAACGGTCGAGATCTCTCCCATGCGTGATGAGGTGGCTGGAGGCAGGCGACGTGGCTAGCTCGCGGCTGTTGGACGGGAATCCAACGGTCGACGATTCTCCTTTCCAGGCACGGTGAGGGGCAGCTACGATAGTGCCACGTGGTGCCATCGTAGCCGTTCATCTTCTCCTTGTATCTAATGATGTAGGCCTCCGATTGAGTTGATTTTTGCGCCATTGGACTGCGAACATCGATCCGGATCCATCTGTAAGGTTGGATTTGTCATATGAGGTTCGGATATTCTTCAATGTGCCCCTTGGCTTCTGCTTCGTTTGCGAACTTCCTAGGGTGCTACGGGAATCTGATTGATGCACTCTTGGAAGCATTGGACTCCCGTCGTTATTCCAAATAGATCCATAAGGTTGGATCAGTCATCTGCAGCCCTGGATTACCTGCAATTATTAATACCTCTCAAATAGCACATTATTATGTGTAAAACATATAAATCATCTAAGATGCAAAGTACGATGTGCATGCATGCAGAATACCCATGTTAAGCTAGGTTCTACCTTAATTTAGGCGAATTAGGGCCTATGATTGCTGCGCAGTCATACCCCCATTCCTAAATCTTGCTAGTCCCTAGTAAGTGCAAGACTAAATGCATTTTATCAAGAGTTTAACTAAAGGTATATTTCTTTTTGTTTCATAAAAAAAAAAAATTCAATATCTAGATAACCATGAATATATAATGTTGTAGCCTCTGCAACAGATCCAAGCGAAAAGTCGATACACATTTAAAGATTGTACTTGACCATTAGTAAATTTATGTTGGGATAGGCAAACCTCTTCTCTCGAGGATATAAACTATTCTCTGATTTTAGCCCAGGCTTTTGGTTTAGGTAGATGGTGTCTGAGTTAACTAGATTTGTATTTGGTGGCTCACTCTCTTCTGGTTCTACATAGAGACTAGTATTTCAGAATCTAGATTTCTAGATTATTGAATAAATTAACCTAGAGAAAGGTTGGAAAACTGTGCTCTCTTTAATCTTTTGTACCTTTTCTTTTCTCTCTTTCTCTCTCTTTTTCTTTTTCTTTTTCTTTTTCTTCCTGAGCTCACATCTTACCAGATTTGCAACTATATTTGGTGGTCTTGCATGGCATTACACTTTAATTAGGTTCTAATAACCTTACGAATAAGTCAGACTCCTCAGCTCATATTTAGGCGGTCAGAAATACAGAAAAAATAGGTTAAGGATGTATTTGGTGGTTTATGGGGATGGTAGGTGTTTTTGGCTCAAAACACTTTGATTTACATAACTCAAACTTCTTAACATAACACTTTTTTTTTTTAAGCAAATATCTCTTTTGTATGCTTTTTCCTTATATATATATATATACACTGGCACAATGCCGTTACCAACATGACATAACGCAACAATTCAACATGACATACATACTTTGATTTATGAGGCATTATTTGGGATTTTTGGGGATGGCCAAGAGGGTCTCGGGTGGCTTATTTGATGGAAGTGCCTACTTTCAGCACCGGGTAGGGAACAGATAGATGATGTATTTCTGACCATGACATTAGTACCCTCCTTCAGCCGAGGATTCCGTAGAGGACAGTCGTGACCATCCACCTCAGTCCTAGTTCTATTAGAACCCGCTCTTTGTGTTTTTGCCTTATTTGGTGGCTCTCGTAAGGAATTTCTCACAAAATTAGTATGCAAGAACTGAGAGCTTAAACTATGCCCATCTCCGAGTGTCATTATTCAAATTTTTTTTTTCAAAGTTAAAGATTCCTTACAATAGTCTTAGAGCACCAGTAGACTCTCTACTCTCATCTCACGTATGTTTTGGTGGATCTACTAGAAGATGGTTCACTTGACTCCCTGATTGCTGTTCGAGGGTTCAGGAGAAGAAGCAATGCTTCTTCTTGACAAACTAGAGATGTCTATTGGCTTTCACATTGGATCCATTGCAAATTCTACATACAAATGTGAAGTTATACTAGATTCTAAGCTTAGGAATCTACTAAAGAATAAATCTTTAATAAAACTTCTTGATAAAATGATCTAATCCCCCACTTATTGGCAGAAAATTTTCAGTTTTTATGGACTACCCCCCCATGCCTAAGTGTTTGCATGTCCTCATGCATGAATAAGAGAAATAAGGTAGGGTGTATGTGGATAGAAATCACCTGAAACTGTTTCTGAGTTGTTGTTCATCTCATGCCATCACTGCAATGCCATACACAATATGCAAAACAATATGAGAAATAATATGCTGAAATGAAATCTGCTCTGTATATATGGTATGTATATATGTATACGTGCTGAGTTTAACACCTCAAACTGGGCAACTCATCAGTCACACATCCTCAAGATGTATCGTTTCGTCAACAGGAGGAGGTTCCTGGGCAAAGAATGGTCTAAGGCACTGGCCATTAACCGTAAAAACATACCCAAATTTCGGGTCTTTAATTTGGACCACCTCGTTAGGATACGGGTGGACCACCAGAAATGGCCCAGTTCACTTGGACTTGAGATTTCCCACAAAGAATTTGAGTCAGGAGTCAAACAACTAGACTTGCTGGTTAGGTGCGAACTCCTTCCTCCGGATGTGTCAATCATGGAAAGCTTTTGTCTTGTCCTTGTATAGTTTTGCATTCTCATATGCTTCCTGCCTAATCTCCTCTAACTCATTGAGCTGAAGCTTCCTTTCATAACCTCCGGCCTTGAGGTTAAAATTACACTTCTGCACCACCCAAAAGGCACGGTACTCCAGCTCCACAGGAAGGTTACAGGCCTTTCCATACACCATGCGGTACGGCGACATTTCGAGCAGGGCCTTGTACGCGGTCCGATATGCCCATAGTGCATCAATCAACCGATCAAACCAATCCTTCCTATCAGGTCTAACCATCTTTTGTTGGATAAGCTTGATTTGACAGTTTGATACTTCAGCTTGCCCATTGGTTTGTGGGTGATATGGGGTAGCAATGCGATGTTGCACCCCGTATTTATTCAATAATGACCTGAAATGGGCATGGATGAAGTGACTTCCCCCATCACTTATCAGGGCGTAGGGAACTTTGAATCTCACAAAAATGAATTCCTGGACAAAGGATATAACAGTCCTATGATTAGCTCGCCTTGCCGGGATAGCTTCTACCCACTTTGAGACATAGTCTACTATGAGGAGTATGTACTCAAAGCCATGCGAGTTTGGGAAGGGGCCCATAAAGTCGATGCCCCATACATCGAACACTTCTATGACAAGAATGGATTGGAGAGGCATCATGTCTCTCCGGGTCATAGAACCGACTACCTGGCATCGCTTACAGCACTTGGCACTCGTGTGTATCTCTGAAAATGGTTGGCCAGAAAAATCCCGACTGCAAAATCTTTGCAGCAGTCTTTCGACCTAAGAAATGACCCCCACATGCATCGCTGTGGCAGAAGGATAGCACACTAGAGATTTCTGAATCAGGGATGCATCTACGGATAATCTGATCAGCCCCAATGCGAAAGAGCAGTGGGTCATCCCAAAAATAGAATTTAGCCTCTGATATAAATTTGAGTTTTTGATCCTTGGATAATCCCGCAGGTAGCTTGCTTGCGACAAGATAGTTTGCTATATCAGCGTACCAAGGAAACTAAACAGAGTTGATAGATAGCAGAGACTCATCTGAAAATCGATCTGATATCGGCAGGGAGTATGAAATGTAGTCTGGGTGTAGTCGAGACAAGTGATCCACCACAACATTATATGCTCCGGCTTTGTCGCGGATCTCGACATCGAACTCCTGCAAAAGAAGGATCCATCTGATAAGGCGGGGTTTGGCGTCCTTCTTTGCCAACAAATGCCGAAGGGCGGAATGGTCAGTTTCTCAGTGACTGTATAGTTATGCTGAGCCTTGTTTAGTGTTTTGCTAGCATAGTATATTACAAATGGATGGCGCTCCCGACGCTGGCCAAGAATGGCTCTGACAGTGAAGTCGGAGGCATCACACATCATCTCAAAGTCGAGAGACTAGTTGAGAGGTTGGAGAATAGGTGCACTTGAAATAGCGCTTCGCAAGGTCTTGAAAACGCTGAGAGATGAGGAGTCGAAATCAAAGGGCTTGTAGTTACCAGAAGATTCATTAATGGACGAGAAATTTTCGAGAAATAAAAAATGAATCTTCGATAAAATCTGACATGCCTTAAGAATGATCTGATCTGCTTAACTGAGCTAGGCGGAGGTAATCGCGAAATGATTTCACACTTAGCTTGGTCGACCTCGAGTCCGTTAGAGGAGATCCTGTGACGTAGTACGATGCCATCCCTCACCATAAAATGGCTTTTTTTCCATGAAAGTACTAGGTTAACTTCTATACATCTCCTCAGAATCTTTGTGAGGTTATCAAGACAAGACGAGAAATCATCTCCAAACATGGAGAAGTTGTCCATGAATACTTCTACATAGTCCCCGATCATATTTGAAAAGATGGCCATCGTGCATCACTGAAAAGTAGCTGGTGCATTGCAGAGGCTGAAAGGCATCCGCTTAAAAGCGAATGTTTCGAAGGGACATGTAAAAGTCATTTTGTCTTGATCTTTCGGGTTGATCAGTACTTGATTGTACCCGGAGTATTCATCCAGAAAGCAGAAGAAATTATGTCAGGCTAGCCATTCTAGAATCTAATCAATAAAGGGTAAAGGAAAATGATCCTTTTTGGTGGCTGAGTTTAGCTTCCTGTAATCAATGTAGACCCACCAAGAAGTCGCGGAGCGGGTCGGGATGGATTCGCCCAATTCATTTTTTATTACGGTGAGTCCCACCTTTTTGGGCACAATTTGAATGGGACTCACCCATTGGCTGTCAGAAATAGGATAGATAATGTCTGCATCTAGCCATTTAATGATCTCCTTCTTGACAACCTCCAACATATTTGGATTTAGGCATCTCTGAGGTTGTCTTGATGGTCTCACCCCTTCATTCTTTTAGATATGGTGCATGCAATATGAGGGGTGAATCCTGTGGAGATCAGCAATGCCCTACCTGATAGCAGTCTTATGTGCTTGCAGAACGAAGATCAACTGGTGTTCCTGATCCGGAGTCAAGTGAGCATTGAAAATCATGGGATATGTCTTACTTTCTCCCAGAAAAACATTCTTGAGCGAATCAGGTAAGGGCTGTAACTCTAGTAGCGAACTATAGGGAGGGGGTTTATGCAGGGGAGAAGAGGAAGCAATCACAGAAATCTACTGCTCCTGACTACTGGAGAATCTGTCTGCAGTGGTCATGTAATCCTGTCTTAAGATGTCAGTGTTAGATAGGATAGGATAATTAGGATCAGGGGTGTTAGGAGTAGATGAACACCCATGACAACCAGATCCATGGGACAAAATGTGTATGTCATTAGTCTCAGTCCCATGTGGATTGCGATCTAAAACCTCTGAAGTGAAGATGAATGTGCCATTGAGTCGCTGCAGAGGAGCCAAATGTTCCCACAAAAAGCTGAATCTTCGTCTTCACTATCCTCCTCGATCAAATCCCAATCAAAGTTCTTTGATGCCCTGCAAATGTCTAGTCTAAGCTTTTCATTCCCTAGGGTAATCTCCATGCACCCTGATGCATAGTTGATGTTCGCACAGGCGGTTACCAAGAACGGGCGACCTAGAATAATCGGTGCATCACGGAGATTAGGAGGAACCTCCATATCAAGAACAAAAAAGTCTGCTGGAAAGCAAAATCCTTGGACTTTTACGATCACATTTTCAACCACCCCCCTTGGTACATTCACTGATCGGTCAGCCAACTGTATGGTAAGTGAGGAGGGCTTTAACTCCCCAAATCAAAATTGGTCAAATACTGCGGTAGGAGTTAGGTTGATGGATGACCCCAATTCAAGAAGGGCCCTATCAAAAGGGGAATCTTGCAAATAGCAGGAAATCAGTGGTGTGCTCGGGTCCTTTTTTTTGGGTGGTAAGTCATCTAAAATAACTGCGTTGGCTTCCTTAGATAATACCGCCTATCTTCCAGTTCTCTGATGTTGCTTCGGAGTACAATAGTCCTTGAAGAACTTGGCAATAGTAGGGATGTGATCTATTGTTTTGAGGAGAGGGACCTGAATGTGAACTTCCTTGAACATAGATTTCAGGTCCTTGAAATTTCGCATGTCCTTTTTTCGTGCTGAATCTCACGTTAGAGCCGCGGGAAAAGGAATGGGAATTTCAAGGTCTAGGGGCTTCTTTCCTTTATCTAATGAAGATGGCTTGTGAGAGAAAGAGGGTTGTAAGCCATCTTGTGGTAAAGTGTAGGAAAAATCATTACCCGCTTGCCTAAGTAGCGGGTCCTGTGTAGTCTTTCCACTCCTTAGAGTGATAGCTTTAGCATCAGCGTGCTGTCCATGAAGGGGCAAAGGAGCAGGTTGGTCTAGATACACAAGGTTTGGCAACAGAGGTGGCTGATTAAGCCCATAACCAGGTGGTGTGGGAGGTGCTTGCAGAACAACATGTGCTTGTCCCTGTGGTGCTTGGAATCTTGGTGGGGCGCCTTGATTTTGCACATATCTCGTGTTTGGGATAGGTTGGGAGGGCAAAGCTCCTTGTGATCTATGCTCCTGCATCATTTGGTTTTGCATGCTCTGTATGCTCTGTATTTGGTCAGCCATTGACCCATTATTGGTAGGTTCTCATGAGTAGATTTTCTAATTGATGCCTACAATTCCTCCTTCAGAGACTCCAAACGGTCGGCCCACTTTGGAGGGTAGTTGGCAGCTTGATGCAGCAGCTGATAGAAAGAGCGTGTCTGTTGCTGCTAAGATGGGAATGGCTGCTGCCTAGGATATGTGTTCTGCACATTCTCATACTGTTTGGTCTGGTAGTGTGGAACTTGACTCGATCTCTATGGATTACTAGATCAAGAGAAATTGGGATGCTGGCGCCAACCAGGGTTTTACGTTTTAGAATATGGGTTGTTACGCTAGTAACCCTGAATAGCATTGACATCTTCATAGGCCGAAGACGTCTCAGATGCAAATTCATCAAAAGAATACAGACTTGCATCATCATGTGGTGCGTAACCCTGATTGTACGGCGCCAGATCCACATTGTTCACAGGTTCTTGGTACGCAAGATCCCGTGGAGATGGAGAGAAAACATCCCGAGTAAATGGATATGTACGAGCAGAGTGGGATTGGGATGCTTGAGAGGAGTAAGATGGAGCAGTGCTGCCAGAACATCCATATCTCACTCGCATTAATTCATCGATCTTCTTATTGAGCAGATCCACCTTATCCAGCTTTTTGGTGATGATGTCCATGTCAGCTCGGGCAGACTTGGCTTAAGCTTCGTGGACATTAACTCATTGTTGTCTTGGTCGCTGGAACTGGTTCATTGAGGTAGCATTCATTGAGTTCTCTACTAAGGACTTGAACAGTTCAAATGTGTTGTTCTCATCCTTCACAAGGAAATTCCCACCGCTAGATGCATCGGCCAGGTACTGATGTGTGTCATCCAGCCCATGGTAAAAGACTTGAGTGAGGTGCCATTTGGGTACACCATGGTGTGGGCACTTCCTGAGAAGATCGTGAAATCTATCCTAGGCGTCATGCAGCTTCTCTTTAGGGCCTTGGGTAAAGGTCGTGATCGCGTGCCTCATAGCATTTATTTGACTAATCGAGATGAACTTTTGGAGGAATTCACGACGTAATTCCTCCCAGGGTCCAATTGGCCTCCCGATGGTCTTGAACTAATAAGCAGCTTTATCCTTGAGAGAAAAAGGAAAAAGCTTCATGAGAACAATTCCAATATCTATATTCCTAGGTCGAACTGACTCTGCAATCCAACTTAGATCTTCGATGTGCTGGAAGGGATCCTCATTCGAGTTTCCATGGAAATGAGTTTGAATCAGACTTATGATATTTGGCTTCAACTCAAATGCGTCTCTACTTGCGGGAATCCAGACTTGAGGTGCTATGATTGTTGCCGCCGGATCGTAGAAGTCCTGCAGTTGTTCTCCATGTGGTGGATGCTGCATCCTATTGAGTGTTGTGAGAATCCAGTCGATGCTCTGCTCGTATTTTTGTTCTATTTCCTTGACCCTGGCTTCCAGACGAGACATTGGGTCCTAATTCTCAGGGTCTTGATGAACTCGAGGACTAGGATTAGCCATCTCAGCTAATCGACTGGAAGAAGGTTGAGAAGAGAGGTCGAGCGAAAATCACCTTTTCCGCCTTGGGTTCGGCTCCCAAGGTCCCGCAAGTTTAGGTCTTAACGACCTTCTTCCTTGCATACACCAACTCAAAGGGTTGGTGTAGTCAAGCATAACAAGGCTAAGGCCTTGTTAATCAGAGTGGTCCTTTAGATTAGATGACCAAATTTTTCGTTTAAGTTTGTGTTATTAAAAATTTGGTGAGAGACCGACTGTAAGGAATTCCCGCCTCTCAAGCTAACCTGGCTAGTCTGGTTATGAGGGGACTACATGGAAGGTTCTTCCTTTGACTTTCACCTTTGGTTTCGTTACCTCGTAGCTGTGGTCGTTTGACGCTATCCTGCAGGCTTAGACACCAGGTTTTGCAAGAGAGGTTGGAACTACCCAGTAGTTTCAAGCCAAATGCAGGTTATTTGATATATTTTTGTGAATTTTTAACCTGTTTCTTTAATTTAGTAGATGGCAGGAGGTCCACAAGGTGACTCACCTCATCGACTAACTCTTGGGCTTGTCGGAGTCCAAGTTAGTCTATGTGGTCCTATTGGCTCATGCACTTCTAAATTTTTTCAAATTGAAGACCACAATTCAAATGTATACTCTAAAGTAAGATGGAATCCAAATTATTTGAAACTTGGTAAAGAGATTCCTATTTCAATAAACTTTTCAGAGAATATTTTTACAAAATTTTTTACTATTTCTAACAATTAGTTATGAATTTTTAACAAACCAGGGGTCAAATATGGATTTAGACTCTGTGTTGGTTTTTCTCTTGGAAACTATATCAAATATGCTCCAAAAATTTTGTAAAAATATGATATTGAAAGCTGATTTGATTATGCTTCAAACCCCATAGACTGTAAGTAAATCAGATTTGTATGTTAGTCAGAATTAATTTCTAAATTTTGTAAAAGTTCTATTTTCAAGCAATTTGACTAGTATGTACTCCATGAATTTTTAAAAATTCCACAGAAGGAATTTCTTTTTGGAAAAGGTGGCGTTGGAAAATAATTTGAAGATCTAGTTCCAGTCCAAATTTCAGGATTTTTAGAGCATCAGAAACATGACTATTGAATTTTAAAGATGACACTTAATTTCTAGCCGAATTTATAATAAGAATGTGTGCACATGATTTTCGTAGCACCTGCTTTTCCTCGTTCGCCGCCTTGTGTCATTGTTCCTGCACAGAAAAAACTATATTGGAGATAAAATCAAAAGTTGCCGTGCCTCTGCGGCAACGACGCCAATTTGTTCGTGGCGTAGATTGTGTAAAAGATGAGCACATTGTAGTATAGCGCAAAATACGTCTCGAGCAAATAATTAACAGAACTGGTGAGTCCTAGTCGATCATAGGGAAGCAGAAAGCACTTTTGATTTCATATGTTTGTTCTCAATATGATTACTAAATAATAGAAACAATCAATCACAATATCCACATCACAAAGAGATTGTATTTGATATATACAATAGACTAAAAACATGAATGTAAACAACTACTTATTGTAACAAAATGAGGGCAACACAGGTGGTCTGTGGTGGCCTTTTGGAGAGGTTGGGAAGAGTAGCAACGATCCATCGGGGTGGCCCAACGGACGTTTCAAACAGAGGTGCAGAGACAGATGTAGAGAAGACGAGATGAAGGAGGAGAGGGAGGGGTTGAATGAGGAAGAAGAAATTCTAAAGAATGCCTTTCAAAGGGAGCCCATAGGCCTCTTTTTATAGCTTTAGTGAAGGGCATTTAGGGTATTTGAGCCCTTAAATCCATGCAAAGGCTTCAGATTAATCAGATCCGTTGATCGGGAGATCAATGACCCTGATTAAGCCTTCAAAATCCTTCTTTTATCCTCGATTTGTTTTGATGCTGCCACATGGCAGCCTGTTCACCCTTGGATCAAGATCTGACGGCTCCCGCTCGCTCGCACCCGCTGCTTCGTTTCTCACTTCGTTGCTCGCCTTTAAAACCCACCCAATTACCGACTGTCCAATCATAAGATTGAATGGTTCAGATTCATGCCTATGCTGCCCGCTGAATCCTTAAGACGCTCGTCATCGCACGCATCTACATCCGATGCTTTCGCACCTGCCACGCGTTCGCTACCGATCTGCTCGATGAAGATCCGATGGTCGAATTTCATTTGTGTGCACCCGTCTCCTAATTGCACTTTGATCCCACGTCGGTCACTGGCTATTAGGCATGCTCTCCACTGCGCTACACGTGCAGATTGTCGCACTTTCCATTTCCTGTGCGGCTGCCCTTGGCCATTGGATGGGAATCCAACAATCGAGATCTCTCCTGTGCGTGATGAGGTGGCTGGAGGCAGGCGACGTGGCTATGTCGTGGTCGTTGGATGGGAATCCAACAGTCGATGGTTCTCCTTTCCAGATTGGGGGACGATGAGGGGCAGCTGTGATGGCACAACATGGCGCCATCGTGGCTGTCCATCTTCTCCTTGTATCTGATGATGTAGGCCTCCAATTGACTTGATTTCTGTGTCGTTGGATTGTGAACATCGATCCGGATCCATATGTGCGGTTGGATTTGTCATCTGAGGTCTGGATATTCTTCAATTTGCCCCTTGGCTCCTGCTTCTTCTACGGACTCCCTAGGGTGCTACGGGAGTCTGATTGATGTGCTCTTGGAAGTGTTGGACTCCCGTTGTTATTCTGAACATATCCATAAGGTTGGATCGGTCATCTGCAGCCCTAGATTACTTGCAATTATTAATACCTCTCAAGTAGCACATTATTATGTATAAAGCATATAAATCATTTAAGATGCAAAGTTCGATGTGTATGCATGCAGAATACCCATGTTAAGCTAGGTTCTACCTTAATTTAGGTGAATTAGGATCTATGATTGTTACGCAATCACCTATAACCCTGGATGGCGCAATCATCCCAACTTTGCGCGGTCTGGAAATAACCAGAACACCAGACCTCAGTTTCAACCCCGACCACAGGGTTCGTGCCCATATTAGCCCACTAAGCCTAAGCCCAACCCGAGTTACCAAACTGGGCTGTCAAGGGAAAATCAAATGACTCTAATTTTGCAAACCTTGGTTGACATTCAAAAGACCAATGCGGCTATGTAGAAACAACACAAAGACGAGATCACAGAGGTTCAAAATCGGCTCGCACGGTTGGCTGGGTCTCGCTAGCTTGGTGCACTCCCATCTCAACCTTTGCCAAATCTAAATAACGTGTCGAACCAGTGGTGTGTTATGAACCATAATCAGGGCCAAGCTCACTACATATATCAAATCCCTTCCGCTCCATCACCCGATAGGATGGAGGCTAAGACATCATTTTGGGATATCAGCAGCAACCACTTCTTTTGCCGACTCCGAACTCAAACCACGCAGGCCTTAGTTCTGTTACTAGCCATAGTGGCAAAGCGACTCAGGATCCACCTTATCCTGGCCACTCAAAACCTGGTAGTTTAGAGCCTAACCCTAGGATAGTTATTCAGGACACCCCTATCCCAGATCTAGAACTTGAACCAATCCTAGAGGAAACTATAGAGGTTCCATTCCCTGAGGCCTGAACCAAAGGAAAGAGGAAACCAAAACTCATAGCACTTGAGGAAGATCTGGTCAAGTTTTTTAAGCAAGCCTACATAAACATCCCCTTGATGGATGCAATCCACCACGTACCGGCTTACGTGCGATTTCTGAAGGATTTGTGTACACCATAGTGTAAGCTGTGAAGCAAAGACGAGAGTTGTCTGAGCAAGTCAGCTCAATCATTTTGAGGAAACTCTTGCAAAAAGCAAAGATCCTGGCACCCCATTGATCTCCTATAAGATCGGCAACCTAGAATTCAATCAAGCTTTATTGGATTTAGGAGCATCCATAAACCTAATTCTTACATCCCTACTGGACCCACTTCGAGGAAACCGAGCTCCAACCGACTGAGGTGACCTTGCAGTTAGTAGACAGATCAATCAAATCACCTAGAGGAGTTCTCGAGGATGTTCTGGTTCGGATCCGAGATTTCTATTTTCCAGTAGACTTCATCGTATTGGACATGGTTACTCCTGAAAACCTAAGAAACACATTGATCATATTAGGGAGACCGTTCCTAGCCACAGCTAGGGAAAATATCAACTGTGAAGAGGGCCAGATCGAGTTGAAATTTGGGAACAAGAATTTGAAGATTAATATCTTTAAGGCCCAGAAAGGAATAAACTGTGGGGCAATCTAAGAAGTATGTGACATCAGTTCTGTGGTTGAGGACTTGTTTATAGATGAGAACCTGATTATCCTCAACCTCAACCTTGAGAAGATCTTGACCCACAGATAGAGGAGCCTAGAGCTGATCCAGATTCACCTCTAGCTCCCACTTTATCTTCTGAGGCCCATCCCGAACCCCCACCTGCTGCTAATAACCTGGTAATGGAACTGAAGCCCCTCCCAGATCATTTGAAATACATCTTCTTGGGTTCTAATCAAATGTTTCCTATGATCATCAATTCTTGACTCACACCTGATCAGGAAACAAAGTCGATTTCTATTCTCCAGTAGCATCGAAGAGCCATCAGATGGACTCTCGATGATCTGATTGGGATAAGTCCCTCGTATTGCACACACTATATCTACACTAAAGAGGGCTCATGACCATCTCGAGAGATGTAGAGAAGACTCAATCCGATTATGCAAGAGGTCATGAAGAAAGAGATCATCAAGTGGTTAGATGCCGGTATCATCTACCTGATCTCTGACAGCTGCCGGGTGAGCTCGATCCAAGTTGTGCCTCAGAAGGCATGGCTCACTGTTATTATGACCGAATTTGGAGAGACCATCCCGACCCGCATTGCAAATTCGTGGAGAGTCTGCATAGACTATTGGAAACTGAATGCCTCCACGAAGAAAGGTCATTTCCCGCTTTCGTTCATTAATCAGATTCTCGAGAAACTAGCGGGAAATCGATTTTTCTGTTTCCTGGATACATACTCTGAATATAATCAGGAGGAAATTCATCCCGAAGATCAAGAAAAGACCACCTTTACCTACCCTTCGGTATGTATGCATTCCACAGGATGCCTTTTTGCCTATGCAACGCACCTGCCACCTTTCAGCGGTGCATGCTAGCCATATTCTCTAATATGGTAGGTAATTACCTGGAGGTCTTCAGGGATGACTTCTCGCTATTCAGTGAATCTTTTGATGAATGCCTTCTGCATTTGGTCTAGATTCTTAAGAGATGCATCGAGGTGAACCTGGTTCTCTCCTGGGAGAAGAGTAACTTCATGGTTCCTAAGGGCATCATTCTTGGACACCTTGTCTCTGAGAGAGGTATCCAGGTCATCCAAGCTAAGGTGAATCTGATTTCCAAATTACCTGTGACTGTGACTAACTCGGTCAAAGATATCAGATCGTTCTTAGGGCACGTCAATTTTTATCATTGATTTATATCTAATTTTTCGAAAATCATGCGCCTCTTGACGAATCTCCCTTCAAAGGAGAAGCCTTTTGAGATGACAAGTGAGTGCATTCATACGTTTGAAATCTTGCATGATTGAGTCACCCAAGCACCAATCCTAGAATCTCCTGACTGGTTTCATCATTTCGAGATCATGTGCAATGTGTCTAACTATGTAGTAGGAGCGGTGCTAGGTTAGAAAATCGACGGGAAACCAGTGGTCATATATTACGCTAGCAAGACATTGGACGAGGCTCAGTGTAATTGCACGATTACAGAGAAAGAGCTACTGGCCGTAGTATTTGGTTTGGAGAAATTCAGATCATGCCTCCTGGGTTCCTACGTCATCATATACTTGGATCACACTACAGTGATGCACTTACGAGGAAGGATGTGAAGCCTAGATTAATCCACTGGATCTTGCTATTGCAAGAATTCGATCTTGAAATTCACGGCAAGGCGAGAAATTAGAATGTGGTAGCTGACGATGGGAACACCATCATGAGCCCTAACTAGCTCATTTTGACCCAAAGAAGAGAATAAAAGCTCCTACATAACCAACTGGAGGTCATAATTCATTGAATAACCTTTCTGAGAGAAAAGTAAGAAACAAGGGGTAAAACTTATTTTACCATTGTAGTACAACAATAGATTTGCTCAAGGGCTAAACACAGGTCAAAAGGTCTTAACAAGATAAAAAGTGGGTTGGATCAGACAGAAAAGAGTTCGTGTGAGTTATGGGAATTAAATGACCTCCTGTAACCCTAAAATAGACCCACTTGATTAAACAAGGTTCTGGTCAGGATAAAATTCAACTAAACCCTCTAAAAATCATAGAAAAATATTCTCTATGGTTTAGAACTTTCAATTTGGCCATTGGAACCTATTTTGACCTAGAATGGGGTCTCAGACATATATTTGCCGTAAATTAGGTTTTTGCATAAATTGCTCAGTCAAACATGGTCAAACAAAAAATCCAACTTCACCATTGGATTCCTTAGGTCCAAATTAGGTTTTTACCAAAATTTGGACCTAAGGGGAACTCATCTTGACCTACTTTTCAAATAGGTCCAACCTGATTACATTTGTACCCCTATCTTTCAAAAACCTTTGCAAAAACCCCCCTAGCTTCTTCATCATTCTTTACAATTAGGTCTCTCTGCCATTATAGCGGAGGAATCCTACTCCGACAAGCTTTAGAAGGTGATTTCTCCTTGATTTCTCAGAGAATCCCCTTCAAAATTGGAAGGGAGATTCTCTGGGAAAATCCCTCGAATGTGAACCCTATTTGATTCCCTACTTGTTACCCAATCTCTCATGCGAATGCATGAGAGATTTGGGTCTCTTTTGAAGTTGCTATCTTCGATGACCTTACCTTGCTTGGAAGCTTGGCTTCCAAGCACAAATCCCCTTCTAGAGATCTATTTAAGTAGCCCCAGTTCACCATGACTCTCTTAAGCTTGAAATCGACCAGAAATCCCATCAATTTCTTCTCTCCTCCTCTGGCCGACTCGCTCATCAAGCTTCGACGACCTTCCCTGATCTCCTCCGTCGCCTGACCACAATACCGATGGCAGGTTCTTCTTCCTCACGTTCGTCCATGTTGCATTGCACCTGCCGATGCCCCTGTCTCCCCTTCATCCTCGCCGACCATCCTTCTCTGAGCACCTTCGTCTCCGGCATTGGCAATACGCACCAAATGCCATCTCCGTCTCCCTTTTGTCTCTTCACCTCCTAGATAAGTCCCCTTCACCCTCTACATTCTTCTACCCTCTTTATTTCCCTCAATCGACTACTGCCGCACTCCACCACCATCACCTTCTTGACCTCCGGCAATACCTCCGGCGAGGTGCTCCTGTCACTCCGTATCTCCATCCACCTCACCAACTGCCCTACGATCTCCACCTCGACTCCCTGATCACAACCCCTCACTCCATTTACTCTGCCACTCACCCAAACACACCCCCAACCACACCCACACATACGCACACAGTGTGCCCTAAGCACGCTCACACAGGTGTTCCCATGCCACGCCGACCACCGCTGCACACTCATTGTTCCTTGGCGAAGCTTCCTAAATGTTCTGACGTGGTTGTGAGGCTGCGGTGGTGATTTCAAGTATAGGTGTTCATCCACCATTGGAGCAAAGCTTGAAGCAAGCTTACAGTTGCTCTAGGCTTCGCTAGCTCCAGGCCTGTGTCCCAGATTGCACGGAGCACCCTCGCGCACAACTCCAGGCTGTCAATTGAAGCCAAGGACAATCACAGCCATTGCAATCGAAGAGAGCACCTCTGCTGTGGGCACGCGCAAAGAAGGTGGGAAGATAGTCCCACCTTAGAACTGGAAGAGGCATAGCACCTGCAAAAATTGAATTCTTGCCAGTGGCTTATCACATTCGAATCATGGGGTGAGGTCCCTCTCACTCAAACCAACCTGAACCGGCCTCGTTTGCGACCACGCTCCGCGGACCTGGTCTTGACCTGACTCGACTTGCACACCTCGCCCACCACCGCACGTCGGTGGGCCTGGTCCTTGATGGAGAAAGTTTCGCTTATTTATGATAGCAATAGCGGATATGTTGTAGTAATTAATGTGGTGGAAATCTCTCAATCAAATGATTAACATAGATATGAATTTAAAACAACATAATGGATTTCGTATCCACAGGGAGGAACAGATTAATAAGTTCACAAAAAATATATATATATATTTTTATGCAAAATTAATTTGATGATTAGTTGTAGCATCAAACCAACATGAGAATAACTTGAATCACCAGTAACATAAAATATGGAGAATTCGAGGGTCTGATAAACAAGTACCCACAATATAAAACATTATATCTAAAATAACTCCTCTTCAACCATGGTCATTTAATCTAATTGACTTCCTCCTGTAGCAAAACAGGGGAGGTTGATTCCCCTCGGTGTGTGCATGGAGGGAGCCACGGCTGGTGGCGTGGCTCATCGGAGGAGTAGGGTCGGCGGAGAGGATCACTCTGGTGGTGGTGCGGCAGCCTATGGTGGTCGGAGATGCCGCAGGCGACGAGGAAGAGGTGTGGCAGAGGTGGGTTGTTGGCACTGTCGAGAGCTGCTAGAGGCGACGCGAGTAACACAGAGACGTTAGCGGCTATGCGCGGGAGGTCACGCGTGTCTGCAGTGGCGTCGAAGAGGCGTTGATGTTGAGGGTGCATTGCTGGAGAGAGCACGGGTGCAGGAAGGTCTGCGCCTGCAGAGGGTGTGGTGAAGCGCTGTCGTGGGCGCTTGCGATGGAAGGCAATGGCACAGGCACACGAAGACGATGGATGTAGGGTGCGGTGCTTGCTGCGCTACTGGAGAGAGCGCGGGTGCAGGGCGGTGGGTGCGCGAAGGTTCTGGAGAGGCGTAGCGCCTGCGGAGGGAGCGCAAGGGCAAGAGGAGGGTGATGGCGTGGCGCAGCGTGCGGGTGGGGCAGGTGGCTGGGTGCTGTTTGCACCTCAAAACAAGCCTTTAATAATGCCTTCTTATGCTATTTCCTAGCATTAACTATGTATATTATAATCCTATAGTCGCATTTGTAAAAAACGCTTGCATGCATGCATTTAATCATGAGAGGAGGAGAAACGAATAAATGGCTTCTTAATTCACATTTTATCTCAAGTGCCTCCCTGCAAATTCCACCTTTTTATTTTTCCTCTTAATTTCTTCTTTTTTTCTCATTCCCGCGGCTGCCTTCTTCCCGCACCCACATCCACGCCATGCTGCATGCAACGCCTCTCCCTGCTGTCCTTCCCGCACCTCTCCCTGCAGCTGCCATTCTCCCCCATTCCCCACATGCTCCACGCCATGCTCTCCTCCTCTATAAAGCCGCAGCTCTTCCTCGCGACGAAGGGGGGGCAGCTGCTGCAAAACGCCACCCTGCAGTCCACCACCTTCCTCTCCACCGTTCTCCCCTCCCATACGCCGGCCCTCCGTCGAGGAGGCACCCGACGAGCAGGAGAACCCACTGTGGTGCTCACCACCACAGTGGGAACACCACCGCCCAGCTCTTCAACGAGCAGGTGGGCGTGGTGTGTTCTTTTCTCTTTGTTTGCATCTCCACGCCATTGCTGCCGCTTCAAGGTCCGAAGCTTGAAGCAGCAGCAG
This sequence comes from Thalassia testudinum, assembly GCA_037157565.1. Lineage (NCBI taxonomy): Eukaryota > Viridiplantae > Streptophyta > Magnoliopsida > Alismatales > Hydrocharitaceae > Thalassia > Thalassia testudinum. The sequence goes on from JAZHRO010000003.1 coordinate 35,945,981, forward strand.
CAGCAGCTAAACCGCGGCAACAGCAGCAGCAGCACCCCCCGCCTCCTCCGCGACCTTCCCCGCAGGCGCTCAGCTCTCCGTGTGCGCCTGCAGGGCACTTCTCCGCTCAGTCCTCTGCTCTGTCGCCTCTGCCATTCCACCCACGACCGGCCGCTGCGCGCACTGCAGCGGCCGGCCAGGCCTTCTTGCCGCCCCCTGCCAACCTCTGCAACCCTCTGCGATCGACTGCAGACTCCCCGCCACCTTCTCCGAGTGCGCCATCGCCCGCTCTCCGTCCTCGCACCCGGTCTGCAGGAGACGTCTCACGTCCACTGCGCGAAGGCGCGGTGCACCGCGACGATCAGACGTCTGCCTCCGCCTTCAGACGACGTAGAGTCAGACGTCTGCCGCCTTCGGCAGACGTCTTAACTCGCGCATCCGCGATCACTCCTTCGCCCGCTCTCTCTCTTCGCCGATCTCTCCCGCCCGCTCCCTCTCTATCTGCCGCTCTCTCTCTCTCACGTATTCTCTATCTCTCTCTCTCTCTCTCTCTCTCTCTTTTTTTCACTTACAGCAACACACACACACGCATTCACCGACACACACACACACACTCATAGTAACATATATACATATATATATATATACTTATATATACATAGTATATCTATATAGTTATGTATACATACATATAATATAATATATATATACGTATACATATATAATATATATATATATATATATACATATCTATATACTTATACATATACACATATATATATACATATATACTTATATACATATATATATATATCTATATAGTATTATATATATATACTTATATACATATATACATAGCTATATACATATATACATACATATATATATATATATACACCTATATATATATATCTATATATATCTATACAAATATACTTATACATTTATATCATACATATGTACATATATTTTCACGTTATTTACTATACGCTGTATCGCGGGAATATTTGCACTAGTTGCTGATATTCTGCGATACAGCGTGTACAGAAAGCGTGGACACATCCATCCTCCATCCACACTCCACGCGGCACCTAGTCGTGTTGGTTGCGTCTCTCTAGACATCGACTGACTCGACATAGTGCTACACTCCATCGTCACCTCCACCCCCACCCCTTTATATATATACTACATATAAATATATATCTATAGCTACTATATTTACTTTCTATCTGTTAGCTTCCTTCTTAGTAAAAAGATAAAAAAAAAGTATAAAAGTGAAAAGATAATCTTTGATTTGCAGGTACCCCATCTTGCAAGTAGCAAGGCGTGTTTTGAAACTCTGTTTTGGCTAAAAGCCAAGGACACAATTTTGAGGGTGTGCCTCAAGAACAAGGATTACCAAAAAAAAACCTAAATAAGAAAAATACCAAAAACAGAATAAACGAACGGAAGAGACGCGTTTTAAGGAAAACGTAGAAACTCGACTTGAACCCCACTTCCCTGAGTTCGACCCTGGGCCTAAAAGTGACAAGATAAAATCAATTAGGCCAGGTTAAAAATTTTGTAAAGAGATGGTTAGGTCTGAATTAGGTTAACCACTATACACATTTCAACGATAAAAATATCATATTAACAACCTATTTGGGCCGACCCATCAGGTGCGTGCCTGCAGATAGTGCAAGGGTAGGCGGTGGTGCTGGTGTGCGATGATGGAGGTGCAGGAGCGGAGATGGCGCTGGAGGGGGCACGCCTGTAGCGGTGCGCCTATAGTGGAAGGGCGATGGAAGGTGAAGCAACTGCAGGCGTAGAGAGAGCAGACACAGGCGAGGGCGCGCTGTGGTGGGAGCACTGGAAAAGTGCCTGTAGGTAGTGCGGGCACAGCCCTGGGGGTGGCTTCTAGGAACGTTGTGGCTGGGTGCTTGTGGTGGAGGGCGCAAGGTGAGGGCAGGCGGAGTGCAAGCTGGAAGGTCATTTGAGGTGGAAGGATTGGTGCACAGTGCAAGAACGGTTGCACGGTTGATGCCTCCCTTCCAATCCCCTCCGCCTCTCCTCTATATCTCTTCTCTTCCGCCTCCGAAGGGATTTTCAAAATCCTTTTCTAAAAATGGCCAACCCATTTGCATTTTGTTGAGGGAAGTTTTTGAGGCCGGTCGAAATTTGTTGCGGCTGGCGTTTGTTGGGGGAATTTTACCCCCATCCCCTCCTTGTTCTTTCCAATATCATTCCTGCAACAAAACATAAAATAATTACATACATACTATAAAATGCAATAAAATAGATAAAAACTCAAGTAATGATTCATGCACTTATTTAATGACTTAATTTGATTATTAACATACTATGTTAGAATTGAAGTACTTAGGAGTAATAATAGTCCATTAAAATGGACTCATCAAATACCCCCATGCCTAAGATTTACTAGTCCCTAGCAAAAATAGAAGTGATAAGAAGATTTCTTCTTTTCTTATTTCAAAACTTTAGAGATCCAGACAAATGTGAAGTAATGATAGCCTAATTAATAAATCAATGTGAAAAGCCAATTCGCATTGGGAGTTCGTACTTTACCCTTGGTAAATATTTCTGTCGGGATAGGCAACCACTTCCCTCAGGGATAAAGCAGAAGATAATCTGTAATTTGACCTTGGCTTTTGGCTTAGGTAGGAGATATCAAGTAGAATGGATTTATATTTGGTGGCACACACTCATCTGTTGCTACATGTAGTCTAGTACTACAGACTCTAGATTTCTAGACTATTAGACAAGTCAAGTCGGAGAGAGGCTAAACAACTGTGCTCTCTTGATATTCCTGGGCACTCACTCTTTTCTTTCTTTTCTTTCTGAGATTACAAATCTCGCCAGATTCAGTAATTGTACTCACTGTTTGGTGGCGTCACATGGCATCCACACTTCAATTAAAGTCCAAAAACTCTATAACTAAGTTAGAGTTCTTAACCAATATTCGGGCGATCAGAAATACTGAAAGGTAGGTATGGGTCATATTTGGTGGAATGCGATAGGTGTTTTGTTGCCTCAGAAACAATGTTACAACGATAACCCTGGACTCTTTTCTTTTTCTCTTTTTTTTTTTCTCTCTCTCTTTTCTTCTTCTTCCTTTTTTTTTTGTAATATAATTGTTTCTTCTTTTTCTTCTTTTCCTTCTTTATTAATCAACACAACATGATACAAACTTTTATTTATGACGCATTATTAGGGATGATGATGGTCAAGAGGATATGGTGTGGCTTATTTGGTGGAAGTGCCTATTTTCGACACCGGGAAGGAATGGATAGGACAGGCTTATTTCTAACCTTTGATACTATTACCCTCCTTCAGCCGAAGACTCCATGAAGGATGGTCATAACCATCCTCCATAATCATAGCTTTATTAAAACTCAATCTCTGTGTATCTGCCTTATTTGGTGACTCTCAGGAATTCACACAAAGTACGCACACAGGAATAGAGAGCAAAAACTATGCCTAACTCTGAAGTATCATCATCTAATTATCCAAAACTTAAGAGTCCTTGCACTAGACTTAGTGCACCAGTAATCTTTCTACTTTCTTCTCACAAATATGAGGTGGATCTACTAGAAGATAGTATGCCTGACTCCCTATGAACTGTCCAAGGGTTTAGTAGACTACAAATGCTTATTGGTTTCCTTCAAGGATCCATTACCCAGTCTACGTGCACATGAAATAAATGTACTGCATTCTAGACTTAAGAAATAATTTAAGAAGAAAAACCTCTAATGACAAAGGTATTCTATTAGGGACTAACCCATTCAGCTCAAGAAAAGAAATTTATATATATATATATAAATATATGTATGAAAATATTTATAAATGCTATAAACATTCTCAGGTTATACCCCCCCATGCTTAAGACTGACATTGTCCTCATTGGAAAAAAAAACAGACATAGAAGAATATCACCTGAGGAGGAGAGTGGGAGGAGTTAAGGCTCCTCAAGCCGAAGTACGTCCAAAACCTAGTCATCTGAAAGAGTAATATACGATTTAAGTCGCTGGCCATTTATCTTAAAGCTCGCACCTGAAATAGGGTTCCAAATTTCTACAGCTCCATGAGGGAAAGTATTGATCACAACGTATGGCCCATCCCAGCGGGACTTGAGCTTTCCAGGAAATAATTTAAGTCTAGAATTGAAAAGCTAGACCCACTGGTTGGGCTCAAAAGTCTTTCTAATGATGTGCTTGTCATGGAAGACTTTTATACGTTGCTTGTAAGCTTGAGAAGTTTCATAAGCTTCATTACGAAGCTCCTTAAGCTCACTTAATTCTAACATACCTGCCTTTCTTGCTTTATCCAGATTCAAGCTAACATTTTTAATAGCCCAATAAGCTTTATGTTGGATTTCAACGGGAAGGTGGCACACTTTTCCGTAGACAAGACGGAAAGGAGACATGCCTAAGGGAGTCTTATATGCAGTTCTGTAGGCCCAAAGAGAATTATTTAGTTTTTTAGACCAATCCTTCTGATCAAGCCTGACAGTTTTTTCTAAAATTCACTTAATCTCCCTATTAGACACTTCAACTTGTCCACTCGTTTGGTGATGATAAGGTGTGGCTATCATGTGGTTGACTCCCAAATTTTGGAGTAGTCTTGTGAAGTGTACGTTCTTAAAGTGAGGTCCTCCATCACTTATGATCGTCCTTGGGCACCCATATCGAGAAATGATATTATCCTTAACAAAGCCCAAGACCATGGAATGGTCATTGGTTCACGTGGGTATGGCTTCTATCCATTTCAATACATAATCTACAGCCACAAGGATAGATTCATATCCGAAGGACACAGGAAAGGGACCCATGAAGTCAATGCCCCAAATATCAAACATTTCAACAGGGAGGATAGGTTGTTGGGGCATCTCATCCCTTTTTCCAATGGTTCCCGTCTGCTGGCAGCGTAGACATGCGCCCACATACATATGTGCATCTCAGAATAATGTGGGCCACCAAAAGCCAGACTGAAGAACCTTATGGGTAGTCTTCTTCCCACTAAAATGTCCCCCACAATGGAGGTCTTGGCAAAAACTCAGAACACTTCTTTGCTCTTCATCAGGGACGCAACGGTGAAAATGCTGGTCAGGGCCTACTCTAAAAAGCTCGGGTTCCTCCCAGTGATAAAATTTAGTGTTGGCAAGAAACCTGTCTCGCTTCTGCTTGTCCCAAGTGCTGGGGGTAATGGCCGTGACCAGATAGTTTACTATGTCAGCGAACCAAGGAGTTTTAGCTTCCACGGCCATCAGAGACTCATCAGGGAAAGTCTCTTGAAAACCACCAGCAGGGTTTGATGTCTCAACAGGGATCCTAGACAAATGATCTGCTACCACATTCTTAACTCCTTTCTTGTCTTTAATTTCCATGTCAAATTCTTGGAGTAGCAGAATCCAACGAATTAGGCAAGGTTTGGTGTCCTTTTTAGCAAGAAGGTCCTTTAGGGCAGAATGATCAGTGAACACCACAACCTTGGATCTCGAAAGATAAGATCGAAACTTTTCCAAAGCAAATACTACAGCAAGTAGTTCCTTTTCAGTGACTGTGTAGTTTTGCTGAGGATCCGTAAGGGTCTTGTTGGCATAATGCAGCACATGAGGTTTGCCATTAACCCTTTGACCTAAGACCGCTCCCACTGCAAAATCAGAAGCATCGCACATAAGCTCAAATGGGAGGGTCCAATCTGGTGCTTAGAGAATCGATGTGGTAATGAGGGCTTTCTTCAAAACTTGGAAAGCCTCGCCACATCTATCATCAAAATCGAAGGAGACATCCTTTTCTAACAAGTCGTAGAGTGGCTTAGAGATTTTACTGAAATCTCTAATGAAGCGCCTATAAAATCTAGCATGGCCATGGAAAGATCTAACCTGACGAACATTGGCGAGCAATGGAAGCTTGGAGATGGAATTGATTTTTGCGGTATCCACCTCTAGTCCTCTCTCGGAAACTGTATGCCCTAACACAATGCCCTGCTGGACCATAAAGTGGCTTTTCTCTCAGCTAAGCTCCAGCTTTGCCTCTTCGCAACGGGTTAAGACTTTATCAAGGTGCGAAAGGCATAGGTCAAACAACGAGCCATAAATGGAGAAGTCATCCATGAAAATTTCAACAAACTCATCGATCATATCAAAAAAGATAGCCATCATACAACGTTGGAAAGTGGCAGGAGCATTACATAACCCGAATGGCATTCGGCGGAACACAAATGTGCCATATGGACTTGTGAAGGTGGTACGCTCCTGATCGTTAGGAAAAACGGCTATCTGATTATACCTAGAGTACTCGTCAAGAAAACAAAGGTACTTGTCCCCCGCCAATCATTCCAGAATTTGATCGATAAACAGTAAGGGGAAATGGTCTTTTTGGGTAGCCATGTTTAAACAGCGGTAATCAATGCAGACCCTCAAACCAGTTGAGGGTCTAGTGGTCACCAGTTCTCCTTGGTCATTCTCCTCCACAGTGATCCCTGCCTTTTTGGGAACTACATGAATAGGACTGACCCATTTACTATCTAAAATGGGATAGATAATCCCTGCATCCAGCCATTTCAGAATCTCCTTTTTAATAACCTCCCGCATATTTGGATTGAGCCTTCTCTGCATGTCTCAGAAAGGCTTTACGGACTCGTCCGTGTATATATGATGCATGCAAAGAGAGGGATCAACACCCCTAATATCAGCAATTGACCAGGAAACTGCTTCCTTGTGCCTTTGTAAACACTCAAGTAGAGCTCCCTCCTGCAATTCAGATAATGCAGACGAGATAATAATAGGGAGCATGTTATTAGGGTCAAGGAAAGCATATTTCAATGTGCTCGGGAGGGGTTTCAACTCCAACTTAGGAGCCTTTTGGATTGAGGGTTTTAGTTGAGATGTCCCTGCCTTAAGTAGTAGATCTACCTTCACAGTCTAGGGTGGGGACAGAGACTCAGTGTGTATCCCTAACAACTCTTCTAATTCGGGCATTTCCCTTTTAGTTTCTTTAATAATTGAGGGATGGCCCTTAAATATGACCTTCTGAAGGGGATCTCTACATAAGAGTGCTGGAGTAGTCTCTTCAATTATTTCATCAACGACCTCAATCTGAGAACAATCTTCAAATTCGGATTGCTTGTAAGTATCAAAAACATTGAACCAGATCTTCTTGTTCCCAAAGCCCATTTTAAGTGCCCCAGATCTACAATTGATAGAGGCATTGGCTATGGCCAAGAAGGGGCGTCCTAAAATAATGGACGACTTTGTGGGCTTATTAGATGGGTCAGTATCAAGCACCAGAAAGTCAACGGGGAAGAAGAAATCCTCTACTCTCACAAGGACATCTTCCAACAATCCCCGCGGTGTCTTAAGTGATCTGTTTGCAACTTGGAGGATTACTGGACTAGGCTTTAGCTTGCCTCCTCCCAAAAGGTTGTAGACAGAGCTTGGTAGAATGTTCACCCCTGCACCCAGATCAAGCAGAGCCTCGTCAATGTGTTGGTTACCTATAACCACTGAAATATACAGGGCCCCTGGGTCTTTCATTTTGGGGGGTGTTCCATGCTGGAGAACCGAGCTAACATGGTCAGGCAGGATGACCTTGGTTTGGACCTGTTTCCTAGATCAGTGCTTTTGGGTGCACAGGTCCTTCAGAAATTTGGCATAGGACGGGATCTGTTAAATAGCTTCCAACAGAGGCAAGTTAATTTGAACTTGCCTAAAAGTATCCATAATCTCTTCTGTCCTATCCTTGGCTCCAGACGAGCCAACAGAAGATTCCCCAGGAGTAGATAGACACTTTGGATAGGGCACCCTCGGCTTCTGAGTAGAGGGGTCATCATGGCGGGAAAGGGGTGGTGGAAGGATGACATCCTCATTGTGGGTGATTTTGTGCGAGGGAGAGCAGTGTGGCTCTTCCTCGGTGGAGATGGAAGTTGGGTCAGGTGTGGAAGGGGAATTCTGAGACGTAACCGTAGGAGTGTTATCAGGCTTATCAATCTTTTTTCCACTCCTCAACACGGTCACTGCTTGAGCGTGCTCCCTGAATACAACCCCCTTGCCCTTAGGGTTCTCCTCAGAAGAGCTAGGTAGCTTCCCCGGATCACGTTGCCTAACTGCCTCAGTAAGATGACCAATTTGGAATTGCATATCAGTAATCATCTTATTCTGAGATTGGATGACCATATTCTGATGCTCTTGCGTTGCTTTCATCATGGCCTTTAGTTCATCCATCTCAGAGGGCTTATTCTGAGGAGGGTTTTCATAAGATGGTTGGTATATGGGCTGGGGAGGTAAGGGTCTTGTATTCCCTGAGTTAGAAGCATCACCTTGCTTCCAAGAGAAGTTTGGATGGTTCCGCCACCCTGGATTATAGGTATTGGAATAAGGGTTATTGCGAGGGGGGCGGAAACCTTGGGCCACATTCAAGTCGACCTAAATCAACTCAAGGAATTGATTTGCCTAATGGAACTCCGCAGTGGCATGCGTTGTGCTTTGGCAAATGGAGCATTCTCTTGAAGCCTGAAAGATAGAAGATGCTTGCGGGTTCATGCCGGGGTTTGCTAAAAGCCTATCAAAGTTTTTATTCAATAGTTGAATCTGATAAGCTAAATCCTGAGAAGCCCCAGCTTCATGGGCCTCTATCTTCCTCTGCAAGATTGATGGTTTTCTTTCTTGATAGGCAGAGGACAGTTGTATGGAGTTGTCACTTAATGTTTCAAATAATGCCTAGGCTTCACCCTCAGTTCTTGTCATGAAGGTTCTTGCATAGGCTGCATCGATGGTTTGCCTATGCCTTTCAGATAATCCATTATAGAACCTTTCGACCAAGTGCCATCTTGGCACTTGATGGTGGGGGCATAACCTAAGAAGGTCATTCAAGCGCTCCTAAGTCTCATGGAATTGCTCCCCTTCCTATTGAGTAAAACCCATAATCTCTCTTCTGTAATGGTTGGTTTTACTCATAGGAAAATACTTTTTCAAAAGTTCTCCCTTAAGGGTGGCCTAATCATTTACCCTTGCATTGAGGGTATGATACCAGTTCTTGGCCTTATCCTTTAGGGAGAAAGGAAATAAAGTCCTCATCAGGGCTTCATCAGTAAAGCCCTGGAGCTTCACCGTGGAATAGACCTCGGTGAATTCCTCCAAATGCCGGTAAGGGTCCTCCCTAGTAGTACCATAAAAAGAGGGTAATAAAGATATGGTACTACTCTTGATCTCATACGGATTATCCCCTGCTGGTCGTCTTAGTGCTTGTGCAGGTTGGTTAGTTGGAATAAAATAGTCCCTTAGGGTCCTTTGTTGATTTGCTCCTTGATCAGCCATTCCTTCTCTTTTCTCTCCTAGGTGAGCTCTCCTAAGAATTCTCTCGGGCTTAGGATCAAACACTAGACTACCCTCAAGAGAGCATCTACCAAGCATACAAAACACAATTCAGGTTCTTATTGAGTAAGTGAAGCCTCCACTTGAAAGATAAGTCAAAAGATCAAGACTTTGTAATTTCCCTACTTGGAGGGGTGAGATCAGCGTGACAAAAAAATGTGGAATTGAAATATATAAAGCAATCTCACAAAATAAGCAATCACAAAATGTACACAAGTAATTTTTAGGTGGAAACCCAAACCGGGTGAAAACCACCACCTAACCCTCTCGAGTTAGGATTTTTCGATCAACCTAGTTGATCAAATCCACTAACCGAATCACTTTAAAATGAGGGTGATTCAACCTCAGTACAACCACGCTACAAGTACGAGGGTAGCGTTCCTCAACCCCTTCTCTCCACGAAAAGGATTTTGTCCCACGAAGGAGACGGGAATTCGCAAAGCGAATACCCAACCAAAAGACAAAGGTAAAATAAACAACAAACCTATAGAGCCAACAAAGTAATAAACCTAAGCTTCTATAGGATTTAGGAAACTCCCCTTTGCAAGGAGTGCGACGACGATGACGCGGGTGCGTGAGCCACGCAACAGCGCAATGTCGCTCTCGTAGACAACGGCGGGAGAGCGGGTGCGCGAAGGGAATGATGCTCTCAAGATGATGGAGCTTGAGCTTAGAGAGCAAGCGCTTCTTGGACACAAGAGAGTGGAAATACTTGATCTTAGTGTATCTTGGTCTCTCTAGGTGTATATCTTGTGTCTTTTTGTGTTTTCTAAGTGTGTATGTTTTGTTTTTGTGTTGCAAAGGCTCCCCTTTATTTATAGAGGCCTTATGAAGGCTTTGGAAGGCTTGAGAAAGGTTCTATAGCCGTTGGGAACAAAGCCCAAGAGAATCAGGCTGAAATCAGGACAATGATTACACTTGACAGGGTTAACAGACGTCTAACTCTGGAATCAGACGTCTGGAAGGCCACTTTAAGACGTCTTATTTCAAGGTCAGACATCTGATTCTATGCGGGTTTCTCCCTGACTTGAATCAGATCTAAACAGGGTTTTTGTGCAAGTCCATCAGACGACATACAGGAAGTCTGGCACTATGTATGGACGCCTGGAAACCTACTTTTACTGTGGGAATTGATTTCCAAACGTTGCAACGGCTAGAAAATCTCTGAGAAGAGATTTTGGGTCAGTCGAGGCAAAACGGTCATTTATCAGACGTCTGGAAAGGCCTAAGGACGTCTGATAAGGCTCTAACGGTCATATTCTTGACTGTTTGCTAAGCCAGCCAACGGTCCACTAATTGGACGTCGGGCAAAATCATCAGACGTCTTCTAAGACGTCTGGACTAAGGTCTGGACGTCTGATTTCATCAGACAGAATACTAAGTCCAGCCTAATAGTTATCAGACGTCTGAAACAACAGTCAGACGTCTTAAAATGCTTTATCAGACGTCTGATTTGGGAATTAGACGTCTGGAAGTGCTGTTTGAGCCCTATATTGGTTTTCTAAGTATTCTACAGAAAACCTAAGTATCCTAGGGTTGTGCCGGTGTTCCTAGGACTACTGTTAGGGTTCTTTGAGGCTCTTTAACATAATTTTCTAAGGAAAATAAAGATAAAAGTACATGAAAGGATTAAAAAGAATCTATCCTATTCTTCTTGTCTTCTATCTTCAATCTGTCGCTCCACGCGAACCTCCTCTGTTTTCCGTCAAGCTCCTCCAATCCATCCTGGATGCGAGCTCGAGTTCCGTCTAAACACGTCCACATTTGCAATTGACCTGAAATCTAGGACTCAAATTGCAAATGTTAAATAACACGTGTTTTGTTATCATCAAAACAAATGATCGTGGTGCTCTAGCACCAACAATCTCCCCCTTTTTGATGATGACAAAACCGTTAAATAATAATGCATAAAAATCCTCCACCTTTTTGACATTATCAAAAAGGTTTGATTGATTTTACATTTCCTATAACTCCCCCTTAAAACATGCTCTTCTATAAATTTATTTTAACAAAGGTGATATTCTCCCCCTTTTTGTAACAACAAGATAGCTATTATTTTTCTCCCCCTTACTAAAGGAAATTTAGCTACCTTATATCTCCCCCTTAAAAATTGACAATTAGCTCATAAATTTTAACTCCCCCTATCTAAATGCTTATGATAAAAAGATAGGGTAAAGGGTTTTACCTCACCTACCATGGCCAATAAAATGGCCCAAATGGTGGTGGTGGATGCCACATCGGATGGGGCTCCCATCCGTAGCTTGGAGGCTTGGGCATCGGCGCCGGTCTCCAATCTGGTGGTCGACGTGTGGCGGGTCCGTCGTTTGTTCGCCGTCTCGTCGGTCTTCTTGTTCTCCTCCTTGGTCTACTCCTTGGTTCCCCCAACTTGAGTTGACCAGCCTTGAGCTTGTAGGTCCAGTCCCTTATGTTGTAATTATCCCTGAACCCTACAAAACAAGATTCTAATTCTTTTTTCGGTATCCAAGTGGGCTTGGATCCGGATTTGTTAGAAGGTCTCCTTGATGGAGATCCTTTCTCAACCTTAGGGCTATAAAAATTATCAACTTTGTTGACTAATTTGTTAGAATTTTCCCTAAGACATGCAATTTCTTTTTCTATAGTTTGCATCTTAGTCTTTAAATCATAGATTTCTAACTTTAGACTATCATTTTCCTCAATCAACTTATTATTTTCATTGATGAGGTTATGATTTTCTAATAATAGGTTATCACTTTTAGGACAAGTTTCTAGATCCTTAAGTTTTATTTCTAACCTATCATTTTCATTTTTAAGAAAACTAAGGTTCTTTTTAATGCTTTTATTTTCTATTTTTAGTGATTTACTAATCTCAAATAATTCATTAAAAGCTTCTTGTAAATCGAAATTTACCTCGTTGTCGCTGTCGCTTCCGCTTTCGTTGTCACTGTCGGTTCCTCTGGCCATGAAACCAAAGCAAGCAGTTTCTTCTTCTTCTTCTTCCTCCGAGCTTGTCTCCTCATGAGTGCCTTCCAACCTCCTCCATATCTCGTGGGCGATGGTGCACTCTTGGATTTTCTCGAACTCTTCCAGACTCAACGCGCAATACAGGGCATTCATTGCCTTTGCGTTGAGTGAAAGCTCTCGAATATGCTGCTGCGAGTATCCTCCGGCGGGTTTCTCTAGGATGTCGAAGGGGGTCTCGCACCTGGCCCAGACCGTGAAGTCGGTGGCTTGAAGCCAGGTCTTCATCCGCAACTTCCAGTAGGGGTAGTTGCTCCCGTCGAAGAACGGGGACGGGTTGTGGACTGCCCCTCGGAGATCCTGATTGCTGATGTGCTTCCCTCCATTTGATCTCTTGCCGGGTTGTTACGCCAAAACAGCAAGACCTGCTCTGATACCAACTGTAATTTCCCTACTTGGAGGGGTGAGATCAGCGTGACAAAAAAATGCGGAATTGAAATATATAAAGCAATCTCACAAAATAAGCAATCACAAAATGTACACAAGTAATTTTTAGGTGGAAACCCAAACCGGGTGAAAACCACCACCTAACCCTCTCGAGTTAGGATTTTTCGATCAACCTAGTTGATCAAATCCACTAACCGAATCACTTTAAAACGAGGGTGATTCAACCTCAGTACAACCATGCTACAAGTACGAGGGTAGCGTTCCTCAACCCCTTCTCTCCACGAGAAGGATTTTGTCCCACGAAGGAGACGGGAATTCGCAAAGCGAATACCCAACCAAAAGACAAAGGTAAAATAAACAACAAACCTATAGAGCCAACAAAGTAATAAACCTAAGCTTCTATAGGATTTAGGAAACTCCCCTTTGCAAGGAGTGCGTCGACGATGACGCGGGTGCGTGAGCCACGCAACGGCGCAATGTCGCTCTCGTAGACAACGGCGGGAGAGCGGGTGCGCGAAGGGAATGATGCTCTCAAGATGATGGAGCTTGAGCTTAGAGAGCAAGTGCTTCTTGGACACAAGAGAGTGGAAATACTTGATCTTAGTGTATCTTGGTCTCTCTAGGTGTATATCTTGTGTCTTTTTATGTTTTCTAAGTGTGTATGTTGTGTTTTTGTGTTGCAAAGGCTCCCCTTTATTTATAGAGGCCTTATGAAGGCTTTGGAAGGCTTGAGAAAGGTTCTATAGCCGTTGGGAACAAAGCCCAAGAGAATCAGGCCGAAATCAGGACAATGATTACACTTGACAGGGTTAACAGACGTCTAACTCTGGAATCAGACGTCTGGAAGGCCACTTTAAGTTGTCTTATTTCAAGGTCAGACGTTTGATTCTATGCGGGTTTCTCCCTGACTTGAATCAGATCTAAACAGGGTTTTTGTGCAAGTCCATCAGACGACATACAGGACGTCTGGCACTATGTATGGACGTCTGGAAACCTACTTTTACTGTGGGAATTGATTTCCAAACGTTGCAATGGCTAGAAAATCTCTGAGAAGAGATTTTGGGTTAGCCGAGGCAAAACGGTCATTTATCAGACATCTGGAAAGGCCTAAGGACGTCTGATAAGGCTCTAACGGTCATATTCTTGACTGTTTGCTAAGCCAGCCAACGGTCCACTAATTGGACGTCGGGCAAAATCATCAGACGTCTTCTAAGACGTCTGGACTAAGGTCTGGACGTCTGATTTCATCAGACAGAATACTAAGTCCAGCCTAATAGTTATCAGACGTCTGAAACAACAGTCAGACGTCTTAAAATGCTTTATCAGACGTCTGATTTGGGAATAGACGTCTGGAAGTGCTGTTTGAGCCCTATATTGGTTTTCTAAGTATTCTACAGAAAACCTAAGTATCCTAGGGTTGTGCCGGTGTTCCTAGGACTACTGTTAGGGTTCTTTGAGGCTCTTTAACATAATTTTCTAAGGAAAATAAAGAGCAAGAAAAATAATGATAAAAGTACATGAAAGGATTAAAAAGAATCTATCCTATTCTTCTTGTCTTCTATCTTCAATCTGTCACTCCACGTGAACCTCCTCTGTTTTCCGTCAAGCTCCTCCAATCCGTCCTGGATGCGAGCTCGAGTTCCGTCTAAACACGTCCACATTTGCAATTGACCTGAAATCTAGGACTCAAATTGCAAATGTTAAATAACACGTGTTTTGTTATCATCAAAACAAATGATCGTGGTGCTCTAGCACCAACAGACTTATCCCTCTATTCCCACGTAAGTGGTATAAGAGGGGTGTGGACTTGAAATCTTAACCTTGTTTATTGCAGAGGTCGAATTAGTTAATATAAATGGCCAAACAAGTTTTTCACTGCAATTACGTGCCTTAATTCAACCTTCGAGTGCCCTAGGACCTATACTTTGCTTGGATGATACTCCCAGGTGATCAAGTGAGAAGTTACTCCAAGGACGAACAAAGGGATGCAAGTAGGGTGAACCCTTCCTTTGAGGCGATGTGTATGCGGTGCCCCTTAACAACCCTTTTATTCCTTTAAGGGGTGTCCCCCTCAGTGGAGTATCAAAACACTTGACCAAAAGATAGTATCACCACCACCACAAAGCACAATAAGAGGGTTTGCACCGATAAAGAGATCGGTGCCTATAGCCTTAAGGGATCAAGCCTTAGTGCGGTGCCTAATGTGCGTGCTCAGTGTCAGAAGTGTGCAACACACCTCAAATCTCTGTAATTTCTTTTGAAATTGCAGACAAGTCCCTTAGAATCAGATCAAATGTGAATAGATTTTAGGGTTGAATCTGATTATCAGTCCCACTTTTAGTTATGCGACCACTGAATTAGTAAATTCAAACAACTTGGTGGTCGTGAATTTTAATTTGAATGCAAATGTGTGAGCAGGAGCTGGATGCAAAAGTTAGAAAGGTGTACCTGTCTCCAGCAATCTTCATGCTAATATGCTTGCAATGTAATAATAAGATTTAATGTGCTGCTCAATCACCCCTAAATGCACGCACCTAAGGGCATGCAACTTCTAAACAGGCAGCTCGATATTTTCTTTTGTTGATTTTAAAGGCAAGCAAGTAGAAAATAGAATCACGCATGCAAAATGTAAACCTAGTAGCTAAAGAATGTGGGGACAAACCCCCAAAAATCCAGCCCCAATTACTACAAGGGTGAAAAGACAGCAATAAATTGTGACGATGGAGAATCCTTTGTGAAAGCGGGATCTTGGTCTCCTACGTCTTTTCCTCGTTTGGCTTAGCTTGTGGTTGCTGTTGCCTCTCTGTTGCGCCTCGTCGCCTCGTCAGATTCCTTGCACAATAAAAAAAATTGATCAGATAATTGCGCAACTCAAAATATTCAAAAATAATGAAGTGAATCTATTGCGTCTATTGCCTCCCCAGCAACGACGCCAATTTGACGGAGAGAGTTTCGCTTATTTGTGATAGCAATAGCGGATATGTCGTAGTAATTAATGTGGTGGAAATCTCTCAATCAAATGATTAACATAGATATGAATTTAAAACAACATAATGGATTTCGTATCCACAGGGAGGAACAGATTAATAAGTTCACAAAAAAAATATATTTTTTTTTATGCAAAATTAATTTGATGATTAGTTGTAGCATCAAACCAACATGAGAATAACTTGAATCACCAGTAACATAAAATATGGAGAATTCGAGGGTCTGATAAGCAATTACCCACAATATAAAACATTATATCTAAAATAACTCCTCTTCAACCATGGTCATTTAATCTAATTGACCTCCTCCTGTAGCAAAATAGGGGAGGTTGATTCCCCTTGGCGTGTGCATGGAGGGTGCCACGGCTGCTGGCGTGGCGCGTCGGAGGAGTAGGGCCAGTGGAGAGGATCACTCCGATGGTGGTGCGGCAGCCTACGGTGGTCGGAGATGCCGCCGGTGACGAGGAAGAGGTGTGGCAGCGGTGGGTTGTTGTCACTGTCGAGAGCCGCTACAGGCGACGTGAGTAACACAGAGATGTTGGCGGCTGTGCATGAGAGGTCACGCGTGTCTGTAGTGGCGTTGAAGAGGCGTTGACGCCGAGGGTGCACTGCTGGAGAGAGTGCGGGTGCAGGAAGGTTTGCGCCTGCAGAGGGCGTGGTGAGGCACTGTCGTGGGCGCTTGCGATGGAAGGCGATGGCGTGGGTGTGCGAAGATGATGGATGTAGGACGCGACACCTGCTGCGCTGCTGGGGAGAGCACGGGTGCAGGCCGATGGGTGCGTGAAGGTTCTGGAGGGGCGCAGTGCCTGCAAAGGGCACGTAAGGGCAGGCGGAGGGTGATGGCGTGGAGCAGCGCGTGGGTGAGTCAAGTGGCCGGGTGCGTGCCTGCAGACAATGCAAGGGCAGGCAGTGGTGCAGGTGCGCGATGATGGAGGTGCAGGAGCGGAGATGGCGCTGGAGGGGGCACGCCTATAGTGGTGCGCTTGCAGTGGAAGGGCGATGGAAGGTGAAGCAACTGCAGGCGCGGTGAGAGTGGACACAGGCGAGGGCGCGCTGTGGTGGGAGCACTGGAGAAGTGCCTGCAGGTAGCGCTGGCCCAGTCCTACGGGCGGCTGCTAGGAACGCTGTGGTTGGGGGCTTGCGGTGGAGGGCGCGCAGTGAGGGTAGGTGGAGTGCAGGCTGGAAGGGCGTTTGCGGTGGGAGGCTTGGTGCACAGTGCAAGCACGATTGCACGGTTGATGCTTCCCTTCCAATCCCCTCTGCCTCTCCTCTATATCTCTTCTCTTCTGCCTCCCAAGGGATTTTCAAAATCCTTTTCTAAAAATGGCCAACCCGTTTGCATTTTGTTGAGGGAAGTTTTTGAGGCTGGCCGAAATGTGTTGCGGCTGGCGTTTGTTGGGGGAATTTTACCCCCATCCCCTCCTTGTTCTTTCTAATATCATCCTACAACAAAACATAAAATAATTACATACATACTATAAAATGCAATAAAATAGATAAAAACTCAAGTAATGATGCGTGCACTTATTTAATGACTTAATTTGATTATTAACAAACATACTATGTTAGAATTGAAGTACTTAGGCGTAATAATAGTCCATTAAAATGGACTCATCAGTCCCAGGTACGTACCGGACCAGATTACCCAAGAAATGTGTGGCTCTGGGAGAGTAGAACCTAAGAGAGAAAAGAGAGGAGAGTGCATGCAGGTAGGGGGTAGGTTTTGCTTTGCAGGGTGAAGAGGAGGAAGGAGAAAACAAGGATGCAGAGAAGCTAAGGCAACGAAGAAGAAGGAAGGAAGAGAAAGAAGGAAGAAGAAAACAAGGAAGGAACTAAAAGAAGAAAAAGCTGAAGAAGAAGCTAAGGGTCAAAGCAGAAAGGCAAAGGAAGAGAGCAAGCAACCTACAGAGAAAGAAAGAGAAAGAGAAAGAAGCTAAAGAAGACAGAAGCCAAAGGAAGGAGGAAGGAGAAGACAGAGAAAGAAAGACAAAATAAAGAGAATCAGAGAAAGAAGAAAAGCACTGTAGCATCATCATTTTAAGGCATCTGATTCACAAATCAGACGTCCGATTTTGAGTTTAATTCATATACATTGAGTTTCTTTAATATTTTGTGCTCTACATTTACTCCTATATTTTTGCACTGTGACATTGATATTATTGCATATTCTGAATTGTGATCTTGATTTCTAAACACCAATTTGCTCCCTGTGTTCGACCTCAGAGTTTAAATTTGAGTAATAAAATTATATTTGTTTTGAGAGCTCTTTCGGCTATATTACAACACGATATTCTTACATACCGATTCAGTGATCATTAAACATTTTGACGCCGTTGCCGGGGAGCAATGGGCGATTTAGAATTCTTGATTACAATTGTTGATTTGGTATTAACTTGCTATATCTCTTTGTTGTGGTTGTTTCAGGGAGAAGATTCAACGAAAGACAGCCGCACATCAAACACGCCAAGGGGAGGTAATTTCTGATTACTTTCTCTTATGCCCCTCATTCTGAAAAGGAAAAAAGATAAAATCAATTAGGGCTACTTTCTTTACATTCCTAGCTAATTCACCAAGTTGCCTGACTTTGATTTCAACAACAAATTGATTTGTGCATCTATTTAAGGTAACTAGGAATACCACTTTCTTGATTGAGCCCTGGATACCACATTTTGGAAAACTAAATTGGACCAAGAGTAGAGTCAAATTAAGGATTTCAATTTAGGATTTTAGAGACACCTTCATAAGCAATAATCAACTCTTCAAAAAGAGGTGTGCCTAAGCCTTGGTTGAAGAGATTTATTCAAGAAAATCGTAAAATTCAGGCTCTTAATTTCACTTGAATCCTAAAAGAAGGGACCTAAAACTTCTCAAAGGAGAATTAGGTGAAGTTGACCCACCTTGTTGGGTTAACCAACCTTGAAATTAGGTCACTTTTTGCACTCAATACATTTAAAGTTCAAGTGGAAATCTTAAGCACCCTTGCTTTTTAATAAAATTGGTAGACTTAAGAGGTCAAGTCTCCATTCTAGTCTACCTGGAACATCAGTGACAAGAGAGGTTGGGTAGGGGAAACCCTATAACTCATGGGGGCACTCTACCGTGTAGGGGTCTTTGCGAGACTCTCCCTCTTTGGCTGCCCAGGTATTTCTCAGGTGGACGGCTTTCTTACTAAGGGGTATCATCCGCCCTGAACCTCTATAGTCATCCAAATTTTTTCGGTGTCTTGATTGGATCCATCACATTCTATTCTCATCCAGACCATCGGTGCATGTTTGGTAGGAGGTCCTTAAGACCATCCTTGAGTCCTCCTTTAGTGATTCACTCCCGTCGACTCCAAGCCTCAACTTCCGTATTTGTGCAGCAACCCCACCACATAGACATCTCCTTTAGTTCATCTGAACCCAATTCTCCTTCTTCCATCATCATGACACAACTCGTAAAAGAAAGGAATAACCTTGCGAACCAACTCTAGCGCCTTAATGATTTATTCTAAGCCTTTGTAAACCCATCGCAGCATCTTATGATGCGAGATCATTACAATCCCACTGCGGTGGCAATCGAACCTCGAGTCCAAATCCCAGCTGGAGGTCCCAATTCTGAACTCAAGCCCAACATGATTCATGCTATTCCAAAGTTTCATGGGCTTAATTCTGAGGATCTCTTCCAACACATCAAACAACTCAAGCATCTGGCCTAGACCTTCTGGTCAGATTGTCAAAATTGGGATATTCTTCTAATGAAGATGTTCTCCTTCTCTCTCATGGACAAGGCAGCTCACTGATATCAGACTCAAACGCGTCCAATCAACACATGGGTTGAACTACAATCTGAGTTTTTAAAAAAGTTCTTCCCAGTTGGTCGGACGAATGCCTTGTGACACCAAATCACACACTTCACCCAGTGATGAAAAAATGTTTGTACGCTTTTGTAGGGTTTTAAAAGATAACACGTTGTAATATAGCCGACAAAACGTTCAAACAAATATAGAGAATTTTATTACTCGAAAAACTAGAGTATCCGAGGTCGAACACAGGGAGCAATCTCAGTACTTTCAAAACCAAAGAATACAACTTTTAAATGAACATAATTGATTCAAAGGGAGAGAGTTATAAAAAGAATTGCTAAAAGAAAATAGAAGTGGACGTCTGATTTCTTTATCAGACGTCTTAAAAGTAGTCTTCTTTCTCTCTTCTGCCTTCTTCTTCTTCGTTGGCTCTTCTTTTCTCCTGATCCACAGGTCTTTTTCTTCCTTGAACTTCTTTCTCTTCTCTTCCCTTTCCTGTGAAGACTTCTTCTTCCTGCCTTTATTTCCCTTCTATCTTCTTCTTTCTTTTTGTCTTTTCTGCAGTCCTTCCTTCTCTCAGGTCTCTACCTTGCTCAGTTTCCTTTCTTCAAAGTTCCTTCTTCTGCTCTTCTATTTCTTCAATTCTTCTTTTTGCTTTCCTGCGCCTCTTCCTTCTCTTCTTTTCCTTTGCTGCAGCGGCTAAGTGTTCGCTTCGTCCTCTCTTCCTTCTTTCCTGCACACACCACAGCCAATGCAAAACCTACCCCCTTTCCCTCTACCCAAATGTCTCTCTCTTTCTCTGCAATTCGCTTAAGGACGCTCTCCCAGAGCCACACAGGTAATCGGGTCAGATTTCGCACCCGGGACCAAGTGCACCGGCAGGTGGGTGATCTCGAGGAGTGCTTAGGATAGGGTTGGGTCGGATCCTACCAGATCCACGAGGTGAAACCGCGGACGAGGCAGGCGTGGGTCGGGTGAGGGACCTCACCCCTGTGCTTTCGGAGGCAGTAAGCAGAGAACACAAATTCAACTTAAAGCATACCTGTGCGTTGTGTTTAGCCGATGTGGGACTATCTAGCCCCCCCCAATTTCGCGCACGCCTGCAGAGCGTTCTTCGTGCAATTGCCAAGGCTGGGAGCGTCGCAGCGTCAATGCTGGCCCTGATCGCTTCGCAACACCCGTGTGAGTCTGCTGCGCCTGGAGCTGCTTCGACCATCAATGGCGGTAGGAGCTCGATACCTGTCAAACACAAGCACGGCCTATTGGCCGAATCAGACCAGCTGGGCACCTTCGCTGTGGCACGGCGAAGATGGTGCACGGTGCTGTAGGCCGCAGGATGGCCTAGGCATGCGTGCCTAGGTCAACCTATGGCCGGAGGTGTGGGGTTGTTCGGGGGGCTACTACGGAGGTGTGGAGTGGCAGTGGAGGGGCGGAAAGTGTTCCTTGTGGCGAGGCGGAGCTTTCGAGATGGTTGGTGAGCCGTGTGGAGGGGCGGAGTGGTGGGAGCGGCTTGCCGGAGGTCGGTCGAAGGCGAGGACGATGGAGGTGGTCAGGCAATGTCGGGGGGCAATTAAATAAAATAACAGGGGGAAAAGAGAGAGGGGAAGATGGAGAAGGTATCTGGAGGGATCTGGAAGGAAGGGAGGCAGCGGAGTGGATGGCGCGTAACTGCCATCGTCGGGGAAGAAGAACCCTGAGGGAGGAAGCGGCGACAAGGACGAGGTCAGGGGCACGCACGCTTGGTATGGCGCAACGCGGGAGGAAGCGACGAAGTTGACTCTGCTGCAGGTATGGTAGCAGAGTGACGAGAAGGAGGGGAGGAGGTCGCCGGAGCTTGCGGGTTACTTGGCCGGAGATGGGAGAGAGGAAAACTTGGGGGAATCTCCGTCAAAACAAGGCTAAAAATGAGCGGCTGGAGGTGTGGGTTCTTTTAATGCCCCTGGGCGTGCTTTCAGAGCGTGGAGGGCACGCCTGTGCCTTTGATGGCTCGCCGGAGTAGGAAATAGGTTAAGATACCCAAATCCCTCGTGCATTCGCACGAGAGATTGGGTTCACACCAGAGATTGTGATTGGCTTTAGATGGAAGGGAATTCCTCAGAGAATCTCCCTTCCATTTCTGGGAGGGAATCTCTAAGGAATCAGAGAGTAATCCCTCTCTAAACCTCGCCGAAGATCTGTTATGCCCTAACAATGGCGGAAGGACCTGATTGCAAAGGTGGCGAGGAACTTAGGGGGCCCTCTGCAATGATTTTCAAAAGATAGGGACCAAGTTGTGATTTGGGTGTACTAAATTGCAAAGTAGGTCAAGATGACCTCCACTTAGGTCCAAATTTTGGTATAAACCTAATTTGGACCTAAGGAATCCAATGGTGAAGTTGGATTTTAGGTTTGACCTCGTTTGACTAGACATTTTGCGTAAAAACCCAAATTAGGTTAATTGAATGGCTAGGACCCTAATCTAGGTCAAACTAGGTTCCAAAGGCCACATTAAGTGTTCTAAACCCTAAGGAGTATTTTTCCATGATTTTTAGAGGGTTTAATTGGTTTTTATCCTGACCGGAACCTTGTTAGTTTAAGCGGGTC
Source organism: Thalassia testudinum (assembly GCA_037157565.1). Taxonomy (NCBI): domain Eukaryota; kingdom Viridiplantae; phylum Streptophyta; class Magnoliopsida; order Alismatales; family Hydrocharitaceae; genus Thalassia; species Thalassia testudinum. The sequence continues at coordinate 35,968,071 of JAZHRO010000003.1, forward strand.
TGTTTTAGGGTTATCAAATGTCATTTAATTCCTGAATTGGACATAAACCTATTTCTGATTGACTCAACCCACTTTTTACCTCATTTAGACCATTTGACCTATTTTTTGCCTCTGAGAAAACCCGTTTCTGCACTGCAATGGTAAAATTGCAGTTTTACCCTTTAATTCATGTTTTCTTCTCAGAGCACTTATTCCTTTATTTAGGCCTTCTTCTAGGTTATGTAGGAGCTTTTATCTTCTTTATTGGGTCAAAATGAGCTAGTTATGGCTCATGATGAGGCTCTCATCACCCAGCAGCTTGGAGAACCACTTCATGAAGCATGGGACCGTTTCCTGGATCTCATGCGAAAGTGCCCCCATCATAGAGTTCCTAAATGGGAACAAGTCCAATCATTTTTCCAGGGACTCCATGAAGATATCTGCTTATTCGTCAATGCAACCTGTGGAGGAAATATCATGGGTCAACACGAAGAGACTGTGTGGGAGATTCTCGAGAATATGTGTGAGAACTCCATCAATAATGACTCCATGGGCTTATTCGACCAGACAAATGCCTGCGCATCGACGAATCCAAGGGGAGCACATGAGGCGCAGGGCCTGTCCGCATCCGTCGACTTGGAATTGATGGCCAGTCGGTTGGACAAGGTCTCTATCATTGAGAAGAAGGTGGATAAGCTAATTCGACATCTACAACGAGCCACCTCTACGCAAAACCCGTTTGCACAGCCGCCCTCTTTGAGGGAAGCTGTGCATAACATCTATCATCGATCTTCTCAGGGGATGGACCAGTATCCACCCCCGTCTGACTCTAGGGCCAGAGGAAACTCCGATCCTACCTACTCTAGTTGGGGGAACTCTGAACCCTCGTACTCTGACTTTTTTGAGGTTCCTTAGACCTGCGAGGACCTCAATACCATCCAGAATGACCCATTCTCTAATACCTACAACCCTGGATGGCAGAATCATCCTAATTTCCTATGGGCGGGAAATAATCAGAATCAAAGACCACCATATCAACCTCATCCACAAGCTCCTCGTCTATTTCAGTCACCTCAACCTTGGCCCAACCCCACCTATCAATCTGGGCCAACTCAGACAAATCAAATGACTCTCATCCTTCAGACTCTGGCTAACATTTAGAAGACGAATGCGGCTATGCAAAAACATCACAAAGACGAGATCACAGAGGTTCACAATCAACTCGCCCAGATGGTGAATTCCTACCAACCTGGTAACTCCTTTCGCAACCTCTATCGAATCCGAATAACATACCGAACCAGAGGCACATTATGAACCCAAATATGGGCCAAGCCCACATGATTTATCTAGCCCCTTTTGTTCCATCACCCGACGGGATGGAAGCTTCCACATCATATTCGGGATTTCAGCAGCAGCCACCTATTTTACCGACACCGAACCAAAACAAGGCAGGACTGAATTCTGTTACAACCTGTAATGGCAAAGCAACACAAGACCCACCTTACCCAAGCCACTTTCAGCCTGGTAGTAACCTAAACCCTATGATAGTTATCCAGGACACCCTTGTCAAAGATCAAGAACCTGGACCTATTCTAGAGGAACCATCCTAGGTTCCATTTCCTGAGGCCTTGAACAAGGGAAAGAGGACAAACAAACCCGTGGCACCTGAGGAGGACCTGGTCAAGCTCTTTGAACAGGTCCATATAAACATCCCCTTGATGGATGCGATCTGCCATGTACCGACTTATGCATGATTTCTAAAAGACATGTGTATACCTAAGCATAACCCGCGAACCAAAAGTGGAAGTCCAATCGTACTGTCAGAGCAAGCCAGCTCTGTAATTTTGAACAAACTCCCACCTAAGGCAAAAGACCCAGGTACTCCCCTGATTTCCTATACAATTGGTGATACCCAATTTGATAGTGCTTTATTAGACCTAGGAGCCTCCATAAACCTAATACCTACATCCCTACTTGACCATCTCGAGGAATATGAGCTTAAACCGATAGAGGTGACATTACAATTGGCTGATCGATCTATTAGGTCACCTAAAGGAGTTCTTGAGGATGTCATTGTTAGGGTTCGGGATTTCTATTTCCCGGTGGAATTTGTAGTCTTGGATATGGATGCTCCAGAAAATCTAAGGGATACACCAATTATACTAGGGAGACCCTTTCCGGCCACTGCTAGGGCCAACATAAATTGTGAGGAGGGCCAAATTGAACTGAAATTCAAGAACCAAACATTAAAGATTGACATCTTTAAGCCCCAACAAGGGATTAATTGTGGTGTTATAGAATAAATATGTGACATCAAGGCTGTGGTTAATGATCTGTATATTGAGGAAAACCTGATTACTTCTGATCAACTACAAGAGGATCAAAACCTGTAATCAGAGGAATCCGAACTTGACCTAGACACACCCATAACTCCCTTGTTCTTGGCACATACCCTAAACCACTCGCTGCTGCTGATAACCCTGCTTTGGAACTCAAGCCTCTTCCCGATCATCTGAAGTATGTCTTTCTGGGTTCTAATCAGATGTTTCCCTTAATTATCAACTCTAGACTCACACCTGATCAGGAATCCCGTCTGATTACTGTTCTCCAGCAACATCGAAGAGCCATTGGATGGACTCTCGATGATTTGACTGGTATCAGCCCCTCCTACTGCACACACCGTATCTACACTGAAGAGGGCACACGACCTTCCCGTGAAATGCAGAGATGTTTGAATCCTAATCTGTAGGAGGTCATGTAAAAGGAGATCATCAAGTGGTTAGATGCAGGGATCATCTACCCAATCTCCGACAGTCGGTGGGTGAGTCCAATCCAGGTTGTGCCTAAGAAGGCAGGACTCACCGTGATCACAACTGAAATCGGAGAAATCATACCGACCCATGTGGCAAATTCGTGGAGAGTCTGCATTGATTACAGAAGACTCAATACCTCCACAATGAAGGATCATTTCCCACTACCGTTTATTGATCAGATCCTCGAGAAACTAGCGGGAAATAGGTTCTTCTGCTTTTTGGACAGGTACTCTGGTTATAACCAGGTGGCAATCCATCCTGAGGACTAAGAAAAGACCATTTTCACCTACCCCTTCGGGACGTACACATTTTGAAGGAAGTCGTTCGATCTCTGCAATGCACTTGCTACTTTTCAGCGGTGCATGCTTGCTATATTCTCAGATATGGTAGGTGACTATCTAGAAGTCTTCATGGATGACTTTTCAGTATTTGGCGAATCATTTGATGATTGCCTCCTGCACTTGGTCAAGATCCTCAGGTGGTGCATTAACATGAATCTGGTTCTTTCCTAGGAAAAGAGCCATTTCATGGTGCCTGAAGGAATTGTCCTGGGACATCTCATATAAGAAAAAGGCATCCACGTCGATCGAGCCAAGGTGAATCTGATTTTCAAACTACCTATGGCTAGCTCGATCAAGGACATCCAATCTTTTCCGGGGTACGTCGATTTTTACCATCCATTCATTCCTGATTTCTCAAAGATCGCACACCCCCTGACCACTCTACTATCTAAGGATGTTCCTTTTGAAATCTCCAAGGAATACACTCAAGCATTTGAAATCCTCTGTGATTGAGTTACCCAAGCTTCGATCCTACAGTCCCTTGATTGGTCTCAACCCTTTGAGATCATGTGCTATGCATCTGATTTCGCTGTAGGAGCGGTACTTGGGCAGAAAATTGATGGGAAACCTGTGGTTATCTACTACGCTAGCAAGACACTTGACGAGGCTCAGCGTAACTACACAGTTACTGAGAAAGAGCTACTAGCTGTAGTATTTGCCCTGGAAAAGTTTAGATCATATCTGCTGGGGTCCTATGTTATCATTTACTCTGATCACATAGATGTGAGGCATCTCCTTGCAAAGAAGGACGCGAAACCTCAATTAATCTGCTGGATCTTGCTGTTGTAAGAGTTTGACCTTAAGATTTGCGAAAAAGCCAGAAAATAGAATGTGGTAGCTGATCACTTGTTCTGCCTTCCTTCTGATATTATCGACCCTTCCAGACCCATTATGGAACATTTTCTCGATGAGCACCTCCTGACTATTAGTACAGGGCTTCCATGGTTTGCTGATATAGTAAACTACCTGGCATCACATCAGATCCCATTCGATTGGCCAAAAGCCAAGACGGAAAAATTACTTTTCGATGCCAAGTATTACTTCTGGGAAGACCTATAGATTTTTCACATCGATGTCGATTAAATCATTCGATGATGTGTTGCGGGAGCAAAAATCCAGGACATCTTGTCCTTCTGCCATGACCAGGCATGCGGTGGACACTTCTCAGGTCATAAGACCACAGCGAAAGTCCTCCAGTGCTACTTCTATTAGCCCACGATTTTCCAAGATGCATACAATCACTGTAGGGCATGCACTCGTTACTAGACCATAGGCAACATGAACCACCATGAAATGATGCCCTTACAACCAATTCTTGTATGCAAAATCTTCGACGTATGGGGGATTGATTTTATGGGACCCTTTCCTATTTCGGACGGCTTCGAGTACATTCTACTCACTGTTGACTACGTGTCCAAATGGATCGAAGCCATTCCGACCCTAACCAATGATCATAAGGTGGTTATCAAATTCATTCATCAGAACATCTTTTCACAGTTTGGGATTCCACGTGCTATAATCTCTGATGGAGGGACCCATTTCATTAATGCTTAGTTCAGGTCACTGATGACCAAATACAGGGTGTCACACTGAATATCTACTCCTTACCACCCCCAAACTAATGGTCTAGCTGAGCTACCAAATTGGGAGATCAAGAAAATCCTCCAGGTTACTGTTCGACCTGACAGGAAAGACTAGTCATCCCAACTTCCGGAAGCTTTGTGGGCTTATAGGACCGCCCACAAAACCCAATTAGGTATGTCTCCCTTCAGATTGGTGTATGGCACGGCATGTCACCTCAGCGTCTAATTGGAGCACAAAGCCTATTGGGCAGTATGAACTTGCAACCTAGATCTTTCTAAGGCAGGAACCCACAGAAAGCTTCAAATGACCGAGATTGATGAATTATGCCATGACGCGTATGAGAACTCATGAATTTACAAATAGCGGGTTAAGGCCTTTCACGACAAGCACATATCCAGAAAGATCTTTCACCTTGATCAAAAAGTCTTACTCTTTGATGCCAAGCTCAAACTGTTCCCAGGAAAACTCAGATCAAAATGGATCGGACCTTACCTCGTCCAACAAATCTTTGGAAATGGAGCCATCGAGATCAGTCCACTCAGCCAAGATTTAGAACCTTTCGTTGTAAATGGTCAGAGACTCAAACCGTTCATTGACCTTACTGATACAAATTTGGCTGAGATATCCTTTACCCTCCATTCTCCTTGAGCTCATTATGCCCAGCCGATGGCATAAAAATCAATGCTTAACGGGAGGCAACCCATCATTTTTGGAAAAACCTGAAACCTTTCTTGCCATTCCTATACTGAATTCATATTGTACTTTAGGGTTCATCCATTAAAGCAACTGACCCCACCTTAGGTACCCGTACCCGAGTTCTGTAATCATCCACAACAATCACCTCGACCCGTTCGCCCACCCAGAACCTATTCTAATGAATGATCTAAGATGAACTCGAACCCACCTAATTTACAATGGGGACATTGAAAATCATAGGCATGGGGGGGTATGAAAGTGCAAAATGCCGTGAAAATCATCTCACAAGAAAAGGTTTCATTAAAAAAATCACATATCCCAAAAATACCAAAAAAATGAAAAAATTCTTGAAAAGAACAAAAAAATTCTGAGGGGAGAGAAAATTTTGAGGCCATACAAATCTTGAGGAGAAAATGGGGAAAAGTGAAAAATGTCAAAAAGGAGCACAAGTTGAAAAGAAAAAGAAAACAGATAGTCATTAGTAAGAAATTAAGGGATTAACTGAGTACGAGATCGTATCAAGGAAAAGAAAATGAAAGGAAAGAAGTGCTAATGAAAACCAGAAGTGATTAGTAGGAATGTTGATCTTAGGTCTTTTGAGCTATATGAAAACTAGAGAGGCAGGATATTCCCCACGAAGATGCGCAATAACATATCGTCTCCTCGGTGCTTGTCTCCTAGGATATCTACATATCCCACTGGAGGCATGTAAGCACCCTACGCTGGTTCAGATGCCATGGGCAGCATTATCACGAAATGTTGATTGCCAGGGTCTGGATTTAGCTACAAAATGCCATTGGCAGGATTATCTCAAAATCTCAAAAGCCAGGGTTCTAGGGGTTTCCATGGGCAGTGCTATCAGGAAGCATCGATTGCCAGGGACCCTTCGAGGATTGATGATGGGAACTAGGAGTCCGATACAGACCATGTTGAGAAGCCAATCTAAAGCTAGAAATAAAAAGAAAAGAGAGAGAAAACTCTCCAAGTAAATAAAATGCCTCTGTCTCTCTCTTACAAAAATGCACTGCAAACTGAACCGAGGCTAAAATATGTTACAAGCACGGGTGCTTTAACCGCGGAGTTCAACGAACCTTAGGATAGTTCCTGTGGGCCTTAAAAACCTTCGCAGCGAACTGAGGCTAGAGCTGGTTAGGTCTGGATCTTGGTTGGTACTTGAGTACCTCTAGGCCTACTATTAGCACTCTAACCTAATCTACAGAAAAAAGCACACATTGCAATTTTAAACATCAAGAAACTCATGGTCCAGAATCAAAGTTAAAACCTTAAAATTTTGGTAAGGGACTAGCAAAATCTAGGCATGGGGTATGATGGGAGCACCATCATGAACCCTAACTAGCTCATTTTGACCCAAAGAAGAGAATAAAAGCTCCTACATAACCAACTGGAAGTCATAATTCACTAAACAACCTTTCTGAGAGAAAAGCAAGAAAAAAGGGGTAAAACTGTAATTTTACCATTGCAGTACAACAAAGGATTTACACAAGGGCTAAACACAGGTCAAAATGTCTTAACAAGATAAAAAGTGGGTTAGATCAGATAGAAAAGAGTTTATGTGAGTTCTGGGAATTAAATGACTTCTTGTAACCCTAAAAAAAACCCACTTGATTAAACAAGGTTCTGGTCAGGACAAAATTCACCTACACCCTCTAAAATTCATAGAAAAATATTCTCTACGGTTTAGAACTTTCAATTTGGCCATTGGAACCTATTTTGACCTAGAATGGGGTCTCAGACATATATTTGCCTTAAATTGGGTTTTTACATAAATTGTCTAGTCAAACGTGTTCAAACAAAAAATCCAACTTCACCATTGGATTCCTTAGGTCAAAATTAGGTTTTTACCAAAATTTGGACCTAAGGGGAACTCATCTTGACCTACTTTGCAAATAGGTCCAACCTGATTACGTTTGTACCCCTATCTTTCAAAAACCTTTGCAAAAACCTCCCTAGCTTCTTTATCATTCTTTGCAATTAGGTCTCTCCACCATTATAGTGGAGGAATCCTACTCCGACAAGCTTTAGAAGGTGATTTCTCCTTGATTTCTCAGAGAATCCCCTTCAAAATTGGAAGGGAGATTCTCTAAGAAAATCCCTCCAATGTGAACCCTGTTTGATGCCCTACTTGTTACCCAATCTCTCATGCAAATGCATGAGAGATTTGGGTCACTTTTGAAGTTGCTATCTTCGACGACCTTACCTTGCTTTGAAGCTTGGCTTCCAAGCACAAATCCCCTTCCAGAGATCTATTTAAGTAGCCCCAGTTCACCCCGACTCTCCTAAGCTTGAAATCAACCGGAAATCCCGTCAATTTCTTTTCTCCTCCTCCGACCGACTCGCTCATGATGCTCCGCCGACCTTCCCTGATCTACTCCATCGCCTGACCAGAATACCTGTGGTAGGTTCTTCTTCCTCACGTTCGTCCATGTCGCGTTGCACCCGCTGATGCCCCTGTCTCCCCTTCATCCTCGCCGACCATCCTTCTCTGAGCACCTTTGTCTCCAGCGTCGGAAATACGCGCCAGATGCCATCTCCATCTCCTTTTTGTCTCTTCACCTCCTAGATAAGTCCCCTTCACCCTCTACATTCTTCTACCCTCTTTATTTCCCTCAATTGACTACTACCGCACTCCACCACCATCACCTTCTCGACCTCCGGCAATACCTCCGGTGAGGTGCTCCTGTCACTCCGCACCTCCATCCACCTCGCCAACTACCCTATGATCTTCGCCTTGACTCCTTGATCACAACCCCTAACTCCATTCACTCCGCCACTCACCCAAACACACCCCTGACCACACCCACACATACGCACATAGTGTGCCCTAGGCATGCTCACACAGGCGTTCCCACGCCACGTCGACCACCACTGCACACTTGTCGTGCCTCGGCGAAGCTTCCTAAATGTTCTGACGTGGCTGTGAGGCTGCTATGGTGATTTCAGGTACAGGCGTTCATCCGCCATTGGAGCAAAGCTTGAAGCAAGCTTACAGTTGCTCCAGGCTTTGCCAGCTCTAGGCCCATGTCCTGATTGCACGGAGCATCCTCGCGCACAACTCCAGGCTGTCAATTGAAGTCAAGGACAGTCGTAGCTGCTGCAATCGAAGAGAGCACCTCTACTGCAGGCGCACGCGAAGAAGGTGGGAAGATAGTCCCACCTCGAAACTGGAAGAGGTGCAGCACCCGCATAAATTGAATTCTTGCCAATGGCTTATCGCCTCCGAATCACGAGGTGAGGTCCCTCTCACCGGAACCAGCGTCGTCTGTGACCACGCTTCGTGGACCTGGTCTTGACCCGACCCGACTTGCACACCTCACCCACCACCGCACGTCGGTGGGCTTGGTCCCAGGTACATATCGGACCTGATTACCCAAGAAATGTGTGGCTCTGGGAGAGCAGAACCTAAGAGAGAAAAGAGAGTAGAGTGCGCATGGGTAGGGGGTAGGTTTTGCTTTGCAGGCTGAAGAGGTGGAGAAGCGAAGCTGAAGAAGAGGAATGAGAAAACAAGGACGCAGAGAAACTAAGGTAGTGAAGAAGAAAGGAAGAGAAAGAAGGAAGAAGAAAAAAAGGAAGGAACTGAAAGAAGAAAAGCTGAAGAAGAAGCTAAGGGTCAAGGCAGAAAGGCGAAGGAAGAGAGTAAGCAGCCGGTAGAGAAAGAAAGAGAAAGAGAAAGAAGCCAAAGAAGACAGAAGCCAAAGGAAGAAGAAGAAGGAGGAAGGAGAAGACAGAGAAAGAAAGACAAAATAAAGAGAATCAGAGAAAGAAGAAGAGCCCTGTAGCATCATCATTTTAAGGCGTCTGATTCACAAATCAGACGTCTGATTTTGAGTTTAATTCATATACATTGAGTTTCTTTAATATTTTGTGCTCTACATTTACTCCTATATTTTTGCACTGTGACATTGATATTATTGCATATTTTGAATTGTGATCTTGATTTCTAAACACCAATTTGCTCCCTGTGTTCGACCTCGACCTTTAAATTCGAGTAATAAAATTATATTTGTTTTGAGTGCTCTTTCGGCTATATTACAACGTGATATTCTTAAATACTAATTTAGTGATCATTAAACAGCTGACCATTTGTCCCGTCTTCCTTCTTCGATTATTGACCCGTCCGGACCCATTATTGAGCACTTTCCGGATGAGCATCTCTTGACCATTAATGGACTTCCCTAGTTTGCCAACATCGTGAACTACTTGGTTATGGGGAAAGTCCCGCCAGATTGGGTGACTTCCAAGTAGGACAAGTTAATTTCTGATGCCAAGTATTATGTCTGAGAAATCCATATCTATTCCACATCGGTAATGACCAAGTAATCCGGAGATGCATTCCCGATGACGAGGTCAACAACGTCATCTCATTCTGTCATGACCAAGCCTGTGGTGGCCATTACTTGGGGTGTAAAACTACAGTGAAAATCCTCCAGTGTGGGTTCTTTTGGCCCACCATGTTCAAAGACACACAATCCTATTGTAGGGCATGTGCCTGTTGTCAGACCCTCGGCAACATGGGCACGCACGATATGATGCCCTTGAATCCGATCATTGTGTGTGAAATCTTTGACATTAGGGAATTGATTTCATGGGGCCCTTTCTACGATCTAATGGCTTTGAGTACATCTTACTCTTTGTTGATTACATCTCAAAGTGGATCGAAGCTGTCCCTACCAGAACAAACGATCATAAAGTTATTCTTCGGTTCATTTAAGAGAACATCTTTTCCAGATTTGGGGTTCCGAAAGCCATCATTAGCGATGGCGAGTCTCATTTCGCCAATGTGCACCTGTAGTCCCTGATGAAAAAGTACCAGGTGTCGTATCATATCTCAACTCCTTATCACCCCCAGACTAATGGATTAGTTAAGCTATCAAATTGAGAGATCAAGAAGATCCTTTAGGTCACTATTCGACTTGATAGGAAGGATTGGTCTACCTGCCTTCCGGAAGTCTTGTGGGCCTATCAGACCACCCATAAGACCCAGTTAGGAATGTCTCTCTTCAAACTCGTGTATGGGAAGGCATGTCACCTCCCTATAGAAATGGAGCATAAAGCCTACTGGGCAGTACGGAAGTGCAATCTGGATCTTATGAAGGTTGGAATCCACCACTGGTTGCAAATGAGCGAGATCGAGGAACTACGCAATGACGCGTATAAGAACTTGTGCATCTATAAAGAGTTGGTCAAAGCCTTCCATGGCAGGCACATTTTGCAAAAATCTTTCCATCCTGGTCAAAAGTGTTACTCTTTGATTGCAAACTCAAGCTCTTCCCAGGAAAACTCAGATCAAAATGGATTGGACCATTCCTCGTGAGACGTGTGTTTGGAAATGGAGCCATCGAAATCAATGAACTCAGCCACAAATTAGCACCATTTGTCGTCAACAGTCAGGGACTCAAACCATTCTTTGAACTCACTGACTCGAATCTAGAAGGAGTATCTTTTGATCTCCATTGTCCCTGAGCTTCATTGCGCCCAGTTGATGGCATTAAAATTAGAGCTTAACGGGAGGCAATTAGTCATTTTTGAAAAAATTGAGACCCTTCTGACCTAAGGTCTTGCTGAAATCATATTGCACTTTAGGGTTCGTCCGTTAGAATAGCTGACTCCACCTTTGATACTTGTATCAAAGCTTGAAATTGTTCGCAACAGTCATCCCGACTCGTTCACCACCCACCAAACTTGTTCTAATGTACGATCTGAACTGAACTCGAACCCACCTAATTTACAATGAAGACATTGTAAATCTTAGGCATGGGGGGTATTAAAGTGCAAAATGCCATGTGAATCAATTCATGGAGGGGTCTCATATAGAAAAAAAGGGAAAGGAGAGATCAAAGTAACCTGAATTGAAAACAATTGCAAAGGAGAGAAAATAAAAGGAAGGAAAAGAAAAGAAAAGAGAAAGAAAGGAGCAATCGAAAATGAAAGAAAAAGAGATAGTCCCCTGTAATTGAGTATGGAACTCACTTAACTTCTAGGCTGGATTTAATTTTGAATTAAGACCTAAAAAGCTAAACTTAGGAGATTAGTGACGAGTACTGACCTTAGGCCTCTTGGACCTATTTTTAGAGTTTAAACACTTAAGTATTCATTAAGATTTGGATTAATCCTCAAGAGGTTGAGGAAAGTGCAATGCTGATGTATTAAGTTTAAGGCTTAAGGATTATTCGGCCCTGTTGCCAACCCTTTGGTTTACAGGACTTGGTAACCTAAGCACCCAAATTCACACACTAGTCTTGTTCAGTGCGCTTAATGAAGAAATCTTGCCAAAAGTGTTATGTTATGAGAAAATCGTCCTGAAAATCTAGCTTAGGAGTGGCTCAAAGACACAAGTTGATTGGATGAGTTCTTGACGCGAAGAGGTGGAAAATTCCCCTCGAAGATGCGTAATAACATATCGTCTCTTCGGTGCTTGTCTCCTAGGATATCTAAATATCCTACCAAGGGCATGTAAGCACCTCGTGTTGGTTCAGGTGCCATAGGCGGGATTATCTCGAAATGTACATTGCTAGGGCTTGAATGGATTGAATTTATCTACAGAATGTCATGGGTGGCACTATCCTGAAGTGTTGAAAGCTAGGGTTCTGGGGCTTGCCATGGGCGATGCTATCCTAAAGCGTCGAAAGCCAGGGACCCTTCGAGGATTGATGGTGGGGATGAGGAATCCGATATAGACTGTGTTTAGGGCCAATCTGAGGTTGGATTTAGGGAAATATAAAAAGGAAAGAGAGAAAAATCTCAAAATGAAATATCCTTCTTCATCTCTCACTCTTATCAAATGCACTGGCAAACTGAACCTGGACTCAATATGTCTACGTGCGGGTGCTTTAACCGCTAAGGTCAATGAACCTCTAGGCAATTTTTACGGGCCTTAGAAACCTTCATAGTAGACCCAGGCTGAAGCTAGTCATGTCTGGATCTTGGCTGGTACTTGAGTACCTCTAGGCCCATTATCAGTATTCTGATTTGATTTCTAGAGATGTGGCTTAGTAGGGCATCCTAACGGTTACATCCAGTTTAGAGACTTGGTCTGATTCATAGGATTTTGCTAGAGACTAGGAAAAGCTAGGCATGGGGGTATGATGGGGACACCATCCTAGTCCCTAGCTACCCACTTTTAGTCAGGAATGCTTGATAAAAGCTCCTACATAATCATCTGAGGGTCGTAATTCCATAATATTCTGATTTGAGAAGAGAATGAGAAATTAGGGTTGATTATGTAATTTTAACAGTACATCATGAACACAGATTAACCACAGGGTCACTCAAGGGTTAAATAAAGATCAAATGAGCTTAAAAGTCCAAAATGTGGGTCCATACAAACAGAAATGGGGTTTCACACATTTTGAGAATTGTAATAGCACACAAAATTCTAATTTCAGACCTACTTAAATTAAAGAGGTTAGGGTCAAGATAAAATTCATCTAAATCTTCTAAAATTCATAGAAAAATATTCTAAGAGGTTTGGTACCCTTGGTTTGACCATCTGAACCATTTTGATCTTGAATAGAGTTGCAGACGAAATTTTGCCCTAATTTAGGTTGCTGTGCAAATTACCTTATCAAACGTTGTCAAAACTTAAATCCAATTCACCATTAGATTCCGTGGGTCCAAATTAGGTTATGGCCAAAATTTGGGGTCAATCAGAGTCCATCTTGACCTAGTTTGTAATTTAGTCCTTTAAAATAATCAGAGTCCATCTTGACCTAGTTTGTAATTTAGCCCTTTAAAATACTATTTCTAACATTTAACCCCTCAGGTTTTGAATTATTTACAAATATCCCCCTAACTTCTCATCATTTTATTCATTTAGATCCCTACTACCATTAGAGGTGGGAACACACCTTAGTAGAGATTTGTGGAGAGATTTCTCTCTCAAATCAAGACCAAATTCCTCCAAATTTGGAGGATTGTTCTTTAGGAGATTCCCTATCGTTTAGACCAAATCTTGGACCTTGATTTACATCATGGAGTTAGAACGAACTTGAAGAAATCAAGGATCTTTCTCCTTGATTTCACGGCCAAGACCGACCATTTTCCTCATCTGGAGCTCGTCCTTAAGCTTTATATAAGCTTCCCTATGCACGATTGTTCTCCTTAGCTCAAAAAAGACGGAGATACCTTCTCTTCTCTCCTCTCCGACCAACCACATCTCAAGCTCCGACGACCCTCTCTAATCTCCTCCTCTAATCATCTAACAATCAAATTGGATGACCTTTTCCTTCCTCCCTCGCTTGTCAAAGTAGAGGTCCTCCACACCTTCGTCGTCGCTGCTTTTCCTTGCCGTCTCACTCGTCTTCTCCAAATCTGGCCCATCATAGCAGAACTCCCCCTCCTCTGTCTCACTCCCTAAGTCCCTCTAAACTCCTCTCCTACTGTACTTCATTTCTCTCCACTTAAATCTCACTATCGACCGTCGCTTCGCCCTCAACACCCCTGTCTTCCCCATGTCTAGCACGAGCTTTGGCAAGCTCGTGACGATGCTACACTACACCAAACTCCTTGCTACCACCACCAAAACCTCCGCTGAGTCTCACTAAGCAAAAGCCCCAAAGAAATTTAGGGCTTTCGCTTCTCTTTTCCTCTGTCGAACACACTCACTCATATACACTTTCACTGGCTTCAACAGAGCTCCACCAAGCTCGCCACACCCTAAAACCACCACCATCGCACTCGCCTTCGCATGACGAATCTTCTGAGCGCTTCTGATAGGGTCGAAAGGCCATTTTGGTGTTTTAGGGACTTCTTTGTAGCTCCGCCACTACCTTCGGCTTCTCCGACTTCGCCCACAGTGCTCCAGCCATCTCCAACTAAATTGGAAAACCTAGGGTTTGTGGAACTCATCTTGGAAGCCTTTTAGGTCTTCAACTGAGCGCATCCACAATAGTTGCTTCTCCAATTGACATAGGGTTCCTAAGCTGCAACTGTGTGAAGAACAGATGTGGGATAGTCCCACATCATGCGTTTAAAGCCTCGCCACCGCGTATAACTTGATTTCGTGCCAAAGGCTGTTTGCTTTAGCAAGCACGGGGGTGAGGTCCCCATACACACACCCCATTGCATGTGCTATACACACACTTATCCATGCAACCTCACCCACGCTCACGCCTTGCTGGTCTGGGCGGTGGATCCGTTTACCCGGTAAGTGGGTTTGATAGAATTCTGAAAGAGGGAAATCTGAGGAGGAAGGGGGAGGGTTTTGCACTATAGCCTTGGGATTCGTGCCCTCCCTCTCCTCTCTCAACACTTAGCTGAGATCTGAAGAAGGGCACTTGTGTTGGTGCTATTGTGCCTTGGCTCCTCTAAGGTTCAAGGCAAGGCCCTTGTGCCTTGTGTGGTTCTGCTCGTATTTGGTTATGGAGTCTGTGCCTTAATTCTATCGACTGATTCTAATATTACTGAGATAATTGATAGGAAGCACTGTTCATTTATTTGAGCTAATTAGAGCTTAACTTGTAGGGTTAATTTGGTCATTCAAATCACCATTTTAACCCTATCTTTTTGCATTCTAATTCCTGGTCTTATAACAATATTATTTTGATTTATCTTAAGCAATAATTTGATTATATTTGCATATCTTTATTGATAATTGTGATTAGTGACTGAAATTTGCCATTTTGCTCCCTGCAAACGACCTTAGACTCATTTCCTACTTTTGAGTTTTATAAATTTACATGTTTGTGCAAATTTCATCCTATACTACGATGTGTATTTTTTAAAATGACGATTCTCACGCATAAACACTCATGCATTGACAAACACGTGAGGAGTACATGAGACTCAAGGCCTATCCACATTTGTCGATTTGGAGTTGGTGGCTAGTTTCTTGGATAAGGTCTCTATCATTGAGAAGAAGGTGGACAAATTGACTTGACATCTATAGAGAACCACTGCCGCACAGTAGAGCACATATGCGCAATTGCCCTCAGGTATGGAGGTTGTACATAACATTCACCACCACTCTTATCAGGGGATGGACCCATATCCACCCCTGTCTGATTTTGATTTCGAAGGAAACTCCAGGCCATCCTACTCTAGTAGGGGGAACTTTGAACCCTCATACTATGATCTCTTTCGAGTTCCACCAGATTTACGAGGATCTCCATGCCATCCAAAATGATCTACTCTCTAACACTTATAATCCTGGATGGCACAATCATCCCAACTTCGCGTGGTTAGGAAATAATCAGAACACGAGACCGCAATTCCAACCCTAACCACAGGCTCTGCACCCATATCAGCCCATTAAGCCTAGGCCCAATGTGAATTACCAATCCGAGCCATCAAGGGAAGATCAAATGAATCTAATTTTACAAACCCTGGCTAACATCCAAAAGACCAATGCGGCTATGCAGAAATAGCACAAGGATGAGATCATAGAGGTTTGAAATCAACTCGCATAGATGTCTAGGTCTCGCCAGCCTGGTGCGCTCCCATCTCAACCTCTGTCGAATCTGAATAACGTGCTGAACCAGAAGCATGTTATGAACCTGAATTAGGGCCAAGCTCACTATGTTTATCAGGCCCATTTTGCTCCATCACCCAATAGGATGGAAGCTTCCACATCATATTTGGGATATCAGCAGCAACCACCTCTTTTGCCTACTCCGAACCAAAACCAGGTCGGCCTTAATACGTTTACCACCCGTAGTGGCAAATCAACTTAGGATCCACCTTATCCTAGCCACTCTAAACCTGGTAGTTTAGAGGCTAACCTTAGGATGGTTATCTTGGACACACCTATCCCAGATTTAGAGCCTGAACTAATCCCAGAGGAACCTACAGAGGTTCTATTTCTTGAGGCCTTGACCAAAGGAAAGAGGAAACCCAAACTCGTGGCTCTTGATAAACATCCCCTTGGTGGATGTGATTCACCACGTATCGGCTTACGAACTATTTTTGAAGGATTTATGTACACCAAAGTGTAAGCTGCGAAACAAAGACAGGAGTTCGATTGTATTGTTTGAGCAAGCCAACTCTATCATCTTGAGCAAACTCCTGCAGAAAGTGAAAGATCCTGGCACCCCTCTAATCTCCTATAAGATCGGCAACCTAGAGTTTGATTGAGCCTTATTGGATTTAGGAGCCTCCATAAATCATCCTTACATCCCTTCTAGATCATTTTGAGAAAATTGAGCTCAAATTGACTAAGGTGACCTTGCAGCTAGCAGATAGATCAATCAAGTCACCTAGAGGAGTTCTCGAGGATGTTCTAGTTAGGATACGAGATTTCTACTTCCTGGTGGACTTCATTGTATTAGACATGGATACTCGTAAAAATCTAAGGGATACACCGATTATTTTAGGGATACCATTCCTAGCCATAGCTAGGGAAAAAATCAACTGCGAAGAGGGCCAGATTGAGTTGAAATTCTGGAACAAGACATTGAGGATTGATAGCTTTAAAGCCCAGAAAGGAATAAACTGTGGGGTGATTGAAGAAGTTTGTGACATTAGTTCTTTAGTTGAGGACCCAATTACCCCAGATCCTCAGCCACAAGAAGATCTTGACCCACAGATAGAGAAGCCCAAGGCTGATCCAAACCAACCCATAGCTTCCACCTTACCCTCTGAGGACAATCCCAAACCCCCACTTGCTGTTGATAACCCGGTACTGGAATTGAAGCCCCTCACGGATATCTGAAGTACGTATTCTTGGGTTTTGATAAAACTTTTCCTATGCTTATCAATTTCAGACTCACACTTGATCAGGAAACAAAGCTAATTTCTATTCTCCACTAGCATCAAAGAGCCATCGAATGGACTCTAGATGACTTGATTGCGATAAGTCCCTCATATTGTACACATCGTACCTACACTGAAGAGGGCTCATGACTACCTCGAGAAATGCAAAGACAATTGAATCCGAATCTTCAAGAGGTCATAAAATAAGAGATCATCAAGTGATTAGATGCTGGAATCATCTACCTGATCTCTAGCAGCCGCTGGGTGAGCTGATAACGTGGTTTCACTCAACTCAGTAATTAAGTTAATTTCACTTAATTAAGAGTAGAAGAAATCACTTAGGTTAACTCGAAATTGTGTCGGTTGTGCAGTATAGGGTCGAATTAACCTAACATTTTAGAAATTTTTACTGGTTGAGTCCAGGTCGTTCACTGGGAGGTATAATAATTTTCTCCAAATTCACCAATTCTCTTTTATTTCTCTATAAGTTTAGGAGGTATAACTAAGTTGATTTTTAAAACATGAATTTTGCCAAACTATTTAAACTATAAAGAATATACAAAATTCCATATGAAAAACATATTTACTCAAAATGATGTTTGTTTTCTAATTTTATTTCAAAAGAAATTAAGGCAATTAAAAGTTATTCTAGTAAAACATGCCTTTTTACAATTAAAACAAATTCAAAAAGTAATTTAAAATGATGCAAGAAAATATTTTCTCCATTTATTTTCTTCAGCCTCTCATCTTCTCCTTTTCTTTCTCTTCTTCTCTCTCTCTCGCTCTTTTCTTACCTTTCTTCTTCTGTTCCTGCCTTCTTTTCTTCCCTTAGTCTTCTCCTTTTGTTCCTTAATCTATTTTCCTTCCTTAGTGTCTATGCTCCTTTATTTACTTAGCCTTCAGCTTCAGCACTTAGCATTTAACAACCATCGGCTTCTCATTCAATTCCCTTAGACTTTCGGCTGAATTGGATTTTTTTTAATTTTTTTAACCAAAATTTATTTTATTTGCGGTGAGGTCCTTTCGAGGATACACAGCACCTTGAGACCAGGGTGGGACCGTACCCTACTCGGTCCTTGCCTAATCTCAATTAGGTTCGTTTTCGGTTCATTTCATATTGGTTCAAAGTCTCGAGCCAATTCGGCTCAACCCGGCCTCCCAGGCCTCTCGCCCTCCCAGGGCACATTTACTCACGCCCTCAAGGGCGCACACCCGCAGGCACACAAGTCCGCACACACACACATACACATGCTCAGATAGGATCAGATCGGTAACTGGTGCGCCGAGCACTGACGACTGAAGAGGGCATACAACAAATTGCTTTTATTACCATGTGTCCACTCAGAAACTAGCGATGTGGGACTATCTAATCCCTTTTAGACCCAACTTCAAATGATCATAACTTCCTACTCATAGCTCCAAATCGAGTGATTTAAAGTTTGTTAGAAAGCTCTAAGGTAGATCCACACAATTGCAGGGTCAATTTAAGGTTTTGAAGATATTTTCCATTTGAAAGATGAAATCAGGGGTTCCTACGGGTTATTTAAACGCCTGGAAATGGTTTTAATGTCATAGAGTTCTCAGATGGACTTTTCTCTTTCATTTAAAGGTCTGTACAGGTTCTACATGTGATTCCACATCTGTTAGAGTAAGTTTTAAGCTCTTAAGACCTTCAGACAGTGTACAAACGGTTGAAGCTTCTCTGAAAGCTTCAGAGTTTGAATTTTGAAGCTTAAAATAGGTAAACAGACACTTAAGATTGCTTCTAATTGATTTAAACTAATTCTAAGGGTTATAATTAACTCATTTGGGCATGATTCATGTTCAAATTTCAACAAAATGCTTCTCCTGTTAGTTTGGGTTCGAAAGTAACCCAAATTGACAGGATTCAAATTCTAACTAAATAAATCATCTGAGCTCACTTTATTCTCTCTCAGACCATTCAACAAATTCTCAAAAATAGTTTACACTCCTCAATACCTCAATTCGAGCTCAGAACTCCATTATCAGACTCAGTTTGACTATGGAGGTACAAAAGTTGACTTTCTGTTCAAAGCCTTCTACCAAGAAATTAAAGCCTCAATTAGAGTCTCCTCAACATTAGAAACTTATTAAGATCTTCAGGTAGGTGTTCTGACTCTTATTCCTAGGGTTTCAGCCTTGTCGTCTGAGGTTCAAAATATGTTTGTTCGACAGAGCCAATGGAAGGTTGTTACAGTGGAATGAGGTCATGAACAGCTTCAGTGCATTGCACTGAAGCTTCTAGGTTCCTTAAAATCAACTTAAACCTAACTAATAGACTTCTCCAACTCTGCCGGAGTTGGAGAAGATGAGGTTCATATCTATAGCTCCAGTGGTTAAATCCTCAAAGAAACATTCTTAAAACAATCAGTGATCCATTTAATATCATTTTGGAGTTTCTCAACAAGTTTCATAGGCTGAAACACAGTTTTGGCTCGCTGGAGCTTGCCGGAGCTCCGGTGAGTCCAGAAAATATGAAAAGTGTGTACAGATTGATTAAACTTACCATCTTTGATTTAGAAAGGATCCTGAGGTTGCAAGGAACCTTAGTATCACATTTAATTCCTCATTATTTCATTAGAGTTAAGATTTGACAGTGAAATCATTTCTTTAAAAATTTGATTTGAGATAAGCTCATGACTTGTTTAACCACTCGATTGAGAGGTTAAAATAAGTCAACAAGTAATAGTAGTCATAATTATATAGTTAATTTAAGATTTGAACTGTTCCAGAGCCACCATTGACAACGAGCTCAGGAACTTAATTATATTTGGGCGTTTAATTTATATGTGGTATTTATAGGTATTATAGTGTCGATTAGGGTTCATAAGTGGTGAATAGATGATGAAGAACGCAGTGGAGGTGGAATTAACTCGATTACTGTCACCATGGACAGTGATAGTAGTTGGTGAAGCTGAAATTTGAATTAGGTGATTCAATTAAATGATTAAATGATTTAGAAATGATCATGGAAGATAAAAGAAGGTGGAAAGTGAATTAAAAAGACAAGATTAAGTCTCTGGCGAGCTCAAGGAACTCGTCGGAGTCGAAGAAGATGAAACTAAAATTCTAAAATTACTCTAATCTAACTACCTAAACTAACTAACTAAGCTAGCCTACTCCTACTCCTACTCCAAATCTACTGTTACCTGGACGAAGGGGTCAATAATTCCACCGAAGGTTCATAGCAGACAACGAAATCAGAGGGTGGAAGAAAGATCTCCAGCGGGCGGATTTGAGGTGGAGCGGAGGGTTCCTTGGGTCGGCGCCTGTGTCAGAGACGCGGAAGACCACAGCGGATCTCCTCAACTGATTAAGATGGATGGAGGAAGTCAGAAATTGAAATGGAAAGTCACCGGAGTTTTGGACGAATAACCTATTGGGTCGGCTGTAGTGTTAGAAGAGAGAAGGGAGCCAACTTGAGTAAAATCCGAGGGGTGAGGAGGTATTTATAGCAGTTGGCGGCGAAGAGAGTGGCGGGGTCTGGCCGAAGAAGGAGCTTGAGGAGCTTAACCTCCGTCGTCATCTCTGACGACGGTGAGGTTATCTCCTACTAAAAAATAGGATTCCTAGTTAATCCAGACCGGTGGATGAAGTGGATGTGGTGAGCGCAAGCTGCAAGAGCTTGGACAAAGAAGGATGATGTCGGCAGGGCGGTAATCGCACGGTGGGGTGACTCTCTGCCGCCAGCCGTTCATCCGGCTGAAGAAGAAGAAAAAGAAGACGAAGAGGGACTTAAATGAAATAAAACTTAAGGACTTGTGTGAGAAATAAGGACCCGACTGTAATGAAAAGTAAGGACTAAAATGTAAACCCAGGTTTTGAAGGTTTATTTTAACTTAGATCTTTTTCAACTTTTTATATATGTTAGTAAATAAGGTAAATATTTTATTTTCACCTTGAATTTACATTTTTGACCTTTTTAGATAAATTTATTAGATTAAGTAAAATTACTTAAGTTATTATATACTTAGGTATACATTAAGTTTAAGTTACTTATCTTATTAATTAAGGAAATGATTAATAGGATTTCGAGTCCAATTATTATCTAAATTATTAATAATGTTAATTGAATGATAAAATGTCATTTTTAACTTATTTTAAGGTCCTTTACTAAATATCCCTTATTTTATAATTAACCCTTATATATTCATAACCTTAGCTAATTAGCTAGGAAGACTAGTTAATTAGGGGTAATTAGAGATCATGATGAGTGCCTCATCATGAGCCCCATCCAAGTTGTGCCTAAGAAGGCAGGGCTCACCATGATTATGACCGAATCTGGAGAGACCATCCCGACTCGTATTACGAATTCGTGGAGAGTCTGCATAGACTATCGGACTATCGGAAACTTAATGCCTCCATGAAGAAAGATCATTGGCCACTCCCATTCATTGATCATATTCTCGAGAAACTGGCGGGAAATTGATTTTTCTGTTTCTTGGATGGATACTTTGGATATGATCAGGTGGCAATCCATCCTGAAGATCAAGAAAAGATCACCTTTACCTGCCCCTATGGTACGTACACGTTCCATAGGATGCCATTTGGGCTGTGCAATGCACCTGCCACCTTTCAGCGGTGCATGCTAGCCATATTCTCCGATATGGTAGGTAAATACCTTGAAGTCTTCATGGATGACTTCTTGATTTTTGGTGAATCTTTTGATGATTGCCTCCTGCATTTGGTCCAGATCCTTTGAAGATGCATCAAAGTGAACCTGGTTCTCTCTTGAGAAAAGAGCCACTTCATGGTTCTTGAGGGCATTGTTCTTGAATACCTTGTCTCTGAAAGATGTATCCAAGTTAACCGGGCTAAGGTAAATATGATTTCCAAATTACTTGTGTCTACCTTGATTAAAGACATCAGATCGTTTTTGGGGCACATCGGGTATTATCACCAATTCATATATGATTTTTCCAAAATCATGCTCCCCTTAACAAATCTTCTCTTAAAGGGCACACAATTCAAGATGACTAGTGAGTGCATTCATGCATTTGAAATCCTATGTGACCAAGACACCTAGGCATTGATCTTGCAATCTCCTAACTGGTCTCAACCCTTTGAGATCATGTGCGATGCGTCTGACTACGCCGCATGAGCAGTGTTGGGTCAAAAAATCGATGGGAAACTGGTGGTTATATATTACGCTAGCAAGACATTGGACGAGGCTTAGCATAATTACACCATTACGGAGCAAGAGTTGTTGGTTGTAGTATTTGTTCTGGAAAAATTTAGATCATACCTCCTAAGATCCCACATCATCATTTACTCGAATCGCATTGCAGTGAGGCACTTACTTACGAAGGACGCGAAGCCTAGATTAATCCATTGGATCTTGCTGTTGCAAGAATTCGATCTTGAAATTCGCGACAAGGTGGAAAAGAAGAATGTGGTAGCTGACCATTTGTCTAGCCTCCCTTCTTCAGTCATTGACCCATTCGGACCTATCACCAAGCACTTTTTGGATGAGCATCTCTTGGCCATCATCCAACAGACTTCCCTGGTTTGCAGATATTGTGAATTAGTTGGTTACGGGGAAAGTCTCGCCTGATTGGGCGACCTCCCGATGGGACAAGCTGATTTCCAATGACAAGTACTATGTCTGGGAAGATCCATATCATTTCTACATTAGTAATGACCAAGTGATCTGAAGATGCATTCCTGACGACAAGGTCAATGATGTTATCTCGTTCTGTCATGACCAAGCCTACGGTGGCCATTACTCTGGGTGTAAAACTGCAACGAAGATCCTCCAGTGTGGGTTCTTTTGGCCCACAATGTCCAAAGACGCACAATCCTATTGTAGGGCATGTGCCCGTTGTCAGACCCGTGGCAACATGGGCTCGCACGATATGATGCCCTTGAATCTGATCATCGTGTGCAAAATCTTTGACAATTGGGGAATTGATTTCATGGGACCCTTTCCAGGATCTAATGGCTTCGAGTACATCTTACTCATTGTTGATTATGTCTTGAAGTGGATCGAAGCCACCCCCACCAGAATGAATGATCATAAAGTTATTCTTCGATTTATTCAAGAGAACATCTTTTCCAGATTTGGGGTTCCCAAAGCCATCATAAATGATGGTGAGTCTTATTTCGTGAATGTGCACTTCTAGTCCTTGATGAAATAGTACAAGGTGTCGCATCATATCTCGACTCCTTATCACCCACAGACCAATGGATTGGCTAAATTATCCAATCAGGAGATCAAGAAAATCCTTCAAGTCACTGTTCGGCTTGACAAGAAAGATTGGTCTACTCACCTTCCGAAAGCCTTATGGGCCTATAGGACCGCCCATAGGACCTAGTTAGGAATGTCTCCCTTCAGACTCATGTACAGGAAGGCATGTCACCTCCCTATAGAAATGGAGCACGAAGCCTACTAGGCAGTACGGAAGTGCAATCTGGATCTTATGAAGGTTGGAATCCATCGCCGGTTGCAAATGAGCGAGATCGAGGAACTACGCAATGATGCATATGAGAACTCGTGTATCTACAAAGAGCAGGTCAAAGCCTTCCATGATAAGCACATTTCACGGAAATCTTTCCATACTGGTCAGAAAGTGTAACTCTTTGATGCCAAGCTCAAGCTCTTCCCAGGAAAACTAAGATCGAAGTGGATTGGACCATTGATTAGCCCATAGTTGTGGGCTATTTAAGTATTTAAGTGCCTAGACATTAGGTTAATTCTAACATTTATTTAGCATAAATTAGGATGTAAATAGATTAATTCATATTTTTAATTTAATTACATAATCCATGCATTGCATTCATATTTTAAGTGCATTAAGAATTAGCTTAGAATGACATTCATTTAATTAGTTAACCAATTAGGTACATTGTTTTCATTAACATAAAAGTTGAGGGTCTGTATATAAATGACCATAATATTTTAACATTATTTTGTTTATTCTTCTTCTTTCAAGAACGGCTGGTTGCTGCTCCAACGCCACCCGGTGCCGCAGTGAAGAACCCATTCAAGGAGGAGCGGATATGTTGGATCTGGTCGGGCAGCTAATTTCAAATTTGTCCAGGCCACTACAAAAGGAGGAGGGAGGCAGCCGAGCATGAGAGGCCTTCACCACCGACCCACTACTGTGCAGAGAGATCTCCTCTCTTCCATTCCACATCGCCGGCCTCAACCGTGGCGGCGAGTCTCCACCACCGTGGGTGTGTGGTGTGACAGGCCACACTGCCATCCGGAGCTCGTCCGCATTACCGTGAGCACCTTAACGTGCATCTCCCTCGCCGTCGTCACCAACCACCACCGCCACAGCTACCGTTCAACAACCCTTTCAGTCACTTAAGACGTCCGGGAAATTTCCCGGACGTCTGAAGCCACCCGCTCACCTTCAGCCTGCACCTCACCACTCACCCGTGACCACCTGCCTATGCACCTGTCTGAAGTCCACCTGCACCGGCACAACCACATCCGCCCACTTCACCTCCAGCGCCATCTCCACGCCCTTCAGCCTGCGCCTCACCGTTCACCCGCGCGCTCACTCCACCTTCCGCGCACGCCCCCTCCAACCGCACCCGCTCACCTCCAGCAGCACCCGCAACCTCCCACGCCTGCAGAACCGCCAGCAGCACCCGCTCACCTCCAGCCGCACGCAAGGCGTGCACAGCCTCCAGCCCTCACGCCCGCTCACTCCACCTTCCCCGCGCCTGCAGAACCTCTAGTCGCACCCGCACCCTCTGCCAACAGGCTGCGCACCGGCTGTAGTCACCCACGACCTCTCGCGCCTGCAGAACCACCAGCAGCACCCGCTCTCCACGCCAACAGAGCATGCACTGCCTGCAGTGCGCGCCCACGCCTTCAGCCAACACGCAGCAGCAGTGCGCGGTAGTCCTCACCGCCAACAGGCCGTGCGCGCTCATGCCAAAGCAGCTACGGCACCGGCTGCAGCCACCTCTGCCGGAGCTCGTCCGACCGCCTCCGACCGCCACGCGACACGCCGCCACCACCACTTCGAAGCCCTCTGTCCAAGGAACTTCCTCCGAGCTTCCCGCGTCCGGCCATCCACTCCTTGTTGCTCAAGGCAAAGGGGAAAAAAGTCCCCTGTTTTGCTATAGTAACCAGGCCACTAAAAATTACATTTTCTGCCATTGTCACTTTTTAATAATATTTTATTGATTCTCCATTGCGAAAAATATCCTCTAATTACTCAGAATTGCTATTTCATCATTGTTTCTTGCTTTAACCTTAATCTGAAGGTAATTTTGGCTTGATTCTTTTCCAAACTGACTACAAACAAACGTTTTTAACTGGTGCAAATTTTAATACGTCATTGCCTCCCTGTGGATAGGACCCGCTCCTCTGCGAGCGGTTATTTCTTTTTAAATATTGATTAGTCGATTTTTCCACCACATTAAACTGCAAACGACTTTAAAGCGAACGATCGACTCGTCAAATGGCGCCATTGCCGGGGAGGCAACGATGCAATAATTTTGCCTAATTTTACTTTTATTATTTTTCAATTGCACAGTGATTTGACCATTAATTATTTTCTCTTATGTGCGTGAAATTTGTGCAAGAATCAACCAGTGTGAGAGGCGACCCTTGACATCTCCAGAGGAGAATTGGACGAGCAATTTTGAAAGGAGGAGAAGGACGAGGACGCGACGGACATCAGTGTATATTTAGTTACTAGTTAGAATAGAATTAAGACTTTCGATTTAATTTTTTATTGTATTTTGTTTGAAACCCTTGTTCTGGGGTATATTTTGAGGGGTTTGTTCCCCAATTTTGTTTTGGGCCCGTGTTGGGTAATTTTTGGGAGCTTGTTCCCTTTTCTTTAGATTTAGGTTTTTAGTTTATTGATTACTTTTATTTGCTTGTGCATAAGTAGTTTAAAAATTAAAAAAATAAAAAAAAATGAGCTGCCTGCTAAAAGCTGCCTGACCTAGGACGAACCATTTAGGTCTGTATGATCAGCCTCTAGATTTACTTCTCTGCATTGCGTGCATTCTTGCATCGTTGATTGCTGGAAGCAAGGTACGCATTCTCTTACTTTGCATCCTATTCTAGATCACGCATTGCATTTGGACTTAATACAAAGACCACCTAATCTGTATTGAATAAATTAAACAAGTGGTCACATATTTTCTAGAAAAAGGACTAATTAAAGGAGAGACATTTTAAAAACCAAGGATTTGATTTTCAAACTTGGCGTGCGATTCAAAATTCAAAATCTTTTACGGTGTATGCACACTTATTTCACTTGCACCACGGCACGCTTCTAGACACTCCTTAGGTTTGGAAATACTAGGACAAGAGCCCTCCTACTGTTGGATTTTGAAGTATTCAGAACTTGAGATCTAAGTTTTTGTAAATCTAAAGAGGGGGATACCTTGTCACGGATTTTTGGGGGTAGTTGAGAAGCACCACGAAAGCACAGCTTCAAAGGAAGGCTTAGGCCTACTTGCATCCCTCGATCTTCCATCTTTGGATTTACTTGACCATTTGAGATTTAGGGAAGAATACCTAAGCTCCAACTAGGTCTTTTTAGGCATTTCGAAGGTTGACAATAGGCGCGTAATTGATTGGGCAACTTGTTTTGTCACCTACAATTTGAACTAAAGTCAAAAGCCTAAATCTATAAAGACCAAACAAGTCCTTTCGAATTGTGTTTGTAGTGCATGCTTGGTAGGCATTCTCTTAGGAGACAACTTGTATTTGATCCTGAACCTAAAAGAATCCTAAGAAGAGACCTTCCAAGGGTAAAAATGGTCGGTCAAAGGAGACTTAAGGAATATTTCATCCCAACCAATCAAGCTAGCCCAGCACTACGTAGACCTAGAGGGGACAATCCGTATGAGATCAAAAGTAGTACCATATCCTTGCTACCCTCCTTTTATGGTACTACTAGGGAAGACCCTTACAGGCATATTGAGGAATTCACCGAGGTCTGTTCCACGGTGAAGTTGCAGGGCTTTACTGATGACGCTCAAATGCGGACCCTCTTTCCCTTCTCCCTAAAGGATAAAGCCAAGTATTGGTATCACACCCTTGATAATATAAATACTTGGGATGCCCTGAAGAAGGAGTTTTTGAAGAAGTACTTCCCCATGAGCAAAACAAATCACTTTAGGAGGGAAATTATGAGTTTTGTTCAAAAGGATGGGGAAGCATTCCATGATGCATGGGAGCGCTTTAACGATTTGCTGAGACTTTGCCCACATCACCAGGTGCCTAAATGGCAACTGGTTGAAAGGTTCTACACCGGACTTAATGATTCGCATAGGCAAATTGTGGATGGTGCCTGTGCAGGAACCTTTCTATCTAAGACTGAGGATGAAGCTTGGAACTTATTTGATACTTTGAGTGAGAATTCTATTCACTTGAATTCTGCCTACATGGATAGAAAGCCCACTCTCATGCAAAGAAAGTTGGAGGCGAATGAAGCAAGGGACACCCAGAATTTAGCCTATCAGATTCAATTATTGAATCAAAACATGGAAAGGCTTATGTCGAACCCAAGTTCATTCGTACCTAACACCTCCACATCCCAAGCTTTTAAGACACCTAAGGTTACTCACCTTCTTGATTGAGCCCTGGGTGCAAACTTTGGATGAAATTGATTGGACCAATTAGAGCCAAATTAGGGTTTCTATTCTAAGGTTGAGGGCCACACTTGCTTTAAAAAAAATAAAAAGAATCTATGATAAAAACACATAAATTCATTATAAAATGCTTATTTACGATAGTTCCTAGGCCTAGCATGCACATCATGATATAAATATTGCATTAACATCCATTGCATTGTATTTAGGATACTTGTATGTTTTGTATGTTAATTCCTTCGTTTTATATGGCCAGGAGGTAATGCAACATTCTTACGAACTTCAGATAAAAAATTTGACCGTACGGATGGATCCAGAGCGACGATGGTAGTTCGACAACATAGAAATCACCTCGATCCGAGCAACGTGGAATCGTCTGCAAGTAAAGAAGGGTAGACGGTCCAGATGGTGCCACGGGGCACCATCTGGAGGGCCCAAGGTCACCCGCCATACTTCCAATGGCCACCCGACAAGTGATCTCAGCCATTGGATTTCATCCAACGGTTGAGAGCCCACCTTGACCATGCGGCCACAGCACATCTTCTCGATACACTTGTGGACGTGGTGCAACGGTGGAGGCGTTGGATAACAAGGGAGGGGCGCAGGTTCGAGAACCGCAGAGCCCCCCCAATTCATCAATTAGGCACGTGCCAGAGGGCACAACAGCACACTCGCTAGCATGCACCAATAGTGCGCACGTGCACTTATGCCAGCACATGCCAGCGCACACGCCAGTAGGGCCTCTGTGCAATTTGCACGCATGATGGAGGGACAGTGCAGCTCGCATGGGTGGGTGTGAGGTGGCTACAATGAGGCCTGAGAGGGACCTACAGTGACATCCAGGAGGCCGTTAATTGCCCTGTATCCATTTTTAGCCCCTTCCCATCCACTATATAAAGGCCTACAAACCCCCTTGCCAAACCATCTCTACCTACTCTACTCCCACCTTCACCCAAGCTCTAGCAAGCCTACCAATGCTCTGTTAGAGCTTACTCTCAAGCTCCTAAGGCACCTATTAGTGTAACAAAACTTTGCCTCGCAAAATACTCCTCCATCTTCCTATCCCCATTCATAGGCCGCCTTGGAGCCATCCTCCCACCTCCATTCTAGTAGCAGATCATCTTTGCCTTCTTACCTCCATTCTGGAGCCACGCTAAAGCTTTCCTCTACCCGACGTCCTCCCGCTTCTCACCTTTGTCATCCTGCTTCCCAACTCCTTCGTTCGAGCTTCCGCCAGGCGCCGTCGTCTCACCGAACAGCCGCTTTGGGAGAATTCTTCTCACCCCTTTTCTCTTTTATGCTTTCATAGTTTATTGTAATTGACATTCATGCAATATATCACATTTGATTCCATCTCTCTCTTGTGATTGCTTGTCATTTTATTTCAAAAACAAAAAAATAACATGTGATTTCATGCAAAGAAAACGTCGCTTCCCCATGCTCGACCCAGGACTCCCTTGGAGTTTCAGTATAAATTATATTTGATTACGAGTTTTGCAACTATGATGACGGGTTACTCGTAACCCTGATTTCAAACATGTGAAACTCGTTCATCAATCTACTTCCCCAAACTATGTGTTTCCTAAGCCTTGATTGAATTTACCTAATCAAGCAAACCCTAAAATCAAGCTCTAAACATCCACTTGAATCCTAAAATTGGGACCTAATAATCTCAGGACAAATCAAGTGAAGTTGACCCACCTTGTGGGGTCAACCAATCTTTAAATTAGGTCATCAGTTATAAATACATCCTAAAGTTCAAGTGAAATCCTAAGCACCTCATCTAAACTTAAAAATTGGTAGACTTAAGAGGTCCAGTTATCCATTCTGGTCTACCTGGATCTGCGGTGACAAGGAAGGTCGGGTGGGGGAAACCCTGTAACCCGTGGGGATGCTCTACTGTGTAGGGGTCTTTGTGGGACTCTCCCTTTCTGGTTGCCTAGGTATTTCTCAGGTGGATGACATTGTGATCTGGAGGTATCATTTGCCTCAAAGCTCTATAGTCATCCAAAGATATTTAGGTGTCTTGATTGGGTCCATCACACCTTCTGTCCCTCATCTACTCCATCGGTGTATGTTCGGAAGGAGGTCCTTAAGACCACCCTTGAGGCCTCCACTAGTTTTTCACTCTCGTTGAGGCCAAGCCTCGACTTCCTTGTTTGTGCAACTACTCGATCACATCGATATCTCTTCCAACTCCTCCACTTCTGAGCCTGAATCTCCAGCCACAACCATGGATCATCCAGAACAACCTAACTTTGAACCATAACAATTCTTTGATTTTAGAGATCGGATCAATGCCTACATCAACCCACTGCTGCGTCCTCAAATGTGAGATCACTACAATCTTGCTGTGGTGGAAATAGAACCTCGAATCAACATTCCTGCAGGAGGATCCGAGGTAGAGCTCAAGCCTAGTATGCTTCACATGACCCCGAAATTTCATGGCTTGAACTCTGAGGATCCTTTCTAGCACATCAAGAATTTGAAGCATCTGGCCCACACATTCGGGGCAGACAAACATAATAGAGATGGCCTACTATTGAAAATCTTCTCCTTCTCTCTAACTGACAAAGCTGCCAATTGGTTTTAGATATACCCTCACCAGATCAACACATGGGAAGAATTTCATACTGCTTTCTTACAAAAATTCTATCCCATTGGTTGGACTAATTCGATGCGACATCAAATCACCCACTTCTCGCAACGAGCGGGAGAATCTCTACATGAGGCATGGGATCATTTTTTGGATCTCATGCGCAAATTCCACCATCATGGAGTCTCGAAGTGGGAACATGTTCAATCCTTTTACCATGGCACCTATTAGTGTAACAAAACTCTGCCCCACCAAATACTCCTCCATCTTCCCATCCCCATTCATAGGCTGCCTTGGAGTCGTCCTCCCACCTCCATTCTGATAGCAAATCATCTCCGCCTTCTCACCTCCATTCTGGAGCCACGCTGAATCTTTCCTCTACCCGACGTCCTCCTGCTTCTCACCTCCATCATCCTACTTCCCAACTCCTTCGTCTGAGTTTCCACCAGGTGCCGTCGTCTCACCGAACAGCTGCTTCGGGAGATTTCTTCTCACACCTTTTCTCTTTTATGCTTTGATAGTTTATTGTAATTGACATTCATGCAATATATCACATTTGATTCCATCTCTCTCTTATGATTGCTTGTCATTTTATTTCGAAAATAAAAAAATAGCAAAACCACAAGACACCAAAAGGAAATAAATCGAAGCGCGGTTTTCATACAAAGTAAACATCACCTCCTTGTGTTCGACCTGGGACTCCCTTGGAGTTTTGATATAAATTATATTTGATTACAAGTTTTGCAACTACGACGACGGGTTACTTGTAACCCTGATTTCAAACATGCGAAACCCGTTCATCATTTTGGAGCCATTGCCAGGGAGGCAACAGAATTTACTTTATTGTTTTCTTTCCTTCTTTGCATTTACATAGCACTAACCCTGCTTGTCTTTGATCTACTGTCTTTCAGGTACCCTAGCATGGAGATCCAAGTGAGGTAGATCAGAGTAAAGTGCGGGTAGAGTACTTTGTAAGTGTCCCCCACATTCCCCCCCACTAGTTTCATTTCACCACACTCATAACCAAGACCAAATCTACTTAGGTGCTTGCATAAATCCTAGGATAGAATTGTTTGTCTTGTTTGCCACCTTCATCCATTTCACCCTTGCATTTAGAAATAAAAAAAAATAAAAAGATACTTTCTGTGGGACGAATCAATTTACACACTTTATACACCCACATCGGAGGCACATAATCGGACTTGATTTTCATCTACTCAATCGAGATTCCAACTTGTGGACTTGGTACACTAAATCAACACATAAAAGAGTAGAAATCATATTAGGTTAATCACCTTTTTGTGTGCCTTAATCGGTGGTGCATTTGAGCTGATTGATTGAATTGTTTGAACCGCACCACCTAATTTAAGAGAAACTCATTTGTAGCTGCCCCATAGGATTCAATATTTAGCTCAAGCCAGACACTCCATATTTTCTCGATTTATAAAGGAAAATACTTGAACATGTGCTTTCAAAACTTGGTTTGCCTCACAAAACCTTGTTGAATACACCTAACATTTGAATCCTAAAAGCTACTAAGCAAGATTTGAACCCTAAAACTCACCTCATCATTAATAATCAACTTCTTGGTTGTGCACATTCACACATTCTCAAACAAATCATTAAGGGCATAACCCATTAAGGGCCCATCACATTCCTGAAGCACCATTGTCCCAAGCCTAACTAAAATTGATTAGACGTTGGCCTTAAGGACTGGTTCGCTCGTCGGGATCCAGATTAAGATTGTTCACGGTTAACCTGCTTATACTAGTCAATCTGATGTCTAGCTAGGGGAGTAGCGTCAAACGACCGCGGCTGGGGGGTACACTAGGAACCAGAGGCGTAAGCCAGAGGAAGAACCTTCTCCCCAGTCCCTCCTTCTAACTGGTTGGATTGCCTGGATAGAAGTAGAGTAAATCATCCATAATCTTATGACAGATTCTGAGAGTCTGTAGACCTTTAGGCTACCCAACCTAAGGAGAAGCTTGTATTTTTTATGCTACAGGGCTCCTTCTCTTCCCCGTCCTTCCGACTTCCTTCCAATGTATGCTTGGAAGGAGGTCATTGAACCCTCGTTTGGAAGGACCTATTGACCATTCCCGGAGGCGGAGGTTGAGTTTTAGCCAAGTAGATCCCATGGCTGATCAACAACCACCTCCCTCACCCCCGAACCAGCAGGAGCTGATTTAGAGGCAGTTGGAAGAATTGTAGTAGATGCAGCAATGGTGCCAACGAATGAATGGTCAAGGTGCTCGGCCCTTGAAGGATTTTTATGATCCTTCAAATTATGAGGATCGTCCCAGAGTTGTGATCCCCGCCGGTGATGTTGAGATCAAGCCCCAGGTTTTGAGTCTAATTAAACACTTTCACGGGCTTGGCTGAAAGGACCCATTACAACATTTGGAGGACTTGATCACTCTGGTTCAGACCACCAAATCACAGAATTTGGATGAAGAACATATGCTCATGAGGCTTTTCACCCATTCACTCAAGGATAAGGTCGCACATTGGTATTGTACCATTGGAAGACCGATTGCTACCTGGATAGCTTTGAAATTGGCCTTCCTGAAG
This sequence comes from Thalassia testudinum, assembly GCA_037157565.1. Taxonomy (NCBI): domain Eukaryota; kingdom Viridiplantae; phylum Streptophyta; class Magnoliopsida; order Alismatales; family Hydrocharitaceae; genus Thalassia; species Thalassia testudinum. The sequence goes on from JAZHRO010000003.1 coordinate 36,000,950, forward strand.
AAATTCTTCCCAATTGGGTGAACCAATGCATTGCGACGGGCAATTACCACTTTTGCCCAGCGGTAGGGGGAATTGTTTCATGAGGCCTGGGAGAGATTCCCAGATCTGTTGCAGAAGTGTCCACACCACGAGGTGCCTAAATGGCAACTTGTGCAGATTTCTTATCACGGGTTGAATGATCAACTCTGTAATCATGTGGATGCTTCTTGCAGAGGCAATTTCCTCAACAAAGACGCATATAGCACGTATGATTTGTTTGAGGAAATAAGTGAAAATTCTTTAAACCACGCCTCCATGGAAACCTTCAACCGATCCCAACAAACTAGATCAAATGCCAATGAGGTCCAAGATTCTCATACATCTGATATGGAATTGAGCTGCAATAGATTAGATAAGATGGATCTGGTTGCTAAACGAATGGAAGAGTGGATGTCTAGAAACTCTAATTTTTCTAGACCTGCTGATTAGCCCATAGTTGTGGGCTATTTAAGTATTTAAATGCCTAAACATTAGGATAATTCTAACATTTATTTAGCATAAATTAGGATGTAAATAGATTAATTCATATTTTTAATTTAATTACATAATCCATGCACTGCATTCATATTTTAAGTGCATTTAGAATTAGCTTAGAATGCCATTCATCTAATTAGTTAACTAATTAAGTACATTGTTTTAGTTAACATAAAACTTGAGGGTTTGTATATAAATAACCATAATATTTTAATAATATTCTTTATTCTTCTTCTTCTCAGCAACGGCTCGGCTGCCACTGCAACGCCTCCGGCCTCACTAAAAGCGCATTCATGGATCGGCGGAGAAGGTGGATCTACTCCCGCCTCTCCATTCAAATTTGTGCAGGCCGCTACAAAAGGAGAGAGGATGCTGAGCGAGGCAGGCCTCCGCCACCGACCCACCACTGTGCAGAGAGAACCTCTCTCTTCCACTCCACACTACCGGCCTCTACTGTGGCGACGAGTCTCCATCACCGTGGGCGTGTGGTGTGACAGGCCACACCGCCATCCGGAGCTCGCCGCATCACCGTGAGCACCTTAGCGTGCATCCTCCTCACCGTCATCGCCGACCATCATCACCGAGCTACTGATTCAGCCACCCTCTCAGTAACTTAAGACGTCTGGGGAATTTCCCAGACGTCTGAAGCTACCCGCTCACCTGCGATCACCCGCTTGCGTACCCGTCTGAACTCCACCCGCACCCGCACAGCCACATCCACCCATCTCACCGTTCACTCCCGCACCACCACCCCCGCGCCTGCGCCTTCATCCATGCGCACCCACTCCTGCAGCGTCACCCACCAGCCTCCAGCGCAACCGCGCCCACCATCAGCCTTTGCCATCTCCACGCCCTCTAGACCGCGCACGCACTCCTCAGCCTGCAGCACCCACCTCCCGCCCCTGCAGCAGCAACTGTGCCTGCAGAACTCCAACAGCGCCTGCAATCCACGCCGTTCACCCCCGCTCCTGGAGAACCGCCAGCAGCGCACCCCCGCCAGCTGCAGCCGCACCCGCTCAACCACCTGTAGACCCGTCCTCCCGCGCCTGCAGAGCTGTCAGCAGCAGTGCGCGAGCAGATATCACGCCAACAGCCGCGCGAGCTTACCGGCTGCAGCACCTCCGCCGGAGCTCGTCCGGCCACCTCTGGCCGCCGCGCGACTCGCCGCCACCACCGATTCGAAGTTCTTGGTCCAAGGGACCTCCTCCGAGCTTCCCACGCTCGGTCATCGGCTCCTCGTTGCGCACGACAACGGGGAAAAATTCCCCTGTAGCAGAAACCTTCAATTAAAATTTACATTTTCTGCCATTGCCAAATTTTAATCAAATTTTATTAACTGTGCATTGCGGAAAATATCCTATAGTTTCTCATAATTGCCATTTCAACATTGTTTCTTGCTTAAACCTTAATCTAAAGGCAATCTTGGCTTGGTTCTTGTCCAAATTGACTATGAACAAACATTTTTAAGTGGAGCGAATTTTAATACGTTATTGCCTCCCTGTGGATACGACCCGCTCCTCTGCGAGTGGTTATTTCTTGTTAAAAATTGATTAGTCAATTTTTCCACCACATTAAACTACAAACGACTTAAAAGCGAAAGATCGACCAGTCACCTGCTCAATCCCAGGGATCAGGATTCCATTCTTCGCAAGCTCCTACAGGACGGGAGTTTGTGAACCAGTTGGAGTCAGCTTGACCTTCGGGCCAACTCTTCTCGAAAACTTATGGGTTCCAAACTGGGGCCTTTGATCCCAGTTTTACTGATCCTTCTTCATCCTCATCTTATGATGATGTTCAGGCTATGCAGGAGAATGTTAGGTCCAACCCTTACTCGAATTCCTATAATTATGGTTGGAAAAATTATCCTAACTTCTCTTGGAAAGATCAGGGGCAGCAGACCCAATATTGACCCAACAACTATGTACCGCAAAAACCAATGGGTCAGGGTCATGTATATACACAATTGCCCTTGCATCAGGTTAATCAGTCCATGTGGAATGCTCAACAACCTGCCAAGCAGGCTAAGTTAAACCTGAAGATGGTAGAAATGCAAGGGTCAATGCTCTAGCTCATGCAACAAATGAAAACTTCACTTGATACCTTGCAATCCAGACTTGGTGCAAACAGCCGATAGCCTGGATCTCTACCATCACAACTTGTACCAAACCTAAGGAATGTACATAACTGAGGTGCTGGGCTTCAAGGGTTTGTTAATAATGGGGAGTCATATGCTCAAGCTCATGCTATCTATTAGGCTACCCCAGCCCCTCCCGAAGCGAACCATGTTCCTACCATAATCAATCGAGAACCTCCTGTTTTGCCCAACCCTCCCTAAGACACTTACCAACAGCATTTTGCCACTGCAAACAATATCACCTTGAGGAGTGGTAGTAGACACATTGGACCTACCCAACCCCATGTCAACCCCATTAGACCCCGTAGCAAGAAATCTAGACTCCCAACTAAGAATGTGATCAACAAAACATCAAAGTTTGATTCGGGAGTATGTTGTTGTTGTATGGGCATATAGAAAAAGTTGGAGGAGAAATTGGAGGAAAGGATGTCCTTACTTCAAGCTTTCAAATTGACAAGCATTTTATTCCTCGTGGCTATCGGATCAATCCCTACCTACGCCATAAGTTTACTGAATGCATATAAAGAAAGGCATAGAGCGAAATTTGAAAATAATAGGAGTGTAGTTTTGTCTAATAACACATGCACACTGATCCTAAACAAGCTACCTCCTAAGAAGTAGGACCTGGGAGCCGCACTGATTTCCTGCACAATAGGAAATATTACTTCTGACCAGGCCCTCCTCGACTTGGGTGCTTCCATTAATGTGATCCCCACCTCACTGCACATGGAATTGGGTCTAGGCTACCTTAAATACACTGACATAACCTCGCAGTTAGCCAATAGATTCATTACAAAACCAAGGGGTATTTTGGAGGATGTTTTAGTCAAGGTTAATGATTTGCATTACCTTGCTAATTTCATGGTCCTGGACATGGAAGCCCCAAAACAGCTCAACCACACCCTGATTATTTTGGGAAGACCTTTCCTGGCTAATGCCAAGGCGAGGATTGATTGTGAATCGGGAAATATAGAAATGGCCTCAAGGGATAAGACAAATCGATTCAATATTTTCAAGGTCTTAAAGAAGAATAAAATTAAGTTTGGTTCGATGGAGGAGCTTGGTAGAATGGAGGAAGTAATGGCCATACATACCTTAGACAACCTTTTAATGGCCAACTCAACCCAAACTTGGGAAGAAGATCACACGGTTGCAGAATTAATTAAGGAAAAAGCAAAATGTGAACAATTGTAGCAACACGGGATGAGGAAGATAAACATGAAACTGGAAATTTGTTGGATGATTCATGTGATCAAGTTAAAACCCAACAACATCCTTATCCTGAATGCTTAGAGTTTGAGGTCCAACTTGTGGGTGGGAATCCTGAGGATCAGGATGGTTGGTTTAAGAACCCAGAGTGTGAGGATGAAATTGAACATTGGGGAAAAACTCTTCAAACATTAGGTATTCTAGAGTACCCACAAACCCCCAGCACATCACAAAACCCTCATCATCCTTTTTCACCCAACCATTGCACAAATTCTATACCCAACCACAATTCCTCTATAATAAATCAACAAAACTCCTATTGGAGATCATTTGGGCTCTCCCTGCACCACCATCTTACCACTTTCATTGATCATATCATTGGCAAGCCCATTTTCACTCTTCGGGACCCATACTTGGGGGCCCGGAAACTGTGTTATTGTGGCCTCAATGTTTAGCTATTTTTGATTGAGGACATTGCCTAGTTGAAGGCACTAAACTCAACACATGTAAAGACTATTCCAAGCTGACTAGAATCCCACGGAAACCAGGTGCTATTCTTCCACTTCTACTTTCCTGCATATCTGCATTTTTAACAATGAGGACATTGCAATAACTAAGCATGGGGGGGGAGGGGGGCGATAGATATATCTTATAATCTTTTTGTCAGCTATAACAGTAATTTCCTATTATTTTAGTTAAAAGAAAGAGAGAATTAGGAGATGAGAACTTAAGAATTAGGAGTTGCAAACTTTAGGAATTGATACTTTGAGACCTAAATACTTAGACTCTTTAAGTCTTCAGGCTTAATTAGCCCAGGTGTCCACTCGAATGTGGACATAGTCTCAAGTCCTCGCCAATTAAAATTCATTTTAATTTGGTAAATAAATTGGGATGATAAGTTTGCGAATAATCAACCTGCCCTCTAATTTGGGGGGACTTTAAGCCTAAGCATCTACACACTTTTTTGCACTGACTCACTTTTCGGTGGTTTCTTTGAAAATTGGGTAGCTAATGAACTATCTAGGGTGGTATGGCTGGCATGTTATCGGTGGTAACAGCTCATCTGCTAGTTGTCCAGAGCCCAGCCACAAGACCATTTTCGTTGTACTGCCTTTAGGTAAATCTTAGATCAAGGAAGCCACCTACTTAAAAAAAAAAAGAGAAGGAGAAATAAAAAAATAAAAAAATAAAAAAATAAACAAATAAACAAATAAAATCACATTTCACCACACGAATATGGCTTGCAAGTTGTTGTAGGTAACAGCCCATTGGCCGGTTGTCCAGAGCCTAGCTCACAAAAATGCACAATAATTCCCAAAACACTTAGGGAAGAACTAGGGAAGTAGAATAAACCAGGGAGATATACACTGGGTTTGCTCTTGTGTTGACCCCATAAATAAAAGAAGTAGGGAGAAAGCTACCATTCGAAAAGATAAACCTCTAAGCAAGGTTACCTAAGTTCGTAGAAACCCGAAGTCCATTTTAACGGCTGCCTAGTGAGTCTTTCACTCTTTTCACTAGATGCTTAGCACTTAGAGTCCTTTTCGAGTTTTGGGCGGGTCGGGTAGCTGTAGAATGTTATCCCAAAACTCTCAAACTCCAAAAGTACAAAAAAAAAATTAGAAAGAAGAAAAATAAGAAAAAAATTTATGTATATTCTCTTTTCAAATAAGGTGAGGGCTTGGACAGTATGCATTCTGGCAGACACTCGGGCACTATCGAGTCTTTATAATCAGGTTTGGGTTGAAAGTTCCTAAAATAACCAACAAATTATGCCTAAGAGATTGAATCCTAATTCTACTTTTATAAATAGAATTTCGGCTAATTTTGCTAGGGACTAGCAAAAAGTAAGCATGGGGGTATGATAAACATGCATAAATTCATTATAAAATGCTTATTTACGATAGTTCCTAGGCCTAGCATTGCACATCATGATATAAATATTGCATTAACATCCATTTCATTGTATTCAGAATAGTTGTATGTTTTGTATATTAATTCCTTTATTTTATATGGCCAGGAGGCAATGCGACATCCTTACGGACTTTGGATGAAAAATCTGACCGTACGGATGATCTGGAGCGACGATCGCAGTTCGACAATGTAAAAATCACCTCGATCCGAGCACTGTGGCATCTACTGCAAGCAAAGAAGGGTGGACGGTCCAGATGGTGACAGATGGTGCCACGTGGCACCATCTGGAGCACCCAAGGTCACCCACCATACTTCCAATGGCCACCCAACAAGTGATCTCAGCCGTTGGATGAAAATCCAACGGCTGAGAGTCCAGCTTCACCATGTGGACTCAGCACATCTTCTGGGCACACTTGCGGATGAGCACAATGGTGGAGGTGCTGGATCACAAGGGAGGGGTGCAGGTTGGAGACCCGCACAGCCCCCCCAATTCGTTAATTGGGCACGCGCCAGCAGGCATGACAGTGCTCACGCCAACACGAACCAACAGCGCGTACACCAGTGCATGCCAGCGCGCACGCCAGTAGGGCCTCCACGCAATCTACGCGCATGATGGAGGGACAATGCAACTCGCATGGGCAGGCGTGAGGTGGCTACAACGACGCCTAAGCTGGACCTACAGGGACATCCAAGAGGTCGCTAATTGCCCTGTATCCATTTTCAGCCCCTTCCCATCCACTATATAAAGGCCTACACACTCCCCTTGTCAAACCATCTTTACCTACTCTACTCCCACCTTCTCCCAAGCTCTAGCAAGCCTACCAACACTCTATTAGAGCTTACTCTCAAGCTCCCAAGGCACCTATTAGTGTAACGAAACTCTGCCCCACCAAATACTCCTCCATCTTCCCATCCCCAATCGTAGGCTGCCTTGGAGCCGTCCTCCCACCTCCATTCCAGTAGCAAATCATCTTTGCCTTCTTACCTCCATTCTGGAGCCATGCTGAAGGTTTCCTCTACCCGACATCCTCTCGCTTCTCACCTCTGTCATCCTGCTTCCCAACTCCTTTGTTTGAGCTTCCACCAGGCACTGTCGTCTCACCGAATAGCAACTTCGGGAGATTTCTTCTCACCCCTTTTCTCTTTTACACTTTCATAGTTTATTGTAATTGACATTCATGCAATATTTCACATTTGATTCCATCTCTCTCTTGTGATTCCTTGCCATTTTATTTCAAAAACAAAAAAAATAACAAAACCACAAAACACCAAAAAGAAACAAATCAAAGCGCGATTTTCATGCAAAGTAAACGTTGCCTCCTTATGTTCGACCTGGGACTCCCTTGGAGTTTTGGTATAAATTATATTTGATTATGAGTTTTACAACTACGACGACGGGTTACTTGTAACCCCGATTTCAAACATGCGAAACCCGTTCATCAATCTACTTCCCTAAACTATGTGTTTGCTAAGCCTTGATTGAATTTACCTAATCAAGCAAACCCTAAAATCAAGCTCTAAACATCCACTTGAATCCTAAAATTGGGACCTAATAATCTTAGGACAAATCAAGTGAAGTTGACCCACCTTGTGGGGTCAACCAATCTTCAAATTAGGTCACCACTCACAAATACATCCTAAAGTTCAAGTGAAATCCTAAGCACCTCATCTAAACTTAAAAATTGGTAGACTTAAGAGGTCTAGTTCTCCATTCTGGTCTACCTGGATCCGCGGTGACAAGGAAGGTCGAGTGGGGGAAACCCTGTAACCCGTGGGGATGCTCTACTGTGTAGGGGTCTTTGTGGGACTCTCCCTTTCTGGTTGCCTAGGTATTTCTCAGGTGGATGACATTGTGATCTAGAGGTATCATTTGCCTCAAAGCTCTATAGTCATCCAAAGATATTTGGGTGTCTTGATTGGATCCATCACACCTTCTGTCCCTCATCTACTCCATCGGTGTATGTTCGGAAGGAGGTCCTTAAGACCACCCTTGAGGCCTCCACTAGTTTTTCACTCTCGTTGAGGCCAAGCCTCGACTTCCTTGTTTGTGCAACTACCTGATCACATTGATATCTCTTCCAACTCCACTTCTGAGCTCGAATCTCCAGCCAGAACCATGGATCATCCAGAACAACCTAACTTTGAATCATAACAATTCTTTGATTTCAGAGATCGGATCAATGCCTACATCAACCCATTGCAGTGTCCTCAAATGCGAGATCACTACAATCTTGTTACGGTGGAAATAGAACCTGGAATCAACATTCCTGCAGGAGGATCCGAGGTGGAGCTCAAGCCTAGTATGCTTCACATGACCCCAAAATTTCATGGCTTGAACTCCAAGGATCCTTTCTAGCACATCAAGAATCTGAAGCATCTGGCCCACACATTCGGGCCAGACATGCATAATAGAGATGGCCTACTATTGAAAATCTTATCCTTCTCTCTAACTGACAATACTACCAATTGGTTTTAGATATACCCTCACCAAATCAACACATGGGAAGAATTTCATACTGCCTTCATACAAAAATTCTATCCCATTGGTCGGACTAATTCAATGTGGCATCAAATCATGCACTTCTCGCAAGGAGCGGGAGAATCTCTACACAAGGCATGAGATTGTTTTCTGGATCTCATGCACAAATTCCCCCATCATGGAGTCCCAACATGGGAACAAGTCCAATCCTTTTACCTTGGGCTCTATGATGACATCAAGCTATTTGTCAATGCAACCTGTGGTGGCTGCATCATGGTTCTGCATGAAGACAAGATTTGGGGAATTCTCGAAAATATGTGCGAGAACTCCCTAAACAATGAGTCACTAGGTGAGTACGGCCAGACGACCACCCGCACATTGACAAATAATTGGGGGGTACATGAAACCTGAGATCTTTCAACTTCTGTCGATCTGGAGTTGTTAGCCAGTCGCTTGGATCAGGTCTCCATAATTAATAAAAAGGTAAACGACATAACTCAACACATACATTGAACCACCACTGCACCATAGAATCCATATATGCACCCTCCCTCTGGTAGGGAGGCTGCACACAACATCTACCACTCTCAGGGGATGGATGCCTATCCACCCCCATCTGATTTCGATCTTGGAGGAAACTCTAGGCTAGCCTACCACAGTTGGGGGAACTCTGAACCAACATATCTTGATTACTCTGGACCTCCTCAGACTTGCAAGGATCTCCACGCCATCCAAAACAATCCTTTCTCTAATACCTACAACCCTGGATGGCACAATCATCCCAACTTTGCGTGGTTGGGAAATAACTCGAATTCGAGACCTCAATTCCAACCTCGACCACAAAACCTGCGACCATATCAGCCTACTCAACCAAGGCCCAATTAAAATTTCCAATCTGCCCCACCTAAGGAGAACCAGACATCCCTGATTCTTCAGACCTTGGTAGACATGTAGAAAGAACATAAAGAAGAGATCTCTGAACTACACAATCAATTGGCCTAGCTGGCAAATGCTCGCCAGCCTGGTGCACTTCTTTCTCAGCCTCTTCTAAACCCAAATAATGTGCCGAACTAGAGGCGCATTATGAACCCAAATTAGGGCCAAGCACATTATGTTTATCTGACCCCTTCTGCTCCATCACCTGATAGGTTGGACGCTTCCACTTAATACTCTAGATTTCAGCAGCAGACACCTATTTTGTCTAACCTAAACTAGAATCAGGTAGGATTAAACTCTATCATCACCTATAGTGTCAAAGAGACACAAGTCCCACCATTTCCTAGCCACGACAAGCCTGATACTGCAGATCCTAACACTAGATTGGTCGTCAAGGATGCCCCTATCCTTGATAAAAAGCCTGAGCCAATTCTAGAGAAACCAACTGAGGTTCCATTTCCTAAGGCCTTAACTAAAGGAAAGAGGAAACCCAAGACCGTGACACTAGAGGAAGACCTAGTTAAGCTTTTTGAGCAAGTCCAAATAAACATCCCCTTGATGGATGCGATTCGCCATGTACCAGCTTACGCAAGATTTTTGAAAGACGTATGTACACCTAAGCATAAGCCGTGAACCAAGGGCAGGAATCTGATCATACTGTTAGAGCAAGCCAGCTCCATCATTTTGAGCAAACTCCCGCCTAAGGCAAAAGACCCTGGTACCCCTCTGATCTCCTGTGCAATTGGTGATATACAATTTGATAGAGCTTTATTAGACTTAGGAGCTTCCATAAACTTGATACCCACATCCTTACTAGACCACCTTGAAGAATCTGAGCTCAAAATGACAAAGATGACTTTGCAATTAGCAGATCGATCCATCAAGTTACCTAAAGGAATTCTCGAGGATGTTATAGTTTGGATCTGTGATTTATTTTCTCGTGGACTTCATTGTGCTAGACATGGATGCTCCTGAGAAATTGAAAGATACACTGATCATATTAGGGTGACCATTTTTTGCCACGACTAGGGCCATGGCTAGGGCTAACATCAATTGTGAAGAGGGTCAGATTGAGTTGAAATTTAGGGACAAAACTTTGAAAATTGATATCTTTAAGGCACAAAAAGGAATAAACTGTGGTGTTATCGAGTAGATCTGCGATATCGTGTCCGTGGTTGAAGATCCATTTGTTGAGGAAAACCCGCTTATCCCTAATATTCAACCACATGAGGATCAAGCCCCACAATTAGAGGAGGCTACACTAGACCTAGACACACCTATAGCCCCGGGCTTTGCTCTTGAACCCCACCCTGAACCGCTTGCTGCTACTGACAATCCCATTATGGAATTGAAGCCATCCCTGATCATCTGAAATACATCTTTTTGGGTTTTAATCGCACGTTTCTTATGATCATCAATTCCCGACTAACCTCTAATCAAGAAACACGATTTATTTCTATCCTCCAGCAGCATCAGAGAGCCATTGGTTGGACTCTTGATGACTTGACTGGTATCTGAAAGTTTTCCGGCCCTACCAGGAGGGGGTGACGTAATAATTACGGAATTGAAATAAACAATCTCCACAAAAAGTCAATCACACAAGTACACAAGAATTTTTTGGTGGAAACCCAAATCGGGTGAAAACCACCACCTAACCCTCTCGAGTTAGGATTTTTCGATCAGCCAAGTTGATCAAAATCCACTAAATCGAATCACTTTAAACGAGGGTGATTCAACCTCAATACAACCACGCTACTTAAACGAGGGTAGTGTACCTCAACCCCTTCTCTCCACGAGAAGGATTTTGTCTCACAAAGGAGACGGGAATTCGCAAAGCGAATACCCAACCAAATAACAAAGATAAAAGAAACAACAAGTCCTATAGAGCCAACAAAGTAATTATGAACCTAGCTTCTGTAGGAATTAGGAAACTCCCCTTTGCAAGGAGTGCGTTGAGTTGATGACGCGGTGCGTGAGCCATGCAACGACGCAACTTCGCTCTCGTGAACTACGGCGGGAGAGCAGGTGCGCAACAGCTTGATGCTCTCAAGAGAAGAACTTGAGCTTGGAGAGCAAGAGCTATCTAGGACACAAGAGAGTGGAACGTGTAATACAAATTGTTTCTTGTGTATCTTGGTGTCTCTAGGTGTTTCTTAGTGTTTCTTGGTGTGTGTTTGTGTTTCAAAGGTTCCCCTCTATTTATAGAGGCCTTAGGAAGGCTTTGGAAGGCTTAGGAAGGGTTCTATAGCCGTTGGGAACAAAGTCCAAGAGAATCAGCCCGAAATCAGGAATAATCATTGCTCTGACAGTCTTATCAGACGTCTAATTCTAGTATCAGATGTTTGGAAGTTCACTTTAAGACGTCTGATTTTGGGCGAGTCTCTTCCTGACTTGGATCAGATCTAAACAGGATTTTTGCGCAAGTCCATCAGACGACATATAGGACGTCTGGCACTATGTCTGGACGTCTGGAAACCTACTTTTACTGTGGGAATGGATTTCCAAATGTTGCAACGGCTAGAAAATCTCTGAGAAGAGATTTTGGGTCAGTCGAGGCAAAACGGTCACTTATCAGACGTCTGGACAGTCTTATGGACGTCTGATAAGGCTCTAACGGTCATATTCTTGAGTGTATGCTAAGCAGCCAACGGTCCACTAATTGGACGTCTGGCAAATCCATCAGACGTCTCCTAAGATGTCTGGTCTAAGGTCTGGACGTCTGATTTCATCAGACAAAAATAACTATGTCCAGCCTAATAGTTATCAGACGTCTGAAACAACAGTCAGACGTCTTAAAATACTTTATCAGACGTCTGATTTGTGAATTAGACGTATGGAAACTCTGTTTGAACCCTATATTGATTTTCTAAGTATTCTACAGAAAACCTAAGTATCCTAGGGTTGTGCAGGTGTTCCTAGGACTACTGTTAGGGTACTTTGAGGCTCTTTAACATGAGTTATCTATGGAAATAAAGAGCAACAAAAGAAACAAAAAATACAACAAGTATAAAAGAAGGAAATCTATCCTATTCTTCATTTCCTTCCATCTTTAATCTATCGCTCCTCGCAAATCTCTTCTGTTCTCCATCAAGCTCCTCCAATCCATCCTGGATGCGAGCTCGAACTCCGTTTAATCACGTATCCATTTGCGATTGACCTGAAATCTAGGACTCAAAGTGCAAATATTAAATGACACGTGTTTTGTTATCATCAAAACAAATGATCACGGTGCTCTAGCACCAACAGTATCAACCCTTCGTATTGCATGCATCGCATCTACAATGAAGAGGGCTCACGACCATCCCATGAAATGCAGAGACGTCTGAATCCGAAACTGTAGGATGTCATGAAAAAGGAGATCATTAAGTGGTTAGATGCTGGGATCATCTACCTGATCTCTGATAGCCGTTGGGTGAGTCCAATCTAGGTTGTGCTTAATAAGAAAGGGCTCACCATGATTACGACTAAAACCAGAGAAACCATTCCGACCCGTATCGTAAACTTGTGGAGAGTCTACATTGATTACCGAAGACTGAATGCCTCCACAAAAAAAGATCATTTCCTACTGCCATTTATTGATCAGATACTCAAGAAATTGGCAAGAAATCTATACTTCTACTTCTTGGATGGGTACTTCGGTTATATAATCCATCCCAAGGACCAAGAGAAGACTACCTTCACCTACCCCTACGAGACATATGGGTTCCGCAGGATGCCTTTCGGGCTCTACAATGCACCCGCCACCTTTCAGCGGTGAATGCTTGCCATATTCTCTGATATGGTAGGTGATTACCTTGAAGTCTTCATGGAAGACTTCTCGGTATTTGGGGAATCTTTTGATGATTGCCTCCTGCACTTGATCCAAATCCTCAGGCGATGCATTGACGTGAATTTGGTTCTTTCTTGGAAAAAGAGCTATTTCATGGTTCTTGAGGGAATTATCCTGGGACATCTTATCTCTGAGAATGGCATCTAGGCTGATTGGGCTAAGGTTAATTTGATTTCCAAACTACATATGCCTAGCTCGGTCAAGGACATTAGATCCTTTTTAAGGCACGTCAATTTTTACCGTCGATTCATTCTTGATTTCTCGAAATCATGCACCCGCTGATTAATCTTCTTGCAAAAGATGTCACCTTCGAAATCACCGAAGAGTGCACTCGTGCATTTAAAAGTCTATGTAACCGAGTCACCCAAGCACCTATCCTGCAATCCTCTGATTGGCTCAACCCTTTGAGATCATGTGCGATGCATCTGACTATGTAGTGGGTACCGTGCTTGGGCATAAAATTGACGAGAAACCCATGGTCATCTACTACGCTAGCAAGACGCTTGACGAGGCTCAGCATAACTATATGGTTACTGAGAAAGAGTTGCTAGCCATAGTATTTGGCTTGGAAAAATTTTGATCTTATCTCTTGGGTTCTCGTGTTATCATATACTCGGATCACACTGTAGTGAGGCACCTTCTCGTGAAGAAGGATGTGAAACCTTGACTAATCCGCTGGATCTTGCTGTTGCAAGAATTTGACCTCGAGATTCGCAACAAGGTGGGAAAATAGAACGTGGTAGTAGATCACTTGTCTTGCCTTCCTTCTACTATCATCGACCCTTCTGACCCGATCACGGAGCATTTTCCTGATGAGCACTTCCTTATTATTTGTGTGGGACTTCCCTGGTATGCTGATTTGGTTAATTATTTGGTATCTCATCAGATCCCATCTGATTTGCCGAAGACCAAGAAAGATAAATTACTTTCTGATGCCAAGTACTGCATATGGGAAGACTCATATCTCTTCTGCATTGGTATTGATCAGATCATTAGATGATGCATCCCGGAAGTGGAAATATAGGACATCTTGTCCTTCTGCCATGACCGGGCCTGCGGCAAACACTTCTCCAGACATAAAATCGCAACTAAAGTCCTCTAGTGTGGCTTTTATTGGCCCACGATTTTCAAGGATGCACATTATTACTGTAAGGCATGTACTCATTGCCAGACCTTGCGCAACATGAGCCACCACGATATGATGCCTTTAAAGCTGATTCTCATGTGCAAAATCTTTGATATATGGGGATTGATTTTATGGGCCCCTTCCCTAAATCGGATGGCTTCGAATACATTCTCCCTGCTGTGGACTATGTGTCCAAATGGATTAAAGCCATCCCGACCCAAACCAACGATCATAAGGTGGTAATCAAGTTCATTCATCAGCACATCTTCTCATGATTCGGTGTCCCACGTGCTATTATCTCTAATGGAGGGACCCATTTCACAAATGCACAGTTCAAATCCTTGATGACAAAATACGGGGTGTTACACCGAATCTCGACTCCTTATCATCCCCAAATCAATAGATTGGCTAACCTATCTAATTGGGAGATCAAGAAAATCCTTCAGGTTACTGTTCGGCTTGATAGGAAAGATTAGTCGGCCTGCCTTTTGAAAGCTTTGTGGACCTATAGAACCGCCCACAAAACCTAATTAGGTATGTTTCCATTCAGACTTGTGTATGGGAAGGCATGTCACCTACCCATCGAAATGGAGCACAAAGCCTATTAGGCAGTATGGAAGTGTAACCTAGATCTTTTTAAGGCTGGAACCCATCGACAATTACAAATGAGCGAGATTGAGGAACTACGCAATGACACGTACGAGAACTAGCGAACTTACAAAGAACGGGTTAAAGCCTTTCATGACAAGCACATATCAAGAAAAAAATTCCATCATGGTCAAAAGGTCCTACTCTTTGATGCCAAACTGAAGCTATTCCTAGGAAAACTCAGATCAAAATGGATTAGACCATTCCTTGTCCGACGTGTTTTTGGAAATGGGGCTATAGAAATCAGTGAACTCAACCTTGATTCTAAAACATTCCTTGTGAATGGTCAGAGACTCAAACCATTCATTGAACTCACTGACACAAACTTGGCTAAGTTATCTTTTGATCTTCATTCTCCCTGAGCTTTTTGCACCTAGTTGATGGCGTTAAACTTAGCACTTAACGGGAGGCAACTCATTATCATTTTGAAAAACCTGAAATCCTTTTTGTTGGTGCTAGAGCACCACGATCATTTGTTTTGATGATAACAAAACACGTGTTATTTAACATTTGTAATTTGAGTCCTAGATTTCAGGTCAATTGCAAATGTGGGCGTATTTAGACGGAGTTCGAGCTCTCAGCCAGGATGGATTGGAGGAGCTTGACGGAAAACAGAGGAGGTTCACGTGGAGAGAAAGATTGAAGATGGAAGGAAATGAAGAATAGGATAGATTTCCTTCTTTTGTACTTGTTGTATTTTTCGTTGCTTTTGTTGCTCTTTATTTCCTTAGATATTTATGTTAAAGAGCCTCAAAGAACCCTAACAGTAGTCCTAGGAACACCGGCACAACCCTAGGATACTTAGGTTTTCTGTAGAATACTTAGAAAACCAATATAGGGTTCAAACAGCACTTCCAGACGTCTAATTCCCAAATCAGAATCTGATAAAGTACTTTAAGACGTCTGACTGTTGTTTCAGACGTCTGATAACTGTTAGGCTGGACATAGTTGGTTCTGTCTGATGAAATCAGACGTCCAGACCTTAGACCAGACGTCTTAGGAGACATCAGATGACTTTGCCAGACGTCCAATTAGTGGACCATTGGCTGGCTTAGCATACAATCAAGAATATGACCGTTAGAGCCTTATCAGACATCCTTAGGCCATTCCAGACGTCTAATAATTGACCGTTTTGCCTCGGCTGACCCAAAATCTCTTCTCAGAGATTTTCTAGCCATTGCAACGTTTGGAAATCAATTCCCACAGTAAAAGTAGGTTTCCAGACGTCCAGGCATAGTGCTAGACGTCCTGTATGTCGTCTGATGGACTTGCGTAAAAATCCTGTTTAGATCTGATCCAAGTCAGGGAGAGACCCGCCCAAAATCAGACGTCTGACCTTGGAATCAGACGTCTTAAAGTGAACTTTCAGATGTCTGATGCTAGAATTAGACGTCTGATAAGCCTGTCAGAACAATGATTGTTCCTGATTTCGGGTTGATTCACTTGGGCTTTGTACCCAACGGCTATGGAAGCTTTTCTAAGCCTTCCAAAGCCTTCCTAAGACCTCTATAAATAGAGGGGAGCCTTTACACACTTAAAAAACAAAAGGACACTAAGAGAAACACAAGACACACTTAGCTATACACTCTCACACTCTTGTGTCCAAGAAGCTCTTGCTCTCTAAGCTCAAGTTCTACATCTTGAGAGCATCAAACCTTCGCGCACCCGCTCTCCCGCCGTTGTCTACGAGAGCAAAGTTGCGCCGTCGCGTGGCTCACGCATCCGCGTCATCGACGCACTCCTTGCAAAGGGGAGTTTCCTAATTCCTATAGAAGCTTAATTTTATTACTTTGTTGGCTCTATAGGTTTGTTGTTTATTTTATCTTTGTCTTTTGGTTGGGTATTCGCTTTGCGAATTCCCGTCTCCTTCGTGGGACAAAATCCTTCTCGTGGAGAGAAGGGGTTGAGGAACGCTACCCTCGTACTTGTAGCATGGTTGTATTGAGATTGAATCACCCTCGTTTTAAGTGATTCGGTTTAGTGGATTTTGATCAACTTGGTTGATCGGAAAATCCTAACTCGAGAGGGTTAGGTGGTGGTTTTCACCCGATTTGGGTTTCCACCTAAAAATTCTTGTGTACTTGTGTGATTGCTTATTTGTAAGATTATTTATATTTCAATTTCGCATTTTTTACGTCACACTGATCTCACCCCCTCCAAGTATGGGAACCTTCACTTTTGACATAACTCTTTGTTGAACTCATATTACACTTTAGGGTTCATTCATTACAATAGCCGACTCCACCTTTGGTACTTGTATCAAAGCTTGAAATTGTCTGCAACAGTCACCCCGACCTGTTCACCCACCCCTTGACCCTATTCTAATGTACGAATTACGCTGAACTAGAACCCACCTAATTTACAATGAGGACATTGCAAATCGTAGGCATGGAGAGGTATTAAACTGCAAAATGTCATGAAAATCAAATCACAAAAGTATTTTGCAAAAAAAATAAAAATAATAAAAAAATGGAGGTTGAGGAAAAAGATCTATTTGAGAGAAAAATG
This sequence comes from Thalassia testudinum, assembly GCA_037157565.1. Taxonomy (NCBI): domain Eukaryota; kingdom Viridiplantae; phylum Streptophyta; class Magnoliopsida; order Alismatales; family Hydrocharitaceae; genus Thalassia; species Thalassia testudinum. The sequence goes on from JAZHRO010000003.1 coordinate 36,018,246, forward strand.
AAAAAAAAGGAGGAAGGAAAATTGAAAAGAAAAGAAAGGAGAAAAAAGATCAAGAAAAAAATTGAGTCCCTTCAAAATAATATGGAACTTACCTAACGTTGGATCGAATGATGAATTAAGACCTGGAAGGCTAAATCTTAAGGGGTTAGTGGCGAATACCGACCTTAGGCCTCTTGGATCTATTCTGAGATTTAAACACTCTTGTACTTATCAAGATCCGGATTAATTCTCAAGAGGTTGGGGAAAATGCAAAGCTTATGTATTAGGTCTAAGGCTTAGGGATTATTCAATCTCGTTAACTAACATCTGGTTTGAGGGACTTGGTAACTTAAGAACCCTAAATCACACACAGTCTGGTTCAGTGCACTTAAATATGAAATCATGCCAGAAAGCATTCATGCTATTTTGAAAATGGTCCTAAGATCTAAATTAGGAGTGGCTCGAAAACACGAGTTGATTTGGATAAGTTCTTGACGTGGAGAGGTGGGAAATTGCCCTCTAAGATGTGCAATAACATATCTTCTCCTCGGTGCTTGTCTCTTAGGATATCTAAATATCATACCGAGGGCATGTAAGCACCTTGTGTTGGTTCAAATGCCATGGGAGGCATTATCACGAAATGTCGATTACCAGGGTCTAGATTTAGCTACAAAATGCCATTGGCAGCGCTATCCCAAAGTGTCAAAAGCCAAGGTTCTGGGGGTTGCCATGGGCAGTGCTATCTCGAAGCATCAATTGCTAGGGACCCTGCGAGGATTGATGGTGGGGACAAGGAATCTGATACAGAATGTGTTTAGGGCCAATCCGAGGTTGGATCTAAGGAAAAATATAATAAAAAGAAAAAGAGAGAGAAAGCTCTCCAAAAATGAAAATCTTCTTCTATCCCTCTCTCTTACAGAAAATGCATTGACAAACTAAACTTGGGTTAACCATGTTATAAGCACAGGTGCTTTAACCGTTGGGTACAACGAACCTTAGGATAGTTCCTGTGGGCCTTAGAAACCTTCGCAGAAGACTGAGGTGAAAGCTAGTTATGACTAGATCAGGGAAAGCACTTGAGTACCTCTAGGCCTATTGTTGGTATTAAGGTCTAATTACTAGAGATGCAGCTTAGTAGGGCATCTTGACGATTTCATCCAACCTAGATAACTGGTTTAATCCATAGAAATTTGCTAAGGGACTAGTAAAATCTAGGCATGGGGGTATGATGGGAACACTGTCATGAGCCATAACTAGTTCAATTTGGTCTAAAAGGGTTGATAGATGCTCCTACATATCCATCAGAAGGTCCTAAGGGCATATTATCCTATTTTGAAAAGAAGAGAAGAATACAAGTTTATTTCTGCAAAATTAACAGCATTCCACAAATACAGAATAAGCACAGGGTATTTCAGGGGTTTATTAAAGGTCATATGGTCATTCATGTCAAATAAGTGGGTTCATGCAGAATGAAACGGGTTTTCACGTGTTTCAAGAATTAATGGACATCTAAAACCCTAAAAATAGATCCACTTAATTAATTGAGGCTCTGGTTAGGATAAAACTCACCTAAAACTTTTAAAATTCATAGAAAAATATTCCATAAGGTTTGGTACCTTTGATTTGACCATCAGAACTCATTTTGGCCTGAAATAGAGTCACAGACAGAAAGTTGCCCTAATTTTGGCCTCTACATAATTTTCCTAGTCAAAAGTAATTAAAACCAAAATCTAACTTCGCCATCATATTCCTTGGGTCCAAATTAGGTTTGTACCAAAATTTGGGCTCAATCTGAGATCATCTTAACCCAATTTGCATTTCAATCCTAATTTGACTCTTTTTCTTGCAAATAGCCCCTCAGCTTTGAATTCCTTGCAAAAAGCCCCCCAACTTCATCTTCTTCGCAATTTAGTCCTTGCTGCCATTGGAGGTCAACCGACCTCGAGGCAAGCTTTGACTGGTTGAAATACTACTCAAACTTCAATCAAATCCCACCAAATTTGGTGGGATTGATGTTCACACCTAGGAAACCTATTGAGATCAATTTCGACTCCTAACTCCCTTTGATTCATGCGTGCGAACCCACGAAATTAGTGGGATTCTTCTTGAATCTCAAGCGAGCTATGGATCTTGTTTCCTATCCTCTGAGCTCTCTTAAGTCCTATAAAAGACGTCCCATGACATTCCTCACCTCCTTAGTGAGAATTTGAGCCAAAATAGACCCTTCTTCCTCCAACCTCTGCCTCGCTCCACCTCGCTCTGGTGACTCTCCTCCTCTAGTTTCTTTGCCGACCGCCATGTACGATAGGCGGCCGAATCTTCTTCCCCGTTCTCTTTCGCACCCCGCAATACCAACGAGGTGCCCTCTACCCCTCCATCATTGCTAATATCTCTCATTGAAGCACCCTTCATCTTCGACGCCGATCATACCAGACCCAGCGCCATCTCCGCTCCCCTTCGTCAAACTTCTACCTCAATTGATACTTCTTCAGCCACTAATCGCCACATATCACCACCTTTCCGATTCGACCCTTCACACGCCCGCACACCTGCCATCTTCCACCTCACCGGCATACCTTCGGCGAGATGTAGCGACCGCTACACACCTCCAATCTGTCAGCCACCAAGTCAGCGAGTGTCGCCTTGCTCCCCTGATCAAAAGCCCCAAAGAAATTTGGGGCTTTGATCTCTCATTCGCCTCACTGGACAACACCTCCTTCGCACCACTGTCCTAAGGTCTTTAGATGTTTCCGCTCTCCCTCTCGCCACTCCACGCACACCATCACACTTGCCATTCCACGGCGGAGCTTCTGAACTATTCTGACGTGGCCGAGAGGCCTTTTTCTTATTTTCAGGTTCAAAGGGCTATGATCGTGCGTTTCACTCAACTTAGTAATTAAGTTAATTTCATTTAATTAAGAGTAGAAGAAATTACTTAGGTTAACTCGAAGTTGTGTCGGCTGTGTAGTATAGGGTCAAATTAACCTAATATTTTAGAAATTTTTACTGGTTGAGTCCAGGTCATTCACTGGGAGGTATAATAATTTTCTCCAAATTCACCAATTTTCTTTTATTTCTTATAAGTTTAGGAGGTATAACTAATTTGATTTTTAAAACATGAATTTTGTCAAAATATTTCAACTATAAAGAATATACAAAATTCCATATGAAAAACATATTTACTTAAAGTGATCTACTTTATTAACAAGTAAACATGTTAGTTTTTCAATTCAATTTCATTCCAAAGAAATTAAGGCAAATATGAGTAGTTCTATTAAACATGCCTTTTTACAATTAAGAACAAAAAGTAATGCAAGAAAAGAATTTCTTCATTTATCTTCTTCAACCTCTCATCTTCTCCTCCTTTTCTTTGTTTTATTTTCTCCTCTCTCAAGCTCTTTTTCTTACCTTTCTTCTTTTGTTCCTGTCTTCTCTTCCCTTAGTTTTCTCCTGCCTTCTCTTCTTCCCTTAGTTTTCTCCTTTGTTCCTTAGTCTCTTTTCCTTCCTTAGTGCTTGTGCTTTAACACTTAGTTTAACAACCATCGGCTTCTCTTTTGCTTAAGTTCTTTAGCTGAACCAGGTTTTTTTACTTTTTTAACCAAAATTTATTTTATTTGCGGCGAGGTCCTTTCGAGGATACACAGCACCCTAAGATCAGGGTGGGACCAGACCCTACTCGGCCCTCGCCTAATCTCAATTAGGTTCATTTTCGGTTTGTTTCTTATCGGTTCACAGTCTCGAGCCATTCGGCTCAACCCGGCCTCCCAGGCCTCTCGCCCTCCCAAGGCACATTCTCTCTCACGCCCCCAAGGGCGCACACCCATAGGCATAAGCTCGCACACACACACACATGCAATGCTCAGATCAAATGGGTAATTGGTGCACCGAGCGCTGACGACTACATAGCCAAGGAAACAAATTGTTTTTATCCCTAGGCGCATGCTCGTGAATAAACGATGTGGGACTAACCTACCCCTTTCAGACCCAAATTCAAATGATCATAACTTTCTATCCAGAGCTCCAAATAGAGTGATTTCAAGTTTGTTAGAGAGCTCTAAGGTTGAACTATACAATTGCAGGGTCAATTTAATGTTTTGATGATGTTTTCCTTTTTAATTTGAAAGATGAAATCAAGGGTTCCTACAGGTTTTTTTTAACATGGAAGTGAAATTAAATTTACAGAGTCCTCAGATGGACTTCTCCTTCTTATTAAAAGGTCTGTACATGTTATATAAGTGATTCTACATCTGTTAGAATAGGTTTTAAGTTCTTAAGACCTTCAGGACCAGCAGAGAAGCTCTTCACTTCTCTGAAAGCTTCAGAGTTCAGATTTCAGATTTCAATATGTGCAACAGACACTTAAAAGTGTTTCTAATTGATTTAAATTAATTCTAAGGGTTATAAATGACTCATTTGGGTAGGATTTAAGTTTAAATTTCATCAAAATGTCACTGCTGTTGGTTTGGGTTCGAAAGTAACCCAAATTGATAGGAACTAAATTCTCAAACTTTCATTCATCTGAGCTCACTTTAATCACTTTCAGATCATTAAACAAGTTCCTATAAATAATTTACACTCCTCAATACCTCAATTCAAGCTTAGAACTCCATTAACAGACTCATGTTTGACTGTGGAAGCACGAAAATTGACTTTCTGTTCAAAGCTTCCTCCCAAGAAATCAAAGCCTCAATTAGAATTTCCTCATCAGAAATTTATTTAGATCTTCAGGAAGGTGTTTTGACTTTGATTCCTAGGGTTTCAGGCTCGCCGCCTGAACTTGAAAACATGTTTGTTCGACAGAATCAATGGAAGGTTGTTACAGTATTTTGAGGGTTTAAATAGCTTCAGTGCATCGCACTGAAGCTTCTAAGATCATTAAATGCTTCTTAAATCCTTTTAGAAGACTTCTCCAACTCCGCCGGAGTTGGGGAAAATGAAGTTAAATCTACAGCTCTAGTGGCTAAATCTTCAAACAAATATCCTCAAATTAATTAGTGATCCATGTAATAACATTCTAGAGCTTCTCAACAAGTTCTAGAGGCTGAAACACAATTTTGACTCATCGGAGCTTGTCAGAGCTCCAGTGAGTCCAGAAAATGTAAAATTGTATGTACAGATTGATAAAACTTACCATTTTTAATCCAAAAAGGATCCTGAGGTTGCAAGGAACCTCGGTATCACATTTAATTCCTCATTTGTTCATTAGAATTAAGATTTGATAGTGAAATTATTTTCTTAAAGGATCTGAGTGGTTAAAGCTCAGGACTTGTTTAACCACTCGATTGAGAGGTTAAAACAAGTCAACAGATGTTTATATTCATAATTATATATTTAATTTAAGATTTGAACTGTTCCTGAGCCGCCATGGATAGTAAGCTCAGAAACTTAATTAAATTTGGGCGTTTAAGTTATATGTGATATTAATATGTATTATAGTGTTGATTAGGGTTCATTAGTGGTGGATAGATGATGAAGAACCCCAATGAAGGTGGAATTAGGTCGATTATTGTCACCATAGACAGTGACAGTAGTCGATGAAGGTGAATTTTGAATTAGGCGATTCAATTAGCGATTAAGTGATTTAGAAATGATCATGGAAGATAAAGAAAGGTGTACAGTGATTTAAAAAGATGAAATTAAGTCTCTGGCGAGCTCAAGGAACTTGTCGGAGTCGGAGGAGATGAAGCTAAACTATGAAATTACTCTAATCTAACTAACTAAACTAACTAACTAAGCTAGCCTACTCCTACTCCTACTCTTAATCTACTGTTACCTGGACGAAGGGGTCAATAGGGTTCCGCCGAAGGTTCATAGTGGACGATGAAATCAGAGGGTGGAAGAAAGATCTCCGACGGGCGGATTTGAGGTGGAGCGGAGGATTCCTTGGGTTGGCGCCTGTGTCAGAGACGCGGAAGACCACGGCGGATCTCCTCGACTGATTAAGATGGACGGAGGAAGTCGAAAAATGGAATGGGAAGTTGTTGGAGTTTTGGACGAATAGCCTATTGGGTCGGCTATAGTGTTAGAAGAGGGAAGGGAGCCAACTTGAATAAAATCAGAGGTGTGAGGGGGTATTTATAGCAGTTTGCGACGAAGAGAGTGGCGGGGTCTGGCCGAAGGAGGAGCTTGAGGAGCTTAACCTCCGTCGTCGTCTCTGACGATGGTGAGGTTATCTCCCACTGAAAAATAGGATTCCCGATTAATCCAAACCGATGGATGAAGTGGAGGTGGTGAGCGCAAGCTGTAAGAGCTTGGACAAAGAAGGATGATGTCGGCAGGGCGGTGATCGTGCGGTGGGGTGACTCTCTGCCGCCAGCCATTCATTTGGCTGGAGAAGAAGAAGAAGAAGAAGACGAAGAGGGACTTAAATGAATTAAAACTTAAGGACCTATGTGAGAAATAAGGACCCGACTGTAATGAATTTTAAGGACTAAAATGTAAACCCAGGTTTTGAAGGTTTATTTTAATTTAGATCTTTTTCAACTTTTTATATATGTTAGTAAATAAGGTAAATATTATGTTTACACCTTGAATTTACATTTTTCACCTTTTTAGGTTAATTTATTAGATTAAGTAAAATCACTTAAGTTGTTACATACTTAGGTTTACATTAAGTTTAAGTTACTTAACTTATTAATTAAGGAAATGATTAATAGGATTTCGAGTCCAATTATTAACTATATTATTAATAATGATAAAATGTCATTTTTAACTTATTTTAAGGTCCTTGACTAAATATCCCTTATTCTATAATTAACCCTTATATATTCATAACCTTAGCTAATTAACTAGGAAGACTAGTTAATTAGGGGTAATTAGAGATCATGATGAGTGTCTCATCAGGATACACCACCATTACTGAAGCTACTTCAAGCAAGCTCGAAGCATGTTCTTGGGGTGTTCGCTCCAGGCGAAGTGGACTCAGCTCAGGCATCTCCCCAGGTGGTCAATTGGGCGTATTGACTGCTCTAAGGATTCCAAGCAAACAACGCCTACTGACCACTGCTGCACGTGAAGGAGGCAGGGACTTTAGTCCCACCTCGGAAGTCACTAAAGCTCGAGCGCATAATAAATTGTATTTGTGTGCCCGACCCCTTGCCCAAGACACAGGGTTGGGTCCCCACGCATGCCCAGTGCACACATCACCCGCGGTGATGCCACGCGGGTCTGGCCAAGATCCGATTACCCACTTGTTTACCCGATTAGAGATCCGATAAAGCGGGTTTCTGAGAGAGAAGAGAAGGAAAAAGAGAGAGAAGGGGGGTTTTTCCCTCAGTGACCCTCTCTCAACACTTAGTCTCTAGGAGGAAATCGTGCCTCTGTGCTGTGACTCTCCCTAAAGCTTAAAGAGAGAGGCCTTTACCTCTGCTGGTTAAGGCATCTGAGTGCATGTTCTGTCCTCTGATATTCTGAAGGGAGTTGATATATATTCTGGTTTGAGCTTTCAATTCATATATTGAGTGCTTGTAAAACTTAAAGAGTAATTTGGTGATTCAAATCACCATTTTACTTTAATCTTTTTGCACTTTCAAACTTGAGTTATCTGATATGTCAATTTTGATTATTCTTCTTGTTATAATTGCTTATATTTGTGGTGATATTGTGATCTTTGAGATTAATTACAATACTTGCTCCCAGTGAACGACCTCGGACTTCAAATTCGAGTGTAAATTGTATTTGTTTTCGAGTGATTTTGACCTATACTACGGTGCATCTTTTATAACATTGATTTCGCACATAAATAGAGAGTGTCACTATGGATATGGTAGTGGGTTACCAATTACACAACAAGGACATGATGCTGTTTGGGTTATAGTGGACAGATTGATGAAGATGGTGTTGTCTTTGCCAATCCGAGTCGCCTTTGGACCAGCATAGTTAGTAGAGCGCTACATCAAGGATGTGGTGCGTCTTCACAGAGTCTCCCGTGAGATCATATTTGATAAATATACCCATTTCACTTCCCAATTTTGGGCGGAGTTCTAGCAGGCCTTGGGGGCTCACTTGAGGTTTAGCATTGCCTACCACCCCAGATAGATGGACAGTCAGAGCGCACCATCTAGACACTTGAGGACTTTTTGCGTGCCTGTGTACTAGACTGGAGAGGCTCCTGGGAGGAACATTTGCCCCTGGAAGAGTTTGCATACAACAACAGCTATCATTTGAGTATTGGCATGGGACCTTATGAGACACTATATGGGCAGAAGTGTACAGCTCCCCTGAGTTGGGTCGAGGTTGGGACCAATTAGGAGGTTGGTCCTAGGTTGATCTGCCAGAGTCAGGAGGTGATAGAGCAGATTCACAGGCGACTTCATACCGTCAGGAGTAAGCAGAAGAGCTACGCTAATAGAAAGCATCGAGAGGTACAGTTTGAGATTGGCGATCATGTCTTCCTTCGTGTTTCACTCATGAAGGGCTTACAGTGGCTTGGGGTGAAAGGGAAGCTTGCGTCAAGATTTATGGGACCTTTTGAGGTCTTGGAGTCGGTGGGACCCGTTGCTTACCGGCTCACCCTTCCACCCCAGCTATCAGGTATACATGATGTGTTCCATGTGTCTAACCTGAGAAGATACATCGCTGATCCCGGCCACATTTTGAGCCATGAGAGCATCGAGGTGGGGGATGACTTGACCTACCTAGAGAGACCAATGCAGATATTAGAGAGAGCCATCAAGAACTTGAGACAGAAGGTGGTGCCACTGGTAAAGGTTCTATGGAGGAGCCAACGGCACGAGGAGGCGACATGGGAGCCTGAGGCAGCGATGCGAGACCAGTACCTGGAACTCTTTGATGGTATAAATCCTCTGACCGACTTGGATACTCTTTAAGTTTGTTATATGTACATCTTGTTTTATTTTTACATACGTGTCTACCCTAAGTTTCGAGGACAAAACTCCCTTTAAGTTTGTTATGTTGAAACGACCCTTCCCAAGGGCCATTTTGAAATCTCCCAAATTCCTGGGGGAGGCTTGGTTGTAACTTCTGCATACTGGGACTCCACACCAAGGACTAAAATGTTGGGGGATCCACCAACAATTTTCTCAAGCCCACAATACCCTAACAGACCTTACAAACCCTACCTTTCAACCTCATCTTTCTCACCCTCATTCTTTCCACGACGGCACCTTCTACCCGAAGAGAGAGCGGTCGAGAGGGGGAAAAGGCAAGTGAGAGAGGTACGTGTGAGCGTGGGCTGCTACCTGGCATTGGAGAGCATGCATACTACCTTTGGAAAGGTACAGGCGCACGAATTTGAACCACTCACTTGCGTAGGAGGGAGAGGGGGGGAGAGCATGCGCGATTCTCACATCTCCTTTCCTCCTCTCGCAAACGTAGCTTGAGTCGGCAGTAGAGGCGCGCGAGCTTTGAGGGTGGCTCAGCAAACAAGGCAGAGGCATGTGAGCTTCGAGGGTGGCTCAACGTGCATGATAGGGGTGCACAGGCTCCAAGGTCGTATGTGTTGCGGGGTTGCGCGAGGCTCGACTCGAGTGCGACACGTGGGAAGATCGGACTCCCAGGTTGAAAATCTGATGACTGTTGCAAGTGTGCGGGACCCAATCTACGACATCTCATGTGCGTGTATTGACACGCACTGCATGGGAAGGGTGGGTTCAGGTCAGTTCGCGAAGACCGGTTGGGCCAAATCGGTTTGAGGTCGGTCCACGTGAACCAGAGGTGAGTTTGGATCAATTCAGGGCCCAAACATCCTCCGTTTTTCATGAACAAGGTATCGATGGAGGGTTCCTACCATTCCCTATGTTTTGATACCCTACTATCTGCCTATCAAGCTTGTTTGGTGTACTGAAATTTTGGTCAAAGCCTCTTAGTATTCATTTGACTATTAGTTTATTGCAGGCTCTGAATTCAAGGCATGTATGGGACTTGCGAGGACATCCGAAATAGTTTCTCTTACCCCCATATCCCCCGTACACATAGGTAGAGTGGGTTCTTTCCTCCTACTGGTTTAAATATACAACTTTACTTTAGTAAATCAACTTTTAGCTTCGCATAAGTTTCCACCATCTGATTTAGGTATTCCATTTTTACTTATTGTGCCACTATATAATTAACTAGTGAGTTGAGGTGCATAGTGTTTCTTATATACTACAGTATGGTCCTTGTGATGTTAATGTATTTATGTGCCTAAATTGCTTTAGTAAGGCTGTAGATTGAAATGGCTCAACAAGAATGGGAACGATGCTACATCGGGATAGGGAAAGTATTATTCTTAATCTGTTCAAAAATAGAATGATGTTTTCTTGTTATTGATCTTTAGCTATCACGAGAGTTATCATCTGTTACAGTGAGGTGTGCTATGGAGGAAGTATTGACTTTTAATTGTGGTTACAGTACAATAAGAGAATGCTTTGCATATACTTCGAGCTAAATATTTTGATAACATTGGGAGTGTAGCATGAATGGGTTAATTAACTAAAACAAACTTGCAATTATACAAGTCTACAATTTTTCTTATCCAACTTGGAAAATGTAGATTGTTTAGTAGATTTGTTACCAAATCAAGCTCCTTGTAAGTGGAAATATAGTGCATGTTTGTTCTAACTTGTTAAATGTTTATTTAATTAGGAAATATGAGTTGTTCATTAGAACTAAAGGTGAGAAATGTGTGTTGTTGACTAAGATTTATTTTTATGATAACTGAGTTCTTGTCTCTCCATGTAGCATTGTTTGGATTGTGTATGGTAGTTACCCTAATGGCCAAATTATTGAATTGGAAAATCTACATAATGTATATGGTAGGGTGTTTCTATGAGTACTTTGCAAGGGCGTAAATGGTTCGGTGTTGGTTTTGGTGCGGGGATGAGCTGGCCCTCGGGTGTGCGTGTTCTGAGGAGAGCTGACTACCCCATAGTGTAGGGAGAGAGCTAGCCTCCCCTTTGGTGGGGACCCAGGGTAGGAATGGCCTCCCTACACTGACTCTTGATAGGCCCACGGGGCCAATCGAGATAGTCGAGCGAGGGTTTGCAGACTGGTGAGGGCTGCAACCCCTGTTCTATTCTATGCTGTACGACTTTGGGTGTACCCATTAGTGGAAAGGACTGACTGCGTGCCAGTGCTGGATAGCTAACCATGTGTTTATCATGCATGCTGTAGTCACTGCTACGTTGTGACCATGACCCCAGGGCAGTAGACCAGGTGTAGGACCCACGTAGGGTGGTCTCTCGGCTAGGAGAGCACCACGTGCACATTCTGCACCACATGATAAATTACAACAAGATCATTCCATTAGGGAACATGTGAACCAAGAGTAAGTGGGACCTTTGCTAGAAAAACCAAGTTACAAAACAACTAATGCTTAGTACAACGAATAAAACATGAAAGTATTTTGAGATGCCTAATATTGCCTGAAATGCTTATTGCTTTCATTTTTTTAAAATTGAGTTAGTTATTTGTACACTTGCCACTCTACTCAGCTTTTTGCTAATGACTACATTTTGTGTCCAGGACAGGGAAATGAGCATCCAGTATCACCAGCTGTAGGGGTGCTGGGCCTAGTCGAGCCCAGCCGTAGTCCATTTTCTATTTCTGCTGTAGTTGGACATTTCCTACTGCTATCGTGAGTATCTTTGATTAGAACTAGTAGTTCCTTTTCTGCTTTTTAATCTGTTTGTAATGGCAATGTTGAAAACCTTTCTTTTCTCTCGTGGCACTGTGTATGGTTTACTTTATAGTTTCTTCTCTTTCATTTGAATGTTCTAGCTATGTTGCATGTGTGCAATGACTTCCTTGTGATGATATTTCTCGATGGACGACTAGGTCCTAGGTTAGTCAAGTAGATCCGACCTACGTTCCACACGGAGTCGGGTTAGGGTCATAACAGAGGATAAATAAAAATTAATCTGGAAATAAAGTGATCACAAACCATAAATACATGAGTGTACTTGAATTTATAGTGGAAACCCTTGTGGGTGAAAACCACTACCTAAGCCTCCTAGCTTAGGATTTTTCCGATTAGATCAAGCTAGTCAATCCACTAAAACTTCGTACCTCTTGAATGAGGGTGGCACAACCTCTTACAAATACCCTTCTCTTAAAAACCTAAAGAGAGGCACAAAAACAATGAGTCTTCCCAAAATAACTTGGGACCCAGATCAGAATTGCAAAACGAAAGTAATACAATGTAATCCTAATGGAACATCAAAAAGAAATCAAATCGAAGTTTTCCATAGAGGCATTTGATTGGAGTACTAAGAAAAAGAGTGGAAGTAAAAACACAGAAGCACTACAAGGATGAAGGTGTAGAAGCACTTTTTCTAGAGATTTTTCATTTTGAATAGTGTGTAGAAAAAGGCTGCCAATGACCACTATTTATATTAGAAATTTGACCTTGAAAGGAAGTTTTTAAAATGCATTTGGTCGATCAAAATTTATTGTTTGGTCGATCAAAAATGTATTTGGTCGGTCAATCTAATTGGTTGGTCGATTAATTTATTATTTGATCGATTAAAAAGGGATATTATGAACTTCCTAATTTGACTTAATTTGATCGATTAACCTAAGTGATTGGTCGATCAATTGGTTTTGGTCAATCATTTTCAATAATTGGCCGATAAATTAATGTCTGATTAGGTTTTTAGGTAAATCATGTTTTACAAAAATAATTTTAAGGTTCTGTACATAGAATCTAGACTTATAAAAGAAAAAGACACAACAGATGACTCTAAAGAGCTTTATACCTTTCCATTAGTCAAGATAGAGTCCTAGAAGATTAGTGATTAAGTGTGATTTCACAAAGAAAAGTTAGGGTTTTGAGATACTCGTCGTCATAGTCGCAAAACTCACTATCAAATAAAATTTACCAAAACTCGAAAAGGAGTCCCAAGTCGAGCATAGGGAGGCGAATGTTTGGTTTTGTGAAATCCACGTTTCGCTTTTATTTGTTTTTGTTTTTTTCTTATCTTTTTAATTTTTTTAATATTTTTATAAGACAAGAGATCAAGATGACATAATTTCTATCTAATCTACTTGCATAGAGAGAGAGAGAGAAACAATCACATATACTTTCAAAACAAATGTTTGCTACAATTACAAGTAAGCGAAAAACAACATTAGAAAGCAAAAAGATAAAGAGTGGTGAGAATAATCCCCCTCGACGGTCGCTTGGAGAACGGCTCGCTTTGACGACGTCAGGATGAAAGTACTGAGGAGTAGGATGAAGGAGAAAGATCTCAAAGGACGGAGGGCGGGATGGGACGACGTCGCGGCGAGGATCTACTTCCCGAAGTGATGAGAGGATGGCCATGGGATGCTCCATTAATGGGGATGAGAGGCAGGAAAATATTTGGTTTTCTACTCTAGAGGAGCATCCCGGGCTTGAGACAGGCTCTCTTTAGAGCTTTAGAGGTGGTGGGGGAAAGAAAGGAAGAGATGAAGAAGAATGGGAGGGGTAGGGGTCCTTTTACAGTGGGGGAAAGAATCCATTTCATACATAGGACATTTAGTGAGAGCCATAAACATCGTTGAAGATCCGTCGCAAGCGTCGCTAAAGCTCTAGCTCACGTTCTCGAGCTTCGAGCGCCCGTATTGCATGCGCCTGTTGGCACTGCGCTGCCTTCGAGCACTGTGTGTGCTGCGCTGCTTCCACGCGCCCGCTGCTGCACAATCCCATGCGTTGCTCGAGTGCAGTGGTGCGTGCGTGCCCATGGGTGGCCAGGATAGCGTCACGTGGTGCAGTCTAGGCCATCTATCTTCTTTCCTTTGTATGTGCTGCTACAGAAGTCGGATTGAGTCGATTTTCACGTCGTTGGGCTTCGATCGTTGACCCAAATCCATCTGTGCAGTAGGATTTGTCCTTTGAAGCTTCGAATTGCATCACCTAGTCCCTTGGTCGTTGATCATCCTTAATTTGCATAAGGTGCTACGGGACTCCGATCAAGACAATTTCGGAGGCGATGGACTCCGATCGTCATCTTGATCAAATCCGTATGGTTGGATCATCAATTCGAGGTTCCAAATTAAATCTCCTTCTCTCCTGGCCATAAAAGGATGCAATAAACTTAAAATTTATACATGCTATAAATGCAGAATGATGCATGCTATGTAATATTTATAACATGGAATGCATATCTAAGCTTAGGAACATGCATAAATAGGCAGTTTATCCTAATTAAATGTGTCTTCATTATACCCCCATGCCTATCTTTTGCTAGTCCCTAGCAAAATCAAACTAAATGCTATGTATAAAAATAGAATTAGGATTTGATTACTTAGGCAAGATTTGTTGATTACATTAGTAAATTTCAACTAAGGACCAAATTACAAAAACTCAACAGTACCTGGGTGTCTATCAAAATGTAGATTGCCCAAGTCCTCGCCTTATTTTGAAAAGGGAGGATACATTTTTTTTCTATTTTTTTCTTTTCTAATTTTTTTGGATTTTTGAGTTTAGGGTTTCGGGGTAGCTTTCTACAGCTACCCAACCCACCCAAGACTCGAAAAGAACTTTAAGTTCTAAGCATCTTTGTGAATGTGATAAACTCACTGAGCGGCAGTTAAAATGGACTTTAGGTTTCTACAACCCTAGGTGACCTTAAGAGTTTCTGCCTAAAGGTTTATCTTTTCAATCGGTAGCTTTCTCCCTAGTTTTTTTCTTTATGGGGTCAACACAAGGACTAACCAAGGTGGAAGAGAGAACTGTTACTTCTGTTAGTGAAATCAGAACTGAAGCAGGTAAATATTTTAAAGAAATATCCAAGGCTGCTCCAAAAGGCTCTTGGAGGATGGCTTTGGTGGATTTCCCTTGTGTCAGTGGTGATCAAAGAGACTTGTTAGTCACTCCTATATTTGAACAAGAAGTACTAAAAGCTATTAAAGATTTAAATAATGAAGGGGCTCCTGGTCCGGATGGATTTCAGGTATTCTTTTACAGAGAATTGTGGAGTGTTGTCAAGGTGGATGTATTGAAGGTTATTTATGAATTTGAACTGGGCAACTCTGGTTTTGAGAGGTTGAACAAATCCTATTTGTTTCTGCTTCCTAAGAAATCAGGTGCGGAGAGGTTTTCTGATTACAGACCCATTGCACTATCTAATTCCATCTATCTTATTATTAGTAAGGTTATAACCAACAGAATGCGGGAGGTTTTAAAGGACTTGATAATTCCTATCTAGTCCACTTTTCTTCCTGGGAGATCATTACAAGAGTCCATTATTGCGCAGGAGATGGTTATGGGTTGGCACAGGAGAAAGACCAAGGCCTTTTTATGGAAAGTAGATTTTTCCAAGCCCAATGATTTAGTTGCCTAGTCGTATCTATGGGAGATCCTTAAACGAAGGAAGTTTTCACCTTTATTGATACAGTCAGTGAAGAGATGCATTACGACAGCCTCCTTTTCCCCATTGATAAACGGGAAACCATGTCGCTCTTGGATTCAGCCCCAGTGTGGAGTTAAGCAAGGTTGCCCACTTGCCCCTCTGATTTTCAATCTTACAGTGGATACTTTGGCAAGATACGCCTGCAAATTGGTAGTGGATGGTTTTATAAGGGGGTACTCAATGTCTAATAATAGGGCTTTAGCCCCTATACTCCAATATGCAGATGACACTATTTTTTTTGTGGAAGGGGGGAAGAGGGAAGCGCAAGCGCTTCTACACATGGTAATGATTTTTGGGGAGATTTCTGGTCTCAGACTAAATGGAAATAAATCCTCCCTGGTCTATTTTGGGATGAATGGTATGTTACAGAATGACATCTCTACCATTCTGGATACACCTGTGGTTTCATTGCTTATTAAATATCTGGATTTGCCTTTGAAATGTTCTAAAATGAAGAAAGCAGATTGGTCTTTTCTATATGAAAAGGTGGCTACGAAATTGGAGGGCTGGAGCAATAGATACCTATCAAAAGGGGGGAGGTATATATTACTGAATTTTGTCATCACTTCGATTCCAATATTCTTTTTCTCTGTTCTCAAAGCCCCAAAGTCAATCTGGAGAAAACTTGATGTGATGCGCAAAAGATTCTTTTGGAAAGGGGCCTCTCACCAAGGGGCTTTTCTTCAACCTTTGAAGTGGGACTCAATTTACAAGCCAAAAAAGATTGGAGGCATGGGTGTTAGATCCCTTAAGGAATTTAATGAAGCTTTGCTGTTGAAGTGGGCTATTCGATTGCTACAGGGGGAAACAAAATTTGGATGGAAATCATTCAGGACAGTTATGAGACTACCAATGATGAGAATAATTGTCTAAACCCCCATAAACCATCTCCCTTTTGGTCCTTAGTGGTGCACGCCCTGAGGGACAATTGGAATTTTCTCAATTCTGTATTAGGTGATGGGAAAAGCTTCAAGTTCTGGCTAGAGAATTGGGTACCTAGGGGTGTGTTTAAAGATAGGTTCCCCCTCGCTTATGCAGTGGCTTCAGATAAAAATGCTATGGTGTCTGATTATTGGGATGTGGAATCTGAGCAGTGGTCTTTCAATATTGCTGTGTAGAATACTCATGAAACAAGAACATGAGCAGAGAATGAACGTCTCATGCAAGAACTTGCTACCTTCAAACCCATGGCTCATGAATATGACACATACAAATGGGAGGGTAAGTTTTCTACTGCGACTGCTTATGACAAGCTGATAATGTCTTCTAGGATGGTGGAATTTGATGAGATGGGGAAGAAGCTATGGAATTTAAAAATACCATTGAAGATACAAATTTTTCTGTGGCTCTGCAGAAGGGACGGTCTGATTACTGGAGATCTGAGACACAGGAGGATGGGTACTCCCACTCAGTTTTGCCACCTATGTCGGATGCATAATGATTCTAGCATTCATATCTTTTCTTCATGTGTGATCACTAATTATGTCTGGAGGAGAGTATGTAATGTGTCTCTCCCCACATGGGAGAATCTGTGGTGTTGTCCAGTGGATGGGAATAAGCCATGTTTACATATGGTGGCTGTGTTATGGGCTATATGGAGGGCTAGAAATGAGTGTGTTTTTCAGGAGACCCCAGTGTATGTGGATAATATTGTAAATTTTTACTGGAGTCTCATACAACATTGGGGTTCGATCATGTAATTATTTCATTTTTATTAATAATAGCTCTCCTGATTTGCCATCGGTGATTCGATAGCATTCCTTTCTTTCTCAGAAAAAAAAAACACAAGGTTGAACCCAGTGTATATCTCCCTAGTTTATTCTACTTCCTCGCTTCTTCCCTAAGTGTTTTGGGAATTATTTGTGCATTTTTGCGAGTTGGGCTCTGGACAACCGGCCAATGGGCTATTACCCTCTACAACTTGCCAGCCATACTCGTGCGGTGAAGTGTGATTTATTTTTTTATTTTTATTGTTCTCCTTTTTCTATTTTTCTATTTTTTTCTTTTTATTTTTGAGTATCATTTTTTTTCTTTTTCTAAGTAGGTGGCTTCCTTGATCTAAGGTTTACTTAAAAGAAGTAGAATGAGCATGGTCATGTGCTGGGCTCTGAACAACCGGCCAGTGTGCTGTTACCCATGATAACTTGCCAGCCATACTACCCTAGAAAGTTCATTAGCAACCTAATTTCCGTAAAAATCGCTGAAAAGTGAGTCGGTGCAAATAGTGTGTAGATGCTTAGGCTTAAAGTCCCCTCAAATCACAGGGCAGGTTGATAAGTCGTGTACTTATCACTCCAATTTATTGATCATATTAGAATAGAATTACTTGGCGTGGACTCGAGACCAAGTCCACATTTTAGTGGATGCCCAGGTTAATTTAGTCTGAAGACTTGAAGAGTCTAAGTGTTCAGGTCCTAAAGTATCGTTTCCTAAAGTTAACAACTCCTAATGCCTAAGTTCTCCTAATTCTAATTTTTTTTTAAATAAAAGAAATTCCACGTAGCTAACAAAATATTTTCAAGACAAAGTATCCACCCCCCCATGTGAAAATTATGCAATGTCCTCATTGTAGAAATAAAGACATGAAAAGGGTGGAATAAAGAGAATATCACCAGAATTCCATGAAACTTTGATCAGATTTGCAAAGAAAATGGAATATCCACACAAGCTAAGTTTATTGCCTTCAGCTAGGCATATTATACAAACAATGAAGAGGTTAAGAATTCACAAGAGTAGGTCAAATCAAAATAAAAATGTTGATCTCAGGACCTACCAGCAAGTGTCCACAGATGTGGACCAGATTATGGTGTAGACCCATGCCCCAGGGTCAAATAGTCTAAGGTTCTGGATGAAAATCACTCAGAATATAAGATTGTCGTGCTTGCGAGGCTGGGCCTGTGGTTTGGTGGTGTGCAACCCAAGACTAAAGTGGCAGACAATGGGTAGATTTGGTTCAGTAGATTCATGTGTCCACTTAGAGTTTCGCTCAGAATGATAATCAATTATTCTGTACTTGGGTTGCACAGCAAAGATATCATAAGTGTCTTGATAGAAGGTTGGTAGTTTTAGGTCAATAGGAACCCTTAGATTAAAACTCCTATTTTCCCTAAAGTTAACCTCCTAGTTCTTTACTTCCAAATTCCTACCCTCCAACATCAAGTGTTCAGGTTCTAGGACCTCTAGCATATCATTCACCCCATGTGATTCACCCAAGTTCAAAGATCATGGCTAAATCAGGATTGACTTGGGCACCATAATCTCAAAAGTATGATCATTCAGCTCTTTGGGGTGTGGTTGAAGATTAGGGCCACTGATTGGATCATCTATTATATTAGGATCAGAATCCTCCATGTCAGCCCCATTCGGATCATAATCCTTAGTTATTGGGCTATCTAATAGTTCATCAGATTCCTCAGGCTCATTTGTCTCACTAAAACCATTTTCTTTTGAGTGAGACCTCGCCTACAGATTCTTCACCCTCACAATTAAAGAATTATTAATCTTCATTTATATATGTCTCAAAATCATATGTTGTTCCTTCGTCTATAGAGACATATTTTTCCTCACTCCTTTGCTCAGGGATCTTGAGTTAGAAAATCAATTTATCCTCAATGGGTTGCTTTAGACCAACCTAGTCATCCACGGTTTCGTAAAAAATGTCCCCCCGACAAGTGCCTAAGAGGGTTCTGACATTGGCTCTCCTAAGGGGGTTCATCTTGGGAATCATCCCAAGATTATACTAATGCAACCACAAATCTCATCCTCAATCTTGACAACTTCCCAAGTAAAAACTCACCCTAGCCTCTATCCTTAACATCTTGGAGCCAATCTAATAAAGAACTATTAAGTTCATCAATCATTTTGATCATAGGCTCCAATGATTCAATGCATGGTGTTCGCTGAGCTTCTAAAGATTGTATGGTGTTCCTCAAGTTAGCCAACACCTTATCTTGGTCCTAGTTCACCTAAATCGAATGGTTTGGTTCAAGGTTGGGTGGGTTTGGGTTAAAACTAGGGTAGTCAAGAAATTGAGCTTCTTGGGTTCCTCCTTGATAGTAGGTCGTTTCGATTTTTTCAAAGATAGGTAGTGACCTATATTCAATATAATCCTGGGGAAGGTAGGTGGTAAAATCATCATATCCTTCTTGATTGTAGATCGGGTTAGGTTGGTCATCAAAGGGTGGAGATCTATAATCATTTTAGGCATGAGAAGGATAATAATCATAGTCTTGTTGTCTAGGGTTAAGCCCTGGACACTGAGGTCTGGATTCATATCCCCAATTAAAGTTATCCCAGCTAGTGGATGGGTAATCATAAGTTGAGTCGGGATAGTAATCATCTTGAGGATAAGTGTTGGTAGGAGGGTAGGATTGGAAATGTGTGTAGGATGTGGAAGCATACATGGTGAAGTAGGAGGGAAAATAGAACAGAGAAAGGTGCTTTGTAATACAATCAATCAATCCTATCCTTAAATTGGGTAGCTTAAGGACCTATGCTTCAGAAATGAACTCTGACCACACAATGAATTTGGTGTTTCCCTTACTCCCAAAGGTGGTAAAGTTCAGTCAGCGAAGTATGGGGAGCATGTGCTGAGGGCCTCTAATTATGCCAAACCCCTGCTTGCTTAACCCGTTTGACAATCGAGCCCCCCAACTTAGCACCTTTTGAAGTAAGCGGACATCACTAATTCGAAATGCATTCAAGAGAACACCCTGAAACGAACTCAATGAATCCTAGGGCCAACATCTACTCAATTTTAACTAAGGCTTGGGATGATTGTGCTCTTGGAATGTGATGGGCCCTTTAAATGGGTTGTGCCATTAAAAAATCAGTTAATATGTGTGTGCATGCACAACCAGGGTTTGCAAACAAGGTTATTTGATGATGTGTCTTTTAGGGTTTAACCTTGTTTAATAGCTTTTAGGGTTTAATCTTTAGGTTGGTTCAATCAAGGTTCAGTAGAACACTCCAAGTTTTGAAAACATGGGTGTAGATATATTCCTTTAAAAATAAGAAATAATGTAGAGTGCCTAGTTCAGCCCTAAAAATCAACCCTAAATGGCAAGCTACTTGATGGATCCATTTTAAATTAAGTGGTGCAACCCAAACAGTTCAAGCAATTGGCCTGTTGCACCACTTGATTAAGGCACACAATTGTTTAACCTATTCAAATTTTCTACTCACTTATTTATGTGTTGAATTAAGGTGTATCGGATCCACAGGTTAGATTCTGGTTAAGTGGTAGAATCAATGTAGAGTAGTGCACCTTAGGTCAAGAGTTATGGGTGTTTAATGTGTGTAACTTTCAGTTAAATCCCACAAGAGAAGAATATTTTTTTATTTTTTAATTTATGAGGGTGGGTGAGGGAGGTGAAGTGAAAATCAAATAATCTGATCTATCCTAGTGTTTATAAAAGCACTTAGGTTGATTTGAGTTTGAGTTATTAGGTGGCAGGATGAAAATCTAATGGGGAGGGTGGTGGGGATACACTTACAGAACCTTCTAATTGCACTTTACTCCAATCTATTCCACTTTGGCTCACCTTGGAAGGGTACCTGTAATCACAGAAAGAAAGGAGCAATGTGAGCTAAAAAAAAAAGTAAGGTGGAAAACATGGAAAAAGCCAAAGAGCGTTGCCTCCCTGACAACGGCACCAAAATGATTAAGCACGATTTTGCGAAGAAAAGTTAGGGTTTTGAGAAACCTGCTGTCGTAGTTGCGAAACACGCTATCAAATAAAATTTATCGAAACTTGAAAAGGAGTCCCAAGTCAAACACGGGGAGACGAACGTTTGGTTTTGTGAAATCCACGTTTCGCTTTTATTTGCTTTTGTTATTTTCTTATCTTTTGTAATTTTTTTTGTATTTTTATAAGGAAAGAGATCAGGTTGAAATAATTTCTATCTAATCTACTTGCAAAGAGAGAGAGAAACAATCACATATACTTTCAAAACAAATGTTTGCTACAACTACAGATAAGAAAGCAAAAGACTACACTAGAAAGTGAAAGATAGAGAATGGTGAGAAGAATCCCCCTTGACGGTTGCCTGGAGGATGGCTCACTTTGACGGTGCCCGGACGAAGGTGGTGAGGAGTGAGATAAAGGAGAACGACGTCAGAGGACGGAGGGCAGGATAGGATGGCATTGCAGCGAAGATCTACTTCCCAAAGTGATGAGAGGATGGCCACAAGATGCTCCACTAATGAGGATGAGAGGTAGGAAAAATATTTGATTTTCTACTCCAGAGGAGCATCCCGGGCTTGGGACAAGCTCTCTCTAGAGCCTTGGAGGTGGTGAGGGAAAGAAAGGAAGATATGAAGAAGAATAGGAGGGGTTGGGTCCTCTTATAGTGGAGGAAAGAATCTATTTTGTACATAAGACATTTACTAAAAGCCATAAACATCACTGAAGATTCGCTGCAAGCATCGCTAAAGCTCCAGTTCATGCGCTCCACGCACGGTGCTCGTGCGTGCACTCCACGTGCCTGCTGGCATTGCGCTATCTCCTTGCGCTGTGCACACTACGCTGCTTCTGCGTGCCAGCTGCATGTGTGCGGTGGTGCGTGCGTGCCCATGGGCGATCTGGATAGCACCACATGGCATGGTCTGGGCCGTCTATCTTCTTTCCTTGTAGGGGCTGCTACAGAAGTCAGATTGAGTCAATTTTGATGGTGTTGGGCTACGATCATCAACTTGAACCCATCTGTGGGGTTAGATTTGTCGTTTGAAGCTTCGAATTACGTCACTTAGTCCCTTGGCTGTTGATCTTGCTCGGACTGCATAAGGTACTACGGGACTTCGATCAAGACGATTTCGGAGGCATTGGACTCCGATCGTCGTTCTAATCAGATCCGTACGGTTGGGTCGTCAATCCGAGGCTTCGAATTAACTCTCCTTATCTCTCGGTAATGAAAGGACGTAATTAACCTAAAATTTATACATACTACTCTAAATGCAGAATGATACATGCTATGCAATATTTATAACATAGAATGCATATCTAAGCTTAGGAACATGCATAAATAAGTAGCTTATACTAATTAAATGTGTCTTCATCAATTAGTCTGACAGATAATATAATTTTAGTGCATCAAAATTGAGGTATCAACAAGGCTGTCTTGCACGTAGATACTCTACTGAATTCTTCCTTAGAAAGCCTGCTAAATATTGCATTTATTGCCTTGGCATTATAGGTAGCCATCTTCTTTTGATCAATTATTATGGCAATGCATCCTTTTAGCTTCGGGTGTGTGTACTTTGAGGCAATACATCCCATACCTCAAAGTCCATAGATTCTAAGAAGATTTGCATCCTGGTTTTCTAATAGCTGTAATTTGTGCCGTCGAAGAGTGGTGGACGAACCGTAGATTGCCCCTCAGTGTATGTGTCAGTAGAGGACTTTGACATCTTCTGGACAAACTAGGCTCTAATACTAAATGAAAGCCCTGTGGATCAAAAGACTATACTAGAGGGTAGGGGTAAATAGTATAGAAAACAATTTAAGAAATAATGTAAGCGAAAATTTCAAACCACAAATAAACAATCATAAGTGTACCTTGAATTATAGAGGAAACCCTTCTGGGAGAAAACCTCTACTAAAGTCTCCTAGCTTAGGATTTTCCCGACTAGGCCACAGTAGTCAATCTACTGAAACTTTGTACTACTTTAACGAGGGTGGCACAACCTCTTACAACAACCCTTCTCTTTGGTACCTGAAGAGAAGCATGACAATGGGTCTCCCAAAATAGCTTGAGACCCAAATAAAATAGCAGAAAAAGATATAATATAGTTGAATCTTAAGGAACCTTAAATGTAAAATCAAATTGATATTTTTTGTAGAGACTTTAGAGTGGAGTGCTTTGAAAAGCGTGGAAGAGAGAGTGTAGAAGCACTTTAAAAGTAGATCGTAGGAGCACTTTTTCTTAGAGGATTTGCTTTCAATTGTGTGTAGAAAAAGGCTACAGGTAAATACACATTTTTTTAAGATAAAATGTCTATTTGAGTGAGTTCCTAAGTTAAGTATCACATTTGATGCTGTGAATATTGCATAACATTCATCATATTGCATTTAGGTTGACTTGTATAAATTGTATAATAATTCGCTTATTTCTGTTGCTAGGAGACAAGGCGACATATTTCGAGGCTCCAGATGAAGAATCCAATTGTACGGATGAATTTGGATCGATGAGCATAGCCCAACAGCACGAAATCAATCCAATAGGACATCCATGGCATCCTCTATGTGCATTTGAAATGGATGGCCCAGATCGTGCCACATGGCATCATCCAGGCTGGCTAAGGCCAACCATAGCTTTCATTCACCCATGGAAGGCCTTCCCCCTCCAACGTTAGTTGAAGATCCAATGAACTTGAGCGTGGGACCATCAATTCATCCACTTGACAATCCAAGGGCCGTTGCATAGTGTTTAAGAGACTTATCTCCCATGGACGTTGTGGGTTCGAATCTTGGGGACCCCCAATTTCCCCTCCAATTGCCCCTCAGTGCCAATTGAAGCATGATTTAGCATGCACAGACCACGGCGTGATGAACGTGTGATCCGCGTGAGATGCTAGCAGGAGAGAAGTGGCTATGTACAGCTGGGACACAGCAGGCGCACAGTAGAGCACCCAGTGAAGCAACGCGTGTCTAGCACACGAGATTGGCGCAGCAGCACGCATTGCATGTGACATTTGGCACCAACATGGCATAGCAAGGCACCAGCGCGTGCTACTGTGCATCAGCACGCTCAGATGCCTATTCTACATGGCCAGACCCCTTCCATTGGCCTATAAAAGCCTCTACACCCTCTGTAGCCCACCATCACTTCCTATGCTTTCCTACCACCTCTAGAACTCCAAAGAGCCCCCTAAGCTCCCAAGAGCTCCATCTTAAGCCTTAGGTCACATAGTAGCTTAGATAACCTTCCCTCTACTAAATATTCGTCCTACTCCTCATCACCTTCATAGGAGACCTAAAGGCTATCGCCTTACCTCCATTCAAGAAGTTGATCACCTCCACCTCCTCATCCCCATTCCTATAGCTTGGTTAAGTTACCCTCTACTCGGATTCCTCTTGTGCCTCATCTCCATCGTCTTGCACCTCACCTCTATTGTCCCATCCACTGCCAATTGCCGTCATCTAGTCGGATAGTCATTTTGGGAGACATCCTCTCATCTCTCTTTCTTCTTTTATATTGGATCTTGTATTTCTGTTAGTTGCAATAGAACTCTATTTGGCAATATATCATTCTCATTCTCTTAGTTATTCTCTCTCTTTTATCTATTTAGCTAGATTAGTTTGATATGATGTTTATACAAATAAAATCAAGAAAAAAATCATAAAACCCAAAATAGCAAAAAGAAACGTAGATTTTCTGAATTTGAATGTAGCATCCTCATGTTCGACCCAAGACTTACCCAATTCCAGTTATTTTATCTGATCACAGATTTTGTGCAACTCAACAATGCAGGTTTCTATTTTTGGAAACCCTAACTTATTTTCTTGCACGAATTTTCCCGCATCATTTTGGCGTTGTTGCCCAGTTCAAGAATTTACTAGCCAAGTATGGGGTGAATCATTGAATTTCTACACCTTACCACCCCCAGACAAATGGAATGGCTGAGGTCTCCAATCAAGAGATCAAGATTATCCTTCAGAAAATGGTTACGCCTAATAGGAAAGACTGGACCTAAAAGCTTGATGATACTCTTTGGGCCTATCGTATGGCATACAAGACACCTATCGGCATGTCTCCGTTCCATCTGGTGTTTGGTAAGGCGTGTCATCTACCTGTAGAAATTGAACATCAGGCATTCTGGGCCATCAAGAAATGTAATTTTGATCTAGACTTAGTTGGGAAGACCAGGAAACTCCAAGTATCTGAGTTGGGGGAGCTTAGAAATGACACTTATGAGAATACCAAGATCTGTAAGGTAATGACCAAAGCTCTTCATGACCAGATGATTTCATGCAAGAGCTTTGAGTTGAACCAGAGGGTCTGGCTATTTGATTCTCGACTTAAGCTCTTTCCCGGCAAGCTTAGATCTGAGTGGAACGACCCGTTCATTATTGATCAGATATTTCCAAATGAACCCATTGAAGTTTCTTACCCAAAGCTGGGTAACTCTTTTAAGGTCAGTGGACTACGTCTCAAACCTTATGTTGACCATGCTCCTCCTAAACCTATTTTAGACAAGGTTTCTCTAACCTTGGCTTGATGTCTCTAGCTGAACCTCGCCTAGTTGACAGCACTAAACTTAGCAACTTTGTAAAAGCTCTATGTATACTCCGAGCTAACAAGATCTTTATTGAATTCAGGTACTATCTTCTCTATTTCTACCCTTTTTCATGTCTTTTATTTCCAATAAGGACATTACGTAAGCTAGGCATGGGGGGATGGATTCAATTCTGAATTTTTTTTTGTAAGCTCTGTATGTTACTTTTATTTATTTTCTCTTTATTAATAAATTAAAAAAATTGAATTAGGAAAAGAAAACTCAGGCATTAAGAGTTTTTCAACTTTAGGAAATGATATGATAGGACCTAAACACTTAGACTCTTTAGGTCTTTGGGCTTAACTAGCTCGGGTGTCTACTAAAATGTGTACTTATTTCTTGAGTCCTTGTCACTTTAAGTTTATGTTAATGTGGTTAATGAATTGGGGTGATAAATATGTGACTTATCAACCTGCCTTCTGATTTGAGGGGACTTATAGTCTAAGCATCTGCACACTATGTGCACTAACTCACCTCTCAATAGTTTTCACAGAAATTAGGTAGCTAATGAACTTTCTAGGGCAGTATTGCTAACACATTGTCGTGGGTTTGACGCCCCATTAGATGGGTGTCTAGAGCCCAGCACACGACCCACTCTCTTTGATTGCTACCTTTAGGTAAATCTTAGATCAGGGAAGCCACCTACTCATAAAAGAAAAAGAAGATCAAAAAGCCACACTTCACCGCACAAGTATAGCTGGAAAGTTACTGTGGGTTTGGTGCCTTAATGGCCAGTTGTCCAAAACCTAGCTCACAAAATGCATCTATAACTCCTAAACACTTTGGAAGAAACAAGAAGTACAATAAACCAGGGAGATATACACTGGGTTCGCCCTTGTGTTGACCCCATAAAAATAAAAGTAGGGAGAAAGCTACTAGTTGTATAGATATAGCTTTAGGTAGAACTTTTCTTGTTAAGAGTCACCTAGGGTCGTAGAAACCTAAAGTCTATTCTAATTGCCACTTAGTGAGTCTATCACTTCTTCACAAATAAGATGCTTAGAATTTAGAGTCCTCTCGAGTCTTGGGTTGGTTGGGTAGTCATAGAAAGCTGCTCCAAAACCTTAAACTCAAAAATTTCAAAGAAATTAGAAAAGAAAAAAATAGACCTTTTTTATTTTTTTGAAATAAGGCGAGAGCTTGGGTGATCTGCATTTTGGCAGGCATATAGGTGCTATTGAGTCTTTGTAGTTTAGGTCCTTAGTTGAATTTTCTTATTATTGACAAATAACGAGTGTCTAAGTAACTGAATCCTAATTCATTTTATAAATGGCATTTAGTTTAATTTTTGCTATGGCCTAGAAAAAGATATGCATGAGGGTATGATAAATACACATTTATTCAAGATAAAATGTCTATTTATGTGAGTTCCTAAGTTTAGTATTGCATTTGACATTGTGAATATTACATAACATTCATCATATTGCATTTAGGTTGACTTGTATACATTGTATAATAATTAACTTATTTCTATGGCTAGGGGACAAGTGACATATTTTGGGGCACCAGATGAAGAATCCAACTTCACGGATGAATCAGGATCGACAATCGTAGCTCAACAGGGTGAAAATCGGTCCAATCGAATATCCATAGCATCCTCTATGTGCATTTGAAGATTGATGGCCCAAATCACACCACATGGCATCATTCGGGTGCCCAAGGCCAACCACAACCTTCTCTCACCCATGGAAGGCCTTCCCTCCCCACCGTTGGATGAAGATCAAATGACCTTGAGTGTGGGACCATCAATTCATCCACTTGACGATCCAATGGCCGTAGCATAGTAGTCAAGAGCCTTATCTCCCATGGAAGTCGCAGGTTCGAATCTTAGGGGACCCCCAATTTCCCCTCTAATTGCCCCTCAACTCCAATTGAGAAATGACTTAGCATGTGCAAGGCAAGGTTTGATGAGTGCATGATGCGCATGAGATGCTAGCGTGGAGAGGAGTGGTCGTGTGCAGCTGGGATGTAGCGGGTGCATAGCAAAGCACTTAGCATAGCAACGTGTTTTAGCACGTGGGATTGGTGTAGGATGTGCATTGTGTGTGAGAGTTGGCACTAGTGCGGCACAGCAAGGCACCAGTGTGTGCCACCATGCACTAGCATGCGCAGATGCCTATTCTACCTAGCTAAACCCCATATTCCCTTTTCCTATAAAAGCCTCTACACCCCCCGTTAGCCCACCATCACTTCGTATGCTTTCCTACCACCTCTAGAGGTCCAAAGAGCCCCTAATCTCCCAAGAGATCCATCTCTAGCCTTAGGTCACCTAGCAACTTAAATAACCTTCCCTCTACCAAATATTTGTCTTACTCCTCATTACCTTCATAGGAGACCTAAAGGTTGTCCCCTCACCTCCATTTAGGAAGCTGATCACCTCCACTTCCTCATCCCCATTCCTATAGCTTGGTTAAGCTACCCTCTACTTGGATTCTTCCTACACCTCATCCTCGTCGCCCTGTACCTCACCTCCTTCATCCCAGCTGTTGCCAAGCATTGTTGTCTCGTCAGACAGTAGCTTTGAGAGACATCCTCTCATCTCTCTCTCTTCTTTTATATTGGTTATTGTATTTTTGTTAGTTGTAATTGTAAGCACCTCTGTTTTGATGCACCAAAATTGTGTTTATTGCTAAGACTGACATTTCAGGACTATCTTGGATTGAAGCCTCTGTTCAAGGCACAAGTTCAAATAGTTGCTGATGTATGTCTTTTTCATTTATTTGAGTCTAGGACTTTATTGTAAGGAAACTCAAATAAAACTCAAAAATGATTTTTTCATGTATCTTTTCAAATCCAAATTTTAGGGTTATTGATCAACCAGACTTATTAATTGATCGACCAACCTACTTATTTGACCGATCAAATCAGTCCATTTTAGGAAGTTGAGAAAAATCCTCTTGATCGACCAAAGTCCTTTTTTATCAACCAATTAACCTTAATTGATCAACCAATTTTGTTTCCTATTTAAGCAAAACTTTTTGTATAAATAGAGGTAGTACGCAGCCCATTCATATACAACGTTTTAAAAGAAACACCACTCAAAAATAGATCTTCTCGTGCTTATTGCAAAAGGCCTTCACGTCTCGTTCTTCATGCTCTTCGAAAGCACAACGCCTCAAACCTTTGCGAAAAATCGGCTTGATCATTTATTGAGGTTCCATAGAATTCATTTTATTGTTATTCTATTTTGTTGTTTTGATTTACGGATCCCAAGCCAATTTGGAAGATCCATGGTTGTTTTTACTTCTCTTCAAGATAAAAGAGAAGGGTTTGTAAGAGGTTGTGCCGTCCTCGTTCAAGTGTTGTGAATAGTGGATTGACTAGCTTGTACTAGTCGAAAAAATCCTAAGCTGGGAGGCTTAGGTAGTGGTTTTTACCCAGATTGGGTTTCCACTATAAATCATGTGTACTCTATGCATGAATCTTTGTTGTCTTATTTTTTTAATCTGACTCTTATTTTTTTGAAAGAAATACTATTCACCCTCCCCTATAATATTTAGTTTTTATCCACAGGATATTCTCCAACCCTTATTTGGTATCAGAGCAAGGTTGTCCAGAAAATGTCAAAATCGTCTGTTGACACATACACTAAGGGGCAGTCTGCTGTTCGTCCTCCTCTCTTTGACGGGATGAACTACGAATATTGGAAGGCAAGGATGCAAATTTTCCTAGAGTCCATGGATTTCGAAGTATGGGACTTCATCACCTCCATGTATACTTGTCTTGAGATCAAGGAGTGGTTGTGACACCAGATCAAAAGAAGATGGCAACTGACAATGCAAAAGCCATGAATGCATTCTTCTGCGGGTTTTTGAGAGCAGAATTCAACCACGTTTCTGCTTGCAAGACAACCTACGAAATCTGGAACATCCTTGAAGTAACTCATGAAGGCATGACAAAGGTAAAGGAAATTAGAGTGAATTTACTAATGCAAAATTATGAGCTTTTCAAGATGAAGAAAGGCTAGTCGATCAAGGAAATGTTCATGAAGTTTATGGACATTATAAACTCTCTAAAGAACCTAGATTAGGAGATCAAGAATGAAGCACTGGTGAGAAAGATACTCAGATCTCTCACCACTGATTAGGAAACCAAGACCACATCAATACAGGAGTCGAAAGATCTGTCTACCCTCAAATTAGACGATCTTATCGAAAGCTTGATGGCCTATGAAGTTCAACTTCAACACATGAAGGAGCATGAAGGTGGAGGAGTAAAGAAGAAGGCCATAGCCCTTGAAGCCACTCAAGAATCTGAAGAAACTTCAAGTGGAGAAGAAGATAAAGACAGCATTCTTATCCAGAAAATTCAGAAAGTTTCTTAAGGATAAGAAGAACTGGAGGAAGAAGAAAGAAGGAAGAAACAACGATGCAGTCGTTTGTTATAACTGCAAGAGAAAGGGACACATCAAGAAGGATTGTCCACTTCTCAGGAAGGAATTTGAAAAGAAGAAGAAGCACTTCAGTAAAGATGGAAAGAAGAAAGTCTTTACTGTAACTTGGGATGAGTCAGACTCAAGTTTAGAAAAAGAAGAAACATCAGGAGGGATAAGCTCTTCTCAGCTTGATGGCTTTAGAAGATGAGGTAAACTCCTTTACTCAAGAAGAACTATTAGAAGCATTCTTTGAATTGCATGATATAGCTACATCATTAAAATTAGAAAACAAAAACCTAGTAAAGACACTAGACAAAGAGAAAGCACAAATAGATGCACTTGACAATCAAAACAAAGAACTATCTGTTGAAATTACAACACTAAAATCTCAAATAAACCACTTAAGAATAGACATAGATAAATTGAAAGAAAACTTTGCTATTCTACTAAATGACTTGACAAAATTCATAAACGGAAGTAGAAATCTGCATAAATTGTTAGGAACACACCCCAAAACACCACAAAATTTGGCTTAGGCTATATACCAAAGAATAGCCATGAAACATCTAGTTCCAGTCAAAACAAAG
The DNA here is from genome assembly GCA_037157565.1 of Thalassia testudinum. NCBI lineage: Eukaryota > Viridiplantae > Streptophyta > Magnoliopsida > Alismatales > Hydrocharitaceae > Thalassia > Thalassia testudinum. The sequence continues at coordinate 36,048,795 of JAZHRO010000003.1, forward strand.
AGAAAGGTAGCCTGCCAAAACAGGCAATGAAAACTAACCACCGTGGACCCAAGCAAAAATGGGTACCAAAAAGCATTTTGCAATCTTGCTTTGTAGGCTCAGTAGAATATAAGAAGTGGACTTTCCAACAAATCAATGGAACATTGAAGCAACTATATCAAATGAAGCCTCATAATCACAAATCAATGATAGGAAAGAGAAGAAAGAAGATGGATTATGGACAGCAGCTGTTCCAAGCACATGACCGGCGAGGAAGACCTATTCTTACAACTCAACCTCCAGGAAGGTGGCATGGTCACGTTTGGGAACAACCACAAGGGCCGTATTATTGGTACTGGCCAAATTGGTAATTCTTCTACCTCTATTGATAATGTGCACTAAGTTAAAGGTTTAAAACATAATCTGTTAAGTGTAAGCTAAATATGTGATAAAGGGAATAGAATTACATTTACATCAAAAGGTTTTAAAATTCATGATGAAGAAACAAATCAAGTTATTCTTAAAGGAAATAGACACAATGACATTTACACCATAATTTTAGACAAATACGACAGTCTCGAATGTCTAGTCGTATCTGATGAAGAAGCAACTCTTTGGCATAAAAGATTAGGTCGTGTTCACATGGGAAACATTAGTAAACTTGTGAAACATGAACTTGTAAAAGGTCTTCCAAGGATCGGCTTCAAGAAAAGCAAAGTCTGTGATTCTTGTCCAATTGGCAAACAAACCAAAAGCTCTTTTAAACCAAAAAGGATGGTTAGCACTTCTCAACCCCTGGAGCTACTTCACTTAGACTTATTCGGACCAACCAAATCCGAAAGCCTAAGTGGGTGCAGATATTGTTTAGTCATAATTGATGACTTCTCCAGATATACCTGAGTATCTTTCTTAAAGAGAAAGGACTTAACCTTAGATGCCTCTAGTAAACTAGTTAGAAGATTACAGAATGAAAAAGGATCAGAAGTAATTAGAATCAGAAGTGACCATAGTGGAGAATTTGAAAATAAATCTTTCTCGAATTTTTGTGATCAATATGGAATTAAACATGAGTTTGCCTTCCCTAGAGCTGCACCGTAGAATGGTGTAGTTGAGAGGAAAAATAGGACCTTACAAGAGTGTGCTCACACAATGTTGTGCGAGTCAAAGTTACCTCGATATTTTTGGGCTGAGGCTGTGAACACTGCTTGTTATATCCAAAATAGAACCTTGATCAAACCAATTCTAAAGAAGACACCCTTTGAACTCTATCATGGAAGAACACCTAGAATTTCCTACTTCAAGATTTTCGGATGTCGATGTTTTATACTTAACACTAAAGATAATCTTGAGAAGTTTGATGCAAAAAGCTCAGAAGGGATTTTCCTAGGTTATTCAACCAGAAGTAAAGCCTATAGGGTCTTTAATAAGAAGAATTCTGTTGTTGAGGAAACTATGCATGTATCATTTGATGAAACATTAGTTCAACCTAAATCTTCCACGATTGATGATGATGGTACAATAGTTGATCCTTCAAACATTCCAGAAGATGTTATTCCTAATGAACTACCCAAAGATATCTCTTTTGTAAAAGATCATCCTAGAGAACTAGTAATAGGAGACTTATCAAAAGGAGTTCTGACCAGATCTTCCCTTAACACGTTAGCTTTTATAGCTTTTGTATCTCAATTAGAACCTAAAAATATTAAGGAAGCCTTCTGAGATAATTATTGGATTATTGCTATGGAAGATGAGCTAAATCAATTCAGGAAAAATCAAGTATGGGAACTTGTTCCAAAACCTGAGCAACAAACTATTGTTGGAACCAAGTGGATTTTTAGGAACAAACTTGATGAATCAGGACATGTAGTTAGAAATAAAGCTAGACTTGTGGCTCAAGGATATAATCAAGAGGAAGGAATAGATTTTGACAAAACATATGCACCAGTTGCTTAACTTGAATCTATTAGAATGTTGCTAGCTTTTGCAGCCCATATGGAATTCAAGCCTTTTCAAATGGATGTCAAAAGTGCCTTTTCAAATGGATTCATTAAGGAGGAAGTCTTTGTTAAACAACCTCCAGGATTTGAAGATCCAAATCATCCAGAACATGTATACAAATTAAACAAAGCATTGTATGGATTAAAACAAGCTCCACGAGCCTGGTATGAAAGTTTAAAAACATACTTAATTGACAATGAGTTTAAAATTGGTCAAATCGATCCAACTTTATTTACGAAGAGAAAACAAAATGACCTCCTAATAATTCAAATATATGTAGATGATATTATTTTTGGTGCTACTAATGATCTACTTTGTCGAAAATTTGCAAAGGTTATGCAAGATCAATTTGAAATGAGTATGGTGGGAGAACTTAAGTTCTTCCTAGGTCTTTAGATTGATCAACTATCCTCTGGAATCTTCATATCTCAAATAAAATACACAGCAGAGATATTGAAGAAATTCTCAATGAACAAATTCAAAGGCAAAGAAACATCAATAGTAGCTTCTACCCAATTAAAAATTGACGACGTAGGTAAGTCAGTAGATCAAAAACTTTATAGGAGCATGATAGGTTCTCTATTATACTTAATTGCAAGTAGACCTGACATTCTATTTTGTACTTGTTTAAGTGCTCGTTCTCAAGTAAACCCTAGGGAATCACATCTAAATGCTGTTAAAAGAATCCTTAGATATCTAAACAACACACAAGACTTAGGACTCTTCTATTCGAAGTTAGACACTTTGGAATTATATTCCTTTTGTGATGCTAACTATGTGGGTAGCTTCACAGATAGAAAGAGTACTAGTAGAACTTGTCAATTTCTTGGAAATTCCCTAGTCTCCTGGTCCTCTAGAAAACAAAACACTATATCTCTATCCACAACTGAAGCAAAATATGTAGCAGCATCCTTAGCATGTTCACAACTATTGTGGATGAAATAGATTTTAAAAGATTTTGGATTAACTTTTAAAAATAAAAAAATCTTGTGTGACAACACTAGTGTAATCAACTTATCCAAGAATCCAGTACAACACTCTAGGCTAAACATATTGATATTAGGCATCACTTTCTTAGAGATTATGTCTTAAAAGGGGATATCAACTTAGAATTTATTAACACAAAAAAATAGCTAGCTGATATTTTCACAAAACCTTTATCAAAAGATAGGTTTAATCAAATTTGTCATTCACTAGGCTTGTCTAGATTAAAAGAGCTTAATTAAGAGGCCTAAAAATATGACTCTTTTACTATTTTGATCGATCAATTTTCAAAAATTGATCGACCAACCTTTGATCGATCAAAACTATTATTTTGATTGACCAAAACTTGAATTTGCCTGGTAGGAATTTTCCCTCCACTATTTTCTCTTTTTGATCGATCAATTAAGATCTTTGATCGATCAAACTGTTTGGGTAGGAATTTTTCCTCCAAACTTTCAAACTCTGATTGACCAAATACATATTTTGATTGATCATTTCTTGTTTTGATCGACCAAAACTAGGCAGATTCACCTTTGCGATTGCGATCTCGTTTCCTCATTTTCCGATCGCAATCTTCATTTATCGGTTCTAAACTATGTGATTAGTTGCCTTAAGTGCATTTACCTATTTTGCTAATCACATTCTCTTTAAAAACACCTCATTTTTACCCATAAAACCATTTTTTAACCATCATAAATGGTCCCCACTTCTCTCAAACACTACCACACAACCTCTACTCTTCTCTGATTGACCAACGCCGCTAACTTCGACCTCCTCGCACATGCCCTCCTCCGTGCATGGGTCCCTTGTGCATCGGTCCTTGCAAGAGCGTACTCGACGCGTCCTCCATCGCACGCCTTCGTGACCTCCGTGCTCGTACAACTTCAACCTCCTCGCATGACCTCCATCCAACCTACTTTTGATCAACCAACTTTGGTTCGATCTTGGTACATTCTAAACCTTGAATACATCCATCCCTTTAGATTTTTCTTGTGTTTAAAATGTGCTTTGACTTACTCTAACCTGTTTGATCTTGTTTTTGTATTTATTTCTTGCAAAATCTTTTAGCATACGTGAGTTTATCATACGTCAAACGGCCTTTTTTCCAGTCTGCGGTCTTTTGGTCGACCAAATAACTTGGTTGATCGACTAAATGTCCGGTTCATTTTTGGTCAACCAGTCAAAATTTTTGATTGACCAACCGTGTTTTCTAGCACCTTATCATGGCACCAAAACGTCCATGCAGTTCTTCTAGTCATCGTGATGATACTTTCGATCGCTTTTTCATTACTGAGACCGCTCGTGATCGTTTCTCGCTGTTTGTGAAATTCTCTCCACATGTTGGTAGACCCGTTCATTTCACTTATTTTGAGTCTATTTTCCCTGGGATCCGTGAGAAATTTGCATACCATTAGATTTTACATTTGTTTGAGCAGAACTTTTATGCGGGTTCCAAACATAGCTGCATTCCCGGTGTTGATCCCATGGCCTGTCACCTATTTTATGCCAATCTCAAAGATATAGGTGAAGGCTCCAACATCGAGTTGACCTCGAACGTCTATGGGATAGAAGTTCTGGTCAATGCAGATGTTTTTTTACGGAGATTCTTGGCTATCCTTCTGTTGGACCTACTTTTCTTGAGTTGCATAAGCAAACTCAGACTGATACTATCAGGGAGACCCTGCTCACTCCCTCTCATTTTGACTTGGGCTGTCCTTCCAAGACACCCTTTTTCCGTCGTTTGCCTTACTTTTTGAATCGTGTTTTCTTGTGGAACTTTATGTCCAAGTCCACATCTTTTGAAAACTGTTCTGGTATAATGCTAAACACCCTCTATGCCTTCATGAAGAACAAATGGTTCAACTGGAACCATTTGATTCTTTTTCTCATGAGTAAACCACCTAGCAGCTCCTTCTAGTTTGGGACACTTTTTTCTTATATCTTTCTCCATTTCAGTGTACCCATGGACATTAATCATAAATAGTTTATCACTCATGTCTCCATTTTTGATAAATTCACTTATGAGAAGATGGAGCAAACATAGGGAGCTTATGATGAGGGTGCACCATAGGAGCAGCAGCAGCAGGAGCAGACCACTATACCTCCTTCGTTCCTACCTTATGAGCACTTCACTGAGACTTGTCCACCTCCAGTGAGACCATCACCATCTTTCTACGACTAGGACTGGAGTCTCTTGGATAGACAGATTTCAGGCAAAGACTTTGTCACTTTTAGGATGTGATAGCTGGTATTTCTTTAATGATGCATAGGTAGAGAGAAACAGACATGGTTATGATGAGGCACGGGCATTAGCTATCAGAATACCTGATTGCTCAGAGTCAGTTTTTGGATAGACTTGGAGAGTTTGTTCATAGCATTCAGCAGCAACTTCACCAACCTCCTCAACCTCTTCATTCGACTACCATGCCTTTTGCAGCACCTCCTCCTCCTCCTACTCCTACTTCATTAGCTTCACCAGCAGCACCACCAGCAAACCAGCAAATCACTTCTCCTCGCAGGACATCCAGACATTCGACACCTCATTCGTCAGCTCAGCGACGCCTTTGCCTTGGTTAGCGTGCTTCTTCTGAGAGATGAGACTTACTAGATCTTGAGCTAGATACTGATCTTCAGAGGACCATGGATGCATTTATGGCATCGCTAGATGGTTAGGTGCTATATTTGCTTGTATCAGTTTATTTTTGTCATGTATTAGTTTATTCTAGACTCTTTTATATGTTATCTTTTCTAGACATTTTGTTATGATGTTGCATGAATATTATCTCCTTCAGTTTGATATTATTATCTCTCTCAATGCATGTTATTATATTGATGCTTATATTACTTGTTGAAGGGGGAGTTAATTGTAAAATAACCAGTAACATGTTTACTTTTCTCTAAAATAAAAAGGGGGAGATATTATGCAAAGTTATTTTCAAATTCATAATTATAATTTTGTTATCATCAAAAAGGGGAAGAATGTAAGCACCTCTATTTTGATGCACCAAAATTATGTTTATTGCTAAGACTGACATTTCAAGACTATCTTGGATTGAAGCCTCTATTCAAGACACAAGTTCAGATAGTTGTTGATGTGTGCCTTTTTCATTTATTTGAGTCTAGGACTTTATTGTAAGGAACCTCAAATAAAGCTCAAAAATGATTTTTTCGCATATCTTTTCAAATCTAAATTTTAGGGTTATTGATTGATCAGACTTATTAATTGATCGACCAACCTACTTATTTGACTGATCAAATCAGTCCATTTTTAGAAGTTGAGAAAAATCCTCTTGATCGACCAACCAAGCTAATTGATCGACCAACAAGTGATCGACCAACATCCTTAATTGATAGACCAAAGTACTTTTTGATCGACTAATTAACCTTAATTGATCGACCAATTTTGTTTCCTATTCAAGCAAAACTTTTTGTATAAATAGAAGTCGTACATAGCCCATTCATATACAACGTTTTAAAAGAAACACCATTCAAAAATAGATCTTCTCATGCTTATTGCAAAAGGCCTTCACGTCTCGTTCTTCACGCTCTTTGAAAGCACAACACCTCGAACCTCTGCGAAAAATCGGTTTGATCATTTATTGAGGTTCCATAGAATTCATTTTATTGTTATTCTATTTTGTTGTTTTGATTTACGGATCCCAAGCCTGTTTGGAAGATCCGTGGTTGTTGTTTTAACTTCTCTTTAGGATAAAAGAGAAGAGTTTGTAAGAGGTTGTGCCACCCTCATTCAAGTGGTACGAATAGTGGATCGACTAGCTTGTACTAGTTGAAAAAATCCTAAGTTGGGATGCTTAGATAGTGGTTTTTACTTGGATTGGGCTTCCACTATAAATCAGGTGTACTCTGTGCATGAATCACTATTGTCTTATTTTTTTAATCTGACTCTTATTTTTTTTAAAGCAATATTATCCACCCCTCCCCTCTAGTATTTAGTTGTGATCCACAGGATATTCTCCAGCCCTCAGTAATAGAACTATATTTGGCAATATATCATTCTTGTTCTCTTAGTTATTCTCTCTATTTTTATCTGTTTAGCTAGATTAGTCTGATATTCTATTTATACTAATAAAATCAAGAAAAAAATCACAAAACCCAATTTACCAAAAACAAATGTGAATTTTTTGAATTCGAACGTAGCCTCCACGTGTTTGACCTAGGACTTACCCAATTTTGGTTATTTTATCTAATCACGGATTTTGTGCAACTCGATGATGAAGGTTTCTATTTCTAGAAACCTTAACTTATTTTCTCGCATGAATTTCCCCACATCAACTACCAAGGACCTCTATTTCTACTATAAAATCGGCTTGATTTGGAAGATATTCAAATGTAGTTGGCTGATCAAAATAACTATATTTGTCGACCCAAAAACCTTTTGGTCGATTAAGCCAATTGGTTGATTGATTACCTATTATCGATTAACCTATTGTTTTGATCAATTAATCTATCTTTTACAAAATTCCTAATTTAACTATATTTGATGGATTAATCTAGTAGTTTGGTCGATCAAAGCATTTTGGTTGATCATTTGTCATAATTGGTTAATCAATAAGTATTAAACTAAAGTTTCTAAGTCATTTATGTCTTTCGCAAAATAACTGAGGTTCTGTACAAATAATCTTGACTCGAGAAAACAAGAAAAGACATAAGGGGACTCCAGAGAGGGCTTCAATCTTTTCCATGAGTCACGATAGAGTCCTAAAAGATTACTTTAACAGAAAACATAATTTTGGTGCATCAAAACTGAGGTATTAACAGCAGGTACTCATGTGAGCCACATCGTATTCCTCTCTCCCTAACAAATTCTAAGAGCCTCTTTACATAAGATCTTTATCCCTACCCACCTTAACCATCCTTACATTGTAATTTAAATGCTTTTAAGCTTGGGTTGATTTGTAAATCACCTCGACGAGGGGACCACCACATACTTCTCTCTCTCTCTTCAAACGACACACACTCTCTCTACATATGCACAAACCAAGTCCATGAAGGCACAATGACATCTCATCCCACCACTAGCGACAATGGGATTTCCCATTTCAACCCCTTGTGCTAGCAACCCCATGGGAATGCCTACAAGACACCGCATGAGTACTCTCTCTTGATATCACGCAAGCCCTAAGGGATTCCCACTTAGTGTTGGGAGCCTCTTGGTAGACCGCTACTCTACCCTCTTCTTGCAGGGATGGCTGTAACGACCCGGTTCCCGAGTCCCTACGAGACACGAGAACCGGACCGACTCGACTAATCCCAAGACCCAGTCGTCCAACGAGGAAGTAACCAAAAGACAGTAAAATAAACCACATTCAGCATGAATATAACTAACAGTAAGAAAGTACAGCAGTAAGGAAAGAAACTACTACAGTAGGCACCACCACAACAGTAAAACAACATTTATCATATAACAAAAACTGCAGGTAAAGAAGGTACAGCGGAAACAAAACTACTCACTAGAACAGAAACAAAAAGAAGGTACAAAGCTGTGGTAACTCTACTGGACCCTACTCGGCCCAACGACCTCTGCAGCCGCCGACCCTGGCTGCTCAACACCTGCTCCTGAAAAAGGTAACGAGTGTAACACGTCAGCAAAACGCTGAGTAGAGTGGCAAACTAACTAAAGGCAACAGTAGAGTGTACAGTAGCTGTTATGTTCTATTACTTCCTTTATTTACATCTTTCAATTTTTCTCACTATTTCATTTACTTCTCAGATCCTTTACTTGATCTCGGATGTCCTCGTGGGACGATCTTGATTGCAGTCTTTTCCAAAAGTAGAAGTAGCACGTGGTGCTCTCCTGGCCGGGAGAGTCCCCCGTGGTGATCCTACCCTCAGTCAACCACCCCAAGGTCGCTGACAGACGTAACGGTGACTACGGCACGCGCGATAAACGCACAGGTAGCTAGCCCGTACTGGCACGCGGTCAGTCGTTTCCATTAACGGGTGCGCCCAAAGCACAGCACGGAACCAGGGCAGAGCCCTCTCAGTAACAGGGGTCCAACCCCTCCACAGTAACCAAACCGGGGCCTTGCCCCTCCACAGTCCGCGCACCCTCGCCTGACTACCCTGGTTTGCCCTAGTGGGCCTAACAAGTCGGTGAAGGAGGCTAGCAGAACCCCGGGGCCCGTGGGGTAGCTAGTACTCTCCTAACACTACTAGCTCTCCTCGGTACTACATACACGAGGGCCAACAAGTCGGTACAGAGCGGCCAAGCCTAACCCCGGGTCCCTGGGGCGGCTGGCCCCACTCTGCACTAAAACAGGTACAGGTACTTCCCTTGGTACTGCGTACCCAAGAGACAGTACAAACTACATCTCAGTTCCATTCCTTTTTCTTTCCAGGAGTTCCACTCCTAATTTCCCGTAGGGTTCCAGCTCTTTATTTCAGAACATCATATGTTTCACTTTCCAGATTCACGTTCTCAATTTCCATGATCTCAAACATGTTTCTTTGTTCATAACAGGCAGCTGTTAATTAATTTCACAGGCAGCTTATATATTCCTTTCCATTTTTCCAAGACTGCAGTAATATACATTCCACTAGTTTTTCCATCCTAGGATTCATGCCATATCCTAGGATCTATCATACAATCTAGTTTTCCGGCCCTAGGATTCATGCAACACCTAGGAGCTATCATTCCATATATTTCTCATTCCTAGGATTCATGCAATGCCCTAGGTTCTAGTTATGGTTCCATACTTTAACAGATTTTATTAATACTTAAAACCACTCTACCAGGTACAACGGGAGTAATGGGGGCGTGATCGGGAATCCCACGCGCCTCCGCGACTCTCAAGACTGCAACTGAACGGGATCCTGTCACAAGGATCAAACACAAGGAGTGTCTCAAAACAGTGTATAGCTACTGTAGGCGGGTAGAGGAATAAATTCTGAAACGAACGCAACTCGAATCGCGGAAAACGGAGCCCAAACGGGCCCTAAACGGGTCGAGAAAGACAATACTGTGCAAAATCAGACGTCTGGAACTCCTTCCAGACGTCTTAAACGGTGGATCAGAGAATTACCTGTTCGGCTTGGTTCCCCGGACGTCCAGAAGTCTGTGGGGACGTCTCTCCTAGATCCCAGACGTCCGATGGTCACTACGGACGTCTGGAGGTCACTCCCGCCGTTTGGTACAACTTCCAGACGTCTGATTCGCAAAGGATGACGAATCAGAACACCTGCGCACAGCCAACCCCCCTCCCTCAGTACGGTCAGTCGACAAAAGAAGAAGAAAGCGGAAACTCACCTTTCAGACGTCTGTATGATCTCACAGACGTCGACCTTGCCGTCTGGATATCAATCCAGACGTCTGATTCTGGAAATTTTTCCAGAATCAGAACCTTGCTCGGCCTCCGCTCGCGATGCCGCCCGCAGCAGGTCCCTCTCCGCGACGCTCTGCCCCCCCTGCGCCCTCCGCCGGCCGGCCAAGCCGCTCCCGGCGAGCTCGCCCTCACGGCAGAGCCCCGCCCTCGTACGCCGCAGCTCCTCCGCGCCTACTGCGGCTGCCGCTGCCGCTGCGCCCTCGCGTCCGCTCGCTCTCGCGCACAGGCAGGAGAGAAGGAGGAAGATGGTGGAGACGGGAGGGGAGGCGCGCCCCCCCCTTTTAACGCCCCGCGGAGAGGAGAGAGAAGCGGTCGCAGTCGCCTGCAGCCGCAGAGAAAGATGCAGGATCGCAGGTCTGCGCGCACAGGCGCGCAGACGAATATCCCGTGCGAGCATAACTGTTCGCCAGACGTCTGTAAACTATCCCGGACGTCTGGTCAGACGTCTGGATGTGATCCCAGACGTCTTTACAGACGTCTGGGCCACCTCCCAGACGTCTTAAAAGACGTCTGGGGCACGCGCTCGTTACAATATAACAAACTCAAAGGAAGTTTCGTCCCCGAAACTTGCGCCAACTAGGGTGCGGGAAGAAGGTGTCCAAATAGCCATAACAAAATCAAAGAGGACCGAAGTCGGTCCGAAAAGACGTACCCGCGAAAAGCTTCGGGTACTGCTCCCGCATTGCCGCCTCAGGCTCCCAGGTAGCCTCCTCGTACCGCTGGCTCCTCCACAAAACCTTTACCAGGGGTACTTGCTTTCGTCTCAACTTGCGGACGGCTCGGTCTAGGATCTGCACTGGCCGCTCGGGGTAGGTCAGGTCGTCGCTCACCTCGACGCTCTCGTGACTCAGTACGTGGCTGGGATCGGCTACGTACTTCCTGAGGTTGGACACGTGGAACACGTCGTGCACACCAGAAAGCTGCGGGGGAAGGGCAAGTCTGTAAGCAACGGGTCCAACCCGCTCCAGGACCTCGAAGGGCCCCACGAACCTCGGCGCGAGCTTCCCTCTCACCCCAAACCGCTGTAAGCCCTTCATGGGCGAAACACGAAGAAAGACGTGGTCCCCAACCTCGAACTGCACCTCTCTGCGTCTGCGATCTGCGTAGCTCTTCTGTCTGCTCCTGACAGTGCGGAGTCGTCTGTGGATCTGCTCAACTACCTCCTGACTCTGCCGGATCAACCTGGGGCCAACCTCCCACTTGGTCCCCACCTCAACCCAACTCAAGGGTGCCGTGCATTTCCGTCCGTACAGAGCCTCGTAGGGAGCCATGCCGATGCTCGAGTGATAACTGTTGTTGTATGCAAATTCTGCCAGGGGCAGGTGCTCCTCCCAAGAGCCCCTCCAGTCTAGTACACAGGCACGCAAAAGATCCTCAAGTGTCTGTATCGTGCGTTCCGACTGTCCGTCCGTCTGGGGGTGGTAAGCCGTGCTAAACCTCAACCTCGTCCCCAAAGCCTGCTGAAACTCAGCCCAAAACTGGGACGTAAAGCGGGTATCCCGGTCGGATACGATCTCCCGCGGAACTCCGTGTAGTCGCACCACATCACGGATATACCTCTCTGCCAACTGTGCTGGTCCCAACGTGACTCGGATCGGCAAGAATCGTGCCGTCTTCGTCAATCTATCCACTATTACCCAGACTGCATCGTGTCCTCGCTGGGTAACAGGTAAGCCCACCACCAAGTCCATGGTGATGCTCTCCCACTTCCACTCTGGCACTGGAAGCGGTTGAAGCGGCCCTGCAGGCCTCTGATGCTCGGCCTTCACCTGCTGGCACACTAAGCACTGCTGCACGAACTCACCCACATCCCGCTTCATCCCTCTCCACCAGAACTCGCGTCTCAAGTCATGGTACATTTTCGTGTTTCCAGGAAGTATGGTGAATCTGGAACCGTGTCACCGTCACTGCCCCACAGTACCCTCGTAACTCTAGAGGTCGCCAACTGCCCACCTCCTCCAAAAGGCTCCAACTCTGTAACTGTAGACTGGCCAAGCGTGCGGGCGCCTTACGGCTCAAGGCGTCAGCCACCACATTGGCCTTTCCCGGGTGGTAGGAGATGCTACAGTCGTAGTCCTTCAGGAGTTCCAACCAACGTCTCTGTCTCATGTTGAGCTCCTTCTGGTCAAAAAGATATCTGAGGCTCTTGTGATCTGTAAAAATCTCGAAGGTCTCACCGTACAAGTAGTGCCTCCATGTCTTCAGCGCGAAGACAACAGCTGCCAACTCTAGATCGTGGGTAGGGTAGGTATGCTCATGGGGCTTCAGTTGCCGCGAAGCGTAAGCGACCACGTGACCCCTCTGCATGAGCACACCTCCTAACCCCTGCAAGGAAGCGTCTGTGTACACAACGAACCCGCCACTACTGTCAGGGATGGTGAGCACGGGAGCCGAGGTCAACCTCTCCTTCAGCTCCAGAAAACACGCCTCACAGGCGTCTGTCCAAGCGAAAGGCACATCCTTCCGAGTCAACTGTGTCATAGGACGTGCAATCTGCGAAAACCCTCTGATGAACCGTCTGTAGTAACCTGCCAGTCCCAGGAAACTGCGAATCTCAGTGACTGAACGCGGTCTCTCCCACCTGAGCACTGCCTCGACCTTGGCGGGATCCACCGCCAGGCCGTCTCCAGAGATCACATGACCCAAAAAGGTCACCTCCCTCAACCAGAACTCGCACTTGCTGTATTTGGCGTACAGCCTGCGTCGTCTCAGAGTGTCCAGAACCATCCGCAAGTGCTGTCCGTGCTGCGTCCGATCTCTAGAATAGATGAGTACATCATCTATGAAAACCACCACAAACTGGTCCAAGTACGGTCTGAACACCCGGTTCATCAGGTCCATGAAAGCAGCGGGGGCATTGGTCAGCCCAAACGGCATGACCAAAAACTCGTAGTGTCCGTACCGGGTGTGGAAAGCTGTCTTGGAGACGTCGGTCTCCTTGATCCTCAACTGGTGGTATCCAGACCTCAAGTCGATCTTGGAAAACACCGTGGCACCCCGCAACTGGTCAAACAAATCGTCAATCCTCGGCAGCGGATATCTGTTCTTGATGGTGACCCTATTCAGCTGTCGGTAATCCACACAAAGGCGTAGGGTCCCACCCTTCTTCTTCACAAACAATACCGGGGCTCCCCAGGGAGACGCACTGGGCCTCACGAAACCCTTCTCCAAAAGGTCCTGCAACTGAGACTTGAGCTCTCGCAGCTCAAGCGGTGCCATCCTGTATGGCGCGGTGGAGATGGGGCTGGTCCCTGGTACTAGTGAGATCTCAAACTCGATCTCATGCTCGGGCGGTAGTCCTGGTAACTCGTCTGGAAACACGTCGGGGTACTCTCTGACCACCGGGATGCTCTGGAAGTCTGCCACGGGGCTGTGCTCTGCCACCACACAAGCTAAGAAGCCCTCACACCCCTGGCTCAAAAGTCTCGCCGCCCGAAGTGCCGAAATGCACCTGAAACCTCCGTCCACTGGCTGCCCGTGAAACTCGAAGGAAGGCAACTCCGGAATGGAGAAGACAATCTTCCTCTCAAAGCAGTCTACCAAGGCGTGGTAAGCGGACAGCCAATCCATCCCCAGGATCACCCCAAAGTCCTCCATCTGTATCATAATCAGGTCAGCTGGCAGGCTGTGTCCCCCGATGCTGACCCCGCAACCCGTGTACACCTCCTCAGCTACAAACAGCTGACCACTCAGACCTCTGATTACGAACGGGTTCTCTAACAACGTATAATCCTGGTCCAAACTAACTGCGAAACTGTCTGCGACAAACGAGTGCGTAGCGCCGGAATCGAAAAGCGTGTAAACGAGTCTGCCAGAAACTGAAACCATACCTGCTACCACGGATCCCGAAGCTCTGGCGTCCCTGTGTGTTAGGGCGTTGATACGCCCCTCAGCTCTAGGTGCGGACGAAGCAGCCACACTCTGCGTCGGACGGGTAGGTGCTGGCCGGTACCCTCCTCGCGACTGCGGTCCTCCTCCTCGCGCCTGGAAACCGCGGCCTCCTGCGCGCCCTTCAGTGCTCTGCGCGGGAAGTATCTGCTGACCTCCTACCCTAGATGGGCAGTCCCTCCTGACGTGGCCCGGCTGGCCACACTGGTAGCAGAGGGGAACCCGACTCCCGCCCTCAGTGAGTCCCTGCTGTCGGCTAGGCGGGGGTCCGGTGCTGGCGACTGGCCCCTGTCGAGGGCCCCCAAAGGCCACTGATGGCCCTGCACAACGTGACGGCTCTCCTGCGGACGCCACGTGTCTCCGTTCTCGCCGGCCCTGTGAGAAGTCTGGCTGAAAGGGCCTCTTCCGCCCGCCGTCGGTCTCTCGCGCGGACGGGTTGGTCTCCTCGTAAGTCATGGCTGCCTCTACCACCCTCGAAAACGTCGGCAGCTTCAGGGGTTTGACATACCCCCGGATCGCAGGCCGGAGCCCCTCGGTGAACCTCCAAAGGCGCTCCTCCTCAGTGGCTACCGCTGTCGCTGCAAAGCGGGACAGCTCCAAGAAACGCGTGCGGTACGCGCTCACGGTCATCGTCCCTTGGCGGAGAGTGTGGAACTCCCGCCTCCTCTGGTCCTGCCACGTCTGGGGAAAGTACTGCTCGCAGAAGAGGGTGACGAACTGGTCCCACGTCGGCTCGTCCCTCTCCTGTCCCCGGACCGCCCTCCACCACCGGTGTGCCGCACTCTCCAGCTGGTACGTGGCAAAGGCCACGCGGCACTCCACCGGGGGGCGAAGGGTGTCGAAGATCTTCTCCAGCTGCTCAAGCCAGTCCTCTGCCTCGGTCGGGTCCTCATCCCCCTTGAAGGAGGGGGGCTTCAGCTTCCGGAACTGTCCGAAAAGCTCGAAGTGGTGCTGTAGGGGAGGTGCTGGTGCACCTCCAGGCGAAGGTGCCTCGTGTACAGAAGTGTCGGAGGAAGGTGGGGGCGGCAGGGGCCCATCCCCTCCCTCGTGTCCAGCGCCGCGTCCGTCGCGTGGTCCCACAGAGGACTCCCCCTCTGCAACCCCAGGAGGAGGTGCTCGGGGCGGTGGGTGGAGCTCCTCTCGTACAATATCCCGTATCAGTCTGGCGAGGTCCTGGGCCTGGATGCCAGGGAGTGGTGGCTGGTCCACCGAGACGTCAACGACAGCACGTCCACCTCGCCGACCTCGCCCTCGGCCGCGCCCGCGGCCAGTCTCGCCAGTCCCACGACGAGGCATCTCCTGCAAGGAGACGCGAAACAAAACGGAAACGTCAAAACAGACGGTACCTAACAACACTTCTAAGAGCTCATGTCAAGAGATATGTTGTGGTGGCTACTCTAGCTATAAACATGTGAATTGGTTATTTTCCAGTCAGTTGATTCACTTCTCGGGACGACCTTGCTCTGATACCATCTTGTAACGACCCGGTTCCCGAGTCCCTACGAGACACGAGAACCGGACCGACTCGACTAATCCCAAGACCCAGTCGTCCAACGAGGAAGTAACCAAAAGACAGTAAAATAAACCACATTCAGCATGAATATAACTAACAGTAAGAAAGTACAGCAGTAAGGAAAGAAACTACTACAGTAGGCACCACCACAACAGTAAAACAACATTTATCATATAACAAAAACTGCAGGTAAAGAAGGTACAGCGGAAACAAAACTACTCACTAGAACAGAAACAAAAAGAAGGTACAAAGCTGTGGTAACTCTACTGGACCCTACTCGGCCCAGCGTCCTCTGCAGCCGCCGACCCTGGCTGCTCAACACCTGGTCCTGAAAAAGGTAACGAGTGTAACACGTCAGCAAAACGCTGAGTAGAGTGGCAAACTAACTAAAGGCAACAGTAGAGTGTACAGTAGCTGTTATGTCATATTACTTCCTTTATTTACATCTTTCAATTTTTCTCACTATTTCATTTACTTCTCAGATCCTTTACTTGATCTCGGATGTCCTCGTGGGACGATCTTGATTGCAGTCTTTTCCAAAAGTAGAAGTAGCACGTGGTGCTCTCCTGGCCGGGAGAGTCCCCCGTGGTGATCCTACCCTTAGTCAACCACCCCAAGGTCACTGACAGACGTAACGGTGACTACGGCACGCGCGATAAACGCACAGGTAGCTAGCCCGTACTGGCACGCGGTCAGTCGTTTCCGTTAACGGGTGCGCCCAAAGCACAGCACGGAACCAGGGCAGAGCCCTCTCAGTAACAGGGGTCCAACCCCTCCACAGTAACCAAACCGGGGCCTTGCCCCTCCACAGTCCGCGCACCCTCGCCTGACTACCCTGGTTTGCCCTAGTGGGCCTAACAAGTCGGTGAAGGAGGCTAGCAGAACCCCGGGGCCCGTGGGGTAGCTAGTACTCTCCTAACACTACTAGCTCTCCTCGGTACTACGTACACGAGGGCCAACAAGTCGGTACAGAGCGGCCAAGCCTAACCCCGGGTCCCTGGGGCGGCTGGCCCCACTCTGCACTAAAACAGGTACAGGTACTTCCCTTGGTACTGCGTACCCAAGAGACAGTACAAACTACATCTCAGTTCCATTCCTTTTTCTTTCCAGGAGTTCCACTCCTAATTTCCCGTAGGGTTCTAGCTCTTTATTTCAGAACATCATATGTTTCACTTTCCAGATTCACGTTCTCAATTTCCATGATCTCAAACATGTTTCTTTGTTCATAACAGGCAGCTGTTAATTAATTTCACAGGCAGCTTATATATTCCTTTCCATTTTTCCAAGACTGCAGTAATATACATTCCACTAGTTTTTCCATCCTAGGATTCATGCCATATCCTAGGATCTATCATACAATCTAGTTTTCCGGCCCTAGGATTCATGCAACACCTAGGAGCTATCATTCCATATATTTCTCATTCCTAGGATTCATGCAATGCCCTAGGTTCTAGTTATGGTTCCATACTTTAACAGATTTTATTAATACTTAAAAACACTCTACCAGGTACAACGGGAGTAATGGGGGCGTGATCGGGAATCCCGCGCGCCTCCGCGACTCTCAAGACTGCAACTGAACGGGATCCTGTCACAAGGATCAAACACAAGGAGTGTCTCAAAACAGTGTATAGCTACTGTAGGCGGGTAGAGGAATAAATTCTGAAACGAACGCAACTCGAATCGCGGAAAACGGAGCCCAAACGGGCCCTAAACGGGTCGAGAAAGACAATACTGTGCAAAATCAGACGTCTGGAACTCCTTCCAGACGTCTTAAACGGTGGATCAGAGAATTACCTGTTCGGCTTGGTTCCCCGGACGTCCAGAAGTCTGTGGGGACGTCTCTCCTAGATCCCAGACGTCCGATGGTCACTACGGACGTCTGGAGGTCACTCCCGCCATCTGGTACAACTTCCAGACGTCTGATTCGCAAAGGATGACGAATCAGAACACCTGCGCACAGCCAACCCCCCACCCTCAGTACGGTCAGTCGACAAAAGAAGAAGAAAGCGGAAACTCACCTTTCAGACATCTGTATGATCTCACAGACGTCGACCTTGCCGTCTGGATATCAATCCAGACGTCTGATTCTGGAAAATTTTCCAGAATCAGAACCTTGCTCGGCCTCCGCTCGCGACGCCGCCCGCGTCGCACCTCGCGCGTCCGCTGCTCCGCCCGCAGCAGGTCCCTCTCCGCGACGCTCTGCGCCCCCTGCGCCCTCCGCCGGCCGGCCAAGCCGCTCCCGGCGAGCTCGCCCTCACGGCAGAGCCCCGCCCTCGCACGCCGCAGCTCCTCCGCACCTACTGCGGCTGCCGCTGCCGCTGCGCCCTCGCGTCCGCTCGCTCTCGCGCACAGGCAGGAGAGAAGGAGGAAGATGGTGGAGACGGGAGGGGAGGCGCGCCCCCCCCCCTTTTAACGCCGCGCGGAGAGGAGAGAGAGGCGGTCGCAGTCGCCTGCAGCCGCAGAGAAAGATGCAGGATCGCAGGTCTGCGCGCACAGGCGCGCAGACAAATATCCCATGCGAGCATAACTGTTCGCCAGACGTCTGTAAACTATCCCGGACGTCTGGTCAGACGTCTGGATGTGATCCCAGACGTCTTTACTGACGTCTGGGCCACCTCCCAGACGTCTTAAAAGACGTCTGGGGCACGCGCTCGTTACAATGGCCTACCTGATAAATGCCAGTTTATCATCATTCTTATGCATTAAAACAAACCTAGCTCTCAGGATTTTACTCCGTAAATGAGTTTTTGGGCTGCATTTAGGCATAAATTAGGTTAGGCATGCATTGCATTTTTTATTGTCTTTTTAATATGTTTTTGTGAGTGTTAGGGATGTACAGATTTACAGATCCCTAAAACCCTAGCACTCAAGAAGGCAAATGGTGAAGGAGAAGCACAGACTAGCTGGAACTCAGCTTGATCCAGCTCATCACAGCTGGAACCTAGCTCACTTGAACTAGGGTTAGCTCATCCCAGCTCCATTCAGCTAATCTTGGCTGAATGGCAGCTCAAGAGAGTTCATCTTAGCTCACCCTAGCTCAAGTCAGCTCAGATCCAGCTCAACTCAGCTGAGTCTAGCTCATCTCAGCTCCCACTAGTCCACAGGGAGCTCTAACTTGCTCTGATGAGTTGACAGGAGTTCACCCCAGCTCAGATCCAACTACATCCAGCTCCACTCAACTCCGACCAGCTGAAGATGACTTCATTCCAACTTAGGAAGCTCAAGTCCAGCTCTCAGGGACTCAACTCAATTGAGCTAAGCTACCTTAGCTGCCTCACCCAGCTTGATCCACCCCAGGAGCATTAGACCCAGCTCACCTCAGCTCCTTTCAGCAAAAGCCAGCTTGCTTTAGCTTGGCTTAGTAGCTAGCAAAGAACTAGCAAGCCAAGCTAGCTAAGGTAGCTCCTTGCAGCTCTCTGTAGCAGCCACCAGCTCTAGTGCAGCTCAAGATGACTACCTCCAGCTCTTATCCCTGAAAACCCTAGCTCCAAATGCCTCCAACTCTACTCCCTACTAGCTAAGCTAGCTAAGCTACTTAACTTAGCTAGTCCACCTCCATGGCACCAAAACCTACTACCCTACTACCTAAGCTCCAGCAAAAAGACCACCTACTCCTACTTTATTTTGGTGCCAACTATCCCTTCCATCACCACCCTACATCCACCATCAAAACCCATCTCCACCCTCCATTGTTTCCCTCCAAAATTGCCTTCTAGAAGGTAATTTTGGAGGGAAAACCAAGGCACCTCTTCATTTCCCTCTCATTTTTCCCTCCAAAAATATCCAAGCACCCCTTCATTTCCCTCCAAACAAACACCATAACCACCCCCCTTCCCATCCTATAAATACCCTACCCTACCACCACATAATTCCCATCCTCCATTAGTGTATTTTGCTACCTATACCACCTATACCTACGGCCAAGAAGAAGGAGTAGAGATGGAGATTAAAGGGGCACATCACTAGCCCTTTTGGTGCCTTCTTCTCCCCACTCTCTTCAACTTGGGCCACGCCAAGGAGGAGGACTCTTCCACTTCAAGGAGGACGGCCAGGCAAAGGAGAAGGACCTAGGGTGGACAAGGGAGCGTGCCCTAAGCTTCTCTCCAAGGGTGGACGTCCACCCTTGGAGAGAAGCTTAGGGCACGCCCCGTTAGGGCTTGCCTTGGAGGACATCACCTTGGCGGAGCACAGCAATGGAGTTGGAGGACTCTTTTCAAGATTGGGAGTTACCAACCTTGGAGCAAGAAGCCCTCTTCTTTACCATCTATCTAGAGGATTTGTGTTTGCTTTTCTTATTTGCAATTTTCTAGTAGTAGAAGCATTCCTCTACTAGGCCTTTTTGTAAAACACTTTTTCATTTATCTAGTTACCTTCTTTGCAATTTCTTATTTACATTTCTACTTGCTTTGTTTTTAGCATTCTTCACTCCCTCTCCCTAATTATTCTAGGCCTCCACTTGCCTAGAGTGAGCTTAGGGAGAGGTTCTACTTGCCACTTTAGAAGTAGTTTATTAAATTTGAAGTGTAAATCACCTTCCCGCCACCATTTCACATGTTGTCTTAATTCAAAAACAAAAAAATTCTATATTGAAAAATACCAAAAAGAAAGTTGAGATTTGTATTCCAAGCAAGAGAATCAATTTTGCAAACATTTGGCCTCCTTGGACGACCCTAGATACTCCCCTATCTAGGAATATAAATTTAAGAGTTAATCGATTTTGCACGTTACAACGACGTATTTAACAAATCGCGTGAAATCGCTATCACTACCTTCTCCTCCATCATTATAATCACCTCCCTACTCTCACTCACTCGTTGCTCCTCTTCCTCGACCACCATCACGCCACCATCACCAAATCCATCTCCACCTTATCATGCTGCCCGTAGCACTCCGGCCGTAGTGCTGGGAGTAGCACAAGCTTCCTCCACCATCAACCATCGCCTACCATCACCTTCATTAGCATCCTTGCATCCTAAGCATGGTGTGAGGACACAAGCATCCAGTGCATCATCGACTTCACACCCCAAGCAAGGTGCATAGAGCAAGGTCGACTACCAGCCTACGACGACAGCCACGCAGCATCGCCTTCCTTCTCCATGCACGAATGAGCTCCTCGCTATGACAGGGTGAGAGGAGGGTGCATTCGTGCGAGGAAGTTGTTGCTCTTATCTCTCCAAGCATAAAGCTTGGACGCGGCTTCAACCTCATCATTGCCACCTACGGATGTGTCGCCAAGCATTGACTTCAACTATTTGTTTTCTCTCTTACTTCAACAGTCCTTTAGTTTAGATATTTTGTTAATTTTAGGATAAGGGAACACTATTTTGATGTTAAATAGAGTGGAATATGAGATTTGTAAATGCTTATTTGTGGATCGACACCCATTCTCGCATTATACGTGGTTTGAATGGTTATACATGATGTTCATATTTTGATTTGTATTGCTATGAACCCCGTGCAACGACATATCAATTTCTTAGTTGTAGCAAATTGCCATTAGACGTCAAGTCAACTCCTTGACTCAACTTGTGTGACAACACCGAATCTCTATTCCCATGCAAAGAATGTGTATCAAAGTCATTAGTTAGGTAATGTCTCTAGAGAAGAATGCCAATCTTATCAAACTAGAGATAATAGTTGGATATCATGATGGTTCATGATGACTTATTGGAATACTCGATCTAAACCATTTCAATTCTTTGGTACCTGTCACCGATGTATGCAACATGGCATAGTACATTATCCCGATTGTATTGTGGGACCCATGCAATTATGTTCACATGATTTAACACTCAGATTTTAATGTGATTGAGTGCTTAGACTCAAGTTGGCTCACTTAAGGCAAATAACGACAACATCGACCCATGTGGCTCTAGGTGCCTAGGCTTGACAACATCTACTAAGGGTTACGTGATGGATTGAACCACTTGAGTGCCCCCCCTCCAATCAAGGAGTCCTTGACTCAATCATGCAACGAAGACAAGCAACCATAGTCAGGTTCTCACAAGTACTTTCACCAACGATGTCAAAATAAGGTAGTTGAACATGGCACGTAGAATGTTGACAGATACTATGCCTCAGCAACCAAGAGAATAGCTGAAAAGGTGCTCGAAACCATACAATTGAAAGTTTGGCCCTACGAGGAGGGGTGACGTAATAAAATGCGGAATTGAAATATAAAGCAATCTCACAAAAAATCAATCGCACAAGTACACAAATGTTTTTAGGTGGAAACCCAAAATGGGTGAAAACCACCACCTAACCCTCTCGAGTTAGGATTTTCCGATCAACCTAGTTGATCAAATCCACTACCCGAATCACTTTAAAACGAGGGTGATTCAACCTCAGTACAACCACGCTACAAGTACGAGGGTAGCGTTCCTCAACCCCTTCTCTCCACGAGAAGGATTTTGTCCCACGAAGGAGATGGGAATTCGCAAAGCGAATACCCAACCAAATAACAAAGATAAAATAAACAACAAACCTATAGAGCCAACAAAGTAATAAACCTAAGCTTCTATAGGAATTAGGAAACTCCCCTTTGCAAGGAGTGCGTCGACGATGACGCAGGTGCGTGAGCCACGCAACGGCGCAATGTCGCTCTTGTGAACAACGGCGGGAGAGCGAGTGCGCGAAGGCTTGATGCTCTCAAGGGGATGGAGCTTGAGCTTGGAGAGCAAGAGCTAGCTAGGACATAAGAGAGTGGAACTATGTTGCTTAAGTGTGTCTTGTGTTTCTCTTAGTGTATCATGTGTCTCTAAGTGTGTAAAGGCTCCCCTCTATTTATAGAGGCCTTAGGAAGGCTTTGGAAGGCTTAGGAAAGGTTCTATAGCCGTTGGGAACAAAGCCCAAGAGAATCAGGCCGAAATCAGGACAATGATTACATTTGACAGGGTAATCAGACGTCTAACTCTGGAATCAGACGTCTGGAAGGCCACTTTAAGATGTCTGATTCTATGCGGGTTTCCTCCTGACTTGAATCAGATGTAAACAGGGTTTTTGTACAAGTCCATCAGATGACATACAGGACGTCTGGAACTATGTTTGGATGTCTGGAAACCTACTTCTACTGTGGGAATTGATTTCCAAACGTTGCAACGGCTAGAAAATCTCTAAGAAGAGATTTTGGGTCAGCCGAGGCAAAACGGTCATTTATTAGACGTCTGGAAAGGCCTTAGGACGTCTGATAAGGCTCTAACGGTCATAATCTTGAGCGCCTGCTAAGCTAGCCAACGGTCCACTATCTGGACGTCTGGCAAGTCCATCAGACGTCTCCTAAGACGTCTGGTATAATGTCTGGACGTCTGATTTCGTCAGACAGAACTAGCTATCCCAGCCTAACAGATATCAGACGTCTGAAACAACAGTCAGACGTCTTAAAATACTTTATCAGACGTCTGATTTGGGAATTAGACGTCTGGAAGTGCTGTTTGAACCCTATATTGGTTTTCTAAGTATTCTACAGAAAACCTAAGTATCCTAGGGTTGTGCCGGTGTTCCTAGGACTACTGTTAGGGTTCTTTGAGGCTCTTTAACATAATTTTCTAAGGAAAATAAAAAGAGCAAGAAAATAAAGACAAGAGATACAAGAAAGGATTAAAAAGAATCTATCCTATTCTTCTTGTCTTCTATCTTCAATCTGTCACTCCACGCGAACCTCCTCTGTTTTCCATCAAGCTCCTCCAATCCGTCCTGGATGCGAGCTCGAACTCCATCTAAACACGTCCACATTTGCAATTGACCTGAAATTTAGGACTCAAATTGCAAATGTTAAATAACACGTATTTTGTTATCATCAAAACAAATGATCGTGGTGCTCTAGCACCAACAACAGTAACCGTATTACCTGAGCACCATTTTAATATGAGATTTTGAAATTAAATTCTTCATTAAGCATGAATATTTGATGATTTTTCTAGGTCTGCTATCATCATGGATAGCACTCCTCATCTTTCAAAAGAAAAATTGATGACTTTTGAAATAATTTTTTGATTTGACTATCACTTGAATTGTTAACTTGATTAAAAGAGACCCTATTATTTGATATTGACACATCTATGTCACATAGACTATCTATTTATGCATATTTTAGGTGTATAATTGCATCATGCATTATAAATATTGCATAACGTGCATCATCATACATTTAGGTTAGATTGTATAAATTTTAGGTTAATTCTCCCTTTTTGTAGCTAGGGAACAGGGTAATATTTATCAGGGCCTCAAATTGAAGATCCAACCGTATGGATATGATCAGGGCAACAATCGGAGTTCAATGACTTCGAGATCGCCCCGATCGGATTTCCGTAGCATCAGATATAGTCTGAGAAAGATCAGAGGATAAGGGCCAAGGTGGTGTTAAATCTATACCTCAAATGACAAATCCAACCACATGGATGAGTTTAGCTCGACAATCACAGTCCAACGATGCAAAATTGGTTCAATTTGACATCTATGACATCATCTACAAGTTAGAGAGATGAACGGTCAAGATGGTGCCACGTGGCACCATCCCAGCTGCCCAATGCCAGCCCAAGCCTCCTGCTTCACCTCTTCAAGCGATGATCAACGCATCTTAGCCGTTGGATCATCGATCAAATGGCTAAGAATGTGCCACGTCGCTCTCAGGCCGGTGCTCTCCTCTACTGAAGGATAAGGTGCACTCGATCTCGACCATTGGATCGAGATCCAACGGTCGTGAGTGTTTGCGACATAAATCATAAACGCGATGCAAGGTGAGGCGTAGCACATTTTTTGTGTGCCTCCATGCGAAAAGAGCGGTGAGGGTTCGAGGCCCCGTGTGCCTTAAATCGAGTAGGCGAGCGGGAGCGGATGAAATCGCATCGCTGGATCACGATCGAGCGGCATCGGCAGCGACTATGTGGTATGGAAGATGAGCGAGCATGCTCATGCGTGATCTGACACCCAAGTAAATCCATGATCTGATGCTGAGGCACAACCTGAAGGCACGAGTGTACGTGATCTGGGCCATTGATTAATGATTGAACGGTTGTAGTAGCGCGACGCTTGGGCTGAGGCATTTTCAGCTGAAGAGGAGAAGGCGCAGACGTGGCCTCTCGTGGGTGCTTGGATCAAAGATGAAGGGAGGGGATGGAGCATGCAACTTCACCAATTCTTAGCTTCAGCGATGTGCACATTCGTCACTAAAGACCCTTCCATTAATTTTAAGCCTTTAAAAGACCTTTTTGCCTCAACTTTTCCACCTATAAAAGGAAACCCCTACCACTCATTTTCTTCATCCCATCCTTTCTTCTCTCACATCCTCCAAAGCTCTATGAGCTCATCCCAAACCTAGGATGCTCCATTAGAGTTAAAAATATAATTTTTTTCATCTTCTCATCCCCATTCGTGGAGCATCCCACGGTTGTCCTCTCGTCGCCATTTGGGAAGCGGATCCCGCTGCGACGCCCCCCAGTTCCATCATCCGTCTTCGTTCTCTTTCGTCCAACATCTCACCACCCTTGTTTGGGCACTCCATCAACGCGCTTGTCCTCCAAGCAGCCGTAGAGGAGGATAACTTCTCATCACCTTATCTTTTATCACTTTCTAATATAGATTTTCTGCTTTCTAGGGTAGCGATTAAATGTAATGAACCTGATTCCGTGGCTATGAAATATTTGTTTATTCTCTCCCTATTTTCTCTTTATTTGTATTATTCTTTTCCTCTCTTATATTAATTATTCTTTAAGTAGATAGCTAGCATAGATTTAATTTGACAAGTTATTTTGCTTTTGTGACAATAATTCCAATGTGATTTTTAATCAAATGTTTGCTTCCCCGTGTTAGACCCGAAACTCACCAGAGTTTTGGTTAAATTATCTGTTTGATGGATTTTTATGCGACTACAACGATAGGGTTTTCAAACTCGAAACTCTTAGTGTAGAAATTGCATCCAACATTTTGGTGTCATTGCCAGGAAGGCAACGCCCTTTGATTTCTCACGTTTTCCCACAGTAGTTATCTTTTACCTCACTTCTCTCCTTTCTTATTGTGATTGCAGGTACTCTCTCGAGGCTGGCAAAAGCGGTAGATTGAAGTAAAGTACAGTTGAAGGGACTATAAGTATACCCCACCTCCTACTTACTAGTTTTCATTCCATCACCTAATAACACAAACCCTAATTAACTTAGGAGCTCTCGTAAACCCTAGGCTTAGTTTGGTTGTTTGGTTGTCACCCCCACTCGCCTCACCCTCTGCTTATAAAAAAAATCTAAAAAAAATCCTACAGAGGTACACAGTCTCTTCTGATTCTTCATACTCAACCGGTAACCCAATCTTTGGAGTCAGTATACCTATCAACACATAATTGAGTAGAAATTAGATTAGGTAATCACTTGTGTGCCTAATTTAGTGGTGCATTAGGCCAATTGTTT
The DNA here is from genome assembly GCA_037157565.1 of Thalassia testudinum. Taxonomy (NCBI): domain Eukaryota; kingdom Viridiplantae; phylum Streptophyta; class Magnoliopsida; order Alismatales; family Hydrocharitaceae; genus Thalassia; species Thalassia testudinum. The sequence continues at coordinate 36,074,894 of JAZHRO010000003.1, forward strand.
GAATTGTTTGGGCCGCACCACTTCATCTAAAAATAACTCATTAAGTAGCTACCTCTTAGGGTTCAACTTTTAAAAATTAACTAGGCACTCCATATTCCTTTAAGTTTTAAAGGAAGACATCTTCACTTGTGCTTTCAAAACATGGTGTGGCAATTGAACTTGATTGAATACACCTAAAGTTGAATCTTAAAAGCTACTAAGCAATATTTAAACCATAAAATTCACTGCATCTAAAAATAATCTTGCTTAAAAATCATTGGTTGCGCACACACACACATTGAAACTGATCTTTAAGGGCACAACCCAGATAAATGGCTCATCACATTCCAAAGCACATTCAAACCTAACCCTATTTAAAATAGAGTAGACGTTGGCCTTAAGGATTGGATTCGCTCTTCGGGGCCCAGATTGAGATTATTTTCGATTAATCTGATTCTACTGTTCAATTTGATGTCTAGCTAGGGGAACACAGTCAAATGATTGCGGTTGGGTGGTATCAAAGGAACCTGAGGTGAAAGCCAAGGGAAGAACCTTCTCCTCAATCCCTTCCTCTAACTAGTTGGATTGACTAGAAAGAAGTAGATCAAATCATTCTTTTCATCTCAAGATGTATTTTGGGAGTTTGTAGATCATTACACTACCCCACCTAAGGATAGGTTTGAGTGTTTGTATTGCAGGGCACCTTTCTTTCTCCCACTTTACCATGGATCATTCCATATTCTACTCACATTTCCACTCTTATCTTCCTACCACTACTTATTCCTAAGATGATTATTATCCCAACCAGACTTATTCTCACCCATCTACCTGTTGGGATAATCCTGAATGGGGATATAGTTTCGGACCTCCGTGTTCAGGGTGTAACCTTGAACACCATGATTGTGATTTCTATCCTTCTCTAAGCTATAATGATTATAGATCTCCACTTGTTGATGATTAATTTAACCCAATCTACAATCAAGAAGGATATCCTGATTACAACTCTTACCCTCCCCCATAATACACTGCATATGGGTCACCACCCCTTTATGAACAATATGAAATGACCTATTATCAGGGAGGGTATCAAGAACCTCAATTTGTTGACTCCCCTAGACTAAACCCAAACCCACCCAACCTTGAACCAAACCATTTGGTTTAGGTGAACCAGGTCCAAGATAAGGTGTTAACTAACTTAAGGAATACCATATAATCTTTAAAAGCTTAGCCAACACCTTACACTGAAGAATTGGAGCCTCTGATTCAAATGATTGATGATCTTAACAAATATTTGTTGGATTGGCTCCAAGATGTTAATGATAAGGACCCAGGTGAGTTTTTACTTGGGAAGTTGTTAAAATTGAGGATGAGATTTGCGATTGCCCTAGTCCAATCTTGAGATGATTCCTAGGATGAACCCTCTTCAAGAGAGCCAATGTCAGAATCTACTTAGGCACTTGTAGGGGGGACACATTTTACGACATCGGGGTTGACCAAGTTGGTCTAGAGCAACCAATTCAGAATGAATTGATTTCTTCACCTGAGATTCCTGAGCTAGGAAACAAGGAAAGGTATGTGTCCATGGATCAGGAAATCATAGATGATTTTGAGACATATATTAATGTGGATCCAGAATTCTTGAATTCTATAGGTGAAGAATCTTTATGTGAAGTCTCACCTGAATATGAGGAAAATAATTTTAGTGAGACGACTGGGCCTGAGGAATCCAATGAATCATTTAATAGCCCAGTCATTGAGGAAATTAATCCTCAATCACACCCCATTGAGCATACTGATGATTTTGATTTTGAGACCATTAGATCCAAGTTAATTTTAATTCAGCCATAAATCTTCGACTTGGATACTTTAGATGGGGTCCCAGAATATGAAATTATGATTATACAGTATAGGAGTTGGGAAATGAAGATTTGGGAAGCCAATTCCGGGGGAAGTAAAAGTCTGAGTCTAACGGTTCCTATTTACTTAAAACCACCAACCTTCTACCAGGACCCTTATGACATTTTCAAATCTAAGGATGTCCAATCCAAGCAAAAATTCATTGATTATCTTTTTGACCTTGATTTTCCTATTGTTAAACTTTTTGGACTTGGGTTGCATCATCACAAATCGCAGGCCTGACCCCGCTTGCTTATTGATCTCCAGTTCTGAGTAATTTTTATCCAGAACCATAGATACACTCGACCATGGGCCATGAGTCTGCACCATAATCTCGTCCACATCTGTGGACATCTCTTTGCAGGTCAAATAATCGATCTTCTTATTTTGATCCAAACCTGCATCTGTGAATTCTTTATTTCCTCTTTGTTTGTATAGTATGCCTAACTGAAGGCACTAAATTCAACACATATGCAGTCTATTTTCATCTCGGAGCTGACTTGCAATCACGAAATTCAGGTACTTTCTACTCTACTCCACTCTTTTTCATGTCTTTTTAATACAATGAGGGCATTGCATCAGATAGGCATGCGAGGGGGGTGGATATTCATCTCTGAATCATTTTGTTAGCTCCGTAGATTCTTTTTATTTTATTTTTATTTTTGAAAAAAAAATTGAATTAGGAGAATGGAATTGGAGCATTAGAATTTGTTAACTTTAAGAAATAATTCGATAGGACCTGAACACTTATACCCTCCAGGTCTTCGGGCTTAATTAGCTTTGGTGTCCACTAAAATGTGGACTTGTTCTATAGTCCTCGCCATTCGTAAATTTATTTTAAATGGGTAAATAAGTTGGGGTGATAAGTACACGACTTATCAACCCGCCCTCTGATTTGAGGAGACTTTAAGCTTGAGCATCTACTCACTCTTTGCACTAACTCACTTTTCGACGATTTTAATGAGAATTGGGTAGCTAATGAACCTTCTAGGGTGAAATGGCTGGCAAGTTGTCTGTGGTAACAGTTCATCGATCGGTTGTCTAGAGCCCAGCCACATGACCATTCTCTTGATGTTGCCTTTAGGTAAATCTTAGATCAGGAAAGCCACCTACTTAAAGAAAAAAATAGAAAAACATCCAAAAAGAAAAGAAAAAGAAATAGAAAAGAAGAAAAAAAAAAGCCACACTTCACTGCACGAGTATGACTGACAAATTGTCGGTAGTAACAACTCATCGACTGGTTGTTCAGATCCCAACTCACAAAATGCACATATAATTCCTAAACACTTAGGAAAAAGCTAAGAAGTAGAATAATATGGGGAGATATACATTGGGTTTGCCCTTGTGTTGACCTCATAAAAATAAAAAGTAGGGAGAAAGCTATCGGTCGTATAGATACACCTTTAGGAAGAATTCCTTTTCAAGGTCACCTAGGGGCATAGAAACCTAAAGTCCATTTTGATTACCGACCAGTGAGTCTATCACATTCACATAAAAGATGCTTAGTACTTAGAGTTCTCATCGAGTCTTGGGTGGGTTAGGTAGCCGTAGAAAGTTGCCTCGAAACCTTAAACTCAAGAATCCAAAAAAATTAGAAAAAGAAGAAAACGAAAAAGATATTTTTGCTTTTGAATAAGGGGAGGGCTTGGGCAGCCTACATTTTGGCAGACACCCAGGCATTGTTGTGTCTCTGTAGTTCAGGTCTTAGTAGAAATTTCCTAGTATTGAAAAATAACTTTTGGCTAAGAAATCTGATCCTAATTCTTTTATAAATAGCATGTAGTTTTGCTAGGGACTAGCAAAAGATAGGCAGGTTGTGTGATGTAGACACATCTATGTCACATAAACTATCTATTTATGCATATTCTTAGGCATATAATTATATCAAACATTATAAATATTGCATAACATGCATCATCATGCATTTAGGTTAGATTGTATAAATTTTAGCTTAATTCTCCAATTTTGTGGTCGGGAACAAGGCAATATTTATCGGGGCCTCAGATTGAAGATCCAACCATATAGATATAATCAGGGCAACGATCAGAGTTCAACTCCGAAATCGTCCTGATCAGATTTTCGTAGCATTAGATACAGTTCGAGAAAGATCAGAGGATAAGGGACAAGTTGGTGTTAAATTCGTATCTCAGACTACAAATCCAACAGCATGGATGTGTTTGGATCAACGATTGCAACCCAACAATGCGAAAATTGGTTCAATTCGACATCATGGCATCATCTACAAGTTAGAGAAGATGGATGGCCAGGATGGTGTCACATGGAGCCATTCCAGGCACCCAGCGCCAGCCCAAGCGTTCCACTGCACCTCTTCAAGCGATGATCAACACTTCTCAGCCATTGGATCATTGATCCAATGGCTGAGAATGAGCCACGTAGCTCTCAGGCTGGTGCTCTCATCTACTAAAGGATAAGGTGTACTTAATCTTGACTATTGGATTGAGATCCAACGGTCGTGAGCGTTTGCACCTTAAATCATAAACGCAACACAAGGCAAGGCGTAGCACATTGGCTACGTGACTCCACGTGAAGAGAGTGATGAGGGTTCGAGGCCTCACGTGCCTCAAATCGAGTAGGAGAGTAGGCACGGATGAAACCATGCCGTCGGATCGTGATCGAGCAGCATCGGCAACAGCTACGTGGCAGTGCGGATGAGCGAGCGTGCCCACGCATGATCTGATGCCCAAGTAGATGTGCGATCTGATGCTGAGGAGCGACCTAAAGGCACGGGTGTGCATGATCTGGGCTGTTGATTAATGATCGAACGATTGTAGTGGCATGGCGCTTGGGCTGAGGCATTTTCAGCTGAAGAGGAGGAGGCGCGAACGTGGCCTCTCATGGGTGCTTGGATCAGGGATGAAGGGTGGAAATGGGGCACGCAACTTCACCAATGCTTAGCTTCAGCGATGTGCACATCTGTCACTAAAGACCCTACCATCAATTTCAAGCCTTTAAAAGACCTTTTTGCCCCTAACTTTTGCACTTATAAAAGGGCACCCCTACCACTCATTTTCTTCATCCCTTCCTTTCTTCTCTTACCTCCTCCAAAGCTCTATGAGCTCGTCCTAAACCTAGGATGCTCCATTAGAGTTATAAATACAATTTTTTCCATCTTCTCATCCCCATTCGTGGAGCATCCCATGGTTGTCCTCTCATCGCCATTCGGGAAACGGATCCCGCTGCGATGTCACCCTATTCCATCATCCATCCTCCATCTTCGTCCTCTTTTGTCCAGCATCTCACCATCCTCGTCTGGGCACTCCATCAATGAGGTTCATCCTCCAAGCAGCCATCGAGAAGAAGAACTTCTCATCACCTTCTCTTTTATCGCTTTCTAGTATAAATTTTTTGCTTTCTAGTGTAGCGATTAGATGTAATGAACTTGATTCCCTGGTTATGAAATATTTGTTTATTCTCTCCCAAATTTCTCTTTATTTTTATTATTCTTTTCCCCTCTTCTATTAATTATTCTTTAAGTAGATATTTAGCGTAGATTTAATTCGACCAATTATTTTACTTTCGTGGCAATAATTCCAACGTAATTTTTAATCAAACGTTCGTCTCCCTGTGTTCGACCCGAGACTCACTAGAGTTTCGGTTAAATTATCTATTTGATGGATTTTTACGCGACTACAACGATAGTATTTCCAAACATAAAACTCTTAGCGTAGAAATCGCGTTCGATATTATTGCATGTATCAAATGAAGTCCAATTGTCATGAAATTAATATTATTGAATTCCTTAATTGATAGATTGTAAGAGACAACTGATAGAACCTAAGAATACAAAGTTAATGCCATTTTGAGAAATAATATCATTCTTTGCACTTTGAAAATCAAAACTAGTGAAGATTATAAGTTATTATGGAGATTGTAAATGACTCAACAATGATTGCACAAGGGAATATATTATTACTTCATGAGAATTGATGATGAATAAATGGTCACTTCTCATGTAGCAAAGTTAGATTGCTGTGGCCAGAGAATAGCATGAATCCCTGCGACTTAGGTTTGTAGGCAAGTTGGTATGACCTCGAGTTTTCTTTCTACACCAGACGTTGAGTGTTCTATTCATTGGTGTCTGTTAAACTCATTTAATTAGATAATTCATGCTTAACTTATGCTGGTTTGAGGGTATTTTAGGCATATTGCATTAGGTTAGTGCAATATAGGCATTAGTGCATCATAATGTAAATAATGCGCTTTAGGGTTAATTATTGTATTGTTACAATTTAATTTTAATTGTGCATTAATGTACAATTGTTTATTCTTATAAGAACTAATTTCATATCTCAGATGGAGCCCCACATCAGCATCAAATCAATTGGGCTCAACCATCTTCAATTGGACTCACCCAACCTACTATAGCCTACACCTTAATTCCCACTGACCTAAACTTACTTGGCCAGCCATTCTACTCCTAATCCATACCACCTCACATCTAAAGGCCCTCAAAAACTCAACCAAACCTAGCCCTAACTACCTACTATGGTCGACCAATTATCTCTCCAAACAACCCATGACCGGTCACCACATATTACATCTCCACCCTCCATTTTCTTCCATCTCCATCTCAACCCTCCACTACATGACCCTAACTCACCCTAACCCTATCTAAATCCAACATAACCTAAGCCTAATTCATCTTGGCTATCCCTTCCTTCATATCCCATCCTAGCCCTCCAATTGCCTTGACCCAAGGCAACACCCTTCCACCAATCATATTCATTTTCCATATCTATTTAACGGACCTAAGGGCTGGCCAACTAGGACATTATTCCTCTCCCTTTAGATGCCCCCCTTGGGGGCACCACCATCTTCTCCACCAATTACTTCTCCATCTGTTTGCGCCACCCTCCCTCCATTCTTCTACCTTGGCTGATCAACCCCTTGCTTCTCTCCATACTCCAAACTTCCTTCTTCTCCAAGGGCAAGAAGATCGGGTAGACCTCTCTCTCTTTCTCTGTTCTAGTTACATTTTGTTCTAGTCAATTTTTTTTCTAGTTGTTCTAGTTGCTTTAGGTTCAAGTTATTATCATTTTTCTTCTTGATCTTCCTTTATATTAGCAGTACTCAGAATTCTTGGATTAATAGAACTTTGCTTTTATTTCATACATCTTGTTCTTATGCCTTTATACACGCTTTCAAGTGCTTGCCTTAGTTTATTCGCATTTGTAGTTAGGTCTAAAGATTAGTCACTTCACTTCTTGTATTTTGTTCTCTATTTAAAAATCCAAAAAAAATAACAAAACATAAAATGCCAAAAAAATTAAAATAGTTGAGTGTTTTGAAAAGCTAGAAAAACTCCAATTGCCTCTCAGTGAAAGCTAATAAAATCTCCAATTGGGTGTAGGCGATCTTTATTTAGCTTGATACTTGATAGCCGATGAGTCTTTGTAGATAAGATTTTGGGATCCAATATCTTTTGATTCGATAAAAAGTTGATGTCAAGATTTCTAATTTATTTTATAGCTCAAAATTTATTTCTCAATTCTCCCATAAATTTTGTATAATATTTTGATAAGGGACTAAAAAATTAAAGAGAGACGTAAAAATGTGATAACATCTTAACACTATGTGAAATTAATACTATTGATAGCGATTTTAAATCATCACCTTAGGTAAAAGTGTCAGTATTCACAAAAGAAAAAAAATTCGCACCTTGAACTCCCACCTCCTCATCTTTAAACTCTAAACTGAGGGCTAACAAAACCCACCTCCACAAAACCCATTCTCCCCTGCCTACACAAAATCCTCCTTTGCTGTCGATGCTCCTTAATCCTACAACCATCCCATGGCGATCCTTCCTTGTCATCCTCCTTCATCCATCGTGGAGATCTTCTCCATCATCGTCGATCGCTTCCTTCCTCTCCTCCTCCAACATCCTTCATCCTTTGGCCATCATCCTCCATGACTAAGATGGTAACCCTCTTCCTCCTTCATCATTTTACCCTCTTCCCCTGACCTTACCCCGTGGAACGGTAACCCTCCTCCAAAACAATACCCTCTTCACGACCCTATGAAGCTCCCAATCATAGAAGAACAGACACCCATTTCGGATTCCATCCTCATCGATCGGAAGATGGACATCAATGCTAAGAGCAATTGCCTACGCAAAACAGGTGACCTGAAAGGTGTCGTGGAGACCATCATCTTGCACGTCGGGAGGGCCTACCTCCACAAAGCCTCCCACTACTCTGCCCTCCAAATTTGCAGCAAACTCGAGGGACTCCTCGAAGGCAATTTGGTGTAATCCTCCCTCACAGGTCTCCTTCCCATCCACTTCTCCTTGTTAGGCCTCAAGCTGGTCTTTTAGTACATGAAATGTGGGGATTTGGCGAGCACACGCAAGATGTTCAATGAAATGCCCTAGCAAGGAGTACCCCTTTATTTGGAACCTCATGATGAACGGGTACCTCAAGGTTGGAGAATGGGAATAGGTCCTTACGCTCTTCCACCTCATGCAGAGGTCCCACACTAACCTGAACCCACACGTATTATCCTACGTCCTCAAGTGCCTCGTCCCAGGCCACTGTAGGTCGAGAAGAAGATGGGCGAGCAACTTCATGGTCTCCTTATTTGCTTGGGGTTACTACACTCCTCCATCGTTGCTGCCAATGCTCTCATTGCTTTCTACTGGAGGAGGAGGAATTAAATGCAAACGTAATTAACTGAAAAAGAGCTCCGCGAAGCCAAAATGCATTAGAACAAATGAGATGGGGCTCCTTTTATTATGCTTGTAAAATTTTAACACTATATTGCTTACTATTTGGGTAATTAAGATTTGCACATAACTCAAAGTTGCTAACTTTCGGTAAGAGGTGTATGCGGCTCACTTGATGAAGGTAACCTAAAATCATGTATTAAATAAACATGGCACCTAATTGCCAAATATATTGAATGGGCTTAAACATTCTAGATCAGTTCACATCCACTGCTCCAGCCTATGTTTAACGTAATATCTTGACTTTCTAATTCTTAGATGAGTCTGCCTATTTGTAATAATTTAATATGCCAGCAAGGGAAAAATATTAGCTTGTTAAGCTAGACGGCAAATTAAGTGTAGAGAAGACACTTGATAAATACGTATCTGACAACACAAAAATAACGCAAAAAGCACATGTAGCATGTGAGAACGTTTCTGTTGGCTGTGTAAGTTTGTGATGGGTGTCTACAATGATTTGCATCTCTTACATGACCCCCAAAGTAGTGGCTCCATGTTTAAACAATCAAATCCAATATTCACTTCTTAAGTGGGTCATCCAACTACATTTAGCCATAAGTATTAAGTTAAGTTACAGGCACACCTATATTTACAGGTATTTAAGTGGGAGTTGTAAATATAAGTATATTTTCTATAATTATGATGCTGAACAGGTACTTTTTGAGAAAAACATTAGATTACAGGGGAAACATTACAGATTTTTTTCTCTTTTGAGAAAAACCCCTTGCCAACCTCCATCAACCACCTTCGCTGACCTCCATGACCACCACTACCCTACAAAACCACCTCCTCCACCCTCTCTGGTCGACAGCCACGCTCGACGATCCCTATGTCACCCTCCACTACTGTCACCCAACCTTCCTCATGCCTTCTCTTGTCCCTTATTTCATTTAATTTGTTTGTGAGTGAGTGATCGGTTGATCTTTAAGAAATGGATCATTGAATGAATTGTTGTAGTCAAAGGCACCGAAGAAGGTTGAGATCATCAAAGGCTGAGGAAGGCACTGAGGCAGGTCAATGAAGACATCAGCAAGTTCAATTTGCTTTTGAATGTTTGACTTGTATTTATAGAATCCCATTAAATTTGTCACTTCACTGTTTTATTGGGTGCCCTTGGCATGCTTTTGAGATAAACAAGGCTAAAAGACACCTTGTAAAAGTTTGTTGTCCCACATGGTTTCCGCTCAATTCACATCTTGCCTTACTCAAATCACCATTATTAATGAATCCAGTGACTGTTTTGTTCCACAATCTGAATTCTAATCAATCCAGAAATGGAGACAGCAACATGTACCCATTTCCTGGAGATGGAAGTTGGGATGACAATATGGTTCTTGGATTTGTTCTACTTCAATAATGTCATTTTTGTAAATACTTCCCTTCAGGATAGTGTTGTAACCCATTGAATATATATCTACCATGGATGATACTAGATCATTTTGCCTTCATATTTCAAATTGAAAAGCTTGGCTACCAGATTATCATATAAAATCCTTTTGCTGATTAATTTTCTATTTCTATATGTGGATTAGTTGACTTAAAGTCCTGAGTTATCTTACTTATTATGTTTAAACTTATGCTAAGAATACCTAACTTCATATTGTTCTGTTGGGTCCATGCAAGTCTTGAAATTTAGCTTCGTAGAATTTGGCCTATTTTGCATCTTGCCAGGGTTGGCCATGGCTCTTTTTTCGAACATCAGAGAGTGGATTGCAAACGTGCATCCGCAAAGAGGTCTTTCAATAACAAAAGTTTGCAAGGTAATCCTTTTTCTGTAACTAGTGGAGCTTTTCTTAAAAGTTAAGATAGTGATAATATCTCTCCTCCAAAATATGTTAAACATACGATTTTGGTTTGTGTTGCTCATTTAAGTGCTTTCTAAATCACTAATAATTGGTGAACTTTCTAATCAATCAACTTTGATTGAAAATTTTTTGAAATTAGTTATTTGCACTTATTTATCAAGGTACTCTAAAATTTTCAAAGTTTTGAAGTACATTGTTGAAATTTTTTATAACTAGCATAGCCTAGGTGGATAGATTCTCACTGCAAAGAATTTAGCACAACATAAATTCCCAACAAAATGAATAGAAAATAATAACTTAAACAACAGAGAAGTGATTCACAAAAATCTGTAAGCAAGCCAGTGAAGTTGACCGATTAAATAAGCAGTCTTACCCTTTAATGAACAGAAAATCAAATTTCATACAATCTCTAGCAAATGTCTGCATGCAAAAGGCTTCTGTCGTGCCAACCCCAAATGGAATTGAGATTTCTATTTAAATTTTGTTGTACTACTGATCTACAAGAAAAGCGCACTCCTGTTGTTTTTTCAAATAACGAATTTTTAATCAGAGTGGTTGCCCAGGAATCCCCAATGGGGCGAGCCATTCGTAAATCTGCATGGAAGTAAAAGTCTTCAATGAAATGCTCATAAAAGAATGTTTGCATGCATGCAGCACCAGGCAAATCCCTGAAACTGCTTTCAGTTCAAGAATAAAATTGTGGATGCAAGGATAAGGATCCAAAGCACCTCAAAAGCTATTAGGGCTCTAGGAAAAACGTACAGATCAATACAAACATAAGTCAGATGGACTTTTCTTGGATCCTGTTGTACCCTTACCCCCTCTTGAAGGAAAGATCCTGTTGTACCCTTGTTGACTCGACAAGTGTCCAAGAATCGACCTCGTACCAAACTCATATCAAATGTACAAATTCATCCACCTCTACACCAACATTGGTAACGTCATTATCATTCCAATGAATTAGGCAAATTTTAAGGCATTATCAGTATCCAACATTAAAACCCAAAACTTTAGGTATATTTGATTGCGTGTTGGGATAACTTGCATCCAATAGGTTCTGATACATTTAAAATGGAATATAGGTGGCTATGTTATTTGAAATCGGAGACTTCAAATCCTCTTTTACATGTGGATTTTCCTTTTTGATCCATTTTCAAATGACAATATCTTATTGTGTGTTTTTCTTAATCATTAGTAATCTCGAACTATATTGAACGTCAAATGAAGATATCATACTACCATACAAATATTTTAAAGATTTAAGAATCCAAGAACCACCTTCTATGAAAGAACTATGTTTTCTTGAAATTAAAGGAATTGGAAAGCTATCCACTATTACATTTGATCCTGTCTGGTTTGGACTACATCGCAAGCCATATCTTAAAATCCAGATATATAGGCTTGGCAACCAACAAAACTATTTATAATACCACATCAAACAATGAAGTAATGAATCTAGCTAGATTCATGAGCTTCAATCTCATATCTAACTTCTTCCAAGTGTTTGTTTATGCTGGTAACAGCATCATGCACTGCGATGATTGCCTCCATGAGGGCATTTTTGTATGCTACATCAGCCTTACTATCTTCCATGTCGGTTGTCTCGGTTGTCCCCTATGCATGAGCATGTTCCTTATCCAGTTGTTTGCTACACTGGAAGCATTCATGATCATTTGCATGCACCTCCACCCTTGAGCTAGTTTAAGATTCTAGTGAGAACCAATTTAGTTTTAATACTACAGATACGGATCAAGTTTCCTTTGCCATGCTCCCAGAGCATTCACCACCATTTCTTTTTGAATCCTACATCCACCCATATCACTTCTTTGACATTGAAATGCAAAAAATTTAGGAAACCCACCCAAATAAACCTCTTTAGAGGTCATGCTACAACACATTTTAATTCATGGTACCATTCTTCAAACTTCAATTCAAACCTTTTTAACATACCATACAAAATATATTTATATATTTCTTCAGCCGCAACATCTGCCCACCACAAAATATAGCTTTAAGATGGAATTGGATATTCCCAAACTAAGACACCACAGCTCCCATTACCCAACAACTGCTTACTCCCTCCTCGGCAACACTCCAAACCCAAAACCCCAGCTCCCAACATAGCTGTTGACGTAAATCCCCCCATGTCCCACCATGTTAATTAACTAAGCACATCGAACCAAGAAACCACCCCCATATGAATTAACTAAGCTTACAACACATCATTTATGCTTCTTTTGAAGGAGATCCACTAGAGGTGATTCCTCCACCACCTATTGCTCTATGGGACTAGGTAAGTTGCTAGTGGCTATAAATAAAGCTGCTAATTGAATCAACTCAGCTTGTGTTCCCTTCGATTTGATTTATTAGTATATAAGAGCTTATATACATTGAGAAGATACATGCATATATATCTCCAGTGCCATACTTTCCCCATTTTACATCCATTGTGTGACTATTCACATCAGAAAAATTGACCTACAGCAACGGTGTACCTACACTGACATCAAATATATTTTGTTGTAGGTTCTATTATACATTGCTAATGATAGATGTACACCAATGGATACCTTTAAGAAAAATAAAAAAAATGACAAGGGAAAATGTGTCTTTAGGTCCTCTATTGCTCTTTCCTCCCTGACCTCTTTCCTCGCCACTTCTCGCCAACTAGAGACAAGTTACTTCCCATTTCTCCTCTCCTGTTCCTCCTCATCATGCGTCAACCTCCTCTCCCCTCGTTGACCTCGTCCTCCCCTCATCGACGTCACTTGCCCTAACTCCTCATCCTCCTTCTCCAACTTCCCTCCCCCTCTCTCGTTGACCCACCTGCCGCCACTCCGCCACCACCACGTCACTCGAGCATACATCAATGCTCTAACCTCTATCGAGTTGACCTGATATGATCGAAGCCCTAACAATCTCTCCCTCAGAGTTGTTGCCCTTGATCGAGTGTTACGTTTTCATTGACTTAGGCTAGTTAAAGTTCTATCTCTCTATTCTTGCTCTCGTTGACGACTATCCAAGGTGGATAGACCTCTTTTAGGTAATTGGATCTGATCTCTTACTTGGATCTCGTTGACGTTTTTGTGTTGGATTGATTTCTCACTCAGATTTTTCATTCTAACTTTTGAAATCGACATTCAAATCGATCCTTCTCTTTCTCGATCTCTCCAACTTCATTGATCGCTCATTGTTCAGTGATCTAATCTCAAACCTCATCAAATCGATCTTAAGGTTTTTGATCTCTCGCTGTTCCATCGATCAGATCTCTCCTACTCGATGTCAAACTTCCATATTCTAATTCTTAGAGTGATTATGCTTTACTAATGTTCAGTTTCCTTTCCATCATTGCAAAAAATTAATAGCACACATATGCTCTTTGAAGTTAATGGAATACTATAGCCGAGTAGGACAAAACTATGAAGACAATCTTATATGTGTCTTCTGTAATGAACTCTCATAGTAGCTTTATAGACTTTGAATTAAAAGGTTAATATCTGGCATTCTCAGTGAAATAACTAATTTATAGCAGTACATAGAAGGTTTAGAAAAAACTAGAATTGGTATTCACATGTTTCATTAAATTACAATTAGTGTACAGATACATCTCGTATGTGGCTCCAAACACCAGTTGGTGAGAATCAGCTTATGGATTATAAGGAAGACAACAAGAAGAAGAAAGTAGTTGCTTCTATTTTTCTTTCCTTTTTATTTTTAAGTAATAGTTGCCTCTATTTTTCTTTCTTTTTTATTTTTAAGTAATAGTTGCTTCTTTTACTAATTAGAAGAGAAATAAACAACAAAAAACTAGGAATCAATTTTAAAATCTTAAGGAAAAATGAAAATTAGTTTTGTAGCTCGTGCATTCACTTGCTCTAGCTTAACGGGTTCTTCTTCTTCCTCTTTTTTTGAATGATATGTTTTGGTGGCGTTGGATCTATGCTCACATGCTTAGCATTTAGATTAGAATTTTCAACATTAGGAGCTTCCTCATTTGGTTTAGAAGTCTCTGCACAAGTTGTGGTTATTCTTATAAAAATAGTGGTATATATCATTTGAGACCATAACAAGAATGACTATAGAAAGTTCGTAACTGCACAAAAACATGTTTTAACAATTACATTGAAAATTGGTAACTGCATAAAAACATTGACCTCTCCATCTCCCTAAAGACGAGGGCCCAGAAATACTTTGTGGCAACGATGAGAAAATTTATGTAATTCATTAACAACAGTGCTAGACATTTTAGAGGGAAATGTGAAATTTTGAAAATTAGATTTTTCTAATGACATAAACACACAAGGGGAAGCAATGCATTATATAGCCCGAGGAAACACAAATTTTAGAGGAAAAGATCAAAATTGGTCTAGAATGTACGCTTTAGGAAGCATCATCACAATCAAGATGACCAAAGTTTTGGTGTATTGTAAGAGATTTTAGAGAACAACACAACATGATTTCAATTAGAATTTGATATCAAGGCATCTTCCTTAGAATGAAATTTTGATAATTGATAGAACCAAAATCAAACATGAAACTTGAAATGTAGATCTAGTGTAAAACTGTTAAGATCGTGACATCAAAACACTTTAAGACGTCTGGGAGTTGGTCCAGATGTCTGGTCAGATGTTTG
This sequence comes from Thalassia testudinum, assembly GCA_037157565.1. NCBI lineage: Eukaryota > Viridiplantae > Streptophyta > Magnoliopsida > Alismatales > Hydrocharitaceae > Thalassia > Thalassia testudinum. The sequence goes on from JAZHRO010000003.1 coordinate 36,089,949, forward strand.
GATGCCTTCCTAGACGTCTGGAAATTAATTTTTGCGTGTGTACGATCGCGAGTCTGCACGTGGCGCGTGCCACGTGCAGACTGAAACCCTGCCGCCCTCTTCTCTTTCTCTCCCCTCGCCGACCTGCAGATGCCTTTCCCCCACGCCTACAAATACTCCTCCCCACTCTCCCTCGTTCACCACCCCACCTGTCTTCTCCTTCCCCCAGCACGAGAGCGAGAATGAGAGCGGGCAACAGCTGCTGTTGGGTGCAGTGGCAGAGAGGAGAGGTGCAGCGAGAGGGAAGAGGAGAGAGCGCGCATGTCGTGAGGGAGAGAGAGATCGCCAGAGCAGTTCAAGGCTGGCCGATGTGCGCGCGGAGGAGTGTTGTGTTGGGGAGGGTTCCCCCGGTGTTGCTGCAGCTCGGGTAGCGGGCGGACGAGCACGGTGCGGCTGCGTGCAGCGGGAAGAAAACGAAGAAGGTTCTGATTCTGGGAAAATTTCCCAGAATCAGACGTCTGGACCTACATCCAAATGACTCGGGCGACGTTTGGAGGAAGTACCAGACGACTGAGAGGTATGTATTTTCCTCGTTTGCTTGCTTTTACGGATACGGCCATGCAGGCCATTCGACCGAAGCTCTATCACGTGCCTTGCTGAGGGAATTTTGCGTACGCGTGAAGGTTTCTCTTCGGGAAGGTGCAGGACACGCCCTCCCACGCGATTCAGGCATCTGGGTGAGTCACCAGATGACTGAGAGAGTCTCCAGACATCCAGAGAGGTGGTCGGATGTCTAGAATTGGGTCTAGATGGTTCAGCAGGATCCCTGGACATCTGAGGAGTAGCGCAGAGTGAGGTATGATTTTAGGTTCCTATTAAGACGTCTGGAAGATGTTCTAGATGTCTGATTTGAGTCAGAGTTGTCATTTTTGACCCGTGTAGGGTCTGTTCGAGGTCCAATTCCCGCGTTTAAGATTCTGCTTGTCTTCGTACAAGTTCCTTTACTTGTTTGAATTACTTTTACCCTATTCTGAGTGATTCCTTGTGGTTGATTCTTGTGTTAGGACCTCATTCTATTGCGGCTTTGGGGGTTGCAGAGGCACGTGGACCTGCCGATCATTCCCCTATTACTCCCAGTTTTGCGGGTAGAGTGGCTTCCCTTAGTTAATTACAACATTAATGCATATATGAAATAAATGATAGATCCTAGGGTATGGCATGAATCCTAGGACCTGAAAACTAGATTGAATGATAGATCCTAGGGTATGGCATGAATCCTAGGACCTGGAAACTAGATTGAATGATAGTTCCTAGGGTGTGGCATGAATTCTAGGAATAGAAACATTGAAACAAATGTCTTGAATGCCTGAATTGCAGTCTTGGATAAGTAGATAGGATAATGTTAATTGCCTGTAATTGGATAAGAGTTGCCTGTGAAATGTAGAGTACTGTTGCTAGTAACTGCTACAAGTAATTCCTGCTGTTTGGAAACTAAATTCGAGCTGCTTGTATATAAATTGGAAAAGAAAGATTAAATGTTGGAAACACGTGCTATATGCGAATAAAATTGAAATGATAAAACCTAGTATGGCTTGGCCTGAGAAATATGAGCACGAACCCTACAGGGAATTAAGAGTAGAGCTCCTGGAAAATAAATAGAATGGAACTGGGAAAGTGAATGGGGAAGTGAGCTGGCCCTTGAGTACGGAGTACCAAGGAGAGCGACTGTTCCCCTATTTAATGCAGAGTGGAGCTAGCCGTCCTAGGGTTGGGACCCGGGGTTAGGACTAGCCACTTTGTATCGACTCTGTCGCCCTCACGTACACAGTATCGGGGAGAGCTACTAGTGTAGGGAGAGAGCTAGCCACCTCACGGGGCCCGAGGTCAAGCTAGCCATCCTACACCGACTTGTTAGGCCCACTGGGCAAACCAGGGTAGTCAGGCGAGGGTGTGCGGATTATGGAGGGGCGAGACCCCTATTTGGTTACTGTGGAGGGGTTGGAACCCTGTTACTGAGAGGGCTCTGCCCTATACTGGTTTCCTGTTGTGCTTGGGGTGCACCCGTTAACGGAAACAACTGACCGCGTGCCAATGCAGGGTAGCTACCCGTGTGTTTATCGCGAGTGCCGTAGTCACCGTTACGTCTGTCAGCGACCTTGGGGTGATTGACTGATGGTAGGACCACCACGGGGGACTCTCCCGGCTAGGAGAGCACCACGTGCTACTTCTACTTTTCAGAAAAGACTGCAATCAAGATCGTTCCCACGAGGAACATTCGAGATCAAGTAAAAGGACCTAATAAATAAACCAAGTGATGAAAGAAAGAATAACTAGCTGTATAAAGAAAGAAATTAAAAACAATAGCTACCTGTCCACCTTACTGCTTTTCTTAGCTAGCTGGTTGCCACTCTACTCAGCGTTTCGCTGACATGTCGTACTTACCACCTTTTCTAGGACTACGGCTGTGGAGGGTGCTGGGCCTAGTAGAGCCTAGTAATTGTACTTTTGTTATGCCTTTTTTCTGTGGTAGTGAGTATTCTGTTACACCTTTGTACTCTTTTATTGTAAATTTCATATTTCTGTACTTGTTCTTAATTCTCTACTGTTGTGGTGGTGTGTACTGTAGTAGTTCCTTTCTTTACTGCTGTACTTTTGTTACTATTAGTTGCTTGCATGGTAAATGTGTTTTATTTTACTACTTTTTGGTTACTTTCTCGTTGGATCACTGGGTCTTGGGATCAGTCGAGTCGGTCCGATTCTCGTGTCCTGTAGGGATTCGGGAACTGGGTAGTAACAAGATGGTATCAGAGCAAGGTCGTCTCGAGAAGTGAATCAACTGGCTAGAAAATAACCAATTCACGTGCTTGTAACTAGAGTAGCCACCACAATGTACCTTTTGACATCTGTTTTAAGGTTCCTTCGTTGAATATTGATTTGTATTGACGTCTTTTCTGTTCCGTGTTCGCGTCTCCTTGTAGGAGATGCCTTAACGAGGAGGTAGTGAGGCGGGCCGCGGATGCGGCCGAGGATGAGGTCAGAGGGGTGGGCGCGTTGAGCCCAACGCCTCTGTGGACCAGCCACTGCTCCCGGGCATTCAAGCCCAAGACCTCACCCAGCTGATACGGGATATCGTGCGGGAGGAGCTCCACCCGTCGCCACGAGCGCCTCTCCCTGGGGCTGCGGTGGGGGAGTCCTCTGTGGGACAGCGAGACGGACACGGCGTTGGATGCAGGGGAGGGGGTGGGCCTCCACCGCCCCCACCTTCCTCCAGCACTTCTGAGCACGAGGCCTCTTTACCGGGAGGTGTACCAGTGTCTCCCCTTCAGCGCCACTACGAGCTTTTTAGACAGTTCCGGAAGCTGAAGCCCCCCTCTTTCAAGGGGGATGAGGACCCGACCGAGGTGGAGGACTGGCTCGAGTAGATCGAGAAGGTGTTTGACACCCTTCGCCCGCCTGTGGAGTGCTGCGTGGCCTTTGCCACGAACCAGCTAGAGAGTGCGGCACACAGGTGGTGGAGGGCGGTCAGAGGTCAGGAGAGGGACGAGTCGACTTGGGACCAGTTCGTCACCCTCTTTTGCGAGCAGTACTTTCCCCAGACGTGGCAGGACCAGAGGAGGTGGGAGTCCACACTCTCCACCAGGGGACGATGACCGTGAGAGCGTACCGCATGGTTTCCTGGAGCTATCTCGTTTCACAATGACAGCCATGGCTACCGAGGAGGAGTGCCTTTGGAGGTTCACCGAGGTATCCAACCTGCTATTCGGGGGTATGTCAAACCCCTGAAGCTGCCTACATTCTTGAGGGTGGTAGAGGCAGTTATGACGTATGAAGAGACCAACCCGTCCGCACGTGACACTGACAGCAGGTGCAAGAGGCCCTACTAGCCAGACTACTCATAGGGCCGACGAGAGAGGAGGCACGTGGTGCCTGCGGGAGAGCCGTCATGCTTTGCGGGGCCGTCAGTGGCCTTCGGGGGCCCCCGACAGGGGCTAGCTGCTAGCACCAGACCCCCGCCCAACCGTCAGCAGGGATCCACTGAGGGCGGGAGTCGAGTCCCCCTTTGCTACCATTGTGGCCAGTCGAGCCACATCAGGAGGGATTGCCCGTCTAGGGCAAGAGGCCAGTAGATGCTCCCCGTGCCGAGCACTGGAGGGCGAGTAGGAGGCCACGGTTTCTAGGTGCGAGGAGGGGGACAGCAGTTGTGGGGAGGGTACTGGCCGGCGGCTACCCGTCCAACTCAGAGTGTGGCTGTTTTGTCCGCACCTAGGGTTGAGGGGCATATCAACGCCCTGACACACAGGGATGCCAGAGCTTCAGGATCAGTGGTGGCAGGTATGGTTTCAGTTTCCAGCAGACTTGTTTACACGCTTTTCGATTCCGATGCTACGCACTCGTTTGTTGCTGCCAGTTTTGCTGTTAGTTTGGGGCAGGACTGTATGTTGTTAGAGGTTCCATTCGTGATCAGAGGTCCGGGTGGTCAGCTGTTTGTAGCTGAGGAGGTGTACATGGGTTGTGAGGTCAGTGTTGGAGGACACAGCCTTCCCGCTGACTTGATCATGATACAGATGGAGGACTTTGGCGTTATTCTGGGGATGGATTAGCTGTCCGCTTACCATGCCTTGGTGGACTGCTTTGAGAGGAAGATCATCTTCTCCATACCGGAGTTGCCTTCTTTCGAGTTCCACGGACAGCCAGTGGACGGAGGCTTCAGGTGCATTTCTGCACTTCGGGCGGCGAGACTTTTGGGCCAGGGGTGTGAGGGCTTCCGAGCTTGTGTGGTGGCGGAGCCCAGCCCTGTGGCAGACTTTCAGAGTATCCCGGTGGTCAGAGAGTACCCCGACGTGTTTCCAAATGAGTTGCCAGGACTACCGCCCGAGCGTGAGATCGAGTTTGAGATCTCACTGGTATCAAGGACCAGCCCCATTTCTATAGCACTGTACAGGACGGCACCACTTGAGCTGCGAGAGCTCAAGTCTCAGTTGCAGGACCTTCTGGAGAAGGGCTTTGTGAGGCCCAGTGCATCTCCGTGGGGAGCCCCGGTATTGTTCGTGAAGAAGAAGGATGGTACCTGGTGTCGGTTGGTTTGATGACCGGGTTTTGGTTTTGTTATAACGTTGTAGTAAAGCCGGTTATTACCAACATTTCAAATATAAATTTTTTACTCGGAAAATAAAAGAGTTCCCGAGGTCGAACTCAGGGAGCAAGTTGTATTCTAGAGATATACATGTTTCTTTTACAAAATAAAGAAAGAGAGAGGGAAAGAATTTGTTGTTCTCTTCGTTTTCTCCTCGTGATGTTCTTCTTTCTTTCTTTCTTCAGAGCTCCTTCTTCTTCTTCTTCGTTCTGCAGAGGTGATGCTCCTCTTCAGATCTCCTTCTTCTTCTTCCTTGGATTCTGTCTTGGCCTCTCTTCTTCTGCCTTGCTCAGCCTCTTCTTCAGAGTTTCTTCTTGTTTTTCCTCCCTGCGGCTAAGTGTCAGCTTCTTCTTTTCTTTTTCAGCCAGGGATGTCACGCGAAGCTTTCTTCCTTAGCTGCTTCAGGCCGTCGTCTGATTTCCAAATCAGACGACTTAACTACTTGTTGCTACAGTTAGCTTCCTTCTTCTTCCGCGGGTCTTCTTCTTCGCCTGTGCCTGCACACTTCAGAGTTTTTCGTCAGAGGCAAAACCTACTCTACCCTCCCCCCCCCGCGTCTCTCTTTCTCTCTGAAACCACTCTTGGGAAAGCTCTCCCAGAGCTACCGGGTAACCGGGTTCGGATCAGGCCCGGGTCCAGGCCCACCGGCGTGCGTGGTGGGCGAGGAGTGCAGGTCAGTCTTGAGTCGGGTCGGGTCGGTTCGGGTCAGGTCCGCGGGGCGTGAGCGCGGACGAGACCGGGTAACCGGGCGGGTGAAGGGGACCTCACCCCGTGTGCTGAGGCAGTAAGCCTTCAGCACTTTTGCATCTTATGTCGCTGCGGCTCTTCAGGCGTTTCCGAGGTGGGACTAAACGGCCCACCTCAATTGCGCGCCCGCAGCGGGGAATTCAGCAGGAGATGGCGGCGTCACGCGGAGCTTTCTTCCTCAGCTGCGAACCTGGTGTTTTACCAAAACTCCTCGCAAGGCCTGGGAGTGAATCTGGGCTTGGCGCTGAGCGTGGCGCGCCTGTAGCTGCAGGCGGAAGCAGTTCCTCCTGCACGGCAATGGCGGCGGAGGTCGGGTGGCCTGTCCACAAGAAAACGGCCTCTCGGCCTAATCAGAGAGTGCCAGGAGCTTCACCAGGGTGCGGCGAAGCTCGTGTGGGTGGTGGCGAGGCGCGGGGCGGCGTGCGAGGGCTGCCCTAGGTCGGACTGTGGGTCGGAGGATGGGTCTGTTCGGTGGAGTTGCAGAGGGTGATGTGGGGGAAGTGGCAGGGCGGAGGTTGATCAGGGTGAGGAGGCGGAGGTCCTGCGGTGGTCGGCGAGCCGTGTGGGTCGCTGAGGTGATGGGAGCGGCTCGCCGGAGGGTGGTCGGAGACGAAGGGGGTGAAGGTGGTCAGGGTCGGTCGAGGGCTTAAGTGAATAAATTGAAAGCGGGGAAAGAAAGAGGAGAAGAAGGGGAGTAGCTCTAGCTTACTTGCAGGGACGAAAGGGGAGGAACAGGGCGACAGTCGTATCGACTGTCGCCGGAGAAGACGATGCTCAGGGAAAGGGGCGGCGGCGAGCAGAGAGCCGGAGAGGCGCCAGCTGGGTGCAGCGTGGCGCGGGAAGAGCGGGGGAGGAAGTCTCTGCTGCTGGTATTGCGGCAGAGCGAAGAGGTGGAGGGGGAGGAAACCGCCGGAGCTGGTGAGCGTCTGCCGGAGGAAGAAGAGAAGAAAGTTGGGGATTTTCTCCGTCAGATCCAGGCTGCCCTGGTCGGTGGAGCAGCGGGGGGTATTTATAGGGATCAAACAGGGAGGAAGGTGGAGGGAGACGACGTGTCTCCCTCGCCGGAGGATGGTCGGAAACAAGAACCCATACCGTCCGTGCGTTCGCACGGCCGGTATGGTGGGCTACAACGACCAGGGGGGTGTCCCTGCGACGGTCGACGACGCAGGGCACCCCCGGTTTACTTGCCAGGTCCCCCACCTCACCCTGCGCGGCGCCATGCTCCGCGCAAGGTCGCCGGAGCATGGTGCTGGCAGGTTTTGCAGGAGGGACCTGATTGCAAAGAACGAAGGAGAGTTAGGGGCCAAAATGCGAGGGTTCAAAAGTTGAGGGCCAAAGAGTAAATATATGAGGACCAAAGTGTAAAGTCGGTCAAGGAGGTTTCTTCTTAGGCTCAAGTTTTTATACATGACTAATTAGGACCCAAGGAATCTGATGGTGAATTTCATTTTCATATTAAACCTTGTTTGATCGGTCAATTTACGCAAAAACCCAAATTAAGTTATTAATTGGGCATGGTTCTCAATGTAGGTCAAAATGGGTTCTAAAGGCCAAATTGAAGGTTCTAAACCCTAGAGATTATTTTTCTATGAATTTTAGAGGGTTTATTCTATTTTTACTTTGCCTCGAACCTTGTGAATTGAAGTGGGTTGTTTTAGGGTTACAGATTTATCATTTAGTTTCTTGGAATTGCTGTAGCCCTTGCTAGATCATTTCATCCCACTTTTATTCTTATTAAGCTGCTTTGACCTATGTTTGGGCCCTGAATTACCCTGTATGCAGATTATACTGGTGAAATTGCATTTTTACCCCTTATGACTTGTTTTCTCCTTAAACTCAGAATTCTCTGAGTTAAGCCTTTCCTTGAGTTATGTAGGAGCTTTTATCCTTTGTATTGGGTCAAAATGAGCTAGTTATGGCTCATGATGAGGTTCTCATCAGTACCCTACGCCTTTGTGTGGACTACCGACAGCTGAATAGGGTTACCATCAAGAACAGGTATCCACTGCAGAGGATTGACGACTTGTTTGACCAGCTACGAGGTGCCATGGTATTCTCCAAGATAGACTTGAGGTCTGGGTACCACCAGTTGAGGATCAAGGAGGTGGACGTCTCCAAGGCAGCTTTCCGCACCCGATATGGACACTACGAGTTTTTGGTCATGCCGTTTGGGATGACCAACGCCCTCACTGCATTCATGGATTTGATGAACAGGGTGTTCAGACCATACTTGGACCAGTTCGTGGTGGTATTCATTGATGATGTGCTCATCTATTCTCGAGATCAGACGCAGCACGGACAACACTTGCGGATGATTTTGGACACATTGAGATGGCGTAGGCTGTACGCCAAATACAGCAAGTGCGAGTTCTGGTTGAGGGAGGTAACCTTCTTGGGCCATGTGATCTCCGAGGATGGCTTGGCGGTGGACCCAGCCAAGGTTGAGGTAGTGCTCAGGTGGGAGAGACCGCGTACTGTTACTGAGATCCGCAGTTTCTTGGGACTGGCTGTCTACTACAGGTGGTTTATCAGGGGTTTCTCATAGATTGCACGTCCTATGACACAGCTGACCTGGAAGGACGTGCCCTTTTCTTGGACAGACGCTTGTGAGGCATGTTTTCAGGAGCTGAAGGAGAGGCTGACTTCGGCTCCTGTGCTCACCATCCCAGACAGTAGTGGCGGGTTCGTTGTGTACACGGACTCCTCTTTGCAGGGGTTAAGGGGTGTGCTCATGCAAAGGGGTCACGTTGTCGCTTACGCTTCGCGGCAACTGAAGCCCCATGAGCATAGCTACCCCACCCACGACCTGGAGCTGGCAACTGTCGTCTTCGCGCTGAAGACTTGGAGGCACTACTTGTACGGTGAGACATTTGAGATTTTCACAGATCATAAGAGCCTCAGATACTTGTTTGATCAGAAGGAGCTCAACATGAGACAGAGACGTTGGTTGGAGCTCCTGAAGGACTATGACTGCAGCATCTCCTACCACCCAAGGAAGGCCAACGTGGTGGCTGACGCCTTGAGCCGGAAGGCACCCGCCCACTTGGCCAGTTTACAGGCATGGAGTTGGAGCCTCATGGAAGAGATGGGCAGTTGGTGACCCCTAGAGGTACTGGGGCACTGTGGGGTAGTGACTGTGACACGACAGACGAGGTCAGAGCTGATAGACTGCATCATCACAGGACAGATGGTCAACCCATACTTGCAGTCATTGCATGACAGAGTGCTGTCAGGAGACCTTGGGGACTTCTCTTTTACAGACTGGGTACTGCGCATGAGAGGACGTTTGTGCGTTCCCAGGGACGAGGAGCTGTTAAGAGAGCTCCTGACTGAGGCACACTATTCCAGTTTCACCATACATCCTGGAAACACAAAGATGTACCATGATTTGAGACGTGACTTTTGGTGGAGGGGAATGAAGCAGGATGTAGGTGAATTCGTACAGTAGTGTTTAGTGTGCCAGCAGGTGAAGACTGAACATCAGAGGCCTGCATGGCCGTTGCAGCCACTTCCAGTGCTAGAGTGGAAGTGGGAGAGCATCACCATGGACTTGGTGGTGGGCTTTCCCGTTACCCAGCGAGGACACGATGCAGTCTGGGTGATCGTTGACAGATTGATGAAGACGACACTTTTCTTGCCGATCCGAGTCACCTTGGGACCAGCATAGTTGGCAGAGAGGTATATCTGTGATGTGGTACGGCTACACGGAGTTCTGCGGGAGATCGTATCTGATCGGGATACTCCTTTTACTTCCCAGTTTTGGGCTGAGTTTCAGTAGGCCTTGGGGACACGATTGAGGTTCAGTACAGCATACCACCCCCAAACGGACGGACAGTTTGAGTGCACGATATAGACACTTGAGGACCTTTTGCGTGCTTGTGTACTGGACTGGAGGGGCTCTTGGGAGGAGCACTTGCCCCTATCGAAGTTTGCATATAATAACAGTTATCACTCGAGCATCAGCATGGCACCCTACGAGGCTCTGTACGGACGGAGGTGTACTGTACCCTTGAGTTGGGTTGATGTGGGGACCAAGTGGGAGGTTGGCCCCAGGCTGATCCAGCAGAGTCAGGAGGTGATCGAGCAGATTCACAGGCTACTCCGCATTGTCAGGAGCAGACAGAAGAGCTATGCAGATCGGAAATGCAGAGTGGTGCAGTTTGAGGTTGGGGACCACGTCTTCCTTCGCGTTTCGCCCATGAAGGGCCTGCAGCGGTTTGGGGTGAGAGGGAAGCTCGCGCCGAGGTTTGTGGGACCCTTTGAGGTCCTGGAGCGGGTTGGACCCGTTGCTTACAGGCTTGCCCTTCCTCCCCAGCTTTCTGGTGTGCACGACGTGTTCCACGTGTCCAACCTCAGGAGGTACGTCACCGATCCCAGTCACGTTCTGAGCCACGAGAGCGTCGAGGTGGGTGACGACCTAACCTACCCCGAGCGACCAATACAGATTCTTGACAGAGCTGTCCAGAGTCCGAGACGGAAATAAGTACCCCTGGTGAAGGTCTTGTGGAGGAGCCAGCGGTACGAGGAGGCTACCTGGGACCCTGAGGCGATGATGCGGGAGCGGTACCTGGAGCTCTTTGAGGGTACGTCTTTTCAGACCGGCTTCAATCCTCTTTGACTTTGTTATATGTATATTGTTCTTTTTCCGCACCCTAGTTAGCGTAAGTTTCGGGGATGAAACTTCCTTTGAGTTTGTTATGTTGTTAAGATCTTGACATCAAAACACTTTAAGACGTCTAGGAGTTGGTCCAGACTTCTGGTCTGATGTCTAGAAATTAATTTTTGCGTGCGTACGATCGTGAGTCTGCGCGTGTGCCGCACGCAAACTGAAACCCTGCCGCCTTCTTCTCTTTCTCTCCCCTCGCCAACCTGCAGACACCTTTCCCCCACGCCTACAAATACTCCTCTCCACTCTCCCACGTTCACCACCCCACCCATCTTCTCCTTCCCCCAACGCGAGAGCGAGAGTGAGAGCGGGCAGCAGCTGCTGCCGGGTGTAGTGGCGAAGAGGAGAGGTGCAGCGAGAGGGAAGAGGAGAGTGCACGCGTGTCGTGAGGGAGAGAGAGCTCGCCAGAGCAGTTCGAGGCCGGCCGGCATGCGCATGGAGGAGCGTTGTGCTGGGGAGGGTTCCCCCGGTGCTGCTGCAGCTTGGGCAGCGGGCGGATGAGCGTAGCACGGCCGCACTCAGTGGTAAGAAAACGAAGGAGGTTCTGATTCTGGGATTTTTTCCCAGAATCAAACGTCTGGACCTACATCCAGACGACTTGGGCGACGCCTGGAGGAAGCTCCAGACGACTGAGAGGTATGTATTTTCCTCCTTTGCTTGCTTTTGCGGATACGACCATGCAGGCCGTTCCGCCGAAGCTCTATCACGTGCCTTGCTGAGGGAATTTTGCGTACGCGTGAAGGTTTCTCTTTGAGAAGGCGTAGGACATGCCCTCCCACGTGATTCAGACATCTGGGTGAGTCACCAGATGACGGAGAGCGTCTCCAGACATCCGGAGAGGTGGTCGGACGTCTAGAACTGGGTCTAGACGGTTCAGCAGGATCCCTGGACATTTGAGGAGTAGCGCAGAGTGAGGTATGATTTTAGGTTCCTTTAAGACGTCTGGAAGATGTTCTAGACGTCTGATTTGAGTCAGAGTTGTCATTTTTGACCCGTGTAGGGTCCGTTCGAGGTCCGATTCCTGCGTTTAAGATTCCGCTTGTCTTCGTACAAGTTCCTTTACTTGTTTGAAATACTTTTACCCTATTCTGAGTGATTCCTTGTGGTTGATTCTTGTGTTAGGACCTCATTCTATTGCGGCTTTGGGGGTTGCAGAGGCACGTGGACCTGCCGATCATTCCCCTATTACTACCAGTTTTGCGGGTAGAGTGGCTTCCCTTAGTTAATTACAACATTAATGCATATATGAAATAAATGATAGATCCTAGGGTATGGCATGAATTCTAGGACCTGAAAACTAGATTGAATGATAGATCCTAGGCTATGGCATGAATCCTAGGACCTGGAAACTAGATTGAATGATAGATCCTAGGGTGTGGCATGAATCCTAGGAACAGAAACACTGAAACAAATGTCTTGAATGCCTGAATTGCAGTCTTGGATAAGTAGATAGGATAATGTTAATTGCCTGTAATTGGATAACAGTTGCCTGTGAAATGTAGAGTACTGTTGCTAGTAACTGCTACATGTAATTCCTGTTGTTTGGAAACTAAATTCGAGCTGCTTGTATATAAATTGGAAAAGAAAGATTAAATGTTGGAAATACGTGCTATATGCGAATAAAACTGAAATGATGAAACCTAGTATGGCTTGGCCTGAGAAATATGAGCACGAACCCTATGGGGAATTAGGAGTAGAGCTCCTGGAAAATAAATAGAATGGAATTGGGAAAGTGAATGGGGAAGTGAGCTGGCCCTTGAGTACGGAGTACCAAGGAGAGCGACTGTCCCCCTATTTAGTGCAGAGCGAAGCTAGTCGCCCTAGGGTTGGGACCCGGGGTTAGGACTGGCCACTTTGTACCAACTCTGTGGCCCTCGCATACACAGTACCGGGGAGAGCTACTAGTGTAGGGAGAGAGCTAGCCACCCCACGGGGTCCGAGGTTCAGCTAGCCGTCCTACACCGACTTGTTAGGCCCATTGGGCAAACCAAGGTAGTCAGGCGAGGGTGCGCGGACTATGGAGGGGCGAGACCCCTGTTTGGTTATTGTGGAGGGGCAGGACCCCTGTTACTGAGAGGGCTTTGCCCTATACTGGTTCCGTGCTGTGCTTGGGGTGCACCCGTTAACGGAAACAACTGACCGCGTGCCAATGCAGGGTAGCTACCCATGTGTTTATCGCACGTGTCGTAGTCACCGTTACGTCTGTCAGCGACCTTGGGGTGGTTGACTGATGGTAGGACCACCACGGGGGACTCTCCCGGCTAGGAGAGCACCACGTGCTACTTCTACTTTTCAGAAAAGATTGCAATCAAGATCGTTCCCACGAGGAACATTCGAGATCAAGAAAAAGGACCTAATAAATAAACCAAGTGATGAAAGAAAGAATAACTAGCTGTATAAAGAAAGAAATTGAAAACAATAGCTACCTGTCCACCTTACTGCTTTTCTTAGCTAGCTGGTTGCCACTCTACTCAGCGTTTCGCTGACGTGTCGTACTTACCACCTTTTCCAGGACTAAGTGTTGAGCAGCCAGAGCCTACGGCTGTGGAGGGTGCTAGGCCTAGTAGAGCCTAGTAATTATACTTTTGTTATGCCTTTTTTCTGTGGTAGTAAGTATTCTGTTACATCTTTGTACTCTTTTATTGTAAATTTCATATTTCTGTACCTGTTCTTAATTTTCTACTGTTGTGGTGGTGTGTACTGTAGTAGTTCCTTTCTTTACTGCTGTACTTTTGTTACTATTAGTTGCTTGCATGGTGAATGTGGTTTATTTTACTGCTTTTTGGTTACTTTCTCGTTGGATGACTGGGTCTTGGGATCAGTTGAGTCGATCCGATTCTCGTATCCTGTAAGGATTCGGGAACCGGGTTGTAACAAAAACCAAGAAAAAAGTAATGTGAGTATCTAACAAAGGGCTTACAATGTAATTTTTAATTCATTTTGTTGTGAAAGCACTCTGAGATTCATTATGTTGTTTGTATCTAACCTCTTTTTGTCTCTTTGTAGGTTCTACACCTTCTCTATCAACTTTCTATTCTTTGATCTCTATAGGTAAATATGCTTTTATCATTTTCCAATTGATATCTTTTTCATTGTTTTTGTTTTTGTTGTTAATGAGATTGTTTTTTTATTATTGATGTTGTCAATGTTGTGTTCATTTGTATGCTATATAGTCGAGTAGTAGAAGCTGATTTTCAAATTTATGACTTATAAGCTTCATATCTTATATAAAGAGTAACAAATAAAATATATTAAAGAAACAGCAGCACAACTTAGATATGTTGTGCCTTACTTAGCTATGTGGGTAGGAGACAATTATATTTGTTGTATTAGGTATTGTATTGCATTCTTATTGTGGGTTCACTCTTGCTAGTATATGCTTATTATATATTCTAATTTGCCCTTTGAAGTTGAATGTTACCAAATAGTTAACAACAAAGGATTGGCTCAGTGGTAAAGCACCACATTGGCCTTCAAAAAGGTCATGAGATCAAATCTCATGGATACCATATTTACTTCATAAAAAAAAAAAACTAATTCGATGCATCTAAAGCTTCTACTTTACAAAAAGAGAAGGTTCAAGGATTTATTTACAATTATCAAGTTTGTTGGAGTCTTGGAGTTCAAGGTAGTTAACAATGGGAGGCAAATGAACCACGAATATTTCATTTGCGATTATGGCCTATGCCATGGGTATACAACTTCTTAGACACCTAATCTTGAGTATTTCATATCTAACTAGTCTAATGAATCATCAATATTCTCCATTAAACTCATCTACAAAATGAAGCTGATCAGGGGTTGAAAATTCCTTTTGATCAAGCAAAAATATTTTTGATCCATCAAGGGATCAGTTGATTGTTAGATCAAAAGAGATTATTACCATGGCTTATTTGTAGATTTGTTGTTATGCTTACCTATATGCAATAAGGAGTTGTTTGATTCGTCATGATACCTATGATTGATTGTTAGATTATGTTATGTTGCAGGAAGGGATGTATAAATCATGATAGAGTCGAAAGTGAGGACAAGCACAAAGTACATGCAGGGCATTGCATGATTTTTGGATTTTGCATTTGATAAGTCTTTAGTAGATGGTCAGATTTTGTGTCCCTGTCAGAAGTGTGTTAATGCTTTGTGCAGGACGAAGGATGAGGTGATTGATCATTTGCTTTGTAATGGCTTTCTTAAGAATTATGTGAATCGGACCTATCATGGTGAGACTTCTCACACCTCAATCTCTAATGCGAGGGATGGGGATATGGCCTTTGAGCATGATGTTCATGGATTGTTGGGAGGATGTTTTTGTTGGTGTCAATGCAAATGTAGGGTGCACGGAGAGTAATGACGATGTTAATTTTGTTGAGGATGATATGTGATATGAAGGTGCTAGCAAACAAGGATCTGATAGCATAGAAAAGGAACGACATAAGATCTCTGCTTTGATGAAGGATGATGAGAAGCCGTTATATGGTAACTTGAATGAGAGCAAGTTGGCTACCACTTTATATTTATACCATCTAAAGTGTCTAGTTGGAGTAACAACTTGTTTACTCAACGTTTGGAGTATTTAAGCTTCTTACTACCGGAGGGTAATGGGTTACCAAAATCTCATAATGAAGCAAAGAGCATCATCTCAAGCTTAGGTTTAAGTTATCTCAAAATACATGCTTGCCCAAATAGTTGTATGCTCTTTTGGAAAGACAATGAAAATGATGACACACTACAACATACTATACCTTTGTTGTCGGTTGGAAACCAATGGCAAAGCCCATATAACTGATGCCATTAAGCGATGCCGTTATTAGCATTGCTGTTTCATTTCCCCATCGGTTAGAGGACACATCCAATGTTAAAATATTGTTCGACCACTAGACGAATTGGATATTTCAACATTGTTTTAAAATTGACGGAAATTGTATTTTCCATCACTTGTAAAATAATTGACGGCACTTATATGTCACTTTTTCCCACCTTTACGTGCCCTTTCTTAAGTTTCGCTGTTGCTTATATAAATACACTATCGCTTATATAAGAGTTGGCAAAAAATATTTATCATCACTGTCCTTATAAGTGACAGCATATAAGGCTCTAGAGAAGCCCTCCTCTTTTTTGTTGTCACTTCTCCTTATAAGTGACGGCATAAAAGAGGAGGTGTGGTTCTCTGGAACCTTATATGCCATCGCTTATTACATGAAGTGACGGTAAAAAAATTTTTATCGTAGCATCTATACTGTTGCTTATTCAAATAAGCGACAACAAATGTATGGGTTTTTTTTTTCTTTAATTTCAAAATGATGGAAACTACCTACTAAACCTACTTAAAAGACTTACTTTTGTACAAAAATAACTAATGAAAATGAAGAGAAGTTTATATTTCATAAATATAAAGTCTAGTACATAAAAAGTTTGAAAATGAAATATTTACATAAAAAGGGTAACATGAAAACATAACAAAAGAAAATGAATAAAAATCAAAATGCTATTGCCTCGATGCCACCAGCTCCACCTGCATCGCCCATGTCGTCGTCGTCGTCTCGTCTGTAGATGCTAGGATCTGATGAAGATGGATGCCCTGACTGTCCCTTCTTAAGAAGAATGGATAGAAGGGTCTGAAACTTCTCATCCATGGCATTCATCTTTTTATCCCTCTCTATACTTCTCTCTTCTGCCTCTCCTCCTCTTGTCTCTGTAGTGTGTCGATCTTTTGATGTAGCTGATCGATGACACTAGATGAGATGACACCTTTTCTCCCATACCAGCTGGATAACGTGTGTGCCCTCCCTGTACTACGAACGAAACCATTGTGGTCTGGTGGCATCACTCTCCTAAATGCCTCATATGGATTCAGAGGCTGCTGGACGCTATCAGAGGTCTCGTCAGTGGAGGGATGTATTAAGTGTATCATTTGTTCTTAAATGTATTAAAAAGTATTATTATAATTTATATATA
This sequence comes from Thalassia testudinum, assembly GCA_037157565.1. Classification (NCBI taxonomy): domain Eukaryota; kingdom Viridiplantae; phylum Streptophyta; class Magnoliopsida; order Alismatales; family Hydrocharitaceae; genus Thalassia; species Thalassia testudinum. The sequence continues at coordinate 36,106,427 of JAZHRO010000003.1, forward strand.
CAAAGTTATAAATTTTTTGAGTTTAGGAAACTTGCATGTCTCTCCTGGTATAACTCATGAATCCACTTACGAGCACCCTCAGCTGCAGCCTAAATGTAAGTGACCTTGTAGATATCCATCCTATTCATTTCCATCCTATCATGTGTAACAGACTGAAAATATAAAAATGATACAATTATATTAAGATAACTTAAAAATTAAGTAATATTCAACTGCGAAGTAGTTCCAATACTTACATAACGACTCCCAACCGTCTTGATGCTTCTTCGACCCAAACAATGGGTATGTGGTGGAGCTTTGGCTCTATTGGCTTTATTTTTTCTTGTTTGCTCCTGTAGATATACATAATATATTTTTTATGAATTTAAGATATATGAAATTAATAGAATCATTTTTAATTGTTTACTAACCTCCATCTTGGGATCCAGCCAGTGCTCACATGCCTTCTTCCAATCTTGAGGCATGACATCAGGAGGATAATTCTCCATTGCCTCCTTGGGTGAACTATAGTTTGAGAAAAATTAAATACCAAATATAGATTATTATAAATAATATATGAAATTATGTACATAATAAAAATGTAAATGTTTAAAAATTATTACATTTCTCTTGGCCTCCGTCCTCCAATCTCTATGAATTTTGGCGGCATGCTTAAGGATATATCGGGAGGCATTGGGGTTGTCACCCTATTCATAATTTGCCTACATTTATTTTAAAAAAATATGTGTCAATTTTACTTGATAATAATTTTAAGATAAAGTTATAAAAGAAATAACTTTAATAAATGAAATTGCCTCCAATTGTCGGAGGAGTTGCCTCTTCAGCTCTACAAGCACCTTCCTCTAGTCGAAGTAACAAATGGGCACAATGGACTTAACCATTATGCCCGCTTGACTAGTGAAGCCTGGGTAATTCTCTACCTCCTCTGTGATTCTAAGCTTGATTGTTATTCTCAGGCCCTCGGGGACACGTTGGAGGTCTAAATTCTTTGTCTTTCCTCATCCTTTTCTTAGTGTACCTGTGTAAACATTAATCATATTCATTATATATTTCTGAAGTTATAATAAACTTTAAAATATATAAGTAATTTACTTCTTAAAAGTATAGGAGTTCTTAGCAAAACTTGTGCCCACCGCTAAGGGGTTTACATGAACTAGGGACATACTCTCTGTCACACCCTGAAAATCCTTTCAATGGGTTTTCGAGGGTGAGGGCCGAGAAAGTCCCAGTGGTGAAACAATTGACATTGAAGGGCACTTAATTTAATCGAGATAAATAAAATAAAAGAATCCAATGATCAATAACAGGGTATCATTGTTGGTGGGGAGATTTCCAAACTCCCCACCTGCTAGAAGAACCATATTTATACCACTCTAGCAGTCATACGTCGAAATAGAAACCATGCAGTAAAACATCATTCATTTCAAGGCACATACACAAAGTTTCCCTATCATACATACTGTCATACACATGTGCACATTCATATAGGTATATATGTACAAGCCTTGTTTCTTCCCCTATTATAAAAGTAACCTGTATAACACAAAAGTAATATACATCAACCAGGGGAAAGGGCTACAAAAAGGGGGAGCCACACAGTCCAGATTCACAAAAAGAAAAGATAGTTTGCAAAAGAGAGTCCCCAAGTGAAAGGAGGCATTGGTTCCTCAAAAGTCCTCCCACGTTCCATAGGGTCAAAAACTTGCAAAACGGATTGCCTGCTCTAGTTGACAGGTAGTCCTTATAAATTCTGTGGCAACATTTTCAATAGACTCAGTAGGTGGGTTCGCCCACTTTCCCAGGTATTGGGCTTCCACTATCGCCCTCTCCAAGCGTATGAGTGTCATCAAGAATAGCCAATCCGCTGCTGCTAGGCTCCTACGTTGCTCGTGGGTAAGGCAGAATCTGCTTGCCCATGACATCAGAACCTGAAATGGGTCCCAAAAGAAAATAGAGGGGTGAGCTATACAGCTCAGTAGGGATCTAACTATGTGTGAAGCCCAGCAAGAGGGGGTGATAAATGTTTTTTTTTTCTTTTTATAACATTATCCACCACTTTCCATCAAATTTTTATTTAGATCCTTAAGATAACGTATTCTGGTGCTCACATCTGTTCCCTCACTTGCCACAGGTATCAGATTTAGAAGATCGTCCCTCTCTAATCAGAGGAAATTTTGGTGTATCTTTCCCCTTAGATCCTCGCCTGGTGGCCTCTCCCTAATCAGGGGAGGGCTAACAGAACAAGCGACCCTTGCAAAAGGCATACCCATTCTCAATATATCGAGAGCATTGTTGACCTTAGTCATAAGATTCGGGCCTCTTGGGAGCTACCCAAACCAGTGCCTCGTGTCGACGAGGAGCAACTCCACCCATTGCCAATAAGGCTTAGTTGTAATTTACACATATTATGTTGCAGGGTTGGTCAGAATTGTCAGGCCACACCATTTGCTCCTGTTAGGAACATAACCACAAGGTGTGCCCTCTCAATCTGCCACTGGGCGAGATCTCAACCAAAACCCATCATGGTACCCTCGGCTTTCTCCGCACATGCAGGTGCCTGGTCAGCCTCTTGCTTGAGTACTCTTTTTGCCACGAGTCAGATTCGGGTATGCTCAGATACCTCCTTCTGATGATGGTCTGAGGCTCGTCACCACTCTTGGGAACTCCTCAAGTTCCAAGGTAAATCCCTGGGTAGCTTTTAGCTACCGTCACATATTGGGTCTCCTTCTCGAGTGGTGAACTCAATTCACCAAGTCTAAGGCACAAACTTATGGGCCCACCTAGCAGACCTGTCATATTCTTATTTTATTTGGTTTCGAGTCTGGAACAACATCCTAGAGACTTAGTGGATCTCCTAGGGTTTGACCACAGACCTTTGAAATCTAGGAGGGTTTTCCATTTAAATCCTAAGAAGCAACCATTTCACGTATTGTAGACTTCCATATACTTAAATTCATTTACCTAGGTTTCATTCACACCCTTCAGGGTTGATTTATCACCTCCTTTGGCTGGTAGTCTTTTAGGTGTTTGCAGATTTATGCATTTTTCTTAACTTCATATCATATATCTAGGCTTACATACTTTTCTTATTTATTCAAGTGCTAGAACCGGAGCATGGTCACTCGGGCCAGTACCAGTACTGACCCTCAGTATTGGTACTGGGCTGGTACTGCCCAGCCATAGCCGAATCAAAGCCATTCAGGCTAGTACTGATACTGATCATCAGTACTGGTATTGGACCAGTTCTATATAGTGCCCCACTCAGATTAGTATTGGTACTGATCATCAATATCGACACTTGACCAGTTTTATTTAGGGCCCCCACTCAAGCTAGTACTGGTATTGGACCAGTTCTGTTTCCCCTGATGAATGTATTGAGGGGACATCCAGAGCCATCTATTACCGATACTGATCTCCAGTACCGGTACTAGATGGTTCCAGGCCCTAATCTAGCATGATTTTTTAACCCCGCATCACAACCCATAGTTTCCTGATGTAGAGTCCATTTTCCCACAGATTTTAGGTATAAAACACATGCTTGGTACCTAGTGAACCCTCGTAAACAACACGATAAGGTGACTAATTCTCTTAGCATGCCTCCAACCCCTTTTTATTCACCAACACTAGGTATGTACTACATTACATGCCCGGCTACCATTAACCCAAAATCTACAGAGGTACTCATTGCAAAGAGTTAGCATCCCTACCTCAAGCTTTTGGGCTGTAGCTCCTGCCTTCTGCTCCTTTTCAATCTGCTCAAAACGCAACAGTAGCCACCACACTATAAGAACAAGTGCAGCAGCTGCTTCTGCACTTTGTCTTCTCCTCTTGTTCCTCCTCCCACACCAGCAGCACCAGCAGTAAAGCATTGGCAGCAGTTGGAATAGCCACCAAGGGTGGACGATGGTCTCTCCTCTCCTTTTGCCAAAATGCTCAAGCCAAGAAAGTAATCGTTGGCTTTCCAAGAAAGCTAAAACCTAAATATCAAAGGGTCATTTGGCCCATGCCCCCATCCATTTCTTACTTGAGGGGCAAGAAAGTCCCTTAACTATCTTTTCTTGCAATGTGCCCCTCACCATTACAAAATGTAAAGCCTTATTTAACAAGAAGGAAAGTCATGGCTTTTAAGGGTCTTTTAACTCATTAAACACCCTACTTAAGTGGGTTAAAAGTTTACCCAAAAATTTTTGGGTCGTTACACTCCCCACCATCTCATCCTCCGCCTCCTCCTGCTCCTCCTCTCCCTCCTCCTCTCCCACCTCTTCGCCCTCCTCATTTGATGCTCCATAATCTGGATCATCCTCTACTCACTCAGGTATGGTATGAGTAATCTCCTTCCCCTTTCCCTTCCCTCCCTCATGTAGTAAACATACCATTTCCTCGAGTCATGCGAAACGTGCTTGGGGGGAAGCCTGGTGCCAGGTGGCTGAGCCAGCTGTCGGGTGGGTGGTCGAGCTTGAGGAGATGAAATAGGCTGGGTAGATGGCTGTGTCTCAGAGAGACCCTGTCTTTTCAATTTTTTCTTAAATAGCTTCATCTGTAACAAGGAAAACATGCAATAATCAATACAATTGAAAATCATTAATATATAAATCATTAACGAAAAAAGTTTGGAAAATATTAAAAAATATTTAAAATTTTCGATAGAGTTTTCCCTTAAATTTGGAAGTTTCTCTATAAACTTGCATATTAAAATGAAAGTGGGTACACCACACATTAAAAAAATTGCAACTCAAAGCACAAGCACTTGCATATTTACAACTCAAAGCAAATGTAAGTTATTCAAAGATGATTATTAATCTAAGTTCTAAGTTAACAATTTAACCATTGTTCAGCAAACCTATGACAATTTCTATCAAGTTTTCAGCAAATGCAAGTTCTAAGTTAACAATTTAACTCATTGTTCAGCAAACCTAAGTTATTCAAGGATGATTTTACAAGCGATCAATTGGGAAGTGTTGTGATTCTTCCTTTACTGTACGATTTGTTTTCATTTGGTTGATCATGGCCTCATAGAGTTTTGGATCTAGAGGATCATAGTTTAGTTCCTCCTCTTTGCCTACTGTTCCTCAACTACCTCAAACCATTCGACATGGTATCCCTTATAAACTTACTTCTACCAATTTTTCTATTCTTTCCTTTGGTAAAGGCCTATGATTTATTACTTGGGTCTTTTGATGGTTCTACCATTCCTCCTCCACAATTTGTTTGTCAAAGAGAGGGTGCCTCTACTACTTAAGTAGTTAGTGATGAGTGTATGAACTTTTATAAATGAGACCAACTAGTTTTAAGTTGACTTCTGAATCCTCCTTCTCCTTAGGTTAGTTTCTCCACCTTCACCTTCTTCTCCACCATCATCTTAGGTTGGGTTCCTAAATGGATAAGCTAGAGTGGTGGTTTCCTAAAGTGGGTGTGTCTATAATTGTGAGAGTGAGGTTATTAAGTGCATGGCTAGGTGATGTGGCAATGCCATTTAAAAAATTTTGGCAGAGTTTCCCCTTAAAACCTAAAGCTTTTCTATAAACCTACATAGCACATAAGTGGGTATACCCCACATTCATTTAAATTAGCAAAATATAAAGCAAACAAGTGGATACACCCCACATCCATCCAAATAAAATAGCTAAACATGTAACACAAGTGGGTACACCTCACATCTATTTAATTAAATAAAAACAATATGTGGGCACATCCCAAATATAGCAAAAACCTATAATTTCACCTAATTAAATTGAAGACATTGAAATTATACTTCTAGTAAAACAGCCAAACATGCAACACAAGTGGGTTTCTTCAATTTGAATATGAATTTGATTTAAATAGAAATGAAACAAAGCAAAGAAATTGTTACTAACCTTAGATGTCCATATCTATTGCATTTGAATCTATATGACCTTCTTCCGTTAATTCTTAGTATGTTTCAGACTGTGCGTCAAAATGATTGTGCAGTAGTATTCTTATTGGTATAACCCATCCCTTTTGGCAATTATCGGGGACAAAGAAAACTTGTGCCACTTGGCATGCCAATGTGAATGGTTGATCAAACTGAAGAATTTGACGGTTACAATTTACACTTAAGAAATTGTGTTTCTTGTCAATTTTGAAACCAGTGCCCCTTCTAAAAACATCAAACCAATGACATTTAAATAGGATAAATCTACGATTATATCTCAAGCTGATCTCCACAATTTCTTTGATTTCACCATATCATACATCTAGACTGGTGGAAAGATTTGAATCAACAACTCTAGCCTATTGTGTAACCTTTCTATCATTAATTTCTTTTATTCTAAATCTAAACCCATTTGTTATATACCAAGAGTGGTAATGTGTATAATGTAATGGTATATCGGTAATTACATTAAAATTTGGTATCCATCGTGAGTCATTATCCTCTTTCAATTGATTAACTCGATCCTTAAATCAATCTAAGAAGCCAAATTCAGATGTCCTTGAATGAAGTAATTGTTCGAATTCCTTGTAGAATGGATTAATTTCATAAATTTGTTTTAAACTATATAGGTATGCCAAATGTTTGTCATTTTCTGAAATTGCCTTGTATTTTGTATGAAGAATCGACCTTCATCTAATATCAAAAATTGATAAATATTCTTCATCATTGTCATTATATTCCCCATCATAGTTCCTTTGAATTTTATTAAAGTGGTTGTATGTTTCATTCATGTACATGGAGGTAAAATTTATACACTTCTCCACGAGATAATCTTCTACAATTGAACCTTCTGGCTTTGCCTTGCTCAAAACATAATCTTTAATCTTTTTCAAAAATCACTCCACAGGATACATCTATATGAACTGTATAGGTCCACCAATTCTCGCTTTATTTGCAAGATGCAACGTGAGATGAATCATTATATCAAGGAAGGTTGTGGAAAGAATCTATTCTATCTTACAGAAAGTAATAACTATTTGTTTATCCTAGTGATCCAGTGTATCATTTTGTAGCATTTTCGAATATATAGCTTTGAAAAATCTGCTCTTCTCTATGAATGAATCAACAATTGGCTCAGGTAGTATCCCTCATATCGCCAGTGGAAATAATACTTGCATATAAATGTGGGAGTCATGACTTTTCAAACCAGACATGTTTTTCTGCGCTTCATTCACACAATAGAAAGGTGCGACGAAAACCCATCTGGCACCCGAATTTCCTTTAAGAAGGAGAATAATCTACTCATTTGGTCCTAATTTAAGCTATAAATAGCAGGTGAGAAGTAGCCATCGTCCTCATGAATATGCAGCTCCGGACGTATCCCCAAACTCTTCATGTCTTTTCTTATCTTCACCATGTCCTTTCCTTTGGTTCATCGATCAGATTTAATACATCTAAGATGTTATCCATCATATTCTTTTTGATGTGTATAACATCTAAATTATAATGTATTGTAAGATCTTTCAAGTATGGCGGCTCTATGAAGAAAATGATTTTTCTTTTAAAAGCCAGAATTCCTCGAGGCTATCTGGTCTTGTTTAAATGGTCGACCCAACCATATCTCACCCATTTCTTGTAATCTCTCCATTATAACCTGACCTGGCAACCTGATAGAATCTGTACTAAGTTTATTCTTTGAATTTTTCTTTGAATACCAACACATCTTGCCATCAAATTTACTCATGAACTATGACGTTCGCCATCTATGTTCAATACGTAGAAATCTACGATGTCCTAAGTAACAAAATTTCTTATTTTTCGACAGTCGTAAGTGATGGGTGTCTTCTATATAGACTGGGAAAGAAAGCTTTCCTTTAGTTCTCCAACCTGACAAATTTGCGTACGTCAGGAAGTCATTTATGGTCCATAATAATGTTGCATACATATTGTAAAATTCTTTCTTTTTTGCGTCATACGTCTTCACGCTGGTGTCCACAACTGTTTTAGTTCATCAATTAATGACTGGAGATAAACATTTATTGTATTTCATAGTTGTTTTGGATCGGGGATTAATAGGGTTAGCATCATGAATGATGATTTCATATACAACCAAGGAAGTAAGTTATAAGTGATCATTACTACTGGCCATATAGAGTACGATGGGTACATACTATTAAATTGATTAAATCCATCGCTTGCAAGACCCAACCACACGTTCCTTGCTTCTAAAGCCAACGAATTATTTCTTTTGTCAAATCTCTTCCACTCCTCTGAATCAACAGGATGACGTATTCTTCTATCTTGAGATTTACAATCCTGGTGCCATCTCATCCACCGTGTAGTTTTAGTTGATATAAAAAGGCATTGAAGCCTAGGTGTCAGTGGGAAGTAATGAAGAACCTTGTGAGGTTATTTCATCTTAATTTCATTTTTACCTTCCTTATATCTCTCATGTTTACATTTGGGATAGTTACTCAAGTTTGCGAATTCATTTCTAAAAAGAATGCAATCATTTGGACATGCATCGATCTTCTGACAGTCCAAACTAAGCTTGAAAATCTATTTTCTTGCCTCATACCATGAAGCCATAAACCCATTAGGGTTATTCAACAGCTCAGTAATAAAATGAAGTATTTCTGACTTCAATTTAGCACTAGCTCTGTTCATAACCTTCAATTGAAACATCTTTAATAAAAATGACAACTTTGACATTTTCGTAACACTGGGAGCAATATGATCCTCAACTACCTTAACAACTTCATAGAATGGATCAGAATTGAACGAATCTTCCTTGTCTGTATTTATATCCCCTTCTGCTCTCATCTTGTTCAATATTTCTTGTATTTCTTCACCTCCATTATTAGTAATTTCCTCGTCAATCTCTTCGTCAATAGCGTTCTCATTATTCATGACTTTCTCAGTCAACTCCTCTCCATGAGCTACCCAAGTAGTGTAATACTGGCACCACCCATTACGAATCAAGTGCTCGAGCATAGTATTACGATCATACAAGGAACCATTCAAACATCTTCTATATAGGCAGAAGATATTGTTAAGTTGATCTCCTCGCTTAAATATCTTCCTATCGTCATCGAAGACCCAATCCAGGAATGAAATTACTCCATCCTTATATTTGGTGTAATTTGAACCCTGTAATCCAATCCAAGATTTATCCATTATAACCTAAAATTTAATGTAAACAAATCACTTATTAGGAAAGGAAATGACTGAATATTGATGCGTATCTTGATTAAGATTTTCACTTATAGCCCATCCTTAAAGATTTGAACACAACTTAGGTTTGCCCGTTACATGTAACCTTAGTGCGATGTAATTTCGACAGCATCTCCCACACTTCTCTAGTATACACCTCAATACTAACCTTAGCTAGATTTCCTTTAATGTCTAATTAAGGGTACCGCAGGAAACTAGATAAGATTAGTTGGTATACCAGAGAAGAGTAAGATGAAGCAACTAAAATTTCACTGCACAATGGTACATGTAACAAGCAAAACTAAGCTGTGATCAAATCTTTAAGGACCTCCTTTGGTTCGGTACTTCACCGAACTAAAGTCGATTGAGTCTTATGGTATGCTATAAAGACAACACATTATGCATGTAAGTGAGATATACATACACTTCATGCATTATCTGTATAACATGATCATAAGTCTTGATGGGTGAGTAATTTGGACACAATTTGACTCGGAGGACTTTTACCCTAGGGTTAGAATACATAATGTTTGATCTCGCGTGCATATATCTTCTTTAGCAAATATGTGTATCTAAACAATAACTAATTTCAACATTAAAAAAATTCTAAAAAATTCAGTAGAATTTCCCCTTAGAATTTGAAGCTTTTCTATAAACCTGCATAGAAAAATAATAAAACTAATAAAAATGGGCATACCCCACATAAAAAATGAATTAGTTACAATTAAAAATAACATTAAAAGTGGGCACACGCCATATTATTGAATCACATTAAAAATAATATTCACTATCTATTTCTAAAAGTGGGCACCCCTCACAAGAATTTAATGACAAAAAGTAATATGTGGGCACACCCCACATCTAATAAAAACCTATATTATCATTTAAATAAATAAAAATCATTAAAATTATACCTCAAAGTAGTACGGCCTCTAATAATGGCCATCAGTGATAACCTATAATTTTAGAAATAGAAGTGATTAAATAACATATTATTATCTAAAACTTGGTTAAAAAAATGAAGATTCAAGTTCCAATAATAACTAACTAGAACCTAGTTGAATTGGCTAAGCAAGTGTACTGTAGTAGACTCATTTAGTGAAGTTGGTCACTTTCTTACGTGAGTCTTTCCAAGGTTACTACCCCAACTCCCATGCAAAATGTGGTAATGAAAGTAAGAAGATTTACAAGGTCACGTGCGAAGATTTTATTCTAAGATCAGTTCTCTAATTCTTATGGTTTTAATAGAGACCCTGGATCGTTTGAGCTCTTCAACAAGTAGAAGATGCTTGACAAGGGGATTTAGTTCATGACGTAAAAAATTAACCTTCTTCTTCTAGCATCCCAACCCCCACCTCTTCTCCCTTAAGCTACCCCTCGTACCTCTCTATACCTTACCCTCTAGCCACCATCTCTTTTCCCTTCATCTCCATAGTCACCTCCTTCCCATTTCTATCCTTAGCCAACTCTCATTTCCCCATCTCCTCACCTCTCCTTCCTTTCCCTTGCAACCTACACTTCTTCCCCTACTTACCTATCTCATCACCTTCCTAACTACCTTCTCCTCTTCCCCCACCCATCAACCTCTTCACACCTCGCTAGCCTCCTCCTTACTTTATCCTAGTTAGACAACCTCTTCTTCACCTCACCAACCACCTTCTCCTCGTCTTCCCCTATCCCTAACCTCCTCTCCCTCCTCGAGGACACCCACTTCTCAACCTTCTTTTAGGGCACATCAACATTATAGCGAATGACATGTCCTCCTTATTACACTCCACTAGGAATTCAATCAGGTTACAATCTCTTATAAAATAACCTAGAAGATTCTATCTCTTTTGACATTGAAAACTATGATTATAATAATAAGTTAATGATAGTGATCCACTATCCTCAATTGTCTAATGAAATATTTAAGTGAACCTTAAAAACACAAAAATACCAATATCACACGTATTTTTACTCAATTGTATTTAATGAAATAAATGAAGACGGCACATATATACTCATTACATAATCAAATAGTTTACCAACAACACATAACTCCAACTCACTTTCCTCAAGGCTTCAGCAATATTATGCTTATTGGTATTTTGCATTTTTTCAAATGATCGACCTATCTCTCCTTCTTAAATGGCCAGAACTATTTAGGGTTTCCATTGAATCCTCTACCACATGCCTTCCTTGGGAATCTCTTCCTCTAATGGTCTCATCTCCCCTCACGTCCCCCTTCCTCCTCATTAAAAGAAGAGGGAGTTCCATGCATCCTTGGCCATATCTTTCTTTTCCTTGAATTATCCTTTCAACTCCTCCTTATCATCATCTCCCTTTAATGCCTTAATTTGTTCATAAGCCTCTCTAATTTGGGGGTGGCCAAGAGTACACCTATACTGATGAAGCTCTTGCATACTTGGATCAATCCTCATTTGGACAATCTAGGAGAATGACTCTCATCTCTACATCTTTGTTAGGTACAAGGGTATAAAAAGGTACAATGGGTAACTTTTTTCATAATTTTTTTTCCTTCTAAAAAAAACTAAATGGTAGGATAGGGAGGAGGAAGAGGAGGGGGTTGGGGAGGAGGAGGGGGGTGGTAGGACAGGGAGGAGGAGGGAGGCAGTAGGACAAGGAGGAGGAGGAGGAAAAGGAGGAGGAGAGGGTGGCGGTAGGATGGGGAGGAGGAGGGGGTCAGGGAGGAGGAGGGGAGTGGTAGGACAGGGAGGAGGAGGGGGTTAGCAGGACGAGGAGGAGGAGGAGGAGGTAGGGTGGTGGCGGGACAGGGAGGAGGAGGAGGGGGTCGGGGAGGAGGAAGGATGCGGTAGGAGGGGGAGGAGGAGGAGGAGGGTGTCGGGGAGAAGGAGGAGGTCGTCGGAGGGGGTAGCAAGAATCAGAGGAGGAGGAGGAGGGCAACAAAAAGAGGAGGAGGAGGGTAGCAAAAGGGGGAGGAGGAGGAGCACGGGGATGGGTTGAAGGAGTAGGAGGACTGTCGGGCAGTAGGAAGAGTGGAAGAGGGGGGTGTCGACCACCACGAGGAAGAGGAGGAAGAGAGAATCCACCTGAGGAGGAGGGGCTAGCACAACGAGGAGGGCAATGTGACGTAGAGAGCTGGCGAGGAGGACCACGACGAGGTGTGACAAGGAGGAGGATCAGCGAGGGTTTGGGGTTTTGCGGGGAATATGAATAGTACTGATGGGGGCACTGTGTGGTGATAGATTTAGGCACATATACCATCAATTTAATGAGGAAGTGACGAAAAATGTTAATGAAAATTTTAGCCGCACGCCCAAATGCTTCTTCATATAGCGGTGACATGAGTGACCAAATTTAAAACCATGATTTGCCGTCACTTATTTCAAAAACTGACGGCACATATATATTTGTCATCACTTTTACAACCGACAGCACAAATCACAACTACCCCCACGCATACATTGATGCTTTTTACTGGTGATGGCAGAGGCCAACTTTAAAGCTTCCATTTTCCGTCACTTTCTAAAAAAATCGATTGCAGAAGTATTTTTCTTGTTGCTTGGATAACCGACGGTAACTAACCGATGGTAGATCCCATTTTTCTTGTAGTGATGTTTGCTCAATATGTGGTGAACCAAGATGGAAGAACATTAGGGATGATGAGGATTCATTGGTTGATCTTTCTGTGGTAAAGAAAAAGAGAAAACTACCTAATGTGTTGCGGTGGTTTCATTTGAAACCAAGATTGCAACGATTGTTTGCATGTTCAAAGCTAGCCACAGATATGAGATGGCATGAAGAAGGTTCTATTAAGGATGGCCTCTTAAGGCATCCTGTAGACTCTTTTGTGTGGAAACACTTTGATTCTTTGCATCCATAGTTTACTGTCAAGCCTCGTAACGTTCGTTTGGGATTAACTGCTGATGGTTTCAATCCATTCAAGAATATGAATGTTGCCCATAGCACATGGCCTGTCATTCTAATACCTTATAACATGCCTCCCTGGGTATGTATGAAACAAAGCAACTTCATCTTGTCCTTGTTGATATCTGGTCCAAAAGCTCCTGGGGCCAAGATAGATGTTTATATGCAACCTCTCATTGAGGAGTTGAAGGAGTTGTGGTAGCATGGAATTGAAACCTTTGATACATCTAATAATGAAACCTTTTTGATGCGAGCTGCATTACTCTAGACAACTAATGATTTTCCAACTTATGGAACACTTTCTGGTTGGAGTGTAAGGGGAGAAAAAGGGTGTCCCTGTTGTTGTTATAACACTAAATCTTTATGGTTGTCTCATAGTGAGAAGTATTGCTATATGGAACATCGAAGATGGTTAGATTAGAATCACAACTTTCGCATGGATAATGAATCATTTGATGGGAGCACAAAGCATTGGTCGACACCTATATGAATGTTAAGTAAAAACATACTTGAGGTTGCAAAGTCGGTTGCCTCGTCAGAGGATGAATCACACAATCCTTTAAAGAGATTGACCATCTTGGTTGAGTTGCCATATTGGAAGCATAATTTGCTATGCCACAACATTGATGTCATGCACACCGAGAAAGATGTATTTGACAATATTTTTGGGACAATCACATGTCAGGTCAAAAAGACAACGGATACTTACAAGTCTCGCAAAGATTTAGTAGATGTGGGGATTAGAAGAGACCTCCATCTGAAAGAAGGAGTTGGAAATGTGATTCCAAGAGCTTGTTATTGGATGACGAAGTAAGAAGTTACAATCTTTTTTACCATCTTGAAGGAGATGAAACTTCCATATGAGTGATCATGCAACATCTTGCATGTGATACAAGTTAAAAAGAAGAGGGTAACATTGATGAGAATGTATGATTGCCACATTCTGATGCAAGAGCTTTTACCAGTGGTTGTTCAAGGTTGTTTACCTAATAGAGCGACAATTGTCTTAATTGGTTTATGCCATCTCTTTAAATGCTTGTGTGCCAAGGCTCTCAGACCGTCAGATCTCGATATACTGCAATCTCGAGTCATTTTAACATTATGTGAAATGGAAAATCTATTTCCCCCTTCATTTTTTACTATCATGATACATCTCATCATCCATTTAGCAAAGGAAGCAAAGCTTGGGGGTCCCGTTTTCTATTAATGGATGTACCCAATTAAGAGGTAGTTATTTTTTAATTATACAATTATCTACTAAATGTCTTTTCAGAAATTGTGTTTCACTAATATGTGAGCTTTTCGATGTTTTAGGTTCTTTTTGACTTTTAAAGGCTTTGTCAAGAACAAAGCTCATCCTGAGGGATCAATTGCTAAAGGATTCTTGGCAAATGAGTGCCTAACCTTTTATTCAAGGTATCTTGGTGGTGGTCATACCAAATTTGATAGGCACTACGAAATGACAAGGATGTTATCCCTGAGATGGATGAAGATCTACCATCTCCATTAGGATGACCTTTAGGGAAGAAAATAATAAACAAGCGATTCGATCTCAAGAAATGAAGAAGAGTTTCAAGGAAGAAGCTCGATTCATAGTCGCTATTTCAGGCACATCATTATGTTCTCTTTAACGATGAAGTCGTTAGTCACTTTAGAACGTATGTATTGGAAATTCTTCATTTCTTTGATTGGACTATCATGATCGGTTGATGTATTATGTAACTAGAGATTCATTGCCTTTTGAAATAGGGAGCATAAGTCTATGCTAAGAAGGCATCACTACTTACCTCACCTATCTCACTTTGAACTTGATAGGCTTCATAGTCTTCAGTTCAATGATTGGTTTCATGATAAAGTGAGATTCTTTCAATTTTTTAATTATACATTCAACTAAATTTGAGTTAGTTTTCATTAATAATTGAAATTATATTACTTAATTTGTTGTAGATTGAATGTTTGGAGAACGAAGGAAGTGATAAAGTTTCTCCGAAGTTGAAGTGTCAGGTCCTTCTGACATGGTTATTACCTACAGAGGATACATTATTAATGGATTTAGGTTTCATACCATAGAACATGAGAAGGATTTGACAACACAAAACAGTGGATTAGCTGTCATTTCTAGTTCAAGTAGCTATTCCAGTCAAAAAGATGATCAACCAATTAATGGGGAACAAAATTATTATGGTTGCTAAAAGACATTCTTAAACTAAGCTATTCAGGGATGTATAGGGTGCTTCTATTCAAATGTGATTGGGTTCATCCAACTAGAGGGTGTAGGACTGATGGCTACGGATTCACCATTGTTAATTTCTCAAACTTATCACATATAGGGAAGGATATCGGGGATGATTGATTAACGAGATTTTATACGCAAAAAGATTTAGATAAAAACCCATCATTATAGTTGCATAAAAATCCACTGTCAGATAAATTTACAAAAACTTTGGTGAGTCACGGATCAAACACAGGGAGGCAAACATTTGATTAAAAATCACGTTTAGAATTATTGTCACAAAATAGATTAGCTGGTTGAATTAAATCTACACTAGCTATTCTGCTTAAATAATAAACAATAGAAGAGAGAGAATAATACAAAGAAAGAGAATAGAGAGAGAATGAACAAATATTTTATAACCATAGAATCATGTTTATTACATCTACTTACTACAACTACAAAGCCAAAAATCTACACTAGAAAGCGATAAATAGATGGGGATGAGAAAGTCCTCCTCGACGACTACTTAGAGGACGAGCCATGTTGATGAAGTGCTAGGAAGAGGGTGGTGAGATGCGGGACGAGGGTGAACGGAGCTAGAGGACGGAGGACGGAATAGGGCAACGTCATGTCACAGTAGGATCCACTTCTCGAATGGTGGCGAGAAGATAACCACGGGATGCTCCATGAAAGGGGTAAGAAGATGGGAAAATTATTTTACTCTAGCTCTAATGGAGCATCTCAAGTATGGGACCAGCTCGTAGAGCTTTGGAGGAGGAGAGAGAAGAAGAGAAGGGATGATTTACGAAGGGGGGTATAGGGTCCTTTATATAGTTGAGGTACAAGGGCAAAAAGGTCCTTTAAAATCTTGAAAATTAAATGTAGGGCCTTTAGTGAAGGATGCATCTGTTGCTGAAGGTAAATGTCGGTGAAGACGCACGCGCAACGTCGCCCACACGATGAAGATCGGAGGCCTCTCGTGAAGCCATGTTGATGTCACTTCCTCTTCAACGATTCATTGCTCTCAAGCACCGCATTGATCTCAGCGGTTTGATTATTTGATCGGACGATCGAGATCACGCGAGGCCACTTTGCCTTCACACGTTACGTGCATCCGTGCGTGATGGCACATATGATTGCATGTGTATGTTTGCTCCTTTGTTTGGCACCACTTAAGTGTGCCACATTGCCGCTTCCATAGCCATCCGATGTCAATCGGATGGGTCAATTGCACCGCGCCTCACCCGTGCCTTCGATTGGAGGCGATGAGGGGCTTGAACCCGTGCCTCCTCTTTGCGACACAGTGCACAACCACTGCACTATAGCCGCTTCTATGCTGCCTTTATGATTTAAGGCCACGACACTCTCAACCATTGGATCTCAATCCAGCGGTCGAGATCGCGCAGGATTTGCTGAGAGGAAGAACGTCGGAGGCTCTAGGCGACTTGGATGGCGCCACATAGAGCCATCTAGCCCATCCATTTTCCAATGCTTATAAATGGTGCCATGGATGTTGGATTGGGTCGATTTTTACACCGTTGGGCTGCGATCATTGATCTAAACACATCCATGCGATTGGATTTGTCATCTGAGATATGGATTTGCACCACCTTTCCCCTTGACCTCTGATCTTCCTTGGATTGCATTTAATGCTACAGAGATCCGATCAGTGCAATCTTGGAGGTGTTGGACTCTGATTGTCGCCCTGATAAGATTCGTATGGTTGGATCTTGAATTTGAGGCCCCGAAATGATATCGCCTTGTCCCCTTGCCACAAAAAGCAAATTAACCTATATTTTGTACAAACTAATCTAAATGCATGATGATGTATGTGTTAGTGCAAGAGCACCACGATTGTTATTTTTGATGATAACAAAACACTTGTTATTTAACATTTGCATTTGAGTTTCAGGAAAATGCAAATGGAATCAAATGTGAAGGAGCCTAAGCTCGCGTCCATGATGGATTGGAAGAGCTTGATGGAAGAGGAGCTTCGTATGGAGCAAGAGCTTGAAGAAGATGAAGAATAGGATAGAAGTTCTTTCTGTTTCTTCTATGTATTTATCTTTTTGGCCTTTGTTCTTTATTTCCTTAGATCATTTGTTAAAGAGCTCCAAAGTAACAATAGTAGTCCTAGGATCACATACTCAACCCTAGGATACTTAGAAAAGCTCTTAGAGAACTTATAAAATCAAAGTAGGTATCAGATAGCCTGATCAGACGTCCAATTTGGACATCAGATGTCAGATCTTAGGCTTTAAGATGTTTAATTGTTTGATCAGACATCTAAACCACTTAGGCTGGAAACCCACTCTTTGTTTGCCAGTTTCAGACGTCCAGCCTTTAGTCCAAACATCTTAAAAGACGTCTGAGGACCTTGCCAGATGTCAAACTAGAGGACCGTTGGCTTATCTACTTTCAGATGTCCATAGTGTATCCCAGATGTCTGATAAATAGTCGTTAGGCTAAGATCTGACTCTAATTACTTCCTATCATTCCTAATAGCCGTTTGAGCCTCGGGAAATCCATTCCCACAGTGATTTGTGTTTCTAGAAGTCCAGACCTATTGCCAAGCATCCAATCTGTCATTTGCGCAACTTCACACTAGAACCTTTTTTCAATCTTATGAAAATAGGAAGGAAACCATCTTAGTATTAGATGTTTGATTAGATTCTCAGACATATTAAAATGCCTCCTTAAACATTCGTCTTGATGTAACCCAATCTAGATCTTCTACCCTTCTAGATCAGATGATCAATCCACAGATCAGACGATGGCCCAGATGTCTGACCTTAGAACCAGATGTCTGATAACCCTGTCAGAATCATTAATGACCCTAATTTTGGCTTAAATTGCCTTGGAATTATTCCCAATGGCTATAGAACCCTTCCAAGACCTTCCTAAGGGTTCCTAAGCCATCTATAAATAGAGGAGAACCCTTCCATTGCTAAACAAAAAAAAGACATACTTCATCCACTCATTTCAAGTCTAAGAGAAGAGAGAATCAAGAAGGAAAGTCACCCTACTCTCCAAAATCCTAAGCATACATCTGAGAGCATAGTTACGCTGCACAACCGCTCTCCCATCTCCACGCATACGAGAGCGTTGTTCGTGCCTTTGCATGGTTCACACAATCCGTGTCAATAGCCAACGCACTTCCATCAAAGGGAAATTTCCTTTGTCTATAGTAGCTAGTTTTGCTTACATACTTTGTGGCTCTATAAGATATTTTTCTATTGTCTTTGTTTGGGAATTTGCATCTTCCTCATGAGACAAAATACTCCTTACGAAGAAGGGGGTTTGAGGCATGCTACCCTCGTTTATGTAGCGTCAATTGTAAGAGGTTAAGTCACCCTCATTTAAGTGACTTGGATAGTGGATTTGATCGACTAAGTTGATCAGGAAATCCTAGACCAAAAGGTTTAGGTGGTGTTTTTTACCCCAGTTTGGGTTTCCACCTAAAAATCCCTTGTATACTTATGATTGTTGTTTTTGTGAGATTGTCTATTATTCTTGCACTTTATTTTGTTTATCATGCAAATCTCACTCCTCTCCATTAGAACCTACATTTCGTATCAGAGCAAGTCTCGTATCTTCGACGTTACATAGCAACGAGTAACCATGGAGGGAAGCATGTTCGTGATGAGAACATCCAAGGGGCAGTCTACTACCCATCAGCCATTCTTCGATGGAGTAACTACCCTTACCACTTGGCCCCAAGCAAATGGCTACACGATATGGCAATGGTGCGAAGTGCCATACGCCATCCCGGAAAGGCCTGAGGCAGGTTACTCCCAACAACAAACTCTGGAACTTTCACCTAACACAAAGACATTGAATGTGTTATATTGCATGCTACGCCCGGAGGAATTCAATCGGATCTCGTAATGTGCCACTGCATACGAGATTTGGTAGACATTAGAGGTAACTCATGAGGGCACCTCAACGGTAAAGGCTTCTAAGATAAATATTTTATCTCAAGAATTTGAATCTTTTTCTATGAAATCTAAGGAAACTTTAAGTATGATGAACACTAGGTTCACTCTCATAGTGAATAATTTGAAAGCTTTAGGGAAAACCTTCATAAAGGGGGAGCTTCAAGGAAAGCTACTTCATTCCCTTGGACCAGAATGGGAACAAAAAGTCACCGCCATTGAGGAGGTGTATGAAGTTGAAGAGCTCAACATGGAGGATCTCTTTGGCATTCTGATGGCCTATGAGATAAAGATGAAGCAGAAGGACACACCAGAGCCAAAGGCAAGAAAGAGTTTGGCCTTTAAAGCTACATCAGATAGTGAGTTAAGTTCTGATGATGAAGACCTTAGGATTTTATTTAAGAAATTTTGTAAGTTTTGTAGGAACTCAAAGAAAGAGAAGAAGGAAAAGAAGGAGCAAGATAGCCTAAGATGTTGCTATCATTGCAACAAAAAAGGGCATCTTCGACCCGAATGCCCCCTTCTTAAGAAGGAGAAGACGGAGAAGGAGAAGAAATACAAGAAAAAGGCATTCCAAGATACATGGGACAACTTGAGCTTAGAAGAAGATCCCAAAGAGAAGAATGAAGTCACTTGCATGGGCTTCATGGCCATCACAAGTGATAGCAAGGATGAAGATGACAAGGTAAATTCTAAATTACAAGATGCTTTTGATGAACTTTATGAAATTAGTAAATCATTAAAAATAGAAAACAAGAGCTTTAAAAAGAATCTTAGCCTTCTTAGAACTAAAAATGAAATGTTAAAGATTCAAATTAAGGATCTAGAAAGTAGTTCTAGTTGTAACATTTCTAAAAATGATAATTTGTTGTTAGAAAATAAAAACCTAATCAATGAAAATAGTAGGTGATTGAGGAGAATACTAACTTAAAAACTGAAATTTCTAGTTTAAAACTAAGATGCATATTGTAGAAAAAGAACTTGCATGTCTTAGGGAAGATTCTAATAACTTGATGAATAAATTAGATAATTTCTCTAACGATAAAGTTAGCACTAGTCATAAGGTTAAGAAAGGATGTCCATCAAGGAGACCAACTAATAAATCCAGATCCAAGCTAACTTGGATACTGAAAGAACAAGTAGAATCATATTTTGTAGGTTTCAAGGGAGACTTCAACAAAAAAGAATGGACCTACAAGATGAAGGATATCCTCCTCAAACTAGGTGGACCAATATCAAGACCAAAAAGGAAGATGAGAAGACCAACAGGTGATCAAATTGCCATGCATCGACCGTTCGATTAGAGACTAGCTCCGATGCTCAGACCTCCAAGCTTCAGATGGGAGCCCCATCCATTTTGGCATCAACCTCCATTTGGGCCATGCTATTGGCTATGATAAGTGAGGTACACCCTTTACCCTATTTTTTCATCTATAGCATTTAAATAGGTAGAGTTTAAATTTGATAAAGCTATTTGTCCATCATTAAGGGAGAGGTTTTAAAAGAACATAACTATATTTCCATTAGAAAGGAGGAGTTAATGGATAAATAAATAGCTATATTGTTATGTCAAAAAGAGTAAATTAGAAGAGCATGTTTCAAGGGGGAGTATAGGATAACTAAAATTAAACCTTTTTGATAATGTCAAAATGGGGAAGAAGTTTTTGGATTAATATTTATGATTTTTTCATCATCAAAAAGGGGGAGATTGTTAGTGCAAGAGCAACATGATCGTTAATTTTGATGATAACAAAACACTTGTTATTTAACATTTGCATTTGAGTTTATGAGTTTTAGGAAAATGCAAATGAACTCAAGTGTGAAGGAGCTCAGGCTTGCATCCATGATAGATTGGAAGAGCTTGATGGAAGAAAAGGAGCCTCGTGTGGAGCGAGAGCTTGAAGAAGATGAAGAATAGGATAGAAGTTCTTTCTATTTTTTAATGTATTTATCTTTTTGTTCTTTACTCTTTATTTCCTTAGATCATTTGTTAAAGAACCCCAAAGTAACAATAATTGTTCTAGGATCACATACTCAACCCTAGGATACTTAGACAAACTCTTAGAGAACTTAGAAAACCAAAGTAGGCATCAAACATCCTGATCAGACGTCCGATTTGGATATTAGATGTTTGATCTTAGACTTGAACATGTCTGACTATTTAATTAAATGTCGAAACCACTTAGGCTAGAAACCCACTCTCTATTTGCTAGTTTCAGACATCCAACTCTTAGTCTAGATATCTTAGAAGACGTCTGAGGACCTTGCCAAACGTCCAACTAGAGGACCGTTGGCTATCTTAGAGGATTAACCCTTAATCTGATTTACATCTACTTCCAGACGTCCATAGTATATCCCAAACATCTGATAAATAGACATTAGGCTATGATATGACCCTAATTACTTCCTATCAATCCTAATAGCCATTTGAGCCTTGAGAAATCCATTTCCATAGTGATTTATGTTTCCAGACGTCTAGACCTATTGCCAGATGTTTGATCTATTGTCTGTGCAACCTTACACTACAACCCTATTTCGATTTTGTGAATATAGGAAGGAAACCATCTTAGTATTAGACGTTCGATTAGATTCCCAGATGTCTTAAAACACCTCTTTAGACGTCCCTCTTGATCTAACCTAGTCAAGATCTTCTACTCTTCTAGATTAGATGACCAATCCCTAGATTAGATGATGGCTCAGACATTTGACCTTAGAACTAGATATCTGATAACCCTGTCAGAATCATTCATGACCCTAATTGCTATCTGAATTGCCTTGGAATTATTCCCAACGGCTATAGAAGCCTTCCAAGACCTTCCGAAGGGTTCCTAAGCCATCTATAAATAGAGGAGGACCCTTCCTTTGCTAAACCAAAAAAAAAGAAATACTTCTTCCACTCATTTCATGTCCACGAGAAGAGAGAATCAAGAAGGAAAGTCACCCTACTCTCCAAGCTCCTAAGCATACATCCGAGAGCATAGTCACTCTGCACAACCACTCTCCCATCTCTGCACATACGAGAGCATCATTCGTGCCCTTGCGTGATTCACGCACTCTGCATCATTAGCTAACGCACTTCTATCAAAGGGAAGTTTTCTTTGCCTATAGTAGCTAGTTTTACTTACATACTTTGTGGCTCTATAGGACATTTTGTTATTGTCTTTGTTTGGGTATTTGCTTTGTGAATTCCCGTCTCCCTCACGGGACAATATACTCCTCGTGAAGAGGAGGGGTTTAAGGCACGCTACGCTTGTTTAAGTGACGCTGGTTGTAAGAGGTTAAGTCACCCTTGTTTAAGTGACTTGGATAGTGGATTTGATTGACTAGGTCAATCGGGAAATCCTAGACCGAGAGGTTTAAGTGGTGGTTTTTACCTGGGTTTGGGTTTCCACCTAAAAATCCATTGTGTACTTGTGATTGTTGTTTTTGTGAGATTGTCTATTATTCTTCCGCTGTATTTTGTTTATCACGCAAATCTCACCCCCCCACTATCATAACCTACAGCATGTTATGTAATATTTTTAATGCATGATGCTTCTATAAACCTAAAAACATGAATAAATAGACATTTTAGGCCAATTAGATGTGTACACATCAATGACTGCTGCATCTTAGCATCTCAAGCATCGAAAGTGTTCTACATCAAGGATAATCAGAATGAAGGATGGCATGTGGTTAAGCGGGTCAAGGTTAGAGATGCTTTTGAAATTGTAGACTTCTAAAGTCTCATGCATGGATTTAAAACAAGGAATGCAAGGATGGTAGCAAATGAATCATCCACTTGGTTAAGAGATGTGGATAATTTGAATATTCATGTATCAGATGAGGAAGCTGATTCAAATGATGATGATGATATTTGATAGGAGATGTTGCTTCACATATGATGTTTTCCTTGTGCACATTGAAGCAAGTCTTTGTCTAAAATAATGATTTGTTTTTTTAATTTCCTTCTTAATTTTGTATTTATCTGTGATTCTCTCAAATGAAAATACTCTGTAAACAAGGCACACTAACAAATTGACAGTCCTATAAGCAAACCAAATTGCTAGTCAATAATAGGAAAATTGACCATCCTTGTCTTAAAACATCTTAAATGACATTTTTTCTTAGTGCTTCATATCATAGTGACCATGCCAAGAGCTATGAGAGTAGAAAGAAACATGAATCAGAAGAGAAGGATTTAACAAGCTATTCCGATGCATTCAACTTTTTCTTCCACCACCAAAGAAGGCTGAAACTTGAACCTGTTCTTCCATTTTAGATATTGTCAGTATGATATGGTTTGATGTTTATTGGAAGATATATGTGTGTTGGATTAATAGACCATGATATGGTCCTGTTAAGTGTGTTACATGGTTCATGTTCTTAATCTAAACATACATATATCTTCCAACAATATTTATTTCTCTCACTCTTATTAGAGGTTACAAACGTTAGAACACAAGAGATGTATTTCCAATATATTTCTTATTTTAAAATCCATGCCTGGAAATAGGAGTATAGAGTGGAGAAATATCTAAATGTGGAGCTATTTATCAGTTGTTACTACACGAAAGTAGCATCACCTCAAAAAAAAAAAGGGAAAATAACGGATCCCACTCGGTCATGTATCAAAAAAAAAGGGAAAAAATACTTCCCTCTGAAATGGAAGTATATCTCTCTTATAGAACCAAAAACTGATTCAAACATGTTAGATGGCATTATCTAACACACATTTCTAATTTTTCTTTTTGCAATATTTGTCAGGTTAGTTTTTAATTTCAGACCTATGCTGAATTTTTGGGCACTATTTTGACTTATTTCCTGCAGATGGAAAAATAAAGGGATAATGGTATTATGAGTTTGATAAGATTCTAATCGATACCCATTTGTTTTAGATGAAAATTGATTCTACATTAGGAATTGACTTTAAAAGCAACTACTTGATTGGTTTTATCTATGGATTATGAATTTTGAATAAGGAATAAGGAACTAATGTCATTATGATTTTATCTCTAGTTTGCTTCATTAGAAAGTGGTTCATGCCTATTGAATGATTATCAAAGGAAGCATTTTGAGGTACTTTGTACATCTTCCCTCTTGTTTTTCTTGCTACATAGACAAAGGCATTATTGTATTTTTTTCCCTCCTTGTTGCATGCTTGAATTTCCTATCTTTGTAGTTAGTGTGTCATTTCAACATTTTTCTCTTGGATATGTTTCTAGCAGTGGAGGTTCTTGCTAAATTGAATTTCATTGGAAGGGTTGTTATTTCTGTCACTACAGTATGAATGGATTAAAACCTTTTAAGAGCAAAGTATTTGGAGTAGGGGTTTTTGTTCATGATGTGAATTGGCCTCTTTTTGTACTTTGAGAACAAAGGTCTTGAAGGTTGCTCCTTTGCCACCACCATAGCTACTTTTTAGATAGTCTTTCTAGTAACAACACTTTAGTGGTTGTTTCGTTGTTATCATCATATGTTGACATTTTTAAATACTGGCATTAGTTAAGCAAAACCTATTTTGTTGGCTTATTTCAATAGCTATAATAACAAATGTTTGATTTGACATTGTCTTTACTATAATGGTGCCCGACTTCTCCGTTATATATTTATGTTTACTTGTCTTTTAGTCCTTACAAATGGGCACTGGCCCACAACACAAATTGCTTTCGTCTCTTTAGCTTTTGATGGTGTTGTGTGCCTTCTATCCTGGCTTTTGTGTAATTCATCCTTGATATCTATTAAATATATGCTGAGATCATTTGCCACATTGCCTTAATTCTTATTTTTGTAAAAGCAGTATGATTCATTAATGTTTGGACAGTCATCTGGCGAAAGCTTATGTTTCTTCCATTTTGGCATCCTTGTGTATTTTAAAACATCTCATTTGAGGTTCCATTTGTCTTCCATAATCTGCATGCTTGAATTATTTTATTAGCATTATCACTTTGCATCATTAATTAATGACTTTACTAACGGTTATGCATTTTTTTGTATCAGTCTTTTTCTTATCTTTTCTTTTTTAGATAAATGGGGAGGAAAAGGAACTATAAAGTGGTTGATACAAGAAAAGGAAAACAACCTACAATTGCAAGTGAGCAATCAACTTCAGTTTCATCACCAAATGCTCTAATACAAGATGTCTCAGAGCTACCATTTGTCTTCCATGCTCTACGTGCTTGAATTATTTTATTAGCATTATCACTTTACATCATTAATTAATGACTTTATTACTAACGGTTATGCATTTTTTTTATCATTCTTTTTCTTATCTTTTCTTTTTTAGATAATTGGGGAGGAAAAGGAACTATAAAGTGGTTGATACAAGAAGAGGAAAACAACCTACAATTGCAAGTGAGCAATCAACTTCAGTTTCATCACCAAATGCTCTGTTACAAGATGTCTCAGAGCTAGGTCAACTTTCTTGTTAACATTTGGAGAGTATTTAGAATCTTTTTCTCAAATTTTTTTAGAGAAAAATATAAAAGATGCTAATCTACTCTTTTATCTATTCCTTTATTGTCATAGGAGTAGCTTCATCTCATTTAAAGAAGATAAGAGGTCCCACCTTAATGAATGAAATATGGGAGTTGGAAGATGGCATGAAGTTGGAGGTTCAAGTTGGTGTTGTTGGCATTCTCATTGGAGAAGAAACCGCTAAGTTAGCAAACTTTATTGGGTTTGCGGTATGAAGATCAAATTTGGCCCCCATAGGATATTCCAGTTGGAAAGACATGGGACCTCAATATAAGATGACAATATGGGAGGCCATTCAGGTTTAAGAGATAGTCATAATTCATCTTTTTTGTTAACTTCTTGGTTATTGAAAATATTTACAACAATATCATATGTTTTATAGGAGAAGATTGAATTTTAGCCATGTTGTAATGAAAAGATAAGGAAATATGTCATGCGTAGTGCTGCTACAAAATGGAGAGCGTGGAAGAATGAAATTAAGAGAAAAGTATTTGATAAAAGACAATCCCCAGAAGAGATACAGGATACAATTGAAGATGCTCAGATTGACAAACAACAATTTGTTACACTTGCTCATATTTGGCTTAGTGATAAGCATCATGTATTGTCTTAATGCAAACTTTTCTCAATGTTTTTATGAAAAATTCATCACTTATGTTTTATTTGAATGCCTTGTACCTTCAGAAAATGTGTGAGCAAAATAGGATAAACCGGCTAAAACTTGAGGACCCCCATTGCATTGGAACAAAGATGTTTTCTAGGATTATCCATGAAAAGGTATATGTTTCTAATTAGTATCAATCTATTGACATAAAAGTAATTCATTAGTGCTTAGCTCTTGATACAAACATTAGACAAGGGGTAGATGGACTAATTCCTACTAGAGCTGACTAGTCGGAAACACAAGGATGGAATTGCAGTGAATGAGAAGGCGAAGGATTTAATGGATATTTTAGATGCTTTCATTGACTTACTAAGGATGGTATATTTTTGTTGTTTCACATTTTCCTTCGAACATACAACATCATGAATAATAATTTGTTACTACTCATAATTGATTGCGTTATTTTAATTTAAAAAAAAATGTAAATCAAGATCGTTGCAGTTTAGAAATCGAGTGGCGAATAATGCAAATCAAAACTAATTAAATAAACCACTCACAAAGGAGTAGGTCATATCTACAGGGAGGCAATGGCCTATTTAAACTCGCATTGATTAGTTTTGTCAAGAAATTGGATCAAAATCGCTTTTCAATTGAGATAATAAGACATTATCATGCTGATATTGTAGTTAGGCAAAACAAGAGGGAGATGCTAAAAAAATAACAGAATAAAATATTAATACCTAAAAATCCTTTCCCCCTCAATGGCAAAAAATGTAAAATTTAATTACAAGCAAAATAGAGGATTTTGTTGCGTGGATCTCACGCATTGAGGATGGCTTGGCTGGAGGTGAGATTTGGCGGAGGAGATGAGTGAGGCAAGGGCTTCGCGATGGTGGTCGCGGTGAAGTGCGGGGTGGCCCGAGGTGGCTGGATGGAGCAGTAGTGGAGGTGGGTTTCGGTGGTGGCCTTTGCTGTTGGGGGAGCTGCTTGCATGGCCAGGAGAGGTGGTGTTGCTGAGGTAGGCACGCGGGTGAGTGCATGCAGCTGCATGGGGAGTCGGCGAAGGAGGTGATGCTTGCGGCAACCCTGCTGGGCATGGAGCATGGTTGGGCACGGGCAGGAGCTGTGCGCGGAGGTGGGACAAGGTGACTGCTGGCCGAGAGAACGCATGCACTGGTCATGCTGCGAGGGCGCGCACGAGGACACACATGAGCGAGAAGGAGGGCAGTGGCTCGCTGCCGATGCTTGTGCATGCGGACGACTGCATGTGGCACACATGGAGATGGCATGGCGTTGGAGGTGGCTACTGCAGCTTTGGGTTCTTTGGAGTTGTAGGGAATGGTGGTGGAGAAGGGGGCTTTAAGAAGAAGAAGAGGAGGCACGGCGACAGTGGGCAGCGCTTGCACGTTTGCGCTTATTGCTGTAGCTGCTGCTGCTGTGTGAGCACGTGAAGGAGATGGTCGTGCACTGCGGGCAGAGGCTACTTGCTGCTATGGGTGTGGTGCGCTTTGTAGCGCGCTGGCGGAGGTGCGTCAAGGGATTGTTGAGGGGCTTTAGACGTCCGGGAAACTTCCCGGACGTCTTAACTGGCAGGGGAGATGAAGGTGCAGGGTGTGGTTGCCTACCGTGCTTGGATGGCAGTGAGGTGGTGCACGTGAGGTGCTCGAGGTAATGCAAACGATCTCCAGATGGAGGTGTGGCCTGTCACGCCACACGCCCACAGTGGTGGAGGCTCGTCGCCACAGTTGAGGCCGGTGGTGGTGGAGTGGACGATAGGTCAACTCTCTGCACAGTGATGAATCGGGGTGGAGGCCTCCCGAACACAGTCAACTCCTCCCCCATCTTATAGTTGCAGCCAATACATTTGAAATCACAAGAGGCGGGAGCAGATCCTCGTGAATGCTGGCAGCTGTAAGGAATAAGTGGGTGTAGGACGAGGAGGCAGAGCGATTACCTACGGAAGAAGAAGAATAATAATAAAATAATTAGGATTATTTATACATAACTCCTTAACTTCTATGTTAATTAAAATAATGTATGTAATGCACCTAATTGGTTAACTAATCAAATGCATGCAATTCTAAGTTAATTCTGAATGCATTTACATATGAGTGCCACACATGAATTATGCAATTAAGCTAAAAATATGAATTAATTTATTTACATCCTAATGTATGCTATCTAAATGTTAAAATTAACTTAATGTCTAGGCACTTAAATACTTAAATAGCCCACAAATATGGGCTAATCAAATACCCCCATGACTAGTTTTTGCTAGTCCCTAGCAAATTAAACCATGACTTAACACTCCAAGTTATCCAAGCTAACTCAATTGACCTTTTCATAGAAATTATGTTGAACCATCTAACCCTGGAAAATAAGGTACCCAACTAGTTGAGTTACAGACTAGGTCAGCTAAGAACGAGTTGTAGGCACAAGTTTTCTTGATTTCTAACTCTACTCTAGGATTTATTGATCCCAGAGATTAAAGCATCCGTGCACGTGCAATGGTCTGATTTATTTGAGGTTGGTATGATTGCCAACCTAGAAAGAGAGTAAGAGGATTTATATATATATTTTTTGTTTGATTCCTCTAAGTCTAACCTTGGGTCAGCTACCAACACTGTCTATGTCAGATTCATTGTCCCCATCACCAAACCTCGAAGGGTGACTGACTTTCGATGCTTTGAGATAACACCACCCATAGTGACCCCAAGAACTCCTAGCAATTGACACTTTGAGATAGTATCGCTCATGGATTTCTTAAACAAATTTAGGCCTATGGCAATCAGCACTTTGAGATAGGGCCACCTATGGTACCTGAATTACACAATGTGCTTACATGCCCCCAGTAGGATGGTCATCCTAAGAAACAAGCGCCGAGGGGGTGACATGTTATCATCGCATCCTCAAGGTGAGTATATAATCCACCTCTCATGCAGCAGGAACTCTTTTAATCAAGTTGTGTTTTCAAGCTTCTCCTAAGTCAGAACTAAGAGAACCAAATTTTCTTCAAGAATTAGGGTGATCACTATTTACACAAGACCAAGTGTGTGTGAAATGTGGATGCTTAGGTTACGAGGACTCGTAAACTAAAAGGTAGAAAAAGACACCAGGTACTACCTAGCCTTTTACTTAATCCCTAGCTTTCCTTCCTCAACCTCTTGAGGAATGGTTTGCAACTTAACTCCTACTTAAGTTTTTAAGTCCACAAAGGACCCTAAGGGTCTAAAGCTAGTAGTTCAACCCTAACTCCTATAATTAGATACCTCGAGTCAGCTTAGGCAAACCTAAAGTCTTGGTCTTATGCTTAAAGATGCAAAACTCAGCCCGTTAAGCATAACAACATTTTCTTTTTCTTTTTTTTATCTTTTCCTTTTCTTTTCTTTTTTTTTCTTTTTCTTTTAAAATATGCATGCATGAATGCAAAATGTAGACATGCTATAAACAAATGCCTCAAGTCCTATCCCCCCATGCCTGATTCAAACAATGTCCTCATTGGAAACAAAAAAGTTAAGGGATGATATTACCTGAGGTGGAGAATGACAGGAGCTCAGGCTCCTCAAGAGTGACCTCATCAACCAGATGGCCATCCAAAGTATTGTATGGTTTTAATTGTTAGTTGTTGACTGTAAGGGGCATTGCTGAAGATGAAGGGCTCTTGATCTCCATAGCCCCATGTGGAAACACTTTGCTGATTATGTATGGCCCATCCCAACGTGATTTCAATTTTCTTGGGAAAAGCTTAAGTCTGGAATTGAAAAGCCAGACTTGTTGGTTGGGTTCAAAGGTCTTTCTAAGGATATACTTATCATTCAAGACCTTAGTTCTCTCTTTATAAGCTTGAGAGGTGTCATAAACATCATTCCTTAATTCCTCAAGCTCACTTAATTCCAGAAGTCGTGCCTTACTTGCCTTTTCTAAATTCATGTTGATGGATAGCCCACAGTGCCCTATGTTCCAGCTCGACAGGTAAATGGCATGCTTTCCCGTACATAATCTGGAAAGGAGATGTACCCAAAGGGGTCTTGTAGGCCATTTGATAAGCCCATAAAGCATCATAGAGCTTTTGGGACCAGTCCTTCCTATTAGGTCTTACGGTCTTTTCTAAAATGTTCTTTATCTCCCTATTCGACACTTCAACCTGGCCACTCGTTTGGGGGTGGTATGGGGTAGCAATCTTGTGAGCGACCCCTAAACTTTTGAGTAACCGATTGAAGTGATGATTCCAGATGTGAGGTCCCCCATCACTAATAATAGTCTTAAGGCAGCCAAATCGGGATATGATATTGGCCTTCACAAATTTCAATACCCCCGAGTGGTTATTTGTGCGTGTAGGAATGGCCTCTATCCATTTAGAGACAGTCAACTACCACTAAGATATATTCATAACCTTGGGACAAAGTGAAGGGGCCCATAAAGTCAATTCCCCAAACATAAAAAATTTCAACAGGTTGAATGGGGTGCTGAGGCATCTCTTTCCTCTTCCCAATCGTTCCAGTCCATTGACATCTAATACAGGCCTTAACAAAATTATGAGAATCCTTAAAAAATGAAGGCCACCAAAAATCAAACTGGAGAACCTTAAAAGAAGTTTTCTTAGCACCAAAGTGTCCTCCACAATGAAGTTCATGGCAGAAACTCAACACACTTTGTTGCTCCTCTTCAGGCATGCATCGTCTTAGTACTTAGTCTTGTCCAATTCTAAATAATTCAGGCTCTTCCCAATGAAAGTATCTAGCTTGGGAAGTGAATCTCTTCCTTTTCTACTCATCCCAAGAGCTAGGAGTCTCTCCAGTGACTAAGTAATTGACTGTATCAGCATACCAAGGTGAAGTTTGTGCTACCGCCATAAGGGTTTCATCAGGAAATGTCTCCCGGATGTCTCCAAATGGAGAGTCATCAAGTGGAAGGCAAGATAGGTGGTCAGCCACAACATTTTCTACTCCTTTCTTTTCTCGTATCTCCAAGCCAAATTCTTGAAGGAGTATGATCCACCTGTTACGACCCGACCCCAGCCCCTCTGGGAACCTGGAAAAGGCTTGCCTTGACTAACCCCAAGACCCAGTCGTCCAACGAGAAACTAATCCATATGCATGAAACCAACACAAACCATGCATGCAAGTAGCTAGAAATAATTAAAGAAAGTAGTGAAAGTCACTGGAGCTCAAAAAGACATTAAACATAATCCAAAAACTAGCCATCACAATAATAAAAGTACACACCATCTAGTTCAATGTGAAATAGAAACACTCATTATAGTAGAAAAGGTTGAAAGAGAACTAGTACGGGAAGCTAAGGTTGGGCTCGACTGGTCCCACCACCCTCTGCAGCCAGTGGTGCTGGCTGCTCGACTTCCTGACCTATACATGGTTATATATGATGGTGGGGGGGTCAGCTTATGCTGAGTAGAGTGGTAGATACAAAAATTATATCATTTAAGCAGTAACGAAAACAACAGATATACATGTAATCATCTAGTTATCCAATCAATAGTTAATTTAACAACTTGTGTTTACAAGTCAGTTTTCTAGCAAAAGGTCAACAATGTCTCTCAATCTTCCTGTTCCCTAAGGTAATGATCGTGATTGCAGTTTTCTCGCGATGTAGGATGTACACGTGGCACTCTCCTTGCCGGGAGAGCACCTCATGGTAGTCCTACACCTGGTCTACCACCTCGATGTCATGGTCGCAATGTAGCGGTGACACAGCACGTGCGATAAGTGCATGAGTAGCTACCCCGCATTGGCATGCGATCAGTGGTTTCCGCTAGCGGGTACGCCCAAAAGTACAACACGGAACAGCACAAGGCCTTGCCCTCTCAGAATAGGGGTCTTGCCCCTCCACAGTCTGCGTACCCTCATCCGACTATCCCGATTTTCCCAGTGGGCCTAACAAGAGTTGGTGTAGGGGGGCCAATCCTAACCTCAGGCCCTATGGGGTGGCTAGCTCCCCCCTTACACTAAGTACAGTAGCTCTCCTTGGTACCATGTACGCGAGGGCCAACTACTTTCCGTCAGCATCTGATATTTATTTTGTACACATGAGTTCCTCTTCTAGTTCCCCAAAGGGTTTGTGCATAGGAATTTTTTACTTCCGTACAGAACACATGCCTCTATTCATATCATGATAAATTTAGGGTATAACAGGCAGCTCATGGTTTCAAAATTCGACACTTATCTCATCAATCAAGCTAAACAGGATACATGTATTTTAGTTCAAGCCATGATTCAACGAATGTAAACTGACAGCTCGTAATTTAGCATATTCAAGAAACAATACCACAATTTAACATTCACGGCATGTATAATTATTCCTTTTTCTATCTCAGCCCTAGGGTTCATTGTACATCCTAGGGTTCAACCAATTAGTTCAAAATAACATGCACTTTCATCATTTAATTCACAAGGGATAGTAAAGACCACTCTACCAGAGTAACTGGGAGGTGTGGGGGCACAAACAGCGAACTGCGTAGCCTCTGCAGGTCCTGTGCACACCAAGGATGGGAGTCCTATTAACACGGTCGGTCAGACCAACCATTTCAATATTTCTCGAGATGGGAAAAAGAGTTTAAAATAGCTAGAATAAGGCCCCATCACATTGGGAATTTTTGATAGGAAACCAACAGTACCTTATTTATGAAAAATTAACTTCGTTTGGGCCCTGAACCGACCCAAACACCCTTCCCGATTCACTTGAACTGGACCAGGGTGGTGGGTCTAGCTGGACTGGCCAGCTGGTGCCTGAATTCATCAAATGAGATTAAAATCAGACATTTAAACGGCAACAGGAAGCTCACCTTGCATTCTATGCTAGAGGTCGAATGTTTAGAACCCCTCACGGTCATCCTGGGGTCTTTCCAGAAGTCTGTCACAACTCCCAAACATCTGAGTCAGGTATCAGACATCCGTAGAGGCATCTAGGAGTCCTAAAGCATCTGGAAAGCTATGCCTACACCTCTTCCCAATGACTTTGCAGGTGCACAGGCTAGTTCGATTAAGTGGCAACAAAATGTACACATGAATCACGCAGAATCAGTGATGGGAACACCATCATGAGCCATAACTAGCTCATTTTGACCTAGTTAAGTCAGTAAATGCTCCAACATAACTACTAGAGAGTCACAAGTCATTGCATAAACATTTTGAGGGAAAAATAAGAAACTAGGGTTAAAACTATAATTTTACCAGCTTATCATGAATGCAGTCAACCATGGGTTTTCTCAGGAGATGAGTGAAGGTCAATTGGTCTTAAAAAGATAACAAGTGGGTTAGAATAACCAAAAGATGGTTTGCACGTGTTTTGAGAATTAAATGACTTTCGAAAAAATCCTAAAAATAGACCCACTTAATGAACTGAGGTTCTGATCAGGATAAAATTCTCCTAAAGTCTCTAAAATTCATAGAAAAATATTCTCTAGGGTTTAAAACCTTAAATTTGACCATCAGAACCCATTTTGACCCAAAATAGAGTCACAGACAGACATTTACCCTAATTTAGGTTTTTGCATAAAGTGCCTAGTCAAATGTGGTCAAAACGAAAAGGAAACTTTACCATTGGATTCCTTAGGTCCAAATTAGGTTTGTACCAAAATTTAAACCCAGGATGAGTTTGTCTTGACTTAGTTTGCAAATTGGTCCTATCTAATTACATTTCTACCCTTTACTTTCAAAAAATTTTCAAATAGGCCCCTAACTTTGTCATCATTTTCACAAAAAGGTCCCCACCACACAAAACTCCTAATCCTACTACAATAGTGACAATCAATCAAGGATTTCTCCTTGATTGATTGATGAAACCTCCTCAAAATTGAACCGGAGATTCCTCTTGAAATCCTCTTTCAATCAGATCGATTCTTATGCTTCAAATCTTTCCTAATTTCTCATGCGAACGCATGAGAAATTTGGGTTTCCAACTTTGGCAACCTTCCAAGCTTGAAAGTTTGGCTTACAAGCTCTAATCGACCCCCTGATACCTATATAAAGGCTCCTAAGGCCTGCCCGATCCTTCTAAGCTTGAATTCGACTAGAGAAACCCTCAAGTTCCTCTCCCACCCTCCGGCCGATTTGCTTTTCAATCTCCAACAACTCTCCCTGCCTACCCTCATTGTCTGACCGCAATACCAGTGGTGGACTCTTCCTCCTTACCTTCTTCCGCGTCGCGCAGCACCTGTCGGTGCCCCTATGTCATTCATCCTTGTTGTCCACTTCTCATAAGAGTAGCTTCATCTCCAGCGTCGGCCATACCTCAACTAGCGCCAACTCTGCTCCCCTTCGTTTGCCTCCTCTCCTAAACAACTCGTCGTCTTCCACTCTTCATTTTTAGACACTCGCCACTTCGTTTCAACCACCAACTCACCCTACCATCCTCTGTCTTCCACCTCACCGGCGTACCTCTGGTGAGCTCACACGGCCACTACGCTCCATCAATCTGGCCGCCGTTCATCCCTACACCTCCACCGTGTCCCAGAGAGCACAAGCCCTCTGGTATACGAGGTTATTAGTCTCTCCAACGCTCCACCAAACACACCCACTCTCACACAAACAGTCTGACTCCGCCACGCACGCATGAACCTCGCCATGCCACTCAACCTCCACCGTTGCACTCGCCATGGTCCGGCGAAGGTCCTGAGCAAGTTTAATTGGGTCGCGATGCCATTTGCTTGGTTTCAGGTGTTCCATCCTCTTCCACCATTGACGCAGCAACCGCGAGCTTGCTTAAAGCTCTAACTAGGCCTGCAATTCCAAAACTTCGACTCTAGGAAGAGCGGACTACCTCTAGGAGCATCCTTGCATGGTCAATTGGAGCCTTTGACCTCTCCTTATGTGTGAATTGAGCGAAGGAAGCAGCTGCAGGCGCATGCAAAGGAGGGACATTTTGTCCCACATCATTTGTGGAAGAGCTAAGGCGCATACATAAATTGAATTTCTGCTTTAGGCTTATCACCTTAGACACAAGGGATGTGGTCCCTCACACCCCTCACATGCCTCATCCGCGACCTCTCCTTCATGGACCTAGTACACCAGACCCTCCTAAAATCCACACCTCAGCTACCACCCACGCCAGTAGCCCTGGTCCCGGTGCTCTCTAGGTCTGAGAGCGTGACCCAGAGAGAGAAAGAGAGCTTGCGTAGGGGGAGGGGGGGTTTTGCTGCAGAGTATTGGCGACACTTAGCCAATTCTAGAAGCCCCCCTCCTTGTGTGAAGAGGCTGAACATAGAAGCAGAGGAAGAATAAAAGAAGTAGAGAAGGAGACGCAACAGAAGAAACAGAGAAGAAGAAAAGAAGAAGAAGAAGAAGCCACCGACGAGAAGCAGAAGAAAAAGGGAAGAGAAGAGAAGAGAAAGAAGAAGAAAAATCTTAGCACTGTAGCACAGGGCTACTTAAGACGTTTGATACTTTGATTGCATATATTTGAGACATTGATTTAAGTGTTATTTGTGAGGAGTAATTGGTGATTTAAATCACCCTTTTACTCCATTCTTTTTGCATATTGATTCTGGCATTACTCTTATTGCAATATTTATTCTTGATTTAAATTATGATCTTGAGCTTTAAATTCCATATTGCTCCCAGTATTTGACCTCGAAACATTATTTTTCGAGTAATAAAATTTATTTATTTGAGCGCTATTTTTGCTATACTACAATGAAACAATTTTAAAACACCAATTTAGTGTGTAAACATTTTTGCGTCGTTGCCGGGGAGTAACGGGCAATTTAGAACTCTTGATTACAATTCCTGATTTCGATTCTAACTTGCTACATCTCTTTTGCTGTGGTTATTTCAGGAGAGATACATTGAAGGAAGATGAGCCGCACAGTAAACACGCAATGGGCAGGTAAGTTCTAACCACTCTCTCTTAAGCCCCTCATTCTGAAAAGGATAAAAGGAAAAAAAATTAATTAGGGCTACTTGCATTCTATCCATAGATAATTCATCAAGTTGCCTGAGTTGAAGCATTTTATTTGGACAACAAATCGTGATGTGTGCACCCACCTAAAGCTTAAGGTATCTAAGGCTATCACATTCTTGTTTGAGCCCTAGGTACCACATTTAGACAAATTAAATTGGACCAAATTAGAGCTAATTAAGGATTCCAGTTTAGGATTTTTAGAGACACACTTGCTTAATCAATAAATCATCTTCCCAAACAATGTGTGCCTAGACCTTGATTGAATTGATCTATTCAAGCAAAACCCTAAAATCAGGCTCTTAAAGTCATTTGAACATTAAAAGAGGGACCTAAATTTTCAAAGACAATACAGGTCAAGTTTGCCAACCTTGTTGGGTCAACCAATCTTCAAATTAGGTCACTTTTGCACTCAACACATCTTAAAGTTCAAGTGAAATTCTAAAGCACCCTTGCTCTTAATTAAAACTGGTACACTTAAGAGGTCAAGTCCCCATTCTAGTCTATCTGGAACATTACTGACAAGAGAGGTCAAGTGGGGGAAACCCTGTAACCTGTGGGGATGCTCTACCATGTAGGGGTCTTTGCAGGACTCTCCCTCTCTGGTTGCCCAGGTAATTATTAGGTGGATGGCTTTCTAACAAGGGGTATCATCCGTCCCGAACCTATAAAGTCATCCAAAATTTTTGGGTGTCTTGAATGGGTCCATCACATTCTCCCTCTCATCTACTCCATCAGTGCATGTTTGGGAGGAGGTCTCTAAGACCATCCTTGAGGCCTCCTTTAGTCACTCATTCACATCGAGGCCAAGCCTCAACCTCTTTGTTTGTGCAACAACCCAGTCCTATTGATATCTCTTCTGATTCATCTGAACCTAATTCTCCTTCATCCATCATCATGGCACAACCCACAGAAGAAAATAATCTTGAAAACCAACTTCAGCGCCTTAATGATCTATTCCAAGCCTTTGTGAACCCATTGTAGCGTCCAATGATGTGAGATCACTACAATCTCACTACGGTGGCAATCGAACCTCGAGTACAAATCCTCGCTGGAGGTCCTGACATTGAACTCAAGCCCAACATGATTCATGCCATTCCCAAATTCCATGGGCGTAATTCTGAAGATCCTTTCCAGCATATCAAACAACTCAAGCATCTGGCCCAGACCTTCTAGTCAAAAGCTCAAAATCAGGATATTCTACTCATGAAAATGTTCTCTTTCTCTCTCATGGATAAAGTTGCTCACTGGTACCAAACCCAAATGCGTCTGATCAACACCTGGGCGGAATTGCAATCCGAGTTTCTAAGAAAGTTCTTCCCTGTTGGTCGGACAAATGCTTTACGGTACCAAATCACACATTTCACAGGAGAATCGCTTCACGAATCATGGGATTGTTTCCTGGATCTCATGTGAAAGTGCCCCCATCATAGAGTTCCTAAATGGGAACAAGTCCAGTCTTTTTACCAGGGACTCCGTGAGGATATTAGATTATTCGCTAATGCGACCTGCGGAGGAAACATCATGGGTCAACATGAAGACACCGTGTGGGAGATTCTCAAGAATATGTGCGAGAACTCCATCAATAATGAATCCATAGGCATGTTTGACCAGACGAATGCCCAAGCATTGACGAATCCAAAGGGAGCACATGAGATGTAGGGCCTATCCTCTTCCGTCGGCTTGGAACTGATGGCCAGTCATCTGGACAAGGTCTCTATTATTGAGAAGAAGGTGGATGAGCTAACTCGACATTTGCAATGAGCCACCTCTGCGCAAAACCCGTTCACACAACCACCCTCTGGTAGGGAGACCATACAAAACATCTATCACCAACCTTCTAAGGGATGGACCCATTTCCACCTTCGTCTGATTCTGGCTACTGAGGTAACTCTGGATCCACCTACTCTAGTTGGGGGAACTCTGAACCCTCATATTCTGATTTTCCCGAGGTTCCTTAGACTTGCAAGGACCTCAACACCATTCAGAATGATCCATTCTCAAACACGTACAACCCTGGATGGCGCAATCATCCCAACTTCATGTGGTCAGGCAATAATCAAAATCATAGACCTCAATATCCACCCTGACCACAATCTCCTCGTCCATATCAGCCACCTCAGCCTCGGCCTAACCCAACTTATCAATCTGGGCCAACTCAGACAGATCAAATGACTCTTATCCTTCAGACTCTGGCTGACATTCAGAAAATGAATGCGGCTATGCAAAAACTGCACAGAGATGAGATCACAAAGGTTCGCAATCAACTTGCCCAGACGGAAAATCCTCGCTAACCTGGTGCACTTCCTTCACAACCTCTACCTAATCCGAATAACATGCCAAACCAGAGGCGTGTTATGAACCTAAATCTGGGCCAAGCTCACTTTGTTTATCAAGCCCCTTCTACTCCATCACCTGATGTGATGGAAGCTTTGACATCATATACGGGTTACTAGCAGTAAGCACCTCTTCTACCCACTCCAAACCAAAACCAGGCAAGATTAGATTCTGTTACTGCCCACACTGGCAAAACAACATAGGACCCAACTTATCCAAGCTAAACCCAGCCTGGTAATACAAACTCTAACCCAAGGATGGTCATCCAGGACACCTCTATCCCAAATCAAGAACCTAGACCCATTCTAGAAGAACCATCTAAAGTTCCATTTCCTAAGGCCTTGACCAAGGGAAAAAGGATAACCAAAACCGTGGCACCTGAGGAGGACCTGGTTAAGCTCTTTGAGCAGGTCCATATAAACATCCCCTTGATGGATGTGATACGTCACGTACCAGCTAACACATGATTTCTGAAAGATGTATGTACACCTAAGTGTAAACCGCGAACTAAAAATGGGAATCCGATTATACTGTCAGAGCAAGCCAGCTCTGTCATTTTAAGTAAACTCCAGCCTAAGGCAAAACACCCAGGCACCCCTTTGATCTTCTGTGAAATCAGTGATATATGATTTGACCGAGCTTTATTAGACTTAGGAGCCTCCATAAATTTGATACCCACATCCCTACTATACTACTTCGAGGAATCTGAGCTTAAACCGACTGAAATGACTTTACAACTAGTAAACCGATCAATTAAGTCACCAAAAGAAATTCTCGAGGATGTCATAGTTAGGGTGCATCATTTCTACTTCCCAATGGATTTCATCGTTTTAGACATGGACGCTCCTTAGAATGTGAAGAATACACCGATCATACTAGGGTGACCCTTTCTGGCCACTGCTAGGGCCAATCTCAATTGTGAGGAGGGCCAAATTGAATTGAAATTTAGGAGCAAGACACTAAAGATCAACATCTTTAAGGCCCAACAAGGAATTAATTGCGGAGTCATAGAACAAATTTGTGATATTGAAGCAGTGGTTAACAACTTCATCGAGAACCTGACTATTTCTGATCAACCACAAGAGGATCAAAACTCACAATTAGAGGAGCCCAAACTCAACCTAAACACACCCATAGCTCCTTCCTTTACTCCTAACACCCATCCTAAACTACCCACTGTTGCTGAAAAATCGATTTTGGAATTAAAGCCTCTTCTTGATCATCTCAAGTACGTCTTTTTGGGTTCAAATTAGACGTTTCCTGTGATTATCAACTCCCAACTCACACCTGATCAGGAAACATGCCTGATTTCTGTTCTCCAGCAACATCGAAGAGCTAGTGGATGGACTCTCGACGATCCCACTGGTATCAGCCCCTCATACTGCACACACCACATCTACACTGAAGAAAGCTCATGACCATCCCATGAAATGCAGAGACGCATGAATCCCAATCTGCAAGATGTCGTGAAAAAGGAGATTATCTTGTGGCTAAATGCAGGGATCATCTACCCGATCTCTGACAGTCAGTGGGTGAGTCCAATCCAAGTTGTGCCTAAAAAGGCAGGGCTCACCGTCATCACGACTGAAACCGGAGAAACCATACTGGCCC
Source organism: Thalassia testudinum (assembly GCA_037157565.1). Classification (NCBI taxonomy): domain Eukaryota; kingdom Viridiplantae; phylum Streptophyta; class Magnoliopsida; order Alismatales; family Hydrocharitaceae; genus Thalassia; species Thalassia testudinum. The sequence goes on from JAZHRO010000003.1 coordinate 36,146,494, forward strand.
ATGTAGCAAACTCATGGAGAGTATGCATTGATTACAGAAGACTCAATTCCTCCACAAAGAAGGATCATTTCCCACTACCGTTTATTGATCATATTTTCGAAAAACTAGTAGGAAATCGATTCTTTTGCTTTTTGGATGGGTACTTCGGTTACAACCAGGTCTCAATCCATCTCGAGGACCAAGAAAAGACCACCTTCACCTACCCCTTCGAAGCTTACGCATTCCGAAGGATGCCGTTAGGTCTCTGCAATGCACCCGCTACTTTTCAGTGGTGCATGCTTGCCATATTCTCATATATAGTAGGTGAGTACCTTGAAGTCTTCATAGACAACTTCTCGATATTTGGTGAATCATTTGACAATTGCTTCCTGCACTTGGTCCAGATCCTTAGGCAGTGCATCGACGTGAACTTGGTTCTTTTCTAGGAAAAGAGCCACTTCATGGTACCTGAGGGAATAGTCCTGGGACATCTTATCTCTAAAAAAGGCATCCAGGTTGATCGAGCCAAGGTGAATTTGATTTCGAAATTCCCTATGCCTAGCTCAGTCAAAGACATCCGATCCTTCTTGGGGCATGTCAGTTTTTATCGTTGATTCATTTCCGATTTCTCGAAAATCGGAGGCCCCTGACTAATCTTCTATCTAAGGATGTCCCTTTTGAAATCACCAAGGAATGCACTCAGGCATTTGAGATCCTACGTGATTGAGTTACTTAAGCACCTATCCTGTAGTCCCCTGATTGGTCTCAACCCTTTGAGATCATGTGCGATGCATCTGATTACGCCCTGGGGGTAGTACTTGGGTGGAAAAGAGACTAGAAAATCTGTGGTCATTTACTACGCTAGCAAGATACTTGACGAGGCTCAGTGTAACTATACAGTTACTGAAAAAGAGCTGCTAGCCGTAGCATTTGCCCTGGAGAAATTCAAATCACATCTTTTGGGTTCCCGTCTTATCATTTACTCAGATCACACTGCTGTGAGGCATCCCTTGCAAAGAAGGATGTGAAACCTCAACTAATCCATTGGATCTTAGTATTGCAAGAATTTGATCTTGAGATTTGCAACAAGGCAGGGAAATAAAATGTGGTAGCTGATCACTTATTCCACCTTCCTTTTGATATCATCAACCCTTTCGGACCCATTACTAAACATTTTCTCGATGAGCACCTCCTGACTATCAGTATAGGACTTCCATGGTTTACCGATCTAGTAAACTACTTGGCATCACATTAGATACCGCAAAATTGGCAAAAAGCCAAAAAGGACAAATTACTTTCTAATGCCAAGTACTACTTTTGGGAAGACCCGTATCTCTTCCGCATTGGTGCTGATCAGATCATCTGATGATGTGTTCCGAAAGTGGAAATTCAGGACATTTTGTCCTTCTGCCATGACCAGGCACGCGGTGGACACTTCTCTGGTCATAAAATCGTAAAAAAAGTCCTCTAGTGCAGCTTCTATTGGCCCACAGTTTTCAAAGACACATACAACCATTGTAAGGCATGCACCCGATGCCAAACCTTAGGCAACATGAGCCACCGTGATATGATGCCCTTACAACTGATTCTCGTATGCAAAATCTTCGATATCTGGGGGATTGATTTTATGAGACCCTTCCCTAGTTCGGATGGCTTTGAATACATTCTTCTCGCTGTTGACTACATATCCAAATGGATCAAAGCCATTCCAACTCGAACCAACGATCATAAGGTGGTTATCAGATTCATTCATCAGAACATCTTTTCTCGATTCAGGATTCCACGTGCCATAATCTTTGATGGAAGGACCCATTTCATGAATGCTCAGTTCAGATCACTGATGACCAAATACGAACTATCGAATCGGGAAATCAAGAAAATCCTCTAGGTTACAGTTCGACCTGATAGGAAAGATTGGTCATCCCGACTTGTAGAAGCTTTGTGGGCTTATAGGACTGCTCACAAAATCCAATTAGGAATGTCTCCCTTCAAATTAGTGTATGGGAAGGCATGTCACCACCCCGTCGAATTGGAGCACAAAGCCTATTGGGTAGTATGGAACTGCAATCTAGATCTTTCTAAGGTAGGAACCCACAGAAAGCTTCAAATGAGCAAGATCGATGGATTACGCCACAACGCGTGTGAGAACTCGCGAATTTACAAAGAGTGGGTTAAGGCCTTTCACGATAAGCACATATCTAGAAAGATCTTTTTCCTTGGTAAGAAAGTCCCACTCTTTGATGCCAAACTCAAATTATTCCCAGGAAAACTCAGATTAAAATGGATTGGACCCTACCTTGTCCGACAAATATTTGGAAATGGAGCTGTCAAAATCAGTCAACTCAGCCACGATTCAGAACCTTTTGTCGTGAACGGTCAGCAACTCAAACCATTCATTGAACACACTAATACAAATTTGGTCGAAGTATCTTTTACCCTCCATTCTCCTTAAGCTCATTGCGCTTGGCTGATGGTGTTAAACTCAGCACTTAACGGGAGGCAACCTGTCATTTTCAAAAACCTAAAACCCTTCCTGACAAATCTTATGCTAAACTCATATTGCACTTTAGGGTTCATCCATTAGAACAGTCGACTCCACCTCTGGTACCCATACCCGAGCTTGAAATCGTCCGCAACAGTCAGCCCGACCCATTCACCCACCCAACAACTCTTCTAAATGAATGATCTAAGCTGAACTTGAACCTACCTAATTTACAATGAGGACATTGCAAATCGTAGGCATGGAGGGGGTATTAAAGTGCAAAATGCCGTGAAAATCACTTCACTAGAAAGGGTTTCATCAAAAAAATCACATATTCCAAAAATATAAAAAAAAATATAAAAAAGAACAAAAATATGAGAGGAGAGGAAATTTTGATGGCATATCAGATTTTAAGGAGAAAAAGGGAGGAGATAAAAATGTCAAAAAAGAGCACAATTTGAAAAGAAAAGAAAAAGTGATAGTCATTAGTAAAAGATTAAGGAATTGACTTAGTTCTAGACTAAATCAAAAGAAAGAAAATGAAAGGAAAAAAATGATAATAAAATAAAAAAGAGATTAGTTGGAACGCTGATTTTAGGCCTCTTAAGCTGTAATCCTAGGCTTAAAAATTCAAGTACCCGCTAAGATCTGGATAGTCCTCAAGAGGTTGGGAAAAAATGCAAAGCTTAAGTATTAGGTCTAAGGCTTAGGGACTATTTGGCCTCGTTAACTGACCTTTGGCTTGCGAGACTCGGTAACCTAAGCACCGCAACCCACACACAGTTTGGTTCAGTGTTCTTAAGTATCAAAATCGCTCAAAATGAATTAGGCATGTTTTGAAAAAAGTTACCTAGATTAGGAGCGGCTGATCAACACAAGTTGATTTGGATGAGTTCCCGGTGCGGAGAGATGAGAAATTCCCCTCGAAGATGGGCAATAACATATCGTCTCTTCGGTGCTTGTCTCCTAGGATATCTACATATCCTACCGGGGGCATGTAAGCACCCTGTGCTAGTTCAGATGCCATGGGTGGCATTATCTCGAAATGTCAATTACCAGGGTCTAGATTTAGCTACAGAACACCATGGGTAGGTTTATCTCGAAATCTCGAAAGCCATGGTTCTGGGGGTTGCAATGGGTGGTGCTATCTCGAAGCATCGATTGGCAGGGACCCTATGAGGATTGATGGTGGGGACTAGGAATCCGATACAAACTGTGTTGTAAAGTTAAGCCGAAGCTAGAAATAAAAAGAAAAGAGGGAGAAAACTCTCCAAAAATAAAGAAAAATTCCACTATCTCTCTCTGATAAAAATGCACTGCAAACTGAACCTAGACTAAAACATGTTACAAGCACAAATGCTTTAACCGCGGAGTTCAACGAACCTTAGGTTAGTTCCTGTAGGCCTTAGAAACCTTCGCGGCAGACTGAGGCTAGAGGTCATCAGGTCCGGATCTTGGTTGGTACTTGAGTACCTCTATGCCTACTATCGGTATTCTAACCTAATCTTCAAAAGAAAGCACACATCAAAGTTTTATGGTCTAGAATCAAAGTTAATACCTTAAAATTTTGCTAAGGGACTAGAAAGAGCTAGGCATGGGGGTATGATGGGAACACCATCATGAGCCATAACTAGCTCATTTGACTTAATTAAGTCAGTAAATGCTCCTACGTAACCACCAGAGAGTCACAAGTCATTGCATAATCATTCTAAGGGAAAAATAAGAAACTAGGGTTAAAACTACAATTTTACCAGCTTATCACGAATGCAGTGCAACCATGGGTTTTCTCAGCTGTTGAATGAAGGCCAATTGCTCTTAAAAAGATAACAAGTGGGTTAGAACAATCAAGAAAGGGTTTGCACGTGTTTTGAGAATTAAATGACTTTTGAAACCATAAAAATAGACCTGCTTAATGAAATGATCAGGATAAAATTCTACTATACTCTCTAAAATTCATATAAAAATATTCTCTAGGGTTTGGAACCTTCAATTTGGCCATCAGAACCCATTTTGACCCAAAATAGAGTCACTGACAGACATTTGCCATAATTTGGATTTTTGCAAAAATTACCCAGTCAAACATGGTCAAAACCAAAATCCAACTTCACTATTGGATTCCTTAGGTCTAAATTAAGCTTGTACCAAAATTTGGATCCAAGATGAGTTTGTCTTGACTTAGTTTGCAAATTGGTCCTATCTAATTACATTTCTACCCTTAACTTTCAAAAACTTTTCAAATAGGCCCCTAACTGTGTGGTCGTTCTCACAAAAAGGTTCCCAGTGCACAAAACTCCTAATCCTACTACTCCGGTGATAATCAATCGAGGATTTCTCCTTGATTGATTGATGTAACCTCCTCAAAATTGAACTAGAGATTCCTCTTGAAATCTTCTTTCAATTAGATCGATACTTGTGCTTCAAATCTTTCCCAATTTCTCATGCGAACGCATGAGAAATTTGGGTTTCCAACTCCGGTGACCTTCCAAGATTAAAAGCTTGGCTTACAAGCTCTAATCGATCCCTTGATACCTATATAAAGACTCCCATGGCCTACCCAATCCTTCTAAGCTTGAATTCAACCAAAGAAACCCTTAAATTCCTCTCTCTCCCTCTGGCTGATTTTCACTTCAAGCTCCGGTCACTCTCCCTGCCTCCCCTTGTCGTCTGACCGCAATACCAGCAGCGGACTCTTCCTCACCTTCTTCCACGTCGCGCAGCACCTACCGGCGTCCCTATCTCATTCATCCTCGCTGTCTACTTCTCATCAGAGCAGCTTCGTCTCTGGTCTTGGCCATACCTCAACCGATGCCAACTCCATTCCCCTTCATTTGCCTCCTCTCCTAAACAACTCCTCGTCTTCCACTCTTCATTTTCAGACACTCGCCACTCCGTTTCGACCGCTAACTTGCCCCACCGTCCTCCATCTTCCACCTCACCGACGTACCTCCGGCAAGCTTGCACGGCCACTACGCTCCACCAATCCAGCCGCCGTTCATCCCTACACCTCTACAGTGTCCCAGAGAGCAAAAGCCCTCTGGTATTCAAGGCTATTAGTCTCTCCAACGCCCCACCGAACACGCCCACTCTCACGCACACAGTATGACTCTGCCACACATGCATGGACCTCGCCACGCCACTCAACCTCCACCGTTGCACTCGCCGTGGTCCAATGAAGGTCCTGAGTAAGTTTAATTGGGTCGTGAGGCCATTTGCTTGGTTTCAGCTGTTTTAGCCTCCTCCGCCATTGACGCAGCAGCCGCGAGTTTGCTTGAAGCTCTAATCAGGCCTGCAGTTCTAGGACTTCGACTCTAGGAAGAGTGGACTACCGCCAGGAGAATCCTCACACGGTCAATTGGAGCCTTTGGCGGCTCCTTACTTATGAATTGAGTGAAGGAAGCAGCTGCAGCATACGCAAAGAAGGAGGGACATTTAGTCCCACATCGTCCATGGAAGAGCTGAGGTGCACGCATAAATTGAATTTCTACTTTTGGCTTGTCGCCTCAGATACAAGGGGTAAGGTCCCTCACACCCCTCACGTGCCTCATCTGCAACCTCTCCTCCGCGGACCTGGTACACCTGACCCACCTAAAACCCACACCTCGGCTACCACCCACACCGGCAGCCCTAGTCCAGGGTGCTCTATAGGTTCGAACTCGATTACCCGGTACTGTGGAAGGCTCTGGGAGAGTGTGACCTAAAGGGAGAAAGAGAGCTTGCGTGGGGGTAGGGGGGTTTTGCTGCAGAGAGTATTGGCGACACACTTAACCAATTCTAGAAGCCCCCCTCCCTGTGTGAAGAGGCTGAACAGAGAAGAAGGAGCCACAACAGAATTAACAGAGAAGAAGAAAAGAAGAAGAAGAAGAAGCCACAGACGAGAAGCAGAGGTAAAAGAGAAGAGAAGAGAAGAGAAAGAAGAAAAAAAATCTTAACACTATAGCACAGGGCTACTTAGGACGTCTGATACTTTGATTGCATATATTTGAGACATTGATTTAAGTGTTATTTGTGTGCAGTAATTGGTGATTTAAATCACCATTTTACTCCATTCCTTTTGCATATTGATTCTGACATTACTTTTATTGCAATATTTATTCTTCATTTAAATTGTGATCTTGAGCTTTAAATTCCATATTGCTCCCTGCGTTCGACCTCGGAACTTCTTTTTTCGAGTAATAAAATTTGTTTGTTTGAGCGCTATTTTGGCCATACTATAATGAAACAATTTTAAAACACCGATTTAGCACGTAAACAGTCAGGACTTTACCGTTTGAAAACTTCCTATTCGGACGTCTGTCTAGTGGTACAGATGTCTGATACACAGAGAAACTCCTCCTAGGGTCTTCCCCCTGCCCTGTGCCACACACGCATAACCCTCAATGCATTTAGTCTATAGTGGGGTAAGGGGAGATGAAACGAAATGTACAGACCTTGAGTAGGGCATTACCTCCGATTTTTGTGCAGGTTCAGATGTCTAGATGTGGCTCCAGACATCCGATAAGATGTCTGAGGGTCCTCTCAGACGTTCGATTCTACGGGAGAAAATGACTCCCTAAACTGTTTGCGAGGTTTTTTCCCCTCGCAGCAGACTCCCTCTGTGCCTGCCCGCTCCCACCTCGCATAAGAGCTTCAATAGCAACTAGCTCCCATCTCGCTCCTAACTCCTCACGAACTCCTCCTCACAGCCAAGATTCAGCAGCTCCATCTCCACGCGAGCTCGAGCTTCAACAGTTCAGCTCCTTGCATGACAAAGGTGACATGGGAAGAAAGGGGGATGAAGGTGTAGCCGCAGGGAGGAAATGTGGGGAGAGGTAGGGGTCGACTTCCAAGGGAGGGGGGATGTTTTATAGGTTTTAGCCTAGGGTTAGGGTTTAGGGGAGGGGTGGTGTGTGTGGGGTATGGTTGTGGGCCCGGGGAAATTTCACAAAGCATCCCCCAAGACTCCAAAATTTTTGTCACGTCCTTCCACTAAATAGCTAGGGGTTAAAATTTGCAACGAAACCCCCATAGTCTTTGGAAAAAGCCTATCGACCCTTGGGAAGGGTCATTTCAACATAACAAACTTAAATGAAGTTTTTCCCTCGAAACTTAGGCTAAAATGGGATGCAAAGATAGATAAAGTGCGCATAACAAACTTAAATAGGATCAAACTAGGTCAAAAATAATGTACCCTCAAATAGCTCCAGGTATCGATCTCGTATTGCCTCCTCAGGCTCCCAAGTCGGCTCCTTGTGCCGCTGGTTTCTCCACAGGACCTTCACCAGTGGCACCTCCTTCCGTCTCAGACTCTGGACAGCTTTGTCTAGGATCTGTATGGGTCTCTCAGGATAGGTCAAGTCATCACCCACCTCGATGCTCTCATGGCTCAAGATGTGGCTGAGATCGGCAATGTACTTCCTCAAGTTGGACACATGGAACACATCATGCACTCTAGAAAGCTGGGAAAGAAGGGGAAATTGGTAAGCAATTGGTCCAACCCGCTCCAAGACCTCAAAAAATCCCACAAATCTCGATGCGAGCTTCCCTTTGACACCGAATCACTGTAGGCCTTTCATGGGTGAAACACGTAGAAAGATGTGATCCCCAACCTCGAACTGTACCTCTCTGCTTCAGGTTAGCGTAGCTCTTTTGTCTACTCTTGGCTGTGCGGAGTTGTCTGTGGATATGCTCTATCATCTCCTGACTCTGGTAGATCAACCTAGGACCAACCTCCCATTTGGTCCCCACCTCAACCCAACTCAGGGGTGCCATACACCTCCTCCCGTACAGGGCCTCATACAGTGCCATGCCAATGCTCGAGTGGTAGCTATTCTTGTATGCAAACTCTGCCAGTGGTAAATGCTCCTCCCAGGAGCCTCTCCAGTCCAACACGTAAGTGCGTAGAAGATCCTCCAGTGTCTGGATGGTGCACTCCGACTATCCGTCGGTCTGGGGGTGGTAGGCGGTACTATATCTCAAACGAGTCCCTAAAGCCTACAAAAAATCTGCCCAGAAATGGGAAGTGAAACAAGTGTCTCTATCTAAAATAATCTCACGGGGGACTCCGTGAAGGTGCACTATGTCTCTGATGTGTCTCTCGGCCAACTATGCTGGTCCAAAAGTGACTCGGATCGGCAAAAACCGTGCTGTCTTCGTCAATCTGTCCACTATTACCCAGACTGCATCATGTCCTCGTTGTGTAATAGGCAACCCCACTACCAGATCCATAGTGACACTCTCCCACTTCCACTCTGGCATGGGGAGTGGCTGTAGCGGCGTTGTAGGCCTCTGGTGCTCAGCCTTCACCTGCTGGCATACCAAGCACTGCTGCACAAAACTACTAATATCCCGCTTCATCCCCCTCCACTAGAAGTCGCATCATAGGTCGTGGTACATCTTTGTGTTCCCAAGATGTATGGTGAATGTTGACTCGTGTACCTCGATCAAGAGCTCTCCCAACAGCTCCTCATCTCTAGGAATGCATAAACATCCCCTCATACACAGGACTCCATCAATGAAAGTAAAGTCTCCTGGGTCCCCTGTCAATGTTCTGTCCCATAGTGCTCGTAGGTACAGGTCAACCATCTGTCCCTCAATGATACAGTGCAATAGCTCTGGTCACGTCTACCTTGACACTGTCACAACCCCGCAGTACCCTCGCAGCTCCAAGGGTCGCCAACTACCCAACTCCATGAGTCTCCAACTTTGCGCCTGCAAACTAGCTAAGTAGGTGGGCACCTTCCAGCTCAAGGCGTCAGCCACCACATTGGCTTCCCTGGGTGGTAGGAGATGCTGCAGTCGTAGTCCTTCAGGAGCTCTAACCAACATCTCTATCTCATGTTGATCTCCTTCTGATCAAACAGGTACTTGAGGCTCTTATGGTCTGTGAAGATCTCAAAAGTCTCACCGTACAGGTAGTGCCTCCTTGTCTTTAGTGCGAAGACAATTGCTGCTAGCTCTAAGTCATGGGTGGGGTAGCTATGCTCATGGGCCTTTAGTATCCACAAAGCGTAAGCGATAATGTAGCCCTGCTGCATGAGCACACCCCCAACCCCTACAACGAGGCATCGGTGTAAACCACAAATCCGCCACTACTGTCTGGAATGGTGAGTACAGGAGCTGAAGTCAACCTCTCCTTCACCTCCTGAAACACGACTCATACTCGTCCATCTAGGTGAAAGGCATGTCCTTCCGAGTCAACTGGGTCATAGGACGCACGATCTGAGAGAATCCCCTGATGAATCATCGATAGTAGCCTACCAGCCCCAAAAAGCTGCATATCTTGTCACAGTACGTGGCCTCTCCCACCTGAGTACCGCCTCAACCTTGGCTGGATCCACAGCCAATCCATCTCCTGAGATCACATGGCCCAAGAAAGTGAATTGTCTCAACCAGAATTTGCACTTGTTGTACTTAGCGTACAGCCTGCGCCGTCTCAGGGTATCTAGAACCATATGTAAATGCTGCCCATGCTACGCCTGTTCCCGAGAGTAAACGAGTACATCGTCAATGAATACCACCACAAACTGATCTAGGTACGGTCTGAAGACACGGTTCATTAGGTCCATGAAAGCAGCGGGGGCATTGGTCAGCCTAAATGGCATAACCAGGAACTCATAGTGACCATTCCACGTACAGAAAGCTATCTTGGAGACGTCCATCTCCTTGACCCTCAGCTGATGGTAACTCGACCTCAAGTCTATCTTGAAGAACACCGTGGCGCCTCTCAGCTGGTCAAAGAGGTCATCAATATGAGGTAGTGGGTACTTGTTCTTGATAGTGACCCAATTCAGCTGTCTGTAGTCGACACAAAGCTGAAGTGTACCATCCTTCTTCTTCACAAAAAGCACAAGGGCTCCCCACGAGGATGTGATTAGCCCATGTTGTGGGCTATTTAAGTATTTAAGTGCCTATACATTAGGTTAATTCTAATATTTATTTAGCATAAATTAGGATGTAAATAGATTAATTCATATTTTTAATTTAATTACATAATCCATGCATTGCATTCATATTTTAAGTGCATTTAGAATTAGCTTAGAATGGCATTCATCTAATTAGTTAACCAATTAGGTACATTATTTTCGTTAACATAAAAGTTGAGGGTCTGTATATAAATAACCATAATATTTTAACATTATTTTCTTTACTCTTCTTCTTGTAGGAATGACTGCATTTCCTTCGGTTGCCGCTCCAACGCCACCAGCTGCTGCAATGAAGCCTGCATTCAAGGACGAGCGGAGAATGTGGATCTGCTCCCGCCTCTCCATTCAAATCTATGCAAGCGGCTACAAAAGGAGGAGGGAGGCAGCCAAGCTCGGGAGGCCTCCACCACTAACCCACCACTGTGCAGAGAGTTCTTCTCTCTTCCATTCCACACCGCCGGCCTCAACCGCGGCGACGACCCTCCACCACTGTGGGCGTGTGGTGTGACAGGCCACACCGCCATCCGGAGGTTGTTCGCATTACAGTGAGCACCTCGCCGTGCACCTTCCGCCGTCGTCATCAACAACCACCGTCGCTGCAATCATCTTCTCAGTCACTTAAGATGTCCGAGAAATTTCCCAGACGTCTGAAGCCACCCTCCCCCACTCCAGCAGCAACCACCGTCCGCCCACTTCACTTCCAGCACCTGAACCGCAGCTCTCGCCCGCTCACTCCACGTCGCCCGCTCACCTCCAGCCGCACACAAGGCGTGCACATCCACCGCACCCACGCACCCATGCCTGCAACCTCACCTGCGCTTACTGCCAACAGGCCGCGTGTGCACCCACACCTCTAGCCAGCACGCAGCAGCAGAGCCGGCAGAGTCGCCCTTCTCCTGCGCCTGCACCGCCTCACCGCTCACGCCTGCTCACCTTCCGCCTGCAGCCGCACCTGCTCAACCACACTCGGCCGCTCACCGCACGCCTGCAGTACTTCACCCACACCCTCTAGCCTTCGCAACCACCCGCCTGCGCACACCCACGCCTACAACTTCACCCGCGCTCACCGCCAACAGGCCGCGCACGCTCCCGCACCCTCCAGCCAGCGCACAGCAGTCCTCACCACCAACAGCAGCTACAGCACCGGCTGCAGCCACCTCCGCCGGAGCTCGTCCGACCAACTCCGGCTGCCACACGACACGCCGCCACCATCGCTTCGAAGCCCTCGGTCCAAGGAACTTCCTCCGAGTTTCCCGCATCCAGCCGTCCACTCCTCGTCGCACATGGCAAAGGGGAAAAAAATCCCCTGTTTTGCTACAGTAACATGGCCATTAATAATTATATTTTCTGCCATTGTCAATTTTTAATGATATTTTATTGATTCTACATTGCAACAAATATCTTCTAGTTATTCAGAATTGCTATTTCAACATGATTTCTTGATTCAGCCTTAATCTGAAGGTAATTTTGGCTTGATTCTTGTGCAAACTAATTACGAACCAACATTTTTAACTGGTGCGAATTTAAATATGTCATTGCCTCCCTGTGGATACGACCCGCTCTTCTACGAGAGGTTATTTCTTTTTAAATATTGATTAGTCGATTTTTCCACCACATAAAACTACAAACGACTTTAAAGCAAACAATCGACTCGTCAAATGGCACCGTTGCCAGGGAGGCAACAGACGTAATAATTTCACCTGATTTTATTTTGATTATTTGTCAATTGCATAGTGATTTGACCATTTATTATTTTCTTTTCTGTTCGAGAAAATTTGTGCGAGAATCAGCCACTATGTGAGGCAACCCTTGACGTCTCTAGAGGAGAATTGGACGAGCAATTTTGAAAAGGAGGAGAAGGATGAGGATGCGACGGACATCATTGTATATTAAGTCTCTAGTTTGATTAGAATAGAATTAAGACTTTAGATTTAATTTTTCATTGCATTTTGTTTGAAACCCTTGTTCTGGGGTAGATTTTGGGGGGTTTGTTCCCCGATTTTGTTTTGGGCTCGTGTTGGGTAATTTTTGGGAGCCTGTACCCTTTTCTTTAGATTTAGGTTTTTAGTTTATTGATTACTTTTATTTTCTTGTGCATAAGTAGTTAAAAAAAAATATATATATAAAAAAATGAGCTGCCTACTAGAAGCTTCCTGTCCTAGGACGAACCATTTAGGTCTGTATGAGCAGCCTCTAGATTTACTTCTCTGCATTGCGTGCATTCTTACATCGTTGATTGTTGGAAGCAAGGTACGCATTCTCTTACTTTGCATCCTATTCTTGATCACGCATTGCATTTGGATTTAATTCAAAGACCACAAAGTTTGTCTTGAAGCGATCTTACAAGTGGTCACATATATTTGAAAAAAGGACTAATTAAAGGAGGGACATCTAAAAATCAAGGACTTGATTGTAAAACGTGGTGTGCGATTCAAAATTCAAAATCCTTTTGCGGTGAATGCACACTTATATCTGTTGCACTACAGAACTCATTTAGACACTCCTAAGACTTGAAATGACTAGGACAAGAGCCCTCCTATCGTTGGATTCTGAAGTGTTCGGAACTTGAGATCAAAGGTTTTGTAAATCCAAAGAGGGGGATACCCTGTCACGGATTTTTGGGGGTAGTTGAGAAGCACCGCGAAAGCACAGCTTCAAAGGAAGGCTTAGGCCTACTTGCATCCCTCGATCTTCCGTCTTTGGATTTACTTGACCATTTGAGATTCAGGGAAGAATACCTAAGTTCCAACTAGGTCTTTTTAGGCATTTCGAAGGTTGACAACAGGTGCGTAATTGATTGGGCAACTTGTTTTGTTACCTACAATTTGAACTAAAGTCAAAAGCCTAAATTTGTAAAGACCAAACAAGTCCTTTTGAATTATGTTTGTAGTGCATGCTTGGTAGGCGTTCTCTTAGGAGACAACTTGTATTTGATCCTGAACCTGAAAGAATCCTAAGAAGAGACCTTCCAAGGGTAGAAATGGCCGGTCAAAGGAGCCTTAAGGAATATTTCATCCCAACCAATCAAGCTGGCCCTGCACTACGTAGACCTAGAGGGGACAATCCGTATGAGATCAAAAGTAGTACCATATCCTTGCTACCCTCCTTTTATGGTACTACTAGGGAAGACCCTTACAGGCATATTGAGGAATTCACCAAGGTCTGCTCCACGGTGAAGCTGCAGGGCATTACTGATGACGCTCAAATGCAGACCCTCTTTCCCTTCTCCTTAAAGGACAAAGCCAAGTATTAGTATCACACCCTTGATAATATAAATACTTGGGATGCCCTGAAGAAGGAGTTTTTGAAGAAGTACTTCCCCATGAGCAAAACAAATCACTTTAGGAGGGAAATTATGAGTTTTGTTCAAAGGATGGGGAAGCATTCCATGATGCGTGGGAGCGCTTTAATGATTTGCTAAGACTTTTCCCACATCACCAGGTGCCTAAATGGCAACTGGTTGAAAGGTTCTACATCGGACTTAATGATTCGCATAAGCAAACTGTGGATGGTGCCTATGCAGGAACCTTTCTATCTAAGACTGAGGATGAAGCTTGGAACTTATTTGATACTTTGAATGAGAATTCTATTCACTTGAGTTCTGCCTCCATGGATAGAAAGCCCACTCTCATGCAAAGAAAGTTGGAGGCGAATGAGGCAAGGGACACCCAGAATTTAGCCTATCAAATTCAATTATTAAATCAAAACATGGAAAGGCTTATGTCGAACCCGAGTTCATTCGTACCTAACACCTCCACATCCCAAGCTTCCGAATGCTTAATTTGTCAAGGCAATACACACGCCACTGTGGATTGCCACTTGGCCTCCCAATTCCCTGAGCTTGTACAAGCGGATTTGAATACCGCTCAAGGGTTCCGTCCAAGACCTCGTAATGACCCTTTCTCCAACACTTATAATGAGGGATGGAGGAACCACCCAAACTTTTCATGGAGACAAGGAAATGTCTCAAATTCAGGGAATTACAAACCACAATCTTTTCAAAATCATCAAATGAACCAACCTCAGACCTTTGCCCAACCTAAAACCTCTGAGATGGATGAATGGAAGGCGATGTTGAAAACTATGCAAGAAAGTCAAAGCACCATCATCCAATCTCATGACAAGGCTATACATGAGATGAAATCACAAATTGGACACCTTGTTGAGGCCGTTAGACAGAGGGAGACTGGGAAGCTCCCCAGTGCTGCTGAGGAAAATCCTAAAGGAAAAGGGATTGTCTTTAGGGAGCATGCTCAGGCGGTGACTATTTTGAGGAGTGGGAAAGAAATTTCTAGACCTGATCCTCCTATAGTCTCACCCCCTAAAAAACCATCCACCCCGACTTTCACCCCCACCGGAGAAGACTTGCCCAAATCTTGTCCGCTTGAAATCACCTCACCAGAAGAAGTTGACCCCGTTCCACCCCTTACTCGACATGACACCCCTTCCACCCAGAGATTGAGAGTGCCTTTTCCAGAGCGCTTATCCACCTCTAGGCAGACTTCTGCTGGTTCATTTGGAGCCAAAGATAAGATAGATGAGATTATGGAAACTTTCAAGCAAGTGCAAATTAACTTGCCTTTTCTTGAAGCTATCAGGCAGATTCCATCTTATGCCCGCTTCTTAAAGGACCTGTGCATGAAAAAGCGGCAATCTAGAAAACAAGTCCAATCAAAAGTTGTCCTGCCTGATTCTGTTAGCTCAATTGTTCAACATGGCACACCCTTGAAACTTAAGGACCCAGGAGCCCCATACATCTCTGTAGTTATTGGTGACTTACAAATTGATGAGGCTCTACTTGATCTGGGTGCGGGGGTGAACATCCTTCCGAGCTACGTGTATGAACAACTTGGGGGAGGCAATCTGAAGCCTAGCCCTGTAATCCTTCAAGTTGCTGATCGATCACTTAAGACACCATGGGGAATTTTGGAAGATGTCCTCATAAGAGTGGAGGATTTCTTCTTTCTCGTTGACTTCTTAGTTTTGGACACTGACCCTACCAACAAGCCAACCAAACCCTCCATCATTTTGGGCGACCCCTTCCTTGCAACTTCTCATGCTTCAATTAAATGCAATACTGGGGCATTGAAAATGGGCTTTGGGAACAGGAAAATCTGACTTAATGTGTTTGTTGCTTACAAACAAGCCGGACTTGAGGATTGTTCTCAAGTTGAGGTGATAGATGACCTGATTGAAGGGGCAACTCCTGCAATGTTATGTGATGACCCCCTTTCCCATCTCTTGGAGGAATGTGAAGGGGATATACTAGAACTAGAGGAATTGCTAGGAGTTTCTACTGAGTCTCTTCCCCCATCATTTCCGCCGAAGGTAGATTTGCTACCTGAGATGGGGACATCTATTATGAAACCCTCAACCATACAAGCCCCCGACCTTGAGTTGAAACCCCTCCCTAACACTCTCAAGTATGTTTTCCTAGGTGCCAATGATACGCTCCCCGTTATCATTTCGGCTGTGCTATCTGAGGCACAGGAGGGAGCCTTGATTGAATGCCTGTCTAGGCACAAGGAAGCATTGCTTGGAGCATTGCTGACACTAAGGGTATAGACTCTACACTCTGCATGCACCACATTTATACTGATGATTCTATCAAGCCTTTTAGGGACATGCAGAGACGTTTGAACCCTAATATGAGGGAGGTTGTAAAAAAGGAAATCCTAAAGTGGTTGGACGCCGGGATCATATATCCCATTGCTAACAGTAAATGGGTCAGTCCCATTCATGTGGTGCCAAAGAAGGCAGGCTTTACTGTGGAACTCAACGACCAAGGTGAACAAGTTGTCACTAGACCCTCAATTGGATGGAGGGTCTGTATTGATTATCGCAAGATGAACACCGCTACCCAGAAGGATCACTTTCCTTTGCCTTTTATTGATAAAATTCTTGAAAAATTGGCAGGGAATAAGTATTATTGCTTTCTCGATAGATATTCTGGGTACAATCAGGTGGCAGTCTTTCCTGATGACCAGGAAAAGACGACATTCATGAGTCCTTACGGTACTTTTGCATTCAGGCATATGCCGTTTGGATTATGTAATGCCCCTGCAACTTTCCAGCGGTGTATGATGCCTATCTTTTCGGACATGATTGACGAGTGTGTCGAAGTATTTATGGATGACTTCTCTATTTATAGCTCGTCTTTCGACCAGTGTCTCCTGCACCTGGAGAATGTGTTGAAACGATGTAAGGAGACTGGTTTAGTCCTCAGCTGGGAGAAAAGTCACTTCATGGTACAGAAAGGAATTGTACTTGGGCATGTTGTATCCAAGCAAGGTTTGGAAGTAGATAAAGCCAAGATTGATTCTATTTCCAAACTTCCATTGCCTACGAATGTCAAACAGATTAGATCCTTTCTGGGCCATGCTAGCTTTTATAGGCGCTTTATTAAAAATTTTAGTAAGATTTCTAGGCCACTTTGTGACTTGTTGGCGAAGGAATCTCCCTTCAGTTTTGATTCAAAGTGTGCCGAGGCCTTTCAAACTCTAAAGGAGGCCTTGATCTCTGCTCCTATTCTCCAAGCTCCTGGTTGGACACTCCCATTTGAGCTTATGTGTGATGCTTCAGATTATGCAGTGGGAGTAGTCCTTGGACAAAGGGTTGAGGGAAGACCTCATGTGCTGCATTATGCAAGCAAGACTTTAACCGAACCTTAGCAAAACTACACCATCAATGAAAAAGAATTACTTGCTGTAGTTTTTGCTCTGGAGAAGTTTAGGTCTTATCTACTTGGGTCTAAGATTGTTATTTTTACTGATCATGTAGCAGTGAAACATCTCAATGCTACGAAAGATTCTAAGCCACGTCTGATTAGGTGGATCTTACTCCTTCAAGAATTTGACTTAGAAATACGTGAAAAGAAAGGAGTAGAAAATGTTGTGGTTGACCACCTATCTCGCCTTCCTCTTAATGACTCTTTCTGGAGACATTCATGAGACATTTCCCGATGAAACTCTGATGGTGGTAACACCAACTTTACCTTGGTATGCAGACACTGTAAATTACTTGGTCACTGGACAAACTCCTGGCTCTTGGGATGAGCAGAAAAGAAAGAGATTCATTTCTCAAGCAAGATATTTTCATTGGGAAGAGCCAGAATTATTTAGAATTCGACAAGACCAAGTATTGAGACGTTGTGTGCCTGAAGAGGAACAACAAAGTGTGCTGAGTTTTTGCCATGAACTTCATTGTGGAGGACACTTCGGTGCTAAGAAAACTGCTTTTAAGGTTCCCCAGTCCGATTTTTGGTGGCCTTCCTTATTTAAGGATTCTCATAATTTTGTTAAGGCCTGTATTAGATGTCAACGGACTAGAATGATTGGGAAGAAGAATGAAATGCCTCAACAACCTATTCAATCTGTTGAAATTTTTGATGTGTGGGGAATTGACTTTATAGGCCCCTTCCCGTCGTCCCATGGTTTTGATTATATCTTGGTGGCAGTTGATTATGTCTCTAAATGGATAGAGGCCATTCCTACACGCACAAATGACCACTCTGTGGTTTTGAAATTTGTGAAGGCCAATATCATATCCCGTTTCGGCTGCCCCAAGACTATTATAAGTGATGGGGGCCTCATTTCCGAAACCACCACTTCAATCGGTTAATCAAGAATTTGGGAGTGACTCACAAGGTTGCTACCCCTTACCACCCTCACACAAGTGGCCAGGTTGAAGTATCAAATAGGGAGATAAAAAATATTTTGGAAAAGATCGTTAGACCTGATAGGAAAGACTGGTCCCAAAAGCTCGATGATGATTTGTGGGCTTATTGAACGACCTATAAGACCCCTTTGGGTACTTCTCCCTTTCGGATTGTGTATGGAAAAGTGTTCCATTTACCTGTTGAGTTGGAACATAAAGCACTTTGGGCTATTCAAAGTGTTAACATGGATTTAGAGAAGGCAGGTAAGGCACGACTTCTAGAATTAAGTGAGCTTGAGGAGCTGAGGAATGATGCTTATGACACCTCTCAAGCTTATAAAGAAAGAACTAAGGTCTTGCACGATAAGTTTATTCTTCAAAAGACCTTTGAGCCCAACCAACAAGTTTGACTTTTCAATTCCAGACTTAAGCTTTCTCCTGGGAAGTTAAAATCTCGTTGGGATGGGCCTTACATAGTCACCAAAGTATTTCTGCATGGAGCTGTGGAGATCAAAAATCCTTCCTCTTCAGCAACTCCCTTTATCGTCAATGGTTAAAACCGTACATAACTTTAGATGGCCATCTGGTTGATGAAATCACTCTTGAGGAGCCTTAGCTCCTACCATTATCCGCCTCAGGTAATATCTTCCTTTAGCTATTTTTGTTTTCAATGAGGACATTGCTTGAACTAGGCATGGGGGAGAGGACCTGAGGCATTTGTTTATAGCATGCATATAAAAAAAATAAAAGAAAAGAAGAGAAAATGACAAAAAAAAAAAACAAGAGAAAATGACAAAAAAAAAAAAAATTTAACCTTAACTGGCTAAGTCCTGCATTCTTAAGCAAATCAGAACTCTAAGGTAGACTAAATTAATTCAAGGGTCAAACTTTAGAAGCTAAATGAGCTACTAGCTTTAGACCTTTAGGGTCCTTTGTGGACTTAAAAACTTAAGTAGGAGTTAAGTTGCGGGCCATTCCTCAAGAGGTTGAGGAAGGGAAGCTAGGGTTTGAGTTAAAAGGTGGGGTAGTACCTGGAGTTTTGTTCTACCTTTTGGTTTACAGGTCCTTGTAACCCAAGCATCCAAATTTCACACACTTGGTCTAGTAATTAACTCAATTTCTTTCTTTCTGAAAAGAGATTTGATTCTCTTAGTTTTGACTTGGGAGAGGCTTGAAAACACATTTTGATTGGAAGAGTTCCCGCTGCAGGAGAGGTGGAGTATATACTCACCTTGAGGATGCGATGATAACATATTACCTCCTCAGCGCTTGTCTCTTAGGATATCCATCCTACTGGGGGCATGTAAGCGCATTGTGCGGTTCAGGTACTATGGGCGGCCCTATCTTGAAGTGCCGATTGCCATAGGCTTGAATTCACTTAAGAAATCCATGGGCAATACTATCTCGAAGTGTCGATTGCCAGGAGTTCTTAGGGTCATTATGGGTGGTGCTATCTCGAAGCATCGAAAGCCAGGCACCCTTCGAGGTATGGTAATGGGGACAATGAATCCGACACAGACCGTGTTGATAGCTGATCTGAGGTTAGACTTAGAAGAATCAAACAAACAAAAAATATATATATATATAAAATTTCCTTTAACTCAAATAACTCAGACCAATGCACAGGCACGGATGCTTTAATCTCAGGGATCAATAAACTTTAGGGTAGAGCCAGAAATCAGGGAAACTTGTGCCTGCAACTCGTCTTTAGCTGACCCAGTCTGTAACTTAGCTACTTAAGAACCTTAGGTCTAGAGTCTGAACTTAATATGCTTCTGAACGAAGACTAAGTGAGTTGACTAGTCTACTTGGAGTGCTAGGTTTCGCTTAATTTTGCTAGGGACTTCAAAAACTAGGCATGCGGGTATTTGATTAGCCCATAGTTGTGGGCTATTTAAGTATTTAAGTGCCTAGACATTAGGTTAATTCTAGCATTTATTTAGCATAAATTAGGATGTAAATAGATTAATTCATATTTTTAATTTAATTACATAATCCATGCATTGCATTCATATTTTAAGTGCATTTAGAATTAGCTTAGAATGGCATTCATTTAATTAGTTAACCAATTAGGTACATTATTTTCATTAACATAAAAGTTGAGGGTCTGTATATAAATAATCATAATATTTTAACATTATTTTCTTTATTCTTCTTCTTGCAGGAACAATTGCATTTCCTTCGGCTGCCGCTCCAACGCCACCAGCTGCCTCAATGAAGCCTGCATTCAAGGACGAGCGGAGAATGTGGATCTGCTCTCGCCTCTCTATTCAAATCTATGCAAGCGGCTACAAAAGGAGGAGGGAGGTAGTCGAGCTCGGGAGGCCTCCACCACCGACCCACCACTGTACAGAGAGTGCTTCTCTCTTCCATTCCACACCGCCGGCCTCAACCGCGGCGACGACCCTCCACCACCGTGGGCGTGTGGTGTGACAGGCCACACCGCCATCCAGAGGTCATTCGCATTACCGTGAGCACCTCACCGTGCACCTTCCGCCGTCGTCATCAATAACCACCGTCGCCGCAATCATCTTCTCAGTCACTTAAGACGTCCGGGAAATTTCCCGGACGTCTGAAGCCACCCCCCCACTCCAGCAGTAACCACTGTCCGCCCACTTCACTTCTAGCACCTGAACCGCAGCTCTTGCCCGCTCACTCCACGTCGCCCACTCACCTCCAGCGGCACGCAAGGCGTGCACATCCACCGCACCCCCGCACCCACGCCTGCAACCTCACCCGCGCTTACTGCCAACAGGCCGCGTGCGCACCCACACCTCCAGCCAACACGCAGCAGCAGAGCCGGCAGAGCCACCCTTCTCCCGCGCCTGCACCGCCTCACCGCTCACGCCCCCTCACCTTTCGCCTGCAACCGTACCTGCTCAACCACACTTGCCTGCTCACCGCATGCCTGCAGTACTTCACCCGCGCCCTCCAGCCTTCGCGACCACCCGCCCGCGCACACCCACGCCTACAACTTCACCCACGCTCACCGCCAACAGGCCGCGCGCACTGCCACGCCCTCCAGCCAGCACGCAGCAGTCCTCACCACCAACAACAACTGCAACACCGGCTGCAGCCACCTCCTTCGGAGCTCATCCAGTCGGCTTCGGCCGCCGCACGACATGCCGCACCACCTCTTCGAAGCCCTTGGTCCAAGGAACTTCCTCCGAGCTTCCCGTGTCCAACCGTCCACTCCTCGTCGCGCACGGCAAAGCGGAAAAAAATCCCTTGTTTTGCTACAGTAACATGGCCATTAATAATTACATTTTCTACCATTGTCAATTTTCAATGATATTTTATTGATTCCACATTGTGACAAATATCTTCTAGTTATTCAGAATTGCTATTTCAGCATGATTTCTTGATTCAACCTTAATCTGAAGGTAATTTTGGCTTGATTCTTGTCCAAACTAACTACGAACCAACATTTTGAACTTGTGCGAATTTAAATACATCATTGCCTCCCTACGGATACGTCCCTCTCTTCTGCGAGTGGTCATTTCTTTTTAAATATTGATTATTCGATTTTTCCACCACATAAAACTGCAAACGACTTTAAAGCGAACAATAGACTCGTCAGGACGCACTGGGCCTCACGAAGCCCTTCTCCAACAGGTCCTGCAATTGGGACTTGAGCTCTTACAGCTCAAGCAAAGCCATCTGATACAATGCTGTAGAGATGGGGCTAGTCCCTGGTACCGGTGAGATCTTAAACTCAATCTCATGCTCTGGCGGTAGTCCTAGTAACTCCTCTGAGAAGATGTTGGGTGTTTGCACCTCAAAACACGCCTATAAGAATGCCTTCTTATGCTATTTTCTAGCATTAACTATGTATATTATAATCCTGTAGTTGCATTTGTAAAAACGCTTGCATGCATGCATTTAATTGAGAGGAGAAGAGAATGGAATAAATGGCTTGCATTTTTACATTTTTCTTCAAGTGTCTCTTTGCAAAAGTCCCCTCTCCAAATTTTATTTTCATCTTTCTTTCTTCTTCCCACGGTTTTTCTTCTTCCCGCGGCTGAATTTCCTCCCGCAGCCGCATGCAGCACTCCCGCCTCTCCCTGCTGTCCTTCCCGCGCCTCTCCCTGCAGCAGCCACTCTCCAACGCCTCTCCCTGCTGCTGCCATGCCTCCCCGCCATGCTCTCCTCCTCCATAAAGCCGCAGCTCTTCCTCGCGTCGAAGGGAGGGGGACGTTGCTGCAATACGCAGCTGCGGCAGCTGCTGAAAAATCGCCACGCTGCAGTCCACCACCTTCCTCGCCCGTTCTCCCCTCCCATACGCCGGTCCTCCGTCGAGGAGGCACCCGACGAGCAGGAGAACCCACTGTGGTGCACACCACCACAGTGGGAGCACCACCGCCCAGCTCTTCAACGAGCCGGTGGGCGTGGTGTGTTCTTTTCTCTTCGTTTGCATCTCCACGCCATTGCTGCCGCTTCAAGGTCCGAAGCTTGAAGCAGCAGCAGCAGCAGCAGCCCAGCGGCGACAGCAGCAGCAGCAGCACCCCCGCCTCCTCCGCGACCTTCCCCGCAGGCGCACAACCCTCCGCGCGCGCCTGCAGGCCCGTTCCCCGCCTCCGTATCCGTTCTGTCCACGCCACAGTTGCAGCCGCAGCAGGCCGCTGCGCGCACTGCAGCGGCCGGCTACGGCCTCGCGCCGACCCCCGCGACCCTCCGCGACCACTGCAGAACCTCCCCTCGCACCTCCGCGACCTGCCCCGCAGGCGCTCAGCTCTCCGCGCGCGCCTGCAGGGCACTTCCCCGTCTCCGCCTCTGCTCTGTCGCCTCTGCAATTCCACCCGCGACAGGCCGCTGCGCGCACTGCAGCGGCCGGCCAGGCCCTCGCGCCGACCCCCGCGAACCTCTGCAACCCTCCGCGACCGACTGCAGACTCCCCGCCGCCTTCTCCGAGCGCGCCATCGCCCGCTCTCCGTCCTCGCACCCGGCCTGCAGACGCGTCACCTTCTCCGCGCGAAGACGCGCCTGCATCCGCGATCTTCAGACGTCCGCCGCCGCGAGCAGACGCCTTAACTCGCTGCCATCATTCGCGCGTCCGCGATCTCTCCCGCCCGCTCCCTCTCTGTCTGCCGCTCTCTCTCTCTCACGTATTCTCTATCTCTCCCTCTCTCTCTCTCTCTCTTTTTTTTTCACTTACAGCAACACACACACACCTATTCACCGACACACACACTCACACACTAATAGTAACTTATATACATACATATATATATATATATATATATATATATATATATATATATATATATATATATATATATATATATATACATATACATATATCTATATATATATACTTATATATACATAGTATATCTATATAGTTATGTATACATACATATAATATAATATATATATACATATACATATATAATATATATATATATATATATACACATACTCATATACATATATATATATATATACATATCTATATACTTATACATATACACATATATATATACATATATATCTAGATACATATATACTTATATACATATATATATATATATATATATCTATATAGTATTATATATATATACTTATATACATATATACATAGCAATATACATATATACATACATATATATATATATATATATATATATACACCTATATATATATATATATATATCTATATATATCTATACATATATACTTATACATTTATATACATACATATGTACATATATTTTCACGTTATTTATTATACGCTGTATCGCGGGGATATCTGCACCAGTTGCTGATATTCCCTGATACACGCGTACAAAAAAGCGTGGTCCCATACATCATCCATCCTCCATCCACACTCCACGCGGCACCTAGTCGTGTTGGTTGCGTCTCTCTAGACGTCGGCTGACTCGACATAGTGCTACACTCCAACGTCACCTCCACCCCCACCCCTTTATATGTATACTACATATAAATATATATCTATAGCTACTATATTTACTTTCTATCTGATAGCTTCCTTAGTAAAAAGATAAAAAAAAGGTATAAAAGTAAAAAGATAATCTTTGATTTGCAGGTACCCCCGTCTTGCAAGTAGCAAGACGTGTTTTGAAACTCTGTTTTGGCTAAAAGCCAAGGACACAATTTTGAGGGTGTGCCTCAAGAACAAGGATTACCAGAAAAAAACCTAAATAAGAAAAATACCAAAAAACAGAATAAACGAACGGAAGAGACGCGTTTTAAGGAAAACGTAGAAACTCGACTTGAACCCCACTTCCCTGAGTTCGACCCTGGGCTTAAAAGTGACAAGATAAAATCAATTAGGCCAGGTTAAAAATTTTGTAAAGAGATGGTTAGGTCTGAATTAGGTTAACCACTATACACATTTCAACGATAAAAATATCATATTAACAACCTATCCAGGCCGACCATCATAACTTTTCTGGCGCCGCTGCCGGGGAGGTGCGCTTTCGAGTAAGTTTCTATCCAATTCCTTTAAATTTGTCTCTTCTCTCTTCACGGGTATTATTGTTTTTGGTGTGCAGGTGAACCTGGTGGAAGGAGAAGAAGGCTAACGAAGTCGAGGACGTAAGCAGATCCAAGGCGGGAACGAGAGCGTGAAGACGCCGACATCGCATTGGAACTTCGCACACGTTGCCGAACAAGTAGGTTTTCTTTTCTCATCAAATTAGGGTTAACTTGCCACCACACAAAAAAAAAAAAAAAAAAAAAAAATTTAAAACTAAAAATTAGAAAAACTTCTTGGGATTTCTTGAGGGCAAGTGGATTAAAATTCACTTGATTGATTGGTTGTCTTCACTCCCACTGCCCCGGGATTTCCCGCCTTACTTCGCATAGCGAAAATTCTAGAATCTTGATTCTTAGATTTTTCGCCATGCGAAGTATTCTTTGAGGCAAAGAAAAAGATTGCTTGTATCCCTCTTTTGCCTCAATTATCTTTAATTCAGGATCACATTTTTGGTGGGGAGATTTGGAATTGAGTTGATTCCAACCCCACCACGACTTTTCAAACTTGCCTGTGATTCGATCCTGAATACTTCAACCCCAACAGTTTTAGTTTCTTTATCTGTTGGTTGAAGCCTTGTGTGTGGATATCTTTCTGGTGATTGGGAGCACTTGAATTGAAGTGCTTTGGCTCCCTTTCACATTGATATAAAATTGATTCGCGCATCCACACATAGAAATCTCCATTTAGGGTAGCCCATTGCATTTTAGCATGCATTAACTAATTGATAATTGAAGAAGGGTTTCTTGGGCTTTAGAAAGAAAACCTGTATTCTTGCACAACCCGGAGATTGGTTGAATTGGTAATTCAGCAAAATCCTAAAATTCATACTACTTAAGGTTGAACTCTAAAAACCATTCACCAATTAAAACTTCAATTCGGGGAGATTTCCCCGTTGCATGCTTGTTCTTACACACTCTTAAAATCAATCACTTGGGCATTACCCGTAAATAACGCCCTTCACATTCCAAAAGCACTTGACCCTAAGCCTCTAATTAAAACTGGTAGTAACTTGACCCTTACTAAGGATTGGAGGTCTAACTACCTGTGTGTAGCGACTACGTGCTGGTGAGAGTTCCCGCGTGCTATCGGGTGTCTAAGACTGGGGCAAACGGCCTTTCAATCTGGCCCGGTGGTTCCGCGGTGCTCGCATTCGGTTCCGTAGTTCGTGATAGTAGGTAACTTAGATCTTTAGGTCTAAGGGCACACTGTAGAGGTTAGGAACTTGACTGTATTGATTTGTAATCAAGTGTACCTTTGCGGCGTCATTTCTCTCATCCCTTTTCCCTTCTCATCTCCCCAATTCTTCCTGCGGTAGTGCATGTTTGGGAGGAGGTCACAAAACCCTGAATTGCTTGTATTGACTGATAAATCTAGAAAAAGAGCCGAATCATCCTCCTCCTCCACAAACATGGCACACACCCCCGCCTCACCACTTCGTCACAATTTCAATTCTTTCAACACCAGGCTTATCCCTAGAAACCCTGCAAGACCTTCCTTATCGAGTGTCGCGCCAAGCGACTCGGTAAGTCATGTGGAACTGGCTTCTGTGAGCCAGTATTTCAACATGGAGGACCAAGCCTCCGTGTACTCGGACACATATGCGGACACATCTTCTGGCATAGAAGATGCCTGCACCCTGGGGAATAACCCGTTTTCTGCCACGTATAACCCAGGGTGGCACAATCATCCCAATTTTGCATGGTCCAACAACCCGCAGCATCGAAACCCCGCTGGTGGACCAATGCGATCGTCCGCACCCGTCATCCCAAGGGCCCAGTCTAATCCTATGGCAACTCTGCCATCAGGCCCTTGTGTACAGAAAACCAAACACGCATCAAAACCTCTTGATAAATTGATGCGAATGATGACGGAAATGTCAAAGCGCCATAAAGAAAACATGACCTCTCTTCAGCATTTGGCGCAGCAGAATGCTGAGATCAGTCAACTAAGCATGGTGACTCGATCTCAGGGCACTTTTCCCGCCCAACCTGTTCCAAACCCGCAAAACTTTGTACCCTGTGGTCCGCAACCACAGGTACAACCTTCTCAGGAACAGGTTCATCAAATTCTGCAAGCTCCGAGTATTCCTTCGGGATTTCAGGTTAATCCCGCTGCAGCACCGCACTCTTATGATGATAGTGATCACATCAAGGATGACACGTCTGACGAGGACGTGACTGTCAGTACGTGTATCGAACTAATTGGAGCCGATTCAGACTGCTGCAAATTACCTGACGACTGCCTGACCAACACAAACTGTGACGTTCCCCAATCCCTCCCTATTCCTGTACCTTCTCTTGACCAGACTTCTGACGAGGTTTTCTCCACTTCCCATACCTCGTGGTCTGAGTCATTGCTGGGCTGCTCACCGCCGGTCCACACTATGGAAGACCGGATTGCCCTTTCTTTCCCGCTAAATCAGGCGGATTTGCAAATCCACACTGGGACCTTGAGCCCACATCTTACTCACCGGGGCTATTCCCTTTTGGATCCATCTATCCAAAAAGCCCCCCTTCTTGGCCAATCTAAGGGCCAACTTCCTCTTCCTGATCTGTTTTCTGATCCGCCTGGGACACTCTCGTCCCAGAAAACGCCAAATCTCTCACCATCCACCATTACTTTTCACGCCTCTATCGCGATTACTTCGCTTTTCTCTTCACCACCCACCATCCACCCACCCTTCCAACCTGATTTATACCCTGAACCTCAGCTCCTGTTACCTGATCTGTCGTCCGTTCTCTGCCTTTCCTTGCATGCATATGAGGACATAGCATTGTTTGGCATGGGGGGGTGGATAGGCATCCATAGGATCCGGGTATTTTATGGTATCAGACAATTACCACCTATTTATAAATATGCAAGAAAAAGAAAAAAGAAAAGAAAAAAAATAAATAAATAAATATATATATATATTAGTAATAAATGGTGTTTAGTAATGATCTAAAAGCTGAAACAAAAATACAATAAGTGTTTATGGATATTCAACCTCTGTTTTGAAGAATTTCCAGGCCACAGAAGCTTGATTCGCTCAGGCTCGGCTTAATTCACTTAAAGCATTGACGAAATAGATCAAAATCTCTCCTAACTAAGAACGTTTCTTGTACCTGAGACACCAGTACAGGATTCGTTGGTTTGCTTTTTCTTGAGAGCTTAAGTAAACTTGGTTCACACTACACATATCAGGAAAGATCAGGTGAACATAAGATCCAACCCTAGTGTTCATTAGGAAAGGTGGAGTCCTTACCTGTGCGTGCAGGTAGACTTTTTATCCCAAGCTTTAGTCTTGTGTTTAGGAGTGGCTCTTTCCACCAAAAAGAAACTCTCCCACCAAAAAGAAAAAAAAAAAAAAAAAGAGTTGAGAAAAAAAAAAGAAAAAAAGAAAAAAAAAAAAAAAAAAAAGAAGAAAAGAAAAAAATATAAAAGAGTCAGTATATCTCATAAATGTCTGTATACTTTATTTTTCGGTGAGCCACAAAAAAAAAAAAAGAAAGAAAAAAAATCAAAAATGGGAGTTGAGTTTTCCGTAATCATCTTAAGGGTCAATCCGAAAACACGAGCTGAAATTGGGACCAACCTGTACTTAAAAATTCGTGAAACCCTGGGAGTGAGTCTTAAGGTTCATCTGGTTAGTCTTGATCCATCACTATGCACAAACCATAACCTCTTGAGCTCTCGAGTACGGCAAAACCTCCTGGGTCCTGGAAATCGTACTTAAGGTTTAAATATCAAGAGTCCTGGTTAGTTGAG
The DNA here is from genome assembly GCA_037157565.1 of Thalassia testudinum. NCBI lineage: Eukaryota > Viridiplantae > Streptophyta > Magnoliopsida > Alismatales > Hydrocharitaceae > Thalassia > Thalassia testudinum. Next base: position 36,174,758 of record JAZHRO010000003.1, read on the forward strand.
AGATGATCTTTGTCATGTAAGACTTAAAGTACTGGTAATCTTCTCTACAATTGGTTCTCACAATATCCGATAATAAACACACCGATATCATCTCAGAAGAAAATCTTCAGCTTAAGATCATTTCTAAATACGGTTTTGCTAGGGACTAGCAAAAGATAGGCATGGGGGTATATGTTTGCACCTCAAAACACGCCTATAAGAACGCCTTCTTATGCTATTTTCTAGCATTAACTATGTATATTATAATCCTGTAGTTGCATTTGTAAAAACGCTTGCATGCATGCATTTAATTGAGAGGAGAAGAGAATGGAATAAATGGCTTGCATTTTTACATTTTTCTTCAAGTGTCTCTTTGCAAAAGTCCCCTCTCCATATTTTATTTTCATCTTTCTTTCTTCTTCCCACGGTTTTTCTTCTTCCCGCGGCTGAATTTCCTCCCGCAGCCGCATGCAGCACTCCCGCCTCTCCCTGCTGTCCTTCCCGCGCCTCTCCCTGCAGCAGCCACTCTCCAACGCCTCTCCCTGCTGCTGCCATGCCTCCCCGCCATGCTCTCCTCCTCTATAAAGCCGCAGCTCTTCCTCGCGACGAAGGGAGGGGGACGTTGCTGCAATACGCAGCTGCGGCAGCTGCTGAAAAATCGCCACGCTGCAGTCCACCACCTTCCTCGCCCGTTCTCCCCTCCCATACGCCGGTCCTCCGTCGAGGAGGCACCCGACGAGCAGGAGAACCCACTGTGGTGCACACCACCACAGTGGGAGCACCACCGCCCAGCTCTTCAACGAGCCGGTGGGCGTGGTGTGTTCTTTTCTCTTCGTTTGCATCTCCACGCCATTGCTGCCGCTTCAAGGTCCGAAGCTTGAAGCAGCAGCAGCAGCAGCAGCCCAGCGGCGACAGCAGCAGCAGCAGCACCCCCGCCTCCTCCGCGACCTTCCCCGCAGGCGCACAACCCTCCGCGCGCGCCTGCAGGCCCGTTCCCCGCCTCCGTCTCCGTTCTGTCCACGCCACAGTTGCAGCCGCAGCAGGCCGCTGCGCGCACTGCAGCGGCCGGCTACGGCCTCGCGCCGACCCCCGCGACCCTCCGCGACCACTGCAGAACCTCCCCTCGCACCTCCGCGACCTGCCCCGCAGGCGCTCAGCTCTCCGCGCGCGCCTGCAGGGCACTTCCCCGTCTCCGCCTCTGCTCTGTCGCCTCTGCAATTCCACCCGCGACAGGCCGCTGCGCGCACTGCAGTGGCCGGCCAGGCCCTCGCGCCGACCCCCGCGAACCTCTGCAACCCTCCGCGACCGACTGCAGACTCCCCACCGCCTTCTCCGAGCGCGCCATCGCCCGCTCTCCGTCCTCGCACCCGGCCTACAGACGCGTCACCTTCTCCGCGCGAAGACGCGCCTGCATCCGCGATCTTCAGACGTCCGCCGCCGCGAGCAGACGCCTTAACTCGCTGCCATCGTTCGCGCATCCGCGATCTCTCCCGCCCGCTCCCTCTCTGTCTGCCGCTCTCTCTCTCTCACGTATTCTCTATCTCTCGCTCTCTCTCTCTCTCTCTTTTTTTTTCACTTACAGCAACACACACACACCTATTCACCGACACACACACTCACACACTAATAGTAACTTATATACATACATATATATATATATATATATATATATATATATATATATATATATATATATATATACATATACATATATCTATATATATATACTTATATATACATAGTATATCTATATAGTTATGTATACATACATATAATATAATATATATATACATATACGTATATAATATATATATATATATATACACATACTCATATACATATATATATATATACATATCTATATACTTATACATATACACATATATATATACATATATATCTAGATACATATATACTTATATACATATATATATATATATATCTATATAGTATTATATATATATACTTATATACATATATACATAGCTATATACATATATACATACATATATATATATATATATATATACACCTATATATATATATATATCTATATATATCTATACATATATACTTATACATTTATATACATACATATGTACATATATTTTCACGTTATTTATTATACGCTGTATCGCGGGGATATCTGCACCAGTTGCTGATATTCCCTGATACACGCGTACAAAAAAGCGTGGTCCCATACATCATCCATCCTCCATCCACACTCCACGCGGCACCTAGTCGTGTTGGTTGCGTCTCTCTAGACGTCGGCTGACTCGACATAGTGCTACACTCCAACGTCACCTCCACCCCCACCCCTTTATATGTATACTACATATAAATATATATCTATAGCTACTATATTTACTTTCTATCTGATAGCTTCCTTAGTAAAAAGATAAAAAAAAGGTATAAAAGTAAAAAGATAATCTTTGATTTGCAGGTACCCCCGTCTTGCAAGTAGCAAGACGTGTTTTGAAACTCTGTTTTGGCTAAAAGCCAAGGACACAATTTTGAGGGTGTGCCTCAAGAACAAGGATTACCAGAAAAAAACCTAAATAAGAAAAATACCAAAAAACAGAATAAACGAACGGAAGAGACGCGTTTTAAGGAAAACGTAGAAACTCGACTTGAACCCCACTTCCCTGAGTTCGACCCTGGGCTTAAAAGTGACAAGATAAAATCAATTAGGCCAGGTTAAAAATTTTGTAAAGAGATGGTTAGGTCTGAATTAGGTTAACCACTATACACATTTCAACGATAAAAATATCATATTAACAACCTATCCAGGCCGACCATCATTGGGGTACTTGCAGACCACCGGAACACTTTGCAAATCAGTCGCTGGGCTGGGCTCTACTACAACACAAGCCAAGAAACCCTCGCACCCCTAACTCAGTAGCTTCGTTGCCCAAAGCACTGAGATACACCTAAACCCTCCGTCCACTAGCTGACCATGGAACTCAAAGGGAGGCAGCTTAGGTATGGAGAACAAAATCTTCCTCCTGAAGTAATCCACCAGGGCATGATAGGCAGACAACCAGTCCATCCCAAGAATCACATTGAAATCCTCCATCTGGATCACAATCTGGTCAGTGAGAAGGTTGTGTCCCCCTATGGGGACCTCACAGTCTGAGTAAAACTCCTCAACCATGAACAACTGCCCATCTGGGCCTCTAATCAAGAATGGATCCTCTAACAAAGTGCCACCCATCCCCAAACTAACAGCAAAGCTTGTGGAGACAAAAGAGTGTGTGGCACCAGAATCAGAAAGTACATAAACATGTCTATCAAAAACTGAAACCATACCTGCCACCATGGAGCCTAAATCTTTGGTGTCTTTGTGAGTTAAGGGTTAACACGCACCTTAGCTCTGGGTATGGAAGACACCGCCATGGTCTGGACCAGACAGGTAGCAACTAGTCAGTATCCTCCCTATGGCTGCTGTCCTCCCCAACAAGCCTAGTACCCACGACCGCTGGATCGGCCTCCCATGCTCGGAGCGGGGAGCATCTGGTGTGCTCCAGCCCTAGACGGGCAGTCCCTCCTCATGTGGCTCGATTGGCCACATGGGTAACAGAGATGGGTGAGACCTCCTCCCTCGATCTATTCCTACTGGTAGCTAAGTGGGGGTCTGGTGCTGGCTGCTGGCCCTTGCCTGGGGCCCCCAAGGGCCACTGGTTGCCCCACAGAGTAGGTCGAACCCCCCATAGGCATCACGTTCCTCCTCTCTTGGCAGCCCTTAGTGCTTAGGCTGGTAGGGCCTCTTCCATTCTCCTCCGTTAGTTTCTCGCACGACCAGGTTGGTCTCTTCATAGGTCATGGCCACCTCGACCATGCGGGAGAAGGTAGGCAGCTTCATGGGCTTCACATGCCCCCGAATAGCAGGCTAGAGGCCCTCAGTGAACCTCCATAGGCACTCCTCCTCTGTAGCGGCTACTGACGGGGCGAAACACGACAGCTCCAGAAAACGCGTATAGTATGCACTGATCGTCGTTGCCCCCTGGCGGAAAGTGTGGAACTCCCGCCTCCTCTGGTCCTGCCAGATCCGTGGAAAGTACTACTCGTAGAAGACCACCACATACCAATCCCACGTCGGCTCTCCTCCCTCCTGGCCTCTGACCTCTCTCCACCACCTGTGAGCTGCACTATGCACCTGATACGTGGTGAAGGCCATGCGGCACTCTACAGGAAGGTGGAGTGTGTCGAATATCTTCTCCATCTACTCTAGCCAGTCCTCAGCCTCAAACAGGCTCTCTTCCTCCTTGAACTTCAACTTCCAAAACTGAGCAAACAGGTCATGGTGGAGCCGCAAAATGGGTACAGGTACGCCTCTTGGCAAGGAGGACTCATGCTCAGAAGTGTCTGAGGGTGGTGGGGATGGTGGAGGATCACCCCATCCCCCTCTAGCTCATCCAGCGCTACGGCGGCTCCCCAGTTGCACAGAGGACTCTCCCTCCCCATCCAAGAGGAGGTGGCTGGGGAGGAGGCTGCTGGAACTCCTCTCGAACGATGTTGCGGATCAGCTGGGTGAGGTTCTGAGCCTGGATGCCCGGAAGGAGGGGTGGATCAGCCCCTGCCCCAGGCCTTGTACATTCGCCTCCAAGACCGTGTCCATGGCCATGCCCATGGCTGGCTCCACAAGCTCTGTGATGAGGCATCTCCTACACGGAGATGAAAGAGAAACAAATAGAGATTATCAAAGATACAAGTTCAAAATATGACTAGGATGCGTAATTTAAGAAGGCACGTTGTGATGGCTATCCTAGCTACACGCACATGTGTGCTTACTTTCAATCAGTTGGGTTATCTCTCGGGACGGCCTTGCTCTGATACCATCTTGTTATGACCCGACCCTGGCCCCTCTGGGAACCCGAAAATGGCTCGCCTTGACTAACTCCAAGACCCAGTCGTCCAACGAGAAACTAACCCATATGCACGAAACCAACATAAACCATGCATGCAAGTAGCTAGAAATAATTAAAGGAAGCAACGAAAGTAACTGGAGCTCAAAAAGACATTAAACAAAATCCAAAAGCTAGCCATCACGACAATAAAAGTTCACACCATCGAGTTCAACATGAAATAGAAACACTCACTATAATAGAAAAGGCTGAAAGAGAACTAGTATGGGAAGCTAAGGCTGGGCTCGACTAGGCCCAGCACCCTTTGCAGCTGGTGGTGCTGGCTGCTCGACTCTCTGACCTGTACATGGTTATATATGATGGGGTGGGTCAACTTACGTTGAGTAGAGAGGTAGATACAACAGTTATATCATTTAAGCAATAACAAAAACAACATATATACATGTAATCATCTAATTATCCAATCAACAGTTAATTTAACAACTAGTGTTTATGAGTTGGCTTTCTAGCAAAAGGTCCACAATGTCTCTCAATCTTCCTGTTCCCTAAGGTAATGATCTTGATTGCAGTTTTCCCACGATGTAGGATGTACACGTGGCACTCTCCTGGCCAAGAGAGCACCCTGTGATAGTTCTACGCCGGTCTATCACCCCGAGGTCACGATCGCGACGTAGCGGTGACTTCGGCACGTGAGATAAGCACATGGGTAGCCACCCCACACTAGCATGTGATCAGTTGTTTCCGCCCAAAAGTGCAACACGGAATAGCATAGGGCCTTGCCCTCTCAGAATAGGGGTCTCGCCCCTCCACAGTCCGCGTACCCTCATCCGACTATCCCAGTTTGCCCAGTGGGCCTAACAAGGGTCGGTGTAGGGGGGCCAGGCTTAACCTTGGGCTCCGTGGGGCTGCTAGTTCCCCGCCTACACTAAGTACAATATCTCTCCTCTATACAGTGCATGTGAGGGCCTGCTACTTTCCATCGACATCTGATATTTATTCCGTACACGTGAGTTCCTCTTCTAGTTCCCCATAGGGTTCGTGCATAGGAATTTCTTACTTCTTTACGGTACACATGACTCTATTCATATCATGATAAATTTAAGGTATAACAGGCAGCTCATGGTTTCACAATTCGACACTTATCTCATAAATCAAGCTAATCAGGATACATGTATTTCAGTTCAAGCCATGATTCAACGAATGTAAACAGGCAGCTCATAATTTAGCATATTCAGGAAACATTACCACAATTTAACATTCACGACATGTATACTTATTCATTTTTCTATCTCAACCCTAGGGTTCATTATACATCTAGGGTTCAACCAATTAGTTCTAAATAACATGCACTTTCATCATTTAATTCACACGAGATAGTAAAGACCACCATACAGAGTAACCGAGGGGTGTGGGGGCACGAATGGTGGACTGCATAGCCTCTGTGGGTCTCGTGCACACCACGGACAGGCGTCTTATTAACATAGATGGTCAGACCAACCATTTCAACATTTCTCGAGATGAGAAAAAAGAGTTCAAAATAACTAGAACAAGGATCCATGTTACGACCCAGTTCTTGGATCCCTACATGACCCGAGACCAGCTTTCCTTCCCAAGACCTAGTCGTCCAACGAGAAATAACCAAAAGTAGGAAAATAAACCACATTCACACATGCAATATAACTAAGCAGAAGTAAAGAATGAAGTAGTAAAGAAAAGTATAACAACTGTCTCAAAATAGTACATGCCACCACAACAACAATAGTGGATAGAAAATAGAAAGTAACAGGAATAGTAGCTCAAAAGTTTAGTACTCACAACTACAACATAAACAAAAGAGTTGGAAAGAAAACTACTACGGTTGGGCTAGACTGGACCTAGCTCCCTCTGCAGCTGGAAACTTGGGCTGCTGAACTCCTGGTCCTGAATAGGGTTATGAAAAGACGGAGTCAGTGAACGTTGAGTAGAGTGGTGTTTACATTATTTATGTGCAAGTAAAGTAAAAAAAACTAGCAGGTTTTATCCTCATTTCTATTTATCTCATTTATGTATTTCTGGTTCAACTATTTCACAAAGTATCCAAGTAATTCTTGATCTTGCTTGTTCCTCATGGGAATGATCTTGATTGCAGTCTTTTCGGTGGAGTAGAAGGTACACGTGTGCTCTCCTGGCCAGGAGAGTCCCCTGCGGTAGTCCTATACCCAGTCAACCACCCTAAGGTCACTATGGAGATGTAGCGGTGACTATGGCACGCGTGATAAGTGCACAGGTAGGTACCTCGCACTGACACATGGTCAGTCATTTCCACTGGCGAGTACGCCCAAAGTACAACACGGAACAGTATAAGGCCTTGCCCTCTCAGAACAAGGGTCTCGCCCCTCAGAACCAAATAAAGGTCTCACTCCTCCACGATTCACGTACCCTCGTCCGACTACCCCAGTTTGCCCAGCAGGCCTAACAAAGTTGGTGTAGGGTGGCTAGCTTAACCCCGAGCCCCATAGGGTGGCTAGCTCCCTCCCTACACTAGTAGCTCACCTTGGTACCACGTACTCGAGGGAGAACAGGAGTTGGTGTAGAGTGTCCAGTCCTACCTTAGGTCTCAACAGAAGAGGAGGTTGACTCCCCCTCTACACTAAAAGGGACAGTTGCTCTCCTTGATACCGTGTACACAAGGGCCAGCTCACTTCCCGTCTACATTCCAGATTCCTTTCATACACAGGAGTTCTACTCCTAATTCCCTGTAGGGTTCATGCTCATATTCATCTCATTTATCCATATTTAGATCTCATGTTTCATAACTCGTTACTCATCCATATACAGTCAGCTCGTATTTTCATAATTTCATTCTCAATCATATACAAGCAGCTTGTGGTTTCACAGTTCATTTTCTCATTTACATACAGGCAGCTCGTGTTTTAAGAAGCATCTCAAGTAAACCAAAGTAGTTCAATATCATGCTCATACATTTCTACCCTATGGTTCATTCCACATCCTAGAGTTTCAATCAATTTAATCTAAGTAGGCATATTTTTTATTCATATCTTAATAAATGCATTAAACCACTCTGCCGGGTATCACAGGAGGAATGGGGGTCTGCACCATAGATCTCGTCTTCTCCGCAAGTCTCGAACATGCCATCGGCTGGTAACTTGTACCAGCGACTAATTTACATCAGATGAGCTCAAAACAAAAGATACTCAACACGAACATGTAGAGAAACTTGAGTGGAACACGGCGGTACTTCATTTGCGGAAATTTGATTCTGTGTGGGCCCCAAACAAGCCAAAAATGCAGTTACAGACCAAAACCAGACGTCTAGGACTAGTCCCAAACATCTTAAAAGACGTCAGATCTTACCTTGCACTTCCTACGGCTGCTTCAGATGTCCAGACTCTCTCAGCAACCATCTGGGGGTAGCCCCAGATGTCGGAGAAGGCTTCCGATCATCTGGAAGCACCTCTGGACGACTGACAACGTGATCAGATGTCCAAAAGTACTTGGGAAAGCACATCGCGTGCCTTCCCAAAGCCTTCACCTGCATATGAAAAATGCAGGCACAAAATCAGCCTAACATATCCTGCACTACAAATTGCATGGCGGAAAGTAGCACAGGAAGATACGTACCTCGCACGATATGTGCTTTCAGATGTCCGGCTTCAGCTCCGGACGTCCTGGTGCTTCACCAGCCGTCTGGACGATACTCCAGACATCTGATACTGGAAAACTTCTAGTACCAGAACCTACTCCATGATGCTCTTCTCCTAGCAACACTGTCCATAGCATGCCACAGCAACTTGAGCAGCTACAGACGACCGAGAGGCCACCTCCCCGAGCCCTTCCTCCTTGCGCGCACGCCCGTTGCCGGCCGTGTGAGCTCTACCAAGCTCCCAAAGGTCCTCCAACATTCATGCTCTCTTCCTTCCTCTCTCTCTTCCTTTCTCCCTTCCGTTCTCCCTCGCTCACCCTCTCTCTCGTCCCTCTCGCTCTCCCTCGCCGCTGCAGTGCAAGGAGGATGCTGGAGGTGGTGGTGGCTGGTGGTGAGGGGGTGAGAAGAAGAGAAGCGAGGTTTATATAGGATGGGTTTAGGGTTTAAGGGGTTGAGGGTGCTGAGGAGAGAGAGTCTTCTGCGCACCGCCCGTGCGTAGAGCGTAAAGGGACGTATGAAAATCTCACTTTCAGATGTCCAGGCATGTGTCCAGACGTCTAGACAGATGTCTTAGACTGAAACTCCAGACATCTTAGCCGACTAAAAAGGCAACAGGTCATTTCATCATAACAAACTTAAAGGAAGTTTTATCCCCGAACTTGAGCTAGCTAGGGTGTGGAAAAGGAACATAAAATGCATAACAAACTTAAAGAGCACCGAAGTAGGTCCGAAAAGATGTACCATTGAAAAGCTCTGGGTACTGCTCTCGCATCGCCGCCTCAGGCTCCCAGGTTGCCTCCTCGTACCACTGGCTTCTCCATAGAACCTTCACCAGTGGTACCTGCTTCCGTCTCAGACTTCGAACGGCTTTGTCTAGTATTTGCACTGGCCTCTCGGGATAGGTCAGGTCGTCACCCACCTCGATGCTCTCGTGGCTCAAAACGTGATTGGGATCGGCGATGTACTTCCTGAGGTTGGACACGTGGAACATGTCGTGCACTCCAGAATGCTGGAGAGGAAGGGTAAGCCTGTAAGAAATGGGTCCTACCCGCTCCAGGACATCAAAGAGCCCTACAAACCTTGGCGCAAGCTTCCCCTTCACCCGAAAACACTACAGGCCCTTCATGGGTGAAACACGGAGAAAGGCATGATCCCCAACCTCTAACTGCACCCTCTGCGCTTCCGATTAGCATAGCTCTTCTGCGTGCTCTTGATAGTGCAGAGTCATCTGTGAATCTGCACTATCACCTCTTGACTTTACCAGATCAACCTGGGACCAACCTCCCACTTGGTCCCCACCTCGACCCAACTCAAGGGTGGAGTACACCTTCGTCCGTACAAAGCCTTGTAAGATGCCATGCTGATGCTCGAGTGGTAACTGTTATTGTATGCAAACTCTGCTAGGGGTAAATGCTCCTCCCAGGAGCCTCTCCAATCTAGCACACAGGCATGCAGAAGGTCCTCAATTGTCTGTATGGTGCGCTTTGAGTATTCGTCCGTCTGGGGGTAGTAGGCGGTACTGAACCTCAAATGTGTCCCCAAGGCCTACTGAAACTCAGCCCAGAATTGGGAAGTAAAATGAGTATCCCTGTCGGATACGATCTCACATGGAACTCCATGCAGGCGCACCACATCTTTGATGTATCTCTCTGCTAACTGTGCTCGTCCGAAGGTGACTCGGATCGGTAGCAAACGTGCCGTCTTCGTCAACCTATCTACTATCACCCAGACTGTGTTGTGTCCCCACTGGGTAACTGGTAGACCCACCACCAAGTCCATGGTGATGCTCTCCCACTTCCACTCTGGCATAAGAAGTGGCTGCAACGGCCCTGCAGGGATCTGGTGCTCCGCCTTCACTTGTTGGCATACCAAACACTGTTGAACAAACTTGCCAACATCCTGCTTCATCCCTCTCCACCAAAAGTCACATCGCAAATCATGGTACATTCTTGTGTTCCCGTGATGTATGGTGAATCTAGACTCATGCGCCTCAGCTAGAAGCTTCCTCAACAACTCCTCGTCCCTAGGAATGCACAGACGTCCCCTCATACATAGGATCTCGTCTGAGAAGGAAAAGTCTCCTGGGTCCCCTGTCAACACCCTGTTTCGTAACGTCTGTAAGTATGGATCGGCCATCAGTCTTATGATGATGCGGTCTATCAACTCTAGTCATGTCTGCCACGTCACTGTTACTATCCCACAATACCCCTGTGACTCCTGCGGTTGCCAACGGCCTAACTCCTCCATGAATCTCCAACTATGTGCCTATAAGTTGGCCAAGTGGGCAGGCGCCTTCCGGCTCAAGGCATCGGCCACCACATTGTCCTTCCCTGGGTGGTAGGAGATGCTGCAGTCGTAGTCCTTCAGGAGCTCTAACTAATGTCTCTGTCTCATGTTAAGCTCCTTTTGGGTCAAATAAGTACCTGAGGCTCTTATGATTTGTGAAGATCTCAAAAGTCTCATCGTAAAGGTAGTGCCTCCATGTCTTCAACGTGAAGACAACTGCTGCTAGCTCTAAGTCATGGGTAGGGTAGCTATGCTCATGGGGCTTTAGTTGCCACGAAGCATAAGCGACAACGTGACCCTGCTGCATGAGCACACCCCCTAACCCCTGCAACAAAGCGTTGATGTAAACCACAAACCCGCCACTGCTGTCTGGGATGGTAAGTATAGGAGTTGAAGTCAGTCTCTCCTTCAACTCCTCAAAACATGCCTCACACTCATCTGTCCATGGAAAGGTCATGTCCTTTCGGGTCATCTGGGTCATAAGATGCATGATCTGAGAGAATTCTCGGATAAATCGCCGATAGTAACCTGCCAGTCCCAGAAAGCTACGTATCTCTGTCACTGTTCATGGTCTCTCCCACCTGAGTATGACCTCTACCTTGGCTGGATCCACAGCCAGTCCATGTCCTGAAATTACGTGGCCCAAGAAAGTCACCTGTCTCAACCAAAACTCGCACTTACTGTACTTGGCATATAGCCTGCATCGCCTCAAGGTATCCAGGATCATGCGTAAATCCTGTCCATGCTGCGCTTGATCCCGCGAGTAAACGAGTACGTCGTTGATGAACACCACCACAAACTGGTCTAAGTACGGCCTAAAAACACAGTTCAACAAAGCCATAAAGGTAGCGGGGGCATTGGTCAGCCCAAACGGCATGACCAAGAACTCGTAGTGCCCGTACCGGGTACGGAAAGCTATCTTGGAGACGTCCGTCTCCCTGATCCTCAACTGGTGGTAACCTGACCTCAGATCTATCTTGGAGAACACCGTGGCATCTCGCAACTGGTCGAAGAGGACAATCCTTGGCAGCGGATACTTGTTCTTGACAGTGACCCTATTCAACTGTCGGTAGTTGACATAAAGTCGTAGGGTACCATCCTTCTTCTTCATAAACAGCACAGGGGCTCCCCACAGGGACGCACTGGGCCTCACAAAGCCCTTCTCCAACAAGTCCTGTAGCTGTGACTTGAGCTCTCGCAGCTCAAGCTGTGCCATCCAGTACGGTGTAGTAGAAATAGGGCTAGTCCCTAATACCAGTGAGATCTCAAACTCGATCTCACACTCAGGCGGTAGTCCAGGCAGCTCCTCTGGGAAAACGTCAGGATACTCGCAAACCACCGAGATACTCTAAAAGTCAACCACAGGGCTAGGCTCTACCACTACACATGCCAAAAAGCCCTTACACCCTTGGCTCAAAAGCCTCGTTGCCCGAAGCGCAGAGGTGCATCTGAAACCTCCATCCACCGGCTAACCATAAAACTCAAAGGGAGGCAACTCTAGTATGGAGAAGATGATCTTCCTCCTGAAATAGTCCACCAGGGCATGATAGGTGGACAACCAGTCCATCCCTAGGATCATGCCAAAGTCCTCCATCTGGATCATAATCAGCTCAGCGGGGAGGTTGTGTCCCCCTATACTGACCTCACAGTCTGTGTAGACCTCCTCGGCTACAAACAACTGGCCACCTGGGCCTCTGATCACAAACGGATCCTCTAATAGTACACTGCCCTGCCTCAAACTGATGGCAAAACTCGTAGCGACGGAGTGTGTGGTGCTAGAATAAAAAAGTACGTACACTAATCTGTCAGAAATAGTAACCATACCTGCCACCACAAAACCCAAATCCCTGGTGATGGGAGCACCATCATGAGACCTAAATAGCTCATTTTGACCTAGAAAAGAGAACAAAAGCTCCTACATAACCAAGTGAAGGGCCTAACTTAAGGAATAATTGGTTTGAAAGAAAAGCAAGAAATAAAGGGTAAAACTACAATTTTACCATTGCAGTGCAACAATGGAATTTCTCAGGGTCTAAACATAGGTCAAATGATTTTAACAAGATAAAAATTGGGTTGGTTCAAACAGAAAAGGGTTAATGTGAAATCTGGGGATTAAATGACTTCTTGTAACCCTAAAACAGACCCACTTAATTTAACAAGGTTTTGGTTAGGATAAAATTCACATAAACTCTCTAAAATTCATGTAAAAATATCCCTTAGAGTTTATAACCTTCAATTCGGCCCTTGGAACCTATTTTGACCTAAATAGGGGTCTCAGTCAATTATTTACCCTAAATTGGGTTTTTATGTAAAATGCCCAGTCAAACATGGTCAAACCTAAAATCCAACTTCACCATTGGATTCCTTAGGTTCATATTAGGTTTATACCAAAATTTGGACCTAAGGGAATTCACCTTGACCTACTTTGCAAATCAGTCCAGCCCAATTACATTTATACCCCTAACTTTTGAAAACCCTTGCAGACACCCCCTAGCTTCCTCATCATTCTTTGCAATTAGGTCCCTCCACCATTACAGCGGAGGTATCCTACTCCGGTGAGGATTCAAGGGGGATATCTCCTTGATTCCTCAAAGAATCCCTCTTAAATTTGAAAGGGAAATTCTCTAAGGAATTCCTGTTCGTGTGAACCCAATCCTAAGTTCCAATTCCTACCCAATCTCTCATGAGAATGCATGAGAGATTTGGGTATCTCTCGACCTTCCAAGTTTGGTGAGGTTGCCGTGCTTGGAAGATTGCCTTCCAAGCACAAGGCCCTCTACCTGCGACTGTAAAAGAGACCCCAGATCCTCCCGTTCATCTTCAGCTCGGTTTGGCCAAAGATGGCCCCTAATTTCTTCTCTTCTCCTCTGGCCAAACTCTCAGTGAGCTCCGGCGACCTATATCCCATCCTCTCATCACTCTGCCACAATACCAGTGGCAGAGTTGCCCTTGCCTCCATCATCCTCGTCGCACCATACCTACGCCCGCGCCTGCCTCCTTCTCATCATCGCTGTCCAGCTTCTACTGGGATCTTCGTCTCCGGTGGCGGCAGACACAAGCCAACCGCCATCCTTTATCCTTTCATCTTTAAATTAGGTCAGACATTTCCCCCTTCTCTCCTCTTCCTATTCCCCCTCTTTATTTCCTATAATATCCCTCGACACTCACAGACCACCACCATCTTCTCCACCTCCAGCAGACCACCGGCAAGGTGTATCCACCATTCCATGCAACCACCCACTTTGCAAGCCACCTCAAAAGCTAAGCCACATTTCACTAATCACTTTCCCTCTTTCCATTGATCGCCACACGCTCCACACATTTCCCCTGAACAAACCCAACTCCATGGCCACAGGGTGACCTAGGCACGCACACCTAGGCCACCTTGTGCCATGCTGACCACCGAGACATCTTCGCTGTGCCATGGTGAAGCTTCCTACAAGTTTTGATGAGGCCGCAAGGCCGTGTTGCATGAATGCAGGTTCTGACCTCCGTCGCCATTGAAGCAGGAACGAAGCTTGCTTGCAAGCTTGAGCCAGGCAACTTCGCTCCAGGCTCTAGGTCCCAGGCGACGTGGATTTGTCGCACGCACAACTTCAGCCAAGTGATTGGCTTTGGAGGGCTCTGTAGCTTCAGCAATGGAGTGCGACATCTGCGGCCACATGCGAGAAAGCAGGCGGGACATTTAGTTCCACCTCAATTATTTTTGAACGAAAGGCACGGTATAAGATGAAAAAGTGCCAGGGGCTTATCGCCTCCTGACACGGGGTGAGGTCCCACTCATCCCATGAAGCCTTGATTGTGACACATGTCTCCGTAGATCTGGCTCTGATTCAATTACTCGTGCACTCCTCACCCACCACGCACGTCGGTGAGCCTGGTCCCGGGTGCGCTAACCTGACTCGTTTACCCGAGATGGCTCTTGGAGAGCGAGCCTAAGAGAGAAAAGAGAGGAGAGTTCGCGGGGGAGGGTAGGGGTTAGGTTTTTCTCTCCAGGAGGGTGAAGCTAAGGAAGAGGGAAGGAGAAGGAAGCTTTAACAAAAAAGCAAAGGAAGAAAAAGGCTCAGCTGAAGTTAGAAGTAGAGAAAGAGAAAGAAGAAAGAAAGAGACACCAAGGCCAGCAATCAGAGGAAAGGAAGAAGAAGAAGAGCGAAAGAAGAAGCCAAAGAAGAAGAATCAGAGAAGAGAAAGCTCAAGATAAAGCTCAAGATAGAAAGGACAAGAAGAATTATATGACTTTTACATCCATCTTCATATTTTTAAGCTTCTATATACATTGAAACTATTTTTATTGCTTCATAATTTGATTGATCATTACATTTTATCAAGTTGAAAGTTGTGTTCTTAGTTTTTAAATCCCAATTTGCTCCCTGTGTTAGACCTTGGATTCATATTTTTTGAGTAATAAACTTTCATTTATTTTCGAAGCGATTTCAACTATACTGTGATGCATTCATTTTAAATCCGATTTTGCTTTCGATAAACACCTGGCGTCTCTGTGTGTTAGGGCGTTAACACGCCACTCAACTCTCAACGCAGATGAAGCAGCTACACTCTAGGTCGAGCGAGCAACAGTTGGCCGGTACCCTCCTCGTGACTGCTATCCTCCCCCACGTGCCTGGTGGCCACGACCGCCAACACGGCCTCCAACGCTCTGTGCGGGGAGCATCTGCTGTGCTCCGACGCTAGATGGGCAGTCCCTCCTGATGTGGCCCAGCTGGCCACACTGGTAGCAGATGGGTACACGACCTCCTCTCTCAGTAGCTCCCTACTAGAGACTGGGTGGGGGTCTGGCACTGGCAACTAGCCCCTGTTTGGGGCCCCCAAAGGCCACTAGTGGCCCCTCAGAACGAGACGGCTTTCCTGCGGGCATCGTGTACCTCCTCTCCCGATGGCCCTGAGAATACTCTGGATGGTATGGCCTCTTCTGTCCGCTGTCAGTATCTCGCGCAGCAGGGTTGGTCTCCTTGTAAGTCATGGCTGCCTCAACTGCACGAGCGAAAGTGGGCAGCTTTAGGGGCTTGACATACCCCCGAATAGCAGGTCGGAGCCCCTCAGTAAACCTCCACAGGCGCTCCTCCTTAGTAGATAGCTGTCGGGGTGAAACAAGATAGCTCCAGAAAATGCATGCGGTACACACTAACCGTCAATGTCCCTTGGCGGAGAGTGTGGAACTCGCTCCTCCTCTGGTCCTGCCAGGTTTGCAGAAAGTACTACTTGTAGAAGAAAGCCACGAACTGGTCCCATGTCGACTCTCTCCCCTCCTGGTCTCTGACTGCTCTCCACCACCTCTGTGTCGCGCTCTCTAGCTGGTACGTGGCAAAGGCCACGCAGCACTTCGCAGGAGGGTGAAGGGTGTCAAACACCTTCTCTATCTGCTTCAACCAGTCCTCTACCTCAGACGGGCTCTCATCCCCCTTGAAGGAGGGGGCTTCAGCTTCCATAACTGTCCGAAAGGCTCGTGGTGTAGCTACAGTAGGGAAACGGGAATGCCTCCAAGCAAGGAGGGCTCGTCCTCAGAAGTGTCAGAGTGTGGTGGGGGTGGTGGAGGACTACCCCCTCCCCCTCCACTTGTCCGGCACTGCGACGCTCTCTCTGTCCCATCGAGGACTCCCCCTCCATGTCCTCAAGGAGAGGTGCCCATGGAGGCGGGTGGAGCTCCTCTCACATGATGTCTCTGATCAGCTGGGCGAGATCCTGGGCTTGAATGCCCAAGAGGAGAGGTGGGTCAACTGGTGCCTCAGGTCCGACACTTTCGCCCATTCGATCTCGTCCATGGCTACAACCACGGCCTACCTTGGGAACTCCCCGACGAGGCATCTCTTGTAAGGAGACATAAGAGATAGAAAAGAGTTGTCAACGATATAGGATTACATTGAGAAAAAGACTCAGAAATGAATATCAAAGCGAAACATTGTGGTGGCTATCCCAGATATATGCATGTGATTGGTTATTCTTAAACCAATTGGTTCATTTCTCGGGACGACCTTGCTCTGATACCATCTTGTTACGACTTGGCTCCTGGATCCCTACAGGACCCGAGACTAGCTCACCTTGATTAATCCCAAGACCTAGTCATCCAATGAGAAAAAACCAAAAGTAGGAAAATAAATCACATTTACACATGCAATATAACTAAGCAGAAGGAAAGAATGAAGCAGTAAAGAAAAGTAGAACAACTATGTCAAAATAGTACATGCCACCACAACAACAACAATGAAAAGAAAATAGAAAGTAATAGGAACAGTAGCTTAAAAATCCAGTACTCACAACTACAACAGAAATAGAAGAGCTGGAAAGAAAACTACTATGACTGGACTTGGTTGGGCCCAGCTCCCTCTGCAACTGGAAACTCGAGCTGCTCAACTCCTTGTCCTGAACAGGGTTACAAAAAGACAAAGTCAGCGAACGCTGAGTAGAGTGGTGTTTACATTATTTATGTGTAAGTAAAGTAAAAACAACCAGAAGGTTTTATTCTCATTTCTATTTATCTCATTTATATATTTTTGGTTCATCTATTTCATAAAGTATCTAAGTAATTCTTGATCTTGCTTGTTCCTCATGGGAACAATCTTGATTGTAGTCTTTTCCATGGAGTAGAAGGTGCATGTGACGCTCTCCTAGCCAGGAGAGTCCCCTACGGTAGTCGTACACCCAATCAGTCACCCCGATGTCATTGTCGAGACATAGCGGTAACTACAGCACGCGTAATAAGCGCACGGGTAGCTACGCCGCACTAACAAGCGATTAGTCATTTCCGCTAACAGGTACTCCCAAAGTATAGCACAGAACAGTATAGGGCCTTGCCCTCTCAGAATAAGGGTTCGCCCCTCATAACTAAACAAGGGTCACGCCCCTCCACAGTCCGCGTACTCTCGTTAGACTACCCCGGTTTGTCCAGCGAGCCTAACAAAGTTGGTGTAGGGTGGCTAGCTTAACCCTAGGCCCCGTGGGGTGGCTAGCTCCCTCCCTACACAAGTAGCTCACCTTGGTACCATGTATGCGAGGGCCAACAGGAGTCGGTGTAGAGTGTCCAGTCCTACCCCAGGTCTCAACCCAAGAGGTGGATGACTCCCCCTCTACACTGAAAAGGATAGTTGCTCTCCTTGGTACCATGTACACAAGGGCTAGCTCACTTCCCGTCTACATTCCATATTCCTTTCATACACAGGAGTTCTACTCCTAATTCCCCATAGGGTTCATGCTGATATTCATCTCATTTATCCATATTCAGATCTCATGTTTCATAACTCGTTACTCATCCATATGCAGGCAGCTCGTGTTTTCATAATTTCATTCTCAATCATACACAGGTGGCTTGTGGTTTCACAGTTCAATTTCTCATTTACATACAAGCAGCTTGTGTTTTAACATGCATCTCAAGTAAACCAAAGTAGTTCAACATCATGCTCATACATTTCTACCCTAGGGTTCATTCTACATCCTAGAGTTTCAATCAATTTAATCTAAGTAGGCATATTCTTCATTCATGTCTTAATAAATGCATTAAACCACTCTACTAGGTGTCACAGGAGGAATGGGGGCCTGCACCGCAGATCTCGTCATCTCCATCGGCCCTGAACATGCCACCAGTTGGTAACCTGTACTAGCAACTAATTTACATCAGACGAGCTCAAAACAAGAGATACTTAACATGAACATGTAGAGAAACTCGAGTGGAACACGGCAGTACTTCATTTGCGAAAATCCGATTCTGTTTGGGCCCCAAACGGGCCAAAAATGCGGTTACAGACCAAAATCAGATGTCTAGGACTAGTCCCAAACATCTTAAAAGACGTCAGATCTCACCTTGCACTTCTTGCAGCTGGTTCAGACGTCTAGACTCTCTCTACAACCATCTAGGGGCAGCTCCAGACGTCGGACAAAGCCTCTGGTCGTCTTGAAGCACCTCTAGACATCTGTCGATGTGATCAAACATCCAAAAGTACTTGGGAAAGTGCACCACGCGCCTCCACAAAGCCTTCACCTACGTACGAAAAACACAGGCACAAAATCAGCTTGACATATCCTACGCTACAAACTGCATGGCAGAAAGTAGCACAGGAAGATACGTACCTCGTGCGATATGTGCTTTCAGACGTCCGACTTCAGGTCCGAACATCCTAGTGCCTCGCTAGCCATTTGGACGATACTCTAGACGTCTGATACTGGAAAACTTCTAGTACTAGAACCTACTCCACAACGCTGTTCTCCTCACAACACCACTCGCAGTGCACCGCAGCAGCTTCAGCAGCTGCAGAGGGCCGGGAGGCTGCCTCCCCAAGCCCTTCCTCCAACCTGTGTGCCCCCGTTGCCGACTGTGCAAGCTCTACCGAGCTCTCGAAGGTCCTCCAACCTTTACGCTCTCTTCCTTCCTCTCTCCTCCTCTCTCCCTTTCGTTCTCCCTTGCTCGCCCTCTCTCTTGTCCCTCTCGCTCTCCCTCGGCACTGTCGCACAAGGAGGATGCTGGAGGTGGTGGTGGTGGCTGGTGGTGAGGGGATGAGAAGAAAAGAAGGGGGGTTTATATAGAATGGGTTTAGGGTTTAAGGGGATGAGGGTGCTGAGGAGAGAGAGGCTTCTACGCACCGCCCACGCACAGAGCGCAAAGGGACGTACGAAAATCTTACTTTCAGTCATCTGGACAGACGTCTGACTAAAACTCCAAATGTCTTATTCGACTAAAACGAAAATGGGTGATTTCACTCCATCACATGAGAATTTCCAATAGGAAACCAACGGTACCTTATTTATGAAAAATTGACATTGTTTGGGCCTTGAACCGGCCCAAACACCCTTCCTGGTTCACTTGAACCGAACCAGGCAGGCAGGTCCAGCTAGACTGGCAGCTTGGTGCCTGAATCCATCAAATCAGACTAAAATCAGACATCTGCAAGAGGTCCCAGACGTCATGAATGGCAACAAGAAGCTCACCTTGCATTCTATGCTAAAGGCCAAACGTCTGGAACCCCTCACAATCGTCCTGGGGTCTTTCTAGATGTCTGAGTCAGGTATCAGACATCTGTAGAGGCATCCAGGCATCCTAAAGCATCTAGAAAGCTGTGCCTACGCCTCTTCCCGATGACTCTGCAGGCATACAGGCTCGTACAGTCAAGTAACGACAAAACGTATGCATGAATCACACAGGGTCAGGACTTTACCGTTTGAAAACCTCCTCTTCGGATGTCTGTCTAATGGTACAGACATCTGATACATGAAAAACTCCTCCCAGGGATCTTCCCCCTACCCTATGCCGCACATGCACAACTCTCAATGCATTTAGTTCTATAGTGGGGTAAGGGAGACGGTACGAAATGTACAGACCTTGAGTAAGGCATTACCTCTGATTTTTGTGCATAATTAGACATCTGGATGTAGCTCTAGACGTCTGATAAGACATCTGAGGATCCTCTCAGTCGTCTGATTCTATAGGGAAAAATAACTCCCTAAACCGTTTGCAAGGTTTCTTCCCCTCACAGCAGACTCCCTCTGTGACTACCCGCTCCCACCTTATGTAGGAGCTTCAACAGCATCTAGCTCCCAACTCACTCCCAGCTCCTCACGAACTCCACCTTGCAATCGAGCTTCAGCAACTCCTCCATGCGAGCTCGAGCTCTAGCAACTCAGCTCATTGCACGACAGAGGAGACACGGGAAGAAAGGGGGAGGAAGGTGTAGCCATAGGGAGGAAATGTGGGGAGAGGTAGGGCTCGACTTCCAAGGGAGAGGGGAGGTTTTATAGGTTTTAGCCTAGGGTTAGGGTTTAGGGGAGGGGTGGTGTGCGTGGGGTATGGTTGTGGGCCCAGGTAAATTGCACAAAGCATCCCCCAAGACTCCAAAATTTTCCTCAAGTCCTTCCACTAAATAGATAGGCCATTAAAACTTGCAACAAAACCCCCATGTCTCTGGAAAAAGCCTACCGACCCTTGGGAAGGGTCATTTCACCACCTAATCAGACGTGGCTTAGAACCCTTCTTAGCAATGAGATGTTTTACTACCACATGATCAGTGAAAATAACCACCTTCGACCCAAGAAGATAAGACCTAAACTTCTCCAGAGCAAAAACTACAGCAAGTAATTTCTTTTCAGTGACGATGTAGTTTTGCCGTGGTTCGGTTAAAGTCTTGCTGGCATAGTGCAACACATGAGGTATTCTCTCAACCCTCTATCCAAGGACTGCTCCCACTACATAATCCTAAGCATCACACATCAGCTCAAATGGGAGTGTCCAATCAGGAGCTCAGAGAATAGGTGTAGAGATCATGGCCTCCTTCAGAGTTTGAAAGGCCTCAGCACACTTTGACTCGAAATTGAAGGAAGTTCCCTTCGCCAATAGTCATAAAAGTGGCCTAGAAATTTTACTGAAATTTTAATAAAGTGCCTATAAAAGCCAGCATGGCCTAGGAAGGATCTAATTTGTTTGACATTCGTGGGCAGTGGAAGTTTGGAAATAGAATCAACCTTAGCTTTATCTACTTCCAAGCCTCGCTCAGACACAACATGCCCAAGTACAATAGAAGTGGCTTTTCTCCTAGCTGAGGACTAAACTAGTCTCCTAACATCGCTTCAGCACATTCTCTAGGTGCAGGATACACTGGTCGAATGACTAGTAGTAAATGGAGAAGTCATCCATAAACACTTCAACGCACTTATTAATCATGTCTGAGAAAATGGAAATCATACACTGCTGGAAGGTTGCAGGTGCATTACATAGTCCAAACGGCATACGCCTGAATACAAAGGTACCGTAAGGACTCGTGAAAGTCGTCTTCTCCTAGTCATCAGGGATGACTCAACCAAGTTGTACCCAGAATATCCATCGAGAAAGCAATAGTACTTATTCCCCGCTAATTTTTCGATAATTATCAATAAAAGGTAAGGGAAAGTGATCCTTCTTGGTAGCGGTATTCATCTTGCGGCAATCAATACAGACCCTCCATCTAGTTGAGGGTCTAGTCACAACTTGTTCAGCCGATGAAGGAGGTGATGCACGTAGAATCCTTACTGGGTGTGGAGCGAGATTGGGCACGGGCAGGAGTTGTGCACGGAGGTGGGATGAGGTGGTTGCTGGTCGAGAGAATGCATGCACTGGTTATGCTGCAATGGTGTGCACAAGGATGTGTGCGAGCGAGGAGGGTAGTGGCTCGTTACTGGTGATTGTGCGCGCGGATGGCCGTGCATGGCGTAGGTGGAGATGGAGTAGCCTTAGAGGTGGCTGTTGCAGCTTTGGGTTCTTTGGAGTTGCAAGGAATGGTGGTGGAGAAGGGGGGGTTGAAGAAGAAGAAGAGGAGGCACGATGGAGGTGGGCAGCACTCACGCATTTGCACTTGTTCTTGCTGCTGTAGCTGTTGCGTGAGCACGTAGAGGAGACGGTCGTGTGTTGTGGGAGGAGGCTACTTGCTACTGCGGGTGTGGTGCGCTCTGTAGCGCATGGGAGGAGGTGCATCAAGGGATTGATGAGGGACTTCAGACGTCCGGGAAACTTCTCGGACATCTTAACTGGCAGAGGAGATGAAGGTGCAGGGTGCGACTGCTTGCCATGCGTGGATAGCAGTGAAGTGGTGCACGCTGAGGTGCTCACAGTAATGCAAACGACCTCCAGATGGCGGTGTGGCCTATCATGGCACACGCCCACGGTGGTGGAGGCTCATCGCCATGATTGAGGCCAGTGGTGGTGGAGTGGATGAGAGGTCAACTCTCTGCACAATGATGAATCAGGGTGGAGGCCTCCCGAACATAGTCGTCTCCTCCCCCCTCTTATAGCTACAGCCAATACATTTGAAATCGCAAGAGGCGGGAGTAGATCCTCGTGAATGTTGGCAGCTGTAAGGAATGAATGGGTGCAAGAGGAGGAGGCGGAGCGGTTACCTACAGAAGAAGAAGAATAATAATAAAATAATTATGATTACTTATACATAACTCCTTAACTTCTATGTTAATTAAAACATTGTATGTAATGCACCTAATTGGTTAACTAATCGAATGCATGCAATTCTAAGTTAATTCTAAATGCATTTAGATATGAATGCCACACATTAATTATGCAATTAAGATAAAAATATGAATTAATTTATTTACATCCTAATGTATGCTATCTAAATGTTAAAATTAACTTAATGTCTAGGCACTTAAATACCTAAATAGCCCACAAATATGGGCTAATCAATAATCATATGTATAATCACCTTAAAAGCAAGGTTACACTATTTGAATCAACAAGGTAAGGAATTCCATAATTGCAACACTATCTAAATCAGAATTAGAATAAAAGGGGTAAAGTGTCCATTGGGTGTGATCCTAGTATGTAACCAACATTATAAATGAAAATGGCACATTCATATAAATGAAAAATTACATGCAAAATTCCAAATCCAAATCCACATCCCTTGGAAAAAGAAAAAAATAGGGGACCTACCCCCTTAGTAGCCCCTAAAATGAGTGGTGGAGATCTACTGCATGGATTTGGGGTTTGGATTTTGCGTGGATCTCCCATTTCTCATTTGTAAATCTGGTTATGTATAGAGATTAGAGTGCTTTAATCTCCATCCTTTTTCCATTGCAGAACAAATAGAGGAGAGAGTGCATTAGGAACAAGCTATGGGTTTTTATTTGTTTTTGTTATTGTTGAAGTTAACCTGACAATATTAATTCAAGACAAATGGAACATCATGTCAAACAAAAGAATAATTCTAAGAAAATTAATTAAGCTTGGCATTGCTGTCTGAACTTCTGATCAAATCAAAAAATGTTCTTGTTATTTTTAGGATCTGGACTTATGATTAATTGCCATGCTCTACTAGGATGAATGCTTTTTGCGACAGTTGAAAACCATCGCCTATTCAGTCAAAACCATTGTATTTTGTCATTGTGAAAGAGTGTGTTGCGTTAGTATATACATGATGATTTTGTATTCAAACTGTCCTATTTTACACGATGGTTATAGAAACCGTTGTATATATTTATAAAAGAGAGTTCTACTACAAACTGTCGTTAAGTACCATTAAACGATAGTTTTGATGACTGTCATCTATGATACACCTAAACCATAGATGACGGTTTCAAAACCCGTCGTGTAATTTGATAAACGATAGTTTGTAGTAGAACTGTCGTGTATATAAAAGCAACGTTTATAAATATAACCATCGTATATATATGTGTATTTTTTTTCGCTATATAATGTAGGTTTAGGATTTAAGTTTATATATAAACCAATATATATCTTATAAACGATAAACATATGCAACATAGAAAACATACACAATATAAAAATTTTATCAACATACAATAGATATATAACCCTAATGAAAAGAGTATGTCATAATGTTAAAATATACATAAGGAAAATACAAAACCTAACTAACAAAAAGTTATATAAACTAAACCTATGCCTTAGGTCCTACCCCCTATCCTGCTCCACCACCTACAAGGTTGTCATCGTCTCTATAAGGCGGGTAGTGATAGGAAGTGTGATCCCGATTGTTGCCCCATAATAATGCCATCATCTCTCTCATCTCCGCTCTCTGCTACTCCATCTCCTTCCTCTGCTCCTCCATGAATTTCTTGGCATCTTGCCAAGCTTGAGTTAGCTGGTGGAACTGTGAGGTGACATCATGGAGTTGTGTGGTGACATTATGGAGCTGTCTGCATCTGTTGGATGACGGCTGCTGTCACTGACCCCTTCCGCCCATAGTAACTAGAGATCATTTGATTCCTCCCCCCACTATGAACAAAGCCTCCGTGCTTCGAAGGCATGACACTCCTAAAAGCCTCCTCAGGTGACATAGCAGGGTTCTACTAAGTGCCAGAAGTGGCATTTGTAGGAGGGTTGATTAAGTTCATCATTTTTCCCTACAAATTACAATAATTTAATATCATATTAAAGTAAGTATAAAAATTAAAGTAGTTGATAAATAAATGTTACTTACATGCTTTGTCTGGTATGTCTCATGTATCCCTGTTCGCCCACCGTTGGTGGTGGCCTTACTATGAGTAACCCCATACACACCAACCTGATCGAGCATGGCACCATCGTGTGAATGTGCTTGTAAATATATTTCAGAGATTTGCAGGTAATAGTTATAATTAAAACTTTAATTAAAAATATAAAAGTGACATAATTATAAGGAATTACTTACATATTTAGCCTTAACTCTATCTATACTATTTTGACCCAAATAGTGGGTCTGTGGTGGAGCTTCAGCCCTGTTGGCCTTGTTCCTCTTTGCCTGATCCTGTATATATAACATATTGCAATGGGAAATAATTAAATCATTTGTCTCCAAATGCCTTTAAAAGTATTTGTAATTACCTCCATCTCAGGCTTATTCCATTGCTCACAGCATTCTTTCCACACATTTGCTGCTATTGTAGGAGGCACGTTCCACAATGCCTTCTTATTAGACGACATTGTATTATAATACTAAATTATGCAAATAAATTGTCAAAAGAAATTAATTAAGTAAATAATAAAAAATGAGAAATATTACAAATTTCACCCTTCTCTTCGTTGTCATCCTCCAATCACGATGTCGTCTCATGACATGATTGAGGATGTGCTTGGTGACATTCGAATCATCACCCCTATCAAAGATCACCTGTAATATTACAAATTGTATAAATGAATTACATATTATTAAATTAAACTTATATATATACATTAATATATAATTATTTACCTCCATATTACGAATAAGCTGCCTCTTGATCACCCTGGAGGCCCTCCTCCAGTTAAAATAACAAAGGGGGACAAGCTCCTTTACCATCCTAGATAGTCTGTTGGTGAAAGGAGGATAGTCTGGATCTTCTCCAACTTCATTGATATGCACTTTGATTCTCATCCCCTCTGGAAGTGCATCTAGATGTGCATTTCTTGTCAGACCCCTTCCTTTATTTTATTACCTGATTAAAAAGATATAATTAAAAATGAGAACATTATAAGTAAATTTTAATAAGATATTATCAACAATTCTTACTAGCAGAACTGGTCCCTGCCTCAGCTTGAGGGTTCTGTTGAGGTGGCCTCTGTACCTCAGCATCGCCCTCACCCTATGAAGACTTGAGATATTCTTACCATTTCTACTGTTTAAATACCATTGCTGAGGTTAGGGACATAGAAGACTTGAGATATTTGACATGCTAATGTAAATGGTTCTGAAGAATGAAGAATTAGACGATTCTTATTCAAACTTAAAAAACCATGCTTCTTGTCAATTTTGAAGCCAATTCCTTCTTTAAACACATCAGACCAATTGCATTTGAAAAGGATAACTCTATGATTGTATTTAAAGCTCATCTGAATGATTTCTTTGATATGTTCGTAGTAGCCATCACAACCTGTGTTCAAATTGTAACTAACAATAACACCAGCATGCTGCATGGCCTTCGTATCATCTATGGATTTTGTCCTGAATTTGAATCCATTTATAATGTAACCTGCATGGTAATGTCCATAACTTAACAGTTGATCCGATATTATGTCAAATTCCTCCAACCATCGTTGGTCGTTCTCTTCTTTCATTTGAATAACACATTGTTTAAACCACTTGAGAAAGTCAACCTTGCGTGTTTCTGGATGTGAACACTCCTTAAATTCATCATAAAATGCATCAACTTCTAGAATCTACTTAAGAATGTACAAGTGAGCTAAATGCTGATTTATTTCAGAGATTGATTTGTACTCTATGTGGAGGATAGACCTTCCCTGGAATATCAAATATGGAAAGATAATCTTCATCATTCTCATTGTACCATCCATCATAATTTCTCTATAATCGATAAAATCGATTATCTGTCTCATCCATATACATGGCACAGAAGTTAATAGACTCTTCTACAAGATATCCTTCCATAATAGATCCTTTAGGCTTACCCTTGTTTAACACATAATCTTTAAGTTTCTTCAAAAATTATTTAATTGGATACATCCATCTTATTGTACAGGCTCAGCAACTTTCATTTCATTTGCAAGATGCAGAGTTAAATAAACCATGACATCAAAGAGTGTTAGAGGAAATATCTGTTCCATTTTACATAATGTGACAACTATTTGCTTATCTCAACACTCTAATAAATCATAATCTACAGTTTTCGAATAAATAACTTTAAAATATCAGCTCATCTTTGTAAATGAATCCAAAACTAGACCAGGTAGTGATGGGAACACCATCATGAGCCATAACTAGCTCAATTTGATCTAATTAAGTCATTAAATGCTCCTACATAATTGCCAGAGAACCCTAACTCATTGCATAATCATTCTGAGAGAAAGATAGTAAAAAGGATTAAAACTGTAAATTTACCATCATATCTTGAATGTAGTATAACCACGGATTTTCTCAAAAGTTAATTAAGGGTCAAATGGTCCTAAAAGGCTAACAAGTGGATTAAGATAGATAGAAAAGGATTTTCGCGTGTTTTGAGAATTAAATGACTTCTAAAATCATAAAAATAGACCCTCTTAATTAACTGAGGTTCTGTTTAGGATAAAATTCACCAAAATCCTCTAAAATTCATATAAAAATATTCTCTATGGTTTGCTACCTTCAATTTGACCATCAGAACCCATCTTGACCCAAAACAGAGTCTCAGACTGACATTTGCCCTAATTTGGGTTTTTTCATAAATTACCTAGTCAAATGAGATCCAAATGAAAATCTAACTTCACCATTGGATTCCTTAGGTCCAAATTAGCTTTGTATCAAAATTTGGGCCCAATCTGAGATTGTTTCAACCTATTTTGCACTTTGGTCCAAGTCTGACTTTCTTTATCTCCAATAGCCCCTCAGCTTTTGAACTTCTTACAAAAAGCCCCCAAACATCTTCATCATCTTTGCAAAAAGGTCTCTGGCACCATTAAAGAAAACCCTGAGCTACATCGTTGAGATCAAGCGAGAATTTCTCGCTCGATTCTTAATCAATCAGTCCCAAAATAGATACTCAGATTCTTGACAAAGTTGCCTTCCATTTGAGCCACATGTTGGGCTCCAAGTCTTGCCCAAAGTGCCATGCGAAGTAATTGAAATTTGGGTTTCTATCTTCGATGAAGCTTTCCAAGCTTGAGAGCATGATTCTCAAGCTCTATTCGCCTTCTGATGACCTATACAAGAACCCCCGGGGCACAATGGACTTCCCACGCTGGAATTCGACCGGAATAACCCCCAATTCTTCTCTCCTCCGACCGAAGTGCTCCTTGATGTCTGACAACCTCCTCCATCTCCATTCCTCATCCGTTCGCAATACCGGCAATGGATTTATCCTTCCCTCTCTCCTCCATGTCGAGCAGTACCAGCCGGGGCCTCTATCTTTCTCGTCCTCGCCATCCAACCCCTACCGGAGCTCCTTCCTTCTCTGGCACCGGCCATACTGCAATCGGTGCCATCTCTGCTCCCTGTCGTCTGCTACCCTTCTCGATCAACTCCTTAGCTTCTCCTCATCACGTCAGCATCTCCAACATATTGTTTCGACCCCACCGACACCCTCCACGAGCATACCTCCGATGAGCGCTACCGGCCACCAGAGATCACCTACGCCTCCTCTTCCATGCTCCACACCTCCGCCTCGACCTTAGGAGCAAAAGCCCTAACTTTGTTAGGCCAATTGCTCCTCCAAACCCTCTGCCGAACTCATGCTTCTTCGGCCACCCTCCGCGAGGTCAACAGGACTCTTCACACACACTCACGCCACGCCACTGCCACTGTTGAACTCACCGTGCTTCGGCGATCGTTCCTGAGCTTTCTGACGTGGTCGAAAGGCCTTATTCTTGTTTTCAGCTACCAAGTGTCTCTGCCATTAACGTAGCTTCTCTGTGAAGCTCCTGACCATGTTCTTGAGATCTCCACTCTAGGCTGTAGCTCCAGGTCGACGCAGAAGTCATCTAGGATTACACCCAAGTCTCCAATTGGGTGAAACACCATCGACAGTTGTTGCAATTAGACGAGGAACCACCTGCAGATGCTCGTGCTAAAATCTCAGTGGGATAGTCCCACTTCGGAAAGCGTCGACCTTCTCGAGTGGCATAAATTGAATTTGTTTCTAGGCCGTGTTGCTTCAGACACAAGGGGTGAACCATCGACAACTATTGCAATCAGACAAGGAACCACCTGTAGATGCTCGTGCTAAACTCTCGGTGGGATAGTCCCACATCGGAAAGCGTCGACCTTCTCGAACGACATAAATTGAATTTGTGTCTGGGCCTTGTTGCCTCAGACACAAGGGGTGAGGACCCTTACACTCCTCACTCTGCCTCGCCCGTGACGCTGCTCACACGGGCCTAGTCCAATTACACTCCTCGCTCACCACCCAATACCAGTGAGCCTGGACCCAGGTGCACTCTAGATCTGATTACCTGTATGCCCGGTAATGTGGAAGGCTTTGGGAGAGCGTGACCCAGAGAGAGAAAGAAAAGAGAGTGTGCAGGGGTTAGGGGGTTTTTGCTCTCTGGAGAAGTGGTTGAAACTTAGAGCCAAATTTGAAGATCCTTTCCCCCTCTGTGTGAAGAAGAAAAGCAGAAGGGTCTGTGAAGAAGAAGGAAGTAGTTGAAGAAGAAAGTAGAGTCTGTATAGAAGAAGAAGAGAGATAAGCACAGAGAAAGAGAAGAAGAAGCAAATCAGAAGAGAGATCACTATTCATCAAAAGTTTAAGACTCCTGATCATTCAATCAGACATTTGATTTGAGTTTATTTCTACATGGTTATTGAGTTCCACTTGCTATTATTATAGGGAGTAATTGGTGATTCAAATCACCATTTTACTTCATTCTTTCTTCAGTTTGGCACTTGATATTATTGCCACATCATTCTGATTAATTTCTAATCATAATCTCCATTATTTAAAATTGCAATATTGAGAATTGAATTCCTACTTTCTCCCAGCGAACGACCTCGAACTTTTCGAGTATAAATTTTATCTATTTTTTGTGAGATTTTGACTGTACTGCAACGCAACAATTTTAAACCTGATTTCGAGCAAATGAACATTTTGGCGTCATTGCCGGGGAGCAACGCACAATTTAGATCTCTTGATTGCAATATCAGATTTGGTACTAACTTGCTACATCTCTTTTGATTGTGATCTATTTCAGGAACTCATTGAAAGAAGATCAGCCGCACATCAACTACTCCAGGGGCAGGTAAACACCATCTACCCTCTTCTGAGCCCTTGATTCTGAAAAACTAAAAAAAAAAAAAAATCAATTAAGGCTACTTGCATTATATTCTTAGATTAATCATCAAGTTGCCTGATTTGATACATTCTATTTAGAGAACATCAAAACCTTAATTTGTGCACCTACTTAAAGTTTAAGGAATCTAGAGCTATCACCTTCTTACTTGAAGCCCTAGATACCACATTTGGACAAATTAAATTGGACACATCAGAGCCAATTAGGGTTTCCAGTTTAGGGTTTTAAAGACACACTTGCTTAATCAAGAATTAATCTTCCCAAACAATGTGTGCCTAAGCCTTAATTGAATTGATCTTGATGTAAACACGTTTACACTACTTAAGATGTCTATTTATGCATGCTCTTAAGCATAGGATTGCATTTCATGATATAAATATTGCATAACATGCATCATCTTGCATTTAGAGTAGTTTGAATAAAATGGAGGTTAATTATCTCCTTTTATGTGCTTGGACAGGGCAAACATTTTATCGGGGCCTCGGATCAAAGATCCAACCATATGGATGTGATCAGGGCGACGATTAGAGTTCAACGACTCCAAGATCGCCCTAATCAGGCATCTGTAGCATCAGATAGTGACTGGGGAACCCTAGAAGATAAAGGGCCAGGATGGTGTAAATCAGCACTTCAAATGACAAATCCGACCGCATGGCTGAATTCGGATCGACGATCGCAGCCTAACGACGCAAAAATTGAGTCAATCCGACATCCGTGGCACCATCTCGGCAGCCCAAACAGACGCATACAATCTATGAAGTCCCCACACCCGCTCCCTCTCCGCCGTTGGATCTTGATCCAACGGTTGTGGACAGCCACGCCTAAAAGTGCCCGCTCGACCATTCGCGGCTCGTAGCGTAGTGGTTGAAGGCGTTATCGCAAGCTAAGGACACGCGTTCGAGCCGCAGCAAGGAGGCGAAGGGTGCGGGCGTGCATCGAATTTTGATCAGACAGCCATCTATGCTCAATAGGGATCACGCGCTATTGCATGCGCGGCAAGGACGTGCGATCGTACGCGCAGCAGCGGGCGAAGATGCATCTTAAGCCATCCGATCTCGCGATTGGACGGCTGAGAATTAAAGAACGTGGGTGGGCATTGAGAAAGAGCGCAACTGAGGAGGCGCATGTGGGCGCGGGTGCTACGCCCACGTTGGGGCTTTAGTGACGATTTTATTTATCACTAAAGACCCCTTACTTATTATTTTAAAGATGTAATGACCAATTTGCCCCCACTCCTTGCAACTATAAAAGGAGTCCCCCTCCATACGAAATTCTCATCCCTTCCTTCTCTTCTCTACCTCTCTAAAGCTCAAGAGAAGCTTGTCCCACACCCGGGATACTTCTCGCGAGATAAAGTCCAAATTTTCGTCCCCCTTCGGAAGTGGATCCTGCGATGACGACGGCATGCTGCTCCATTCCCATTCTTCTGCTTCGTCCTCCTTTGTCCTGCTTCGTCCTCCTTCGTCCAAGAGTCGTCTCATCCGGCTCGTCCTCCAAGCGACCGTCGAGGAGGATTTCTCTCTCCCTATTCTTTTTACTACTTTCTAGTATAGATTTACTGCTTTCTAGTGTAGTTCTGTTCCTCCAAGCATTCATCGAGGAGGACATTTCTCCCTCCATTCTTTTAATGCTTTCTAGAGTAAATTTATCGCTTTCTAGTGCAATTGTTTTATGCTTTCTAGTTGTAATGAACAAGTTCCTTAATGATAAATTCTCTGTTTATTCTACATCTCATTTTTTATTTCTATGTGTAATATTCTCTCTCTCTCTTACCCTCTCTCTCTTCTATTTATTGTAAATAATTAGATAGTTTTAAATTGAATTACTTCGTGATAAATAAAAAGAAATGCGTAGTTTTTAAATCAAACGTCCGCCTCCTTGTGTTTGACCCGGAATTTCAATTTCGATATAAATTTTATTTGTTGAACATGAGTTCTTCACTTTCAAACTACAACGATAGGTTT
Source organism: Thalassia testudinum (assembly GCA_037157565.1). Lineage (NCBI taxonomy): Eukaryota > Viridiplantae > Streptophyta > Magnoliopsida > Alismatales > Hydrocharitaceae > Thalassia > Thalassia testudinum. The sequence continues at coordinate 36,206,669 of JAZHRO010000003.1, forward strand.
TCTAAAATCGAACATGTTAGCGTAGCAATTCGAGTGTTCAACATTTTGGCACCGTTGCCGGGGAGGCAACGATCTTTGATTTCTCTTCGCGTTTTGTAACTTACAAATCATTTACATCACTTTTCTCTTTTCTTATTGTAATTGCAGGTACTCTTTTGAGACATGCAAAAGTGGTAGATCGGAGAAAAGTGCTGCGGAAGGTTCTGTAAGTTATCCCCCACCTCCCACCCATTAGATTTCATTCCACAACATAATAATTCAAACATCAATAAACCTAGGTGTTCGTATAAACTCTAAGGTTAGATTGTTTGTTGCTTGACACCCATACTCACCCTAACCCCCACATTAAAAAAGAAAAATAAAAAAAAATCTCACAAAGGTACACAACCTCGTCTGATTTTCTAACTCAACCGGTAAACCGATCTTAGGAGCCGGTACACACATTCAAACACATAATTGAGTAGAAATCAGATTAGGTAATCATTTGTGTGCCTAATTAAGTGGTGCATCAAGCCAATTGTTTGAGTTGATTGGGCCGCACCACTTCAAATAAAATCAACTCATCAAGTAGTTGCCAATTAGGTTCAACTCTTAGGGATTTACCAGGCACTCCACATTCTTTTTAAACTTTAAAGGAAAAACATCTTCACTTGTGCTTGCAAAACCTGGTGTGCCAACGAAACTTATTTGAAAACACCTAAAGTTGAATCCTAAAAGCTACTAAGCAAGATTTGAACCTTAAAATTCACCACATCAAAAATAATCTTGCTTGAAAACCATTGGTTGTGCACGCACACACAAATCAATCAATCATTAAGGGCACAACCCATTTAAAGGGCCCATCTCATTCCAAAGCACATTCAAACCTAGCCCTAAATAAAACAGAGTAGACGTTGACCTTAAGGATTGGACTCGCTCTTCAGAACTCAGAACTAGATTATTTTCGATTAGTCTGTTTCTACTGTTCAATCTGATGTCTAGCTAGGGGAGCAGAATCAAACGATCGCGACTGGGGGGGTACACTAGGAATCGGAGGTGCAAGCTGAAGGAAGAACCTTCTCCCCAGTCCCTCCTTCTAACTAGTTGGATTGAACAGACGGAAGTAGATCAAATCGTTTCTTTATCTCAAGATGGGTTTTGGTTTGAACAGACGGAACTAGAGGTCTGTAGGTTAACCCAATTAAGGAAAGGTTTGATTGTTTGTATTGCAGGACACCTTTCTTCCTCCCGTGTCTCATGGATCCTTCCACATATTTCACGCATTCGCGCTCTTTCCCTCCTATTGTGAATTATCCTCAACATGATGATTATCCTGGCTTGCACTATAATCAACCATCAGTTAGTTGGGATAACTCAGATTGGGGATACAGTTCTGGACCCTCGTGTTTAGGGTCTAACCTTGAACAATTTGATTGTGATTTCTATCCTTCTTAGTGCCACATCGATTATAGATCGTCTTCCTTTCATGAACAACCTAATACGATTTACAATCAAGAAGGATACATCGATCGTTACCCATCCTCTGATTTCACTACCTTTAGGTCATCACCATCTTTTGAACAATCTGAAATGACCTATTATCAGGAAGGGTATAACGAATCTCAATTCGTTAATTCCTCTGCATTGATGTCAAACCTACCCAATCTTGAACCAACTCATTTGGTTCAGGTTAATCAGGTTCAAGATAAGGCTCTGGCTAACTTGAGGAATATCATTCAATCTTTAGAAGTTCAGCCAATACCTTGCATTATGAGATTGGAGCCCCTGATTGAAATGACTGATGATTTAAACAAGACTTTGTTGGATTGGCTCCAGGATGTTAAGGACAAGAACCCAGGTGAGTTTCTACTTGGGAAATTAGCGAAATTGAGATGAGATTCGTGGTTGCTTTGATTCAATCTTGGGATGTTCCCAGGATGAACCTTCTTCCGGAAAGCCAATGACAGAACCTGCTCAGGCACCTGTTGGGGGGACATGTGTTACGAGGCTGACCAGATTGAATTAAAGCAACCAATTAAGGAAGATTTGATTTCTTCACCTAAGATCCCTGAGCTGGGTTACGAGGAAATGTACGTCCCATTGGAACAGAAAGTGACAGATGATTTTGAGGCATACATTGATACGGATCCTGATTTCTTTGATGGTGAAGATTCAAGTTGCGAAGTCTCACGCAAGTTTTCTAAACATGATTTCTGTGAGACGATTGGGCCTGAGGAACCTGATAGATCATTTGATAGCCCAATAACTGAGGAAACTGATCTTATTAGGGCACACATTACGGATCCAGAATCGCATTTTCTGGAGGAATCAATCCAATGCCCTGATTATCAGTTACACCTCATTGAGCTTATCGATAATTTTGTTTCTGAGATAATTAAACCCAAGTCAATTCTGATTCTGCCACATTATTTAGACTTGGAGATTTCAGATGGGGTGATTAATATACAAGAGGTCCTGGAATTTGATATGCCGAATAAGGAGGATAGGGGCTAGGAAGTTTTGATTTGGGAAGTTAATTTTGGAGGAAATGGAAGATTGAGTCAAAGGGTTCCTTTTAAGCTGAAAACATCAAATTAAAACCCTTACGACGTTTGTTTCGAGGATGTCAAACTCAAGCACACATTCAACGATTATCCTTTTGAGCTTCAATTCTCTATAACCTGACTTTTTGGTCTTGGGTTGCATCCTCATAAATCGTAGGCTCGACCCCGCTTGCATTTTGATTTTAGGTTTTGGGTAATTTTTATCTAGAACCTAAGATATTCTCGATTATGGGGGATGGGTCTGCACCACAATCTGGTCCACATCTGTGGACCTCTGTTGATAGGTCAGAGGATTCTTCTGTTTATTCTGATTCTGACCTGCACTTGTGAATTCTTCATTTCTTTTCCTTGTATAGGGTGCCTAGCTGAAGGCACTAAACTCAACACATATACAGTTTTTTTTTTTAGTTTTCATCTTGGAGCGGACCTGACATTCACGCAATTCAGCTGCTTTCTACGCTATTCCACTATGTTTTATGTCTTTTTAATACAATGAGGACATTGCATTAGATAGGCATGGAGGGTGGATATTCATCTCTGAATTCATTCATCAGCTCCGTAGATTTGTTTTGTTTTCTTTTATTTTAAACCCAAGTTCTCTTTCCTAATTCTGAAATTTTTTTCTTTTATTAAAAAAAAATTTCAGAATTAGGAAAGAGAACTTGGGTTTAAGAAAATTTTCAATCTTAGGAAATACTACATTATGATTTGAATAAAATGACCCTTCAGGACTTTGGACTTAATCAGCCCGTGTATCCACTAAAATGTGGATTTGTCTTTGAGTCCTCGCCATCTTAATTCTATTGTAATTGGAGTAAATAAGTTTGGGTGATAAGTACACGACTTATCAACCCGCCTTCTGATTTGAGGAAATTTTGAGTTTTTAAGCATCTACACACTTTCTTTGCACTGACTTGTTGTTTGACGATTTTAACGAAAATTGGGTAGCTAATGAACCTTTTAGGGTGATATGGCTGGAAAGTTATCGTGGGTAACAACCCATAGGTAGGTTGTCCAGAGCCCAGTCACTGGATCTTTCTCTTTTTCCCGCCCTTAGGTAAATCTTAGACTAGGGAAGCCACCTACTTTAAAAAAAAAAAATCAAAAAGGAAAGGAGAAAATCAAAAAAGAAATAAGCTACACTTCGCCGCACGAGTATGGCTGGCAAGTTGTCGGTGGTAACAGCCCATCGACCGGTTGTCCAGAACCCAGCTCAGTAAATGTACTAAAAATTCCCAAAACACTTAGGAAGAAGCAGAGAAGTAGAATAAATCGGAGAGATATACACTGGATTCACCCTTGTGTTGACCCCGTAAAAAATAAAAGTAGGGAGAAAGCTACCGGTTGTAAAGATACACCTTTAGGCAAAATTCTTTTTGAGGTCACCTAGAGGTGTAGAAATCCAAAGTCGATTTTAATTGCCGGTCAACGAGTCTATCACAATCACAATAAGATGCTTAAAGCTTAGGGTTCTCATCAAATCTTGGGTGTGTTGAATGGCCGTAGAAAGCCACTCTTAAATCCTAAAATTTGAAAATCTAAAAAATTAGAAAAAAAGAAAAAGAGAAAAAAGAAATTTTTCTTTGAATAAGGAGAGGGCTTGAGGCGGTCTACATTTTGGCTGATACTTGGGAATTGTTGTGTCTTTGAAAGTTCAGTTCCTAAGTAGACAATTTCTTAATGATTGAAAGTAACTCAGGTCTAGATAATCCAACCTAATTCTTTTATAAATAGCATATAGTTTTTGCTAGGGACTAGAAAAAGATAGGCATGGGGGTATGATGTAAACACATTTACACTACTTAAGATGTCTATTTATGCATGTTCTTAAGCATAGGATTGCATTTCATGATATAAATATTGCATAACATGCATCATCTTGCATTTACAGTAGTTTGAATAAAATGGAGGTTAATTGTCTCCTTTGATGTGCTTGGACAGGGCAAACATTTTATCGGGGCCTCGGATCGAAGATCCAACCGTATGGATGTGATCAGGGTGACGATTGGAGTTTAACGACTCCAAGATCGCCCTAATCAGGCATCCGTAGCATCAGATAGTGATCGGGGAACCCTAGAAGATAAAGGGCCAGGATGGTGTAAATCCGCACTTTAAATGACAAATCCAACCGCACGAATGAATTCGGATCGACGATCGCAGCCCAACGACGCAAAAATCGAGTCAATTCGACATCCGTGGCACCATCTACAACATCCAGAAGATGGACGGTAAAGATGGCACCACGTGGTGCCATCTCAGTTGCCCAAGCTGCCGCATACAATCTCTGAAGTCCCCGCACTCGCTCCCTCTCCGTCGTTGGATCTCGATCCAACAGCTGTGTACACTCGCGGTTAAAAGTGCCCGCTCGACCATCTGTATCTCGTAGTGCAGCAGTCGAAGGTGTTATCGCGAGCTGAGGACACGCGTTCGAGCCGCAGTAAGGAGGCGAATGGTGCAGGTGAGCGGGCGTGTGCGTGCGTCGGATTTTGATCGGATGGCCGTCTGCGCTCAATAGAGATCACGCGCTATTGCACACGCTGCAAGGATGCGCGATCGTATGTGCTGGCCGGGTACGCAGCAACGGGCGAAGATGCATCTTAAGCCGTCCGATCTCACGATTGGACGGTTGAGAATTAAAGAACATGGGCGGGCGTTGAGAAAGAGCACAGTTGAGGAGGCACGCATGGGTGCGGGTGCTACACCCACGTTGGGGCTTTAGTGACGGTTTTATCCATCAGTAAAGACCCCTCATTTATTATTTTAAAGATGTAATGACCAATTTGCCCCCACTCCTTGCAACTATAAAAGGAGACCCCCTCCATACGAAATTCTCATCCCTTCCTTCTCTTCTCTACCTCTCCAAAGCTCAAGAGAAGCTTATCCCACACACGGAATGCTTCTCACGAGATAAAGTCCAAATTTTCGTCCCCCTTCGGAAGTGGATCCTACGAGGACGACGGCATGCTGCTCCGTTCCCGTTCTTCTGCTTCATCCTCCTTCGTCCTGCTTCGTCCTCCTTCGTCTAGGCGTCGTCCCGTCCGGCTCGTCCTCCAAGCGACCGTCGAGGAGGATTTCTCTCTCCCTATTCTTTTTACTGCTTTCTAGTATAGATTTACTACTTTCTAGTGTAGTTCTGTTCGTCCTCGAAGCATTTATCGAGGAGGACATTTCTCCCTCCATTATTTTAATGCTTTCGAGAGTAAATTTATCGCTTTCTAGTGCAATTGTTTTATGCTTTCTATTTGTAATGAACAAGTTCCTTAATGATAAATTCTCTGTTTATTCTACATCTCATTTTTTATTTCTATGTGTAATATTCTCTCTCTCTCTTCTATTTATTGTAAATAATTAGATAGTTTTAAATTGAATTACTTCGTGACAAATAAAAAGAAACGCGTAGTTTTTAAATCAAACGTCCGCCTCCCTGTGTTCGACCCGGAATTTCAATTTCGGTATAAATTTTATTTGTTGAATATGAATTCTTCGCTTTCAAACTACAACGACAGATTTTCCAAAATCGAACACGTTAACGCAGCAATTCGAGCATTCAATAGATCTATTCAAGCAAAACCCTAAAATCAGGCTCTTAATTTCATTTGAACACTAAAAGAGGGACCTAAATTTCTCAAAGGACAATATAGGTGAAATTGACCCACCTTGTTGGGTTAACCAATCTTCAAATTAGGCCACTTTGCACAAAAACATCTTAAAAGTTCAAGTGAAATCATAAGCACCCTTGCTCTTAATTAAAAACTAGTAAACTTAAGAGGTCAAGTCCCCATTCTGGTCTACCTAGATCATCAGTGACAAGAGAGGTTAGGTGGGGGAAACCCTGTAACTCGTGGGGGTGCTCTACCATGTAGGGGTCTTTGTAGGACTCTCCCTTTCTGGCTGCCCAGGTAATTCTCAGGTGGAGGGCTTTCTGACTAAGGGGTATCATCCGCCCCGAACCTCTATAGTCATCCAAAACTTTTGGGTGTCTTGATTGGGTCCATCACATTCTATCTCTCATCTAATCCATCAGTGCATGTTTCGGAGGAGGTCCTTAAGGCCATCCTTGAGGCCTCCATTAGATATTCACTCTCGTCGAGGTCGAGCCTTGACTTCCATATTTGTGCAACAACCTAATCACATTGACATATCCTCTGATTCAGAACCTACTTCTTTTTAATCAGCTATGGATCACCAAGAAGAATAACCAAATCTTGACCAATAATTCCATGATTTCCAAAATCGAATCAATGCCATCATCAACCCACCACCGTGTTCTCAAATGCGAGATCACTATAATCTCGCAGCGGTGAATATCAAACCCTAAATCAACATTCCCGTGGGAGGACCCGAGGCAGATCTCAAGCCTAGCATGCTTCATATGACCCCAAAATTTCATGGCTTGAACTCCAAGGATCGTTTCCAGCACATCAGAAACCTAAAACATCTGGCCCACACCTTTGGGGTAGATGTACAAAATCGGGACGGATTACTCTTAAAGCTCTTCTCATTCTCCCTAGCTGACAAAGACGCTCACTGGTTTCAAACTCAACCACACATGATCAACACATGGGGAGAACTTCAAACCGCCTTCCTGCAAAAATTCTACCCCATTGGTCGTACCAACATGATGCGACACCAAATCACGAACTTCTCCCAACGAACGAGAGAATCTCTAGAAGAAGCATGGGATCGCTTTCTAGATCTCATGCGTAAGTGCCCCCATCACGGAGTTCAGAAGTGGAACAAGTCTAATCCTTTTACCACGGACTCCGTGAAGATATCAAGCTCTTTGTCAATGCAACCTATGGTGGTAGCATCATGGGTCAACATGAAGACACGATTTGGGAAATTCTCGAAAACATTTGCGAGAACTCCTTGAACAATGAGTCATTGGGTGCGTACGACCAGACGTCCACTCGTACATTGGCAAATAATCAGGGGGTACATGAATCCTGAGGCCTTTTCGCATTCGTTGATCTGGAGTTGGTAGCCAGTCAATTGGACAAGGTCTCCATTATCGAGAAAAAGGTGGATGATGATAAGTCGATTTTCACTTTCGAATAATGTGATTAAGATGATCTATCATTTTAGTAATAAAGTGGTGGAAAACCACCTAACAAAATAATTACAATAAAAATTACCACTCACAGAAGAGTGGGTTGTGTCCACAGGGAGGCAATGATGCAATAAAATCTTGATTATTATGTATTCTTTCAATCAAGTGCGAAATCCATAATCAAATTCGACATGAAATGCGATGGAAAGAAGATGCACAATAACTCAAAAATATAAGGGTATATGTGTAATTTTTCCTCACTAAAATATTCAACAAATATGTGATGATTTTATGTAATTTTCAATTGACATGTATTAGAGAAAATTTGTGCACATTTTAATCCCAAAACCATTGTTAAAACATGTGAATATCAGTAACCATGCAATTATCAGAAAGCATAAGTATGCAGTCACAATTTCACCATAATAAAATAATCATAAATGAAAATTGATTTTGGTGGCAATGGCATTCAAATGTAATTTTTAATTAAAACAAAAATAGGGGATTTTACCTCTCTCCTTACGCATGGGAGAGAGGTTCAATCGAGGAGAGACTCCAACAGGAGGTTGGCTGAAGCGAGGCCGTCGCAGTGGTGGCAGCGGTGCGTCACGAGATGGTCGGAGCTAGCCTGCCGGAGGAGAGGAGTGGCGGCAATGGAGGAGCTACTGCTGCCGTGCGTACTGCAGGTGCAAGGAGAGCAGCGCGCGTGGGTGTTGGAGGTGATGCAGACGCGCGGAGATGTGGAGGCATTGGTGCGCGGGTGCTCTGCAGAGTGCACATGAACGCGCGGACGTGGGTGTGGCTGCGGCTGTAGGTGCTGCGTGGGGTTGTAGGCAGTGGTGCAGCAAAGTGCAGGCGCACGCACAGAGGTGCGCGTGGGCTGGAAGTGGCACACGTGCTTGTCGGTGCGCGGCAGGGGGCTTAGGCGCACTGCTGGAAGTGCGGGCAGGTGCGTGCAGTTGGAGGGGACGCGGCGGAGGTGCGGGCGCGGGAAGCTGGAGGGGCGTGCGCTCTGCGCGGGTGACTAGAGGTGATGGTGGGTCTGATGGAGCAGGGGAAAGCTGCTGGTGATGGCGTGGGCTAGAGGAGAGGCCGGCTGCTGCTGCGCGTGGGGACAGCGTGTTGTTGGGTTTATTTTTAAGGTGAAGTGAAAAAAAGGAAGAAGAAGGAAGAAGAAGATATGGGGCCAAGCTTCAGATGTCCGGGAAACTTCCCAGACGTCTTAACTGACAGGGGAGATGAAATTGCGGTGGCTGCAGTGGTGGATGTTGGTGATGACGGTGAGGGTTGTGCACGTTGAGGTGCTCATAGTAACGCAAACGAGCTCCAGATGGTGGTGTGACCTGTCATGCCACACACCCACGGTGGCGGAGGCTCATCGCCACGGTTGAGGCCAGTGGTGGTGAAGCGAATGCGAGGTCAACTCTCTGCACAGTGGTGGGTCGGGATGGTGGCCTCCGGAGATTGGCAGCTCTCCCTCCTCCTTTTGTAGCCACGGCCATCGTTTCAAACTCACAATGCCATAGCGTAAATGTGATGTGCAGGAGGAGGAGGCGGAGCCGTAGCCAGAGGAGTTACCTGTGCAAAGGAGAAAAAAATAAAAGAATAAAATATTATGGTTATTTATTCATAAGCCCTTAACTTCTATGTTAAATTAAAACAATGCATGCAATGCACCTAATTGGTTAACTAATTAAATGGATGCAATTCTAAGTTAATTCTAAATGCATTTAGCTATGAATGCAATGCATGAATTATGTAATTAAATTAGAAATATGAATTAATCTATTTACATCCTAATGCATGCTAAATAAATGTTAGAATTAACTTAATGTCTAGGCACTTAAATACTTAAATAGCCCACAAATATGGGCTAATCAAATACCCCCATGCCTAGTTTTTGCTAGTCCCTAGCAAATCCAAGCAAAACCTAGCACTCCAAGTAGACTAGCCAACCCAATCGGTCTTCCTTTAGAAACATATTAAGTTCAGACTTTAGACCTAAGGTTCCCAAGTAGTTGTTAAGTTACAGACTAGGTCGGCTAAAGACAGATTGCAGGCACAAGTTTCCTTGATTTCTGACTCTACCCTAAGGTTTATTGATCCCTGAGATTAAAGCATCCATGCATGTGTATTGGTCTGAGTTATTTGAGTTAAAGGAAAAAGGATTTTTTTTTTTGAATATATATATTTTGTTTGATTCCTCTAAGTCTAACCTTGGATCAGCTATCAAAACGGTCTGTGTCAGATTCATTGTCCCTATCACCGTACCTCGAAGGGTGCCTGGCTTTCGATGCTTCAAGATAGCACCGCCCATAATGACCCCAAGATAGCACTTCGAGATAGTATCGCCCATGGATTTCTAAAGCGAATTCAGGCCTGTGGCAATCGTCACTTCGAGATAGGGCCGCCCATGGTACCTGAATCGCACAATGCTTTTACATGCCCCCAGTAGGATGGATATCCTAAGAGAGAAGTGCCGAGGAGGTAATATGTTATCATCTCATCCTCAAGGTGAGTATATACTCCACCTCTCCTATGGCGGGAACTCTTCTAATCAAATTGTGTTTTCAAGCCTCTCCTAAGTCAAAATTAAGAGAACCAAATCTCTTTTAAGAAAGGAATTAAGTTGATTACTTACATCAGACTAAGTGTGTGAAATTTGGATGCTTGGGTTACAACGACCCGTAAACCAAAAGTTAGAACAAGACTCCAGGTACTATCCCAACCTTTTAACTCAATCCCTAGCTTTCCTTCCTCAACCTCTTGAGGAATGGTCGGCAACTTAACTCCAACTTAAGTTTTTTAGTCCACAAAGGACCCTAAAGGTCTAAAACTAGTAGCTCATTTAGCTTCTAAAGTTTGACCCTAGAATCAACTTAGTCTAACCTAGAGTTCTGATTTGCTTAAGAATGTAGGACCTAGCTAGTTAAGCTCAAAACCTTTTTTTTTCATTTTTTTTATTTTTTTATTTTATTATTATTATTATTATTATTATACAATATGCATGAATGAATGCAAAATGTAGACATGCTATAAACAATAAATGCCTCAGGTCCTCTCCCCCATGCCTAGTTCAAACAATGTCCTCATTGAAAACAAAAATAATTAAAGGAAGATATTACCTGAGGCAGAGAATGGTAGGAGCTAAGGCTCCTCAAGAGTGACCTCGTCAACCAGATGGCCATCCAAAGTAATGTATGGTTTTAACCATTGACTGTTGACAATAAAGGGAGTTGCTGAAGAGGAAGGGTTTTTAATCTCCATAACTCCATGCGGAAACACTTTAGTGATTATGTAAGGCCCAACCTAACGAGATTTTAACTTCCCAGGAAAAAGTTTAAGTCTGGAATTGAAAAGCCAGACTTGTTGGTTGGGCTCAAAGGTCTTTTGAAGTATATACTTATCATGCAAGACCTTAGTTCTTTCTTTATAAGCTTGAGAGGTGTCATAAGCATCATTCCTCAGCTCCTCAAGCTCACTTAATTCCAGAAGTCGTGCCTTACCCGCCATCTCTAAATCCATGTTAACACTTCGAATAGCCCAAAGTGCCTTATGCTCCAACTCAACAGGTAAATGGCACACTTTCCCATACACAATCTAAAAGGGAGAAGTACCCAAAGGGGTCTTATAGGCCATTCGATATGCCCACAAAGCATCATCGAGCTTTTGGGACCAGTCTTTCCTATCAGGTCTAATGGTCTTTTCCAAAATATTATTTATCTCCCTATTTGACACTTCCACCTGGCCACTCATCTGAGGATGGTAAGGGTAGTGACCTTGTGAGTCACTCCCAGACTCCTGATTAGTCGATTGAAGTGGTGGTTTCGTAAATGATGTCCCCCATCACTTATAATGGTCTTGGGGCAGCCGAAACGAGATATGATATGGGCCTTCACAAATTTCAAAACCACAGAGTGGTCATTTGTGCTCATAGGAATGGCCTCTATCCATTTAGAGACATAATCAACTGCCACCAAGATATAGTCATAACCATGGGACGACGGGAAGGGGCCCATAAAGTCAATTCCCCACACATAAAAAATTCAACAGATTGAATAGGATGTTGAGGCATTTCATTCCTCTTCCCAATCGTTCCAATCCGTTGACATCTAATATCAGCCTTAACAAAATTATGAGAATCCTTAAATAAGGAAGGCCACCAAAAACTGGACTGGAGAACCTTAAAAGCAATTTTCTTAGCACCAAAGTGTCCTCCACAATGAAGTTCATGGCAAAAACTTAACACACTTTGTTGTTCCTCTTCAGGTACACAATGTCTCAATACTTGTTCTTGTCCAATTCTAAATAATTCTGGCTCTTCCCAATGAAAATATCTTGCTTGGGAAATGAATCTCTTTCTTTTCTGCTCATCCCAAGAGCCAGGAGTTTGTCCAGTGGCCAAGTAATTTATGGTATTTGCATACCAAGGTAAAGTTGGTGTTACCGCCATCAGAGTTTCATCGGGAAATGTCTCGTGAATGTCTCCAGAAATAGAGTCATTAAGTGGAAGGCGAGACAAGTGGTGAGCCACAACATTTTCTTGTCCTTTCTTTTCATGTATCTCCAAGTCAAATTCTTGAAGGAGTAGGATCCACCTAATCAGACATGGCTTAGAATCTTTCTTAGCAATGAGATGTTTCACTGTCACATGATCAGTAAAAATAACCACCTTAGACCCAAGCAAATAAGACCTAAACTTCTCCAGAGCAAAACTATAGCAAGTAATTCTTTTTCAGTGACGGTGTTGTTTTGCTGAGGTTCGGTTAAAGTCTTGCTTGCATAATGCAACACATGAGGTCTTCCCTCAACCCTTTGTCCAAGGACTGCTCCCGCTGCATAATCCGAAGCATCACCCATCAGCTCAAATGGGAGTGTCTGATCAGGAGCTTGGAGAATAGGCGCAGAGATCAAGGCCTCCTTCAGAGTTTGAAAGTCCTCGTCACACTTTGAATCAAAACTGAAGGAAGATTCCTTCGCCAACAAGTCACAAAGTGGCCTAGAAATTTTACTAAAATTTTTAATAAAGCACCTATAAAAGCTAGCATGGCTTAGAAAGGATCTAATCTGTTTGATGTTTGTGGGCAATGGGAGTTTGGAAATAGAATCAATCTCAGCTTTATCTACTTCCAAACCTTGCTCAGATACAACATGCCCAAGTACAATTCCTTTCTGTACCATGGAATGACTTTTCTCCTAGTTGAGGACTAAACCAATCTCCTTACATCGCTTCAAAACATTCTCTTGGTGCAGGAGACACTAGTCGAAAGATGAGCCATAAATGGAAAAGTCATCCATAAACACTTCAACACACTCGTCAATCATGTCTGAAAAAATAGACATCATACACCGCTGGAAGGTTGCAGGGGCATTACATAATCCAAATGGCATATGCCTGAATGCAAAAGTACTGTAAGGAATCGTGAATGTCATCTTCTCCTGGTCATCAGGAAAGACTGCCACCTGGTTGTACCCAGAATATCCATCGAGAAAGCAATAGTACTTATTCCCTACCAATTTCTCGAGAATTTGATCAATAAAGGGCAAGGGAAAGTGATCCTTCTGGGTAGCAGTGTTCAGCTTGCGGTAATCAATACAGACCCTCCATCTAGTTGAGGGTCTAGTGACAACTTGTTCACCATGGTCGTTGAATTCCACAGTAAAGCCTACCTTCTTTGGCACCACATGAATAGGACTTACCCATTTATTATCTGCAATGGGATATATGATCCCAGCGTCCAACCACTTCAGGATTTCCTTTTTGACCACCTCCCTCATATTAGGGTTCAGACATCTCTGCATGTCCCTAAATGGCTTGATGGAATCATTAGTATAAATGTGGTGCATACAGAGTGTAGAGTCTATACCCTTAATATCAGCAATGCTCCAAGCAATAGCTTCCTTGTGCCTAGACAAGCATTCAATCAGGGCTCCCTCCTGTGCCTCAGATAGTACAGCCAAAATGATAACGGGGAGCGTATCATTTGCACCTAGAAAAGCATACTTGAGAGTGTCAGGGAGGGGTTTCAACTCAAGGTCAGGGGCTTGTATGGTTGAGGGTTTCATAATAGATGTCCCCATCTCATGTAGCATATCTACCTTAGGCAGAGATGATGGGGGAAGAGACTCAGTAGAAACACCTAGCAATTCCTCAAGTTCTAGTATATCCCCTTCACATTCCTCCAAGAGATGGGAATGCTCACTCAGCATGACATGCTGAAGGGGGTCATCACATAACATTGCAGGGGTTGCCTCTTCAATTAGGTCATCTATCACCTCAACTTGAGAACAATCCTCAAGTCCGGCTTGTTTGTAAGAATCAAACACATTAAGCTAGATTTTCCTATTCCCAAAGCCCATTTTCAATGCCCCAGTATTGCAATTGATTGAAGCATGAGAAGTTGCAAGGAAGGGGCAGGCCAAAATGATGGAGGGTTTGGTTGGCTTGTTGGTAGGGTCAGTGTCCAAAACTAAGAAGTCAATAGGAAAGAAGAAATCCTCCACTCTTACGAGGACATCTTCCAAAATTCCCCATGGTGTCTTATGTGATCGATCAGCAACTTGAAGGATTACAGGTCTAGGCTTCAGATTGCCTCCCCCAAGTTGTTCATACACGTAGCTCGGAAGGATGTTCACCCCCGCACCCAGATTAAGTAGAGCCTCATCAATTTGTAAGTCACCAATAACTACTGAGATGTATGGGGCTCCTAGGTCCTTAAGTTTCAAGGTGTGCCATGTTGAACAATTGAGCTAACAGAATTAGGCAGGACAACTTTTGATTGGACCTGTTTTCTAGATTATCGCTTTTTCGTGAACAGGTCCTTTAAGAAGCGAGCATAAGATGGAATCTGCCTGATAGCTTCAAGCAAAGGCAGGTTAATCTGCACTTGCTTGAAAGTTTCCATGATCTCATCCATGTTATCTTTGGCTCCAGATGAGCAAGCAGAAGTTTGCCTAGAGGTGGATAAGCGCTCTGGAAAAGGCACTCTCGATCTCTGGGTGGAAGGGTTGTCATGTCGAGTAAGGGGTGGAACGGGGGCAACTTCTTCCGGTGAGGTGATTTCAAGCGGAGAAGATTTGGGCAAGTCTTCTCCAGTGGGGGTGAAAGTCGAGGTGGATGGTTATTAGGGAATGAGACTATAGGAGCATCGGGTTTGGAAATTTCTTTCCCACTCCTCAGAATAGTCACCGCCTAAGCATGCTCCCTAAAGATAATCCCTTTTCCTTTAGGATTCTCCTCAGCAGCACTGGGGAGCTTCCCAGTTTCCCTCTGTCTAACGGCCTCAACAAGGTGTCCTATTTGTGATTTCATCCCATGTATAGCCTTGTCATGAGATTGGATGATTGCACTTTGACTTTCTTGCATAGTTTTCAACATCGCCTTCAATTCATCCATCTCAGAGGTCTTAGGTTGGGCAAAGGTTTGAGGTTGGTTCATGAAACAGCGATCTTCATTTTCGTTGAAAACTTTAACATAAAATGATGTGTCGTATTTAATCATGTGGTAGAAAATTACTTTTCAAAACATTTTAATTTTTAGAATCTAACCACGAATAGTTAGGTCATCTCCACGGGGAGGAATTAGCCTATTTAAACAAGTAAATAGTGTTTGTTTATTAGGGAATCTCAGTGGGTGTGCATGCTAATTCATGCGATTCTTTTTCTCATGTAACTGCTCGTTTTAACCAATTAATCAAGAATGTAGGTGTTTAGATGCAAAATCACCACCATATAATATTTTGTTAACAAGTGATCATGATACCGTTAAATACGATAAATACTGATTTCTAGACTTACCATAATATCTATGCATTGAATCATTCATGTGATATATGCATATGCAAATAATTTAGATGAAGTAGGAGGACTATGCAATTTCACCACAATAATGTAATGCCTAAAATAAATGAATAGGAACTTCCGCAATGGCATTTTTCATAATTATTAATTGAATGAAAAATAGAGGTTTTTGCCTCTCTCTTCCGTGCGCAAGTGTGGGTCGACGGTTGATGGCAAGGTCACACGTAGAGATGCGTCTCCACGAGTGCTTCAGAATGGTGGCAACAGCACGTCGCGAGGAGGTTAGTGGCGGCCAATCGGTGGAGATGAACGGCGACGGTGGAGAAGGATGATAGCTGCTGCAGTCGCGCAGCCGCGCACTGATCGCTGGCGTAGGTGCGCGCGGGTGCTGGAGGGAGGCTGCAGTGGTGCGCGGGCATTCTGCAGTGCCTTCGAGGGCGTGCCAGGCATTCTGCAGTGCCTGCGAGGATGCTTGAAGGAGGGTCTGCATAGGCACTGGAGAGGGGCAAGCACCTGCAGGCGTTGGTTTGCCTACGGGCTTGAAGGCGCTGGCGAGGGAAGCGCCTGCAGAGGGGAGCGCTGGTGGCAGGTGCTGAAGGCAGGCGCTGGAGGGGTTGAAGGCACTAGCGAGGGAAGCACTTGCAGGCAGGGGTGGGGTGGAGCGGGCGTCTGTAGGGCACTAGTGGCGAGGGCGTGAGCACTTGCACGGTGCTGGTGGTGAGGTAGAGCGCCTGCAGGCATTGGGCACGGGTGCAGGCGCTTGGTGAGGGCTCGGGTGGGCCGGTTGTAGGCTGGAAGGTGATGGCGCTGGAAGAGGGTGCGGTGATGGCACTGGTGCGGGTGCACCTGAGGCGGCTGTAGGCTGGAAGGGTGACGCTTGCAATAGAGGCTATGGCAGGTAGTGGATGCACAGTGCAAGCCTTCAAAACACAGTGGATATCCCCTCAAGGGGGAGGAAGCTGATCCTCCTCTCATGTGCTCCTCCTCCTCTTAACTCCTCCCTTTTGCGCTACAAGGGATTTTCAAAATCCTTTTTCCAATTTTAGCCGGCGGCGGTTTGCATTTGTTGAGGGAAGAGTTGCGGCTGGCCGGAGGATGAGGGAGGGATTGAACCTGTTTGTTGGGGAAATTTATTCCCCCCTCCTTATTCTTCCTAAATATCATTCCTGCACATAAAAACATAAAATCATTACATATTAAGTTATAGAATGCAATGAAATAGATGTAAACTTAAATCATGATGCATGCAAACATTCTATAACTTAATGTAGTTATTAACAAACCCAAACGGTACGATTAAAGTTACTTAGGCGTAATATTAGTCCATTAAAAAGGACTCATCAAATACACCCATGCCTAAGATTTGCTAGTCCCTAGCAAAAATAAAAAATCATATAAGTAATCAGAAGATTTCTTCTTTTCTTATTTCAAAACTTTAGAGATCCAGACAAATGTGACATGATAATAGCCTAAGTAATGGATCCAAGTGAAAAGGCCAATTTGCATTGGGAGTTCATACTTCACCCTTGGTAAATATTTCTGTCACAATAGGCAACTACTTCCCTCGAGGATAAAGTAGAAGATAATATGTAATTTGACCCTGGCTTTTGGCTTAGGTATGAGATATCGAGTAGAATGGATTTGTATTTGGTGGCACACACTCATCTGGTGCTACATGTAGTCTAGTACTACAGACTCTAGATCTCTAGACTATTAGAAAAGTCAACTTAGAGAGAGGCTAAACAACTGTGCTGTCTTGATATTCCTGGGTGCTCACTCTTTTCTTTCTTTCTAAGATCACAAATCTTGCCAGATTTAGTAATTGTACTCACTGTTTGGTGGCCTCACATGGCATCCACGCTTGAATTAAAGTCCTAATAACTCTACAACTAAGTTAGAGTCCTCAACTAGTATTCGGACAATCAGAAATTCTAGAAGGTAGATATGGGTCATATTTGGTGGAACGCGATAGGTGTTCTGTTGCCTCAGAAACAGTGTTACATTATAAACTTGGACCTTTTTTTATATACTTTCTTCTTTTTATACATATATATAATTGTTTCTTCTTTTTCTTCTTTTTTTTTTTTATAAATCAACATAATACGACACAGACTTTTATTTATGAGGCATTATTAGGGATGATGATGGTCAAGAGGATATTGTGTGGCTTATTTGGTGGAAGTGCCTATTCTCAGCACTGGGAAGGAATGGATAGGACAGGCATATTTCTGACCTTTGACACTATTACCCTCCTTCAGCTGAAGACTCTATGAAGGACGGTCATAACCATCCACCATAGTCATAGCTTTATTAATACTTAATCTTTGTGTATCTGCCTTATTTGGTGACTCTCAGGAATTCACACAAAGTACGCACACAGGAACAGAGAGTGAAAATTATGCCTAACTCTGAAGTATCATCATCTAATTGTCCAAAACTTAAGAGTCCTTGCACTAGCCTTCTTGCACCAGTAATCTCTCTACTTTCTTCTTGCAAATATGAGGTGGATCTACTAAAAGATAGTATGCCTAACTCCCTATGAACTATCCAAGGGCTTAGTAGGCCACAAATGCTTATTGGTTTTCTTTAAGGATCTATTACCAAGTCTACGTGCAAGTGAAATAAATGTACTGGATTCCAAACTCAAGAAATAATTTTAAGAAAATCCTCTAATGACAAAGGTATTCTGCTAGGGACTAACCCATTCAGCTCAAGAAAAGAGAAATTTTTTTTTTTATATGCTAACCTAAATGCATGAATACTTCCTACAATGCAAATGCACCCCCCCATGCCTAAATCCTACAATGTTCACATTGTAAAATTAAAACAGGAGGAGAAAGGAAAGAAATCACCTGATGACAGTGTTATTCAGACCACTGGGTTGCCTCCCAACAAGCGCTGCATTTTCTGTCAGCAGCCAGACTTAGAAGGAACCTATAAGTCTGGTTCCAAATAGACAAGGTTAGGCCTTAAAAATATGCGTAACAGTGCAGGCCTAGAAAACAGATAGCCATGGATGTTGGCGAGCTGATGATGCAACGTAATACCAAATGCTCGCCAGAAGATATGAAAGCGAATAACCGCGTTGGCTACCTTGGGAGGTTTAGGAATAATAAACAGAATATGAAAAGGGACCTCCCGAAATGGAATAAGTGGAGGATAATAAGGATCCTCCAGAGCAGGATGGGTTTTAAAAGATATACACATTATTAGTTCAAACCCTTGAATGGCGAGAGTAAAAGTACAAGCATCAATCCACATTCGCCATTCTACCCGAGGATGTACTGGCCTGATATGTTCTCTAGAAATAATGTACATGAGCAGAGATCTAAGCCAAGGATCTGTTAGGGAGTATAAGGGTTGTTTGTAGTGTTGGAAGGTAATGGTTAATTCCAATGAGGGCTTAGTCGGTGTTAGGTCTAATTCCAATAATGATTCAGATTGTGTATGCTCCCTAACAGTTGTAGACAATAGTTTACCCTGCCTAGCATTAATGATCGAGTCATATTTGAATCAAGGGTAGACTCCCAATTACAACTCTTTGATGGCAGGGTCAAAATGTCAGAATCATTATTATTCATCTCATCCCCAGATTCGTTTGGTTCACTCAAATTTTTGTCGGGGTGTATATGTGATTCATTAATGAAGACACGAGTTGGATCAGTATCCTTAATTATTCCTAAATGAAGATCAGTTTTAATATTTTGGAGCAAGCCTATATCATTGAATTCGTCATTCTTCTCAGGGTATAAATCCTCAATTGACGTGTTTTGTTCCTGAGAGTCTCCCATAGGCTTCTCATTATTTTGTTTGTCCTCCTCTAATATCAACTCCTGCTTTGATGGAGAATGACTCTCAAAAGAAAGGAGGAATCTAGATTTCACCATATGGTTTATATCCTTTGAAGGTAAATCCTCAAATGATAAATAATTCCCTTGTGATTCACTCCAGATTTTCAGTCCAGGTTCCTCTATTGGGGCATCCCCATCCTCTGAAATAGACTCTTCATATCCCTGAGACCAAAATTGATCTAATTCATCCTCCATTCCCTTAGGGTCACCTTCATTGGGTGCATTTAAATCCTCAGGATATTGAATGGTAGGTGTTGATTCCCTAAGTGGAGTGTCAGGAGTAGGCTCACTAAGGGTAGAATGGGATTCCACCAAATAATCAATAGGGGAAGTGATAGGAACAATACAACCTTGACCCGGGTTGGTAGGGGTAAGGAGAATACTGTCAATGGGGTCAAGGTCTTCAAGAGGTACCATCTTCCCTTGCTTTTGACTCCAATAAAGCTCGGGTGGATAATCACTATGATCGTTGTCCTCTAGTGGTCGTGTCTCATTGGGAGAGTGTAAGTGATAGCTACATAAAATTGGATCCCTATTATCAATGGTTTCCTTAGAATTATTTTCATGATCATGGTCGTATGGGTAGGGATCAGAATTACTGGGAAGCATGTAGCTAAGTTGTCTTATTTCTTCATTTAATTGTTGACTATTCCTCAACATCTCTCCTGTGGATTCCATCATTTCCTTTTGCTATTTTTGCATTTCTATCATAAAAGAGGAGAGGCTACTATTATCAGGTTGGGGAGGATAGTCAATTTCAGGCTCTGGTTGCCTAGGGGTATCGATCCAACCTCGATACGAAAAATCATGAATGGTGGGAGTGTTGGGTGTTTGCATGGAAGTAGGGATTTTAGGGTTGGGAAATCCCGCTCCTAGGCTCTGCTCAAAAGTGGGAGTTATCAGGCCAGTACTCCTAGGATAAGAATAAGGATGATCCCATGAATTATCAATGTACCCATCAAAGGATGAATATGGTCGGGGCATGGGATCCTGATTAAAAGATGGGAAGTATTGACTCTGATAATCTAAATGATAGGAGTAAGGGTGATCCATTTCTTTAAGCAAAATAGTTTGAACTCTCAAGATTCAGAAGAATTCAGAATACAAGCAGAAACTTCCTAGAGAGTTCTATTGTCAAAGCAAACGTAAATTCAGTGGGATCTTATTTTTGGTAGATTGTAGGTCTTAGAATTAAATTTTCAATTGGTGGCCAAACAAGTTTTGCAAAAAATTAAGCTTCCTAGGCCAACCTTCACTGGTGCCTATAACCTACTCGCAAGGGATGGAAGTCTCGAATCGAGCCCACACACGAGGAACCGAAGTAACTTGGTGGATAGGCTTGTTGATTTCCGACTAACTTCCCTTGTGGTGCAAAAGAGGAGAGGTAGAAATTTATCTAGTGACCTTATGTGTGAGGTGCACAGTGTCTCAAGTGTGCAAACATATGATCGAGTTTTGATTTTTGAAATTTCGCAAACAAGATCCTTTTGCACACAATTTTCAGTCACTAATTTTAAAGTTCAACCTCTTAATAGTCCTAATTTTTAAAGTGACCACTAAATTAATTTGATTCAAGCACTTTAGTGGTCTTAGATTTAGGTTAATGCATATGCATGACAGGTAATTGATGCTCAAGGGAAGGCGTACCTTACTCCAGCTTTCTTCGTGCAATGTATGCAATGCAGTAAAAATAAACTAGATGCTGCTCATTCAGTCCTAGATGGTCATCCTATAGATATGCAGCTTCTAGCAGGCAGTTCGATTATTATTATTATTATTATTATTTTAATAATAATAAGCAAGCATACCTAATCTAACTAACAAACATGCAGTTCAAATAATCCTAGAATCTAAATAAATGGGAACACGCTCCCAAAAATACGCTCCCGCATACAAGAGCGATAAAAAATAATGAGGCACTGGGAACACGTTCCCAAAAATACCCGACAAGGGTCCAACAGACAGAAATTAAATTCTAATATCTATCTAAACTAAATCTAACTAAGATATACTGACTAAATCAGAAACAGGCTCCTCCGTAAGCCTATGCTCGTGGGATCAAGGCCCACGTGTTCCTGTTGCTGGCCTCCAGGTGGCGTCAAGGTCCACCAAAAAGATCGTCTCCGCCGTGCGCGCCCGTCACGTTCGTCACGTGTTTTTGCACAGAAGAAAATCCACAATTAGTAATTCAGAAAAGCTTTCAAAATAGCATAAAAATAACATAAAATTCCCTAAAAAATTAATAGGCATTTTTCCTCCGCAGCAACGGTGCCATTTGAAAGTGCGATCTTCATTTTCGTTGAAAACTTTTTAACATTAAATGATGTGTCATTGCATTTAATCACGTGGTAGAAAATCACTTTTCAAAACATTTTAATTTTCAGAATCTAACCACGAATAGTTAGGTCATCTCCATAGGGAGGAATTAGCCTATTTATACTAGTAAATAGTGTCTTGTTTATTAGGGAATCTCAGTGGGTGTGCATGCTAATTCATGCGATTCTTTTTCTCACATAACTACTCGTTTTAACCAATTAATCAAGAATGTAGGTGTTTAGATGCAAAATCACCACCATATAATATTTTGTTAACAAGTGATCTTGATAGTAGTAAATACTGTAAATGCTGATTTCTTGACTTACCATAATGTCTATGCATTGAATCATTCATGTGATATATGCAAATGCAAATAATTTAGATGAAGTAGAAGGACTATGCAATTTCACCATAATAATGTAATGCCTAAAATAGATGAATAGGAACTTCCACAATGGCATTTTCTGTAATTATTAATTGAATGAAAAATAGAGGCTTTTGCCTCTCTCTTCCGTGCACAGGCGTGGGTCGGCGGTTGATGGCGAGGTCGCACATAGAGATGCGTCTCGACGAGTGCTTCACAATGGTGGCAGCAGCATGTCGCAAGGAGGTTAGTGGCAGCCGACCAGCGGAGATGAACGGCGACGATGGAGAAGGATGACAACTGCTACAGCTGTGCGACCGTGCACTAGTCGCTGGCGTAGGTGCGCGCAGGTGCTGGAGGGAGGCTGCAGGGGCCCGTGGGTGCTCTGCAACGCTTGCGAGGGTGCGCCAGGCATTCTATAGTGCCTACGAGTGTGCTTGAAGGCAGGTCTGCGTAGGCGCTGGAGAGGGGCAAGCGCCTGCGGGCGTTGGTTCGCCTGCGGACTTAAAGGCACTGGCAAGGGAAGCGCGTACGGAGGGGAGCGCTGGTGGCAGGCACTGAAGGGAGGGACTGGAGGGGTTGAAGGCGCTAGCAAAGGAACTGCCTACGGGCATGAGTGGGGCGGAGCGGGCGCCTGTAGGGTGTTGGTGGCGAGGGCATGAGGGCCTACACGGTGCTGGTGGCGAGGTAGAGCGCCTGCGGGCGTTGGGCATGGGTGCAGGTGCTTGGTGAGGGCGCGGGTGGGGTGGTTGTAGGCTGGAAGGGGGTGCAGTGATGGCACTGGTGCGGGTGCGCCTGAGGCTGCTGCAGGCTGGAAGGGTGACGCTTGCAGTAGAGGCTGTGGCAGGCGGTGGATGCATAGTGCAAGCCTTCAAAACGCAGTGGATATCCCCTCAAGGGGGAGGAAGCTGATCCTCCTCACCTGTGCTCCTCCTCCTCTTAGCTCCTCTCTTCTGCGCTACAAGGGATTTTCAAAATCCTTTTTCCAATTTTAGCTGGTGACGGTTTGCATTTGTTGAGGGAAGAGTTGTGGCTGGCCGGAAGATGAGGGAGGGATTGAACCTATTTGTTGGGGAAATTTATTCCCCCCTCCTTGTTCTTTCTAAATATCATTCCTACACATAAAAACTTAAAATCACTACATATTAAGTTATAGAATGCTATAAAATAGATGTAAACTTAAATCATGATGCATGCAAACATTCTATAACTTAATGTAGTTATTAACAAACCTAAAAGGTACGATTAAAGTTACTTACGCATAATATTAGTCCATTAAAATGGACTCATCAATTCATTTGATGGTTTTGAAAGGATTGTGGTTTATAATTCCCTGAATTTGAGACAATTCCTTGTCTCCATGAAAAGTTTGGGTGGTTCCTCCATCCCTTATTATAAGGGTTGGAGAAAGGGTCATTACGAGGTTTAGGATGGAACCCTTGAGTGGCATTCAGATCCACTTGTACAAGCTCAAGGAATTGGGAGGCCAAGTGGCAATCCACAGTGGCGTGTGTATTGCCTTGGCAAATTGAGCATTCGGAAGCTTGGGATGTGGAGGTGTTAGATACGAATGGACTCGGGTTCGACATAAGCCTTTCCATGTTTTGATTCAATAATTGAATCTGATAGGCTAAATTCTGGGTGTCCCTTGCCTCATTCGCCTCCAACTTTCTTTGCATGAGAGTGGGCTTTCTATCCATGTAGGCATAATTCAAGTGAATAGAATTCTCACTCATAGTATCAAAAAGGTTCCAAGCTTCATCCTCAATTTTAGATAGAAAGGTTCCTGCACAGGCACCATCCACAGTTTGCCTATGCAAATCATTAAGTCCGGTGTAGAACCTTTCAACGAGTTGCCATTTAGGCACCTGGTGATGTGGGCAAAGTCTCAGCAAGTCATTAAAGCACTCCCACGCATCATGGAAAGCTTCCCCATCCTTTTGAACAAAACTCATAATTTCCCTCCTAAAGTGATTGGTTTTGCTCATGGGGAAGTACTTCTTCAAAAACTCCTTCCTCAGGGCATCCCAAGTGTTAATATCATCAAGAGTGTGATACCAATACTTGGCTTTGTCCTTAAGGGAGAAGGGAAAGAGGGTCCGCATTTGAGCGTCATCAGTAACGCCCTGCAGCTTCAACGTGGAACTGACCTCGGTGAATTCCTCTATATACTTGTAAGGGTCTTCCCTAACAGTACCATAAAAGGAGGGCAGCAAGGATATGGTACTGCTTTTGATCTCATAAGGATTGTCCCCTCCAAGTCTACGTAGTGCAGGGCCAACTTGATTGGTTGGAATTTAATATTCCTTAAGGCTCCTTTGACCGGCCATTTCTACCCTTGGAAGGTTTCTTCTTAAGATTCTTTCAGGTTCAAGATCAAACACAAGTTGTCTCCTAAGAGAACACCTACCAAGCATGCACTACAAACACAATTCAAAAGGACTTGTTCAGTCTTTACAAATTTAGGCTTTTGACTTTAATTCAAATTGTAGGTGACAAAGCAAGTTGCCAAATCAATTACGCGCATATTGTCAACCTTTGAAATGCCTAAGAAGACCTAGTTGGAGCTTAGGTATTCTTCCCTAAATCTCAAATGGTAAAGCAAATCCAAAGACGGAAGATCGAGGGATGCAAGTAGGCCTAAGCCTTCCTTTGAAGCTGTGCTTTCGCGATGCTTCTCAACTACCCCCAAAAATCCGTGACAGGGTATCCCCCTCTTTGGATTTACAAAACCTTTGATCTCAAGTTTCGAACACTTTAGAATCCATCGGTAGGAGGGCTCTTGTCCTAGTCGTTCCAAGACTTAGGAGTGTCTAAATGCGTGTCGTGGTGCAAAAGATATAAGTGTGCATACACCACAAAAAGATTTTGAATTTTGAATCGCACACCACATTTGAAAATCAAGTCCTTGATTTTTAGATGTCCCTCCTTTAATTAGTCCTTTTCCAAGAATATATGTGACCACTTGTTAGATTGCTTCAAGATAAATTATGTGATCTTTGAATTAAGTCCAAATGCAATGCGTGATCAAGAATAGGATGCAAAGTAAGAGAATGCATACCTTGCTTCCAACAATCAACGATGCGAGAATGCACGCAATGTAGAGAAATAAATCTAGAGGCTGCTCATACAGACCTAAATGGTTCGTCCTAGGGGCAGGTAGCTTCTAGCAAGCAGCTCATTTTTTTTTCTTTTAACTACTTATGCACAAGCAAATAAAGGTAAACAATCCACAAAATAAATTAAAAACCTAAATCTAAAGAAAAGGGAACAAGCTCCCAAAAATCAGCTCCAATTACTACAAGGGTGAGAAAATAGAAATAAAACTTATGAAACGAGAAATCTCCTATAGAGGCAGAATCCAGGTCTCCTTCGTCTTCCATGAGTGTAAGCGTTGCTAAAGGTCGACGTCTTCTCCCTGATGTTCCTGTCACCTCTCTCAAATTCCTCGCATAGAAAAGATAATAAATGATCAGATCACTATGCAATGAGAAATAATTAGAAATAAAATCAGGTGAAATTATTGCGTCTATTGCCTCCCCGGTGATAAGTCGGCTTTCGCTTTCGAATAATGTGATTAAGATGATTTGTCATTTTAGTAACAAAGTGGTAGAAAATTACTTAACAAAATAATTACAATAAAAATTACCACTCATAGAAGAGCGGGTCGTGTCCACAGGGAGGCAATGATGCAATAAAATCTCGATTATTTTGTATTCTTTCAATTAAGTGCGAAATCCATAATCAAATCCGACATGGAATGCAATGGAAAGAAGATGCACAATAACTCAAAAATATAAGGGTATATGTGCAATTTTTCCTCACTGAAATATTCAATAAATATGTGATGACTTTATGTAATTTTCAATTGACATGTATTACAGAAAATTTGTGCACATTTTAATCCCAAAACCATTGTTAAAACATGTGAATATCAATAACCACGCAATTATTAGAAAGCATGAGTATGCAGTCACAATTTCACCATAATAAAATAATCATAAATTAAAATTCATTTTGGTGGCAATGGCATTCAAATGTAATTTTTAATTAAACCAAAAATAGGGGATTTTATCTCTCTCCTTCTTACGCACGGGAGAGATGTTTAATCGAGGAGAGACTCCCACAAGAGATTGGTTGAAGCGAGGCCGTCGCGGTGGTGGCAATGGTGCGTCACGAGATGGCCGGAGTCAGCCAACCGGAGGAGAGGAGTGGCGGAGGTGGAGGAGCTATTGCTACCGCGCGTGCTGCAGGTACAAGGAGAGCAGCATGTGTGGGTGCTGGAGGTGCTACAGCTGTGCGGAGACGTGGAGGCATGGGCATGCGGGCGCTTTGCAGAGTGCACAGACATGCATGGACGTGGGTGTGGCTGTGGCTACAGGTGCTGCGTGGGGTTGCAGGCAGTGGCGCAGCGAAGTGCAGGTGCACGCACGAAGGTGCGCGCGGGTTGGAAGTGGCGCGTGCGCTTGTGGGTGCACGGCAAGGTTCTTAGGCACACTGTTGGAAGTGCGGATGGGTGCATGCAGTTGGAGGGCACGTGGCGGAGGTGCGAGCGCATGCAGCTGGAGGGTCGCGCGCTCTGCGTGCGTGGCTGGAGGTGATGGTGGGTCTGATGGAGTGGGGAGAAGCTGCTGGTGATGGCATGGGATAGAGGAGAGGCTGGCTGTTGGTGATGGCGTGGGATAAAGGAGAGGTCGGCTGCTGCTGCGCGTGGGGATGGTGTGTTGTTGGGTTTATTTTTCAGGTGAAGTGAAACAGAGGAAGAAGAAGGAAGAAGAAGATATGGGGCCGAGCTTCAGACGTCCGAGAAACTTCCTAGACGTCTTAACTGACGGGGGAGATGAAATTGCGGCGGCTGCAGTGGTGGATGTTGGTAATGACTGTGAGGGTGGTGCGCGTTGAGGTGCTCACAGTAATGCAAACGAGCTCCAGATGGCGGTGTGGCCTGTCATGCCACACACCCACGGTGGTGGAGGCTCGTCACCACGGTTGAGGCTGGTGGTGGTGAAGCGAATGCGAGGTCAACTCTCTGCATAGTGGTGGGTCGGGGATGGTAGCCTCCAGAGCTTGGCAGCTCTCCCTCCTATAGCCACGGCCATCGTTTCAAATTCAAAATGCCGTAGCGTAAATGTGATGCGCAAGAGGAGGAGGTGGAGCCAAAGCCGGAGGAGTTACCTATGCAAAGGAGAAAAAAATAAAAGAATAAAATATTATGGTTATTTATGCATAAGCCCTTAACTTCTATGTTAAATTAAAACAATGCACGCAATACACCTAATTGGTTAACTAATTAAATGAATGCAATTCTAAGTTAATTCTAAATGCATTTAGTTATGAATGCAATGCATGAATTATGTAATTAAATCAGAAATATGAATTAATCTATTTACATCCTAATGCATGCTAAATAAATGTTAGAATTAACTTAATGTCTAGTCACTTAAATACTTAAATAGCCCACAAATATGGGCTAATCAGATGACATCACTCGTCATCTACACAAATCCACCTCTGCACCTCAAAGCACATACATGCACCTGCCCATAGGAAGGGAGGCTGCGCACAACATCTACCACTCCCCGGGGATGGATGCATATCCACCTCCGTCTGGTTATGGCTTCGAAGGCAACTTCGGGTCAACCCACCTTAGTTTGGGGAACTCTGAACCCCATACCCTGTTTATCTCAGAGCTCCTCAGACCTGCGAGGATCTTTACGCTGTCCAGAATAATCCCTACTCCAACACTTACAACTCTAGATGGCGTAATCATCCTAACTTTTCGTGGTCGGGAAATAACTTGAATCTAAGACCTCAATTCCAACCCCGACCATAGGCTCCGCGACCTTATCAACCCACCCAACCAAGGCCCACTGAAAACTTCCAACCTGGACCACCTAAAGAAGAATATACATCTCTGATTCTCCAGACCTTGGTTGGCTTGCAAAAACAACACAAAGAGGAGATCTCTGAGTTACAAAATCAACTGGCCCAGCTAGTAAGTGCTTGCCAACCTGGTGCACTTCTGTCTTAGCCTCTTCCAAACCTGAATAACATGCCAAACTAGAGGCACGTTATTAACCCAAATTAGGGCCAAGCTCACTTTGTTTATCAGACCCCTTCTACTCCATCACCTAACAAGATGGATGCTTCAACTTCATTCTCGAAATTTCAGCAGCAAACACCTATTTTTCCCAACCCAAACCAAAATCAAGTAGGATTAAATTCCATCACCACCTGTAGTGGCAAAGCAACACAAGACCCAGCCTTTCCTAGCCACAACATGCCTGAGACCATAAACCCTAACCCTAGATTAGTCATCTAGGACACACTTGTCCCTGATAAAGAGCCTAACCCAATTCTAGAGGAACCATCTAGGGTTCCGTTTCCCAAGGCCTTGACCAAGGGAAAAAGGACAGCCAAACCCGTGGCACCTGAGGAGGACCTGGTTAAGCTCTTTGAGCAGGTCCATAGAAACATCCCCTTGATGAATGCGATACGCCACGTACCGGCTTACGCACGATTCCTAAAAGACATGTGTACATCTAAGCGTAAGTTGCGAACCAAAGGCGGGAACCTGATTGTACTGTCGGAGAAAGCCAGCTCCGTCGTTTTGAGCAAACTCCTAACTAAGGCAAAAGACCTAGGCACCCCTCTAATCTCTTGTGCAATCAGTGGTATGCAGTTCGATCGAGCCTTATTGGACCTAGGAGCCTCCATAAATTTGATACCTACATCCCTACTAGACTAATTCGAGGAATCTGAGCTTAAACTGACATAAATGACCTTACAATTAGCTGATCGATCGATTAAGTCACCAAAAGGAATTCTCGAGGATGTCATAGTTAGGGTACAAGATTTCTATTTTCTTACGGATTTTATTATCTTAGACATAGATGCTCCTGAGAATGTGAAGAATACACCGATCGTACTAGGGAGACCCTTTCTGGCCACTGCTAGGGCCAAAATTAATTGTGAGGAGGACCAAATTGAATTAACATTTGGGAGCAAGATGCTGAAGATCGACATCTTTAAGGCCCAACAAGGAATCAATTGTGGAGTTATAGAACAAATTTGCGATATTGAGGATGTGGTTGATGACCTATGTATCGAGGAAAACCCAACTATTTCTGATCAACCACAAGAAGATCAAAACCCGCAATTAGAGGAGTTTGAACCTAACATAGATACTCCCATAACTCCTTCCTTTGCTCCAAACACCCACCTTGCTGCTGACAACCTTGTTATGGAATTAATGCCTCTTCCCGATCATCTCAAATACATCTTTTTGGGTTCCAATCAGGTGTTTCTTGTGATTATCAACTACCGAATCACACCTGATCAGGAAACATGCCTGATTTCTGTTCTCCATTAGCATCGAAGAGCCATTGGATGGACTCTCAATGATCTGACTGGCATCAGCCCTTCATACTGCACACGTCACTTCTACACTGAAGAGGGCTACGACCATCCTATGAAATGTAGAGATGCCTAAATCCAAATCTACAGAATGTCGTGAAAAAGGAGATCATCAAGTGGTTAGATGCAGAGATCATCTACCCAATATCCGACAGTCGTTGGGTGAGTCCAATCCAAGTTGTGCCTAAGAAGGCAGGGCTCACCATCATCATGACTAAAATCGGAGAAACCATACCGGCCCATATAGCGAACTTGTGGAGAGTCTACATTGATTACAGAAGACTCAATTCCTCCATGAAGAAGGATCATTTCCCACTACCATTCATTGATCAAATTCTCGAGAAGCTAGTGGGAAATCAATTCTTCTGCTTTTTGGACGGGTACTCTGGTTATAATCAGGTCGTAATCCTTCCCAAGGACCAAGAGAAGACCACCTTCATGTGCCCCTTCAGAACATACGCATTCCGAAGGATGTCGTTCGGTCTCTACAATGCACCAGCTACTTTTCAGCAGTGCATGCTTGCCATATTCTCAGATATGGTAGATGAATACCTTGAAGTCTTCATGGATGACTTCTCGGTATTTGGAGAATCATTTGATGATTGCCTCCTACACTTGATCCAAATCCTCAGGCGGTGCATCGATGTGAACTTGGTTCTTTCCTGGGAAAAGAGCCACTTCATGGTACCTGAGGGAATTATCCTGGGACATCTCATCTCTAAAAAAGGCATTCAAGTTGATCGAGACAAGGTGAATCTGATTTCCAAACTCCCTATGCCTAGCTCAATTAAAGACATCTGATCATTTCTAGGGCACGTCGATTTTTACTGTCGATTCATTCCTGATTTTTCAAAAATCGCACTCCCCTTGACTAATCTTCTATCTAAGGATGTCCCCTTTGAAATTTCCAAGGAGTGCACTTAGGCATTTGAGATCCTGCATGATCGAGTTACCCAAGCACCTATCCTGCAGTGCCTTGGTTGCTCTCAACCCTTTGAGATCATGTGCGATGCATCTGATTATGCTGTAGGTGCGGTACTTGGGCAGAAAATAGACGGGAAACCCGTGGTCATCTACTATGCTAGCAAAACACTTGACGAGGCTTGGCGTAACTACACAGTTACTAAGAAAGAGCTGTTAGCCGTAGTATTTGCCCTGGAAAAATTAAGATCATATCTTTTGGGTTCCTATGTTATCATATACTTAGATCACACTACAGTGAGGCACCTCCTTGCAATGAAGGACGTGAAACCTCGACTAATCCGTTGGATCTTGCTGTTGCAAGAATTTGATCTCGAGATTCATAATAAAGTGGGAAAGCAGAATGTGGTAGCTGACCACTTTTCCCACCTTCCTTCTGATAGTATTGACCCTTCCGAACCCATCACAGAACACTTTCTCGATGAGCACCTCCTGACTATTAGTACGGGACTTCCTTGGTTTGCTGATTTAGTGAACTACTTGGCATTACAGCAGATTCCGTTCGATTGGCAGAAGGCCAAGAAAGACAAATTACTTTCCGATGCCAAGTACTACATCTGGGAAGACCCATACCTCTTCCACATTGGTGTTGATCAAATCATCAGACGGTGCATCTCGGATGCGGAGATTCAGGACATTTTGTCCTTCTGCGATGACTAGTCCTGTAGAGGACACTTTTCCAGACAAAAAACTGCAGCAAAAGTCCTATAGTGTAGCTTTTATTGGCCCATGATTTTTAAAGATGCATATGATCACTGTAAGGCATGCACTTGTTGATAGACTTTGGGCAATATGAGCCACCGTGATATGATGCCTTTATAGTCAATTCTTGTATGTGAAATCCTCGACATCTGGGGGATTGATTTCATGGGACCCTTCCTTATTTTGGACAGCTTCGAATACATTCTTCTCGCTATTGACTTTGTGTCCAAATGGATCGAAGCCATCCCGACCTGAACCAACGATCATAAGGTGGTAATCAAATTCATTCAACAGAATATCTTTTCTCGATTTGGGATTCCACGTGCTATTATCTCTGATGGAGGGATCCATTTCATGAATGCTCAATTCATATCACTGATGACCAAATACAGGATATCACACAGAATCTCTACTCCTTATCACCCCCAAACAAACGGTCTAGCTGAGCTATCGAATCGGGAGATCAAGAAAATCCTTCAGGTTATTGTATGACCTGACAGGAAAGATTGGTCATCCCGACTTCTAGAAGCCTTGTGGGCCTATAGGATCGCCCACAAAACCTAATTGGGCATGTCTCCTTTCATATTGGTGTATGGGAAGGCATGTCACCTTCCCGTCGAGTTGGAACACAAAGCCTATTGGGCTGTACGAAAGTGTAATCTACATCTTTCTAAGGCAGGAACCCACAGAAAACTTCAAATGAGTGAGATCGATGAATTACGCAATGATGCGTATGAGAACTCACGACTTTACAAAGAGCGGGTTAAGGCCTTTCATGACAAGCACATATCCAGAAAGATCTTTCACCCTGGTCAGAAAGTCCTATTCTTCGACGCCAAACTCGAACTGTTCCCAGGAAAACTCAGATCGAAATGGATTGGACAATATCTTATCAGACGGATTTTTGGAAATGGAGCCATCGAAATCAGCCAACCCAGCCTTGATTCTAAACCCTTTATCGTGAATGGCCAGCAACTTATGCCGTTCATTGAACTCACCGATACGAACTTGGCTGAGGTATCTTTTGATCTCCATTTTTTTGAGCTCATTGCACCCGGCTGATGGCGTTAAACTCAGCATTCAATGGAAGGTAACCCGTCATCTTTTTGAAAAACCCGAAACCCTTCTTGACACATCTTATGCTGAACTCATATTGCACTTTAGGGTTCGTCCATTAGAATAGCTGACTCCACCTCTGGTACCCATACCCGAGCTTGAAATCGTCTGCAACAGTCACCCCGACCCATCCACCTACCCAAAACCTATTCTAATGTACGATCTAAGCTGAACTTGAACCTACCTAATTTACAATGAGGACATTGCAAATCATAGGCATGGGGGGTATTAAAGTGCAAAATGCTGTGAGAATCACTACACAAGAAAGGGTTTCATCAAAAAGTTTCCATATTCGAAAAATGAAAAAAATAAAAAAAATTGAAAAAGAACGAAAAATGGAGAAAGGAGTAAATTTTGAGTGAATTAATTGCATATCATTTTTTAGGAGAGAAAAGGGAGGTGATATAAATGTCAAAAAGGAGCACAATTTGAAAAAGAAAAAAGAGAGTCATTAGTAAAAGATTAAGGAATAGACTTAGTTCTAGACCAAATCAAAAAGAAACAAAATGAAAGACAAAAGTGCCAAGAAGACAAAAAGTGATTAGTATGAACGCTGCTCATAGGCCCCTTGGTCTTGTATCTAGGCTTAAAAATTCAAGTATCCATTAAGATTTCGATAGTCCTCAAGAGGTTAGGGAAAATGCGAAGCTTAAGTATTAGTTCTAAGGCTTAGGGATTATTCGACTTCGTTAACTGACCTCTGGTTTGCGGGACTAGGTAACCTAAGCACCCCAATCCACACACAGTCTAGTTTAGTACGCTTAATTATCAAAATCATGCAAATGCGTTAAATCTGTTCTGAAAAAGCTACCTAGATTAGGAGCGGCTGAGCAACACAAGTTGATTTAGAAGAGTTCCCAGCATGGAGAGGTGGAAAATTCCCCACTAAGATGCACAATAACATATTGTCTTCTCGGTGCTTGTCTCCTAGGGTATCTAAATATCCTACTAGGGGCATGTAAGCACCTTGTGCTGGTTTAGATACCATGGGTGGCATTATCATGAAATGTCAATTGCCAGGGTCTAGATTTAGCTACAGAACACCATGGGCAGGATTATCACAAAATCTTGAAAGCCAGGGTTCTGGGGGTTGCCAAGGGCAGTGCTTTCTAGAAGCATCGATTGCCAGGGACCCTGCTGATAAGTCAATTTTCGCTTTCATTGTTTCGCATTAAGAATGTCATGTTGTAGTATGCTAGTGGTGGAAAATCGCTAATCAAAATAATAAAAATAACCACTCAATTAGGAGCGGGTCATATCCACAGGGGAACAATGGCCTATTTAAAACTCGTATGGGTCCAAAAATAGATGTTCACTATTGATTTCCCAAAAATATTGTCAAATACTGCATTATATGTGTTTTAATGAAAGCACATGCTGAAATTGCATTTATGACAATCAATAGGGAGTTCAATACAATGCGCATAATAATAAAATATCAATAAAAAGTGACAAGGGCATTTAAATGTAAATACAAATGTGTGCTGAAATAGGGGATTTGGTTGGTGGTCTCTCACGCATGAAGGAGGGGACGTCGGGTGACAAGTCCAATTTTGCAAATTTTTGAAATTGTCGGAAATCGCAGTATAGTCATGCTAAACCCTTGATCAAAATATTTAATTGATTACGAAACTCACGTAGATTTCTTTTCTTTTTAGAATTTGAGTCCCAGTCATTCGTCTCTAGGTGATGAAAAAACAAGTCGAGATTTAGATCGGCTTAATCTAACCTAAATCTAATCTAACCTAATTTTTTTGTCTTTTTGTGTTTTTGACTTTTATTTTGAAAAGCAATAGGCAAACAGACTTGAAGGCAATCACAGAAGCGATGATCACACAATATTATTCATGCATAGAATACTTAAAATAATGTCACACAATATCTATACTAGAAAGCATTTAAATAGAATAAATCCCTCACACCGAGAAGGTGCCACTAAGCCCATCGGCCTTGTGTGCGGGTGTAGGCTAGACCTTGGGTATGCAAACCCGTCTACATGCCTACCAATAAGAGATGGCTGACCACAAGAGGCTATGGGTGAGCCTTCATGGCCATCCAAAAAGAAGAAGAAAAAGAGGGTGCATCCTCTCTATGGAGAAGAAAGGACACGCCCAACTGAAGACAAGAGAAGAGGGTGTTGCACCCTAGTTCTCTCCTTCTTCTTGCCTCCCACATGAAGATGCCTTGGAGGAGCTTCTTCTTTAGCCGTCCATGGAGGGGGCCTTGGAGGAGGAGTATGGCCTTAGGGTTTTGGAGGGTGGAAGGGTGTCGCAAGTGGGAGGAGAATGGATGGGAGAGTGAATGGAGATGGTACAATTTCGTGGCTCTCCCTTTGTCCTTACGGGAAGGCTTCATTTGGTTGGCACTTTTGGTGGCTCCAAAAAAAGCATGCACCATTTATTTAGGATCTAGGTTTGACACATAGGTTTTAGGGCTTCTAAGAGGGTGTGCATAGTTTAGGAAGGTGTGTGTGTGTGTTTTTCGTAGAGGAAAGTGTATGGCTTTGGTAAATCTAGGTTAGGTTGACCTAGATTGAGTGGGTATGGATCTAATTTGAGACGATTGAACCTAATCGGGTCTGGGTCAAGTCTAATTGGTTGTATGCATGTGTCTGGACAATAAATTGGATGTCCAATTCTATGTCAGCATGAGTTTTGGCTTCCTCGATTGTTATTCTGTAGAAATCAAACGTCCAACCAGATGTCTGGACGTCCTAAAAGGTGCTGGAGAGTGGGTTTTAGGTTTACTAAGGTGGGTTTTGGTTCCTAAGTGTTTGGGAGAGGGATATGGTGGATAAAAACATGGATAGTGCTATCCATGTTTGGGTTTTGAGGCTAAGGTGTCCTAATGGAGGTCGTTTTGGGTTTGGGAAGGATGTCCTAAGGTTTCTAAGGGTAGGGATAAGGCTATCCTCCTCACTCCTCTTATTTGGATCAGTCTTCTTCCTTTATTGCTTTATTCCACTATCTCCATCCTGAATCACTTTATTATATGCAAATAGTAATAAAAACCATTAAATAGCAGGATATCTCATCTTATTCTAAATACACTGATGCAATGCATGATATGCAAGATATGAGTACAATATCCACAAATTAAGCTAGGTTCAAACATTATTTAGGTTTATTAGGACCCATGATTGTTGTGCAATCATACCCCCATGCCTAAACATTGCTAGTCCCTAGCAAATGCAAGACTAAGTGCGTGGCTAAGTTATTTACAAATTCGATCCCTAAAGGACCACTTATTTTTTTTATCAAAGAGTTTGACTAAAGATTTTTCTCCTTTTGTTTCATCCAAAAATCTAGAAATCCAGATACATGAAAGCGCAGCTATGTAGCCTTTGAAATGGAATCGAGTGAAAAACTTGATTCACTTTTAAAGTTTATGCTTGACCCCTAGTAAAATTCTAGCGAGATAGGTGGACTTCTTCTCTCGGGGTATTCAAGATATTCTATGAATTCCACCCTGGCTTTAAGCTTAGGTAGAGAATTTTAGAGGGAAATGGTTGTTTATTTGGTGGGTCACTCTCACTTGGTGCTACATAGAAATTAGTACTATAGAATCTAGATTCCCAAATTATTAAGTAACTCAACTCAGAGAAAGACGAGAAAAACTATGCTCTCTTTTGGTTCCTTTGTATCCATTCTCTCTTTTTCTCCCTCTTTTCTTTTTTCTTTTTTCTTAGAGCTCACAATCTCACCAGATTCTCACGTATGATCCATATTTGGTGATCTCACTTGGCATTAACACTTTATTGAGTTCTCATAACCTTAACACTAAGTCGGAATTCCTCAGCCAGTATTCGGACGGTCAGAAACACAAAAAAATAGGTTAAGGCCTTATTTGGTGGATCTCAAATTTATTTGGTGGTATTGCCTCAATGCAATTGAAATAAACACTAAATATTCACACACTTTTTTCTTTGCTTTTTCTTCTTTCTCTATTTTTTTTTCTTTTTCAATTTTTCTCTTTTTTTTATTCATTTTTTTTCTTCTCTTTTTTTATATGTATAACTTTTTTTTCAACATAACACAAGCTAGCACACATTCATGAACTTTATTGAGGAGGCATTATTAGGGATTGGTGGTACTCAAGAGACATTGGGTGGCTTATTTGGTGGAAGTGCCTACTCACGACACTGGGAGAGATGGATGGGACGGTGTATTTCTAACTTTAACATCAATACCATCCTTCAGCCGAGGATTCCATAAAGAATGGTCGTAACCATCCACCTTAGCCTTAGTTTTATAAAAACTCGCTCTCTACGTATTTGCCTTATTTGGTGGTTCTCAAAATTTCATGCAAAAATGTATACGCAGGATCCAATAGCGAAAACAATGCCTAATCTCTGAGTATCATTACCTAATTATCTAGGATTCCAGATTCCTTGCACTAATCTTAGAGCATCAGTACACTCTACTCTCATCTCATACAATTTGATGGATTTTTGGAAGAAAATTTGCCTGACTCCCAAAACACTGTCCAAGGTTTCAGGAAAAGAAGCACTGCTTCTTCCCGACAAACTGAAGACGTTCATCAGTCTTCACCGTGAATCCATTGCAAAATCTACATGTAAGTGAAAATTGTACTGGATTCTAGATTATAGGAATCAACTAGAGGATAAAATCTTTAATAGATTCTCTTGATAAAAATCTTATTCATGAATGCAATATATATAAATGCTATTTGTAACCTTTCAAAGTTGCACTTCCAAAATTTTCCTAATTCGAGTTATATTCAGCTTGACCCTAAATTTAGAACAAAAAGGTGAGTGGATGAGTCGAAAGTGGCTGTTGCTGACGATTTTTAGCTCCAATGCGAGCATTAGAGGTAGAGTCAGTTTTCTTAATTTAAGGACCCTAAAGTGCAATTAGCATGATGTACGAAAGGTTTTTCCTAGGTGTTGGCAGAAAAATTTTCAGTTTACAATTACTACCCCCCCATGCCTACTTTCTTGCTTGTCCTCATGCATGAATATAACAAAAAATAAATTAAGACAGGGAGTAAATGAGTAGAATTCACCTGGAATGGCTCCTGAATTTTGACGTTCCACTTATTCCAGCACCTAAAATTGAATATGCAAGGAAAATATGACAAATAAAATATGTTATATATAAGTGCTGAGATTAACACCTCCAGGTAGGCATACACTCAAAAAGGATATCTCAATACAATATTATGAATGACGAGTAAAATGATAAGAACTTTAATCTCATTCGCCAACAGTGGGCTGTAAATGCGGACCAGCTGTCCATGAATTCCGAGCCTAAATAATTGGAAAAATATGTAGATGCGACTTTGGATTATCTACAGCCAGATGCTACAGAAGAAAGACAGATAATTATGGGTGCCTAAAAGAAATGAAGATGAAGGCATCCCAAAGAGGTGATGGAGAATGTGGGTTGTAGAGGTATGGGTAG
The DNA here is from genome assembly GCA_037157565.1 of Thalassia testudinum. Taxonomy (NCBI): domain Eukaryota; kingdom Viridiplantae; phylum Streptophyta; class Magnoliopsida; order Alismatales; family Hydrocharitaceae; genus Thalassia; species Thalassia testudinum. Next base: position 36,244,231 of record JAZHRO010000003.1, read on the forward strand.
ATTCGTGTGGGGTAAAGTCATATGGGTCTTGATAATGGTGATGAATGGAAGGAATGACCCAAGTAATGTGGTCAAATTTGGAAATCAAGGTCCATTGATTAGTCTTTGCTTCTACCAAAGATGTTTGGGTATCATCTTCTTTTATCTCTTCAAAAATTTTCAATTCTAATTCCCAATTATCACATGATTCCCCAAAATTTTTTCCTTCCTCCGATAACTTATCATATGTTATCCCCAATAGTATTTCAATCTCTTGAATATCCTTTTCATAAGGGGATATTTCCTTCTTCTCACATAGATGAAATTAATTGTTAGATTCAGTACTGAGTCCCTCCGTGAAAGTGGAATGGGCTAAATCATTAATTGAGGAGTTGTTACAGTCCTTTTGATTTTGTTGCTCCGTGTATGAGATCATTTAAATTAATTCATCAATGTCTCCATGGGTATTCTCAAATACAACAAAATCGTATTCAGGCCCCCTAATACTTGGTTCCTCGAAATGAAATGATTGGTACTCAGGCTTGATGTAAACATGTTTACACTACTTAAGATGTCTATTTATGCATGTTCTTAAGCATACGATTGCATTGCATACTATAAATATTGCATAACATGCATCATCTTGCATTTAGAGTAGTTTGAATAAAATGGGGGTTGTCTCCGTTTATGTTCAGGGATAGGGCAAACTTTTTATCGGGGCCTCGGATCGAAGATCCAACTGTAGAAATGTGATCAAGGCGACAATTGGAGTTCAACGACTCTAAGATCGCCCTAATCAGACATCTGTAGCATCAAATAGAGATCGGGGAACCCTAGAAGATCAAGGGCCAAGATGGTGTGAATCTGCACTTCAAACAACAAATCTGACTGCATGGATGGATTCAGATCGACGATCACAGCCTAACGATGCAAAAATCGAGTCAATCCGACACCGTGGCACCATCTACATCATCCAGAAGATGGACGACCAAGATGGCACCACATGGCACCATCTTGGCCGCCCAATCGTCCGCATGCACCCGCTGAAGGCCTCCGCATTACCCCTTCCCCGCCGTTGGATCAAGATCCAACGGCTATGATGTGCCCGTGCTTAAGTTAGGTGCTCGACATAAACGCGTCCATAGCACGTTGGTCGAGCACTCTAACACGAAGCACAGGCGTGCGTTCGATCCCCACCATGCTGCAATTGGAGCGAAGCGCGTGCCCGATTGATCGCACGAGCGCGATCCAATGGCCACGCGCGCTCAATCAAGATGACGCGCCCATGTATGCCCGTGCGTCACGCGGTATCGCACGCGAGCGAGCCTGCAAAGGAGGCGGGAGGTAGTGTGATTTAAGCCATCCATTCTCGAGGTCAAACGGCTGAGATCAGCTGGACGTGCGTGTGCGTTACGTCCGAGGAGGTGAGCGAGCGCGCGTGCGCCGCCCATGAAGGCCACATTCGGACCTTTAGTGACGGTTTTATCTGTCACTAAAGGTCCAAAATTAATGTTTTTAGAGTTGTAATGACCAAATTGCCCCCATTCCTTGCAACTATAAAAGGAGACCCCCTCCACACGAAATTCTCGTCCCTTCCTTCTCTTCTCTACCTCTCCAAAGCTCAAGAGAAGCTTGTCCCACACCTGGGATGCTCCTCGCGAGATAAGGTCAAATTTTCGTCCCCCTTTCGAAAGCGGATCCCGCGACGACGACGATGTGCTGCTCCGTTCTCGTTCCTCCTACCTCGATCCCGTTCTTCCGCTCCATCCTCCTTCGTCTAGGCAACCTCTCGTCTGGCTCATCCTCCAAGCAATCGTCGAGGAGGATAACTTCTCTCTCCCATTCTTCTTTACAGCTTTCTAGTGTAGAATTTTCTTGCTTTCAAGTGTAGTTGATTTCCCGCTTTCTAGTGTAATTATTATTTGGTTTTATTATATAAACATTTTGAATTTTTGAATGCATGTTTCCACTCTCTCTCTCTCCCCCTTTTGTTTAGTCTGATTGTTGTTATGGCTTCATTATAATTACATCGCATCACTTTTCAAGAAAAATTCTAAAAAAATATAATTGTGAATAAAGATTGATGTAGCCTCCCTGTGTTCGATCCGGATTTTTATTCCGGTATAAATTTTATTTGTTGAACATGAGTTCTTCGCTTTCATACTATGACGAAAGGTTTTCAAAACCAAACACATTAGCGTAGCAACTCCGATGTTCAACATTTTGGCGCCGTTGCCAGGGTGGCAACGATTTCCGATCTTCTTTTCGTATTTCTTGCACTTTATTATTTTCTAACTTGCTTTCTCTTGTGTATATTGTTTTGCAGAGACCTCCATCAGGGAATCATCAAGCGGTAGACTGGAGTAAAGTGCAGTTGAAGACAACTGTAAGTGCTCCCCATTCTTCCCCCCTCCATAGATTTCATTCGCCACATTAAGTCCAAATTCTAATTGACCTAAGTGTTTGCATAAATCCTAGGAATAGTTTGGTTGTTTGGATTCTCGCTCACATTCATTCCACCCTCATTTATAAAAAAAAAAAGCAAAAAGATAATCTTGTGAGACAATTTTCAACAAACACACAATGTACACCCACATTCAAGGCACTTAACCGAATTGAATTGTTTCTACTCAACCGGGTTTTGATCTGTGGAACCGATACACACAAAGCAATACATAAAAGAGTAGAAATCATTCTAGGTTAACCATCTTTGTGTGCCTAACTTAGTGGTGCATTTGTGGCCAATTGTTTGAGTTGTTTGTTCCACACCACTCTATTTAAAATCAACTCATCAAGTAGCTCCTCCTTAGGGTTTTCAATCTAGGTCTATTCTAGGCACTCCACTTTCTTTCTGGTTTTAAAAGAAAACAATCTTCACCCATGTTTGACAACTTGGTTTGCCAAGAAACTTGATTGCAATCCACCTAATTTGAAACCCTAAAACCTACTTAAGCAAGATTTGAACATTAAAATCCACGCATCACAAATAATCTTGCTTGAAAATCCCGGTTGTGCACTCACTTAGACAAATCTCAATCAATCATTAAGGGAACAACCCATTTTAGGGGCCATCACATTACATAAGCACCACAATCCCAAGCCTTAATAAAATTGAGTAGAAGTTGGCCTTAAGGTCTGATTCGCTCTTCTGGGCCTAGTCTGAGATTGTCTTTGATTAACCTACTTGTACTGATTAATCTGATGTCTAGCTAGGGGAGTAGCGTTAAACGACTGCGACTGGGGTGTACACTAGGAACCGAAGGTGAAAGCCGAAGGAAGAACCTTCTCCGCAGTCCCTCTTTCTAACTGGTTGGATTGAACAGATGCAAGTAGAGTAAATCATTTACACTCTTAAGGCAGGTTTTGGGAGTCAGTAAATCCTTAGGCTACCCTACTTAAGGACAGCCTTGTTTTGTTATGCTACAGGGTCCCAATCCCCAGTCCTTCCGACCTTCTCAAGTTGGGTTGAATATGTTATAGTTAAGGTCAAGGATTTCTATTTTCCTGTAGATTTCCTTGTCCTTGACATGGATGTACCTGATAATTTGAGGAACACACCCATCATTCTGGGGTGTCCGTTCCTGGCTACCGCTAAGTCCAATATTAATTGTGAAAGTGGTAGCATGGAAATCGCCTTTGGGGATCAAGAAATGAAATTGGATATTTTTAAGGCGATCAATAAATTTAAGGATTGTGGATTTATTAAGGAACTTGAGGAGGATAATGGAAACATTGAAACTTGTTTGATGGTTTCTTCAATCGAAAGTTCCTCCTTTGATGACAAATTCGACCCACAACCCTCTATGGCTGACCTGTCATCTTCTGAAGAGGTTATTGATTTTGTTCACTCACAACCTCTTCCTTTTGTTGAATCTTCAGCATCTACCCTACCATCAATCATCAAGCCGCCCCAGCTTGAACTAAAACCATTGCCTAAGAATTTGAAATATCAATTTTTAGGACCTCAGAAGATGCTCCCTGTGATTATCAGTGCTAAATTGACAAAGGAGCAAGAAATTAAATTAATCAAGGTCCTGAAGGAACATAAGGAGGCAATTGGTTGGACCATTCATCACCTCAGGGGAATCGAGCCATCTTACTGTAATCATAGAATATTCTTGGAAGATGGATCCCACCCTTCTCGTCAGATGCAGAGGAGATTAAATCCAAATATGCGAGAAGTGGTCAAAAAGGAAATCATCAAGTGGATCGATGCAGGAATTATTTATCCAATCTCTGATAGTCCCTGGGTAAGTCCCATGCAGATTATTCCGAAGAAAATCGGGATTACCGTTGTGACTAACGTGAGAGGAGAATCTATCACAACTTGTTCAGCTTCCTCTTGGAGGGTTTGTATTGATTATAGGAAGCTGAACACATCCACTAAAAAGGATCATTTTCCCTTGCCCTTCATCGATCAAATCTTGGAAAGATTAGCTGGGCAGAAGTACTACTATTTTCTTGATGGCTACTCGAGATAAAACCAAGTTCCTATCCATCCCGAGGATTAGGAAAAAACTACTTTCACCTGTCCCTATGGAACCTTTGCTTTCCGTAGGATGCCTTTCGGGTTATGCAATGCACCTGCGACTTTTCAAAGGTGTATGCTAGCCATATTTTCTGACATGGTGGGAGAGTTTATGGAAGTCTTCAAGGATGATTTCTCTATTTTCGGTGAATCATTTGACTCTTGTTTGGCTAATCTAGAAATGATTCTTAAGCGATGTATCAAAACACGATTGGTCCTTAGCTGCGAAAAGAGTCATTTCATGACCCAAGAAGGCATTGTTTTGGGTCATGTAATCTCTGAACGGGGAATTGAAGTGGATAAAGCTAAGGTTGATGCTATCGCTAAACTTCCTCCTCCTACATTTGTTAAACAAATCCGATCATTTCTTGGCCATGTGGGATTCTATCGAAGATTCATCAAGGATTTCTCGAAGGTTGCTCGTCCCTTGAGCAATCGTCTTGCCAAAGAAACGCCGTTTGTTTTTGACGAATCATGCTGAAAGGCATTTGATTTCCTGAAATCGACAGTCACTTGTGCTCTAGTTTTGCAACCACCAATTTGGACAGCCCCTTTTGAGATCGTGATCGATGCTTCTGATTACGCCGTCGGGGCTGTCTTGGGTCAAAAAATTGATAGAAAACCCTCTCTCATCTACTACGCTAGTAAAACTCTAGATGAAGCCCAGAGGAATTACACTGTTACTGAAAAGGAATTACTAGCTGTAGTGTTTGTTTTGGAAAAATTCAGGGCTTATCTCTTAGGGTCTCATGTTATCATTTATATCGACCACTCGGCCTTGGGACATCTCTTGGCCAAAAAGGATGCTAAACCCCTGCCTATTGGTTGGATTCTTCTGCTTCAAGAATTTGATCTTGAAATCAAGGATAAAATCGGGGTACAAAATGTGGTAGCGGATCATTTGTCGAGACTCCTAAGTGATTCCTCTCGTCTGGACATTCCAATTACTGACACTTTCCCGGACGAAACTATTCTTACAGTTTTAGGTGTTCGCACCCCATGGTTTGCTGACATTGTTAACTATTTGGCCGTTGGTCAAATCCCCCAGGATTGGACCAAGCAACAACGGGATAGACTCAAATCTGCAGCCGAATACTATTTCTGGGAGGACCTTGAGCTGTACCACATCGACTCTGATCAGATTATTCACCGATGTATACACAAGAATGAATGCAACAGTATACTCGAGTTCTGCCATGCATCTGGGTGTGGTGGACATTTCTCTCGAAAAAAGATAGCCGCAAAAATCTTGAAATCTGTCTTCTATTGGCCATCTTTATTTAAGGATGCCCAGGATTTCTCAAGGTCATGTTCTCGATGTCAGGCACTCGAGAGCATAACGAGGAGAGATATGATGCCCCTAAACCCAATTCTTCCAGCCGAAATTTTCAATGTTTGGGCTGTCGATTTCATGGGACCCTTTCTCCCTTCATTTGGACATCAGTACATTCTTGTTGCTGTTGATTATGTGTCCAAATGGATTGAGGCGATTCCCACCCGAACCAATGCCCCTAAGGTGGTTATTGATTTTGTCAAGAAAAATATCTTCAGTAGGTTCAGGATTCCGAGGACCATCATCAGTGATGGTGGCACTCATTTTACTAATGCCCAATTCCAGAATTTGTTGGCCAAATACGGGGTTAATCACCAAATTTCCACACCTTACCATCCCCAGACGAATGGACAAGCTGAGATATCCAATCAAGAGATCAAGAACATTCTGCAGAAAATGGTTAGGCCTGATCGCAAGGACTGGACTCAAAAGCTTGAGGACGCTCTTTGGGCCTACCGTACGGTGTATAAAACTCCCATCGGCATGTCTCCATTCAGTTTGGTGTATGGAAAGGCATGCCATCTACCCGTAGAGATTGAACACAGGGCATTCTAGGCGATCAAACAATGCAATTTAGATCTGAATTTAGCTGGGAAGGCCAGGAAACTCCAACTATCTGAGTTGGAGGAGCTTAGAAATGATGCATATGAGAATGCCAAGATCTACAAGGCTCGGACCAAAGCTCTACATGATCAACTGATTTCCTGCAAGTGCTTTGAGCTGAACCAGAAGGTCTGGTTATTTGATTCTAAACTTAAGCTCTTTCCTGGCAAACTTAGATCAAAATGGAATGGCCCATTCATAATTGACCATATTTTTCTAAATGGAGCCGTTCAGATTTCTGACTTAAAGACGAGTAACACATTTAAAGTCAATGGTCAACGTCTGAACCTATTATTGACCGTATTCTTCCAAAACCCTTCTCAGACACGGTTGCCTTAGCCATTCTGTGACTTCTTTGGTTGGACTTCTCCTAGCTGACGGCATTAAACTCAGCAGTTTTACATATGACATAAAGCTGATACGAGCTTCATATTCAAGTGATATCTTTCATATTCTACCCTTTCTTTCATGTCTCTTTTTCAATGAGGACATTGCATCAGCTAGGCATGGGGGGTGGATTCATTTTTGAATCATTTGGTCAGCTTTGTGAAATTCATGAAAATTGTTTCTCTCTTCTTATTTATACATAGAAAAAATTAAGAAGGAATAGTTGGACATTAGGACTTTTCAATCTTAGGAAATACTACATTATGATCTGAACACAAAGACCCTTCAGGTCTTTGGACTTAATCAGCCCGTGTATCTACTAAAATGTGGATTTGTTTTTCGAGTCCTCGACAACCTAAATTCTATTTTAATTGGAGTAAATAAGTTTGGGTGATAAGTACACGACTTATCAACCCACCCTCTGACTTGAGGGAATTTTGAGTTTTAAGCATCTACACACTATCTTGTCACTGACTCATTGTTCAGCGATTCTAACGGAAATTGGGTAGCTAATGAACCCTCTAGGGTGATATGGCTGGCAAGTTATCGTGGGTAACAACCCTTAGGTAGGTTGTCCAGAGCCCAGTCACTGGATCTTTCGCTTTTTGCTGCCTTTAGGTAAATCTTAGACCAGGGAAGCCACCTACTTAAAAAAAAAAATCAAAAAGAAAAGGAGAAAAGAAAAAAAAGGAAATAAGCCACACTTTGCTACACGAGTATGGCTGGCAAGCTGCCGGTGGTAACAGCTCATCGACCGGTTGTCCAGAACCCACCTCAATAAATGCACTGAAAATTCCCAAAACACTTAGGAAGAAGCGGAGAAGTAGAATAAATCGGGGAGATATACACTAGATTCACCCTTGTGTTGACCCCGTAAAAAAATAAAAGTACGGAGAAAGCTAGTGGTTGTAAAGATACACTTTGGGCAGAATTCTTTTTTTAGGTCACCTAGAGGCGTAAAAATCTGAAGTTCGTTTTAACTGCTTGTCAACGAGTCTATCACATTCACAATAAGATGCTTAGAACTTAGGGTTCTCATCAAATCTTAGGTGAGTTGAATGGTCGTAGAAAGCCACTCTTAAACCCTACAACTTGAAAATCCAAAAAAATTAGAAAAGAAGAAAAAGAGAAAAATAAATTTTTTTTTGAATAAGGCGAGGGCTTGAGGCGGTCTGCATTTTGGCGGATACTGGGGCACTGTTGTGTCTTTGAAAGTTCAAATCATAAGTAGACATTTTCTTAATGATTAAAAATAACTCATGCCCAAATAATCCAACCTGATTCTTCTATAAATAGCATATAGTTTTTGCTAGGGACTAGTAAAAGATAGGCAAGGGGGTATGATGTAAACATGTTTACACTAAAGATGTCTATTTATGCATGTTCCTAAGCATAGGATTGTATTGCATACTATAAATATTGCATAACATGCATCATCTTTCATTTAGAGTAGTTTAAATAAAATGGAGGTTAATTGTCTCCTTTTATGTTCAGGGACAGGGAAAACTTTTTATCAGGGCCTCGGATTGAAGATCCAACCGTATAGATGTGATCAAGGCGACGATTAGAGTTCAACGACTCCAAGATCGCCCTAATCAGACAACTGTAGCATCAGATAGAGATCGGGGAACCCTAGAAGATCAAGGGCCAAGGTGGTGTGAATCCACACTTCAAACGACAAATCCGACCACACGGATGGATTCAGATCGATGATCACAGCCTAACGATGCAAAAATCGAGTCAATCCGACACCTGTGGCACCATTTACATCATCCAGAAGATGGACGGCCAAGATGGCACCACATGGTGCCATCTCGGTCACCTAATTGTCCACACGCATCCGCTGAAAGCCTCCGCATCAGCCCTTTCCCACTTTTGGATCAAGATCCAACGGCTGAGACGCGCCTGCGCTTTAGTTAGGCACTCGACACAAACGCGCCCATAGTGCGTTGGTCGAGTGCTCTAACATGAAGCGCAGGCGCGCGTTCAATCCGTATCGCACTGCAATTCGAGCGAAAGCGCGCGCCTAATCGACCGCATGATCGCGATCCAATGGCCATGCACTCTTAATCAAGATGATGCGCCCACGCACACCTACGCTTCACGTGGAATCGCACGCGGGCGAGCGTGCAAAGGAGGTGGGTGGTAGCGCGATTTAAGCTGTCCGATCTCGCAATCGGACGACTAAGATCAGCTGGACGTGCGCATGCGCTACGTGTGAGGAGGTGAGCGAGCACGTGTGCGCCGCCCACGAAGGCCACGTTCGGACCTTTAGTGATGGTTTTATCCGTCACTAAAGGTCCTGAATTTATGTTTTTAGAGTTGTAATGACCAAATTGCCCCCACTCCTTGCAACTATAAAAGGAGACCCCCTCCACACGAAATTCTCATCCCTTCCTTCTCTTCTCTACCTCTCCAAAGCTCAAGAGAAGCTTGTCCCACACCTGGGATGCTCCTCGTGAGATAAAGTCAAATTTTCGTCCCCCTTTCGGAAGTGGATCCCATGACGACGATGACGTGCTGCTCCGTTCTCGTTCCTCCTGCCTAGATCCCGTTCTTCTGCTCCGTCCTCCTTTGTCCAGGTGGCGTCTCATCCGACTCGTCCTCCAAGCAATCGTCGAGGAGGATAACTTCTCTCTCACATTCTTCTTTACAGCTTTCTAGTGTAGAATTTTCCTGCTTTCTAGTGTAGCTGATTTCCCGCTTTCTAGTGTAATTCTTATTTGATTTTATTTTATAAACATTTTGAATTATTGAATGCATGTTTTCTCTCTCTCTCTCTCCCTTTTGTTTAGTCTGATTGTTGTTATGGCTTCATTGTAATTACATTGACTCACTTTTCAAGAAAAATTCTAAAAAAATATAATTGCGAATATAGATTGACGTAGCCTCCCTGTGTTCGACCTGGGATTTTTATTCCGGTATAAATTTTATTTGTTGAACACGAGTTCTTCGCTTTCATACTACGACGACAGGTTTTCAAAACCAATCACGTTAGCGTAGCAACTCTGACTTTCAACATTTTGGCGCCGTTGCCGGGGAGGCAACGATTTCCGATCTTCTTTTCGCATTTCTTGCACTTTATTATTTTCTAACTTGCTTTCTCTTGTATCTATTGTTTTGCAGAGACCTCCATCAGGGAATCATCAAGCGGTAGACTAGAGTAAAGTGCAGATGAAGACAACTGTAAGTGCTCCCCATTCTTCCCCCCTCCATAGATTTCATTCACCACATTAAATCCAAAGTCCAATTGACCTAGGTGTTTGCATAAATCCTAGGAATAGTTTGGTTGTTTAGATTCTCACTCACATTCATTCTACCCTCATTTATTAAAAAAAAAAGAACAAAAAGATATTCTTGTTGGGCAATTTTCAACAAACACACAATGTACACCCACATTCAAGCCACTTAACCAAATTGATTTGTTTCTACTCAACCGGGTACTGATCTGTGGAACCGGTACACACAAAGCAACACATAAAAGAGTAGAAATCATTCTAGGTTAACCATCCTTTTGTGCTTAACTTAGTGGTGCATTTGTGGCCAATTATTTGAGTTGTTTGGGCCACACCACTCTACATAAAATCCTTCTTAGGGTTTTCAATCTAGGTCTATTCTAGGCACTCCACTTTTTTTCTGGTTTTAAAAGAAACAATCTTCACTTGTGTTTGACAACTTGGTTTGCCTAGAAACTTGATTGCAATCCACCTAATTTGAAACCCTAATAGCTACTTAAGCAAGATTTGAACAATAAAATCCACGCATCACAAATAATCTTGCTTGAAAATCTAGGTTGTGCACGTACTTACACAAATCTCAATCAATCAATAAGGGCACAACCCATTTTAAGGGCCCATCGCATTCCACAAGCACCACAATCCCCGACCTTAATAAAATTGAGCAGACATTGGCCTTAAGGTTTGATTTGCTCTTCACGGCCTAGTCTGAGATTGTCTTTGATTAACATACTTGTACTAATTAATCTGATGTCTAGCTAGGGGATTAGCATCAAACGACCGCGGCTGGGGGGTATACTAAGAACTGGAGGTGAAAGCTGAAGGAAGAACCTTCTCCCCAGTCCATCCTTCTAACTGGTTGGATTGAACAGATGCAAGTAGAGTAAATCATTTACTGTCTTAAGGTAGGTTTTGGGAGTCAGTAGATCCTTAGGCTACCCCGCATACGGACAACCTTGTTTTGTTGTGCTGCAGGGTCCTTATCCCCAGTCCTTCCAACCTTCTCCTAGTTTATGCTGGGAAGACGGTCATTGAATCCCCGATGAGAAGGACCATTAGAGTATTCTAGGAGGCGCAAATTGGATTTTTGTCAAATTGATCCCATTGCCAACCAATAGCCTCCTCTACTTGGAAATCCACAGGAAGAATTTCGAAGGCAGCTGGAACAAATGCAGAGAAAGCAAGGATGGTTCCAAAGAATGCAGGGCGCTCAGCCCTTGAAGGATTTTTATGATCCTTCAAATTACGGGGAACGTCCTAGCGTATAGATTCCAGTCGATGATGCAGAAATCATGCCCCAAGTGTTAAGCCTGATCAAACAATATCATGGGCTTGGCTCCGAAGATCCATTTTAGCACTTGGAGGACTTGACTACTTTGGTCCAGACCACCAAGAAACGAAATGTAAAGGAGGAGCAAATGATCGTGAGGCTCTTCCCCCACTCTCTTAGGGATAAGGCTGCATATTGGTATAGGATAATAGGAATACCAATTGCAACTTGGTATGAGTTGAAATCGGCCTTTCTGAAGAAATTCTTCCCAGTCGGACATACCAATGCTTTGAGACGGGCAATCACTACCATTACCCAGCGGCCGGGGGAGCAGTTTCTGGTGGCCTGGGAGCAATTCCAGGACCTATTGTGGAGGTGTCCACACCACGAGGTGCCGAAATGGCAACTTGTGCAGATCTTCTATCATGGGTTGACTAAGCAACTCAGAAATCATGTGGATGCTTCTTGCGGAGGCAATTTCCTCAATAAAGATGCAGATAGTGCACATAATTTATTTGAGCAAATGAGTGAGAATTCAATCAATCATGCCTCCATGGATACATTTAACTGGTCCTAGCAACCCAGATCAAATGTCAATGAAGCCCATGACTCTCATTCATTTGATATGGAATTGATTTGTAACAAACTTGATAAGGTGGACTTGGTTGCTAAGAGAATGGATGAGTGGATGGTTGGCAATTCTATGAACAACTCTCGATCCACTCAATCCAAAAATTTGGGATTCCATTCTTCACGAGCTCCTTCTGGATGGGAGTTCATGAATCAACTCGATGCAGCTCAACCTGTGAGTCAGTATTTTTCGGAACACCACGGGTTCCAAACTGGGGCCTTTGATCCCAGTTTTTCTGATCCTTCCCTTTCTTTCTCTCCATCCTCACCTTATGAGGATGTCTGTGCTGTACAAGAGAATGTTAGATCCAACCCTGCTCTAATGCTTATAATCCGGGTTGGAGAAACCACCCTAACTTCCCTTGGAAAAACCCAGGGCAAGAGACCCAATTCTGACCCGGCAACTATGCTCCACTACGACCAATGGGTCAGGGTCATGTATATACTCAATTGCCTCCAAATCAGGTCAATCAGCCAGCTTGGAATGCCCGTCAACCCACAGGGTAGGCTGATTTGAACCGACAAATGGTAGAGATGAAAGGATCCATGCTCCAGCTCCTGTAGCAAATGAAAACCTCAATGGACAACTTGCAGTCCGGGCACATCGCTAACTCTCGTCAACCCGAATCTCCACCATCCCAACTCGTACCCAACCTGCAAAATATTATAAATTCAGGCAACCAAGCCCTTGGGTAAGAAAATCTGAGGGACCCACACGCACATGCTCAGGTGGTTGAGAAGGGTTCCTCATCCTCTTTTTCTTCTTCTTCTGCAAATCAACAATTCATGGCTAATCAAGCCCCTCCAATCTTTCCTAACCCTCCCCAAGACCCAAATTCTTATGCATCTGCAAATTCTGTCACTTTGAGGAGTGGTAAGCAGACTCAGGATCCATAACCACACTATTCTGATCTTTTGAATCCAGAAGAACCTGAGGAGAGAGAGGAGAATTCTGGACGAGAAATCAAGGCTCAGGAATCTGATTCCAAAGATCTGACTCATGTTCCTTTTCCTAAAGCCTTGATCAAATCAAAGAAGAAGAAGTCTGTTGATAGCAATGAGTTGCTTCCGAATCTATTTAAGAATGTTGAGATCAATATCCTGCTCCTTGATGCTATCAAGCACATACCAGCTTACGTAAGATTTTTAAAGGAATTATGTACACAAAAGCGTAAGTTGAGAGAATTTATTCCGAGGAAAGTGGTACTCTTCGAGCAGGCTAATTCTGTTATCTTGCACCACCTCTCTCAGAAAAAGAGAGATCCAGGTGCTCCGTTGATTTCTTGCGTCATCGGAGATTACACATTTGATAGAGCACTTTTGGATTTGGGTGCATTCATCAACATAATTCCAACTTCTCTTTACGAGAAGTTTGGATTAGGAGAACTTCGGCCAACTTTAGTAACGCTACAGTTAGTGGACCGCTCGGTCACAAACCCACGAGGCATTATTGGAGATGTTATAGTTAAGGTGAAGGATTTCTCTTTTCCTGTAGATTTCCTTGTCCTTGACATGGATGTACCTGATAATCTGAGGAACACGCCCATCATTCTGGGGCATCCGTTCCCGGCTACCGTTAAGGCCAATATTAATTGTGAAAGTGGTAGCATGGAAATTGCCTTTGGGGATCAACGAATGAAATTGGATATTTTTTAGGCGATCAATAAATTTGGGGATTGTGGATTTATTGAGGAACATGAGGAGGATAATGGAAACATTGAAACTTGGTTGATAGTTTCTTCAATCGAAAGTTCCTCCTTTGATAACAAATTCGACCCACAACCCTCTCTGGCTGACCTGCCATCTTCTGAAGAGGTTATTGATTTTGTTCACTCACAACCTCTTCCTCTTGTTGAATCTTCAGCATCTACCCTACCATTAATCATCAACCCGCCCCAGCTTGAACTAAAACCATTGCCTAAGAATTTGAAATATCAATTTTTAGGACCTCAGAAGATGCTCCCTGTGATTATCAGTGCTAAATTGACAAAGGAGCAAGAAATTAAATTAATCAAGGTCCTGAAGGAACATAAGGAGGCAATTGGTTGGACCATTCATCACCTTAGGGGGATCGAGCCAGCTTACTGTAATCATAGAATATTCTTGGAAGATGGATCCCACCCTTCTCGCCAGATGCAGAGGAGATTAAATCCAAATATGCGAGAAGTGGTCAAAAAGGAAATCATCAAGTGGCTTGATGCAGGAATTATTTATCCAATCTCTGATAGTCCCTGGGTAAGTCCCATGCAGATTGTTCTGAAGAAAGCCAGGATTACCGTTGTGACTAACGTGAGAGGAGAATCTATCACAACTCGTTCAGCTTCCTCTTGGAGGGTTTGTATTGATTATAGGAAGCCGAACACAGCCACTAAAAGGATCATTTTCCCCTACCCTTCATCGATCAAATCTTGGAAAGATTAGCCGGGTAGAAGTACTACTATTTTCTTGATGGCTACTCGGGATACAACCATGTTCTTATCCATCCCGAGGATCAGGAAAAAACTACTTTCACGTGTCCCTATGGAACCTTTGCTTTCCGTAGGATGCCTTTCGGGTTATGCATTGCACCTGCGACTTTTCAAAGGTGTATGCTAGCCATATTTTCTGACATGGTGGGAGAGTTTATGGAAGTCTTCAGGGATGATTTCTCTATTTTCGGTGAATCATTTGACTCTTGTTTGGCTAATCTAGAAATGATTCTTAAGCGATGTATCAAAACACGATTGGTCCCTAGCTGGGAAAAGAGTCATTTCATGACCCAAGAAGGCATTGTTTTGGGTCATGTAATCTCTGAACGGGGAATTGAAGTGGATAAAGCTAAGGTTGATGCTATCGCTAAACTTCCTCCTCCCACATCTGTTAAACAAATCTGATCATTTCTAGGCCATGTGGGATTCTATCAAAGATTCATCAAGGATTTCTCGAAGGTTGCTCGTCCCTTGAGCAATCTTCTTGCCAAAGAAACGCCGTTTGTTTTTGACGAATCATGCCGAAAGGCATATGATTTCCTGAAATCAGCAGTTACTTGTGCTCCAGTTTTGCAACCACCAATTTGGACAGCCCCTTTTGAGATCGTGACCGATGCTTTTGATTATGCGGTCGGGGCTGTCTTGGGTCAGAAAATTGATAGAAAACCCTCTGTCATCTACTACGCTAGTAAAACTCTGGATGAAGCCTAGAGGAATTATACTGTTACTGAAAAGGAATTACTAGCTGTAGTGTTCGCTTTGGAAAAATTCAGGACTTATCTCTTAGGATCTCATGTTATCATCTATATCGATCACTCGGCCTTGAGACATCTCTTGGCCAAAAAGGATGCTAAACCCTGGCTTATTCATTGGATTCTTCTGCTTCAAGAGTTCGATCTTGAAATCAAGGATAAAATAGGGGTACAAAATATGGTAGCGGATCATTTGTCGAGACTCCTAGGTGATTCCTCTCGTCCGATCATTCCGATTACTGACACTTTCCCGAAAGAAACTATTCTTACAGTTTTAGGTGTCCGCACCCCATGGTTTGCTGACATTGTCAAATATTTGGCCGTTGGTCAAATTCCCCTGGATTGGACCAAGGAACAACAGGATAGACTCAAATCTGAGGCCAAATACTACTTCTGGGAGGACCATGAGCTATACCGCATCGACTCTGATCAGATTATTCACCAATGTATACCTGAGAATGAATTCAATAGTATACTCGAGTTCTGCCATGCATCTGGGTGTGGTGGACATTTCTCCCAGAAAAAAACGGCCGCAAAAATCTTGCAATCTGGCTTCTATTGGCCGTCTTTATTTAAGGATGCCCAGGATTTCTCAAGGTCATGTTCTCGATGTCAGGCACTTTAGAGCATAACTAAGAGAGATATGATGCCCCTAAACTCAATTCTTCCTATCAAAATTTTCGATGTTTGGGGCATGTAATCTCTGAACGGGGAATTGAAGTGGATAAAGCTAAGGTTGATGCTATCGCTAAAATTCCTCCTCCCACATCTGTTAAACAAATCCGATCATTTCTTGGCCATGTGGGATTCTATCGAAGATTCATCAAGGATTTCTCGAAGGTTGCTCGTCCCTTGAGCAATCTTCTTGCCAAAGAAATGCTATTAGTTTTTTACAAATCATGCTGAAAGGCATTTAATTTCCTGAAAATGGCAGTCACCTGTGCTCCAGTTTTGCGACCACCAATTTGGACAGCTTTTTAGATCATGATTGATACTTCTGATTACGCGGTCGAGGCTGTCTTGGGTCAAAAAATTGATAGAAAGCCCTCTGTCATGTACTATGCTAGTAAAACTCTGGATGAAGCCCAGAGTAATTACACTGTTACTGAAAAGGAATTACTAGCTGTAGTGTTCACTTTGGAAAAATTCAGGGCTTATCTCTTAGGGTCACATGTTATCATCTATACTGACCACTCGGCCTTGAGACATCTCTTGGCCAGAAAGGATGCTAAACCCCAGCTTATTCGTTGGATTCTTCTGCTTCAAGAATTTGATCTTGAAATCAAGGATAAAATGGGGGTATAAAATGTGGTAGAGGATCATTTGTCGAGACTCCTAGGTGAATCCTCTCGTCTGGACATTCCGATTACTGACACTTTCCCGGACGAAACTATTCTTACAGTTTTAGGTGTCCACACCCCATGGTTTGCTGACATTGTAACTATTTGGCCGTTGGTTAAATCCCCCTGGATTGGACCAAGAAACAATGGGATAGACTCAAATCTGAGGCCAAATACTACTTCTGGGAGGACCCTGAGCTGTACTGCATCGACTCTGATCAGATTATTCGCCGATGTATACCGAAGAATGAATTCAACTGTATACTCGCGTTCTGCCATGCATATGTGTGTGGTGGGCATTTCTCCGAGAAAAAGATGGCTGCAAAAATCTTACAATCTGACTTCTATTGGCCGTCTTTATTTAAGGATGCCCAGGATTTCTCAAGGTCATGTTCTCGATGTCAGGCACTCGAGAGCATAACGAAGAGAGATATGATGCCCCTAAACCCAATTCTTCCAGTCGAAATTTTCAATGTTTGGGCCATCGATTTCACGGGACCCTTTCTCCCTTCATTTGGACATCAGTACATTCTTGTTGCTGTTGATTATGTGTCCAAATGGATTGAGGCGATTCCCACCTGAACCAATGCCACTAAGGTGGTTATTGATTTTGTCAAGAAAAATATCTTCAGTAGGTTCAGGATTCCGAGGACCATCATCAGTGATGGTGGCACTCATTTTACTAATGCCCAATTCCAGAATTTGTTGGCCAAATACGAGGTTAATCACCGAATTTCCACACCTTACCATCCCCAGACGAATGGACAAGCTGAGATATCAAATCAAGAGATCAAGAACATTCTACAGAAAATGGTTAGGCCTGATCGCAAGGACTGGACTCAAAAGCTTGAGGACGCTCTTTGGGCCTACCGTACGGCGTATAAAACTCCCATCGCCATGTCTCCATTCAGTTTGGTGTATGGAAAGGCATGCCATCTACCCGTAGAGATTGAACACAGGGCATTCTGGGCAATCAAGCAATGCAATTTAGATCTGAATTTAGCTGGGAAGACCAGGAAACTCCAACTATCTGAGTTGGAGGAGCTTAGAAATGATGCATATGAGAATGCCAAGATCTACAAGGCTCGGATCAAAGCTCTACATGATCAACTGATTTCCCGCAAGAGCTTTGAGATGAAGCAGAAGGTCTGGTTATTTGATTCTAAACTTAAGCTCTTTCCTGGCAAACTTAGATCTAAATGGAATGGCCCATTCATAATTGACCAAACTTTTTCAAATGGAGCCATTTAGATTTCTGACCCAAAGATGGGTAACACATTTAAAGTCAACGGTCAACATCTGAAGCCTGTTATTGACCGTATTCTTCCAGAACCCATCTCAGACACAGTTGCCCTAGCCATTCTGTGACTTCTTTGGCTGGACTTCGCCTAGCCCATGGCATTAAACTCAGCAATTGTACATATGATACAAAGCTAATACGAGCTTCATATTCATGTGACATCTTTCATATTCTACCCTTTCCTTCATGTCTCTTTTTCAATGAGAACATTGCATCAGCTAGGCATGGGGGGTGGATTCATTTTTGAATCATTTGGTCAGCTTTGTGAAATTCATGAAAATTGTTTTTCACTTCTTATTTATACATAAAAAAGAAATTAGGAAGGAATAGTTGGACATTAGGACTTTTCAATCTTAGGAAATACTACATTATGATCTGAACACAATGACCCTTCAGGTCTTTGGACTTAATCAGCCCATGTATCCACTAAAATGTGGATTTATTTTTCGAGTCCCTACCAACCTAAATTCTATTTTAATTGGAGTAAATAAGTTTGGGTGATAAGTACACGACTTATCAACCCACCCTCTGATTTGAGGGAATTTTGACTTTTAAGCATCTACACACTATCTTGTCACTGACTCGTTGTTCAGCGATTCTAATGGAAATTGGGTAGCTAATGAACTTTCTATGGTGATATGGCTGGCAAGTTATCGTGGGTAACAACCCATAGGTAGGTTGTGCAGAGCCCAGTCACTGGATCTTTCTCTTTTTGCTACCTTTAGGTAAATCTTAGGCCAGGGAAGCCACCTACTTAAAAAAAAAAATCAAAAAGAAAAGGAGAAAATAAAAAAAAAGAAATAAGCCACACTTCGCCGCACGAGTATGGCTGACAAGTTATCGGTGGTAACAGCTCATCGACCGGTTGTCCAGAACCCACCTCAATAAATGCAGTGAAAATTCCTAAACACTTAGGAAGAAGCGGAGAAGTAGAATAAACCGGGGAGATATACACTGGATTCACCCTTGTGTTGACCCCGTAAAAAAATAAAAGTAGGGGGAAAGCTACCGGTTGTAAAGATACACCTTTAGGTAGAATTCTTTTTTTAGGTCACCTAGAGGCGTAGAAATTCGAAGTCCGTTTTAACTGCCAGTCAACGAGTCTATCACATTCAAAGTAAGTTGCTTAGAACTTAGGGTTCTCATCAAATCTTGGGTGAGTTGAATGGCCATAGAAAGCCACTCTTAAACCCTAAAACTTGAAAATCCAAAAAAATTAGAAAAGAAGAAAAAGAGAAAAATAAACTTTTCTTTGAATAAGGCGAGGGCTTGAGGTGGTCTTCATTTTGGCAAATACTCGGGCACTGTTGTGTCTTTGAAAGTTCAGATCACAAGTAGGCATTTTCTTAATGATTGAAAATAACTCAAGCCTAAATAATCCGACCTGATTCTTCGATAAATAGCATATAGCTTTTGCTAGGGACTAGTAAAAGATAGGCATGAGGGTATGATGTAAACATGTTTACACTACTTAAGATGTCTATTTATGCATGTTCTTAAGCATAGGATTGCATTGCATAGTATAAATATTGCATAACATGCATCATCTTGCATTTAGAGTAGTTTGAATAAAATGGAGGTTAATTGTCTCCTTTTATGTTCAGGGATAGGGCAAACTTTTATCGGGGCCTCGGATCGAAGATCCAACCGTACAGATGTGATCAGGGCGACTATTGGATTTCAACAACTCCAAGATCGCCCTAATCAGACATCTGTAGCATCAGATAGAGTTCGGGGAACCCTAGAAGATCAAGAGCCAAGATGGTGTGAATCCACACTTTAAACGACAAATTCAACCACACGAATAGATTTGGATTGACGATCACAGCCTAACGATGCAAAAATCGAGTCAATCCAACACCCGTGGCAACATCTACATCATCTAGAAGATGGACGGCCAAGATGGCACCACGTGGCGCCATCTCGGCCACCCAATCATCCACACGCACCCGCTGAAGGCCTCTGCATCAGCCCTTCCCCGTCAATGGATCAAGATCCAACGGTTGCGATGTGCCCGCGCTTAAGTTAGGCGCTCGACACAAACGTGCCCATAGCGCGTTGGTCGAGCACTCTAACACGAAGCGCAGGCGCACGTTCGATCCGCGCCGCGCTGCAATTGGAGTGGAAGCGCATGCCCGATCGACCACACAATCATGATGCAACAGCCATGCACGCTCAATCAAGATGATGCACCCATGCACGCCTGCACGTCACGCGGAATCGCACACAGGAGGGCGTGCAAAGGAGGTGGGTGGTAGCGCGATTTAAGCCTTTCGATCTCGCAATCGGATGGCTGAGATTAGCTGGATGTGCACGTGCGTTACGCGCGAGGTGGTGAGCGGGCACGCACATGCCACCCACGAAGGCCACGTTCGGACCTTTAGCGACGGTTTTATCCGTCACTAAAGGTCCTAAATTAATGCTTTTAGAGTTGTAATGACCAAATTGCCCCCACTCCTTGCTACTATAAAAGGAGACTCCCTCCACACGAAATTCTCATCCCTTCCTTCTCTTCTCTACCTCTCTAAAGCTCAAGAGAAGCTTGTCCCACACCTAGGATGCTCCTCGCGAGATAAAGTTAAATTTTCGTCCCCCTTTCGGAAGCGGATCCCGCGACGACGACGACATGCTGCTCCATTCTCGTTCCTCCTGCCTCGATCCAGTTCTTCTGCTCCGTCCTCCTTCATCCAGGCGGCGTCTCGTCCAGCTCGTCCCCCAATTAATCATCGAGGAGGATAACTTCTCTTTCCCATTCTTCTTTACAGCTTTTTAGTGTAGAATTTTCCGGCTTTCTAGTGTAGCTAATTTCCTGCTTTCTAGTGTAATTCTTATTTGGTTTTATTGTATAAACATTTTGAATTATTGAATACATGTTTCCTCTCTCTCTCTCTCCCTTTTGTTTAGTCTGATTGTTGTTATGGCTTCATTGTAATTACATCGCCTCGCTTTTCAAGAAAAATTCTAAAAAAATATAATTGCGAATATAGATTGACGTAGCCTCCCTGTGTTCGACTCAGGATTTTTATTCCGGTATAAATTTTTTTTGTTGAACAAGAGTTCTTCACTTTTATACTACGACGACAAGTTTTCAAAACCAAACACGTTAGCGTAGCAACTCCGACGTTCAACAAGGCCCTAAATAAAGATCAAGATTCTCGAATAAATCTCCATTCTCAACTTTAATAAGATTATCAATATCATCCACCTCGGGTGTTTGATCAACAGAATCCTGCATGACCACCACCGAATCACAAATCAGTTGTGATACACCTGACCCAAATTCAAACATTTCTGACTTTTGTTGCTCGTCTCGGATTCTATGAAGCTCTTTTCTTATATCATCATATTCTCTTGCACTTTCTTCTTTTATTTCATGAATCATTTTGATCAATTGAGTAATCTGGGATTCATTGCAAGGGGCAGGGGTTTGAATTGGGCTCAGTCGATCAAGATAGTCAACCATACTTTCAATGATTTGATCTAGTATTGAGGCTGACTTATGTGATCTAGTAGATTGTTGATTCGGGTCATGCAGTTCTACCCAGGTGTCAATTGCCATAGTTTCTTCCGAATTACTCTCCGACTCACTTTCCGTATCATCCAGAAAATACCATGACTTTGTTTTCTTAGTGGCTGCATTAATATCAAAGTGAATCTTCTCATTGCTGCTACTCATCTCCATACATCCTGAGTAATAGTCAATCCGTACATTGGCCGTAGCCAAGAAAGGTCGACCAAGAATGATGGGTGAATTACTTAGCTTCCCTGGTATATCCATGTCCAAAACAATAAAATCAATTGGAAAACTAAGACCTTGCACTTTGATGATCACATCTTGAACTACCCCCTTAGGTGTTTTGATGGAGCCACTTGCCATTCTAATGGTGACAGGTGTGTGGTGCAGATCTCCAAGTCTAGTGCAATCAAAAAGGGCAGTAGGAATCAATCTAATGGAAGACCCTAGATCCAAAAGCACTCTATTAAAGGTGAATCCCTTGATGGCACAAGATATGAAAGGTTTGCCAAGGTCTATCTTTTTGGGTGGTAGAGTGCCAAAAACAAATGCACTTATGTTAGCTGATAAAACCACCTCTGTAGGTGTGCAAGTCTTTTTCTTCTTTTGTGACTCTTTCTTTATGGCCTTGGGAAAGGGTAAATAGGTCAAATCAACTTTAGAAGCCTTTTTCTTCTTTTTGTCCCTAGAGTCTGAGTCAGAGCTAGATGTGGGTTTGGTCTTATGATTTTTGGTTGAGCCCGAATTAGATCGTTTGGGTGGGCTCTTAGCTTTTCTCTTCCTTTTAAAGGCCACAGATTTGGCCCCTGTACAATGGCATGTATGATAGATTGGAGGAGGGGTCGGAAGAATACGTGGAGAATAGGAGTGAAAAGGCATTTGCATCCAGGGATAAATTGATTCTTGAAGTCTCTTAATTTGATCCCCTTGAGATTTCACTTGATTTTCCAACTTAGTCAACCTTTTTTCATTTTTCTTGTCAAAGTCCAGCAAAATGTTCATGATATCTTCAAGGGTGGTTGTGGGTTTGGCTGGACTAGATGGTTGCCCTAAAGTGGTTTGAGTGGAATATTGGGCTAGCCTAAATTGATGTTCAGTCTAAATCGGTCTCTGTGGTGGCCATGAAAGATCAGGATTGTTTCTCCACTCAAGGTTATACGAATCGAGATATGAATCAATATGTGTATCACCCTGAGTGGGGCTGACTATAGAGGGAGTTGATTGAGAACTTGTTATGTGGTCCTGTACTCGTGATCCATTATTCCAATTCCTTAGTGATATATGATCAGGTACAGGTGTATCAGAAATAGTGCATTCCTCAAATGATCTACCCAAATCATGAATTAGGTCCAAAGGTGCCTTTTGGGTTGACTAAGTCCAAGATACCTCCCCATGGTAGCAAGAATCAATAGAGTAGCTAGTGGATCCAAAATATGGGTCACTAGACCCACTAGGCTGGTTGTTCCAAGTCTCTTGTTCTTGGGAGGAGTGATAAGATAGAGATTGTCCCTAGGATTGTCTAATTTGCTCTAGGAGCTTGGCACATTGATCTATATTGTCCTTGTTATATTCCCATAATTCAACAACTATGGCTTTCAATTGGTTCTGATCTAGATAAGAGTTGGATCCATGAGGTTCAGGCTCTAAATAAGCTGGGGGATAAGGATAATCATATCCCAGCTGGTTAGGATGAGTCTCCCAACCAGGAGGAGTCAAAATCATGGTTGGGTTGGGAGATGGAGGACCCTGAGGGTTAAAAGAATGATATGGGTTCATGGATATTTGAGAAAAGACACGGACAGAGATAAGAGATAGTCTTCCTTAGGAAGACACAACCAGCTACAAGGGGCTGGTGGAATTAAGCAAAGGCCTAGGAAGAAAGATGTGAGAGCCCCAAATCAAGCAAACAAACTAGCCTTAAATTGTATACCCTAATTGGATCTAAACCTGGTATCCTGAAATGGAACTGGGTTAAACCAACCCTTAAATTACTTGGCTGGCAAGAATGGTGGGACCCCCTAGGACACCCCGCACGGTAGGACACCACTAGAGGTAACGCGGTTACCGCACCAACCTTTCTTGTCACCAATTGATCCAAATAGACAAGGCCTTGATTTTTACCCAATTAAATTTCAGTTACCAAGTTATTTAGTCCTGCCTAGGGCACGTCTAGTTAGTTTTAGGCTTGGGTTAGAGTGCTCTTGGAATGTGATTGGGCATTTGGGGGTGTTTCCCTTAAAATTTGATTTGTGAGTGTGAAGTACACAAACAAAGGATTTTCAACACAAGCTTTAATTGGGATAGTGGATTTTATGGTTCAAGTGCTTGTATTAATTTTTTTCTTTTAGGGTTTCCTTGTTTAAGTCAATTCAAACAAGGTTGTGGTGGAGCACGTAACAGATTTTGCAAGTCCCAATTGTTATATGAATTTCCTTTTAGTATGGCATGCAAATGTGCTCTACCTTAGTGTGGAAACCCTAATATCAGATAGGACTATATGATGCTTTTAAGTCCAATAAGGTAGAAGTGGTGCAACCCAATCAAGGAAAACAATGGTCCTAAAGAACCACTACTAAATGAAATAGACCTAAGTGGTTGCCTAGGTTGCAATGTAAATCAATTCAAATCAAGTAGGTAAGGGGGTAGACAATCAATCAAAGCAAATCCCCTCTCATGTAATCACACCCAAATCAAGTAGGTAAGGGGGCAGACAATCAATCAAAGCAAATCCCCTCTCATGTAATCACACCCAAATCAGGCTCAAACACGTTTATTTTGGGTCGCTAAATTTAAACCCTAATGTGAAACACCTAGGGTTTGTGCTTCTAAAAATTTGCAGTCAAACCTTAGCTTGATTTGAAATCACTCCCCAAATCAGTAAATAAATTAAAATAAAATGAAATTTAGTAGAGATTTTCCTTTTTCAATAAGTTTTTTAGGGAATATTTTTTAAATATTTTTACTATTTCATACAATTTTTCACAAATTTTTATGTTCCAGGGGATCAAACAAACCAAATCAACCCCCTGCGAGAAGTGCAGTTTGAAACAGTACCAAAGAAAGTCCAAAAATTCTTGAAAATTTACAGAAAAGACTAGGTTTCAGTGGCTTTCCAACCCCACAAATTTCAGATCGATCTAATTTCTATAGATGTCAAAATTACTATTTGAAGTTGGATAAAATCAAAGTACAGACTATTCTGACCCTCTCCCATTGTATGAATTTTTAAAATTCATAAAGTGTGAATTTTTCCAAATAACGTGGATTTAGAAAGCTTGTTTGAATCCCTAAGATTTTACCAAAACCCAAGATTTTTGGATGCCTAATTTTACGGCAATAAATTTTTTAAAATTGTCAATAATTTCTCACTGGATTTCCAAATCTGACTTTGGTGTGTTTAAATAATTTCCAAGTTAAAACACACACCAAGGAAAGAAATTTTTTTTTTGTAAATTCAAATCCAAAAATTTGAATTTGAATTTATATATATATATATTTGATTTTTCTTAACCTAAGAAAGCAACAAATATAGGATGAAGAAAATACCTGCAGTCTTTACCACGAGTCAATGTGTGTGTGGATCCTCATCTTGACACCCTATAATCAAAACAATAAAAAGTTAAGCAAATCCAAATCTAAACTCATGCATTGCCACCTCAACAACGGCACCATTTGACAAGTCTGATTTCGTGCATTTTTTAAATTGTCGGAAATGGTAGTATAGTCGCACTAAACCCTTGATTGACTACGAAACTCATGTAGATTTCTTTTCTTTTTAGAATTTGAGTCCCGGTCGTTCATCTCTGGGAGGTGTAAAAATAAGTCAAGATTTGGATTGGCTTAATCCAACCTAAATCTAATTTAACCTAATTTTTTTATCTTTTTGTGTTTTTTATTTTTATTTTGAAAAGCGATAGGCAAATAGACTTGAAGACAATCACAGAAGTGATGATCACACAATATTATTCATGCATAGAATACTCAGAATAATGTCACACAATATCTATAATAGAAAGGATTTAAATAGAAGAAATCCCTCACGACGAGAAGGTGCCACTACGGCCATCAGCATTGTGTGAGGGTGTAGGCTAGACCTTGGGTATGCAAACCCGTCTACATGCCTACCAACAAGAGATGGCCGACCACAAGAGGCTATGGGTAAGCCTTCATGGCCGTCCAAAAAGAAGAAGAAAAAGAGGGTGCATCCTCTCTATGGAGAAGAAAGGACACTCCCAAGTGAAGAGAGGAGAAAAGGGTGTTGCACCCTAGTTCTCTCCTTCTTCTTGCCGCCCACATGAAGATGCCTTGGAGGAGCTTCTTCTTTAGCCGTCCATGGAGGGGGCCTTGGAGGAGGAGGACAGCCTTAGGGTTTTGGAGGGTGGAAGGTTGTCGCAAGTGGGAGGAGAATGGATGGGAGAGTGAATGGAGATGGTACAATTTCGTGGCTGTCCCTTTGTCCTTATGGGAAGGCTTCATTTGGTTGCTACTTTTGGTGGCTTCAAAAATAGCATGCACCACTTATTTAGGATCTAGGTTTAACACATAGATTTTAGAGTTTCCAAGAGGGTGTGTGTAGATTAGGAAGGTGTATGTGTGTGTGTGTGTGTGTTTTTCATAGAGGAAAGCATATGGTTTTGGTAAATCTAGGTTAGGTTTACCTAGATTTAGTAGGTGTGGATCTAATTGGGCTTTGGAAAATCCAATTCGAGAGGATTGAACCTAATTGGGTCTGGTCAAGTCTAATTGGTTGTGTTCATGTGATTAAGCTAGGGTAACCTTAATAGGTATGAGTCAATTAGATCCTGGCTGGATCTAATTGGGCTCAGGTGCACCCAATCAACTGTAGATGCACCCAATTAGGCATGGGATGGTTCAATTAGGTTAGGGATAGGATAAGTAGGGCTATGGATAGTGGACTAGGCTTAGGAGATCTCTAATTAGGTTTCCTAGGGTGTTCGAAGGGGTTCCTAGGTCAAAATAGGCAAGATCAGGCTTCTACCACCAAAATCAGGAACCAAACCGTAGTATCAGACATCCAGGATAGTGGTCAGACATCTTATACTATAAAATTAGACATCTGGACAATAAATTGGACGTCTAATTATGTTCCAGTATGAGTTTTGGCTTCCTGGATTGTTATTCTATAGAAATCAAACGTCTAGCCAGATGTCTGGAAATCCTAAAAGGTGCTGGAGAGTGGGTTTAGGTTTTCTAAGGTGGGTTTTGGTTCTTAAGTGTTTGGGAGAGGGATAGGGTGGATAAGAACATGGATAGTGTTATTCATGTTTGGGTTTTGAGGATAAGGTGTCCAAATGGAGGTCGTTTTGGATTTGGGAAGGCTATCCTAGGGTTTCTAAGGGTAGGGATAAGGCTATCCTCCTCACTCCTCTTATCTGGATTAGTCTCCTTCTTCCTTTATTGCTTTATTCCACTATATCCATCCTGGATCACTTTATTACTTGCAAATAGTAATAAAAAACATTAAATAGCAAGATATCTCATCTTATTCTAAATAGACTAATGCAATGCATGATATGCAAGATATGAGTGCAATATCCACAAATTAAGCTAGGTTCAAACATTATTTATGTTGATTAGGACCCATGATTGTCATGCAATCATCCGACCACAAGGAGCTCACTGGAGGTGAAGTGGAGCGAGGGCTTTGTAATGGTGGCAATAGCGAGTCACGAGGAGGCCGACCAACGTTGAGACGGCTTTTGGTGCATGGAGCACATCCCCTATTTGGGCATGGAAATGGCAGCGTTGCAAGTGGTGGCTACGTGAAGATGGCGAGGGAGGGTCGTTGGGCGTGATGCGTGCCTACGCGGAGTGGAGTTGGTGGGCAGTGCATGCTAGAGATGTGCGCGGGCGACGTGCTGGTTTCGCCGACTGTGCGTGTGTGTGGGATGCTGCTCGGGTAGGTGGAGGCACAGCGAGGGGGCGCACACGGTGCTACTGCTATGAGCGGTGTGTGCGTGGGAGTGGCGAGGGAGTGCAGTGAGGGCAAGCACGTGCCTGCGCGCAATGGAGCTAGCGAGCAGTCGCATGGGGAGGAGCATAGGGTGCATTGGAAATGCAGCAAGGAGGCACGTGTAGGAGGTTATGCGCTGCTGCACACACGCACTACTAGCCGTGCGTGGAAGGGAAGATGTGGGCATGCTGCTGGCAGTGGCGAGGCTGAAGGTGCAGATGGAGGAAGCGTGCTGCTGTGTCTGCGGGCGGAGTTGCTGCAAGGAGGACACGGGCGATGCTGGTGGTGCACGTGATGCGTTGGACAAGGGCAGGGACTTTGGACATCTGGGAAAGTTCCCGGACATCTTAAGTGAGCGAAAAGGTGTGCAGTGGCAATCGTCGGGGTAGATGATCTGGCGATTGTAATACAGGGCTTTGCGATAGCGGTGCAGGCTGTCACCCTGCACGCCCACGGTGGCGAAGCTCCACCGCTGTTGAGGTCGGTGGTAGTGGAGCGGATGAGAACAAGTTCTCTACACGGTGAGGAGTGAGGATGGAGGCCCCCGAGCATCGTCGTCTCCTCCCCCCTCTTGTAGCTGCAACCACTTCATTTGAAATCACAAGAGGCGAGAGCATATACTCATGAATGCTGGCAGTTGTTAAAAAAAATCAATGAGTGCAGGAGGAGTAGGTGGAGGCGGAGCGGTTACCTACAGAAGAAGAAAAATAATAATAAAATAATTAGGATTATTTATACATAACTCCTTAACTTCTATGTTAATTAAAATAATGTATGTAATGCACCTAATTAATTAACTAATCAAATGCATGCAATTCTAGGTTAATTCTAAATGCATTTAGATATGGATGACACACATGAATTATGCACTTAAGCTGAAAATATGAATTAATTTATTTACATCCAAATGTATGCTATCTTAATGTTAAAATTAACTTAATGTCTAGGCACTTAAATTCTTAAATAGCCCACAAATATAGGCTAATCAAATACCCCCATGCCTAGTTTTTGCTAGTCCCTAGCAAATCCAAGCAATAACCTAGCACTCCAAGTAGACTAGCCAACCCAATCGGTCTTCCTTTAGAAACATGTTAAGTTCAGACTTTAGACCTAAGGTTCCCAAGTAGTTGCTAAGTTACAGACTAGGTAAGCTAAAGACGAGTTGTAGGCACAAGTTTCCCTGATTTCTAACTCTACCCTAGGGTTTGTTGGTCCCAGAGATTAAAGCATCCGTGCATGCGCATTGATCTGAGTTATTTGAGGTTAGTATGATTGCCAACCTAGAAAGCGAGTTTTTTTCTTGTAATATATATTTTTTTGTTTGATTACTCAAAGTTTAACCTTGGATCAGACATCAACATGGTCTGTGTCGGATTCATTATTCCCATCACCAAACTCGAAGGATGCTTGGCTTTTGATGCTTCGAGATAGCACCGCTCATAGCTACACCAAGAACTCCTGGCAATCAACACTTCGAGAAAGTATCGCCCATGGATTTCTTAAGCGAATTCAGGCCTGTGGCAATCGGCACTTCGAGATAGGGCCGTCCATGGTACCTGAACTGCACAATGAGCTTACATGCCCCCAGTAGGATGGATATCCTAAGAGACAAGCACCAAGGAGGTGACATGTTATCATTGCATCCTCAAGGTGAGTTTCTACTCCACCTCTCATGTGGCAAGAACTCTTCCAATCAAATTATGTTTTCAAGCTTCTCTTAAGTCAAAACTAAGAGAACCAACTTTTCTTTAAGAAATGAATTTGGGTGATCGCTATTTACACAAGACCAACTGCGTGTGAAATGTGGATGCTTAGGTTTCGAGGACCTATAAACCAAAAGGTAGAAAAAGACACCAGGTACTACCCAGCCTTTAACTCAATCCCTAGCTTTCCTTGCTCAACCTCTTGAGGAATGGTTCGCAACTTAACTCCTACTTAAGTTTTTAAGTCCACAAAGGACCCTAAAGGTCTAAAGCTAATAGCTCACTTAGCTTCAAAAGTTCGACACCTAGAGTCAACATAGTCTAACATAAAGTTCTGGTCTGCTTAAGAATGCAGGGCCCAGCCAGTTAAGCTCAATAATGCAAAATGTTTTTTTTTTTGAATGCAATATGCATGAATGAATGCAAAATGTAGACATGCTATAAACAGATGCCTCAGGTCCTATCCCCCCATGCCTGGTTCAAACAATATCCTCATTGGAAACAAAATAGTTACAGGAAGATATTACCTGAGGCGGAGAATGACAAGAGCTAAGGCTCCTCAAGAGTGACATCATCAACCAGATGGTCATCCAAAGTAACGTATGGTTTTAACCGTTGGCCATTGACGATAAAGGGAATTTCCAAAGAGGAAGGGCTCTTGATCTCCACAGCTCCATGTGGAAACACTTAAGTGATTATGTAAGGCCCATCCCAATGAGATTTTTATTTCCCTGGAAAAAGCTTAAGTCTATAGTTGATTGGGCTCAAAGGTCTTTCTAAGGATATAGTTATTATGTAAGACCTTAGTTCTCTCTTTATAAGCTTTGAGAGGTGTCATATAAATCATTCCTTAGCTCCTCAAGCTCACTTAATTCCAAAAGTCGTGCCTTACCTGCCTTTTCTAAATCCATGTTGACACTTCGAATAGCCCAAAGTGCCCTATGTTCCAGCTCAACGATTAAATGGCATGCTTTCCCGTACACAATCTGAAAGGGAGATTTACCTAAAGGGGTCTTATAGGCCATTCGATATGCCAACAAAGCATCATCGAGCTTTTGGGACCAGTCCTTCCTATCAGGTCTAACGGTCTTTTCTAAAATGTTCTTTATCTCCCTATTCGACACATCAACCTGGCCACTTGTCTGAGGATGGTAAGGGGTAGTGACCTTATGAGTCACTCCCAAACTCCTGAGTAACCGATTGAAGTGGTGGTTTTGGAAATGAGGTCCCCCATCACTTATAATGGTCTTGGGGCAGCCAAAAAAAGATATGATATTAGCCTTTACAAATTTCAAGACCGCAGAGTGGTCATTTGCATGTGTATGAATGGCCTCTATCCATTTAGAGACATAATCAACTGCCACCAAGGTATATTCATAACGATGGGACGAAGGGAAGGGGCCTATAAAGTCAATTCCCTAAACATCAAAAATTTCAACAGATTGAATAGGGTGTTGAGGCATCTCATTCCTTTTTCCAATCGTTCCAGTCCGTTGACATCTAATACAGCCCCTAACAAAATTATGAGAATCCTTAAATAACGAAGGCCACCAAAAATTGGATTGGAGAACCTTAAAAGAAGTTTTCTTAGCACCAAAGTGTCCTCCATAATGAAGTTCATGGCAAAAACTCAACGCACTTTGTTGCTCCTCTTCAGGCACGCATTGTCTCAATACTTGGTCTTGTGCAATTCTAAACAATTCAAGCTCTTTCTAATGAAAGTATCTAGCTTGGGAAATGAATCTCTTTCTTTTCTGCTCATCCCAAGAGCTAGGAGTTTCTCCAGTGACCAAGTAATTAACGGTATCAGCATACCAAGGCGAAGTTGGTGTTACCACCATAAGGGTTTCATCAGGAAATGTCTTGCGGATGTCTCTAGATGGAGAGTCATCAAGTGGAAGGTGAGACAGGTGATCAGCCACAACATTTTCTACTCCTTTCTTTTCATGTATCTCCAAGTCAAATTCTTGAAGGAGTAGGATCCACCTAATTAAATGTGGCTTAGAATCCTTCTTAACAATGAGATGTTTCACTGGCGCATGATCAGTGAAAATAATCACCTTAGACCCAAGAAGATAAGACCTAAACTTCTCCAGAGCAAAAACTACAGCAAGTAATTCCTTTTCAGTGACAGTGTAGTTTTGTTGATGATGTAGACACATCCATTTAGGTTAAAACGCCTATTTATGCATGTTCCTAGGCTTAGATTTGCATTCCATATTATAAATACTACATAGCATGCATCATTCTACATTTAGAGTAGTTGTGTATATTTTAGGTTAATTACATCTTTTTTGTGGTCAAGAGAGAACGAGATTTATTTCGAAGTCTTGGATTGACGATCCGACCGTACAAATCTAATCAGGACAATGATCGAAGTCCCATAGCACCATATGCAGTCCAAGGAAGATCAACAGCCAAGGGACTAGGTGACATAATTTAGAGCTTCAAATAACAAATCCAACCACGCAAATGGATTCGGGGTGACGATTGCTGCCCAACGACGTGAAAATCGACTCAACTCGACCACTACAGTAGCCCCTACAATAGAAAGAAGATGGATATCCCAGATCGTGCCACGTGGTGCAACCTAGGCCACCCACGCACATGCACGCATACAGCAGCACGGGTGCGCAGATGTGCGGAGGCACACAGGCACAGCGGTAGGGCACGTGGGTGTGCTCGCAGAGGCACGCGACACAGCACGTGAAGCGCGCGTCAGCACAGCAGCAGTGTGGGCACGTAGGCTATCTTCAACGACATTTGAATTGGACCTTCTGTGACGTTTATGACCGTCACTAAATATCCTATATACAAATTTGATTCTTTCCTCCACTATTAAAGGACCCCTACCCCTCCCATTTTTCTTCGTCTCTTCCTTTCTTCCTCTCACCACCTCCAAGGCTCTAGAGAGAGCTTGTCCCAAGCCCGGGATGCTCCTCTAGAGTAGAAAACCAAATATTTTTCCCACCTCTCATCCCCCTTCATGGAACATCTCGTGGCCATCCTCTCATCGCCCTTCAGGAAGAAGATCCTCGCCGCGACGCCGTCCTGGCCCACCCTCTGTCCTCCGGCTTCATCCCTATTCGTCTCACTCCTCACACCTTCCTCCAAGCAACGTTAGAGCGAGTCGTCCTCCGAGCGACCATCTAGGGGGATTTCTCTCATCTCTCTCTATCCTTTTACACTTTTGTAGTGTATATTTCCTGCTTTTGTAGTGTAACAAACATTCGTTTATAAATAGGTGATTGTTTCTCTCTCTTTCTCGCTCTCTCTCATATTTTTCAAGTAGATTAGCTAGAATTCATCAACCTAATCTCTTGCTTGCTAAAAACTAAAAAAATAAAAAAACTCTAAAATACCAAAAAGAAACAAATCGAAGTGCGGTTTTCAATTAAAGTAAACGTTGCCTATTAAAATACCAAAAAAATTAGAAAAGATAAAAAGGACAAAAAGAAATAAAGCAAAACACGGATTTCATAAAACCAAACGTTCACCTCCCCATGTTCGACCCGGGACTCACTTTTTGAGTTTCGGTTATAAATTTTATTTGATAGACGCATTTTGCGAGCTACGACAATGGGTCCTTCGAACCCTAATTTTAACACGCGAAGCACACCCTCATCTTTTTGGCGTCGTTGCCGGGGAGGCAACGCTCTTTGGTTTTTCTCACATTTTTTCTGCCTTACCTAACTTTTATCTCACTTTTTCTCTGATCTTACTGTGATTGCAGGTACTCATCCGAGGTGGGCCAAAGCAGTTAGATCGGAGAAAAGTGTAGATGAAGGTTTTGTAAGTTTATCCCCACCACCTGCACCCACTAGTTCATTTCACCACACTAATAACTTAAACCCAAATCAACTTAGGTGCTTTTTATAAACCTTAGGATAGATTTGGCTGTTTGTTTGCCACCTCCACTCATATCACCCTCGCATATATAAAACACAAAAAAAAACTCTTCTCTTGTGGGATTTTCTGAAAGCTACACTTAACACCCACAACTTCTCACCCTAAGGTGCACCATCACATCGATTTTACCTCTTAACTGGGATATGACCTATGGACCCGGTACTCTTAACTCAACACACAAATAAGTGAATGGAAATCTAAATAGGTCAAACATTTCTATGTGCCTTAACTAAGTGGTGCAATAGGACAATTGCTTGAACTGTTTGGGCCGCACCACTCAATCTAAAACTGATCCATCAAATAGCTTGCCAGTTAGGGTTGATCCTTAGAGCTGAACCAGGCACTCCACATTATTTTTTATTTTTAAAGGAACATATCATTACCCGTGCTTTATAAACTTAGAGTGTTCTACTAAACCTTGATTGAACCAACCTAAGTATTAAACCCTAAAAGCTACTAGACAAGGTTAAACCCTAAAAGACACATCAACAAATAACCTTTTTTGCAAACCATTGTTGTGCACTCACACACATTTTGAATTAATCATTAAGGGCACAACCCATCTAAAGGGCCCATCACATTCCAAGTGCACAATCATCCTAAGTCTAATTAAAATTGAGTAGATGTTAACCTTAAGGATTGATTCGCTCTTCATGGCTCAGATTGAGATTTTGTCAATTAATCTGCTTCTATTGGTCCATCTGATGTCTAGCTAGGGGAGTAGCGTCAAACGACTGTGGCTTAGGGGTAGACTAGGAACCAAAGGTGTAAGCCAAATGAAGAACCTTCTCCCCAGTCCTCCTTCTAATCGGTTGGATTGACCAGATAAAAGTAGACCAAATTGTTTATAATCTCAAGATGGGTCCTGCGAGTCTGTAGGTCTTTAGGCTAACCCACCTAAGGATAGGGTTGATTGCTTGTATTGCAAGGCTCCTTTCTCTCTTCTGATTTCCCTCTCACTCCACAATGTATCCTTCCACATCTTTCACACATTTCCAATCCTACCCTCCTACCAACACGTATCCTCAACATGATTACTATCCCGACTCGACTTATCATTACTCATCCACTAGCCGGTATAACTTTGATTGGGGATTTGAATATGGACCTCAGTGTCTAGGGCCTAACCCTGGACAACAAGACTATGATTACTATCCTTCCCAAACCTACAATGATTATGGATCTCCATCCTTTGATGACCAAACCAACCCGATCTATAATCAGGAAGGATATAATGATTATAACACCTACCCTCCCCAGTATTGCACTGAATATAGGTCGCCACCATCCTTTGAACAACCTAGAACGACCTACTTTCAAGAAGGGACCTGAGAACCTCGACATCTTGACTCCCCTAGATTTAACCCAAACCCACCCAAACCTGAATCAAACCAGTCGGTTCAGGTGAACCAGATCTAGGATAGGGTGTTGGCTAATTTGAAGAACACTATACAATCTTTAGAAGCTCAGCCAATACCATACACTGAAGCATTGGAGCCTATGATAAAAATGATTGATGAGCTAAATAGCTCTTTATTCATTTGCTCCAAAATGTTAAGGATAGAGACCTGGGTGAGTTTCTTCTTGGGAAGTTGTCAAGGTTGAGGATGAAATTTGTGGTTGCCCTAGTCAAATCTTGGGATGATTCTCAAGATGAACTCCCTTCAGAAGAGCCAATGTTTGAACCTGCTCAGGCGCTTGTTGGGGGGATACATATTCTGAGATCGAAGATGACCAGGTTGGGCTAGAGCAAACAATTGAGCATGATGAACTGGTTAATTCACCCAAGATCCTCGACCCAGGGAACGACAAAAAATATGTCTCCATGGACCATGAAATGACATATGATTTCGAGACATATATAAATGAGGATCAGGAATTCTTTTATTCTGAGGGTGAGGAATCTCTGAGTGATGTCTCACTTGAAGTTAAGGAAAATGATTTTAGCGAGACAAACAGACTCGAGGAGTATGACGAACCATTTGATAGCCCAACCACTGAATATTCTAATTTGGTTGGGGCTAACTTGGGGGATCTGAATCCTGATGATTCAATCAGTAGTCCCATTGTTCAACCACACCTTGAAGAGCGGAATTATGATATTCTTGAGATTACCATCTGATTGAGCCACAATTGTTGGACTTGGGTACTTTAGATGGGCTGTACAATGATTTAGAGGTCGCAGAAACATTGATTTCAAAGGATAGGAAGTTTGAATTAAAAATTTGGGAGGTTAATTTTAAGGGAGAAACAAGTTTGGATCTAAGGGTTCCTATTGACCTAAAACCACCAACTTTTTACCAGGACCCTTATGATATCCTTCACGTGCAACCCAAGCTCGAAATAACTGATTATTTTTCTGAGCTGCACTATAAGTGGACACTCGATTTTAATGAATCAAATCAACCCGTTGTCTGACACTTTGGTCTTGGGTTGCACACTACAAAACCGCAGGCTCGGCCCCGCAAACACAATAATCTTAGGTTCTGGGTGATTTTCATTCAGAACCTTAGAACCACTCGACCCTGGGGCATGGATCTGCAACATAATCTGGTCCACGTCTGCGGACATCTTCTACTAATGGGTTTCAGGATCAACCTTTCAATTTTGATTCTGACCCACACTTGTGAATTCTCAACTTCTTTGTATGTATATTATGCCCAACTGAAGGTATTAAACTTAGTGCATGTGTATACTCTCTTCTTTCTCTAGAGCTGATCATGTTGTCATGAAATTCAGGTGATATTCTATTTACTCCACCCTTTTCATGTCTCTATTTTTACAATGAGGACATTGCATCATTTAGGCATGAGGGGGTGGATACTTTATCTTGAAATCATTTTGTTAACTCCGTAGAATTTCTTTTAGTTTCTTATAAAAAAATTCAAAAAAAAAAGAAAAATAGAATTAGAAGAGAACTTAGGCTTTTAGGCATTATTAACTTTAGGAAATGATATGAGAGGACCTAAACACTTCGACTCTTCAGGTCTTCAGGCTTAATTAGCCTGGGTGTCCACTCGAATGTAGACTTAGTCTCGAGTCCTCACCAATTCAAATTCATTTATTTTGGCTAATAAGTTGGGATGATAAGTATGCGACTTATCAACCCACCCTCTGATTTGAGAAGATTTTAAGTCTAAGCATCTACACACTATTCGCACTGACTCACTTATCGGCGATTTCTTCAGAACTTGGGTAGCTAATGAGCTATCTAGGATAGTATGGCTAGCAAGTTGTTGGTGGTAACAGCTCATTGGCCAGTTGTCTAGAGCCCAGCCACAAGACCATTTTTGTCATACTACCTTTAGGTAAATCTTCAGTCAATGAAGCCACCTACTTAGAAAAAAAAAAGAAAAAGAAAAAGAAAAAAATATATAAAAAAATAGAAAAGGGAGAAAATAAAAAAAAATAAACAAATAAAATCACACTTCACCGCACGAGTATGGCTGCCAACTTGTCGTGGGTAACAACCCATTGCTGGTTGTCCATAGCCTAGCTCACAAAAATGCACAATAACTCCCAAAACACTTAGGGAAGAAGCGGGGAAGTAGAATAAACCAAGGAGATATACATTAGGTTTGCCCTTGTGTTGACCCCATAAATAAAAGTAGGGAGAAAGCTACCGTTCAAATAAATAAACCTCTTGGCAAGCTTACCTAGGGTCGTGGAAACCCAAAGTCTATTTTAACGGCCACCTAGTGAGTCTTTCACTCTTTTCACTAGATGCTTAGCACTTGAAATCCTTTTCAAGTCTTGGGTGGGTCAAGTAACCGCAAAAAGTTATCCCGAAACTCTCAAACTCCAAAAGTCCAAAAAAAAAAAATGGAAAAGAAGAAAAACAAAAAAAAGTTATCTTCCCTTTTCAAATAAGATGAGGACTTAGGCGGTTCTCATTCTGGTAGACACTCGGGTACTGTTGAGTTTTTGTAGTTTGGGACCTTAATTAAAATTTTCTATTGTTAATAAATGACTTAAGCCTAAGCGATTGAGTCCTAATTCCATTTTTATACATAGCATGTAGTTTAATTTTGCTAGGGACTAGCAAAAGATAGGCATGGGGGTATGATGTAGACACATCCATTTAGGTTAAAATACCTATTTATGCATGTTTCTAGGCTTAGATTTGCATTCCATATTATAAATATTGCATAGCATACATCATTCTTTATTTAGAGTAGTTGTCTATATTTTAGGTTAATTGCATCCATTTTGTGGTCAGGAGAGGAGATTTATTTCAGAGCCTTGGATTGATGATTCGACCATATGGATCTAATCAAAATGATGATCAGAGTCCAACACCTCCAAAATCGTCTTGATCGGAGTCCCATATAACCATATGCAGTCCAAGGAAGATCAATGGCCAAGGGGCTAGGTGACGTAATTCGAAGCTTCAAATGACAAATCCGACCAGTCGGATGGATTCATGTCGATGATCACAACCAAACTACGCAAAAATCGACTCAATCCGCCCTCTGTAGCAGCCCCTACAATAGAAAGAAGATGGATGACCTAGATTGTCTGTGATCATGTGGTGCAACCTAGGTCGCCCACGCACATGCACGTGCCACCACACATGCACAACAGTGCGGGTGCGTGCCTGCGTAGAGGCACGCACACGCAGCGGCAGTGCACGCGAATGCGTGCGCGGTGGTGCGCGACACAGCGTGTGGAGTGCACGCTAGCGCAGCGGCAACATGGGCACATGGGTTGTCTTCAGCTACGTTTGCAGCAGACCTTCAGCGATGTTTATGAGCATCACTAAATGTCCTGTATACGAATTTGATTCTTTCCTATGCTATAAAATGACCCCTACCCCTCCCATTTTTCTTCATCTCTTCCTTTCTTCCTCTCACCACCTCCAAGGCTCTAGAGAGAGCTTGTCCCAAACCTGGGATGCTCCACTAGAGTAGAAAACCAAATATTTTTCCCACCTCTCATCCCCCTTTGTGGAGCATCTCGTGGCCATCCTCTCACCGCCCTTTAGGAAGAAGATCCTCGCCGCGACGCCATCATGCACCACCCTCCATCCTCCGACTCCGTCCCCATTAGTCCCGCTCCTCGCCACCTTCCCCTAAGCGGCGTCAGAGCAAGTCATCCTCCGAGCGACCGTCGAGGGGGATTTCTATCACCTCTCTCTATCTTTTTATGCTTTCGTAGTGTAGATTTCCCGCTTTTGTAGTGTAACAAACATTTGTTTATAAATAGATGATTGTTTCTCTCACTCTCTTTCTCCCTCTCTCTTATATTGTTTCAAGTAGATAAGCTAGAATTCATCGACCTGATCCCTTGCTTGCTAAAAACTAAAACAAATAACAAAACCCTAAAACACCAAAAGGAAATAAATCAAAGCGTAGTTTTCAATTAAAGTAAACGTCGCCTCCCTATGTTCGACCTAGGACTCCGTTGGAGTTTCGGTATAAATTTTATTTGATCATAACTTTTGCAACTACGACGATGGGTTACTCTTAACCCTGATTTCAAACTTGCGAAACCCGTGTGATCAGTTGTGGTTTGGTTAAAGTCTTGCTGGCATAATGCAACACATGAGGTCTTCCCTCAACCCTTTGTCCAAGGACTGCTCCCACTGCATAATCCGAAGCGTCACACATAAGCTCAAATGGGAGTGTCCAATCGAGAGCTTGGGGAATAGGCACAGAGATTAAGGCCTCCTTTAGAGTTTGAAAGGCCTCGACACACTTTGAATCAAAATTGAAGAAAGATTCCTTCACCAATAGGTCACAAAGTGGCCTAGAAATTTTATTGAAATTTTTAATAAAGCTCCTATAAAAAGACGGCATGGCCCAAAAAGGATCTAATATGTTTGACATTCATGGGCAATGGAAGTTTGGAAATAGAATCAACCTTGGCTTTATCTTCTTCGAAGCCTCGCTCAGACACAACATGCCCAAGTACAATTCCTTTGTGTACCAAGAAGTGGCTTTTCTCCCAGCTGAGGACTAAACCAGTCTCCTTACATCGCTTCAACACATTCTCTAGATGCAGGAGACACTAGTCAAAAGACAAGCTGTAAATGGAGAAGTCATCCATAAACACTTCAACACACTCATCAATCATGTCCGAGAAAATGGACATCATACATCGCTGGAAGGTTGCAAGTGCATTACATAGTCCAAACGACATACACCTGAATGCAAAGGTACCATAAGGACTCGTGAAAGTCGTCTTCTCCTGGGCATCAAGGAAGACTGCAACCTGGTTGTACCCAGAATATCCATCGAGAAAGCAATAGTACTTATTCCCCACCAATTTCTTGAGAATTTCATCAATAAAAGGCAGGGGAAAGTGATCCTTCTGGGTAGCGATGTTTATCTTGCGGAAATCAATATAGACCCTACATCCAGTTGAGGGTTGAGAGAGTCAGATATAACCGGGTTTTATTGTTATAGCGTTGTAGTATAGCCAGTTATTGCCATCATTTCAAATATATAATTTTTTTTTACTCGGAAAATAAAAGAGTTCCCGAGGTCAAACTCAGGGAGCAAGTTGTATTCTAGAGGTACAAGTTTCTTTTACAAAAATAAAGAAAGAGAGAGAGAAAGAATTTGTTGTCTTTTCTTCTTTTCTCTTTGCTTCTCCTCGTCTCAGATCTTCTGTTATCTTCTTCTTCTTTATCTGCAGTGGTGATGTTCTTCTTCTTTCTTTCAGCTGTTCCTGCTCTTCCTTTTTCTTCTGCAGAGCGATCCTGTTCTTCTTCTTTTCCTTTCTTCAGATCTTCTTCTCGTGCTTCTCTTCTTTCAGTTCTTCCCTTGTTCTTTTGTGTTCTCCTCTGCCTCGCCTTCTTCTGTTGTTCTTCAGATCTCCTTCTTTCTTCTTTCTTTTTCCTATCAGGACGTCGTCTCTTCTTCTTTCTTCTTTTCCCTTCAGGACGTCGTCTGATTTTCCAATCAGACGACTTAAACCGCTTGTTACTACAGTGTCTCCCTCAGCTTCCTTCTTCTTCCGCGGTCCTTCTTCTTCACCTGTGCCTGCACACTTCAGAGTTTATGTCAGAGGACAAAACCTACTCTACCCTCCCCCCCCGCGTCTCTCTCTCTCAGAATCCGCTCTTGGGAAAGCTCTCCCAGAGCTACCGGGTAGTCGGGTATGGGTCGCGCCCGGGTCCAGGCCCACCAGCGTGTGTGGTGGGAGAGGAGTGCAGGTCAGTCTAAGTCAGGTCGGGCCAAGTCCGCGGGGCGTGAGCGCGGACGAGACTGGGTAACCGGGCGGGTGTAGGGGACCTCACCCCGTGTGCTGAGGCAGTAAGCCTCCAGCACTTTTGCGCCTTATACCGCTGCACCTCTTCAGACTTTTCCGAGGTGGGACTAAATGTCCCACCCTAATTGAGAGCCCGCAGTGGAGAAAGCAGCGGGCGATCGCGGCTTCACGCGAGGCTTTCGCCCCAGCTGTGAGCCTGATGCTTTGTCGAAATGCCTCGCAAGGTCTGGGAGTCGAATCTGGGCGTGGCGCGCCTGCAGCTGCAGGCGGAAGCAGCTCCTTCTGCACGGCAATGGCGGTGGAGGTCGGGTGGCCTGTTCACAACAAAACGGCCTCTCGGCCTAATCAGGAGGTGCCGGGAGCTTCGCCAGAGTGCGGCGAAGCTCGTGTGGGTGGTGGCGAGGTGTGGGGCGGCGTGCAGGGGCTGCCCTAGGTCGGACTGTGGGTCGGAGGATGGGTTTGTTCGGTGGGGTTGCAGAGGGTGATGTGGGGGAAGTGGAAGGGCGGGGGTTGATCAGGGTGAGGAGGCGGAGGTTCTGCGGTGGTCGGCGAGCCGTGTGGGGTGCTGAGGTGATGGGAGCGGCTCACCGGAGGATGGCCGGAGGCGGAGAAGGTGAGGGTGAACAGGAGCTGTCGAGGGTTTAATCAAATAAAAGACAGTGAGGAAAAGAAAGAGGGGGAGATGGGGAGGAGTTCTGACCTAGCTACGGAGACGAAAGGGGCCGGGGCAGGGCGACAGTCGTATCGACTGTCGCCGGAGAAGAAGATGCCTAGGGGAAGGGGCGGCGGCGAGCAGAGAGCCGGAGAGGCGCCAGTTGGGTACGGCGTGGCGCGGGAAGAGCAGGGGAGGAAGTCTCTGCTGCTGGTATTGCGGCAGAGCGAAGAGGAGGAGGAGGAAGAACCGCCGGAGCTGGTGGGCGTCTGCCGAAGTGAAAGGAGAGGAAAGTTGGGGGTTTTCTCCGTCAGATCCGAGCTGCCGAGGTCGGTGGAGCGACGGGGGTATTTATAGGGATCAAAGCAGGGAGGAAGGCGGAGGGAGACGACGTGTCTCCCTCGCCGGAGGACGCCGGAGATGGAAACCCATACCGTCCGTGCATTCGCACGGCCGGTATGGTGGGTTACAGCGACCAGGGGGGTGTCCCTGCGACGGCTGACGACGCAGGGCACCCCCGGTTTACTTGCCAGGCTCTCCCCCTCACCCTGCGCGGCGCCATGCTCCGCGCAAGGTCGCCGGAGCATGGTGCTGGCAGGTTTTGCAGGGGGGACCTGAACGCAAAGAACGAAGGACAGTTAGGGGCCAAAATGCGAGAGTTCAAAAGTTGAGGGCCAAAAAGTAAATATATGAGGACCAAAGTGTAAAGTTGGTCAAGGAGGTTTCTTCTTAGGCTCAAGTTTTTATACATGACTAATTAGGACCTAAGGAATCTGATGGTGAATTTCATTTCTATATTAAACCTTGTTTGACCGGTCAATTTATGCGAAAACCCAAATTAAGTTATTAATTGGGCATGGTTCTCAATGTAGGTCAAAATGGGTTCTGAAGGCCAAATTGAAGGTTCTAAACCCTAGAGATTATTTTTCTATGAATTTTAGAGGGTTTATTCTATTTTTACTTTGCCTCGAACCTCGTGAATTGAAGTGGGTTGTTTTAGGGTTACAGATTATCATTTAGTTTCTTGGAATTGCTGTAGCCCTTGCTAGATCATTTCATCCCACTTTTATTCTTATTAAGTTGCTTTGACCTATGTTTGGGCCCTGAATTACCCTGTATGCAGATTATACTAGTAAAATTGCATTTTTACCCCTTATGACTTGTTTTCTCCTTAAACTCAGAATTCTCTGAGTTAAGCCTTTCCTTGAGTTATGTAGGAGCTTTTTATCCTTTGTATTAGGTCAAAATGAGCTAGTTATGGCTCATGATGAGGTTCTCATCATACCCCCATGCCTAGCCTTTGCTAGTCCCTTAGCAAAAACTTAAGGTTTCAACCCTTGTTCTAGACCATGAAGTTTTTAATAGTTTTAGATAAGTGCCTTTTTTATTTGAGCATAGATTAGGTTAGAATGCTGACCATAGGCCCAAAAGGTACTCTAGTACCAATCAAGATCCAAATCTGTCTAGCCTTAGCCTCAGTCTTTAGCAAAGGTTTTTAAGGTCCACAAGAACTAACCTAAGGTTTATTGGACTTTGTGGTTAAAGCACCCGTGCTTGAAATGATTTTAGCCCTGGCTCAGTTCGCAGTGCATTTTGTAAGAGAGAGATAGAAAGTTTTTCAGTTTGGAGAGTTTTCTCTCTCTTTTTCTTTTTAGTTCTAGCCTAGGATTGGCTTTTCAACACGGTCTGTATCAGATTCCTTGCTCCCATCATCAATCCTCAAGGGTTCCTGGCGATCGATGCTTCGAGATAGCACCGCCCATGGCAACCCCCGGAACCCTGGCTATTGAGATTTCGAGATAATCCCATCCATGGTGTTCCGTGGCCGAATCCAGACCCTGGCAATTGACACTTCGAGATAATGCCATCCATGGAATCTGAACCAGCAGAGTGCTTACATGCCCCCAGTAGGATATGTAAATATCCTAAGAGACAAGCACCGAGGAGATGATATTTTGTTACGCATCTTCGAGGGGATTTCCCGCCTCTCCGCGCTGGGAACTCGTCCAAATCAACTTGTGTTGATCGGCCGCTCCTATTCTAGGTGTTCTTTTCAGAATTTTGCGATGCTTCTGCGTGATTCTGATTTTTACGCTTACTGAGCCAGGCTGTGTGTGAGGTTAGGGTGCTTAGGTTACTGAGTCCCGTAAACCAAAAATTAGTTAACGAGGCCAAATACTCCCTAAGCCTTAGACCTAATACTTCAGCTTTTCATTTTCCTCAACCTCTTGAGGAGTGTCCAGATCTTAATGGGTACTAAGAGTCTATTCAAGAATGCCTAAGGTTTGCATTCTTACTAATCTCATTGTGCACTTTTCAGTTATTTTCTTGAATGAGGTCTAGAACTTAGGTTAATTCCTTAGTTCCTTACTAATGACTATCACCTTTTCTCATAATTTTGTGCTCCTTTTTCATTTTGTTTCTTTTCTCCTTCACAAAATTTCCTTCTCCTTTTATTCTTTTTCGAAATTTTTTTTTAATTTTTATGGTGTTTTTGGCATATGTGAATTTCTTTGTTTGAAACCTTTTCTTACAAGTTTTGCACTTTCATACCCCCCCCATGCCTAAGATTTGCAATGTCCTCATTGTAACCTAGGGGGTTTTTATTTAACTTAGTTCATTCCTTAAGACAGAAATTTGGATGAGTGAATGGGTCGGGGTGACTGTTGCGGACGATTTCTAATCTCAGATGCACTCACCTGAGGTGGAGTCGGCTGTCTTAAAGTGTAAACTTCAAGTGCAAAAAGGTGTCAGAA
Organism: Thalassia testudinum; assembly: GCA_037157565.1. Taxonomy (NCBI): domain Eukaryota; kingdom Viridiplantae; phylum Streptophyta; class Magnoliopsida; order Alismatales; family Hydrocharitaceae; genus Thalassia; species Thalassia testudinum. The sequence goes on from JAZHRO010000003.1 coordinate 36,287,780, forward strand.
CAAGTTTCAGGTTTTCAAAGAGAATGACGGGCTGCCTCCCGTTAAGCGCTGAGTTTTACGCCATCGGCTGGGCGCAATAAGCTCAAGGGGAAAGGAGGATATAAGATGGTTCAGCCAAATCAGTAGAAGTTACATCAATGAACGGCTTGAGTCTCTGACCGTTCACGATGAAAGGTTCAGAATCGTGGCTGAGTGGACTGATTTCGATTGCTCCATTTCCAAAAACCTGTCGGACCAAATATGGTCCGACCCACTTGGATCTCAGTTTTCCTGGGAAGAGTTTTAGTCGGGCATCAAAGAGTAGGACCTTTTGACCAGGATGAAAGATCTTTCTCGAGATGTGTTTGTCGTGGAAGGCTTTAACCCGCTCCTTGTAGATTTGCGAGTTCTCGTACGCGTCTAGGCGTAATTCATCGATCTCGCTGATTTGGAGTTTTCTGTGGGTCCCAGCCTTGGAAAGATCTAGATTACAGTTCTGTACTGCCCAATAGGCTTTATGCTCCAGTTCTACGGGAAGGTGGCATGCCTTTCCGTACACCAGTCTAAAGGGAGACATGCCCAATTGGGTCTTGTGGGCGGTCCTATAGGCCCACAATGCTTCCGGAAGTCGGGACGACCAGTCCTTCCTGTCAGGTCGAACAGTGACTTGCAGGATTTTCTTGATCTCCCGATTAGACAGCTCAGCTAGACCATTAGTTTGGGGGTGGTAAGGAGTAGAGATTCGGTGAGACACCCCGTATTTGGTCATCAGTGACCTAAACTGAGCATTTGTGAAATGGGTCCCCCCATCAGAGATTATTGCACGAGGAATCCCGAACCTTGAGAAAATGTGTTGATGAATGAATTTGAGAACGATTTTGTGATCACAGGTTCGGGTCGGTATGGCTTCAATCCATTTGGACACGTAGTCCACAGCCAACAGAATGTATTCGAAACCATCCGAGACAGGAAAGGGGCCCATAAAATCAATCCCCCAAACATCAAAGATTTCGCATACTAGAATCGGTTGCATAGGCATCATGTCGTGATGGCTCATGTTGCCCAAAGTCTGGCAACGACTGCATGCCTTGCAGTGATTGTATGCGTCTTTGAACAGTGTGGGCCTATAAAAGCCGCACTGGAGGACTTTTGATGCGGTTTTATGCCCGGCAAAATGGCCACCGCATGCCTGGTCATGGCAGAAAGAGAGGATATTGTTGAATTTCCCTTCTGAGACACATCTCCGGATGATCTGATCGGCACCTATGTGGAAGAGGTACGGGTCTTCCCAAATGTAATACTTGGCATCGGAGCGTAATTTGTCTTTCTTGGCCTTCGGCCAATCGGACGGGATCTGATGAGATGCCAAGTAATTTACTACATTAGCAAACCATGAAGGCTAGTACCAATAGTCAGCAGGTGCTCATCGGGAAAATGCTCAGTGATGGGTCCGGAAGGGTCAATTATTTCAGAAGGAAGACGGGACAAGTGATCAGCTACCACGTTCTGCTTTCCCGCTTTGTCGCGAATCTCAAGGTCAAATTCTTGCAACAGCAAGATCCATCGGATTAATCGAGGTTTCGCGTCCTTCTTTGCAAGGAGATGCCTCACAGCTGAGTGATCCGAGTATATGATGACACGGGAACCCAGAAGGTACGATCTGAACTTTTCTAGGGCAAATACTACAGCTAGCAGCTCTTTCTCAGTAACCGTATAGTTACGCTGAGCCTCATCGAGTGTTTTGCTGGCGTAGTAAATGGCCACAGGTTTCCTGTCAATTTTCCGCCCCAAAACCGCTCCTACAGCAAAGTCGGATGCATCGCACATGATCTCAAAGGGTTGAGACCAATCAGGGGGCTGTAGGATCGGGGCTTGGGTGACTCGGTCACGCAGGATTTCAAATGCTTGAGTGCATTCCTTGGAAATTTCGAAAGGAACATCCTTGGAGAGAAGAGTGGTCAGGGGGCGCGCGATTTTTGAAAAATCAGGGATAAATCGTCGATAAAAACCGACATGCCCTAAAAAGGAACGGATGTCCCTGATCGAGCTAGGCATAGGAAGGTGAGAAATCAGATTAACCTTAGCTCGATCCACTTGGATACCTTTCTCCGAAATTGAGTGTCCCAGGACAATTCCCTCAGGCACCATGAAATGGCTCTTTTCCCAGGAAAGAACCAAGTTCACATCGATGCACCGCCTGAGTATCTGGACCAAGTGTTGGAGGCAATCGTCGAATGATGCTCCAAAAACTGAAAAGTCATCCATGAAGACTTCCAGATAATCACCTACCATATCTGAGAATATGGCAAGCATGCATCGCTGAAAAGTAGCAGGTGCATTGCAAAGACCGAAAGGCATCCTTCGGAAAGCGTATGTTCCGAAGGGGCAGGTGAACGTGGTCTTTTCTTGGTCCTCAGGATGGATTGCCACCTGGTTATAACCGGAGTACCCGTCAAGAAAGCAGAAGAACCTATTTCCCGCAAGTTTTTCGAGAATTTGATCAATGAAGGGTAGTGGGAAATGATCCTTCTTTGTGGAGGAATTGAGTCGGCGGTAATCTATACAGACTCTCCACGAGTTGGCTAATCGGGTAGGAATGATTTCTCCGGTCTCAGTCGTTATAGTGGTGAGTCCTGCCTTCTTGGGCACGACCTGAATTGGGCTCACCCAACGACTATCGGAGATCGGGTAGATGATCCCGGCATCTAACCACTTGATGATCTCCTTTTTCACGACCTCCTGCAGATTGGGGTTTAAGCGTCTCTGCATTTCACGAGAAGGTCGTGTGCCCTCTTCTGAATAGATATGATGAGTACAATAAGAGTTATTCCAGTCAAATCATCGAGAGTCCATCCGATGGCTCTGCGATGTTGCTGGAGGACAACAATCAGACGGGATTCCTGTTCAGGATTGAGGTTGGAATTGATAATCACAGGAAGGGTCTGATTAGAACCCAAAAAGACGTATTTCAAGTGAGCAGGAAGGGGTTTCAGTTCGAGGATGGGGTTTTCAGCAGCAGCGGGTGGTTCAGTATAGATGTGAGGTTCAAGGGTGGGGGTTACTGGGTTGTTCATATCTGGATTCGACTCCTCTGTTTGCGGGTCAAGATCCTTCTGTGGTTGATGAGGCATAATCGAGTCATTCTGGAGGTGTGATTCATCAACCAAAGTCTTGATGTCACAAATTTGTTCGATGACGCCGCAATTAATTCCTTGTTGGGCCTTAAATATATCAATTTTTAGTGTTTGATCTCCAAACTTAAGCTCTATTTGGCCCTCCTCACAGCTGATGTTGGCTCTAGCAGTAGCCAAGAAAGGTCTCCCTAGAATGATTGGTGTATCCCTAGGGTTCTCAGGTGCATCCATATCTAAGACTATAAAGTCCACTGGAAAATAGAAATCCCGCACTCTTACGATAACATCCTCGAGAATCCCTTTTGGAGACTTTATAGATCGATCTGCTAATTGTAATGTCACCTCGATTGGTTTTAGCTCAGATTCTTCTAGATGGTCAAGTAAGGATGTGGGTATCAGGTTTATGGATGCACCCAAGTCTAACAATGCTCTATCAAATTGGGTACCACCTATCTTACAGGAAATCAGGGGAGTCCCAGGATCTTTTGCCTTGGGTGGGAGCCTACTAAGGATTACAGAGCTGGCTTGCTCTGACAGAACAATTGGGCTCCCTCCCTTGGTTCGCAGCTTACGCTGGGGTGTACATATATTCTTTAGAAATCGTGCGTAAGCTGGTACGTGGCGGATTGCATCCATCAAGGGGATGTTTATGTGGACCTGCTCAAAGAGCTTGACCAGGTCCTCCTCAGGGGCCACGGGTTTGGTGGTCTTCTTTCCCTTGGTCAGGGCCTCGGGAAACGGGATCTTGGTTGGTTCTTCTAGGATAGGTCCAGGTTGTGGATCCGGAACAGCGGTATCTTGGATAACTATCCTAGGGTCATGGTTATCAGGCTTGGAGTGGTTTGGATAATGCGGGTCTTGAGTTGTTTTACCACTACGTGTTGTTATAGAATTTAATCCGGCCTAATTTTGGTTTGGGTTTGGTAAGAGGGGTGGCTGCTGCTGAAATCCCGCATAAGAAGTTGAGGCTTCCATCTCGTCTGGAGATGGCGCAGTAGGGGCCTGATAAATCCATTGAGCGTGGCCTAAATTTGGATTCATAACGCGCTTCTGGGTTGGCACGTTATTTGGGTTAGGAAGAGGTTGGGAAGGGAGTGTGCCTGGCTGGCGAGAATTTGCCAACTGGGCCAGTTGAGTTTTAACTTCTGTAAGCTCGTCCTTGTGCTGTTTTTGAATAGCCGCATTCATTTTTTGAATGTCAGCCAGAGTCTGAAGGATTAGGGACATTTGATCCTGATTTGGCCCTGATGGATAAGTAGGGTTGGGCCGAGGCTGAGGCGGCTGGTAATGACGAGAGGGCTGTGGGCGGGACTAAAAAGGTGGTCTTTGGGTTTGGGAATTTCCCGTCCACTGAAAATTGGGATGGTTTCGCCATCCAGGATTGCAAGTGTTGGAGAATGGGTCGTTCTGGATGGCGTTGAGGTCCTCGCAGGTCTGAGGAACCTCCTGAGAATCAGGGAAAGGGGGAATGGAGTTCCCCCGGCTGGTGTAGAAAGGATCAGATGATCCTCCGATCCAAGAATCAGATGGGGATGGATATGGGTCCATCCCAGGGGAAGATCGGTGGAGGATGTTTTGCATAGTCTCCTGTGTGGAAGGAGGTTGTGCAAAGGAGTTACGTGCGGAGGTGGCTCGCTGCAAGTGCTGAGTCAGCTCATCCACCTTCTTTTCAATGATTGAGACCTTGTCCAATCGACTGGCCATTAATTCCAGGTCGACTTATGCGGACAGGCCCTGCGTCTCATGTGCTCCCTTAAGATTCGTCGCTACGCGGGTATTCGTCCTGTCGAATAATCCCATGGAGTCATTGTTGATGGAGTTCTCGCACATGTTTTCGAGAATCTCCCATACGGTGTCTTCATGTTGACCCATGATGTTTCCTCCGCAAGTTGCATTGACGAAAAGGAAGATGTCCTCACGGAGTCCCTGGTAAAAAGATTGGACTTGCTCCCATTTAGGAACTCCGTGATGGGGGCACTTTCTCATGAGATCCTGAAAACGATCCCATGCCTCATGGAGAGGTTCTCCTGATTGTTGAGTGAAGTGTGTAATCTGATGGCGCAAGGCGTTGGTCCGACCAACGGGAAAAAACTTTTTCAAAAACTCGGATTGAAGTTCTTCCCAAGTGTTGATCGGCCGGGTCTGAGTTTGATACCAATGGGCGGCCTTGTCCATAAGAGAAAAGGAGAACATCTTCATGAGAAGAATATCCCGATTTTGCGCATCTGATCCAAAAGTGTGGGCCAGATGCTTTAGCTGTTTGATGTGCTGGAAGGGATCTTCAGAATTAAGCCCATGGAATTTAGGTATAGCATGAATCATGTTGGGCTTTAATTTGGAATCAGGTCCTCCAGTCGGGATTCTGACTCGAGGCTCAATGGCCACCGCAGCAGGATTGTAGTGGTCCCGCATCATAGGACGCTGTGGTGGGTGCACGAAGTTTTGGAAGAGGTCATTGAGTCGCTGGAGCTGGTGTTCCAGATTATTTTCTTCCTCAACTGGCTGAGCCATGATGGGGGAAGAAGAAGAACTTGGTTCTGAATCAGAAGAGAGAATAATGTGAGGGTGTTGCTGCACAAACACGGGCGTCGAGGCTTGGCCTTGACGAGAGCGAATTTCTAAAGGAGGTCTTAAGGGTGGTCTTAGGGACCTCCTTCCGTACATGCACTGTTGGAAGAGGTAAGTTTAGAAGGTGCTGGACCCAATCAAGACACCCAAAAATGTGTTGGGTGACTATAGAGGTGCGGGGTAGATGGACCCCTTGATCAGAAAGATCGTCCACCTGAGAATTACCTGGGCAGCTAGAGAGGGAGAGCCCGCGAAGACCCCTACACGGTAGAGCGTCCCCACGGGTTACAGGGTTTCCCCCACCCGACCTCTCTTGTCACTGCGATTCCAGGTAGACTAGAATGGGGATCTTGACCTCTTAAGTCTACCAATTTTAAGATCAGGGTGCTTAAGGTTTCACTTGAACTTTAGTCTTTTAAGTGCAAAGAGTGACCTAATTTAAGGTTGGTTGACCCAAGGGGTCAACTTTACCTCTTGTTTTCTTTGAGAGCTTTTAGGTCTTGTCTTTTAGGGTTCAAGTGTTTAGAGAGCCAATTGTTTTAGGTTTTCTTTTGAATAGGTATTTTCAATCAATGGTTTAGGCACACTTCTTTTAGATTTTCTCCATTCTTGATTTAGGTAGTGTGTCTCTAAAACCCTACTGTTGAATCTTATGTTGGCTCTACTTGGTCCAGTTAGTTCTTTGTTGGGTAATTAGGGCTCAAGCAAGAATGTGTTAGCCCTTAAATACCCTTAATAGTGTGCAAGACTAATGAGTTGAAAACATGCAACTCTTTATGGTTACTAAGTATGGAAGACAGGTTAGCCCTATATTGCTTGTTCTTTTCTTCCTCTTTAGAGTTTAGGGGTTAATAGCGAGAGGAAAAATTTACCTGTCCTCGGAGTGGTTGTCGTGCGGTTGCTTGTCTTCTTGATTTCCTGTAGTTTTCTGCACAAAAGAGAGGAGATTATCAGAATTTAAAAAGAAATAGGAATGTTTACCTCTAGAATAGCCGTTGCTCCCCGGCAACGGCGCCAAAAATGAGAGAGTCAGATATAACCGGGTTTTATTGTTATAGCGTTGTAGTATAGCCAGTTATTGCCATCATTTCAAATATATAATTTTTTTTTACTCGAAAAATAAAAGAGTTCCCGAGGTCGAACTCAGGGAGCAAGTTGTATTCAAGAGGTACAAGTTTCTTTTACAAAAATAAAGAAAGAGAGAGAGAAAGAATTTGTTGTCTTTTCTTCTTTTCTCTTTGCTTCTCCTCGTCTCAGATCTTCTGTTATCTTCTTCTTCTTTATCTGCAGTGGTGATGTTCTTCTTCTTTCTTTCAGCTGTTCCTGCTCTTCCTTTTTCTTCTGCAGAGCGGTCCTGTTCTTCTTCTTTTCCTTTCTTCAGATCTTCTTCTCGTGCTTCTCTTCTTTCAGTTCTTCCCTTGTTCTTTTGTGTTCTCCTCTGCCTCGCCTTCTTCTGTTGTTCTTCAGATCTCCTTCTTTCTTCTTTCTTTTTCCTATCAGGACGTCGTCTCTTCTTCTTTCTTCTTTTCCCTTCAGGACGTCGTCTGATTTTCCAATCAGACGACTTAAACCGCTTGTTGCTACAGTGTCTCCCTCAGCTTCCTTCTTCTTCCGCGGTCCTTCTTCTTCACCTGTGCCTGCACACTTCAGAGTTTATGTCAGAGGACAAAACCTACTCTACCCTCCCCCCCCCCCCGCGTCTCTCTCTCTCAGAATCCGCTCTTGGGAAAGCTCTCCCAGAGCTGCCGGGTAGTCGGGTACGGGTCGCGCCCGGGTCCAGGCCCACCGGCGTGTGTGGTGGGCGAGGAGTGCAGGTCAGTCTAAGTCGGGTCGGGCCAGGTCTGCGGGGCGTGAGCGCGGACGAGACCGGGTAACCGGGCGGGTGTAGGGGACCTCACCCCGTGTGCTGAGGCAGTAAGCCTCCAGCACTTTTGCGCCTTATACCGCTGCGCCTCTTCAGACTTTTCCGAGGTGGGACTAAATGTCCCACCCTAATTGAGCACCCGCAGCGGAGAAAGCAGCGGGCGATCGCGGCTTCACGCGAGGCTTTCGCCCCAGCTGCGAGCCTGATGCTTTGTCGAAACGCCTCGCGAGGTCTGGGAGTCGAATCTGGGCGTGGCGCGCCTGCAACTGCAGGCGGAAGCAGCTCCTTCTGCACGGCAATGGCGGCGGAGGTCGGGTGGCCTGTTCACAGCAAAACGGCCTCTCGGCCTAATCAGAAGGTGCCGGGAGCTTCGCCAGAGTGCGGCGAAGCTCGTGTGGGTGGTGGCGAGGCGTGGGGCGGCGTGCAGGGGCTGCCCTAGGTCGGACTGTGGGTTGGAGGATGGGTTTGTTCGGTGGGGTTGCAGAGGGTGATGTGGGGGAAGTGGAAGGGCGGGGGTTGATCAGGGTGAGGAGGCGGAGGTTCTGCGGTGGTCGGCGAGTCGTGTGGGTTGCTGAGGTGATGGGAGCGGCTCGCCGGAGGCGGAGAAGGTGAGGGTGAACAGGAGCGGTCGAGGGTTTAATCAAATAAAAGACAGTGAGGAAAAGAAAGAGGGGGAGATGGGGAGGAGTTCTGACCTAGCTACGGAGACGAAAGGGGCCGAGGCAGGGCGACAGTCGTATCGACTATCACCGGAGAAGAAGATGCCCAGGGGAAGGGGCGGCGGCGAGCAGAGAGCTGGAGAGGCGCCAGCTGGGTACGGCGTGGCGCGGGAAGAGCAGGGGAGGAAGTCTCTGCTGCTGGTATTGCGGCAGAGCGAAGAGGAGGAGGAAGAACCGCCGGAGCTGGTGGGCGTCTGCCGAAGTGAAAGGAGAGGAAAGTTGGGGGTTTTCTCCGTCAGATCCGAGCTGCCGAGGTCGGTGGAGCGACGGGGGTATTTATAGGGATCAAAACAGGGAGGAAGGCGGAGGGATACGACGTGTCTCCCTCGCCGGAGGACGCCGGAGATGGAAACCCATACCGTCCGTGCGTTCGCAAGGCCGGTATGGTGGGTTACAGCGACCAGGGGGGTGTCCCTGCGACGGCTGACGACGCAGGGCACCCCCGGTTTACTTGCCAGGCTCTCCCCCTCACCCTGCGCGGCGCCATGCTCCGCGCAAGGTCACCGGAGCATGGTGCTGGCAGGTTTTGCAGGGGGGACCTGAACGCAAAGAACGAAGGAGAGTTAGGGGCCAAAATGCGAGGGTTCAAAAGTTGAGGGCCAAAAAGTAAATATATGAGGACCAAAGTGTAAAGTTGGTCAAGGAGGTTTCTTCTTAGGCTCAAGTTTTTATACATGACTAATTAGGACCTAAGGAATCTGATGGTGAATTTCATTTCTATATTAAACCTTGTTTGACCGGTCAATTTATGCGAAAACCCAAATTAAGTTATTAATTGGGCATGGTTCTCAATGTAGGTCAAAATGGGTTCTGAAGGCCAAATTGAAGGTTCTAAACCCTAGAGATTATTTTTCTATGAATTTTAGAGGGTTTATTCTATTTTTACTTTGCCTCGAACCTCGTGAATTGAAGTGGGTTGTTTTAGGGTTACAGATTATCATTTAGTTTCTTGGAATTGCTGTAGCCCTTGCTAGATCATTTCATCCCACTTTTATTCTTATTAAGTTGCTTTGACCTATGTTTGGGCCCTGAATTACCCTGTATGCAGATTATACTGGTAAAATTGCATGTTTACCCCTTATGACTTGTTTTCTCCTTAAACTCAGAATTCTCTGAGTTAAGCCTTTCCTTGAGTTATGTAGGAGCTTTTTATCCTTTGTATTAGGTCAAAATGAGCTAGTTATGGCTCATGATGAGGTTCTCATCAAGGGTCTAGTTACAAGTTGTTCACCTTGGTCATTAAATTCCACAGTAAAGCCTACCTTCTTTGGCACCACATGAATAGGACTTACCCATTTACTATTTGCAATAGGATATATGATCCCATTGTCCAACCACTTCAAAATTTCCTTTTTAACCACCACCCTCATATTAGGGTTAAGACATCTTTGCATGTCCCTAAATGGATTGATGGAATCATTAGTATAAATGTGGTGCATGTAGAGTGTAGAGTCTATACCCTTAATGTCAGCAATGCTCCAAGCAATAGCTTCCTTGTGCCTAGACAAGCATTCAATTAGGGCTCCCTCCTGTGCCTAAGATAGCACAGCCGAAATGATAATAGGGAGCGTATCATTGGCACCCAGGAAGACACACTTGAGAGTTTCCAGGAGGGGATTCAACTCAAGGTCGAGGGCTTGTATGGTTGAGGGTTTCATATCCCCATCTCAAGTAGTAGATCTACCTTGGGTAGAGATGATGGGGAAAGTGACACAGAACGAACACCCAACAACTCCTCAAGTTCTAGTATATCCCCTACACATTCCTCCAAGAGATGGGAATGCTCATTTAGCATGACATGCTGAAGGGGGTCATCATAAAACATTGCAAGGGTCGTCTCTTTAATCAGGTCATCTATCACCTCAACTTGAGAAAAATCCTCAAGCCCAGCTTGTTTATAAGCATCAAACACATTAAGCTAGATTTTCCTGTTCCCAAAGCCCATTTTTAATGCCCCAGTATTGCAGTTGATTGAAGAATGCAAAGTTGTAAGGAAGGGGCAACCCAAAATGATGGAGGGCTCGGTTGGCTTGTTGGTAGGGTTAATGTCCAAAACTAAGAAGTCAATGGGGAAGAAGAAATCTTTTACTCTCATAAGGACATCTTCCAGAATTCCCCACTGTGTCTTGAGTAATCGATTAGCAACTTGGAGGATTATTGGGCTAGGCTTCAGATTGCCTCCCCCAAGTTGTTCATACACGTAGGTCAAAGGATGTTCACCCCTGCACCCAGATTAAGTAGAGTGACAGAGCGATTTTCACTTTGAATAATTAATATTAAGATAATAAATCATTGCAGCACAAAAGGTGGTGGAAAATCTCTCAATCAAAGATTAAACATATATGAATTTAAACCACAATAATGGATATCGTATCCACAGGGAGGAATAGACCAATAAATTCATGATAAATTTACCTCTTGTTTACCTAAAAGAAATTTCATTCATTCATCCTAATCCCAAAGAAAGAACACTAATGGATGAATCAAATAACCAATCTCTAATTTCTGAAAAGAGATGGACTAATCACGTAAATTCTCCTTTACTAGAATACTCCTATAAAATCAATCAACCCCAAATATTCAATGGCATCCAATGTAAAGCATAATATCACCATTTAATGTAAAGCTAATAGATGGGGGAAGATAATCATGCAATTTGATAAGCCAATTAATTGGAGCAGACTAAAGGGGCTTGGCTGTAAATTCATTCAATTAATAAAATAATAAATCAAAAATCAAGTTTTGACAATGGCAGCACATGTAATATCTAATTGAAGGGAAAACAGAGCTTTCACTCTCTCTCCTCCTTGCATGAGAGATGGAGCACCGATGACAGAGCTACTATGGGGGAAGGCTAACCGACGTGTGGGGATCACGATGACGATGACAGAACGGTGAGAGGTGGCCAGAGGTGGCCGGCGGGCGGAGTAGGACCACCGGCCTATTTGTGGAGAAGGCGACAGCCATGTGTCTGGCTGCGCTCGGGTGCGCGCCTGCAGGGTGCTAGTGGCGAGGGCGAGCGCCTGGGGGAGGGGGCACGCAAGGTGTGAACACTGGAGGAGGGGAGGCACGCTGCGCTGGAGATGGTGCTGTGCCTGCGGGTGCCTGCAGGGGCGCAGGTGAGGCGAGGCAGGTGCCTGCAGGCTGCTTGAGCGATGCTGTGCGGGTGCGGCCTGGCAGGTGCAGGGGGAACGCGCTGCGGTGGTCGGTGAGTGCACAGATCCTGTGGGGAGCACTAGTGGCGAGGCGGTCTTCAGAGAGGAGCACTAGGCGCTGGCTTGAGGAGGCGCTGGAGGGATGTAAACGCCTACGGAGGCGGGTTCTGTGCGGGTGAGTGAGTGGGGCGAGGCAGTGCGTGCAGTGAAGGGCGTTGGAGGAGGAAGCACTTGCGGTGGCTGGAGAGGCGTGGACCTGGAAGGGCAAGGGGGCGGTGTGCCTGAAGGTGGGCGCTGGTGGCAAGCAGAGCACCTGCTGGTGCTGGAGAAGGGTGTGGCCTAGTAGGGGCACTGAAGATGGGTGCGGCTTGGCAGGGGCATGTAAGGTGGAGCGAGCGCCTGCAGGGTGGCTGGAGCAAGCTGGAAGGTGATTTGGTGCACAGTGCACGAGGTGGTTGCACCCTCCTGGATGATGCTGCCCCTCCTCTCCTTTCTCCTCCTCCTCTTAACTCCTCTCCTCCGCCCTTCCAAGGATCTTCAAAATCCTTTCTAAATATTTCCTCCTTTGTTGAGGGAGGGCGGCGAAAGATTAGATAAATGTGCAGGAGGAGTTGTGGCTGGCTGGAGGATGAGGGAGGGATAGCACCAGCTATTTGTTGGGGAAATTTTTTCCTCCCCCCCCCTTGTTCTTTCTAAATATCATTCCTGCAACATAAAAACGTAACATCATTACATATTAAGTTATAGAATACTATAAAATAGATGTAAACTTAAATCATGATGAATGCAAACATTCTATAACTTAATGTAGTTATTAACAAGCCTAAAAGGTACAATTAAAGTTACTTAGGCGTAATATTAGTCCATTAAAATGGACTCATCAAATACCCCCATACCTAAGATTTGCTAGTCCCTAGCAAAAATGAAAAATAATAGAAGTAATCAGAAGATTTCTTCTTTTTCTATTTCAAAAATTTAGAGATCTAGATAAATGTGAAGTGATGATATCCTAAGTAACAAATCCAAGTGAAAAAGCCAATTAGCAGTGGGAGTTTGTACTTCACCCTTGGTAAATATTGCTGTCGGGATAGGCAACTACTTCCCTCGGGGATAAAGCAGACGATAATCTGTAATTTGACCCCGACGTTTGGCTTAAGTAGGAGATATCGAGTTGAATGGATTTGTAATTGGTGGCACACACTTATTTGGTGCTACATGTAGTCTAGTACTATAGACTCTAGATTTCTAAACTATTAGACAAGTCAACTCAGAGAGAGGCTAAACAACTGTGCTCTCTTGATGTTCCTAAGCGCTCACTCTTTTCTTTCTTTTCTTTCTGAGATCACAAATCTCGCCAAATTTAGTAATTGTACTCACTGTTTGGTGGCCTCACATGGCATCCACACTTCGATTAAAGTCCTAATAACTCTACAACTAAGTTAGAGTCCTCAACCAGTATTCGGGCGATCAGAAATACTAAAAGGTAGGTATGGGTCATATTTGGTGGAACGCGAAAGGTGTTTTGTTGCCTCAGAAACAATGTTACATTATAAACTTGGACTCTTTTTTTTTGGTAATATAACTATTTCTTCTTTTTCTTCTTTCTGTTTCTTCTTTTTCTTCTTCTTTTCTCTCTTCTTTTTTTTTATTATTTCTTCTTGTTTTTGTTTCTTTTTCAATCAACACAACATGATACAGACTTTTATTTACGAGGAATTATTAGGGATGATGATGGTCAAGAGGAAGTTGTGTGGCTTATTTGGTGGAAGTGCCTATTCTCGACACCGGGAAGGAATGGATAGGACAGGCATATTTCTGACCTTTGACACTATTACCCTCCTTCAACCGAGGACTCTATGAAGGACAGTTGTAACCATCCACCATAGTCATAGCTTTATTAAGACCCCATCTCTGTGTATCTGCCTTATTTGGTACTCTCAGGAATTCACACAAAGTACGCACACAGGAACAGAGAGCAAAAAACTACGCCTAACTCTGAAGTATCATAATCTAATTGTCCAAAACTTAAGAGTCCTTGCACTAGACTTATTGCACCAGTAATCTCTCTACTTTCTTCTCACAAATATGAGGTGGATCTACTAGAATATAGTATGCTTGATTCCCTATGAACTGTCCAAGGGTTTAGTAGACTACAAATGCTTGTTGGTTTTCTTCAAGGATCTATTACCTAGTCTACGTGCATATGAAATAAATGTACTAGATTCTAAACTTAAGAAATAATTTTAAGAAGAAAAACCTCCAATGAAAAAGGTATTCTGCTATGGACTAACCCATTCAGCTCAAGAAAAGAGGTTTTTTTTCTATATATATAAATATCTATGCAAATATTCATAAATTCTATAAATATACTCAGGTTATACTCCCCCATGCCTAAGACTAACAATGTCCTCATTGGAAAAATGCAGACATAGAAGAATATCACCTGACGAGGAGAGTGGGAGGAGCTAAGGCTCCTCAAGCAGAAGTGCGTCCGAAACCTGGCCATCTGAAAGAGTAATATACGGTTTAAGTCGTTGGCCATTTACCTTAAAGCTCACACCTGAAATAGGGTTCTGAATCTCTACAGCTCCATGAGGAAAAGTATTGATAACAACGTATGGCCCATCCTAGCGAGACTTGAGCTTTCCAGGGAATAATTTAAGTCTACAATTGAAAAGCCAAACCCATTGGTTGGGCTCAAAAGCCTTTCTAATGATGTGCTTGTCATGGAAGACTTTTGTACGTTGCTTGTAAGCTTGAGAAGTTTCATAAGCTTCATTACGAAGCTCCTCAAGCTCACTTAATTATAACATACGTGCCTTTCCTGCTTTATCCAGATTCAAGTTAACATTTTTAATAGCCTAAGAAGCTTTATGTTGGATTTCAACGGGAAGGTGGCACGCTTTTTCATAGACAAGACGGAAAGGAGACATGCCCAAAGGAGTGTTATACGCAGTTCTGTAGGCCAAAAGAGCATCATTAGTTTTTTAGACCAATCCTTCCGATCAGGCCTGACAGTTTTTTCTAAAATTCGCTTAATCTCCCTATTAGACACTTCAACTTGTCCACTCGTTTGGGGATGAAAAGGTGTGGCTATCATGTGGTTGACTCCCAAATTTTGGAGTAGTCTTGTGAAGTGTACATTCTTAAAGTGAGGTCCTCCATCACTTATGATCGTCCTTGAGCACCCATACCGAGAAATGATATTAGCCTTAACAAAGCCCAAGACCACGGAATGGTCATTAGTTCGCGTGGGTATGGCTTCTATCCATTTCGATACATAGTCAACCGCCACAAGGATGCATTCATATCTGAAGGACACAGGAAAGGGACCCATGAAGTCAATGCCCCAAATATCAAAGATTTCAACAGGAAAGATAGGTTGTTGGGGCATCTCATCCCTTTTTCAAATGGTTCCCATATACTGGCATGCGCCCACATACGTATGTGCATCTCGGAATAATGTGGGCCACCAAAAGCCAGACTGAAGAACCTTATGGGCAGTCTTCTTCCCACTAAAATGTCCCCCACAATGGAGGTCATGGCAGAAACTCAAAACACTTCTTTGTTCTTCGTCAGGGACACAACGGCGAAAAAGCTGGTCAGGGCCTATTCTAAAAAGCTCAGGTTCCTCCCAGTGATAAAATTTAGCATTGGCGAGAAACCTGTCTCGTTTCTGCTTGTCCCAAGTACTGGGGGTAATGACCAGATAGTTCACTATGTCAGGGAACCAAGGAGTTTTGGCTTCCACGGCCATCAGAGACTCATCAAGGAAAGTCTCTTGAATACCTCCAGTAGGGTTTGATGCCTCAATAGGGATACTAGACAAATGGTCTGCTACCACATTCTCAACTCCTTTCTTGTCTTTAATTTCCAGGTCAAATTCTTGGAGTAGCAGAATCCAACGAATTAGGCGAGGTTTGGTGTCCTTTTTAGCCAGAAGATGCTTTAGGGCTGAATGATCAGTGAACACTACAACCTTGGATCCCAAAAGATAAGATCGAAACTTTTCCAAAGCAAATACTATAGCAAGTAATTCCTTTTCAGTGACCGTGTAGTTTTGCTGAGGATCCGTAAGGGTCTTGCTGGCATAATGCAGCACATGAGGTTTGCCATCAACCCTTTGACCTAAGACCGCTCCCACTGCAAAATCAGAAGCATCGCACATAAGCTCAAATAGGAGGGTCCAATTTGGTGCTTGGAGAATCAGCACGGTAATGAGGGCTTTCTTCAAAACTTGGAAAGCCTTTCAACATCTATCATCAAAATCAAAGGCGACATCCTTCGCTAACAGGTCGCAGAGTGGCTTAGAGATTTTACTGAAATCTCTAATGAAGTGCCTATAAAATCCAGCATGGCCAAGGAAAGGTCTAACCTGGCGAACATTGGCGAGCAATGGAAGCTTAGAGATGGAATCAAATTTTACGGTGTACACCTCTAATCCTCTCTCGGAAACTATATGCCCTAACACAATGCCCTGCTGGACCATAAAGTGTCTGTTCTCCCAACTTTGCCGCTTGGCAACGGGTTAAGACTTTATCAAGGTGCAAAAGGCATAGGTCAAACGACGAGCCATAAATGGAGAAGTCATCCATGAAAATTTCAATGAACTCGTCGATCATATCAGAAAAGATAGCCATCATACAACATTGGAAAGTGGCAAGAGCATTACATAACCCAAATGGCATTCAACGGAATGCAAAAGTGCCATACGGACTCGTGAAGGTGGTATGCTCCCGATCATCAGGAAAATCGGCTATCTAATTGTACCCAGAGTACCCGTCAAGAAAACAAAAGTACTTGTTCCCCGCCAATCGTTCTAGAATTTAATCGATAAATGGTAAGGGGAAATGGTCTTTCTGGGTAGCCTTGTTTAAACAGCGTTAATCAATGCAGACCCTCCAACTAGTTGAGGGTCTAGTGGTCACCAGTTCTCCTCGGTCATTCTCTTCCATAGTGATTCCTGCCTTTTTCGGAACTACGTGAATAGGACTAACCCATTTACTATCTGAAATGGGATAGATAATCCCTGCATCTAGCCATTTAAGAATCTCCTTTTATACAACCTCCCGCATATTTGGATTGAGCCTTCTCTGCATATCTTGGAAAGGCTTCACGGACTCATCCGTGTATATATGATGCATGCAAAGAGAGGGATCAACACCCTTAATATCAGCAATTGTGCAGGCAATTGCTTCCTTGTGCCTTTGTAAACACTCAAGCAGAGCTCCCTCCTGCAATTCAAATAATGCAGTCGAGATAATTACTAGGAGCATGTTATTAGGGCCAAGGAAAGCATATTTCAATGTGCTCGGGAGGGGTTTCAACTCCAATGCAGGAGCCTTTTGGATTGAGGGCTTTAGTTGAGATGTCCCCGCCTCAGCCAACGAATCTACCTTCACAGTCCAGGTGGGGACAGAGACTCAGTGTGTATTCTCAGCAACTCTTCTAGTTCGGGCATTTCCCTTTGAGTTTCTTTAATAATCAAGGGATGGTCCTTAGATATGACCTTCTGAAGGGGATCTCTCCATAAGAGTGCTGGAGTAGTCTCTTCAATTATTTCATTAACGACCTCTATCTGAGAACAATCTTCAAATCCGAGTTGCTTGTAAGTATCAAAAACATTCAATCGGATCTTCTTGTTCCCAAAGCCCATTTTAAGTGCCCCAGATCTACAATTTATAGAGGCATTGGTTGTGGACAAGAAGGGGAATCCTAGAATAATGGATGGCTTTATGGGCTTATTAGATGGGTCAGTATTAAGAACCAGAAAGTCAACGAGGAAGAAGAAATCCTCCACTCTCACAAGGACATCTTCCAACAATCCCTGTGGTGTCTTAAGTGATCTGTTTGCAACCTGGAGGATTACTGGACTAGGCTTTAGCTTGCCTCCTCCCAAAAGGTCATAGAAAGAGCTCGGTAGAATGTTTACCCCTGCACCCAGATCGAGCAGAGCCTCGTCAATGTGTTGGTTACCTATAACCACTGAAATATACGGGGCCCCTGGGTCTTTCATTTTGGGGGGTGTTCCATGCTGGAGAACCGAGCTAACATGGTCAGGCAGGATGACCTTGGTTTGGACCTTTTTCCTAGATCGACGCTTCTGGGTGCACAGGTCCTTCAGAAATTTGGCATAGGACGGAATTTGTTTAATCGCTTCCAACAGACGCAAGTTAATCTGGACTTGCCTAAAAGTATCCATAATCTCTTCCATCCTATCCTTGTTTCCAGACGAGCCAACAGAAGATTCCCCAGGAGCAGATAGGCACTCTGGATAAGGCACCCTCAGCTTCTAGGTAGAGGGGTCATAATGGCGGGAAAGGGGTGGTGGAAGGACAACATCCTCATTGTGGGTGATTTTGTGTAAGGGAGAGTGGTGTGGCTCTTCCTTGGGTGAGATGGAAGTCAGGTCAGGTGTGGAAGGGGAATTCTGAGATGTAACCGTAGGAGTGTTATCAGGCTTGTCAATCTTTTTTCCACTCCTCAACAAGGTCACTGCTTGGGTGTGCTCCCTGAATACAACCCCCTTGCCCTTAGGGTTCTCCTCAGAGGAGCTAGGCAGCTTCCCCGAATCACATTGCCTAACTGCCTCAGTCAGATGACCAATATGGGATTGCATATCAGTAATCATCTTATTCTGAGATTGGATAACCATATTCTGATGCTCTTGCATTGCTTTCATCATGGCCTTCAGTTCATCCATCTTAAAGGGCTTATTCGGAGGAGGATTTTCATAAGAAGGTTGGTATATGGGCTGGGGAGGTAAGGGTCTTGTATTCCCTAAGTTAGAAGTATCACCTTGCTTCCAAGAGAAATTTGGATGGTTCCGCCACCTTGGATTATAAGTGTTGGAATAAGGGTTATTGCGAGGGGGGTGGAAACCTTGGGCCACATTCAAGTCGACCTGAATCAACTCAAGGAATTGGTTTTCCTGATGGCACTCCACAGTGGCATGCGTTGTGCTTTGGCAAATGGTGCATTCTCTTGAAGCCTGAAAAATAGAGGCTTCTTGCAGGTTCATGCCGGGGTTTGCTAAAAGCTATCAAAGTTTTTATTCAATAGTTGTATCTGATAAGCCAAATTTTGAGAAGCCCCAGCTTCATGGGCCTCTATCTTCCTCTGCAAGATTGATGGTTTTCTTTCTTGATAGGTAGAGGACAGATGTATGGAGTTGTTGGTTTGCACCTTGCTCAGCCATTCCTTCTTTTTCCTCTCCTAGGTGAGCTCTCCTAAGGATTCTCTCAGGCTCAGGATCAAACATTAGACTACCCTCAAGAGAGCATCTACCAAGCATACAAAACACAATTCGAGTTCTTATTGAGTAAGTGATGCCTCCACTCTAAAGATAAGTCAAAAGATCAAAACTTATCCCTTCGTTCCCACATAAGTGGTATATGAGGGGTGTAGACTTGAAATCTTAACCTTCTTTATTGCGAAGGTTGAATTAGTTAATATAAATGGCCAAACAAGTTTTTCACTGCAATTGCGTGCCTTAATTCAACCTTCGAGTGCCCTAGGACCTATACTTTGCTTGGATGATACTCCTAGGTGATCAAGTGAGAAGTTACTCCAAGGACGAACAAAGGGATGCAAGTAGGGTGAACCATTCCTTTGAGGTGATGCGTATGCGGTGCCCCTTAACTACCCTTTTGTTCCTTTAAGGGGTGTCCCCCTCCGTAGAGTATCAAAACACTTGGTCAAAAGATAGTATCACAACCACCACAAAGCACAATAGGAGGGTCTGCACCGATAAAGAGATCGGTGCCTATAGCCTTAAGGGATTGAGCCTTAGTGTGGTGCTTAATGTGCGTGCTCAGTGTCAGAAGTGTGCAACACACCACAAATCTTTGTAATTTCTTTTGAAATCGCAGACAAGTCCCTTAGAATCAAATCAAATGTGAATTGCTTTTAGGGTTGAATCTGATTATCAATCCCACTTTTAGTTATGTGACCACTGAATTAGTAAATTCAAACAGCTTGGTGGTCTTGAATTTTAATTTGAATGCAAATGCCTGAACAGGAGCTGGATGCAAAACTTAGAAAGGTATACCTGTCTCCAGCAATCTTCGTGCTAATATGCTTGCAATGCAATAATCAGATCTAATGTGCTGCTCAATCACCCCTAAATGCGTGCACCTAAGGGCATGCAACTTCTAAATAGGCAGCTCGATATTTTCTTTGTTGGTTTTAACGGCAGGCAAGCAGAAAATAGAATCACGCATGCACAAAAAATAATGTAAGCCCTAGTAGCTAAAGAATGTGGGGACAAACCCCCAAAAATTTAGCCCCAATTACTACAAGGGCGAAAAGATAGAAATAAATTTTTGTGACAACGGAGAATCCTTTGTGAAGACAGGATCTTGGTCTCCTACGTCTTTTCCTCGTGTGGCTTAGCTCGGGGTTGCTGTTGCCGCTCTGTTGTGCCTCGTTGCCTCGTCAGATTCCTCACACAGTAAAAAAAAATTGATCAGATAATTTCACAACTCAGAATATTCAAAAACAATGAAGTAAATCTACTACGTCTGTTGCCTCCCCGGCAATGGCACCAATTTGATTGAGTGATTTTCACTTTCAATAATTAATATTAAGATAATAAATCGTTGCAGCACAAAAGGTGGTGGAAAATCTCTCAATCAAAGATTAAACAGATACGAATTTAAACCACAATAATGGATGTCATATCCACAGAGGGGAATAGACCAATAAATTCACGATAAATTTACCTCTTGTTTACTTAAAAGTAATTTCATTCATTCATCCTAATCTCAAAGAAAGAACACTAATAGATGAATCAAATAACCAATCTCTAATTTCTCAAAAGAGATGGACCAATCACGCAAATTCTCCTTTACTAGAATACTCCTATAAAATCAATCAACCCTAAATATTCAATGGCATCCAATATAAAGCATAATATCACCATTTAATGTAAAGCTAATAGATGGGGGAAGATAATCATGTAATTTGATAAGCCAATTAATTGGAGCAGACTAAAGGGGCTTGGTTGTAAATTCATTCAATTAATAAAATAATAAATCAAAAATCAAGTTTTGGCAATGGCAGCACATGTAATATCTAATTGAAGGGAAAACAGAGCTTTCACTCTCTCTCCTCCTCACATGAGAGATGGAGCACCGGCGACGGAGCTGCTATGGGGGAAGGTTGACTGACACGTGGGGATCACAATGACAGTGAGAGAACAACGAGAGATGGCCGAAGGTGGCCGGTGGGCGGGGGAGGGCCACTGGCCTATTTGAGGAGAAGGCGACAGCCATGCTTGTAGGCTACTTGAGCAGTGCTGTGCGGGTGTGGCCTGGCAGGTGCGGGGGAATGCGCTGCAGTGGCCGATGAGCGCACAGCGCCTGCGGGGAGCGTTGGTGGCGAGGCGGTCTGTAGAGAGGAGCACCAGGCACTGGCTTGAGGCGGCGCTGTAGGGACGCAAATGCCTGAGGGCGTGGGTTCTGTGCGGGTGCGTGAGTGGGGTGAGGCAGTGCATGCAGTGAAGGGTGCTAGAGGAGGAAGTGCCTGCGGTGGTTGGAGAGGCACAAGCCTAGAAGGGCAAGGGGGCGGTGCACCTGAAGGTAGGCGCTAGTGACAGGCAGAGTGCCTGCTGGCGCTGGAGAAGGGCGCAGCTTGGCAAGGGCACTGGAGATGGGTGTGGCCTGGCAGGGGCGCGCAAGGTGGAGCAGGCGCCTGCAAGTGATTACACAGCAAAAATACACCAACAATTTTGCCATCTTGTGCTATTTCCAAGCATTGCCTGTGTAGATTAGGTAGACATAGTCGTATTTGAAAAAATACATGCATGCATGCATTTATTTGAGAGGGGAGGAGAGTGAATAAAATGGCCGTGAAATTAACGTTTTCCTCAAGTGCTGCTTCGTAAATTCACCATCTTTATTTTAATTTCTTCTCCGCGGCTGCAATGCATGGTAGCCTCTTCCTCGTGCCATGACCTGCTCAACTTGCCCTGCACAGCCACTCCCTGCCAGCCATGCACAGCCAGGGCATGGCTATGCATGCCTTCTTCCTCTTTAAAAGGCATGGCTTGATTCTTTGCAGGGGAGCCTAGTCCACACAAAAAAACACCACAGCAGCTTCTTCTCCAGGCCGTCTCCTCCCCTCTCCCCTCCATACGCAGCCTCTCCTTATGAGGAGCCACGCTGCGGGCAGGAGCAATTCACAGTGGTGCACAACCACCACTGTGAGTCCCACCACCACCCAGCTCATCAAAGAACCGGTGGGCGTGGTGGTTCTCTTCTCTGTTCGTCGTTCCAAGCCATTTCTTCCATTGCCACAGAGCTTCAAGCTTTGAAGCTCAAGCTCCACAGCAGCAGTAGCAAGGCGTCAGCAGCAGCAGCGCAGGCTACCACGCCCCTCAAGCGCCTGTTCCGCGCCCTCTGCGCGCGCATGCAAACCGCCCTCGCCTCCCGCTTCTTCACGCCCACACCGGCCTCTCTGCACAAGCCAGCATCCGGTGCATCCTCTTCAGTGCATGCGCCAGCCTCTCCACACTGCCCGCACTCACGAAACCACTAGCACCCGGTCGCACGAGCCGAGCGGCACTGTAGCCACTGTTCACTCTAGTCAGCGAAACACTGTGGCTATAGTGGGATGACTGGTAAGTTTCTCACTTAACCAGTCACCCAGTGCGCCGCAACCGTCTGCTGCCCGTCCACACATGCCCGCGCCCGCGTCTTTCCCCACGCCCGCTCCAGCGCCCGCTCTCGCATCTGCGTTCGCCACCTGCGTCTTCACCTGCTTCTTCGTGCCCGCACACGCCTCACCGCGTAGCACAGTGCGCTGCAGTCTCTCCCCCACACCCACTCCCTCCTGCATGCGCGCGTCTTCGCGTGCCTATGCGCCTGCGCGTGGGTGTGGCATCAGACGACGGCCCACTGCTCCAGACAACTTAACGCGCCATCTTCAGCAGACGCTCTCTCTCTTTCTCCCTCTCTCTCTCTCTCTCTCACAAACACTCACCTCACACATACACACACACACACTCTCGTACACACATTATAACTTGTACACCCCTAAATACACACTTATATATATATATATACCTATATATAATATATATATATACATATATATATATATTAGTACCTATACAATTATTTATAAGTATATATACATACATACATACATACATACATACATACATATATATATATATATATATATATATACACATATATATTTACATATATGCATATATCTATATATATATTAGTACCTATATAACTAAGTATAAGCATATATACATATATATATATATATATATGTATACATATATATATATACAAATATACATACGTATATATGTCTATAACTATAAATATATATAAACATAGATATACATATATATATATATACATAGATACTTATACTAATATATACATACATATACACCTATATATAATTATATACATATATTACTATATATATATATCTATACATATATCTATCTATACATATATTTACATATATATATATATACACATATATATATATACACATATATAGCTACATATACACTTATATAATTATAACCATATATATATATACATATAGATATATATATTTACATATATACATATACATATATATATTTTTTCATATCACCTACCATACGTTGTATCACGGGAATATCCGCACCAGTTGCTGATATTCCCCGATATACGCGTACAAAAAGCGTTCTCCACACACATCCTCCACCATCCATCCTACACTCCACACGACACTTCATCCTGTTGGTTGCATCTTCCTAGACGACGACCGACTCGACACCGTGCTACACGCCATCTCCACCTCCACCCCCTCCCTATATACATATATAATATATACATATATATATACTATATTTACTTTATTTCTATTTCTCTTTCCTGCCAGTAAAAGGATAAAAAAAATATACAAAAGAGAAAAGATAATCCTTGACTTGCAGGTACTCAGTCTTGTGAATAGCAAGACTAGTTTTGGAACCCTAATTTGGCTCAAAGCCAAGAACCTGATTTTGAGGGTGTACCTCAAGGACAAAAATTATCAAAAAAAAAATCTTAAATAGAAAAACACCAAAAACATAATAAGCGAACAGAAGAGATTTGTTGTAGGAAAGGCGTTGAAACTTATTCACTTCTAATCCCACTTCCCTGAGTTCGACCCTGGGCCTAAAAGTGACCAAGATAAAATTAAGTACACCAGGTAAAAAAATTTTTAAAGAGATGGTTAGGCTCAATTTAGGTTAACCACTATACTCATTTCAACGATAAAATCACCATATTAACACAACCTATCCGGGCCGAACCACACATCTTTTCAGCAGGGCGGCTGGAGCAAGCTGGAAGATCATTTGGTGCATAGTGCACGGGTGGTTGCACGCTCCTGGATATTGCCGCCCCTCCTCTCCTTTCTCCTCCTCTTAACTCCTCTCCTCCACCCCTCCAGGGATTTTCAAAATCCTTTCTATATATGGCCTCCTTTGTTAAGGGGGGGCAGCGGAAGATTAGATAAATGTGCGAGAGGAGTTGCAGCTGGCCGGAGGATGAGGGAGGGATAGCACCGGCTATTTGTTGGGGAAATTTATTCCCCCCTGTTCTTTCTAAATATCATTCCTGCAACATAAAAATGTAAGTTCATTACATATTAAGTTATAGAATACTATAAAATAGATGTAAACTTAAATCATGATGAATGAAAACATTCTATAACTTAATGTAGCTATTAACAAGCCTAAAAGGTACGATTAAAGTTACTTAGGCGTAATATTAGTCCATTAAAATGGACTCATCATAGAGCCTCATCAATCTGTAAGTCACCAATAACCATCGAGATGTATGGGGCTCCTGGGTCCTTAAGCTTCGGGGGTGTGCCATGTTGAACTATTGAGCTAACGGAATCAGGCAGGACAACTTTTGATTGGACCTGTTTCCTAGATTGTCGCTTTTTCATGCACAGGTCCTTTAGGAAGCAGGTATAAGATGGAATCTGCTTGATAGCCTCAAGCAAAGGCAGGTTAATCTACACTTGCTTGAAAATTCCCATGATCTCATCCGTCTTATCTTTGGCTCTAGATGAGCCAGCAGAAGTCTGCCCAGAGGTGGATAAGCACTCTAGAAAGGGCACTCTCAGTCTCTGGGTGGAAGGGTTGTCATGTCAAGTAAGGGGTGGAATGGGGTCAACCTCTTCTAGAGAGGAGATTTCAAGTGGAGAGTTAGGCAAGTCTTCTCCAGTGGGGGTGAAAGTTAGGATGGATGGTTTTTCAGAAGGTGAGACTATAGGAGCATCAGGTTTGGAAATTTCTTTCCCACTCCTCAGAATAGTCACCGCTTGGGCATGCTCCCTAAAGACAATCCCTTTTCCTTTAGAATTCTCCTCAACAACACTGGGAAGCTTCCCAGTTTCCCTCTATCTAACAGCCTCAACAAGGTGTCCTATTTGCGATTTCATTTCACGTATAGCCTTGTCATGAGATTGGATGATGGCACTTTGACTTTCTTGCATAGTTCTCAACATTGCCTTCAATTCATCCATCTCAGAGGTCGTTGGTTGGGCAAAGGTTTGAGGTTGGTTCATTTGTTGATTTTGAAAGGGTTGTGGTTTATAATTCCCTGAATTTGAAACATTCCCATCTCTCCAGGAAAAGTTTGGGTGATTCCTCCATTTCTCATTATAAGTGTTGGAAAAAGGGTCATTACGAGGTCGAGGACGGAACCCTTGAGTAGCATTCAGATCTGCCTGTATAAGCTCAGGGAATTGGGAGGCCAAGTAGCAATCCACAGTGGCATGTGTATTGCCTTGGCAAATGGAGCATTCTAAAGCTTGGGATGTGGAGGTGCTAGTTGTGAATTGGCTCGGGTTACGTGGTTTGTTAATTAGGTCGTTGTAATGCGTAAATCCGCTTTCGCTCTTAAATTTATAATCCTAGATAGGGAAGTATCTAGGGTCGTCCAAGGAGGAATATGGTTGCAAAATTGATTCTCTTGCTAGGAATATAAATCTCAACTTTCTTTTTGGTATTTTTTTCAATATATCATTTTTTTTTTGTTTTTAAGCTAAGGCAACATGCGAACTGATGGCGGGAAAAGTGATTTACACTTCAATTTAAATACTACATCTATGTGGCAAGTAGAACCTCTCCCTAAGCTCACTCTAGGCAAGTGGAGGCCTAGAATAATTAGGGAGAGGGAGTGAAGAATGCTGAAAATAAGCTAATAGAAATGCAAACAAGAAATGCAAAGAAGGCAACTAGATAATTGATAAAGTGTTTTACAAAAGGCCTAGTAGAGGAAAGCTTGTACTACTAGAAAAATGCAAATAAGAAAAGAAAACACAAATCCTCTAGATAGATGGTGAAGAAGAGGGCTTCTTGCTCCAAGGTTGGTGGCTTCCAATCTTGAAAAGAGTCCTTCAACTCCTTCCTTGCAGTGCTCCGCCAAGGTGATGTCCTCCAAGGCAAGCCCTAGGGGGGCGTGCCCTAAGTTTCTCTCCAAGGGTGGACGTCCACCCTAAGTCCTTCTCCTTTGCCTGGCCGTCCTCCTTGAAGTGGAAGAGTCTGCCTCCTTGGCGTGGCTCAAGTTGAAGAGAGTGGGGAGAAGAAGGCACCAAAGGGGCTAGTAATGTGCCCCTTTAATCTCCTTCTCTACTCCTTCTTCTTGGCCGTAGGTATAGGTGGTTTAGGTAGAAAACATATACTAAGGGAGGATGCCCCAAAATGGTGGTAGGTGGTGGCTTTTTATAGAATAGGAAGGGGGCTATGGTGACCTTTGAATTGGATGGCCAAGAAGAGTTGATGGAGGTGGTTGGAGATCCCATGGCCAAGGAGAGTTGGCACCACCTTAAGGGACACAAAGGGGGCAGTTATGGGTGTTGACACCCCTTAGTGTTGGCACCAAAATGAGATTTCTAGAAGGCTATTAGCTGGCGCCACCTTAAGGTTCTAGAAGGGGGGTATGTGGATGGCTAGGATGTGTTATATGGGTAGGTGTAGGGTGGATGAAGAGGTTGAAAGTTGGTGCCAAAATGGGGGTGGTTAGGGGTGGTTTTTGGCGCCAACTTGAAGTGTCCTTTAGTGGAGATAATGGGGTGAAGGGGTGGCTAGGTGGTGGCGCCAACTTAAGTAGGGTAGCTAACTTGGGTAGGCTTGAGTTGGTGGAGCTAGCTAGGGTTGATTTTTAAGGTAATGGATGGCCAAGGAGCTGGTTGTTAGCTAAGCTAAGCTAAGATAAGATAAGATAAGCTAGCTTAGCTAAAGGTGGAGTAGAGGAGAAGGTAATGGAGCTAGGGTTTGGAGGAAGGAGCTGAGGAGGAGAAGTCTGGAGCTAGAGCTGGAGCTGGCTGCTGCTGAAGAGGCTGGCATGGGGCTACTCTAGCTGGCTTAGCTTGCTAGTTCTTTGCTAGTTGCCAAGCTAAAGTGAGCTAGCTTCTACCAAAATGAGCTGAGGTGAGCTAGGTCTGGTACTCCTGGGGAGAATCAAGCTAGTTGAGGCAGCTAAGGTAGCTTAGCTCAACTGAGTTGAGCTAAGCTGAGTCCCCGAGAGCTGGACTTGAGCTTCCTGAGCTGGGATGAGTTCTTCTTCAGCTGGCTGGAGCTGAGTGGAGCTGGATGTAGCTGGATCTGAGCTGGGGTGAACTCCTGTCAACTTAGTTGAGCTAGCTAGAGCTCCTTGTGGACTAGTGGGAGCTGAGATGAGCTAGACTCAGCTAAGTTGAGCTGGATCTGAGCTGACTTGAGCTAGGGTGAGCTAAGGTGAACTCTCTTGAGCTGCCATCCAGCTGAGATTAGCTGAATGGAGCTGGGATGAGCTAACCCTAGTTCAAGTAAGCTAGGTTCCAGCTGCGGTGAGCTGGATCAAGCTGAAGTGAGCTGGATCAAGCTGAGGTGAGCTAGATCAGGCTGAGTTCCAGCTAGTCTGGGCTTCTCCTTCACCATTTGCCTTCTTGAGTGCTAGGGTTTTAGGGATCTATATATCTGTTCATCCCTAACACTCACAAAAACATATTAAAAAGATAATAAAAAATGCAATGCATGCCTAACCTATTTTATGCCTAAATGCAGCCCAAAAACCCATTTGCGGAGTAAAATCCTAAGAGCTAGGTTTGTTTTAATGCATAAGAATGATGATAAACTAGCGTTTATCACACCCCCATGCTTATCTTTTGCTAGTATCTTAGCAAAACTTAAAACGAAATTTTTGGGAAATCTATTTTTTCGACTTTTGAGGAGAAAAAGAGATTAACGGACCTTGGCAGATTAAAACACTGGAGGTACGGGATTTGTTAAGGATAAACATCGGGATTTGTTTTTGGATTCAACCATTAGACAGAGCGGGATCAATATATCCTCCAAAAAATTCTCAAATTAACCCCTTGTTAATTCAGATGACTTGAAATGTTTGTTTTTAGGATTTTTTGGCTCATGAATCTGATTCGCAACTTGCAAAATCCTTTAAAACCTTGTGTTTGTGCTTGTGATAAGCCAACATTTATAAGGGCATGTTAATTTATTTATTATTACTCTTCTTTTTTTTTTCTCCCCCATGCTTATTTTTAGCTTAGTCTTACAACAGATGTGTCGGGATCATCATTCCCGTTACCATTCCTCGAGGGGGCTCTGGTGCCAGTACTTTGGGATAGCACTGTCCATGACACCACCCAGGAGCTCACAACCCCAAAACACGATGCGGTGAAAAGGGGCGCTCCAAGCAAACTCAAGCTCTTGCTCCGACACTATAGGTAGAGCACCGTCCAAGACACTTGAGCTGCTAAAATGCGCTTTAATGCTCCGTCTAAAGATATGAAATATAGATATGGAGCAATGCCGAGGGGGTAACATGTTGACATCGCGTCCTCAAAGGAGGCATTTTCCTTCTTCTCGGCAGTGGGAACTCAAACCAATGATCTGTTTCAGACTTTTACTAAGTCCAAACAAGGGAGTTTTTCAAATTTTTAGTTATTTTTAAGTGTTGGCTTGTGTGTGAAGAGTGACACAAGAAATTTCTCAAAACATGCAAGTTTTTGAATCAGAGGCTAAGTCAAATAATTTTCATATTACAAAATAGGATCAAGTCACCTGAACTATCATGAGTTCAGGTGGAATTTTATAGAAGGATATCTGATATAGTCTAAAATAGACCCTGGAATTCTAATGATAGATCCATATCCTCATCCTTACTTTGTTAAAGATTAAATCCCATTGTACCAAAAGTGAATTTTTCGACCTTAGTCCCGATTTCAAAATTTTTCCTCAAAAAGTTTTGAACATTTTTATTTTTATTTTTATTTTTATTTATTTATTTATTTTTTTTTTAGGTATGCAAGTAGGAAATAAATTAAACAAAAATGCATGTTTTTAGGTTTTGAAAATCCTAAATCGATCGTAAAATTTAAAAACACCCCCCCATGCTTAAGATATGCTATGTCCTCATGCATTAGGAGGGAAAAGGGATCACCTTAGTGATGAATGGTCAGGTTTAGGAGGAACAAAACCTGGAAAAAGCAGAAAAAAGGGAAAGCAAGAAAAATGATGGGTTACCTCCCATCCAGTGCTATCTTTTACGCCATTCAGCCGGGCGTGAAGGTATGCACGGAAGACGTAAAATCATGTAGATAATTGGACACTTGGATGCCCGCAAAAAAGGTGTCTTCTTCTAGATCCCTAGAAAATTGATTAGAAATAACATCGGGATCAAAGTTGGATGGAAAATGATAAATGTAGCCCGAGTCTGGCCATGGTTTTAAATCAGGTTGGATGCCAAACTCGGGCGGGGTTGGTGGCAGGTCCGGAAGAAAGGAGTCGGGGAAGGAATGGTGGGGATTGGGGGAAGTTAGTGTGGAAGAATTAGGTGCAGGAATAGTGGGTGGGTTAGGGGGTATCAGGAATAAATTTGGGGTCAAGACAAGTTTCCAGATCACAGATTTCGCAGACCACTGATTCTGAATCAGAGTCCTCAAAGAAATTGTGGTCGGTACGGGTATCTATTAACATTGTCTCCTCCACCATATTGGAAATTCCAGTATCTGAGTCCTCAAAGAAGTTATCATCATGGAATCTCCTGGAGGATTTAAAAATATCTAAAGTGATAGTTTGTCCTGCACAGTTAATATCCATTTTGCCTGTGTGGCAATTGATATTTGCCTTTGTAGTGGCCAAAAAGGGGCATCCAAGGATTATTGGGGAGTCCAATAATGATTCAGGTGCCTCAATGTCAAGAACCAGAAAGTCTGCAGGGAAGACACAATTCTAGACCTTGACTAAAACATCCTCGACAATCCCACAAGGTTTGATTGTAGATCGGTCGGCTAATTGCAGGGTAACCTCGATGGGTTTTAATTCACCGATCTGAAATTCTTCGAATAAACTTGTGGGAATAATATTAACTGAGGCACCAAGATCAAGGAGGGCGCGATTAAATGTAGTGTCATCAATAATTACAGAAATTAAAGGCGCCCCCGGATCTTTCATCTTAAGAGGCAGCTTACTCTGTATGACAGAGCTTACTGTCTCCGAAAGATGCACCTGTCCTAGATTTTTAGCCTACCTTTTAGGAGTACAAATCTCCTTCAAAAATTTAGCATAGGCAGGTATATATTTGATGGCATCTAGGAGAGGAATATTGATATGAACTTGCCCAAATAGCTCCATGAGTTCTTCTGTAGTGGGCTCAGATTTCTTTTTTTTGTTGGTGGTGGGGTAGAGAGCTTGTGGGAAAGGGACAGGAATCTTGTCTTGAGATTTTTGTATTTCTTTTTCTTCCTGATGGGGAGGTGGGGAGTCAATTTGCATAGGTATTTCACCAGGTTGGTGTGAAGGCCCGGGGTCAATGGTGGTTTTTCCACTCCTCAAAGTTACTGCATGTGCAGTCGGATTATTAATTGGAGGAGGTGGGGGGGCCTGTGATTGCTGAAACCTGGGAGGCTACTGAGGTGGTGGATTAGGAGGAGGCTGATTCGGATAGTGTGGAGTTATTCCTGTATAATGGTTTCCTTGGTGATTAGGGTTGGGCATGGGTTGGGACGGAAGATGTCCTGCAGGTCTTTGCATGGGAGTAACCCCAATCTGATTGTTCAGATTTGTGATGGTGCGGGTTACTTCCATCATTTTTGTTTGCATATCCTGCAGGGTTTGCATCATCTGGGCATTGATGTCTTGTTGGGATGGCCCAGGATGGAAGTTTGGATTCGACCCATGCACATTAAAATGATGTGGTTGGGAGGAAACTTGATTATTCCAAGAGTAGTTCGGGTAATTTTTCCACTTGGAAGAATTTTTAAAGGGCTCCTGGATGGCAGAAATATTTTGAGTGGGGTTAAGATCTGGATAGTTGTAATTCCCCAGTGAATCATAGGCAACCTCAGAATAATCAGCAGTAGTGTTGAGATTGTGCAAATTTTCTCTTCGTGGAAAGTTAAGTTGGGTTAGATGTGGGTGTGGAGCTTGAGTTGATCTGGCCAGTCTTTCCTCAATTTTATTTTGATTAATATGCATCTGGTCGAGTTTTTGAGCGATCAATTGAAGATCATCTTGGGTGACAGGGATAGATTGAGTGCCTATTTCATGAACACCAAACTGCGGGTTTTGGGTTCTGCAAAATGTGTTCATGGAAGCTTGATTAAATGAGTTTTCACTCATTTCTTCAAACAGGTCATAGGCACTTTCTGCATCTTTATTTAGGAAGTTGCCGCCACATGAGGCATCGACAAAATGTCGGATTTGATCTTCTAATCCATGATAGAAGATTTGCACGAGCTGCCATAAAGGAATCTCGTGATGCGGGCAACTTCTTAAAAGGTCTTGAAATCTTTCCCAAGAATCATGGAAAGTTTCACCAGATTTTTGGTGAAAGGCCGTAATAGATCTTCGTAAGGAATTGGTATGACCTATGGGAAAGAATTTCTTGAGGAAGGCACTCTTCAGTTGAGGCCATGTTGTGATGGGTCGTCCAATGGTCTTGAACCAATAAGCGGCCTTATCTTTAAGAGATAATGGAAAAAGCCGCATCAGCCATATGTCTTCTTGCACATTTCGGGAACGGGTTGTCTGTGCAAGAAGAGTTAGCTCTTCAAGGTGGCTGAAAGGGTCTTCCCTAGGAAGGCCATGAAAGTGTTTAATTTGGTTCAGGACCGCAGGCTTGATCTCAAAGTCCCCCTCCGGTATGACCACCCCTGGTCATTCCTCATAATAAGAAGGATCATAGAAATCTTTTAGAGGAACAACAGGCTGCTAACGGGGTGGTGGGTTTGGCCTTGGATTGGCTAGGTTTTGGATGTTCCTAGTCAATGTTTGTTGATTGGAATTTAATTTATTAATCTGATCGGCCATCAATTTTAAAAGATCAGGTAGGGGTCTTGATGTTGTGTGTGGGGCAACTCAAGATTAGGGAGCTCCAAGTGTGGGAAGTTACCGGTGGTTGGGTCTTGGGTGGAAGGGTTAGAATTAGGGTTAGTGGTGGGGTTAGAGGTGGACGTGGAAGGGTCAGTGGACCTATTTTGTTGTGTTTCCATTTCTTCAGGAGAAGAAGACAGAAAAACTGGTCTTTTTGCATGGGGGGCGAAATCAAATGGCCCTTCCAAGTGCGGATTTTGAGACCATCGCCCATGCATAAAATGGAAGAACGGGAGGGGAGGAGAAGAGAAAGAGATGAGAGAAAGTGTGCAATTCAAACAAATAAAACTAGACCTAACTTAAATGTGACTCCCTAATAATAACCTAAGACTTGGTCTATATAGGAAATAAGTAGTCAATAGTGAATACCCGTTCTATCAATAAATCTAGCCAAGTTGCTTAAGGGGAGGTTTAGGC
Organism: Thalassia testudinum; assembly: GCA_037157565.1. Taxonomy (NCBI): domain Eukaryota; kingdom Viridiplantae; phylum Streptophyta; class Magnoliopsida; order Alismatales; family Hydrocharitaceae; genus Thalassia; species Thalassia testudinum. The sequence continues at coordinate 36,320,002 of JAZHRO010000003.1, forward strand.
CCAAATGTTTCCCGAGGAAAACCCCAGGTACTTGTACAAACCCGCGCCTAGTCGTTTGACACAGCCCCTCAGCCTGAACACCAGATATAGATGACAGAATTGGTACTAACTAAGGAAAACTTAAGACCTAAATAGCAAGCCTAAGTTGATAAAGCCTTACGGGTCAAGTTGCTACAAGTTTTAATTAGGTCTACGATGCTATAGTGCACACAGAATGTGGAGGGTGCTTATTGGGTTGTTGCCCTGTTATTTGATTTTTTTGTGTGTGTGCAGGAATTGGAGAGTGGCTCCAATGAAAATCAAGTTGTCACACAATTTTCTTGTATTTATGTCTTTTAGGATTCAATTTAATCAAATGTGTTTTAGGGTTTTTCTAATTAAATTTTCAAACAAGTTTGAAAATACTAAATCAAAGGAAAACAAGTTGTATGGGTGATTGTATATTTCCTTTTAATTGAGTCTCTAAAAAGAAAGAAGAAACCCTAAGCCAATTATCCCTAAGACAGAAGTTTTACTAAAAATGAATTATTTTTAGGCTTTCAAAATTAAGTAGTGGTCCAAACAAGTCAAACAACACCACTACTTTGAAGAAAATCAAACAAGGATTCCAAAAAATATTTTTGTAAGATTTTAAGAATTTTTTTGATAAATATTTTAAATTTTTAATTTTACTAGTGTCAAAGTCCATAAATGATACCTGTGGGTATTGTGGACTTTTCAGTATTACCACCGACCTCAGAAAATTTTTGTGATTTTATATGATGTGTAAAATTTCACAACGATTCCAAAAAACTAAAATTCACAAAAATTGGATGAGTATAAAAACTCTTAAAATTTGCGGACAGTAGCAAAACAGGAAGATTAAAGGGTGTGACCCCTCTGCAATCCACGAATTTTTAAAAATTCAATACAAATCCAATTGATCTGAAATTTAGAACGGATGTTCCAAACTTAATTGGAGATCACTCTATGAAATTTTATGATTTTAGGAGGCTGGTGGTGTTAGGAATCGATTTTTCAAGTCCAGACAGAAATCTGGACCTGAAAAATAGACACCAATACTTGCAATGGAGTGGTGTTAAAGAAGCATACAAGCAAATAATGGATTTTATAATGCACCACTCCACTGAATTAAGTTTTTTGGGATCCTGAAAGCCAAGTTTAATATATTTTTGGTAGTTTTAATTAATTATGTGACCAGAAAGAGGAACCAACCTGAATTTCGCGGGAAGAAAAGGAACTTTGAGCTCTCGCTTCCAGATTCCCACCTTCCCACTGCAGTTCCTGCACACACAAAAGAAAGAAAGAAGAAGGGGATGAGATCCACTTCAAGCAAGAAAAAAATGAGTTAATGGAAAGCCGTTCCTCCCCGGCAACGGCGCCAAAAAGTGATAGCGATTTTACGCGGTTTGTTAATTAGGCCGTTGTAACGCGTAAATCCGCATTCGCTCTTAAATTTATAATCCTAGATAGGGAAGTATATAGGATCGTCCAAGGAGGCAATATGGTTGCAAAATTGATTCTCTTGCTAGGAATATAAATCTCAACTTTCTTTTTGGTATTTTTTTCAATATATTATTTTTTTGTTTTTAAGCTAAGGAAACATGCAAACTGATGGCGGGAAAAGTGATTTACACTTCAATTTAAATACTACTTCTATGTGGCAAGTAGAGCCTCTCCCTAAGCTCACTCTAGGCAAGTGGAGGCCTAGAATAATTAGGGAGAGGGAGTGAAGAATGCTGAAAATAAGCTAATAGAAATGCAAACAAGAAATGCAAAGAAGGCAACTAGATAATTGATAAAGTGTTTTACAAAAGGCCTAGTAGAGGAAAGCTTGTACTACTAGAAAAATGCAAACAAGAAAAGAAAACAAAAATCCTCTAGATAGATGGTGAAGAAGAGGGCTTCTTGCTCCAAGGTTGCTGGCTTCCAATCTTGAAAAGAGTCCTTCAACTCCTTCCTTGCAGTGCTCCACCAAGGTGATGTCCTCCAAGGCAAGCCCTAGGGGGGCGTGCCCTAAGTTTCTCTCCAAGGGTGGACGTCCACCCTAAGTCCTTCTCCTTTGCCTGGCCGTCCTCCTTGAAGTGGAAGAGTCTGCCTCCTTGGCGTGGCTCAAGTTGAAGAGAGTGGGGAGAAGAGGGCACCAAAGGGGCTGGTAATGTGCCCCTTTAATCTCCTTCTCTACTCCTTCTTCTTGGCCGTAGGTATAGGTGGTTTAGGTAGAAAACATATACTAAGGGAGGATGCCCCAAAATGGTGGTAGGTGGTGGCTTTTTATAGAATAGGAAGGGGGCTATGGTGACCTTTGAATTGGATGGCCAAGATGAGTTGATGGAGGTGGTTGGAGATCCCATGGCCAAGGAGAGTTGGCGCCACCTTAAGGGACACCAAGTTGGTAGTTATGGGTGTTGACACCCCTCAGTGTTGGCGCCAAAATGGGCTTTCTAGAAGGCTATTAGGTGGCACCACCTTAAGGTTCTAGAAGGGGGGTATGTGGATGGCTAGGATGTGTTATATGGGTAGGTGTAGGGTGGATGAAGAGGCTGATAGTTGGCGCCAAAATGGGGGTGGTTAGGGGTGGTTTTTGGCGCCAACTTGAAGTGTCCTTTGGTGGAGATAATGGGGTGAAGGGGTGGCTAGGTGGTGGCGCCAACTTAAGTAGGGTAGCTAGCTTAGGTAGGCTTGAGTTGGTGGAGCTAGCTAGCGTTGATTTTTAAGGTAATGGATGGCTTTTTTTTAAAGGTGGAGTAGAGGAGAAGGTAATGGAGCTAGGGTTTGGAGGAAGGAGCTGAGGAGGAGAAGTCTGGAGCTGGAGCTGGAGCTGGCTGCTGTTGAAGAGGTTGGCATGGGGCTACTCTAGCTGGCTTAGCTTGCTAGTTCTTTGCTAGTTGCCAAGATAAAGTGAGCTAGCTTCTACCAAAATGAGCTGAGGTGAACTAGGTCTGGTACTCCCGGGGAGAACCAAGCTGGTTGAGGCAGCTAAGGTAGCTTAGCTCAGCTGAGTTGAGCTAAGCTGAGTCCCCGGGAGCTGGACTTGAGCTTCCTAAGCTGGGATGAGTTCTTCTTCAGCTGGCTGGAGCTGAGTGGAGCTGGATGTAGCTGGATTTGAGCTGGGGTGAACTCCTGTCAACTTAGCTGAGCTAGCTAGAGCTCCTTGTGGACTAGTGGGAGCTGAGATGAGCTAGACTCAGCTAAGTTGAGCTGGATCTGAGCTGACTTGAGCTAGGGTGAGCTAAGGTGAACTCTCTTGAGCTGCCATCCAGCTGAGATTAGCTGAATGGAGCTGGGATGAGCTAACCTTAGTTCAAGTAAGCTAGGTTCCAGCTGCGGTGAGCTGGATCAAGCTGAAGTGAGCTGGATCAAGCTGAGGTGAGCTGGATCAGGCTGAGTTCCAGCTAGTCTGGGCTTCTCCTTCACCATTTGCCTTCTTGAGTGCTAGGGTTTTAGGGATCTATATATCTGTTCATCCCTAACACTCACAAAAACATATTAAAAAGACAATAAAAAATGCAATGCATGCCTAACCTATTTTATGCCTAAATGCAGCCCAAAAACCCGTTTGCGGAGTAAAATCTTAAGAGCTAGATTTGTTTTAATGCATAAGAATGATGATAAACTGGCATTTATCAGGTCATTACGAGGTCTAGGACGGAACCCTTGAGTAGCATTCATATCTGCCTGTATAAGCTCAGGGAATTGGGAGGCCAAGTAGCAATCCACAATGGCGTGTGTATTGCCTTGGCAAATGGAGCATTCTAAAGCTTGGGATGTGGAGGTGCTAGTTGTGAATTGGCTCAGGCTCGACATATGCCTTTCCATATTTTGATTCAATAATTGAATCTGATAAACTAAATTCTAGGTGTCCCTTGCCTCATTTGCCTCCAACTTTCTTTGCATGAGAGTGGGTTTTCTATCCATGTAGGCAAAATTCAAGTGAATAGAATTCTCACTCAAAGTATCAAAAAGGTTCCAAGCTTCATCCTCAGTCTTAGATAGAAAGTTCCTGCACAAGCACCATCCACAGTCTGCTTGTGTGAATCATTAAGTCCAATGTAGAACCTTTCAACCAGTTGCCACTTGGCCACCTAGTGATGTGGGCAAAGTCTCAACAGGTCATTAAAGTGCTCCCATGCATCATGGAAAGATTCCCCATTCTTTTGAACAAAACTCATAATTTCCCTCCAAAAGTGATTAGTTTTGCTCATGGGAAAGTACTTTTTCAGAAACTCCTTCTTCAAGGCATCCTAAGTGTTAATATCATCTAGGATATGATACCAATACTTGGCTTTGTCCTTGAGATAGAAAGGAAAGAGGGTCCGCATTTGGGCGTCATCAGTAACACCCTACAGCTTCACTGTGGAACAGACCTCGGTGAATTCCTCTATATGCCTGTAAGGGTCTTTCCTAGCAGTACCATAAAATGAGGGCAGCAAGGATATTGTACTGCTTTTGATCTCATAAGGATTGTCCCCTCCAGGTCTACATAGTAAAGGGCCAGTTTGATTGGTTGAAATGAAATATTCCTTAAGGCTCCTTTGACCAACCATTACTTCCCATGGGAGGTTTCTTCTTAAGATTCTTTCAGGTTTAGGATCAAACACAAGTTGTCTCCTAAGAAATTGCCTACCAAGCATGCACTACAAACACAATTCAAAAGGACTTGATAGGTCTTTACAAATTTAGGTTTTTGACTTCAATTCAAATTGTAGGTGACAAAGCAAGTTGTCAAATCAATTACGTGCCTATTATCGACCTACAAAATGCCTAAAAAGACTTAGTTGGAGCTTAGGTGTTCTTCCCTAAATCTCAAACGATAGAGCAACTCCAAAGATGGAAGATTGAGGGATGCAAGTAGGCCTAAGCCTTCCTTTGAAGTTGTGCTTTCGCGGTGGTTCTTAACTACCCCCAAAAATCTGTGACAGGGTATCCCCCTCTTTAGATTTACAAAACCTTTGATCTCAAGTTCTAAATACTTCAGATTATAACGGTAAGAGGGCTCTTGTCCTAGTAGTACCAAGACCTAGGAGTGTCTAAATGCATGCCATCGTGCAAGAGATACAAGTGGGCATACACCGTAAAAATTTTGAGTTTTGAAATTTGAACCGCAACACAATGTCTCATTTCAAGTCCTTGGTTTTTAATGTTCCTCCTTAACTTAAAGTCCTCTTTCAGTAAAATATGTGACCACTAGTTAGATCTTTTCAATTCAATTAGGTGGTCTTGCAGTTAAATCCAAATGCGCATGCGTGAACAATATAGAATGTGATTGCGCCACAAAAATATACATGCAATTGTGTCGTCTTGTGCTATTTCCTAGCATTACCAGTGCTTATTAGTCATCCATGTCGCATTTGTAAAAATACACGCATGCATGCATTTAATTGAGAGGGGAGGAGAGTGAAATAAATGCCCTTGCAATTAACATTTTTCCTCAAGTGCATCTTTGCAAAATTCACCATCTTTTTATTTTTATTTCTACTTGAATTTGAAACTCTTCCCGCGGCTGCATGGCAACCTCTTCTTCTTCGCGTCATGTCCTGCTCAGCCTCTCCCTGCCAAGCCATGTGCAAGCCATGCACAGCCAGGGCATGGCTGTGAATGCTTTCTTCTTCTATAAAAAGAGCACGGCTCCTTCCTTGCAGAAGTGCCTGGTCCAGCCAATAGAACCCAACGTAGCTTCTTCTCTAGGCCACCATCTCCTTCCCTCTCCCTCCATACGCAGGCCCTCCTCCTCTGAGGAGATACTCTGCGGGCAGGAGTACCTCATGGTGGTGCACACCCACCACCGTGAGACCACCACTGCCCAGCTCATCAAAGAGCCGGTGGGCGTGGTGGTATTCCCTGTTTCAACTTTTCAAGCCTTTTCAGCCATTGGAGCAGGAGCTTCAAGCTTTGAAGCTCAAAGCTCCGCATGCAGCAGCAGCAGCTGCCCCAGCCCTTTCCGCGCACGCCTGTAGGCCGCCCTCGCCTCCAGCGAGTGCCTACAGGCACCCTCGCCTCCCGCTTCTTCGCACTGCACTCAGCTTTCCACCCATAATCGGCCACCGCGTGCCCCAATAGCAGTCGGCCAAGCTTCTCCGCGCCAACCAACCAACACCAGCAGGCCACCACGTGCCCTATCGTGCTCCTTCGCCTGCAACCCAGCCCTCTCCGCGCGCTCTGCCGCGACGTCACCCAGCGCGCCGCAACCGGCCTTCGCCAATGTGGCATCTCGCCCCACATCTTGCTCCAATGCCCGCCCGCACGTCTGCCAGTGCCCATACCCGCCCGCATCGCCTGCTCCCTTCACCCACGTACATCTGCATGCGCCCGCTCTAGCTCTTCACGCAGCGCGGTGCACTGCGGCCTCTCCTCTCCCCGCGCTCACTCCCTCCCAACACGCACGTCCTCGCCTGCCTGCAAGTAGCACGGTGCGCTGTAGCCATCAGACGACGCCTCTTGGCACGCAGACGGCTTAACTCTCCCAGCCTTCACTCTAGCCGCACTCTCTCTCTCTCTCTCTCTCTCTCACAGCACTCTCTCACTCTATCTCTGCACACACACATACACATACACTCACACTCTCACACACACACTCTCTCACTTATATAGTATTATATACATATATATATACGTATACATATATATATTGATATATATACATATATTTATATTCATATATGTATATACTTATATCTATATATATAGTAGTATTTATATAACTAAGTATTAGTATACATACATATATATATATACAAATATACATACATATATATATATATTTATCTACATATATCTATATACATATATTACTATATATATATATATATACATACATTTATATACATCTATATAGTTATATATACATACATATACATACATATATATATATATATACATATATCTATCTATACATATAGTTACATACATATATATATGTATACTTATATATATTTATATATATACATATATATATATATATACAATTTCACATTACTTACCATACGTTGTATCGCAGGAATATCTGCACCAGTTGCTGATATTCCTCGATACACATGTACAAAAAGTGTGGTTACACTCATCTTCCATCAATTCATCTTACACTCCACGCAGCACCTTGTCCTGTTGGTTGCGTCTTTCTAGACGATGACCGACTCGACACCGTGCTACACTCCATCTCCGCCTCCACCCCCACCCTTTTATACATATATAGTATATACATATATATATCTATACTATATTTACTTTATTTCTATTTCTCTTGCATGCCCATAAAAAGATAAAAAATATATATATAAACGAGAAAAGATAATCTTTGACTTGCAGGTACTCCGTCTTGCGAATAGCAAGACCCGTTTTGGAACCTTGATTTGGCTCAAAGCCAAGAACCTAATTTTGAGGGTGTGCCTCAAGGACAAGAATTATCAGAAAAAAAAACTAAATAGAAAAATACCAAAAACACAATAAACGAATGGAAGAGATTCGTTGTAGGAAAGGCATAGAAACTTGACTTCTAACCCCACTTCCCTGAGTTCGACCCTGGGCCTAAAAGTGACCAAGATAAAATCAAGTAAGCTAGGTTAAAAATTTTGTAAAGAGATGGTCAGGTCTGATTTAGGTTGACCACTATACACACTTCAACGATAAAATCACCATATTAACACACCTATCCGGGCCCGAGCACCATCTTTTCTGGCGTCGTTGCCTGGGAAGTCGCCTGCAAGTAAGTTTTTACTCCATTCCTGTAATCTTTCTCTTCTCACACCCTTCTCTTCACGGGTGTCTCTGTTTTTGGTGTGCAGGTAAACCTGTTGCAAGGAGAAGACAGGCAGACGAAGTCGGAGACGTGGGCAGATCCAAGGCGGGAATGAGAGCGTGAAGACGCCGACACCGCACTGGAGCTCTGCATGCATTGCTGAACAAGTAGGTCTTTCTTTCTTAGCAACCTAGGTTAACTTGTCACCTTAATAAAAAACAACTAAAAAAAATTAAAAACTAGAAAAACTTCTTGGAATCTCTTGGGGCAAGTGGATTAAAATTCACTTGTTTGATTGATTGCCTTTACTCCCACCTCCCTGGGATTTCCTGCCTTACTTCGCATAGCAAAAATCCAAGAATCTTGATTCTAGAATTTTTTGCCTTGTGAAGTATTCTTTGAGGAAAACATAAAAAGATTGATTGCACCCCTCTTTGCCTCACTTATCTGCAAATTCGGGATCGCATTTTTGGTGGGGAGACTTGGAATTGAGTTGATTCCAACCCCACCACGACCTTTCACGTGCCTAAGATTCGATCCTGAATATTTCAACCCCAACAATTTGATTTTCTTTATCTTTTGGTTGAGCCTTGTGCGGAAATCATTTTTGGTGATTGGGAGCACTTGAATTGAAGTGCTTTGGCTCCGTTTCACACTAATATAAAACTGATTCGTCCATCCACACATAGAAATCTCCATTTAGGGAAGCCCATTGCATTGTAGCATGCATTAACCAATTGACATTGAAGAAGGGTTTGTTGGGTTTATAAGAAAACTTGTATTCTTGCAAAACCCGGAGATTGGTTGAATTGGTATTTCAATGAAATCTTAAAATCCATACTACTTAAGGCTGAACTCTAAAAATCATTCACCAATTAAAAACTTCAATTCAGGGAGATTTCCCCGTTGCATGCTTGTTTTACACACTCTAAAAAATAATCACTTGGGCATTACCCGTAAATAACGCCCTTCACATTCCAGAAGCACTTGATCCTAAGCCTCTAACTAAAACTGGTAGTAACTTGACCCTTCTTAAGGATTGGAGGTCTAACTACCTGCGTGTAGCGCCTACGTGCTGGTGAGGGTTCCCGTGTGCTATCGGGTGTCTAAGACTGGGGCAAACGGCCTTTCAATCTGGCTCGGTGGTTCCGCGGTGCTCGCATTCGGTTCCGTAGTTCGTGATAGTAGGTAACTTAGATCTTTAGGTCTAAGGGCACACTGTAGAGGTTAGGAATTTGATTGAATTGATTTGTCATCAAGTGTACCTTTACAGCATCATTTCTCTCATCTTTTTCCCCTTCTCATCTCCTAATTCTTCCTACGGTAGTGCATGTTTGGGAGGAGGTCACAAAACCCTGAACTATGTGAATTGTCTGATAAATTTAGAAAAGGAGTCGAATCATCCTCCTCCTCCACAAACATGGCTACACGCCCACCCCCAAATCTCGAGGGAGGAAACTGCCCTCAGAACCCACTAGGTGGTGGAGCCTTAGATACCATAACCCGCCTCCAAGCCCAAATGGAAATGTATAATGAACAAATTGAGGCCATTCGGGAAACATTGGAGGAAATGCAGAACCCACCCGAACGGGAGGAGCCTAGGTCTCTTGCTCCTATTAGAATCCCACTGCTACAGAGACCATAGGAAAAATTCGAGTCCCCATGGGCGGGGACGACTTTGAACTGAAACCTAACATAATTGGCCTAATTAATTTTCACTTCCATGGTCTTGCAAGTGAAGATCCTTTTCTCCACTTGGAAGACCTAACCTGATTAGCTAAAATTGTTAAACCAAGAAATATCGGGCTACCTATAGTCCTCATGAAAATGTTCCTATTTTCATTGCGAGATAAAGCATCGCAGTGGTTACGCACCCTTGGGAGAACCATCCACTCTTGGGAAGAGATGCGAACAGCGTTTCTCAAGAAGTTCTTCCCAATCAGGTGAACCAATGTGCTTTGCCGTGCTATCACTTCATTTACGCAACAAAATGGGGAACAATTTCATGAGGCATGGGAGAGATATAATGACCTCCTCAGGAAGTGTCCACACCATGGTCTGCCTAAGTGGCATATAGCACAGATTTTCTACTATGGGCTAAATGAGACTTTGAAGCAGATTGCAGAGGCTTCCTACGGAGGGAATTTTATGAATAAAGATAAAAATGGAGCATTCGAATTATTTGAAAATATGAGTGAAAACTCTATGAACAATGCCTCCATTGTCGCCTTTAATCATACCAGCCAGCCCCGAAATGTCCACGAAGTTGATACGGGACCCTCCCATTCATCCACTGATCTTATCCTTATCGCACAGAAATTGGATGAAGTCTCCATCGTGCACAAGAAGCTGGACGAGCTTCTAGCCAACCCCGCCCGTTCTATGGCAAACACCTCCACCTCACCACTTCGTCACAATCCCAATTCTTCCAACACCAGGCTTATTCCAAGAAACCCCGCAAGACCTTCCTTACCGAGTGTCGCGCCGAGTGACTCGGTAAGTCATGTGGATCTGGCTTCTGCAAGCCAGTATTTCGACATGGAGGACCAAGCCTCCATGTGCTCGGATGCATATTTACATGCGGACGCGTCTTCTGGCATGGAAGACGCTTGCACCCTGGGGAACAACCCATTCTCTGCCACTTATAACCCAGGGTGGTGAAATCATCCAAACTTCGCATGGTCCAACAACCCGCAGCACCAAAACCCCGTGGGTGGACCAATGTAACTGTCCGCACCCGTCATCCCAAGGGCCCAGTCTAATCCTATGGCGAATCTGCCATCAGGCCCTTGCGTACCACAAGTAGAACACGCATCAAGTCCTCTTGACAAATTGATGCGAATGATGACGGAAATGTCAAAGCACCATGAAGAGAACATGACCTCTCTTCAGCACCAATTGGCGTAGTAGAATGCTGAGATCAGTCAACTACTCATGGCGACTCGATCTCAGGGCACTCTTCCCGCCCAACTTGTTCCAAACCTGCGAAACTTCGTACCCCATGGTCCTCAACCACAGGTACGACCTTCTCAGGGGTAGGTTAGTCAAATTCTGCAAGCTCCGAGCATTCCACCAGGATTTCACGCTAATCCCACTGCAGCACCGCACTCTTATGTCCCTATTGCAAACCCTCCTCCGCCGTATGATCCCACTGGACCCGCATCGTTCAATGCTATCACTACGAGGAGTGGTAAGCAGACCGTCGATCTGCCTCGACCTGATCCTGGGCTAGCTTCTTCATCGCCCTCTCATTTGGGATGCGCACCGCATTCGCGAGAGGACGATACACCCAAATTGGTGCCAGAATCAGTCCTATTCCCTGAGTCTCTACTGAGGGAGCCAAAAGACAAAAAGAAAGATACGCAGGCCTTTGGTAACCTGCGTAATTTGTTCAGGGATGTAGAAATCAAGGTACCCCTGCTCGAGGCTATCGATCACATACCTACTGTCGCCCGTTTTTTCAAAGACTACACAACACCCAGGCGACAGTCAAAGAAAACTAAGAATCCGGTGGTTCTCTCGCCTCATGCGAGTTGTGCTATACTGTCAAACCTACCACCGAAGCAGAAAGACCCAGGCACACTGCTTATTTCCTGTAGCATCCAAGGCTGTAGTTTTAACCATGCCCTGCTTGATCTAGGATCTTCCATCAATCTTATACCGACCATCATGCTCAAAAAATTTTCCTTGGGAAATCTGAAACCCACCCCTGTCACATTACAGTTAGCAGATCGTTCTGTCAAAATCGCGAAGGGTGTGGTGGAAGATGTGGTGGTTAGGGTCAACAGTCTCTGTTTTCCTGTTGACTTTCTTGTTTTAGATATGGAAGTGCCTAGCTCACTTTCTGATTGTCCGATCATCCTTGGTCGACCTTTCTTGGCCACAGCCCGCTCCCATATCGACTGCGAGTCGGGCTGTATTGAGATTGCCGTTGGATTTGAAAAGATCAAGCTTAACATCTTCAAGGCAGCCAAGAACTTTGATTGCGATTGTATCGAGGATGACACATCTGACGAGGACATGACCGTCAACGCGTGTATCGGACTAATTGGGACCTATTCAGACTGCTATGGATTACCTGTAAACACTGACGACTGCCTGATCAACACATACTGTGACGTTCCCCTATCCCTCCCTATTCCCATACCATCTCCTAACCAGACTTCTGACAAGGTTTTCTCCACTTCCCATACCTCGTGGTCTGAGTCATATCCGAGCTACTCATCGCTGGTCCACACTCTTGAAGACCAGATTGCCCTTTCTTTCCCGCTAAATCAGGCGGATTTGCAACTCCACACTGGGACCTTGAGCCCACATCCTACTCACTGGGGCTATTCCCTTCTGGATCCATCTATCCAAGAAGCCCCTCTTATTGGCCAATCTGAGGGCCAACTTCTTTCTCCTCACTTGTTCTCCGATCCGCCTGGGACACTCTCGTCCCAGGAAATGCCAGATCTTTCACCATCCACCATCACTTTTCACGCCACTATCACGATCACTTCACTTTTCATTTCACCACCCACCATCCACCCACCCTACCACCCTGCTGTATACCCTGCACCTCAGCTCTCGTTACCCGATCTTTCATCCTTTCTCTACCTTTCCCTGCATGCATATGAGGGCATAGCATTGTTTGGCATGGGGGGGTGGATAGGCATCCATAGGATCTGGGTATTTTATGGTATCATGCAGTTTCCACCTATTTATAAATATGTAAGAAAAAGAAAAAGAAAAAAAAAAAAAAAATATATATATATATATAGTGTTTAGTAATGATCTAAAAGCTGAAACAAAAATACAATAAGTGTTTATGGATATTCAATCTCTATTTTGAAGACTTTCCAGGCCACAGAAGCTTGATTCGCTCAGGCTCAGGCTTAATTCACTTGAGCATTGACAAAATAAATCAAAATCTCTCCTAACTAAGGACGTATTCTTGTACCTGAGACACCAGTACAGGATCCGTTGGTTTGCTTCTACTTGAGAGCCTATGTAATCTTGGTTCGCACTACACTTATCAAGAAAGATCAGGTGAACATAAGATCCAACCCTAGTGTTCATTAAGGAAGGTGGAGTCCTTACCTGTACGCGCAGGTAGACTTTTTATCCTAGGCTTTAGTATTATGTTTAGGAGCGACTCTTTCCACAAAGAAAGAACTCTCCCACCAAAAAGAAAAGTGTGCTCCTCCAAATAATGTTGTAAGAGATATACTGACACATGTTTCAAAAAAAAAAATGCAAATAAGTCAGTATATCTCGCAAATGTCTGTAAAGTCTCTAGCCTAAAAAAGTTCTTCAGGGCAAGTCGCAAATACCCTGTTTTCCTGTGAGCCACAAATGTCAGAAAATGGGAGTTGAGTTTTCTATCATCTTCTTAAGGGTCAATCCAAAAACACCAGCTGAAACTGGGACCAACATGTACATAAAAATTCGTGAAACCTTGGGCTTGAGTCTTAATGTTCATCTGGTCAGTCTTGATCCTTCACTAAGCGCAAGCCATAATCTCTTGAGCTCTCGAGTACGGTAAAAACCTCCTGGGTCCTGGAAATCATACTTAAGGTTTAAATATCAAGAGTCGTGGTTAGTCGAGAGATGATCTTTGTCATGTGAGACTTAAAGTACTGGTAGTCTTCTCTACAATTGGTTCTCACAATATCCAACAACAAACACACCTATGTCTCCTTAAGAAGAAAATCTTCAGCTTAAGATCATTTCTAAATACTACAAAAAAATGTTTTGCTAGTGACTAGCAAAAGATAGGTATGGGGGTATGATTGCACCGCAAAAATACACCTGCAATTGTGTCATCTTGTGTTATTTCCTAGCATTACCAGTGCATATTAGGCATCCATCGTCGCATTTGTAAAAATACACGCATGCATGCATTTAATTGAGAGGGGAGGAGAGTGAAATAAATGGCCTTGCAATTAACATTTTTCCTCAAGTGCATCTTTGCAAAATTCACCATCTTTTTATTTTTATTTCTACTTGACTTTGAAACTCTTCCTGCGGCTGCATGGCAACCTCTTCTTCTTCGCGCCATGTCCTGCTCAGCCTCTCCCTGCCAGCCGCATGCAACCTCTCCCTGCCAAGCCATGCGCAAGCCATGCACAGCCAGGGCATGGCTGTGCATGCTTTCTTCTTCTATAAAAAGAGCTCGGCTCCTTCTTTACAGAAGAGCCTGGTCCAGCCAATAGAACCCAATGCAGCTTCTTATCCAGGCCACCATCTCCTTCCCACTCCCTCCACACGCAGGCCCTCCTCCTCTGAGGAGACACTCTGCGGGCAGGAGTACCGCACGGTGGTGCACACCCACCACCGTGAGACCACCACCGCCCAGCTCATCAAAGAGCCGATGGGCGTGGTGGTATTCCCTGTTTCAACTTTTCAAGCATTTTCAGCCATTGGAGTAGGTGCTTCAAGCGTTGAAGCTCAAAGCTCCGCACGCAGCAGCAGCAGCAAGACGGCAGCAGCAGCCCCAGCCCTTTCCACGCATGCCTGCAGGCCGCCCTAGCCTCCAGCACGCACCTGCAGGCGCCCTCGCCTCCCACTTCTTCGCACTGCACTCGCCTTTCCGCCTGCAACTGGCCACCGCGTGCCCCTGCAGCGGCTGGCCAAGCTTCACCGCCCCGCCAGCCAACACCCGCAAGCCACCGAGTGCCCTGTCATGCTCCTTCGCCCGCAACCCTGCCGTCTCCGCATGCTCTGTCATGACGTCACTCGGTGCGCTGCAACCGGCCTTCACCCGGGCGTGCGCCTCGCCCCGCATCCTGCTCCAGCACCTGCCCACGCGTCTGCCAATGCCCGCACCCGCCCGCGTCGCCCACTCCCTTTGCCCGCGTATGTTTGCATGCGCCTGCTCCAGCTCTTCATGTAGCGTAGTGCGCTATGGCCTCTCCTCTCCCCGCACTCACTCCCTCCCAGCGCGCACATCCTCGTGCGCCTACACGTAGCGCAGTGCGCTGTGGCCATCAGACGACGCCTCTTCGCACGCAGGCGGCTTAACTCTCCCAGCCTTCACTCCAGCGGCACTCTCTCTCTCTCTCACAGCACTCTCTCACTCTATCTCTGCACACACACATACACACACACTCACACTCTTGCACACACACACTCTCACTTATATAGTATTATATACATGTATATATATACGTATACATATATATATTGATATATATACATATATTTATATACATATATATATATATACTTATATCTATATATATAGTAGTATTTATATAACTAAGTATTAGTATACATACATATATATATACATATATACATATACTTATATACGTATACATATATATATACATATATATACACATATACTTATATATATATATACAGAAATATACATACATATATACATATATATCTATAACTATATATACATACATATACATATATATATATATACATATATATTTATCTACATATATCTATATACATATATTACTATATATATATACATACATTTATATACATCTATATAGTTATATACACATGCATATACATATATATATATATATATATATATATATACATATATCTATCTATACATATAGTTACATACATATATATATGTATACTTATATATATTTATATATATACATATATATATATACATTTTCACATTACTTACCATATGTTGTATCGTGGGAATATCTGCACAAGTTGCTGATATTCCCCAATACACGTGTACAAAAAGCGTGGTTACACTCATCTTCCATCAATCCATCTTACACTCCACGCAGCACCTCGTCATGTTGGTTGCGTCTTTCTAGATGATGACCAACTCAACACCGTGCTACACTCCATCTCCACCTCCACCCCCACCCCTTTATACATATATAGTATATACAAATATATCTATACTATATTTACGTTATTTCTATTTCTCTTGCATGCCCATAAAAAGATAAAAAAATATATATAAAAGAGAAAAGATAATCTTTGACTTGCAGGTACTCCATCTTGCGAATAGCAAGACCCGTTTTGGAACCCTGATTTGGCTCAAGGCCAAGAACCTAATTTTAAGGGTATGCCTCAAGGACAAGAATTATCAGAAAAAAGTCTAAATAGAAAAACACCAAAAACACAATAAACGAATGGAAGAGATTCATTGTAGGAAAGGCGTAGAAACTTGACTTCTAACCCCACTTCCCTGAGTTTGACCTTGGGCCTAAAAGTGACCAAGATAAAATCAAGTAAGCTAGGTTAAAAATTTTGTAAAGAGATGGTTAGGTCCGATTTAGGTTAACCACTATACACACTTCAACAATAAAATCACCATATTAACACACCTATCCAGGCCCGACCACCAGAATGCAAAGAAAGAGGACGTACCTTTCCTTTAGCAATTAGCAATGCAAGATGCACGCAAATGCATGCAAAATAAATCTAGAGGCTGCTCATTCACACCTAAATGGTTGTCCTAAGGTAGGTAACTTCTAATAGGCAGCTCGTGTTTTCATTTTTTTTTTTTACTTATGCACAATCAAGAAAAATTAAATAAATCCACAAAAGAAAACCTAGATCTAAAGAAAAGGGAATAGGCTCCCGAAAAGTTACCCAACATGGGACTAAAAGAAACTCGGAGAACAAACCCCACAACTATACCCTAGAACAAAGCTCTCAAACCAAAATGTGCAGGGAAAATTAAGTCTAAAGTCTTAATCCTACTCTAATCAAATCAGAGACAAAATGTGCATGGATGATCGTCACGTCCTCATCCTTCCTCTCCTAGCAATCTGGTTCCTTGCAAGGTGGCTCGAATAATTTCTCCTCTGGTGATGTCAAGAGACACCTCTCACGATGGCTGGTGTGATGGCGAGTCATCAAATGTGCATCGTAGAACGTATTCACTGGCACCAGAACAACAAGATACAAAGTTAAATGTGCTTCAAAAAATTTGAATCAATGTGAACAAATGAATGAATGCGATTTAATTAATCCTGTTGCCTCCCTGGCAACAACTCCATTTGATAAGTTGGTTTTCGCTTTCGTTGTTTCGCATTAAGAATGTCATGTTGTAGTATGGCAGTGATGGTAAACCACTAATCAAAACAATAAAAATAACCACTCAATTAAGAGCGGGTCGTATCCACAGGGAAGCAATGGCCTATTTAAAACTCGTATAGGTCCAAAAGCAAACGTTCACTATTGATTTCCCAAAAATATTGTGTAAAATACTGCATTAGATATGTGTTTTAATGAAAGCACATGCTGAAATTGTATTTATGACAATCAATAGGGAGTTCAATGTAATGTGCATAATAATGAAATATCAATAAAAAGTGACAAGGGCATTTAAATGTAAATACTAATGTGTGCTGAAATAGGGGATTTGGTTGGTGGTCTCTCATGCATGAAGGAGGGTATGCCCGACCATGAGGTGCTCACTGGAGGTGAAGTGCAGCGAGGGCTTCGCAACGGTGGCAGCGATGAGTCATGAGGTGGCCGGCCGATGTTGAATGGGTGTTGGGTGCGTGGAGCACACCCCCTATTTGGGAGTGGAAATGGCAGTGCTACAGGTGGTGTGATATATACACATCTATTTAGGTTAAAATGCATATTCATGCATGTTCCTAGGCTTAGAATTGCATTTCATGTTATAAATATTGCATAACATGCATCATTGTCCATTTAGAGTAGCTGTATATATTTTAGGTTAATTAGGTCTTTTTTATGGTCAGGAGAGAATAAGACTTATTTCAGGGCCTCGGATGGAAGATCGGATCATACAGATCTGATTAAGACGATGATCGAAGTCTAACACCTCTGAAATTGTCTAGATCGGAGAACCGTAGCATCGTATGAAGTTCGAGGAAGATCAATGGCCAGGGGGCAATGCGACATCCATTATTGCTTCGGATGGAAAATCCAACCATACAGATGGATTCGGAGCAACGATCACAGTCCAGCAGTGCGGGAATCATTTCGATCTGAGCACCGTGTCACCCTCTACAAAAGAAAGAAGAATGGACGACCCATCTAGGTCGCCCAACACTGGCCAGTAGCAGTGCATGCGCACAGCCGCAGCCGTGCGCGGCACACCGTGCACAACCATAGTCGCAGCAGCGCACCGCGCACATCACCGCTGCGCGTAGCAGCAATGCACCGTAGATAGCGTAGCCATGCATAGCAGCAAGCACAGCACATGCCAGCGTGCGCAAGACATGGGGAGCACGGGCGGGTGAAGCATGCAGTGTGCGATGCACGCAGTGTGCGATGCGCGTGCCAACAAGGCAAGCGCTAGCAGGGCAGGCGTGGATCTTTAGCGACGCACGCCTTTAGTGACGCTTGCAGCTGTCACTAATGGTTTGCATGCACCAGCAAGATGATTTGAAGGGCGGATCTTTAGTGACAACTGCAGTGATGTTTATGGACGTTAATAATGACCCAAATGTGAATTTGTTCTTCCTCCTCTACTATAAAAGGACCTACCCACCACCATTCCAAACTATCTCTTCCTATCTTCCTCTCACCACCTCCAAGGCTCTAGAGAGAGCTTGTCCCAAGCCCAGGAGGGTCCCCTAGAGTAGAAAATCAAATAGTTTTCGCACCCCTCATCCCCATTCATGGAGCATCCGGTGGCCATCCTCTCACCACCCTTCGGGAAGAAGATCCTCGCCGCAATGCCATCCTGCCCCATCCTCCTCTGTCCCGCTCCTCACCACCTTCCTCCGAGTGACGTCAGAGCAAGTTGTCCTCCGAGAAACTGTCGAGGGGGATTTCTCTCACCCCATTCTATCTTTTTACGCTTTCGTAATGTAACAAACATTTATTGATAAATAGATGATTGTTTCTCTCTCTCTTTCTCTCTCTCTTTTATATTTGTAAGTAGATTAGCTAGATAAAATTTTCATCGACCTAATCTCTTGCGCTATTAAAATACCAAAAAAATTAGAAAGATAAAAACAACAAAAACAAATAAAAGAGAAGCACAGATTTTCAAAACCAAACGTTTGCCTCCCCGTGTTCGACCCGGGACTCCCTTGGAGTTTCGGTATAAATTTTATTTGACAACAAGTTTTGCAACTACGATGACAGGTCCTCCAAAACCCTAATTTTTAATTCGCGAAGTACCCCCCATCATTTTGGCGCCATTGCCAGGGAGGCAACGCTCTTTGGTTTTTTTTTCCGTGTTTTTCTACATTACCTTTTATCTCACTTCGTCTTTGATCTTACTGTGATTGTAGCTACTCTTCTGAGGAGGGCCAAAGCAGTTAGATCGGAGAAAAGTGAAGATGATGGTTTTGTAAGTGTCCCCCACACCACCCCCACCTTAGTTTTCATTCCATAACCTAATAACTCGAACCAAAATCAACTTAGGTGCTTTTTATAAACCCTAGGATAGATTTGGTTATTTGTTTGCAACCTCCACTCATCTCACCCTTGCATATATAAAAAAAAATAAAAGAAAATACTCTTCTCTTGTGGGATTTTCTGAAAGCTACACACTTAACACCCACAACTTCTCACCCTAAGGCGCACATTCACATCAATTCTACCACTTAACCAGGATCTGACCTGTGGACCCGGTACACTTAACTCAACACACAAATAAGTGAGTAAAAATCTGAATAGGTCAAGCATTTCTGTGTGCTTTAACTAAGTGGTGCATTAGGCCAATTGCTTAAACTGTTTGGGCTGCAACACTCAAAATAAAAGCGATTCATCAAGTAGCTTGCCACTTAGGGTTCATTCTTAGGGTTGAACCAAGCACTCCACATTTTTTCTCTAATTTCTAAAGGAATATATCATCACCAGTGCTTGCAAAACATGGAGTGTTCTACTAAACTTGATTGAACCAACCTAAAGATTAAACCCTAAAAGCTACTAAACAAGGTTAAACCCTAAAAGACACATTATCAAATAACCTTTTTTGCAAACCTTAGTTGTGCACGCACACACATTTTAACTGATCATTAAGGGCACAACCCATCTAAAGGGCCCATCACATTCCAAGAGCACAATCATCTCAAGTCTAACTAAAACTGAGTAGACATTGGCCTTAAGGATTGATTCGCTCTTTAGGGCTCTGACTGAGATTTTTTTCGATTAATCTACTTCTGCTGGTCCATCTGATGTTTAGCTAGGGGAGTAGCGTCAAACGTCCGCGGCTGGGGGGCACAGTAGGAACTAGAGGCGCAAGCCAAAGGAAGAACCTTCTCCCTAGTCCCCCCTTCTAACTAGTTGGATTGACTGGATAAAAGTAGACTAAATCGTTTATAATCTCAAGATGGGTCCTGGGAGTTTGTAGTTCTTTATGCTACTCACATAACGACAAGTTTGGTTGATTGTACTGCAGGGCACCTTTCTCTTTTCTATTTTCCCTCCTACTCCACAATGTATCCTTCCACTTCTTACACGCATTTCCCATCCTATCCTCCTACCACCACCACTTAACCCCAAGATGATTACTATTCCAACTTGACTTGTAATTACCCATCCACTAGTCAGGATGACTTGGATTAAGGATATGAATACAAACCTCAATGTCCAGGGCCTAACCCTGGACAACAAGACTATGATTGATATCCTTCCCAAACCTACAATGATTATGGATCTCCATCCTTTGATGACCAAACCAACCCGATCTACAATCAGGAAGGATATAATGATTATAACACCTACCCTCCCCAGTATTCCACTGAATATAGGTTGCCACCATCCTTTGAACAACCTACAACGACCTACTTTCAGGGAGGGACCTGAGAACCTCGACATCTTAACTCCTCTAGATTTAACCCAAACCCACCCAAACCTGAATCAAACCAGTCAGTTTAGGTGAACCAGATCCAAGATAGGGTGTTGGCTAATTTGAAGAACACTATACAATCTTTAGAAGCTCAGCCAACACCATGCACTGAAGCACTGGAGCCTACGATCAAAATGATTGATGAACTTAATAGTTCATTATTGGATTTGTTCTAAAGTGTTAGGGATAGGGACCTAGGTGAGTTTCTTCTTGGGAAATTGTTAAGGTTGAGGATGAAATTTGTGGTTGCCCTAGTCAAGTCTTGGGATGATTCTCAAGATGAACCCCCTTCAAGAGACCCAATGTCTGACCCGCTCAGGCACCTGTCAGGGGGGATACATATTCTGAGATTGGAGATGACCAGGTTGGACTAGAGCAACCCTTTAAGGATGAATCGAGTTTCTCACTCGAGATCCTAGAGCCAGGGAATGACGAAAAATATGTCTCCACAGACCATGAAATGACATATGATTTTGAGGCATATATAAATAAGGATCATGGATTCTTTGACTCTGAGGGTGAAGAATCTTTTGGTGAAGTCTCACTTGAACTTAAGGTAAAGGATTTTAGTGAGACAAATGGGCATGGGGAATCTGACGAACAAGTTGATAGCCTAATTATTGAAGATTTGGATCTAGTTGGGGCTAACTTGGAGGATTTGAATCCTCATTTACTATAAGATTAAATCAATAGCCCCATTCCTCATCCGCACCCCGAAGAGCTGACTTCTGAGAACATTGTGCCCAAGTCAATCTTGATTCAGCCACGATTACTAGACTTGGGAGAATCATATGGGGTGAATGATATGCTAGAGGTCCTGGAGCCTAAGTTCTTGATGTTGGATGATAGAATTGTTGAAATAAAAATTTGGGAGGCTAATTTTGAGAGAAGTTTGATTTTGGATCTAAGGGTACCTACTAACCTGAAACCACCTACTTTCTACCAGGACCCTTACGATATCTTTCACGTGTAACCCAAGTTCAAAATAACTGATTATTTTTCTGAGCTAGATGTTAGGTGGACAACCACACCTATTGAATCATCTTTACCCGTTGTCTGACACTTTGGTCTTGGGTTGCACACCACTAAACCGCAGGCTCGACCTTGCAAACACAACCTTCGGTTCTGGGTGATTTTCATCCAGAACCTGAGAACCACTTGACCTTGGGGCATGGGTCTACACCATAATCTGGTCTATGTCTATGGACATCTTCTGCAGATGGGTTTCAGGATCAACTTTTTGATTTTGATTCTGACCCACACTTGTGAATTCTCAATTTCTTCTTTGTATGTATATTATGCCTAGCTAAAGGCATTAAACTTAGCGCATGTGTATACACTCTTCTCTCTACAAAGCTGACCGGATTTTCACGACACTCAGGTGATATTCTGTTTACTCCGCCCTTTTCATGTCTTTATTTTTACAATGAAAACATTGGATCATTTAGGCAAGGGGGGTGGACAATCAATTCCAGAGATCATTTTGTTAACTCCGTAGAATTTCATTTAGTTTCTTATTAAAAACATTTTGAAAATTTGGAAAAAGATAAAAAAAGAAGAAGAATTAGAAGAGAACTTAGGCATTTGGAAGTTACTAACTTTAGGAAATGATACGAGAGGACCTAAACACTTAGACTCTTCAGGTCTTCAGGCTTAATTAGCCCGGGTGTCTACTCGAATGTGGGCTTAGTCTCGAGTCCTCGCCAATTCAAATTCATTTTTAATTTGGCTAATAAATTGGGATGATAAGGATGTGACTTGTCAACCCACCCTCTAATTTAGGGGGACTTTAAGCCTAAGCATCTACACACATTTTTTGCACTGACTCACTTTTCGGCATATTCTTCAAAAATTGGGTAGTTAATGAACTATCTAGGGTGGTATGGTTAGCAAGTTGTCGGTGGTAACAGCTCATCGGCTGGTTGTCCAGAGCCCAGTCACAAGACCATTTTCATTATACTACCTTTAGGTAAATCTTAGATCAAGGAAGCTACCTGCTTAAAGAAAAAAAAAAGAAAGAAAACAAACGAAAAAAAAAAAATAGAAAAAGGAGAAAAAAATAAAAAATAAACAAAATCATACTTCATCGCACGAGTATGGCTGGCAAATAGCTGTGGGTAATAGCCCATTGGTCGGTTATCTGGAACCTAGCTCACAAAAAAATGCACAATAATTCCCAAAACACCTAGGGAAGAAGCAGGGAAGTAGAATAAATCGGGGAGATATACACTGGGTTTACCCTTGTTTTGACCCCATAAATAAAAGAAGTAGAGAGAAAGCTACCGTTCGAAAAGATAAACATTTAGGCAAGGTCACCTAGGGTCGTAGAAACCCGAAGTCCATTTCAACAGCCGTCTAGTGAGTCTTTCACTATTTTCACAAGATGATTAGCACTTAGAGTCCTTTTCGAGTCTTGGGCGGGTCAGGTAGCTGTAAAAAGTTATCCTGGAACTCTCAAACTCCAAAAGTACAAAAAAAAATTAGAAAAGAAGAAAAATAAAAAAAAATGTATCTTCCCTTTTCAAATAAGGCGAGGACTTGGGCAGTCTACATTCTAGCAAACACCTGGGTACTATTGAATCTTCGTAGTTTAGGACCTTAGTTGAAATTTTTTATTGTTAATAAATGACTTACGCCTAAGCTATCTAATCCTAATTTTGATTTTATGCATAGCATGTAGTTTAATTTTGCTAGAGACTAGCAAAAGATAGGCATGGGGGTATGACATAGGCACATCTATTTAGGTTAAAATGCCTATTCATGCATGTTCTTAGGCTTAGATTTGCATTTCATGTTATACATATTGCATAACATGCGTCATTGTGCATTTAGAGTTGTTGTATATATTTTAGGTTAATTAGGTCCTTTTTATGGTCAGGAGAGAAGAAAACTTATTTCAGGGCCTCGGACGGATGATCGGACCACACTGATTTGATTAAGACAACGATCGAAGTCTAACACCTCTAAAATCGTCTAGATCGGAGAACTGTAGCATCATACGAAGTCCGAGGAAGATCAACAACCAAGGGGAAATGCGACATCCATATGGGTTTTGGATGGAAAATCTGATCGTACGGATGGATCCGGAGCGACGATCGCAGTCCAGCAGCGTGGGAATCATCTCGATCAGAGCATCGTGGCACCCTCTACAAAAGAAAGAATGGACACCCTAGATGGTGCCATGTGGTGCCATTGAGGCCGCCCAACGCCAGCCAGTAGCAGCACACGCGCACAGCTGTAGCTGCACGGAGCGCACCGCACACAGCCACAGCCGCAGCAGCGCACCGCGCACAGCGCAGCCGCACGTAGTAGCATGTGCAACGCACGCCACCGTATGCATGCGCGCAAGGCGCGGGGAGCATGGACGTGTGAAGTGCACAGAGTGCAATGCACGCACCAGTGGGGCGAGCAAGGATCTTCAGCAACGCACGCCTTTAGTGACGCTTGCAGTTGTCACTAATGGTCTGCATGCGCCAGCAGGAGGATTTGAAGGGAGAATCTTTAGCGATAGCTGCAATGACGTTTATGGACATCAGTAATGACCTAGATGCAAATTTGTTCTTCGTCCTCCACTATAAAAGGACTTACCCACCACCATTCCAAACTATCTCTTCCTTTCTTCCTCTCACCATCTCCAAGGCTCTAGAAGGAGCTTGTCCCAAGCCCGGGATGCTCCTCTAGAGTAGAAAATCAGATAGTTTTTCCTCCCCTCATCCCCATTCATGGAGCATCCCGTGGCCATCCTCTCACCGCCCTTCGGGAAGAAGATCCTCGCTGCGACGCCGTCCTACCCCATCCTCCATCCTCCAGCTCCATCCTCCTTCGTCCCGCTCCTCACCACCTTTCTCCAGGCGACGTCAGAGTGAGTCATCCTCCGAGCAACCATCGAGGGGGATTTCTCTCACCCCATTCTATCTTTTTACGCTTTCATAGTGTAGATTTTTCCCGCTTTCGTAGTGTAACAAACATTTTTTGATAAATAGATGATTATTTCTCTCTCTTTCTCTCTCTCTTTTATATTTGGACATAGATTAGCTAGATAAAGTTTTCATTGACCTAATCTCTTGCCCTATTAAAATACCAAAAAAATTAGAAAAGATAAAAGTGACAAAAATAAATAAAAGAGAAGCGTGGATTTTCAAAATCAAACGTTTGCCTCCCAGTGTTCCATCCGGGACTCCCTTAGAGTTTCAATGTAAATTTTATTTGACCATGAGTTTTGCAACTACGACAATGAGTTACTTGTAACCCTAATTTCAAACTCTCGAAACACGTGCGATCATGGTGGCTACACGAAGATGGATAGAGAGGGTCGCTGGGCGTGATGCATGCCTACCCAGAGTGGAGCTGGAGGGCGGAATGTGTTGGAGATGTGTGTGGGTGGTGCGCTGGTTGCGCCGGTTGTGCTTGTGCGTAGGACGCTACTCTGGAAGGAAGAGGCGCAATGAAGGGCCATGCACGGTGCTGCTGCTGCGAGCGGTGTGTGTGCGAGAGTGGCGAGGGAGCACAGCGAGGGCATGCACATGCGCACAGTGGAGTTGGCAAGCAATCGTGCGGGGAGGAGCACAGGGTGTGCTGGAGATGTAGCAAGGAGGCACGTGCAAGAGGTTGTGCACTGCTACACACACGGATGCACTGCTGGCCACGCATGGAAGGGAAGATGTGGCCGTGCTACTGGCTATGGTGAGGCCGAAGGTGCAGCTGGAGCATGCGTGGTGTTGCATCTATGGGCGGAGTTGCTGCGAGGAGGACGCGGGCGATGCTGGTGGTGCACGTGATGCACGGGACAAGGGCTAGGACTTTGGACGTCCAGGAAAGTTCTCGGATGTCTTAAGTGAGTGGGAAGGTACGCAGTGGCGGTCGTCAGGGGAGATGATATGGTGATTATAATACGGAGCTTTGTGATGGTGGTGCGGGTTGTCACCCCGCACGCCCACGGCGACGAAGCTACACTGTGGTTGAGGCCGGTGGTAGTGGAGCGGATGAGAACAAGTTCTCTGCATGGTGAGGAGTGAGGATGGAGGCCCCCGAGCACCATCGTCTCCTCCCCCCTCTTATAGCTACAACCACTTCATTTGAAATCATAAGAGGCAGGAGCATATCCTCGTGAATGCTGGCAACTATTAAAAAAAATCAATGAGCGTAGGAGGGGGAGGCGGAGGCGGAGCGGTTACCTGCAGAAGAAGAAGAATAATAATAATAAAATAATTACGATTATTTATACATAACTCCTTAACTTTTATGTTAATTAAAATAATGTATGTAATGCACCTAATTAATTAACTAATCAAATGCATACAATTCTAGGTTAATTCTAAATGAATTTAGATATGGATGCCACACATGAATTATGCACTTAAGCTGAAATTATGAATTAATTTATTTACATCCTAATGTATGCTATCTAAATGTTAAAATTAACTTAATGTCTAGGCACTTAAGTACTTAAATAGCCCACAAATATTGGCTAATCACCTGTGAGGATTGATGGTGAGAACTAGGAATCTGATATAGACCGTGTTGTAAAGCCATTCCGAAGCTAGAAATAAAAAGAAAAGAGAGAGAAAACTCTCCAAAAACAAAGAAAAATTTCTTTTGCCTCTCTCTTACAAAAATGCACTGTAAACTAAACCTGAGCTAAAACATGTTACAAGCACGGGTGCTTTAACCGTAGAGTTCAACAAACCTTAGGTTAGTTCCTGTGGGCCTTAGAAACCTTCACAGTGGACTGAGGGTCGAGCTGGTAAGGTCTAGATCTTGGTTGGTACTTGAGTACCTTCAGGCCTACTATCAGCATTCTAACCGAATCTAGAAAAGAAAGCACACATCTCGGCATAAAAAGGCATGTGGTCTAGAATGAGTTAAATTCCTTAAGATTTTGCTAAGGGACTAGAAAAAGCTAGGCATGGGGGTATGATGGGAACACCATCATGAGCCATAACTAGCTCAATTTGATCTGATTAAGTCATTAAATGCTCCTACATAACCGTCAGAGAACCCTAAGTCATTGCATAATCATTCTGAGAGAGACAAGTAAACAGGGTTAAAATTACAAATTTACCATCATATCTTGAATGCAGTATAACCACAGGTTTTCTCAATGGTTAATTAAGGGTCAAATGGTCCTAAAAGGCTAACAAGTGGGTTAAGACAGACAGAAAAGGGTTTTCGCTTGTTTTGAGAATTAAATGACTTTTGAAACCCTAAAATAGACCTGCTTAATTAACTAACCTTCTGGTCAAGATAAAATTCACCTAAACCCTCTAAAATTTATAGAAAAATATTCTCTAGCATTTGGTACCTTCAATTTGACCATCAGAACCCATCTTGACCCAAAATAGTCTCAAATTGACATTTGCCCTAATTTGGGTTCTTGCATAAATTACCAAGCCAAATGAGGTCAAAACCAAAATCCAACTTCACCACTGAATTCCTTAGTTCAAATTAGATTTGTATCAAAATTTGGGCCCAATCTAAGATTGTTTCAACCTATTTTGCACTTTGGTCCAAGTCTAACTTTCTTTCTCTCCAATAGCCCCTCAGCTTTTGAACTTCTTATAAAAAGCCCCCAACTTCATCGTCTTCACAAAAAGGTCCCTAGCACCATTAAAGGCAACTCTAAGCTTCACCGTTGAGATCGAGTGAGAATTTCTCGCTCGATTCTCAATCAATCAGTCCCAAAATAGGTACTCAGATTCTTGACGAAGTTGCCTTCCATTTGAGCCACATCTTAGGCTCCAAGTCTTGCCCAAAGTGCCATGCGAATCAACTGAAATTTGGGTTTCTATCTCTGGTGAAGCTTTCCAAGCTTAAGAGCTTGATTCTCAAGCTTCGTTTGCCATCTGATGACCTATAAAAGAACCCCCAGGGCACAACAGACTTCCCATGCTTGAATTCGACCGGAATAACTCTCAATTCTTCTCCCCTCCAGCCGAATTGCTCCTCGACATCCGAAGACCTCCTTCGTCTCAATTCCTTGTCCGTTCACAATACCGGTGATGGATTTATCCTTCCCTCTCTCCTCCATGTCGCGCAGTACCAGCCGACACCTCTATCTTCCTCGTCCTCATCGTCTAATCCCTACCGTAGCTCCTTCCTTCTCCGGCGCCAACCATACTGCAACCAACGCCACCTCTGCTCCCCATTGTCTGCTACCCTTCTCAATCAACTCCTCAGCTTCTCCTCATCATGTCAGCATCTCCAACATATTGTTTTGACCCCACCGATGCCCTCCACGACTCCATCTTCCATCTCGTTGACATACCTCCGGCGAGTGCTAGTGGCCACCACAGATCACCTACGCCACCGCTTCCATGCTCCACACCTCCGCCTCGACCTCAGGAGCAAAAGCCCTAACTTCGTTAGGCCGATTGCTCCTCCAAACCCTTAGCTAAACTCACTCTTCTTCAGCTACCCTCCGCGAGGTCAATAGCCCTCTTCACACACGCTCTCGCCATGCCACTGCCACCGTTGAACTCGCCCTGCTCCAGCGATCGCTCCTGAGCTTTCAGACATAGACGAAAGGCCTTATTGTTGTTTTCAGGTGCTAAGTGTCTCTGCCATTAACACAGCTTCTCCGTGAAGCTCCAGGCCATGTTCTTGAGATCTCTGCTCCAGGCTGCAACTCCAAGTCGACGCAGAAGTCATCTAGGATTACACCCAGGTCTCTGATAGCGAAAATATGCGGTTTGTTAAAATACGTCGTTGTAACGTGTAAATCCGCTTCCGCTCTTAAATTTATATTCCTAGATAGGGGAGTATCTAGGGTCGTCCAAGGAGGCAATATGGTTGCAAAATTGATTCTCTTGCTTGGAATATATCTCAACTTTCTTTTTGGTAATTTTCAATATACCATTTTTCTTTATTTTTGAACTAAGGCAACATGCGAACTGATGGCGGGAAAAGTGTTTACACTTCGAATTAAAATACTACTTTTAGGTGACAAGCAGAACCTCTCCCTAAGCTCACTCTAGGAAAGTGGAGGCCTAGAATAATTAGGGAGAGGGAGTGAAGAATGCTGAAAATAAGCTAATAGAAATGCAAACAAAAAAATTGCAAAGAAGGCAACTATATAATTGATAAAGTGTTTTACAAAAGGCCTAGTAGAGGAAAGCTTGTACTACTAGAAAATTGCAAATAAGAAAATAAAACACAAATCCTCTAGATAGATGGTGAAGAAGAGGGCTTCTTGCTCCAAGGTTGGAGGCTCCCAAGCTTGAAAAGAATCCTTCAACTCCTTCCTTGCAGAACTCCGCCAAGGTGATGACCTCCAAGGCAAGCCCTAAGGGGGCGTGCCCTAAGTTTCTCTCCAAGGGTGGACGTCCACCCTAAGCTTTTCTCCTTTGCCTGGCCGTCCTCCTTGAAGTGGGAGAGTCCTCCTCCTTGGCGTGGCCCAAGTTGAAGAGAGTGGGGAGAAGAAGGCACCAAAAGGGCTGGTGGTGTGTCCCTTTAATCTCCTTCTCTACTCCTTCTCCTTGGGCGTAGGTATAGGTGGATGTAGGTAGAAAATACACTAAGGGAGGATGCTCCAAAATGGTGGTGGGTGGTGGCTTTTTATAGAATAGGATGGGGGGTTAAGGTGCCCCTTGAAATGGAGGGCTAGGATGGAAGGATGAGGGTGGTTGGTGATCCTATGGCTAGGGTGAGTTGGCGCCAACCCAAGGGGTGTTAAAGGGGGTGGTTATGGTGGTGTTGGTGTCTTTTGGTGGTGGAGAGACACCCCCATGTTGGCGCCAACATGGGGTCTTCTAGAAGGGGGGTTAGGTGGATGGTGGAGATGGGTTCAAGGGAGATTGTGTGGTGGAGATGAGGGGGGATTTTGGAGGGAAAAGTGGCGCCACTAAGGGGTGGTTATGGGTAGTTTTTGGTGCCACTTTTAGGTGTCTTTTGGAGGTGGTGGGTAGGTTAGGTTGGTGCCAAGTAGGTTAGCTCATGTGGAGCTTAGGTGGAGCTAGTTGGGTAGAGTTGGTAGGTGGGTTTTTGGGGTAGTACAAGCCAAGGAAGTTGGAGCATAGCTAAGCTAAGCTAAGCTAAGCTAGCTTAGCTAATGGAGGAGTAGAGGAGAAGGTGTTGGAGCTAGGGTTTGGAGGAGGGAGCTGAGGAGAAGAAGTCTGGAGCTGGAGCTGGAGGTGGCTGCTGCTGAAGAGGCTGGCATGGGGCTACTCTAGCTGGCTTAGCTTGCTAGTTCTTTGCTAGTTGCTAAGCCAAGCTAAAGTGAGCTAGCTTCTACCAAAATGAGCTAAGGTGAGCTGGGTCTGGTGCTCCCGGGGAAAATCAAGCTGGTTGAGGCAGCTAAGGTAGCTTAGCTCAACTGAGTTGAGCTAAGCTGAGTCCCTGTGAGCTGGACTTGAGCTTCCTGAGCTGGGATGAATTCTTCTTCAGCTGGTTGGAGCTGAGTGGAGCTGGATGTAGCTGGATCTAAGCTGGGGTGAACTCCTGTCAACTTAGCCGAGCTAACTAGAGCTCCCTGTGAACTAGTGGGAGCTGAGATGAGCTAGACTCAGCTAAGTTGAGCTGGATCTGAGCTGACTTGAGCTAGGGTGAGCTAAGGTGAACTCTCTTGAGCTGCCATCCAGCTGAGATTAGCTGAATGGAGCTGGGATGAGCTAACCCTAGTTCAATTAAGCTAGGTTCCAGCTGCGGTGAGCTAGATCAAGCTGAGGTGAGCTGGATCAAGCTGAGGTGAGCTGGATTAGGCTGAGTTCCAGCTAGTCTGGGCTTCTCCTTCACCATTTGCCTTCTTGAGTGCTAGGGTTTTAGGGATCTGTGCATCTGTACATCCCTAACACTCACAAAAACTCATTAAAATGACAATAAAAAATGCAATGCATGCCTATCCTAATTTATGCCTAAATGCAGCCCAAAAACCCGTTTGCAGAGTAAAATCCTAAGAGCTAGGTTAGTTTTAAAGCATAAAAATGATGATAAACTGGCGTTTATCAGTCTCCAACTGGGTGAAACACCATCGACAGCTATTGCAATTAGATGAGGAACCACTTGCAGATGCTCGCGCTAAACTCTCAGTGGGGTAGTCCCACATTGGAAAGCGTCGACCATCTCGAGCGGCATAAATTGAATTTGTGTCGAGGTCTTGTTGCCTCAGACACAAGGGGTGAGGTCCCTCACACTCCTCACTCTGCCTCACCCGTGACACTGCTCACACGGGCCTGGTCCGATTACCCACCTAAGCTATACACTCCTTTCTCACCACCCACTACTGGTGAGCCTAGACCCGGGTGCGCTCTAGATCCGATTACTCGTATACCCGGTACTGTGGAAGGCTTTGGGAGAGCGTGACCAAGAGAGTGAAAGAAGAGAGAGCGCGCGGGGGTTAGGGGGTTTTTGCTCTCTGGAGAAGTGGCTGACACTTAGCCAAATCTAAAGACCCTTTCCCCCTCTACATGAAGAAGAGAAGTAGAAGGGTCTGTGATGAAGAAGAAGGAAGCAATTAAAGAAGAAAGCAGAGTCTGTGTAGAAGAAGAAGAAGAGAGACAAGCATAGAGAAAGCAAAGAAGAAGCAAATCAGAAGAGAGATCACTGCTCATCAGACGTTTAAGACGCCTGATCATTCAATCAGACATCTGATTTGAGTTTATTTCTACATAGTTATTGAGTTCCACTTGCTATTATTGTAGGAAGTAATTGGTGATTCAAATCACCATTTTACTCCATTCTTTTTTTAGTTTGACACTTGATATTATTGCCACATTATTCTGAATCAATTTCTAATCATAATCTCTGTTGTTTAAATTGCAATCTTGATAATCGAATTCCTACTTGCTCCTAGCGAATGGCCTTGGACTTTTCGAGTATAAATTTTATCTATTTTTCACAAGATTTTCACTATACTGCAACGCAACAATTTTAAACCTGATTTCGAGTGAACTAACAGGTAGCATTCTATGAATAGCTAGTGGCATCAAGACTTTCATGTAAACATGACTGCCGTGACTCTTTAACCCCCTAATTTTCTTTTGAGCCTCATTTACAAATTGAGAAAGTTGTGAAGGGTAGCCATCTGGCACCTGTACTTCTTTCGAGAAGGTCAACTTTTGTGGATCATTATTTGTCTTAAGTACTCTTTAATTAGTTGTCCCTAATTGTTAATTGAGTACGAGTTTAATGGCAATTCACCTTAGTCTGCATTTAATTTTATGCGCTAATTTTACATTTAATAACATATGATATGATCTATTTGATGAATGCAGGCTAGGTATGAGAGTCAGACATCCATTTTTGCTTCTATAAGACATCCTGAATTGAGTTTGGACGTCTGATGAGTAGGGATCGTAGTACTGTAAACTTTTAAGATGTCCAGAACTTATTATGGACATCTGATGATGTTCAAACTGCAGCTGCCTTTCCTCCGCCAACTGTACCTCATCTCTTCAACCACCCCAACCACTCATGATCTTCACAGAGTGGGTGGAGAAATCGTCGACCAAAGAGAAACAAACCAGGGATGTTTGAAATGAAAACTGGCATCTTCTTCAGGGATATCTTCCCTTTCCCCGAGCGGGGACTTCTTCATCCTCTCCACCGTGAAGGGGGCGTGCACCCTGTGGCTGGAGCATGCACCGTGAAACCCTACCACACAATATGGCCAAAAGTGTATGCACCACACTCACCATTCTCCAGAACCATAAGTGCACATGGTGACAGCGTGTCCACCACCACGGCCTCTCCTCTTATGTTTCCATCTTCTTCCTCTTATTCTTCTACGTAACAAACCACCACCACCATCACTGACCCCCTCACTGCAGATCACCCCCTCCTCATGCACCGCCTACAGCTGCGTGACCAGCGCACCTCCCACGCACCTTCCACGCACTGCCCGCGTGCGCTTCCACTCCTTACGCACCACACACCAACCCCTCGCCCTTGCACACCCACGAACAACTATTCATCTTCTTCTTCCTTGCATCGGTCATGCTATGAAGGAACCCAAAGTTGTAGCCGCCTCCTCGCTTCATACGGCCATTACAAGCACCCAAGCTCATCGTCAACCTCACTGTTCTCCTCGTCTCACGCCCACAACCTCCGTACATCCACCAACCGCCCTTCACAACGAGTGCAAGCTCCACCTGCTATCATCGACGACCGGCATCCCCCTCACCGATCGACCGACTCCGACTGCCTCTCGACACCCCAACACCGTCATCGCGAAGCCCGCATCCCAGCTGCCCTCCACCGTGCATCGCAGGACCACTCACACCCCATGACGCACCCGAGGAAGAACGAGGAGAAATCCTCTATTTTCTCTCGTATTTCTATTTACGCCTTATGCCATTGCAAATTCTACTATTTACTTATTTATTGAATTAATATTTTATGATAGATTTGCATGGATATCCCTCTGATTTATTTGAATTACATATAGTTGAATTTATCTCATAAATGATAGCGTAGGGGATTTTGGTTATGGGGAACAAGTTCTGTTTTGATTAAGATTGACGGTGCTTGTCAGTACCAAGATCATGATTGACATATTTCCATGATGGTGATTTTGTATGTGCGCACCTATATTCTTGATTAATTACATAAATAATGACTTATGTTGAAAAAGAATTGCACGAATTAGCATGCACACCCATTAAGTTTCCCAAATAATTGAGGCACCACTAACTAGTGCAGTAGGCTAATTCCTCCCTGTGGAGACGACCTATCTTCGTGGTTAGATTTTGAGTAATAAATATTTTTTAAAAGTGATTTTCTACCATGTAACGAAATACAACGACGCGACATTTTATGTTAAAATTGTTATCAAAAACAAAGATTGCTCTTTCAAATGGAGCCGTTGCGGGGGAGGAAATACACCTATTAAATTTTTCGGGGACTTTCTATCATTTTTATGCTATTTCTGAAACTTTTTTGAATCACTGATCTATTTCTTTTTCCTGTACGAGGTACATCTGTTTGGAGGAAACGAACGCGACCATAGATGTTTATTTGCTTCTTTTAGATTTAGATTAGTTTAGATAGACATTAGAACTTAATTTCTGTCTTGTGGACCTGTGTTGGGCATTTTTGGGAACTTGTTCCTAATGCTTTTATTACTTATCGCTCTTGTATGTGGGAGTGTATTTTTGGTAGCATGTTCCCATTTTATTTAGATTATAGGATTATTTGAATTATTTGAACTACACGTTAGTTAGTTAAATTAGATTAAGTTTGTTTGTGTATTAATTATCAGAAAAAAAAAATTGAACTGCCTGCTAGAAGCTACATATCGAAAAGGCGACCATCTAGGATTGAATGAGTAGCATCTAGTTTATCTTTACTGCATCGCATACATTCTTTCATGAAGAAAGCTAGAGTAAGGTATGTCTTCTCTTTAGCATCAAATACCTGTCATGCATTTGAATTGACTTAAATTCAAGACCACTAAAGTGTTTGAATCAGATTAATTCAGTGGTCACTTTAAAAATTGGGATGGTTAAGAGGTCAGACCATAAAATCTGTGACTTCAAATTGTGTGAAGAGGATCTTGTTTGTGAGATTTCAAATTCAAAATGCGAATGTGTGTTGCACACATGAGACAATATGCACATCACACATAAGGTCACTAGATAAATTTCTACCTCTCCTCTTTTGCACCACAAGGGAAGTTAGTCAAAAATCAACAAGCCTATCCACCAAGTTACTTCAGTTCCTCATGTGTGGGCTCGATTCGAGACTTCCATCCCTTGCGAGTAGGTTGTAGGCACCAGCGAAGGTTGGCCTAGGAAGCGTAATTCCTGCAAAACTTGTTTGGCCACCAACTGAACACCTTATTCTAAGACCTAAAATCTACTAAAAATAGATCCCACTGTATTTGCGTTTGTTTTGACTGTGGTAGAACTCTCTAGGAAGTTTCTACTTTTATTCTGATTGCTTCTAAATCCTAAGAGAGTTAAACCATTTAATTGAAAGAAATGGACTACCCTTACTCCTATCATTTTAACCAAGATCCCATGCCCCGAGCATATCCATCCTTTGATGGGTACAA
Organism: Thalassia testudinum; assembly: GCA_037157565.1. NCBI lineage: Eukaryota > Viridiplantae > Streptophyta > Magnoliopsida > Alismatales > Hydrocharitaceae > Thalassia > Thalassia testudinum. The sequence continues at coordinate 36,354,490 of JAZHRO010000003.1, forward strand.
TGACAATGCATGGGATCAATCATATTCCTATCCTGGGAGCACTGGCCCGATAAATCCCACTTTTGAGCAGAGCCTAGGAGTAGAATTTTCCAATTTGCAAATAGCCAACCCTCCCACCCTTCATGATTTTTCTTATCAAGGTTGAACCGATACCCCTAGGCAACCAAAGCCTAAGATTAACTATAATACCCAATCTGATAGTAGTAGCCTCTCCTCTTTTTTAATAGAAATGCAAAAACAACAAAAAGAAATGATGGAGTCTACGGGAGAGATGTTATGGAATAGTCAACAATTGAATAAGGAAATTAGATAACTTAGCTATGCTCTTACTAATGATTCTGATCCCTACCCATATAACCATGATCATCAAAATAATTATGAGAAAACCAATGACAATAGGGATTTCATTTTCAGTAACTATCACTTAGACTCTCCCCATGAGACATGGCCACTAAAGGAAAATGACCCTAGCGATTACCTACCCAAGCTATATTGGAGTCAAAAGAAAGGGAAGAGGGTACCTCTTGAGAACCTTGACCCTGGTAATAGTATTTTCCTTACCCCTGATAGCCCGAGTCAAGGTCGTATTGTTCATATCACTTCCCCCATTAATCATCTGATGGAACCCCATTCTACCCTTAGTGAGCCTAATCCTGACCCTCCACTTAGGGAATTAACACCTACCATCCAACATTATGAGGATTTAAATGTGCCCAATGAAGGTGACCCTAAGGGAATGGAGGATGAATTAGATCAATTTTGGTCTCAGGGGTATAAAGAGTCTATTTTAGAGGAGGAGGATAACCCGATGGAGGAACCCGACCTTAGAATCTGGAGTTAATCACAGGGGGATTATGTTTTATTCGAGGACTTACCCCCTGAGGATATAAATAATACGGTGAAATCCGAACTCTCTACTTTTGATTTTGAGAGTCATCCTCCACAAAACTAGGAGTTGATATTGGAGGAGGACAAACACAATAGTGAGAAGCCTAAGAGAGACTCTTGGGGATAATACACATCAATTGAGGATTTATGCCCCGAGAAGAACAAATAATTGAGTGATACAGGCTTACTCCAAAACATTAAGACTGATCCTTCTTCAGAAATAATTGAGGATACTGATCCAACTCCTCTCTTTACTGGTGAATCACATATACACCCTGACAAAAACTCAAGTGAACCAAAAGAATACGAGGATGAAATTAATGATAATGATTCTGTTGCTTCTACCCTGCCATCAAAGGAATTTAATTTGGAGTCCACCATTGATTCACATATACTGGAAGGTGAAAATATGCCTCCAATCATTAATAATAGGCAGGGTGACGTGAATTTTTCTGCAATCATTGTTAGGGAGAATACACAAGCTAAATCATTGCTGGAATTGGAATCGACACCGACTAAACCCTCATTGGACTTAATCATTACCTTCCAACACCACAAACAACCCTTACACTCCCTAACTGATCCTTGGTTTAGATCTCTGTTCATATACATTCTTTCTGGGAAGAATATTAGGCCAGTACATCCTCGGGTAGAGTGGCGAGTGTGGATTGATGCTTGTACTTTTAGTCTAGCCATTTAGGTGTTTGAAATTATTATGTTTATATCTTTTAAAACCCTTCTTGCTTTGGAGGACCCTTGTTATCCGTAACTTATTCCATTTCAAGAGGTCCCTTTTCATATTCCTTTTGTTATTCCTAGACCTCCCCAGGTAGCCTACGTGGTTCTTTGCTTTCATGTCTTCTAGCGAGCATTTGGGATAATGTTGCATCATCAGCTCGCCAACATCCATGGATGCTTATTTTCTAGGCCCACGCTGTTACTCATATTCTTAAAGCCTAACTCTTTCTGTCTTGAACCAGACTTAAAGGTTCCCTATAAGTCTACTTGCCGACAGAAAATGCAGCGCTTGTTGGGAGGCAACCCAGCATTCAGAATAACACCTTCCTCAAATGATTTCCTTCCTTTCTCCCCCTGTTTTAATTTTACAATGATGACATTGTAGGATTTAGGCATGGGGGGGTGCATTTCGCATTATAGGTAGTATTCATGCATTTAGGTTAGGTGCATTAACATAAAAATAATAATAATAATTCTCTCTTTTCTTAAGCTAAATTGGTTAGCCCGAGCAAAACATCTTTTTCAAAGAGGTTTCATTAAAGATTTTCTTCTTAAATTGTTTCTTAAATTTAGAATCCAGTATAGTTACTTCACTTGCACGTAGACTGGGTAATGGATCTTTGTAGAAAACCAAGAAGTATTTTCAGCCTATTGAACCCTTGGACAGTTAATAGGGAGTCAAGCATACTATCTTCTATTAGATCCACCTATTATTTGTGAGGAGAAAGTAGAGAGATTACTGGTGCGCTAAATCTAGTGCAAAGACTCTTAAGTTTTGGATAATTAGATGATGATACCTCAGAGTTAAGCATAGTTTTCGCTCTCTGTTCCTGCGTGCAAACATTATGTGAATTCCTGAGAGTCACCTAATAAGGCAGAAACATAGAGATTGAGTCCGAATAAAACTATGACTATGGTGGATGGTTATGACCGTCCTTCATAGAGTCCTCAACTAAAGGAGGGTAGTAATGTCAAAGGTCAGAAATACGATTGTCCTATCCATCTTTTCCTGGTGCTGAGAGTAGGCACTTCCACCAAATAAGCCACACAATATTCTCTTGACCATCATCATTCTTAACAATGCCTCATAAATAAAAGTATGCATCGTTTTGTGCTTAGTAGTTGAAAAAAAAATAGAAAAATAAAAAATAATAAAAAAAAGAAGAAACATTTATATTTAGAAAAATATGAAAAAAAGAAAAAAATGATAGAGAAAAGAAAAAGAAAAGAGTTCAAGTTTGTAGTTTTATCTTCGTATCATTTTTCATTATGTGACGATGTTTCTGAGGCAACAAAAGCACCCGTCGCAATCCACCAAATATGACCCATACCTACCTTTCAATATTTCTGATTGCCCGAATATTAGCTGAGGACTTTTAACTTAGTTGTACAGTTATTAGGACTTTACTTGAAGTGTGAAAGCCATGTGAGGCCACCAAACAGTGAGCACATTTACAAAATATGGTGAGATTTGTCAATCTCATAAAGGAAAGAAGGAAACAAGTGAGCACAAACGAACATCAAGAGAGCACAGTGTTAAAACTCTCTCTGGGTTGACTCATTTGATAGTATGAAGAGTTAGAGTCTGCAGTACTAGACTACAGGTAGCACCAGATGAGTGTGAGCCATCAAATATAAATCCATTCAACTCAATATCTCCTACCTAAGCCAAAAAGCTGGGGTCAAACTACAGATTATTTTGTACATTATCCCCGAGGGAAGTAGTTGCCTATCCTAATAAAATGTTTTCCAAGCGTTAAGTACGAACTTTAAATATAAGTTGGCTTTTCACTTGGATCTATTACCTAGGCTACTATCACTTCACTTTAGTCTGGATCTCTAAATTTTTGGAATAAGGAAAGAAGAAATCTTTTGGTTACTTTAATTATTTTTTCACTTTTTCTTGGGACTAGCAAAACTTAGGCATGGGGGCATTTGATAAGTCCACTTTTGTGGATCATTATTTAGCCTAAGTACTCTTTAATTAGTTGTTCCTAATTGTTAATTGAGTAGGAGTTAAATGGTAATTCACCTTAGTCTACATTTAATTTTATGCGCTAATTTTACATTTAATAGCATATGATATGATCTCTTTGATGAATGTAGGTCAGGTATGAGAGTAAAACATCCATTTTTGCTTCTATAAGACATCCTGAATTGAGTTTGGACGTCTGATGAGTAGGGATCGCAGTACTGTCAATTTTTAAGATGTCCAGAACTTATTCTGGACGTCTGATGATGTTCAAACTGCAGTCGCCTTTCCTACGCCAACTGTGCCTCATCTCTTCAACCACCCCAACCACTCATGATCTTCGCTGAGTGGTTGGAGAAATCAGCAGCGGAAGACAAACAAACCAGGGATGTTTAAAATGGAAGCCAACATCTTCTTCAGGGATATCTTCCCTTTCCCTAGGTGAGGACTTCTTCATCCTCTCCACCGTGTAGGGGGCATGGACCCTGTGGTTGGAGCGTGCACCGTGAACCCCTGACGTACACCGTCGCTGAAAGTGTATGCACCACACTCGCCGTTCCCCAGAACCATAGGTGTGCATGGTGACAGTGTGCCTACCACCACACCCTCTCCTCTTCTATTTCCATCTTCTTTCTCTTGTTCTTCTACATAACATACCACCACCACCATCGTTGACCCCCTCGCTACAGATCACCCCCCCTCACACACGCCTACAGCCACGTGACCAGTGCACCTCCCACGCACCTTCCATGTGCTGCCCGCACTCAAGGTTTGCTTTCGCTCCTTACGCACCATGCACCAACCCTGCACCCTTGTGCACCCACTGACAACTGTTCCATCTTCTTCTTCCTTACATCAGTCATGCAATGAAGGAATCCAAAGTTGCAGCCGCCTCCTCACTTCATACGGCCACTACAAGCACCTAAACTCATCGTCAACCTCGTCGTTCTCCTCGTCTCATGCCCTCAACCTCCATACGTCCACCAACCACCCTCCACGACGAGCACAAGCTCCACCTGCTATCACTGACAACCGACGTCCTCCTCACTGGCTGGTCGACTCTGGTCACCTCTCGATGCCCCGACACCATCATCGCGAAGCCTGCATCCCAGCCGCCCTCCACCACGCACCGTAGGACCACCCATGCCCCACGACACACGTGAGGAAGAAAGAGGAGAAATCCTTGATTTTCTCTCATATTTCTATTTACACCTTATGCCATTACAAATTCTACCATTTACTTATTTATTGAATTAATATATTACGATAGATTTGCATGGATTTCCCTCTAATTTATTCAAATTACATATAGTTGCATTTATCTCATAAATGATAGCATAGGGGATATTGGTTATGGGGAACAAATTCTGTTTTGATTAAGATTGATGGTGCTTGTCAGTACCAAGATCATGATTGACATATTTCCATGATGGTGATTTTGTATGTGCGCACCTATATTCTTGATTAATTACATAAATAATGACTTATGTTGAAAAAGATTTGCACGAATTAGCATGCACACCCACTAAGTTTCCAGAATAATTGAGGTACCACTCACTAGTGCAGTAGGCTAATTCCTCCCTGTAGGGACAACCTAACTATATTCGTGGTTAGATTTTGAGTAATAAATATTTTTGAAAAGTGATTTCCTACCACGCAATGAAATGCAACGATGCGACATTTTATGTTAAAATTGTTATCGAAAATGAAGATCGCTCTTTCACGTGCGGGTGCATGGAAGGTGCTGTGCACAAGCGGTGGCTGGTCTATGCATGGGTGCAAGGAAGGATGTGTTGGAACTGCGCAAGGAGATTGGAGGAGTGTGGACAGCGCTAGAAGGCAGCTACACTGTTTGGGTTCTTTTCGTGTAGTTGCAGGTGGTGGTGGTGGAGATGGGAGGTTGAGGACGATGGGTTTGTTCTACAGGTGTAGAAGAGGAAGAAGATGGTTGGTGGATGGTCTGGGGACCACACCCTGTCATAGTGCGATGGGTGACGATGGTGCTTGTTTAGGCCACCGTGCACGCTAGGTCCACGGTGCAAACAATGCTTCACGGGCAGGCAAGTGGAAGAAGATGGAGAACCCCGACCCTCTTTTAAATGCCTCGCCAATTTGTTGTTTGTTTGTTTCTCCCCCCTACGCCGTGCATCTCAACCTACAACCCGACGATGCGTTGCGGCTGTTGTGAGAAGCCTGGTGACAGTAGATGCATTATGGCCATTGCGCTGGCTTCTGCAGGAGAAAAGAAGAAAAGAAAGAAAAAAAAAATACATGGGTTATTTACAAAGGTACTCCACAATAATTCACGTAATGCATGCATGTCACCATAATGCACATTACCTTCTAAAACTTGTGAATGCAATGTATAAAATATGCATACAATCATTTTTATAAACTAATCTATTTATAAATTTAAGTATGCTATTTACATGTAGACATTATTCTAATAACTAGGTATTTATGCATACGATTACCCCGCAAATGTGGTCTCATCAAATGCCCTCATGCCTAGTTTTTGCTAGTCCCTAACAAAAGTGGAAAGTGAATGAAGTGACCAAAAGATTTCTTCTTTCCAAAAATTTAGAGATCCAAACCAATGTGAAGTGATAGTAGCCTAGGTAACGGATCCAACTGGAAAAGCCCACTTACATTTGAAGTTCATACTCAGCCCTTGATAAAATTCTATCGGGATAGGCAACTATCTCCCTTGGGAATTAAGCAACAAATGATCTATAATTTGACCCCAACTTTTTGGCTTAGGTAAGAGATACTAAGTTGAATGGATTTACATTTGGTGGTTGAATGGATTTACATTTGGTGGCACACACTCATCTGGTGCTACATGTAATCTAGTACTGCAGACTCTCGATCTCTAGACTATCAAACAAGTCAACTTAAAGAAAGGCTAAACACTTTGCTCTCTTTGCATTCCCTTGCGCTCACTCACTCTCTCTTTTTCCTTCTTTTCTGAGATCACATATCGTGCCAGATTTTGTAACTATACTCAATATTTGGTGGCGTCACAGGGCATTCACATGTTAATAATAGTCCTAATAACCCTACAACTAAGTTAAAAGTGCTCAGCCAGTATTCGGTCGATTAGAAATACCAAAAAGTAGGTATGGGTCATATTTGGTGGATCGCAATGGGTGTTTTTGTTGCTGCCTCAAAAACATGGACACCTGATATGAGGATAAAACTCCAAACTTGGACCCCCTTTTTCTTTTTCTTTTTCTTTTCTTTCTCTCTGTTTTGTTTTAAATATAAATATTTCGCTTTTCTTCTTTCTATATAAATTTTTTTCTTCCTTTTTTTTTATAACTCCAACACAACATGATGTAGACTTTTATTTATGAGGCATTATTAAGGATGATGATGGTCAAGAGGATATTATGTGGCTTATTTGGTGAAAGTGCCTACTCTTGGCACTGGGAAGGAATGGATAGGAAAATCGTATTTTTGACCTTTGACATTACTACCCTCCTTCAACCGAGGACTCTATGAAGGACGGTCGTAACCATCCACCATAGGTATAGTTTTATTAGGACTCCATCTCTGTCTATCTACCTTATTTGGTGACTCTCAAGAATTCACACAATGTACGCACATAGGAACACAGAGCAAAAACTATCTTACTCTGAGGTATCATCATCTAATTATCGTAACTTAAGAGTCCTTGCACTATACTTAGCACACTAGTAGTCTCTCTACTTTCCTCTCACAAATATTAGGTGGATCTAATAGAAGATAATATGCCTGACTCCCTATTAACTGTCTAAGGGTACAGTAGACTAAAATTGCTTATTGATTTTCTACAAAGATCCATTACCCAGTCTACGTGCAAGTGAAGTAACTGTGCTGGATTCTAAATTTAAGAAACAATTTAAGATAAAAATCTTTAATGAAACTTCCTTGATAAGAACTTTTGCTCAGGACTAATCCAATTCAGCTCAAGAAGCAAAAGAGATTTTTTTTTTTTTGGCTAATGCACTATCCTAAATTCATGCAAATATTTATAAATGCTATAAACATCCTCAAGTTATAACCCCCCATGCCTAAGACTGACAATGTCCTCATTGAAAGAATAAAATAAAGACATAAAAGAATATCACCTGAGGAGGAGAATGGGAGGAGCTAAGGCTTCTCAAGCCGAAGTGCGTCCAAAGCTTGACCATCCGAAAGAGTAACATAAGGTTTAAGTCATTGGCCATTTACTTTAAAGCTCGCACCAAAAGTAGGGTTCTGAATTTCTACTACTCCATGAGGAAAGGTATTGATAACAATGTACGGCCCATTCCAGCGGGACTTTAGCTTTCCTGGAAATAATTTAAGTCTAGATTTGAAAAGGCAAACCCACTAGTTGGGCTCAAAGATATTTCTAATAATGTGCTTATCATGGAAGACCTCTGTACGTTGCTTGTAAGCTTGAGAAGTTTCATAGGCTTCATTACGAAGCTCCTCAAGCTCACTTAACTCTAGCATACATGCCTTTCCCACTTTATCCAGATTCAAGTGAACATTTTTAATAGCCCAATAGGCTTTGTGTTGGATTTCAACGGGAAGATAGCACACCTTTCCGTAGACAAGCCGGAAAGGAGACACCCAAGGGAGTCTTATATGCAGTTCTATAGGCCCAAAGAGCATCATTTAGTTTTTCAAATAAATCTTTATGGTCGGGCCTAATAGTTTTTTATAAAATTTGTTTAATCTCCCTATTAGACACTTCAACTTGTCCACTCTTTGGGGATGGTAATGTGTGGCTATCATGTGGTTGACTCTCAAATTTTGGAGTAGTCTTGTGAAGTGCACGTTCTTGAAGTGAGGTCCTCCATTACTTATGATTGTCCTTAGGCACTTGTACCGGGAATGATATTAGCCTTAACAAAATCTAAGACCACGGAATGATCATTGGTTCGTGTAGGTATGGCTTCTATCCATTTCGATACATAGTTCACAGCCACAAGGATGTACTCATATCCGAAGGACACAGGAAAGGGACCCATGAAGTTGATGCCCCAGATATCAAAGATCTCAACGGGGAGAATAGGTTGTTGGGGCATCTCATCCCTTTTTCCGATGGTTCCCATATGCTGGCAACGTAGACATGCGCCCACATATATATGTGCATCTCAGAATAATGTGGCCACCAAAAACCAGACTGCAGAACATTATGGGTAGTTTTTTTTCCACTAAAATGTCCTCCACAGTGGAGGTCATGGCAGAAACTCATAACACTCCTTTGTTCTTCGTCAGGGATGCAATGGCGAAAAAGCTAGTCAGGGCCTGTTCTAAAAAGCTTGAGTTCCTCCCAGTGATAAAATTTAGCTTCAGTAAGAAACCTGTCTCGCTTCTGCTTGTCCCAAGTACTGGGGGTAATGCCCATAACTAGATAGTTCACTATGTCAGTGAACCAAGGAGTTTTAGCCTCCACTGCCATCAGTGACTCATCAGGGAAAGTTTCTTGGATACCGCCAGCAGGGGTTGATGCCTCCATAGGGATCCTAGATAGATGATCTGCTACCACATTCTCAACTCCTTTCTTATCTTGAATTTCCAGGTCAAACTCCTGGAGTAGTAGAATCCAAAGAATTAGGCAAGATTTGGTGTCCTTTTTAGCAAGAAGATGCTTTAAAGCAGAATGATCAGTGAAGACCACAACCTTGGATCCCAAAAGATAGGACTGAAACTTTTCCAAAGCAAATACTACAGCAAGAAGTTCCTTTTCAGTGACTGTGTAGTTTTGCTGAGGATTCGTAAGGGTCTTGCTGGCATAATGCAACACATAAGGTTTGCCATTAACCCTTTGACCTAAGACTTCTCCCACTGCGAAATCAGAAGCATCGCACATTAGCTCAAATGGGAGGGTCCAATCTGGTGCTTGGAGAATCGAAGCGGTAATAAGGGCTTCTTTAGGACTAGGAAAGCCTTGTCACATCTGTCATCATAATCGAAGGAAACATCCTTTGCTAACAAGTCGCAAGTGGCTTAGAGATTTTACTGAAATCTCTAATGAAGCACCTATAGAACCTAGCATGGCCAAGGAAAGATCTAACCTAACGAACATTGGTAGGCGATGGAAGCTTAGAGATGGAATCAATTTTTGCGATATCCACCTCTAATCCTCTCACGGAAACTACATGCCCTAACACAATGCCCTACTGGACCATAAAGTGGCTTTTCTCCCAGCTAAGCACCAGCTTTGCCTCTTTGCAACAGGTTAAGATTTTATCAAGGTGCGAAAGGCATAGGTCAAACGATGAGCCGTAAATGGAGAAGTCATCCATGAAAATCTCAACAAACTCATCGATCATATCAGAAAAGATAGCCATCATACATTCCTGGAAAGTGGCAGGAGCATTACATAACCCGAATGGCATTTGATGGAATGCAAATGTGCCATACGGACTCGTGAAGGTGGTACGCTCCTAATCGTCAAGAAAGATGACTATCTGATTATACCCAGAGTACCTGTCAAGGAAACAAAAGTACTTATTCCCTGCCAGTCATTCTAAAATCCGATCGATAAACAGTAAGGGGAAATAGTCTTTCTAGGTAGCCGTGTTTAAATGATGGTAATCAGTGCTGACCCTCCAACCAGTTGAGGGTCTAATGGTTAGCAACTCTCCTTGGTCATTCTCTTCCACTATGATTCCTGCCTTTTTGGGCACCACATGAATAGGATTGACCCATTTACTATCTAAAATGGGATAGATAATTCCTGCATCCAACCATTTCATAATCTCCTTTTCAATAACCTCCTGCATATTGGGGTTGACCCTTCTCTACATGTCTAAAATCAGTTTCATGGACTCATCCATGTATATATGATGCATGCAAAGGGAGGGGTCAACACCCTTAATATCAGCAATTGACCAAGCAATTGCTTCCTTGTGCCTTTGTAAACACTCAAGCAGAGGTCCCTCCTGCGATTCAGATAATGCAAATGAGATAATAATGGGAAGCGTGTCATTAGGGCTAAGGGAACATACTTCAATGTGCTTGGGAGGGGTTTCAACTCCAACTCAAGAGCCTTTTGGATTGAGGGTTTAAGTTGAGATGTCCCCACCTCAGGTAGCGAATCTACCTTCACAGTCCTGGGTGGGGATAGAGACTCTACGTGTATCCCTAGAAACTCTTCTAATTCAAGTATTTCCCCTTCAGTTTCTTTAATAATCGAAGGATGGTCCTTAGATATGACCTTTTGAATGGGATCTCTACATAGGAGTGCTGGAGTAGTCTCCTCAATTATTTCATCAACAACCTCAATCTGAGAACAATCTTCAAATCAGGATTACTTGCAAGTATCAAAAGCATTCAACTGAATCTTCTTGTTCCTAAAGCCCATTTTTAGTGTCCCTGATCTACAATTGATAGAGGTGTTGGCTGTAGCCAAGAAGGGGCATCCCAGAATAATAGGTGGCAAGGTGGGCTTATTAGATGGGTCAGTATCTAGCACAAGAAAGTCAACAGGGAAGAAGTCCACTCTCACCAGGACATCTTCTAGTAATCCCCGTGGTGTCTTAAGCAATCTATCTACGACATGGAGGATGACTAGACTAGGATTTAACTTACCTCCTCCCAAAAGGTCATAGACAGAGCTCGGTAAAATGTTCACCCCTGCACCCAAATCGAGCAGAGCCTCGCCAATGTGTTGGTTACCTATAACCACTAAAATATACGGGGCCCTGGGTCTTTCATTTTGGGGGGTGTTCCATGTTGAAGAACCGAGCTAACATGGTCAGGCAGGATGACCTTGGCTTGGACCTATCTTCTAGATTGACGCTTCTGGGTGCACAGGTCCTCTAGAAACTTGGCATAGGACGGGATCTATTTGATAGCTTCCAATTGAGGCAAGTTGATATGGACTTGCCTAAAAGTGTCCATAATCTCCTTCACCCTATCCTTGGCTCCAAATGAGCCAACAAAATATTCCCCAGGAGTAGATAGGCGCTCTAGATAGGGCACCCTCGGCTTCTGGGTAGAGGGGTCATCATGGTGGGAGAGGGGTGGCGGACTGACAACATCCTTAGGGTGGGTGATTTCAAGCAAGGGAGAGCAGTGTGGCTTTTCCTCGGTGGAGATGGAAGTCAAGTCGGGTGTAGGAGGGGAAACCTGAGAGGTGACCATAGGAGTGCTATCAGGCTTGTCGATTTTCTTTCCACTCCTTAGCACGGTCACAGCTTGGGCGTGCTCCCTGGATAAGAAACCCTTGCCATTTAGGTTCTCCTCAGAAGAGCTAGGCAACTTTCCCGGATCTCGCTACACCTCAATAAGATGACCAATTTAGGATTGCATATCAGTAATCATCTTATTCTGAGATTGGATGACCATATTCTGATGCTTGCATCGCTTTCATCATGGCTTTAAGTTCATCCATCTCAAAAGGCTAATGCTAAGGAGGGTTTTCATAGGATGGCTGGTATATGGGTTGGGGAGGTAGGGGTCTTGCATTCCCTAAGTTGGAAGTATCACCTTGCTTCCATGAGAAGTTTGGATGGTTCCGCAGCCTCAAATTATAGGTATTAGAATATGGGTTATTATGAGGAGGTGGGCGGAAACCTTGGGCCGCATTTAGGTCAACCTCAATCAACTCAGGGAATTGACTTTCCTGGTGGCACTCCGCAGTGGCATGCATTGTGATTTGGCAAATGGAGCATTCACTTGAAGCTTGAAAGATAGAGGCTGCTTGCAGGTTCATGCCGGGGTTTGCTAAAAGCCTATCAAAGTTTTTGTTCAACAATTGAATCTGATAAGCCAAATCTTGAGTAGCCCCGACTTCATGGGCCTCTATCTTCCTCTGCAAGATTGATGATTTTCTTTCTTGATAGGCAGAGGGCATATGTATGGAGTTGTCAATTAATATTTTAAATAATGCCTAGGCTTCATCATCAGTTTTGGTCATGAAGGTTCCTACATAGGTTGCATCGATGGTTTGCCTGTGCCTTTCAGATAATCCGTTATAGAACATTTCAACCAACTTCCATCTTGGCACCTGATGGTGGGGGCATAACATAAGAAGGTCATTAAAGCACTCCCAAATCTCGTGAAATTGCTCCCCTTATTGAGTAAATCCCATAATCTCTCTTCTGTAATGGTTGGTTTTACTCATAGGAAAATACTTTTTCAAGAATTCTCCCTTAAGGGTAGCCCAATTATTTACCCTTTCATCAAGGGTATGATACTAGTGCTTGGCCTTACCCTTAAGGGAGAATGGAATTAGAGTCCTCATCAGGGCTTCATCAGTAAAGCCCTGGAGCTTCACCATGGAATAGACCTCGATGAATTCCTCAAGATGCCTGTAGGGATCCTCCCTAGCAGTACCATAGAGAGAGGGAAGCAAAGATATGGTACTGCTCTTGATTTCATATGGATTATCCACTCTAGGTCTTCAAATAGGTAGGGCTTGGTGGGTTGTAGGGAGGAAATAGTCTCTCAAGGTTCTCTGATTTTCACCAACCCTAATCTCTTCTTCAGGTCTTTCTTCAGCCATTTTTCTTCTTTCTTGGTTGGCTTTCCTAATAATTCTATCAGGCTTAGGGTTGAAGAGAAGACTATTTCTAAGAGAGCGCCTACCAAGCATACACCAAGCAAAAACAAGGCAAGAGGTCTTTTGTTGATTTAAAGTTCTTTAAGTCCTCTTCCAACTCTTCAGCTTGGCCAAATATAATCAAGGCATTTTTTCTCCATTCCCACGTAAGTGGTATAAGAGAAATAAGGCACTTGAAATTTCTGGTCAATGACTATTAAGAAGGTAGAGGTTACTTTTAGTCCTTTTTGGGTGATCAATCAAGTTGTCAAGCAATTATGCACCCTAAATTAACCTTCGAGTGCCCTAAAGACGTACACTTTGCTACAATGATATTCTCATATGCTCAAGTAAAAAGGTACTCCAAGGATGGAACCAAGGGATGCAAGTAGGGTGAACCCTTCCTTTGAGGTGTTGCGTTAGTAGTGCCTCTTAACTACCTTTGAATTCCTTTAAGGGGTGTCCCCCTCCTTAGAGTATCAAGTCACTCGGGCAAAAGTTAATATCACCATTTCAAAGTGATATAGGAGGGTTTGCATCGATAAAGAGATCAATGCCTATAGCCTTAAGGGTCCAAGTCCAAGTGCAGTGCCTATACTATGTGCTCAATGCAGAAAGTGTGCATCACACAAAGAAAAGTGATTTTTCTTTTGAAAACTGCAATCAAGTTATTCAAACACTTCCTGTATATTTCATTTTATTTTCAAGAAGCAATATGACCACTTGATTAATCTTTTCAAGTCAGCTTAAGTGGTCTTCTTTAATTATATCCAAATGCAATATGTGTGCAAATAACTGATGCAAAAGATAGGAAGTACTTACCTTGCTCCAGCATTCTTCGATGCAGAAATGCACGCAATGCAATAAGAAAATCTAGATGCTGCTAGATGGCCTATCCGAAAGATATGTAGCTTCTAGCAGGCAGTTTGGATTTATTTTCATTTTTTTTGTAAAAATAAATGCGTAATCAAAAGATCTAACTACCACAAAATGATCCTAGAATCTAAAGAATTGACACTCCCCCACAAACTGGCCCCAGAGTGCAAGGGTGAGAAAACAAATAATTAGGCTAATCCTAAAGAGTCTATTCTAAAATTCTAAATCGGAAGTCTAGGAGGAAGAATCATCCTAGATGGTCCTCCGTGTGTCTCCACGCGTGTGGGATCAAGGCCCACAGGCTCCTGCGATTATCTCTGTGTGTAGACGTCACTCAAGGTAGACGTCATCACTCAGCTATGCCTGTCGCCTTGTCAAATTCCTTGCACAGAAAAGATAATGAATGATCAGATAAATGCGCAACTCAGAATAATTAGAAATAAAGTCAGGTGAATTTAGTACGTCAATTGCCTCCCCAGCAATGGCGCCATTTGATCGGCCATTTTTTGCTTTTCAGAGATGATGTGTATCAGATAAAATAATGCATCGCAGTGAAATCGTGTGGTGGAAAAATCCTCAACAAAACTAATTATCAATAAAACTTACCATGAAAAGTTTGGTCGTATCTACAGGGAGGAACGACTGCAATAAATTCATGAGTGTAAAGCCATCATATTTGTAGAAGCATTTGCAAAATCAATTTACTAAATATGCTGCTCTGAATGTCACTTACAATTTCATAAGAAGCTTAAGGTTATTTATGTAAATTTCATGTCAAAAATCAAGCTTTCAAAAATATGTAGACGATGCATGTGTAGTGGCGTGTCATGTAATTTTGAATTGCATGCAACTCGGATCCCAATTTTAATGAGAAATGATGTGCAAAACAGGAGTCAATCAAATATGCAAAAAGATAAGTGCATTGTCATAATTTTACCATAATAATTTAATAAAAAATAAATAAATAGTATAGTTGGCAATGGCATTGGTGGTGATTTTTAATTGGAGCTTTCCTTATAGCAAAATAGGAGATACTTCCACCTTGCTCGTGCGAGGACAAGTGTCGGCTGGAGGCGCAAAGCTCTGAGGAGGTTGAGGAAGGCGAGGCCGTTCAGATGAAGGTCACGATTACGGGAACGATGGCCGGAGCTCTCGCCAGGGACGAGGATGGGCGGCGACGGTGGCTACGGCTCGCCGGCGCATGGGTTGTCGACGGTGGTAGTCGTGGACGTGGGTGGCCTCATGAGGGTGAGGAGAGTTCAACGGCATCAATGGAGCAGAGATTGGAGGCCCATGGACATGGCTGCGTGGAGGTAGTTGGATGCCTGCTTTGGGTTCCTCTCTGTTGGCCGAGAAGAAGAAGACCCGATGCGGGTGCGCGGAAGGCGCTATGCATGCATGGTGGCTGGTGCATGTGTGGGCGCATAGAAGGTGCTGTGCATGCGCAGTGGCTGGTGCGCTCGTGGGTGCGTGGAAGGATGTGTTGGAATTGCGCGAGGAGATTGGAGGAGCGTGGACGGCACTAGAAGGCAACTACATTGTTTGGGTTCTTTTTGTGTAGTTGCAGGTGGTGGTGGAGGAGACGGGAGGTTGAAGAAGATGGGTTTGCTCTACGAGTGTAGAAGAGGAAGAAGGTGGTCAGTGGATGGTTTGGGGACCGCACCCTATCACAGTGCGATGGGTGACGATGGAGCTTGTTTAGGCCACTGTGCACGCTGGGTCCACGGTGCAAACGATGCTTCATGGTGCAGGCGAGAGGAAGATGGAGAGCCCTAGCCCTCTTTTAAACACCTCGCCTATTTGCTGTTTGTTTGCTTCTCCCCCCCTCTGCCATGCATCTCGACCAGCAACCCAACGATGCGTTGCAGCTGTTGCGAGAAGCCTGGCGGTGGTGGATGCATTATGGCCGATGCACTGGCTTCTGCAGGAGAAAAGAAGAAAAGAAAGAGAAAAAAGTTAAATGGGTTATTTAAAAAGGTACTCCACAATAATTCAGGTAATGCATGCATGTCACCATAATGCACATTACCTTCTAAAACTTGTGAATGCAATGTATAAAATATGCATTCAATCATTTTTATAAACTAATCTATTTATAAATTTAAGTATGCTATTTACATGTAGACATTATTCTAATAACTAGGTATTTATGCATACGATTACCCCACAAATGTGGTCTCATCAGTAGGAATCTACGGTATCCCAAATAACAGAACTTGTTGCTTTCAAGTAGTCGAAGATGATGAGTGTCATCCATATATACTAGACAAGCAGACTTTCCCTTTGTACTCTATCCTGACAAATTTGCATATACGGGAAAGTCATTAATGGTCCACAATAATGCAACATGCATATTAAAGAATTCTTTTCTGTGTGCATCATATATACGACTGCCGTTACACCATAACAGTTTCAGTTCATCTATCAATGGTTTAAGATAAACATCAATTGCAATTCTTGGCTTCTTTGGACTGGGGATGAGGAGGGTCAACATCATAAACAACGATCGCATACAAAGCCACACAGGTAAGTTGTAAGTTACTATCACGACTCACCAAATTAAAGAATAGGATGGATACATGTTCTTGAAACGGTTAAACCCATCGCTTGCAAGTCCCAATCTAACATTTCTTGCATCCTCTGCAAATGCTAAATGAGTCTTGTCAAACATTTTTCACTCTTTTGAATCTACGAGATGACGAATGCGACCATCTCGTGACATGTTATCCTTATGTCATGTCATCAAATTTGTAGTTCTGCTTGAAACAAAAAGGCGTTGAAGCCTAAGAATTAATGGAAAGTAATATAGAACCTTCTCCAGCTATTTTTTGGCCCTTGTATTTAGTGAACTCCCCACTTTAAATCTCTCAACACCACATTGTCGACAACTAGCCAACTATACATATTCATTTCTATATAAAACACAATCATTTGGACAAGCGTTAATTTTCTTGCAATTTAAACCAAGTC
The DNA here is from genome assembly GCA_037157565.1 of Thalassia testudinum. NCBI lineage: Eukaryota > Viridiplantae > Streptophyta > Magnoliopsida > Alismatales > Hydrocharitaceae > Thalassia > Thalassia testudinum. The sequence goes on from JAZHRO010000003.1 coordinate 36,371,460, forward strand.
CACGAATCTATTTCTTTACTTCATATCATATTTTTGGATAACCTTTCGGATCATTTAAAAGCTCTTCAATGAATTCAAGCACCTCAGACATCAATTTAGAGGTTGCTCTATTCATAACCTTCATCTGAAATAACTACATAAGAAATGACAACTTAGAAATGGATGCAATACCGAGAGCAATATGTTCATCCGCTGCCCAAATAGCATCATAAAACTGATTACAAGTTTCCCCACTAGCCAGATCTTCAACTCCTGCTCTCATCTCATCAAGCATTTCATCAATGTCATCAACTTCAATATCAACAGCTGTCTCATCAAAATCTATCGAAGATCGTCTGACTTCCTCTGTAAGATCCTCTCCATGAGCAATCCACTTAGTATAATGCTGCCACTAACCGTTGCAAATTATGTGCTTGTATACAGTATTCCTATCATGTGAATATCCATTTAAGTACCTCCTACATGGGCAAAATATCCTATCGAACTTCTCTCCTCACCTAGATGACTTCCTATCATCATGAAATGCTTAATCAAGGAACTCTCACTCCATTCTTGTATCGAGAGTAATCTAAATTCCTCTAACTAATCCAAGACTTATCCATGACAATCTACAAAAATGAAATAAAACTACCCAATAATTATAATCTGATTTTATAAGTGTTTATATTTTGATTAGGGTTTTCACTTAATAGCTCATCCTTAAAAAATTGATCACAACATTACTTCTTACATGTAACTGGTGTCTAGAGAATTTCGGCAACATCTTCTCACAATTCTCTAGTATATCCCTCAAGACTAACCTTAACTACATTCCCAATAACTCCCATTTAAGGGTGCATTAGCAACGTAGATAAGATCAATTGGTATACCAAAGAAGGGCGAAAGGATACAACCGAAATTCCTCCAGACATCAGTTCCATGTAACAAGTAATTCTATGTTGTGATCAAATCTTCAAAGAGCCCCCTTTGTTCAAAACTTCTTTGAACAAAGAACGATGACTCTTATGACATGCTATAAAGACAAAGCTTCTCGAATGTAAATGAGGTATACAAACACGTTGCATTGTCCATATAACTTGATCATAAGTGTCAACAGGTAAGTATTTTGACATGATTATCCCCTCCCAAAACCTATAACCGAAGGGTTAGAATGCCTATTGTTTGGCCTCAAGTGCATCTAGATTTGTGCAAGTGTGTGTATCTATAAATTCATTAAAATAATAAAATTTACAATAAAAAAAATAGTTATATATACAAAAAAAAAAATAGATTCTTCCTCCCTTTCCCTCCTCTCCCTCCTCTCCTACCTCCGTATCTTACCACTTCTTTTCTACTCTCTTTCTCTCTTCTCCTTACCCTTTCTCTCATCCTTCCCTTCCTTTATATTCTTCTTTATGCATCTCTCTCCCTCTTCTTCCTCTCCTATCTAATTATTTATCCTCTCTTTCCTTCTCCTCTCCCTATCCTTCCTCTCCTTCCCTTCATTAATTCATATTCTTCTTTATTCATCTCTTTCCCTCTTCTTCCTCTCCTACTCCATATCCTTTCACTTTCCCCCTTTTCTCTCATTACTTCTTAACTTCTTAAATTCATAAAAGTTTTCATAGAATTTTCCTTATAATATAAGCTTCTAACCATAATAAATTAACATAGAAATATAATCAAATAAGCATTCAGAAGAAAGTAGGTACACCCCACAATCAATCAAACAAATTCAATTTACTAAATCAAGTGGGCACACCCCACATTCATAAAAATAATTCATTCACAAATCATAAATTAATCAAGTGGGTACACCGTACATTCTAAACCTAAGTGGGTACACCCCACATTCTAAACTTAATTAAGTAGGCACATCCCACGTTCATTCACAAATTAATTAAGATGACTTAATTTGATACCTTAACAAAGCGTGTGAATCGAAGAGGTGTCTGATGATGTAAGATACCTAAATCAAATTACAAAAATTTATAAGAAAAAAATTTTAAAAATTACATAAATTTAAACACATTTTACATTTAATTAATGTACTATATATTTTTATTAACCTAAAAATTAAATATTTGCAATGGGAGGAGGAGGGGGAGGGGGGTTAGTTGGGAGGAGGAGGAGGCAGGGGGGTGGGGAGGGGGCGGATGTTGGTGGCAGGGGGATGGGGGGTTGGTTGGGAGGAGGAGGGGGAGGGGGGGTTAGCTGAAGGAGGAGGTGGGAGGAGGTGGTTGGCTAGGAGGAGGAGGGGAAGCAGGGGTTGACTGGAGGAGGTGGGAGGGGGTAGAGATGGCAGGGGGAGGAGGAGTTGGCAAGGGGGAGGAGGAGGATGGAAGGGGTAGCCAGAGTAGGAGGAGATGGTGTGGGAGGGGGCGGATGGGGCAGGGGACGACGGCTGTGCACGTGGAGGAGGAGGGCAACGGCTGCACGTGTGGAGGAGGGCGGCAGCTGCATGTGTGGAGGAGTAGGACAATAAGGAGAGGGGGCTGGAGGAGGAGGAGATGGCGTGGTAGGGGGAGGATGGGACTGGGGGTGGTGGTAGTGCACGTGGAGGAGGAGGGCAGTGGCTGCGTACATGGAGGAGAACAATGAGGGGAGGGGGCTGGAGGAGGAGGGTAGCCATGGGAGGAGGGGTGCTTACCGATGAGGAGGGGGCAATGCGGCTGGAGGAGATTCGGCTAGGCTCGAGGAAGAAGAGAGGGAAAGGAAGGGGAAGCTTTGGGGGATCGGGTGTCGTGGGTTGATAGTTCACATTTAACAATGGTTTTGTATAAAATCGTCATTTAATGTTGCGTTAGGGCACCACTTCTCTCTCCCAAAAAAAATTCATGAAATATATATACGACGGTTTGTGTGAAACCATCGTTTTGGTGATTTATACTACTGTTTAAAAATTGTCATCTATATTATTCCCTATATACTATGGTTATATTAATAACCGTCGTTTATAACGCGTCGTGAGACATGATGGGTTTAATGAAAACCATCGTTTCTATCATCAATAAGATGGTTGAAAAAATGTCGCTTATATATTCTACTATAAAAGACAGTTTTAACAAAAACCATTGCTATAAAAGCATTGCGAAAGCCTATTTTTTTTATTGTGATGGTATATTTTTAGGATTGAGTTTTTTCTTGTTACAATCATTAGGACCTCATGAAGAAATATCAAAGTGATGCTAGTAGTTCAACTTCTAAGGGAGTCACTTCTTGGCAAGGGGATGCCTACTCGAAGGTGAAGGGAGATGAGAAGAAAGACAGAGTTCATTGTTTGGGAGCAATTGCTCCCTCCAAAAGCTTCAACACCACAACATCACCTCAATCTAATATCCATGAGACTTTGAATGGACTTTTCGGTATTATTTCGAGGATGGTCCAGATGTTGAAAGAATAATTTCCCAATGCCATCATGGATGATATTATGCAACATGCAAGGCAATTAGCTGTGTAGGTATGATTTGATACATTTATTTGACATGAAAGATATTCACGTATTTTAATATGATTTGAATGTTTGTTTTGTATATACAGGTAGAGGAGGGACAAGCAGAGGTATTCAATTATTTTATTTTCATAAAAGACATGAACCTTTTGTTATGTAATTATATAATTTGACTATGTTTGGCAATTATCTATTACTTCATAGGCTTCTCATGCTAGAAGTATACCTAGCAACTCTCGTGGAGAAAAAGGGTCTTCATCATCTATCTACCAACCATAAGGTATATGATTCAAATTACATATTCTACCAATCATTCATTTTTTTGTTCTTCCATATGCCTATCTTACATAGGATTTAGACAAAAAACTATTTCAATACTATTTGAAAACTATTTGAAAATTTGTAAGCAAATGCATCACTTTTGTCAAAGGTTAGTGTTGAGAATTAGCACGGAAGCGGAGTGTGGAGGCTCCCGTAGAATCCTGATTTTCTCAATTGCCTATCAATTGTATGATAGCTTTCAAAAACATTATCCTAGTTATTTTAATTGGAGCATTTGCCCTTTGATTAAGAGTGAGTTGTCTTGAGGCTGTAGTATCTGTCTGAGTTGCATCTATACTTATGGTGGCAATTTATCAAGTCCACTCATAAATTTCAAGTTGGAATAACACAACACTATAATAGATAAGATGGTTATAGGAAAATGAAATATAAGAAATTCAAATAAAATATAAAATCCCTTTCTTTGGACGTCAATCGAAGTGTGATTAATGGTACTACATATTTCTTTGGCAAGATCAAGTCATTTGATCATGAAGCATTCATGGATTGTTTTTCCTTTTTTTTTTACAAAAAGGATACATTCTTTTAATTTAAGGAACCAATAGCTATAATGCTACCAATGGACTATCTTGTGTAAGTATGGAGACAAAGCAAAGGCTATTATTATTGTGATTGTAGAACAACCATGGAAATTTTTATTTTCATCCTTTAGGCAACCTTCTCTTTTATATTTTTTGTTCAAGTGGACCTTTTGATAGTCTTAGGTGCTAATGCCCTAATGCTTCAGAAATTTTTATTCTGCCAAATATAGAGAAACTATCAGTTAATGGTTGGTCTCAAAAATGATGGTAAATTTGAAGCATTCTTTCTTGATGCATTTGGAGTGAATGTTGGGGTGTAGCATCTCTTTGAGATGCATTTCTACTTGTTTATGTAAACTTTGAAAACAAGTGTGGCAATTTATAAAGTTGACGCATTCAAAAATTTCGATGGAAAGTTACTAGAGTGATTACAAACAAGTATTCTTCTGGAACAACAATATACATTCGATAGGAGAAAATGGGACCTGCATATTGCACTAGTTCTTTTGGTGAAGAGGGGGATGTAGATGTTGATCATCTTTTCTTTAGATGCCTCTCTGTCGCCATAGGGAATGCTGTTGAGATCCCTTGGATTGTTGTATTTACCTTTGATGATTTTTGGAGAATCTTCAAGAATGGATGCAGCCTACAAGAACCATTACAGTTTATATCCAAAAAGGAGAGAGTGGTGCCACTTGCTGTTCTTTAGGCAATTTGTTTAGAGAGACCTTATGTTGATACTGTGGTTCTGAGTAACCTCCCTTTTATCTCCCTAAAAAAAAAGTGTGTGTTCAATTTTGTATTCATGATCTGACTTGATTTGGATATCTTGATTGTGATATTGATGATGAGATCTTTTCTTCAAAGATTTTATATCCTGAGAAGTCTAATCTGATCTAGTCATTTCCTTTCCTAGTATTAGAAGAGAAGGCACTATTACTAAAGAGGATGAGGACTCTGTGGAAATCTTTGCTCTGAAAAATTTGGAGATAACTCTGTAGATTCAGATGAAGATAATCTAATGAGCATAAGCAAAGTCAGTCTAGCCTCACCTTCTTCTAGTCGAACCAAAAGTCATAATGCTTGGACAGGAAAGCCTATCTCTTTGGGATGTGAAGCCTTTCATGGTAACCAATAGGTCCTTATCTAAAATAAATATAATTACTATAGTAAAAGCAAAATGTAGAAGTCCCTATCTCAGAATGTGGCCATAAACGTCGACATAACTGTAATTGTGATGTACATTTCCTTGGAGGAAGATTTTAGGCATTGGGCCACCGAATATGCATGGAAACTCCAACTCCAAGCAAAGACTGGCATTGCAGGTGGGCTAAAAATTTCACTTTTGCCAGTAATTGGAGAAGCATGACAAGTTTTAGATTTATGGTAGTAAATGCTTAATTGTTAGATGTGAAATTCCTTTCCAGAGAGGTCTATTACTTTTCTTGGCTGACAACATGGTAACATTGGAAAGAAAACATTTAGACTGAACTATCGAGTTTCCAATGAAGAAAAAAAGTAAAATTGAACAAAAACTTTTAATTTCTTATTATATCTCCCAAGACCATATTTGGACTGAACTATCTTTTTCCATGGAAAGAAAACATACTGATTTGTTGTCAAAATTAAACAATTTGTTTTCTCTAGTTAGCTTGAATCAACATTTCTTGACTAGAATATCAATTTTGAGATACAGAATAGACCTTAGTTGAGTTGAACTGTGTGTGAAATCTAAAACATAGAAAATTTGACCAATCCTCTTTTTCTCCCCCGCTGGCTAGATATTTTGACAAACCTTTATATGGGCTTAGTGGGTAAAATTAATTTTGAAGATGTTATGATAGGTGGCATCAACATGTTAGTTTGGCATGGGTGGCATATTTGAGATCATTGATTATAATATTGATGTATGTAACAATTCTCTTGTTGTGTCGAAGATGGGAGTTGATTACATTTTGCAGACACCTCATTGTGGATGTTTAAATCTTCTATCGCCCTTAGATTCATGTTAGGATCCTCCTACTTGTGTTTCCTCTAATATGTAGGATGCACCCTTATGGATATTTCTGTTTGGATTGTTCCTTGTTGCTCTTGTGTTCCTTCTTGTTGGGAACATCTTTTAGGGATATAGCTTTTAGAGACAACTACATGGTCACCAGATAGGTTATTCTTGCTGAAGAATTGCTTATTGATTTTAGACTTCTGTCGCTTTCATTGAATAAGAGATGATATTCACAATTGCTCTTAGATCTACTCAAATTTTCAGACATTTTAGGTGCAATATTGTGCCAGTATTCTCTTCCACCCAGGTATGGTGATGGAAATTGATTATGATATGTTCTTTTGGTATTGCCCCACTAGTCAATGTGTCTTGGAGTTTGGTAGCATAGACGTGTTCGTAACATCATCTCTTCAAATTATACATTCGATGGTTGTTGGTAGCGACCAACAATTGATCTATCATATAATTTCTCTATTCTCCTCATAAATTGAAAAGCTATGAGCTAGCATTATCTTATTTTTCTGGATTTTCTTATTCTTCCAGTTTCTTTAAACTCCTTTTTTTCATTTGACAAGCCCCTTGTTTCCTACTTTAAATCATTCATTTTAATTATGCATATCATATGTCCTTTTCCATATGACACTTCATGACATGCAATATGTTTATCTCATGTTGCAAACATTCATTTAAATTTGGCACCTTCTTATTAGGGTTGTAGCTCATTATTTACTTGTTTGGGTTGTCTATTAGGAGTCATTCAATTGTGAACCTGGAGGTACTTTTGCAAATTTAGGGACTTTGGAACAACGTGGTGATGAAAAAAATTATTGTGAATTAAAAATTCCTTTGATGAAAATTTAATTTATTGGGAGTGAAATGGCCACTATATTAGATTGCTATTTGACATTGACAAAATTGGTCCTTTTTTCTCTTTGAGAAAGATTTAGCATGATTTAAACGATGCTCATTTTTGTGGTAAACCAACTACATTGGTTATTAGTGCTTCCAAGTGTGTTGTGCTAACTGGCCTTTGGTTGCTCTATAGCTATCAATTGGCCATTATCCATGGCCATGACCATTATATCTGGCACCTCTCCTTGGACTGAGATCTAGACTGAAGGACTTTGGGCATTATTGTATCACTTAGGCAGCATTTTACTTTGTAGTATAAGCAGCCATATCTTATTCATGGTTGAGATCTCTTAAGAAAACAAAAGAGAACTTGAAGTTGAGGTTACTTGGTCTACTTGGAACCTTGCCGCCAGCCTTGTGGGGCATCTGGATGGCTACTGCTGCCACGTGACCTGATGTGCCACATGGCACTGCCCATGTGGCATCTTCTCTAAGTCTCAATAGTTAGATTACATGCTCTTACCTAAACTGAACCTTAGGATAGGAATTGTTTAGATTACATGCTCTTGCCAAAATCGAACCTTAGGATAGCAAACTCAAATTGATTTAGATTTTTCATGGGTATATCCATTCAACGGTGTTTTTTATGGAGCTAAGTATGAATCCAACAAATTCTCTTTTTACTTATTTGTCATACTTTGATTTTGACGTTCAGAAATTATGCCTGCAAACCTAGTAGCTACATGAGTGTTGTCAACATGCATATATTACATAAAATGTCTATTTATGCATGTTCTTAAACATAGAATTGCATTACATACTATAAATATTGCTTAGCATGCATCATCTTACATTTAGATTAGTTTGAATAAAATGGAGGTTAATTGTCTCCTTTTATTTTTAGGGACAAGGTGACCTTTTATTAGAGCCTCAGATCAAAAATCCAACCGTATGGATCTAATCAGGGAGAAGATTAGAGTTTAATGACTCCAAGATCGCCCTAATCGGATATCCGTAGCATCAGACAGAAATTGAGGAACCCTAAAAGATCAAGGGCCAAGATGGTGTGAATCTGCACTTCAGATGACAAATCTAACCGCACGGATGTATATGGATTGATGATCGCAGCCTAACGGTGCAAAAATTGACTCAATCCAATACCCGTGGCACCATCTACATCATCCAGAAGATGGACGGCCAAGATGGCACCACGTAGTGCCATGTCGGCCGCCCTCAACTTCTGAAGCTTCTAGCGCCACGCCTCTTCGCCATTGGATGAAGATCCAACGGCTAAGAGTGGATCCCAACCGGCACCTTCAATCTCTGAAGCCCATTTGAAGACGTAGCCTCAACCATTGGATTTCAATCCAACGGTCCAAATCATGCGCACCTAACGCATGCTGCTTGCCCATCCACGTGCGCAGCGCAGTGGATAAGGCATTCGACTGCGATTAGGCACGGGTTCGAGCCGCGAGGAGCATGCAATGGGGCGCGGGTGAGCGGGTGCATCCGACCGTGCAATGGAGATCGGGCAGCTGCGTGCGCCCAATCATGTTCACACGCCATCTGACGCGGTGAGCAGACGCCTCATCGCACACGATGAGGTGAGTAGTTGTAGCAGCGGGGATGCATCCTCAGCCATCCGATCTCATGATCGAATGGTAGAGATTTAAAGATCGTGGACATGCATTTAAAGAGAGGAGACGAGCGGGCGCGTCCGCGCCGCTCCACTACGGCCACGTTCAGGCCTTTAGTGATGGATTTATCCGTCACTAAAGGTCCTGAATGAATGATTTTCAACATAAAAAGACCAAATTGCCCTCACTCCTTGCAACTATAAAAGGAGACCCCCTCCATATGAAATTCTCATTCCTTCCTTCTCTTCTCTCCCTCTCCAAAGCTCAAGAGAAGCTTGTCCCACACCCGAGATGCTCCTCGAGAGATAAAGTCAAATTTTCGCCTCCATTTCAGAAGCGGATCCCGCAACGACGATGACATGCTACCCCATTCCCATTCCTCCGACCTCAACCTCTTTCTTCCCACTCCTTCCTTTGTCTTCCAAGTGTATCTCGTCCAGCTCGTCCTCCAAGCGATCGTCGAGGAGGATAACTTCTCTTTCCCATTCCTCTTTTCAACTTTCTGGAGTAGAATTTTCCTGCTTTCTAGTGTAATAGATTTCCCATTTTCTAGTGTAATTTTTCTCTGGTTTAATTGTATAAACATTTTGAAATATTATGTGCATGTTTTCTCTCACTCTCTCTCATTTATTCTGATAGTTCATATTGCTTCATTGTAATTATGTCGCTTCGCTTTTCAACAAAAAACCTAAAAAAATATAATTGCGAATATAGATCGCCGTAGCCTCCCTTAGTTCGATCCGAGATTTCTATTCTGGTATAAATTTTATTTGTTGAACATGAGTTCTTCGCTTTCAAACTACAACGACAGGTTTTTTCAAAACCAAATACGATAGCGTAGTAACCCGTAGCTTCAACAATGAGAAACATGGGCAACTTTGGAAACACATTCCATTACCAAGAAACTTCTCTCACAAATCTACCACTTAATCAACTTAGAAATTATTGATGTTACTTATTTACTATTTATCATTATTGATGACACTAGGTGAAGATAATTCCTAATTTAGGTAAGGATTAATTATCCCTAATTACCATATAGGGATTTTAAATTTAGTTTAAAAATCAGAACACTTTTATGGGCTGATTAATTTTTTAATTTTTATGAATAGCAAGGTTGGTAGATGTGAAAGTTGAGCATATTGAAGAGGGGATATTAATTTTTGGGAAAAGAGGAACTGACATGTTCTTTTGCTTTGTGTCAGAAGATATAACTTACTACTGTCCAACCCACATGACTTATAATTTCCTATCTCCATCTATGCAAATTTCTTGAGCTCCCTTTAACGTAGGGCACCTTGATCTGTGTTCGAAGGTCAAAATTAATTACAATCCTGGGTCCCCTTGGCTTGGATTCCAAGAGTTTGGGAATCTTAGTATTGAGAGCTCAAGGGGGATTTTATGATTGGAGAAGAAACATGAATTGAGTAACCCAACTGAAAATAGTTTCAGTAGTAAGCTTCTTTTAATCATTCAAGAAATCAGAAGACAGCTAGCAAAACACTTGATTTCTAAAGGCACATATTCTTGGAGAATTACCTTCAAAATTTTGTCCAAAAAAATTGAAATGGTAGTGCAAACAAACCTCTGCAGTGAGAGAAATTGACAAAAGCTATCTCTTGCTTGTGGATATGCCCCATTCATTTCTCCCCTAGCATCTGACGTGACAATTTCTATAAATGTAAATTTGATGTCTAATTTATTTTTATTCTCATATGACCCATTCAGATCCAATGTAATCCCATTGCCCCTCCCCATCTCACCAAAAGTGAAAAAAAACATTATATATATATAGTATTTGTTGCTAGGGTTTCGTCGAGTGTTAAATATATGCGGCGTAGTATAGTCAACAAAATCTTACAACAAATATTTAAATTTATAAACTCATAATCTAAAATGGAATCTGAGGTCGTTCGCAGGGAGTAAATATGGAACTCACGCAATAATCTTCATTTAAAATAAATGAGCACAATCAATTGATCACAAAATAGATATTCAATGAATAAAACTGATCAGATTGATAGTCAATGTAATCTAATATCTCAGAGGTTCATGGAATCAAAAAGAAAAGAAAATCAAAACAATGGTGATTTGAATCACCACTTATTCTCTTTAATTAAGCATGCATTCAATTACTAAAATTATTCAACAGTGATCTTCAATCAAAATTCAATGTAAACTTAGGTTCTTAAATCATTCAACAGTGTTCAGCATCAACTCATATTAGACGACTTAAGTTACCACAACCATAAGGCTCTTCAGAGCCTTCTTCTAAATCTTCCTTCCTTCTCAAGGCCTTCTTCTTCTCAATGCCTACTCTTTCTTTCAAGCCTTCCTCAAGGCCTTCTTTCACAAACACATAGCTAACACTTAGCGATCTTTCAACACAAGGCCAAACCTTCAAAGAGCAAAACCCTCCCCCCTCCTCTCTCAAAGACCTGGGCTTAGTTAGGTAATTGGTGGGGTATTCAGGCATGTACAGGGACCAGGCTTGCAGGCATGAATTGCAGGTAGGTGGGTAATCGGGTAGGTGGGTGTGTGTGGTGGTGAGGGACCTGACCCTCGTGTGTTGGGCAATAAGGCTAAAGCACAAATTCATATTATACCACTCAAGCGATTCCTCATCCACCGATGTGGGATTAAATGTCCCACATCTCCTTCACGTGCAGCAGCAGCCAAACTCGTGTTGATTGAAGGTGCTCTTCTTCACAATTGATGCTGCACGTAGTTGCGTTGAAGGGTTCCGTAGCTCTCAGAGTTGGAAGCGAGATGGGGCAGTGACTGTATGGCAGTAGACGTCACCGAAGAAGACAATGGCGATGATGGAATTGACCTACAAGAGAAACATGGCCTAGGGCTTAATTAGATTGTTGGTGACCTTCGTCGTGATGTGGCGAAGGTAGTGGTGGGTGCGGTTTGGTGTGAGAGTGTGAGGTGGCCAGATCATGATGGCGGAGGTGGCTATGAATGGGTTAATCTGGCTGGTGGTTCCAGAAGTCAATAGGTCCAATAACCTTGGGGCTTTTCATCTCTGGAGCGTAGGGAAGGTGTGGGTGGAAGTGGTGGGGTGTTTGGTGGCATGTGTTGACCGAGGGAGCTCGCCAAAGCGTCGCCAGCCGTGAAGAAAATGGTGGGGTAGTGAGGTGGTCTGTGGTTGAAATGAGAGAGAAAAAGGTTTAGGAAGATGCAGAAGAAGGAGGTGAAGGATTATACCTAGTTAATGGATGATGGGGATGAGGAGAGGCAACGGCTGTGATTGACCGATGCCAGCCGTGATTGGCCGGCACCATGGAAGAAGCTTGCTCTGTTGAGGGAGACAGCGGCATGGAAAGGGGGAGGCAGCCCTCGCTGTGGCTAGCAAGATGCGGAGGATGATGAGGAAGAAGAAGGATGGGCCAATTTGGTCGTTGGCCATCCGTAGAACGATGGGGAGGGAAGCCGTCGGAGTCTAGGTCGGAGGAGGTCGGAGATAGGGAAAGAAGAAAATTTTTGGCCCTATACCTAGCTAACGAGCGAGGATTCATGTCCTAGGTCTTTTTATAGGCCTAAGAGAGGAGTTCCAAGATTGGAAACAAGCTTGCAAACTCTGACTATTTCATGCAAGCTGGATACCCTTCTCTTCAAAGTGTTTGCATGAGAGATTGGGAAGGAATCAAGGTCCATGGTCGAGTTCATTTGGAAGGGAATTCCTCAAGGAATCTCCCTTTCAATTTTGGAAGAGTTTGATTAAGAATCGAGTGAGAAATCCTCGCTAGAATCTCAACAGAGGTTGATGTGTTCACACCAATGGAGGTAGGGACCCATTTGCAAAGAATGATGAGAAAATTAGGGACCTGATTGCAAGGATTTCAAAAGCTAAGGGCGTATGTGTGAGAGAAAGAGTTTAACTGGACTAAAATGCAAACTAGGTCAAGATAGACTCAGATTAGACTCAAATTTTGGTACAAACCTAATTTAGACCCAAAAAATATGATGGTGAAGTTGGATTTGAGTTTTGACCAAGTTTGACTAGGTAATTTGTGGAAAAACCTAATTTAGGGTAGAATTTCTTTTAAGACTCTATTTGAGGTCAAACTGGGTTCCAAGGTCAAATCAAAGATACCAAACCTCATGGAATATTTTTATATGAATTTTTGAAGGTTTAGATGAATTTTATCCTGACCAAAACCTCAGTAATTCAAGCTGATCTAAAATTAGGGTTTTGGGTTATGGATGAGTGCTCCAAGTGCGCGAAACCCTATTTCTGTCAGTGTGAACTCTCTTATTAGACTTTAATGCTCATTAGACCTTAGATTAACCCCTGGGAAACCCCATGATTATTATATATTCAAAATGTGTTGTTAAAATTGCATAATTAAGCCCAATTTAATGCACTCTTCTCGGAATGGATGTGTAGGGAATTACAACTCTGAAGCGACTATGTAGGAACAATTGTCAATTAACCCTGACTACTTAAAGCTAGTTATGACTCATGATGATGTTATCATCATACCCCCATGCCAAACTTTTATTAGTCCCTTATTGAAATCTTATGGAAAGAACTTAAGTTCTAGATCATGAATTGATGTTCAGATGCCAAACTTGTTTTACTCTCTAGAAATTAGCTCAGAATGTCAACAATAAGCCTAGAGGTACTCGAGTATCAATCAAGATCCAGACCTGACAAGCTTCAGTCTGAGTCTGCCACGAAGGTTTCTAAGGCCCTTAAAGACTACCCAGAGGTTCATTGAACCCAACAGTTAAAGCGCCCGTGCGTAGAATGTAGCATGTCTAGATTTAGTTTGCCAGTGCATTTTTGTAAGAAAGAGATAGAAGGATTTTTATTTGGAGAGTTTTCTCTCTTTTCTTTTTAGATTTCCCTAGATCCAGCCTCGAATTGGCCGTAAACATGGTCTATATCAGATTCCTTGTCCCCACCATCAATCCTTGAAGGGTCCCTGGCTTTCGATGCTTCGGGATAGCACCGCCCATGGCAACCCCCAGAACCCTGGCTTTTGACACTTTGAGATAGTGCCGCCCATGGCATTCTATAGCTAAATTCAAGTCCTGGCAATCGACATTTTGGGATAATCCCGCCCATGGCACCTGAACCAGTACAAGGTGCTTACATGCCTCCAGTTGGATATTTAGATATCCTAGGAGACAAGTACTGAGGAGATGATATGTTATTACAAATCTTCAAGGGGAATTTCCCACCTCTCCACATCGGGAACTTGTCCAATCAACTTGTGTTGTCGAGCTGCTCCTAAGCTAGATCTTTGAGGTGTCTTTTCAGAACAGGACACTTTTAGTAGGTTTTTCTTTATTAAGCTCACTGAACCAAACTTAGTGTGTGATTTTTTTGGGTGCTTAGGTTACCAAGTCCCGCAAACCAAAGGGTAGGCAACAAGGCCAAATAATCTCTAAGCCTTATACCTACTACATCAGCTTCGTACTTTCCTTAGCCTCTTGAGGACTAATCCAGATCTTAATGGATACATGAATATTTAAGCCCTAAAACAAGCCTAAAAGGCTAAGATCAGCACTCATACTAATCTCCTTATCTCTTTGTCATCTCAAGACTTGATTTTTCTTTTGATTAGGTCTAGAACTTAAGTAAATTCCATAATCAAGTGCTATGACTATCATTTTTTTCTTGCTTTTTGCTCCTTTTTTAATTTTCTCCTCTTTTCCTCCTCAAGAAAGATTTGCAATCATTTCTCAAAATTTCCTCCCCTTCAATTTTTTCTTCATTCATTTTTTTATTTTTTTCATTTTTCTTTTGAATATGTATTTTTTTGTGAGAACCCTTCAGAGAATTGAATTTCCATATGTTTGCACTTTAACACCCCCCCATTCCTAAGTTTTGCAATGTCCTCATTGTAAACCAAGAGGGTACAAAATCAGTTTGGTTCAAAGTTTAGAATAAGATCAAAGGGTGGGTGAATGGGTCAAGATGACTGTTGCAAACGATTTCAAGATTTGATATAAGTACCAAAGGTGGAGACAACTGTTCTAAAGTTGAACTCAAAAGTGCAGTAAGAGTGTAGCTCAAGAGATGATCAGAAGGGTCTCAGGTTTTTGAAATGATGGGTTGCCTCCCATTAAGCGCTAAATTCAATGCCTTCAGCCAAGCAGAAGCTGTTCAAGGAGAAGGGGTGGTCAAATCAGATGAAGTTTGTAAAATAAGCACCTTGATCAATAGCCTAGTTGGTCCAACCAGGTGCTTATTCAAATCGATAGGCTGATGTGCAGCCCAAACCTAATTAATCTGGTGGGTTGATGGATATGAATCAAAAGATACAAAGCCCACCAGATACCTTGTTGCTTAAATAGATATGAAAATGAGAATATGAGGTTTGGCTGAGTTAGTTCAGCCTGATCAGAGTAGGGATCCTAGAAAGAAAATGGATCTGAAAAGGATGTATGAACCCTACTGATAGGATCAGAAAAGGATAAGAAGTGATTATCAGTCTGATCAATGTCCGAAACTCGATCAAAAGATGGAGAAGAATCATATGCAATCGAATCAGAGAGGTGAATTAGAGTAGAAGTTGATTCTAGTGGTGAGTAAGGGTTGGGATTGGATTTTGGAAGGCTCTACATGTGGATCAGAAGGTGTGGCTTCTTTAAAATCTGGGTGCGAAGAAGGCTCTTCTAGAAATGATTCAAAGATAGGTTCCTCTAGAGAGTCTTCTTGATGCTCATTCAAATAAAATGTAAATGCCTAGTGAGTGCTTATAGGATCATGGAATTCTAAGTCAGTGAAAGATTTGAACTCTAGATTGTGGACACTCTTGGCACTTGCGATTTTTTATTCTTGAAGATCATAACAGAATGATTCCAACTCAATGGAATATGATTTTGAATCAATGATCTCGGGATTAGGGACTTCAAAGTCAGAATCAAAGAGCAAGTCATAGATGTTGAGGTCGTAAATTGGCTCATAGTCGTCAGGAAACAAAGGTTCTCCAAAATTAGAGTATGATTCAAAATCATTAGAGAATTTGCAAAGATCAGTGTCTGAACCTGATTCTAGATCAGGATTTCCACCATAGAATGGATCAAGATGTGTCGAACCAACAACTTGACTTGGATCTAACCAAATCTCAAATTTCGAGCTCAAAAAGGTGTCCTTATTAAGCATAAGCTTGGGTTCTTGGCTCCTAAGGTAGATCCAATCGAATCCCAGCTCTTCCAACTCCTTGATTTCTGTATTGCAAATCAATTTGACTTCTGAAAAATCAATTCACATTTTTGAGGAGGTTAGAGAGGTGTAATCATTAAACATAAGCCCATAATCATAGTTTAGATCCAAAATATGATTCTCTTCATATTGGGCCTCATGATTATCCCAAATAGGTTCTGATCTAGATTCTAGGTCAAAGGTAGGAATTGGGTCACTCGAATTTGGTTTAGGCTCTATTGGGATGCCAGAATCCTTCTCGAGAATTACGTTAATAGGATAAGGTTCAAGAATTATATTCTCGAGAGGTTCTGATTTAGGTTTATCATCACAGGTGTCTAGGAAATCAAGGCATGATGGACCAGCTTGGGAACACCTACAATTGGATCCTCCCAACCCTCATTAAGATCAGGCATGTCAATTGTTATGAAGTTTGAATCTAGTTCCATTTGGGTTGAGGATCCACAGCAACCTCTATTCTCAAACTCGGGTTCTAGGAGATCATTTTGATCCTCAGTGTTGTTCCAAGGTGTCTCATCAATCTCTGAATGTTGATATGGGTAATTTTGATCAATGGCTTGGCGTAATGTATTTAGCATACTCCCACATTTCTCCATGAGACCTTGGTGTATTTCCCAAAGTTGCGGATTTGACAAAGTATATATCCAATATTTTGTAGTCTCCACAATTCATTGTATTTTGACAAGAGCACATTTCGAGTTGAACCATGTATCCTGAATGTACATGGTTGTTGTTTCTGCCACATTATCCTGAATGTACCTAGATGGATCAAAGGTTTTGTAATATTCATCATGATATCTAGACGTAGCCTTGATCATTTTCTCTTTTATGGTCATTTGGGACACAGGTTTCCTACAAATTCTTCCTAAATTGTAAAGTTGCATTTTCAAATCAGGTGGGTGAATCAAGATGTAGAATCAAATTCAAGTTCAGATTGAAGTGATTGGATCAGAATAGAAATCCCACAGAAGATCAATTCTATTGAGGCCTCTAGGTCAAAAACCTAGGGACCTTTCCTGTGTATGTGCTTTACAGAATAGATGAGGGACTAGATGTGAATTGGACTCAATCAAGGCACTCAAAGATTTTTGGATGATTAAGGCTTGTTTTGAGGCAGATGATACCTCTGAATCCAGAATCCACACACCCGAGAAGTACCTGGAAAACCAGGAAGGGAGAGGCCTGCAAAGACCCCTACATGGTAGAGCATCCCCCTGGGTTATACAGGGTTTCCCCACCCAACCTTCCTTGTCACTATGGTTCCAAGTAGATTGGAATGTATGAATTGAGACTTTATGTCTACCAATTTTAGCCTAGTTTATGCCTTGGATTTCACTTGATTAGAAGCTAATTCAATTTGTGACCTAATTTAGAGGTTGATTGGTCCACAAAGTAGGCCAACTTCACCTGACCTACCCTAAAAGATGAAGAATGAAATCTGAGTCAAGACCCAGAAGTCACCTTGAATTGACTCTCAGGTTATTAGGTCCACAATTTTAGAGTTCAAGTGAATTTTGAGCCTAATTTTAGGGTTCTTCTGATTAGATATTTTCAAGCAAGGGTTTAGGTAGCACACAAATGCGGGAGGGTAAATTTTCTTTAATTCAGGCAAGTGTGAAACTAACACTTTCAAAACCCTAAAGTAGAAACCCTAATTAGCTCTATTTCAAGTCCAATTTAGTCTCAAATGTACACCTTGGACTTAAACAAGAAGTGTGTAGTCCAGGATGATGAGAAATTATGCGTAAATCCCTAGTAGGTACAGAAAATAAAGGTAGGGATCTCTAAACAGAATTGTCTCAATCTTCAATCAGGTATTGATTTTGAATTCGCAAATCAGGAAACTTGCATTTAGAAATAATGATTACTAGAAAATAAGGCAGGTGAATCCTAATTAATTATTTCCTTTTTCTTTCTTCCAAAAGATTAGGAGATTGATTAGGGGAAGAGAGAGTTTACCAGCCCCTGGAGTGGTTGATTGTGCTGAAGATTTCTCCGTGAAATACCTCGCAAAATCACAAACAACGTAAACAGGGTAAGTTAGTGCTCAGATAAAAATCAAGAAAGATAAGATTAATGTGTGAATTGCACATTTCTCCCCAGCAACGGTGCCAAAATGTTGATCAAGGTTTTGTCAAGTGTAAAATATATGCATTATAGTATAGTCGACAAAATCTTACAGCAAACATTTAAATTTATAAACTCAAAATCTAAAATGGAATCTGAGGTCGTTCGTAAGGAGCAAATATGGAACTCACACAATGATCTACATTTAAAACAAATGAGCACAATCAATTGATGACCAAATAGATATTAAATGAATAAAACTAATCAGATTGATATTCCATGTAATCTAATATCTCAGAAGATCATGGAATCAAAAGGAAAAGGGAATCAAAATAATGGTGATTTGAATCAGCACTTATTCTCTTTAATAAAGAATGCATTCAATTACTCAAATTATTCAACAGTGTTCAGCATCAACTCAGGTTAGATGACTTAAGTGAGCACAAGCACAAGGTTCTTCAGAGCCTTCTTCGTTTCTTCTTCTCTTTTAAAGCTTCCTTCCTTCTCAAGGCCTTCTTTTTCTCAATGCCTACTCTTTCTTTCAAGCCTTCCTCAAGGCTTTCTTTCACAAACACATGGCTAACAATTAGTCATCTTTCAACACAAGGCCAAACCTTCAGAGAGCAAAACCCTCCCCCCTCCTCTCTCAAAGACGTGGGCTTAGTCAGGTAACCGGTTGGGTATTCGGGCGTGTACAGGGACCAGGCCTGCGGGTGTGAATCGCAAGCAAGGAGTGAGCATAGTCTGGTGATGGGAACACCATCATGAGCCCTAACTAGCTCTTTTTGATCCAATTAAGTCAGCAAATGCTCCTACATAACCAACTAAAGGTCATAATTCATTGCATAACCATTCTGAGAGAAAAATAAGAAACTAGTGTTAAAACTACAATTTTACCAGCTTATCATGAATGCAGTACAACCACAAGTTTTCTCAAGGGTTGAATAAAGGTCAAATGATCTTAATAAGATAACAAGTGGGTTAGATTAGATAGAAAAGTGTTTACGTATGTTTTAAGAATTAAATGACTTCTGAAACCCTAAAAACAGACCCACTTAATTAACCAAGGTTTTAGTTAGGATAAAATTCACATAAACCCTCTAAAAATCATAGAAAAATATTCTCTAGGGTTTAGTACCTTCAATTTGGCCATCAAAACCCATCTTGACCTAAAATAGAGTTTCAAACAGATATTTGCCCTAATTTAGATTTTTGCATAAATTACCCAATCAAACGTGGTCAAAACCAAAATCCAACTTTACCATTGGATTTTTTAAGTTGAAATTAGGTTTGTACCAAAATTTGGACCCAAGATGAGCTTCTCTTGACCTAGTTTGCATAAAGGTCCTGTCTGATTACATTTATAACCCCAACTTTCAAAAACCTGTGCATTCATCTCCCTAACTTCCTTGTCGTCTTCACAATTAGGTCCCTCCGCCATTATCGTGGAGTAAACCTACTCCAATGATCTTTGACAAGAGATTTCTCCTTGATTGCTTGGTGAATCTCTTCCAAAATTGAAAGGAAGATTCTTTGAGGAATCCTCTTCAATCTGAACCCGTCCATGTGCTCCGAATCATTCCCAATCTCTCATGCGAACACATGAGAGATTTGGGTATCTAAAAAACTCCCTAATCAGGTGACCTTCCAAGCTTGAGAAGCTTGCTTCCCAAGCTCTAACCGCCCCCCAAAGCCCTCTATAAGGACCCTCAGAGCTCACCGATCTCCTTACACCCGAAATCGGCTGAGATCCCTCTCAAACTCCTCTCTCTTTCACGACCAAAGGTTCCTCGACGTCCGACGACCTTTTCTGCCTCTTCTTGTCATCCGTCCACCATACCTGTGGCGAATTCATCCTCCCTATTCCTCTCCACGTCTCGACGTACCAGCAGATGCCTGTTCCCATTCGTCCTCGCCGTTTCTCCCTCATCGAAACCGCCTTCGTCTTCGACATCAGCAACACCACATCCGATGCCATCACTACCCCACTTCATTCACCTACCTTCTAGCTAAGCTCCTTACCTTCCCTACTTTCTTCTCCTCTCTTTATTTTCCAAATTCGACCACCAACGCTTCTCCGCAACTCCATCTCTTCCATCTCCAGCCACCCCCTCTGGTATGACCATCCCACCTCCACAGACCACCAAATCCCTCACCGACAAGCCCATGACCATTGCCACACCTCACTGATCATTTCCCCTCTCTTTATTCACCTCTCCACTCACTCACATGCACCCCGGAACACACCCACTCACACGCACACAGTCCAACCTCGCTACACACTCATAGCCACTATCACTCCATGTCACCACCCCATCACGTTTGTCGTGCTCCGGTGACCCTCCCTGAGCGCTCTGACATGGCCGAAAGGATATTTTGTTGATTTCAGGAGTACGCCCTATCCGCCATTGACGAGCAAGCTTCGAGCTTGCTTGAGGCTCACTCCAGGTGACCCTATCTTAGGTTAAAGCCCCAGGTCATGTGAAAACACCTCACGCACGCAACCAAGCAGTCAATTGGGCACCTCTGACAGCAGCTGCTGCAATTGCAAAGGAGACCCCCTGCTGTGGACGTGCAAAGAAGAAGGGCATGGATAGTCCCACATCATCGGCTGCGAAGCGTGCTGAGGCACGTAAATTGATTTTGTACTGATAGTTGTTCACCTCAGTTCATGGGGTGAGGTCACCTGCTCGCCCGGCCTCATCCGCGACACGTACCAACGGACCTGGCCTGACCTGATAACCCGACCTGCACTCCTCGCTCACCACCGCACGTCGGTGAGCCTAGACTCGGGTACGTGCTTGATCCGATAACCCGAATACCTGTGGCTCTGGGAGAGCGGATCCTAAGTGAGAAAGAGAGAGGAGAGTCTCGCAGATAGGGGGAGGGTTTTGCTACAGGGAACTTTGGCTGACAGTTAGTTAGATTCTGAAGAGGAAAGCCAGAGAAGGAAGAAGAAGAAGAAGAAGAGGATTGCAGAGCTAAAGGCAGAAGAAGAAAAGAAGAAGAGGTGAAGGCCTAAACTGAAGGGCCAGAGAAGAAGAGCCAAAGGCACAGAGGAGAAAGGAGAGAAAGAAAAAGAAGTGAAGGCTTGAGAAAAAGAAGAAGAAGGAAAAGAAGCTGTAGCTGAAGAAAGAGAAGAAGCTGCAGAAGAAAGGAAGAGTCATAGAAGGAAGAAGAAAAGAAGACAAAGAAGAGAATCACTTTAAGTCATCTAATTTCCAAATCAAACGACAAATTTAGCTTTCATTTGACACATATACATTGAGTTCCTTAGTTGATATTGTAGAGTATTTGGTGATCTAAATCACCATTTTACTCCCATCCTTTTGCACATTGATACTGATATTATTGCAAATTCTTTTAGTTTGAATTGTGATCTTGATTTCTAAATCCCATATTGCTCCCTGTGTTCAACCTCGAAACTTTTTTTAGTAATAAAAATTGTATTTGTTTTCAAAGCGATTTTGACTATATTACAACGCTTTATTTTAAACTCGATTTCGCTGCGTTAAACATTTTGGCGCTGTTGCCGGGGAGCAATGAGCAATTTAGAACTCTTGATTGCAATTCCTGATTCAGATTCTAACTTGCTATATTTCTTTTGTTGTGGTTGTTTCAGGGAGAAGATACATTCAAGAAAGATCAACTGCACAACAAACACACTAGGGGCAGGTAATTTCTAATTACTCTCTCTCTTAAGCCCCTGATTCTGAAATGGTTAAAAAGGAAAAAGTCAATTAGGGCTACTTGCTTTCCATTCTTAGATAATTCATCAAGTTGCATGATTTGATTTAAACAACAAAACTTGATTTGTGCACCCATTTAAGGTAACTAGGGCTATCACATTCTTGTTTGAGCCCTAGATACCACATTTAACAAACTAAATTGGACCAAAACAAGAGCCAAGTAAGGTTTCCAAGTTAGGGTTTTAGAGACACACTTACATAATAACTGATCTTTCCAAATAAAGTGTGTCTAAGCCTTAATTGAACTGATCTATTCAAGCAAACCCTAAAAATCAGGCTCTTAATCCCACTTGAATCCTAAAAGAGGGACCTAAATTTCTCAAAGGACAAATAGGTGAAGTTGACCCACCTTGTTGGGTCAACCAAACTTTAAATTAGGTCACTTTTTGTACTCAATACATTGTAAAGTTCAAGTGAAATCCTAAGCACCCTCGCTCTTAATAAAACTGATAGACTTAAGAGGTCAAGCCCCCATTCTGGTCTACCTGGAACATCAGTGACAAGAGAGGTTGGGTGGAGGAAATCCTGTAACCCATGGGGGCACTCTACCATGTAGGAATCTTCGCGGAACTCTCCCTCTCTGGCTGCCTAGGTAATTCACAGGTGGATGGCTTTTTGACTAAGGGTATCATCCGCCCCGATCCTCTATAGTCATCCAAAATTTTTGGGTGTCTTGATTGGGTCCATCACATTCTATTCTCATCTAGTCCATCGGTGCATGTTTGGTAGGAGGTCCTTAAGACCACCCTTGAGGCCTCCTTTAGTTATTCACTCTCGTCGAGGTCGAGCCTCGACTTCCATGTTTGTGCAGCAACCCCACCACATAGACATCTCTTCTGATTCATCTAAGCCTAATTCTCCTACATCCATCATCATGGCACAACCCGCATAAGAAGAGAATAACCTCAAGAATCAACTTCAACACCTTAATGATTTATTCCAAGCCTTTGTGAATCCACTACAGCATCCTATGATGCGAGATCATTACAATCCCGCTGCGGTGGCGATCGAACCTCGAGTCTAAATCCTGACTGGAGGTCCTGATACTGAACTCAAGCCCAACATGATTCATGCTATTCCAAAATTTCATTTGCTCAATTCCGAGGATCCTTTCTAGCACATTAAATAGCTCAAGCATCAGGCCAAGACCTTCGGGTCAGATGTTCAGAATTGGGATATTCTTCTCATGAAAATGTTCTCCTTCTCTCTCATGGACAAAGTAGCTCACTGGTATCAAACTCAAACGCGTCCAATCAACACATGGGTTGAACTACAATCCGAGTTTCTGAAAAGGTTCTTCCTAGTTGGTCATATGAATGCTTTACGACACCAAATCACGCACTTCACACAACCTGGAGAACCACTTCATGAAGCATGGGATTGTTTCCTGGATCTCATGCGAAAGTGCCCCCATCACGGAGTTCCTAAATGGGAACAGGTTTAATCTTTTTACCAGGGACTCCGTGAAGATATCCAATTATTTGTCAATGCAACTTGTGGAGGAAATATCATGAGTCAACATGAAGACACTGTGTGGGAGATTCTCAAAAATATGTGCAAGAAACTCCACCAATAATGACTCCATGGGCATAGTCGACCGAACGAATGCTCGCGCATCAACGAGTCCAAGGGGAGCACATGAGATGTAGGGCCTGTCCTCCTCTGTCAACTTGGAACTGAGGGCCAGTCGTTTGGACAAGGTCTCTATTATTGAGAAGAAGGTGGATGAGCTAACTCGACATCTGCAGCAAGCCACCTCTGCACAAAACCCATTCTCATAGCCGCCCTCTGGGAGGGAAACTGTGCATAACATCTACCACCGATCTTCTTAGGGGTTGGACCCGTATCCACCCCCTTCTGACTCTAGGGCCAGAGGAAACTCCGAACCTACAGATTCTAGTTGGGGGAACTCTGAACCCTTGTATTCTGACTTTTCTGAGGTTCCTCAGACCTGTGAGGACCTCAATGCCATCTAGAACGACCCATTCGCTAATACCTATAACCTTAGATGGAAAAATCATCCTAATTTCATGTTGACGGGAAACAACCAGAATCAGAGACCACCATATCAGCCTCGTCCACAAGCTTCTCGTCTATATCAGCCACCTCAGCCTCGGCCCAACCCCACCTATCAATCTGGGCCAACTCAGACAGATCAAATGACTCTTATCCTTCAGACTCTAGCTGACATTCAAAAGATGAATGCGGCTATGCAGAAACAGCACCGAGATGAGATCACAAAGGTTCACAATCAACTCGCCCAGATGGCAAATTCCCACCAACCTGGTACACTCCCTTCGTAATCTCTACCTAATCCTAATAACGTGTCGAACCAAAGGTTTGTTATGAACCCAAATCAAGGCTAAGCCCACATGGTTTGTCAGGCCCCTTCTGCTCCATCGCCCAACGGGATGGAAGCTTCAACATCGTACTCAGGATTTCAGCAGCAGCCACCTAGTTTACCTACACCAAACCAGAACAAGGCAGGACTGAATTCAATTACGACCCATAGTGGCAAAGCAACATAGGACCCACCTTAACCAAGCCACTTGCAGCCTAGTAGTAACCCAAACCCAAGGATAGTCATCCAGGATACCCTTGCCCCAGATCAAGAACCTGGATCTATTCCAGAGGAACCATCTAAGGTCCCATTTTCTGAGGCCTTGACCAAGGGAAAGAGGACAACCAAACCCATGGCACCTGAAGAGGACCTGGTCAAGCTCTTTGAACAGGTCCATATAAACATCCTCTCGATGGATGTGATTCACCACGCACCAGCTTATGCATTGATGTAAACACATTTACACTACTTAAAATGTCTATTTATGCATGTTCTTAAGCATAGGATTGCATTTCATGATATAAATATTGCATAACATGCATCATCTCGCATTTAGAGTAGTTTGAATAAAATGGAGGTTAATTGTCTCCTTTTATGTGCTTGGACAGGGCAAAAATTTTGTCGGGTCCTCGGATCAAAGATCCAACCGTATGGATGTGATCAGGGCGACGATTGGAGTTCAACGACTCCAAGATCGCCCTAATCAGGCATCCATAGCATCAGATAGAGACCGAGGAACCCTAGAAGATCAAGGGCCAGGATGGTGTAAATCCACACTTCAGATGACAAATCCGACTGCACGGACGAATTCGGATCGACGACGCAGCCCAACGACACAAAAATTGAGTCAATCCGACATCCGTGGCACCATCTACAAGTTCCAGAAGATGGACGGCCAAGATGGCGCCACGTGGTGCCATCTCAGCCGCCCAAACGGCCGCTGGCATTTTGTGAAGGCCCCCGCCCAATCGCTCTCCGTCGTCAGATGGAGATCCAACAGCTGTGGCCGTCCGGTGCTTAAAACATGCGCTCGACCATCCGCGCCCCGCAGCGCAACGGTCGAGCGCGCTTACGCGAGCGCGGGGCGCGGGTTCGAGCCGCGGCGAGGGGATTGGAGGCGTGAGCAATTGAGGCGTGTGGAGCGTCAGATGGAGATCATGCGGTCGCGGGCGCCCGATAGCGCCGACACGCGATTGGACGCCCCGCATAACGCGCGATCGCACGCGGAGGCGGGCGGGTTGCAGTGGGCGCGGACGCGTTTTAAGCCGTCCGATCTCGCGATCGGAAGGCTGAGATTTCGTGGACGTGCGTAGGCGTTACGCACGTGGGCAGCCGAGCAGGCGCGCGTGGCCGCGGCGGCGACAGCCACGTCGGGGCTTTAGTGACGGATTTATCCGTCACTAAAGACCCCTTATTTATTATTTTGAAGATGTAATGTCTATTTTGCCCCCACTCCTTGCAACTATAAAAGGAGACCCCCTCCATACGAAATTTTCATCCCTTCTTTCTCTTCTCTACCCCTCCAAAGCTCAAGAGAAGCTTGTCCCACACCCGGGATGCTTCTCGCGAGATAAAGTCCAATTTTTGTTCCCCTTCGGAAGTGGATCCCACGACGACGACGTGCTGCTTCGTTCCCATTCTTCTGCTTCGTCCTCCTTCGTCCCGCTTCGTTCTCCTTCGTCCAGGCGTCGTCCCGTCCAGCTCGTCCTCCAAGCAACCGTCGAGGAGGATTTCTCTCTCCCTATTCCTTTTACCGCTTTCTAGTATAGATTTACTGCTTTCTAGATTAATCTACTCGTCCTCCAAGCAATCGTCGAGGAGGACATTTCTCTCTCCATTCTTTTAATGCTTTCTAGAGTAAATTTATCGCTTTCTAGAGTAATTGTTTTATGCTTTCTAGTTGTAATGAACAATCTCTTCAATACAAAAATTCCTTGTTTATTCTACATCTCATTTTGATTTCTCTGTGTAATATTCTCTTTCTCTCTTACTCTCTCTCCCTCTTCTATTTATTGTAAATAATTAGATGGTTCTAAATTGAATTATTATGTAACAAATAAAAAGAAATGCGTAGTTTTTAAATCAAACGTCTGCCTCCCTGTGTTCGACCCGGAATTTTAATTTCGATATAAATTTTATTTGTTGAACACGAATTCTTTGCTTTCGAACTACAACGACAGGTTTTCCAAAACCGAACACGTTAGCATAGGTTCGTAATCGTTCAACATGCATTATTTCTGAAAGATGTGTGTACACCTAAGCGTAAGACGCGAACCAAAAGTGGGAGCCCAATTATATTGTTGAAGACAGCCAGCTCCATCATTTTGAGTAGGCTCCCACCTAAGGCAAAAGACCGAGGTACTCCCCTGATTTCCTGTTCAATTGGTGATATCCAATTTGATAGAGCATTATTGGATCTAGGAGTCTCCATAAACCTAATACCTACATCCCTACTTGATCATCTTGAGGAATCTAAGCTAAAACCAACAGAGGTGACATTATAGTCGGCAGATTGATCTATTAAGTCACCTAAAGGAGTTCTTGAGGATGTCATTGTTAGGGTTCGGGATTTCTATTTCCTAGTGGATTTCGTAGTCTTGGATATGGATGCTCCAAAAAATCCAAGAAACACACCAATCATACTAGGGAGAACCTTTCTGGCCACTGCTAGGGCCAACATTAATTGTGAGGAGGGCCAAATTGAACTAAAATTTGGGAGCCAGACACTAAAGATCAACATCTTTAAGGCCCAACAAGGGATTAATTGCAGAGTTATAAAATAAATATGTGATATCGAGGTTGTGGTTGACGATCGGTATATGGAGGAAAACTTGACTACTTCTGATCAACCACAAGAGGATCAAAACCTGCAATTAGAGGAGTTTGAACTCAACCTAGACACACCCATAACTCCTTCCCTTGCTCTTGACACCCACCCTGAACCACCCGCTGCTGCTGATAACCCTGTTTTAGAACTAAAACCTCTTCCCGATCATCTAAAGTACGTCTTTTTGGTTTCCAATCAAACATTTCCTATGATTATCAACTCCAAACTCACACCTGAGCAGGAATCCCATTTGATTTCTGTTCTCTAGCAACATCGAAGAGCCATTGATGGACTCTCGATGATTTGACTGGTATTAGCCCCTCTTACTACACACATCGCATCTATACTGAAGAGGGCACATGACCTTCCCGTGAAATGCAGAGACGTCTAAATCCTAATCTGCAGGAGGTCGTGAAAAAGGAGATCATTAAGTGGTTAGATGCTGGAATCATCTACCTGATCTTCGACAGTCGGTGGGTGAGTCCAATCTAGATTATGCCTAAGAAGGCAGGACTCACTGTGATAATGACTGAGACCAGAGAAATCATACCAACCTGTGTAGCAAATTCGTGGAGAGTCTGCATTGATTATAGAAGACTTAATACCTCCATGAAGAAGGATCATTTCCCACTATCATTTATTGATCAAATTCTCAAAAAACTAGTGGGAAATAGATTCTTCTGCTTTTTGGATGGGTACTTCAACTATAACCAGGTGGCAATCTATCCCGAGGACTAAGAGAAGACCACTTTCACCTGCCCTTTCGGGACGTACACATTCTGAAGGATGCCTTTCTGTCTCTGCAATGCACCTGCTACCTTTCAGCGGTGCATGCTTGCCATTTTCTCAGATATGGTAGGTGAATATCTGGAAATCTTCATGGATGACTTCCCAGTTTTTCACGAATCATTTCACGATTGCCTCCTGCACTTGGTCCAGATCCTCAGGCGATGCATCGACGTGAATCTGGTTCTTTCTTGGGAAAAGAGCCACTTCATGGTGGCTGAAGGAATTGTCTTGGGACATCTCATCTCCGAAAAAGGCATCCAGGTCGATCGAGTCAAGGTAAATCTGATTTCCAAACTCTCTATGCCTAGCTCAGTCAAAGGCATCCGATCCTTCCTGGGGCACATCGGCTTTTACCATTGATTCATTCCAAACTTCTTAAAGATCACACGCCCCCTAACTAGTCTGCTATCTAAGGATGTCCCTTTTGAAATCTCCAAGGAGTGCACTCAAGCATTTGAGATCCTACATGATCGAGTTACCCAAGCACCTATCCTGCAGTCCCCTGATTGGTCTCAACCCTTTGAGATCATGTGCGATGCATCCGATTACGCTATAGGTGTAGTACTTGGGTAGAAAATTGACGGGAAGCCCATGGTCATCCACTACACTAGCAAGACACTTCACGAGGCTCAGCGTAACTACACAGTTACTGAAAAAGAGCTGCTAGCTGTAGTATTTGCCCTGGAAAAGTTTAGATCATATCTTCTAGGTTCTCGTGTTATCATTTACTCTAATCACACTACTGTGAGGCACCTCCTTGCGAAGAAGGATGCAAAACCTGGACTAATCCGCTGGATCTTGCTATTGCAAGAGTTTGACCTCGAGATTCATGACTAGGCAGGAAAATAGAACATAGTAGCTGATCACTTGTCCCGTCTTCCTTCTGACATTATCGACCCTTCCGGACCCATTATGGAACATTTTCCTGATGAGCACCTCATGACTATCAATACGGGGCTTCCATGGTTTGCTGATCTAGTAAACTACCTGGCATCACATTAGATCCCGTCCGATTGACCGAAAGCCAAGAAAGACAAATTACTTTCCAATGCCAAGTACTACTTTTGAGAAGATCCGTATCTCTTCCGCATCGGTGCTGATCAAATCATCCGATGATGTGTCCCGGAAGCGAAAATTCAGGACATTTTGTTCTTCTACCATGACCAAGCATGCGGTGGACACTTCTCTGGTCATAAAATTGCAGCAAAAGTCCTCCAGTGCAACTTCTATTGGCCCACGATTTTCAAAGACACATACAATCACTGTAAGGCATGCACTCGTTGCCAGACCTTAGGCAAAATGAGCCATCGTGATATGATGCCCTTATAGCCGATTCTTGTATGCGAAATCTTCGACGTCTGGGGGACTGATTTTATGGGACCCTTCCCAATTTCGGACAGCTTCGAGTACATTCTACTCGCTATTGACTACGTGTCCAAATGGATCGAACTCATTCCGACCAGAACCAATGATCATAAGGAAGTTATCAAATTTATTCATCAGAACATCTTTTCACGGTTCAGGATTCCACATGCCATAATCTCTGATGGAGGGACCCATTTCACTAATGCCCAGTTCAGATCACTGATGACCAAATACGGGGTGTCACACCAAATATCTACTCCTCATCACCCCCAAACCAACGTCTAGCTGAGCTATCAAATCGGGAGATCAAGAAAATCCTACAGGTTACTGTTCAACCTGACAAGAAAGACTGGTCATCCTAACTTCCGAAAGCTTTGTGGGCTTGTAGGATCACCATAAAACCCAATTAGGCATGTCTCCCTTTAAATTAGTGTACGGGAAGGCATGTCACCTCCCCGTCGAATTGGAGCACAAAGCCTATTAGGCAATACGAAACTACAATCTCGATCTTTCCAAGGTAGGAACCCATAGAAAGCTTCAAATGAGCGAGATCGATGAATTACGCCATGATGCGTATGAGAATTCGTGAATTTACAAAGAGCGGGTTAAAGCCTTTCATGACAAGCACATATCCAGAAAGATCTTTTTCTCTGGTCAAAAAGCCCTATTCTTTGATGCCAAACTCAAGCTATTCGCAGGAAAACTCAGATCAAAATGGATCGAACCTTACCTTGTCCGATGAATCTTTGGAAATGGAGCTGTCGAAATCAGTCAACTCAGCCATGATTCAAAACCTCTGTCGTAACGGTCAGAGACTCAAACCGTTCATTGAACTTACCGAAACAAATTTGGCTGAGACATCTTTTACCCTCCATTCTCCCTGAGATCATTGTGCCCTGTTGATGGGGTAAAACTCAACGCTTAACGGGAGGCAACCCGTCATTTTGAAAAACCCAAAACCTTTCTTGACACATTCCTATGCTGAACTCATATTGCACTTTAGGGTTCATCCAATAGAACAACCGACTCTACCTCTAGTGCCCATACCTGAGCTTGAAATCATCTGCAATAGTCATCCTGACCCATTCACCCACCCAACACTTGTTCTAATGAATGATCTAAGCCGAACTCGAACCCACCTAATTTACAATGAGGACATTGCAAATCGTAGGCATGGGGGGGTAGTAAAGTGCAAAATGCCATGAAAATCACTTCACAAGAAAGGGTTTCATCAAAAAATCACATATTCCAAAAATACCAAAAGAATAAAAAAAATTCTTGAAAAAGAACAAAAATATGAGAGGAGAGGAAATTTTGATGGCATATCAGACATTGAGAAGAAAAATGGGAGGAGTTAAAAATGTCAAAAAGGAGCACAATTTGAGAAGAAAAAGAAAGTCATTAGTAAAAAATTAAGGAATTGACTTAGTTCTAAACCATATCAAAAGAAAGAAAGACAAAATGTGCTAATGAAACAAAGAAGAGATTAGTAGAAACGCTGATTTTAGGCCTTTTGGGCTATAATCCTAGGCTTAAAAATTCAAGTACCCGCTAAGATCTGGATAATCCCCAAGAGGTTGGGGAAAATGCGAAGCTTAAGTATTAGGTCTAAGGCTTAGGGAGTATTAGGTCTCTTTAACTGACTTCTGGTTTACAGGACTTGGTAACCTAAGCACCATGATCCACACACAGTTTGGTTCAGTGCGCCTAAGTATCAAAATCATGCAAATGTGTTTAAATTATTCTGAAAAAGTCACCTAGATTAGGAGTGGCTGATCAACACAAGTTGATTTGGATGAGTTCCCGACGCGGAGAGGTAGAAAATTCCCCTTGAAGATGCGCAATAATATATAGTCTTCTCGGTGCTTGTCTCCTAGGATATCTACATATCCTACTGGGGGCACGTAAGCACCTTGTGCTGGTTCAGATGCAATGGGCGGCATTATCCCAAAATGTCGATTGCCAAAGTCTGGATTTAGCTATAGAATACCATGGCTGGGATTATCTAGAAAGCCAAGGTTCTGGGGGTTGCCATGAGCGATGCTATCTCAAAGCATCAATTGCCAGGGACCCTGCAAGGATTGATGATGGGGACTAGGAATCTGATACAAACTGTGTTGTAAAGCAAATCTGAAGCTAGAAATAAAAAGAAAAGAGAGAGAAAACTCTCCAAAAACAAATAAAAATTCATCTGTCTTTCTCTGACAAAAACGTACTGTAAATTGAATCGAGGCTAAAACAAGTTACAAGCACAGGTGGTTTAACCATGGAGCTCAACAAACCTTAGGATAGTTCCTGTGGGCCTTAAAAACCTTCGCGGTAGAGTGAGGCTAAAACTGGTCAAGTCTGGATCTTGGTTGGTACTTGAGTACCTCTAGTCCTACTATTTTCATTCTAACCTAATCTACAAAAGGAAGCACGCATCAAAGTTTTTTAGCATCAAAGGATCTTATGGTCAAGAATCAAAGTTAATACCTTGAAATTTTGCTAAGGGACTAGCAAAAGCTAGGCATGGGGGTATGATGGGAACACCATCATGAGCCCTAACTAACTCTTTTTGATCTAATTAAGTCAGTAAATGCTCCTACATAACTAACTAAAGGTCATAATTCATTGCATAACCATTCTGAGAGAAAAATCTGAAATTAGGGTTAAAACTGCAATTTCACCATCTTATCACGAATGCAGTACAACCACGGGTTTTCTCAATGGTTGAATGAAGGTTAAATGGTCTTAATAAGATAACAAGTGGGTTAGATTAGACAGAAAAGGATTTGCGTATGTTTTAAAAATTAAATGACTTTTGAAACACTAAAAATAGACAAACTTAATTAACCAAGGTTCTGTTCAAGATAAAATTTGCATAAACCCTCTAAAAATCATATAAAAATATTCTCTAGGGTTTAGTACCTTCAATTTGGCCATCAGAACCCATCTTAACGTAAAATGGTGTCTCAGATAGATATTTGCCCTAATTTAGGTTTTTACATAAATTACCTAATCAAACATGGTCAAAACCAAAATCCAACTTTACCATTAGATTTCTTAGGCCCAAATTAGGTTTGAACCAAAATTTGGACCCAAGATGAGCTTGTCTTGACCTAGTTTGCAAAAAGGTCTTGTCTGATTACATTTATACCCCCAACTTTCAAAAACCTTTGCATTCAGCCCCCTAAGTTCCTCATCATCTTCACAATTAGGTCTGTCCACCATTATTGCAAAGGAAACCTACTCTGGCGACCTTTGACAGGAGATTTCTCCTTGATTGCTTGGCAAATCTCTTCCAAAATTGGAAGGGAGATTCTTTAAGGAATCCTCTTCTATCTGAACCCGTTCATGTGCTTCGAATCTTTCCCAATCTCTCATGCGAACGCATGAAAGATTTGGGCATCTAAAAAACTCCCTAATCCAATGACCTTCAAATCTTTGGAAGCTTGCTTCCCAAGCTCTAACCGCCCCCTAAAGCCCTTTATAAGGACCCTCAAAGCTCACCGATCTCCTCATGCTCGAAATCAGCTGAGATCCCTCTCAAACTCCTCTCTCTTTCATAGCCGAAGGTTCGTCGACGTCCAGCGACCTTTTCTACCTCTTCTCGTCGTCCGTCCACCATACTTGCGACAGATTCATCCTCCCTATTCCTCTCCGTGTCTCACCGTACCAGCAGAGGCTCGTTCCCATTCGTCCTCGCTGTTTCTCCCTCATCGAAACCGCCTTCGTCTCCAGCGTCGGCAACACCACATCCGATGCCATCGCTGCCCCACTTCGTCCACCTACCCTCTAGGTTAGCTTCTTATCTCCTCTATTTTCTTCTCTTCTCTTTATTTTCCAAATTCGACCACCGACGCTTCTCCACAACTCCATCTCTTCCATCTCCAGCCACCCCCTCCAGCGAGACCATCCCACCTCCATAAACCACCAAATCCCTCGCCGACAAGCCCACGACCATTTCCACACCTCACTGATCATTTCCCCTCTCTTTATTCACCTTTACACTCACTCACACGCACCCCGGAACACACCCACTCACACGCACACAGTCCAACCTCGCTACACACTCATAGCCACTATCACTCCATGTCACCACCCCATCACGTTTGTCGTGCTCCGGTGACCCTCCCTGAGCGCTCTGACATGGCCGAAAGGATATTTTGTTGATTTCAGGAGTACGCCCTATCCGCCATTGACGAGCAAGCTTCGAGCTTGCTTAAGGCTCGCTCCAGGTGACCCTGTCCTAGGTTAAAGCCCCAAGTCATGCGGAAACACCTCACACATGCAACCAGGCAATCAATTGGGCACCTCTGATAGCAGCTGCTGCAATTGCGAAGGAGACCCCCTGCTGTGGGCGCACGAAGAAGTAGGGCGTGGATAGTCCCACATCGTCGGCTGCGAAGCATGCTGAGAAGCATAAATTGATTTTGTGCTGATAGCTATCCACCTCAGTTCACGAGGTGAGGTCCCTCTCACCTGCTCAACTGGCCTCATCCGTGACACGTACCCGCGGACCTAGCCTGACCTAATAACCCAACCTGCACTCCTCTCTCACCACCGCACACTGGTAAGCCTGGACTCGGGTATGCGCCTGATCCGATAACCTGAATACCTGTGGCTCTGAGAGAGCAGATCCTAGGAGAGAAAGAGAGAGGAGAGTTGCACGGGTAGGGGGAGGGTTTTGCTACAGGGAACTTTGGCTAATGACAAAAACCCATTTTTGCACATTTGAAAGTCGTCAGAAATCGTAGTATAGTCACGCAAAAATATTCATCAAAAATTAATTTCTAAAGATAACGAGACTTGAGTCCCGGTCGTTCGTCTCTGGGAGGCGTTGCTTTTACTTTTGAAATCGATCTTGCTCTACTTTGTTTAGAATCGCATGCCAGTTCGTGATTATTACGTATTTAGGTACGACATGCTTAGTTGCAAGAATATTAGGAATCGAAAATAGGCAACTTGAATCACACAAAAAGAATGACAATTATTAAGCTCGTGGTGATTTCAAACATATAGAGACAAATATATATATATAAGAATTTTTCATTCATTCAGCAGGAGAGTCGTTTGCAACATAAAACGTAGAGGGAAGCTTGTACATAAATGCTTGAAAATTAAATCTAGCTACCAGAAAATGATCGCATACAAGAATCGATGGGGGGATTTCACATACATCATCGGGGGAGAAATAAGACTACACTACTAAGAAATAAATAAAAGCAGTAAATATACGAAGAGCATAATCTAAATCTAGCAGAATGGAAGGGCATTCAGGGGTGGTCCTCGATGGCCTTTGAGTGGTTGAGAGAAGGAGGGGAGTCCAATGGAACTTAGGCCGACCCTTGGAGAGAGGTTGGGGAGCTGATCCAGCTTCCTGGCGTGGAGATGGTGGCCTCCATGGTGGTTCTCAACTCGTGGAGGTGGAGTGGAGATGGAAGTGGCTATTCTAAGTGGAATGGATGCCAAGGAAGTGAATGGGTGCAAATGGCCACCCAAGGGGTCTTTTTATAGACCTAAGGGAAGCTCTCTAGAGAATTATGGAATTCTCTAGAGAGGACTATGGTGGGAGCTCGTGGGAGAGTGAGAGAGAAAGGGTGGATGGTGGTTTTTAGATGCACCAAATGTGGATCTAAAAATTGAATGGCTCTTGGTTGCTATTTTTGGCAACCAAGGCAACCACACATGGTAGAGAGTTCTAGAGAACTCTAGGCTAGGTATTTTCATGTGGATGGTGTGTGTGGGTGTGTGTGGGTCGAAACTTAGGTGGCTAGGTTGATTAGGTTAGGTTCTAGTGGGTATAGGTCAAGGTATGTCTCAAATTAGGGTTATAAACCCTAATTCACTAAGGTAAAGTGCAATTAAACTTAATACAAGTTTAATTAGGTGTGTGAAAACTTAATTGAGAGTAAAAAAATACAATTAAGTCAGGTCTAGGTCAATTGGACTCTCACTAAGTCCAATTGGACAGTGTGTGCTGAGATCAGGGCTCAATTGGACTCAATGAGTCCAATTGAATAGGTTGATGTAATTGACTAAGATACAAGTCAATTAGGTTTAGTGAAGACCTAATTAGGTCCTTAGGGAGGTCTAGAGGTGGTGTACTAGGGTTAGGGCACCTTAATTTAGGTTCCTATGGGGTTGGAATTGGTTTTAGGGACCTATAGATCCAAGATCAAGGCTTAAATCTCAAAACAGGAATTGGAGAGTAGTATCAGGCGTCTAATAATAGAATCAGACGTCTTATACTCAAAAATCAGAAGTCCAGACTTGTTGTCTGGATGTCCAATCAGAGTCAGGAAGGATTTCAGGTTCTGTTTTGGGTATTCTGCAGAAATTGGACGTCTAACAAAGTGTCTGGACGTCCAATAACACTGCAGAAGTGGGTTTGAAGTGTGCGGGAGTTTGTTAAGGGTCCTGGACGTCCTATAACTTATTTGGACGTCCAGATAAGGGTTGGAACTAGGGTTTTAGGGCTTCCTAGGGTGTTGTGACCTAATCTAAGGGTGGCTAAGGCTTGGGGAAGTCTCTAGGCTATCCTAGGGCTAGGATGGACCTAAGCTCTTCACATTTTACTGCTTTATTTCTACTTAATAGAATAGCAAACTTTTAACCCCCTTACATTATTATTCCTACATCTAAACTAGGTCTTCTGCTCTAGCTCTACTACAACTCCTGTTATTCCTGATCCAGCTTCAGATCCAGCTCCTGATCAGCTTATTGCCTACAATTGACATAATGCACTTAATCAGCACATTATAACATTATTTCATGCATAGCTAAAGGAAAGCAGTAAAGATGCAGACAATACATATGTATGCGTGAATAACCCTAACTTATGCTAAGTCCTAACTTAATCTAGGCCAATTAAGACCTATGATTGCTGTGCAATCAACTAACACTTAACCAGATTCAAAAGAGGAAAGCCAGAGATGGAAGAAGAAGAAGAAGAGGAGGAGGAGGATTGCAGAGCTAAAGGAAAAAGAAGAAAAGAAGAAGAAGTGAAGGCCTGAACTGATGGGCCAGAAAAGAAGAAGAGCCAAAGGCACAGAGGAGAAAGGAGAGAAAGAAGAAGTGAAGGCCTTAGAAAAATAAGGAAAAGAAGCCGTAACTGAAGAAAGAGAAGAAGCTGCAGAAGAAAGGAAGAGTTGGAGAAGGAAGAAGAAAAGAAGATAAAGAAGAGAATCACTTTAAGTCGTCTGATTTCCAAATCAGACAACAGATTTAGCTTTCATTTCATACATATACATTGAGTTCCTTAGTTGATATTGTAGGAGTATTTGGTGATCAGAATCACCATTTGACTCCCATCTTTTTGCACATTGATACTGATATTATTGCAAATTCTTTTAGTTTGAATTGTGATCTTGATTTCTAAATCCCATATTGTTCCCTGTGTTCAACCTTGGAACTTTTTCAAGTAATAAAAATTGTATTTGTTTTCAAAGCGATTTCGACTATATTACAACACTTTATTTTAAACTCGATTTCACTGTGTTAAACAGCTGGTAATCGGGTAGGTGGGTGTGCATGGTGGTCAGGAACCCGACCCCTCATGTACTGGGCGATAAGGCTGAAACATGAATCCATATTATATTGCTCAAGTGGTTCCTTATCCACCGATGTGGGACTAAATGTCCCACATCTCCTTCATGCACAGCAGCAACCAAACTCGCTCTAATTGAAGGTGTTGCAGTTTCTCTTCTTCGCAATTGATGCAGCATGTAGTTGCTTTGAAGGGTTCCGCTGCTCTCAGAGTTGGAAGCAAGATGGAGCGATGATGGTATGGCAGTAGACATCACCGGAGAAGATAGCAATGATGACGGAGTTGAACTGCAAAGAAACACAGCCTAAGGCCCAATTAGATAGCCTGCGACCTTCGCCATGATGTGGTGTAGGTAATGTTGGGTGCGATTTGGTGTAAGAGAGTGTGAGGTGGCCAGATGATGACAGCGGAGGTGGCTGTGAATGGGTGAGTTCGGCCGGTGGTTCCAGAGGTCAATAGCCCCAATAACCTTAGGGCTTTTCATCTTTGGAATGTAGGGAAGGTGTGGGTGGAAGTGGTGGGGTGTTTGGTGGAATGTGTTGACCAGGCGAGCTCACCGAAGCTTTGCCGGCTGTGAAGAAGATGGTGGGGGAGTAAGGTGGTCTGTGGTTGAAATGAGAGGGAAAAAGGGTTAGGAACATGCAAAAGAAGGAGGTGAAGGATTATACCTAGTTAATGGATGACGGGGATGAGGACAGGCGATGACTGTGATTGGCCAGTGCCGAGGAAGAAACTTAATCCATTGAGGGAGATGGCAGCGAGGAAAGGGGGAGGCAGCCGTCGCTATGGCTGGCGAGACGTGGAAGATGATGAGGGAGAAGGAGGATGGGCCAATTTGGTCGTTGGTCATCCATAGGACGATGGGGAGGGAAGCCACCAGAGTCTAGGTCTGAGGAGGCTAAAGATAGGGAAAGATGAGGATTTTTGGCCCTGTACCTAGCTAAGAAGAGAGGATTCTTGTCATGGGTCCTTTTATAAGCCTAAGAGAGGAGATCCAAGCATGGAAACAAGTTCGCGAACTCTAGCTATTTTGCGCAAATCGGATACCCTTCTCTTCAAAGTATTTGCATGAGAGATTGGGAAAGAATCAAGGTCCATGGCCAGGTTCATTTGGAAGGGAATTCCTCAAGGAATCCCCTTTTCAATTTTGGAAGAGTTTGGTTGAGAATCGAGTGAGAAATCCTCGCTCGAATCTCAACGGACCTTGATGTGTTCACACCAATGATGGTAGGGACCCATTTGCAAAGAATGATGTGAAAGTTAGGGACCTGATTGAATGGATTTCAAAAGCTAGGGGTGTATGTGAGAGAGAAAGAGTTTAACTGAACTAAAATGCAAACTAGGTCAAGATAGACTCATATTGGGCTCAAATTTTGGTGCAAACCTAATTTGAACCTAACAAATATGATGGTAAAGTTGGATTGAGTTTTGACCATGTTTGACTGGGTAATTTGTGGAAAAACCTAATTTAGGATAGAATTCCGTCTGAGACTCTATTTGAGGTCAAACTAGGTTCCAAAGATAAAATCAAGGATACCAAACCTCATGAAATATTTTTATATAAATTTTAGAAGGTTTAGATGAATTTTATCCTAACCATAACCTCAGTAATTCAAGCGGGTCTAAAATTAGGGTTTTGGGTTATGGATGAGTGCTCCAAGTGCGCGAAACCCTGCTTCTGTCTGTGTGAACCCTCTTATTAGACTTTAATGCTCATTATACCTTAGATTAACCCCTGGGAAACCCTATGATTATTCTGCATTCATAATGTGCTGTTAAAACTGGAGAATTAACCCTAATTTAATGCACTCTTCTCATAATGGATGTGTAGGGAATTACGACTCTCAAGTGACTATGCAGGAGCAATTGTAAATTAATCCTGACTAATTAAAGCTAGTTATGACTCATGATGATGTTATTATCAGTATTACGTCATATTCAAGGTTTTTAATTTTTTTAAGAGAAACTTGATATTAACATTGAAGCTCTCCTTTTTCTATGATGATTTTATGTTTATGCATAAGCAAACGGTAAAATCATCATTTTCTTTTCAAGATTTGCAACATCATTTTTAATGATTTGTAGTTGTGCATTACCTTAAGTTGATTAAGAACCTTTGCAAGATGCTCAAGATCTCATGGTTGAAGTACTTGACAACTAACAAACTTTTAGAATAATTAGATACTTGTGTATAGAAAGAGATTGATGGATTATTGTGGCTCATGCCACTTATAGTACTTGATGATAGACAAATTTCTTTTAGAATCATATGGAAAAATTGTTCCATTAGATGTACATGTATGCTTTTTTGAATAATCCAATTTGTTATTTCAAAAGTGTTATATCTTGTATGTTTTCTTTTAATCTTACTTGAATAAAGGTAAACATTGTTGGTGATGATAAGGTTAAATCTTAATTCTATTAAGATATTGCTTTGGTATCTATATTGACAGATTTAGTGACGGATGGTCGTATTGGTATTATGTTAAAAAGACAATTAGAGTTATTACTTGTAGTGATGGTTTTAACAACATTTTTTATCCTACAGCGATAGATGAAAGTGTGTTGTTGCTGCTATCACAAAAAATGACCTTCTAGGATGTGACCGTCATTGTAGGTCTAGGTACAACATCGACGGTAAAAAACTGTCAGTGTTGCCTACAATAATGCCTCTTAAGAGAACACCTTCAATGACCATTGGAATAGCTCTTTGGACCTACAACGATGATCATTTTGACCTATACCAACGGTTACTGACCGTCAGTGTAGGTGCAAAATGTTGTTGTGATTGTAAGTAATGTAAATATTAAACTAAACCAAACCTCGATAAAGCATTATTGAGCTTACACATCATTATCAAAAATAACAAATTGTTATGAATTAACGAACCATTACTCGATCAATGAATCACTAAAAA
Source organism: Thalassia testudinum (assembly GCA_037157565.1). NCBI lineage: Eukaryota > Viridiplantae > Streptophyta > Magnoliopsida > Alismatales > Hydrocharitaceae > Thalassia > Thalassia testudinum. Next base: position 36,411,016 of record JAZHRO010000003.1, read on the forward strand.
GCCAATAAATAGAATTGAACTTTTGAATTGCAAATTTAAGTGAACCTGGATCTAATCAAACAAGTGCATTTATAAAGTCAAATTTTCTTATTGAATCGAGATTTTGGTAGATTTGAAGTTGTTGATTCAATGCATGCCTAAGTTTAACGATTTTGTGACTGAACATGTGAATACATTCGTAATATGAAAATAAAGTAGCACATGATATAAGCACATTTTTAGGGATTTCATTATTCACCATGTAAATAAATCGATAAATTAAGCTAGGAATTTAGAAAATAATCTATAAATTAATCTAATGCATCTTCCTTTCCCCTATAAGGAAAACCAATTGAGATCATTGAATTGGGTTAAAAAAATGGCCATGTGAGTATAACATTTTATTTTGTGTGAACTAACAAAGTTTTATCACAGTATGTAAGTATTATGCTTCTATGACACGGAAGTGCATGTATGCAAGTATTATGCTTCTACTAACAAGTGAAGTACACCATATGAACTAACAAATGCAAGTATTATGCTTCTATGTGCAAAATAAATATATCTATTCATGTGCATCATTAATTTAATGCTTTTTTTGTATTCCAACACGACTTGTTAGAGGGCGCACTCAATGTAAGGATTTTTAGAATGCGAATCCAGGAGAGAGGATTTTCTAATGAGGATTTTCTATATTGATTTCTCTTTTTGTCTGTTTGCCTTCTCTGAAATTATCTTTAAAAACTTATGTTATAAAACTTTTATATATTCTTTACTCTTAGATGTTTGACTTTTATATGTTTTAAACTTCCATGTGTTGGAATATATTGTTTTTTCCATATGTATGTTATTATGTGCAAGTTATATACTAGTACATGTATGTGTTTATTTTCTTACAAGATCTATACCTATGGTCATATAATTATCACTAAAAAGAACAATGAGGTTTAAGATCTTTACGAATGATTTTCAAAATGCTTACCAAATGTAACATCCCAAAATCCAGGTTTTAAGTCATTTCAGAGTGGTTCGGGCCACTTTGAACCCATAGACATGATCGTGGTTCGATGTAAGTACAAGCACCTCTTATAACATGCCAAAAATTCATATTTTGGGTCATCCCCTATTCAAACCTCATCAAAATGGTATCATGTATGGTACCGGTTGGATTCCTCTCGTCGTAAGCTCTCCAATGATGCTTGTTTTGCATGAATCCAAGGTGTATAGCTCAAGTTATGATCAAAACAAGTTAAAAAGGACCTCAATGTAAGGTGAACCAAACCTAAGGGTAATTTTGGTATTTTTCCGAACTAAACTTAACCCTAAACAAAATTTAGATCTATAAATATACCCCTTAGGGACCTTGGGTCGTCATTAAACCCTAAGCCTCTTAGATTGAGAGAGAAAGAGAGAAGGAAGGGTTATGATTTCCAAAATTTATAGGGTCTTATTTGCGATTCCCGAAACCATGAGTTTCCCATCGCAAATGTCATGGCAACAATGGTGGAGCGTGTCAAGGGAGCGACTCGTGGTGGCAACAGTGAGTGTAGTCACGACGAGTGGAAGGAGCAGCTTACATACGCGTGATTAAGTGAAGCAGGCGAGCGCATGGGCACTAGATGCTCGACACATGGCGAATCGAGTGGACGATTAGGTGCACACAAACAACCTTCTTGCAAGCAAATCACATGCCTACATGAGGCATGCACATGAACTACTAACTAGTTTGCCTGAACCGACTGGTCTATGACCCCCTTTCACTATTTCAAGTGGTTCGAGACCTTCTCAAAGTCGGATTTTGAAAAATAAGGTACCGTTGGAATCATCTTGACACATACTACGCGTTGGTATGGCTTATTTTTTTGTTTCTCTATACTGTTTCCTTAATGAAAAATCAGAAACGTGGCTAAGTGATTCCAACCCTATTTTTGGTCTGTGAAAACTTGGATTTGTCCCCAGTGTGTGTGCGGATTACGAGGTGGGTGTGGCAATTGACCCCAGGCCCTTTGCAAATAGCTTAGAGTCATCATAACCCTCCGGTGATTCTAGGTAGAGTAGTCTCCGCTTTTCTTATTTCCATGTTATTTCCAAGTAACCGCAAACCCGTCTTGGGTGGTTCTTTGTGTGTGCCACGTTGGTTGGCATGGTAATTCCTCTTTTGTTGAGTCTAGAATCTTCTTAGAGATTTAACTCTGATTTTGGGTACTTTATTGTAAAATAATTGGATGCAATGTGAATGGTTAAGAATTAATGATCAAATGTACCCTTATCATCTCATGTGTAAAGCGAACTTCGATTTACATGAAACAAGTTCATTGTGTTCATTAATTGATAAATTATATGAGACCGCTATCATAACTTGGAAAATACTGGTGAATGGATAAGTTGGAGAATAACATGAATATTCGGAAATCCTAGAATTAATAAATGTAACTGTTAGTATGCTTTGGTTTGATAGCAATAAAAGATACAGTTATCAAGAAATGACTAAATAATTAATACAACTGTTTAGTTAGGACTTAGAGGATGGATAACTGGTTTTAGCCCTGCTACTCACTAGAATTAGCTGTAGTTTTGGTCTTTCAGATTGGTTCTAGGCTCGCTTAAGGAGTTGCTGGCCTCCTTACAACTCTTTAGTTAGGTGTAATGACCAACTAGGATAGCAGAATGCATGGGTCAAGGTTTGGAGTGGCTTCTTCTCGACCGATGGGTGGGTCATTGGCTGTCTATGGTTTAGCATACATAATGCTTGTACATGTTCATGCTACATGATGTAGCCACTACCCCTTTCCGCAAAAACCATAGGATGATAGAGTATGGTGACTCGATGGTATAAGCCGTCTTCTTGGCTAAGAGGGTGGCTTATACCGATCTTGTACCTCAGAAAGTTACATGAGATCTTCTTGTGCCCCAAGATGTTGATTGATGAATTATGGACTGTAATAACGTGGGCTTAAATGCATAAACGAAATTGGTTAAGTAATAATTAAGAAATAGATAATTGCTAATATAGTGCCCTCTTTCCTTAATCTTGTCGCTATTGTTACTTTGTTGTCGTTCTACTCTACTCAATTTTCACTAACATGTTTCTTGGGTTCCATACTAAGGTGTTGCTGAGCAGTCAGGTGCAATGGTTGTTGTTGGTTTGTCTACTGCGGGACCGAAGCCTACTGTAGTAGACGGTTTGTTCTAAGCAATTAGGCTCTTTAGACCTATTCTATTCTTCCACTGTTAGATTTTATTTTCCTGTCTTTTGGTGATTGTACTTGACCACTTGTTACTTTCCTACTTTCTATGGTGGATTTTTCATTATATTTTGTTAGCACTTTATTCCTTTTATTTAATGCATTATGAATGAATGTTTAGCTATTGATATTTTATGACTATGTGATAGGTGATTGTGATTTTGTAGTTAAATTGTGCTTGTTATTAGCATACGGTGACTTGGGTTACGACAATTAGCGGGACTCAGGTCGTCACACCAAAAGTTTTGCCGGTGGTTTTAAAACTATCGCCAAAAGTGATGTCGTTGGTTATGGAACCCTCGGCAAAAGTCCACATTTGTCATCCGTTATTGAACCCTTGGCAAAAGTCCACATTTACCAATGGTTCATTTTCATGGCAATTTTTAATATATGTCAAAATGTCTATGCCGACAATGGATTTGCCATCACTTTTTAGCAAGGATTTTATACCTTTTGCCGATGGTTTTGAACCCCTACTAAAAGCTTGATTTCTGGTAGTGTAATTTGTATTCCTATTAGGCTTAAATCTAAGGTTTGTTCTTAAGTAAAAATATGCATTTCGATTGTAAATACTATAATCTAGGCATACATTCATTATTAGGGTTTGTACATATTTTTTGCCTAAATTATGTCTAATTATCACCTTTATGAATAATGTAGGTATTGAGAGAGAAAGAATAAGTTGAGGAACTGGAGGTTCACTTATGAGAGGAGAAGCATATATTGAGAAGCTAAATAATGAAGAATATAGGGAGATCAAGACAAGGTTTCAAAGAAATAAAGCCAAAGCTTTAAGGAAATAAAGACAAGGGACACTTGGCCTCTCCTAAACCCTCTCTACCATTGAACCTTAAGACAACCTATCCTCTAAATAATCTTGTCCTAAACCCAACCTAGAAATCCTTTACCACCCTTGATCTACCATCCTAAGGCTACCTAAAACCTTCCTATTTTCAGCAACCTAAAGTCTTTTCATCTCAACCATACACATTTCATCAAATGGCCTAAGTTCATTTACTATTTTTAGCCAAAAAAGAACACTCTTGATCGGCCATGATTACTTCACCAAGACTCCATTTGGCTAGCCACCTAGAGCCTCCTATCCACTTTCCATTCTCCATCCTAAGGCCCCCATCTAGTGACCTAAAAAACTATCCAAAACACCAAGTAGCCGGCCACATATCCTCTCCTAAAAACCCTTACCTAAGGCCAACTACCAAGACGTAATCCCCACCATCTAAACCATGATCAAGGGTCCTTAATCACCACCTATGGCCAGCCACTCTAGCATCTTCTAGGACCTTCTTTGGTCGGCCAAGCAAGCTTCAAACACACACCATGGGATCCCCATCCAATGGCCTAATTTAAACCTAGATTGATGGACACATCCTAGCCCTCCACTAGATCCTACAACCTATATTTACTTACATTCTCTATAAAAAGACTAAGCCTCCTACCACTTAATTAGGATCATCCATTACTCTACATTCTCTCCTCACCAGTGCTCTGACCCTCTCAAAGCATTCCTATATAACCTTCACCACCTTCTCCCTCCATCATAGTAGTCCAACCACCTTCTTCCATTAGTTCATTTGGTTCACCTTAGCACCATCACCTTTACCTCACCACCTTCACATGGCAACTCTAGCCCCACCACCACCAAGGCCATCCCCCTCACCTTCTCCAAGTGCTCCCTCATCTTTGGATCTTCTGTTGGTGGCTGCTTCTTCTCTAGACTATTCTTTGACTCTCCATTGTTCACATCTTCTTCTCTTTTTACTTTTTTTTGTAGCTCTTTTGCTTAGATGTAATAGTAAACTCATTTTATGAATAGAAGATGCTTTTGTTAAGTCTTGTTTTGCGATATGTGATTCTCACCCCCCTTCTGATTTCAACATATTGATATTGGTTTTATTTTGCTTTCTCACCACCTTGTTATGAAAAAAAGAAAAAGAATAGTTCACATTGCTTAGGTTTTTATTTGATCCTCACCTCCCTGTGTTTGACCCAAACTCACTAGAGATCCGATTTTTTATTTTGATTACGAAAAATTATGCTACAACGATAGTATATTTACGTAGTGGTTTTTCGCGTATCAGTCACATCATACTAGATCTAGTAAGGTGATGTGTGATGTGTCAACTAGAGTAGCCATGATGGACTTGTCAGGAGGCATGACTTACTACCTATCCCATCAGTTGAGTAATATCCCCTCTAGTAGTGATTTATTCAACACGTTCGAGCATGACTCTCGAGTATGGGTTTAGATGGTAGTGCCTGATATCTTGGGGTTGGGCAGGACCCCTACTCCTACGCGTGGGCTTCACTTGATGTTTCACTCGGGTCAATGTCTTGGGATGAGCTGATTTTTTTGCTGTGAACTAGTTTAGGTATGGGCTTAGGGCTCAATCCTTATCACTTCCAAGGTTTTAGGGGGAGTGAACTCGCTCATTGTGTTGTCGATTTCTCCATCATCGGTCCATCGCTCATGTTCATTCCTCTTTTGATTGTTGCGAAGATAGTGGTAGCAATGGTGGTGACAATCATGGCCACCCTTGTTGCAACTCATAGGCACAATTCAAAAAATATTTCATAAAAGGAAAGTTTACCTAGGCAATTATGACTCAAAAGAATGAAATTTTGAACCTTCCATTAGAAACTTAATTGCTATGATATTTGGTTGTAGATTGGCATCATGCATGCATTGTATGAGGTTTTTCTAAGCCCCACAAGAGTTGGTGCATATCTGACGCCTATATATGGTTCCATGATTGAGGCATACTAGCCTTTCCCCATGCCCCAATAACTCCAAGGCATTTCTAAGGGTTACATATTATCCTTCGAGGCCACATTTTGGTTGACTTACTGATAACTCCACATTCAATGATGATAATTCCATCAACTAGGGTGAGTTTTGAGGATATATGTGCACTAATAACATGTCATGATAGGCATAGGAGCACTGCATGCATTCCAAGTTAAGATTGCTTATGAATTAATGTTTAATGGCCATATGTACAAGTGTGTATTGAAACAGGCCTCAGATGAGCAATCGAACCGCATGGATGGACTCAGATCGACGAATCGAGTCCAATAGACTCGAAATCACTCAAATCTGACATCCAAAGCTCCCTTGATTGGCCCAAGAAGTTCTGGTCATTGATCATCAGATCAATAGCCCACAAGCAGCCACATCACCGCATCCACAGTGCCCATCACCCACGTAGTCTCAAGAAGCGGTACTTTAAGCTGTCTGATCCTTCAATCGAATAGTTGAGAGCTTACACTCCCCCTCACCGCATCCACCGCGCCCGAGCACCTTCAGTGCGAAGATCTAACCATTAGATCTCCATCCAATGGTCGCTAAGCATCCACGCCTAATCTTGTCTCCGCGACCAACTGAGAAGGCAGTGCAGTGGTAGCACCTCACCCTTGCGATGAGAGGCGAGCGTTCGAATCGCATCGTGCCTTAAATCGCGGCCTAGTGCGCACCGCGGATAATTCGAGTCGTCTGATCAACGCCGAGCGGTGCGGATGGATGCAATGCATCATGTCCTCAAGCACCTGATGGGCACACGAACGATAACGTGCAAGGTGCAAGCTCCGCAACCGTGATCTGAACCAGCATCGCAGACAAAATCTCAACCGTTCGATCTTCGATCGGATGGCTCATAGCAAAGGCACACGAATCGCAAGTGCGGCTTGAGAAGAAGAACGTGCACCTCAACAGGCCGATAGCTAGAGGGCTTCAGCAACATTTTTGGAAGGGGTTTAGTGACGTCCTAGATGTTAGTAAACCTCCTTTACTTCATCTAGAAGCCCTTTTCTCCTATTTAAACCGCTTCAACCACCCCATTCAAAGGCATTCAATTCACACACCCTCTCCATACAACACTAGCCTTCTCCTAGCTCCACCAAGCATTCCACATACACCTTGGAGTTGTCAAGCTGCTAACAGAGCCCTCCTCCACCACCGTGGCTGCCTTGCCTCCTCCTCTCTCTCTCTTTACCCTAGTTTTATATTGCTTTTGTTTAAGCTTTTAGCTATTGTTGTATTTGCGAACAAACTCAAGTTGCTTGCTAAATGTTAATGTTGATGTTGTTTCTTATATAGCTCTCATCTTGTTTGAATGAACGTCATGATTTAAAGACAAACTCTAACCCTACTCTCTCTCTTTATCTCAAGCAAACCAAACTTCCTCTGACAACTAAAAGCAACAAAGTAATCTGATTTCACGCCTCCTCGTGTTCGACATTTGGACTCACCAAATCCAATCTTTAATTAAAACTGACATCGCAAATGCATGCTATAACAATACAACTAAACCAACACATCCCGCACCCATTAATTTTTGGCGCCATTGCTAGGGAGGCAACGGATTTCTTTTGTTGCTTTCATCCCACATTCGTATTTACATCTTCTAACTCATTTTTCTCCCTCTACTTGATTGATTGTAGGAACTCGACACATAGGTGGTGAAGGAGCGTAATTCACGACAGTAGAGATGGAGTAAAGTGCGGTGAAGACCATTTGTGAGTATCACTCCACCCTTCGATTGTTTGAGTGCTTAAAAAAAGAAAAATACAAAAAAATATATAAATAAAAAATTGGTGTGGTGAATGACTACTTGACCCACATTCTAAACTCATCACCCAACAAAGAAAAATACACCCTAACATTCTTAAGGAGATAATCTTTTTGAGTGTTCTTTATCGTTCTTTTGAGTGGTGTTTGCGAAGCCGCCGTGATTTGACTTAGGCCGCACCACTCACCATAACTAAAATCAACTCACCTGGTAGAACTGCATGAACACTAGGGTGAACTCATTAGGGTTGCTTTTCTAGGGCCACATCACTCTAAAGGAAATCAACTTTCGCCCATTGTGTGCAAAACCTTATGTGCCCACTTGAACCTTGTTTGAAAATATTAAGGAAATCCAACCCTAAAAAGCACTAAAGCAAGGACAGATCATTAAAAGGCACCACATCCTAAAATCCTTTCCTAAGAAACATGTTTTGATTGAGGGCACACACACGCTCAATCAGCTAACTAAGAGGCATGACCCCAAACAATGCCTCATCACATATCCTGAGCACAAGCACTGACCTAGCCCTCACTAAAATGGAGTAGACGTACCCCAGGCAGGACTAGTCTATGTTTTGGAGGTGTGATTAGGTTTGCTAAACACTTGGCCTTCATTTCCTTTGTAGAATCTGGTGTCTAGGCTACAGGGAAGTGTTAAATTACCACGATTGTGGGGTCTACAGAACCAGCGGTGAAAGCCAAAGAAAGAACCTTCCCCTCAATCCCCCTGTAATCAACCTGGCCAAATTGACATCGAGAAGGGTGGTTAAGTACCTGCGGATCTGATCATTCCCTTGGAGGCTTCTAGGTCACCTAGGTCTACACTGTAGGGCCTAGATTTGTTTGCTTGGTTGTGCACACATAGCTCTTTCATCTGTTCTTCCCTCATCCCTCCATTTCTTCTGAACCATGGATTTCAACGCCTATCCATCTTACCCAAACTACCCCCAACATGATTTGTATGCTAACCCAAGTAGACCATATCCATAGCCTACTTGGGATAACCAACCACCGAGTTGGGGGTACAACCCAGGATATCCCTCTTGTCCCAACTATCCCAATTATGACCAACCTGCACCAACCTCTTATTGGGATACATCCAACATACCCACCTTGGGGTATGATCCAAACCTTGGGGATCCTTATCTCGATTCGCCTCATGAAAACTCTCCAGTTAGGTCACTCCCACTCACTAACCAATTTGATGGGACCTACACTCTAGGAGAACACCAAGATCCCCACCCTTCCCAGGACTATAACCAAGAAAGGTCATCTGAATTCAAGGATCTCTCCTACTTGACCTTTGGATTAGAAGGGCTTCTAGACAAATGGAAATCAAAAGATGATTAGAGACCTAGGCAAATCAAGGATGATCAACCTTTGATTTAGTCTCCTGATGAAGAATTCAATTGGGAGGAAGATTTAGAACCTCAATTATTCTGGAGTAGGACTAAACAGAGAATGGTTCCTCTTGAAGAATTGGAACCTGAAAATGATAAAATAGAGGACCCACCAAAGAACTTAAACCCCAATGTAGATTCTAGTACACATCCTCAACCACCCCTTCCTAGCCCTGATTTGAAAGGAAGAAATCCATGGGAAATCGAATGACACTCTGTTAATTCTTGATAACCTCCAGTTAGAATTACATAGACAGAATCAAAAATTGATTAAAGGGCAACAAGCCATGATGGATATGTTCCAACAACTAGAGGAAGAGGGCCAAAGAAAATTGTTGGAAACAACTCTGTTTATGGAATTTGTGAAGCAAGGCCCTGCCATGATCAATTGGACTACACCAATTTACCCAAAATTAGTTCAGTCCACCATTGATATTCCCCAGGAGTTGGACAACTCCATAGAAGATGCCATTAAGGATTCCTCAGAACATGATTTGGGGAGAGTAGAGGACACACATCAAGAGGAAACTGAGAATTTGGGGAGCAATGTCGTGGAAGCCAAATCTAATCTCCTTGAGGAAAGTGATTCGGTGGAAAAGACATCCAACATTGGAGATAGGGAATGGGATTGCAATCTCTAAACAATCGATTTTGAATCAGTTGAAACCCCCATCACAAATTTAGAGGGCCAAGAGAAGAAATTTGAGCTAGAGGATGAAAACAACCCTACCTCTAAAGCAACCTCAGACATTGAGTCTGATATGAAAGAGGTTGCAAAGAATACTGTTGGGGTCAAGGACTTCGAGGGAATGAAACATGAAACCCTCGTTGAAGAAGAGATGGATTTTTCTTTGGAGAGCAACCTCATGCTTGATTTTAAGGCTCATTTTGAAACTCTTGATTTTGTTACATGCCATAACAAAATAGAAATCCCGCAACCCAAATACACTAGAATTGATACACCTTTGAGAAATAACAATTTTATAGGGACACAAGCTAAGTATAAAACCTACATCTTCAGTGTCCGACATTTTAGATTTGGGGTGCGCTCATCCACATCAACTTCTCTACATGCCTGCAGACTAAGAGAGGAACAAATACAGGCATGCATGTTACATCTGTTGCAGAGTTCCCGCCCCTTCGGGACGGGCCTCCACCACAACCTAGTTCGTATCTGCAGACTTCTGATTTTGGATCTTGCTGATTTCATCAGCACCTTCTTGATCCAGACAATTCGTGTTTGTGCATTATGCCCAACTGAAGGCACTAAACTCAGAACTTCCTAGGAGGCAACCCAGAAGATTAAAGCTGATCAGGAACATGGCAACACTCAGGTGATTTCTTTCTGTACCCCCTTTGCATACATTTATTTGCCAATGAGCACATTGTCCAACTTAAGCATGGGGGTGTGGTAATTCGCATTCTCTAAGTTTATATTATCAACCTGAATTATATAATAAATAAATTTAAAAAAAATTAGGAAGGAGAACTTAGGCATTAGGAGCTTGTCAATTGTGGGAAATAATACAAGAAGAACCTGGACACTTAGACTTTTCAAGCCTTAAGGCTTAATCAGTCCTGGTGTCCATTAAAATGTGGATTTAGCCTCAAATCCTCGCAACCTTAATTTACAGTAATTCGTCAATAAAGAAAGGTGATAAGTATACAAATTATCAATCCGCCCTCTGACTCGGAGGGACTTTTAGTCTAAGCATCTGCACACATTTTTTTTACACTAACTCACTCCTCGGAGATTCTAACAAAAATTAGGTAGCTAATGAACCTTCTAGGGTGTATGGCTAGCAAGTTGTCATGGGTAATAGCCCATTGGTTGATTGTCCAGAGCCTAACCACATGACCATTCTCTTTTATTTCCTCTAAGTAAATCTTAGATCAGGGAAGCCACCTACTGAAACAACGAAAGAAAAAAGTAAGAAAAAAAAATAGAAATATATATATAGAAAAAGAAGAAAAAGAAAAAAAAAATAAGCCACACTTCACCGCACGAGTATGGCTGGCAAGTGGTCGAGGGTAACAGCCCATTGGCCGATTGTCCAAAACCCAACTCACTAAATGACAAAAAAGCCCAAAAACACTTAAGGAAGAAGCGGGGAAGTAGAGCAATCCAGGGAGATATACACTGTAAACACCCTTGTGTTGACCCCATGCAAAATAAAAGTAGGGAGAAAGCTACCTATCGGATAGATACACCTTCAGGCAAGCATTTTCTTTTCCGGTCACCTAAGGGCATAGAAACCCGAAGTCTATTTTAATTACCTTTGAGTGAGTCTACCACAATCTTCACACCAAGATGCATAGCACTTAAAGTTTTTTTTGAGTTATGGGTGTATTGGGTAGCCATAAAAAGTTACCGACACAGTCTCAACTCCAAAAAAAATCCAAAAAAATGACACAAGATGAAAAAGAAATATATATATGTATCTATAAAGTGAGGATTTGGGCGGTTCGCATTTTGGCAGAAACACGGGTGCTGTTTAGTCTCTGTAGATTAGGCTCTTAGTATATTTCCTCCTGTTGACAGGAAACAAATGTCTAAGTAATCAATTCCAAATTCTGACTGAAAATAATGGCTAGGATAAACCTTGCTAGGGACTAGCAAGGGATGTGCATGGGTGTATGATAACTCATTCAATGATGATAATTCCATCAACTAGGGTGAGTTTTGAGGATATATGCGCACTAATAACATGTCATGATAGGCATAAGAGCACTACATGCATTCCAAGTTACGATTGCTTATGAATTAATGTTTAATGGCCATATGTACAAGTGCGTATTGAAATAGGCCTTAGCTGAGCAATCGAGCCACACATATGGACTTAGAATGACGAATTGAGTCCAACGGACTTGAAATCACTCAAATCCGATATCTGGAGCTCCCTCGATCGGCCCAAGAAGTTCTGGTCGTTGATCATCAGATCAACGACCCACAAGTAGCCATGTCACTGCATCCACCACACCCCTCACCCACGTAGCCTCACGAAGCAGCGCTTTAAACCATCTAATCCTTCAATCGGATGGCTGAGAGCTCATGCTCGCCCTCATCGCATCCACCGCGCCCTAGCTCCTTCAGCGCGAAGATCCGACCATTGGATCTCCATCCAACGATCGATAAGCATCTGCACCTGATCTAGTCTCCACAACCAACCGAGAAAGTAGTGCAACGGTAGCACCTCACCCTAGTGATGAGTGGCGAGCGTTCAAATCACGCCGCGCCTCAAATCATGGCCTAGCACGCACCGCGGATAATTCGAGCCGTCCGATCAATGTCGAGCGGTGCAGATGGATGCAATGCGGCGAGCCCTCAAGCGCCCGATGGGCACGCGCGTGATAACGCACGAGGCATGCGCTCCGCAAGCGCGATCTGAACCAACGTCGTGAGCAAAACCTCAGTCGTCCGATCTTCGATCGAATGGCTCACAGTGAAGGCACATGGATCGCGGGTGCGGCTTAAGAAGAAGAAGAACGCATGCCTCAACAGATCGACAGCCAGAGGGCTTCAGCAATGTTTTTGGAAGGGGTTTAGCGACGTCCTAGATGTTGCGAAACCCCCTTTACCTCATTTAGAAGACCTTTTCTCCTATTTAAACCCCTTCAACTACCCCATTCAAAGGCATTCAATTCACACACCCTCTCCATACAACACTAGCCTTCTCCTAGCTCCACCAAGCATTCTACATACACCTTGGAGTTGTCAAGCCACCGAGAAAGCCCTCCTCCACCACCGTGGCTGCCCTGCCTCCTCCTCTCTCTCTCTTTACCCTAGTTTTATATTGCTTTTGTTTAAGCTTTTAGCTATTGTTGTATTTGCGAACAGACTTAAGTTGCATGCTAAATGTTAATGTTAATGTTGTTTCTTATATAGCTCGCATCTTGTTCGAATGAATGTCATGATTTAAAGACAAACTCTAACCCTACTCTCTCTTTCTCTCTCTTTCTTTCTCATTTTCTCGCAAGCAAACCAAACTTCCTGTGACAACTAAAAGCAACAAAGTAATCCGATTTTACATCTCCTCGTGTTCGACACTTAGACTCACCAAATCCAATCTTTAATTAAAACTGGTGTCGCGAACGCATGCTATAACGACATAACTAAACTAACGCATCCCACACCCATCACTTACCAGCTTAAGGCACATTTTCGACTTCAAGGACATGTGTCTCAATTACAATATGTGACGACCCGAGTCTCGCCAACCTACGAAACTCAAGTCACCATATGCTAACAACCAGTACAACTCGCCCACAAGATCGTAATCACCCAACACATAATCATAAAATATAAACACAGCTAACAAATAGTTCATATTGCAAAATTTAAAGGAACAAAAATTGAATACTAACCAGAAGATTTAGCATAGCATATAAGTCTAAGGAGATGTACAACAGAAATCTCCTTGCGTACTGCCAGGTATACCTGAGTCCGGAACCCAAAAACACGTTAATAAAAACTGAGTAGAGTAGAAATAACAATAGCAGAGTGCAACAGTAACCAAGCACAAGAGAAAATGGGTACTATAGTTTTGATTGATTTATTTATTAGACATCTCATTATTCGGTTCCATTTCGTACATTGGAAGCCCAATTTATTATAGTTCACAAATTATCAATCGACGTCTCAGGACACGAAACGATTTCGTGTAACTTCCTATGGTGCAAAATCAATATAAGCCACCCTCTTGGCCGAGAGGGCTGCTTATATCCATCAAGTCTCCACACTCCATCACCTTGGGGTCATCGCAAAAAGGGGCGGCAGCTACATCGTATGGTGTGAACACACACACGTGCTATGTACGCTTAGCCATAGATAGTCAATGACCCACCCACCAGCTGAAAAAACTACTCCAAATCTCAAGCCCTACGAATCCACTATCCCAGTTGGCCGCTAAGCCTAACCAAAGGGTCGTAGAAAGGCCAACAATTCCCTAAATAAGCCCCTGAACATGGTCTGGAAAGGCCTAAAGCTACTACCGAAAACCCACCAAGTAGCGGGGTTGAAAACGAGTTATCTATTCCTTTTAGTTTTCTCGATACATCCATCGTACTCTATATCTCATTTCCAAATAACTGTATCTTTCATTTTCAAACAATCTTTAGTTATTTCACATTATCAATTTCAGAATTAACCAATATTAACATTATCATCCAACTTATCAATTTCCAGGAAAATGATAATTTCTGATCGTGGATAAAATCAAATCATTACTTAACCCTCCTGATTATGACAGTGTTATTAAAAATAGAATTCCTTTGGTACATACGATGATAAACCATATCCAACAAACTTAATTACTTTATGATATATTTACTTCATGATCTTATCAAATAATTGGTCATTAACTTCTTTTAATCTGGTAGTTAACTATATTACTTGGGTTATTCACATTCCAAGTCAACAACTTGATTTTCATCATTAATATATAATATTCCAGTACCCAAAGTAACAAAAATGTATAAACAGGTCCGATCTCAGCAAGAGGTAAGAACACATACTAAACAGTATAATATGTGAAGAAAATCACTATACCGGTAAACTGTATGGGAGAGGAGAGAGACTATTCTACCTAGTGTCGTCAGGGAGTCACGACAACTCCGCGAAAACAAGTTGGAAACTCCCAACACCATATATGTCCCAAAATCTGTGCCTTGAAAATCTAAGCAAAAATCGCTAAATCCAACCGTATGAATGCGTCTGGCACCCTCAAGAACGCAAGATCGAGTCTTGGATCACTTGATTCCGATCTCGAAAACCCTCGATCTAAGTAAAATATTTCTGATCATCAGATGTTGAGTAACATAAAATCTGTTCAGAGGGACCAAACCGAAATAACTAAAAGTTATTATTTAAACTCGCAAGTTTTCCAAACCTCAACTAATCCTCTTCTTCTTCCTCGCGATCCCTCAACCAGCGCGCACTGTTCACCGGGAACAGACAGCACGCCGGCCGACGTCCCCTCGCCTCTGCTCCGACATTGGCCATGTTCACCGGCCTAGCAGGTGGCCCACCGGTCACCGGAGTCCCTCCTTCGGTCTCCTCCTCCTCCCTCGCTCCGCCGTTCGTTCTCTTCGTGATGGGTGCAACCCATGCACGTCGACACCTCTCGCCGTCCTCGCCTTCGGCCACGATCGACCACGCCGGTCGCCCTCTTCCACGGCAGCACCCCGCCGGTCAACCCCACGCCGACGTCGACCTCCTCCTTCTTCCTCTCCGAGCGTCACCTTCTGCGTACGTGACAGTGCGTATGCATAAATGTGGCCACCGGCCTCCTCTACTCTCGCTACTCTCCCTTTCTCTCTTTCTCTACTTTCTTCCCTGCAGGAACTCATGCACGTGCATGCGTGGGTTCGCCGCTGGCATCCTCTCGCGGCGATCTCACCTCGCCGTATCGTCTCCCGCGATGGCCTCGCCGGACCCTCGCCGGCCGTCCGCCGGCCGTCCACCTCCCCGGGCCACCTCCCTCTTTTCTCCTTCCTTCTCTAGTCCCTTTCATAGCCATGGGTGCGTGTTGCACCCCTCTCTCTTTCTCTCTCGTTCTCTCTTCCTCTCCGTCTCTTCTTTTACGCTCGCTTTTTCTCTCTCTCCGTCTCTCTTGTTTCTTTCTATTTTTGGGGCAAGTGGGAATTCAGGGGGTGGGGTTTGGATTTATAGATAAACGGAAGGAGAGATTGGCGGTGGGGGATTAGGAAAGATTTTTCTTTTTTTTAACGCTTTACGTAAGCAAGATAATAATGGTATTTTTATTTCTATTTATAACTACACCCTCTCGTAATAAGATCAAGCAGACTTAGATTTGTATGGAATACATATTATTGGAATCGAGATAGGGAATCCAATAAAATTTGTGGATTTCCAAATAAAGGTTGTTTTCAAAATGAGATCACTAAGATAGATTAAACGCGAGTTTGTTTACAATTTACATATGTTTTGCACATCTAAGGTCCGATCGCCACATAGAGCATACCATAGAAATCCTCGTGACATTAGGAAGTTAACAATACTTTCGGATCATCGATCCAAGATCCAGATTACAAAAATGAAAAATACACAGGGTTTCCATCCAATTACGTACTTTAAATTCGTGCAGGCTCCGATTTGCATACGAAAAGTGTCGACGGGTTTGTCTTGACACACTTAGTCTGAAATGACTCGAAAATTCGAGTTCGGGACAATACAGATATAACAACCTTAAAAGGAGTTTCATCTCCGAAACTCGAGCAAATGTGTATGTACATAGGAAGACATGCAAGCAAGTGATCCATAACAACTTTAAAGAGGCAATAGCAATCTTAAAAAGAACAAACTAAGGTGTTATGGATTCACTAGAAAAACAACTCGGGATATCTCTCTCGCATCCCAACTAGACAAGAAATCTATTTTCTTGATAATAAACTAAAAGAAGAATATAAAAACTATTTCGAAAGCATTTGATTGTAAGTAAGGTGACACAGGGTATAAGGACTGACATGAAGGGGCTAGCTAGTGGTTAAGGTGTGCGGTATGTAAGCATAAGAACAAAACAAACCACTTTCATCTTCCAACTTTTACAACCAATTTTGCTAGTTCTAGGCAATTCATTAATCTAACCAGTTATGAATTAACAAAACTCAATCACAAGTATAAGAATGATTAAACTGCAATCATTAACCCCATACTTGCAATATGTCAACTTTCTTATCCTCTCGTAGAGTACTAAAAGGATACCAAATGAGTGGTGCATCTTATGATGATATAATAAGTCAAACGAAGCCATTTTTCATTAATATAATTAAGTTATTCACATGTTAGGTGATAATGTAAAAGTGGCATAAGTTAACAATCTCCTCGTTCATATCTCATTATCTTTATCAAAATTCCAAAAATTAAAATTAGAATTTTCAAACCATCTAATATTGCTATCTTTTATAATAGGTTGATCATAAAAATCACAAGGATTGTAATGTTTACCTTGAAATCCTTTTAAGTCTATACTAGACAAACAAACACCGAAATGACAACCTTACAACAATTGGTGAGCTGTCAAAAGAACTTCAGTACAAAATAAATTGCATGTTTACAGAGAATTCATCATTTACTAATGCCCACTTGTATCAATTTTTTTTTTAAAACAATTAAGGGAGCAAGTTAAAGAGGAATTTGCGATCCCTTATGATCTATGGCGTCAACATCCAGAAAAATCTGAGTCCGTATACCATAGATCTAATGAGAAGTTTATAGCGGCAATTATTAATGCACAACAATTACATACTATACATAATTCAAAAAAATTTCTAATTAATAAGTATTACTTAATAACACAAGAAAATGCTTTCAATTATACGTATAAATTTCGAGGTGCAAAACACAATCTCTCAAAATTTTAAATTCATGCAGATGGAATGATCCTAAACTCTAAACTGGAAAACATAAAGTATTACGGATAGCAGAAATCTCAAGTCCAAGCTCTTTTGAAGGTAACACATTGTTTTTCTTTTCTAAAGTAATTAATAAAAATGTTTATAATTGACGAGTAAGATGTAAGTTCTATACTCTAAGCAATGATATGTTTCCCATTTGATCGTTCAATTCAATTATCACTTTCATCATATCCAAGTATTCACTTACCATCATGTTAACCGTCAATTGAAAATTTCCTGTATGATCCAATTTCATCAATTTATCCTTTGATGCGATCAATAACATGAGCAATCGTAGCATTTCTTTAATCTAATGAAAGAAGTAACGTATATATCTTTTCAAGTTATCAAATTTATACATGTACTTCTTTTATAATATTCTGAAACTAATTTTCCAAATTTATAAATTAATACCAACTTCATAATGAGATATGACTTAGTAGTTCATGAATATCCTCAATGTATAACCCGTTGTTTATTTAAAAAATATTTTTGATAATGCACTTAGTAAAACATAACCATATTTTCCTCATTTATCATATACAAGTTTATCATCAATAACATGGTAAGAATACATCAAGATTAAGGATTAGCACATTACACACAATAAAAATACATTTATTCTATCCTTATGCATACAATTATGCATGACATTATAATGTATCTTCTCTTTATTACAACATACAAGAGAGACCATGTTTTATTTATACTTTAACCCTAATTTATAACAAGTACAACTAACTACATCAAAAATCAAAATCATCATATTCATTCAATCATCATTCAATAAGATTACAGGAACAATCATCGATTAACTCTGGGCTAACCCAAGAAGTAATTTACTAATTTCATTCCAACCCAGATAGTTAATAATGTAATTTCAATTGCAATCTAGCTAATTAAAATACGTCTCAAAATTAGTTTATACAAGATTTTAACCTAACAGTAAGTTTTACAGCTGATATCAGTTACCAACTGCATTAAAAATTAGGATAACCATTTTCCTTTAATACTTATTCAAATAATAATTGATTATTTAAGAAAAATGATTTAATATAGTGGTAACCAACAATTTCTTGTTTTAACCCCTCACAAGCTTTCAATGCATACATGGATATGCTAAGGCATTTATAAGTCAAATCCGAAAAGATATTATTACTATTATCTTACAAGGACAGAAGAACATCATGTCATTACGTCTTCCTTGGACCTGACTAGACTTTCCCAGTGATTATCAACGCCCACCTATCCAAGGATCAGGAACTCAGGTTGACCGCAACCCTATCAGAACATCGGGCCGCCATTAGATTGACTATCTCAGATTTGAAGGGAATTAGCCCCACCTATTGCACCCACAAGATTTATATGGAAGATGGGGCTCGACCTTCCTGTCAGATGCAGAGACAATTAAACCCGAATATGCAGGAGGTCATTCAAAAAGAAATCATCAAGTGGCGTGACGCTAGCATCATCTACCCAATCTTCGATAGCCCTTGGGTGAGCCCCACTCAAGTGGTCCCCAAGAAAGGTAGGCTCATCATTGTCACCAATGAGCATGGCAAATCCATCCCCACCCGCACCACCACTACATGGTGGGTGTGCATTGATTATAGGAAGCTCAATGAGGCAACCAAGAAAGATCATTTTCCCCTGCCATTCATTGACCAGATTCTTGAGCGATTGGCAGGGTAGAAATATTTTTGCTTCCTGGATGGATATTCAGGATACAACCAAGTCGCAATTGCTCCTGAAGATCAAGAGAAGACCACATTCACTTGTCCGTATGGCACGTTCGCATTCCATCGTATGCCATTCGGGTTATGCAACGTACCCGCTACCTTTCAACGTTATATGCTAGCCATCTTTCAGAGATGGTGGGTGAATACCTGGAGGTTTTTATGGATGATTACTCAGTATTTGGGAACTCATTCGACCATTGTCTGAGCAACTTCGAGAAAATCTTGAAGTGATGTATCGAGGTTAACTTGGTGTTAAGTTGGGAAAAGAGCTATTTCATGGTTCACGAAGGAATTGTCCTTAGTCACATCGTATCGCATAGGGGCATTGAGGTGGATCGAGCTAAAGTTGATTTGATTTCCAAACTTCCCCCACCTGGCTCGGTCTGGCAAATCCGCTCGTTCCTTGGACATGTTGGCTTCTATAGAAGGTTCATCAAAGACTTCTCCAAACTCTCGAAACCCTTGACCGACCTTCTGGCCAACGACGCCCTATTTCACATGACACCTGATTGCATCTAGGCTTACCACACTCTCAGGGAATTAGTCTCCACCACACCTGTGTTACAACCCCCAAACTGGTCCTAGGATTTTGAGATCATGTGCGATGCATCAGACTTTGTCATCGGCGCAATCCTGGGACAGAGACAAGACAAGAAACCCGTGGTGATCTACTATACGAGCAAGATGTTGGACGAGGCCCAACGGAATTATACGGTCACAGAGAAAGAATTGCTCATCGTAGTTTTTGGACTTAAAAAGTTTCGATCTTACCTTCTGGGATCCCACGTGACCATCTATACGGACCACTCGGCCATCTGGCATTTGTTGGCCAAGAAAGACGCTAAACCCAGACTCATCAGATGGATCCTGCTCTTGCAGGAATTTGACCTGGAAATTCATGACAAAGCTGGGTCCAAGAATGTTGTGGCCGATCACCTATCCAGACTCCACCTGGAACACATTGAGCCCTCCTTGCCCTTATCTGACACCTTTCCCGATGAGCAACTTCTAGCTGTGCAAGACAAGAAACTACCTTGGTATGCCGACTTCGTCAACTACCTAGTAGTAGGACAGACCCCACACAGCTGGTCCAAGCAGCAATGGTATAAGTTCTTGGCTGAAGCTAAGCACTATTTCTGGGATGATCCCATGCTATTTCGCCTCTGTGCTGACCAGATTATCAGGAGGTGTATCCCGGAGGAAGAAGTTCAAAGTGTGATATCCTTTTTTCATGACCAAGCTTGTGGTGGTCACTTTTCGAGAAAGAAAATGACTGCAAAGGTTTTGCAGTCCAAGTTTTACTGGCATTCATTATTCAAGGATGCACACAACTTTGCTAAGACTTACTCTTGCTGCCAGACTTTGGGGACCATGACCAAAAAAGACATGATGCCCCTCTAGCCCATTTTGATTGTTGAGATCTTCAACGTTTGGGGGATCGATTTCATGGGCCCCTTCCTACCATCTAACGGCTTTGAGTACATCTTAGTCTCAATAGACTATGTCTCAAAATGGATTGAAGCTGTCGCCATTCGCAGATGCGATCATAAGGCTGTCATGGATTTTATTAAGCAAAATATCTTTTCTCGATTTGGAATACCAAAGGCCATGATCAGTGATGGTGGAAGTCACTTTATCCATGCCCAATTTTGTGCCCTCCTCAGAAAATACGGGGTTACTCACTGCATTGCCAACTCGTATCATCCACAAACCAACGGACAGATTGAGGTCTCCAATAGGCAAATCAAGAATATTTCGCAAAAGACCGTGAGACCTAGCAGGAAGGATTGGTCCATACGACTGGATGATGCCCTATGGGCATACAGGACTGCTTTCAAGACCTCGATAGGCATGTCACCTTATCGCCTGGTCTTTGGCAAAGCTTGCCACCTTCTTGTTGAGTTGGAACACCGGGCTTACTAGACCGTTAAGTAATGTAACATGGATTCTCAGTTAGCCGGTGCACAGAGGACGCTCCAACTCTCCGAGCTCGAGGAAATTCATCGAGACGCCTTTGAGAATAATCGACTTTACAAGGAAAAGATGATAGCTGTCCACGACCGACTCATCCATAGAAAGACTTTCGAGCCCAACCAGCAAGTCTGGCTTTTTAACGCCCGACTCAAACTCTTTCCCGGGAAGCTTAGATCCAAGTGGACGGGACCGTATCGGGTAATCAAACCCTTTTCCAATGGGGCAGTTGAAATTGCAAATCCAAACACTGGGACACCTTCACAGTAAATGGTCAGAGATTGAAGCACTTCCTTGCCTAGGTTCCCCCAAGGGAGGTTGTTACCCTCATTGAGGGCTGACACGAAGCATCGCCCAACTGGAGGCATTTAACTCAATGCTTCCTGGGAGGCAACCCAGAAGATTCAGATTGATCAGGTATACTGCATTACTTAGGTGATTTCTTTTTGAACCCCCGTTGTATCAATTTATTTGTCAATGAGGACATTGTCCAACTTAAGCATGGGGGGGTGGTAATTTGTATGTCCTGAGTTCATTTTATTAGTATGAATAAAATAAAATTAAAAAATAAATGATGAATTTAGGAAGAAAAACTTAGGCATTAGGAACTTGTCAGCAGTAGGAAATAATACAAAAAGAACCTGAACACTTAGACTTTTCAGGCCTTCAGGCTTAATCAGCCTTGGTGTCCGTTAAAATATGAATTTAGCTTTGAATCCTCGCAACCTTAATTTATTTTAATCCACCAATAAAATAGGGTGATAAGTATACGACTTATCAGCCCGTCCTCTGACTCGGAGGGACTTTTAGTCTAAGCATCTGCACACATTTTTGCACTGACTCACTCCTCGGATATTCTAACAAAAATTGGGTAGCTAATGAACCTTCTAGGGTGATATGGCTGGCAAGTTGTCGTAGGTAACAGCCCATTGGCCGGTAGTCCAAAGCCCAGCCACAGGACCACCTTCCTCTTATTGCCTCTAGGTAAATTTGAGATCAAGGAAGCCACCTACTAAAAAAAAAAAAAAAAGAAAAGAAGAAAAAAAGAATAAAATAAGCCACACTTTGCCGCACGAGTATGGCTGGAAAGTGATCGTGGGTAATAGCCCATTGGCCAGTTGTCCAGAGCCCAGCTCACTAAATGCACAAAAAGATCCAAAACACTTAAGGAAGAAGCGGGGAAGTAGAGTAATCTGGGGAGATATACACTGGAAAAACCCTTGTGTTGACCCCAAATAAAATAAAAGTAAGGAGAAAGCTACCAATTGGACAGATACACCTTCAGGCAAACACTTCCTTTTCCGGTTACCTAGAGGCGTAGAAACTCGAAGTCTGTCTGAATTACCATTGAGTGAGTCTATAACGATTTTCACACCAAGATGCTTAGCACTTAGAGTTTTTTCGAGTTTTGGGTGGGTTGGGTAGCCATAAAAGGTTACCAACACACTCTCTACTCCAAAAATTCAAAAAATGAGAAGAGATGAAAAAGAAAAAATATATATATGTATGCCTTAAAGCAAGGATTCCGGTGATTCAAATGTTGGAAGACACCTGGGCACTATTTAGTCTCTGTAGATCAGGCTCTTAATATATTTCCTCCTGTTGACAAGTAACAAAATGTCTAAGTAACCAATTCCTGAATTCTGACTAAGAATAATGGCTGAGATGAACCTTGCTAGGGAC
The DNA here is from genome assembly GCA_037157565.1 of Thalassia testudinum. Lineage (NCBI taxonomy): Eukaryota > Viridiplantae > Streptophyta > Magnoliopsida > Alismatales > Hydrocharitaceae > Thalassia > Thalassia testudinum. The sequence continues at coordinate 36,434,033 of JAZHRO010000003.1, forward strand.
TAGCAAGGGATAAGCATGGGGGTATGATAACATTACATTTTGTGGCAATAATTCTATCAATCAGGGTTTATCTCAAGGGTAACATTCATAAATAACACATCATAAATGGGCATGGGAGCATTACATGCATTGCACATTGAGATTGCTTATAAATCAATGTTAATGGCCATTTGTACAAGTTCATGTCAAAACGGACCTCAGATGAGGGATCGGACCACATGGATGGATTCAGAACGACGAACGGAGTCCAACAGATTCAAAATCAATCAAATCTGACATCCGGATCTCCCGCAACTAGCCCAAGAAGTTCTGGTCGTTGATCTGATGATCAATGGCCCACAGGCGACCACGTGGCGGCATCTGATGCGTTCGCACCCGCGGCACACCTCATCAACACGTTCCCTCGATCAAATCCTGACCGTTGGATTCTCATCCAACGGTTGACCCACGCCACACCCAATTTCGTTGCCGCGACAAAGTGAGGCGCGTAGCACAGTGGTTCACACCTCGCCCTTGCACAGAGAGGCGAGGGTTCGACACGCCCGCGCCTCACTCGTCGACCTCTACACGTGCTACGGCTAAATCAAGCTGGCCGATCAGTACCGAACGGCGCAGATGGAAGGCATGCGATGCGATCGTGAGAGTTCATTCCAAACACGCGCAATGATGCGCAGGTGATGAGAACCTCATCATGAGCCATAACTAGCTCATTTTGACCTAATACAAAGGATAAAAGCTCCTACATATCTCAAGGAAAGGCTTAACTCAGAGAATTCTGAGTTTAAGGAGAAAATAAGTCATAAGGGGTAAAAATGCAATTTTACCAGTATAATCTGCATACAGGGTAATTCAGGACCCAAACATAGGTCAAAGCAACTTAATAAGAATAAAAGTGGGATGAGATGATCTAGCAAGGGCTACAGCAATTCCAAGGAACTAAATGATAATCTGTAACCCTAAAACAACCCACTTCAATTCACGAGGTTCAACGCAAAGTAAAAATTGAATAAACCCTCCAAAATTCATAGAAAAATAATCTCTAGGGTTTAGAACCTTCAATTTGGCCTTCAGAACCCATTTTTGACCTACATTGAGAACCATGCCCAATTAATAACTTAATTTGGGTTTTCGCATAAATTGACCGGTCAAGCAAGGTTTAATATAAAAATGAAATTCACCATCAGATTCCTTAGGTCCTAATTAATCATGTATAAAAACTTGAGCCTAAGAAGAAACCTCCTTGACCAACTTTACACTTTGGTCCTCATATATTTACTTTTTGGCCCTCAACTTTTGAACCCTCGCATTTTGGCCCCTAACTCTCCTTCGTTCTTTACGTTCAGGTCCCCCCTGCAAAACCTGCCAGCACCATGCTCCGGCGACCTTGCGCGGAGCATGGCGCCGTGCAGGGTGAGGGGGAGAGCCTGGCAAGTAAACCGGGGGTGCCCTGCGTCGTCAGCCGTCGCAGGGACACCCACCTGGTCGCTGTAACCCACCATACCGGCCGTGCGAACGCACGGACGGTATGGGTCTCCATCTCCGGCATCCTCCGGCGAGGGAGACACGTCGTCTCCCTCCGCCTTCCTCCCTGTTTTGATCCCTATAAATACCCCCGTCGCTCCACCGACCTGGGCAGCTCGGATCTGATGGAGAAAACCCCCAACTTTCCTCTCTTCTCACTCCGGCAGACGCCCACCAGCTCTGGTGGTTCCTCCTCCTCCTCCTCTTCGCTCTGCCGCAATACCAGCAGCAGGGACTTCTTCCCCTGCTCTTCCCGCGCCACGCCGTACCCAGCTGGCGCATCTCCGGCCCTCTGCTCGCCGCCGCCCCTTCCCCTGGGCATCTTCTTCTCCGGTGACAGTCGATACGACTGTCGCCCTGCCCCGGCCCCTTTCGTCTCCATAGCTAGGTCAGAACTCCCCCCATCTCCCCCTCTTTCTTTTCCTCACTGTCTTTTATTTGATTAAACCCTCGACCGCTCCTGTCCACCGTCACCCCCTTCGTCTCCGGCCATCCTCCGGCGAGCTGCTCCCATCACCCCAGCATCCCACACGACTCGCCGACCACGCACGCCGGTGGGCCTGGACTCGGGCGCGACCCGTACCCGACTACCCGGCAGCTCTGGGAGAGCTTTCCCAAGAGTGGTTTCAGAGAGAGAGAGACGCGGGGGGGGAGAGGGTAGAGTAGGTTTTGTCCTCTGATGTAAACTCTGAAGTGTGCAGGCACAGGTGAAGAAGAAGGACCGCGGAAGAAGAAGGAAGCTGAGGGAGACACTGTAGCAACAAGCAGTTTAAGTCGTCTGATTTGAAAATCAGACGATGTCCTGAAGGGAAAAGAAGAAAGAAGGAGGGACGACGTCCTGACTGGAAAAAGAAAAGAAGAAAGGAGATCTGAAGAACAACAGAAGAAGGTGAGGCAGAGGAGAACACAAAAGAACAAGGGAAGAACTGAAAGAAGAAGAACAAAGAAGAAGAAGATCTGAAGAAAGGAAAAGAAGAAGAGCAGGACCGCTCTGCAGAAGAAAAAGGAAGAGCAGGAACAGCTGAAAGAAGAACATCACCACTGCAGAAGAAGAACATCACCACTGCAGACAAAGAAGAAGAAGATAACAGAAGATCTGAGACGAGGAGAAGCAAAGAGAAAAGAAGACAACAAATTCTTTCTCTCTCTTTCTTTATTTTTGTAAAAGAAACATGTATATCTCTAGAATACAACTTGCTCCCTGAGTTCGACCTCGGGAACTCTTTTATTTTCCGAGTAAAAAAATTTTATATATTTGAAATGATGGCAATAACTGGCTATACTACAACGCTATAACAATAAAACCCGGTTGTCACGACGATCATCATTTTTTGGCGCCGTTGCCAGGGAGCAACGGCTATTCTAGAGGTAAACATTCCTGTTTCTTTTTAATTTCTGATAATCTCCTCTCTTTTGTGCAGAAAACTACAGGAAATCAAGAAGACAAGCAACCGCACGACAACCACTCCGAGGACAGGTAAATTTTTCCTCTCGCTATTAACCCCTAAACTCTAAAGAGGAAGAAAAGAAAAGAATAAGCAATATAGGGCTAACCTGTCTTCCATACTTAGTAACCATAAAAGTTGCATGTTTTCAACTCATTAGTCCTGCACACTATTAAGGGTATTTAAGGGCTAACACATTCTTGCTTAAGCCCTAATTACCCAACAAAGAACTAACTGGACCAATTAGAGCCAACATAAGATTCAACATTAGGGTTTTAGAGACACACTACTTAAATCAAGAATGGAGAAAATCCAAAAGAAGTGTGCCTAAACCATTGATTGAAAATACCTATTCAAAAGAAAACCTAAAACAATTGGCTCTTTAAACACTTGAACCCTAAAAGACAAGACCTAAAAGCTCTCAAAGAAAACAAGAGGTAAAGTTGACCCCTTGGGTCAACCAACCTTAAATTAGGTCACTCTCTGCACTTAAAAGACTAAAGTTCAAGTGAAACCTTAAGCACCCTGATCTTTAAATTGGTAGACTTAAGAGGTCAAGATCCCCATTCTGGTCTACCTGGAACCGCAGTGACAAGAGAGGTCGGGTGGGGGAAACCCTGTAACCCGTGGGGACGCTCTACCGTGTAGGGGTCTTTGCGGGACTCTCCCTCTCTGGCTGCCCAAGTAATTCTCAGGTGGACGATCTTTCTAATCAAGGGGTCCATCTGCCCCGCACCTCTATAGTCACCCAACACATTTTTGGGTGTCTTGATTGGGTCCAGCACCTTCTAAACTCACCTCTTCCAACAGTGCATGTACGGAAGGAGGTCCCTAAGACCACCCTTAAGACCTCATTTAGAAATTCGCTCTCGTCAAGGCCAAGCCTCGACGCCTGTGTTTGTGCAGCAACACCCTCACATTATTCTCTCTTCTGATTCAGAACCAAATTCTTCTTCTTCCCCCATCATGGCTCAGCCAGTTGAGGAAGAAAATAATCTGGAACACCAGCTCCAGCGACTCAATGACCTCTTCCAAAACTTCATGCACCCACCACAGCGTCCTATGATGCGGGACCACTACAATCCTGCTGCGGTGGCCATTGAGCCTCGAGTCAGAATCCCGACTGGAGGACCTGATTCCGAATTAAAGCCCAACATGATTCATGCTATACCTAAATTCCATGGGCTTAATTCTGAAGATCCCTTCTAGCACATCAAACAGCTAAAGCATCTGGCCCACACTTTTGGATCAGATGCGCAAAATCGGGATATTCTTCTCATGAAGATGTTCTCCTTTTCTCTTATGGACAAGGCCGCCCATTGGTATCAAACTCAGACCCGACCGATCAACACTTGGGAAGAACTTCAATCCGAGTTTTTGAAAAAGTTTTTTCCCGTTGGTCGGACCAACGCCTTGCGCCATCAGATTACACACTTCACTCAACAATCAGGAGAACCTCTCCATGAGGCATGGGATCGTTTTCAGGATCTCATGAGGAAGTGCCCCCATCATGGAGTTCCTAAATGGGAACAAGTCCAATCTTTTTACTAGGGACTCCGTGAGGACATCCGCCTTTTCGTCAATGCAACTTGCGGAGGAAACATCATGGGTCAACATGAAGACACCGTATGAGAGATTCTCGAAAACATGTGCGAGAATTCCATCAACAATGACTCCATGGGATTATTCGACAGGACGAATACCCGCGCAGCGACGAATCTTAAGGGAGCACATGAGACGCAGGGCCTGTCCGCATCAGTCGACCTGGAATTAATGGCCAGTCGATTGGACAAGGTCTCAATCATTGAAAAGAAGGTGGATGAGCTGACTCAGCACTTGCAGCGAGCCACCTCCACGCGTAACTCCTTTGCACAACCTCCTTCCACACAGGAGACTGTGCAAAACATCCTCCACCGATCTTCCCCTGGGATGGAGCCATATCCATCCCCATCTGATTCTTGGATCGGAGGATCATCCGATCCTTTCTACACCAGCCGGGGGAACTCCATTCCCCCTTTCCCTGATTCTCAGGAGGTTCCTCAGACCTGCGAGGACCTCAACGCCATCCAGAACGACCCATTCTCCAACACTTACAATCCTGGATGGCGAAACCATCCCAATTTTCAGTGGGCGGGAAATTCCCAAACCCAAAGACCACCTTTTCAGTCCCGCCCACAGCCCTCTCGTCACTACCAGCCGCCTCAGCCCCGGCCCAACCCTACTTATCCATCAGGGCCAAATCAGGATCAAATGTCCTTAATCCTTCAGACTCTAGCTGACATTCAAAAAATGAATGCGGCTATTCAAAAACAGCACAAGGACGAGCTTACAGAAGTTAAAACTCAACTGGCCCAGTTGGCAAATTCTCGCCAGCCAGGCACACTCCCTTCCCAACCTCTTCCTAACCCAAATAACGTGCCAACCCAGAAGCGCGTTATGAATCCAAATTTACGCCACGCTCAATGGATTTATCAGGCCCCTACTGCTCCATCTCCAGACGAGATGGAAGCCTCAACTTCTTATGCAGGATTTCAGCAGCAGCCACCCCTCTTACCAAACCCAAACCAGAATCAGGCCGGGTTAAATTCTGTAACAACACGTAGTGGTAAAACAACTCAAGACCTGCATTATCCAAACCACTCCAAGCCTGATAACATGACCCTAGGATAGTTATCCAAGATACCGCTGTTCCGAACCCACAACCTGGACCTATCCTAGAAGAACCAACCAAGATCCCATTTCCCAAGGCCCTGACCAAGGGAAAGAAGACCACCAAACCCGTGGCCCCTGAGGAGGACCTGGTCAAGCTCTTTGAGCAGGTCCACATAAACATCCCCTTGATGGATGCAATCCGCCACGTACCAGCTTACGCACGATTTCTAAAGAATATATGTACACCCCAGCGTAAGCGGCGAACCAAGGGAGGGAGCCCAATTGTTCTGTCAGAGCAAGCCAGCTCTGTAATCCTTAGTAGACTCCCACCCAAGGCAAAAGATCCTGGGACTCCCCTGATTTCCTGTAAGATAGGTGGTACCCAATTTGATAGAGCATTGTTAGACTTGGGTGCATCCATAAACCTGATACCCACATCCTTACTTGACCATCTAGAAGAATCTGAGCTAAAACCAACCGAGGTGACATTACAATTAGCAGATCGATCTACAAAGTCACCAAAAGGGATTCTCGAGGATGTTATCGTAAGAGTGCGGGATTTCTATTTTCCAGTGGACTTTATAGTCTTAGATATGGATGCACCTGAGAACCCTAGGGATACACCAATCATTCTAGGGAGACCTTTCTTGGCTACTGCTAGAGCCAACATCAGCTGTGAGGAGGGCCAAATAGAGCTTAAGTTTGGAGATCAAACACTGAAAATTGATATATTTAAGGCCCAACAAGGAATTAATTGCGGCGTCATCGAACAAATTTGTGACATCAAGACTTTGGTTGATGAATCACACCTCCAGAATGACTCGATTATGCCTCATCAACCACAGAAGGATCTTGACCCGCAAACAGAGGAGTCGAATCCAGATATGAACAACCCAGTAACTCCCACCCTTGAACCTCACATCTATACTGAACCACCCGCTGCTGCTGAAAACCCCATCCTCGAACTGAAACCCCTTCCTGCTCACTTGAAATACGTCTTTTTGGGTTCTAATCAGACCCTTCCTGTGATTATCAATTCCAACCTCAGTCCTGAACAGGAATCCCGTCTGATTGTTGTCCTCCAGCAACATCGCAGAGCCATCGGATGGACTCTCGATGATTTGACTGGAATAAGTCCCTCTTATTGTACTCATCATATCTATTCAGAAGAGGCACACGACCTTCTCGTGGAATGCAGAGACGCTTAAACCCCAATCTGCAGGAGGTCGTGAAAAAGGAGATCATCAAGTGGTTAGATGCCGGGATCATCTACCCGATCTCCGATAGTCGTTGGGTGAGCCCAATTCAGGTCGTGCCCAAGAAGGCAGGACTCACCACTATAACGACTGAGACCGGAGAAATCATTCCTACCCGATTAGCCAACTCGTGGAGAGTCTGTATAGATTACCGCCGACTAAATTCCTCCACGAAGAAGGATCATTTCCCACTACCCTTCATTGATCAAATTCTCGAAAAACTTGTGGGAAATAGGTTCTTCTGCTTTCTTGACGGGTACTCCGGTTATAACCAGGTGGAAATCCATCCTGAGGACCAAGAAAAGACCACGTTCACCTGCCCCTTCGGAACATACGCTTTCCAAAGGATGCCTTTCGGTCTTTGCAATGCACCCGCTACTTTTCAGCGATGCATGATTGCCATATTCTCAGATATGGTAGGTGATTATCTGGAAGTCTTCATGGATGACTTTTCAGTTTTCGGAGCATCATTCGACGATTGCCTCCAACACTTGGTCCAGATACTCAGGCGGTGCATCGATGTGAATTTGGTTCTTTCCTGGGAAAAGAGCCATTTCATGGTGCCTGAGGGAATTGTCCTGGGACACTCAATTTCGGAGAAAGGTATCCAAGTGGATCGAGATAAGGTTAATCTGATTTCTCACCTTCCTATGCCTAGCTCGATCAGGGACATCCGTTCCTTTTTAGGGCATGTCGGTTTTTATCGACGATTTATCCCTGATTTTTCAAAAATCGCGCGCCCCCTGACCACTCTTCTCTCCAAGGATGTTCCTTTCGAAATTTCCAAGGAATGCACTCAAGCATTTGAAATCCTGCGCGACCGAGTCACCCAAGCCCCGATCCTATAGTCCCCTGATTGGTCTCAACCCTTTGAGATCATGTGCGATGCATCCGACTTCGCTGTAGGAGCGGTTTTGGGGCAGAAAATTGACAGGAAACCTGTGGTCATTTACTACGCCAGCAAAACACTCGATGAGGCTCAGCGTAACTATACGGTTACTGAGAAAGAGTTGCTAGCTGTAGTATTTGCCCTAGAAAAGTTCAGATCGTACCTTCTGGGTTCCCGTGTCATCATATACTCGGATCACACAGCTGTGAGGCATCTCCTTGCAAAGAAGGACGCGAAACCTCGATTAATCCGATGGATCTTGCTGTTGCAAGAATTTGACCTTGAGATTCGCGACAAAGCGGGAAAGCAAAATGTGGTAGCTGATCACTTGTCCCGTCTTCCTTCTGAAATAATTGACCCTTCCGGACCCATCACTGAGCATTTTCCCGATGAGCACCTGCTGACTATTGATACTAGCCTTCCATGGTTTGCTAATGTAGTGAATTACTTGGCATCTCATCAGATCCCGTCCGATTGGCCGAAGGCCAAGAAAGACAAATTACGCTCCGATGCCAAGTATTACATTTGGGAAGACCCGTACCTCTTCCGCATAGGTGCCGATCAAATCATCCGGAGATGTGTCCCGGAAGGGGAATTCAACAATATCCTCTCTTTCTGCCATGACCAGACATGCGGTGGCCATTTCGCCGAGCATAAAATCGCATCAAAAGTCCTCCAGTGCGGCTTTTACTGGCCCACACTGTTCAAAGACGCATACAATCACTGCAAGGCATGCAGTCGTTGCCAGACTTTGGGCAACATGAGCCATCGCGACATGATGCCTATGCAACCGATTCTAGTATGCGAAATCTTTGATGTTTGGGGGATTGGTTTTATGGGCCCCTTTCCTATTTCGGATGGTTTCGAATACATTCTGTTGGCTGTGGACTACGTGTCCAAATGGATCGAAGCCATACCGACCCGAACCTGTGACCACAAAATCGTTCTCAAATTCATTCATCAACACATTTTCTCAAGGTTCGGGATTCCTCGTGCAATAATCTCTGATGGGGGGACCCATTTCACAAATGCTCAGTTTAGGTCACTGATGACCAAATACGGGGTGTCTCACCGAATCTCTACTCCTTACCACCCCCAAACTAATGGTCTAGCTGAGCTGTCTAATCGGGAGATCAAGAAGATCCTGCAAGTCACTGTTCGACCTGACAGGAAGGACTGGTCGTCCCGACTTCCGAAAGCATTGTGGGCCTATAGGACCGCCCACAAGACCCAATTGGGCATGTCTCCCTTTAGACTGGTGTACGGAAAGGCATGCTACCTTCCCGTAGAACTGGAGCATAAAGCCTATTGGGCAGTACGGAACTGTAATCTAGATCTTTCTAAGGCTGGGACCCACAGAAAACTCCAAATCAGCGAGATCGATGAATTACGCCTAGACGCGTACGAGAACTCGCAAATCTACAAGGAGCGGGTTAAAGCCTTCCACGACAAACACATCTCGAGAAAGATCTTCCATCCTGGTCAAATGGTCCTACTCTTTGATGCCCGACTAAAACTCTTCCCAGGAAAACTGAGATCCAAGTGGGTCGGACCATATTTGGTCCGACAGGTTTTTGGAAATGGAGCAATCGAAATCAGTCCACTCAGCCACGATTCTGAACCTTTCATCGTGAACGGTCAGAGACTCAAGCCGTTCATTGATGTAACTTCTACTGATTTGGCTGAAGCATCTTATATCCTCCTTTCCCCTTGAGCTTATTGCGCCCAGCCGATGGCGTAAAACTCAGCGCTTAACGGGAGGCAGCCTGTCATTCTCTTTGAAAACCTGAAACTTGTTCTGACACCTTTTTGCACTTAAAGCTCACACTTTAGGACAGCCGACTCCACCTCAGGTGCTTGCATCTGAGATTAGAAATCGTCCGCAACAGTCACCCCGACCCATTCACTCATCAAAACAGCTATCCTAATGTATGAACTTAGTTGAATAAAAACCCCTAGGTTACAATGAGGACATTGCAAATCTTAGGCATGGGGGGGTATGAAAGTGCAAAACTTGTAAGAAAAGGTTTCAAACAAAAAATTCACATATGCCAAAAACACCATAAAAATTAAAAAACTTTTCGAAAAAGAATAAAAGGAGAAGGAAATTTTGCGAAGGAGAAGGAGAAAAGAAACAAAATGAAAAAGGAGTACAAAATTATAAGAAAAGGTGATAGTCATTAGTAAGGAACTAAGGAATTAACCTAAGTTCTAGACCTCATTCAAGAAAATAACTGAAAAGTGCATAATGAGATTAGTAAGAGTGCAAACCTCAGGCATTCTTGAATAGACTCTTAGTACCCATTAAGATCTGGACACTCCTCAAGAGGTTGAGAAAAATGAAAAGCTGAAGTATTAGGTCTAAGGCTTAGGGAGTATTTGGCCTCGTTAACTAATTTTTGGTTTACGGGACTCAGTAACCTAAGCACCCTAACCTCACACACAGCCTGGTTCAGCAAGCGTAAAAATCAGAATCATGCAGAAGCGTCGCAAAATTCTGAAAAGAACACCTAGAATAGGAGCGGCCGATCAACACAAGCTGATTTGGATGAGTTCCCAGCGCGGAGAGACGGGAAATCCCCTCGAAGATGCGTAACAAAATATCATCTCCTCGGTGCTTGTCTCTTAGGATATTTACATATCCTACTGGGGGCATGTAAGCACTCTGCTAGTTCAGATTCCATGGATGGCATTATCTCGAAGTGTCAATTGCCAGGGTCTAGATTCGGCCACGGAACACCATGGATGGGATTATCTCGAAATCTCAATAGCCAGGGTTCCGGGGGTTGCCATGGGCGGTGCTATCTCGAAGCATCGATCGCCAGGAACCCTTGAGGATTGATGATGGGAGCAAGGAATCTAATACAGACCGTGTTGAAAAGCCAATCCTAGGCTAGAACTAAAAAGAAAAAGAGAGAGAAAACTCTCCAAACAGAAAAACTTTCTATCTCTCTCTTACAAAACACACTGCGAACTGAGCCAGGGCTAAAATCATTTCAAGCACGGGTGCTTTAACCACAAAGTCCAATAAACCTTAGGTTAGTTCTTATGGACCTTAAAAACCTTTGCTAAAGACTGAGGCTAAGGCTAGACAGATTTGGATCTTGATTGGTACTAGAGTACCTTTTAGGCCTATGGTCAGCACTCTAACCTAATCTATGCTCAAATAAAAAAGGCACTTATCTAAAGCTATTAAAAACTTCATGGTCTAGAACAAGGGTTGAAACCTTAAGTTTTTGCTAAGGGACTAGCAAAAGCTAGGCATGGGGGTATGATGAGAACCTCATCATGAGCCATAACTAGCTCATTTTGACCTAATACAAAGGATAAAAGCTCCTACATATCTCAAGGAAAGGCTTAACTCAGAGAATTCTGAGTTTAAGGAGAAAACAAGTCATAAGGGGTAAAAATGCAATTTTACCAGTATAATCTGCATACAGGGTAATTCAGGGCCCAAACATAGGTCAAAGCAACTTAATAAGAATAAAAGTGGGATGAGATGATCGAGCAAGGGCTACAGCAATTCCAAGGAACTAAATGATAATCTGTAACCCTAAAACAATCCACTTCAATTCACGAGGTTCAAGGAAAAGTAAAAATATAATAAACCCTCTAAAATTCATAGAAAAATAATCTCTAGGGTTTAGAACCTTCAATTTGGCCTTCAGAACCCATTTTTGACCTACATTGAGAACCATGCCCAATTAATAACTTAATTTGGGTTTTCGCATAAATTGACCGGTCAAACAAGGTTTAATATAAAAATGAAATTCACCATCAGATTCCTTATGTCCTAATTAATCATGTATAAAAACTTGAGCCTAAGAAGAAACCTCCTTGACCAACTTTACACTTTGGTCCTCATATATTTACTTTTTGGCCCTCAACTTTTGAACCCTCGCATTTTAGCCCCTAACTCTCCTTCGTTCTTTGCGTTCAGGTCCCCCCTGCAAAACCTGCCAGCACCATGCTCCGGCGACCTTGCGCGGAGCATGGCGCCGCGCAGGGTGAGGGGGAGAGCCTGGCAAGTAAACCGGGGGTGCCCTGCGTTGTCAGCCGTCGCAGGGACACCCCCCTGGTCGCTGTAACCCACCATACCGGCCGTGCGAACGCACGGACGGTATGGGTCTCCATCTCCGGCGTCCTCCGGCGAGGGAGACACGTCGTCTCCCTCCGCCTTCCTCCCTGTTTTGATCCCTATAAATACCCCCGTCGCTCCACCGACCTGGGCAGCTCGGATCTGATGGAGAAAACCCCCAACTTTCCTCTCTTCTCACTCCGGCAAACGCCCACCAGCTCCGGCGGTTCCTCCTCCTCCTCCTCTTCGCTCTGCCGCAATACCAGCAGCAGAGACTTCTTCCCCTGCTCTTCCCGCGCCACGCCGTACCCAGCTGGTGCATCTCCGGCCCTCTGCTCGCCGCCGCCCCTTCCCCTGGGCATCTTCTTCTCCGGCGACAGTCGATACGACTGTCGCCCTGCCCCGGCCCCTTTCGTCTCCATAGCTAGGTCAGAACTCCCCCCATCTCCCCCTCTTTCTTTTCCTCACTGTCTTTTATTTGATTAAACCCTCGACCGCTCCTGTCCACCGTCACCCCCTTCGTCTCCGGCCATCCTCCGGCGAGCCGCTCCCATCACCCCAGCATCCCACACGACTCGCCGACCACCGCAGAACCTCCGCCTCCTCACCCTGATCAACCTCCGCCCTTCCACTTCCCCTACATCACCCTCTGCAACCCCACCGAACAAACCCATCCTCCGACCCACAGTCCGACCTAGGGCAGCCCTTGCACACCGCCCCACGCCTCGCCACCACCCACACGAGCTTCGCCGCACTCTGGCGAAGCTCCCGGCACCTTCTGATTAGGTCGAGAGGCCGTTTTGCTGTGAACAGGCCACCCGACCTCCGCCGCCATTGCCACGCAGAAGGAGCTGCTTCCGCCTGCAGCTGCAGGCGTGCCACGCCCAGCGCCACGCCCAGATTCGACTCCCAGGCCTTGCGAGGCATTTCGACAAAACATCAGGTTCGCAGCTGGGGCGAAGGCTTCGCGTGAAGCCACGATCGCCCGCTGCTTTCTCCGCTGCGGGCGCTCAATTGAGGTGGGACATTTAGTCCCACCTCGGAAAAGTCTGAAGAGGCACAGAGGTTTAAAGCGAAAAAGTGCTGGAGGCTTACTGCCTCAGCACACGGGGTGAGGTCCCCTTCACCCACCCGGTTACCCGGTCTCGTCCGCGCTCACGCCCCGTGGACCTGACCCGACCCGACTTAGACTGACCTGCACTCCTCGCCCACCACGCACGCCGGTGGGCCTGGACCCGGGCGCGACCCGTACCCGACTACCCGACAGCTCTGGGAGAGCTTTCCCAAGAGTGGTTTCAGAGAGAGAGAGACGCGGGGGGGGGGAGAGGGTAGAGTAGGTTTTGTCCTCTGATGTAAACTCTGAAGTGTGCAGGCACAGGTGAAGAAGAAGGACCGCGGAAGAAGAAGGAAGCTGAGGGAGACACTGTAGCAACAAGCAGTTTAAGTCGTCTGATTTGAAAATCAGACGACGTCCTGAAGGGAAAAGAAGAAAGAAGGAGGGACGACGTCCTGACTGGAAAAAGAAAAGAAGAAAGAAGGAGATCTGAAGAACAACAGAAGAAGGCGAGGCAGAGGAGAACACAAAAGAACAAGGGAAGAACTGAAAGAAGAAGAACAAAGAAGAAGAAGATCTGAAGAAAGGAAAAGAAGAAGAGCAGGACCGCTCTGCAGAAGAAAAAGGAAGAGCAGGAACAGCTGAAAGAAGAAGAACATCACCACTGCAGAAGAAGAACATCACCACTGCAGACAAAGAAGAAGAAGATAACAGAAGATCTGAGACGAGGAGAAGCAAAGAGAAAAGAAGACAACAAATTCTTTCTCTCTCTTTCTTTATTTTTGTAAAAGAAACATGTATATCTCTAGAATACAACTTGCTCCCTGAGTTCGACCTCGGGAACTCTTTTATTTTCCGAGTAAAAAAATTTTATATATTTGAAATGATGGCAATAACTGGCTATACTACAACGCTATAACAATAAAACCCGGTTGTCACGACGATCATCAGCGGGGCGCGGGCTGCGCAAGCACAATCTGCGAGTGCACCCTCCGTGCAGTCTCAACCATTCGATCTTCGATTGGACAGCCCTCAAGTCACGCACGCGGATCGTGAAGGAGAGAAAGAGCAGGTGCGCACGTTGGACCGGCGGGCAGGGGTCTACACCGATGCTTTCAGCATGGTTTTAGCGACGTCCCAGACGTCGCTAAAGCCCTAAATTAGAAACCCCTTCTTCCTATATAAACCCCCTCCAACTACCCATGTAAGGCATTCATTACACTTGTAAGCCTTCTACCTTACTCCTAGCTACCCTTATCACCTTTTTGTACTCGCCGGAGTCGATGAGCCGCCGATGGAGCCCTCCTCCATCACCATGGCTGCCTCACCGTCTCCTTTCTCTTTATCTCTCTCTTTATCCTAGCATTACTTTACTTTTGTTTAAGCATTTGTCTATTGTTGTATTTATGAAAACTCAAGTTGCATGTTGAATTATGTTGGCTCTCTTTTTATCAAGTTTTCTCTCATCATGATTTGCATGAACGCTATGAGCAAAAGATTCTAACCCAATTCTCTCTTCTCTCTTTCTCTCTCTCTCACTTTTCTCTCCCGCATTTTCTCACGGTGCAAGCAAAAACCCACCATTTCCATGACAACTAAGTGATAGAAAAAACCTGCTTTCACGCCTCCCTGTGTTCGACACTTGGACTCACGTCCATTCTTATATTTAAAATCGACGTTGCGAATAAGAAGCTACAACAACCTAGTTAAACAAACGTGTCCGTTGCATGTCATCAAGCATATCCCATACCAAATCTATTGAGTCCAAGCTCTTTTGACAGCCCTACAAGGCATGCCCTCCTTCCATTAGCCCCCCCTCCTCCTCGATTGTCTCCCCATCATCCCTCCACTGCCTCCCAATCCTCCTTCACTAAGGAAGGTGCAACAATGGGTGGTGATCAAGTTAGGGAATAATTAGTATGGGCACACTTGCTACCTCCTCTATTGTAGTTTTGAATAAAAGGAACTCATTAGAGATGTCCTGCACACATGTGCCCTCCTCTAATAATAACTTGACAAGCACTTTATGCCTCCCTTCTTACCCTCTTAATGACACCCCTTATAGCATCATTAGTAATAGCAGCATTGCCCCCACCACTACTAGCACCCAAGCTGCATGCTTTGCCACCCTATTACTTGCCTCTTTTCTCCATCACTTTCGCCAACCCTCCTCCCCCCCCCCCTCCTCTTGCCTTCACCTCCTACCTTCCCCCTCTATTGTGCACAACATCTTCACCTTGTCAACTAGTTGAAAGTAATTTCGTAATGACTTCTTTTTTTTTTGCTAAGCAAAGCTCAAAGGTATATCATTACTACTAAGTGAAGTGATGTGCAATGGCTTTAAGAGAGAAGATACTACCCCACCTACCTTATCGCCCCTCCTTATAAAAAATTGGTAGGTAGATCATGTGCAATATAGATATCACTCCTTGGTACATAATGTAAACTAACATTATAAGAACCGACAAGGTAAGTGATAAACGCCAGTTTATCATCATTCTTATGCTCTAAAACAAACCTAGCTCTTAGGATTTTAACTTCTCAAATGGATTTTTGGGCTACATTTAGGCATCAATTAGGTTAGGCATGCATTGCATATTTTGTTGTATTTTTAATACATTTGTTTGAGTGTAAAGGATAGCACTCATGAAGGAAACTGGTGAAGAAGAAGCTCAATCCAGCTGGGGCTCAGCCAAATCCAACTCATCATAACTGGATACCAGCTTACTTGAGTTAGGGTTAGCTCCATTAAGCTCAATTAGCTCATTTTAGCTGAATGGTAGCTCAGGGTAGCTCAGCTTAGCTCACCCTAGCTCAAGTTAGCTCAGATCATACTCAACTTAGTTGAGTTTAGCTCACCTTAGCTCTAATCAGTTAATTAGGAGCATTAGCTAGCTCAACTAAGTTGACTGGAGTCCACCTCAGCTCAAGTCTAGCTACTTCCAGCTCCACTCAACTCACATTAGCTGAAGATGGCTTCATACAGCTCAGGCCAGCTCAATTCCAGCTCCTGAGGACTCCACTTAGCTCAAACTAGTTAAGCTAAGCTACCTTAGCTACTCTAGCTAGCTAGGTCCTCCCTGGGAAAATCAGACCCAACTCACCTCAGCATATTTCAGTAGAAGCTAGCTTACTTTAGCTTGGCTTAGCAACTAGCAAAGAACTAGCAAGCTAAGCTAGCTAAAGTATCTCCCTACAACTCCCTTCAGCAGCTACCAGCTCTAGTTTAGCTCCTAACATCCCTTTCTCAACTCCTCTTCCCTAAACCCTTGCTCCATCCCACCTCCTCCTCCACTCAACTACTTGCTAAGCTAGCTAAGCTAAATTAGCTTTGCTACATTTCATCTCCCACTGACCATCCACCACCTATAACCTAACTCCACCTCATCACCTAACTAATCTACCTACTTAAGTTCACCTAGCTCCATCTACTCCTACCTATGTTGGTGCCAACCAACATGCAACCTTTGCCCCTCAACCACTACAAAAGTCACTTTGTTTTGGTGCCAACTCAATCTTCTAGAACCCCCTCTTTTGGTGCCAAAACACACCCACATCCTAGCCCTACACATCTCCCTTAAACCTATCTCCACCATCCTCCTAACCCCCTTATAGAAACCTGAGTTGGCACCAAGGATAAGCACCCTTCCACCACCATAACTATCTCCTAACCACCCTAAGTTGGCACCAAAATACCCTACACACATCCCTACAAATTGGCACCAACATCCACCCTAATCTCCACCTTACACCTACCCCCATAAGGCCATCACCACCACCCAATTTGCCGCTAAATCCTTAACCCACAAACCCCATCCTAACCCTCTTCTAGTTGGCGCCAGAAACCCAATTAACCAACATCTATGTTGGTGCCAACTTACACCCGCATATCCACCCTCCATCCACTTCACAACTACATCCTAACCTTTCATTCTCCAAACCAACCACCAACACCTTAACCCTCCTATGGTTTACACCATAATGGTGCCTCTCTACCAACATAACTACCATGCACACACCTCCTCCCTTAGTGCCAAATAACCCTAGTCCTAGGATCATCTAACCACCCTCATAAGCCCATCCTAACCCTACACATCACCTACACCTACATCCCCTTCACCACTCCTATATATACCCCCTACCTACCACCTTTAATCTTCATCCTTTGGCTTCATTAATTCCACCATCAATCCACCTTATAATCAGCCAAGAGAAGGAGGAGAAGAAGATTAAGGGGACACTCTGTCCCTTTGGTGCCTTCCCTTCTTCCCTTCTCTCTTGTGCCCCCACTAGCCAGAGGAGCAACCAAGTAAGGAAGACCTTAGGAGGAGGTCTTGAGGGTGGTATACGCCACCCTAGGAGGAGTCTTGTGGGTGGAAATCATCCACCCTTGGAGGAGCAAAGGCACGCCCCCCTAGGTCTTGCTAAGGAAAACACCAATTTGGAGGAGCTTTTCAAGGAAGGAGAAGGAGAACTTTTCAAGCCTAGGAGCAGCTAAGCTTGGAGCAAGAAGCCTCTCTCTCTTCTTCACCAACATCATCACAGGAGGATTTTTGTTTTTTTTTATTTTCATTTGTTAGAGTAGAAGCATTACTCTACTTGTCCTTTTGTAAAACAATTTTCTCAATTAAAGTTGCCTTCTCTTCATTTGTGTTGCAGCTTTTTTGTTGTTTCTAGCACTTTTCACTCTCTCTCTAATTACCCTAGGCCTCCACGTGCCTAGGGTGAGTTTAAAGAGAAGACTAGCTTGTCACTTTAGTGTTAGCATTAGCAAGTTAGGTGTAGTCTCTTTCCCCACTTTAAATTCCATAATTTCCTGTTATTTCAAAAACCTAAAAGGAAAGTTGATTTCTATTTTGTCAAGCAAGATTCTTAAAAAGTGCATTCCCGCCTCCTTGGATGACCCTAGATATTACCACTATCTAGGTTTACAAATTTTAAAAGTGATTGCAAATTAGCGTGTTACAACAACTCAAAACCCGCTTTTACAAATCACACTTTTCTTCTCATCAGTAAAATTTACATTTCTTCAGTGTTTGCTTCTTCTTCCAAATTAATTTTTTTGGCCTTGAAGCATTTGAACAACATTGAAGCAATAACCAAGGACATTGATCTTATAGTAGTCATAGAGTCCAGCCAAGGCTAAACCTTACTCGATCACACAAATCTCAACCTCCTATGTTGAATTTGCAACAATCTTCATAGCAACTGCATCACAAAAACACCTTCTCTTGAATCATGCAGCTATCGCATAAGAGCAGAGTCCAACCTGTCAAATGATAGCGATTCTTAGCTTTTAGTGTGAACACATGGTTATTTCGAAAGTCGTGATTAAGGAGATGGCAATGTAATAGCGATCTAGCTAGTTTGAAGGTGGAAAATCCATTTGCTAAAGTGGATGAAGGTTTGTCCGTAAAGGGTCGATTCAGGCTTGGATAATTGACTTGCATAAACCAACTGCATCCATGTAGATGTATTGTGTTGTTTTCAATAGGGAGGATACTCTATTTGCACCACTTAAGGCTTCGTTTGTTGGTGGGGTTAACCCAGGTTAAGGGTTATCCCAAGTTTTTCCCAAGTCTCAATAGAAACATCACATCAATACACCAATCATTCACCACTTCCACTTTTACTGTTAAAAAATACCTACTATACCCTCCACTCTCAGTTTTAATAATAAACAAATACCTACTAATATTCTCCACTCCCACTTATACTATCAAATAAATATCCACTAACATCACATTAATACACTAATCATTATAACCCTATACTTAACCCTATCCTTATTCCACCACCCAAACAAACACCATTTTCACTTATTCCATTTTAACCTATCCCTACAATACTTTATCCTAGCTCCAAACCTAGCCTAAAGGAAAGGAAAACAAAGTATGGTTACCCATGTAACTTTTGTTAGTTATATGCATATGCATGGTTACTCACAAAAATTGAGGTCAATGTCCTATCTAGATTTGTACCACACCAACTAGCAAGGGATTTGACCATTGGATTTGAGTGGCTATCTAGGCTACATTTATTTGAGGGATGATTCTTACGAGATAAATTTTGATGGGATAAGTTAGGGAAATGAGATAGGTAATGAAATAGAAATGATTGGTACATTGATGTATTATTAGTGGGTAATATTTTAATATAATGATATATTAGTGGGACAGGTTGATGTGTTGTCGTAAGTATATATTAATGATTTTTATATTAGAGTAATTATATTTTAATATTGTTGGTGTTGATATGATATAGTAGGATAGGTTAAGAGTGAGTGTATTTTGATAGATGTTAGTGTTGATGTAATAAAGTGGAATAAATGTTATTCCACCCATTAGAATGATTATTTCATGGGATATTCCGGTCAAAGGAAAATCCCAACCAATTATCTCTCAACTAAATAGGGCCTTAGAGTTGGTGAAGAAGAAGGATTTGGGGAGTGCATGTGAAGATTGAGAATAGAATGGGCCCCAATTATCCTGGTGATCGGAGTTCCTATGTGATCGGAGGGTTCGATTCAACAATTCATAAAACAAGCAATCACAATGATGCAAGAGGGTTGGTAACCTAGTTCCACCACATAGGGTGTATGTCTGGGGGGAAGGCGATGCTCCCAACTATTCACTAGTAAGAAGTGATAATAAAATCTCTCTTTTTCTCTTTGATTGCTTAAGAGAGGGCCTCGAGGGCCTCTCTTAGCTATTTACAGTGTTGGGGGTTAGTCTTGTCATAGGATCTTCTGATCGGATACGTCCGTTGCCAGGGCATGTATGTTGTTAGGCTATTAATTGCGGTAGCCATGCTATCATTTATTGTTGGTAAGGCTATGTTAAACTTTTCCGCTGTCTCCCTGTCATCGGTTGGTGTCGAGTTTTCTTGCGAGTCAGGTTTATCTGGACCTGCCTATATCAGATCTTTCCAGGTGGAGGCAGGTCGGACCTGCCTGCCTATTTCACTTTTGGGTAGCAAGACCTCTTGTTGGGCTTCTCGTGGAGTTTTGAGTTTGAGGGTGCCTTTTGCCTCTCATTATATGCCCCTTACTCTATAGCTAGCGAGTGCTGCTGAGAGAATAATTAAAGTATTTAAAACTCCACAATAGGTGATGCCTTCAAATGGTTTCCCGATTTTTTCATTCAAGCAGGGTAGCATTTGTTATGGAGTGGGAGTTGCAATTGTAAGAAACCAAGGTGCCCTTAGTGTTGTAGTCTTTAGAGAGAAAATTATGTAGTAAAGAGGTTAGAGGTAGAATACACCTTAGTTTTCAAGGACCAATGGGAGGTGATTTGTTGGTAAAGGGAACGTGGGCACCTGTTTTTTCTACCAACCTTAAGAGGCAACTCTGGGCATGTTTGCCTATTTTACTGTCGACCTTAAGAGGCGGCTTGAGGTGCGTTGGTATATTTTACTGCTGGTCTTAAGAGGCAGCTTCAAATGCGTTCACCTATTTTATTGCCGGCCTTAAGAGGTAGCTTTTGGCACATTCGCCTGTTTTACTTCAGGCCTTAAGAGGTGGCTTCAGGCACGCCTGCCTGTTTTACTGCCGACCTTAAGAGGTGGCTTAATTACTGTCATAATAAAGTGTAAGGGCTTAAGATACTATGCTTGCTAGCGATATGAATGGCATTAATGTTGTGTGGGATATGCATGCACAAGGATCTAATGTTGGTAATGATTACCAAGGTATCCCTACCTTAAAGGGGTATGTTTTGAAACCAGCGCCGTATCTGCGGGATTTCATTTTTTTTGAAATTTGTGCCCTGTAAGGGAGGAACTACCCACTATGGGGGTTATAAATGGGGGGTGTGGGGCAGAGTTAATGCCCCACCTGCCATTTTTGAGTGCTCTTCATCGCTGGTGTGGTCTCTTTCTTCTTAGACGAGGTGTGAGGAGGTGGTGTTCTCGGAGCTTCTTTTCCTGGCAAGTGTCAAAGACATTTTTTATCATGTCTGGACTCACAAACAAGGGTAAGTCCACCTCGTCCTCATCTGGCATCTCGCCTGAGACGAGAGACCTTTACACCTTTACTTCTGACTTCTGTAGTCATTCTGCCATTAGGGCATTTCTAAGTGAGTATAGGCTTGATGGAGTTCCGTTTCACCCCTGTAGGTTGCAAACCTGCTTGTGCTCGGACGAGTCTAAGGACTCGTTCATCATTTGTAAATATACCATCGAATATGGCCTTTGGATACCTCTGAACCCATTCTTGTGTTCATTCCTTTGTTACTACTTCCTGGCCCCCTCACAACTTACCTCAATTGTTGGTCGATTTTGATCGCCTTTAGTATTGTGTACCTCCATTTGCAGATTGTCCCCCTCCTGGGTCTGTTCCTCCTGCTTTTTGGGCTTATGGCCCTTAAGGTTAAGAAGGATAAGCCTCCATCAGGTACTTATATGCTATATAGCCGACATACAAAGTGCTAGATAGTTGACTTGCCCAACAATTTGAAAGGGTAGGATCACCATTTTTTCTTTGTCTTCCATGACAAGGGTCATGACATCCCTTATACCTAGCAAGGTCCATTTGATAAGGACCTACCGCCTAGGCCTAAGGAGCTTGATTTGGCTGCTCAGGCAGACGTCGATAAGGTTGTTAACTTTGGGCCAATTGCTTGCTCAGAGCTCAAGTGGGAAGACATCCAGGCAACTTTGTCGTGGGTTACGGATTCCTATCCCACGCCATGCAAGTAAGGGGGAGGTGATAGCTTTAGAGCGTGTATCCTCCTTGCTCGTTACTTAATGGCTTAACATTTCTTTTCTTTCTTTGTAGCCTTTGGCCAATTTGTTCAGCTGGACACTCCTAGACGTTGAGGCAGTGGTTCCTCCCAGCATCGGCTGCAGTGTGGGGAGGAAAGGCTTGTGGAGCGGAGCGAGGGGAGCCAGTCCTCTCGCTCCAAGGAGCCCAAAAGGAAGGAGGGGGAGGAGAGCAAGGAGAAGGCAGAGACTCCTCTCAAGTGCCTAAAGAGGGGTTCAAGCAGTGTTCAGCTAATGCCATCTGCACGTGAGAGTTCGAGCGGAGGTGTGGCAAGGGAAGCCCCAGTGGACTCGCCTATCCCCTTAAGCCCGCCAGGACCGCTAGAAGGATATATAGTCCTCAACTCTCCTCTCGCTGCTTTAGCGAAGATGGCTCAGGTGGGTGGAGCCAGTGCCTTCAATGCCTAACGTCGAAAAACACGTTTAGATAATTTGTTCGTTGTAGCAAGCATTTACAACATCAATTTTAAAGAGAAAATAGAACACTAAGTCCAAGTGTCAAACACAAGGAGGCATTAAGGCAGCCACGACGGTGGAGGAAGCTTCCATTGGCAGCTCCAAGGGCATGATTTAAGCTCTAGAAGGTGGTGGGATTGTGCTTGGTAGATGATAGGAAGAAATTATGATGAATGGAGGGGTGTAGGCCTTTTTATAGTGGAGGAAAGGGAACTAAAATAGGTATAGACCAATTAGCGACAGTAATGATGTCATTTTAGCCTAGCTGTAAGCATCATTGTAGTCTAGCTCATGCACTCGCTGGCACTTGCGCGCACACAGTTGTCATCGCACTCCCGTCGTCGGTTGTGTGTCGCGGGTCGCCATCGGAGGGCCAGGATCATGTGCGGCATGTGCTTCAGATTGCGTAGATTGTGCATGTACGGGGTGTGATCACGCGCGTATTAACTGGACAGCTGGATGGCGATCATCGCATCCGCGGATTGGCTACTTCTTGACTGTTTGATTTCAATTGAATAGTTGAATTTCAATTGGAGCTCGAGGGTGAGCGCCTCTGCGATTCGAATCCGCGCCGCTCGTTTGCGAGTGCTTCACTCACTCGCTGTGCTACACTCATGGATTGTCGTGAGGACAACAAGGTGCTCGTGCAGTGGCGATTGTTAGATGACAATCATGCGGTGGATGATGAAGAGCGATGTGGCGCGACGAGGTGCATCTGATGAAGTTCAAACGGTGGTGGCCACGCAATGAAGAATTGAGTGGTGGTTGCAGGCGGGTAATGGAGGGCAAAGAGGGTGCCACGTGGCGCAATGAGGGTTGTTGATCATCACATCAACAGTCAGAACTTCTCAGGCTTGTTGTGGGAGCTAAGAAGGTCGGATTGAGACAATTTTGGGTTCGTTGGACTCCGTTCTTTGATTCAGACCCATCTGTATGGTCTGATTGCTCATCTGATGCCTGTTTCAAGGTGTTGTTCTATAACCTGGCTATTAAATGTTAATTCCAAGCAATATCAACATAAAATAATGTAGAATACATGCAATGCTCCCAAACCCGTTGTATCATGATATTTATGTACATATATCCTTGAAGTTGACTCTAATTGATTTAATGAACTCAATTATTTATAGAGTCATCAGTGCCCCATCTGGATCAACCGGTGCCTTCTCTTAGCTGGTACAGGAGGTGGCTGCCACTAGTGACTTCCTTAGTGGGAGCGTTTTTGCACAGCCTCACTATAGGAGAAGCTCAATGGGGGCAAGGATGCTAGTGGATCCTTCCAGCCGAGGGGGGCTTGAGCTAATTGGGTAAATGGTTAGATCTACTAAGGGATCCCTTCTGGAGGTTGCTGGTGGAGGCCCCATGCCTGACCGAGTGGTTCCGATTCAGGTGAGAAGTTCGAGTGGATCAAGCGGTTCGGGTGAGAGCTTTAGCGTGGAGAGGCATATGATCTGGCATTTAGAGGATGCCGTGTTTTGGGCTACCTCCCAACTGAGAGGCATTAATCTGAACCATTTGTTCTACTACTACCTCCGAGCAGTAAGTCTTCTTTTATTTTCCCTTTACTTATACTTTGGAGAGGAATTTTCTCCTTATACAAGCCTGTGGTTTTGAATAGGTGGAGCTTCTCGAGAGTACCTTTGTCCCACGTGGCAGTTGATTAGCCCATATTGTGGGTTATTTAAGTATATGAATGTCTAGACATTATGATATCTTTAACATTTAGCTGGCATACATTAGGATGTAAATAAATTAATTCATATTTTCAGCTTAATTGCATAATTCATACGTTGCATTCATATCTAAATGCATTTAGAATTAACTTAGAATTGCATGCATTTGATTAGTTAACCAATTAGGTACATTATGTGCATTGTTTTAATTTGACATAGAAGTTAAGTGTTTGTGCATAAATAATCCTAATATTTTATTATTTGTATTATTATTATTCTTCCACAGCTAATGGCTCCACTTCCTTCTCCTATGCTCATTCACTCCTCATAGTTGCCAGCATTCATTCAACAGGAAGAGTGGATCTACTCCCACCTCCTTGCAATTCAAATCCATTAGCTGCAGCTACAAGAGAGAGGAAGAGATAACCACGCACCTCAGGCCTTCATCCCTTTCCCTACTATGTAGAGAACTCAGCTTCTCGACCACTCCACCACCACCGGCCTCAACTGCTGCAGAGCTTCGCCATCGTGGACATGCGGGGTGATAGCTCACACCGCCATCGCAGAGCTCCGCACTATAACCTCACCGTGCCACCACCTGACCATCAACACCACATCCCCCTATCCACAATCATCACCACCACCAACATCTCCATCTCCTTCTTCTTCATTCTTCCTCTTCCTTTGTTCCTCCTCTAGCTCAACGAAAATCACCACCACCATCACCAATAGCTAACTCCTTCACCATTGTCTCCCCCTCATGTGTCCTCACGCTCGACCCTCCTCACTGCACCTCTAGCCTGCACAACCAACGCGCCTCCCATGCACCACCTATGCGCTTTGCCTTCAGCCCACACAGGCTGAGAGTGCGCTAACTGCAAGAGGTGCACCACGCTCGTAGCAGCAGTGCGGGCACTCCCTGCACCTCCACCATGCCGTGCACCACCAGCCTTCACCGATCAGCCTCGCCCCTCCTGCGTGTCCTCTCCACAAGCGCCACGCACGCCCAACACACTCTCGCCTCCTCATCTTTGCGAGCTTCAACAGCAACTGAGCTGCAACCCATCGCCACCCAACGTCGACCTCTCCTCTGTTCCCTCATTTCCAGCCACCTCGCACTGAGCTGCCACCACCATTGAGTGTGGCTCAACCCAAAGGACCTTCGGCGAGCTTCACGTCTCCAGCCAAGCCTTCCTCCTCGCGCACGGTGAAGGGCAACACCTTCCCCTGTTTCTTTGTCAATTAAAATTTTCATTCAAATGGCATTGCCATGGGTTGTGTTTTAATTAAAAATAATATTTTATGTGGCTCATTTGCATGAAACCTCTTCCTCTTTTGCATAAATGCTTATTTGAAGCTTGAGCTTCATTGTCATCTTGATTTAAAGGGGTTTTGGCTTCATTTCTTGAAGATTTCTTTGGTGAACATTCTATTCCACCCACGTGTGAGTTTTAATAAGCCATTGCCTTCCTATGGATATCACCCGCTCCCTTCGTGAGTGATTTATTTAATTTGTTTTGATTTGCATTGTTCGCCACTCAATTTCCGTACTACAACAATCTTTATTTATATTTTCGAAAACTAAAATAACGTTGGAAGGATTCAAAGGCTGGGAAACATTACCAACTGATAATCGCTTCCCACAGGCGGTGCCAATTGATCAAAGCTCCTAAGTGATCGGAGGGTCTGATTCAATGATTCAGAAACAAGCAATCACAACGAGGCAAAAGGGTTGGTAACCCAATTCCACCAATAAAGGGTGTACGTCTAGGGGGAAGGCGATGCTCCCAACTATTCACTAGTAAGAAGTGATAATACAATCTCTCTTTTTCTTTTTGATTTCCTGAGAAGGGGCCTCGAGGGCCTCTCTTAGCTATTTATAGTACTGGGGGTTAGTTCTGTCATAGGATTTTTTGACTGGATACATCCGTTGTCAGAGTATGTACATTGTCAAGTTATTAATTACGGCGACTATGCCATCATTTATTATTGGTATGGCCGTGTTGGACTTTTTTGCCATCTCCATATCACCGGTTGGCGTCGGGTTTTCTGGTGGGTTGGGTTTATTCGGACCTGCCTATATTCAGATCTTTCCAAGTAGAGGTGGGTCGGACCTGCCTGCCTATTTCACTTTTGAGTAGCCGGATCTCTTGTTGGGCTTCTTGCAAAGTTTTAAATCCGAGGATGCTTTTTGCTCCTCATCGCCTGGTAATTTGCCTCTGGATACGGATGGGAGTATATGAGACCATTGTATGCCTTAACACAAAGGGGTGCTTTAGTAGTAGATAAAGGTTGTGTGCTTTGGGGTGTAGAACAGGGTTATCATTGGCTTATTTGCCTATCGCCCATATGGCAGCTTGTGGGTGACTTCCCCTGTGGACTGATCACAAGTAGATTTTTCTCTTTGGCAGGGGAAAGAGGACTTTGTTCAGAAGATGATTGGGCGAGTTCTCACTATGACGTTACAAGTTGTGTCACAAAAGCAACGAAGACTTCAGGTAGAAGTGCAAACAAGAAATAAGAGATTACCCTGTTGGAAGTACAGTAGGCGTTGCAGGTCCTATAAGTAGTTAGTTATTTCTCTCTTGGAAATAGATATGGACTGCTAATAGGGGGGTTAAAGTTGTGTTTGCGTGTTCTCATCATGATGTCGTAAAATCAGCCACTTTCATTTCTAAATAGAAGAATCTATCGTTTATACTCATCCCCTGGAAGAAAAATATAAGTAAACACTTGAGTAGTTGATCCCAACTTCCAAGTCGGAAACCCATTAAAACTTGGACGCCTATATAGAATTGTGGGTGGGGGGGTGGGGGGAGGGGGGGTAGGAACGAGTATATAAACGATGGTGCTGGAAACCCATTAAATACTTGAGTAGTTGATCCCAACAATAGCGTTTCCAATTCAGCAAGCGCTCCTAGTTACTGATTTGTTACCGTATCAGAATGAAGCATGGAATAATAAGCACGAGTTTTCACATTCATTCCCTTTCCAAACTTTTCTGAATGGGAGGACGACGCTTTCTTCTTAAACGAGACATCATTGGAAATCTGAAAAGATTTTCTTATTTGCCGATGGTCATTCCCCTCCAACGACATAGATTTCCACCAAATAACTTGTACGATCTCAGACTTTCAAATATTGCATTGCCCATCCCAGAAATGCTGACAGAACGACAACCCAAACGCAACGTTTTTCCCATCCCAGAGATGTAGGCAGAACGACAACCCAAGCACAACCTTTTAACATAGGAAACATTATTATTCAAAGAAACAATATGATCGTAGAGAGTCTTCCAATAGTGAAAGACGTACAGTAAAAAAGCCACCTCTATTTCAAGCAAAAATCTATGCATAGATATTGTACATCATTGAATGTGAATTTCTTTCTGTAAGACTGAAAGACGGGACTTCTCTATGATGTACTTATAACTTAGGAGGACACCTATATAAATATGTACGCCACTCAATTCTTACTCTCTTCAACAGAGGAATTGAAGAAGTGTTTCTACAAGTATGTTCATGTACAAATCAAGTGTAAGAAAATTCACTTGTTATTCACGTACGTCCTAGCAAGAATCTTCCTCGTCATTAAACAACTGTAAAACAATGCCGCTTAGCCGCTTTCCTTGAATGGGTGACTTACATGATCTCGTCTGCTTCGGCGCATTGGGAGCCTCACCTTCACTTTTATAATCAAAGCTCTCAGCTTTCCTGAAAACTGGCTTTGATAATGGAGTGTGGAATGCAAAATGTGTCCTCTTTGCAATCAAGGCCTGTTAAAATAGATTTTGAAGAAATAAATTAGCTCACTGCTACCCATCACATGCATACCAATCCCAGAATTAACTGCTCACACTCACCGCTTCTCTAACTGTCTTGGAAACATTGAGGAGTGGCCCGATATCTGAATGATTCACACAACAAAGAATCCTGACCTGAACAGTACATGGCAGACAAATTAAACGGAAAACAAGAGATGCATTAGTCTACTAACAGCAGTTTTCGTAATTTAAAAGAGTGATCAAGACCAACAACGCAGCTAGGAATCTCACCAAGATGTCTTGGGGTAAGGACTCGAGGGAAGTCTGGCTCCTCTCCTCCAATGGGAGCTTCTTCCTACTCCCGCGTCGCTTGACGGATGTAGTGTTGTTGTTGGAAGGAGAGGTAATGGTTGTGGCCAACACCTCAAGACCATCGCAAGCAACTCGCTTCCTTCCAATGGCTCTGGTGCAGTAGTTGAACTGTGCACCACCACCATTTCCCACCTCCCTCTTCCTCCTCAATTCACAAGTGGTGCTCCTCTTGTTGCTTGCCAATGCCATTGCTTCGCCCTTGCCGCAACCGCCTTACGAACGAACACAAGAGATCTCCTTTTTAATGTGTCCCTGCAGTGGGTATAAAGGAAGAAAGTCACCCACTCACCACTATGGATAATAAATAGGGAAAGGTCAAATCATGGTTGACAAGAAAGTAAATTCTCTGATAGATTGGCCACCAAAAACAGAATACCCACTAGATAATGGAATTTTTGAAATTGGATTACGCAAACAAGAATTACCAATTATGGCACTAGAACGGGAAGAAAGAACAGAAAAGGACATAGGCCATATTGGATCCAGCAAGAAGTAGCAATAGATTCCACAAAGCAACAACAGTAGTCGAATCAAATGCGGCAGTCTCGTCAGATAAAAATGGATCCAACCCATTTGGCCAAATAGAGACTAGGGGAACGACAAAACATGAGGAGGAGGAGGAGGAGGAGGGGATGAGGTCATGGGGCTTACCTCTGTGGATGGGGGCTGGAGGGTGTTGACGGGAGAGAGAGGTACAGCCTCGTGTAGTAGAAGAAGTAGAACGCGAGCAGAGAAGGGCCAGCACGGCAAGTGCTCTTCTTCTTCTATTGGAAGGGATCAAAGCCCCTCAAAAAGGAGTTTGGTTAATAGAAACGCTAAAAGGAAATTTCCATGAAGGACCTGTGGAACGTCCGCGTTAGGCCACGCGTGCGTCTTCTTTTCGCTCTGTTTATTTACTTAAAATGCTGAGTCATGCCCTTGATTTGTTTTTTTTCCTGGAGAGCGACGGAGATTCATTATTTTTATTTTTATTTTTATTTTATTTTGACTGCGGCGCGTTCCAGGGTTGCGAGGTGGAAGTGTGCTGTGGAATTTATAGCCGTTAAAGCGAGGGGAGGGGCGAATCTATCGGATGAGGGCGGAGGTGACATGGATGATATGTGGCCAGTTGGAGGGAATCCGCGGGGCAGCGCCCGGAACTTGCACGCAATTTGGAATTTAAAGAATAAGCCTTTTCCATTTTATTTCTAGGCTGGAAATTGTAATACCTGCTCGACGGATTTTTTTTCCTTTTTCATTTTTATTTTTTCCCAACAGAGCGGGGTTAGGAGTTGCGTGATTGTTCGTTTAAGTCACATTCAAATGTTCTTTACATTTCATGAAAGAATAACAGTGGGATTTTTTTTTTCGTCTCTTATGTATCAATATTTATTAAGAGGGATAGCCCTTGAGATAACCTTCAGTTTATCCCTACAAATAATTCCTCTAAACAACTACTTAGTCCGAACACCCCTGATATCGGAATTTTTTTATCACTCATTTTTCAGATTCTACTTCATGTCAAATCATGGAATAACTCTCCCACGTATTACTTATCTTCCAACTTATTACACCAAGGGAGTAGAATAAGTTACATCTCCACCCTCTCTGCATTAAATCATGATAGGTTCAATTTTATATTTATTATTCATTCAAGCTTTTCTCTTGCCAACCCAAGCAGGGAATAAACTAATTCCCTTCTTATCAAAATAGTACTTTAGGAGGAATAGGCACAGTCGAGACCAAAGGGATATGATAAGCCCATCTTGCATGTATTTTACATGGTTAGTGCTATTGTTTCTGCATTCTTTAGATGTAATAAAGTTAATATTTATATTTCTTTCCATAACTTTGTGTTCTTACATTAATGTAGAAGTAAAAAGCTAAATAAATGCTGCTTGAATCAAGCTAAAGCATTTGGAGGGGATTAAATGTGCCATGCAAATTTATCTAAATGAATAGATATTGAGTACATATATGTGTTATATTAGTCCCATATGTATTTTTGTAGTTTTGTGGTTACTGGTATAAAGAAATAAATCAAATAAATGAAAATGATGGATCAACTATTAAATCAATTTCGAATAGTGACTACATGATTTAAGTCCTTACATATTCACTATAGTTAATGCGTTGCCATCATCACAGTTCTCACTCTCGAAAGAGATGACAATTTTTCATATTTTTCATGAAATATTATCACCAAATCAAATTCTTATTAGAAGGATTTTATAGGTAGTAGAGATTCCAAATTTGTTACATGGATGTTCATACGTTTTTGTGTGGGTTTTAAAGAGAAAATCACATTGTAGTATAACCGACAAAATATTCAAACAAATATAGAGAATTTTATTACTCGAAAAATTAGAGTCTCCGAGGTCGAACACAGGAGCAATCTCAGTACTTTCAAAACCAAAAAATATAACTTTTAAACGAAAGTAATTGATTAAAAGAGAGAGTTATATAAAAAGAATTTCTAAAAGAAAACATAATTGGACGTCTGATTTCTATATCAGACGTCTTAAATGTAATCTTCTTTCTCTCTTCTACCTTCTTCTTCTTTGTCTTCTCTGCTTCTTTTCTTGCGAAGGCTTCTTCTTCCTGCCTTTGTTCCTCTTTTCTTTTTGGCTTTTCTGCAGTCCTTCCTTCTCTCAGATCTCTACCTTGCTCAGCTTCCTTTCTTCAGAGTTCCTTCTTCTTCTACTCCTGTTCCTTCTTTGTTCTTTCCTTTGAAGTTTTCTCCTTCCTTGTCTTCTCTGCGAGGGCTTCTCCTTCTTTCTCTACTACACTCAGCCTCTTCTTCCTTCCTTTCTTCCCTTGCTGTAGCGGCTAAGTGTTCGCTTCTTCCTCTGCTCCTTCTTTCCTGCGTAAATCACAGCCAATGCAAAACCTACCCCCGTCCCTCTAGCCAAACGTCTCTCTCTTTCTCTGCAATTCGCTCAAGGACGCTGTCCCAGAGCCACACGGGTAATCGGGTCGGATTCGCACCCGGGACTAGGCGCACCTACAGGTGGGTGATGCGCGAGGAGTGCGTAGGTTAGGGTCGGGTCGGATCCCACCAGATCTGCGAGGTGAAACCGCGGACGAGGTAGGCGTGGGTCAGGTGAGGGACCTCACCCCTGTGCTTTCGGAGGTGGTAAGCATAAAACACAAAAATAATTTAAACCATACCTGCGCGTTGCATTTCGCCGATGTGGGACTATCTGGCCCGCCCTAATTTCGCGCGCGCCCGCAGAGGAGTACTCGTGCAATTGCCAAGGCTGGGAGCTTCGCAGCGTGCCTTGCAGGCCCTGATCGCTTCGCAACACCCGCGCGAGCCTGCTGCGCCTGGAGCTGCTTCGACCGTCAATGGCGGCAGGAGCTGAAACCTGTCAAACACGAGCACAGCCTATTGGCCTAATCAGACTAGCTGGGCACCTTCGCCGTAGCACGGCGAAGATGGTGCACGGTGCTGCAGGCCATAGGACGGCCTAGGCGTGCGTGCCTAGGTCAACCTATGGCCGGAAGCGTGGGGTTGTTCGGGGGACTGTGGTTGAGGTGTAGAAGGATGATGGATGGGCGGAAGTTGCTCCTGGTGGTGAGGCGGAGCCTACGAGAGGGTTGGCGAGCTGTGTGGAGGGGCGTAATGGTGGGAGCGGCTCGCCGGAGGTCGGTCGGAGGCGAGGAAGGTGGACGTGGTCAGGTACTGTCGTGGGGCAATTAACTAAAATAATAGGGGGAAAAGAGAGAGGGGAAGATGGAGAAGGTATCTGGAGTGGTTTGGAAGGAAGGGAGGCAGCGGAGTGGACGGCACGTAACTGCCGTCGTCGGGGAAGAAGCACCCTAAGGGAGGGAGCGACGACGAAGACGAGGTCAGGAGCACGCGGGAGGAAGAGGCAGAGTTGACTCTGCTGCAGGTATGGCAGCAGAGCAACGAGAAGGAGGGGAGGAGGTCGCCGGAGCTTGCGAGTCTCTTGGCCGGAGATGGGAGAGAGGGAAAGTTGGGGGAATCTCCGTCAAAATCAAGCTTAGGATCTGCGGCCGGGTCAGGGAACCCTTTTATAAGTGTTGGCTGAACCTTCTAGCGCATGGAGATCGCGCAATCAACTCTGCCGGATCGCCGGAGATGGAAAGAGGGTGGATACCCAAATCTCTCGTGCATTCGCACGAGAGATTGGGTTCACACCAGAGATTGTAATTGTCTTTAGAAGGAAGGGAATTCCTCAGAGAATCTCCCTTCCATTTCTGGGAGGGAATCTCTGAGGGATTAGAGAGGAATCCCTCTCTAAACCTCGTCGGAGATCGGTTCTGCCCTAACAATTGCGGAAGGACCTGATTGCAAAGGTGGCGAGGAACTTAGGGGGCTCTCTGCAAAGATATTCAAACGATAGGGTCCAAATTATGATTTGGGTGTACTAAATTGCAAAGTAGGTCAAGATGACCTCCCCTTAGGTCCAAATTTTTGGTATAAGCCTAATTTGGACCTAAGGAATCCAATGGTGAAGTTGGATTTTAGGTTTGACCATGTTTGACTAGACATTTTGCGTAAAAACCCAAATTAGGTTAATTGAAGAGCTAGGACCCTAATCTAGGTCAAACTGGGTTCCAAAGGCCAAATTAAGTGTTCTAAACCCTAGAGGATGTTTTTCCATGATTTTTAAAGGGTTTACTTGATTTTTATCCTGATCGGAACCTTGTTAATTTAAGCGGATCTATTTTAGGGTTACCAAGTGTCATTTAATTCCTAGATTGCACATAAACCCATTTTTGATTGACTCAACCCACTTTTTATCTCATTTAGACCATTTAACCTATGTTTTGCCTCTGAGAAATCCCGTTTATGTACTGCAATGGTAAAATTACAGTTTTACCCTTTAATTCATGTTTTCTTCTCAGAGCACTTATTCCTTTATTTAGGCCCTCTTCTAGGTTATGTAGGAGCTTTTATCTTCTTTATTAGGTCAAAATGAGCTAGTTATGACTCATGATGAGGTTCTCATCATACCCCCATGCCTAGCTTTTGCTAGTTCCTTAGCAAAATTTCAAAGTTTTAACTTCCATTCTAGACCCTAAGTGTCTGTCAACCATCATGATAAGTGCTTCTTTTTTTCTTTTGTGATTAGGTAGGAATGCCGACAAGAGGCCTAGAGGTACTCAAGTACCAACCAAAATCCGGACCTGACCCGCTTTAGCCTCAGTCCTCCGCAAAGGTTTCTACCGCCCACAAAAACTAACCTTGGGTTTATTAGACTCCACGGTTAAAGCACCCGTGCTTGAGACAATTTTAGCCTAGGTTCAGTTTTGCAGTGCGCTTTTTTTGTAAGAGAGATAGAAGAATTTGTTTGGAGAGCTTTTTCTCTCTCTTTTCTTTTTATTTCTAGCTTCGGATTAGCTTCTGTAATGACCCGGTTCCCTAGTCCCTACGAGACACGAGAACCGGACCGACTTGACTAATCCCAAGACCTAGTCGTCCAACGAGGAAGTAACCAAAAGAGTAGTAAAATAAACCACCTTCAGCATGAATATAACTAACAGTAAGGAAGTACAGCAGTAAGGAAAGAAACTACTACAGTAGATACCACCACAACAGTAGAACAACATTTATCATATAACAAGAACTGCAGGTAAAGAAAGTACAGCGGAAACAAGAACTACTCACTATAACAGAAACAAAAGAGGTACAAAAGACTGTGGTAAACTCTACTAGACCCTACTCGGCCTAGCGTCCTCTGCAGCCGCTTACCCTGGCTGCTCAACACCTGGTCCTGAAAAAGGTAACGAGTGTAACACGTCAGCAAAACGCTGAGTAGAGTGGCAAACTAACTAAACACAACAGTAGAGTGTACAGTAGCTGTTATGTTCTATTACTTCCTTTATTCACATCTTTCAATTTTCTCACTATTTCATTTATTTCTCAGATCCTTTACTTGATCTCGAATGTCCTCGTGGGAACGATCTTGACTGCAGTCTTTTCCAAAAGTAGAAGTAGCACGTGGTGCTCTCCTGGCCGGGAGAGTCCCCCGTGGTGATCCTACCCTCAGTCAACCACCCCAAGGTCACTGACAGACGTAACGGTGACTGTTGTCAACGTTTCTGTGCGGATTTAAAGGCGTATTACGTTGTAGTAGAACCGACAAAACGTTTAAACAAATAATTTTATTACTCGAACAACTAGAGTATCCGAGGTCGAACACAGGGAGCAAACTCAGTACTTTGTAAAACCCAAGAATACAACTGTTAAATGCAAATATAATTGATTCAAAGAGTTTTTAAGAAAGATATAAAAAAAAAATATAGAATTAGACGTCTGATTTATGTATCAGACGTCTTAAATGTGATCTTTCTTTCTCTTTTTCTTTTTCTGCTTTGCCTTTCAGATCTCTTTGCAATCTTCCCTTGTCCTTCTTCTTCTTCTCCTGCGAAGACCTCTAACCTTTCTGTTTTCCTCCTTCGCCTGCGAAGACTTCTTTCTTTCTTCTTCTTCTGTCTTGCTTCTTCTTTCTTCGTTGCCTTCTTCTTGTTCTTTGTCTTGCTTTCTTCTTCTTCTGTCTTGCTTCTCCTTTCTTCGTTGCCTTCTTCTTGTTCTTTGTCTTGCTTCTCCTTTCTTCTGCAGCGGCCACGTCCTTCTCCTGCAATCAACCTGCCTGCACAGGGGAACAAAACCTAACCCTTCTCCCTCTACCCGCGCGTGTCTCTCTCTCAAGCAACTCACTCTAACCGCTCTCCCAGAGCCACAGTCTCAATCGGGTCGGATCGTACCCGGGACCAGGCGCACCTGCAGGTGTGTGATGCGCGAGGAGTGCGTAGGTCTAGGTCAGGTCGGATCCGCCAGGTCCGCGTGGTTAGGCCGCGGACGAGGCGGGTGGGGTCAGTGAGGGACCTCACCCCTGTGCTTTCGAGGCAGTAAACGTATATCACAAAAAACCTTTATACCATACCTGTGCCTTGAGATTCCACGATGTGGGACTAAACGTTCCGCCCTTCCTTTGCGTGCGCCCGCAGACTCTCGTGTGCAATTGCCCACGCTGAAGGCCCTGCTGCTGATCCTTGCTGAACTCAGTCACCTCGCAACTCTTGCGAGAGTCTGCTGCACCTGCCGCCTGGGAAGCCTGACGCCTGCTGCTGCTCCAAGCTTCCTGCTGCTTCGACTGTTAATGGCGGCCGGAGCGTTTACCTGAACTTCCACAGAACGGCCTATTGGCCCAATTAGAATAGTTGGAAACCTTCGCCGTAGCACGGCGAAGGCGGTGGGTGATGCTGCAGGTTGCCGGTCGGCCTAGGCGTGCCCGCCTAGGTTAACCTGTGGCCGGAGATGGTGGGTTGTTCGGGGGGTGGTTATGGAGGTCTGGAGTGGCGGTTGTGGGGTGGAGCGAGTTCCTGGTGGTGAGGCGGAGCTCACGAGGTGGTTGGCGAGCCGTGTGGAGTGGCGGAGTGGTGTGGGCGGCTCGCCGGAGTTCGGTCGGTGATGTGGAAGATGAGGGTGGTCAGCGTCGGTCGAGGGGTAATCAGATGAGATAACAGGGGGAAAAGAGAGAGGATAGGATGGAGAGGAGTTCTAACCTAATTGTAAGGACGAAAGGGGACAGAAGGCGGGCAGCAGTACTTGCTGCCGCCGGAGAAGATGACGCCCAGTGGGGGAAAACGGCGGCGACGACGGGGCTGAGGCGGCGTGCGCTGGTACTGCGCGACGCGGAGGGAGGTCAGGAAGCTAACTCTGCCACTGGTTTTGTGGCAGAGCGAAGAGGGAGGGGAGGGGGGCTCGCCGGAGCTAGCTGGGGTATTTGGCCGAGCAGGAGGAGAGGAATTGAAGGGGGAAACTCGGCCAAATCAAGCTCAAGATGAGTGGCCGGGTCCGAGGGGTGTTTTATAGGTGCTGGACTTGGTGTGCAGGGCGTGAAGGGCACGTAATTGCCTGAGGTTGGTCGCCGGAGATGGAAAGGAGTTAGGATACCCAAATCTCTCGTGCGTTCGCACGAGAGATTGGGTTCACACCAACGATTGTGATTGACTTTATGAGGAAGGGAATTCCTCAGAGAATCCTCCTTCCATTTCTGGGAGGGAATCTCTGAGGGATTAGAGAGCAATCCCTCTCCGAACCTCGCCGGAGTTCGGTTCTGCCCTAGCAATGGCGGCAGGACCGGTTTGCAAAGAAGGCGAGGAACCTAGGGGGCTCTCTGCAAGGATATTCAAAAGATAGGGACCTCTTTGTGATTTGGGTGTACTAACTTGCAAAGTAGGTCAAGATGACCTCTCCTTAGGTCCAAATTTTGGTATAAACCTAATTTGGACCTAAGGAAACCAATGGAGAAGTTAGATTTCAGGTTTGACCTCGTTTGACTGGATATTTTGCGTAAAAACCCAAATTAGGTTAATTGAAGAGCTAGGACCCTAATCTAGGTCAAACTAGGTTCCAAAGGCCAAATTAAGTGTTCTAAACCCTAGAGTATGGTTTTCCATGATTTGTAGAGGGTTTACTTGCTTTTTGTTCTAACCGGAACCTTGTTAATTTAAGCGGGTCTGTTTTAGGGTTACCAAGTGTCTTTTAGTTCTTAGATTGCACATGAACCCATTTCTGATTGACTCAACCCACTTTTTATCTCATTTAGACCATTTGACCTATGTTTTGCCTCTGAGAAATCCCGTTTATCTACTGCAATGGTAAAATTGCAGTTTTAACCTTTATTTCATGTTTTCTTCTTAGAGCACTTGTTTCTTCAGTTAGGCCTTCTTCTAGGTTATGTAGGAGCTTTTATCTTCTTTATTGGGTCAAAATGAGCTAGTTATGGCTCATGATGAGGCTCTCATCATACCCCCATGCCTAGCTTTTGCTAGTCCCTTAGCAAAATTTCAAAGTTTTAACTTCCGTTCTAGACCCTGAATGTTGTCAACAATGATAAGTGCTTCTCCTTTTCTTTTGTGATTAGGTGGGAATGCCGACAATAGGCCTAGAGGTACTCAAGTACCAACCAAAATCCGGACCTGTTCCGCTTTAGCCTCAGTCTTCTGCAAAGGTTTCTACGGCCCACAGAACCTAACCTAGGGTTTGTTGGACTCCGCGGTTAAAGCAC
Source organism: Thalassia testudinum (assembly GCA_037157565.1). Lineage (NCBI taxonomy): Eukaryota > Viridiplantae > Streptophyta > Magnoliopsida > Alismatales > Hydrocharitaceae > Thalassia > Thalassia testudinum. The sequence goes on from JAZHRO010000003.1 coordinate 36,470,978, forward strand.
CCGTGCTTGAGATATTTTTAGCCTAAGTTCAGTTTGCAGTGCGTTTTTTTGTAAGAGAGAGATAGAAGATTTATTTGTTTGGAGAGCTTTTCTCTCTCTTTTCTTTTTTATTTCTAGCTTCGGATTAGCTTCTCAACACGGTCTGTATCGGATTCCTCGTCCCCATCATCAATCCTCAAAGGTCCCTGGCTTTCGAGATTTCGAGATAATCCCGCCCATGGCAACCCCCGGAACCCTGGCTTTCGAGATTTCGAGATAATCCCGCCCATGGCGTTCCGTGGCTGAATTCAGACCCTGGCGATTGACATTTCGTGATAATGCCACCCATGGTGTCTGAACCAACAGAGTGCTTACATGCCTCCAGTAGGATATTTAAATATCCTAAGAGACAAGCACCGAGGAGATGATATGTTGTTAAGCATCTTCGAGGGGAATTTCCCGCCTCTCCGCGCTGGGAACTCGTCCAAATCAACTTGTGTTGATTGGCCGCTCCTAATCTAGGTGACTTTTTCAGAATATTAAACGCTCTTGCGTGTTTTGAATATTTATGCGCACTGAACCAGACTGTGTGTGAATTTGGGTGCTTAGGTTACCGAATCCCGCAAACCGGAGGTCAGTTAACGAGGCCGAATACTTCCTAAGCCTTAGACCTAATACTTAAGCTTCGCATTTTCCTCAACCTCTTGAGGATTGTCCAGATTTTAACGGATACGTGAATTTTTAAGCTAAAAATCTAGCCCAAGAGGCCTAAGACCAGCGTTCCCGCTAATCTCTTGTTATATCTCTGTAGCATTTTTCTTTTCTTTTTCTTGACTCGGTCTAGAACTTCAGTTAACCCCTTAATCTTTTACTAATGACTTTTTCTTTTTCTTTTCCTTTTGTGCTCCTTTCTTTATTTTTGCTCTTTTTTTTTTTTTTTTTTTTTTTTTTTTTTTTTTATGAATGAAACCCTTTCTTGATATGACTTTTCTGACATTTTGCACTTTCATACCCCCCCATGCCTAAGATTTGCAATGTCCCCATTGTAAATTAGGTGGGTTCGAATTCAGCTTAGTTCATGTGTTAGGACAGGTGTGTGGTGAGTGAATGGGTCGAAGCGACTTGTTGCGAACGATTTCTAATCTCGGGTAGGTATACCTGAGGTGAAGTCGGCTGTTCTAATGGGTGAACCCTAAAGTGCAATATGAATTCCGCATAGCGATGTCAGAAACGGTTTCAGGTTTTTCAAAGAATGACGGGTTGCCTCCCGTTAAGCGCTGAGTTTTACGCCATCGGCTGGGCGTAATGAGCTCAAGAGGAAAGGAGGGTAAAGGATGACTCAGTCAAATCTATATCGGTCATGTCAATGAACGGCTTGAGTCTCTGCCCATTCACGACAAATGGTTCAGAATCGTGGCTGAGTGGGCTGATTTCAATAGCTCCATTTCCGAAGATTTGGCGGACTAGGTAGGGTCCGACCCACTTGGATCTTAGCTTTCCTGGGAATAGTTTGAGTCGAGCATCAAAGAGTAAAACTTTTTGACCAGGATGAAAGACCTTTCTAGAAATGTGTTTGTCGTGAAAAGCTTTAACCCGTTCTTTGTAAATTCGCGAGTTCTCATATGCGTCGTGGCGTAATTCATCGATCTCGCTCATTTGAAATCTTCTGTGGGTTCCAGCCTTAGAAAGGTCGAGATTACAGGTCCGTACTGCCCAATAGGCTTTATGCTCCAATTCGACGGGGAGGTGACATGCCTTCCCGTACACTAGTCTGAAGGGAGACATTCCTAATTGGGTCTTGTGGGCGGTCCTATAGGCCCACAATGCTTCCGGAAGCCGAGAAGACCAATCTTTTCTATCAGGTCGAACAGTAACCTGAAGGATCTTCTTGATCTCTCGGTTAGATAGCTCAGCTAGACCATTAGTTTGAGGGTGGTAAGGAGTAGAGATTCGGTGTGACACCCCGTATTTGATCATTAGTGACCTGAACTGAGCGTTTGTAAAATGGGTCCCTCCGTCGGAAATTATAGCACGCGGAATCCCGAACCTTGAGAAAATGTTTTGATGAAGGAATTTTATAACGACTTTATGATTGTTGGTTCGAGTCGGAATGGCTTCTATCCATTTGGAAACATAATCAACTGCGAGTAAAATGTATTCGAAGCCATCCGAGGTAGGAAAGGGTCCCATGAAATCAATCCCCCAAATATCAAAAATTTCGCATACCAAGATCGGCTGTAGAGGCATCATGTCTCTATGGCTCATGTTGCCTAGAGTCTGGCAACGGGAACATGCCTTACAGTGATTGTATGCATCTTTGAAAATTGTGGGCCAGTAGAAACCACACTGGAGGACTTTCGATGCGGTTTTATGTCCCGAAAAATGTCCACCGCATGCCTGGTCATGGCAAAATGAGAGTATGTCTTTGATTTCCACTTCCGTGACGCATCGTCGGATTATCTGATCAGCACCAATGCGGAAGAGATACGGGTCTTCCCATAGGTAATACTTGGCATCAGAACGCAATTTGTCCTTTTTGGCCTTCGACCAATCGGGCGGAATCTGATGTGATGCCAGGTAATTAACAATATCGGCGAACCATGGAAGACTTGTACTGATAGTCAGGAGGTGCTCATCAGGAAAATGTTCTGTAATAGGTCCGGACGGATCAATAATTTCAGGAGGAAGGCGGGATAAATGATCAGCTACCACATTGTGCTTTCCCGCCTTGTCGCGAATCTCGATGTCAAATTCTTGCAACAGCAAGATCCAGTGGATTAATCGAGGTTTCGCGTCCTTCTTGGCTAGGAGATGCCTCACAGCTGTGTGATCCGAGTATATGATAACACGGGAACCCAGAAGGTATGATCTGAATTTTTCCAGGGCAAATACTACGGCCAGCAGCTCTTTCTCAGTAACCGTATAGTTACGCTGAGCCTCATCCAGTGTTTTGCTGGCGTAGTAAATGACCATAGGTTTCCCATCAATTTTCTGCCCCAAAATCGCTCCTACAGCGAAGTCAGATGCATCGCACATGATCTCAAAGGGTTGAGACCAATCAGGGGACTGTAGGATTGGGGCTTGGGTGACTCGGTCACGTAAGATCTCAAATGCTTGAGTGCATTCCTTGGAAATTCCGAAAGGCACATCCTTGGAAAGCAGATTGGTCAGGGGGCGCGCGATTTTGGAGAAATCAGGGATGAATCGACGGTAGAAACCGACGTGCCCCAAAAAAGATCGGATGTCCTTAATCGAGCTAGGCATAGGGAGCTTGGAAATCAGGTTAACCTTAGCTCGATCCACTTGGATGCCTTTCTCTGAGATTAAATGTCCCAGGACAATTCCCTCAGGCACCATGAAATGGCTCTTTTCCCAGGAAAGAACCAAATTCACCTCGATGCACCGCCTGAGTATATGGACCAAGTGTTGGAGGCAATCGTCAAATGATTGTCCAAAAACTGAAAAGTCATCCATGAAGACTTCCAGATAGTCACCTACCATATCTGAGAATATGGCAAGCATGCACCGCTGAAAAGTTGCAGGTGCATTGCAGAGACCGAATGGCATCCTTCGAAACGCGTACGTCCCGAAGGGGCAGGTGAATGTGGTCTTTTCTTGGTCCTCTGGATGGATTGCCACCTGATTGTAACCGGAGTACCCGTCAAGAAAGCAGAAGAATCTATTTCCCGCTAGTTTCTCGAGGATCTGATCAATAAAAGGTAGTGGGAAATGATCCTTCTTCGTGGAGGAATTTAGTCTTCTGTAATCAATGCAGACTCTCCACGAATTAGCTATTCGGGTAGGAATGACTTCCCCGATTTCTGTCGTGATGATGGTGAGTCCTGCCTTCTTAGGTACCACTTGTGTTGGACTCACCCAACGACTGTCGGAGATCGGGTAGATGATCCCTGCATCTAACCACTTAATGATCTCCTTTTTCACGACCTCCTGTAGGTTAGGGTTTAGTCGCCTTTGCATTTCTCTTGAAGGTCGTGAGCCTTCTTCTGTATAGATTCGATGCGTGCAGTATGAAGGGCTTATACCAGTCAAATCATCTAGAGTCCATCCAATGGCTCTACGATGTTGCTGGAGAACAGAAATCAAACGGAGTTCCTGGTCAGGTGTGAGTCGAGAATTGATAATCACAGGAAACGTTTGATTTGAATCCAAAAAGACATATTTTAGATGTTCAGGAAGGGGCTTGAGTTCCATGACAGGATTGTCAGCAGCAGCGGGTAGTTCAGGGTTTGTATCGGGAGCAATGGTAGGAGTCATAGGTGTGTCTAGATTGTGTTCGCGCTCCTCTGTTAGCGGTTTTTGACTTTCTAGTGGTTGATCAGGAATAATCAGGTTGTCCTCTATGTGCAATTCATCAACCACGGCTTTGACATCACAAATTTCCTCTATAACCCCGCAATTAATCCCTTGTTGGGCTTTGAAAATGTCAATCTTCAGATTTTGATTCCCAAATTTTAATTCTATCTGGCCCTCTTCGCAGTTTATATTGGCCCTAGCAGTGGCCAGAAAGGGTCTCCCTAATATGATTGGTGTGTCCCTTGGGTTCTTAGGTGCATCCATGTCCAGTACTATGAAGTCCACTGGGAAATAAAAATCTCGTACCCTAACAATGACATCCTCGAGTATACCTTTGGGTGACTTGATGGATCGATCAGCTAACTGCAATGTCACCTCAGTGGGTTTAAGTTCAGATTCTTCAAGGTGGTCAAGGAGGGATGTAGGTATTAAATTTATGGAGGCACCTAGGTCTAGTAGGGCTCTATCAAGTTGGGTTTCACCAATTTTACAAGAAATCAAGGGGGTTCCTGGGTCTTTAGCCTTGGGTGGGAGTTTGCTCAGGATGACAGAGCTGGCTTGCTCTGATAGTACAATCGGATTCCCATCCTTGGTTCGCGGCTTACGTTTAGGTGTACATATGTCTTTCAAGAATCTTGCGTAAGCCGGTATGTGGCGGATTGCATCCATCAACGGGATGTTTATCTGGACCTGTTCAAAGAGCTTGACCAGATCCTCCTCAGGAGCCACAGGTTTGGTTGTCCTTTTTCCTTTGGTCAAGGCCTCAGGAAATGGGATCCTAGCTGGTTCCTCTAGGATAGGTCCAGGTTCTTGATCTGGGACAGTAGTATCTTGGATGACTACCCTAGGGTCTTGGCGATTATCAGGCTTGGAGTGGTTCAGATAATGTGGGTCTTGTGTTGTTTTACCACTACGTGTTGTTACAGAGTTTAATCCAGCCTGACTTTGGTTTGGGTTAGGTAGGAGAGGTGGCTGCTGCTGAAATTCTGCATAAGATGTAGAAGCCTCCATCCTGTCTGGTGATGGAGTAGCAGGGGCCTGATAAATCAAATGTGCGTGGCTTGGATTTGGATTCATAATGCGCCTCTGGGTCGGCACATTATTTGGGTTGGGCAGAGGTTGCGAAGGAAGGGTGCCAGGTTGGCGAGAATTTGCCATCTGGGCCAGTTGGTTGCGAACCTCTGTGATCTCGTCCTTGTGCTGTTTTTGCATTGCCGCATTCGTTTTTTGAATGTCAGCCAGCGTTTGAAGGATAAGAGTCAGTTGATCCTGATTTTGCCCAGATTGGTAGGTGGGATTGGGCCGAGGTTGAGGCGGCTGATATGGACGAGGAGCTTGTGGGCGGGGTTGATATGGTGGTTTTTGAGAGTTTCCCGCCCACTGAAAGTTAGGATGATTTCGCCATCCAGGGTTGTAGGTATTGGAGTATGGGTCGTTCTGGATGGCGTTGAGGTCCTCGCAGTTCTGAGAAACCTCAGGAAAGTCAGAATACGAGGGTTCAGAGTTCCCCCAACTCGAGTAGACGGGATCGGAGGTCACTCCGGTCTGGGAGGTAGACGGGGGTGGATAGGGGCCCATCCCCTTGGCAGGTTGGTGATAGATGTTTTGCACTGTTTCCCTTGCCAGAGGAGGTCGTGCAAAAGAGTTTTGTGCAGAGGTGGCTTGCTGCAAATGTCGAGTTAGCTCGTCCACCTTCTTTTCTATGATAGAGACCTTGTCCAACCGACTGGCCATCAATTCCAGGTCAACAGAAGTGGACAGGTCCTGCGTCTCATGTGTCCCTCTTAGATTCGTCGATGCGCGGGCATTCGTCCGGTCGAATAAGCCCAAGGAGTCATTGTTTATGGAGTTCTCGCACATGTTTTCGAGAATCTCCCACACCGTGTCCTCGTGTTGGCCCATGATGTTTCCTCCACATGTTGCATTGACGATTAGACGAATATCCTCACGGAGTCCCTGGTAAAAAGACTGGACTTGTTCCCACTTAGGAACTCCGTGATGGGGACATTTTCGCATGAGATCTAGGAATCGATCCCAAGCTTCGTGAAGAGGTTCTCCCTGTTGTTGAGTGAAATGAGTGATCTGGTGGCGCAAGGCATTCGTCCGGCCAACAGGGAAGAATTTTTTCAAAAATTCGGACTGTAATTCCTCCCAAGTGTTGATCGGGCGGGTCTGAGTCTGATACCAGTGCGCGGCCTTGTCCAAGAGGGAGAACGAAAACATTTTCATGAGTAGGATATCCCGGTTTTGTACATCTGACCCGAAAGTCTGGGCCAGATGCTTGAGTTGTTTAATGTGTTGGAATGGATCCTCAGAGTTAAGCCCATGGAACTTTGGTATGGCATGAATCATATTGGGCTTTAGATCAGAATCGGGTCCTCCAATTGGGATTCGTACTCGGGGTTCAATTGCCACCGCAGCGGGATTATAGTGATCTCGCATCATAGGTCGCTGTGGTGGGTTTACAAAGTTCTGAAAGAGATCGTTCAAGCGTTGAAGTTGGTGTTCAAGGTTATTCTCATCTTCAATGGGTTGTGCCATGATGGGAGGAGGAGAATCAGGGTCTGAATCAGATGAAAGATTTATGTGGTGGGGTTGCTGCACAAACAAGGGCGTCGAGGCTTGGCCTCGGCGAGAATGAATTTCTAAAGGAGGTCTTAAAGGTGGTCTCAAGGACCTCCTACCAAACATGCACCGGAAGATGTGATGAGATTAGAAGGTACTGGACCCAATCAAGACACCCAAGAATTGTTGGGTGACTATAGAGGTTCGGGGCAGATGGACCCCTGGATCAGAAGATCGTCCACCTGAGAAATACCTGGGCAGCTAGAGAGGGAGAGTCCCGCAAAGACCCCTACACGGTAGAGCGTCCCTACGGGTTACAGGGTTTCCCCCACCCGTCCTCTCTTGTCACTGCGGTTCCAGGTAGACCAGAATGGGGATCTTGACCTCTTAAGTCTACCTTTTTTATTTTAAGATCAAGGTGCTTAATGTTCCACTTGAACTTTTAAGTATTTTGAGTGCAAAAAGTGACCTAATATTAAGGTTGGTTGACCCGAGGGATCAACTTCACCTTTGAGAGCTTTTAGGTCCTTCCTTTTATGATTCAAATGAATTATCAGCCTGATTTGCTTAGGGTTCCTCTTATAAATATTTTCAAACACGGTTTAGGCACACTTCTTTTTGGAAAGTTTGTTTCTTTATTTTAGAGAAGATGTGTCTCTAAAAACCCTAGCTTTGCAATCCTAACTTGGCTCTAATGGGTCCAATTTAGTTGCCTTAGAATTTAGCACCTAGGGCTCAATCAAGAAAGTTTTAGCCCTAGTTGCCTTAGTTGGATGACAGACAAAAATATGTTGAAATGAAAATCAGGCAACTTGATGAGTTACTAAATATAAGACAGGTAGCCCTAAGTTGACTTCTCCCTTTTTTTTTTTTTGGATTGTGAGAGGGTTAAGGGGGAGGGCTTATGGAGATTACCTGCTCCAGTCTGTTGTGCAGTTGCTATTCTTTCCTTTCTGTTTTGCTTTCCCTGTTTGAACACAACAAAAGAGAAGTTAAGTCAGATATTAAATAGAACAGTTGTACTCAAAAGCTTTACAAGTGCCCGTTGCTCCCCGGCAGCGGCGCCAAAATGTTGTCAACGTTTCTGTGCGGATTTAAAGGCGTATTACGTTGTAGTAGAACCGACAAAACGTTTAAACAAATAATTTTATTACTCGAACAACTAGAGTATCCGAGGTCGAACACAGGGAGCAAACTCAGTACTTTGTAAAACCCAAGAATACAACTGTTAAATGCAAATATAATTGATTCAAAGAGTTTTTAAGAAAGATATAAAAAAAAAATATAGAATTAGACGTCTGATTTATGTATCAGACGTCTTAAATGTGATCTTTCTTTCTCTTTTTCTTTTTCTGCTTTGCCTTTCAGATCTCTTTGCAATCTTCCCTTGTCCTTCTTCTTCTTCTCCTGCGAAGACCTCTAACCTTTCTGTTTTCCTCCTTCGCCTGCGAAGACTTCTTTCTTTCTTCTTCTTCTGTCTTGCTTCTTCTTTCTTCGTTGCCTTCTTCTTGTTCTTTGTCTTGCTTTCTTCTTCTTCTGTCTTGCTTCTCCTTTCTTCGTTGCCTTCTTCTTGTTCTTTGTCTTGCTTCTCCTTTCTTCTGCAGCGGCCACGTCCTTCTCCTGCAATCAACCTGCCTGCACAGGGGAACAAAACCTAACCCTTCTCCCTCTACCCGCGCGTGTCTCTCTCTCAAGCAACTCACTCTAACCGCTCTCCCAGAGCCACAGTCTCAATCGGGTCGGATCGTACCCGGGACCAGGCGCACCTGCAGGTGTGTGATGCGCGAGGAGTGCGTAGGTCTAGGTCGGGTCGGATCCGCCAGGTCCGCGTGGTCAGGCCGCGGACGAGGCGGGTGGGGTCAGTGAGGGACCTCACCCCTGTGCTTTCGAGGCAGTAAACGTATATCACAAAAAACCTTTATACCATACCTGTGCCTTGAGATTCCACGATGTGGGACTAAACGTTCCGCCCTTCCTTTGCGTGCGCCCGCAGACTCTCGTGTGCAATTGCCCACGCTGAAGGCCCTGCTGCTGATCCTTGCTGAACTCAGTCACCTCGCAACTCTTGCGAGAGTCTGCTGCACCTGCCGCCTGGGAAGCCTGACGCCTGCTGCTGCTCCAAGCTTCCTGCTGCTTCGACTGTTAATGGCGGCCGGAGCGTTTACCTGAACTTCCACAGAACGGCCTATTGGCCCAATTAGAATAGTTGGAAACCTTCGCCGTAGCACGGCGAAGGCGGTGGGTGATGCTGCAGGTTGCCGGTCGGCCTAGGCGTGCCCGCCTAGGTTAACCTGTGGCCGGAGATGGTGGGTTGTTCGGGGGGTGGTTATGGAGGTCTGGAGTGGCGGTTGTGGGGTGGAGCGAGTTCCTGGTGGTGAGGCGGAGCTCACGAGGTGGTTGGCGAGCCGTGTGGAGTGGCGGAGTGGTGTGGGCGGCTCGCCGGAGTTCGGTCGGTGATGTGGAAGATGAGGGTGGTCAGCGTCGGTCGAGGGGTAATCAGATGAGATAACAGGGGGAAAAGAGAGAGGATAGGATGGAGAGGAGTTCTAACCTAATTGTAAGGACGAAAGGGGACAGAAGGCGGGCAGCAGTACTTGCTGTCGCCGGAGAAGATGACGCCCAGTGGGGGAAAACGGCGGCGACGACGGGGCTGAGGCGGCGTGCGCTGGTACTGCGCGACGCGGAGGGAGGTCAGGAAGCTAACTCTGCCACTGGTTTTGTGGCAGAGCGAAGAGGGAGGGGAGGGGGGCTCGCCGGAGCTAGCTGGGGTATTTGGCCGAGCAGGAGGAGAGGAATTGAAGGGGGAAACTCGGCCAAATCAAGCTCAAGATGAGTGGCCGGGTCCGAGGGGTGTTTTATAGGTGCTGGACTTGGTGTGCAGGGCGTGAAGGGCACGTAATTGCCTGAGGTTGGTCGCCGGAGATGGAAAGGAGTTAGGATACCCAAATCTCTCGTGCGTTCGCACGAGAGATTGGGTTCACACCAACGATTGTGATTGACTTTATGAGGAAGGGAATTCCTCAGAGAATCCTCCTTCCATTTCTGGGAGGGAATCTCTGAGGGATTAGAGAGCAATCCCTCTCCGAACCTCGCCGGAGTTCGGTTCTGCCCTAGCAATGGCGGCAGGACCGGTTTGCAAAGAAGGCGAGGAACCTAGGGGGCTCTCTGCAAGGATATTCAAAAGATAGGGACCTCTTTGTGATTTGGGTGTACTAACTTGCAAAGTAGGTCAAGATGACCTCTCCTTAGGTCCAAATTTTGGTATAAACCTAATTTGGACCTAAGGAAACCAATGGAGAAGTTAGATTTCAGGTTTGACCTCGTTTGACTGGATATTTTGCGTAAAAACCCAAATTAGGTTAATTGAAGAGCTAGGACCCTAATCTAGGTCAAACTAGGTTCCAAAGGCCAAATTAAGTGTTCTAAACCCTAGAGTATGGTTTTCCATGATTTGTAGAGGGTTTACTTGCTTTTTTTTCTAACCGGAACCTTGTTAATTTAAGCGGGTCTGTTTTAGGGTTACCAAGTGTCTTTTAGTTCTTAGATTGCACATGAACCCATTTCTGATTGACTCAACCCACTTTTTATCTCATTTAGACCATTTGACCTATGTTTTGCCTCTGAGAAATCCCGTTTATCTACTGCAATGGTAAAATTGCAGTTTTAACCTTTATTTCATGTTTTCTTCTTAGAGCACTTGTTTCTTCAGTTAGGCCTTCTTCTAGGTTATGTAGGAGCTTTTATCTTCTTTATTGGGTCAAAATGAGCTAGTTATGGCTCATGATGAGGCTCTCATCAGTGACTATGGCACGCGCGATAAACGCACAGGTAGCTAGCCTGCACTGGCACGCGGTCAGTCGTTTCCGTTAACGGGTGTGCCCAAAGCACAGCACGGAACCAGGGCAGAGCCCTCTCAGTAACAGGGGTCCAACCCCTCCACAGTAACCAAACCGGGGCCTTGCCCCTCCACAGTCCGCGCACCCTCGCCTGACTACCCTGGTTTGCCCTAGTGGGCCTAACAAGTCGGTGAAGGAGGCTAGCAGAACCCCAGGGCCCGTGGGGTAGCTAGTACTCTCCTAACACTAGTAGCTCTCCTCGGTACTACGTACACGAGGGCCAACAAGTTGGTACAGAGCGACCAATCCTAACCCCGGGTCCCTGGGGTGGCTGGCCCCACTCTGCACTAAACAGGTACAGGTACTTCCCTTGGTACTGCGTACCCAAGAGACAGTACAAACTACATCTCAGTTTCATTCCTTTTTCTTTCCAGGAGTTCCACTCCTAATTCCCCGTAGGGTTCCAGCTCTTTATCTCAGAACATCATATGTTTCACTTTCCAGTTTCACGTTCTCACAATCCATGATCTCAATCATGTTTCTTTATTCATAACAGGCAGCTGTTAATTCAATTTATAGGCAGCTTTATATTCCTTTCCATTTTTCCAAGATTGCAGTATTATACATTCCACTAGTTTTTTCCATCCTAGGATTCATGCCACATCCTAGGATCTAGCATACAACTAGTTTTCCAGCCCTAGGATTTATGCATCACCTAGGAGCTATCATTCCATACATTTCTCATTCCTAGGATTCATGCAATGTCCTAGATTCTAGTTATGGTTCCATACTTTAACAGATTTTAATAATAAACTTAAGCCACTCTACCAGGTACAACGGGAGTAATGGGGGCGTGATCGGGAATCCCGTGTGCCTCCGCGACTCCCAAGACTGCAACTGAACGAGGTCCTATCACAAGGATCAAACACAAGGAGTGTCTCAAAATAGTGTATAGCTACTGTAGACGGGTAGAGGAATTAATTCTGACATGAACGCAACTCGAATCGCGGAAAACGGAGCCCGAACGGGCCCTAAACGGGTCAAAAAAGACGATACTATGCAAGATCAGACGTCTGGAACTTCTTCCAGACGTCTTAAAAAGTGGATCAGAGAATTACCTGTTCAGCGTGGTTTCCCAGACGTCCAGAAGTCTGCGGGGACGTCTGGCCTATCTCCTAAATGTCCGATGGTCACCCCGGACATCTGGAGGTCACTCCCGCCGTCTGGTACAACTTCCTGACGTCTGATTCGCAAAGGATGGCGAATCAGCGAGCCTGCGCACAGCTAACTCCCTCCCTTAGTACGGTCAGTCGACAGGAAGAAAGAAGAAAGCGGAATACTCACCTTTCAAACGTCTGTATGAGATACCAGACGTCGTCCTTGCCGTCTGCCTATCAACCCAGACGTCCGATTCTGGAAATTTTTCCAGAACAGGGTGCCACCCGGCTTCCGCTCGCGACGCCGCCCGCGTCGCACCTCGCGCACTTGCTGCTCAGACTACAGCAGGTCCCTCTCCGCGTCGTTTCGCGCCCCCTGCGCCCTCCGTCGGCTGGCCAAGCCGCTCCGGCGAGCTCGCCCTCACGGCAGAGCTCCGTCCTCGCACGCCGCATCTCCTCCGAGCTCACTACGGCCGCCGCTGCCGCCCTCGCGCTCGCTCGCTCTCGCGCACAGGAAGGAGAAGAGGAAGGGAACGGTGGAGACGACAGGAGGGGAGGCGTGGCCTTTTAAGGCCGCGCGAGGAGGAGGGAGAGAGTGCGCGGCAGGTCTGCAGCCGCAGAGAGAGAGGGAAAAAAAGAGAGAGAGAGAGAGGAATCGCGGGTCTGCACGCACAGGCGCGCAGACGAATCTCTCGTGCGAAAAATAACTATTTTCCAGACGTCTGGAAATGATCCCAAACGTCTGGTCAGATGTCTGTATGTGATCCCAAACGTCTGGTCCGACGTCTGGGGCACGCGTTCGTAACAGCTTCTCAACACGGTCTGTATCGGATTCCTCGTTCCCATCATCAATCCTCAAGGGTCCCTGGCTTTCGAGATTTCAGGATAATCCTGCCCATGGCAACCCCCAGAACCCTGGCTTTCGAGATTTTGAGATAATCCCGCCCATGGTGTTCCGTGGCCGAATTCAGACCCTGGCGATCGACATTTCGGGATAATGCCGCCCATGGTATCTGAACCAGCAGAGTGCTTACATGCCCCCAGTAGGATATTTAAATATCCTAAGAGATAAGCACTGAGGAGACGATATGTTGTTACGCATCTTCGAGGGGAATTTCCCGCCTCTCCACGCTGAGAACTCGTCCAAATCAACTTGTGTTGATTGGCCGCTCCTAATCTAGGTGACTTTTTCAGAACATTAAACGCTTTTCACGTGATTTAGATGTTTATGCACACTGAACCAGACTGTGTGTGAATGTGGGGTGCTTAGGTTATCGAATCCCACAAATCGGAAGTCAGTTAACGAGGCCGAATACTTCCTAAGCCTTAGACCTAATACTCAAACTTCGCATTTTCCTCAACCTCTTGAGGATTATCCAGATTTTAATGGATACGTGAATTTTTAAGCTAAAGATTCTAGCCCAAGAGGCCTAAGACCAGCGTTCTCGCTAATCTCTTGTTGTATTTTCGTAGCACTTTTCTTTTCTTTTTCTTAATTCGATCTAGAACTTTAGTTAACCCCTTAATCTTTTACTAATGACTATTTCTTTTCATTTTCCTTTTGTGCTCCTTTTTGTCATTTTACTCTTTTCCTTCTCTCATTTGTATGACCCTGAATTGTTCCTCCCCTCTATCAAGTCTCTATTTTTTTTTAATGAAACCCTTTCTTGATATGAATTTCCTGACATTTTGCACTTTCATACCCCCCCATGCCTAAGATTTGCAATGTCCCCATTGTAAATTAGGTGGGTTTGAATTCAGCTTAGTTCATTCATTAGGACAGGTGTGTGGTGAGTGAATGGGTCGAAATGACTTGTTGCCAACGATTTCTAGTCTTGGGTAGGGATACCTGAGGTGAAGTCGGCTGTTCTAATGGATGAACCCTAAACTGCAATATGAATTCCGCATAGAGATGTCAGAAAAGGTTTCGGGTTTTTCAAAGAATGATGGGTTTCCTCTCGTTAAGCGTTGAGTTTTACGCCATCGGCTGGGCACAATGAGCTCAAGAGGGATGGAGGGTAAAGGATGACTCAGCCAAATCTATATTGGTCATGTCAATGAACGGCTTGAGTCTCTGACCGTTCATGACAAAGGGTTCAGAATTGTGGCTGAGTGGGCTGATTTCAATGGCTCCATTTCTGAAGATTTGTCGGACTAGGTAGGGTCCGACCCACTTGGATCTTAGCTTCCCTGGGAATAATTTGAGTCTGGCATTAAAGAGTAAAACCTTTTGACCAGGATGAAAGATCTTTCTAGAAATGTGTTTGTCGTGAAAAGCTTTAACCCGTTCTTTGTAAATTCGCGAGTTCTCATACGCATCGTGGCGTAATTCATCGACCTCGCTCTTTTGAAGTCTTCTGTGGGTTCCAGCCTTAGAAAGATCCAGATTACAGGTCTGTACTGCCCAATAGGATTTATGCTCCAACTCGATGGGGAGGTGACATGCCTTCCCGTACACTAGTTTGAAGGGAGACATTCCTAATTGGGTCTTGTGGGGGGTCCTATAGGCCCACAATGCTTCCGGAAGCCGAGAAGACCAATCTTTTCTATCAGGTCGAACAGTAACCTGAAGGATCTTCTTGATCTCTCAGTTAGATAGCTCAGCTAGACCATTGGTTTGGGGGTGGTAAGGAGTAGAGATTCGGTGTGACACCCCGTATTTGGTCATCAGTGACTTGAACTGAGAGTTTGTAAAATGGGTCCCTCCGTCGGAAATTATGGCACGTGGAATCCCGAACCTTGAGAAAATGTTTTGATGAAGGAATTTTATAACAACTTTATGATTGTTGGTTCGGGTCGGAATGGCTTCTATCCACCTGGAAACATAGTCAACTGCAAGTAAGATGTATTCGAAGCCATCCGAGATCGGGAAGGGTCCCATGAAATCAATCCCCCAAATATCAAAAATTTCGCATACCAAGATCGGCTGTAGAGGCATCATGTCTCGATGGCTCATGTTGCCCAGAGTCTGGCAACGGGAACATGCCTTACAGTGATCGTATGCATCCTTGAAAATTGTGGGCCAGTAAAAGCCACACTGGAGGACTTTTGATGCGGTTTTATGTCCTGAAAAATGTCCACCACATGCCTGGTCATGGCAGAATGAGAGTATGTCTTTGATTTCCACTTCCGCGATGCACCGTCGAATTATCTGATCAGCACCAATGTGGAATAGATACGGGTCTTCCCAAGGTAATACTTGGCATCGGAACACAATTTGTCCTTTTTGGCCTTCGGCCAATCGGGCGGAATTTGATTTGATGCCAGGTAATTAACTATATCAGCAAACCATGGAAGACTTGTACTGATAGTCAGGAGGTGCTCATCAGGAAAATGTTCTGTAATAGGTCCGGAAGGGTCGATTATTTCAGAAGGAAGGTGGGACAAGTGATCAGCTACCACATTCTATTTTCCCGCCTTGTCGCGAATCTCGAAGTCAAATTCTTGCAACAGCAAGATCCATCAGATTAATCGAGGTTTCGCGTCCTTCTTTGCAAAGAGATGCCTCACAGCTGTGTGATTCGAGTATATGATAACACGGGAACCCAGAAGGTATGATCTGAACTTTTCTAGGGCAAATACTACGGCCAGCAGCTCTTTTTCAGTAACCGTATAGTTACGTTGAGCCTCATCTAGTGTTTTACTGGCGTAGTAAATGACCACAGGTTTCCCATCAATTTTCTGCACCAGAACCGCTCCTACAGCGAAGTCAGATGCATCGCACATGATCTCAAAGGGTTGAGACCAATCAGGGGACTATAGGATCGGGGCTTGGGTGACTCGGTCACGTAGGATCTCAAATGCTTGAGTGCATTCCTTGGAAATTTTGAAAGGCACATCCTTGGAGAGAAGATTGGTCAGGGGGCACGCGATTTTGGAGAAATCAGGGATAAATCGACAGTAAAAATCGACGTGCCCCAAAAAAGATCGGATGTCCTTAATCGAGCTAGGCATAGGGAGCTTGGAAATCAGGTTAACCTTAGCTCGATCCACTTGGATGCCTTTCTCTGAGATTAAATGTCCCAGGACAATTCCCTCAGGCACCATGAAATGGCTCTTTTCCCAGGAAAGAACCAAATTCACCTCAATGCACCGCTTGAGTATTTGGACCAAGTGTTGGAGGCAATCGTCAAATGATTCTCCAAAATCTGAAAAGTCATCCATGAAGACTTCCAGATAATCACCTACCATATCTGAGAATATGGCAAGCATGCACCGCTGAAAAGTTGCAGGTGCATTGCAGAGACCGAAAGGCATCCTTCGAAATGCATACGTCCCGAAGGGGTAGGTGAATGTGGTCTTTTCTTGGTCCTCTGGATGGATTGTCACCTGATTGTAACCGGAGTACCCGTCAAGAAAGCAGAAGAACCTATTTCCCGCTAGTTTTTTGAGGATCTGATCAATAAACGGTAGTGGGAAATGATCCTTCTTCGTGGAGGAATTGAGTCTTCTGTAATCAATGCAGACTCTCCACGAGTTAGCTATTCGGGTTGGAATGACTTCTCCGATTTCAGCCGTGATGATGGTAAGTCCTGCCTTTTTAGGCACCACTTGTATCGGACTCACCAAATGACTATCGGAGATGGGGTAGATGATCCCTGCATCTAACCACTTTATGATCTCCTTTTTCACGACCTCTTGTAGATTAGGGTTTAGGCATCTTTGCATTTCTCTTGAAGGTCGAGCACCTTCTTCTGTGTAGATTCGATGTGTGCAGTATGAAGGGCTTATACCAGTCAAATCATCGAGAGTCCATCCAATGGCTCTACGATGTTGCTGGAGAACAGAAATCAAATGGAGTTCCTGGTCAGGTGTGAGTCGAGAGTTGATAATCACAGGAAACATCTGATTTGAATCCAAAAAGACGTACTTTAGATGTTCGGGAAGGGGCTTGAGTTCCATGACAGGATTTTCAGCAGCAGCGGGTGGTTCGGGGTTTGTATCAGGAGCAATGGTAGGAATCATAGGTGTGTCTAAATCACGTTCGCACTTCTCTGTTAGCGGGTTTTGATTCTCAAGTGGTTGATCAGGGATAATCAGGTTATCTTCTATATGCAATTCATCAACCACGGCTCTGACATCACATATTTCCGCTATAACCCTGCAATTAATCCCTTGTTGGGCCTTAAAAATGTCAATTTTCAGGTTTTGGTTCCCAAATTTTAATTCTATCTGGCCCTCTTCGCAGTTTATGGTGGCCCTAGCAGTGGCCAAAAAGGGTCTCCCTAATATAATTGGTGTGTCCCTTGGGTTCTTAGGTGCATCCATGTCTAGTACTATGAAGTCCACCGGGAAATAGAAATCTCGTACCCTAACAATGACATCCTCGAGTATTCCTCTAGGTGACTTGATGGATCGATCAGCTAACTGCAATGTCACCTCAGTGGGTTTAAGTTCAGATTCTTCAAGGTGGTCAAGGAGGGATGTAGGTATTAAATTTATAGAGGCACCTAGGTCTAGTAAGGCTCTATCAAATTGGGTTTCACCAATTTTACAGGAAATCAAGGGAGTTCCTGGGTCTTTAGCCTTGGGTAGGGGTTTGCTCAAGATGACAGAGCTGGCTTGCTCTAACAGTATGATTGGATTCCCATCCTTGGTTCGCAGCTTACGTTTAGGGGTACATATGTCTTTCAAGAATCTTGCGTAAGCCAGTATGTGGCGAATTGCATCCATCAATGGGATGTTTATCTGGACTTGTTCAAAGAGCTTGATCAGATCCTCCTCAGGAGCCACAGGTTTGGTTATTCTTTTTCCTTTGGTCAAGGCCTCAGGAAATGGGATCCTAGTTGGTTCCTCTAGGATAGGTCCAGGTTCTTGATCTGGGACAGTGGTATCCTGGATAACTATCCTAGGGTCTTGGCTATTATCAGGCTTGGAGTGGTTCGGATAATGTGGGTCTTGGGTTGTTTTACCACTACGTGTTGTTACAGAGTTCAATCTGGCTTGATTTGGGTTAGGTAGGAGGGGTGGCTGCTGCTGAAATCCTGCATACGCTGTTGAAGCTTCCATCCCGTCTGGCGATGGAGCAGTAGGGGCCTGATAAATCACATGTGTTTGGCCTGAATTTGGATTCATAACGCGCTTCTGGGTTAGCATGTTATTTGGGTTGGGCAGAGGTTGCGAGGGAAGGGTACCAGGTTGGCGGGAATTTTCCATCTGGGCCAGTTGGTTGCGAACCTCTGTGATCTCGTCCTTGTGCTATTTTTGCATTGTCGCATTCGTCTTTTGAATGTCAGCCAGTGCTTGAAGGATAAGAGTCATTTGATCCTAGTTTTGCCCGGATTGGTAGGTGGGATTGGGCCGAGGCTGAGGCGGCTGATATGGACGAGAGGCTTGTGGACGGGGTTGATATGGTGGTCTTTGAGAATTTCCCGCCCACTGAAAGTTAGGATGATTTCGCCATCTAGGGTTGTAGGTATTGGAGAATGGGTCATTTTGAATGGCGTTGAGGTCCTCGCAGTTCTGAGGAACCTCAGGAAAGTCAGAATATGAGGGTTCAGAGTTCCCCAACTTGAGTAGAATGGATTGGAGGTTACTCTGGTCTGAGAGGTAGACGGGGGTGGATACGGGTCCATCCCCTTAGCAGATTGGTGATAGATGTTTTGCACAGTTTCCCTTGCCCGAGGAGGTCGTGCAAAAGAGTTTTGCGCAGAGGTGGCTTGCTGCAAATGCCGAGTTAGCTCGTCCACCTTCTTTTCTATGATAGAAACCTTGTCCAACCGACTGGCCATCAGTTCCAAGTCTACAGAATTGGACAGGTCCTGCATCTCATGTGTCCCTCTCAGATTCGTCGATGCGCGGGCATTCGTCCTGTCGAATAAGCCCATGGAGTCATTATTTATGGAGTTCTCGCACATGTTTTCGAGAATCTCCCACACCGTGTCCTCGTGTTGACCCATGATGTTTCCTCCGCATGTTGCATTGACGAATAAATGAATATCTTCATGGAGTCCCTGGTAAAAAGACTGGACTTGTTCCCACTTAGGAACTCCGTGATGAGGGCACTTTCGCATGAGATTTGGGAATCGATCCCAAGCTTTGTGAAGAGGTTCTCTCGGTTGTTGAGTGAAATGAGTGATCTGGTGGCGCAAGGCATTTGTCCGGCCAACGGGGAAGAATTTTTTCAAAAATTCGGACTGCAGTTCCTCCCATGTGTTGATCGGACGGGTCTGAGTCTGATACCAGTGTGCGACCTTGTCCATGAGGGAGAACAAAAATATTTTCATGAGTAGGATATCCTGATTTTGTACATCTGACCTGAAGGTCTGGGCCAGATGCTTGAGTTGTTTAATGTGTTGGAATGGATCCTCAGAGTTAAGCCCATGGAACTTTGGTATGGCATGAATCATATTGGGCTTCAGTTCAGAATCAGGTCCTCTAATCGGGATTCGTACTCGAGGTTCGATCGCCACCGCAGCGGGATTATAGTGATCTCGCATCATAGGTCGCTGCGGTGGGTTTACAAAGTTCTGAAAGAGATCATTAAGGCGTTGAAGTTGGTGTTCAAGGTTGTTCTCCTCTTCAATGGGTTGTGCCATGATGGAAGAAGGAGAAGCAGGGTCTAAATCAGATGAAAGATTTATATAGTGGGGTTGTTGCACAAACAAGGGCGTCGAGGCTTGGCCTCGCCTCGACGAGAATGAATTTCTAAAGGAGGTCTTAAGGGTGGCCTTAAGGACCTCCTACCGAACATGCACTGAAGGATGTGATGAGATTCAGAAGGTGCTGGACCCAATCAAGACACCCAAAAATGGTTGGGTGACTATAGAGGTGCGGGGCGGATGGACCCCTTAGTCAGAAAGGTCATCCACTTGAGAAATACCTGGGCAGCCAGAGAGGGAGAGTCCCGCAAAGACCCCTACACGGTAGAGCGTCCCCACGAGTTACAGGGTTTCCCCCACCCGACCTCTCTTGTCACTGCGGTTCCAGGTAGACCAGAATGGGGACCTTGACCTCTTAAGTCTACCCTTTTTTTACTTTAAGATCAAGGTGTTTAATGTTCCACTTGAACTTTTAGGTATTTTCAGTGAAAAAGTGACCTAATTTTAAGGTTGGTTGACCCAAGGGATCAACTTCACCTCTTGTTCCTTTGAGAGTTTTTAGGTTCTTTTCTTTTATGGTTCAAATGGATTAAAAACCTGATTTGCTTAGGGTTCTTCTTGTGTAGATCTTTTCAAACACGGTTTAGGCACACCTCTTTTTGGACAATTTGTTTCCTTGTTTAAGAGAAGATGTGTCTCTAAAGACCCTAGCTTTGTAGTCCTTAAATTGGCTCTAGTGGGTCCAATTTAGTTGCCTCAGAAATTAGCACCTAAGGCTCAATCAAGAAAGTTTTAGCCTTAGTTGCCTTAGTTGGATGAACAGACAAAAAATGTGTTGAAATGAAAATCAGGCAACTTGATGAGTTACTAAATATGAAACAGGTAGCCCTAAGTTGATTTTTCTTTTTTTCCTTTTTAGATTTTGAGAGGGTTAAGAGAGAGGGCTTATGGAAATTACCTATTCTTTGGAGTGTCTGTTGTGCAGCAGCTCTTCTTTCCTTTTTGCTTTACTTTCCCTACTTTGAACACAACAAAAGAGAGGAGTTAGGTCAAATATTGGATCAAAAAGTTGTAATCAAAAGCTTTAAAAGTGCCCGTTGCTCCCCGGCAACTGTGCCAAAATGTTCGTACGCTTTTGTGCGGGTTTTAAAGAGAATATCACGTTGTAGTATAACCGACAAAACGTTCAAACAAATATAGAGAATTTTATTACTCGAAAAACTAGAGTCTCCGAGCTCGAACACAGGGAGCAATCTCAGTACTTTCAAAACCAAAGAATACAACTTTTAAATGAAAGTAATTGATTAAAATAGAGAGAGTTATATAAAAAGAATTTCTTAAAGAAAACATAATTGGACGTCTGATTTCTATATCAGACGTCTTAAATGTAATCTTCTTTCTCTCTTCTGCCTTCTTCTTCTTTGTCTTCTCTGCTTCTTTTCTTGCGAAGGCTTCTTCTTCCTGCCTTTGTTCCTCTTTTCTTTTTGGCTTTTCTGCAGTCCTTCCTTCTCTCCGATCTCTACCTTGCTCAGCTTCCTTTCTTCAGAGTTCCTTCTTCTTCTACTCCTGTTCCTTCTTTGTTCTTTCCTTTGAAGTTTCTCCTTCTTGTCTTCTCTGCGAGGGCTTCTCCTTCTTTCTCTACTACACTCAGCCTCTTCTTCCTTCTTTTCTTCCCTTGCTGTAGCGGCTAAGTGTTCGCTTCTTCCTCTGCTCCTTCTTTCCTGCGCAAATCACAGCCAATGCAAAACCTACCCCCGTCCCTCTAGCCAAACGTCTCTCTCTTTCTCTGCAATTCGCTCAAGGACGCTGTCCCAGAGCCACACGGGTAATCGGGTCGGATTCGCACCCGGGACTAGGCGCACCTACAGGTGGGTGATGCGCGAGGAGTGCGTAGGTTAGGGTCGGGTCGGATCCCGCCAGATCTGCGAGGTGAAACCGCGGACGAGGTAGGCGTGGGTCAGGTGAGGGACCTCACCCCTATGCTTTCGGAGGTGGTAAGCATAAAACACAAAAATAATTTAAACCATACCTACGCGTTGCGTTTCGCCGATGTGGGACTATCTGGCCCGCCCTAATTTCGCGCGCGCCCGCAGAGGAGTACTCGTGCAATTGCCAAGGCTGGGAGCTTCGCAGCGTGCCTTGCAGGCCCTGATCGCTTCGCAACACCCGCGCGAGCCTGCTGCGCCTGGAGCTGCTTCGACCGTCAATGGCGGCAGGAGCTGAAACCTGTCAAACACGAGCACAGCCTATTGGCCTAATCAGACTAGCTGGGCACCTTCGCCGTAGCACGGCGAAGATGGTGCACGGTGCTGCAGGCCATAGGACGGCCTAGGCGTGCGTGCCTAGGTCAACCTGTGGCCGGAAGCGTGGGGTTGTTCGGGGGACTGTGGTTGAGGTGTAGAAGGATGATGGATGGGCGGAAGTTGCTCCTGGTGGTGAGGCGGAGCCTACGAGAGGGTTGGCGAGCTGTGTGGAGGGGCGTAATGGTGGGAGTGGCTCGCCGGAGGTCGGTCGGAGGCGAGGAAGGTGGACGTGGTCAGGTACTGTCGTGGGGCAATTAACTAAAATAATAGGGGGAAAAGAGAGAGGGGAAGATGGAGAAGGTATCTGGAGTGGTTTGGAAGGAAGGGAGGCAGCGGAGTGGACGGCACGTAACTGCCGTCGTCGGGGAAGAAGCACCCTAAGGGAGGGAGCGACGACGAAGACAAGGTCAGGAGCACGCGGGAGGAAGAGGCAGAGTTGACTCTGCTGCAGGTATGGCAGCAGAGCAACGAGAAGGAGGGGAGGAGGTCGCCGGAGCTTGCGGGTCTCTTGGCCGGAGATGGGAGAGGGAAAGTTGGGGGAATCTCCGTCAAAATCAAGCTTAGGATCTGCGGCCGGGTCAGGGAACCCTTTTATAAGTGTTGGCTGAACCTTCTAGCGCATGGAGATCGCGCAATCAACTCTGCCGGATCGCCGGAGATGGAAAGAGGGTGGATACCCAAATCTCTAGTGCATTCGCACGAGAGATTGGGTTCACACCAGAGATTGTAATTGTCTTTAGAAGGAAGGGAATTCCTCAGAGAATCTCCCTTCCATTTCTGGGAGGGAATCTCTGAGGGATTAGAGAGGAATCCCTCTCTAAACCTCGTCGGAGATCGGTTCTGCCCTAACAATTGCGGAAGGACCTGATTGCAAAGGTGGCGAGGAACTTAGGGGGCTCTCTGCAAAGATATTCAAAAGATAGGGACCAAATTATGATTTGGGTGTACTAAATTGTAAAGTAGGTCAAGATGACCTCCCCTTAGGTCCAAATTTTTGGTATAAGCCTAATTTGGACCTAAGGAATCCAATGGTGAAGTTGGATTTTAGGTTTGACCATGTTTGACTAGACATTTTGCGTAAAAACCCAAATTAGGTTAATTGAAGAGCTAGGACCCTAATCTAGGTCAAACTGGGTTCCAAAGGCCAAATTAAGTGTTTTAAACCCTAGAGTATGTTTTTCTATGATTTTTAGAGGGTTTAATTGATTTTTATCCTGACCAAAACCTTGTTAATTTAAGCAGGTCTGTTTTAGGGTTACCAAGTGTCATTTAATTCCTACATTGCACATAAACCCATTTCTGATTGACTCAACCCACTTTTTATCTCATTTAGATCATTTGACCTATATTTTGCCTCTGAAAAGTCCCGTTTATGTACTGCAATGGTAAAATTGTAGTTTTACCCTTTAATTCATGTTTTCTTCTCAGAGCACTTATTCCTTTATTTAGGCCCTCTTCTAGGTTATGTAGGAGCTTTTATCTTCTTTATTGGGTCAAAATGATCTAGTTATGGCTCATGATGAGGTTCTCATCAATGGACATGATCAAAAAGTTGACTAATATGAAACTTAAATAATGAAAAAGTTGATTAATGAAACTAAAGTTGTGGAAGTTCTCTTATGAACATTGTTCTTAGAAAATGAGGCACATGTCTTTCTACATGAAACAAGAGTTTATGTTTGTACTTGAGTCATGTACATTTGCAACCTAACAATTGAAGTTTTGTAGAGTATGAGACCACCATCTTGGAAAGTTGGTTTGAATAATTGAGTACAACATGTAGAAGTTTGCTCAAGATTGGATTTTCATAGCTCCAATAGTTAGAGTAAAGTTTAAACTCTATCCTTATACATGGAGGTGCAATTTCACTGATGGTCTCTTTAATAGGTGAATTAAAATAGGAGTCCAGGAATTGAATGAACATGGAGATGTTATTCAATATATCTTCAATCCAAACTATAATAGTACTTTATACAAACCAATTCTATAAGGGATGATAGTGAAATAAGATCTTAAATCTTGAACTACTCATAAGTGTCTCTGTATGTGTAGGACATATGAAATATATGGCATATCTTAGGCATTAGCTAATACCTTAAAAATCGATTAGCCATCATGTTTTACTAAAATTGTGTGATAAACATCTAGTTATTTTAATAAGGTATATAACTTATTTATAAATTGGATATTACTCATAATTGGAGAATTATAGAATAATGCTCAAGATAATTTATCAATGTGAATTTTCAATTAAAAGTTGGGAATTGTTTATCTAAATAAAGTAATATCAATATTTGATATTAAAACCTTGATCTAGAGTGACCCTAGTCATAGATGGAATTTAGTCAAGTACAAGTTTTCGTTGCAATTCAATATAGTTACTAGCATATAGTAATGAGGGAAAATGAAATTATATGTTTCAATTAATTAAAATATATAATTTAATGCTATTTGGAGAAACACTAGTTGTTGGTATAAATGCACCTCGTTTCATAATTTTGATGATAATAAAACTGTTAGGAAATAAAATAAATTAGTTATTTGGTTAAGTCATTTTACTAGTTTTAGATCCTATGTAGATTATTATGTATGCCCTTGCCTCTCTATATATAAAGAGGGCTAGGGCCTTTCTTTTATCAATAGCAAGAATCATTTTATCCCCAAAATTCTCTACATGGTATCAGAGCGAGTTTGATCCTATGGGAAAGAAGAAAAAGAGAAAGAAGAAACCCTTGATGGGGGAGGCCCATCGACGATGCCGCTGGCTTAGGAGGCTCTCTCCTCTCCACAACCCATCCGCTTCCACTTCTGCTCTTCCTCTCCCTCTTCCATTACTACAACTACTCACTACCGGTAGAAAAATCGCCACCAGTGTCGCCTTTGACTGCCACTCGGTGAGGGACCATTGGTGAAGTGGTCGTTGGGGCCCTGGCCTCTAGATCGACCACCTCTAGTGGCCAATTGACCGGCTACACGCCACCGGTGAAGCCCCTTTGACTGACACCGCCCCTTGATGGGGAAGTTCGGATCAAGGTTTTGGACCCTCAAACCTCACTTGATCGAGGGTTTGAGGGCACCATCATGTTCCTTGGAGGCTATTCTACTGAATCAAGGTGGCTCGGTCCTCCTCCGACCTACCAGTGCTCCGCCACGCTCCTCCCTACCACTATAGCACTGCCACCCATAGCCAGAAAAAAGGGAGGGGGAGACGAAGGAGAAGAGGGAGTCGATGCTGGCTCCGCCCCTCTCCTCTCCTCTCTACTCTTCTCTGATCGCATGGGCAACAGCAACGACATCAGTGACAACAGCAGCAAGTGTTGCTTCCATCATTCTCTCTCTCTGATTTCAATCAAAGAGGAAAAAAAAGGGGGTTATTTGCACTGTTAGTTTGATCTTAGGTTGAGACTTGTGTTTTTGGGGCATTTATGTGTAGCATGTTATAGTTCCAAGTTCTAGTTTTATTGTTTGTGTCCTTATATGTTGAGTCAAAGACACAAGAATTAAAGATGAGAGCTACCTCAAAATGTCAAAGTTCGGGCAGTACGCTCACGCACCTTAAGAGAAACCAAGCATTAACTGGCTCTGTGAGGGCGTATAAGAAGAGACGCCCAGGGTTGAAGACACGAAGAGAGGACTACCATGTCGATGAGAGTGGATCTTCACTACCTTAAAGATCCAAGTCTTCACCGTCTCCCGTGTCTCGACTTGTGGGGGAGTGTTAGAAAATAAAATAAATTAGTTATTTGGTTGTCATTTTACTATGTTTAGATCCTAGGTAGATTACCTTGTATACCCTTGCCTCTCTATATATAAAGAGGGCTAGGCCTTTCTTTTATCAATAATAAGAATCATTTTATCCCCTAAAATTCTCTACAGATGTTGGAACGTTGGAATAAAAGCCACGTAGTCACGTGGATCATCCTCATGGTAGCCTCTGTGGAGTCCAACAGGGCCGACGGTCATGGGTTCTAGAACCCAAGTTTGGAGTCTTTGCTTAGGAGTCAAGTCTTCTATTTTTAGTAAATGTGTTTTAGGAAAAGTATTTGTGATTTGATTTAATTAGAGAGAAGATCTTTCCTTATAGGATAAGATCTTTGGTTTCCAAGAATACTGATATCTACTCTCTATAAAAGTGAGCCTTCCCTTTTTGTAATCTCTTGAGTCATAATAATATTTCCTATTCTATAAAAGAAACTCCACTCCCTCTTTCTTCTTCTACCAACATAGCCGACCACCATCAACAAGGTAGCCGGCCACCTACGCCAATCCTAAGAGGACTACCGGCCACTAGGCCACTCCTCCTGATTTGCATGCACATAGCCCCTACGTGGGACTATTTTCCCACACATAAGGAGCCTACACTCTCTGATTTGTGCCAAATCTTGACATGGTATCAAAGCCACCGTTCTAGGTTTGTTGTGTGTGTGGTTTCTAGACCACGTGTTGGTGATTCTCATCTCCAAAGAAAGTCATCTTAAAAAGATCTAGTGCCTTACATGGGAAGAATTAATGAAGATGACGGAAGCATCGGCAATGGTCAACAAAGCCACGTGTTGGTGATTCTCGTCTCTAAAGAAAGTCATCTTCAAAAGATCCAGTGCCTTACATGGAGAAGAATTAGTGAAGATGACAGAAGCATCGACAACGGTCAACGAAGGCATGCTTGGACCAGGTGAGAGCAAGGTGGTTATCTGTGGGACAACCATCAAGCTCTATGGGGCATCCAACTATATTTTGTGGGCTCGCACCTTCAAAATATTTGTTGGGGGCCAAGAGAAACTTAGCATTCTCTTGGAGGAGCCGTAGGAGAAGGACGATAAAAAGAAGAAATACAAGAAGGCGAACTCTATGGTTATGAATTGGCTAATGAACTTGATGGACCCGTCTATCACCTTAAACATGCTCTATAGAAAGAGTGCATATGAGATTTGGATGACCCTTGAGAAAAGGTACACCCGAACCTCAAGCAATGCATGTATTACTAACCTCTGTACTCACATTTGGACATCTAGTCAAGGTGATCTCTCCTTAACAAAATATTATGAGAAGATGGAGACATTATTTGAGGAGTTGGAGATCTACGAGCCACTATGTTGTGACAAGCAAGGGGAGACTCGGGTAGTTTGGCAATCCGCCAAGTTTTTATCGGAGTTGCATCCACATTATTGAGTCACTTGAGATCAAATCCTAGCTTCTGACGGGAGGATGGATCATGAGACCATCTTCTGCCGTCTTATCAAGATGGAGATCATCGAGGATGAAGACTCGGCAAAAAGTGAGAACTTCACATTTGCTATCCCTAAAGCAAGTGTGGGGCATGGATGATGCAAAAAATTGCATGACTTGTAATTAAGGTTTTTAAAGTCGTTGTAATATGCAAAATCGCATACGCTTTTAAAATTTATATTCCTAGATAGTGGGGTAACTAGGGTCGTCCAAGGAGGCAATTTGTTTACAAAAATAGGTCTCTTGCTCGGAAGTGGAAATCAAGTTTCTTTTTTGTCCTTTTCAATATATCATTTTTATGTTTTTGAAATCAAGGCAATATGCGAAGCTATTGGGGAAAAAATTACTAGACCTAGTATGCTAATCTAAGTGACAAAAATTATCCTCTTTCTAAGCTCAACCTAGGTGCGTGGAGGCCTAGGTTAATTAGAAAGGGGGAGTGAAACTACACTA
Source organism: Thalassia testudinum (assembly GCA_037157565.1). Lineage (NCBI taxonomy): Eukaryota > Viridiplantae > Streptophyta > Magnoliopsida > Alismatales > Hydrocharitaceae > Thalassia > Thalassia testudinum. The sequence goes on from JAZHRO010000003.1 coordinate 36,498,352, forward strand.
AAAAGAAAGCAAGGTAATGCAATAAAAAGAGTGCAGTAGGAAATCAAGGCAACTTCTTTTTTTATATGAAAGGAAATTGTCTACAAGTAGATGAATGCTTCTACAAAAATTTGCAAGAACAAAGTAAAGACAAATCCTTTAGATGATGATGGTGATGACGACGATGAATCTCTTCTTGCTCCAAGATTGGTAGCTCTCAGGCTTGAAAAGAAACTCCTTTCTATAGCTCTGCCAGAATGATGTCCTCCAAAGCAAGCCCTAGGGGGGCGTGCTTAACTCCTCCAAGGTGGATGGCTTTCCACCTTCAAAGGCTCCTCCTAAGGTGGCGTGGACCACCTTTGATTCCTCCTCCAAGGGTGGTAGTGTACCACCCTCAAGTCCTCTACTTCCTAGGGTAGGCATGTACCCTTGGTTGTCCTCCAATGCCTGGCTTCCTTCCTTGGCTGGCGTGGGCACAAGAGAGAAGCGAAGAGGGGAAGGCACCAAGGGGATAGAATATCCCGTTAATCTTCTTCTTCTTCTTCTCTTGACCTTCTATGTAGGTGGAAATATAGGTAGAAAAATTGTAGCCAAGGTTGAATTTTTTTTGGTGGAATATGATGGGTATTTATAGAGGTGGAGAGGGGGGTAGTAGGTGTGGGTTAGGTGGATGGCTAGGACATATTTAGGTGGTGGTTATGGGTAGTTAGGTTGATCCTATGGCTAAGGTTAGTTGGTGCCAACCCAAGGGTTACCTAGGTGGTGGTTATAGGTGGTGGCACCCCTTGAAGTTGGCACCAAAATGGGTTCTAGAAGAGGGGCTTAGGTGGTGCCAGGTAGGGTTCTAGAAGGACGGGTAGGTGGGTGGTTAGGATGGGTTATATGGGTAGGTGTAGGGTTAGGATGGGGGGATTTTTGGAGGGAATTTTTGGTGCCAAAACAAGGGTAGTTATAGGTGGTTTTGGCACCATTTAGTGGTGTCTTTTGGTGGTAGTGGGTAGGCTAGGTGGTGGCACCAAAAGGAGTAGGGTGGAGCTAGCTTAGGTGAGCTTAGGTAGTGCTTAGTAGGTAGAGTTAGCTAAGGAGGGTTTTTAGGTGGTGGATTGCCAAGGGAGCTGGAGCCTAGATAAGCTAAGCTAAGCTAAGCTAGCTTAGCTAGTAGTGGTGTAGAGGAGGAGGTATTGGAGCTAGGGTTTGAAGAAAGGAGCTGAGGAGGAGAAGTATGGAGCTTGAAATGGAGTTGGCAGCTGCTGAAGAGGTTAGCATGGAGCTACTCTAGCTAGCTTAGCTTGCTAGTTCTTTGCTAGCTGCTAAGCCAAGCTAAAGTGAGCTGGCTTCTGCTGAATTGAGTTGAGGTGAGCTAGGTCTACTGCTCCCGGGGAGGATCAAGCTGGGTGAGGCAGCTAAGGTAGCTTAGCTCTACTGAGTTAAGCTAAGCTGAGTCCCCGGGAGCTGGACTTGAGCTTCCTAAGCTGGAATGAACTCATCTTCAGTAGTCTGGAGTTGAGTGGAGCTGAGTGTTACTGGACTTGAGCTGAGGTGAACTCCAGTTAACTCAGGTGAGCTGGCTAAAGCTCCCTGTGGACTCATGGGAGCTGGGATGAGCTCGATTCAGCTAAGTTGAGTTAGATTTGAGTTGACTTGAGCTAGGGTGAGCTAAGATGAGCTCTCTTGAGCTGCCACTCAACTGAGATGAGCTGAATGGAGCTAGGATGAGCTAACCCTAGTTCAGGGGAGCTGAATTCCAACTATGGTGAGTTGGATCAAGCTGAGTTTCAATTGGTGAGAGCTTCTCCTTCACTAGTTGCCTTCTTGAGTGCTAGAGTTATAGGGATCTAGCAATCTGTATATCCCTAACACTCACAAAAATACATTAAAAAAAATAATAAAAGGTGCAATGCATGCCTAACCTAATTAATGCCTAAATGCAGCCCAAAAACCCATTTGCAGAGCAAAATCTTAAGATCTAGGTTTGTTTTAATGCATAAGAATGATAATAAACTAGCATTTATCAATGGATGAGGATGACGATGTAGATCTTACTGCATCCATCTGAAGTGCCAGCACTGCAAATGCAACAACCATCTGCAAGACAAGAGCTGGGAGAAGTTTTGGTGACCACCACGTGAGGCTACTAGTACCTCACGTGTGGACTCCTTTATTCATGAAGACCTTGAGAAGCTACAAGCTCTACTTCGAGAAGATAAGACGGGGACTTCCATAGTGATGACTACTTATGTTGCCACAGAAGCAATGACTTCGGAGGTTTCAAGAGTCTCACCATCAAAGACCGAGAGCGTGGCTCTCAAAGAAGAAGAGTGGTAAGGTGTCTAGCCTCACAAGTTGAAGACCAAGTCATCGACCTCCTAGCCTTCAACTTGAGGGGAAGTGTTAGAACATTGGAATAAAAGCCACGTGGATTGTCTATGTGGTAGTTAGTAGGCCACGTGGATAGTTCACGTGGCAGCCTCTGTGGAGCGCAACAGGGTCAGTAGTCATGGGTTCTAAAACCCAGGTTTGGAGGTTTTTGCTTAGGAGTCAAGTTTTCTATTTTTAGTAAATGTGTTTTAGGAAAAGTGTTTGTGATTTGATTTAATTAAAGAGATAAGATCTTTGGTTTCCAAGAATAGGGATATGTACTATCTATTAAAGAGAGCCTTCCCTCTTTGTAATCTCTTGAGTCATAATAATATTTCCTATTCTAAGAAACTCCACTCCCTCTCTCTACTTCCACCAACATAGCTAGCCACCATCAACAAGGTAGTTGGCCACCTGTGCCAATCCTAAGAGGGCTGCCAACCATTAGCCTGCTCCTCTTGATCTGCATGCACATGGACCCCACGTAGGACTATTTTCTCACGCATAAGGAGCCTCCATGCTCCAGTTTGCACCAAATCTCGACAAAAACATCTCGTACTTAGCAATTGCAATTTGAGTTTTGAGATTTCAGGTTGTTGCAATCTGTTAAAGGATTTGGAGGAACTCAAGTTCAGGATCCATGGCAATGGAGGAGCTTGATGTTGGACAAAAGCATCACGGAGCATGGGAGAAAGAAGCCTTAGAGTAGGAGCTTTGGACTCAATGCATGAAGATAAAGCTTTAAGACAAAGAGAAAATGAAGAATAAAATGGTATTTATTTAATGTAATCCATGTAGTCTTATTGTTACTTTTTATTTCCTTAGAATATTGTTAAAAAGCCCAAAATTAAGGTTATTTAGCTTAGGTATCCGTTAGGCAACCTAGAAAACTTAACCCAAGCCTTAAAAGTAGCAAAACAACACTTTATAGTTATAGGGCACTATCCAATTTCAATATTGGTCGACTGGCTCTTTAGCAGCCAGTTGATCGGCTGCCTTGCCCGTTGACCAGCTGCCATGTAGAGTGTTGACTGACTGCCATCTAGTGACTTGAACATTGGACTTTTAATGTTTAAATTCTCTTGAAACTTGTTCCATTAAATGTCTTGTTAATTAGGCTTTGATTTCCCAAGAGAACCTTGTTAAGTTCAAAATCGCGCAAAAATGGGTTTTTGCATCATAGTATAGAGTGCAAATCAAACTTCAACAAAAATATAATGAAACTCTTAGTGAGTCCCAGTCAATCTCTGGGAGGCTACAAATGAGAAAATGATTTCAATTTTTACATTCTTTTCTTTGCTTGCAAAAACTACTCGAAACCTAAGTGAAAGCCTAACCTAAAATTCTAGGGATGTTGGCGGATCTCTTGGACGACAAATTCGCTAGTTGCTGGCTGAAATTACATGACAATAGTGTAGCTTAAGTAAATATAGAAGGTATATGAATATCACTCATCTTGAAATTCACGTACGATATGAGTGACATCAAGTGAATTACGCTCAAGCATCAACTCGTTTATTTGGGAAGGAGCCACCACACTTTTATTTTAGTGAAATCAATCCAAAAAGTGACTTAACCTAAACTTATTGAAAGACAAATCAGGTAGCACAAGTACTATGACAAAAAGGAGGATGAGAAAAGCTTTTATTTCATTAAATGATTCACAATAACAACAAGGATTCAAAAGATCGATTCTAGAGACATGCTTAAGAATAATTAATCAAAATAACATAGATGAAAGCTTAGGCGTGATTAAATAAAGAACTACAGCTACTTGTAAGAAACACAAAGTGCAGAAAAGAGAATAGAAGACAAATCCTTTAGGAGATTGCAGATGATGGCACCGATGGTGCTCATTGTTGGAGTGCAATGGTAGCCTTGGGAGGTGCCTTGGAGGTGGAAGGTGTCCAACCACTATGGGAGGTAGTGGATAGCTTGGAGGTGGAGGAAGGAAGCTTTGAAGGTGGTGGACTAATGGTGGAATGAGGGAGGAAAAAGATGAAAGGCATGGGCAGCCTTGGGAGGTCTTTATAAAGGAGAAAGCGGGGCTTAACTTGGCGCATAGGAGGGGGTCTTAGTGGTTGTGTTCTCTCCACTTAAGGTGGAGAAGAAGGTGGTGGTCGTGGACTTGGTTGGGAAGGGTTGGTGGTGTTTAAATTATGTAGATTAAGTTGTAAGAATTGAATTCTAATTGAGTTGGGTTAGCCTAGGTGGATTTGGGTTGGGTCTATATGAATAGGTCTAAGTCTAATTAGATGTGTGTGCGTGATTAGTCTAGGGTGATCCTAATGGTTGTGGGTGTACCTAAATAGGTCTAGGTCAAGTCTAATTAGACTTAATGAGTCTAATTGAGTGGATCAATTGGGTTCTATGTGAACCTAATTGGAATTAGGTGTACCCATTCAGGTAGTTATTCTTCTCCTCTTTTTCTGCATTTATTTATACAAGTAACCTGGTCTAATTTTTTTTTTCTCTATGTCCTCATTCTTCTTTATTCCAAGTTTTATTCGAAGCTCCCACTCCTCTGCTGCAACTCCAGCTCCTATCCAGCTTTTATTCAATCTCAGGATATCTCTTGATCTCCTTATTATCTAAAAATACAATTATCCACTAATTAGCATGGTAAAATAGCATTATTCTATAAACAACTAATTAAGTAAAATAGTTATGATGCAAAATATGCAACTTATGCATGTATTATTCATGAGTTAGGCTAGGATCTTACTTAATTTAGGTTGCTTAACTCCTATGATTGCTGCGCAATCAAATCTTTTTAGTATGACCACCACCAGGAAATTGATCCTTCTGTAGGGCATTGACTGATACTATAACAGGCATTGATCCACTACTAAAAAATCTAATCAAGCAAATCCTAATATGATAAAAACATGTTGTAGTTGAAAATATGCAAAAATTTTAAATTTATAAAACCAAACACAAATGATTTTGTAAGTGCAATCAGGAGTCCGAGTTGTTTGTAGAGAGGCATAACGGAGTAACTATTGATTTCAAAGTGCTCGAGAGAAAGATATTTTTGGTATTTTTATATTTTGTGTTTTTTCTGGCATTTTTGAATAGGAAAACAAATGAGATATGATTATGAATTATGACTAGTGAAACGATAGCTTGTGGGAATTGAAAACCTAACTATGAAAGTACTAAGCAACTAAGATTAAGGAAAATAATTAAAGGCAACTAGAATAAGCGATAGACAATGAAGAAGAACTAGAACTAATTTTTATTGCAAATAAGAATCCAATTTCAACTAAGAGAGGAATGCTTCAAGAACAAGAACTAGAGATAGAACTAGTATTATAAATCTAAATAGGATTAGAATAATTGCTACAGCTTGAATCTAAACTTGAACTCTAACTAGTAAAGCAAATAAACATGAGTACCAGGTGGGTTCAGAAATGTCGAGAAGGCAGTGGAGAATCCTTCTGATCATCTTGCCTTGAAGATGCAGAAATGCAGAGAGTCAGTAGGAAGCGAAGATGTAGAGCAATGGTGGATGTGGATAGGTAGGATTGATTTTTGTTGGATCTAGATGGATGGATAAGATGCAAGTAGGAGTAGGGGATGCCTAGGATTAGATGTGGGGTTTCAGATAAGCTAGGGTTGGCTTGGTTCAAATAATGGAGTGTGTTGCAACAGTCATTTAGGATTTCTCTCACTTGTCTTGAATTTTTGGCCTCTTTCTATTTTGAATTTAAAATTGCACATACAAGAAAAGTTGTAACCCTTGAAATCATCTTTCAAATGCAACTTGAATCACTTAATTTTGATTTAAAGTCAAAAGGTTATGGCCAAAATACTAAAGATGTGTCAAGTTGTCATAAATTTTAGAATTAAGATTAGGATTTGGTTTAGGAGGTTTAGGGCCTTAGGATCTAGACTTAATGGTGAGGATTAAAGGTGCAAAGGTGGATTATGTTAGGTTTGTTGGATTTTTGGTGGTGAAAATTGGCTGTAGGTATAGGTGTTTGCGTTGCTTAGCAACTAAAAATATGTAACAGATGTGAGTTAAGTACATATTAAATCGTTGCCAGTCACTAGAAACACAATCAATAATAAGAAATACCAGCTCCCCATGTATAGTGGCAGTTGGGTTGATCCACGAGGAGGCAAGTGTGCATTCGTAGTCTATTCCATTAGAAAAGCATCTAAAAAATGTTCACAACTATGTTTTCTAATTAAATATTCATAAAAATTATTACCAACTAAGGCTACAAAGGAAATAAAGTAGAATAAAAATTAAAATCAAAGAGAATGCATGACGGAACACGACCACCCGCGGTTGTGGGTGAGATGGGAGGAGAGTACTATTGGTTGCAAATTGGATTAGCGAAGCTCGTGCATGGCTGGAGGTGCACGTATGCGTATTGCTGGAGGCATGCACACGAGGTCTATAGGTTGGTTGATGGAGCTCCTACATGGGTGTGGTGGCGTTGGATCGCAAGCTAATGAGTTGGAAATTTTGTGCGAAGAAATCAATTTTAGGGTCTCAGGAAAGAGAAACCTGTGTTGTTGTATTGTCGCAAAAAACTCCAATGTATTGATTGCACATGTTTCACGAGTTTGAAATCGGGGTTACGAGTAACCCGTCATCGTAGTTGCAAAACGCGTGGTCAAATAAAATTTATACCGAAACTCGAAAAGTGAGTCCTGGGTCGAACACGAGGAGGTGAACATTTGGTTTATGAAATCCGCGCTTCACTTTTATTTCTTTTTGGTTGTTTTTATCTTTTCTAATTTTTTTGGTATTTTTAACAAGCAAGAGATTAGGTCGATGAAAACTTTATCTACTTGCAAAATTATAAGAGGGAGAGGGAGAGAGAGAGAAACAATCATCTATTCATGAACAACTGTTTGTTACAACTATGAAAGTAGGAAAACTACACTACGAAAGCGTAAAAAGATATAAAAAGGTGAGAGAAATCCCCCTCGACGGTTACTTGGAGGATGCCTCGCTCTGATGTTGCCTGGAGGAAGGTGGTGAGGAGTAGGACGAAGGAGGATGGAGCCAGAGGATGAAGGATGGGGCAAGATGGCATCGCGGAGAGGATCTTCTTCCCGAAGGGCAGTGAGAGGATGACCACGAGATGCTCCATGAAGGGGGATGAGAGGCAGGAAAATGTTTGATTTTCTACTCTAGAGGAGTATCTCGAGCTTGGGACAAGCTCTCTCTAGAGCCTTGAAGGTGGTGGGAGGAAGGAAGGAAGAGATGGTTTGGAATGGTGGTGGGTAGGTCCTTTTATAGTGGAGGAGGAAGAACAAATTCGCATCTGGGTCATTACTGACCTCCATAAATGTCGCTGCAGCTATTGCGGAAGATCCGCCCTTGAATTCCTCTTGCTGGCGTGCGCAGACCATTAGTGACAGCTACAAGTGTAACTAAAGGCACATGTTGCTGAAGATCCACGCTTGCCCCGCTGGTGCACGCATTGTGCGCTGCGTGCTTTATGTGCTCGTGCTCCTCGCGCCTTGCACGAGTGCGAGCACTGACATGGACTACGCTGCTGTTGCACACGGCTGCGCTGTGCGCAGTGCGCTGCTGCGGTTATGGCTATGTGCGGCTGCAGCTGTGCATGTGCACTGTTGTTGGCTGGCGTTGGGCGGCCTGGATGCGTCACGTGGCACCATCTGGGCCGTCCATTCTTCTTTCTTTTGTAGAGGGTGCCACAGTGCTCAGATCGAGATGATTTTTAACTGTTGGACTGTGATCGTCGCTTCGGATCCATCTGTATGGTCAGATTTTCCATCCGAAACCTGTATGGATGTCGCATTGCCCCCTAGCCATTGATCTTCCTCGGACTTCATATGATGCTATGGTTCTCCGATCTAGAAGATTTTAGAGGCATTAGACTCTGATCGTTGTCTTAATCAGATCTGTGCAGTCCAATCATCCATTCGAGGCCCTGAAATAAGTCTTCTCTCTTGACCATAAAAAGAACCTAATTAACCTAAAATACATACAACTACTCTAAATACAGAATGATGCATGCTATGCAATATTTATAACATGAAATGCAAATCTAAGCCTAGGAACATGCATGAATAGGCATTTTAACCTAAATAGATGTGTCTATATCATACCTCCATGCTTATCTTTTGCTAGTCCCTAGCAAAATTAAGCTACATGCTATGTATAAAATCAAAATTAGGATTAGATCGCTTAAGCCTAAGTCATTTATTAACAATAGAAAATTTCAACTAAGGTCTTAAACAACAAATACTTAACAGTACCTAGGTGCCTGCCAGAATGCAGACTATCCAAGTCCTCGCCTTATTTGAAAAGGGAAGATACATTTTTTTATTTTTCTTCTTTTTTAATTTTTTTGTACTTTTGGAGTTTGAGAGTTCTGGGATAACTTTTTACAGCTACCCGACCTGCCCAAGACTTGAAAAGGACTCTAAGTGCTAAGCATCTTGTGAAAATAGTGAAAGACTCACTAGGCAGCCGTTAAAATGGACTTCGGGTTTCTACGACCCTAGGTGACCTTGCCAAAAGGTTTATCTTTTCGACTGGTAGCTTTCTCCCTACTTCTTTTATTTATGGGGTCAACATAAGGGCAAACCCAGTGTATATCTCCCTGGTTTATTCTACTTCCCCACTTCTTCCCTAATACTTTTGGGAATTATTGTACATTTTTGTAAGCTGGGTTCTGGACAACCGGCCAATGAGCTGTTACCCATGGCAACTTGCCAGCCACACTCGTGTGGTGAAGTGTGGTTTTGTTTTTTTTCTCCTTTTTATATTTTTTTTCTTTTTCTTTTTGTTTGTTTATTATTTTTTTTTTTTACGTAGGTGGCTTCCTTGATCTAAGATTTACCTAAAGGCAGTACAATGAAAATGATCTTATGACTGGGCTCTGGACAATCGACCGATGAGCTGTTACCACCGACAACTTGCCAGCCATACCACCCTAGATAGTTCATTATCTACCCAATTTCCATAGAAACCACCAAAAAGTGAGTAAGTGCAAAAATGTGTGTAGATGCTTAGGCTTAAAGTCCCCCGAAATCAGGGGGCGGGTTGATAAGTTGCATACTTATCATCCCAATTTATTAGCCAAATTAGAAATGAATTTGTATTGGCACGGACTCAAGACTAAGTCCACATTCTAGTGGACACCTGGGCTAATTAAGCCTGAAGACTTGAAGAGTCTAAGTGTTTAAGTCCTCTCATATCATTTCCTAAAGTTAATAACTTCCAAATGCCTAAGTTCTCTTTTCCTAATTTCTTTCTTTTTTTTATCTTTTTCACATTTTTGATTTTTTTTTCTAAATTTTAAAGAAACTAAAAGAAATTCTACGGAGTTAACAAAATGATTTCAGGATTAAGTATCCACCCCCCCATGCCTAAATGATGCAATGTCCTCATTATAAAAATAAAGACATGAAAAGTGCGGAGTAAACAGAATATCACCTGAGTGTCGTGAAAATCCAGTTAGCTCCGCAGAGAGAAGAGTGTATACACATATTCTAAGTTTAATTCCTTCAGCTAGGCATAACATACATACAAAGGAAAAATTGAGAAATTACAAGTGCAGGTCAGAATCAAAATGAAAATATTGATCCTAAAACCCACTAGCAGAAGATGTCCACAGACGTGGACTAGATTATGATGCAGACCCATGCCCCAGGGCCGAGTGGTTCTCAAGTTCTGGATGAAAATCACCCAAAATCGAAGGTTGTTAATCTTGCAGGGTCGGGACTGTGGTTTTGTGGTGTGCAACGCAAGACCAAAGTGGCGGACAATAGGTAGATCTGGTTCACTAGTTTTAGATGTCCAGTTAACATTCAGCTTAGAAAAATAATCAATTATTCCAGGCTTGGGTCGCATGTGAAAGATATCACAAGGGTCCATATAGAAGATAAGTGGTTTCAGGTCAATAGGTACCCTTATATCCAAAATTAAAGTTCCCTCAGAATTAGCCGCCCAAATTTTTATTTCAACAATTCTCTCTTCCAACATTAAGGGCTCAAGCTCTAGGACCTCTAGCATATCATTCACCCCATAAGATTATCCCAAGTCCAAAAATCGTGGCTGAACCAAGATTGACTTGGGAACAATGATCTCAGAAGTCAACTCTTTGGGGTGCAGATGAGGAATGGGGTCACTGATTGAATCATCAAGATTCAGATCCTACAAGATAACCTCGACTGAATCAAATTCTTCTATTACTGAGTTGTCAAATGGTTCATCAGATTCCTCATGCTCATTTGTCTCACTAAAATCATTTTCCTTATGCTCAAGTGAGACTTCACTAAGAGATTCTTCACCCTCAGAGTCAAAGAATTCATGATCCTTCTTTATATATGTCTCAAAATCGATTGTCATTTCTTGGTTCAAAGAGACATATTTTTCCTCGCTCCATAGCTCAGGGATCTCAGGTGAATTGATCGGTTTATCCTCAATGGGTTGCTCTAGCCCAACTTGGTCATCCTCGATCTCAGAAAATGTATCCCCCCGACAGGCACCTAAGGAGGTTCAGACATTGGCTCTCCTGAAGAGGGTTCATCTTGAGACTCATCCCAACATTTGACTAGGGCAACCACAAATTTCATCCTCAACCTCGACAATTTCCCAAGAAGAAACTCGCCCAGGTCCTTATCCCTAACACTTTGGAGAAAATCCAATAAAGAGCTATTCAGCTCGTCAATCATTTTTATCATAGGCTCCAATGATTTAGTGCATGGTGTTGGCTGAGCTTCTAACGATTGTATAGTGTTCCTCAAATTAGCCAACACTCTATCTTGGATCTGGTCCACCTGAATTGACTGGTTCGATTCAGGTTTGGGTGGGTTTGGGTTAAATCTAGGGGAGTCAAGATGTCGAGGTTCTCGGGTCCCTCCCTGAAAGTAGGTCGTTCTAGGTTGTTCAAAGGATGGTGGCAACCTATATTCAGTGGAATACTAGGGAGGGTAGGTGTTATAATCATTATATCCTTCCTGATTGTAGATCGGGTTGGTTTGGTCATTAAAGGATGGAGATCCATAATCATTGTAGGTTTGGGAAGGATAGCAATCATAGTCTTGTTGTCCAGGGTTAGGCCCTGGACATTGAGGTCCAGATTCGTATCCCCAATCAAAGTTATCCCAGCTAGTGGATGGGTAATTACAAGTCAAGTCGAGATAGTAATCATCTTGGGGATAAGTGGTGGTAGGAGGATAGGATGGGAAATGCATGTAAGAAGTGGAAGGATACATTGTGGAGTAGGAGGGAAAATAGAATAGAGAAAGGTGCCCTATAGTACAATCAACCAAACCTGTCCTTATGTGGGTAGCCTAAAGACCTACAGACTCCTAGGGCCTGTCTTGAGATTCTGAACGATTTAGTATACTTTTATCTGGTCAATCCAATCAGTTAGAAGGAGGGACTGGGGAGAAGGTTCTTTCTTTGGCTTGCACCTCCGGTTCCTAATGTACCCCCCAGCTGTGGTCGTTTGACACTATTCCCCTAGCTAGACATTAAATGGACCAGTAGAAGTAGATTAATAAAAAAAATCTCAGTCTGAGCCCTGAAGAGCGAATCAATCCTTAAGGCCAACGTCTACTCAGTTTTAGTTAGGCTTGGGATGATCATGCTCTTGGAATGTGATGGGTCCTTTAGATGGGTTATGCCCTTAATGATCAGTTAAAATGTGTGTGTGTGCACAACCAGGGTTCTCAAACAAGGTTATTTGATGATGTGTCTTGTAGGATTTAGCCTTGTTTAGTAGCTTTTAGGGTTTAATTCTTAAGTTGGTTTAATCAAGGTTTAGTAGAACACTCCAAGTTTTGAAAGCGTAGGTGATGATATGTTCCTTTAAAAATAAAAAATAATGTGGAGTGCCTGGTTCAGTCGTAAGAATCAACCCAACGTGGCAAGCTACTTGATGGATCAGTTTTAGATTGAGTGGTGCGGCCCAAACAGCTCAATCAATTAGCCTGTTGCACCACTTAGTTAAGGCACACAAGAATGTTTAACCTATTCAGATTTCTACTCACTTATGTGTATTGAGTTGAAGTGTAGCGGGTCCACAAGTCAGATCCTGGTTAAGTGGTAGAATCAAAGTGATTGTGCGCCTTATGATAAGAAGTTGTGGGTGTTAAGCGTATAGCTTTCAGTTAAATGCCACAAGAGAAGAATATTTTTTTTATTTTATTTATATATGCAGGTGGGTGAGGTGGGTTGAGTGACAATCAAACAACCAAAATCTACCCTAAGGTTTATAAAAAGCACCTAAGTTGATTTGGGTTTGAGTTATTAGGTTATGGAATGAAAACTCAGGCGGGGGTGGTGTGGGGGACACTTACAAAACACTCTACCCGCACTTTACTTTGGTCTACCACATTTGGATCTCCATGCTAGGGCACCTATAAGGCAATAGATCAGAGATAAGCGAGGTTAGTGTTTTGTAAATGCAAAGAAGCGCAAAAAACAATAAAGTAAATTCCATTGCCTCCCTGGCAACGGCGCCAAAGTGATCGCACGAGTTTCGCAAGTTTTAAATCGGGGTTACGAGTAACTCGTCATCGTAGTTGTAAAATGCATGGTCAAATAAAATTTATGCCGAAACTCGAAAAGTGAGTCTCGATCGAACAAGGGTAGGTGAACGTTTGGTTTTATGAAATCCACGATTCACTTTTATTTCTTTTTGGTCATTTTTATCTTTTGTAATTTATTTGGTATTTTTAACAAGCAAGAGATTAGGTTGATGAAAGCTTTATCTACTTGCAAAAATATAAGAGGGAGAGGGGGAGAGAGAGAGAGAAACAATCATCTATTCATGAACAGCTGTTTGTTACAACTATGAAAGCAGGAAACCTACACTACGAAAGCGTAAAAAGATAGAAAGAGGTGAGAGAAATCCCCCTCGACAGTTGCTCGGAGAATGACTCACTATGTGGTCTCCCAGAGGAAGGTGGTGAGGAGTAGGACGAAGGAGGATGGAGCCGGAGGATGGAGGATGGGGCAGGACGGCGCTGCGGCGAGGATCTTCTTCCCGAAGGGCAGTGAGAGGACGACCATGGCATGCTCCACAAAGGGGGATGAGAGGTAGGAAAATGTTTGGTTTTCTACTCTAGAGGAGCATCCCGGGCTTGGGACAAGCTCTCTCTAGGGCCTTGGAGGTGGTGAGAGGAAGAAAAGAAGAGAAGGTTTGGAATGGTGGTGGGTAGGTCCTTTTATAATGGAGGAGGAACAAATTTGCATCTGGGTCATTACCGACATTCATAAATGTCGCTGCAGCTATCGCTGAAGATCCACCCTTCAATTCCTCTTGCTGGCACGCACAGACCATTAGTGACAGTTGCAAGTGTCACTAAAGGCACGCGTTGCTGAAGATCCACACCCGCCCTACTGGTGCGCATCGTGCTCTGCGTGCTTCACGCACCCGTGCTTCCCGCGCCTTGCACGCGTGCATGCTACTGCTGTGCATGGCTGCACTGTGCACGGTGCGCTACTTTGGATGTGGCTGGGTGTGGTGCGTTGCGTGGGGCTATGGCTGTGCACGTGCGTTGCTGCTGACTGACGTTGGGTGGCCTGGATGGCACCACTGGCACCATCTAGGCCGTCCTTTCTTCTTTCTTTCGTAGATGGTGCCACGGTGCTCAGATCGAGATGATTCCTACGCTGCTGGACTGCGATTGTCGCTCCGGATCCATCCGTATGGTTGGATTTTCTATTTGAAACCTATATGGATGTTGCATTGCCCCCTAGTCGTTGATCTTCCTTGGACTTTGTATGATGCTACGGTTCTCCGATCTAGACAATTTCAGAGGCGTTAGATTTCGATCGTCATCTTAATCAGATCCGTACAGTCTGATCATCCATCCGAGGTCCTGAAATAAGTCTTCTTCTCTCTTGACCAAAAAAAGGACCTAATTAACCTAAAATATATACAACTACTCTAAATGCAAAATGATGAATGCTATGCAATATTTATAACATGAAATGCAAATCTAAGACTAGGAACATGCATGAATAGACATTTTAACCTAAATAGATGTGTCTATATCACATATCAAATAATATTTATAATTGGGACAGTGAATCCCTGGTTGAACATAGGGAGGCGACATTTGATTTTATGAAACCTGTGCTTTGTTTTATTTATTTTTGGAGAATTTTGGCTTTTGTAATTTTTTAATGTTTTCAGATAGATGGAAGATCAAATGAAATATCATCTAAGCTAATCTACTTGTAATTAAAATAAAGGGAGAGAAAATAGATAGAGAATTTGATATATTGGAGCAAAATATTGTTTATTACAACTAAACAACAGAATCACAATAAAAGCGAATAAAAGAGAGAGGAGTTGAGAAGAAATCTCCTAAAGCGAATGTCCGACGAGATGAAGGGAGGGGAGATCCGAGCCAGCTTTAATTGGTCGGCACCAAAGGAGGTGAAGTCTCCGGTGATGAGGACGATGAGGAGGAAAGGGTTGGAGAGCTTTTGTTGTGATCGGTGAGAAGTGGACGAGGTCAGGGAAGGCGTTCCCTCTGCCTATAGTATGTGGTAGAAGGAAACAAAGGAGAATTGAGGAGCTTGTCGGATTCGCAGCGAAGGTGGCCAGAGAGAGGAAAGGAAGATTGAATTGTGGCCTAGACCAGATTGAAATTTACGTTGGGAATTTGGGGAACTTATATAGAACTCCATCAGACCCTTAATTGTCCAAACTTCGTAAGTCTACTTACTGATTTGGAAACTAGAAAACCCATGAATCCTTGGAGTTCCTGGCACTCTATGAAGTGAATTAGGATCCAAGATCTTGATCAAATGATTCCTTGTAATATGAACAATCCCACTATATTTGGTGGGATTTGGTGTTGTTTGCTAGGGTTTTAAGTCGGTAAAAGTAGGTGGTGCTAGGTTTTGACCCAACAATGGTGGAAAGGTATAATTGTGAAGACAACAAGAAAGATAGGGCCCTATTTGCAAGAAATTTTGAAACTTAGGGTCTGAGTGTAAGAAATAGAGATCTTAGGAGCCAAATTACAAACTAGGTCAAGATGAACTTTGATTGGGCCTAAATTTTGGTGTTAACTTAATTTAGACACAAGAAATCTAATGGTGAACTTGGATTTGAGTTTTGATCACGTTTAACTGAGAGATTTGCACAAAAGCCCAATTAATGCAAATTCCTATTTGAAACTCTATTCTAGGTCAAAATAGGTTCAGATGGTCAAATCAAAGGTACCAAAACTATTAGAATATTTTTCTATAAATTTAAGGAGGTCTAGATAAATTTTATCCTAACCAAAACCTCTTCAATTTAAGTGAGGCTGATAATTAGGGTTTTGTGTTCTGATTTGGTCCTCGAAATGCGTAAAACCCTATTTCTGTTAGTGTTGACCCACTTTTTAGTCTTTAATGCTCAATTAACCTCTAATTAACCCTTGGATGACCTCATAGTTACTTTGCACTTGTTATGTGATGTTAAAACTGCAGAATTATCCATGTTTTATTATTTTCCTCTCAAAATAGATTTGAGTGGATTACTATCCTCAGGCAATCATTCAGGAGCATTTATCTCTTGATTTCAACTAATCCAAGCTAGTTATGGTGAATGATGGTGTTTCCATCACCTGTTGTCCATGAAGAAGGAGCCCTTAGCTGGCAGATTCACGAGGAGAAAGGAGGGCCCTCAAATCACCATTGCACAAGTAAGGAGAGCCAAAGATCTCACGTATGCACTGTGAGCATTGTGTGGATTATGATCAGTGCTTCTCAAATCATAAAGGACATCCTATTGCCGTTGGATCAGAGATGAGAGGCTGGGAATGCATGTAATCACACTCTTCAAGTCACGCACAACACATATATGATCATGCATCTTGCTCTCAGCATCATCCATGGTGCCACGTGGAGCTGCCGTTGTTGCATGATGATGATCACGCGATTCAAATCACCCGAGCATGTTGATGAGGTGTGGCTCATCATAGCTAAAATGCCTAAGTTAAACTAGAAACTATGTTAAATACTACTGAATTAACGCATGAAATGGGTTAAGTGTGGAAAATAGAGAAAAAGACCTAAAAAACCAATTTTGTGTTAAAAATGCAAAATTAGGTCATAAAATGAGATATTATATTCATTAATGTAAATTGATGATCCATTTGCAAATTGAACAAACATTTGAGTCCAAAAGCTCAAATCAAAAGTAAAATTAACTTTCTTAATGTTTAATTATACTTCAATAAAAACTTGGTTGCATCTGAACATCATTAGAACCTTGCATTATGGTTTCTCACTTAGGTCCTTAGGTCATAAACATTTATTCACATGAAAACATCCAGGGAATGATTTCATAGCTGACAGGGATCATTTTGTAACACCTAGGGACCACTCTACAGAACTTCTTTGCCACTTATGGGCCTTTCCACAAAACTTCTACCCCTTCACCCATAAGGGTCTTAGCGTAAAACCACCATTAGAGTTGCAGCCGCGAGCCACTGTAGCTGTAAAGAAGTTCATTCTTTGATCTCATGATCTTGTGGCCATCCCTAATTCGAAGCTTCACGCACTTCAGTGCTTCTGTTCACCCCTTTCCCCAAATCCCATCCAACGACCGACCTTTGATTTGAAGCTTCGTGCATGCCTCTCTTCTCATCTCCACCGCCCTAGCCCTAGGTGCTTAATTGCACCTCTATGGTAAGTACAATCACTCCTCTGCCTACTTAAGTAGCTCCCCTGACCTGCACGTAGGCTAACCAGCTCCCTCCCCTTGAGTGGTTCCCTTCATCCATCCCTTCAGCCTTCCACCCCCTTTCATCACCCACAATGATAGAGTAGGTTCCTCTCCCTCCTTCAATCACCTCTAGCCGACAGCTGTTGGCTCTTGGACACCACCTTCTTCAGCTAAGGGTCTCCTCCATTTCATCTCCATCGACCTTCGGTCGGTGGACCTTGGACACCACCTTCATCTGTTAGCTAAATCTATTGCTTTCTTAGTGTACTTTTCTTATTTTCTAGATTAGTGTTAGTATAGTTATTGTAATTAGATTAGCTTAGGATTAGATTAGATGATGAAATTCACTGGTTTAGTTTGGTGTAGTAGATTAGCTTAGATCCACTCCGCCCTCTCTAATCAATTCAGATCAGAGAGGTGTTTTTCCACCTCCATTTCGACGCATTAATCTTCCCCTCCATATCACTATTTCACCTTTTGATTTCCCTCAAGCTTTTATCATTTTTCACCCATCCATTGAAGCATCAATCAGATCTGATGCTATATAGCATTCAGATATGATTTTACGCTAATTCATCAGAGGACCCCTTCATCCACTCCATTGTTCACAAGGGTCCTTATCGTGGTTTTAATTGGATGGAATTTTCTCAATTAATGATTATTTTGATTTGAACGTCTAATTGGGATATTTGGGCTTTGATTTGGAATTTTAATTGAGTGAATGTTTTTATTATAGTCTAATTGAGCTTATGGCAATGAATTGGAACTCAATGGATAGGATTTTCATTGAGTGTATGCTCTGCGCCCAGTTGAATCTTGGATATTGCTATTTTTGTTCTTTCTTGGAGAGCCATGCCAAGGAAAGTCAGTGTTCCTGACATGAGGCTTGAGCAAGGATCCAATTGGTTTTACATGATCACTTAGAACTCTTGTACACCAATCAATGGTGTGCAGGAATTCTAAATGAACAATTCAATTAGGTGATTCAAATCAACAACCCATTTGGGGCAACATGGTTTTAAATTCTAAAATCAGTCTCGATCTATGATTTCATAGAAGTATAATGTTGGAAACACTCATTTGATCAGAGTTTTAACTACAGCAAAAACTGCAATTAAGACATCTGATTAGATGAATGTTTCATCTGTTCTTGAGTGGTATTGCAGCATAATTCTGGTTTGAATTTGGAAGACAACTACAACAGCAGCAGTTGTAGCTGCTAAAATTCTAAGCTACTGTTGTGCAGCAGCTATTGTTGCCATGTTACAGCAGCCACTGTTTGGCTGTGTTGGCTGGTCTGAACTGAGATTTTGGCAAAGAATTTGGGAATTCAAGTGAGATGACCTGTTATGTAGTGTTATAACCTAATGTAACAAGCATTCATGTGTTTTTAATTGATTGAAATTCAATTAGAATTGCTTGTCATTTGGTTTTCAATTCTTTTGTCAGCTCTTTCATTTTTACAATCTATCCAAATTGGAATTTAATGAAATACAAAGTGGAAATCATACTTAACAGTCCATGCATGTTTCATACAGTGTGTTGGATGTTTTGAGATGCCTAAACCACCTTTCCAGCCACTATACCTCACTTCAAGGCCTTAGGTTCCCTTTGGAAACACTCTACAAGACCTAAAATTGGTGAACTTTGTTTATAAATAAAAATCATAACAAAAATAAAAAAAAATAAAATAAAAGTGTCTCAGTTAATATTAGGTATACTTTTAGGTATGTACCAAGTTTCAAGACATTCTGAACCCCTGACTTGGTAGAACATACCAGCTGATAGTTCAATATACATTGGAACTTAATAAAAGAAATAACTTCAAAAAACACCAAAAACAACTCTTCTCTCTCATCCCCTATCTCTAATAAATATATAAAACCCATAAAAATCAGAAAAACCCCAAAAACTCCTAAAAATACTACATATACTATGTAAATACTTGTATATATTAATTAAATCTAAGCTATATGTAACTATTGTATAATATGTATATAATGTATATAATTAACTTATAGATGTATTCTATATATTAAATTAAGTATTTGTAAAAACTTATCATATATATAACCTTATAATATAAATATATATTAAATTATATAACTTAAATGTATAATAACTAAGTAATTCTATAAACCTATTTAAATGTACATATCTGTACCTAATACTATACATGTATATTTATATATGTATTATGAATAATATTATACCTGTAATATAATTTAAATAAATATTTACAGTAAATATTTAAGTCATTAAGTTAATTAGGTAATTTATTAAGTTAAAATAAAATAAATTGGTAATTTAAGTTAATGCTGAGGTAAGTTATAGTTTATATTTGTACTATATTATATTAAGTATTTTCAACTTATTTAAACCATATCTATACTGCATTCTAGTAATGATAGTTTATTTATATGAAAAACCATCTAAAACATGTATTTAATTGAGAATAAATTAAAATAAAGATTATAAAATATCATAAAAATCTGTAATAAATAATTTATTATGTATATTCACTTTATATTAAGTCAATTTGATGATTAATTAAGTAATTTATACTTTAATTAACGAATTAAACTCTAATTTAAGATGTATAAATAGCAAATTTTACCTAATTTAATTATATAATAAAATAATTTATTTTTGTAAAGTAATTATATAATTATGTAGCCCTATATAAGGGATTTACAATGGTATAATTTATTTTTAATTTAAATTAAATTATGGCCCTCAAATCGAGGGCCAAATTCATGACATCAGAATGCATTCGTGCACAGCAGTAGCCAGATTCGACTGGCTGTTTTGTCCCACATGGTGGGCGTTAGAGGTCCTGCAGTAGCATGTAATATTTTTGTCACTTGAGCTTGTCAGTCGTCAGGCACTGGGTGCCCTCACATACCCTTATCTCTCCCTCTCGATCTCGCATATGGCATGAATGAAATGTGTGCGGTGCATGGGCCAGGGGCCATGCACTGTGCGTGGGCCTGATTAGGCCTATTAACGAGCATTGAACTGGAATTAGTGCACCTAATGATGAACTAGGGTGGCCCTAGTAGAGTTCTGGTCCTACACAAAAATGGGTGCTGCGTATCCCTTGAAAAGGCCACCCGCCCATTAAACCCAATTTTTGGGTTGAGTTGAACTGAACCGATTAAGTGTTAAGAGAAGAGAAGAGAAGAAGAAAAGTAGCTAAGTGTTTGAAGAATCCCCATTGTGTGTATGTGTGCATGAGTTGTATGTGATGTAGGTTTGTGTATGTGTGTGTTGTGTGTGTATGCGTATATATATAGGTAAATATATATAAGTATATAGTATATAAAGTATATGTATATACATAATATAATATAATGTAAATAAATAATGTATACCGTAAATAATATAGTATAGTATATATAAGCATATATAGAGTAGAATGTTTGAGCTCTTATATATGTATATAAACATTAGAGCTTTAGTGACAGATTCATCTGTCACTGTAGATAACTATATGTTAGTATAGATAATAATTTTTGCCTTATGTTATGTATATAATTTTACTAAGGTTTTAGCAACACTTATATAGGTTACTATAGATATTAGTATGTTATAATGATTTAATATAATAGCTACTACTAACTATTTTTGTACCTATACTTAGGTATTATTTATATTAATTATAAATAATTAACATAGAGTAGTTATACATAGTTTTTGATGCTTGTTTATGTACATATGTTTTCAAGCATTATAATGTGTTTTAATTCATTCTTTTGTACATAATTAACCAAATTCTTCTATTCATTGATTCCTTCATTCATTTTTGTAAATAAAATCAACATTTTTGGAGCAAAAGAATGTTTTTGAACTTAGAGAGTGATGTATATCAATAACTGTCTCGTAATGATTGACCTGGAATAAACTAGTAAAAATTAAGTATATAAATAAGATTGACGTGACATCAGTTTGTATTTGTTATATATACTGCAACAATGACATTTTAAAACCCCTTTTTAGTACGAACCGATCATCGACGATCATATTTTTTGGCACCATTGCCGGGGACAAAAACCCGTCAACAACGCTTTATTGTGATTGTCTGATGAATGTCATATGGTTACGAGAAGAAATTGTTGTTTAAAAGATGTTGCGTTGCAGTATAAATGAAATCGCTTTGAAAACAAATAAGAAATTTATTACTCAAAAACCAAAGTATCTGAGGTTGAACACATGGAGCAAATTGGTATTTAGAAACTAAGATCACAATCTCAAATTGATAAAATTTGATGTTCACAATAGTATGAATCAAAAGAATTAAGCTCAATGTATATAAATGCTAAAGAGAGATGTAAAAAGAATGTCTGTTCTCTCTTCTTTCTTCTTATCTTTTCTTCCTTCTCTGATTTCTTCTTTCTTTTCTCCTCCTTTGATTCTTTCTCTTCTTTTGCCTTCTATTCTCTATGGCTCCTTCCTTCTCTTCTTCTTTGCTTCTTTTTCTTCTCCTGGTTTCTTTCTCTTTCTCTACCTTTGATCTTCTTTGCGGCTCCTTCCTTAGCTTCTTCTTTTCCTTTCTTCTTTGTCTGCCTTGGTTTAAGTTCTTTCCTTCAGCTTTGCCTTACCCTTTTCTTCAGTCGCCCTTCTTCTGCTATAGTGCTGCTTATTTCCTTCCTTCTCTTTTCTTCTTCAGTAGCACCTTCTTCTTCTTCTTCCTTAGCCTCTTTTGCTTTCAAGTCCTTCTTCCTTCCTTAGCCGTGCTCCTGCCCTTGGCTTCCTTCCTTCCTTCTTTCCCTACATAGAGAAGAGCAAAATCTACCCCAACCCTCCCCCGTGTACGCTCTCTCTCTATTTCTCTCTTCGCTCTCCCAGAGCCAGGCAATCGGGTATACGGGTCGGGTACGTGCACCCAGGTCCAGGCGCACCAGCGTGGGTGGTGCACGAGGAGTGTAGGGTAAACGGGTTGGCCAGGTCCACGTAGGCGTAGGTCGTGGATGAGGCGGGTGACGTGGGCGAGGGGACCTCACCCCATGTTCTAAGGAGAATAGATGGAAACACAAAAATAATTTAAGTAATGCACCTGCGCCGAAATCTTCCGTGGTGGGACTAAAGTCCTACCCGCTTCTTCACGTGCACGCAGGAGGAACACCTGTGCAATTGGGGCAGCTGCGGTCGCTGAAGCCTCTGATTGCCAGGTGCGAAAGGTTTGTGGACTAATTCCATGCACCTAGGATGCTTCAGCTTGGAGCGGTGCAACGTGGAGCGAGTTAGCATGCTCCTTCACGCTAGCTCCAATGGTGGAAGAGGGTCAGACCTGTACTTCACGAATACGGCCTCGCGGCCCTGTCTAATCACTTGGGGAGCTTTATCGTGTCACCGTGAAAGTGAAGCAAGGGGTGGCGTGGCGCAGAATGGCCTAGGCGTGCGTTCCTAGGTCAGACTGTGACCATGGAAGCACGTGTGTTCGGTGGGCACTTGGGGGAGTGTTGGCGGTTGATGGAGGTGTGGATGATGATCAGTGGGTGATGGCGGAGGTTCTGAGGTAGGTGGCGAGGCGTGTGGATGGGTGGAGAGACGGTTGCTCCTCGCTGGTGGTTGAGGGTAGTTAGACGAAGGGGGAAAGGTGAAGGACGAGTGGTGCATGTGTGCTGTCATCGTAGAAGAAGGCCCTGAGGTGAGGAGGACGGCGACGATGAAGGGGTTGGAGAAGCGAATGCAGGTATGGCACGACATGGAGGAGAAAGGCAGAGAGGACTCTACCACTGGTATGGTGGCATGCGACAAGAAGAGGGAGGAGAGATCGCTGAAGCTTCCAGGATGTTGGCCGGAAATGAGGAAGGAAGAAATTTGGGGGAATTAGCGGCCAAAACAAGCTTGAAAGATGCGGCAAGGACAGGGGGTCCTTTTATAGCTGTTGGTAGAGGTCCTTATGCTTGGAAGCCAAGCTTCCAAGCGTAAGGATCTCACTGGAGAAGGAAGGTGCGGATGATACCCATTTCTCTCGAGCATTTGCATGAGAGATTGGGTGCAAATTCGATCTTGGGATTGTGTTCAGACGAGAGAGAATTCCTCAGAGAATCTCCCTTCCAAATTTGGGAGGAGATCTTTGAAGAATCGGGGAGAAATCCTCCTCAAATCCTTGCCGAAGTAGGACTCCTCTGCTGTAATGGCGGAGGGAACTAAATGCAAAGAGTGGCGAGGAAGATAGGGGGGCCTGTGCAAGGGTTTTCAAAAGCTAGGGGCCAAAATGTGATTGAGTGGACTATTTTGCAAAGTAGGTCAAGGTGACCTTCCCGTAGGCCTAAATTTTGGTAAAAACCTAATTTTGACCTAAAGAATCCAATGGTGAAGTTGGATTTTAGGTTTGACCATGTTTTACTGGACATTTTACAAAAAAACCTAATTTAAGTCAAATATTTGACTAGGACCCAAATCTAGTCAAAATAGGTTTCAAAGACCAAATTGAAGGTTTTAAACCCTAGAGGGTATTTTTCCATGAATTGTAGAGGGTTTATTTGATTTTTATCCTAGGCAAAACCTTGTTGTATTAAGTAGGTTTGTTTTAGGGTTACAGAATGTCATTTAATTCTTAGATCTCACAATAACCCTTTTCTTATTGAACCATCCCACTTTTCATCTTGTTAAGACCAATTGACCTATGTTTAGCCCCTGAGAAATCCTAGTGATGTACTGCAATGGTAAAATTATAGTTTTACCCTTTATTTCATATTTTCTTCTCAAAACAGTAATCTCTTGAATTAGGCCCTTATCTAGGTTATGTAGGAGCTTTTGTTCTCTTTTATAGGTCAAAATGAGCTAGTTAGGGCTCATGACGGTGTTCCCATCATACCCCCATGCCTAGCTTTTGCTAGTCTCTTAGCAAAATTTCAAGGTTTTAACTTCTGTTATAGACCATGAGTTTTTTTCACCAGTTATGATAAGTGCTTTCTTTTTCTTTTGATTAGGTCAGAATGCCGACAATAGGCCTAGAGGTACTCAAGTACCAACCAAGATTTGGACCTGACCAGCTTTAGCCTTGATCCTCTGCGAAGGTTTTTAAGGCCCGCAGGAACTATCCTAAGGTTCGTTGGATTCCGCGATTAAAGCACTCGTGCTTGAGATATATTTTAGCCTTGGATAAGTTTGCAGTGCATTTTTATAAGAGAGAGATAGAGGATTTATTTGTTTGGAGAGTTTTCTCTCTCTTTTCTTTTTATTTCTAGCTTCAGATTGGCTTCTCAACATGGTCTGTATCGGATTCCTCGTCCCCATCATCAATCCTCAAAGGTCCTTGGCAATCGATGCTTCGTGATAGCACCGCCCATGGCAACCCCCAGAACCCTAGCTTTCGAGATTTCAAGATAATCCCGCCCATGGCATTTCGTGGCCGAATCCAGACCCTCGCAATCAACATTTCGTGATAATGCTGCCATTGTATCTGAACCAGCAGAGTGCTTACATGCCCCCGGTAGGATATGTAAATATCCTAAGAGACAAGCACCGAGGAGACGATATGTTGTTACACATCTTCGAGGGGAATTTCCCCCCTCTTCGCGTCGGGAACTCATCCAAATCAACTTGTGTTGATCGGCTGCTCCTGATCTAGGCAACTTTTTTCAGAATACTTAAATGCTTTTGCATGATTTTGATAGTTATGCGAACTGAACCAGACTGTGTGTGGATTGGTGTGCTTAGGATATCGAGTCCCGCAAATTGAAGGTCAGTTAATGAGGCCGAATACTCCCTAAGCCTTAGACCTAATACTTAAGCTTTGCATTTTCCCCAACCTCTTGAGGATTATCCAAATCTTACCGGATACTTGAATTTTTAAGCCTAAAAGTCTAGCCCAAAAGGCTTAAGGTCAGCATTCCTACTAATCTCTTTTTGTGTCTCCTTAACACTTTTTCCCATTTTTCTCCTTTTTCTTGATGTGGTCTAGAACTTCAGTTAATCCCTTAATCTCTTACTAATGACTATCTCTTTTTCTTTTTCATTTTGTGCTCCTTTTTTGTCATTTTGCTCTTTTTCCTCATGTTTTGTATAGCCTCAAAAATTCTCTCCCTCCTCCTCAGTCTTTTTCAAGATTTTTTCATTTTTTGTGTTTTTTATGATATGTGATTTTTTTGTTGAAACCTTTTCTTGTGATATGATTTTTCATAACATTTTGCACCTTCATGTCCCCCATGCCTACGATTCGCAATGTCCCCATTGTAAATTAGGTGGGTTCGAATTCAGCTCAGTTCATTCATTAGGATAGGTGTTGGGTGGGCAAACGGGGCGAGGTGACTGTTGCGAATGATTTCTATACTCGGGTACGGGTACCTGAGGTGGAGTCGACTGTTCTAATGGATGAACCCTAAAGTTTTTCAAAGAATGACAGGTTGCCTCCCATTAAGCGCTGAGTTTTACGCCATCGGCTGGGTGCAATGAGCTTAGGGAGAATAGAGGATAAAGGATATCTTAGCCTAATCTATATTGGTCATGTCAATGAACGGTTTGAGTCCCTGACCGTTCATGACGAAGGGTTCAGAATCGTGGCTGAGTGGACTGATCTTAGTGGCTCCATTTCCAAAGATTCGTCGGACTAGGTAGGGTTCGATCTATTTAAATCGTAGCTTTCCTAGGAACAACTTGAGTCTGGCATCAAAGAGTAGGACCTTTTGAATAGGATGAAAG
Source organism: Thalassia testudinum (assembly GCA_037157565.1). Taxonomy (NCBI): domain Eukaryota; kingdom Viridiplantae; phylum Streptophyta; class Magnoliopsida; order Alismatales; family Hydrocharitaceae; genus Thalassia; species Thalassia testudinum. The sequence goes on from JAZHRO010000003.1 coordinate 36,524,019, forward strand.
ATCTTTCTAGATATGTGTTTGTCGTGAAAGGCTTTAACCCGCTCTTTGTAAATTTTTTAGTTCTCATACGAGTCGTGGCGTAATTCATCAATCTCGCTCATTTGAAGCTTTCTATGGGTTCCAGCCTTAGAAAGATCTAAGTTGCAGTTCCATATTGCTTAATAGGCTTTATGCTCCAATTCGACGGGGAGGTGACACGCCTTCTCGTACACCAGTCTGAAGGGAGACATACCTAATTGGGTCTTGTGGGTGGTCCTATAAGCCCACAAAGCTTTCGGAAGCTGGGATGACCAATCCTTCCTGTCAGGTCGAATAGTAACCTGGAGGATTTTTTTGATCTCCCGGTTCGATAGCTTAGCTAGACCATTAGTTTTGGGGGTGGTAAGGAGTAGAGATTCGATGCGACACCTCGTATTTGGTCATCAGTGACCTAAACTGAGCATTTGTGAAATGGGTCCCTCCATCGAAAATTATTGCATGTGGAATCCCAAACTGTGAGAAGATGTTTTGGTGAATGAATTTGATAATAGCTTTACGATCATTGGTTTGGGTCGGAATGACTTTGATCCACTTGGAAACATAGTCAATAGCGAGTAAAATGTATTTGAAGCCATCCAAGATAGGGAAGGGTCCCATAAAATCAATTCCCTAAATGTCAAAAATTTCGCATACCAGAATCGGCTGTAAAGGCATCATGTCTTGATGGCTCATGTTGCCCAAGGTTTGGCAACGGGTACATGCCTTATAGTGCTTGTATGCATCCTTGAAAATTGTGGGCCAGTAAAAGCCACACTGGAGGACTTTTGATGCGGTTTTGTGTCCTGAAAAATGTCCATCGCTTGCCTGGTCATGGCAGAAAGAGAGTATGTCTTTGATTTTCGCTTCCACAACACATCGTCGAATTATTTGATCATCACCAAGGTGGAATATGTACCGGTCTTCCCAAAGGTAATACTTGGCATTTGAACGCAATTTGTCCTTCTTGGCCTTCGGCCAATCGGATGGGATTTGATGTGATGCCAAGTAGTTTACTATGTTAGCAAACCATGGAAGCCTTGTATTGATAATCAGGAGGTGCTCATTAGGAAAATGTTTCGTGATGGGTCCAGAAGGGTCAATGATCTCAGAAGGAAGGTAGAACAAGTGATTAGCTACCACGTTCTGTTTTCCTGCCTTGTTGTGAATCTCAAGGTCAAATTCTTGCAACAGTAAGATCCAGCGGATTAATCGAGGTTTCGTGTCCTTCTTTGCAAGGAGATGCCTCATAGCTGTGTGATCCGAGTAGATGATAACATGGGAACCTGGGAGGTAAGATATGAATTTTTCTAGGGCAAATACTATGACTAGCAGCTCTTTCTCAGTAACTGTGTAGTTACGTTGAGCCTCGTCAAGTGTTTTGCTAGCATAGTAAATGACCACAGGTTTCCTATTAATTTTCTGCCCCAAAACTGCTCCTACAGCGAAGTCAGATGCATCGCACATGATCTCAAAGGGTTGAGACCAATCAGGGGACTGTAGGATTGGGGCTTGGGTAACTCGGTCATGAAGGATCTCAAATGCTTGAGTGCATTCCTTGGAGATTTCGAAAGGTACATCCTTGGAGAGAAGAGTAGTCAGGGGGCGTGATTTTTGAAAAATCAGGAATAAATCGATAGAAAAATCGACGTGCCCCAGAAAAGATCGGATGTGCTTGATTAAGCTAGGCATAGAGAGTTTGGAAATCAAGTTAACCTTGGCTCGATCGACTTGGATGCCTTTCTCTGAAATCAGATGTCCTAGGATGATTCCCTCAGGCACCATGAAATGGCTCTTTTCCCAGGAAAGAACCAGATTCACATCAATGCATTGCCTGATTATTTGGACCAAGTGTTGGAGGCAATCGTCAAATGATGCTCCAAATATTGAAAAGTCATCCATGAAGACTTCCAGATAATCACCTACCATATTTGAGAATATGGCAAGCATGCATAGCTGAAAAGTCGTGGGTGCATTGCAGAGACCGAATGGCATCCTTCGGAATGCGTACGTCCCGAAGGGGTAGGTGAAAGTGGTCATTTCTTGATCCTCAGGATGGATTGCCACTTGGTTATACTCGGAGTACCCGTCAAGAAAGCAGAAGAACCTATTTCCCACTAGTTTCTAGAGGATCTGATCAATAAACGGTAGTGGGAAATGATCCTTTTTCATGGAGGAATTGAGTCTTCTGTAATCAATGTAGACTCTCCATGAGTTAGCTATACGGGTTGGTATGACCTCTCCGATTTTAGTTGCAATGATGGTGAGTTCTGCCTTCTTAGGCACAACCTGGATTGGACTCACCCATCGACTATCGGAGATCGGGTAGATGATCCTTGCATCTAACCACTTGATGATCTCCTTTTTCACGACCTCCTACAGATTAAGGTTCAAACATCTCTGCATTTCTCGCGAAGGTCGTGCACCCTCTTCTGTGTAGATTCAATGTGTGCAATAAGAGGGACTTATGCTAGTCAAGTCATCGAGAGTCCATCCAATGGCTCTACGATGTTATTGGAGAACAGTAATCAGACGAGATTCCTGGCCAGGTGTGAGTCTAGAGTTGATAACCACAGGAAACGTTTGATTGGAACCCAAAAAGGTGTACTTCAGATGGTCGGGAAGGGGCTTGAGTTCCAGGACGAGATTATCAGCAGTAGCGGGTGATTCATGGTGTGTATTAGGAACAAGAGTGGGAGTTATGGGTGTATCTAGATTAGGTTTAGACTCCTCTGTTTGTGGGTTTTGATCTTCTGGTGGTTGATCGGGGATAATCAGGTTGTCCTCGATATGCGGTTCATCAACCACAGCTTTGATATCACATATTTGTTATAACACCACAATTAATCCCTTGTTGGGCCTTAAAGATGTCAATCTTTCGAGTTTGGTTCCCAAATTTTAATTCTATTTGGCCCTCTTCACAGTTTATGTTGGCCCTAGCAGTGGCCAGAAAAGGTCTCCCTAGTATAATTGGTGTATCCTTTGGGTTCTCAGGTGCATCCATATCTAGAACTATAAAATCCACCGGAAAGTAGAAATCCCGTACCCTAACAATGACATCCTCGAGTATTCCTTTAGGTGACTTGATGGATCAATCGGCTAATTGCAATGTGACCTCTGTTGGTTTAAGCTCGGACTCTTCAAGGTGGTCAAGGAGGGATGTAGGTATTAGGTTTATGGAGGCACTTAGGTCTAACAAGGCTCTGTCGAATTTGGTATCACCAATTTTACATGAAATCAAGGGAGTACCTGGGTCTTTAGCCTTGGGTGGGAGTTTACTGAAGATTACAGAGCTGGCTTGCTCTGATAGTACGACAAGACTCCCACTTTTGGTTCGCAGCATATGCTTGGGTGTACACACGTCTTTCAGAAATCGTGCATAAGCTGGTACGTGGCAGATTGCATCCATCAAGGGGATGTTTATCTGGACTTGTTCAAAGAGCTTGACCAGATCCTCCTAAGGAGCCATGGGTTTGGTTATCCTCTTTCCTTTGGTCAAGGCCTGTTACGACCCGGTTCTCGAATCCCTACAGGACATGAGACCGGCTCGACTCGACTGATCCCAGGACCCAGTCATCCAACAAGAAATAACCAAAAAGCAGGAAAGTAAACCACATTCACTATGCTAAGAAACTAACAGTAAAAGAGTACAACAGTAAAGAAAGTAAAAGCAACTACAGTACATATCACCACCACAAGAGTAAATAGTAGCAAGGTACAGGAACGTAAAGGTACAGAAAAGTAAAGGTACAAGAGTCTGTACTCACTACAACAAAAAGGTACTACAACATAAGACTACTGCTACTGGGCTCTACTGGGCCCAACACCCTCTACAGTCGGAGACTCAGGCTGCTCAACACCTGGACCTGAAAAGGGTTATCAGTACACAAAGTCAGCGAACGCTGAGTAGAGTGGCAACCAACTAACTAAAGCAGTAAAAGTGAACAGGTAGTTGTTTATTCCAATTACTTTATTTTACAAATTATTCCTTTCCACCCATTGGTTTATTTATCAGATCTCTTTCTTGATCTCGAATGTTCCTCGTGGGAACGATCTTGATTGCAGTCTTTTCTGAAGAGTAGAAGTCGCACGTGGTGCTCTCCTGGCCGGGAGAGTCCCCCGTGGTGGTCCTACACCCAATCAACCACCCGAAGGTCATGGACAGACGTAACGGTGACTACGGCATGCGTGATAAGAACACGGGTAGCTACCCCGCACTGGCACATGGTCAGTCATTTCCACTAACGGGTGCACCCAAAGTACAACACGGAATAGTATAGGGCCTAGCCCTCTCAGTAACAGGGGTCTAGTCCTCTCAGTAACAGGGGTCTCGTCCCTCCATAGTTCGTGCACCCTCACCTGACTACCCTAGTTTGGCCAGTGGGCCTAACAAGTCGGTGTAGGGTGGCTAGCTAAACCCCGAGTCCCGTGGGGTGGCTAGCTTTCTCCCTACAGTGTACACGAGGGCCAAGAAGTCGGTGCAGAGTGGCCAATCTTAACCCTGGGTCCCGACCCAAGGGTGGCTAGCTCTGCACTACACTAAACAAGGGATAGTCGCTCTCCTTGGTACTACGTACTCAAGGGCCAGCACACTTCGCCACTCATAATTCTAGATCCATTCCATTTATTCTCAGGAGCTCTACTCCTAACTCTCGTAGGGTTCATGCTCATATTTCTCATACCATTCCATTCCTGGTTTCATCATTCACATTTCCATTCTCAGGTTATACACATGCAGCTCGTATTTCTATCATTCACGTTTCCATTCTTAGCATGCAGCTCATCTTTCTCTCATTCATGTTTCCATTCTCAGGTTATACACATGCAGCTCGTACTCTAGCATTTAACGTTTACAACAGGTAAGGTTACATGCAACTGTTTCACTATCACAGTTAATTCATATTTCACAGGTAGCTCTTGTTCATTAACAGGCAGTTGTTTTCCATCTACTCATTCAAGACTGCAATTCAATTATGCATACAGACATTTCATGTGTTTCTCATCCTAAGGTTCATGCCATATCCTAGGTTCTAATAATTCATTCCACACATGCATTCAGGTTTGTAGTTAAATTAGGGGAAGCCACTCTACCAGACAACCCAGGAGTATTGGGGGCTCGAACGGTAGGCTCACGTGCCTCAGCAAGCCCTGCACCCGTAATGGATTGAAGTCCTATAACAAGGAATAATCACAAAGGAACATTCATAACAGTATAGAAAGCCTTCTAACAAGTAGGGGAACTCACAAGGAAAACACCGATATCTGATTTGCGTAAAACAGACCTCAAACGGACCCTAAACAGGTCAAAAACAAGGCTACTGACTCAAATCAGATGTCTGGCACAATGTCCAGATGTCTTAAAAGTGTCCAAGAATGTACCTTAGGCTCTACATCGACTTCAGACATCCAGGTCCTCTTCTGGACTGTCTGGACCCAGCTCCAGATGTCCGACCACCTCTCTGGATGTCTGGGAGTGCTTCTAGCCATCTAGTAAGCTGCCCAGACGTCTGAAATGCATGGGAGGGCATGTCCCGCACCTTCCCAAAGCAAATCCTGCATGTGACAGCAAAATCTTCTCAAATTAGCCATGCAAAGCGTAGCTACGGAGCGGCCTGCTTGGCCGTATCCGCAAAAGGGAATGTACCTTTGCGGGGATCTGCCTTCAGACATTCAGAGTCATCTCCAGACGTCTGCTCCGTCATCTGGATGTCACTCCAGACGTCTGATTCTGGGAAAAACCTAGAACCAGAACCTGCTCCTGCTCGCCCTCACAGCGCTCTGCCGCGCCTTGCCCCCTCGCCTATAGCTTCAGCTGCAACAGTGCCAGGGACGACTCCTTGACTCACTCCTCTTGCATGCGTCGCTCCGGTCATGCACCCTCTGGTGAGCTCCCACATGAGCTCGTGAACTCAAGTTCCTCCTCCTCTCTTCACGTCGCTCCTCTTCGTCGCTGCTCTCGTACTCTCTCTTTCGTGCTAGCTCCTCTCACTCGGGCAGAGAGGAAGAGAAGAAGCGGTTGGTGGAGTGGGGAGAACGAGAGGGGAAGAGGGGCTTATAAAGATGGTGTGCTAGGGTTCGCTGGAGGAGGGGAGAAAGAAGAAGGGGAGAAAAAGAGGGTATTGTCTGCACGCATCCCGCACGTAGACGCGAAGCTCGTACCCAAAAATTTTGATTTCCAGACGTCTGGGAAGGTGTCTAGATTCTGACCAGACATCTGACCGACAGTCCAGATGTCTTACATGGCTCAGGACAAAATGGGTCTTAACATCATAACAAACTTAAAGGAAGTTTCATCCCCGAAACTTGAGCTAGCTAGGGTGCGGAAAAGAAAATATATGCATAACAAACTTAAAGAGGATTGAAGCCGGTCTGAAAAGACGTACCCTTAAGAAGCTCCGGGTACCGCTCTCGCATTGCTGCCTCAGGCTCCTCCACAAGACCTTTACCAGGGGTACCTGCTTCCATATCAAACTCCGGATGGCTCTGTCTAGTATCTGTACTGGTCGCTCGGGGTTGGTCAAGTCGTCACCCACCTTGACACTCTTGTGGCTCAGAACGTGACTGGGATCGGCAACGTACTTCCTGAGGTTGGACACGTGGAACATGTCGTGCACACCGAAAAGCTAGGGAGGAGGGGAAAGCCTCTAAGCAACGGATCCTACCCTCTCCAGGACCTCAAAGGGCCCCACAAACCTCGACGTGAGCTTCCCTTTCACCCCAAAATGCTACAGGCCCTTCATGGGCAAAACGCGAAGAAAGACGTGATCCCCAACCTCGAACTGCACCTCTCTGCGCTTCCGATCGACATAACTCTTCTGTCTGCTCTTGACAGTGCGAAGTCATCTATGAATCTACTTAATCACCTCCTGACTCTGTCGGATCAGCCTGGGGCCAACCTCCCACTCGGTCCCCACCTCAACCCAACTCAAGGGCGTAGTACACCTCCATCCGTAAAGAGCCTCGTAGGGTGCCATGCCGATGCTTGAGTGATAACTTTTATTATATGCAAACTCTGCCAGGGGCAAGTGCTCTTCCCAAGAGCCCCTCTAGTCCAGTACATAGGCATGTAAAAGGTCCTCAAGTGTCTGTATTGTGTGCTCTGATTGTCCGTCCGTCTAGGGGTGGTACGCCTTACCAAACCTCAACCATGACCCCAAAGCCTGCTGAAACTCAGCCCAAAACTGTGATGTCAAGCGGGTATCCTGGTCGGAGACAATCTCACGCGGAACTCTGTGCAGACGTACCACGTCACGAATATACCTCTTTGCCAACTGCGCTGGTCCCAAAGTGACTCAGATCGACAAGAAATGTGCCATCTTCGTCAATCTATCTACAATCACCCAGATTGCGTCGTGTCCTCGCTGGGTAACGGGCAAGCCCACCACTAAGTCCATGGTGATGCTCTCCCACTTCCACTCTGGCACAGGAAATGGCTACAATGGCCGTGCAGGCCTCTGAGTGTCAGCCTTCACCTACTGGCACACCAAACACTGTTGCACGAACTCACCTACATCTCGCTTCATCCCTCTCCACCAAAAGTCACGCCTCAGATCATGATACATCTTCATGTTCCTGGGATGTATGGTGAACCTGGACTCGTGTGCCTCAGTTAGGAGCTCTCTCAACAACTCCTTATCTCTGGGAACGCACAAACGTCCCCTCATGAGCAGTACCTCGTCTATAAAGGAGAAGTCTCCAGGGTCCCCTGACAGTACTCTGTCTCGCAATGACTGCAGGTATGTGTCTATCATCTGGCCTGTGATGATGCGATCTATCAACTCTGGTCTCATTTGCCGTGTCACTATCACTGCCTCGCAGTGCCCCTATAAATCTAGGAGTCGCCAACTGCCCAACTCCTCCATAAGTCTCCAACTTTGTGCCTGTAAACTGGCCAAGTGGGTGGATGCCTTCTGGCTCAAGGTGTCAGCCACCACGTTGGCCTTCCCCTGATGGTAGGAGATGCTGCAGTCAAAGTCCTTCAGGAGCTCTAACCAACGTCTCTATCTCATGTTAAGCTCCTTCTGATCAAACAAGTACCTGAGGCTCTTATGATCCGTGAATATCTCAAAAGTCTCACCGTAAAGGTAGTGCCTCCATGTCTTCAGCACGAAGACAATAGCTGCCAGCTCTAAGTCGTGGGTAGGGTAGCTATGCTCATGGGGCTTCAGTTGCCGCGAAGCGTAAGCGACAATGTGACCTCGCTGCATGAGCACACCCCCTAACCCTTGCAACAAAGCGTCCGTGTAGACAACGAAACCGCCGCTGCTGTTCGGGATGGTAAGCACAGGAGCCGAAGTCAGCCTCTCCTTCAACTCTTGAAAACACACCTCACAAGTGTCTGTCCAAGCAAAGGGCAGGTCCTTCCAGGTCAACTGGGTCATAGGATGCACAAGCTGCGAGAAACCCCTGATAAACCACCGGTAGTAACCTGCCAGTCCCAAGAAACTGCGGATCTTTGTCACTGTATGTGGCCTCTCTCACCTGAGTATTGCCTTTACCTTGGCTGGATCCATAGCCAAGCCATCCCATGACATCACATGACCCAAGAAGGTCACCTGCCTCAACCAAAACTCGCACTTGCTATATTTGGCATACACCTACGTCGTCTCAACGTGTCTAGAACCATCCGCAAGTGCTGTCCGTGCTGTGCCTGATCCCGCGAGTAAATGAGCACATCATCAATAAATACCACCACAAATTGGTCCAGATACAGTCTGAACACCTGGTTCATCAAATCCATGAAGGTAGCGGGGGCGTTGGTCAGCCCAAACGGCATGACCAGAAAGTTGTATTGTCCGTACCGGGTGCGGAAAGCTGTCTTGGAGACGTCGGTGTCCCTGATCCTCAACTGATGTTAGCCAGATCTCAAATCCATCTTGGAGAACACTGTAGCACCTCACAACTGGTCAAACAAATCAATGATCCTCGGCAGCGGATACCTGTTCTTGATGGTAACCCTATTCAGTTGTCTATAGTCCACACAAAGGCGTAGGGTACCATCCTTCTTCTTCACAAATAACACCGGGGCTCCCCACGAGGACGCACTGGGCCTCACAAAGCCCTTCTCCAATGGGTCATGCAACTGGGACTTGAGCTGTCGCAGCTCAAGTGGTGCCATCCTGTAAGGTGCTGTAGAAATGGGGTTGGTCCCCGGTATCAATGAGATCTCAAACTCGATCTCATGCTCAGGCGGTAGTCTTGGCAGCTCCTCTGGAAACATATCGGGGTACTCTCTGACCACCGAGATGCTCTGAAAGTCTGCCATGGAGCTGGGCTCTGCCACTACACAAGCCAGAAAGCCCTCACACCCCTGGCCCAAAAGTCTCGTCGCCCGAAGTGTAGAAATGCATTTGAAGCCTCCGTCCACCAGATTTCCGTGAAACTCAAAGGAAGGCATCTCTGGTATGGAGAAGACGATCTTCCTCTCGAAACAGTCCACCAAAGCGTGGTAAGTGGACAGCCAATCCATCCCCAAAATCACACCAAAGTCCTCCATTGGTATCACAATCAGGTCAACGGGGAGGCTGTGTCCCCCAACACTGACTTCACAATCTGTGTAGACCTCCTTAGCTACAAACAGCTAACCACCTGGACCTCTGATCACAAATGGATCCTCTAACAACACATAGTCCTGTCCCAAACTGACAGCAAAACTCATAGCAACAAACGAGTGCATGGCGTCGGAATCAAAAAGTACGTAAACTAATCTGTTGGAAACTGTAACCATACCTACCACCATTAAACCTGATGCTCTGGCGTCTCTGTGTGTCAGGGCGTTGATACGCCCCTCAGCTCTCAGTGCAGAAGAAGCTGCCACACTCTGCATTGGACGGGTAGCTGCTGGCCAGTACCCTCCTCGCAACTGCTGTCCTCCTCCACGCGCCTGGGAACCGTGGCCACCTGCTTGGCCTCCAGCTCTCGGTGTGGGGAGCATCTGCTGTGCTCCGACCCTAGATCGGCAGCCCCTCCTGATGTGGCCAGCCCCGGCTGGCCACATTGGTAGTAGAGGGGAACTTGACTCCCGCCCTCGGTAGGTCCTTGCTAACGGCTGGGCGGGGGTCTAGTGCTGGCAACTGGCCCCTGTCGGGGGCCCTCAAAGGCCACTGACGGCCTCGCAAAATGTGATGGCTCTCCTGCAGGCACCACGTGCCTCCTCTCTCGCCGCCTTGCGAGTACTCTGGCTGGTATGGCCTCTTCCGTCCGCTGTCAGTGTCTCGTGCAGCCGGGTTGGTCTCCTCATACGCCATAGCTCCTCTACTTCTCTTGAGAACGTGGGCAGCTTCAGGGGTTTGACATACCCCCGAATGGCCGGCTGGAGCCCCTCAGTGAACCTCTACAGGCGCTCCTCCTCAATAGCGACTACTGTCACAGCGAAACGTGACATCTCCAGAAAACACGTACGATACGCGCTAACAGTCATCGTCCCCTGGCGGAGAGTGTGGAACTCCCACCTCCTCTGATCCTGCCACGTCTGCAGGAAGTACTACTCGCAGAAGAGGGTCACAAACTAGTCCCGCGTCAGCTCTGCCCTTTCCTGGCCTCTGACTGCCCTCCACCACCTGTGTGCCACGCTCTCCAGCTGGTACATGGCAAAGGCCACGCGGTACTCTGTAGGGGGGCGAAGGGTGTCAAACACCTTCTCGATCTGCTCCAACTAGTCCTCCGCCTCAGTTGGGTCCTCATCCCCCTTGAAGGAGGGGGGCTTCAGCTTCTGGAACTGTCCAAAAAGCTTGTAGTGTCGTTGTAGTGGGGAAACGGGCACGCCTCCACGCAAGGAGGGCTCATGCTCGGAAGTGTCAGAGTGCGGTGGGTGCGACGGAGGACCACCCCCTTCCCCATGTCCAGCACTGTGTCGATCTCATGGTCCCACAAAGGACTCCCCCTCCACATCCCCAGGGAGAGGCACTTGTGGAGGCGGGTGGAGCTTCTCTCGTACTATCTCCTGTATCAACTGGGTGAGGTCTTGGGCCTGAACACCCGGAAGAAGTGGCTGGTCCACTAAAACCTTGGGCCTAGCACGTCCGCCCCTCCGACCTCGTCCACAGCCACGTCCGTAGCCCGCATCAAGGACTCCACGTCGAGGCATCTCCTGCAAGGAGATGTGCAAAGTAGAACTGAAAAGACGTCAACTCTAACGGACATTCAGCAAAAGAACCTCAGAATAGATGTCAAAAGATACGTTGTGGTGGTTACTCTAGTTACATGCACATGAATTGGTTATTCTCAAGCTAGTTGGTTCATTTCTTGGGAGGACCTTGCTCTGATACAATCTTGTTACGATCCGATTCTCGAATCCCTACAGGACACGAGACTGGCCCGACTTGACTGATCCCATGACCTAGTTGTCCAACAAGAAATAACCAAAAAGCAGGAAAGTAAACCACATTCACTATGCTAAGCAACTAACAGTAAAAGAGTACAACAGTAAAGAAAGTAAAAGCTGCTACAGTACATATCACCACCACAAGAGTAAACAGTAGCAAGGTATAGGAACGTAAAGGTACAAAAAAGTAAAGGTACAAGAGTTTGTACACACTACAACAAAAAGGTACTACAATAGAAGACTACTGCTACTGGGCTCTACTGGGCCCAGCACCCTCTGCAGCTGGAGACTCGGGCTGCTCAACACCTCGACCTAAAAAGGGTTATTAGTACACAAAGTCAGCGAACGCTGAGTAGAGTGGCAACCAACTAACTAAAGCTATAAAAGTGAACAGGTAGCTGTTTATTCCAATTACTTTATTTCACAAATTATTCCTTTTCACCCATTGGTTTATTCATCAGATCTCTTTCTTGATCTCGAATGTTCCTCGTGGGAACAATCTTGATTGCAGTCTTTTCCGAAGACTAGAAGTCGCACGTGGTGCTCTCCTAGTCGGGAGAGTCCCCCGTGGTGGCCCTACACCCAGTCAACCACCCCAAGGTCACGGATAGACGTAATGGTGACTACGGCACGTGTGATAAGCGCATGGGTAGCTACCCCACACAATCACGCGGTCAGTCATTTCCGCTAACGGGTGCACGCAAAGTACAGCATGGAATAGTGTAGGGCCTAGCCCTCTCAGTAACAGGGGTCTATCCCTCTCAATAACCGGGGTCTCGCCCCTAAGAACCAAACAAGGGTCTCGTCCCTCCACAGTCCATGCACCCTCGCCTGACTACCCTGGTTTGCCCAGTGGGCCTAACAAGTCAGTGTAGGGTGGCTAGCTGAACCCTGGGCCCCGTGGGGTGGCTAGCTCTCTCCCTACACTAGTAACTCTCCTCGATACGGTGTACACGAGGGCCAAGAAGTCGATGCAGAGTGGCCAATCCTAACCCCGAGTCCTGATCCAAGGGTGGCTAGCTCCACTCTACACTAAATAGGGGACAGTCGCTCTCCTTAGTACCACGTACTTAAGGGCCAGCACACTTCCCCACTCACAATTCCAGATCCATTCCATTTATTCGTAGGAGCTGTACTCCTAACTCCCCGTAGGGTTCATGCTCATATTTCTCTTACCATTCCATTCCCAATTTCATGATTCACATTTCCATACTCAGGTTATACACATGCAGCTCGTATTTCTATCATTCACGTTTCCATTCTCAGGTTATACACATGCAGCTCGTGTTTCTATCATTCACATTTCTATTCTCAGGTTATACACATGCAGCTCATATTCTATCATTTAACGTATACAATAGGTAAGGTTACATGCAGCTATTTCACTAGCACAGTTAATTCATATTTCACAAGTAGCTCTTGTTCATTAATAGGCAGTTGTTTTCTACCTACTCATTCAAGACTGCAATTCAATCATGGATACAGACATTTCAAGTGTTTCTCATCCTAGGGTTCATGCCATATCCTAGGTTCTAATCATTCATTCCACACATGCATTCAGGTTTGTAGTTAAATTAGGGGAAGACACTCTACCAGACAACCCAGGAGTATTGGGGGCTCGAACGGTAGGCTCACGTGCCTCAGCAAGCCCTGCACCCGTAATGGAATGAAGTCCTATAACAAGGAATAATCACAAAGGAACATTCATAACAGTATAGAAAGCCTTCTAACAAGTAGGGGAACTCACAAGGAAAACACCGATATCTTATTTGCGAAAAACGGACCTCAAACGGACACTAAATAGGTCAAAAACAAGGCTACTGACTCAAATCAAACGTCTGAAATAATGTCCAGATGTCTTAAAAGTGTCTATGAATGTACCACAGGCTCTGCATTGACTTCAGACGTCCAGGACCTCTTCTGGATCGTCTGGACCTAGCTCCAGACGTCCGACCACCTCTCCGGATGTCTGGGAGTGCTTCTAGTCATCTGGTAAGCTGTCCAGACATCTAAAATGCATGGGAGGGCGTGTCCTACACCTTCCCAAAGCAAATCCTGCATGCGACAGCAAAATCTTCTCAAATTAGCCACGTAAAGCATAGCTGCAGAGCGGCCTGCATGGCCGTATCTGCAAAAGGGAACGTACCTTCATGGGGATTTGCCTTTAGACGTCTGGAGTCATCCCAGACGTCTGCTTTGGTGCCTGGATGTCACTCCAGACATTTGATTTTGGGAAAAACCCAGAACTAGAACCTACTCCCGCTCGCCCTCGCCGCGCGTTGCCGTGCCTTGCCCCCTCGCCTGCAGCTCTGGCTGCAGCAGTGCCAAGGATGACTCCCTGATGCACTCCTCCTCCTCACACATGCGTCGCTTCAGTCGTGCGCCCTCCAGTGAGCTCCCACACGAGCTTGCGAACTCAAGTTCCTCCTCCTCTCTTCACGCTGCTCCTCCCCGTCACTACTCTCGTGCTCTCTCTCGCGCGTTAGCTCCTCTCGCTCGGGTGGAGAGGAAGAGAAGAAGGGGCGTGTGGAGTGGGGAGAATGATAGGGGAAGAGGGGTTTATAAAGATGGTGTGCTAGGATTCACTGGAGGAGGGGAGAGAGAAGAAGGGGAGAAAAAGAGGGTATTGTCTACGCGTAGCCCACATGCAGACGCGAAGCTCGTATCCAAAAATTATTTTTTTCCAAACGTCTGCGAAGGTGTCCAAACGTCTGACTAGATGTCTGACCGACAATCCAGATGTCTGACCGACAGTCTAGATGTCTTAAAAGGCTCAGGACAGAACGGGTCTTAATAAGGCCTCAAGAAATGGAACCTTGGTTGGTTCCTCTAGAATAGGACCAGGTTCTTGATCTGGGATAGGGGTATCCTGGATAACTATCTTAGGGCTTGGATTTCTACCAGGCTTGGAGTGCTTTGGATAAGGTGGGTCTTGAGTTGCTTTACCACTACGGGTTGTTACGGAGTTTAATCCTGCCTGGTTTTGGTTTAGGGTCGGTAAAATGGGTGGCTGCTGTTGAAATCCTGTGTAAGATGTCGAAGCTTCCATCCCGTCGGGTGATGGGACAGAAGGGGCCTGATAAATCATATGTGCGTGGCCTGGATTTGGGTTCATAACGTGACTCTGGGTCAACACGTTATTTGGGTTCGGCAGAGGTTGCAAAGGAAGGGTGCCAAGTTGGCGGGAATTCACCATCTGGGCTAGTTGATTGTGAACCTCTGTGATCTCGTCCTTGTTCTATTTCTGCATTGTCGCATTCATTTTCTAAATGTCAGCCAGTGTTTGAATGATAAGAGTCATTTGATCTTGGTTTGGCCCAGATTGATAGGTGGGGTTGGGCCGAGGTTGAGGCGGCTGATATGGACGAGGAGCTTGTGGATGGGGTGGATAAGGTGGTCTTTGATTCTAAGAATTTCCCGCCCACAGGAAGTTGGGATGATTCTGCCATCCAGGGTTATAGCTATTGGAAAATGGGTCATTCTCGATGGCGTTGAGGTCCTCGCAGGTCTGAGGAGCCTCAGGAAAGTTAGAGTAGGAGGGTTCAGAGTCCCCCAACTAGAATAGAGTGGATCGGAGGTCCCTCCGATCCTGGAGTCAGATAGGGGTGGATACGGGTCCATCCCCTGAGAAGATCGGTGATAGATGTTTTGCATAGTTTCCCTTGCAAGAGGTGGCTGTGCAAATGAGTTTTACGTAGAGGTGGCTCGCTGCAGATGTTGAGTCAGCTCGTCCACCTTCTTCTCTATGATAGAGACCTTGCCTAACCAACTGGCCATCAACTCCAAGTCGACGGATGTGGACAGGCCCTGCGTCTCATGTGCCCCCCTAAGATTCGTCGATGCACGGGCATTCGTCGGGTTGAATAAGCCCATGGAGTCATTATTGATGGAGTTTTCGCACATATTTTTGAGAATCTCCCACACCGTGTCCTCATGTTGACCCATGATGTTTCCTCCGCAGGTTGCATTGATGAATAATCGAATGTCTTCACGGAGTCCCTGGTAAAAAGACTGGACTTGTTCCCATTTAGGAACTCCGTGATGGGGGCACTTTCGCATGAGATCTAAGAATCGATCCCATGCCTCATGAAGAGGTTCTCCTGATTGTTGAGTGAAATGAGTGACCTGGTGGCGCAAGGCATTTGTCTGGCCAACGGGGAAGAACTTCTTTAAAAGTTCAGACTGGAGTTCGACCCACGTGTTGATCGGACGAGTTTGAGTTTGGTACCAATGAGCAGCCTGGTCCATGAGGGAGAAAGAAAACATCTTTATGAGTAGAATATCTTAGTTTTGTACATATGAATCGAAGGTCTGGGCCAGATGTTTGAGCTGCTTGATGTGCTAGAATGGATCCTCGGAGTTAAGCCTATGGAATTTTGGTATGGCATGAATCATATTGGGCTTGAGTTCAGAATCAGGACCTCCAGCCGGGATTTGCACTCCAGGCTCAATTGCCACCGCAGCAGGATTATAGTGATCTCGCATCATAAGACACTGCAGGTTTACAAAGTTTTGGAATAGATCATTTAAGCGCTAAAGTTGGTGCAAAAGGTTGTTCTCTCCTTCAATGGGTTGTGCCATGATGGAAGAAGAGGGATAACTCGGTTCTGAATTAGAGGAGAGATCTATGTGGTGGGGTTGCTGCACAAACACATGCATCGAGGCTTGGCCTCAGCGGGAGTGGTTTTCTAAAGGAGGTCTTAAGGACCTCCTACCAAACATGCACTGAAGGATTTGATGAGGTTAGAATGTGCTGGACACAGTCGAGACACCCAAAAATTGTTGGGTGACTATAGAGGTTCGGGGTGGATGATACCCCTTAGTCAGAAAGGTCGTCCACCTGAGAAATACCTGGGCAGCCAGAGAGGGAGAGTTTCACAAAGACCCCAACACGGTAGAGCATCCCCACGAGTTACAGGGTTTCCCCCACCCGACCTCTCTTGTCACTGAGATTCCAAGTAGACCAGAATCGGGACCTTGACCTCTTAAGTCTACCTCTTTTAATTAAGATCAAGGTGCTTAGAGTTCCACTTGAACTTTAGATCTTTTGAGTGCAAAAAAGTGACCTAATTTTAAGGTTGGTTGACCCAAAGGATCAACTTCACCTCTTTGTTCCTTTGAGAGCTTTGAGGTCCTCTCTTTTAGGGTTTAAGTGAATTAAGAGCTTGATTTTCTTTAGGGTTTCTCTTGGATAAATCTCTTCAAACAAGGCTTAGGTACACCTCCTTTTGAAATTTTTGATTCTTTGCTTAAGAGAAGATGTGTCTCTAAAACCCTAGATTGAAATCCTTAGGTTGGCTCTATTTGGTCCAATTTAGTTGCCTCAAAGATGGTATCTATGGCTCAATCAAGAAGGTGTTAGCCCCAGTTACCATAAATGGATGTGCAATTCAAAAATGTGTTGAAATAAAAATCAGGCAACTTTGGTGAATTACTAAATATGGAAGCAGGTAGCCCTAGATTGATTTTTCTCTATTTTCCTCTTCAGATTTTGAGGGGATTAATAGAAAGGGCCAATGAGGATTTACCTGTTCCAGGTGTGGTTGTAGTGCGGCTGTTTTTCTTTTCTTTTCTTCCCCTGAAACAATCATAGCAAAAGAAAGAGAGTAAGTTAGTACTGAATTAGAGGTTGTGATCAAAGTTTCTAAAATGCCCGTTGCTCCCTGAAAATGACACCAAAATGGTTACGAGACGAAATCGGTGTTTAAAAGATGTTGCGTTGCAGTATAAATGAAATCACCTTGAAAACAAATAAGAAATTTATTACTCGAAAACCTAAGTATCCGAGGTCGAACACAGGGAGAAAATTGGTATTTAAAAACTAAGATCACAATCTCAAATTGATAAAATTTGATGTTCACAATAGTATGAATCAAAAGAATTAAGATCAATGTATATAAATGCTAAAGAGAGATGTAAAAAGAATGTCTGTTCTCTCTTCTTTCTTCTTCTCTTTTCTTCATTCTCTGATTTCTTCTTTCTTTTCTCTGCCTTTGATTCTTTCTCTTCTTCTACCTTCTATTCTCTGCGGCTCCTTCCTTCTCTTCTTCTTTTCTTCTTTTTCTTCTCTTGGTTTCTTTCTCTTTCTCTACCTTTTATCTTCTCTGTGGCTCCTTCCTTAGCTTCTTCTTTTCCTTTCTTCTTTGTCTGCCTTGGTTTAAGTTCTTTCCTTCAGCTTTGCCTTACCCTTTTCTTCAGTCGCCCTTCTTCTGCTACAGTGCTTCTTATTTCTTTCCTTCTCTTTTCTTCTTCAGCAGCACCTTCTTCTTCCTTCTTCTTCCTTCCTTAGCCTTTTCTACCTTCAAGTCCTTCTTCTTCCTTCCTTAGCCATGCTCCTGCGCTTGGCTTCCTTCCTTCCTTCTTTCCCTGCGCAGAGAAGAGCAAAACCTACCCCTACCCTCCACCGCGTATGCTCTCTCTATTTCTCTCTTTGCTCTCCTAGAGCCAGGCAATCAGGTATACAGGTTGGGATATGCGCACTCGGGTCCAGGCGCACCGGCGTGGGTGGTGCGCGAGGAGTGCAGGGTAAACGGGTCGGCCAGATCCGTGTAGGCGTGGGTCACGGATGAGGGTGACTTTTAATCGGGGCCTCGGATCAAAGATCCAACTGTACGGATCTGATCAGGATGATGATTGGAGTTCAAAGACTCCAAGATTGCCTTGATCGGACTTCCGTTGCTTCAAATATAATCTGAGGAAGGTCAGAGATCAAGGGCCAACTTGGTGTCAATATGCACTTCAGATGACAAATCTGACCACATGGATGGGTTCAAATCGATGATCGTAGCCTAACAACGTGAAAATCAGCCCAATTCGACATCTGTGGCACCTTCTACAAGTCACAGAAGATGGACGGCCAAGATGGTGACATGTGGCACCATCTTGATCTATCACGTGGCACCATCTCGATCATCACATAACATTGCAGGGGTTGCCTCTTCAATCAGGTCATCTATCACCTCAACTTGAGAACAATCCTCAAGCCCGACTTGTTTGTAAGCGTCAAACACATTAAGTCAGATTTTCCTGTTCCCAAAGCCCATTTGCAATGCCCCAATTGCAATTGATTGAAGCATGCGAAGTTGCAAGGAAGGGGTGGCCCAAAATTATGGAGGGTTTGGTTGGCTTGTTGGTAGGGTTAGTGTCCAAAACTAAGAAGTCAACGGGAAAGAAGAAATCCTCCACTCTTACGAGGACATCTTCCAAAATTCCCCGCAGTGTCTTAAGTGATCGATCAGCAACTTGAAGGATTACAGGGCTAGGCTTCATATTGCCTCCCCGAAGTTGTTCATACACATAGCTCAGAAGGATGTTCCCCCCGCACCCAGATCAAGTAGAGCCTCATTAATCTGTAAGTCACCAATAACCACTAAGATGTACGGGGCTGCTGGGTCCTTAAGTTTCGGGGGTGTGCCATGTTGAACAATTGAGCTAACAGAATCAGGCAGGACAACTTTTGATTGGACCTATTTCCTAGATTGCCACTTTTTCATGCACAAGTCTTTTAAGAGGTGGGCATAAGATGGAATCTGCCTGATAGCTTCAAGCAAAGGCAGGTTAATCTGCACTTGCTTGAAAGTTTCCATGATCTCATTCGTCTTATCTTTGGCTCCAGATGAGCCAGCAGAAGTTTTCCTAGAGGTGGATAAGCGCTCTAGAAAGGGCACACTCGATCTCTGGGTGGAAGGGTTGTCATGTCGAGTAAGGGGTGGAACGGGGGAAACTTCTTCTGCTGAGGTGATTTCAAGTGGAGAAGATTTGGGCAAGTCTTCTCTGGTGGGGGTGAAAATTGGGGTGGATGGTTTTTTAGGGGGTGAGACTATAGGAGCATCGGGTTTGGAAATTTCTTTCCCACTCCTCAGAATAGTCATCACCTGAGCATGCTTTCTAAAGACAATCCCTTTTCCTTTAGGATTCTCCTCAGCAGCACTAGGGAGCTTCCCAGTTCCCCTCTATCTAACGGCCTCAACAAGGTGTCCTATTTGTGATTTCATCTCATGTATAGCCTTGTCATGAGATTGGATGATGGAACTTTGACTTTCTTGCATAGTTCTCAACATTGCCTTCAATGCATCCATCTTAGAGGTCTTAAGTTGGGCAAAGGTCTAAGGTTGGTTCATTTGATGGTTTTGAAAGGATTGTGGTTTATAATTCCTTGAATTTGAGACATTTCCTTGTCTCCATGAAAAGTTTGGGTGGTTCCTCCATCCCTCATTATAAGTGTTGGAAAAAGGGTCATTACAAGGTCTAGGACAAAATCCTTGAGTGGCATTCAGATTCGCTTGTACAAGCTTAGGGAATTGGGAGGCCAAGTGGCAGTCCACAGTGGCATGTGTATTGCCTTGGCAAATGGAGCATTCAGAAGCTTGGGATGTGGAGGTGTTAGATACGAATTGACTCAGGCTCGACATAAGCCTTTCCATGTTTTGATTCAATAATTGAATCTGATAGGCTAAATTCTGGGTGTCCCTTGCCTCATTCGCCTCCAACTTTCTTTGCATGAGAGTGGGTTTTCTATCCATGTAGGCAGAATTCAAGTGAATAGAATTCTCACTCAAAGTATCAAAAAGGTTCCAAGCTTCATCCTTAGTCTTAGATAGAAAGGTTCTTGCACAGGCACCATCCACAGTTTGCCTATGCGAATCATTAAGTCCGGTGTAGAACCTTTCAACCAATTGCCACTTAGGCACCTGGTGATGTGGGAAAAGTCTCAACAAGTCATTAAAGCACTCCCACTCATCATGGAAAGCTTCCCCATCCTTTTGAACAAAACTCATAATTTCCCTCCTGAAGTGATTTGTTTTGCTTATGGGGAAGTACTTCTTCAAAAACTCCTTCTTCAGGGCATCCCAAGTGTTAATATCATCAAGGGTGTGATACCAATACTTGTCTTTGTCCTTAAGGGAGAAAGGAAAGAGGGTCTGCATTTGAGCGTCATCAGTAATGCCCTGCAGCTTCACCATGGAACAGACCTCGGTGAATTCCTCTATATGCCTGTAAGGGTCTTCTTTAGCAGTAACATAAAAGGAGGGCAGCAAGGATATGGTACTACTTTTGATCTCATAAGGATTATCCCCTCCAGGTCTACGTAGTGTATGGCCAGCTTGATTGGTTGGGATGAAATATTCCTTAAGGCTCATTTGACCGGCCATTTCTACCCTTGGAAGGTTTCTTCTTAAGATTCTTTCAGGTTCAGGATCAAACACAAGTTATCTCCTAAGAGAACACCTACCAAGCATGCACTACAAACACAATTCAAAAGGACTTGTTCGGACTTTAGTTCAAATTGTAGGTGACAAAGCAAGTTGCCCAGTCAATTACGTGCCTATTGTCAACCTTCGAAATGCCTAAAAATGACCTAGTTGGAGCTTAGGTGTTCTTCCATAAATCTCAAATGGTAGAGAAAATCTAAAGACGGAAGATCGAGGGATGCAAGTAGGTCTAAGCCTTCCTTTGAAGATGTGCTTCTGTGGTGCTTCTCAACTACCCCCAAAAATCTGTGACAGGGTATCCCCCTCTTTGGAGTTACAAACCTTTGATCTCAAGTTCGAAACACTTCAGAATCCAATGGTAGGAGGGCTCTTTTCCTAGTAGTTCCAAGACTTAGGAGTGTCTAAATGCGTGTTGTGGTGCAAGAGATATAAGAGTGCATACACCGCAAAAAGATTTTGAATTTTGAATCACATGCCATATTTGAAATCAAGTCCTTAATTTTTAATTGTCCCTCCTTTAATTAGTCCTTTTTCAAGAATTAAATGTGACCACTTTATTAGATCGCTTCAAGATAGATTATGTGGTCTAAAAATTACTACAAGTGCATTTGCATGACAGGTAGAAATGTGAAGTTAGAAGTGCATACCTGATTCCAGCATTCTTCATGCAATATGCAAGACAAGAATTAGATCTAGATGCTGCTCATTCAGTCCTAAATGATTCGACCTAAGGGTAGGCAACTTCTAGTAGGTAGCTCATTTTTTTTTAGCTACTTATGCACAAGCAAATTAAGGGTAAACAATCCACAAAATAAATTAAAAACCTAAATCTAAAGAAAAGGGAATAGGCTCCCAAAAATCAGCCCCAATTACTACAAGGGTGAGAAAACAAAAATAAAACTTATGGCATGGAGAATCTCCTATGGAGGCGGGATCCAGGTCTCCTGCATCTTCCCTGTGTGTAAGCGTCGCTCAAGGTCGATGTCGTCTCCCAGATGTGCCTGTCACCTCTCTCAAATTCCTCGCACAAATTCCTCGCACAGAAAAGATAATAAATGATCAAATCACTGTGCAATGAGAAAAAATCAGAAATAAAAGTCAGGTGAAATTATTGCGTCTATTACCTCCCCAGCAACAGCACCATTTGATAATTCGATTTTCGCTTTCGAATAATGTATTAAGATGATTTGTCGTTGTAGGATTAAAGTGGTAGAAAATCGCTTAACAAAATAATTAAAATTAAAATTTAACCACTCACAGGAGAGCTAGTCGTGTCCACAGGGAGGCAATGACTTAGTTAAACTCTCAATTAGGTCAAAATCAAGTTCCCTGAACTATTCATCAGATCAAACAATGCCTGTGTAGCTTTGAAAGTAAACCTTAAATTTATGGAGAAGTCAAGGGGTGTTAATGTAATTTTTATGTCAGAAAATTATCCATGTGCAAGGGTATACCATGTACTATTCAGTTGCATGCATGCTACAATGTCATTCAAAATTAAATTCAATGTACATAGAGATGAATAATAAGGTTTAACAATTCTCTAGAAGCATGAGCATGAAGGCATAAATTCACCACAATAAAATAATGATAAATCAAAATTCTTTCTTGTGGAAATGGCATGTGAATGTAAATAATAATAGAGTATGAAATAGGGGATTAGCTTCGGGTGGAGCTTGCGCACGGATGAAGGAGAGATGGACGGCGAGTTGGCGACCAGAGGTAGCCCTCCCTGATCCTCACCTGACGATGGTGGTGGCTCGATGGATGGTGGTTTGAGCTGGCCTGACGGTGGAAAGGTCGACAGTGGGTGGCGTTAGCTGTCGCTAGCCTTGCGTCCTACAGGTGCATGGAGGGGCGGCGCGTGGGTGCTGGGGGCGAGGATGGAGGACGTGAGTTAGGCAAGGACGCACGGGCGTGCTGGTGTTGGGGTGGAGGCAGGTGGTGGGGTCTGATGGCGTCGGCTACAGGTGCTGCAGGGAGGCGCTTGAGGCGATGAAGCGAGGGACTGCTGGCCCGTGGGCGTGGGTGCGCTGGAGGTGAAGGCGCGCGCGGGGTCTGATGGTGCGAGGCGAGGGTGCGCTGGAGCGTGGGTGGACTGGAGATGAAGGTGCAGGCGTGCAGGTGCTGGCGTGTCCACTAGAGGTGAAGGCGTAGGCGTGCAGGCGCTGGCATGGGTTGCTGGTTGAGGTGAGGGTGCGTGGTGGGCAGGCGCGCTTGGCAGGGTTGAGGCGTGGGCAGGAGAAGTTGCAGGGACTCTTGGCGATGTAGGCTGTCACCCCACATGCCCACGGTGGTGGAGTTGCACTACCGCGGTGGGAGGCCAGTGGTATGGAATGGATGAGAAGCAAAGTTCTCTATGCAGTGAGGAACAAAGGGGTGGTGGCCTCCTTTGAACGGTAGCCCTTCCTTCTCTTTTGTAGCCACAGCTACAAAGATATGAATTTAAAAAGCCACCGTAGAATCAATGCTGATGCGCAGAAGGAGGAGGCGGATGCGGAGGAGTTACCTGCAAAGGAGAAGAAGAAGAAAGAAACAATAAAATAATTAGGATTATTTATACATAACTCCTTAACTTCTATGTAAATTAAAATAGTGCACTTAATTAATTAACTAATTAAATGTATGCAACCTTAGGTTAATTCTAAATGCATGAATTATGCACTTAAGCTTAAAAATATGAATTAATTTATTTACATCCTAATGTATGCTATCTAAATGTTAAAATTAACTTAATGTCTAGACACTTAAATACTTAAATAGCCCACAAATATTGGCTAATCAGTCTCTCCTAGCATTAACACTTTGATTAGGTTCTGATAACTCTGCGACTAAATCAGAATTCCTCAGCCCATATTCAGGCAGCTAGAAATATAGAAAAATTGGTCAAGGCTGTCTTTGGTGGATCATGAGGGTGATAGGTGTTGTTGCCTCATTACACTTGAAATAAACTATAACTCATAAACTCATTTCTTTTTCTATTTTTTTCTTTTTCTAAATTTTTTCTATGTATGTACATTTTTTTTCTTTTCTTTTCTTTTTCCTCTATTTTTTTTTTGCATCCAAATATCTACGAACGCAACACAGCATACGAACTTTTATTTACAAGGCATTATATGGGATTAGGGGTGTTAAGAGGATATTGGGTGACTTATTTGGTGGAAGTGCCTATTCTCGACACCAAAAAAGGATTGGATAGGACAATGTATTTCTGACCTTGACATTAGTAACTTCCTTCAATCGAGGATTCTGTAAAGGAGGTCATGACCATCCACCTCAATCCTAGTTTTATCAGAACCCGCTTTCTACATATTTAACTTATTTGGTGGCTCTTAAGATATTTACACTAAGAACTTGTACGCAGAAATCGAGAGTGAAAACTATGCTTAGCTCCAAGTATCATTATCTAATTATCTAGAAGTTAAGATTCCTCATACTTGCCTTAGAGCATCGGTAGACTTTCTACTCTCATCTCACACTTGTTTGATGGATTTGTTAGAAGATAGTTTGCCTGACTCCCTAATTCTTGTCCAAGGGTTTAGGAGAAGAAGCATTGCTTCTTCTTGACAAACTAAAGATGTTTGTTGGTCTTCACAGAGGATCAATTGCAAATTCTACGTATAAGTGTGAAATTGGATTGGAGTCTAAACTCAGGAATCAACTTAAGAATAAAACCCTAATAAAACCTTAATAAAAATTCTTGATGCCTAAATGCAATTTTTTTTTTTGACATTAAAATTAAAATGCAATGTTCACTCCCCCATGCCTATTCATTACAATGTCCTCATTGAAATGCATGCATGAAAATCAAAATATAATAAGTAAGAGAAGGGGATATCACCTGACTATTCTTATTAATCCAGGTCAGCATGGATGCAGAGGATGCAGAGCTACCTGTAATGAATACTGGGTTGCCTCCCAGCCAACGCTAAGTTTAACATCATTTACCGGACTTAAACCCAAAAATATGTAGTTCAATATTGTGGGTTAAAATAAGTAATAATTGTTGCAGGGGAATTTAAGATTAGTAGAAAGATATGATCATTTGGTCCCAGAATCAGTGATCCACAAATGCGGACTAGCTGATGATGCAGCCCTATTCCAAAGGGTCTTTCTGATTTGGAATATGAAATAGGGTCGGGTGGATGAGGTTCAAATTGCAGAGCCTGTCTGTCAATCCAGTTCCACAAATCAAGAAGAGGTGGTATAGGTTCTGGATTGAAATCATGATTTAGAATTAAATATGGTTTTGAATCAAAGTAGTAAGGGTCTTCATAATGGTAGTTGATATAAAAAATCATGAGTTCTCCAGGCTCTGAGTCATATGAGGATAGGGGTAGAGTTGTGTGGAATTCTTCAAAATCTTCATCAGAAATTTCCTCTTCTTCATCCGAAGTCACTTCTTCTTAGTCAAGCCATCCATTTAAACCAGTTGGCTTATAAGTTCTTCCCCAGTTCATTATGTGTTGAACTTCTTCTTCTGGGGTCACTTCCTGGTTCATGTCCTTAGATTGTTCATTTTCTTGAACTCCCTTAGAATTCAAAAGTTCTTGAATTTCAGGGTAGATGTATTGAGGATTCTTTATATTATCATTTAATTCATCATAAGTTAGTCCTAGGAATTTCTCAATCTCCCTAATGTCCTGTTTAATTTGGTTTTCCATGGGAGATGGTAGATCAGAATTATCCTCAAGTACATCCCGTTCTTTCCCTTTGTGCTAGTCTTGAGCTTTGGTAGGACTTGGATCATCTTTAGTGTGAATTGCCAAAACTTGTTCAATTGTTCCTACAACCTCGATGGAACCACAATTCACGTTATTCTTTTGGTAAGTTTTAAAGATATTGAGTTGACAATTTTTCCTTCTAGAGGTGATGTGCATAATCCCCATCTCATAGTTGATTAGAGCCTTGGCAGTGGCCAAGAAAGGGTCTCCCTAAGATTATTGGGGTGTGGTTTAGGTTTTCTGATGCCTCCATTTCTAGAACAAGGAAGTCCATAGGGTACTCAAAATCCCTCACTTTTATAATCACATTCTGCAGAAGGCCCTTCGAAATTTTGGTTGACCTATCAGCGAGCTGAAGGTTCACTTCAGTGTGTTGCAAGGGGCCTAAATTCAACTCTTCATATAATTCTATAAGGATTAAGTTGATGGAAGCACTAAGGTCTAGTAAGGCTCGATCCAAGATGAATCCATCTATTTCACATGAAATTAAGGGGATCCCTGGATCTTTATTTTGAGGAGGGAGCTTATCTAGGATGATGGCACTAGCTTGTTCAGAAATCACTATGCTTTCGATGATTTGGCCAGGTGTTTCTGTGTGCATAATTCCTTCATAAATTTTTCACAGGCCGGGATGTTCTCAATAGCCTAAGGAGTGGTATATTTACCTAGACTTGCTTTAGAATCTCAAGCCACTCCTTAGATTGATCAATTTTCTTTTCCCTGGGTTTGATAAAGGCTTTAGGAAAAGGTGCTTGAGAAAAATCATGAGTGTTCAAATCTTGAGTCTTGTTTTCTATATTAGCTTGGTCTCCTAGGTCAGATTCAGGCTCCTCAAGATCTTGGTAAGCTTTTGATGTAGAAGGATCTTGGATATGTTTCCCACTTCTCAAAGTGACAGCATAGACATGTGCATTAGGGTTAGAAGGGTAAGGTGGGATTTGCAAAATGGGTTGAGCCTTGGTTGGGTTAGGGTTAACAAAACTTGGTGGGTGCTGGGGAGCAGGCTGAATTAGCTATGCTTGTTGCTCCTATGTGTTGTGCTGATTAACCCTATTGAAGTTCCTTAGGTTTGGGATGGGTTGGGATGGAAACATCCTGT
Organism: Thalassia testudinum; assembly: GCA_037157565.1. NCBI lineage: Eukaryota > Viridiplantae > Streptophyta > Magnoliopsida > Alismatales > Hydrocharitaceae > Thalassia > Thalassia testudinum. The sequence goes on from JAZHRO010000003.1 coordinate 36,550,392, forward strand.
GTTGTATAGCATCAACTAACTAGTCTAATCATCCTGTCAAATCTGTCCTCAATTGATTCATTTCTTCTTTATGCCTCATATTCATTTCTCTCATTGCTTTAAGGACTAGACTCAGATCAGAGGACTGGTTTTCCTGTGTAAGTTGTGGCTGAAATGTGTATGGTTGTGTGTACCTACTAGGTTTCCCATAAGTGTTTGGCTTAGTCATGTTAGGACCCTGGGCGGGTTTCTGACTTGACTAAGCAAAAATAGGATGGTTATGCCATCCAGGGTTGTAAGTGTTTGAATAAGGCTCATATCTAATGTAACCCTGGAGTGCATTCACATCCTCAGGATAACTAGGCATCGGGATGCCTAGTTTAGAATTCGAGAGCATCAAGGTCCCTCCTTAGTACCCAGAAAGAGATGGGTCCAAGTACAGTTGGCTCATAACTGGAGCCATGGTTAGGTCATTAATGTTGTGCATTGATTCTTGACCTAGTGGGTTGGGGAATTGGCTGTGGGTTACCATAGGCACTCCTTGGGTAGGCCTAGGATTTAATCTGGATTGTGTACCTAATGAATTCCCGCCCTTTAGAAGGTTATCTAGCTTCTTATCCAAATTCTCCACATTCTTTCCCATGAGTTCCACCTTATCTAATCGTTGTACAATTAGCTCTAAATCAACCAAGTTTGAATTGTTGTTAACTTCATAAACTCCAGTCCATGGTTGATTTGCTCTGTTAAAGACGGACATTAAGGCATTGTTGAGAGAATTTTCACTCATATTCTCGAACAATTGAAAGGCTCCCTCAGCATCTCTGCTTAGGAAATTTCCCCCACATGCTGCATCAACAAAATTCTTCAGATTATCACTCAACCCATAATAGAAAATATGGGCCAAGTGCCACTTCGAAATCCCATGATGGGGGCATTTCCTAGGTAAATCATTGAACCTCTCCCAAGCCTCATGTAGTTGTTCCCTGGGGTTCTGCTTAAAGGTTGTTATGGCACATCTAAGGGCATTAGCTTTTCCTACAGGGAAAAATTTCTTTAGGAATGTGCTTCTCAAGTCTTCCCATGTTAGGATTGGTCTACCAATTCTCCTCATCCAATGTGTAGCTCTATCTTTCAAGGAGAATGGGCACATTTTCATCATTTGGGTACCTTCATTCATGTTCCTAGGGCCATAGGTTCTTCCTATGTGTAGGAGCTCTTTAAGGTGGTGGAAGGGGTCATCTGACTCACAACCATGAAAGTGGGGAATCAAGTTAATGATCTAAGGTTTGAGTTCAAAATCATACCAATCTTGAGGTACCCTGACAAAGGGTTCAGGCTGGGCATTAGGAGGGTTGTAAAAGTCATGGAGGGGCCGGTCTACCCTTCCGTTTTGGAGTTGAGTGATGGCCTACACTATGACTTCCATCTGTCGGTCATGATGCTAGCCCTGCTTAGTGTTTTGCCTTTGTAAGAGAGTCTAGGATCTAGATTTTGTTCATTAGTCTCTTCATCCTCGTGGTGACTAGCCATTGCAAAGTATTTAGATTCAGATTCTGGATGGTTCAATCTTCTCCTAGGAATTCTTTCTAATGGCGGTAGAAAAATAGGATTTTTAGATCTTCTACCTTGCATACACCGGAAGAATTTCTATAGATGAGAAGATGACAGATGAGAGAAACCCCATCCACTCAATGCAAGCAATCAAACTAGTCCTTAGAGTGTCAACCCTATTTAGACCTGATCCTGGCTCCCTAAAACACGACTGGGTTAGATCAATCCTTGAATTACTTGGCTGCTAGAAGGGTAGGACCCCTTAGGGCACTCCGCATGGTGGGACACCACTAGAGGTTAACGCGGTTACTGCACCGACCTTTCTTGTCACCAATGGGTCCAAGTAGACAAGGCCTTGACGTTAGCCCAATTTAGTTTCAACTTCCCAAGTCTATTAGTCCTACCTAGGGCACGTTTTCTTAGTTTTAGGTATGGGTTTGATGTACTTTTGGAATATGATGGGTGTTAGGGGGGTGTTTGCCCTTAAGATTGATTTCAGAGATGTGAAGTGCGTAGGCAAAAAGGGTTCACAAGTAATTTTTCTTGATGAAGTAAATTTTTTTTTTTTGAAACAGTGAGGAAAGCTATTGTTAAACGATAGCAATCTGGAGGGTAATATATTTCACATCAAACAAGACATTACAAAATAGATCTCCAACTATGTATGAGGGACCATCATTCATTTACAATTTTCTCACATCTAATCGGTCTCTTCTGAAAAAACTTTTCGTTTCGTGCCCTCCACACACACCATAAGGTGGCAGCCATACACCTATACGGCCGTCCAGGATCTTCGAACCTCTGCCAAAGGGAGTCCCAGGAAGGTAGAGGTTCCAGGCACATCTTCCTGCAAAGCTTGTCTGTGACCAGGCATGAAGAAAAAATATGCGAAGCACTGTTAGTGTGTAAACCACAGAGATGACAGGCATTCAAAGTTGTCCCGATTCTTTTGTGTCTAAGGTCACTAGTGATCAAGCCTTCTCGCCTGTGGAGCCACAAGAAAATTTGAACCTTCAAAGGGATCTTCAATAGCCATATTTTCCTATTAATTAGATCACTCTCCATATCTGTGTTTGATCTGATGATCCTCTCATAGGCCTGCTACACTGAGAAGACCCCATTCCAGCCATATGTATCAAGCATATTCTGCCTAGGATGCATCTGCTGCAGTGCAGCCAATAAATTCTGGCTATCCTCTCATAGCCGAGTGCCAGATCTGCTTTGCTCATGACCTTCCAGCCTCCAGCACCCCTCTGTAGCAGACCACAAACTGCTGACAGTGGCCTCCTTATCTGCAGCAACTACATATGCCCTTGGATATGTATCTTTTAGAATCCCCAAACCTGACCATTGCTCATTCCATAGACTGAAATCACAGCCATCACCAAGCCTAGGCTGTAGCAGATGCCAGTTGCTGCTGATTGCATGAGTAACAGATTGCCAAAAAAGGGATGGCTTCACTGGTTGTAGCCTCTTCAGTGCGCTATTAGAATCACCATAACTGTCTTTGATTAAGTCTGTCATTATATCATCCTTGCAGTCCAAAATCTTGATGGCCCACTTGATCAGGAGAGCTTCATTGAACTCCTTGAGCACCTTAATCCCCATAGCACCTGTCTCTTTTGGCCTGCATATCTTTTCCCATCTGATGGGCTGCATAAAACCTCCCTCATGGCCAGCTCCTTTCCAAAAAAATCTTCTCTGCATAACATCCAATCATTTCCAAATAGATTTCGGGGCCTTAAAGATGCTGAAATAGAAGATCAGGATGGATGTTATGACTGAGTTAAGGAGGGTTAATCTCCCACCCTTCTATAATAATTTACCACTCCAGCCTTTCAACTTGCTAGAAACTTTATCAAACAAAATATTTAAATCATTTTTCTTCAGCTTTGTAGCTCTCAATGGCAGTCCTAGGTACTTCATTGGTAACTTAGCTCGAGGTGATCCTAATGTATTCTCCAACTCCTTCTGTTCCAACTCATTCATGCCAAAACATATCAGAGTAGATTTTTCCTTATTCAATTTCAGGCCTAAGATATCCCCAAAGATCTCTACCATAAGCCCTAGAGCATGTGCAGTAGGATTGGTCCCTTCCACAAAGAAGACCGTGTCATCTGCATATTGCAAAATGGGAGCCAAGGTTCTCCTGTTGGACAGTGAATACCCTCTAAAGACCCCCACCTCTGCCAGTCTGCATGCATATCTTGCAAGCCCATCCACTGCAAGGTTAAAGATCAAGGGGGCTAGAGGACATCCTTGTCTAACCCCATGTTGAGGTTGAATCCAAGCACCACATGGCTTCCCATTGATCAACGGAGAAAAGGAGGCAGTTGTGATACAACGTTTCATCCATTGGATCCAAAGAGGAGGGAATCCTCTCCTTTTAAATACCTCCCAGATATAACACCAAGAAATCGAATCATATGCCTTTTGGAAGTCAACTTTCCACATGAATGCCTTGCACTTCCTTTTGTGCCATCCACTCACCATTTCTTGAGCCAATATGAAGGATTCATAGAGTGATCTATTGGGCAAAAACGCAGGGTGGATTAGGCTCTGAAGAACAGTTCTCAATCAATTTGCTAATATCTTGCTCACTACAAGGTAGATGGAATTTGATAATGAGATCGACCTGAAGTTTGAAAACTTCTCTACTCCCAATGTCTTTGGCAGTAGGAAGAGATATGATTTGTTGATCTTATCAAAGCCAGCATTCCCCTTCTCAAACTCTCTAATGACTTCCATCACCTCATTGCCCACCACAGTCCACATTTCTCTATAAAAGAATACTTGTATCCCATTAGGGCCTAGGGAACTTTCCATATTAAGCTCTTTAATTGCCTGTAGGGCCTCCTGTTCAGAGATGGCTGCTGTCAGTTGAGAAGCCTGTTCTCTTGTCACACCAGGTGCATCATTCCCTGCCATTCTCCATTCCCCTCTCTTAATTGCCTGAGAGGCTCCGCTATAATATTTGATAGCTTCTGACCTTATTTCCTGAATGGAAGAGATCCTATGTCCATTTTTTAAAATAGAAGAAATAACATTTGCACGCCTCCTAGAGCTAGCCGCAAGATGGAAGAATTTCGTGTTGGCATCTCCCTCCTTAAGCCACAATTGTCTTGATCTCTCCCTCCAATCAATCTCCTATTTGAGATCCTCTTCCATTATCACACCCTGCCACATCTTCCTATCTACAAGTTCCTCCTCTGATAGAAGACCTGCTGCTTCCTTAAAGTCCAACTCCTAGACGTTACTCAAAGCCTCTAGCCACCTTTGATGCCATAAAGTGTTCACAGTAGCACCATACTCTTTCAAGATTGTGCGCAAGGTTTCAAGCTTGGATGCCAATCTGACAGTAGTAGAACCCTCCACCTTTTTAGCTTGCCACCATGAACTGATCATCTGATGGAACCCCGGTTCATTTAGCCATGATCTTCTAAGTTTGAAGTATGAGCCGACTTGGATCTCTTCCCTACTATCCCAAACCAAAGGGGTATGGTCAAAGAAAGGTCCGTCAAAGCCAGTAACACTCAACAGCTGGAATCTTTCAAGGATGTTCACATTCCCAAAAAATCTGTCAATTTTGGAGAGCAACCCATTACCATTGCGCCAAGTAAATTAAACACCTGAAGAAGGGTACTCATTCAGTTTAAGAGATTGAACCACTAGCTGGAAACCAATAACTGAGCTATTTGTGTCACCAAAAGGCTTGTCTGCCCTTGTCAGCACACAGTTGAAGTCTCCTCCTGTCAGCCAGGCTTCCCCTTGCACCAATTCAGCCTCAACTGCCCAAATCTCCCACAATTCCTGCCGTGCAGATGCAACACAGGGGCCATACACCCCAGTAACCCAGATAGTGTCATGCCCCTGGTGAGTTTGGAATTTGCAAGTTAGTAAGTGTTTGGCCTTGTGAACTTCCAGATAGTGTGCCCAAACCTTTCTCCACCAAATAGCAATGCCCCCCGATCTACCATGTGCATTAACCTTCACACATTCATTCGCCCCTGCAGCCAATAAGTCACTCCATAGTCTATTCGAGTCATTCTCAATGTGCGTCTCTTGAATGATCACACACTCAATCCCCCACTCTCTCAAGTACCTCATCAAAGAAGCCCTCCGGCTCTTATCATGCAACCCATGCACATTCCAAGTGAGGATTCTTATCTATCCTCATGAGACCCCTCCCCCCTGTGGTTCTGACATTTTCAAACCTGCATAAGCTCTACAATCTTGTCTTCTTCCAGCAGTATGTCAGCCTTTGATTTCCTCTGCCTGAGACTATAAGGTGATCTGCCCTTAGCAGATTTAGAGCAAGATCCAACACCAAATTTGAGACCCTCCATCTCTTGCAGATTCTGCTGATCCTTCAGGGAGTCAGGCCGAGCCTCTTGTACCCCCTACACCTCAATATCCTCACAGTCCAGCAGCACACTCCCTGTTTCCTCAAACACTGGCCTCATTTCTTCCATCCTAACTGATTCCTCCTTCTCTTCAGCCATTGTCTCCCCCCTCTCCCCCAAGTGGAGGTCCTTGCATTTTTTGATAGAGGGGGATTCTTTAGGAGAAGCCCTACACCCACCCTATGCAACCGCCTCTTCAACAACTTTAGAATCAGACAACTTATCTTGCCTCACAACAGTGTCACCCACCGTGGACCTCAGCATCAGCAACCATGAGCTTCCACCACATCTTAAAGTCAATCTGACAGGGACCGAACCTATTTTAAACACATCGACCATCACATTCAGTGAGCACCCATCGCCCCCCAAAAGTCCTACAACCGCATCTTTTGCCAATGAGGCAAACCCAGATATCATGGATGCCACAACCTCCTTCGACCTCAGGTGTAAAGGTAACCCCTTGATCTCAAGTCTCCCCGACCTGGATCCCAATCTCTGGGGTAGCCTCTCCGGTAGGACTCCATCAAAGGGAGAAACCGATCTCCAAATCACCGTTAGGCCATCATTGAAGGACATTTGAAATCGCAGTCTCTCGACATCCATCATCCCCAATCCAAATAGAACAAACCGTGTATGCGACAGAGTGGCGAACTGCCAGGAATTGGTCGATGGGGAAAGAGAGCTTACTAGCTTGCGCAAGTTCTCCGACATCGATCTCCCGGTCATAACCTCTCCGATCAGCGCTCCTCGCAATATCAGCTCTGCTGCTCTGATGTTCTCTGTCATAGGGATCTCCACGTCAACCGTATGCCCCCGAAAGGGATGAGGGGTTGTGGCAGTGGTGGTGTCGGCTGAGCCCTAGAATTCAAAATTTCAGAGCGCGGGAAAAAGCAGCCTTTCATCTGCCCATCAAGAACTCTGCACGAATCCCGCTTGTGACCAAATTCCCCACACGCCAGACACACAACAGGAGATCAGTAGATAGCCTCCATATGGCCCCATTGCCAGCACCGGAAGCACACGATCCTTCTGCTCTCCCTTGTGCTCCCTCTATCAATCCACCTCGCCTCCATCACCCTTTTACCATGTATATCAGAATCTCTCCTCTCCTTCCGCCTCCATGCCCTCGACCTCCAAGTTGTCCATCCCTCGTCTTCCCTGATTTTACCAGTCGCCACCCTGAGACTGCCTGTTGCCACCTCGAGACCACCTGACGTCGCCATCCTCCCCTTCTCTCACCAGTTCCTTGATGAAGTAAATTTGAAGATTTAATTTCTTGTGTTAGTGCATTTTAGGGTTCACTTTAGTTAATATTTTCAATCAAGGTTTTGATGAGGCACACAAGAGTTTTTGCAAATCCCAGTTTATTTGATAAATTTTCTTTAAGTATGGAAATGCAGGTGTGCTCTATCCATAATGTGAAACCCTACGCATAGATATTTCTAGATGATTCTTTTAAGTTCAAATTCAGGGTAGTGGTGCGACCTAAGCAATGCAATCAATTGGTCCTATTGCACCACAACTAGGCACCCATAAAATATTTTTCAAGAATTTTTAATGCACATTTTCTATTTTTTTATAATTTAAAGTGTATTGGGGGTTTTGTAGTCAGTTTTGACCCCTAGATCGTGATTGGATAATCCGCAGAATCAAACGTACAAGAAATTCTTTTTCATCTTTTTCCTAAATTTTTCATTATCTTAGAAATTCAGTGCCTCAAATTTCAAGTCAATCGGACTTGTATAAAAATTTCTATGATATTTTAAACTCCAAAAAATCAGGAACTATAACTGAATTGACAATAGTTTAGTACATGAATTTCTAAAATTTTTATATAACTTTGATTTTATGAAATTTGGATATATTGTTCCTGACTTTGAAACCCACGTACAGTAAAAATTTGGGATGTTTTGGATGTACGAATCTTCAGGAATTGAATTTTTAAAATAAAACTTTATTTCAGCCCGAAAATCAAGAGAATATTTTTTTTTTAATAATCAAGCAAATTCTAACTAATCCTAAGGTTCAAACAAATCATAAATCTAACTAATCTAAATAAAGGGTACTTACTTGAGGTTCAAACCCTTTATTTCTCCGTTGGCGTGTTCTGTTCAGATTTCCTTGCTTCCTCAAATCAACGGAAAAATAATAAGCTAGAGGTCTCGAATAGGCACCTGTAAAGCATTAAAAATTTCCGTTGCCTTCTCGACAACAGTACAAACTTGTTTCGAGTGAAAATTGCATTTTAAAAGATTATTTAGTTGTAGTATAGCGTGAAAGCACGTCGACAAATAAATTTATAAAACTCCAATGAGTACCAGGTCATTCGCAAGGAGGCAATCTTGATTTTTGCAGAAGCTTTTCAATAAAACTTGCTCTAAACAGATATTTATATATTTATATATGTATACAAATTAGATATCATGCATTTAGAAGATCAGAATTTTATTTCAATTAAATAAAGTTTTCACAATAGAGAATACTACTAAAAATAAATAGATAGATAGAGAGATAGAGAGAGAGATAGAAAGTGGCAGAGAGATGATGTCGCTTGTAGGACGCTTGTACGAGGTGTGGCAGCACCACAAATCCAAAGCACTGGGATGAAGGTCAGAGCAGAGTTGCAAAGGGAGAGCTTTGGTCTGGAGGAAGGTGGAAGATTTATATTTAGAGATGCCTTCAAGTGGGGGACCTTGGGCCTTCCTTTCTAGCTTTGATGAGGGGAAAAGTGGGCATTTTAGCCCTCTATCTCGTGTAACAACTCTTGGGCAATCAGATCCATCGATCGGGAGATCAACATATTAGATTTGGCCTCAAAATAGCCTCCAACACGCCTTCATCGTGTGGATTGAACCTGAGCTTGACATGTGGTAGCTTTGTAACCCTTGATCAGTGATCTGACGACCTCACTCGCCTGTGCGCACCCTCTTCAATTTTCTCGCTCGCTGCTCGCTCAATCTGAGCACTTCATCCTCAGCTGTCCAACTGACCCGGGTGCGCATCACGCCTTTGTGCTTCAAAAATCGTGTAGGATCACGCGTTCGGCCATGATTTGCTCTCGACTCACTACATGGCTGCATCATCGCGCTCCGCTCAACATCAGATGGCCAATAGCACCCGTGTGCTACTCTTTCCTGATTTGAGCATCGCATGGCTCAAACCTGCATGCTTCGCCTCCAACGCAAGCGCATGAGCTAATGCACTACACGCAAGTTTTGTTATAGTTTCCTCTTTGTGTCAATTTATTCTTAATCATTGGATGGTTGACGTGGATGCATCGTGGACCATTGGATGGCCTTCAAACGATTGAGATTAGGCAAGGGATGGTCTTCAGAGATGGGTCAGCGGCGAGGGGCAACTGTGATGGCACCACATGGTGCCATCATGGCCGTCCATCTTCTTTTCTTTGTATCTGGTGATGTAGACCTTCGATCAGGTTGATTTTTGCGCCGTTGGACTACGATCGTTGACCCGAATCCATCCGTGTGGTTAGATTTTTCATCTGGGTCTTGGATCTTTGTCCTCTAGCTTTGTGGCCTCTATTCTTCTCTGGACTGCACAAGATGCTCTAGTTGTCTGATCGAGACGATTTCGAAAGCATTGGACTCCTGTTGTTGTCCTAATCAAATTTGTACGGTCTGATCTGTCATCCATGCCTTCAAAACATCTGTGATTAAAATCATCTCTCATTAGTACATAAAATGACGATATTATCTATATGACTAATAAACTAGCTATTGTGCAAATTACAATGCATATGAATGCATTATTCCTAAGTTATGCTAGAATCTAGCTTAATTCAGGAGATTTGGGCTACATGATTGGTGTGCAATCAGGGCTAAACCCATAAGGCTTCTCTTTACACAGCTGCTGAAGGTGTTTTTGAAAATTGAAGTCGCAGCTGCGCCTCTTTCTCCCAATTGAGGACCTAGGAGTCTGGAGGTGCTGATTCCGCACCACTTGGAGGTGGCACCTGGGCTTGCTGGAGAAAGAACGCCTGCTTCAAAGTCATGCGAAGCTTCATTAATGGTGGCCAAAGGACCTATGCCTGAAACACGAAAGAAGGCCTTACGACCACATTAAAATTGCTCAAAACCTTCGCCGGAGGGTGTGGAGTGTGATGGCGATGATTTCGTGGCGTGTAGAATTGCGTGGTGGTCAGTCGGTGACAGAGAAGTTGGTCGGTGATGGGTGTGTTCGGGGGGTCGTGTGAGTGGATGAAATGGGAAATAAAGATGGGGGTTTGGTTCATGGAGGTATGGTGGAGGTTGTGAGGGTATTGGTGAGGTGTGTGGTGCGACGGAATGACGGGAAGGCCTCATCGGCTCACCGGAGATGTGGCCAGAGTGGAGGAAGAAGGCGCTTGACATGGAGGTTGAGGGATTATTTTTGGGTTTTGGATAATGGAAATTAAACTAATAACCTAAGGGAACCTAACTACCTAATCTAAGGGTCAAAAGGGGTAGGGTCCACGTCAGTTTTGGCTGGCCGAAGTCGGAGAAGATGAACTCTTTGGAGGGGGACGGCGACGAGGAAAGGGGAAGACGACCCTTGCTTTGACTAGCGAGGCGCGAAGGAAGATGAGGAAGAGGATAGGCAGGCCAATTTGGCCGTCGGCTGCCTATAGGTCGAAGGGGACAGAGGCCGTGAAGCTTGGTTGGAGAGGGGTTGGAGGTAGGGAATTGAAGAAGTTTTTGTCCCCAAACCTTCCTAAGGAGGTCGGCGATGCGACTTGGGTCCTTTTAAAGGGCTTAGAAGGCATTCCAAGCTTGGAAACCAAGCATGGAAGCTCATGAACCTTGCACACAAAGGAACCCTAAATTTCAAAGGATTCACATGACCTTTTGGGAAAGAATCATGGTCCAAGATTAGGTTTAGATTGTAGAGGATTCTCTTAGGAGCCTCCCTTCCAATTTTGGAAGAGATCTGCCAATCAATCAGGGAGAAATCCCTACTTGAAGGTCACCAGAATAGGATTTCCTCCACAATAATGGTGGAGGGACCTGATTGCAAAGAAGATGACAAACTTAGGGACCCATTTGTAAGGAATTCATAAAGCTAGGGGTGCATATGTGATATAAAGAGTTAGACTTGACTGAAATGCACAATAGGTCAAGATGATCTTTGATTGGATCCAAATTTTGGTACAAACTTAATTTGAACCCAAGGAATCTGTTGGTGAAGTTGGATTTAGGTTTGGACCAAGTTTGACTGAGTAATTTGCATAAAAACCAAAATTAGGGCAACTGCCTATCTGAGACTCTATTTTAGGTCAAAATGGGTTCCAATGGTCAAATCAAAGATACCAAACCTTAGGGAATATTTTTATATGATTTTTAGAATGTTTAGGTGAATTTTATCCTGACAAGAACCTCACTTAGCTAAGCGGGTCTTTTAGGGTTTCAGATGTCCATTAATTCTCAAAATAAGTGAAAACCTGTTTCTGTCTGCATGAACCCACTTATTAGACATTTATGACCATTTGACCTTTAGTTAACCTTTGAGAAACTCCATGATTTCTCTGCATTTAGGATATTTTCTTAAAACTGTAGTTTTACCCTATTTTAATGTTAATCTCTCAGAATGGATATGTAGTGAGTTATGGCTCTTTAGCGGTTATGTAGGAGCATTTATCAATGGATTACGACTAATTAAAGTTGATATGGCTGATGATGATGTTATCATCAAAAAGCCATAACTTAATTTAGGCTTCCAATCACTCATTCACCTGGTTGGACGAACCCATCACCGCCATTCATCTCCGACACTGTCCGACTACCATAGTGCCCCAAACCCCACAAAACCATCGCCACCATATTCACCGTGCTCTAGTGAATCTTCTGAGAGTTTTAATTGGGGCATTTAGCTTGTGCTTCTCGTTTCAGGTATCACCACCGCTGGTTGTCTTTTTGTCACTGATAGCCATTACCCGACCACCTCTGGCTTCACCTCCACATCGAGCAGTAGCGGAATATTTTTGCGAAGTTCTCCATGCCTTCAATTGGCCAAGGCAACAATAGCTATAGGTGCAATTGCAAGAGGAAATCCATGCTGCGTCGTGAGAAGGAAAGAAGGGACATTAGTCCCACATCGGATGCTGACAAAGCTTGTACAGTGTATAAAATGCAATTGTGACATCGATTTATCACCTCGAATGCACCGGGGGTGAGGTCCCCTACGCACACGCCAATGCATGCCCTTGACCACGCTCACACGAATGTGCATCTGGGTTGGATCTATTTACTCGAGTACTATTCAACCCACTTTAAGAGAGAAATCTAAGGAGGGTGGGGGGTGGCTTTGCACTATTCAACCTCGGGAAACATGCCCATATGTTCTATACTTAGCCGTTTTAAGACGGTTGTGCCTTGAAGCTTGTACTTGTGCTAACCTTGTGCCTTGTGCTGAGGTTTGGTGACTTAAGGCATCTGGCTCTCTGTGCTGATGTCTGATTGTGGGTACTGTGGACTTATTGAGTTCTAATCTAATGTGGAAATTGAGAGTTAGTGGTTCAAGACCATTGTAGCAAAATTGAATTGGCTGATTGCATTATGATATGTGCTTGATTGAGGGATTAAATTGGTGATTCAAATCACCATTTTTAGGGTTTTGATATTCCTTTTATCCTAGTGATTTTTGAGATAAAATTTTCTATTATTGAATATATTTTTGATTGATATTCATTGCATATTTCTTATGAATTATTGTGCTCATTGTTTCTAATTGCGATTAGTGTTGTGAATTCCATATTTGCTCCCTGCAAATGACCTCGTACTCACTTTTGTTTCTCGTGCTTATAAATTTAAATGCTGATTCGCTTTTGTTGACTATACTACGATGCACATTTTAAACTTGACGAAAGCATGTCAACAATTGGGGAGAAGGTTCTTCCTTTGGCTTGCTCCTAAGGTTCCTTTGATACTCCCCAACTATTAATGTTTGACAGTACTTAACTAGACATTAGATAAATTGACAGAAGCAGATTAATCGAAAATAATCTTGGTCTATGCTCTGAGGAGCAAGTCAATCCTTAAGGTGAATGCCAACTAAAGTTTAATTAGGCTTAGGCTTAAATGTGCTCAAGAATGTGATGGGCCCTTTAGATAGGTTGTTCCCTTAAAAATCAATTGACAGTGCATGAGCATGCACAACCAAGGTTTTCAAGTAAGATTATTTGTTATAACCCAACCCGGATCCGCTTTGAAAATGTGCCAGACCATATTCCTATCTCAAGACCCAGTCGTCCAATGAGTAGTAAACATAAAACAATAGCATTTTCCACACATGCACCATAGCAACAAAATAATTAAATGACAAGGTAGCAGTAGGATAAGCCACGAATTGATAACAATTCCAAAAGCAATAGAATAGAGTTCACAACCTAGCCATCACATCATAAAGACGATAAAAGAACAAAAGTAGAAACTAACTATTTTGAAGATAAGTACTTACTACAACAGGATAACACTATGAAAACTACGGAACACTGCTGGGCGTGGTTGGGCCCAGTTTGACAGGTAGCCAATGGAATGGGCTTCTCACTCTCCTGACTTGGGTACAAACAGTAGGCATCAGCAAAAGCTAAGAAGATTGGCAACAGGTAATTAACTCGTGCAAGTATTTAAATATAGGTAGGAAAAGTAAACAAGACATGTGTTGCAATCAGTTTCCATTTATTTAATTTATTCTTGTCAATTTATTTAGTTTCCTCCCACTAGTAGCCTTAAGGCTAGATCACCATTCCTCTTAATGCACATGTCCCTCATTTGGGATGATCTTGTTGTAGTAGTCCCGTAATGCAGGGTGTGCACGTGGCGCTCTTCTCGCTTGGAGAGCACCCCATGTTTGTCCTACACCCAGTCTACCACCCTGGGGTCATGGTCACGGTGTAACAGTGACTACAGCGTATGTGATAAATGCACAGAGGCTACCTCACACTGGCACGCGGTCAGTCGTTTCCACTAATGAGTACGCATTAGACTGTACAATACAAAACAAATAGGGGTCGTACCCCTCACAAGTATGTGTACTCTCACCCAATTATCCCAATGTTGGCCCACGTGGGCCCCACTGAAGTCGGTGTAGGAAGGCCATTCCTACCCCAGGTGCCTACCTGAGGTGGTCAGATCTCTTCCTACACAATGAAACAGTTAGCTCTCCTCGTTACACGTGTACTCGATGGCCAGCTTGTCTCCACAACAAAAATCAACATGGCCCATCTTGGCCCCACATTTGCATTACCATCTCATCCCACTACAATGATTTTCATGTATTATCAATATGCCCTCTCAAGTTTATCTTAGGGTTCAATTAATCCCTATATCAAGTGCTAATGGGTTGGCATTGACAAGACCTATGTTCCTTATATAAGTGGAAATCTCTGGTTTACCTTAGACTTCAAATAAATCCCTACATGATTGATAACTAATTTGAGCATCTAATTTTCGTTAATGTTCATGAATAACCCTAATTCTGTCTCTAATACTTACTCTCTAGGTGGAGCCAAGTGTTCATAACTAAGGCCAGTAGCTCCCTAGCTGGGCTAATCCACTCTTAAGCATGAGAGTTTTGTAGCTTTAACAGAAGTAAGTAATTTAGCCTTACGATATTCTTAAATTTATTTAATACTTTGCTTATGGAAATTTTACATTCCAAGATACATACTTGGAAGCACAACACAGTTGAATGGCTCAAAGGCATAACCAAAGGGCTTAGGCTAGGAAGCTCTAGTGCATGGTATTAAATTCATGACCTAGGAAAGTAGAGGGAGAACCACTCTTCCTCTACTCCAAAAGATTTGGGAGAGTGCCAAGTCTATCCAACACCCTGATAGGTGTTGCGGGGTCTCCTTTGAAAATTTATGTCGGTGCCGATGTAACTCATAAACATAGGCAGGTCCAACAAGAGAATAAACAAAGCATATGGCCTTTAATTGCATTTTTAGTGGCAAGGGTGTTCTCTAATAGTACTAAAAATAGCACCAAAATGTAGGAAATTTAATTACCTTCCCAATGAGTCTTGTCGGGATCGAATCAGAGGTGGATAGACCCCAAACCAACCCAAAAATCGAGTGTTGCTTCACTTGAACCGACCTGGATCGATTTGGTTTGATCGGCCCAAGCTAACCAGTTCGAGCCGCCTTCTCCGCTCTCATCTAATGTGATTCGTGCCTATGCACTCGAACCTTTCTCATGCACTGCTTCCCCACACCGCACCTTGCCTTACGCCATGTGCTTGCCTCTCATCTCGTGCGCACCGCAACATCGTGTGCTGTGCCCCAAGCTGCCTACCTCGAGGCACATGATGCACGAGAAAAGGAAAGGGAGGTGCGAGGGAAATGTGCTCCCACCTTCTACCCCTCTCTCCTACCCTCTCTCGACCAAGGGTTGGAGGTGACACCACTCAATGGTGGAGAGGGAATGGGGGCTGCGGCTCTTGAGGAAATTTTTGGACTGCACGACCCCTAAGGTGGCTTTTTATAGGGAAAAGGTTTTAGGGTTTTAGAGGTTAGGTGGGGTCGAGGAAATTTAGGGATTCTAGCCTACATTTTAGGCCTTTTGTGTGGGAACTCCTCCACCCCTTAACTTAGGGGTGTGGAATTTATACCTAGCACCCCATCGCAGAGAATGGAATACAATAGGCCCCTACATGAGTTTCTTGGTGCATAGAAATTATGCCGAGGCCCTCAGAGTTTAGGAAAATTCCCAAGAGCCATTAGACTATGTAAATTACACACAGAAATTGCAATAAAACCCCCAAGAGTCCAAAAAATCACAAAGTGACTCTCAGGTGTTCATTTGACACGTAATAATTACAGAAACAACCCAGGAGGATTTACAATTTCTGCGGTAGTCCTCAGGGTCATTTCAACGTAACAAACTTAAAGGAAGTTTCACCCTTGAAACTTAAGCTCGACTAGGATGCGAAAGGAAACTAGACTTGTGCATGATAGACTTAAAGATAACCAAAGCCGATTAGAAAACATACCCACAGAAAGCTCTCGGTACCAGTCTCGCATCGCCGCCTTAGGCTCCCTTGTTGACTCCTTATACCTCTGACTCCTCCACAGGCCTTCACCAAAGGCACCTCCTTCCGTGTCATTCTCTTGATGGCTCTATCCAGAATCTATATGGGTCTCTCTGGATAGGTTAGGTTGTTCCTAATGTCGATGCTCTCATGGATTAGTATATAATTGGGGTTGGTGATGTATTTCCTTAGGTTGGACACATGGAACATGTCATGGATGCCCGATAGCTAGGGTGGAAGGGCAAGCTGGTAGGCAATAGGTCCAACCCGCTCCAAGACCTTGAAAGGCCCCACGAACCTCGGTGAGAGCTTCCCCCTCACCCTAAATTGTTGCAAGCCCTTCATGGGTGAAACACGGAGGAACACATGGTCTCTAACCTCAAACTGCACCTCTCTATGCTTTCGATCAGTGTAGCTCTTCTGTCTGCTCCTAACAGTGCAGACTTGCTTGTGGATTTGATCTATCACCTCCTGACTCTAGTGGATCAGCCTAGGACCGACCTCCCTCTTGGTCCCAACCTCAAACCAACTAAAAGGAGTCGTAGATCTCCGCCCACATAGTGCCCCATAAGGTGCCATGTCGATGCTAGAGTGGTAACTGTTGTAAGAAAACTCTACTAAGGGAAGGTGCTCCTCCCAGGAGCCTCTCTAGTATAACACATAGGCATGTAGAAGATCCTCAAGTGTTAGGATGGTACTGATTGCACAGCAAGTTACACTAATAAATTACCATCTTATGTTATTTCCTAGCATTACCCATGCATCTTATGTAGTCATACTTACATTTGTAAATATACACTTGAATGCATTTTTAAAGAGGGGAAGATAATGAGAATAAATGGCCATTCAATCCACTTCTATAATTAACATCTTCATTGTGTGTTGCATTACAATTTTGCCATTTTTCATTTTTCTGATTTCATGGCTACTGTGCACGTTGCCATGCACCCTTCCCTGCTGTAGCATGGTGAGAGGCGTGCACTCCTTCTATAAAAGTCCTTGCACCCTCCCCAGCTGCACAGCTGGTCTCCACCCACAGATACATCCTCAGACCTACGCGCACAACACACACAACATCACACACACCCGCCAGCCACTCTCTCTCCCTCTCCCTCTCCATACATAGTGAAGAACGTCGGTTCTGCCGGGTTTGTAATGTCATTGTAGTAAAGCCGGTTGTTACCAACGTTTCATATAAAAATTTTTGTTACTCGGAAAAATGAAAGAGTTCCCGAGGTCGAACTCAGGGAGCAAGTTGTATTCTAGAGATATACAAGTTCTATTACAAAAATAAAGAGAGAGAGAGAGATGAAAATTTGGCTTCTTCTCCTTTCTTCCTCTTTGGCTTTTGTTCTTCCTAGCTTTCTTTCTTTCTTTTTCGTCTTCTTCTTCTTCTGCTTTCTTCAGATCTTCCTTGTTTTCTTTCTTTCTTTTTCTTCAGATCTTCTTCTTCTTTTCTTGCTTCTTGCTTCTCTTCATTCTTTCTTCTGCAATCGTGGTGCTTCTGCCTTCGGCTACTAAGTCTCCCTTCCTTCTTCTTCAGCCTGCCTTCTGTGTTGCTCTGGCTGCTGACTGTCCGTCGTCTGGCCCGGTGCTTCGACGACTTAACTGAGCAGTTGCTACAGTGCAGCTGCTTCTTCTTCCGCAGTCCTTCACCTGTGCCTGCACGCTCAAGAGTTCATCATCAGAGGGCAAAAACCTACTCTACCCCCCTCCCCCGCGTTTCTCTTTCTCTCTGAAATCACTCTTCGGAAGCTCTCCCAGAGCGCAACCGGGTAATCGGGTTCGGGTCAGGCCCGGGTCCAGGCCCACCGGCGTGCGTGGTGGGCGAGGAGTGCAGGTCAGTCTAATCGGGTCGGGCCAGGTCCGCGGAGCGTGGTCACGGACGAGGCCGGGTCGGGTCGGGTGAGAGGGACCTCACCCCGTGGTAACTGAGGCAAACAGATGGTGGCACTTTTGCGATTTATGTGGGTGTGTGGCTTCAGAAGGTTCCGAGGTGGGACTATCCGCGCACCCCTTTTCTCTCACGCCTGCAATAGGGATGGTGCTTCCAATTGCAACAGCTGTTGAGGCTCGCAACTCCAATTGAGGGCCAGGGTGTGTGCGCAAGACTCTTTCGCGCAGCCTAGGTCTTCAACCTGGGATATCTAGGCTTGGAGCAACCTCAAGCAAGCTTCGAGCTTCCTCGCCAATGGCGGTCAAGGCCTGGAACCTGAAATCAATAGAACGGCCTCTCGGCCAAATCAGACAGGCGGGGGACCTTCGCCGTGGCACGGCGAAGGTGGTCAGGGGGTTTGCAGGGGGCGAGATGGAGCTAACAGGTCGTCCTAGGTCAAACTGTGAGCGAAGAAGTGGGTGTGTTCGGTGGATCTGCAGAGGGTGTTTGGTGGGAAGTGGAGGGGCGGAAGAGGATCAGGGTGAGGAGGCGGAGGTTCTGCGGTGGTCGGCGAGCCGTGTGGGTCGCTGAGGTGATGGGAGCGGCTCGCCGGAGGGTGGTCGGAGGCGGAGAGGATGAGGGTGAACAGGAGCGGTCGAGGGTTTAATTGACTAAATTGAAAGCGGGGAAAGAAAGAGGAGAAGAAGGGGAGTAGTTCTAACTTAACTGCAGGGACGAAGGGGGAGGAACAGGGCGACAGTCGTATCGACTGTCGCCGGAGAAGACGATGCCCAGTGGGGGAAGGACGGCGGTGACGACGGGGCAGAGGCAGCGCGCGCCGGTATTGCGCGACGCGGGAAGAGCAGGGGAAGAGGTCTCTGCTGCTGGTATTGCGGCAGAGCGAAGAGGAGGAGGAAGGAGAACCGCCGGAGCTGGTGGGCGTCTGCCGGAGTGAGAAGAGAGGAAAGTTGGGGGTTTTCTCCGTCAGATCCAGGCTGCCCTCGTCGGTGGAGCGGCGGGGGGTATTTATAGGGTTGAAGCAGGGAGGAAGGCGGAGGGAGACGACGTGTCTCCCTCGCCGGAGAATGGTCGGAACATGAACCCATACCGTCCGTGCGTTCGCACGGCCGGTATGGGTTGCTACAATGACCATGGGGGTGCTCCTGCGACGGCTGACGACGCAGGGCACCCCCGGTATACTTGCCAGGTCCTCCACCTCACCCTGCGCGGCGCCATGCTCCGCGCAAGGTCGCCGGAGCATGGTGCTGGCAGGGTTTTGCAGGAGGGACCTGTTTGCAAAGAACGAAGGAGAGTTAGGGGCCAAAATGCGAGGGTTCAAAAGTTGAGGGCCAAAGAGTAAATATATGAGGACCAAAGTGTAAAGTCGGTCAAGGAGGTTTCTTCTTAGGCTCAAGTTTTTATACATGACTAATTAGAACCTAAGGAATCTGATGGTAAATTTCATTTTCATATTAAACCTTGTTTGATCGGTCAATTTGCGTAAAGACCCAAATTAAGTTATTAATTGGGCATGGTTCTCAATGTAGGTCAAAATGGGTTCTAAAGGCCAAATTGAAGGTTCTAAACCCTAGAGATTATTTTTCTATGAATTTTAGAGGGTTTATTCTATTTTTACTTTGCCTCGAACCTTGTGAATTGAAGTGGGTTGTTTTAGGGTTACAGATTATCATTTGGTTCCTTGGAAGTGCTGTAGCCCTTGCTAGATCATCTCATCCCACTTTTATTCTTATTAAGCTGTTTTGACCTGTGTTTGGGCCCAGAATTACCCTGTATGCAGATTATACTGGTAAAATTGCACTTTTACCCCTTATGACTGGTTTTCTTCTCAAACTCAGAATTCTCTGAGTTAAGCCTTTCCTTGAGATATGTAGGAGCTTTTATCCTTTGTATTGGGTCAAAATGAGCTAGTTATGGCTCATGATGAGGTTCTCATCATACCCCCATGCCTAGCTTTTGCTAGTCCCTTAGCAAAAACTTAAGGTTTCAACCCTTGTTCTAGACCATGAGGTTTTTAATGGTTTTAGATAAGTGCCTTTTTTATTTGAGCATAGATTAGGTTAGAATGCTGACCATAGGCCTAAAAGATACTCTAGTACCAATCAAGATCCAAATCTGTCTAGCCTTAGCCTCAGTCTTTTAGCAAAGGTTTTTAAGGCCCGCAAGAACTAACCTAAGGTTTATTGGACTTCGTGGTTAAAGCACCCGTGCTTGAAATGATTTTAGCCCTGGCCCAGTTCGCAGTGCGTTTTGTAAGAGAGAGATAGAAAGTTTTTCTGTTTGGAGAGTTTTCTCTCTCTTTTTCTTTTTAGTTCTAGCCTAGGATTGGCTTTTCAACACGGTCTGTATCAGATTCCTTGCTCCCATCATCAATCCTCAAGGGTTCCTGGCGATCGATGCTTCGAGATAGCATCGCCCATGGCAACCCCCGGAACCCTGGCTATTGAGATTTCGAGATAATCCCATCCATGGTATTCCGTGGCCGAATCCAGACCCTGGCAATTGACACTTCGAGATAATGCCATCCATGGAATCTGAACCGGCAGAGTGCTTACATGCCCCCCGTAGGATATGTAAATATCCTAAGAGACAAGCACCGAGGAGATGATATTTTGTTACGCATCTTCGAGGGGATTTCCCGCCTCTCCGCGCTGGGAACTCGTCCAAATCAACTTGTGTTGATCGGCCATTCCTATTCTAGGTGTTCTTTTCAGATTTTTGCGACGCTTCTGCGTGATTCTGATTTTTACGCTTACTGAACCAGGCTGTGTGTGAGATTAGGGTGCTTAGGTTACTGAGTCCCGTAAACCAAAAATTAGTTAACGAGGCCGAATACTCCCTAAGCCTTAGACCTAATACTTCAGCTTTTCATTTTCCTCAACCTCTTGAGGAGTGTCCAGATCTTAATGGGTACTAAGAGTCTATTCAAGAATGCCTAAGGTTTGCATTCTTACTAATCTCATTGTGCACTTTTCAGTTATTTTCTTGAATGAGGTCTAGAACTTAGGTTAATTCCTTAGTTCCTTACTAATGACTATCAACTTTTCTTATAATTTTGTGCTCCTTTTTCATTTTGTTTCTTCTCTCCTTCACAAAATTTTCTTCTCCTCTTTTCCTCTTATTCTTTTTCGAAAATTTTTTTAATTTTTATGGTATTTTTGGCATATGTGAATTTTTTGTTTGAAACCTTTTCTTACGAGTTTTTGCACTTTCATACCCCCCCATGCCTAAGATTTGCAATGTCCTCATTGTAACCTAGGGGTTTTTATTCAACTAAGTTCATACATTAGGATAGCTGTTTTGATGAGTGAATGGGTCGAGGTGACTGTTGCGGACGATTTCTAATCTCAGATGCAAGCACCTGAGGTGGAGTCGGCTGTCCTAAAGTGTGAACTTCAAGTGCAAAAAGCTGTCAGAACAAGTTTCAGGTTTTCAAAGAGAATGACGGGCTGCCTCCCGTTGAGCGCTAAATTTGATGCCTTCAGCCAAGCGGGAAATGCGATGGAGAGGGGATGGTCAACTCAGCAGAGTTTTGTAAGACAAGCACCTTGATTAAGAGCCTAGTTGGTCCAACCAGGTGCTTGTTCAGATCAACAGGCTGATGATGCAGCCCAAACCCAATCAATCTGGTGGGTTGATAGATGTGGATAAAAAGGTGTGGAGCCCACCAGAAATTATGAAGCTCAGATGGATGTGGAAGTGTAAACGCAGGGTTTGGCTGTGCCGAATCAGCCTGGTCAGAGTAGGGACCCGTAGGATAATCAGTGGTTGATGCAGGAACCCTACAGGGGTGATCAGAGAATGATAGAGCATGGTATGTAGTCTGATCAATGTTCGAAACCCGATGTGGAAATGCAATCGGCTCGGTGAGAGGTGAATCAGCATAGAAATTGAGTCCGGTTGCGGGTCGGGGTTTGGGAGAGGTTTTGATCCGTTCTGTGTGTGCGGATGAGGTGGCCATTGTGTATGAGGGCTCTTCTAGAAACAGATGATAGGTGATTTTCTGTAGAGAGTCCTCTGGGTAGCTATCAAATGCCTGAAGAGTGTTTGTAGGGTGAAAGAAATCAGATTCGAGAAAAAATTTGGATTCTTGGTTGCAATCACTCTTGGCATTTTCTGTTTTTGGTTCCTGAGGATCGAAAAGGAATGATTCGGTGTTATCAGTGATCTCGGGAATCAGGACCTCAGAGTCAGAGTCAGAGTCAGAGTCATGTGAACTGAGGTCGTAGATAGGCCTGGCGTGTTCAGGAAGGGGAATCTCTCCGCAATTATAGTCAGATCTGAAATTGTCGGAGAGTTGGCGAAAATGATCATGAATTCCACCACAGCAGAAATCATCAGATGTGGAATCAGCAGCCTGATTGGGTTCTAGCCTATATGTCAATTCTGGGCTCAAAAAGATGTTCTGTTCAAGCTCTAAGCTGGTAGGATAGACCCCATTAAAATCTTGCTCATCCAACTCCTCAGTTTCTGTATCATAAATTGGCATGTTTTCTGAAAAATCGATCAGATTTCCTGAGGATGTTGGAGAGGGATATTCATTAAATAGAGGCCCGGAATCATATTCTGTAAAGATTTGATCTTTCTCATAAAGGGCCTCATAATCTTCCCAATAAGTTTCAGATCTAGGTTCTAGGCTTAGGATGTGGGTAGAATTATTAGAACCTAAGTCCGAATAACCTTCGAGGGTCACCTTATCAAAACAAGGGGTGGAATTTATACCCTCCAGAGGTTCAATTCTAATCTTGTCATTGCAGGAGTCTTGGAGTTCTAAGCTTGGTGATTCATGGCCTAGGGTTGGCTCAGCATTGTGTTCTCCTGCAATATCCCAACCTAATTCAACATTGTCTTCTATCTGGGTTGGGATTTTACAACCACTTTGTGCCTCAATCCCGGGATCTGGGAAACTGAATTGTTCCTTAATACTGTTCCAAGATGGTTCATCCTCTGTTTCTGGTATATACGGGTATTTCTGGTTGATAATTTGTTCTACTGATTTCATCATTTCTACCCGTTTTATAAGGGCATCTTGGTGTTGTTCCCAAAGTACAGGATTTGTCAAGCATTGAAGGTATTCAGATTGGTGTAATTTTTCCATCTCAATGTATCCTGTCATGAGCATATCTCGGGTTGATCCTTTTGAAATTCCAGTCAATAGAATTTGGGCACAGTTTATGATGAAGGATGTGGTTGTTGGGACATCAACCTGAATATCTCCTATTGGTGTTGAGGTTTTTTCTTCTTTTTCATAGAATTTTATGGCATCCTCGATCATTTTATCTTTCATAGATCTCCGATATTCAGGTTTCTTGAATGGTAGTCTTGCTAGGTAATTAGGCTGCATAATTGGATCAGGTGGTGGAATAGAATCAAAGTTTGAATCAAGATAGAAGAAGGGGATTTTGTTCAGAATCAGAGGAAAGAGGGGCTATGTGAATGATTTCTGCAAAAACAAAGGAGCCGAGGCTTAGCCTCGGGGAGAGTGAACTTCTATTGGAGGTTTCAAGGACCTCCTGAAAAATACTGAAGGGCTGGATGAGATAAGCAGGTGCTGGACCCAATCAAGACACCCAAAAATTGTTGGGTGACTATAGAGGTTCGGGGCAGATGGACCCCTTGATCAGAAAGATCGTCCACCTGAGAATTACCTGGGCAGCCAGAGAGGGAGAGTCCCGCGAAGACCCCTACACGGTAGAGCGTCCCCACGGGTTACAGGGTTTCCCCCACCCGACCTCTCTTGTCACTGCGGTTCCAGGTAGACCAGAATGGGGATCTTGACCTCTTAAGTCTACCAATTTTAAGATCAGGGTGCTTAAGGTTTCACTTGAACGTTAGTCTTTTTAAGTGCAAAGAGTGACCTAATTTAAGGTTGGTTAACCCAAGGGGTCAACTTTACCTCTTGTTTTCTTTGAGAGCTTTTAGGTCCTGTCTTTTAGGGTTCAAGTGTTTAGAGAGCCAATTGTTTTAGATTTTCTTTGAATAGGTATTTTCAGACAAGGGCTTGGGCACACTTCATTTGGTTTTCTCAATTCTTGCTTAAGGAGTGTGTCTCTAAATCCCTAGTGTTGGATCCTAGGTTGGCTCTACTTGGTCCAGTTAATTCTTTGTTGGGTAATTAGGGCTCAAGCAAGAATGTGTTAGCCCTTAAATACCCTTAATAGTGTGCAGAAATAATGAGTTGAAAACATGCAACTTTTATGGTTACTAAATATGGAAGACAGGTTAGCCCTATATTGCTTGTTCTTTTCTTTTCTTCCTCTTTAGAGCTTAGGGGTTAATAGTGAGAGGAAAAATTTACCTGTCTTTGGTGTGGTTGCTTGTCTTCTTGCGTTCCTGTAGCTGCACAAAAGAGAGGAGATTATCAGAAATAAAAAAAAAAAAGTACAGGAATGTTTACCTCTAGAATAGCCGTTGCTCCCCGGCAACGGCGCCAAAATGAAGAACGTCGGTTCTGCCGGGTTTGTAATGTCATTGTAGTAAAGCCGGTTGTTACCAACGTTTCATATAAAAATTTTTGTTACTCGGAAAAATGAAAGAGTTCCCGAGGTCGAACTCAGGGAGCAAGTTGTATTCTAGAGATATACAAGTTCTATTACAAAAATAAAGAGAGAGAGAGAGATGAAAATTTGGCTTCTTCTCCTTTCTTCCTCTTTGGCTTTTGTTCTTCCTAGCTTTCTTTCTTTCTTTTTCGTCTTCTTCTTCTTCTGCTTTCTTCAGATCTTCCTTGTTTTCTTTCTTTCTTTTTCTTCAGATCTTCTTCTTCTTTTCTTGCTTCTTGCTTCTCTTCATTCTTTCTTCTGCAATCGTGGTGCTTCTGCCTTCGGCTACTAAGTCTCCCTTCCTTCTTCTTCAGCCTGCCTTCTGTGTTGCTCTGGCTGCTGACTGTCCGTCGTCTGGCCCGGTGCTTCGACGACTTAACTGAGCAGTTGCTACAGTGCAGCTGCTTCTTCTTCCGCAGTCCTTCACCTGTGCCTGCACGCTCAAGAGTTCATCATCAGAGGGCAAAAACCTACTCTACCCCCCTCCCCCGCGTTTCTCTTTCTCTCTGAAATCACTCTTCGGAAGCTCTCCCAGAGCGCAACCGGGTAATCGGGTTCGGGTCAGGCCCGGGTCCAGGCCCACCGGCGTGCGTGGTGGGCGAGGAGTGCAGGTCAGTCTAATCGGGTCGGGCCAGGTCCGCGGAGCGTGGTCACGGACGAGGCCGGGTCGGGTCGGGTGAGAGGGACCTCACCCCGTGGTAACTGAGGCAAACAGATGGTGGCACTTTTGCGATTTATGTGGGTGTGTGGCTTCAGAAGGTTCCGAGGTGGGACTATCCGCGCACCCCTTTTCTCTCACGCCTGCAATAGGGATGGTGCTTCCAATTGCAACAGCTGTTGAGGCTCGCAACTCCAATTGAGGGCCAGGGTGTGTGCGCAAGACTCTTTCGCGCAGCCTAGGTCTTCAACCTGGGATATCTAGGCTTGGAGCAACCTCAAGCAAGCTTCGAGCTTCCTCGCCAATGGCGGTCAAGGCCTGGAACCTGAAATCAATAGAACGGCCTCTCGGCCAAATCAGACAGGCGGGGGACCTTCTCCGTGGCACGGCGAAGGTGGTCAGGGGGTTTGCAGGGGGCGAGATGGAGCTAACAGGTCGTCCTAGGTCAAACTGTGAGCGAAGAAGTGGGTGTGTTCGGTGGATCTGCAGAGGGTGTTTGGTGGGAAGTGGAGGGGCGGAAGAGGATCAGGGTGAGGAGGCGGAGGTTCTGCGGTGGTCGGCGAGCCGTGTGGGTCGCTGAGGTGATGGGAGCGGCTCGCCGGAGGGTGGTCGGAGGCGGAGAGGATGAGGGTGAACAGGAGCGGTCGAGGGTTTAATTGACTAAATTGAAAGCGGGGAAAGAAAGAGGAGAAGAAGGGGAGTAGTTCTAACTTAACTGCAGGGACGAAGGGGGAGGAACAGGGCGACAGTCGTATCGACTGTCGCCGGAGAAGACGATGCCCAGTGGGGGAAGGACGGCGGTGACGACGGGGCAGAGGCAGCGCGCGCCGGTATTGCGCGACGCGGGAAGAGCAGGGGAAGAGGTCTCTGCTGCTGGTATTGCGGCAGAGCGAAGAGGAGGAGGAAGGAGAACCGCCGGAGCTGGTGGGCGTCTGCCGGAGTGAGAAGAGAGGAAAGTTGGGGGTTTTCTCCGTCAGATCCAGGCTGCCCTCGTCGGTGGAGCGGCGGGGGGTATTTATAGGGTTGAAGCAGGGAGGAAGGCGGAGGGAGACGACGTGTCTCCCTCGCCGGAGAATGGTCGGAACATGAACCCATACCGTCCGTGCGTTCGCACGGCCGGTATGGGTTGCTACAATGACCATGGGGGTGCTCCTGCGACGGCTGACGACGCAGGGCACCCCCGGTATACTTGCCAGGTCCTCCACCTCACCCTGCGCGGCGCCATGCTCCGCGCAAGGTCGCCGGAGCATGGTGCTGGCAAGGTTTTGCAGGAGGGACCTGTTTGCAAAGAACGAAGGAGAGTTAGGGGCCAAAATGCGAGGGTTCAAAAGTTGAGGGCCAAAGAGTAAATATATGAGGACCAAAGTGTAAAGTCGGTCAAGGAGGTTTCTTCTTAGGCTCAAGTTTTTATACATGACTAATTAGAACCTAAGGAATCTGATGGTAAATTTCATTTTCATATTAAACCTTGTTTGACCGGTCAATTTGCGTAAAGACCCAAATTAAGTTATTAATTGGGCATGGTTCTCAATGTAGGTCAAAATGGGTTCTAAAGGCCAAATTGAAGGTTCTAAACCCTAGAGATTATTTTTCTATGAATTTTAGAGGGTTTATTCTATTTTTACTTTGCCTCGAACCTTGTGAATTGAAGTGGGTTGTTTTAGGGTTACAGATTATCATTTGGTTCCTTGGAAGTGCTGTAGCCCTTGCTAGATCATCTCATCCCACTTTTATTCTTATTAAGCTGTTTTGACCTGTGTTTGGGCCCAGAATTACCCTGTATGCAGATTATACTGGTAAAATTGCACTTTTACCCCTTATGACTGGTTTTCTTCTCAAACTCAGAATTCTCTGAGTTAAGCCTTTCCTTGAGATATGTAGGAGCTTTTATCCTTTGTATTGGGTCAAAATGAGCTAGTTATGGCTCATGATGAGGTTCTCATCACATAGCACCTCTTCTCACAAGTTGAGAAGGGGTACACTATGTGTAGGAGACAGCTCACATTGGTCTTAGACCACCACTGTGAGCTCCACCACCGCCCAACTCCATCGTGAGCAGGTGGGCGTGGTGGATTCTTGTTTGTTATCTTTGTTCGCATTTTCTTTCTTTTTCGTTGTTTTGTTTGCAGTTTCTTCTCCATCGCCATTCGAGCAGCAAAGCTTCAAGCTCTGAAGCTCGTGCACAACCACTGTGCATGCTCAGCCACCTCTGTGTGCCTTTACGCTCAGGCAACCTTTCTGCGTTCTCGCATGCATCCAATACCGGTCCTCGCCCTTCTCTGCATGCCTTGTCGTACCTCCCTCGTACTACAGAGTCGGTTGCGCAGCTACAGAGCCGGTTGCTTTTTGCCCTCGACACTGTATCCGTGACCTCGCGAGGCTACAGTGTGCAACCGGCTCTTTTCTCACTTATCCGATGACCACGCATGCTCTCTCTCCTCGCGTGACCTGTTCTAGCCAGTCGCTCGCACTCGCCCCCGCCTACGCACCACTGCATGCACCCGTGCGCCTGCATCACCGCGTTTGCATGCAGCCCTTGTGCACTGTGTGTTTCCTCGCGCCAGCGTGAGGGCACTCTTTAGACACACCCACACTCTCTCTCCAGATGACACTCCAGCCCTCCAGACACCTTAAACCGCTCACCCTCACTCTCACTCTCTCACACTCACACACACAGACACTCACCCACCTACACGCATACATATATATATATATATATGCTCACACACTGTTTCCCATAAATAATTATATATATATATAAATATATATATTCCTATACATATATATATCTATATAGTTATAGTTACTGAAAAATGGTGGCCCTGCGATAACTAAGTTTTATTATAGCGTTGTAGTATAGCCAATTATTGCCATCATTTCAATTTTTTTTTTTTACTCGAAAAATAAAGAGTTCCCGAGGTCGAACTCAGGGAGCAAGTTGTATTCTAGGGGTACAAATTCTTATTACAAAAATAAAGAGAGAGAGAGGGGGAGAGAGATGAAAATTTGGCTTCTTCTTCTCTTCTTTCTTCCTCTTTGTTTTCTCTTCTCTTTGGCTTTTGGTTTCTTCTTCTTTGTTTATCTCCTTGTGGTCTTCTTCTTCTGCTTTTTGTTCTTCAGATCTTCTTTTTACTTCTTTCTGCTGATCTCCTTCTCGTGCTCTTCTTCTACTTTTGCTGTCAGGACATTGTCTCTCCTTCTTTCTTCTTTTTCTTTCTGTCTTCTTTATCTGCAGCAGTGGTGATGTTCTTCTTTCTTTTCTGCCTTCAGAGCGTCGTCTGATTTTCCACTCAGACGACTTAAGTCGCCGTTGCTACAGTGCCGCTCGGTGCTCCTTCCTTCAGTCTTCTTCTTCTTCTTCTCTTCAGCCCTTCCACAGTCCCTTCACCTGTGCCTGCACACTCAAAGTTCCAATCAGAGACGGAAAAACCTACTCTACCCTCCCCCCCCGCGTTTCTCTCTCACAGAAGCCGCTCTTAGGAAAGCTCTCCCAGAGCTGCCGGGTAGTCGGGTACGGGTCACGCCCGGGTCCAGGCCCACCGGCGTGCATGGTGGGCGAGGAGTGCCAGACAAGTCGGGTCGGGTCGGCCGGATCCGCGTGATGAGCTCGCGGATGGGCCTGGTGAGACGGTGTGAGAGGGACCTCACCCCATGTGCTGAGGCGATAAGCCTCCAGCACGTTTTCAATTTGTATCGCTGCGCCGCTCCAGAGCCTTCCGAGGTGGGACTAAATGTCCCACCCCAATTTGGCGCCTGCGCGGAGGAACCAGCTGGTAACTGCGGCTTTACGCGAGGCCCTCGCCCCTGCTGCGAACCTGGGGCTCTTCGCGAAGACACCCCACGCAACCTGGGAGCGTGATCTGGGCGTAGCGAGGCTGCAGCTGCAGGCGGAGGCAGCTCCTTCTGCACAGCAATGGCGACGGAGGACGGGTGACCTGTTCACAGCAAAACGGCCTCTCGGCCTAATCAGAAGGTACCGGGAGCTTCGCCAGAGTGCGGCGAAGCTCGTACGGGTGGTGGCGAGGCGTGGGGCGGAGTGCAAGGGCTGCCCTAGGTCGGACTGTGGGTCGGGGAGTGGGTGTGTTCGGTGGATTTGCAGAGGTCGGGTGGCGGGAATTGGAAGGGCGGAAATGGATCAGGGTGAGGAGGCGGAGATTATGTGCAGGTTGGTGAGCCGTGTGGGGTGCTGGAGTGATGGGAGCGGGTCGCCGGAGTGTGGTCGGAGGTGGAGAAGGTGAGGGCGATTGGTCGGAATCGAGGGCGACAGTAAGGGTTTAAAGTGAGGAAAAGGAAGAGGGGAGAAAGGTGAGAAGTTATACCTACTTAACAGGACAAGGAGGGGCCGGAACAGGCGACAGTCGTATCGACTGTCACCGGAGAAGAAGCTGCCCAGAGGAAGGAGCGACGACGAGGAGAGGGCTGGAGAGGCGCACGCTGGGTGCGGCGCGGCGCGGGAAGAGCAGGGGAAGGTAGCCCTGCTGCTGGTAGTGCGGCAGAATGACGAGGAGGAGGAGGGAAAAATCGCCGGAGCTGGAGGGCTTCCTGTCGGAGTGGGAAGAGAGTGAAAAGAGGGTGTTTCTTCGTCAGGACCGAGCTCCCCAGAACGGCAGAGCGATGGGGGATATTTATAGGGGCCGAAACAGAGAGGAGGGCGGAGGGAGACGACGTGTCTCCCTCGCCGGAGGACACCGGAGTTAACATACCCATACCGTCCATGCGTTCGCACGGCCGGTATGGGTGGGTACAGTGCACAGGGGGGTGTCCCTGCAGTGGCTGATGACGCAGGGCACCCCCCATTGACTTGCCAGAGTCCCTCCCTCACCCTGCGCGGCGCCATACTCCGCGCAAGGTCGCCGGAGTATGGTGCCGTGCAGGTTTGGGCAGGAGGGACCTGAACGCAAAGAACGAAGGAGAGTTAGGGGTAGAAATGTGAGGGTTCAAAAGTTGAGGGCCAAAAAGTAAATAAATGAGGACCAAAGTGTAAAGTTGGTCAAGAAGGTTTCCTCTTAGGCTCAAGTTTTTTTACATGACTAATTGGGACCTAAGGATTATGATGGTGAATTTTATTTCCAGATTAAACCTTGTTTGACCGGTCAATTTACGCAAAAACCCAAATTAAGTTGTTAATTGGGCATGGTTCTCAATGTAGGTCAAAATGGGTTCCTAAGGCCAAATTGAAGGTTCTAAACCCTAGAGATTATTTTTCTATGAATTTTAGAGGGTTTAGTTGATTTTTTTCTCTGCCTCGAACCTCGTATTTTTAAGTGGGTTTGGTTTTAGGGTTACAGGATGTCATTTAATTCCTTGGAGTTGCTGTAGCCCTTATTGAATCATCTCATCCCACTTTTCTTCTTATTAGGTTGCTTTGACCTATGTTTGAACCCTGAGTTACCCTGTTTTCATATTGGATTGGTGAAATTGCATTTTTACCCCTTAGTTTCTATTTTCTTTGCGAACTCAGAATCTCTCTGAGTTAAGCCTTTCCTTGAGTTATGTAGGAGCTTTTATCCTTTGTATTAGGTCAAAATGAGCTAGTTATGGCTCATGATGAGGTTCTCATCAGTTACTTATCTATATACATATATACTTATATATCCACATATCCGCATTTTCCCATACACATTCACTATTTGCACACTCGTGCACTCACCCCTTCACCGCGCATCTTATCGTGGGAATATTCTCAGTAGTTGCCAATATTTTCCGATACCCGCACAAAGCAAGCACTTCCATCCACACTCACACACACCTGCTCCACACTCCACATGGCACTTAGTCTTGTTGGTTGCGTCATGCTAGACGTGGACCAACTTGACATTGTGCTACATTCCATCTCCATTTCCACCTCTACCCTTATTTATATAATATATAACTATATATATATATTCTATATCTACTACATATATATACATATATATATATATACTAAGCTAAGTATTTCTTTTCATTTCTTTCCTTGCAATTTAGTCTGCTTTCATTTGTCTTTTATTTCTTGCTATTAAAAAGACCAAAAAAAGTATAAAAGAGAAAAAATAATTCTTGTCTTGCAGGTACTTGATCTTGTGAGTAACAAGATCAATTTTGGAACCCTAAGTTGGCTTCAAGCCAAGGACCAGTTGGCTCAAGGCCAAGGACTCCATTTTTGAGGGTGTGCCTCAAGAACAACATTATCACAAAAAAATCTTAAAAGTAGAAAAACCAGAAACATAATAAATGCAAGGAAGAGATACGTTTTAGGAAAGGAGTAGAAACTCCTTGATCTCCTAATCCCCGCCTCCCTGAGATCGACCCTGGGCCTAAAAGTGACCAAGATAAAATCAAGTAGTCCAGGTTAAAAATTTTGTGAAGCTGGTGTAGACTCAATTTAGGTTAACTCACTATACTAATTTCAATGATAATATCACCATATTAATAAGACCTATTCGAGTTCGCACCACGCTTTTTTGGCGCCATTGCCGAGGAGGCACTATTTGAAGTAAGTTTCTACTCTCTTCCTTTGATTTTCTCTTCTCCCACCCTTCTCTTCACCAGTGTTTTGTTTGCGTGCAGGTGTACCTGTTGCAAGGAGGAGACACGTAGAGGAGGTCAGAGACGTGGGCAAATCCAAGGCTGGTGCAAGAGTGTGAAATCGTCGACGCCGCAATTGGAGCTTCGCCCAATTTGCTGAGGAGGTAGGTGTTTTCCCCATAGTAACTTAGGTCATCTTGCCACCTTGAAAGAAAAGAGAAAAAAATCTAAAAATTCAAAAAACTTAAAAACACTTCTTGGGAATTTCTTGGGGCAAGTCGACTAAAACCCACTTGTTGATTGTTTGCTATCACCCCCACCACCCCTTAATTTCCAACAAACTTCGCATAGCGAAAATCCAAGAATCTTGATTCTTTCCTTTTTCGTTGTGTGAAGTCTTCTTAGAGGCAAGATAAAAATTGAGTGATTGCCATCCTTCCTTGCCTCATTTATTAGCATTTCAGGATCACATTTTTTGGTGGGGAGTCTTGGGATTAAGTTGATTCCAACCCCACCATGACTTTACATCTGCCTTAGATTCGATCTCGAATATTTCAACCCCAACATTTTCATTTTCTTTACATTATTTGGTGGTTGAGCCTTGTGTGGATTATCATTTTAGTGATTGGGAGCACTTGAATTGAGTGTGTTGGCTCCCTCTCACATTAAGCTAAAATTGACTCGTGCATCCACACTTAGAAATTTCCATCTAGGTAAGCCCATTGCATTTTTAGCATGCATTAACTAATTCACATTGAAGAAGGGTTTGTTGGGCATAGAAAACTTGTATTTTCTAAAAACCTGGAGATTGGTTGAATTGGTAATCCAATGGAACCATAAAATCCATACTACTTGTGGTTGAAATTCTAAAAGCCATTCACCATCTAAAACTTCAATTCGAGGAGATTTCCCAATTGCATGCTTGATTTACACACTCTTAAAATCGACGCATTTGGGCATTACCCATATACAACACCCTTCACATTCTTTGAACACTTGATCCTAAGCCTCTAAATTAAATCTGGTAGCAACTTGACCCCTCTTAAGGATTGGAGGTCTAACTACCTATGTGTAGCACCTATGTGCTGGTGTGGGTTCCTACGTGTTATCGGGTGTCTAAGACTGGGGCAATTGGCCTTTCAATCTGGTCTGGTGGTTCTGTGGTGCTCTCATTTGGTTCTATAGGTTGTGATAGTAGGTAACTTAGATCTTTAGGTCCAAGGGCACATTGTAGAGGTTAGGAAATTGATTGCTTTGATTTGTCATCAAGTGTACCCTTACGGCGTTGTTTCTCTCATCTCCCTTTCCCTTCTCATCTCCCCAAGTCTTCCTGCAGTAGTGCATGTTTGGGAGGAGGTCACAAAACCCTGAATTATTTGAATTGTCTGATAATTCTAGACAGGTAGAAACTGGTGAATCGTCATCCTCCTCCACAAACATGGCTGCACACCCACCCCCAAATTTCGAGGGAAGAAACCACCTCCTCCAATCCCACCAGGTGGTGGAGGAGCTGTTGACCCATTAACCTACCTCCAGGCCTAAATGGAATTGTATAATGAGTAGATTGAAGCCATTATGGAAACCTTGGAGGAAATGCAGAACCCTCCTGAATGGGAGGAGCCTAGGTCTCTTAGCTCTTATCAGAATCCTGCTGCTAGAAAAACCCGTGGGCATATTCGTATCCCCGTGGGCAGGGAGGATTTCAAACTAAAATTGAACGTAATCAACCTAATTAACTCCAATGCCATGGATTGGCCAGTGAAGACCCGTTTCTTCACTTGGAGGACTTAACTCGTTTAGCTGAAATAATTAAACCAAGAAATGTTGGGCTACGTATTGTTCTCATGAAAATGTTTCCATTTTCATTGCGGGACAAAGCAGCACAATGGTTGCGCACCATTGGGACACCTCTCCAAACTTGGGAAGAGATGCGTACAACATTTCTCAAGAAACTTTTCTCAATCGGGTGTACCAATGCGCTTCACCGTGCTATTACTTCTTTCACGCAACAAAACGGCAAGCAGTTTCATGAGGCGTGGGAAAGGTATAATGACCTCCTCAGGAAATGTCCACACCACGGTCTGCCTAAGTGGCATGTAGCCCAGATCTTCTATTATGGGCTAAATGAAACTTTGAAATAGATTGTAGACACTTCCTGCGGATGGAATTTTATGAATAAAGACGACAATGGAGCATTTGAATTATTTTAGAACATGAGTGAAAACTCAATGAACAATGCCTCCATTGTTGCCTTTAATCGTACTAGCACGCCTCGCAATGTTCACAAAGTTGACACGGGATCCTCCCATTCATCCACATATCTTAACTTAATTGAAAATTGGATGAAGTCTCCATCGTGCGTAAGAAGCTAGACGAGTTTCTTTCCAACCCCGCCTGCTCTATGGCAAACACCTCCACACCATCACCTCGTCACAACCCTAATCCTTCCAATGTCAGGCTGATTCCCAAGAATCCTATAAGACCTTCCTTATCTAGTATTGCACCGCACGATTCGGTAAGCAATGTGGACCTGGCTTCTGCGAACCAGTATTTTGACATGGAGGACCAAGCCTTTGTGTGCTCGGATGCATATACACATGCAGACTCGTCTTCTGGCTTAGAAGATGCTCATGCCCTGGGGAACAATCCATTCTCTGCTACTTATAACCCAGGGTGGCGAAATCATCCTAACTTTGCATGGTCCAGTAATCCGTAGCACCAAACCCTCACGGGTGGGCCAATGTGACCGTCCGCACCCGTCATCCCAAGGGCCCAGTATAATCCTGTGGCAAATCTGCCATCGGGTCCTTGCATACCTCAAACAAAACATGCATCAAGTCCTCTTGATAAATGATGCGAATGATGATGGAAATGTCCAAGCGCCATGAAGAAAACATGATCTCTCTTCAGCACCAATTGGCGCAGCATAATGCTAAGATTAGTCAACTACGCATGACGACTCAATCTCAGGGCACTCTTCCAGCCAAACCTATCCCTAACCCACGAAATTTTATACCTCATGGTTCGCAACCACAGGTACGACCTTCTCAAGGGCAGGTTCATCAGATTCTGCAAGCTTCGAGTAGTGCACCGGGATTTCAGGCTAATCCCGCAGTAGCACATCACCCTTATGTCTCTATTGTGAACCCTCCTCTACCTTATGATCCCACTGGACCCGCGATGTCCAGTGCGATTAATACGAGGAGTGGTAAGCAAACCGTCGATCCGCTTTGACCTGATCCTGGCCCATCTTCTTCATCGCCCTCTCATTCGGGATGCACACCGCATTCTCATGAGGACGATACGCCCAAACTGGTGCCAGAATCGGTCCCATTCCCTGAGGCTCTACTATGGGAGCCAAAAGGCAAGAAAAAGAATACGTAGGCCTTTGATAACCTGCGTAATTTATTCAGGGATGTTGAGATCAAAATACCCCTATTAGAGGCTCTTGACCACATGCCAACTATCGCCCGATTCTTCAAAGACTGCACTACACCCAGGAGACAGTCAAAGAAAATAAAGAATTGGGTGGTCCTCTCACCTCATATGAGTTGTGCTATACTGTCAAATCTACCACTGAAGCAGAAAGATTTGGGCACACCGCTTATTTCATGTAGCATCCAAGGCTGCAATTTTAACCATGCTCTGCTTGATCTAGTATCTTCCATCAATCTTATACCAACCATCATGCTCGAGAAATTTGCCTTAGGAAATCTGAAATCCACCCCTGTCACATTGCAGTTGGCAGATCATTCTGTGAAAATCTCGAAGGGTGTGGTGGAAGACGTGGTAGTTAGGGTCAATAGTCTCTATTTTCTTATTGACTTTCTTGTTTTGGATATGGAAGTTCCCAGCTCACTTTCTGATTGTCCAATCATCCTTGGTTGACCTTTCTTGGTGACAGGCCGCACCCATATCGATTGTGAGTCAGGTTGCATTGAGATTGTTGTTGGCTCTGAGAAGCTCAAGCTTAACATTTTCAAGGCCTCCAAGAACTTTGATTGCGATTACATCAAGGATGACACGTCTGACGAGGACATGGCCGTCAACGCATGTATTAGACTAATAGGGACCTATTCTGACTACTGTGCATTGCCCTTAGACACAGACCATCACCTGGTAGACTTATACAGTGACGTTCCCTCATCCCTCCCCGTACTCGTACCTTCTCCTGACCAGACTTCTGACGAGGTTTTCTCCACTTCCCATACCTCACAGTCTGAGTCATATCCAGGCTACTCATAGCCAGTCCACCCTCTTGAAGATCGGATTGCCCTTTCCTTGCCGCCAAATCAGGCAGAAATGCGACTCCACACTGGGACCTTGAGCCCAAATGCTGATCACTGGGGCTCTCCTTTCTTGGATCCATCAATCCAAGATGCCCCTCTTCTTGGGGGTCAACTTCTTTCTCCTACCCTTCTTTCTTTTGATCCTTTTGGGACACTCTCATCTCAAGAAATGCCAGATCTTTCACCATCCACTCCCGAGCTGAAAGCGCTACCTGACACGCTTAAATATGCTTTTCTAGGACCAAAGGAAACACTCTCCGTAATTATTAGTTCAAAACTGACCAGGGAGAAAGAATGCAAGCTAATGAAGGTCCTCATGGAACACAAGGCAGCCATTGGATGGTCCTTGTCTAACTTAACTGGCATTAGCCCCTCCTACTGCACTCACCGTATATATATGGAGGAGGAGGCTCGTCCTTCCCGTGAGATGTAGCGACGTCTCAACCCTAACATGCAGGAAGTTGTTAAAAAGGAAATCATTAAGTGGCTAGATGCGGGTATAATCTACCTGATCAGCGACAGCCTCTGGTGAGCCCGATTCATGTCGTGCCCAAAAAGGCGGGACTCACCATCGGTGTCAATGACAGGGGTGAATCCATCCCTACACGCACTCCTACATCTTGGAGAGTGTGTGTAGATTATAGGATAGTAAATGCTGCAACAAAGAAAGACCATTTTCCTCTACCTTTTATTGACCAAATCCTGGAGAGGTTAGCGGGTAAAAAATTTTCTATTTCCTGGATGGATTCTCTAGATATAACTAGGTGGCTATTGACCCTCAAGACCAAGAGAAAACTACCTTCACATGCCCCTTTGGCACCTTCGCATTTAGAAGGATGCCATTCTGACTATGTAACGTGCTAGCAACTTTCCAGAGATGTATGCTGGCGATATTTCATGATATGGTGGGTGACTTTCTTGAGGTCTTCATGGATGACTTTTCAGCCTTCGGACCTTCATTTGATGATTGTCTAGCCAACCTGACCTGCATCCTTTGGAGATGTATTGATGTGAACCTTGTGCTTTCTTAGGTGAAAAGTCATTTTATGGTATATGAGGGGATTGTTCTCGGTCACATCATCTCCGATGGGGGTATTGAGGTGGACAGAGCTAAGCTTGATGTGATTGCTGATTTACCTGTGCCTAGCTCTGTTTGGCAAATCCACTCCTTCGTAGGACACGTCGGTTTCTACAGGAGATTCATCAAAGAATTCTCTAAGATTTCTAGACCTTTAACTCATCTCCTATCAACTGACGTACCTTTTGATATAGGCCCCGACTGTATATGAGCATTCACGCAACTACGTGATGCTGTCACCAAGGCCCTTGTTCTCCAACCACTTGATTGGTCCCTCACTTTGAACGCATGTGTGACGCTTCTGACCTTGTAGTCGGAGCCATCCTAGGACAAAGACGTGATAGACACCCCTTTGTGGTGTACTACGCCAGTAAGATGCTGGACGAGGCCCAGTGTAATTATATGACTATTGAGAAAGAACTACTGGCGATCATCTTTGGGTTGGAGAAATTCCGCTCTTACCTTCTAGTCTCGCATGTTACTATATTCACTGATCATGCGGCCATTCGTCATCTCATGCACAAGAAGGATGCCAAGCCTAGACTGATTCGTTGGATCCTTTTGCTCCAAGAATTTGACCTTGAGATCCATGATAAGGTCGAAGCCCAGAATGTTGTTGTTGATCATCTCTCGAGATTGGACCCTGACCACATTGGATTTACCCTGTTGATTAACGAGGTTTTTCTCGATGAGCACCTACTGGCAATTAATGTGGCAAGTGGACCTTGGTATGCTGATATTGCTAATTACCTTGCTTCTGGCTCCCTTTCACATGGATGGCCTAAAAACCAGCGCGAGCGTCTCATCGCAGAAGCAAAGTACTATTTCTAGGATAACCCACTACATTTTCGAGTAGATGCTGATAAAATCATCCATCGCTGTATTCCTGACAATGAGGTCCCCAGTGTGCTATCCTTCTATCACGATCAAGCCTGCGGAAGCCATTTCTCTGAGCGCGAGCGTCTCATCGCAGAAGCAAAGTACTATTTCTAGGATAACCCACTACATTTTCGAGTAGATGCTGATAAAATCATCCATCGCTGTATTCCTGAAAACGAGGTCCCCAGTGTGCTATCCTTCTATCACGATCAAGCCTGCGGAAGCCATTTCTCTGGGAGGAAAACTACAGCCAAGGTGTTGTAGTGCGATTTCTTTTGGCCCTCCCTTCACCATGATGCACACAATTGTGCTAAATGGTGCACTAAGTGCCAGTCGCTAGGGTCAATGTCACATCGAGACATGATGCCCTTGCAACCCATCCTAGCTATTGAAATCTTTGACATATGGGGAATCGATTTCATGGGTCCCTTTCCTCCTTCGAACGGCTTTGAGTATATCCTTGTTGCTGTTGACTATGTTTCAAAATGGATCGAGGCTATTCCCATGCACCATGCTTACCATGTCATATCTACTCGATTTGTCAAAGACCACATTTTTGCGCGCTTTGGGATCCCTCGAGCCATTATCTCTAGTGGAGGAAGTTATTTTACCATGCTTCTTTTTGGAGACTTCTAAGGAAATATGGAGTCCACCATCGTATCGCAACTCCGTATCATCCTCAGACGAGTGGCCAGGCTGAGGTGTCGAACCGACAAATCAAGCATATTCTCTAGAAAACGGTTCGGCCTGATAGTAAGGATTGGTCCAACAAGCTGATTGACGCACTTTGAGTATATCAGACCGCCTAAAAGGCTCTCCTTGGTATATCTCCTTATAGAATTGTTTATGGGAAGCCTTGTCATTTGCCCATGGAGCTGGAGCACCATGCTTATTGGGCGGTTCGCTAATGTAACCTCGACCCAGGCCTGTATGGTCGAGAAAGGAAACTCCAACTCCAGGAGCTGGAAGAGCTCCGTCGTGAGGCCTATGATTCTACCTTAACTTTCAAACAACGCACTAAGGCCTTTCATGACAGCCGCATTCGGTGGAAGGAATTTGAGCCATCTCAGCAACTTTGGCTTTACAATGCCTGGCTCAAATTCTTTCCAAGGAAATTAAAGTCCAAATGGACTGGTCCCTACTTGGTCTTGAGATCATTTCCCAACGGGGCTGTCGAAATTGAAGATCCCAGATCTGGGCATAAATTTACGGTCAATGGGCAACGGTTAAAACTCTTTCTTACTCATGAACCTGCCCCCATTGGTGAAACTATTTCCCTAATGGAGGGTAACTGACTTCGTGCCTCACTCTAGGTCTAACTGGGGACGTTAAATTCAGTGCTCATTGGGAGGCACCCCAGCAACACTCCTCCACTTTCGCCTACACATTCCATTTCACTTCACTTTGCACTTCTTCACTTTTCACTTCACCACCCACCATCCACCCACCCTACCACCCTGCTGTATACCTCGCACCTCAGCTCTCGTACCAAGACCCTTGGACCTTGCTTTACCCTGCATGCATGATGAGTCCATTAAAATGGACTAATATTAAGCCTAAGCATCTTTAATCATACATTTAGGTGTGTTAATAATGGCAATTAAGTTGTAGAAAATTTGTACGCCTCATGATTTAAGTTTATAACATTCTATAACTTAATGATCTTGTTGTTCTTATGTGCAGGTAATAAAATGCAGAAAGAACAAGGGTGGGGGGATAAATTTCCCCAACAGCCGCAACTCTTTCCCCCCTCCCCCGCCGCACATGGGGTTAATCTTCCACTGCCCTTCAACTAACGATGCAAGAAATAGTTAAGGGATTTGAAAATCCCTTAACTCACGCACGCGGGTAGAGAAAGGAATTAAAAAGAGAAGAGGTGCACTGGGGATGGAGCTTCATCTTCCTTCGGGCGGGGAACTACTCCACGGACACTGTGCATCCAGAGGAGAAGAAGCGTGCACTGTGGCCTTCTTCCCCCTTGCGGGAAAAACCTCACGCTTCCTTCGCATCACCTTCAGCCCATGCCACAGCAGGCGCCTCTCCGCCTGTGCGCCTCTCCCTCCAGCCACTGCAGGTGCTCACCATCTGCTCGCACCACACAGCAGGCGCCTGCACCGCCTGCAGGCCGCCCCCTGCTCATCGCGCCAGCATGCCCTGCCGCTTCCTGCCTTCAGCTCCATCTGCCTTCACCACGTGCCCCACTGCCTGCTAGCGTGCTGTACCGCTAGTCACCCTCTCATCCGCTCACGCACCAAGCCCGCACCTCTCCACCCGCGCGCCTCTCCCTCTAGCCACTGCAGGCACAAACCAGTGCGCTCCACCTCCACCTTCCTGCAGACCGCACGCCTGCAAGCGCCTTCTTGCGCACCAGCGTGCACGCCTCCACCCGCGTGCCTCTCTTGCCAGCCACTGCAAGCGCAAACCAGCGCGCTCCACCTCCACCTTCCTGCAGACCGCACGCCTGCAAGCGCCTGCCCGCGCACCAGCGTGCACGCCCGCACGCCACTAGCTGCAGGCACCGCAGCAGCACCTCCTCCTTCTTGTTCAACAGGCTGGAGCTCTGGCCACCTCCGGGCACCTGCGTCGCCGCTGTTGCCACCATCGGAGAGCTCTCGACCTCGCCATCCTCTTGAGCCTTGCAACAACCCCCGCGGTGCTCTCCCTCTCGCAAGGAGGAGAGAGGAAAAAAGCCCTGTTTTCTCCCCAATTAAAATTTACATTCAATGCCATTGCCACCTAATTTGATTTTATTATTATTATATTATGGCAGAATTGCGTTCGAACACTCATAGTTTGTTATAATTGCATGGTATTGATATTAACTTGTCTAAAGATTGATTTTGGGCCTAACTTAAGTACTAATTGTCTTTAGTACACATCACGTGAAAACTGCATGAATTCATCCTAAATTTATTGAGGATTTCTATGAGGGAAAAATGCACTTATACCCTTATCTTTTTAAGTTATTCCAAATCTACTTTCCTTCACATTTTAAGTCAGATTTGAACAGGGATTTCGCACTATTCGAAATAACATAAATAATTAAGTATTGATTGCATCATTGCCTCCCTGTGGACATGACCTGCTCTTCTACGAGTGGTTATTTTCATTGTTTTTGATTAGTCGATTTTTCCACCACTTAAATACTATAACGCTAAGCGAAAAGTCATCTATCAAAATTGGCGCCGTTGCCCGGGAGGCAACAGATGCAATAGATTTACTTTATTGTTTTTGAATCTTTTGAGTTGCGAAATTATCTAATCATTTTGATTATTATGCAAGGAATCCGTCGAGGCGACGAGGCGCAACAGAGCAGCGACAGCAACCACGAGTTAATCCACACGAGGAAAAGACGAAGGAGACCAAGATCCTGTTTCGCAGAGGATTCTCCGTCGTCACAATTTAATTCTGTCTTTTCTCCCTTGTAGTAATTTGGGGCTAAATTTTTGGGGGTTTGTCCCTGCATTCTTTAGCTACTAGGGCTTACAATATTTTTGGTGCATGCGTGATTATATTTTATGCTTGCTTGCTTTTAAAAACCAATAAAAAAATATCGAGCTGACTATTTAGAAGTTGCATGCCCTTAGGTGCATGCATTTAGGGGTGATTGAGCAGCATATTAGATCTTATTATTGCATTGCAAGCATATTAGCACGAAGATTGCTGGAGATAGGTATATCTTTCTAACTTTTGCATCCAGCTTCTGTTCACACATTTGCATTCCAATTTAAATTCAAGACCACCAAATTGTTTGAATTTACTAATTCAGTGGTCACATAACTAAAAGCGAAACTAATAATCAGATTCAACCCTAAAAGCAATTCACATTTGATCTGATTCTAGGGGACTTGTCTGCAATTTCAAAAGAAATTACAAAGATTTGCGGTGTGTTGCACACTTTTGACACTGAGCACGCACATTAGGCACCGCACTAAGGCTCGATCCCTTAAGGCTGTAGGCACCAATCTCTTTATCGGTGTAGACCCTCCTATTGTTCTTTGTGGTAGTGGTGATACTATCTTTTGATCAAGTGTTTTGATACTCCACGGAGGGGGACACCCCTTAAAGGAACAAAAGGGTAGTTAAGGGGCACCGCATACGCATCGCCTCAAAGGAAGGGTTCGCCCTACTTGCATCCCTTTGTTCGTCCTTGGAGTAACTTCTCCCTTGATCACCTGGGAGTATCATCCAAGCAAAGTATAGGTCCTAGGGCACTCGAAGGTTGAATTAAGGCACGTAATTGCAGTGAAAAACTTGTTTGGCCATTTATTTTAACTAATTCAACATCCACAATAAAGAAGGTTAAGATTTCAAGTCCACACCCCTCTTATACCACTTACGTGGGAATGGAGGGATAAGTCTTGATCTGTTGAGTTATCTTTGGAGTGGAGGTTTAACTTAATAAAAAAGAAAAATTCTGAATTGTGTTTTGTATGCTTGGTAGATGCTCTCTTGAGGGTAGTCTAGTGTTTGATCCTGAGCCTGAGAGAATTCTTAGGAGAGCTCACCTAGGAGAAGAAAGAGAAGAAATGGCTGAGCAAGGTGCAAATCAACAAAGGACCCTAAGGGACTATTTTATTCCTACCAACCAACCTGCACAAGCACTAAGACGACCAGCAAGGGATAATCGGTATGAGATCAAGAGCAGTACCATATCTTTATTACCCTCTTTTTATGGTACTACTAGGGAGGACTCCTACCGGCATTTGGAGGAATTCACCAAGGTCTGTTCCACGATGAAGCTCCAGGGCTTTACTGATGAAGCCCTGATGAGGACTCTATTTCCTTTCCCCCTAAAGGATAAGGCCAAGCTCTGGTATCATACCCTCGATGCAAGGGTAAATGATTGGGCTACCCTTAAGGGAGAATTTTTAAAAAAGTATTTTCCTATGAGTAAAACCAACCATTATAGAAGAGAGATTATGGGTTTTACTCAGCAGGAAGGGGAGCAATTCCATGAGACTTGGGAGCACTTTAATGACCTTCTTAGGTTATGCCCCCACCATCAAGAGCCAAGATGACAGTTGGTCGAAAGGTTCTATAACGGATTATCTGAAAGGCATAGGCAAACCATTGATGTAGCCTATGCAGGAACCTTCATGACCAGAATTGAGGATGAAGCCTGGGCATTATTTGAAACTTTAAGCGACAACTCCATACATCTGTCCTCTGCATATCAAGAAAGAAAACCATCAATCTTGCAGAGGAAGATAGAGGCCCATGAAGCTGGGGCTTCTCAGGATTTACTTATCAGATTCAACTATTGAATAAAAACTTTCATAGGCTTTTAGCAAACCCTGGCATGAACCCGCAAGCAGCCTCTATTTTTCAGGCTTCAAGAGAATGCTCCATTTGCCAAAGCACAATGCATGCCACTGCGGAGTGCCATCAGGCAACCTAATTCCCTGAGTTGATTCAGGCTGACTTGAACGTGGCCCAAGGTTTCCGCCCCCTCTCAATAACCCTTACTCCAACACTTATAATCCAGGGTGGCGGAACCACCCAAAGTTCTCCTGGAAGCAAGCTGATGCTTCTAACTCAGGGAATACAAGACCCTTACCTCCCCAGCCCACTTACCAACCTTCTTATGAAAACCCTCCTCCGAATAAGCCCTCTGAAATGGATGAACTGAAGGCCATGATGAAAGCAATGCAAGAGCATCAGAATATGGTTATCCAATCTCAGAATAAGATGATTACTGATATGCAATCCCAAATTGGTCATCTTACTGAGGCAGTTAGGCAACTTGATCCGGGGAAGCTGCCTTGCTCTTCTGAGGAGAACCCTAAGGGCAAGGGGGTTGTATTCAGGGAGCACGCCCAAGCAGTGACTGTGTTGAGCAGTGGAAAAAAGATTGACAAGCCTGATAACACTCCTACGGTTACATCTCAGAATTCCCCTTCCACACCTAACCCGACTTCCATCTCACCCGAGGAAGAGCCACACCACTCTCCCTCTCAGAAAAATCACCCACA
Source organism: Thalassia testudinum (assembly GCA_037157565.1). Classification (NCBI taxonomy): domain Eukaryota; kingdom Viridiplantae; phylum Streptophyta; class Magnoliopsida; order Alismatales; family Hydrocharitaceae; genus Thalassia; species Thalassia testudinum. The sequence continues at coordinate 36,594,170 of JAZHRO010000003.1, forward strand.
ATGAGGATGTCGTCCTTCCACCACCCCTTTCCCGCCATGACGACCCCTCTACTCAGAAGTCGAGGGTGCCCTATCCAGAGTGCCTATCCGCTCTTGAGGAATCTTCTATTGGCTCGTCTGGAGACAAGGATAGGACAGAAGAGATTATGGACACTTTTAGGCAAGTCCAGATTAACTTGCCTCTGTTGGAAGCGATTAAACAAATTCCGTCCTATGCCAAGTTTCTAAAGGACCTGTGCACCCAGAAGCACTGATCTAGGAAATAGGTCCAAACCAAGGTCATCCTGCCTGACCACGTTAGCTCGATTCTTAAGCATGGAACACCCCCAAAAATGAAAGGCCCAGGGGGCCCGTATATTTCAGTGGTTATAGGTAACCAACACATTGACGAGGCTCTACTCGATCTGGGTGAGGGGGTAAACATTCTACCGAGCTCTGTCTACGACCTTTTGGGAGGAGGAAAGCTAAAGCCTAGTCCAGTAATCCTCCAGGTTGCAAATAGATCACTTAAGACATCACGGGGATTGTTGGAAGATGTCCTTGTGTGAGTGGAGGATTTCTTCTTCCCCGTTGACTTTTTGGTACTTGATACTGACCCATCTAATAAGCCCACAAAGTCGTCCATTATTCTGGGACGCCCCTTTTTGGCCATAGCCAATGCCTCTATAAATTGTAGATCCGGGGCACTTAAAATGGGCTTTGGGAACAAGAAGATCCAGTTGAATGTTTTTGATACTTACAAGCAACCCAGATTTGAAGATTGTTCTCAGACTGAGGTCGTTGATGAAATAATTGAAGAGACTACTCCAGCACTCTTATGTAGAGATCCCCTTTAGAAGGTCATATCATAGGACCATCCCTCGATTATTAAAGAAACTGAAAGGAAAATGCCCGAACTAGAAGAGTTGCTGGGGATACACACTGAGTCTCTATCCCCACCCTAGACTGTGAAGGTAGATCCGCTGCCTGAGGGGGGACATCTCAACTAAAACCCTCAATCCAAAAGGCTCCTGAATTGGAGTTGAAACCCCTCTCAAGTACATTGAAATATGCTTTCCTTGGCCCTAATAACATGCTCCCCATTATTATCGCGTCTGCATTATTTGAATTGTAGGAGGGAGCTTTGCTTGAGTGTTTACAAAGGCAGAAGGAAGCAATTGCCTAGACAATTGCTGATATTATGAGTGTTGATCCCTCTCTTTGCATGCATCATATATACACGGACGAGTCCATGAAGCCTTTCCGAGACATGCAGAGATGGCTCAATCAAAATATGTGGGAGGTTGTTAAAAAGGAGATTCTGAAATGGCTGGATGTATGGATTATCTATCCCATTTCAGATAATAAATGGGTCAGTCCTATTCACATAGTTCTGAAAAAGACAGGAATCACCGTGGAAGAGAATGACCAAGGAGAGCTGGTGACCACTAGACCCTCAACTGGTTGGAGGGTCTGCATTGATTACCGCCGTTTAAACACAGTTACCCAGAAAGACCATTTCCCCTTACCGTTTATCGATCAAATTTTGGAATGATTGGCGGGGAACAAGTACTTTTGTTTTCTTGATGGGTACTTTGGGTACAATCAGATAGCCATTTTTCCTGATGATCAGAAGCATACCACCTTCACGAGTCCTTATGGAACTTTTGCATTCCGTCGAATGCCATTCGGGTTATGTAATGCTCCTGCCACTTTCCAACATTGTATGATGTCTATCTTTTCAGATATGATCGACGAGTTCGTTGAAATTTTCATGGATGACTTCTCCATTTATGGCTTGTCGTTTGACCAATGCCTTTCGCACCTTGATAAAGTCTTAACCCATTGCGAAGAGGCAAAACTGGTGCATAGCTGGGAGAAAAGCTACTTTATGGTCCAGCAAGGCATTGTGTTAGGGCATGTAGTTTCCGAGAGAGGATTAGAGGTGGACATCGCAAAAATCGATTCCATCTCTAAGATTCCATTGCCCGCCAATGTTCTTCAGGTTAGATCTTTCCTCAGCCATGCTGGATTTTATAGGCACTTCATTAGAGACTTTAGTAAAATCTCTAAGCCACTCTGCGACCTATTAGCGAAGGATGCCTCCTTCGATTTTGATGATAGATGTGGCGAGGCTTTCCAAGCTTTGAAGAAAGCCCTCAATACTGCGTCGATTCTCCAAGCACCAGATTGGACCCTCCCATTTGATCTTATGTGCGATGCTTCTGATTTTGCAGTGGGAGCGGCCTTAGGTCAAAGGGTTGATGACAAACCTCATGTGCTGCATTATGCCAGCAAGACCCTTACGGATCCTCAACAAAACTACGCGGTCACTGAAAAGGAATTACTTGCTGTAGTATTTGCTTTGGAAAAGTTTTGGTCATATCTCTTGGGATCCAAGGTTATGGTGTTCACTGATCATTCAGCCCTTAAGCATCTTCTGGCTAAAAAGGACACCAAACCTCGCCTAATTCATTGGATTCTGCTACTCCAAGAATTTGACCTGGAAATTAAAGATAAGAAAGGAGTTGAGAATGTGGTAGCAGACCATTTGTCTAGGATCCCTATTGAGGCATCAAACTCTACTGGCGGTATTCAAGAGACTTTTCCTGATGAGTCTCTAATGGCTGTGGAAACTAAAACTCCTTGGTTCGTTGACATAGTGAACTATCTAGTCACGGGCATCACCCCTAGTACTTGGGACAAGCAGAAGCGAGACAGGTTTATCGCCAATGCTAAATTTTATCACTGGGAGGAACCCAAGCTTTTTAGAATAGGCCCTGACCAGCTGTTTTGCTGTTGCATCCCTGATGAGGAACAAAGAAGTGTTTTGAGTTTCTGCCATGACCTCCACTGTGGGGGACATTTTAGTGGGAAGAAGACTGCTCATAAGGTTCTTCAGTCTGGTTTTTGGTGGCCCACATTATTCCGAGATGCACATACGTATGTGGGCACATGTCTACGTTGCCAGCAGATGGGAACCATTGGAAAAAGGGATGAGATGCCCCAACAACCTATCCTCCCTATTGAAATCTTTATATTTGGGGCATTGACTTCATGGGTCCCTTTCCTGTGTCCTTCGGATATGAATACATCCTTGTGGCTATTGATTATGTATCAAAATGGATAGAAGCCATCCCCACGCGAACCAATGACCATTCTATGGTCTTGGGCTTTGTTAAGGCTAATATCATTTCTCAGTATGGATGCCCAAGGATGATCATAAGTGATGGAGGACCTCACTTTAAGAATGTACACTTCACTAGACTACTCCAAAATTTGGGAGTCAACCACATGATAGCCACACCTTATCATCCCTAAACGAGTGGGCAAGTTGAAGTGTCTAATAGGGAGATTAAGCGAATTTTAGAAAAAACTGTCAGGCCTGATAAGAAGGATTGGTCTAAAAAACTAAATGATGCTATTTGGGCCTACAGAACTGCATATAAGACTCCCTTGGGCATGTCTCCTTTCCGTCTTGTCTACAGAAAAGCATGTCACCTTCTCGTTGAAATTCAACATAAAGCTTATTGGGCTATTAAAAACGTTAACTTAAATCTGGATAAAGCGGGAAAAGCACGTATGTTAGAATTAAGTGAGCTTGAGGAACTTCATAATGAAGCTTATGAAACTTCTCAAGCTTACAAGCAACGTAAAAAAGTCTTCCATGACAAGCACATCATTAGAAAGACTTTTGAGCCCAACCAGTGGGTCTGGCTTTTCAATTCTAGACTTAAATTATTTCCTAGAAAGCTCAGGTCTCGTTGGGATGGGCCATACATTGTTATCAATACCTTCCCTCATGGAGCTGTAGAGATCAGGAACCCTATTTCTGGTGCAAACTTTAAAGTAAATGGCTAGCGACTTAAATCGTATATTACTCTTTCAGATAGCCAGGTTTTGGACGCACTACGGCTTGAGGAGCCTTAGCTCCTCCCACTCTCCTCCTTAGGTGATATTCTTCTATGTCTATATTTTTCCAATGAGGACATTGTCAGTCTTAGGCATAGGGGGATATAACTTGAGAATGTTTATAGTGTTTATAGCATTTATAAATATTTGCATACATATTTTCATATATTAAAAAAAAAATTCTTTTCTTGAGCTGATTGGGTTAGTCCCTAGCAAAATACCTTTGTTATTGGAGGTTTTTCTTCCAGAATTATTTCTTAAGTTTAGAATCCAGTACATTTATTTCACGTGCACGTAGACTTGGTAATGGATCCTTGGGGAAAACCAATAAGCATTTGTAGTCCACTGAATCCTTGGACAGTTCATAGAGAGTCAGGCATACTATCTTCTAATAAATCCACCTCATATTTGTGAGAAGAACTAGAGAGATTACTGGTGCGCTAAGTCTAGTGCAAGGACTCTTAAGTTCTGGATAATTAGATGATGATACTTCAGAGTTAGGCGTAGTTTTCACTCTCTGTTCCTTTGTGCGTACTTTGAGTGAATTCCTGAGAGTCACCAAATAAGGTAGATACACAGAGATTGAGTCTTAATAAAGCTATAACTATGGTGGATGGTTATGACTGTCCTTCATAGAGTCCTCAGCTGAAGGAGGGTAATAGTGTCAAAGGTCAGAAATACGTGATTAGCCCATAGTTGTGGGCTATTTAAGTATTTAAGTGCCTATACATTAGATTAATTCTAACATTTATTTAGTATAAATTAGGATGTAAATAGATTAATTGATAGTTTTAATCCAATTACATAATCCATACATTGCATTCATATCTTAAGTGCATTTAGAATTAGCTTAGAATAACATTCATCTAATTAGATAATCAATTAGGTACATTATTTTTATTAACATAGAAGTTGAGGGTCTGTATATAAATAACCCTAATATTTTAACAATATTTTCTTTCTTCTTCTTCTTTCGGAACGGCTGTCTGCTGCTCCAACGCCCGGCTGCTACAGTGATGAAGCATTCAATGGGGAGCGGATGTGGTGGATCTGGTCGGCGGCTGATTTCAAACTTGTTCAGGCCACTACAAAAGGAGCAGGGAGGCAGCCAAGCTGAGGAGGCCTCCGCCACCGACCCACCACTGTGCAGAGAGAACCTCTCTCTTCTATTCCACACTGCCGGCCTCTACCGTAGCGGCGAGTCTCCACCACCGTGGGCGTGTGGTGTGACAGGCCACACTGCCATCCGGAGCTCGCCCGCATTACCGTGAGCACCTTAGCGTGCAACTCCGTCGCCGTCATCGCCGACCACCGTCACCAACCTACTGATTCAGCCACCCTCTCTGTAACTTAAGACGTCTGGGGAATTTCCCAGACGTCTGAAGTTACCCGCTCAGTTCACCGCACACGCCTGAAGTCGCCTGCAGACCCCTTCCCGCACCTGCAGAACCTTCAGTGCACCCACGTCCGTCAACCTTCAGCTCAAACGCGCCTCAACTCTCCAACAGCCACGCCTCCGCTCAACAGCCTGCAGAACCTTCAGCGCACCCACGCCTGCGCCCTCCACCGCTCACCGGCTGCAGACCTGCGCACGCCTGCAGATCAGCCCGCGCTCTCCTCCAACGCCTGCAGACCAGCCTGCAGCATCCTCCAACAGCCGCCTGCAGCTTCCACCGCACACGCCAACCACCTGCAGCTTCCACCGCGCCAGCGCCCTCCGCAGACCCTCCGCCCACGCCAGCTTCCACCGCACACGCCAACCGCCTGCAGACCACCGCGCAAGTGCCCTCCTACAGACCCTCCACGCACCCATGCACAACCACCTACAGACCACCCAACCGACCACCGCGCACGCCAGCCGCACACGCCAGCCGCAGCAGCAGCAGGCGGCGGACTTCACGCCAACAGGCTGCGCAAGCTGCCGGCTGCAGCACCTCCGCCGGAGCTCGTCCGGCCACCTCCGACCGCCGCGCGACTCGCCGCCACCACCGATTCGAAGCCCTTGATCCAAGGGACCTCCTCCGAGCTTCCCGCGCCCGACCATCGGCTCCTCGTTGCGCAAGACAACGGGGAAAAATTCCCCTGTTTTGCTACAGTAAAACGTTAATTAAAATTTACATTTTCTGCCATTGCCACATTTTAATCATATTCTATTCACTCTGCATTGCGGAAAATATCCTGTAGTTTCTCATAATTGCCATTTCAGCATTGTTTCTTGCTTAAACCTTAATCTAAAGGCAATCTTGGCTTGGTTCTTGTCCAAATTGACTACGAACAAACATTTTTATGTAGCGCGAATTTTAATACGTTATTGCCTCCCTGTGGATACGACCCACTCCTCTGCGAGTGGTTATTTCTTATTAAAAATTGATTAGTCGATTTTTCCACGACATTAAACTACAAACGACTTAAAAACGAAAGATCGACCGGTCAATACGCCTGTCCTATCCATTCCTTCCCGATGCCGAGAATAGGCACTTCCACCAAATAAGCCACACAACTTCCTCTTGACCATCATCATCCCTAATAATGCCTTGTAAATAAAAGTCCGTATTGTGTTGTGTTGATTGATAAAGAAACAAAAACAAGAAAAAAAAAATTATAGATATATATATATATATATAAAAGAAGAAGAAGAAAAGAGAAAAGAAGTAGAAAAAGAAGAAATAGAAAGAAGAAAAAGAAGAAAAAGTTATATTACAAAAAAAAAAAGTCCAAGTGTATGACGTAACTCTGTTTCTGAGGCAACAGAACACCTATCGCGTTCCACCAAATATGACCCATACCTACCTTCTAGTATTTCTGATCGCCTGAATACTAGTTGAGAACTCTAACTTAGTTATAGAGTTATTAGGACTTTGATTGAAGTGTGGATGCCATGTGAGGCCACCAAATAGTGAGTATAATTTCTAAATCTGGCGAGATTAGTGATCTCGGAAAGAAAGAAAAGAAAGAGTGCCCAAGAACATCAAGAGAGCACAATTGTGTAGCCTCTCTCAGAGTTGACTTGTCTAATAGTCTAGAGAGCTAGAGTCTGTAGTACTAGACTATATGTAGCACCAGTTGAGTGTGTGCCGCCAAATACAAATCCATTCAACTTGATATCTCCTACCTAAGCCAAACACCGGGGTCAAATTATAGATTATCATCTGTTTTATCCCTAAGGGAAGTAGTTGCCTATCTCGACAGAAATTTTTGCCAAGGGTGATGTACTAACTCCCAATGCGAATCGGCTCTTTCACTTGGATCTGTTACCTAGGCTATCAATACTTCACATTTGTCTGGATTCCTAAAGTTTTGAAGTAAGAAAAGAAGAAATCTTCTGATTATTTCTATTATTTTTCATTTTTGCTAGGGACTAGCAAATCTTAGGCATGGGGGTATTTGATGAGTCCATTAAAATGGATTAATATTAAGCCTAAGCATCTTTAATCGTACAGTTTAGGTGTGTTAATAATGGCAATTAAGTTGTAGAATATTTGTACGCCTCATGATTTAAGTTTATAACATTCTATAACTTAATGATCTTGTTGTTTTTATGTGCAGGTAATAAAATGCAGAAAGAACAAGGGTGGGGGGATAAATTTCCCCAACAGCCGCAACTCTTTCCCCCGTCCCTCGCTGCACATGGGGTTAATCTTCCGCCACCCTTCAACTGACGAGGCCAGAAATAGTTAAGGGATTTGAAAATCCCTTAACTCACGCACGTGGGGAGAGAGAGGAATTAAAAAGAGAAGAGGTGCACTGGGGATGGAGCTTCATCTTCCTCCGGGTGGGGAACTACTCCGCGGACACTGTGCAACTAGAGGAGAAGAAGCGTGCACTGTGGCCTTCTTCCCCCTTGCGGGAAAAACCTCACGCCTCCTGCACACCCCCATCACCTTCCGCCCACGCCACAGCAGGCACCTCTCCCCCCAGCCACTGCAGGTGCTCACCAACTGCCCGCACCACACAGCAGCTGCCCGCACCGCCTGCAGGCCGCCCCCTGCTCACCGCGCCAGCACGCCCTACCGCTTCCTGCCTTCAGCTCCATCTGTCGCCACCATGTGCTCTACTGCCTGCTAGCGTGCCGCACCGCTCATCACCCTCTCATCCGCTGACGGACCAAGCCCGCGCCTCTCCCTCCAGCCACTACAGGCGCAAACCAGTGCGCTCCACCTCCACCTTCCTACAGACCGCATGCCTACAAGCGCCTGCCTGCACACCAGCACGCACGCCTCTGCCCGTGCGCCTCTTCCTCCAGCCACTGCAGGCACAAACCAACGCGCTCCACCTCCACCTTCTTGCAAACCGCACGCCTGCAAGCGCCTGCCCACGCACCAGCGTGCACGCCCGCACGCCACCAGCCGCAGGCATCACAGCAGCACCTCCGCCTTCTTATTCAACAAGCCGGAGCTCCGGCCACCACCGCCGGCCACCTCCGGGCACCTGCGTCGCCACCACTGCCACCACCGGAGAGCTCTCGACCTCGCCATCCTCTTGAGCCTCGCAACAACCCCCGCGATGCTCTCCCTCTCTCGCAAGGAGGAGAAAGGAAAAAAGCCTTGTTTTCCCCCCAATTAAAATCTACATTCAATACCATTGCCACCTAATTTGATTTTTTTTATTATTATTATATTGTGGCAGAATTACGTTCGAACACTCATAGTTCTTTATAATTGCATGGTATTGATATTAACTAGTTTAAAGATTGATTTTGGGCCTAACTTAAGTACTAATTGTCTTTAGTACACATCACGTGAAAACTGCATGAATTCATCCTAAATTTATTGAGGATTTCTGTGAGGGAAAACTGCACTTATATCGTTATCTTTTTAAGTTATTGCAAATCTACTTTCCTTCACATTTTAAGTCAGATTTGAAAAGGGATTTCACACTATCCGAAATAACATTAAATAATTAAGTATTGATTGCATCATTGCCTTCCTATGGAGATGACCCGCTCTTCTACGAGTGGTTATTTTCATTATTTTTGATTAGTCGATTTTTTCACCACTTAAATACTATAACGCTAAGTGAAAGGTCGTCTATCAATGCATATGAGGACATAGCATCATTTGGCATGGGGGGGTGGATATGCATCCATAGGATCTGGGTATTATATAGGTATCATACAGCTTTTGCAGCAACTATACATATCCATCTATAAATATGTACATAGCCTAATTCAAAAAAAAAAAACAAAAGAAAAGATAGAGAGAGAGAGAAAATGTGTGTAAAGTGTTTAGCAATGATCTGAAAGCTGAAACAAAAATACAATAAGTGTGTTGAAACGTTTTTTTGTGAATCACTACGCTTACGTGTTTGGTTTTGAAAAACCTGTCGTTGTAGTTCGAAAGCGAAGAATTCGTGTTCAACAAATAAAATTTATACCGAAAAGAATTCCGGGTCGAACACAAGGAGGCGGACGTTTGATTTAAAAACTTCGCGTTTCTTTTTATTTGTCACGAAGTAATTCAATTTAAACTATCTAATTATTTAAAATTTATAAAAGAGAGAGAGGGTAAGAGAGAGAGAGTATTACACATGGAAAGCAAAATGAGATGTAGAATAAACAAAGAATTTATCATAGAAGAGACTGTTCATTACAATTAGAATGCATAAAACAATTACACTAGAAAGCAATAAATTTACTCTAGAAAGCATTAAAAGAATGGAGGGAGAAATGTCCTCCTCGATGGTTGCTTGGAGGACGAGTAGATTAATCTAGAAAGTAGTAAATCTATACTAGAAAGCAGTAAAAAGAATAGGGAGAGAGAAATCCTCCTCGACGATTGCTTGGAGGACGAGCCGGACAGGACGACGCTTGGACGAAGGAGAACGAAGCAGGACGAAGCAGAATAACAGGAACGAAGCAGCACGCCGTCCTCGTCGCGGGATCCACTTCCGAAGGGGAACAAAAATTGGACTTTATCTCGCAAGAAGCATCCTGGGTGTGGGACAAGCTTCTCTTGAGCTTTAGAGGGGTAGAGAGGAGAAAGAAGGGATGAGAATTTCGTATGGAGGGGGTCTCCTTTTATAGTTGCAAGGAGTGGGGGCAAAATGGACATTACAACTTCAAAATAATAAAAGATGGGTCTTTAGTGACGGATAAATCCGTCACTAAAGCCCTCAACGTGGGCGTCGTGGCCGGCTCGCGCGCGCCTCCTTGCCTGCTCGCGCACTCAACGGCTTGCGCACGTTCGCCGCTTTTCAACCATCCGATCGCGAGATCGGACGGCTTAAGATGCGTCTCCGCCCGCTGCGTTGCGCGCCCGCCCGCGCATCTGATTGCGTGTCCAATCGCGCGTCGACACTATCAGGCACGCGCGGCCGTCCGATCTCCATCTGACTCTCCACCCGCACCCAATCGCCCGCGCCTGCCGCTCCTCGCCACGGCTCGAACCCGCGCCCGGCGCTCTAGATAACGCGCTCGACCACTATGCTATAGGGCACGGATGGTCGAGCGGATGCTTTTATGCGCGAGCGCCCACAGCCATTGGATTAAGATCCAATGGCGGAGAGCGAACAGGCGCGGGGCCTTCACAAGATGCAAGCGGCTGTTTGGGCGGCTGAGATGGAGTCACGTGGTGCTATCTTGGCCGTCCATCTTCTGGAAGTTGTAGATGGTGCGACGGATGTCGGATTGACTCGATTTTGTGTCATTGGGCTACGATCGTCGATCCGAATTAATCCGTACGGTCGGATTTATCATCTGAATGGCAGATTTACACCATCCTGGCCCTTGATCTTCTAGGGTTCCTGGGTCACTATCTGATGCTACGGATGCCTGATTAGGGCGATCTTGGAGTCGTTGAACTCTAATCGTCGCCCTGATCACATCCATACGGTTGGATCTTTGATCCGATGCCCCGATAAAATGTTTGCCCTGTCCAAGCACATAAAAGGGGACAATTAACCTCCATTTTATTCAAACTACTCTAAATGCAAGATGATGCATGTAATGCAAATTTATATCATGAAATGCAATCCTATGCTTAAGAACATGCATAAATAGACATTTTATGTAGTGTAAATGTGTTTACATCAAAGTGTTTATGGAAATTCAACCTCTGCTTTGAAGACTTTCCAGGCCACAGAAGCATGACTTTCTCAGGCTTGGCTTAATTCACTCAAGCATTGATAAGATAGATCAGAATCTCTCATAACATAGGATGTATTCTTGAACCTGAGCCACCAGTATAGGATTTCTTGGTTTGCCTCTACTTGAGAGTCTAAGTAATCTTGGTTCACACTACACATATTAAGAAAGACCAGGTGAACATAAGATTCAACCCTAATGTTCATTAGGGTTGAATCTTATGTTAAAAAAAAGGAAGGTGGAGTCCTTACCTATGCGCGTAGGTAGACTTTTTATCCTAGTCTTTAGTCTTGTGTTTAAGAGAAACTCTTTCCACGGAAAAGAAATACTCACCCACCAAATAAATGTGCTCTTCCAAATAAGTTGAAGGAGATATACTAACACTTGATTCAAAAAAAAAAAATCTTGCGAATAAGTTAGTATATCTTCCAAATGTCTATAAATTCTTTTCCCCAAAAGTTTTTCAGAGCATGTTACAAATACCCTGTTCTACCATATATTCTTTGAGCCACAAAAATAATAAAAGTGAGGTTGAGTTTTTCCATCATCTTTTTGAGGGTTAATCCGAAGATATAAGTTGAAGCTGGGACCAACCTATACTTAAAAATTTATGAAACCCTAGGATTGACCCTTAATGTTCATCTGATCGATCTTGATCCTTCACTATGCAGAAACCATAATCTCTTAGCTCTCGAGTATGACAAAATCCTCTGAGTCCTGGAAATCATACTTAAGGTTTAAATATCAAGAGTCCAGGTTAGTCGAGAGATTGTCTATATCATGTAAGACTTGAGTATTGGTAGTCTTCTCTGCAATTGGATCTCACAGTATCCAACTGATAAACACATTAATGTTGCTTCAGAAAAAAAAATCTTCAGCTTAAGATCATTTCTAAACACAATGCAAATGTTTTGCTAGGGACTAGCAAAAGATAGGCATGGGGGTATGATTGCACAACAAGTTACGCCAATAAATATGCCATCTTATGTTATGTCCTAGCATTACCCATGCTTCTTATGTAGCCATACTTGCATTTGTAAATATACACTTGCATGCATTTTTAAAGAGGGGAAGAGAATGAGAATGAATGGCCATTCAACCCAACCATCAGGTCCATGGTAACACTCTCCCACTTCTACTTTGGCACAGGAAGTGGCTGCATTGGCCCTGCAGGCCTCTGGTGCTCAGCCTTCACCTACTGGCATACCAAGCACTGCTGCACGAACTCTCCAACATCCCTTTTCATCCCCCTCTACCAGAAGTCATGTCGTAGATCATGGTACATCTTGGTGTTTCCGAGATGCATAGTAAATCTGGGCCCGTGTGCCACTGGCAGAAGCTCCCTCAATAGCTCATCCTTAGGGATGTAAAACCACACTCTCATGCGTAGGATCTCATCGGTGAAGGTGAAGTGCCCTGGGTCTCCTGTCAGCACTCTATCCTGCAATGTCTGCAAGTATGGATATGTCATCTACCCAGCGATATTGCTATCGAAGAGCTTGAGTCATGTCTATCTCGTCACTGTCATTGCCCCACAATGTCCACGCAACTCCTGAGGTCGCCGGCTACCTACCTATAGCATTAGCTGCCAACTCTGTGCCTGTATGCTAGCCAAGTGGGTGGGCACCGTCCAACTCAAGGTGCCGGCTACCACATTGGCTTTACTCGGATGGTATGAGATGTTGCAGTCGTAATTCTTCAAGAGCTCCAACCAATGCTTTTGTCTCATGTTAAGTTCTTTCTAATTAAAGAGGTCCTTGAGGCTCTTATGATCTGTAAAAATCTTAAATGTCTCACTGCACAGGTAGTGCCTCCACGTCTTCAAATGGAAAATGACAGTCGCCAACTCCAAGTCGTGAATGGGGTAATTAGGCTCATAGGGCTTTAGTTGTTGCGATGCATATGCGACAACATGACCTTGTTGCATGAGTACACCACCCAGTCCTAGGAAAGAGGCATCAATATACACCACAAGCCTACTGCTACTATCTGGAATGGTAAGCACAAGAGCTGAAGTCAGCTTCTTCAACCCCTAAAAACAAATCTCACACTTGTCGGTCCAAGTGAACGATGCATCCTTCGTGGTCAACTGTGTCATAGGTGTGATATCTGGGAGAAGCCCCTGATGAACTGTTTGCAGTAGCCTGCTAGTCCCAAGAAGTTAAGTATCTCTGTCACTGTACGTTGCCTACCCTACCTAAGTACTGCCTCAACTTTGGCCAGGTTCACTGCTATTCCATCACCAGAGATCACATTTCCCAAGAAAGTAACCTCCCTTAGCCAAAACTCAAACTTGCTATACTTAGCATACAGCTGATGTCGTCTCAAATGGTCTAGAACTAGGTCGAGGTGCTGCTCATGCTAGAACTGGTCAAGGGAGTAGACCAACACGTCATCAATAAAGACAACCACAAACTTGTCCAAGTTGGGCTTGAAGGCGCGGTTCATTAAATCCATGTAAGCGGTAGGTGCATTGGTCATCCCAAACTGCATGACCAAGAACTCATTGTGTCCATACCGCATCTTAAAAGCCGTCTTAGAGATGTCTGTCTCCTTGATCCTCAACTGGTGGTAGCCAGATCTCAGGTCAATCTTGTAAAATACCGTGGCATCTCTCAACTGGCCAAAGAGGCTGTCGATGTGAGGCAAAGGATACTTGTTCTTGATGGTGACCCGATTTAGCTGTCGATAATCAACACTGAGCCTAAGAGTACCATCCTTCTTCTTCAAAAGAAAAATTGGGCCCCCCAAGGGGACACACTGGGCTTTACAAAGTCCTTCTCCAATAAGTCCTCTAGTTGGGACTTGAGCTCTTGTAGCTCAAGTGGTGCCATACTATATGGAGTACTAGAGATTGGGCTAGTCCCTAGTATCAGCGAGATCTCAAACTTGATCTCGTGTTCAGGTGGTATTCTCGACAACTCCTTTAGAAAGACATCCGGGTACTCACAGACCATTGGAATGTTTTGCAGGTCAACTCCCAGACTAGACTCCACTATGATAGAATCCAGCTAGCCTACACACCCCTAGCTCAACAGCTTCGTTGCCCAATGCGTAGAAATACACGTGAATCCCCTATCCACTAGTTGACCATGAAACTCAAAAGAAGGCAACTCAGGGATGGAGAAGTTAATCTTCTTCTCAAAATAATCCATCAAGGTGTGGTATGAGGACAACCAATCCATCCCCAAAATCACACTAAAGTCCTCCATGTGAAATGCTATTAGGTTGGCTGGAAGACTATACCCTCCTATCGTGACCTCGTAGTTGGTAAAGACCTCCTTTGCAATGAATAACTATTCCCCTGGGCCTTAAATTAGAAATTGGTCCTCTAGTAGTTGATTACGCAGCAATCAGGACTTAATCAACCTGAATTTAGTTAGATGCTAGCTTAACTTATGAATAATACATGCATAACTTGCTTATTTTGCATCATAATTGTTTACTTAGCTATTTATAGAATAATGCTATTTTACCTTACTAATTAGTGAATAATTGTATTTTCATGTAATAAGGAGCTCAGGAGATGTCTTGAGATTGAATAAAAGTTGGATAGAAGCTAGAGCTGCAGCAGAGCTAGAGTGGGAGCTTGGAATAAATCTTGGAATAAAGAAGAAATGAAGACAGAGAGTAAGAGGGAGATAGATCAGGTTACTTGTAGGAATAAATGCAGAAAACAAAGTAAAGAACTTAGGATAACCCTATCCCTATCCATAGTTTCCTAGGATAGCCTTATCCCTACTCCTATCCTTGATCCACCCTTTTATTAGGCTAAATTAGCCTACAACCCAAAACATGGATAGTGCTATCCATGTTTTTATCCACACTATCCCTACTCTTATCCTCCACTTGGGATATCTTTATCCTTAACCCTGAATTTCCCCACTTTAGCCAAAACATGGATAGTGTTATCCAAATTTCCATTATCCACTATTCTTATCCTTAGTCTTCCTATCCCCAACCCAATCCACACTTTAGAATACTATCTAAGTCCATAGTGACCTCAATTGGCTTAATTTGAGTCAATTGGGTCAACCATGTTATAATTGGATCTAATTGGACCTGATTAGGTTAACTCTAATCCAATTAGGCTCATAATAGTCTAATTGGACTCTACCCAAACCCAATCAATTAGCCTACACCTAATTAGGTGCATCCCTACTTGATTGGGTACAACTAAACCAAATTGGATCCACCTAGGACCCAATTGACCCATCTCTACCCATACATGTCTAATTGGGTTCACTTGAACTTGATTAGACTAGAACTAGACCTATTAGGATCACACACACTTGTTTGGATTACCTTAATCCAATTAGAATATCACACACCTAATTAGACTAGGACCCACTTCATTGGACTCAACCCAATAGGACCTAGTCTAACCCAACCCAATTGAACCCAATCCTGCACAACTTAACCCTACAAAAAACCATCATAAAACACCCCTCAACTTTCCCTACACTTTGTCCACTCACCAACTCAACACCCCCTCCAAAAGTGGCGACTCCCAACTCCCATCCCTCCACCTTGTGGGCACCAATTGGATCCACCTAGGACCTAATTGAGTCATATCTACCCATACATGTCTAATTGGGTTCACTTGAACCTGATTATACTAGACTTAGACCAAGACCTATTAGGATCACACACACACCTATTTGGATTGTCGTAATCCAATTAGACTATCAGACACCTAATTAGACTAGGACCCATTTTATTGGACTCAACATAATAGGACTTAGGCTAACCCAGCCCAATTGAACCCAACCCTACACAACTTGACCCTACAAAAAAACCATCACAAAACTCCCCTCAACTTTCCCTACAGTTAGTCCACTCACCAACTCAACCCCCCCTCCAAAAGTGGCGACTCCCAACTCCCATCACCTTATGAAAAGACCACCCATGGTTACCTAAAAAGCCATCTCTTCCTCTACCAAAAATCACCACAGCCCTCCACCTAAAGCTCCTCCCTACCACCTCCAAGAGGTTGTCCACCACCACCTTGTGGCTACCCTCCTTCCTCCCTCCACCTCCAATCCACATAGCCACCAAGGACCACCCTTGGTGCCCTTAGTTCTTATAGCTATAGTAGTTGTTTTATTGCTTTTATTTCACATTTAATTTCTATAGGTAGATAGTTGAATCTCCATCTCTTTTTGCATGCCTAGACTCTCCTTGGGTTGTAGGCATGCTCCTCTTTTGTGTGCCATGTATTGAATGTGCTTCTACCATGTTTTAGTAAAGAGATGCATCATAGTATAGATAATAAAAGTGAATCGACATTTAAATTTATAAGTGCTCAAAAAACATGAGTTCCGAGGTTGTTCGCAGGGAGCAAATTGTGCAATTCAACCACTAAACGAATAATAGAAATGAGTACAATAAGTTGATTCACAAGAATAATACTCAATGAATACTCCTCTTATATAGATGAGAAAATTTGAGTTCCAAAGAGCCAAAAATAAGAGAACATAAGGCTAAAAATATTTGTTTCAACACTTAAGCACAAGCCTCAATTAACACTTAACCAAATTTCTCAAGTTAAGCCTAACTTTGACATCTGTAACATTCATTAGACGCCATAAGTAGCAAGTTCAATTCCCTTGAGAGCAAAACACCCCCACTCTTCTCTCAGCAAAACCCTTCCTATCGCTCTCCAAACCCAGACCAAACCCGGTTCAGACCAGCCTAGACCAGCTTGCGTGTGGGCACAAGTGAGGGTGTGCACATGGAAATGATTAATGGGGACCTGACCCTGTGTATCGAAGGCAACCAAGTACTGCACGAAAGGCAATATATATCAAAATCTAAATTAAATGTTCTCGACGTGGGACTATCAGCACAACTTCTTTTGTTCGTTGCTTCTTCTCCCTCATGTGAGGCGTTGCTGATTGATTAATGTTACTTCTATGTCGCTTTTGTCAAATTGACAGCCTAGGTAACCCTAGGCCTTATTCCGCAACGATTGAAGGCACATGAAACCTTGGCTTGTGGGTGGTCGGTGGTGGAGATGAGATGTTTGCTGGCAAATACCTACACAATAAACATGGGCTTAGTGGTGTGTAGTGGAGTGGTGTTGGTGATTTGATGGCAATGATGTGGAGTGGAGTGTAGTGGTGTTGGTGATTTGATGATTGGAGGTCTACGGCAGCAGGATGGAGGTGGCAATAATGGTCATTCGTTGGTGTGTTCAGTGAAGCTTCTTGTAGACAAAAACTCTCAATAACTAGCTTTTGGTCTACGAGACAAGGTGGAGCTTTTGGTGGTAGTGGCATGATGTTTGGTGCTGTGTGGCGCGATGGCGAGCTCATCGAAGTTGCGCCAGAGGCAAAGAAGAAGGGGAGAATAGAGAAGAGAGTATGGGATCTAAATCTTAAGGATTCTAAATTATTCTAGGAAGCATGAGGGAGATGAAGACCTAGCTAATTGGATGAAAGGGTGGAAAAACCCTCGTCGGCTTGCCTTGCCGAACACGAGGAAGGTGAGGCCTCTGATGAGAGAAGTGGCGACAACGACGGGGAGAGGAGGCTCAAGCTAAGGTGTACTAGAGTTAGACAAGCTTGAGGAAGGCTTTGGTGCATCTAATGTGATGGTTGGATGCCTTGAAGAAGGAGGTTGGGTAGGTTGCCAGTGTCGATGGAGCTTGTGGCTGGAGAGGAGGGAGGAGAGTAGAACCCGGCCTAGAATCAACTAAGGAACACGTACGAACCAAGGAAAGTTTATATAGAGTTGGTATTGACCTCCAATTGTGGGTAATTCGTGAAGTTGCTCGCAAATTTGGAAACTTAAACTCCTAAATTTTCCCAAGCTCACTGGAGCTCTACATTCCAAATCAGAGCTCGATTTCTTGCTCAAATGGGAGAGGATTTCTTCTTTTCAATCCCTTCAAATTTGGAGGGATTTTGGTCAGGCGTGTTCTGTGTGCTAGAAATCGGGGTTACAAGTAACCCGTCACTGTAGTTGCAAAACACATCGATTAGATAAAATTTATACCAAAACTCTAAGGGAGTCCCAGGTCGAACACAGGGAGGCGACGTTTACTTTACGTGAAAATTGCGCTTAGATTCATTTCTTTTTGGTATTTTAGGGTTTTGTTATTTTGTTGTATTTTGTAAGAGGAAATAAGCAAATGTATCACAAGATAGAGATGTGGAATGAAAATGGTATATATATATATATATATATGAATCCAATGTCTATTATAATCTACTATGAAAGCATAAAAAGAGAGGAGGGTGAGAAGAAATCTCCCGAATCGACTGTTCGGCGAGATGACGGCGCCTTGCGAAAGCTCGGACGAAGGAGGTGAGAAGCAGGATGACGGTGGTGAGATGTAGGAGGAGGTCGGGTTAAGGAAAGCTTCGGTGTGGCTTCAGAATGGAGGTGAGAAGACAGAGGTGTTCTACTATCGGAATGGAGGTGGGAGGACGGCTTCAAGGTGACTTATGAAGGGAGATGGGAAGTTGGAGGAGTATTTGGTGGGATAGAGGTTTGCTACACTAATAGGCACCTTGGGAGCTTGAGAACAAGCTCTAATGGAGCATTGGTAGGCTTGCTAGAGCTTAGGAGTAGGTGGGAGTAGAGTAGGTAGAGATGGCTTGGAAGGGAGGGGGTGCAGGTCCTTTTATAGTGGAGGAGAAGAGGAAAAAAATAGGTATGGGACCATAAGTAACATCCAAGCCGTCGTTGGAAATGTCGCTGTAGGAAACTCATGCCCGTTGGCTCCCACAGCTGGCTTTGCTAAAATGCGATGAATTACTAACAGCTGTAAGCGTCATTGTAAGTCCAGCTCATGCGTCGCTGTAGGTCTAGCCCATGCATAACTGGCGCTGCGCTCCTGCCTTGCTGCGCACACGTGCACCCACGAGCTGGCGCTGAGCTTGTGCTATGCTGCATTATGCTGTGCGCATGTGTGCCTGTGTGCGCGCATGCACCCGCGTTGCTGTGCGCATGTGGTGCTGTGTGCGTGCGCTGGCAGCCTGGGCTGTGCCACGTGGCGCAGCTTGGGCTGTCCATCTTGTTGTAGGGGCTACTATAGAGGTTGGATTGAGTCGATTTTTGCGTCGTTAGGCTGCAATTGTCGACTCAAATCTATCTGCGTGGTTGGATTTATCATTTAAAGCTTCGAATTATGTCTCCTAGTCCCTTGGCCATTGATCTTCCTCAGACTGCATATGGTGCTACAGGACTCCGATTGAAGCGGTTTCAGAGGCATTGGACTACGATCATCATCTTGATCAGATCCATATGGTTGGATCATCAATCTGAGGCTCCGAAATAAATATCCTTCTCTCCTAACCATAAAAAGGATGCAATTAACCTAAATTATATTCAACTACTCTAAATGCAGAATGATGCTTGTTATGTAATATTTATAACATTAAATGCAAATCCAAGCCCAGGAAAATGCATGAATAGGCATTTTACCCTCAATAAATGTGTTTACATCATACCCCGATGGCTATCTTTTGCTAGTCCTTAGAAAAATTAAACTATATGCTATGTATAAAAGCATAATTAGGATTAGATCGCTTAAGCCTATGTATAAAGGCCTAAGTCGTCATACTCCTCGAGCCCATATGTCTCACTAAAATCATTCTCCTCAAGCTTAAGTGAGACTTCACTAAGAGATTCCTCACCCTCAAAATCAAAGAATTCATGATCCTCATTTGTATATGTCTCAACATCACAAGTCATTTCATCATCCAAGGAGACATAATTTTCTTCGTTTACTGACTTGGGGATCTCAAGTGAATCACTCGGTTCATCCTCAAAGGGTTGCTCTAGACCAATCTGGTCATCTCCAATCTCCAAATATGTATCCCCCCAACAGGCGCCTGAGCGGGTTCAGACATTGGCTCTCCTGAAGATGGTTCATCTTGAGAATATCCCAAGATTTGACTAGTGCAACCACAAATTTCATCCTCAACCTCGACAATTTCCCAAGAAGAAACTCACCCAGGTCCCTATCCCTAATACTTTGGAGCAAATCCAATAGAGAACTATTAAGTTCATCAATCATTTTAATCATAAGCTCCAGTGCTTCAGTGCATGGTGTTGGTTGGGCTTCTAAAGATTGTATGGTGTTCCTTAAATTAGCCAACACTCTATATTGGATCTAGTTCACCAGAACCGACTGGTTCGATTCAGGTTTGGGTGGGTTTGGGTTGAATCTAGTGGAGTCAAGATGTCGAGGTTCTCGGGTCCTTCCCTGAAAGTAGGTCGTTCTAGGTTGTTCAAAGGATGGTGGTGACCTATATTCAATGAAATACTAGGGAGGGTAGGTGTTATAATCATGATATCCTTCCTGATTGTAGATCAGGTTGGTTTGGTCATCAAAGGATGGAGATCCATAATCATTATAGCTCTAGGAAGGAGAATAATCATAGTCTTGTTGTCCAGGGATAGGCCCTGGACACCGAGGTCCGGATTCATATCCCCAATCAAAGTCATCCTGGCTAGTGGATGGGTAATTACAAGTCAAGTCGGGATAGTAATCTTGGGGATAAGTGGTGGTATGAGGATAGGATGTGAAATGTGTGTAGGATGTGGAAGGGCACATGGTGAAGTAAGGAGGGAAATCCGAAGAGAAAGGAGCCCTGCAATACAAAAATACAAGCCTATCCTTAGTTTGGGTAGCCTAAAGGTCTACAGACTCTCAGAATCTGTCCTAAGATTATAGACAATTTACTCTACTTATGTCCAAGCAATCTAACCAGTTAGAAGGAGGGACTGAGGAGAAGGTTCTTCCTTTGGCTTGCACCTCCAGTTCCTAGTGTACACCCCAGCCACAGTCGTTTGATGCTACTCCCCTAGCTAGACATCAGATTGACTAGTATAAGTAGGTTAATTGTGAACAATCTCAATCTGGATCCCGACGAGCGAACCAATCCTTAGGGCCAACGTCTAATCAATTTTAGTTAGGCTTGGGACAATGGTGCTTCAGGAATGTGATGGGCCCTTTAGATGGGTTGTGCCCTAAATGATCAGTTAAAATGTGTGTGCGTGCACAACTAGGGTTCTCAAACAAGGTTATTTGATGATGTGTCTTTTAGGATTTAACCTTGTTTAGTAGCTTTTAGGGTTTAATTCTTAGGTTGGTTCAATCAAGGTTTAGTAGAACACTCCAAGTTTTGAAAGCACGGGTGATGATATGTTCCTTTAAAAATCAAAAATAATGTGGAGTGCCTGGTTCAGCCCTAAGAATCAACCCTAAGTGGCAAGCTACTTGATGGATTAGTTTTAGATTGATTGGTGCAGCCCAAACAACTCAATCAATTAGCCTATTGCACCATTTAGTTAAGGCACACAAGAATGCTTAACCTATTTAGATTTTTACTCACTTATGTGCATTTAGTTGAAGTGTACTGGGTCCGCAGGTCAGATCCCGATTAAGTGGTAGAATCAAAGTGATTGTGCGCCTTAGGATAAGAAGTTGTGGGTGTTAAGTGTGTATCTTTCAGAAAATCCCACAATCAGATAGCAGTTTTTTTATTTTTTTATTTTTATTTATGTGGATGGCGAGGTGAGTGGAGGTGGCAAACAAACAACCAAATCTATCCGAGGGTTTATAAAATGCACCTAAGTTGATTTCGGTTTGAGTTATTCGATTATGGAATGAAACTAAGGTGGGGGTGGTGTGGGGACACTTACAAAATACTCTACCCGCACTTTACTCCGGTCTACCACACTTGGATCTACCATGCTAGGGTACCTGCAAGACAATAGATCAAAGACAAGTAGGGTTAGTGCTTTGTAGATGCAAAGAAATGCAAGAAACAATAAAGTAAATTTCGTTGCCTCCTCGGCAACGGCGCCAAAATGGTCAGGCGTGTTCTATGTGTTAGAAATCAGGGTTACAAGTAACCCATCATCGTACTTGCCAAACACATCGATTAAATAAAATTTATACCAAAACTACAAGGGAGTCCCAGGTCAAACATAGGGAGGCGATGTTTACTTTACGTGAAAACTGTGCTTCGATTCATTTCTTTCTGGTATTTTAGTGTTTTGTTATTTTTTTGTATTTTTGTAAGAGGAAACAAGTAAATGTATCACAAGATAGAGATGTGGAATGAAAATGGTATATATATATATATATGAATCCAATGTCTATTATAATCTACTATGCAAGCATAAAAGGAGAGGAGGGTGAGAGGAAATCTCCCGAATCGGTTGTTCGGCGAGATGACGGCGCCTTACGGAAGCTCAGACGAAGGAGGTGAGGAGCGGGATGACAGAGGTGAGATGTAGGAGGATGTCGGGTTAAGGAAAGCTTTGGTGTGGCTTCGGAATGGAGGTGAGAAGACAGAGGTGTTCTGCTATCGGAATGGAGGTGGGAGGACGGCTCCAAGGCAACTTATGAAGGGAGATGGGAAGTTGGAGGAGTATTTGGTGGGGCAGAGGTTCGCTACACTAGTAGGCACCTTGGGAGCTTGAGAACAAGCTCTGATGGAGCTTTAGTAGGCTTGATAGAGCTTGGGAGTAGGTGGGAGTAGAGTAGGTAGAGATGGCTTGGAAGGGAGGGGGTGTAGGTCCTTTTATAGTGGAGGAGAAGAGGAAAAAAATAGGTATGGGACCATTAGTGACATTCAGGCCGTCGTTGGAAACGTCGCTGTAGGCAGCTCATGCCTGTTGGCACCCACAGTTGGCTTTGCTATCATGCGATGAATTACCGATGGCTGTAAGCATCGTTGTAAGTCTATCTCATGCGTCGTTGTAGGTCCAGCCCATGCATTACTGGCGCTGCACTCCTACCTTGCCGTGCGCGCATGCGCTCCCACATGCTGGCGTTGCGCTTGTGCTGTGCTGCGCTACGCTGGGCGCATGTGCGCTTGCCAGCGCACCCACGCTGCTGCGTGCATGTGGTGCTACGTGCGTGCACTAGCAGCCTGGGCTGCACCACATGGCGTAGTCTGGGCCATCCATCTTCTTGTTGTAGGGGCTGCTACAGAGGTCGGATTAAGTCGATTTTTGCGCCATTAGGTTGCAATCGTTGACCCAAATCCATCTGCGTGGTCAGATTTATCATTTGAAGCTTCGAATTATGTCTCCTAGTCCCTTGGCTATTCATCTTCCTTGGACTGCATATGGTGCTACGGGACTTCGATCGAGGCGATTTCAGTGGCGTTGGACTCCGATCGTCGCCTTGATCAGATCCGTATGGTTGGATCGTCAATCCAAGGCTCCGAAATAAATATCCTTCTCTCCTAACCCCAAAAAGGATGCAATTAACCTAAATTATATACAACTACTATAAATGCAGAATGATGCATGCTATGTAATATTTATAACATTCAATGTAAATCCAAGCCTAGAAACATGCATGAATAAGCATTTTACCCTCAATAAATGTGTTTACATCAGATTTGATTGAGAATCTAGGGAGAAACTCTCGGTCAAAGTCAGTCATGTTTGGGTTTCCTTATGTGCTACAGCTCCTACATTTGGGAAGTCCTAAACAAGGAAGGAGATGTAGGGAAGGACCTTTGCGCAAGGTAATAAAAAACTTAGGGGCTTGAATGTAATGAATAAAGATCTGAGGGCTAAAGTACAAACACTCTGATTGGGCCTAAATTTTGGTGTTAACCTAATTTGGGCGTAAGGAATCTAATGGCGAACCTAGATTTGGATTTTAGCTATGTTTGATTGGGTAAATAACACATATGCCCAAAATAAGGCAAATTCTCGCCTGAATCTCTGTTTTTGGTTAAAAGGGGTTCCGATGGTCAAAGTGAAGATACGAAACCTCTTAGAATATTTTTCAATGATTTTTAGGAGGTTTAGATTGAATTTATTTCTACCATAACCCTTCCAATTTGAGTAAGAATGATAACTAAGGTTTTTCTATAATACTTTAATCTTTAAACTCAAAACCATGATTCAGTTAATCTGAGCCCACTTCTTGGATATTTAAGTTTATTTGACCTTATATTAAGCCCTAATGAACCCCTCAATTAATCTGCATTAGTGATTGATGTTAAAACAA
Source organism: Thalassia testudinum (assembly GCA_037157565.1). Taxonomy (NCBI): domain Eukaryota; kingdom Viridiplantae; phylum Streptophyta; class Magnoliopsida; order Alismatales; family Hydrocharitaceae; genus Thalassia; species Thalassia testudinum. The sequence continues at coordinate 36,618,136 of JAZHRO010000003.1, forward strand.
CAGAATTAACCCATTTTCTTATCTTCTCAAATGCAATTTAGATGGAATTACGATCCTCGGATGATCATTCAGGAGCATTTAACACTTGATTTTGACTAATTTAGGTTAGTTATGACTAGTGATGGTGCTACCATCACTATATAGATGGGCCTCCATACCCATGGTCTAGCCACCACCATCCTCGAGTGTCGACGGCTCTATGCGCAATCCTAGCGGGATGGATTTTTTGTTAGCATGGTTTCATTAGTATTAGATTTTATTTCATGTGTACAAGCTTTCCTCTATAATCATTCTGTTAGATATTTTTGTAAATATGAATGATTCAATGAAATAAAAGTTGATTGTCTATATTATGGATCATTCATAGTCTTAGTTAGTTATCTTATTTTGAAAACAAAAAAAATCAAAAAAACCAAAAAATGTAAAAAATATGGCAACATCGAACCACATAAACAAAATGGCAATTAACGCAAACTTCGTCGGTAGTGTTAGTGTAGTTGAGATGGTCTGCACTGATACACACACATTCACATTCATTTCCATTCTCATGCACACCCATGTTATTCGCGTGCACAACATCACTAACGAGATGTATTTATGTATCCTTAAAATCGGGTTGTGATTTTAGGTTTAGGTTAGTTAGGTTAAGATTTGTAAGCGAAGAAAAAGAACGTATGAAAAAAAATTAGAATCACTTTCATAATCATTGCCTCCCAGAGATCGACTGGGTGAAGAACATAAGATTTCTAATATCTTTGCGATTGCTTTCTTTGTGGAGTGTAGGAATCAAAGTGTGGATCCATGCACACATCAAATGTGGGTGAAGACAAAAAAAGGTGCACACACTCCATCTTAGAACTTAAGTTTCTTTTTCGAATCTTAAGTTAGTTTCTTGTGAAAAAAAATTTGAAAAATTTTGAAAAGAAAAGTTTTCTAGTAAAAGAGGTCATTTCTTTTCAAAATCCTCTTTGCTATTTCTAAAAATTCAGCAAGCATTTTTTCTGTGATTTAAAAATTATTTTCTCAAATATCTAATGATCCAAAAATTTTGAAATTTGGCTTGAGTGTATCTTTTCAAATCAGATTTCCAACACCACCTTTTATTTGAGAAAATTCATACTTTTCAAATTTTAAAAATTCATATAGTGGATTGGGGTCAAACTTGATTGATTCTATCTTACAATACCTATTTTGGCCAATATAGAAATCTGATTGAACTTAAGTTTATGAGGGTTGAAAGCTAGTGAAATCATCTTAATTTGGTGATTTTTCAAGAATTTTTGGATTGGTCTTTCTACTGTTTCAAGTTGAAATACTCGCAAGGGGTCTGTCTACCCAGTCCGACCCCTAATTGGTATAAAATCAATGTCAAATCACTCAAAGTAGTAAAAAGTATATAAAAATACTCTCTAGAAAGCTAATTAGTAAAGGAATCTACCTTATAAATTTCATATTATTTGGATTTCAAATCTTCCATAGAGGGTAATTTGAATTGCATGTGTGATCTGATTTTTGCTTCTTAGAAGTTGCATGAACCCTAGGTTGGAAATTTAGGGTTTTCATTTAGAGACCCACTTGATTGGCACCTAATTGGATCCATTTCCTAGTAGGTGAGGATTGATTGTTTGGTTGACCACCTCACCTACCTTGATTGAATATTGATCTATTCAAAAACTTAGGCAATCCATTAGGTCAATTGAAGAAATTAGGGCTAAGTAAATCAAGAGGAAAAAAATATATACCTTAACCCAAAGTTGTTATTTAACTATTGAAGAGTCCCTATTTCTTTGGTCAAACCTAGTGTCCAAGCCTATGAGGTAGTGCCGAACGGCCGTGAGCAAGGGGTATCAAGGAATAGGAGGCATGAGCCAAAGGAAGAACCTTCTATTTAGTCTCCTCGTACTCATGCTGGCTAGGTTAACCTGGGAAATGAAGATTTTATTCTTTTGATTTTATAAGAAATGAACTCCAAAAATTTGAACTTAAACTTGAAAATCTAGTCACTGACTTAAAGGACCACATCTGATTACAAGGCCTTTGCCTTATTGACTTGTTTGTACCAACCCTTGTAGTTGGTGTATGCGACGGAGAATGTCACTAAGACCTGAATTGTTTGGCCCTTGGGAACCTAACCCAAGGTGACGTAGGCAACTCTTTTTGTCGCCTCCTTCTTCCCACCCATCCACTTTGTTAGTCGAAATGGCTAACCCAATTCCAAACCTTGGTCCCAGGGACCAGAATCCTTTGGCTCGATTGGGGGGCCAAGTCGTTGCATATGAAGAGTGGCACTAGCAGAGCATAGATCAAATCTTAAACACTTTCGACAGAATGTAGCATCCATCACGAGGAGAACAACTATAGGACTTTTACGATCTGGCAGCACTAATCATGGCACCTCAGGTTTGGATTCCCATAGATGGAGATGTATTCGAGCTAAAATCGAATGTAATAAGTCTGATTCAGACTTATTCCTATGGTAACTCGAATGAGGATCCCTCTTAGCACATAGAGGATCTGAGTCGAATAGCTAAATCGGTTCCACCCAGAAATGTGAATTTAGGAATTGTACTCATAAAGCTTTTCCCATTTTTGTTGAGGGATGAAACTTCCTATTGGTTCAAGACCATTGGGTGGCCAGTTGTACACTGGAAGAAATTACGCCGATAATTCCTCCAAAAGTTCTTCCCAATTGGTCGTACAAATACAATGAGGCGGGCAATCACAACCTTCTCTGAAAGTGTCCCCACCATGGTCTGCCCTGATGGCACATTGCTTAGATCTTTCACCATGGTCTAGATGATACACATCGGTATCTGGTCGATGCATCTACTGGAGGGAACTTCCTTGCTAAAGATGAAAACAACGCATTTGAGCTATTCGAGTCTTTAGCAGAGAATTCCATGATTAATGCAGCCTTAATGAACCAATTCAAGTGACCTGGGCAACGAGTTACTATCCATGAGGCTCATGCAGAGTCTGCTCGAGCTAACATGGACATAATCACCAAGAAGCTAGATAAGGTGGATCTACTAGAGAAGAAGCTAGATGAACTGATATGCTCTCGTCCAGGATATTCAGTAATGCTGCTACACCTTACTCTTCTTCTGCATCTCGAGCCCCTTCTGCCTAAGTATATATGCTCACTCAGGATGTATCCTCTCCTTCTACCTTTTCGCAGGATCTTGCGTATTAGGAACCCGTGAACAATCTAGAGCTGGCACCTCATGATTAGTGTTATGCACCTCATAACGATTATGGTGTGTATTCCCTTGACAAATATATGTTTCAAACATCTTCGTCCAATGAAGATGTTAGCACTATCCAAGGATACAGGCATAACAACCCATATTCCGAGACGTATAACCCTGGTTGGCACCAGCATCAAGATCCATAACAACAGACTAGGCAATATGGGAATGTGCCAAACACATACCCCAGGCAGTAGCCATTCTCATCCCAATAGTAGTCACCGTCTATTTACCAGCCACTACATGACGCTGCCACTCACCCTCCAAGATGGGACGACCCTTTGGAGGAATTGAAAGAATCATTGCGGCAATCGAACTAGGAAAATCTCAAGATCAGGAGAGCTATGGCTGACTAGATCAGAATAACCAGAGCAGGCAGAACCACATACATAGATTACAGGGAGTATTCTACATGCGGAATAGGGATGCAAAAAAAGCATGTTCATCATAGTAAATGCATGTAGAAACTCTTGAATTTGTAAGTGAAATCGAACTCGTATGGATTTTCAAATAAAAATATGGGAGTCCAAGTCGATTGCAAGGAGACAAATAGATCACAATCTTTTTCATAATTAGAACTAGAATTAAGTATCAAGTAGGATGATTATTAGAACTAATACTAAATCTAATGGTAAGGAACTACTAGAAGTATAATATACTACTATGAGAAAGAATACAAGTTGAAGACAAGTTGAAAAAATGAACACTAAAAAACTTTTATTGAAAAAGATAAGAGTTAACACAACTAAAGGAATGCTTGGAAAATTATAACTAGAACTAGAATTCTACAACTAGAACTAGACTAGAGAAATGCAAAAGTTATGGGCTTCGTAGGCAAAGTACGAAGCGTCAACGTAGATGCGGATGTGAAGGTGCACCCGCCAGAATCACCAATGATGGTGTGGATTAGCACTAGTAGTAGAGACTATATGGAGGTAGGAAATTCTAAGTAGAAGATATGATTTCAAGGGGGTGGCTAAGTGTATTTATAGGAAATAGGGATGCCTCCTATTGCCTGATTTAGGTTACCGAGGATCACTAAGTTATAGGGCTAGGATTTAATAGGTTAAGGGTCAATAGGTAGGATTAAATGTTAGGAATATTATGAATTAAATAACTAAATATATGGAGGAGGATAAATATGTTGGCCGAATAATGGATGGGATTTGTTGCATGGATTTTGTGGTTACGTAGGGGATAGGTGTGGGAGTTTGGTGGAGATAAATTGGTGGAGTTGACGTTGGGAAGGTCGGTGGAAATAAAAGGATAGGTTAGTTAGGTTCTCTCGCCCTTTTCTTACTTTTTTATTTTTGGACATTGCACGGGAAAGTCGGTGGTGTTTGGTAGAGTAGGTGTGCTGTGTTGGTACGTGGAGTTTCCATGGGGATAAGGTTTCGGTGGGTACAGAGGGGATTTAGTGGGATTGGGTTTTGACGTAAGGGTATGGAATTTACGTGGGGGCTTATCCGGTGGTGCATACAAATAGGAATTTGAAGGGATAAACGAGGGAAAATGTTGGGTGGACGTGGAGTAGGATTATGGTGGAAGGGATTATTTATGGTGGGATTAACATGGATGTAGAAATTATATTTGGGATTTTTGGGTGTGGGAATTAATATGTGGCTATTTAATATATGTAGAAAATTAATGTACTTAGTCTAGCCAAGCTAGTTTTAGGTATATGAAATTGGGTTTTTAAATAGGTTGGGCTTAAGGTTTAATTGGGTTTCCAAATAGGTCAACTTACTAGGCTAGTCCTTTTTCAACTGAGCTTAATTTAGAAAATCGAATCAGCCTTGCTCCGATTAATAAGAAATTTTGTATCTATGCATATAAAAATAAATACATCAAGGTACAAGATACAATTGCAGGAAAAGTTATACAAAAGCTCACAAGTATGCATTATTTACAAAATGATCTCAAATGACTAATCTAACCTAACTAAATGCAATGTGAACTAATTAGTTATCCTTAAACTAATAATAGTTAGGCACAAATTATATAAATGAATATGGATATATGTTGTAATCGTAAATCGCATTTTTGGTGAAAACAACGTCGTAGTATAGTTGTGAAATCTGATTCAACAAAAATTAATGTATCAAGACGGTGAGTCCCGATCGATCTTAGGGAGTCATTTGAGATTGATTCTTGATTCTTTTTACTTGCTTAAAATCTTACGTTGGTTTCAAGCTTGCGATTGTAAGTTTTGCATGTCGTGTTGTTTACTCGAACTACATGTGCATGTGTCAAATAAACAATAAATGTGAATGTGTGAGTACTAGTGCGTACCATTCTAACTTCACGATGGCTATTAATGGAAAATGCATCAATCGCAAGGTCATTGATATCTTCAAGTATTGACATTTTGTTGCAATATAATAAGAAATTAAATCAGGCAATTGATGATCACAATATAGATAATGCACATGGTGATTTCATTTCTTCGAAATATGTCATCATTACAATCATAGGTAGAGGAAAGCTTGTACATGAACACTTAAAGCAACAATTTCTAGCTAACAGAAAATGGATTCATGCATGGATCTAAGAAACATTATGTATGCATCATTCAGGTAGAGGATTACTACACTACTACGTTGAAAATTAATGCAGAAATTAACTATGAAGAACATCTATCTAGGTAATAGAACTTAGGGCATTGGAGGTGGTTTCTAATGGCCTGTGTGGCTTGAGGTGGTAGGAGGGAAGAGAGGGAAAGCCAAGGTGGTTGGCTGACCTCTTGAGAAGGTGGTGGAGAGGTGCTCTAGAACGTGTAGGTGGAAGTGATGGAGGTGATGGAGCTCATGAAATGGAGTGCTGTTGAACGTCAGGTTGCTACGCTAACATGTTTGGTTTTGGAAACCTTGTCGTTGTAGTTTGAAAGCGAAGAACTCGTGTTCAACAAATAAAATTTATACCGGAATAGAAATCCTGGGTCGAACTCAGGGAGGCTATGTCGATCTATATTTGCAATTATATTTTTCTAGAATTTCTCTTGAAAAGTAAGGTGATGTAATTACAATGAAGCCATAATAACAATCAGACTAAACTAGAGAGAGAAAGAGAGAGAGAAAAATATGCATTCAATAATTCAAAATGTTTATACAATAAAACCAATGAAGAATTACACTAGAAAGCGGGAAATCAGTTACACTAGAAAGCATGAAAATTCTACACTAGAAAGTAGTAAATATATTCTAGAAAGTAGTAAAAAGAATGGGGAGAGAGATATCCTCCTCGACGGTCACTTGGAGGACGAGCCGGATGGGACGACGCCTGGATGAAGAAGGACGAAGCAGGATGAAGGACAAAGAAGGAAGAACAGGAACGGGGCAGCACGTCATCGTCGTCGCGGGATCCACTTCCGAAAGGGGGATGAAAAATTGACTTTATCTCGCGAGAAGCATCTCGGGTGTGGGACAAGCTTCTCTTGAGCTTTGGAGAGGTAGAGAAGAGAAGGAAGGGATGAGAATTTCATATGGAGGGGATCTCCTTTTATAGTTGCAAGGAGTGGGGGCAATTTGGTCATTAAAACTCTAAAAACATTAATTTAGGACCTTTAGTGACGGATAAAACCGTCGCTAAAGGTCCAAACGTGGGCGTAGTGGGCGGCGCATGTGTGCCTCTTTGCCTGTCGCGCACTCAATGCACGCGCACGTCTAACCGATCTCAGCCGTCCGATCATGAGATGGGATGGCTTAGATCGTGCCTCCGCTCGCCTCCTCTACGCTCCCCACCGCATGTGATGTCGCGTCTTCGCCGCACGTCTAATAGCGCGTGAGTGCTATCGAGCGCACACAGCCGTTCGATGATGATCCGATGCTCCTCGCACCCACTCGCCTACACCCGCTCTCCCGCGCCCTGTGAATCGAACGCACGTTTGAAGGTGGCAGGCGGTCGAGCGCCTTATCCACTGTGCTGCGCGCGTGGATGGGCAGGCGGCCAAACTTTTGAACACGCGTTCAGGACCGTTGGATCAAGATCCAATGACCCAGATCGCGAGTTGGATTCTCCTTGGAGGGGCAGCGGTGGTCTTGAGGGCTAGTTGGATGGCTGAGATGGCGCCACGTGGTGCCATCTTGGTCGTCCATCTTCTAGACGATGTAGATGGTGCCACGGGTGTCGGATTGAGTCGATTTTCACGTCGTTAGGCTGCGATCGTCGATCTGAATCCATCCGTGTAGTCGGATTTGTCGTTTGAAGTGTGGATTCACACCATCTTGGCCCTTGATCTTCTAGGGTTCCCTGGTCACTATCTGATGCTACAGATGACTGATTAGGGCGATCTTGAAGTCGTTGAACTCCAATCATCACCCTGATCACATCTGTACGATTGGATCTTTGATCCAAGGCCCCGATAAAAAGTTTGCCCAGTCCATGAACATAAAAGGAGACAATTAACCTCCATTTTATTCAAACTACTCTAAATGCAAGATGATGCATATTATGCAATATTTATAGTATGCAATGCAATGCTATGCTTAAGAACATGCATAAATAGACATCTTAAGTAGTGTAAACATGTTTACATCATACCCCCATGCCTATCTTTTGCTAGTCCCTAGCAAAAACTATATGCTATTTATAAAAGAATCAGGTTGGATTATTTGAACATGAGTTATTTTCAATCATTAAGAAAATGTCTACCTAGGACCTAAACTTTCAAAGACACAATAGTGCCAGAGTATCTGCCAAAATGCAGACCACCTCAAGCCCTCACCTTATTCAAAGAAAAATTTATTTTTCGCTTTTTCCACTTTTCTAATTTTTTTGGACTTTCAAGTTTTAGGGTTTAAGAGTGACTTTCTATGGCCATTCAACTCATCCAAGATTTAATGAGAACCCTAAGTTCTCAGCATCTTATTGTGAATGTGATAGAGTCGTTGACCAGCAGTTAAAACGGACTTCGGATTTCTACGCCTCTAGGTGACTGATGAGAGCCTCATCATGAGACATAACTAGCTTATTTTGACCTAATGAAGAGAACAAAAGCTCCTACATAACCAAGAGAAAGGCCTAATTCAAGGGATCACTAATTTGGGAAGAGAACATGAAACAAAAGGTAAAACTACAATTTTACCAGTGTAGCTCATCAACGGGATTTTCCAGGGGCTAAACATAGGTCAATTGGGCTTAATAAGAGGAAAAGTGGGATGATTCAGTCAGAAAAGGGTTATTGTGAAATTTAAGAATTAAATGACACTCTGTAACCCTAAAATAAACCTACTTAATTTCACAAGGTTCCAGTCAGGATAAAAATTAACTAAACCCACTAAAATTCATGAAAAATATCCCCTAGGGTTTATAACCTTCAATTTGGCCTTTGGAACCTGTTTTGACCTAGATTGGGGTCCAAGCTCAATATTTGACCTAATTTGGATTTTTGCACAAAATGTCCAGTCAAACATGGTCAAACCTAAAATCCAATTTCACCATTGGATTCCTTAGCTACAAATTAGGTTTGTACCAAAATTTGGACCTAACAAAAGGACATCTTCACCTACTTTGCAAAATAGTCCACCCAATTACATTCTGGCCCCTAACTTTTGAAAACCCTTGCGAAAACCCCCCCAACTTTTCTTGTCACTTTCTGTATTTTGGTCCCTCTGCCAATGCAGCAGAAGACCCATACTCCGATGAAGTTTCGAGGAGGATTTCTCCACGCTTCCCCAGGGAGCTGCTCTCAGATTTGAAAGGGGGGTTCCATAAGAAGTCCCCTACCGCCTGAGCAGCTCCCCATGCCTTGATTCGCACCATACCTCTCGTGCGAACGCTCGAGAGGTATGGGTGTTGTACCTGCGGTGACCTCCGGTGAGAGCCTTGCTCACCCTCCGTGCATCTGACCCTCTGCTTGTGCCTAGAAAAGAAACCCCAGGACCAGCCGCTTGAGGCAACCTTGTCTTGGCGGAGAATCTCTCAAAATATCCTCTCTTCCTTCTCTGACAGGAAACCCACAAGCTCCGGTGGCCACTCCTCCTTCTCGTCACTCTGCTGGCATACCAGCAGTAGAGTTTGCTTCGTCTAGTCTTCCTGCGTCGCCCCGCACCAAGCGCATGTTTCGCTGCCCACTTCCTCGTCGCCGCTCTCTCCCTCTGGGTGCTTCTTCTCTGGCGACAGTCAATACGACTGCCCGCCTCTCCAGCCCCCTTCGTCCCTGCAAGTAAGTTAGAACTACTCCCCATTTTCCCCTCTTTCTTTTCCCACATTACTTCATTCAAATCGACCCTCGACCACACCTGACCACCATTACCTTCCTCGCCTCCGACCAACTTCCGGCGAGTTGCCCCCGCCGATCCGCAGCTCCATACAACTCGCCGACCGACCTAGAAGCTTCGCTTCATCCCACTGAATACGCTCCGCCCCTCCACAGTCCCTCCATACTCACACAACTCACCCCGAACACACCCGACTTTTCGGTCACAGGTCGACCTAGGCACGCATGCCTAGGCCACCTCGCAGCCTGCTGTACATCACACCACCTTCGCCGTGCCACGGCGAAGGTCTTTCGGTAGTTTAATTAGGCTATAAGGCTGTATTCGTGTCTGACAGATTCTGAGGCTCGACTACCATTAAAGCCACCTTGAAGCAGCTTCTTCCGAGCCCCAGGCTTCAGGGCTCCAGGTTTTTAGCTGCTGCGGATTGGGGAGACTTCTGCGAAGGTAGCCAGCCAGCAACCGAAGAGAACCGAAGCTGCAGTTGAGGAGATTGCGAAGAAGTCTTCCTGTGGGCGTGCGCGAGGAGAGGCGCCAGTTAGTCCCACATCGTGAGTTCACAAAGCGTCGCACTGGTTTAACTTGATTTTGTGAATTAGCCTTATCGCCTCTGATACACCTAGGGTGATGTCCCATGCCCAACGCCCGCCTCGTCCGCGGATTCACCACGCAGACCTGGCAGATCCGACCCGGCACACTACTGAGCACACCTCGCGCACCTTAACACGTCGGTGTGCCTGGTCCCTAGGTACGCAACCCGGCCAGTTAACCCGGCTCTAGGAGAGCTTCTTATGAGCAGTTTATAGAGAGAGATACGCGCGGGTAGAAGGAAGGGATAGGTTTTGCTGCCTTGTGTGCAGGCAGACAGAGTGCCGAAGAGAAGAAGCTCAGCACTTGGCCGTAGGAAGGAGAAGAGAAGAAGCTGAAGAAGAAAAGCTGAGCAGAGGAAAAGGCTCGCCAAGGTAGAAGAGAAGAAGAAGAGAAGCCTTAGCAGAAGTGAAGATTGCAGAGAAAGAAAGAGGACGCAGAAGGAGAAGAAGAAGAAGGACTAACAGTAGATAGAATCAAAAGAAGAAGAAGAAGAAGAATAGCAAGGCAGAAGAAGACTTACATTTAAGACGTCTGATTGCAAAAATCAGACATCCAATTCTGTCCTTTTTAGCAACTCATTTTTTATAATTCTCTCATTAAACCAATTGTTTTTCATTTAAATGAAGTTGTATTCTCAAGTTTTTAAAAGTACTTAGATTGCTCCCTGTTTCGACCTCGGATACTCCGATTTTCGAGTAATAAAAATCTTTATTTGTTTTGAACACTTTTTCGGCTATATTACAACGTGACATCCTTTAAAAACTCGATAAAATGTAAAGAAACATTGACGCGCCGTTGTCGAGGAGCAACGGGCACTTTTAAGACTTTTGATCCAATATTTGTTCTAATTCATCTCTTTTATTGTGCTTATCTCAGGGAAAGCAGAGAAAAGAAGAGCAGCTGCACAACAGACACTCCAAGGAACAGGTAATCTTCATTAGCCCTCTATTAACTCCCTCAAAGTCTGAAAAGTAACAAAAGAAGAATCAACTTAGGGCTACCTGTTTCATACTTAGTAATTCATCAAAGTTGCCTAATTTTTCATTTCAACACATTTTTAAATGCTCATCCAACTAAGGTAACTAGGGCTAAAACTTTCTTGATTGAGCCCTAGATACTAAATTTTGAGGCAACTAAATTAGACCAACTAGAGCCAACTCAAGGATTGAAAAGCTAGGATTTTTAGAGACACACCTTCTCTTGAAAAAGAAAAAAGTTTTTTCAAAAAGAGGTGTGCCTAAACCTTGTTTGAAAAGATCTATACAAGAGGAACCCTAAGCAAATCAGGCTTTTAAATCCATTTGAACCTTAAAAGAAAGGACCCAAAAGCTCTCAAAGGAACAAGAGGTGAAATTCATCCCTTGGGTCAACCAACCTTAAAATTAGGTCACTTTTTCACTCAAAATACCTAAAAGTTCAAGTGGAACCTTAAGCACCTTGATCTTAAAGTAAAAAAGGTAGACTTAAGAGGTCAAGGTCCCCATTTTGGTCTACCTGGAACCGTAGTGACAAGAGAGGTCGGGTGGGGGAAACCCTGTAACTCGTGGGGATGCTCTACCGTGTAGGGGTCTTTGCGGGACTCTCCCTCTCTGGCTGCCCAAGTATTTCTCAAGTGGACGACCTTTCTGACTAAGGGGTACCATCCGCCCCGAACCTCTATAGTCACCCAACAATTTTTGGGTGTCTCGATTGGGTCCAGCACCTTCTAATCTCATCACACCCTTCGATGCATGTTCGGTAGGAGGTCCTTAAGACCTCCTTTAGAAATTCACTCTCGTTGAGGCCAAGCCTCGACGCCCTTGTTTGTGAAGCAACCCCACCACATTAATCTTTCATCTGAACCAAGTTCTCCTTCTTCTCCCAACATGACACAACCCATTCAAGAGGAGAACAACCTTGAGCACCAACTTCAACACCTAAATGATCTCTTTCAAAACTTTGTAAACCCACCGCAGCGACCTATGATGAGAGATCACTACAATCCCGCTGCGGTGGCAATCGAACCTCGAGTCTGAATCCCCATTGGAGGTCCTGATTCTGAACTAAAGCCCAATATGATTCATGCCATACCAAAGTTTCATGGGCTTAACTCTGAGGATCCATTCCAACACATCAAACAGTTGAAGCATCTGGCCCAAACTTTTGGGTCAGATGAACAAAATCGGGACATTCTCCTCATGAAGATGTTCTCCTTCTCCCTTATGGACAAGGCTACTCATTGGTACCAGACTCAGACTCGGTCGATCAACAATTGGGAAGAACTTCAGTCCAAATTTTTGAAGAAGTTCTTTCCCGTTGGTCGGACCAATACCTTGCGCCATCAGATTACTCACTTCACTCAGCAAACAGGAGAACCTCTCCATGAGGCATGGGATCGCTTTCAGGATCTCATGAGAAAGTGCCCCCATCACGGAGTTCCTAAATGGGAACAAGTCCAGTCTTTTTACCAGGGAATCCATGAGGATATCAGGCTTTTCGTCAATGCAACTTGCGGAGGGAATATCATGGGTCAACATGAGGACACCGTGTGGGAGATTCTCGAAAACATGTGCGAGAACTCCATCAACAATGACTCCATGGGCTTATTTGATAGGATGAATACCCGCGCATCGACGAACCTTAGGGGAACACATGAGACGCAAGGCCTGTCCGCATCAGTCGACTTGGAACTAATGGCCAGTTGATTGGACAAGGTCTCCATCATTGAGAAGAAGGTGGACGAGCTGACTCAACACTTGCAGCGAGCCACCTCTGAGCATAGCTCCTTTGCACAGCCTCCTTCCACATGGGAAACTGTGCAAAACATTCTCCATCAATCTTCTCCTGGGATCGATCCATATCCACCCCCATTTGATTCTCAGATCGGAGGGTCATCCGATCCTTTCTATACCAGTCTGGGGAATTCCATTCCCCCTTTCTCTGATCCTTTGGAGGTTCCTCAGACCTGCGAGGACCTCAACGCCATCCAGAATGACCCATTCTCCAACACCTATAACCCTGGATGGCGAAACCATCCCAACTTCTAGTGGGTGGGAAATTCCCAAACCCAGAGACCACCCTTTCAGCCCCGTTCACAACCATCTCGTCCTTACCAGCTGCCTCAGCCTCGGCCCAACCCTACCTATCCACCAGGGCCAAATCAGGACCAAATGTCTCTCATCCTTCAGACTCTGGCTGACATTCAAAGAATGAATGCGGCTATTCAGAAGCAACACAAGGACAAACTTACAGAGGTTCGAAATCAACTGGCCCCGTTGGCAAATTCTCGCCAGCCAGGCACACTTCCTTCCCAACCTCTTCCTAACCCGAATAATGTGTTGACCCAGCGGCGCGTTATGAACCCAAACCCAGGCCAAGCACACATGATTTATCAGGCCCCCTCTATTCCTTCGGCCGACGGGATGGAGGCCTCCACTTCCTATGCGGGCTATCAGCAGCAACCCATCTTACCCAACCCTAACCAAAACCAGGCAGGGCTAAACTCTGTAACAACCCGTAGTGGTAAGGAAACCCAAGATCCACCCTATACAGACCACTCCAAGCCTGGTAGTAATCCCAACCCTAGGACAGTAATCCAGGACATTCCTATCCCTGTCGCATATCAAAGACCTGGACCTATCCTAGAGGAACCAATCAAGGTTCTGTTTCCCGAGGCCTTGACCAAGGGAAAGAAGACCACCAAGCCCGTGGCACCTGAGGAGGACCTGGTCAAGCTCTTTGAGCAGGTCCAAATAAACATCCCCTTGATGGATGCGATTCGCTACGTACCGGCTTACGCACGATTCCTAAAGAATGTGTGTACACCCCAGCGTAAGCCACGAACCAAGAGTGGGAGTCCAATTGTACTGTCAGAGCAAGCCAGCTATGTAATCCTAAGCAGACTCCCACCCAAGGCTAGAGATCCTGGTACTCCCCTGATTTCCTGCAAGATAGGTGATACCCAATTCGACAGAGCATTGCTAGACTTGGGTGCTTCCATAAATCTGATACCCACATCCTTACTTAACCACCTAGAAGAATCTGAGCTAAAACTGACTGAGGTGACATTACAATTAGAAGATCGATCTATAAAGCCACCAAAATGGATTCTCGAGGATGTTGTTGTAAGAGTGCGGGATTTCTATTTTCCTGTAGACTTTATAGTCTTAGACATGGATGCACCTGAAAACCCTAGGGATACACCGATCATTCTAGGGAGACCTTTCTTGGCTACTGCTAGAGCGAACATTAGTTGTAAGGAGGGCCAAATAGAGCTCAAATTTGGAAATCAAACCCTAAAAATTGATATATTTAAGGCCCAACAAGGAATCAATTGCGGTGTCATCAAACAGATTTGTGATATCAGGACTTTGGTTGATGAAACACATTTTGAGAATGACCTGATTATACCTCATCACCACAAAAAGATTTTGAACCGCAATCAGAGGAGTCAAAACCAGATTTAGATAGACCCATAACTCCAACCCTTGAACCTCACATTTACCCTGAACCACCCGCTGCTGCTGGTAACCCCATCCTTGAACTGAAACCCCTTCCTGATCATTTGAAATACATCTTTATGAGTTCTAATCAGACCCTTCCTATGATTATTAATTCCAAGCTTAATCCCGAACATGAATCCCGTCTGATTGCTGTTCTCTAGCAACATCGCAGAGCCATTAGATGGACTCTCGATGATTTGACTGGAATAAGTCCCTCTTATTGCACAGTCCATATTTACTCAGAAGAGGGCGCACGACCTTCTCATGAAATGCAAAGACGTTAGAACCCCAATTTGCAAGAGGTCGTGAAAAAGGAGATCATCAAGTGGTTAAATGCAGGGATCATCTACCCGATCTCCGACAGTTGTTGGGTGAGCCCAATCCAGGTTGTGCCTAAAAAGGCAGGGCTCACCACCATAACGACTGAAACTGGAGAAGTCATACCTACCTGATTAGCCAACTCGTGGAGAGTCTGCATAGATTACCGACGACTCAATTCCTCCACAAAGAAGGGTCATTTCCCACTACCTTTCATTGATCAGATTCTTGAGAAATTAGTGGGAAATCGATTCTTCTGCTTTCTTGACGGGTACTTCGATTATAACCAGGTGGCAATCCATCTAGAGGACCAAGAAAAGATCACATTCACCTGCCCCTTCGGGACGTATGCATTTCGAAGGATGCCTTTCGGTCTCTGCAATGCACCTGCAACTTTTCAGCAGTGCATGCTTTCCATATTCTCAGATATGGTAGGTGACTATCTAGAAGTCTTCATGGATGACTTTTCAATTTTTGGAGCATCATTCGACGATTGCCTCCAACACTTGGTCCAAATACTCAGGCGGTGCATTGATGTGAATTTGGTTCTTTCCTGGGAAAAGAGCCATTTCATGGTGCCTGAGGGAATTGTCCTGGGACATTTAATCTCGGAGAAAGGCATCCAAGTTGATTGAGCTAAGGTTAACCCAATTTCCAAGCTCCCTATGCCTAGCTCAATTACGGACATCCGATCTTTTTTGGGGCACGTCGGTTTTTACCGTCGATTTATCCCTGATTTTTCAAAATTCGCTCACCCCCTAACCACTCTTCTCTCCAAGGATGTGCCTTTCAAAATTTCCAAGGAATGCACTCAAGCATTTGAGATCCTACGTGACCGAGTCACCCAAGCCCCGATCCTACAGTCCCCTGATTAGTCTCAACCCTTTGAGATCATGTGCGATGCATCTGACTTCGCTGTAGGAGCAGTTTTGGGGTAGAAAATTGACGGGAAACCTGTGGTCATTTACTACGCCAGCAAAACACTGGATGAGGCTCAGTGTAACTATACGGTTACTGAGAAAGAGCTGCTAGCTATAGTATTTGCCCTAGAAAAATTCAGATCATACCTTTTGGCTTCCCGTGTCATCATATATTCGGATCATACTGCTGTGAGGCATCTCCTTGCAAAGAAGGATGCGAAACCTCGATTAATCCGATGGATCTTGCTGTTGCAAGAATTTGACCTTGAGATTCGCGACAAAGCGGGAAAGCAAAATGTGGTAGCTGATCACTTGTCCCGTCTTCCTTCTGAAATAATTGACCCTTCCAGACCCATCACAAAATATTTTCCTGATGAGCACCTCCTGGCTATCAGTACAGGTCTTCCATGGTTCGCAGATATAGTAAATTACCTGGTATCACATCAGATTCTGTCCGATTGGCCGAAGGCCAAGAAGGACAAATTGCGTTCCGATGCCAAGTTTTACCTATGGGAAGACCCATATCTATTCCGCGTTGGTGCTGATCAGATAATTCGATGGTGTGTCGCAGAAGTGGAAATCAACGACATACTCTCATTCTGCCATGACCAGGCATGCGGTGGGCATTTCTCAGGACATAAAATCGCATCAAAAGTCCTCCAGTGTGGCTTTTACTGGCCCACAATTTTCAAGGATGCATACGATCACTGTAAGGCATGTTCCCGTTGCCAAACTTTGGGCAACATGAGCCATCGAGACATGATGCCTCTACAGTCGATTTTGGTATGCGAAATTTTTGATATTTGGGGTATTGATTTTATGGGACCCTTCTCGATCTCGGATGGCTTCGAATACATCTTACTCGCAGTTGACTATGTGTCCAAGTGGGTAGAAGCCATTCCGACCAAAACCAACAATCATAAAGTTGTTATCAAATTCATTCATCAAAACATTTTCTCAAGGTTCGGGATTCCACGAGCAATAATTTCCGACGGAGGGACCCATTTCACAAATGCTCAGTTCAGGTCACTGATGACCAAATACGGGGTGTCGTACCGAATCTCTACTCCTTACCACCCCCAAACTAATGGTCTAACTGAGCTATCAAATCGAGAAATCAAGAAAATCCTTCAGGTTACTGTTCGACCTGACAGAAAAGATTGGTCTTCTCAGCTTCCGGAAGCATTGTGGGCCTATAGGATCGCTCACAAGACCCAATTAGGAATGTCTCCCTTCAGACTAGTGTACGGGAAGGCATGTCACCTCCCCGTCGAATTGGAGAATAAAGCTTATTGGCAGTACGGAAATGTAATCTAGATCTTTCTAAGGCTAGAACCCACAGAAGACTTCAAATAAGCGAGATCGATGAATTATGCCACGACGCGTATGAGAACTCGCGAATTTACAAAGAACGAGTTAAACCTTTTCACGACAAACACATTTCTAGAAAGGTCTTTCATCTTGGTCAAAATGTTTTACTCTTTGATGCCTGACTCAAATTATTCCTAGGAAAGTTACGATCTAAGTGGGTCGGACCTTACCTAGTCCAACAAATCTTTGGAAATGGAGCCATTGAAATCAGCCCACTCAGCCACGATTCCGAACCCTTTGTTGTGAACGGTCAGAGACTCAAACCGTTCATTGACAGGACCGATATAAATTTGGCTGAGTCATCCTTTACCCTCCATTCCTCTTGAGCTCATTGCACCCAGCTGATGGCGTAAAACTCAGCGCTTAACGGGAGGCAACCCATCATTCTTTGAAAAACCCGAAACCTTTTCTGACATTTCTATGCGGAATTCATATTAGGATTCATCCATTAGAATAGCCAACTTCACCTCAGGTATCCCTACCCAAGATTAGAAATCGTTCGCAACAAGTCATTTCGACCCATTCACTCACCACACACCTATCTTAATGCATGAACTAAGCTGAAATCGAACCCACCTAATTTACAATGGGGACATTGCAAATCTTAGGTATGGGGGGGTATGAAGGTGCAAAACGTCAGGAAAATTCATATCAAGAAAGGGTTTCATCTTGAAAAAAAAAAAAGACTTGAAGGAGGTGAGAAACAATTTAGGGTCATACAAAATGAGAGGAGGAAAAGAGTAAAATGCCAAAAAAGGAGCACAAAATGAAAAAGAAAAAAATAGTCATTAGTAAAAGATTAAGGGATTAACGAAAGTTCTAGACCAGATCAAGAAAAGAGAAAAAGTGCTAAGGTAACATAACAAGAGATTAGCGGGAACGCTGATTTTAGGCCTCTTGGGCTAGATTCTTTAGCTTAAAAATTCATGTATCCGTTAAAATCTGGATAATCCTCAAGAGGTTGGGGAAAATGTGAAGCTTAAGTATTAGGTATAATGCTTAGCAAGTATTCGGCCTCATTAACTGACCTTTGGTTTGCGGGATTCGGTAACCTAAGCACCCCAAATTCACACACAGTCTGGTTCAGTGCCCATAAATATCCAAATCACGCAAAAGCGTTTAATGTTCTGCAAAAGTCACCTAGATTAGGAGTGGCCAATCAACACAAGTTGATTTGGACGAGTTCCTGGCGTGGAGAGGCGGGAAATTCCCCTTGAAGATGCGTAACAACATATCATCTCCTTGGTGCTTGTCTCTTAGGTTATTTAAATATCCTACTGGGGGCATGTAAGCACTCTGCTGGTTTAGATACCATGGGTGGCATTATCACGAAATGTCGATCACCAGGGTCTGAATTCGACCACGGAATGCCATGGGCGAGATTATCTCGAAATCTCGAAAGCCAGGGTTCTAGGGGTTGCCATGGGCGGGATTATCTCAAAATCTCGATAGCCAGGGACCCTTGAGGATTGATGTTGGGGACAAGGAATCCGATACAGACCGTGTTGAGAAGCTAATCCGAAGCTAGAAATAAAAAAAGAAAAGAGAGAGAAAAGCTCTCCAAACAAATAAATCTTCTATCTCTCTCTTACAAAAACGCACTACAAACTGAACCTAGGCTGAAAATGTCTCAAGCACGGGTGCTTTAACCGCGGAGTCCAACAAACCCTAAATTAGTTTCTGTGGGCCTTAGAAACCTTTGCGGAGGACTGAGGCTAAAGTGGGTCAGGTCCAGATTTTGGTTGGTACTTGAGTACCTTTAGGCATATTGTCGGCATTCCGACCTAATCACAAAAGAAAAGGAGAAGCACTTATCATAATTGTTGACAGACACTCAGGGTCTAGAATGGAGTTAAAACCTTGAAATTTTGCTAAGGGACTAGCAAAAGCTTGGCATGGGGGTATGATGAGAGCCTCATCATGAGCCATAACTAGCTCATTTTGACCTAATAAAGAGAACAAAAGCTCCTACATAACCAAGAGAAGGGCCTAATTCAAGGGATCACTAATCTGGGAAGAGAACATGAAACAAAAGGTAAAACTGCAATTTTATCAGTGAAGCTCATCAACGGGATTTTCCACGGGCTAAACATAGGTCAATTGGGCTTAATAAGAGGAAAAGTGGGATGATTTAGTCAGAAAAGGGTTATTGTGAAATTTAAGAATTAAATGACACTCTGTAACCCTAAAACAAACCTACTTAATTTCACAAGGTTCCAGTCAGGATAAAAATTAACTAAACCCACTAAAATTCATGAAAAATATCCCCTAGGGTTTAGAACCTTTAATTTGGCCTTTGGAACCTGTTTTGACCTAGATTGGGGTCCAAGCTCAATATTTGACCTAATTTGGATTTTTACGCAAAATATCCAGCCAAACATGGTCAAACCTAAAATCCAACTTCACCATTGGATTCCTTAGGTCCAAATTAGGTTTGTACCAAAATTTAGACCTAAGGGAAGGACATCTTGACCTACTTTGCAAAATAGTCCACCCAATTACATTTGGCCCCTAACTTTTGAAAACCCTTGCGAAAACCCCCCCAACTTTTCTTGTCACTTTTTGCATTCCGGTCCCTCTGCCAATGCAGCAGAAGACCCATACTCTGGCAAAGTTTCGAGGAGGATTTATCCTCGCTTCCCCAGGGAGCTGCTCTCAGATTTGAAAGGGGGGTTCCCTAAGAAGTCCCTTACCGCTTGAGCAGCTCCCCATGCCTTGATTCGCACCATACCTCTCATAAGAACGCTCGAGAGGTATGGGTGTTTTACCTGCGGCGACCTCCGGTGAGAGCCTTGCTCACCCTCAGTGCATCTGACCCTCTGCTTGTGCCTATAAATGAAACCCCAGGACCAGCCGCTTGAGGCAAGCTTGTCTTGGCGGAGAATCTCTCAAAATTTCCTATCTTCCTTCTCCGACAGGAAACCTGCAAGTTCCGGCGGCCACTCCTCCTTCTCGTCACTCTGCTGCCATACTAGCAGCAGAGTTTGCTTTGTCTAGTCTTCCTACGTCGCGCCGCACCAAGCGCACGTTTCCCTGCCCACTTCCTCGTCACCGCTCTCTCCCTCTTGGTGCTTCTTCTCCGACGACAGTCAATACGACTGCCCGCCTCTCTGGCCCCCTTCGTCCCTGCAAGTAAGTTATAACTACTCCTTATTTTCCCCTCTTTCTTTTCCCACATTACTTCATTCAAACCGAGCCTCGACCACGCCTGACCACCATCACCTTCCTCGCCTCCGGCCAACCTCTGGCGAGTTGGCCCCATTGATCCGCAGCTCCATACAACTCGTCGACCGACCCAGAAGCTTCGCCTCATCCCACTGAATACGCTCCGCCCCTCCACAGTCCCTCCATACTCACACAACTCACAACCGAACACACCCAACTTTTCGATCACAGGTTGACCTAGGCATGCATGCCTAGGCCACCCCGTGGCCTGCTGCACATCGCACCACCTTCGTCATTCCACGGTGAAGGTCTTCCGGTAGTTTAATTAGGCCATAAGGCCGTATTCGTGTCTGACAAATTCTAAGGCTCGATCGCCATTAAAGCCACCTTGAAGCAGCTTCTTTCGAGCCCCAGGCTTCAGGGCTCCAGGTTTTTAGTTGCTGCGGATTGGGGAGACTTCTGCGAAGGCAGCCAGCCAGCAACCAAAGAGAATCGAAGCTGCAGTTGAGGAGATTGTGAAGAAGTCTTCCTGTGGGCGCGCGCGAGGAGAGGCGCCAGTTAGTCCCACATCGTGAGTTCACAAAGCGCCGCACTGGTTTAAGTTGATTTTGTGAATTAGCCTTATCGCCTCCGATACACCTGGGGTGAGGTCCCATACCCAATGGCTGCCTCGTCCGCGGATTCACCATGCGGACCTGGCGAATCCGACCCGGCACACTACCGAGCACACCTCGCGCACCTTAACACGCCGGTGCGCCTGGTCCCTGGGTACGCAACCCGACCAGTTAACCCGGCTCTGGGAGAGCTTCTTGTGAGCAGTTTGCAGAGAGAGAGATACGTGCGGGTAGAAGGAAGGGATAGGTTTTGCTGCCTTGTGTGCAGGCAGATAGAGAGCTGAAGAGAAGAAGCTCAGCACTTGGCTGCAAGAAGGAGAAGAGAAGCTGAAGAAGAAAAGCTGAGCAGAGGAAAAGGCTCGCCAAGGCAGAAGAGAAGAAGAAGAGAAGCCTTAGCAGAAGTGAAGACTGCAGAGAAAGAAAGAGGACGCAGAAGGAGAAGAAGAAGAAGAAGGACTAACAGTAGACAGAATCAAAAGAAGAAGAAGAAGAATAGCAAGGCAGAAGAAGACTTACATTTAAGACGTCTGATACAAAAATCAAACGTCCAATTCTGTCCTTTTTAGCAACTCATTTTTTATAATTCTCTCATTAAACCAATTGTTTTTCATTTAAATGAAGTTGTATTCTCAAGTTTTTAAAAGTACTTAGATTGCTCCCTGTGTTCGACCTCGGATACTCTGATTTTCAAGTAATAAAAATCTTTATTTGTTTTGAACGCTTTCTTGGCTATATTACAATGTGACATCCTTTAAAAACCCGATAAAATGCTCTGAAACAGTGACCAAAAAAAAATTCTACCTAAAGGTGTATCTTTACATCTGGTAGCTTTCTCCTTACTTTTATTTTTTTTATGGGGTCAACACAAGGGTGAATCCAGTGTATATCTACCCAGTTTATTCTACTTCTTCGCTTCTTCCTAAGTGTTTTGGGAATTTTCAGTGCATTTATTGAGCTGGGTTCTAGACAACCGGTTGATGAGCTGCTACCACCGAAAACCTGCCAGCCATACTAGTGCAGCGAAGTGTGGTTTATTTCTTTTTTTTTCTTTTCTCCTTTTCGTTTTGATTTTTTTTTTTTTTAGTAGGTGGCTTCCCTGGTCTAAGATTTACCTAAAGGCAAGAAAAAGAAAAAGATCCAGTGACTGGGCTCTACACAACCTACCTATGGGCTGTTACCCACAATAACTTGCCAGCCATATCACCAAGGTTCATTAGCTACCCAATTTTTGTTAGAATCGCTGAATAATGAGTCAGTGACAAGATAGTGTGTAGATACTTAAAACTCAAAATTCCCTCAAATCAGAGGGTGGGTTGATAAGTCATGTACTTATCACCAAAACTTATTTACTCCAATTAAAATAGAATTTAAATTGGCGAGGACTTGAAAAGCAAATCCACATTTTAGTGGATACACGGGCTGATTAAGTCAAAGACCTGAAGGGTCTTTGTGTTCAGATCATAATATAGTATTTCCTAAATCGAAAAGTTCTAATGTCCAACTATTCCTTCCTAATTTTTTTTTATGTATAAATAAGAAGAGAAAAGTAATTTTCATGAATTTCACAAAGCTGACCAAATGATTCAAAAATGAATCCACCCCCATGCCTAGCTAATGCAATATCCTCATTGAAAAAGAGACATGAAAGAAAGGGTAGAGTATGAAAGATGTCACCTAAATATGAACCTCGTATCAGCTTTGTGTCATATGTACAACTGCTGAGTTTAATGCTGTTAACTAGGCGAAGTCCAGCCAAAGAAGTCACGGAATGGCTAGGGCAACTGTGTCTAAGATGGGTTCTAGAAGAATACGGTCAATAATAGGCTTCAGACGTTGACTGTTGACTGTAAATGTGTTACCCGTCTTTGGGTCATAAATCTGAATGGCTCCATTTGAAAAAATCTGGTCAATTATGAATGGGCCATTCCATTTAGATCTAAGTTTGCCAGGAAAGAGCTTAAATTTAGAATCGAATAACCAGACCTTCTGGTTCAGCTCAAAGCTCTTGCGGGAAATCAGTTGATCATGTAGAGCTTTGGTCCGAGCCTTGTAGATCTTGGCATTCTCATATGCATCATTTCTAAGCTCCTCCAACTCAGATAGTTGGAGTTTCCTGGTCTTCCAAGCTAAATTCAGATCTAAATTGCATAGTTTGATCGCCCAGAATGCCCTGTGTTCAATCTCTATGGGTAGATGGCGTGCCTTTGCATACACCAAATGGAATGGAGACATGCCGATGGGCGTTTTATATGTTGTACGATAGTCCCAAAGAGCATCCTCAATCTTTTGAGTCCAATCCTTGTGATCAGGCCTAACCATTTTCTGTAGAATGTTCTTGATCTCCCGATTGGAGATCTTGGCTTGTCCATTCGTCTAGGGATGGTAAGGTGTGGAAATTCGGTGATTAACCCCGCATTTGGCCAACAAATTCTAGAATTGGGCATTAGTAAAATGAGTGTCACCATCACTGATGATAGCCCTCAGAATCTCGAGCCTACTGAAGATATTTTTCTTGACAAAATCGATGACCACCTTGTGGTCATTGGTTTGGGTGGGAATCACCTCAATCCATTTGGACACATAATCAATAGCAACAAGAATGTATTGATGTCCAAATGAAGGGAGAAAGGGTCCCATGAAATCAATGCCCCAAACATCGAAAATTTCGACAGGAGGAATTCGGTTTAGGGGCATCATATCTCTCTTAGTTATGCTCCCGAGTGCCTAACATCAAGAACATGACCTTGAGAAATCCTGGGCATCCGTGAATAAAGACGACGAATAGAAGCCAGATTACAAGATTTTTGCAGCCATCTTTTTCCCGGAGAAATGTCCACCACACCTAGATACAAGGCAGAACTCGAGTATACTGTTGAATTCATTCTCCGGTATACATCGGTGAACAATCTGATCAGAGCCGATGCGGTACAGCTCATGGTGCTCCTAAAAGTAGTATTTAGCCTCAGATTTGAGTCTATCCCGTTGTTGCTTGGTCCAATCTTGAGGGATTTGACCAACGGCCAAATAGTTAACAATGTCAGCAAACCAGGGGGTGTGGACACCTAAAACTGTAAGAATAGTTTCGTCTGGAAAAGTGTCAGCAATCGGAATGTCCGGACGGGAGGACTCAACTAGGAGTCTCGACAAATGATCCGCTACCACATTTTGTACTCCAGTTTTATCCTTGATTTCAAGATCAAATTTTTGAAGTAGAAGAATCCAACGAATAAGTCGGGGTTTAGCATCCTTTTTGGCCAAGAGATGTCTCAAGGCCGAGTGGTCGGTATAGATGATAACATGAGACCCTAAGAGATAAGCCCTGAATTTTTCCAAAGCGAACACTACAGCTAGTAATTCCTTTTCAGTAACAGTGTAATTCCTCTGGGCTTCATCCAGAGTTTTACTAGCGTAGTAGATGACAGAGGGCTTTCTATCAATTTTCTAACCCAAGACATCCCCGACCATGTAATCAGAAGCGTCGGTCATGATCTCAAAAGGGGTTGTCCAAATTGGTGGTTGCAAAACTGGAGCATAGGTGACTACCATTTTCAGGAAATCAAATGCCTTTCGGCATGATTCGTCAAAAACAAATGGCATTTCTTTCGCAAGAAGATTGCTCAGGGGACGAGCAACCTTCGAGAAATCCTTGATGAATCTTCGATAGAATCCCACATGGCCAAGATATGATTGGATTTGTTTAACAGATGTGGGAGGAGGAAGTTTAGCGATAGCATCAACCTTAGCTTTATCCACTTCAATTCCCCGTTTAGAGATTACATGACCCAAAATGATGCCTTCTTGGGTCATGAAATGACTCTTTTCCTAGCTAAGGACCAATCATGTTTTGATACATCGCTTAAGAATCATTTCCAGATTAGCCAAACAAGAGTCAAATGATTTTGCGAAAATAGAGAAATCATCCATGAAGACTTCCATAAACTCTCCCACCATGTCAGAAAATTTGGCTAGCATACACCTTTGAAAAGTCACAGGTGCATTGCATAACCTGAAAGGCATTCTATGAAAAGCAAAGGTTCTGTAGGGATAGGTGAAAGTAGTTTTTCCTGATCCTCGGGATGGATAGGAACTTGGTTGTATCCCGAGTAGCCATCAAGAAACCAGAAGTACTTCTGCCCAACTAATCTTTCGAAGATTTGATCGATGAAGGGTAGGGGAAAATGATCCTTTTTAGTGGCTGTGTTCAGCTTCCTATAATCAATACAAACCCTCCAAGAGGAAGCTGAACGAGTTATGACAGATTCACCTCTCTCGTTAGTCACAACAGTAATCCCGGCTTTCTTCGAAACAATCTGCACGGGACTTACCCAAGGACTATCAGAGATTGGATAAATAATTCCTACATCGAGCCACTTGATGATTTCCTTTTTGACCACTTGCATTTTTGGATTCAATCTCCTCTGTATTTGGCGAGAAGGGCAGGATACATCTTCCAAGAATATTCTATGATTACAGTAAGATGGCTCAATCCCCCTGAGGTCATGAATGGTCCAACCAATTGCCTCCTTATGTTCCTTCAGGACCTTGATCAATTTAATCTCTTGCTCCTTTGTCAATTTAGCACTGATAATCACAGGGAGAGTCTTCTGAGGTCCTAAAAATTGATATTTCAAATTCTCAGGCAATGGTTTCAGTTCAAGCTGTGGTGGGTTGATGATTGATGGTAAGGTAGATGCTGAAGACTCAACAAGAGGAAGAGGTTGTGAGTGAACAAGATCAATAACCTCTTCAGAAGATAGCAGGTCAGCCATAGAGGGTTGCGGGTCGAATTTGTCATCAAAGGAGGAACTTTCGATTGAAGAAACCATCAAACAAGTTTCAATGTTTTCATTATCCTTATCAAGTTCCTCAATAAATCCACAATCCTCAAATTTATTGATTGCCTTAAAAATATCCAATTTCATTCGTTGATCCCCAAAGGTGATTTCCATGCTACTGCTTTCACAATTAATGTTGGCCTTAGCGGTAGCCAGGAACGGATGCCCCAGAATGATGGGCATGTTCCTCAAATTATTAGGTACATCCATGTCAAGGACAAGGAAATCTACAGGAAAATAGAAATCCATGACCTTAACTATAACATCTTCAATAACGCCTCGCGAATTTGTGACCGAGCGATCCACTAACTGTAGCATTACTGAAGTTGGTCGAAGTTCACCTAATCCAAACTTCTCATAAAGAGAAGTCAGAATTAGGTTGATGGATGCACCTAGATCCAAAAGTGCTCTATCAAATGAGTAATCTCCGATGACGCAAGAAATCAACGGAGAACCTGGATCTCTTTTTCTGAGGGAGGTGGTGTAGGATAACAGAACTAGCCTGCTCGGAGAGTACCACCTTCCTCGGAACAGATTCTCTCAACTTACACTTTTGTGTACATAAATCCTTTAAAAATCTTGCGTAAGTCGGTATGTGCTTGATAGCATCAAGGAGCGGGATATTGATCTCAACATTCTTAAAGATTCAGAAGCTCCTCATTGCTATCAACAGGCTTCTTCTTCTTTGATTTGATTAAGGCTTCAAGAAAAGGAACATGAGTCAGATCTTTAGAATCAGGTTCCTGAGCCTTGATTTATCCTCCAGAATTCTCCTCTCTCTCCTCAGGTTCTTCAGGATTCAAAAGATTAGAACAGTGTGGTTGTGGATCCTGAGTCTGCTTACCACTCATCAAGGTGATAGAATTTACAGATGCATAAGAATTTGGGTCTTGGGGAGGGTTAGGAAAGATTGGAGGGGCTTGATTAACCAGGAATTGTTGATTTGTAGGAGAAGAAGAAGAAGAGGAGGAGGAACCCTTCTCAACCACCTAAACATGTGCATGTGGGTCCCTCTGATTTCCATACCCATGGGCTTGGTTTTCCCGAATTCATAATATTTCGTGGGTTGGGTATGAGTTGGGATGGTAGAGATCCGGGTTGACGAGAGTTAACAATGAGCCCGGACTACAAGTTGTCCAGCGAGGTTTTCATTTGCTGCATGAGCTGGAGCATGGATCCTTGCATCTCTACCATTTGTCGGTTCAAATCAGCCTGCCCTGCGAGTTGATGGGCATTCCAAGCTGGCTGATTGACCTGATTTGGAGGCAATTGAGTATATACATGACCCTGACCCATTGGTCATTGCGGAGCATAGTTGTTGGGTCGGAATTGGGTTTGGTGCCCCGGGTTTTTCCAAGAGAAGTTAGGGTGGTTTCTCCAACCCAGATTATAAGCATTAGAGTAGGGGTTGGATCTAACATTCTCTTGTACAGCACAGACATCCTCATAGGGTGAGGATGGACAGAAAGAAAGGGAAGAATCAGAAAAACTGGGATCAAAGGTCCCAGTTTGGAACCCGTGGGGTTCCGAAAAATGTTGACTCACAAGTTGAGCCGCATCGAGTTGATTCACGAACTCCCGTCTAGGAGCCCGTGAAGAATGGAATCCTAAATTTTGGGATTGAGTGGATCGAGAGTTGTTCATAGAATTGCCAGCCACCCACTCTTTCATTCTCTCAGCAACCAAGTCCACCTTATCAAGTTTGTTACAAATCAATTCCATATCAAATGAATGAGAGTCATGGACTTCATTGACATTTGATCTGGGCTGTTGGGACCGGTTAAATGTATCCATGGAGGCATGATTGATTGATTTCTCACTCATTTCCTCAAATAAGTCATGTGCACTATCTGCATCTTTATTGAGGAAATTGCCTCCGTAAGAAGCTTCCACATGATTTCTGAGTTGCTTAGTCAACCCATGATAGAAGATCTACACGAGTTGCCATTTCGGCACCTCGTGGTGTGGACACCTCCGCAATAGGTCTTGGAATCGCTCCCAGGCCACATGAAATAAGTCCCCCGACAGCTGGGTAAAGGTAGTGATTGCCTGTGTTAAAGCATTGGTACGTCCGACTAGGAAGAATTTCTTCAGAAAGGTCGATTTCAACTCATTCCAAGTTGCAATTGGTCTTCATATTGTCCTATACCAATACGCGGCCTTATCCTTAAAAGAGTAGGGGAAGAGCCTCATGGTCATTTGCTCCTTGTTTACATTTCATGCCTTGGTGGTCTGGACCAAAGTGGTCAAGTCCTCCAAGTGCTGAAACGGATCTTCGGAGCTAAGCCCATGATAATGTTTGATCAAGCTTAACACCTGGGGCTTGATTTCTACGTCACCAGCTGGAATCTGGACGCCGGGACGTTCCTCATAATTTGAAGGATCATAAAAATCCTTCAAGGGTTAAGCGCCCTGCATTCTCTGGAACCATTCCTGCATTCTCTGCATTTGTTCCAGCTACCTTCAAAATTCTTCCTGTGGATTTCCAGGCAGAGGAGGCTGTTGGCCGGCCATGGGATCAATTTGACCAAAATCCAATTTGTGCCTCCTAGAATACTCTAATGGTCCTTCCAATTGGGGATTCAATGACCGTCTTCCCAGCATAAACTAGGAGAAAGTCAGAAGGACTATGGATAGGGACCCTGCAGCCCAACAAAACAAGGCTATCCTTAAGTGGGGTAGCCTAAGAATCTACTGACTCCCAAAGCCTACCTTAAGATTGTAAATGATTTACTCTACTTGCATCTGCTCAATCCAACCAGTTAGAAGGAGGGATTGGGGAGAAGGTTCTTCCTTCGGCTTTCGCCTCTGATTCCAAGTGTACCCCCCAGCCATGGTCACTTGACGCTACTCCCCTAGCTAGACATCAGATTAATCAGTACAATTAGGTTAATCAAAGTCAATCTCTGACTAGGCCCTGAAGAGCGAATCATACCTTAAGGCCAACGTCTACTCAATTTTATTAAGGCCTGGGATTGTGGTGCTTATGGAATGTGATGGGCCCTTAAAATGGGTTGTGCCCTTAATGATTGATTGAGATTTGTGTAAGTGCATGCTTAACAAGGGTTTTCAAGCAAGATTATTTGTGATGCGTGGATTTTAATGTTCAAATCTTGCTTAAGTAGCTTTTAGGGTTTCAAATTAGGTGGATTGCAATCAAGTTTCTAGGCAAACCAAGTTGTCAAACACGGGTGAAGATTTTTTTCCTTTAAAACCAGAAAGAAAGTGGAGTGCCTGGAATAGACCTAGATTGAAAACCCTAAGGAGGAGCTACTTGATGAGTTGATTTTAAGTAGAGTGGTGTGGCTCAAACTCAAACAATTGGCCACAAATGCACCACTAAGTTAGGCACACAAAGATGGTTAACCTAGAATGATTTCTACTCTTTTATGTGTTGCTTTGTGTGTACCGGTTCCACAGATCAGAACTCGATTGAGTAGAAACAAATCAATTCAGTTAAGTGCCTTGAGTGAGGGTGTACGTTGTGTGTTTGTTGAAAATTTCCCCACAAGATTATCTTTTTGTTATTTTTTTTTTATAAATGAGGGTGGAATGAATGTGAGTGAGAATCCAAATAACCAAACTATTCCTAGGATTTATGCAAACACCTAGGTTAATTGAAATTTGGATTTAATGTGGTAAATGAAATTTATGGAGGGGGAAAGAATGGGGAGCACTTACAGTTGTCTTCAACTGCACTTTACTCCAGTCTACCGCTTGATGATTCCTTGATGGAGGTCTTTGCAAAACAATAGACACAAGAGAAAGCAAGTTAGAAAATAATAAAGTGCAAGAAATGTGAAAAGAAGATCGGAAATCGTTGCCTCCCCGGCAACGGTGCCAAAATGTTGAACGTCGGGTTGCTACGCTAACGTGTTTGGTTTTGAAAACCTTGTCGTTGTAGTTTGAAAGCGAAGAACTCATGTTCAACAAATAAAATTTATACCGGAATGGAAATCCTGGGTCAAACTTAGGGAGGCTACGTCGATCTATATTTGCAATTATATTTTTTTAGAATTTTTCTTGAAAAGTGACATGATGTAATTACAATGAAGCTATAATAACAATCAGACTAAACTAGAGAGAGAGAGAGAAAAAAAAACATGCATTCAATAATTCAAAATGTTTATACAATAAAACCAAAGAAGAATTACACTAGAAAGCAGGAAATCAGCTACACTAGAAAGCAAGAAAATTCTACACTAGAAAGTAGTAAATCTATTCTAGAAAGCAGTAAAAAGAATGGGGAGAGAGATATCCTCCTCGATGGTTGCTTGGAGGATGAGTCAGATGGGACGACGCCTAGATGAAGAAGGATGAAGCAGGATGGAGGAGGGCGAAGCAGGAAGAACGGGAGCGAGGCAGCACGTCATCGTCGTCGTGGGATCCGCTTCCGAAAGGGGGACGAAAAACTGACTTTATCTCGCAAGAAACATCTTGGGTGTGGGACAAGCTTCTCTTGAGCTTTGGAGAGGTAGAGAAGAGAAGGAAGGGATGAGAATTTCGCATGGAGGGGGTCTCCTTTTATAGTTGCAAGGAGTGGGGACAATTTGGTCATTACAACTCTAAAAGCATTAATTCAGGACCTTTAGTGATGGATAAAACCGTCGCTAAAGGTCCGAACGTGGGCGTAGTGGGCGACGTGTGCGCGCCTCTTCGCCTGTCGCGTGCTCAACGCACGTGCACTTCCAGCCGATCTTAGCCGTCCGATCGCGAGATTGGACGGCTTAGATCGCGCCTCCGCTCGCCTCCTCTACACGCCCCATCGCGTGTGATGCAGCGTCTTCGCCGCGCATCTAATAGCGCGTGAGCGCTATCGGGAGTGCAGAGCCATTCGATGATGATCCGACGCTCCTCACGCCCGCTCACCCGTGCCCTGCGAATCGAACGCGCGTCTAAAGGCAGCCGAGCACCTTATCCACTACGTTGCATGAGTGGATGGGCGAGCGACCAAACTTTTGAACACGCGTTCAGGACCATTGGATCAAGTTCCAACAGCCCAGATCGTGTGTTGGATTCTCTTTGGAGAGGCAGCGGCGGTCTTGAGGGCCGGTTGACAACTGAGATGGCGCCACGTGGCGCCATCTTGGCCGTCCATCTTTTGGATGATGTAGATGGTGCCACAGGTGTCGGATTGAGTTGATTTTCGTGCCGTTAGGCTACGATCGTTGATCCGAATCCATCCGTGTTGTCAGATTTGTCGTTTGAAGAATGGATTCACACCATCTTGGCCCTTGATCTTCTAGGGTTCCCCGGTCACTATCTGATGCTATAGATGTCTGATTAGGGTGATCTTGGAGTCGTTGAACTCCAATCATCGCCCTAATCACATCTGTATGGTTGGATCTTCGATCCGAGGACCCGATAAAAAGTTTGCCCTGTCCATGAACATAAAAGGAGACAATTAACCTCCATTTTATTCAAACTACTCTAAATGCAAAATGATGCATGTTATGCAATATTTATAGTATGCAATGCAATCCTTTGCTTAAGAACATGCATAAATAGACATCTTAAGTAGTGTAAACGTGTTTACATCAAGTGCACATGAAGGGAAGCTAAGGTTAGATGGGGGTCCATGGTCGTCCAAGGGTGTTTTTTTATAGACTTAGGGATAGCTCTTCTAGAGAAGTGTGGAATTCTCTAGAAGAGCCTCCATCTTGGTGTTAAGATGGGTAGGAGTGAGTCTTCTTAGATCAACAATTTGTGGATATAAGAATGGAGCAACTTGGTTGCTATTTCTGGCAACCAAAGAGGTGCCATCTAGTGAAGACTCTAGAGGACTGTAGAGTCGGTGGCTATGTGTGATGTGTCAATTCTCAACACAGTTAATTAAGTTAATTAGACTTAATTAATTACATAAAAAAGTAACTTAGGTTAACTTGAATTAGTGTCGGAATTGTAATATATGGTCAAGTTAACCTAACATTTTAGAATTTAAGTTCATTTTTAATAGGTTGAGTCCAGGTCATTCACTGGGAGAAATAATTGAAACCTAATTCACCATTAATCTCTAAGCATGAATTACTAACTACTTAATCAATCAGATTATAATTAAATTACTATAAGCATATGAATCTTGCATAAAAGATTGAACAAGTAAAAGCATGCAAAATTCCATTAGAAAGAAAACAAGTTTACAAAAGATATCTAACATTTGAAACCAAGTAAACATTGTTTATTACAATCTCTTACAAGAATATTAGGCAAAGAATTGAAATTACAAGAATTATCGTGCCCATTACAACATTAAATACTCAAAAACATGTAATATATCGACTTCCGCCCTGAATCAGATTTCTGAAGAAAATGTTAGATGACTTAAAAATATAAATTGGACTTCTGATCAAAAGTATGGACATCTGATTTTCTCATTTTCTTCTCACTTATTCTAAAGTTTATCTATTCTTAAATCCCTTTCTTCTTCTTCTCTTCTGCTCTTGTGCTTTTTCTTTGTTTTCTTTCTTAAGTCTTTATCTTCTATTTTACTTGTACTCTCTCTCTCTTGAGCTCTTTCTTTTCTTTTCTTAAGTTCTCTTCAACTTTTTAACTCCTCTTCCTTTCTTTCTTTATCGTACTATGCCTTCTTTAGTTCCACACTTAGTTGATTTTACGCTCACTTAACCCATTAATCTCTCTCAATTATAGAAATTAGTTTTTTAATGGGTGACCCAAGCTCATTTGGGGATACGCAGCGCCTACTAGGGGCAAGATCAGACCCTACTTGAGCTCTGGTCTAGTTTATTTAAGGTGGATTTCATTTATTTTCATCAATGCACAGTACCAGGCCCACTCCAGGCTTGCTCACAACCACGGCCACACTCGAGTCCATGCATGCACACAGGCACACACACCCACGCATAGGCACGTGCACACGCCTGTGCCCGCACACATGCTCAATTTATTTCTCACCCTAGTCTAATGATTGATGGGGTCGTAGTAAAAAAACATGATATACCATGCCGGGCACTCTAGAACTCTCGATATGGGAGTATGTTCAACACTTCCAGACCGATCTTCCAGTGAAGATTCCGGTCGAATCCATTAACTAAATCAGTCGAGCAAAGGCTCAATCGAGAGCCAATCAGATGCTCTACAAGATTGTAACACCAATTTGGTGTTTAGATCAACTCTGATCCAACTATTTCAGAGATGAAGCATGGTTGTCTGCCATGGTCGGGATGGTCTGCAGTGAAGGAGAAGTAGGTCTAATGACTTGCAGAGAGGTATTTGCTTTCTACTGAAGGCTTGAATGCCTACAATGAATAATTCCACATTGGAGTGAAGAAGAGTTGAAGATAAACGGAGCTGTCAAATGCTTCAAAAGTTTCATGGCTGCCAACTATAGGTCAGGACTTAGAATTTAAGATCAAATCACATGAGCAGAAAGATTAAAGCATCATAAATCGATCTAAATGAATTTCAGCATAAACTTAAAGAATAGCAATGGGTTGATTAAAGAACCCAAACTAAACAGATCCATAAATTGCTAACATTCCTCAATAAATTTCATTCAAACTAAGCTTAAACATTTCTAAATCATTCTAGAAACTTATTTAATCCCCTAAATATGAAATTTTAGCCTTTGATCCCCAAATTCAAACAAGAGTTGACTTCTGAAGCTCAGAAATTGACTTTTGGATTCAAAGCTCGCATAATCGAATCATGGACCTAGTTAAGTCTACTTCATCCTCAGGAAGATGTTCCTCATTTCAAAATCAAAGGTTGATAACTCTAGAGGTCTTCCCAGATCCATAGCCTGAGCTTGAAGAAAGGTCTGTTCGACAGAAGAATCTAGAGGATTTCAGATCAAGAAAGGGCCTGAAGTGACTTTTCTAAGTTCCATAGATGCTCCTGAACCTAATTGCAAGCTCATAGTTCTAACATAATTACATCTCCAACTCCACCAGAGTTGGAGAAGATAAGATTCGACAAAGGTGTAGAATTAATAAAACACCAATACAATTACTAGAATCTAATCCATAAATCAAAGAGGAGTAATCTAGAGCTTCTCAAGAGGTTCTAAGGGCTGAAGCTCAAACTAGGGTCGTCGGAGCTCATCGGAGCTCTGGTGAACTCAAAAGTAGATGCAAAAATGAATTCCTTTACAAAATAGACCATGAATGGTCCAGATAAACTCCTGAGGTCACAAGGAACCTCAGGAACAAGTCAATTGTTGAAATTATTGCTTGATTTAAAGATTGATCAGTTAATTCAAGGAAATTGAATTCTGAGTTCGTATGAACTCAGAGACCAATCTCTCACTCAATTGAGTGAGGGAAAAGACTCAAGAGAGTCTTGTGATGCTTTGTGAGTAGGTGATTAGGTGATGAACTCCTCCTAAGCCATCATTGACAGCGAGCCCAAGAGGTTGAGTTGAAATTAGGCATTTGATGTATACTGCTCTATAGGAGCAATTAAATGTGTCTGGAAGGTTCTTAGGGCTTGACTAAGGTGATGGAGGACCTAATTTGAGTGTGGAAGTGGTCCTGAACACCTCACCATGGACAGTGAGGCATTCAGGTGAGTGTGTCATGAACTAGGCAATTATATGGCTAATTAGGTAAATTTTGAGGTGGATTAGGGCCCTAAAAAGCTGTTACGGCAACGGAGGGCCCTAGTGGATGTATTCTAAGTTGGATTACCTCCACCATAGACATCGCAGATCTCCGGTGAAGGTGGAGGTGGTCTAGGAGGTTACAGAGATAAAAGTGAGGGAAAAGAAGTGGAGTGTGATAATGAGAGGTAGAGAAGGGTGTACAAGTAGTGAAAGAGTGAATTGAGGTCCAGCGAGGCCAGAATTGGTCTCGCCGGAGTAGGGGACAAAGGTATAAAATTGAGCTAAACTAAGCTAATCTACCTATCAAAATTATCCCTAACTAACACTATCTACTCTACAATTACCTGGACGAAGTGAGGGGGATGGATCTTCATTGATAGCTACATATTGGAGGACAAAATAGAGGGTTTGGGGTAGAGCTCCTATAAGAAAGGAAACGGAGAGGAAGGAGGGTGGCGTGCTCCCAAGCCCTATCACAGCTGTGGGAGAGGAAGAGGGGGTGAGGGAGGCGAACACCTTTGGCGGAGATGCTCTGAAGGGGAGGTGAGAGGTTGCTAGACGTTTAGGAGGAATAGCCTATCATCAGTTCGGTTGGGGGAAGAAGGATAGGGAATTGACCCTTGAAATCGGAGGGGTAGAGTGGTTTAAATAGGTTGCCATGGTGGTAGAGGTTGTACCTGGACGCTAGAAGGTCTAGGTTCGAGGTAACCATCGGCGTCGTCTCTGACGTCGGTGAAGTTAACCTTGAACCATAATTAGTATTAGAGCTTCATCCAAACCATCGGATGGAAAGGGGAGAGTGAGCCAAAGCTCTGGAAGCTTGGCGAAGAAGTTTTGATGGTGAATGGGTAGTGATCAAGTGGTGCGGTGACTAGCCTCCGTCAACCATCCAAGTTGATAAACATGAAGAAGAAGAAGAAAAAGACGCTGAATACACAGGGATATAAATGCAATGAAAACCAAGGACTTATTTGCAAGAAAAGGACTCGATTGAAATATTTTTCTAAGGACCAAAATGTAAACTGAGGCATTTTAAGTTAAATTTAATTTAATTCTTTTCCAACCTTTTATATATAATTATAAATTAGATAAATATTATATAAATGCCTTTAATTTACATTTTTGACCCATTTATCTTTATTTATTTAATTAATTAAGTTACTTAAGTTATTACATACTTAGTGTTAAATATTTATAATGTTAAATTAAATATTAATTAATTCGAGTCCAAATTATTATTTAAATTATTAATAACATTAATTAACATTTAATTTAGTATTATTAACTTATTTTATGGTCCTCTAATATATTGTCCCTTATATCATAATTAAACCCTAATTAGGCATATTCTTAGCTAATTAACTAGGGAGACTAGTTAATTAGTGGCATTTAAGAGCCATGATGAGTCTCTCATCATATCCGCAAGCTAAAGTTTTGCTAGTCCCGAGCAAAATTAACCAAGAAATATGATGATTTAAGCACCAGGGTGTTTAAATAATTATAAATAAAGCTAAGTAGAGGAATGCTTAGGTCATAATTTTATATATATTCAATTTTTCAAATTTTTTTATATTTTTAAATAAATATCCATAAATTTGTAGAGCATTTGCAGGAATCAACTTACTTAAACTCAAAAACTTAATTACTTCTCAAAATACGTTTTCATTAAAAATAGAATCTTTGAGAGGAATTTCCTTAAGATCAGAATTCAGAAAACCCGCTTATTCTCTGTATTTGTTCTCCACCCTAGAAACTAAGAGGTAAAGATGATTAAGAAAACAAAACTCCAAGATTGGAACTTAAATTCTAACTTAAAAATTTAACAGACTTAAGTTAATCCTTTGGTTTATGAAATCTAATTTTTACCAACTTAGCTTTTGCAAATTAACTAGACATCCTTTATTAGCCAAACTCAGAGACGGTAAAATCCTTAACCAACCAGTCCACAACACCAAGGATAGACTTCTAGACCAAGGGTTTTGTCCATTTATCTCATTTAGGCCTCAACTATTAATCCTCAAAACCCGATTTCTTAGGCCTCACTACCCAATGCAAAGGTTCAGTAGCTATGATTTAAAGCATTCGTGCTCGTGAGAAGAATTGTCCTAAAGAAATTCAAAGTTGCAAAAATCTAGATCTTAAGACATCAATTTCCAATCCAGGTTATTCCAATTCAAGCCTTTGGCTTGGCCCTACTCAGATTTAGTTGCTTTCTCCTCACTAGCTTTCTATCTCGAGGTCAACGCTTTTTGTGTATATCTCCCTGGTGGACCACTGGGTCTCTTATTCCTAATTCTTATCTCCATATTTTTTTCAACTCTTTTATCTATAGGATAAAACACCCATATGTAGCAAGGTGTTCTTTTATTTGGAGGAAAGGGTAGCATCCATTGTACCGAGATGCTTTATTTGGTGGATAAAAGGTGAATAAGCATCCATTTGTAGCGAGATGCTTAACTGTAGGGTGTATTTTTTTATTTTTATTTTTTAAAAAATTATTTTTCTCATTTTTCTTACTAATATAATACTCCATATCCTTTTTCTAGG